>OU342434.1:7839421-12639421 GCA_910589575.2 Carcina quercana | reverse complement strand
TAGGAATCTAGATCAAGTTCCCGACGAATGACTTGGTAAATATACGGTCCGATCGCTGCAGGAGCTAAGTCCTGCCTCTTTAGTGCACTCAAAACCGGCCTCCGTTCAGGTCAAGACTTCACTTGCCCCGGGGCATATGACCTAGTATCAGTCTGACCCGTTCGCGCGCCCAAAACCGACTGCCCCGACCTTCTCAATATTTCCCTAATCCTCGTGGTCGTCTCCAAACATTCCCACGGTGTGGAACTAATTAAGACATGAATTATTGCATTCTTTCTTGGTGACATATTTGCAAGTGTTCCTTTTAGCAAAACAATAAATATTCGACCCAAAGTTGAAGTCCGTCACATGGCGCCTCTTAACATCACTTCTCGTTTTACACAAATTTAGGTTCACTAATGATAGAATTCAATTTCAACTTTATTGCGGATGCATAAGAACCAGTGTAACCTTATTGACTACATTTGCAATAGTTCTAAACGTTTGTCTTAACATCCAGCTGAAGTGTTCAGCAAAAGGTTTCAATAAATTTATCCTTTGACATTTTGCTGAGTTTAACAAAAACTGATTGATTCTTAGAAGGATAAATACTTCATCTGGAATAGTTATTAGTTCGCAGATATTCGATCTTTATAAGTGCGACGAGAGTTTTTGCCTCCTTAGAAATAGGAGAACTTATGCGCGTCGTCCAAAGTAGAATGTCTCATAATTTATTTATTTTCTTTAAAAATCTGTTGCAGGCAATATTGACTGTTACAGGTTCCGTTTTTCTCCTTTGGGTACGAAACCCTAATAATGTTCTCCCGTAGAGGTATAATTATCTGAGTACATGTTTTTGTTGATTTTCTCAAAAAGCACTGAATCAATTTCGATAAAATGTATATGGGACCTCTGAAGTATCGTATCGAAATTGATTCAGTGCTTTTTGAGAAAATCAACAAAAATCCAGATACCCAGATTAATTACACTGTTGAAGTCAGTTTCTAGTTCTTTTTGAACGCATAATGGGTGACAAGCGTTAGTCATATTCTAAGGCTGAGACCACATACACATCATAACACAAAGTGCAAGGTCTTAGTGAATTAGAATAGGTTAAAAATAATTACATCTGAAGAGCAGCTATAAAACCACAACCGTGGAGTAAGATACGTCTGGAACTATTTTATTATCAATTGTATAATTACGAGGGCCATTGTAGCTATGGGAGAATATATTAATTACATCTAGAGCACGCAACGCATTGTTATTAATTGAGGATACGAAGATGAGGTCTTCCGAGTATGAATTTGCCGTTTGTTATGTTTACAACTTTGAACAGGAGAATATCATTTGCTTTGGAATTTTATTTTCAGGTTTGTGTTAGAATGAAGCTACGTAATTTTTGTTTCTTTTTAGCATTTACTGGTTTCACGGTGGCTTTGTTTTTTTGTGAATTCATGATCATGGAAGTGTTAAAAATGTCTAGTTGTTAGCAATCTTTGTTGCAGAAATACAACGCAAATCGCTCGGATATCAGGAACGAGAATTTGATCGTATATCCGACAAACTAACGTAGATTAGATTCTTGACTATTACAATGTTTGAATCTTGGCACTTTTAGACAAACAAATGCTCGTAAAGTAGAAATTAGTTACTGACAAAAACGGCAACTTCCTTCCAACGTTCTTAAATTTAATTTAAACAAAAAAGTATTGATTTTATATGAAGGACTTGTACCATTTATAGCTTCAATAAATTATGATTATAAACAAAAGCAATAGTCGCTATCATGAATGATGAGAAAGCCTCTGCAATGCTTTCCCTCTCAACGGGGACAATGTTGCTCAGTTATCGCACTTCATCTCCTGCGTCGTGAGATAAGGTGAAAGTTAACGGGTGATTATCCTGCCGTAATCTGCGCACATGTATCTATTCGTTCATGCACTTCCCACGACTTTCTCTGGGTGCAGTGACCTTCCCACATCTTTGCGTTTATTCTACAAGCTAGCAAACATATTTTAACATATGGAAACTTCTGCGCTACACCATATACATGCCTTGTGCTGCTACGAGTATTTTGAAGTGCATTTTTAAATAAGGCTCGCGTTTGACAACAATCTCACCTGATGTTAAGTGACCATGTGGTCTAGGATAGTGCACCCTTATCTACTAACATCCTATACCCTCTGACCTCGAAGACATACAGACAGATTATGGCTTTTGGAAAACACAGGCAGCAGTGCGTATAATACTCCTCGGTGTAGAAGCGAAATGAAACGGTGGAATAACAACTAAGTAAGGGTGTAATCCTGCCGTTCTTCAAGTTGAAGGGCGGAATCAAGTCGTGTAAGTAATTCGAGTGCACACTCGCGTAAATGAAGCTTGTAAAGGAACATGGTAGCTATTTTACGAGCTATCGTATTATTCCGCCTGTCCCGGTGTCTTTCTATAATCAATTCCTGCAAGTTAAAATTCTGATTTCTGTAAAACCAGGTTTCTGATTAAGCTGAATACATTTGAAATCGGATGACAATGCAATATTATTAAGGCCTATAGCTGATCTGGTGATGGAGACGGAAGGTGGCCATGGGAACTCTGTAATGAAACGACGCAACCCCATCGAGTTTGGCCTCATTTGATTCGCCCTGACAAGGACTCCGGTCCTAGATAATGACTATTTGTTTTGACAAAAAACTCGTCACAAAAATATGTTTTTTGTTTTAATTGGTTACGATTTATTATTGCTTGCTTTCCATGATTAAATGTGCCATAGTCAACTCGCTTTGCAGGCGGATTGGTGGTACCATTTCGTTGCAAGTTGTATGATGTTTTTTGTTTCTTTTGATGTACAGTAAAATGTATTTGAGTTGCTTTGAAACTAGCTGGGAATCGAACCCAGGCCAACTGTGCTCTAGACAACTTAGCCTAGAGCCAGGTCATCCCTCGATGATGACAATTACAATGCAGAGATGCCTCACCATCTCTGAGCACGGTGATGGGCAGCATATCGTCACCGCCGGCGTATCCGTGTATGATCAGAATCGTCTCATGCGCAGGGTCCCAGCCGCTCTGCCGCAGCCAGTCCTCTTCTGACAGGTCCATCTACAACAATAATGTAGAATTGTCTATAAATAATAATTAATCTTTTTTTTATAAAAAAATAATGGCTTTAACCAGTGGTTATCTAGCCAATGACGAGTAAAATTAGGTGAACAAATTTTGAGGTTATAAACTATGCCGAAGCCATTTCTTCAGCTTTCTCAATAAAATGTATAATGTGTACATTTTATCGCTTAATTTGGATTCTTGACGAGAACTTCAAAGGCCAGCCTTGGTTTCAACATTATCCGAAAGAATCCATATGCCGAATGTACTCGACATGATAAACTCTTCGGATCGCGTCGAAACCCTCGCAATTTTGCGTAATTGATACTATAACACTGTCCGTGACACTTTTTGCACTATATCACACCATTATAACACAAAAAACACACATAACAGTATCATTAACGAATTACTAAAATTGCAATGAACCACCATTTTACAAGTTCGCGGAGTATATAAAAGATACCCGAAGTGCTAGCAAGCAAATCGGAAATGAAATGGCGGAAACTTGCGCAATAAGAGATGTTACAATGTCGGCCTGCACTTGTGCACTATTTAAAATATCAAGTAATAATCTAAATATGTATAGAAAAATAAATATGTATTGGAGCGTCGGTGGCGCAGTGGATAAGGCGCGGACTCTCAATCTGAGGGTACCGGGTTCGAATCCAGCCGTGTACCTATGAGTTGTTTTTCAATTCAAGTACATTATCCGATTGCTTAACGGTGAAGGAAAACATCGTGAGGAAACCTGCATGTCTTGAACAGGCATGTGAAGTCCGCCGATCCGCACTGGGCCCGCGTGGTGGACTATTATGGCCCATACACTCTCTGTAGGAGAGTAGGCCTGAGCCCCTCCAGTGGGGACATATATAGGCTGTTGATGATGATGATGTATAGAAAAATACTAGAAATACATTTTTGAATTTATTTTAGTTGTACAAAATCATTCTTTTTGTACTAAGTGACAGCGTCATATGTCATTTTATTGACGCCATCTTTGTTTTCAACGTTAAGTCTTACCTGTTTAGTGCGTTGCATATGTGTTTGTACAAATAAACTAAACCAAAATATACAAAATAGGTAGCTAAATCACTTCTCTTTGATAATGGCCTAAAATTACAAGTGTACAAGATCAGGCCTTAGCTCCATACAATCGCGGAACGTGTCATTTAACGCTCTCGACTTCATCCACGTGGACATCAGAATGTATCCCACGGGAACTACTTGTTCGATCGGGATACAAAGTAGCCCATGTCCTTCTCCCACCCTAAAACTATTCCAACACAAAATCGTTATGACGTGAAGGAAGAACAAATAAACGCAAACAGAAAAATACACTCACTATCGCATTTATAATATTAGTATAGCTGGGGTATTTCACTTGTAAGTTTTTATCAGCTAAAATTCTGGCACTGAGAGCCCAGTTGGGTGACGAATGTCAACTCACGTATTCAAAGAAATTAGCGTTGATTTCCTTTCTAGAACCTATCCGGAATGCACTATGAAATATGCATTGGTTTCAAGGCCATACACATTTCGGGTCGCACAACCTGCCAGGAATCCCGAGTTGGTCGACCTAGCGGGTGCGTAGTTGTGCTTTGTTTATGAATGAACTAAAACAAGCCCAGTTTAGCCCAGGGACCACACCACGGGGACGAGTAGCGGTAATTTGGACGCATTCCTCGACACCGGCTGTCACTCTGCATGACGGACGGAAGGTAACCAGAACTAATTTTGGGGGAAAAGGACGAATAGATAACGGAGGTGTTTGCTTGTTGGAAACGTGAGCTTGTCCATTCATGATTTTTGAAGTCTAGTTCACGTATTGGTGCCACAAGGTCAAACTTGGGTCATCAAAAGAAAGGAAAATAACGGATATCGAGGTCCTTATTTGATTCCTCCATTATGATCAATGGATTTATTTTGGTGAACCATTGTAGGCATTGTTTGAAACATTTCATTTATGGAACAGAAGAATTTTTCAGCAACTTTAGCGTTGTTTCTACAGAAATTATTCTTGGAAGTATTTTTTCTGACGATCGAATGTTAGACTAGAAGACTCTTGCATGCTCTTGCTTCGTCATGCGAAATGCTAGAAACTTAAGAGGGTATGCTGTTGTCAAAGCGCCCATACAAACGTAGTCCAGTCATATTTTGAGTATTAAGCTATGAAAATCTATGAAATTTTCAAGACACAATCTAGAAACAAATATCTGTGTCGGTGGTGAGTCAGATTTTCGTTTAAATATATACTTCCATAGTTACAGGGCGTCAAAGTATTGTATTTTTCGGTAATAAAAAGCCCCAACTTTGAACCTGATTTACAAGAGTATGAATCAATTTAGAACAATTTTGAAAAACCACCGACATCTGAAATTTCATTAGTATACTGTATTAAAAAAATGGTTACATAATATATACTGTATCCTTCAAATGATCCCTGGACTACGAAACATCCAAATAACGGGTGGATAACATCGCATAATGTATGCTGTCTCACCGTACGCGCTCGGGTAGCATAGGGCTCGGAGAGGGACAGCTACAAAACAATTTAACCTTGAAACCGACCACGTGGTCTTACCAACATAGCCTCTTAAATTCGCCGTTCCTAGCTCCATGCACAAGTAGAGGTTATGTTCTCTGTGTGGCTATGTTACCGTCGCAGGCGCATGTGAGCGCGCGCGTGTTCAGCGGTCACAGCCGAGAGCCGCCGTCCATGGACTGCTTTCATCTACTACTGTAATTCACACTTTTTTCTTCACGAACTATTAAGTTGTGACTTACGAGGTGTGAAGTAATCTACAAGACAAATTACCATGTGATGTTGACTTTACATTTAGTTTACATCATTTATATCGTTCACTCACAGGTATGCAAGTCCCTGTTGGACAGAGATAGTCACGTCAGATATTGTATCGTATATGATCGTAGTTACATGTTGTTGTAATAAAGATACCCGCTGCTGCCCCTTTTTTTAAATATTTTCAACCAACTTCAAAAAAGGAGGAGGGTCTCTATTCGACTGTAGCAGTTTTTTAAATGTATGTTACGCGATAACTCCGCCAATTGTGAATCGATTTTGATGATTCTTTTTTATTTGGTAGAGCATACTACAAAGGTGGTTCCATGTAAAAAAAAATTGAAATTCATTTAGCACTTTTTGTGAAAATCAACAAAAATCAAATATAATAAATTATATGCTGTAGAATTTTAGGGCAGTTGAAGTCGGTTTCTAGTTTTTTGAACGCGTTAATTATTGTCTCTGATTCGTCTCTGGTAACATATTTCAATTAGTAAAGCGATCAAAGTAAAAATGCACTCTAAAGTATTATATATAATTTTTAGGGCCTCATTAGGTTGAGGCTTCTGGGTGCGCACGCTTACCATCCAACGGCCTTATCGTCACTTACCATCAGGTGAGATGAAGGTCAAGTGCAAGCCACTGCAGCAACTCCTGGTGGAGCAGCACAACAAAGTCCAGTGCTCAAGGTTTGGTAGCGGCATACAGTACTCGCACGCTATGTTTGCCCCTCTGAAGTTAGCTCTCCGCAATTTCAAACATGTACAATCGGAATGTGTGTGTATTATTTTCGATAATAACTATCCCTTGATGACATAAAACACTAGAACATTTATTTTTACCCGCTATCTAGCCGAGCCTCCCACTTCTACGTTAATAATAATAATTGATAAGTCGCGGTCTTTTGTGGCTAACTTCAGAGAGGCAAACATATTTTGCGAGTACTATACTCGCGATGACATCTTTTTTTGTAATTGCTTATTCAAACAAATTTTTATTATAATATTAAGAAATGATTTTCTGTGTATTTTTTGTTGAGTTGGTGGTGATTTGAAGGACGAATAAATATCTGTCTGTGCCTAAGTATGTATGTGTGTCTATATAATTTGTCTCACCGGTTTATCGTTTGGTAACGGTCTGTAACTTGTTGTAATCTTGTGCGTAAGCCGGTATGTGCCCATAACTAACTTTAGTTAACATTAACTTTATGTACATGATTACTTACAAAAGGTACTTTAACCTTTTGTACTACAAATAGGTACGTGGGAATTTTTAAGACAATGGCCAAAGTACCAAACTAATTAGGTATATTCTTCACAAAGTATATACATATTTGGATAGCAGAAGAATTTTTTGTGTGTACTCGAGGGGATCTAGCCATAGAATAGATAATATCTGGAAAAATCAATACAAGTCAACTTTAAGCCGTTTAAATGCATGTGATTACAGATCATTCTAACACCAAAAAGAATAGCAGAATTAGACTCACGACTCTCTTCTCAGGATCGGATTCCGTGTATAGGTGTATTTTGACATCAGGGTCCGGGCATGGCTCGCGGTCTCGTCTCCAGATGCAGTCGTCGAAGCTGGCGTTCATGAAGGTGTCATTGTGGAGGAACAGAGCTTCCTTGATGGGGTGTCGCTGGGCGACAGCTCCTAAAACATTCACAAAACAAATTTACTTTTTTTTACTTCACCTGATGGTGTCTGATGTTAAGGTTGTTGGATGGAAAGCGTGCTTTTCTGCCAGATATTTCATGGCGAATGGCGGAAAATAAATAAATCAAACAGAGTCCGATAGGTACCGCTGGGAATTGAGCCCGGGACCGCTGGATTGTGAGTGTAAGCGTATAGTCACTATACGCCACGGAAGTGGTTATTTAATTTTAATGAATCGACGAAGAAATTAGAAAACTTTTTGAGCGCAGGTTGCAAACAAAATGTTGCAACAATTTCTAAAATTATGATCTTGTAACATAAAAATACACATAAAACCAGTTATGAAGCACAAATCGCGAATATTAGCAAACATTTAATATTCGCAAACAATAAAAACGTACCGCAAACAAACGCGGCGAGTGTCACAACGAGCGGCGCACGCGCACACGACATCCTTGCTACACTTGACTGACGACGCTGCTGCCACCGAGGGGCAGCTAGCAGGGAATGTTCGAGTGGAGGCTTGACTAATGTATAATGCAACTTGCATACACTATCACTTGTGGAAGGGTAATGGCAGCCCTACGTCACGCCGGCCGCGGCAGTATGTACCTATTGAGTTATCACCCGTTACGGATACTCAAAGCGCCCTCCGTGGCGCAGTTGTCTGAGCGTTAGACTCACACGGGCAACACACGCGGAAGGTCCCGGGTTCGATTCCCGGTGGGGACAAAGTCAAAAATCACTTTGTGAGACCCAGTTTGGTTAAGATATTGCAGGCTAAATCACCAGATTATCTGATAAGTAAGATGATTCCGTGCTTCGTGGTCTCAGTTACTATCTACGACAGGTAGTACGAGTATTATATGAGCCATGTCAGAGGACTATGGCGGCTCAACAACTCTGACACTAGGGTTTGTGAAGTCGGTTATCAACCCTACAACCTACACGATGAGATGAACACAGGTACTCACTTTGTTGTTAGAAGCGACAGATGTCACATCTCCAGGTCATCATCTTCATCATCAATTGTATGGTTCATGTCATCCGTTGGACACGAGCCTTCGAAGATATTAGCCTGACCAGGTGCAGAATTTCATAGGTAAATTCAGGTCAGAAGTTTTCATTTTGGCTCGTCTGGCAACCATGGCAAGAAAATACACCTTCCGCAAATGTATAGTGCCTCGGCCTGGACGTAAAATTCTAATTTTAAATAAGAAAATTAGAAAAAAACTAAAACCCGACTACTACAAGAGACCTAGGTCTTGGGGAGGTGATTCGATCCATAGGGGACTGTCGCAGTGACACGCAGGACGTAAGGACTGCGCCCCTCATGCCCAAATATAAAAAAAACTTGAAGAAACGTATGGGGTTTATGAATATTTACTTATATGTACCCTATCATCATAATCAGACGGGAAACGTCCACTGCTGGACAAAGGCCTCCTTCATGGCACGCCACATCGATCGGTCCCGAGCCACCGGCTTCCAGCGACTCCCCTCTACCTTAATCAGGTTGTCGGTCCATCTAGTAGGGGGACGGTCTGGTAGACGTTTCCCGGTACGTGGTCGCCACTCGAGAATCTTTTCTCCCCACCGGTTATCGGTTCTTCGAGCGATGTGGCCTGCTCATTGCCATTTCAGCTCACTGACTCGTCGAGCTATGTCGGTGACCTTAGTTCTTCTACGGATTTCCTCATTTAGGATTTTATCACGTAGAGAAATTCCGAGCATAGCTCGTTCCATGTACCCTATATACTCGTATTTTCGGAATGTACAATGTACATATGTCAAGACCTTTATTTTGATACCAAACACGATATATTCATCTTAAATTACTATTTTTGTTCCCCTATAAGTAACCATTTTACATGACAGAATGTAGCCTACAACCCGCGGAAAAACACGGCGCGTTCAATGATATCTCATTTGTCAAACTACAACGAGTGGTTTAGAAGATATCAGGCAACAGACAAACAAACGTACTGATGTACGTAAGGATCTATCACTGTATTGATAATTACATCCTTTGGGCTGTGCTTTGGTTTCACTGTAGTCGGGAAAAATTACACTATTAAAAACGCTATATTGTTGCTGACTCAGACTCAATATGATTTTACCAACTCGCGCGTACCATCAATATGAGGATGTGTTCAATCAAGCTGAACTATTTATGTAAAAAAATTGTTGTAGTAGCTAGCCAGGCTGTCGCTAGATATACATACAAGTTCTCTATGAGTAACGACAGGAAATGAAGGAAATCGATATCTCTACTCTCTACACATACACTAACAATTCATGTTAGTTAAATGTTCTTTTCTCTCGCTAGCTGCCGATCATCTCGCAGGGCGGAAGTGTAAATTGAGATCGTCTGTACAATGCTCACGAACATCATTATTATAGGTAGATGTAGTGTAGGCGAAAGAATGAGATCCCGTAGTCAGTCACTCAGTACACTGTGCGCGTGAGTGAGTGAGTCTAGTGTAGAGGCTCCGAGGAGTCAATTACTGCGCGTGTGTGCGTGAGTACAGGTGAGAGAGCGGCTAGAGCAGGACCGCGCGAGCCTCCGCGGCGCAGGTAGCGCGTGCGCAGAGCAGCCAGTCCGCAACCTGCGCCCGCGCGACCGCGTCCAACCCGACACGCGGACACTAACCAACAACAACATTACACACGGATGTACATAAAACGAACTGTCACAAGAAAGCAAAACGTCAGAAAGAATCAGTGATCGTTGCACCAAGTGATAGTGTTGAACGTGTAGTGAGTACGACGGACGATCTCGTTAATTGCGCGAATGCCACGGTCCACAAGTTACGCAGCCGGCGCGGCCCCCTCCTCCGTTCATTCAAGGACCAATCGTTGAACCCATGCCTCGGCTTTCGCGCACACGCAACACGGACGATTTGGAAATGTACAACAAAACCCTAACACCGACTCTCGACTGAGCCGATGACAGTTCGTGGATCGGAACCAAATACAATGTCCATCAATCAGAACGCGGGACAGTTTAGTAAACAGAAGTCACAACTAGGTAAACAGGGCCCGGAACCGGTCAACTTTCCACCTCGTTATCATCCGCCTCCGCCGGCCGCCGGTGGCCCCAAACTGGCCACTGTAGACGCGACCGCCAAAGAGTTTAAACCTCCATTCGCAGGCAAATCTATAGATCCGAGCAAGTTGCCTTATCCTTTGGGGTTACACGGAGCAGTGCCAGGACCGTATCCTGGAGGCTCAGTGCCCTACAGTAAATATCCACAAGGATATCCTCACGGGTATCCTCTTCCTCCGGGCGCATTGCGTATCCTTCGACCCGCAGGAGAGGTGATCACTAAAGCTATAGTCCACGAGCCGGTGGAGCCAACGGCAAGGGCTCGCAGTGCGGACGACACGCAGCGCGTGCAGCGCAACATTGAGGAGGAGCAGATTCACAGGAGGTCAGCTGACATGCTCAAGTTCACCAAGCGCGTCGAGCCGGAGGCACCAAGAGCTCCTACCGATCAGAGGCGACAACTTCAAACGCTTCTGGACGAGATAAAGGCATTGAAAGAAGCAAATCGTCGATTGAGTGACGACAATCAGGAACTTCGCGATTTGTGCTGCTTCCTCGACGACGATAGACAGAAGGGCCGGAAATTAGCTCGGGAATGGCAACGGTTCGGCAGATACACGGCATCTGTGATGCGCCAGGAAGTATCAGCGTATCAGAGTAAGTTACGGGAACTTGATGATAAGCAACAAGAGTTGATACGTGACAATTTGGAATTAAAGGAGCTCTGCTTGTACTTGGATGAGGAACGAGAGCGGAGTACATGTGCGAACTGCGGCAGAGCCGCTGGGAGGGAGAGGGATGACGGAGATGGAAGCAGCAGTGGCACTAATGTAGATGAAGGTCCTCGATCACCTGCCGTCTCGATCACACATCCCCAGTTAGCCGAACGAACTGTACAGTATGTCAAGGATTTGGAACAGAAAGTCAGGAAACTGGAGGCGGAGAAAGGTATGGGAAGTGGGCTTAGTGAGCGCCCTGAAGCTGTAGTCCGAGCTCTGCAAGTTCTAGAGGTGAGAGAGCGCGTGGAACGGGAGCGAAGAAGACCAGCTCCGGACTTGGACACCGGAGAACAAGCTCTCGTCAGAGAAATGTGCAACGTCGTTTGGGGTAAATTAGAAGAAGCGCCGCCGCAGGCCCCGCCACGTTAACCACTCGAAAGTCCTAAACATGTAAATAAACAAAGTGGAAAGTCGTTTAAATGCAAGGTTTGATTGGAATCCGAGTCGATCGAGGTCGCGGTGAATGCAAGCCTCGTGACCTACACCGCCAGTGGGATGACCTTGTTTATGATCGGAGATATAGCTATCAATATTATTTTGTGTGTGTATGTGAGTTAGAACATGAACGTGATACATTTGACTTGCCACAGCTGAATTGCCCAGAAATATACGAGTTGAAACCGAATAGTACAAAACTAGAAATGTAATGTAATTAGATTAGCTACGCATCTCATCTACGCCACGTATGACGAAGGTTTTCAATGTTTAAAATTTAAATTATCTGAAATTATTGACTCTATCATAATTTATTCGTAAAATAAGTGTTAACAAGTTTCGAGTGCTTCGGGAAATTGATAATAATATGAGGCTATCGTTGTATTTCTTTTCATTTAATTTTGTCTGTGATTGTTTGAACTATGAGTTGGAATATTGTCGTTTTGGGGATAATTTATGTTGTATATTTTGCCACTTTCATAATTTTCTTATGTATACAGCTACGAGCTGCTAAAATGATCAATACACTTTGATGTTTATAGTCCTATGCTATGACGTTTTTATAACTAAAATTAAGAAGAATTAAATATTGTTGATGAACTTTATCCAGATCAGTGAATATTTTAGATTGCAGAAAACGAAATAAAAGTGAAGTCGAACTAGAAAATACTTGACCACATTTTGATGAAAATGATTGGAGTCTCCTATGCAAATTTAAATTTAGAATAATGCGATAAAGTATGGTAAGTCACTTTATTGGCTGACTGTGCATAAAAAACTGCAGTTTAGAAGTTTATTTGGAGCAAACTATATTTTTTTTACATTGATACGCAATATTCCAACTCTCTACGCCATGCTTGCTTCAGAACCTATTGTTTCTATTTTTATTTATTTTAAGGACAAGATTAATTTAAGTAATAAATAAATTATTTCTGCGTTTCAACCTCTTTTATGAATTTACTTTTCATTTATCTGATATTGCATTGTAAATCCTGTCAATATGTCACATTGACAAATAAATATTTTAAATAGCTGTGATCTGAACAATTTTTTCGAATTAAATTATTGTTTACGCAATGGCAATGGTAGAAGAAAAAGGCGAGAAGGGGGAGGAAGAAGATACTATTGGAGTAACTATGATTTGTTTCCTTATTTTTATCTCCCGGATTGTGAAAGGAAGAACACAGAAGAAGATATTCGGGTTTGAAGTTAGCTAAAAGAGTAAAAATTTCGCTGTGCATAAAAAATCTAATTACAAGCTCATATCAGCTCGAAAGCAAATAAACATAAAGCCTGTAATCGAATATTGATATAAATAGCTTTATTTTTCAGATTGAATAATCCACTCGTCTAGGTAGGTAGCTATATGGTTCGCACTTGGCGCTCATCTCACCTGATGATAAGTGACGATAAGGCCGTAGGAGGGTAAGCGTGCGCACCCAGAAGCCTCAAGCTAATGTCGCGCTGTCTCTGCTACCTTTCATACCGGAACACAACAGTGCTAATAACACTGCTGTTTGGCGGCAGACTTAGGTAACATGTTGGTAGCTAACCGAGTACCGATAGGTACCCCCACTGGGAATCGAACCTGAGACTTCCGGATTATGAGTCCAAGCGCTATTAAGCTAATAATAATAAAGCCGAATAAGCTATTAGCAATGGATCATAGATCGCATTTGATATTACGCCAATATTTAAACCATTTAAACAATTTATTTGCCACAGACAAATTACACATACAAACACACACACACATATATAAAACTAATTCAAACATTTACACATTACTATAATTACACACTAAAATGAGAAGGTTCTGTGGCAGGAGCTGTCTTAGTACCCGTCATGCAGCATGCTGCACAACACTGATTTTCAGCCAATATCACGACTTCACGGCCATTTAATCCTTACCACCTCTGAACATAAAGGTATAGGCCTCCTTATAGAACGCTGTAACAATCGGTCCCTTTATTTGCCATTCCGATAATTTTTTCCTTTCGATTTTTGCCATCCTGGTAACTAGCCATTTGTAGATTGTGCCATTTTCAGATTTGCCCTCAAGCGCCTAAACGCGAGTTGGTCGGTCTAGTCGGTTCGTTAGTCTCGATAAGAGGTCAATCTTTGAGTGATGGAGACTTCCCATTGCCACTTCAGCTTACCGAGTATTTCTATATCTTGAATTGTAAGCTCTACGGATTTTCTCACACAGAGTTTATAGCATCGATCGCCGAGTCATTTTCATCATTTTCACGACCAAATGAAAATAACGTTCTGGTTCAGTACGTCTTCACATCACTGGCAACTTGCAATACGGCGATACTGTATTTATAAATTACTTTGCACCTCAAGTACATAATCAGCTGAATAAGTCGAATTCTCATGAATCGCCACGCCGCGTCGGACTATTCATAAAGGATTTGCGATAATCCTACGACTGGCAGTAACATGTAGATGAATTTCCTTTCAACTGAATGTTTTTCTCTTCATCACGTTTTAAGATGCCCACCGTCTGAAATTGGACTATTCTAAAGCCAACGACATAAGCACCTGCCTAAAGTATACTAGCAAAGTTTAATTGGAATTTTATATGTTTTTGCTGTATAGATTTACGTAGGCGGTCGCAATGAAGAAGGGGAACGCAACGGGCACGGCTGGGCGGTTCTTCCCAATGGAGATTTCTACAATGGTTGCTATCATAAAGGGATGAGGAATGCGAAGGGATTGTATGTTTTCATGAAAAACGGAGCTCGGTATGAAGGTATCATCATCATTAACAGCTAAGTCTACTGTTAAGAAGAAAAAGCATTTGAATAGAAAAACTACACAACAATTTTTACAGCTACTGCCAAACTAAAGCGCTCGGTGCGGACTGCTGACTCGAGGCGTGCGTCGTGTACGAGGGGCATACCGAAATGATCGGGAATATAAAACAATACATACAGGAAATAACTAAATTTATTTTTATTGCTTTTCGAAGTATTCTCCGTTGCAGTTAATGCACTTTTGCATTCGTTCGAACCAATTATTATAGCAGCAATTCCAGTCCGAAGTTGACATGGTCAAAATCGTCGATTTGTATGCTTCCACTGCTTCTTCTGGACCTTGAAACCGCTGACCACGCAATAAATCTTTGATTCTAGGGAATGTAAAGTAATCATTGGGACTCAGATCAGGGCTGTATGGAGGATGATCCATTAATTCAACGTTTTCCTGCTTCAAAAACTCGCTTGTTTTCTGAGCGGTGTGAGAGCTCGCATTATCGTGATGGAGGATTATGCGTCGTTTCGGGTTACCTCTACGGAGTTCGGATATCATCTGTGGCAAACAAACCGTTGTATACCAATCAGCGGTAACCGTTCTCCGTTCCTCTAAGGGAACTGTGACTACATGTCCTGTTTTCGCGACAAACGAAGCGACCATTTTCTTCGATACGCTGCGAGAGCGGACAACTTTTGTTGGCTTGATCTCACCTGCGAAGACCCAGACAGCCGACTGATGCTTTCTTTCTGGCTCATATGAATAGATCCATGATTCATCACCAGAGACAATGTTATAAACTGCTTTTGACTTTCCTCCGTTGAAGCGTTGCAGAGTAGACCGGCACCAATTGACACGAGCCGCCTTTTGCTCTTCGGACAAATTATGGGGCACCCAGCGGGAAACTAGCTTTCTCACTCCCAGTTCACCATGTAAAACAGTTTGTATCGCAGTCATACCTATCCCTAAAGTAGCCCGAATCTGCTCATATGTAATATGTCGGTCATCCTGTATCATTCGGCGCACAACAGCGACATTTTCTGGTGTAACCGCTGTTTTTGGCCGGCCTGTGGAAGGTACGGTGCCAAGAGAAGCACGTCCACGCCGGAATTCAGAATACCAGCGATATATTGTCGTCTGGCTAGGCGCTTCACTCTTGAATATAGATATAAGCTCAGCGAGACATTGTCCCTGAGATAATCCTCGTCGAAAGTTGTAAAAAATTATGGCACGGAAACTTTCTCTTGTAAGCTCCATTTTTTTATCGACCTATCAATTTCAAACTGATATTGTTCTTTAAAAAAATTTTTTTTTTTAATTCTGTCAATTGTATTCGATTTTCAACTAACCAGTGTTTATTCATCAAAAAGAGTTTTTAATCTAATTAAATCGAAAGTACTCGATTACCGATCTTTTCGGTATGCCCCTCGTATAGTAATGCGCGATTTAGTTTTTTTGTGATTTTGTATTTTGTGATTTTTGAATATTTTTTTGGAAAATGAATTGACATTGGACTGACGTTTATTCGTATATCGTTTATATTTTATGAAGGATAGTTATTGTGACCGTAATCAAAGGCAATTTTGCCTATTTTCTCTAAAATTTGACTAAGTTTGATATTTTTTAACATAAATATTTTATATGAAAGTTATAAAAATTCTTTCATTCATTGTATATAACATTTTCATAACAATATATTACAATTTTTCCATACCGTTTAGACGTCAAAAATATCTGTTATAATAGGTGATGTTCTAAACCTCTTACAGCAATAATTCTCAAAACAGTAAGGGGTCGATTAATGAAAATCAAATAATAATAAAAAATAGTAGCTCATTAATTAAAACAAAATTGCAATGATATTTCATATTTTACATTAAAACTTATGGAAATGCAGTATTATACCTGTAAAAACACGTCTGTAAAATCACGTAAAAGAGCGATAACGCCAATATTTCGTATACGGCCTCTTAAGAGGCTATGTTGGTAAGACCACGTGGTCGGTTTCAAGGTTAAATTGTTTTGTAGCTGTCCCTCTCCGAGCCCTATCCTACCCGAGCGCGTACGGTGAGACAGCATACATTATGCGATGTTATCCACCCGTTATTTGGATGTTTCGTAGTCCAGGGATCATTTGAAGGATACAGTATATTATGTAACCATTTTTTAAATACAGTATACTAATGAAATTTCAGATGTCGGTGGTTTTTCCAAATAGTTCTAAATTGATTCATACTCTTGTAAATCAGGTTCAAAGTTGGGGCTTTTTATTACCGAAAAATACAATACTTTGACGCCCTGTAACTCTGGAAGTATATATTTAAACGAAAATCTGACTCACCACCGACACAGATATTTGTTTCTAGATTGTGTCTTGAAAATTTCATAGATTTTCATAGCTTAATACTCAAAATATGACTGGACTACGTTTGTATGGGCGCTTTGACAACAGCATAGCCTCTTAATAGGACTGGAAATATATATATAGGATAATTTTCAGGAGAATGGCGCAAAGCAATGAAGTACGGGACAGGAACCATGGTATATCCTGACGGCTCCAAATACGAAGGTGACTGGAAGCACGACCAGAAACAAGGGTTCGGAGCATACTACTATCCGAACGGCGACATATATGAAGGCGCATGGTTTAAAGATAAACGCCACGGTCTGGGAACCTACTTCTACGCAGAATATCAAGTAAAATTCATGGGTACTTGGAACGAGGGAGTTATAGAGGGGCCAGGGCAAATAATATACCCCAGATACAGGTACCACGGCAGCTGGACAAAAGGAAGGCCTGTCGGTCCTGGATGCTTCGTGTTCGACAGCAACTGTATGCAACACGGGTTCTATTTGATGGTGAAGGAGCAAGTGGAAGAATTGGGAGAGGAAGAGGAGGAAGAAGGAAAAGAAAAGGAAGATAAACTTGCAGAGGGTGAAGAAGTCCTCGAGGTGGATGAAATGGAGGGTAATGGTTTATTTGTTCATTTTTTAGGATTTAGTTGGAGGGGCTTTAAATCTTAGCCTAAATCTTTCGTAAAATGTGTCGCTTTATTAGACTTTTTTTTAGTTTCTCAGAGACGAATATTATATGTCTAAGTATATAAAAATTAATAGCCATGACGAATTAACTATTTTTTCTTTTAAAATGTACGCAATAATCACGAATGAGTTTTAGGGATTGTTGACGGTGGAGCCGGGACCAGGGCAATTTCAAGGCAAACGAGTTCAATTTAAATGAAAACGTTTAATTCTAAGAATATATACAACAACAACAATGAATCAAATCAATTTTCACACAAGAAGAAGCGAAAAACTATAAAACCAAAGAAAACATCAAAATACTTATTCTAAAAATATTTGAAATATTTACAAGTGGCCAGCGAGCAAGAAGGCGGAACCACATCTGTAATATGGTGGGCCCCGGTGTGCAACACCAATGGTAAGTAAGGCCTTCTTACTCGCTGGCTCATCGAGAAGCTACGATGTGATCAGAGGGCAGAGTTTGCGTACAGGTCGACGGAGTACACCACTTTTTGTTTGTACGTCTACCACTCTGACCACACCGTCCCTCCCAGGCCAAAGTTTATTGACGCGCCCCCTCGGCCAAACCGCTCGCGGCAAATTTCCGTCTGCGATCAATACCAAGTCTCCAACAGATGGTTGGATATCCTTCTCTGCTGGCGTCCTCCGACGTGGAACAAGGTCGGGCAGGTACTCGTTTACCCACCGCCGCCAGAAGTAATCCGCCAGACGCATACTTTTCCGCCACTGCGCGCGACCGATCATATCTCCATCTTCTAGTTCTCTGGTAGGCTGGTCGTTAGATGATGTTCCCAGTAGGAAGTGAAATGGGGTAATGGCGCTTTCTGTGGTCGGGTCAACTGGCACATGCGTCAATGGCCGTGAATTGACCACCGCTTCAGCTTCAGCGAGGAGGGTAGTCAATGTTTCGAGACGCGGAACTCTCTCCTTTAGAGTAGCGGTTAGAGCTACTTTGACCGAACGCACCAGCCGTTCCCATGCTCCACCCATGAATGGAGCAGATGGCGCTATAAAATTCCATCTTATCTTTTGGTCTGCGGCAAAATCGAAAACTCGAGGGAACAAATTTGCCGCTCCGTGAAAGTTGGTACCATTGTCCGACAAAAGTTCAACTGGACAACCTCGCCGTGCGATGAATCTTCGAAGTGCCATGATTGTACTGTCTGCAGACAGACTCTCTACAATCTCCAGGTGAATAGCTCTTACAGTGAGGCAAGTGAAGAGAGCTACCCAATGTTTCACAGTACGCCGACCAACAGCTACATTAATCGGCCCAAAGTAATCAAGTCCAGTGTAACTAAAAGGCCGGACGTGGTGAGCAAGGCGGGCTTCTGGCAAATCGCCTTGTGGTGGCGTAACTGGCGTTGCTTTTCTCAGCATACACGTTCGGCAGTTGATGGCGATGCTCTTTACTGCACTTCTCAGGGGAACAATAAAGAATTTCTGTCTTAGTTGGTTCACGACAAGTTCGTTAAGTGCATGTCCATAGCGTTCGTGATAGTGCTGGATTAACGATCGAACTATAGGGTGGCGGCCGTCAAGAACAATGGGAAAAGGATCAACAGTCACATCTCTAGCGGCGGCGGTCCGACCAGCCAGACGAAGCAGTCCATCCTCGCCAAGAACCAGGGTTATGTCTTTCAGACGACTCTTCTTGTCTACATGTTGGTTCTTTCTTGTGTTGACAATCTCTTCAGGAAATGAGTCCTCTTGAACACGTCGGAAAAGTTGTAGTTCAGCCATAGATATGTCGGTAGCCGAAAGGGTTGGCGTAGGATGAGAGGCCTTTAAGCTATTTGACTTAGAATTTTGACTTCGTACTAAAAGCATCCGAAAAGTTTTTACCGCCACGTGTACTCGAGCCGTGGCGCGGACTAAACAGTTCCAACGATTAACGCGCGCGCAATCTGCGACCAAAGGAGAAGGTAGAGTGTGGTCTCTGTCAACTATTAACCCCACAATTTCAGGTTTACGTTTTAACTCTTTCTCCTCTGAGGCAGTCGGAAAATTGTCTGTTGGCTCGCTAGGCCATTCTGTACAAGGGAGTTTTAAAAAAGAAGGTCCAGTGAGCCATCGACAATTTGTGTCAAATTTGGAGTCTCGGGTGGCATCGTCTGCGATGTTGAGTCTTGTTGGAACGTAATGCCAAGCAGAAACGTCGGTTGTCTCACTAATTTCGCCGATTCTATTGGCGACAAAGGTCTTAAAAGTTCGAGTATCACAACGAAGCCACCTGAGTACGGTCATTGAGTCTGTCCAATAATATATGCGGTCAGGCTTGTGCTTATGCGCTTCAACTATGTAAGTTTATTTTTATGTGCGTGCATAGCCCGAATGTGGAAGGTACCACGTAATACCGACAGGGTCAGGAGGGATGGTACACTCCTCCGCGTAACCTTTATCAATTATAGCTTTCATATTTTGACGATACAGAGCTCCATAAACAGGGTCTTTGGCGATTTTCGTCTCAAGACTGTGGAATCGAGAGAGGGCAAGATTTTTATTGTTAGGTGCTGTATGAACACCAGGTCGCCATAAGAGTCCAGTCTCAAAACGACCTAAAGGGAGTCTACAAATTGTGTTCTCTAGAGTTTTGATAGCGTGATCTTCGTCTTTTGTATGATGATGTACGGAGATGCCAATGGAATCAATTTTATAATGTTGTTTAAGTAGGTCGTCTAATACGGGTTCGTGTACGTAATTATGATTGATACACTCATTTATGAAATTTATAGGCCTAGTCTTTGACGATGTGAAACCGAAAAGAACCCACCCGAGCAAAGTTAATACAGCTACGGGCTGCGAGCGGGTCCCGCTCCGAGTTGACCGGGCAACTATGAGCTCCCAGTTATCTGCCCCTATTAAAATCATCGGCTTACCATCATCGTAAGTTAAATCGTCACGAATCTCGTCTAAATAGCGATACTCGGAGATGTCTGTTGGAGGCACTGACTGCGAATGAAGACCTAGATTGGGAATAGCGCGTGCATCAAGGTCATAATTTTGCTCACAGTGTCGACCTTTAATACTGACGCGCACTAGCATTGCCTCTGTTTCAGTCGACATTCCTCCTACGCAATCCATCCGCATACTTGACATAGGGCCTTCGGCTCCTACAGCTTTTACAAGCTCGAGATCTATAAGGGTTGCAGTAGAGCCGTCATCGAGTAAAGCGTAGGTGTCTACAGACTTCGTAGGTCCGGATACGGTCACAGGTATTACCTTTAATAACGGACGTGGTCTACGATTTTCAGGGGGAAAGGAACTGTGGGCGATTAATACCGGATCTTTTTCAATAATAGTGTGTGCTGACTGTTTCTCAGTTTTGGGTGAAGAAGGTACATCCGTGACACCAGTGGCGTGCGATACCACCTCTGAAACACGGTGCAGTAGAGGGTGATGGAGTTTACGTTTGCAGCTTTCGACTGTACAGCGAGCTTTACATGTACGATATCTATGTGACCCCTTTTTAAAGCATTTACAGCAAACTTTATTCTCTTTCACCCATCGCCACTTATCCTCAAGAGAAAGCTTTAAGAACTGTGCACAACTATCAACTCTATGTTTATTTGACCGACAGTATTTACACTTATCCATATAGGCCTCTTCCGAGTTAATTTGTTTGACTTCGGGAGAGTAGTTAACATTTTCAGCATTGCGCACATGACATTCAGTGACATGTACACTTTCTTTCTTACTTACGTCACGACGTATGTCACGTTTGGTATAAACGTCTGGGGCCGGAATCAGGTTATAATGGATTCGAATATTAGCTTCGTGATTTAAGAACTCGCACAAAATTTCTAATCTTGACTCCAGACCTGCAACTCGATTGCTGGCGAAATATCCCCACTGCGTACGTAGGGATGGAGTTAATTTAACCAGAATAGCACTAAAAAGCTCTGGGGAAGACAAATACTCACGTCGGTTTAGTAGCTTCACCGTGGCGATGCAGTTGTTCACGCTACACGCGAAGTGGCTGATTTCATGGGTAGATTCTAAGAAGCTAATCCTAGGTAGAGCTCGTAGCTTTTCAAGCTCTGCTATCACGATCTGTTCGCATTGACCGAACCTTATTTGAAGGGCCTCTATCACCTGTTCGGGATCCCTGCAGACCAACAACAGACTGCTCACCGCCTCGCGGGCCAGCCCCCGCACCGCTTGATTGAGGCGCGCTAGGTTCTCCGAGGCAGTAAATGAACCTTTAGTGTCCTCATACATTCGATGAAAGACAAGCCAGTCGACCGCCCGTCCATCAAAAACTGGTAAATTAATGTCACTCACCTGGGGACGGTTTGAAAGACTGGTGATGGCACGAGCGAGCTCTTGAATTGCGCCGTTTGTCTGTGCAGTCTGATTATTATCAATATTAGCTGTGTTAAGGCAATAAGTTTCTTTCTTTAATGTGTTCATCTGCGGATTAAACGGTTTTTTAAACATCAATGACGTGCTAGCGTTGGTGGTTGCTAAGTTCCCGTGCTGATATCCCAAGCCTGTAAGGGCGGCAGGTTCTGCCGGTAAAGGGCGAGGGGCAATGAACTGAGAGGCCTCGGATTGAGGGGCCACTATCGGCTCCGCGATAGACACGGTGGGTAAGCCGAGCGACACGCCCGCGGTCTCAATCCATGTGGTAGTACACGGTTGCTGTAAGCACTTAAAATTCGACTGAGCACGATCACGACAGGCGCCCATCGACTCTGATGGGGCGCGGGGAAGGGAAGAAAATGTATGTGCACATTTTGATATATATTCTCGCTCATCTGGTCCCACTTGTGGTCTCGAGCCTAGGTCCGGGCCTGTAGGGGCTGAGACTGTGGGTTTCTGTGGCAATTCATCATCATCGTTGTCTATATTAATATTCGCCAACCAGGTGGTTACAGAGCTGTATGATGACCTACGGCTACTTACCTGAGATTGCGCCTCAATCTCTGCTAGGCTAGCTTGCAGTTGTAGCTCTAGTACCTCACGCTCGATGTCAGCGAGGCGGCGCGCGTGCTGCGCCTGAAGAGCTAGCTTTTGAGCTGCTTTCGCCGACGTGGAAGAACGACGCGATGAGGAAGCAGCAGATGGCCGCGGCGGACGCTCGGACTGAGCGGACGTCGACGGCGCCGGCGCGGGCTGAGCCGAGGTGACCCCCGACGGGGCACTGATCTCACCCTGAACACCTTTACTAGAGGCGGCTTGCGCCCTGGTTTCCACCATAATTAAAATAGACTGTGAAATTTTGAATTTAGTAGGTACACTATCACTAGTTCACAAACGAAGGACCAAAAATGTTGACGGTGGAGCCGGGACCAGGGCAATGTCAAGGCAAACGAGTTCAATTTAAATGAAAACGTTTAATTCTAAGAATATATACAACAACAACAATGAATCAAATCAATTTTCACACAAGAAGAAGCGAAAAACTATAAAACCAAAGAAAACATCAAAATACTTATTCTAAAAATATTTGAAATATTTACAAGTGGCCAGCGAGCAAGAAGGCGGAACCACATCTGTAATAGGGATATAACAATGACAAAAGTTGCCAAAACGAGATATTTAAATTTGGACAGAACGTCAGTCGGGTTAGCTAGTATTATGCCTTACGTCACAGCTTACGTTTACTTTATCTACACTCAATAACAACGCTTTAAACACGTTAAAATTTGTAAAATTATATACAGTTATATGACGTTTAAAAAATGTTGGTTGAAGATTTAAAAAACGCGATATTCAGCGTTTGTCAAACTCTCATTAGAATGCTTTCATTCAAAATTTCTTTCACCGTAATCTAAATCAGAATATCTGGCTTTGGGAAAAGTAGAAAGAATAATATCATGTTTGAAATTAATTTCCCTAACGTACCACGTGAATGTAAGATCAGGCGTATTTTATACAAAAGTCAGAAAATTTGTGTTAAAATATACACTGTGATTCAGCCTATTTTAAAAGAGACCTTTAAAAGGTTATTGTAAAATAAATTGGGTTCAATTCTAGTTAATACATACGAGTACAATAGTTTAGCCGTGTCGTAATTTTTGGATACAAGCGGCTCGGGGTCGTTCGTTGTGGCATTCTACACGGAGGAGCTAAAGAGAAAATAATCACTAGCCAGCATTTTATGACATATCATCATGATGTGGTTGCTTCCTAGCTTATTGTAGCTGTTGATGATGGAATGTGGACTGTGGATAACGAGGAATGTGGATTGGTAGTTTGCACTCATATCTTTGTATTTATTAGGACTACAACTAATACTTACTAATTTTTCAGGTAAAGTGGCCAAGTGGCGCGCTCGTAATGTGACATCGTACATGGCTGAGTTCCTGCCGCCAGAAGCTGTCCCTCTGCCCATCCACGACTCGCTGCCGTCCTTGTCGTTCGTCAGTGTGTGCACTAATCTCAAGTTCGAGGTGCCTGAAGCGGAAGCCGAACACGAGATGGGTGATGACGGTGATTCTTGGCTGAAGCATCGGGAGAAATTCATCCAAGACTCTGATAAGAAGAGCGATGATGATTCCGTGAAACACGATTGAGTTTAATGGGGAGCTTATGAATTGTTAGTTTGATACAAGTCTAAATTGAGTTAACAGGATTAAATGTCCGCACTCGCACACGGCTCTCGTAAACTGTCAATCGTTGATACTGACTTTTAAGAGGCTATGTTGGTAAGACCACGTGGTCGGTTTCAAGGTCAAATTGTTTTGTAGCTGTCCCTCTCCGAGCCCTAGCCTACCCGAGCGCGTACGGTGAGACAGCATACATTATGCGATGTTATCCACCCGTTATTTGGATGTTTCGTAGTCCAGGGATCATTTGAAGGATACTGTATATTATGTAACCATTTTTTTAATACAGTATACTAATGAAATTTCAGATGTCGGTGGTTTTCCAAATTGTTCTAAATTGATTCATACTCTTGTAAATCAGGTTCAAAGTTGGGGCTTTTTACTACCGAAAAATACAATACTTTGACGCCCTGTAACTCTGGAAGTATATATTTAAACGAAAATCTGACTCACCACCGACACAGATATTTGTTTCTAGATTGTGTCTTGAAAATTTCATAGATTTTCATAGCTTAATACTCAAAATATGACTGGACTACGTTTGTATGGGCGCTTTGACAACAGCATAGCCTCTTAACATACCAACCCATAGACACACGAGACAGTCTGTGTATGCTTTACCGTATACGGTATACGATGGGGATTTTATAAATTGTTAATTTAATACAAGTCTAAATATAGTAAAACAGGTTTGAGCTTGATTGGGATATTTTAAATTGTTAGTTTGATAAAACTGTAAATAGATTATACAAAATTGATAATGGTTTTATTATAAAATAGATTATACGAAATTCAGGTTTGAGTTTTTATTGAGGTAGGTAATCTAAGTAATAGAAAAATAGATGAAACAGGGGAGTCCTATAGGGCCAGTGTTAATAGAATACAGTTTGATTGGGATCACAACAGTTTTAATTTTCTAAAAATGAAATTTTATTTTTAAGGGGTCGCTGTTAATACCAAAATAGTGTAATACTACTGAAACTTTAATACACCGATAATTTATGATCTAGTTCTAGATAACAAACGCGACATTGTTGAAATACAGTTTCTAATAGGAGTTGTGGCATGGGAAGGGAATTCAAACAAAACTAGCTTCAGGTTAATTGTATCATAGGAATATGTTAGGAGTTTACTGTGTTGAGTTTAGTATGACATTAATAGAAGAAACAGGTCAGTAAAAGAGGGACCTTATATTAATTCGTCATAAGGTAATTATAGTTTTAAAATGATATGCATAGTTCTGGAAATAGTCACACAAACTCAAACCATGTTGTTAAATTTTTAATCATTTTAAATATTTACACGCCTCATAGGTGGAATATGAGGAATTAAAATTTTCTGACAGTCATCATATTCGATGCAAGTAAACTTATATTTATCTTTGATAGAGATACGAATGGAGGAATCCGGTCACTTATGGCCACTTTCCCATGAACGACAACTTCCATTAAAGGCCAGTTCCCAGAACCGCCACTTCCCATTAAAGGCCACTTCCAATTATAGTTTCAGATTATTTAAACCATGAACAATGTACATTCTATTTGACACACAAAAAGTAACAAAAAATATGTAATCGGACCAATGTCGGAATAGGATTTTTTCCCTGCTGGTTCGACTAAATACAATGGAACTGAGAGAAATACAAGAATAATAGGAGATTGAATTTAAATAATTTGGGTAGTGGCCCTTCAGGGAAGTGGCCGTACAAGAAAGTGGCCGTAGCTGACCGGAACCTGGAGGAAGCAGGATTGAGTTGTATATAGTTGTAGTTCAAGCAGAGGAAACAGAAGAAGATTTTAAAAACTTTGATTGCTAGACTTTTTTGCGCTTATTCTAGTAAATTGATTAAAAAAATAATTCTAAACGGTAATATAGCGGTATCTCTACACATTTGTCTTTGCCGTTAATCGGCAACTAATACACCATTTAAGACAACATCAAATGATACAACATGATATGTTAAAACACCACTGACAAATAGGGTGTTTTACACTTCCCCTAGGTTTTGTCGGGCTACTTAGCATAATAAAAGTAACAATAGACTGAAAATGTAAAAAAAAAATAACTACATGTTTCTTTTCTATAATATTACATTGGTCGTTTGTGCTGTAGTCGACCAATTCGACCGTGAATACTTTTCTACTTCGACAAAAAGTTAACGACATTCATAGTTGAATGGAATATAACTATAGTTAAACTGTTTTACCCATCTTTTAAATAGGACCCTGTAAATCCTCACGCTTATGTTTCTACATCATTGAAGTAATCAACGATTCCTTTATATTTAACGCGTTCTTCACCATCAGATCTCTCCAATTTTCTATTGGTTAGGTCCATAGGTGTTACTCCGTGCTTATCTTTCTTACGTATATCTGCTGCAGCGCCATTCTCCACTAAATATTTAATCAACTCGACATTTACAGGTGCTCGTTCTAGAGCCAAATGCAAAGCTGTCTTCTTTTCATGATCTACGATAGACACATTCATTCTTTTTATATCTATTAGATATTTTACTATTTCAATGGCGTGCTTGTAGCAAGCATAATGTAGAATTGAACGTCCTTTGTTATCCACAGCTTTCATATTAGCTTTACCTTCTTCAATGAAATATTTAACGTATACGAGATTCTTCATTTTGACGGAATGATGCAGAGCGGTTTTACCGTCTCTGTCAGGTACATTTACATCGACTTTCTTGCTTACTATGTATTTAATAAGGTCTATATTGCAACGAGATTTTGCACGCAAATCATAATAAACCGCTGCCAAGGCATTGTTGTCAACTCTGGATAAAGTAACGTCTTCTTCTTCTTGTTGCCCATAGCACTGAACATGTTTACAAAACGCTTTAAAAGCGCTAAGTCTGTGTATATTGCAACGGGGTTTTGCACGGATAGCATAGTGCAACGTGGTCCAGCCATTGTTGTCAACTCTAGTTAAATCAGCGCCTTTTTCTTCAACAAAGAACTCCAGAGTTTCATGAAACACTTTCTTAGCGCTAATATGAAACGGAGTAGCTCCCTGGTTGTTTCTTAAGTATATGCTCATCGCTTTGTCATCTACAAGGTATCGTACTACGTCTAAAAAGAGGCCGTAATTTGTATCTATAGCTGTATGTAGTACAGTGTTGTTATTATCATCTACTGCGTATATATCAGCAGATTCTCCAATAAGATATTTGACTAAGTCCAAATGTCCTCGTATGGTCGCAATATGTAAAGCAGTCTTACCCTTTCGAGTTCTTTGATTAACATTTGCTTTGTGTGAAATCAGATATGTAACAATATCAGTTTGTCCACAAGAAACGGCATAATGTAGCGGACAATTGCCATCAATATCACAAATATTTGGATCTAGATGTTTAACTTCTATCAGGTGCATCATTATTTCTAATCGGTCGTACATCGCTGCTAAACGCATTAACGTGACTCTACTTCCACCCGGAGCCGTTAAATTTACACCTTTCTTGTCAAAGTAAATTATTAACGATACTTTGCCAGAATATTGTACGGCGTCGTGAACAGGAGTTCGACCTAAAGCATTCAAAGTATCAAAACTAGTATTTTTTTCTTCAACAAGATACCTAATAACATTCAGCTGGTTGCTAGCGGCGGCTATTTGTAGCAGTGTGGTTTTGAAGGTATCGGGTAAAATCGACGCTACTTCAATCTCATCTATGAGATATTTCACTATGTTCAAATGCCCTCCTTCTACAGCTAAATGTATCGGAGTAAATAATCTGCGATCATGTTCCTTCAGTACGTCTATTATGGCTTCATACCTCGTTATACCCTTTTCAATTGCTTTGTTTTCTATCATACACTTGAAGACATCGAAAAACCCTTGTCTGGCTGTGAATTGGAACAGGGTAGAATTCTCGGGAGTTGGCCGATTGCCATTTTCATCGCTTGGTTCGTTGAGATAGGAGAAGTTAAATGTTTTGACGAAGTTTCCATTCTCATCAAGCCATTCGTGATGCTCGGTTACATTGTCGATAACTTTAAGTTCGTTTTCTATGAGGCTGTAGACGGTTCGGTTGTTCAATGTGGGGTCTTCGGTGATAAAATTGAAGATCGACATCCAGTGTATAGTGTCCAGAAGCAACATGGTTCAAGTTTGGAGATGACGTCCAGTTACTGAAATACACACAGTCCATTAAGAATTCAGTGAAACTTTCAGCCTTTATAAAAGTGAGTAAGTCAGTTCGCGCGTGTCAGTAAGTGATGATAAGGCCGTATGACAGAGGCGTGCTCACCCAGAAGCCTCCAGCTGTTGAGGCACCGGATAAGTGTCTAAAAACAAACAAGTGCTACTAACTAACTTTTTTGCGGAAGAATAGTCTGTGGCGGCAGTTATTAAACTTCGTGAAATATGTTCGTCAACCAAAAATCTTTGGGCATTTGGCTTCAGATCATCACCGTTTTAGAATTTTAATACGAGTATAAATTTCCCACAGTTGAACATTTAGTGCACATTCTCATAAACTATATCGATTTATAAATTATATAATGTTAGACTTGTAAGACGTTTTTTAAGTTTTTAATTACATAACTAAATTGCTTGAATTTTGTCAAATTTTTGTTTTATTATTATAATCATATTCAAACGAATGACTAACAGTTTTCATAGTTTTTTCAGATATTTTCATATAAGGCGAATGTATCAATATGTATTATGTATTAATTTGTTTTAGCTGTATTCAAAATAATTCCGTTATCGTGGGGCCATTTGATAACATTCTTAAAATATTTTTGTACAAATCTTATTTTATCTATATCCCTGTCATAAATCGTACATGTGTCGTCAGCAAACAGAAATAAGTGGTACTGTTTTTCACATGCACGATAAGTCCCAAACAAAGAAGCTTGTTGCTTCCCGCCATTTTGAAAATAGCAAAATGTAAATAACACATTCATTTATGGTAATTCAAGATTTCACTTTAAATTCATTATGTTTCTTAATTAAGATACTTACCTACATGAAACTTGTTGCAATTGCAACATGCAGTTGCAATGGTGCACCAACTTTTGTATGGAAACGCACCTAAAGACAATAAGGAGAATATTGACTATTCGACGTCTAAAGAGATCGGTACATAAATTATTTTGAATAAAGAATTTTAGATTATAATTAAATAAATATAGTGTACCTTATCACAATGCACCTAGATTCACCTCACTAGGATGTTAACATGGGAACTGCGTTGGTGTCTGTGAATCAATCCATTACTGTCATGCGCGTAGTGGGCAATCTTTATCCTGTGGGGTGATTTATTAATAGAACGATGCAATTTGCAAACTGCATAGGTGTGCACTTTATTTGTAGCGATAAATCTGTAATGAATGATAGTATGCAGAAAATAACCTCATTTGTTTCTAGCGACTAAGCAGTTGATAAGGGTGTCTTATAATATTCAAAAATATTTTTATGGGTAATCTACTCGCTACCGGTTTGTCTCTCAAGTCAGAGACCGTGGGATCGATTCCCAGTGGGGATAAAAGCCTAACACTCTTGTTTTTGATGTTGTACTATGATGGGTTTATCGTTACAAACGTCATTTGAGATGAAGGCCAAGTGAGTGCGAGGAAAATCACGGAAAAGAGCTTGAACAAGAGATGGACTTGTTTTTGGTTTGATTCGATAGGATAAAAGCTTTTAAAAAACACAAAAAAGCAGCCAAGTGCATGTCGGTTCACGCGCGCAGTTTAGGGTTTGTAGTAGTAACTGGTTTTATAAAAAATTTTTTAATGAAATTATGTGGAGCAGTGGACTTTTCCTGGCTGATGATGAATGAAATTATTATGAAATTTTCGTTTTGACCACTCCGTTAACACCCGTTAACCTGTAAAGACACGTTATAGTCGTGATAGTTTTCCTTTGAAGCTCAGAATACATACTACTACTGTGAATTTTTCAGATTTTTAAAAGCAATAGTTTAGCATGGCGGGAGTTTACGCTCGACTGAACAAAAAATTTTCATTTTAAAGCTTAACGTTTCGCAAACGGATATCTAAATCGAAAAGTGGTGTTCCTAGACCCTTAATATTTTATAATATATATTAATGGAGCGTCGAGCTATGAGACTGATAGGCAACGATACGCTACATAAGGCAAAGTTCCAAAACCTCGAACATAGGCGTCAGGTTGCCTGCCTTTCGGTATTTTACAGGATACATTTTGGAGAGTGTGCGCAAGAGCTATATTTGTTGATTCCACCTTCGCCGTTCAAGTACCGGTCAAACAGAAGAACAGCAGACCTTCACCCGTACACTGTGGATATTCCTACAGCTCGCACGAAGCGTTTCGCTTCCACATTTAACGTGCGTACAGCAAAAATATGGAATGCACTAGCGGTTTCCGTGTTCCCCGACAGCTACAACTTGGGAATCTTCAAAAGAAGAGTAAATATGCACCTTCTAGACCAACACGTAATATCGTCGACCTCATCGTCACTTACCATCAGGTGAGATTGAGGTCAAGTGTTGGTCTATCTTAAAAAAAATTTTTTTTGAAATACATATTCGACGATACCCCACGCAATGGGGTAGACGCGAAAAAAATTTCAGCTCCAAGTTACGAGTCTGGTGACAAGATGTGGGACAAGGAACGTGCGGTCAGTTAGTACCAGGTGTTAGTTATGCCACAATTTCAAAGATATTTTAACTGTGACTGGCTCTGTGGGGGAAAGTATGTGCTCGCAAGGTCTACAGCTCATAGAGCCACTATAAAGTATGATGGGTTTGCACTTGGCCTTCATCTCACCGGATGAGGATGATTAGGCCGTTGGATGGTAAGCGTGCGCACCCAGAAGCCTCAAGCTAACGAGGCGCTGGCTCTGCTACCGGAACACAACAGTGCTATTAGCACTGCTGTTTGGCGGCAGACTTAGGTAATAGGTAACATGGTAATAGCTAGCCAGGCGGACATAGACAATGTCCTGCCACCAACCATAAAGGTACCCCTTCTGGGAATCTAACTCGGGACCTCCAGATCTTTAGTGCAAGTGCATAGCCATTAGACCACGATGCATGAATGCGGTTATGCTTTTATGAACTTATCAATGTTAACTATTGAATTTTAAAAGATTATGGTAAGGTTTTAAAGCATTAGTCTCAGATACAGCCTGATCGGATGATAGTGGTGCTTGTTACGAAAAATTTAGCCGTTGTTGTGACAGCTTACCTCGCCTCCTACCGTAATTCGGTACCGTATTCGGATTTTAGAACAAAATCGCGTTTACGTTCTCTCCACTAAAAATAAAACTACCAATGAATTTTGCATAAAAACTTATAATTATATCAAACAAAAGTTTTATTAGTTGCTCAATGACTATTTTCTACTAATACAAGACCTAGGTTTCATTAAAACAAAAGAATAATCGTGAGATCAAACAAAATGGTGAACTTTTGTAAATCTGTTCCAATAAGTCAAATTGTAATATGACTATTGGTAATACTTATCAATCAAGGAAAGGTGATAAAACTTTAAGGCACATCAAAATTGCTTACAAATGAAACATGAATAATGGCAAATGTTCAACCAATTCCTCATTTCTAGGTCTTTATACATACATATATAGACTGTAAAGCGCCACTGGCTCCCCCATTCATTCTTTTGTACATTTCTCCGCAGTTATACAATACTTCCAAAAACCAAACTGGACTTTGTGTAGTGATGTTTAGATATTGATTTGAAACATCTTGAATTTATGTTTCATTTTTGTACAGTTACTATCACTAAAACGGTTGAACGGAAGAAGGTGTCCACTTTAGTAAACCAGCAATGACTACAAAAAGTACGAATTGGTTTCTAGAATTATTGTATAACTGCGAAGAAATTTAAAAACGAATGGAGGCCCTACTGGCTTTCTAGAGTCTTAACGAACAAAGGTATATTTCTCCTTTCGTTATCAAATTATAAATAAAAACTAATCTTACACATATGAAAAGCAGAAGACTAATTCCTCTTGTATTTATTGATAATGTATTTTTGCCGTACATAATATGCAAAGCAAACTCTACAAAGTTAACATTATTGTATTCCCATAGAAAAGTTTGTGAACATTTTCAAGCCCAGTATTCTAAGTTAATTCATGTGCCGTAAATAGTACACATAAACATGTAGCATAAAATATAAATAGCCTATCATGCACCAAAATTATCTATAATTAATCGTGTAGCATTATTTACAAAATTACACAATAGACCATAGAGTTTGCTAATAAAAAGGATTTCACACAGCTATTAGATCAGTTAACCTGGCACGGCATATACATATACGCATCATGACACATCGATCTGTCTCTCTCTCCCACGGGGGCCTAGCATATGAGTGCGACAGAGATGACTAGTGTTTTTGAGTACTGTGATCACGCCAGCTTTATTTAACTGACCTATATCCGTTAATGTGCAATTTATATAACCTCCAAAATGCACCATTTACATGCTATGTTGTAATCTAAAGTTAAATAGCTAAAGGCCCATATTAATAAATTATCCTAGTAATCAACCATAATATCTAATTCCAATTTTTCAATATAATTTAAGAAACAAGTCCCATACTCAGCTATCTGCAAACTCCGAGTGTACCATACATAAATAAGGCTTTAAGCAGAAATCATCCATACAATGTATCAGTCATAGAAGTCTACTAATGTAACACCTACCTGCTTCGAGTAGAGATTAAAGGAAACTCCCTCATGTTTATCCCAATGCTCATTGTGATCATTACAGAGACTATGCAGTTGGCTTACTATGGTGATAGCCGGTTTCTTTGTGTGGTGTTTATATACATATATTTGGAATAGTTTCTGCACTTACAGGTCCAAGCTTAGTTGCAATAAGAAATCAAGATTAATTAATTTCATTCAATCTGACATTAGTGATTATTTAAAATATTAAAAGTACAAAATACTACTATTAAAAGTATTAGTAACACAAAACTAAAGTTTCCCCCTTATGTCATACTGCAGTGACCATAAAAGGAGACTGAGGGAAAAATATTGACATGGTCAGAAGCATCACCTCTATCTATATAACAACAATATCTTATTGTGGTGAGAGATTCCCCTGGGTATTATGGCAAATCCCCACATTGAAAGACTTGTTGATTTACAAGGGAGGGAGGCTTGTGTGTCAATAAACTGCAAATTATTATCTTCACTTACCATCGAGCAGAAATTAGAGTTGATAGAGAGCAAAATTTGTACTCCTACATTTTATTGTACTGGTAGAGCTTAATATCTCTCGTTCAATTGTTAAATTTTTGTTATAATGACATTATTAATGCAAAAAGTAATAATTAATCAATTTACTGCATTCATAAGCTCAAGTGATTGAAAATGGGTTAACAAATCTCTTACTCTCAGTACTTACAATTTTTAAAATACAATTTATCAATATGGACCGGAATTATTATAATGGTATAATTAATTCTGATGAACAGGGTTATTATTAGTGTTGGCATTATGGTTACTATCATAGGTATTTTTATTTTTCAGTAAGTAAGCAGCTAGATAGTTGATAGGATCTGGTGGTCGTTCCTTGGCCAGTGCGGACAATCCCTGCAGGAGGATCGGTACTACTGTTTGATCCAAATATTGACGAGTCGGCAGGGCATTAAGGTCAATACGGGATTTACGTCCGTTGCTTGCTTCATTATCTTTCTCCATTGTGATCACCCGCTGAAATAATTATCATTACATTATTAACAGATGACTAGATGACATTGAAAGTTGTAGACCGGTACATCACTGCCACTGAAGCGGCAATAGGCAGGCAATATCACTTGAATATTGGATAACCAACAGGGAGGGAGTAAGAGTTCTCAAGTACCAGGAAATGTTTACCAGGTGTGGATAGATAGCAGGTAGACAGACAGACAATTTAGTAAAGGTTGAAGGGAGCTGCTGGCAAACGTCTCTATGCTACCTTGGGGAGGCCTATCTTCAGCAGAAGATATATTCTCGGCTAACCATTATGATGATATAACGGTTAGGGTGCACAAAAGGGGGCGCTAAAGCTTAGTACGTAATACAACAAATGATAGCCTTACTACAAAACCGCACGAATACCAAAAGTTCAAGAAAATGAAGGAATTGACTTACGAACGATTTAAGTCTTCATATGTATCAAATAATGTAATAAATCAATTCCGCTCATAATGTAATTGTACTAACCTTAACAGAATCTGGTATGTTTTTGTGTACCTTCTCTCGCGGCGATGTATCTGACATCGGCGCTGTAGTAAAAAGTACTATACTGCTTGGAAAGTGCTGTTTTGTTAAATAATAGAATAAACAATGCGTCGAAAATTAGAGAGATTTTACATTATCCCCGTCCGAATCACAGTGCAAATAAACACTCCTTTTTAGTCCGAATTAAATTACTGCAAGGAAGGATATAGGTGTTACCACAGATCACTGCTGTTTAGATAGTACTCTTTGCTGTTTTGTTTATTGCCCTCCTGTCAGCTCTCCTCTGTCTGGTTTTTATTTTCACAAAATATGAAAATGCATGTGCACAACCAACACAAACTGCACACAACCGTAATAATACATTAAAATACATTTATAAATGATCTATGGTCTATGGATGATGTGGTTGGGTTTCTAAACCGCTTTCACACCGCTCCTCTCACCTTAATCTGATTTTTCTTTGAAAGGGGGTTGGTCTGTAACCCCATGTAACCCTTCACAGCGTTTTTACTTGCCGGAGACGCGAATTTATGTTTGATTTTTTGAAAATACAATATTTTCGGTGAAAAAAGCGCGCCGCGCCTTCGCAAATCGTACTCAGTTTGTTGAAACGGAACGCATAATATGCTCAAATTGTAATAAAAAAGCGAGCTATGGCCTTTTCAGTTTACAGTTGACTTTTTCGCACTTTTTGAATACTGTCCATAGTTTTGTGTTTCCAACTGACTTCAAAAAAAGAAGGAGGTTCTCAAATTGACGGATATGCTTTTTAAAATATTTGTTACCTTAGTACTTTCGACTGGGTGAACCGATTTTGATTATTCTTTTTAACCAACTTCAAAAAAGGAGGAGGTTCTCAATTCGACTGGTATTTTTTTAATGTTTGTTACCTCATAACTTTTGACTGGGTAAACCGATTTAGATGATTCTTTTTTTATTTGAGAGGTGTTGCTTCCCATGTAGTCCCATTTCAATTTGGTCCAGTTCTGCTGCAACCATGAGAAAACGATATAAATCTTAAAGTTGCCTAAGTAAAAGTCTACTTTTAGTTTTCTTCTAGTCTACTTCTACTTTCACCCTAGAACCAGTTCTTAGTACTTCCTCAGTACTGCCCGTTTTTAAACCATCATCTGAGCTCTGAGTCTATTCCTGAGCCATAATACGATTTCTTCGAGTGCGAGCTGGTTAATCGTGGAGATTTTGTAAATGAAATTTTTAAAATGTGGAACTTCAGCAAAGTCTTCCCGATGTTGAGGACCACCACATAGTGTCTCGCCTTCAGTGAAGAGCACGGGCTAGTCTCCACAGAAAGGTTGTCGGACGCAACGCATCGCACACCCATGACACTTTCTTATTCCTTGAACATCATTTGGGACAAGGGGGCACGGTGGGCAAAGCCTCCGGGTGCGACGCGGGTGATTCATGTCCCTCGCTTTAAATCCGTTTTATTTAAGAGTTGCATACTATATACCATAAACCATGACTACTAGAAAAAGGAAGATTAAGACGAAACTAGACATTGAACGATGAAAAAGGAAGGTTAAATTAAGTAACATGCAACAAGTACTATACTATATATATTTAAATCTCTTTGAACACGTATTATTATCAATACACTTTGTGAAAATAGCGCCAGCAAAGAACGCAAAAAGTTTTTATTGTAATGCTGAGTTTCTATCGAGTATTTTTTGCGCAAGGAGCTTGTATAGCATGGAAATGGTCGAATATCTTGGTGTGTTCTAAATTTATTCACCAAAACAGTGGGACAGTGGTTCGATAATTCAGTCTAGATTCAGTCAGGCAGCCATTTTTTTAACACAATTTCAAAATTTCACCCAGCAAGTATTTACAATATCAAAATAATTATATTTGACAACGAGGTAATGTTTATTACAGTTTACAATAAAGGTTTCAAATATAGGCAGGAAAGGAAAAGGAAATAACAGAATTATATGGGCTCATTCCGAGGTTGATCGCTAACTTCAAATCAGTTCAAATAAAATTCCGTAACATGGCAATTCTGTAGGTACCTTAAGGCTCTCAATATGTATAAAATAATAGGTATTTGCGGCTACTCACTTTCTCGGTAATTATAAGCGCCATAACGATATTTACATAGAAATATCGATGGATATTTATAACACTGGTAAAAACATAGCTTTTACAAAAAAATTGGCCTAGAGTGAGAGCGAAACTCTTATATGTTCTGAATGCACTAGTGTAGAGAAGTCTGTGGGTTTACTGTATGTTAAAATGATGCAATAAAAACAAACAAATCATGTTATTTTTATAATTTATTTATCAAAGTTATTCCTTAATGAAAATCACTATCTATACAGTTCATACGATATACAAAAACCACACGTAACGTTTCACATAAAATTAGAACTAAATGAAGCTACACACGACCTTCACTTTTAAATAACATTCAACGAAGTAGTGTAAAGTGCATTGTGGTGTGCCACAGGGGAGGCCTATGTACAGCAGTGGATGTTCCTCCATTGATGATGAAATTCTGTAAACTTTAGATTAGTTGAAAACTTGTTAAATGCTTACAATTCAGGCAATATTCCATATTTATTTAAGGACAAAATAAACACAATACAGGAAACTTCTTTACAGGAAAGGCAACTTCTTTCGTTTCATTTATGCTCTTAGTTTTTTTTTACAATAAAATGTAGAATGTCTACTCTTCAGCAGTATTGAATTTTTTCAGAACTGCAAAGGTCAGCCTTGGTCCCACCAGTATTCAGAAAAATGATATCCCAAGTACCTATATAGTATATACTACTAAGTCAGTATAGCTAGTATAAACACAACTATATTTCAGTAAATTTAGAGTTACAGACAATAATAACACCGACACACATTCATTTACTAAGAGCTGTCACAATCCGTCGGAAAGTGCGGGGGCAGCGCGGGGAGTGTTGACGTCGGCCGCGCGCCCCCCATGCACAGGAGACTCGAAGTCCCCATGCACAAATACTGTATGTGCACGAAGCAAGAATCACAATCAGCGCCATCTGTGCCGTAGATAAGAACTACTGGCCGCCTTTATGTAAAGCTGAGCTGTGGTTTGACTTTTTCTAACAATAGGTGCTTGAGGTATGCATGTTCGTTCAGTGGTACTGTGTGTGGTGCTCATAATCATATTCAGAATGCAACCAATGACACTTCTTGCTTACATAATTTTGCCTTTGCCAAAATAAGTGTAGTTGTAAAAAAAATCAATCGAGCGGCCATTTTATGGTTCCGAACAAGCAATGTCAATATTTCAACCAGCAAGTATTTATAATATCAAAACAATAGATTCTTGGCGCGAACTTAAAAATGATGTTTCATTGTAATTTTAGTAATTCTTTAATACTACTGTTATGTGTGTTTTTTGTGTTATAATGGTGTGATATTGTGCAAAAAGTGTCACGGACGGTGTTATAGTATCAATACAAAAATTGTGAGGGTTTCGACGCGACCGAAAGAGTTTACCATGTGGAGTAAATTCGGCATATGGATTCTTTCGAATTATGTTGTAACCAATGCCGACAAATTCTTGTCAAGAATCCAAAACAAGCGAAAAAATGAACACATTATACATGTTATTGAGAAAACTGAAGAAGGCTTTGGCCTTGATTATAACCTTAAAATTATCAGAAAGAATATCATTATCAAAGACATGGCTGTATGGTGTTTTGCCTTTTCTTGGTGGGAATAAATCTTACCAAAGTAATAATAATATCAAAACAATTAATTATTTTTCTTATTACAGTTTACAATACGTTTCAATGTCCTCTATACGAAATAACAGAACTATATAGGCTTTTGAAACGGTATTTTTATAACATAATCTAGAACAATACAAAAAATTATTATTAAAATAGCTTCATAGGCACTTCATAGGTATATTGAGTTTTTCCAACCTTCAAAATAAGATTCTGCTAAGAAATCAGCGTCGTGATATCAAGGAATCTGATTCAGCCTAGGATTGGTGCGTGTTTTCTTTTGTACTTGTTTCAGACTCAAAGCTGCATCGAACGTCCATTTGAGTCATTTTTGTAAATTGCTTAGAAAATCCAGTCAGCTAGTAGTAGCACAGACGAAGTCGTGGGCAAAAGCTAGTTATAAAATTGAACCGTATTACTGTATGTCTCAAGAGTTGTTTTATATGTTTTCTGTTATTCCATATAGAAGTTTATCTTTCAAAGCGCATTTATCAACCATATTTTTGTATTTAACTTTAGAAACAGATACACAAAATCTTCATGTTCCTTTCCAATGAACTCTAGTTCAGAGTACAATTTAAAGGTCTGAGCACAACTGCCACCAAAAAATGCATCTCTGACCTTTTTGGGATGTAATAGTATTAGAAGAAGAAATTAATAATTACCATGTTTTTATAGGTAGCTGGGTTTGTACAGTAATTCTCTAAAACACGACATCGCATTATAATGTCGCGGAATGAATACCATTAACGTAAAACTTCACAGTGAATCACATTTTCTTCATTATTGTTTGAATTATTGTTCAAAACGCCATCTAGGGACTTAAAAGCGCTATCTAGGGACTCAAAGCGCCATTCATTGCATTTTAGGGTATTACTTATCTAGGCCTGCTATTCCATTTTAAAATGTTTAAAATACATTTTGTCGTTTGTCGGTGACCCTAGTATTTCTACGGATTTCCACATTCCGGTTTTATCACGAAATACATTATATTACTATCCTCAAAGAAGTGGCTCGGGAAAGGTCATTGTGGCACACCATGGAGGAGGCCTATGTTCAGCAGTGGACGTTTTCCGACTGATGATGATGATTGTAGTGTACAGTACAACTATATCTAAGTTCTAATGTAGGGCGGCGGTGGCGGGGGCGGAGGCGCCGGCCGGAGCCGCGGCCCGCGCTCCAACTGCCGACGCCACGTCGCCATGGCTTCACTCAGGGTCCACAGCTCGGAGAGCAGGGACAGGTCTAGTTGTCGTAGGCTCGCCTGGAAACATGGGAGAGGGTTTCGTTAGAACAGTGGTGACAAACTTTGGTAAATAAAAAACTTCATACAATAAATTAAAATGTCAATCAAAAAAGAAGACAACTGAGTATAAAATTAGTCTGAATTAAAAAAAATCTTAATCGCAATGTCGTAAAAGTCGACTAACATCATCGGGAGATGGCCAGCAATGTTTAACAGCTGCATCATCATCAGCAGCATCTGTATATCAACATATTACTACGATCACCTATACGCCTGTGCCAAGCGTTATTTAATGTTAACCACCTCCGTGGCCTAATGGCTACACGCTTGGCCTAATCATCCGGATGTCCTAGGTTAAATTCCTATCGGTAATCGGTTTGGTTGGTGGTCAATCTCTATGTCCGCCTGTCTATCTACCACCACGTTACCTAAGTCCGCTGCTAAACAGCTGTGTTAATAGCACTATTATGATCCGTTATGAAAGTTAGCCGATCCAGCGCCTCATTAGGTTGAGGCTTCTGGGTGCGCACGCTTACCATCCAACGGCCTTATCGTCACCATCAGGTGAGATGAAGGCCAAGTGCAAAGCAATACATACAAAAGGTGATTTTAGGCCTTTGTTAAACGTTTCATTATCCTTTCTCAACTTCCAATGATGATAACGATTAAAGGCCAAGTGTAAACCTTAAACAAATCTGTGAGAGGCGTGTTCAACAGTGGATTTTTACGGCCGACGGAGAGAGATCAAAAACCATGCTCTGTCCATAAATATACGGCAAATAAGGCACCCAGTAAACACTGTTCTTTACCTACAATTTGCATGCAAAGTGAAAGCAATGAAAATACCAAGCTAACCTACATTGAGGAGTCGAGATGGAAGATGTCTAACAGCCCGACAATATTAAACATTCATTGGAAATCTATCGAATAGCTAAATCAATTGGTATGAGCTATGATTAAGACAATCCACGTGGCTCTTCAAATTATCAACTCGTAATAAATAGCTGAGTTAATTGGTAACATTAATATACCAGCTGCTGATAATGATTTATGCGATTTTTTTACGAGTTTTGGTTTGGGTCAAGCAAGTTTTTTGGTGAAATTTTGAGTATCGGCGAAGCGTAAATTTCAACTGACTACCTGCTAGAGTTCAAAAGATACAGGCATATGACAGACCGATGGTCAAACAGATACATCAATTCCGTACAAAAATTCAGTGGAAGCCACATAAAACTTAACTGCCGCTAATAATATTATTTGCGGCAATAAAGCGGCAGTAACGCCGCCGTCTACGACCTTCCACCAAGATATTGCGTTAGTCAGGAATGCGCTGCACTCACGACTACGATGTGGGCTAGAGAAATAATCGCTTTTTGATATCATGTTATGACATGTAGGTCGAGAATAGGTCTAGAATATGTTCCATAAAGTTGTACGGTCAGCACTAGCACCTAGCAGATAGAGATATTGTCATATCTTAACGTCAAATCGTATATACATTTGACGTTTAAAGATGATATATCTCTCACCGCTCTCACGCGTTTCGTGCTGCGGCGGCAGCTGTATATACGTGACCCGATCTTACAATTATCCACATCATAAAAACACCGATCATTTCATGAAAATGATATCTAGACGCACGGCTACTTCATGATAAGGACAAACATTAATAATCTTAGAAAATAGCTACAATGTTCACCGTCAGAGGCGCTGGCAGCACTTTGTTTATGCGATTCTTGATGGCGGCGGCAGTAAAGCGGTTATGTTGCTCTAAAACGAATAAGTATAATTAAAGAAGTAAGTGCGGTAGATTTTCCAGCAGTGAACTGCCGCAGGCTGTACACGACGATGATATACCCATCTGTGTCTGAAACTAGACCGAAGTCCTGGCAAGGACCAGAGGAGCCGTTGTATCTAAGCGGTCTTTCTGGTAGCAATGAAATATCAGAATTCAGAACTAAATATTTGCTGTAATTTAATAAACTCAAGATATATGGAATGTTATGATGAAGAAACAAGTATAGGTTTTAAGTTTTTATTCAAGACAGGCCTTGCCGAAATTACAATACACAAATATACAAAGGAAGGATGTAGGAACTGCGGCTGAGTGTGTTGAAGTTTCGTCCGGCTGACTTCCTAGTGGTAGACTACAAATGAATCGAGTCAGTTCAGGGGCAACGTATACATATAAAAATGATGCTTCAGAAAAGTATATATGCTTTATGCAAATAAAAACTGGCTAGCGGTAAAAAAATATATTTATGCTGACTTTTAACAGTACGCAGCAAATTTAGGAAATCTATTACTTATTCTTTAGCCGGAAAAATACACAGATGAACATGCATGAGTTTCCAAATTTGTCACGGTGAACTATTCCTTGGTAGGCTTGGTACTCAAAGTATATTACAGTTGTACAGAGTTGGGAGGTGGTATTGATTCGACAAACACGAGAGGACATGAAGTGGTTACATGCTAAAGCCGAGATCACACTGGCACTGTCTTGGAAAAAGGTAAATATATTTTAAAACAATCTGCAATTAATTAGATACGAGGGGCATACCGAAAAGATCGGTAATCGAGTACTTTCGATTTAATTAGATTAAAAACTCTTTTTGATGAATAAACACTGGTTAGTTGAAAATCGAATACAATTGACAGAATTAAAAAAAATTTTTTTTTAAAGAACAATATCAGTTTGAAATTGATAGGTCGATAAAAAAATGGAGCTTACAAGAGAAAGTTTCCGTGCCATAATTTTTTACAACTTTCGACGAGGATTATCTCAGGGACAATGTCTCGCTGAGCTTATATCTATATTCAAGAGTGAAGCGCCTAGCCAGACGACAATATATCGCTGGTATTCTGAATTCCGGCGTGGACGTGCTTCTCTTGGCACCGTACCTTCCACAGGCCGGCCAAAAACAGCGGTTACACCAGAAAATGTCGCTGTTGTGCGCCGAATGATACAGGATGACCGACATATTACATATGAGCAGATTCGGGCTACTTTAGGGATAGGTATGACTGCGATACAAACTGTTTTACATGGTGAACTGGGAGTGAGAAAGCTAGTTTCCCGCTGGGTGCCCCATAATTTGTCCGAAGAGCAAAAGGCGGCTCGTGTCAATTGGTGCCGGTCTACTCTGCAACGCTTCAACGGAGGAAAGTCAAAAGCAGTTTATAACATTGTCTCTGGTGATGAATCATGGATCTATTCATATGAGCCAGAAAGAAAGCATCAGTCGGCTGTCTGGGTCTTCGCAGGTGAGATCAAGCCAACAAAAGTTGTCCGCTCTCGCAGCGTATCGAAGAAAATGGTCGCTTCGTTTGTCGCGAAAACAGGACATGTAGTCACAGTTCCCTTAGAGGAACGGAGAACGGTTACCGCTGATTGGTATACAACGGTTTGTTTGCCACAGATGATATCCGAACTCCGTAGAGGTAACCCGAAACGACGCATAATCCTCCATCACGATAATGCGAGCTCTCACACCGCTCAGAAAACAAGCGAGTTTTTGAAGCAGGAAAACGTTGAATTAATGGATCATCCTCCATACAGCCCTGATCTGAGTCCCAATGATTACTTTACATTCCCTAGAATCAAAGATTTATTGCGTGGTCAGCGGTTTCAAGGTCCAGAAGAAGCAGTGGAAGCATACAAATCGACGATTTTGACCATGTCAACTTCGGACTGGAATTGCTGCTATAATAATTGGTTCGAACGAATGCAAAAGTGCATTAACTGCAACGGAGAATACTTCGAAAAGCAATAAAAATAAATTTAGTTATTTCCTGTATGTATTGTTTTATATTCCCGATCATTTCGGTATGCCCCTCGTATTCAATTATGGGGTGAAGTTAAAGCCACACACACGATTGCACCCATAAGCAAATTTCTAAATGGGTGTACTAGATTTGATAACTAGCACAAAGTGTTACGTCTGTCGGCAGAGTAGATATCATGATTATCGCTACTTAGGCGAGCATGGCAAATCTACACTACCACACCGAGATTTATATGTATTTTGCCTATGTCCCTATTTAGGTCCAAGCCTGCCTAATCAATACACGGATAGTTTCTCACGACGAAGGCAAGTTTATAGTTAATTTGAAAAGCTTGTCAGCAAGTAGACCAGTTGCTGCCTCCATAAACGGTGGAATCTTACTAAATAGTCGTTCACCCACGACCGCGCCTGCAAATGGGTGTTTGTAGGAGATATTAGAGAAATCTCTATGGCTGTCGACTATTGTTTTGACATGTAATAGTGTAGCATTTTTTCATGTGTTTTGTTTTTATATATAAGATAGGTGGATTTTAATATCCAACCTACCCACTGTATCTTAATGTAAATAATAATTGCAATAATACCCACTGTATCTCGTATTTCACAATACAAGTGAATTTTATTCTTTTTTGTGAAATAAATGTCTTAAACCGTAAACCGTATATTCAAATTGGTGTTTCATATCTTGATTCAATTGAACATTTCGTTCATTAGCTTCATCTCAGAATCAATCAAAATAGACGAGACACAACAGTCCCTATATGTATATCTTAGAAAAAATATCTCTACGCTCTTTATTACATAGTAGTTTATCATTGTATATATACTAAACTATCAAAGCTATTGTCAGCGCTTGCAAATATAAATAAAATATACTTTCTTGCACTTGGAAAATAAATTAAAACGTACATTAGACGTCCTAATAGCTTAGGCTTTCAGGAACTGTTGATATAGAGGACAGTTCCTTGCATTAGGTAAAAAGAAATGCAACCAAACATTTGAATAAGAATGACGAATAATGACGAAGGGACCTTCATTACTTTTGTTCGAAGTAACCGTCTCCGAAGACACCAATCCCCATATAAAATCATCAATTTCAAAAAGTAGACTCTATGAAAACAGTAAATAATCGAACCATTGTGTAAATATTACAATTATTTCGAGCTGCGTATAAAAAATGAACTACTCTCAAAACAGCACGAATAGCTAACGAAAACAACACACAATGATGTAAAAAAACAAAAGTGGTCCATAGAGGCACTATCCAGATGGTATAAAGACATTTTCAAGGGTCTAGACAAAAAGGAAGCAAGAAAAAATTGACATCAAAGCAGACGATTGCCAAAAAAACCTACGAATCGCAGTGCTGATTTTTAGTCAGCGGTAGACTAAAATAAGGAAAACTGCCATGCTAATGTCTGAAACACTGATTCAAATCGGTCTTATTAATTTATTTAATCAGTTTGGTCTGATTTATACGACGGATACATGTTTTGTACATTCAAAAGGACATGCAGTAATTTGCGGTGCTTATTAAATGACTCCCACGACCTAGCGACATTTGATCGACGGCTCGATCGTCAACTGTCATCAGATAACACGCGTTCCCGTAAGCTATTTGATAGATTTCACTAGGAAGGAAGACAGCAAACTATTATTACAGAGTCACAATTTGTAAAATTGTTCTCACAAAATATTTAAAACGAATTAAATCCACAGCCTATCACCTCCTCTTGATTAGTTCTGAAACTTTATTTTAAATTATCATCATCGTGGCGTATCGCGGGGAGAGCATTTCAGTAGCATCAACAACAGCTGAAAAAGTCTACTATAAAAACATTTTAAATCTCCAAAGTTACATCATAACAACAAATATGGTGACATGCTCTATTTTTGGCTGTTCTAAATTCAAACTGTCCGTTTTATGCAGTCTATTTCAAAATACACTTTGTCGTATCTTGTAATATTACTTTTAGCTCCATCAGACAGATGTTCACTAACTTGAGGCTTCTAGGTGCGCAGGCGCACCTAGCGGCCTTATCGTCACTTACCATCAGGTGAGATTAAGGTCAACAGCAAACCCATCATACATAAAAAAAGTTATGTTTCGAATTGTCAAAACTTCTTAAAACATGTTTTTCGTTGAGCAGAAGGGTTTACAGGTGCACCAGATACACTTATTGCAACCATTAACCTAGCCAAAGACCGCAGGTGGTGCAGCGTTAGTAGTTTTCAAGTAATATCAGATTTAAAGATTATTTGGGCGAATGTACGCTGACTGATTTAGTCGCACTCCGTCTTCTATATCGATAGACAAGAATTAATATGAAATTATGCGCAAAGGCACACTACCCGATTCTGCCGGCGTCGCCTCAGTGTTGGCAACGACATGTCGGCATTCTTGTGCAAGTACGATAACAGCTATGCAAGTGTGCAGGTCAATGTTGTTTGACATGCATCATTGCGTCGATGTGTAGGGTCAGTGTTGACATTGCTCAATGTTTTAGACAAATAATTTGAACATTAAAATTGTCACTAGAACACGAATAAAATCAATCAATTCGAGATGTTTCGTGACCAATTAAAAACTTGATCCGTTACATCTCCATCGGACCGTGTATGCAGACTTTACTTTCCCTCTTTTCCTGTGAGTATGCATTCTCTCGCTGTTACAATTTCCACCGCCATTTATGGATTATGAAACGCAGTTGCATTCTTTGTGTCATCTGATTTAATCGCTCGATGGACGTTGCATGTGCACGATTAAACAGTTTACGAATGCGTTGAATTGTATGAAGATGAGCTGTTAATTGGACATGTAACAACATCTTAATTAGCCATTTTATTTATTTACGATCCAGCACTACGGTCTAACGTATAACCGAGTCTGTTATATATTTCTATATAACAAACATATTATATATATTTGCCCATAGTTATACTCGTATATAGCTGTCCTCTTTGATAAATCAAATGGTTATAGTTGACAAATTCTGCTTTCTCGTCTCAAAATAAGGCTATGAATTCAGGCCCTGTAATCGGAATTTGGGAGCAATCGCTACATAAAAATTCACATCTCGGAATCGTCGAATGTCCTGCCCATAAACCCAACAGTCAGTTTTGGCTCGCATCCCAATTGGCTGAGGCTGGTCGGTCGGAATTTCAATATCCTGGGTCCACGTTATTGCCGTTAAAGCGACGAATGAGCTGCGTCCAGGGAATGCATTATATCAACTACATAATGGGTAGGCAAAGTGACGATGACCAGTGTGCAGGGCTGGGTCGTTGAAGTAATAAATATCAGCGCCGATAATATTGCGTCCTGGAACAGTCCTTGGACTTTACGCGCAAAGATTCATTTTATAGTAAGGACAAATTGCAAGTATTAACCTTAGGATTTTAATCGGAAGTATCCGGTAGTAGGGTCCAGATTATGTTAACCTAGGATACACCTGGTTCGGTAGGGATTTTAGGTAGAGTTGGTTGGATGTGGCTAGCGCTGAAGGGAAAGAATAAACGCGTAATATGAATGGTGCCATAGAGAAGAGACGGGTGGGGTTGCTAGCCGAGTCGCGGAGTAATTGTATGTTATATATTGTATGTGCTGAGTTAAATCAAATTCAATTTAACTGTTTATGTCGGTCACCAAAAATCCAAACCTTTTCATTCATAATGATAGTAGAATTGACTAACGATTGATTTTCTCAAAAATTTCTCATTAGTTTAGTCAATGTCATTACAGACTAGTCAGTAGTTTATATTTATAATGCTGACCGTTCTAGATTTTAAAGAGGAAACCTTAGAGGAATATTATGTAAGGAGTTGTATCAAAACAGATAACTTCTGAGATATTCGAGCAACCCTAAGGCGATGTGAAATTGATCATTGTCCTTTGTGCATGAACGCTGGGAGTCAATTCTAACCACTTTATATTCAGATTGAAAACTGTACAACATTCACTGACACAACATGAAATATAATATATAGCCTATAAATATGGTATAGAATTGTAATTGTATAATCATGGTAAAAATTGGCGCTTGGAGTTCATTTATTGTAGTGGCAATTGTCATGAATTTGGTCTTCATGAAAACTTCAAAGTCCAATGAGAAAAGTATGTCTACAGAGGCCTTTAAATAAGAGGCGAAACAATGTTATGTTTGATGTAGAGTTTTATTATCATGGTGATACACCAAACCTAGGACCAGATATAGGTAGACTCGTAAACTTCCGATCAATACTCTGCATATAATCACTGGTCACATAGTTATTGGCCTAATTAACTAGTACAAACAAACATCTTGTTAACTTTGCTAATTGAACGGATATGTAATGTAGAATAATGAAATGTGGTATAAACAGCATAGATTCTGCCAAATGGTTTTTGTGTAGATCAAACAGGAATGAAGGTCGTAGAACTATGCCAAGGGAAGCGAGACGAGGATTCTGTTACCAGCTCACAACATTGTTTGGTGAATTTATAAGTTGAAACAGATGTTTGCCACGATTAGTTGATCCAAGAATAATTTTACAAAGAATTTAGTTCAACACAGAAATATGATTTGGCACTCACTTTTATGTCAAAGGAATCATCTCTACAAACTTTATGTAGGTACTCAAGAATTCCTTTGATCGCGTTGGAACACCAAAGAAATTAGCAAATTTCCAAACCCGAACCGAATGCTTAATTCATAATCAACATTAAAATTTATGGAAATTACACAACATAAGTTGATTAAATAATTTCCAGTTTCGTGTCAAAGAACCATTTGTAATCTTGCGTCTGTCTGCTTTCGAAAAGCTTCATTTCAAGCCCTTCCATTCACGATTGCAATGGCATAACAGTAGGGTGCCGAATTGTCAAATAATTGAATTAGATTAGCCGTCAAGCCCACACCCTTGGACATGACACGATATCTGTGGACATTGAACCTTTTAGGATATGGCTACTTATTCAGTTACATGATGCTATGCAAATACGTACGTACACAACGTCATTACCTACTGTAGTATGGGTATGTCAACTTCCTCAATTGTAAAGTTCTAAATGAACTTGGTAAGGGGACGCTTTAGGGACTCATTTATGTGCAGGAAGGAAATGAGGGCTGCGCGAATGGGTCTTTTCAAACGGCCGGAACTTTGCGGTTTCTGTTTTTAAAGTTATCTTGCTGTGCCAACGTTCCGCTGTGAAACAAACTTGGAGTATTTTGATAACAGGTTATTATAAATTGAAGCTTGACTAAATTTTAGGAGGAACCGTTATAATATACACTCATAATAGCGTGAACATTAAAATAGAAAACGCTTTGAAGGCAAACCGTTGCTAATAAAAATCACGTCTAAATATGTGGATCGAATTCTTTGAACATCAATTGCATGCCTGCATGATTATATCTACAAATAAGGCTTTAGAGTGCAGTTAAAAGTGGAGTGGTGTAAAAGAAAAGTGCAGCATTATCAACCACAGATCAAAGAATCGCTCAATAGCCCACAACGTTTATCCCCTCTGAAAAGGTAATAGTTTCTCGAAACGAAAGTAAACGATTAAACCAACACGTTGCGCCTTGTTGTTACAACTGGTTCAAAGGAGCCCCTGTTACTGCATCGTCGCTCGCTCCATTGTGTTCTAAACTGAGTACAGTTTGTACATACAGACAGACTATTGTAAGTTTGGACTGAGAGTCTAATGCCAGCGGCTACTGTTTCAACTCCTCTCTTTTAGTAGTTTTCATTTTAAGTGTTGTTTAATTTGTAGGTTGTGCTTCTCAACCCTTTGATAGCCTATACTTTTTCGTTTCCTATGCTCGCGGTTTTATAGAAAATATTTTGAACGCGATTTTCATCGTTTGTTTAGTTTTAAAACTTCCAATTTTTAGTAATGACCTAAAAACTCGGTTTTGAAACGAGTGTATGTTATTGGCGTATATACAAACGATTTGACATGCTTTGAGTACTGACCAGGAGATGGCATGTGCAATACTAGATTTTTGACGTCCGCACCGAGTCCTAAGTTATCTTGGTCGTATTCCGAATAACAAGCACTATGTCTTGTAACTTTGTACTCGAACGCCATTCACCGAGCAGCCCCAGTATAGTGGCGAATCGGTTTCGTGATGGTGAAATTCTTGACCTTTTTAACCTCTACCGCAGCCATTGTTACAGTATTGTTGCATAGAAAAATGTTTCCTGCGATTCAAACCTTTTACTGTCTAATTAACTGGAAAGGGCTATGCCATTGTAAAGCACTTATAAATGTTAAAAGCTTCGCTATTTTAAATATAGATAATTTAATATTGATGCGGCTCAATATGTATTTAACTTTTGGGACGTTTCAATTTCAGATACTTATGATAATCGAAGTGATGTATCTAGAGAATCGAATTGTTTTATCAATACTGGCTTCAATAAATATCGATAAGTACGAAAGCATTGATCCACAATTCCACGAATTAATACGATTGCTTTTCAAACATAAATATAAATATGTACGTTTACATTTCACAAATGAATGAACAGAACCTGGAACATTCACTCCTAATCAATTCCTAATGTTCGGTTCACTTGAACGAATTCGTTCCTAATATTTACACTGATGGAGGAACACAGAAAGTACAGAGAAATGTCTTATTTGATTCCGATTGGATTAATACATTGTAGCTATTTTTCCGTGCATAGATATCATTTCATATCGTTCCAGTTTCAATCGTGTGCATCGGTCCGTGGCAATCGATTTTATTACAATTTTCTCTTCAGCGTTTCGCGTTTGAGCTTTCTATATCATTCCTATCATTATCTTTATCATAATTTACAGTATCATTCCCTTAGTCCATAAGACAAGATAATCCAGTACGTTCATGTACTACTTCATTTGTTTTTATTAGATATTAATTACGTATTTCTGAGGATGATGCTAGGCTACGGTCTTATCGTCATTTACCTTCAGAGAGCCGAATATTTAGTGCAAAGCTGTTGAAATTTAGAGGAAATGATTTTCAAAAAGAGTGTTTTTATTTTACCAAATTCGATTATATAATTTAGCTCTTAGAAAGCAACTGCTTAGTTCATTAGAATTATTGTACAATGACCGTAGGCAGCGAATTGTTACAATAAGCTTCATGAAAATCATGATCTAATTTTACGTATTGACTGGAAAAATTTAGAGGATATGCAAAATGGGTGTTAATATACATACATATATATACTCGTACCTTCAATGCAATGTCACAGACACTTCAATGCCCTGTTCCGCCGTGAATTTCTCCGAAGCCCTTTCTCGTAAAAGGGCCGGCGCCGGCGCCTGCGGGGCGGGACCAGAGCTCCCACGTGTCTCATTTGAATTCAATACCTCGTCTCTAAGATTGGAAGATACGATAGCTAAATGCTTAGAGCGGAAGAGAGTATGCGGCACGCGTCAATGTTTATTAAACAACTATCTATTACATGTGACTTTGGTTGAGTGGCAAAGTTTTATTAAATACTCAAAGAATCACTACTTTTATCGCAATAAAAATTATCCACGCTCCATGTGCAGGCTAAGGTGGCTATTGAACGATTTAGGCATGCATAAAATTAATCATCTCACGACCGACCGGTCAATGTGGAATGAAGAAATGAAGGCCATGAAGGAGGCCTTGATACGAGTACATTTTAAAGGATGACACAAAAATGGGATCCTTCTATTGTTTCCTTTACCTTTGCCAGCCATTAAAGTAAAACATGTTACGAATTATGAGCCTCTTACATTGTCAGCAATAAGCATTGATTACTACAATCATAATGAAGAAGAAGAATGAAAGAAGAAATGAACACTGTTGACCGTATCTTGGACATCATTCTAAATCATCTACAAAACCACGGCAACAAACGTGTTCGCTATCGATCATATCCAACCTCAACAGACACAGTCAGTTTCACTTCTATTTACAAACAATTCATTAAGTGGCCTTGCTATTTGAAAGCCTTTCAATCTCATGTATTGACTATCTCAGTCATTTGATTAATTGATGTAGTTAATTGATAAATTACTGCAGCTCGACACAAAAAGTAAACAAAAACTGCGACAACCTACAATGTCGACATTGAAACCACTGTTTGGACATTTCCGACATGTCAACATGAGTACTGAACGTAAATGGATATTACTTTAAAATGGTTATCTGATTTAAGCAAAAAAATGCAACGCAAAGGCCTTGAAAAAATTGGGTCACAGATAACAAAGACATTTAACATTACTGATACACTGGACAAAGCAAACTACATTTGGATCATAAACTTATTACCAATCGGTAATAGGTCACTCAGTTTGGTGTCAGATAACGTCACGCGTCCTTACAAGGCCTTAGACGTACCATTGACTATCGAGTTGGGAGACATTTAAATCTTTCTGGATCATAAGGATTTGATTGAATGAAGTCGCAATTATGGTCACGTAAACAACAGGTTGGTTGTTGTTTCTCATGAATTCTCACATTCCTCAACAGGAGGAGGACATACACCCAAAACACATACAATATTTATTTAAAATGAAAACAGTCCAGGCAGCTGTAAGGAAATTGTAAAAATAAACACCCGAATATCTATTTTTTTTAGACAATTTACGGATCGTGACGTTTACTGTACTTCACATATTTATTGAATATTCAATTCCAAGTTGAAGTTCCATAGACCATAATCAATCATCATTAGACAGAAAATGGCAATGTACATCTAGGTCCCCCATTACCATAACGGAGCGGCCCGTTTTACTTGGGACCAAATGGCCACCGGCGACCCGAATTAGTCTATTTACTGGTATCAGTCATCAACTCGCCATCATCAGTTCGGAAAACGTCGTGAACATAAACCTGGCTGAACAATGTATTGACCGAGTGTCCCGACTTCGATGTCCATATCAATGGAACTAAAGGTGTACCAGAGAAATAACATTATGCATTCGAAATCTACAAACTCTAGTCCCAGTCAAAGGCAATTTCCACCACATGTGACTCGCCGCCTCTGATGAGTCCATTGATATCTCATGAAGGGAATTACAATGAGCACCGCTTTTGGTAGAAGGATTGGTGATCAATGATGTCGGTAATACATGATGCTGATACTGACCGACGCTCATATCCTAAAGTTATCCCTTAGTCACCTTACGATACCACTTAAGGTAACGCAGACATAGGTAGGTAATTCTATTTAAAAGCCAGCGAAAGGACAATTGTTATATAGCAATATAAAAACCTGTACTAATATGCAAGTATCAACATATACCAAAAACTTCTAAACACAAGTTGGTCAACATTAGGGCCCTGTTGGCATACCATCAAGTACCAGTGGCATCTCGGTACAGTTAGTGTCGGAGGCGTTAGAAAAACGAACGACCTCGACTGGTCCACCCACGGGCATCACGAACCGAAGCTGTCCAAGTTTGTACACTTGCTCTGCCCGTTAATACACGACAACTTTTTATTGATCAGCTTGTTGCATTGGGTTCTAATCTAACGCTACATGTGATAAGTTGTCTGAGAAATTGGGACACAGCGTGGTCGTCTTTGAGATTTTCTAGAAGAAAATGTACTATCGCATGCAAATGAAGCGCTTAATGAATGAATTCAGGCAGTCTTGATTTTAGCGTTGCGAAATGAAAAATATTTTTGCGTTCTGGGTACAGTTATAAATGAATACATCAAATTTGCTGTTTCCATAAAAGTAGCTAATTATCCAATCACGAGGGTTACTTGAGATGTTTCCACAGATAAGCAACACGAACACACAAAAACAAACGCAAGGAATATAAACGTAAAAGAGGATTCTAGAGCAACAATTACCTTCACCCAAAGAATTTTATCAAACCATCTCAAAGACCTACAGCATAATGCAGACATAAAGCTTAACGACCAGACCAAGGGGTTATAATGCGAATAAATTTGCAACAGCATACACGTCCCATCCATGCCACGAGCTAAAAACCTGCTTAGTTGACAATCGATCGTAAAACAGATAAACATGGGTACTTCACGACAAGAGACCAGTAAGAAGCATTGCGAATTCGAGAAGCTACTTCGACCAAAGGCCATAACAAGCCCGGTCTACTTAATTCACGGCCAGCTTTGAAGTTCTCTCAAGCGCAAGCACGCGGTCAGCATGTGTCTTCTCTACTTTTCGAGTTATTAACCGAACAAAAGAATTGCGACGGAAACTGACGACGGGTTTTGTAGCGTTAAATGATGTTTTCTGTTTATATGATTAAAGTATTGCTCAAAATTACTATTCAGTATATTGTTTAAATACGCTACTGCATTGAAATTGAAAATATATGTAGATCAGCTCATATTAATCATAATGCTAAGATTTAGCTAGAATTTGGCTAATTTGAAATAGCAGCAGACAGGAATATTGTCCTTTACAAATTCCTATAATTTATATTGGGATTTTATATAAGACCAAATAGTTATTTCAATTAATTTCGAACGATATAAGGTATATCGGATGTCAAATTAAAAAAGCAGTACATGTGCTGAAACCACAAGTTTACGCTTTGAAGAGGATCCTCTGGTCTTTCTGGCGATTTTGTTTGCACAGTGGATGTAAAGCTAACACAAAACCTCTTAATAAGTATGGTGATTATTGCACATCACTCTTATCTGTGCCGTTACATGATGAACGTTATTTTAAATAGGAGCTTGTTCGAGCTGTAGATGCCCATCGTACACGGGGACCTGTCCTTAATTAACCTCTCGATCCAGTTGTATCGTGTCCGGAATTCTGTACCTATATGACCTAAGTATAAACGCACTGGTATGACAATGACCTTATACCACATCGGAATTCTCAATGGCAAACACACCTGTTTAAATTGCTGCTCGTGTACATACTCGTACATAGTTATTGGTATTTCGGATCCAAATAACCGTATCGTCAATGCATTGTTATGTTTCAGTACCAACATTTTAGTAAGACTAAAGAATTGTATGACTTTTGGAATAGAATTACAATATCATTTCAGTAATATGTTAGTATTTGGATATCCACACAAGCTAAAGCGGAATGAGTATACAATCCCCACATTGGGGATAAATAAAGGTCAGAAAGGACTGAGAAAAGTTAAATCATGCTGACATGATGACTTTGAAATCCATATAACAACAGTAAACATTGGGTGGTCTCCCTTCCACAATATTTAATGACAGTAATGCCTTATAAATTCTATTACAATGGCAATTCATCACTTTAGTGCCCTATAACATGTTATTGTGCGCAGACGCAGGTTGCGCGCGTGCCAGCGCAATTAACGAGTCGGTCGCACGCAGCTGCGACCAGTCACAATTCGTCCTCTCAGAGAAAAATTAAAGAGTCAGAGTGAAATTGAAAACGTACTACACCTGCCCTCTTGACGACGCGATGTCGTTTTTTGAATCTGCTTATTTTAGGGGTTTTCAATTACTCTTAATCATTTATCACATGTTATGTGTTATGGGAAGGGGCCCGTGGGTATTCGCTGGTAGTTTAGCAGCGAATACATAACTGAGTGGAAGCAGAGGTAAATATGATTGTCTCTTTCAGTCGCATTCGAATTAATGAGTATGAGCAGGTGGTTGAGAGTTTGCTTTTCGCAGACACTAAAGTTTTTTTCTGTGTTCATCCTTCGCACAAAGTTCGCTTTGTAATTGCGACATACATAATTATACTTTGTGGCGGCAGGTGTTAGAACGACCACTGAAAGTATTACATGTTTTGAAAAAGAAAAAGAGATATGTAAAAGAGATCAACAGCACTTATACTCTCTACTGAAACATAAAATGTATTGATTGTTTTACACTAAAGTAATAAATAAAGTTATTACTTCTTTCTGAAACTATTTTTTTTGTTTAACTTATCTGGTGCCAAACTAGAAATAGTTTTTAACAAAATACTAGTAGTAGTGTTAAGTAAGTTAAATTACTTTTCAAAGAACAGAAGAAGTATCAATATTACAAAAAGGTGCGTTTTACAGAAATGACCGAGAAAAAATCAGGTTTCTAAGGCAGAGAGACAAAGGTGGCAAGAATTATAAATTTGGGATCTATAGATATCAGAACTTAAAGAGTAATTTATATTAAAATGAAAAAAGCAAATTGCATTACGTCTGCTGCATAATCTAAAACAGCTTATAGCAGCGATCATGAAGACGTTATAGAAAACACTGCAACAAGTCCTAGAGGTACATTATTTGCAATGAAGGAAGGCGTAAATGTTTATTTATATGCAAACTGTACAAAGCAGACGAATGACCACCCATTTGCTAGCTTTAGTCTCTCTGTTTACAATAGTTCTGATGCACCAGAGCACAGGCGGGACATGCTAAAACAAGTCTAAAACTAAACGAAGGCAACTTTGTAGAGTCAGAACCTTGTGTTTATTATGTTTGAAGTAAATTACCAAGCATTTCCTGTTTGTTCTAATCATTTAATGTATAAGAATAACACATTCTCGCTCTACTTGGGATATCACTGGAATACATTAAGAGTTACATAAGATGACGCACTAATAACTTGGGTTACTTATTTTGTTTTTACTGTCGTTAACTTACGATAACATACATATATGTTTAACTTACATATGATTAAAAATGATTCAACAAAATTACAATATGATATCAAGAATAATCATCAAAGACGGTATACTCATGATAATGTAAAGGTAAGGCAAATTCGTTTATATTAATAGATTACCTTATTATTTTTGTGTAACTTATTGTAAGGTTTGAATGGTAGCTAAGCTGGAACATGGTGGATTGGAGATACTGGAACTGAGTAATTGATCTAGTACTGGTAGGTGTGCAAAAAAGAGACCGTGAGAGAAGATCAAAACTTTAACAAGGAGTCTGTTCTCGTCATTTGAAGATATTCGAGTCTAACGTAGGAGAAATGGGGGAGAGTATAGAACAGAATAATCACAGAAGAGAATACAGCAGAGAATACGAAAATTTGAAATTCGGAGTCTAAACCAAATCTCATAAAATCTTGTATGAGTCTTGCTTCTATGAAAGAATACGTCGATACGAAAACAAATCCAACAATGCTTTTTTCTGTAGACACCATTCTTTAGAACCAGGGCGTACAGATTGAAGTTTAACGTAATATGTAGACAGATATATACCGAACACAATATAAACTAAACGAATCACAACAGCGGACTGCCCAGATGCAGATAGCATGACGAAGGTCACCGCTACTCTCCGAGGGGAGTGACGTCAGTGCGAGCGCGCCGGTCAAGTGTTCCACTATCTTATGCGAACGAGGCGTGATATCCTTGAATGTTGGATCCATTTTAGAGACAACTAGCGACCACCCTGACTTCACTGTGCTTCTCAATTATTTTATAACATATCTCAGAGCTTAATAGACCAAAATATTCCGGACTATCTTACTAATGCAATTGGTGAAAACCAGTTCAAAAATCCAATGTGGGTCTACATCGTTTTTTTCTTATATATACCCCGCAAAGTGGATCGTACTCAGAGGCGGCGTTAGGCGTGGGCGACGTGGGCCACCGCCTACGGCCTCGCGGTACAAGGGGCCTCGCGACTCAAAAATGTTTAAAGCGAGAATAAAACAAAAAAAATATAAATCAATTTTGTTGTGAAACATGTTTTCTTAGTCTGGCAACATTTGCCGCCGACCAGAGTGCGGGGAATCCCCGGTTTATTTGTTTACTTTCTTTACTAGGAAGTCAACCAATCAAATCAAAGTACGCAACGCAGTCGCTAGGCGCATAACAATAGAAACGTATAATTGTGTTATTCAATATTGTTTATTTTTATGACTGTACGTACCTATTTTAATAAGAATAGTGTGTTCAATGTTTTAATAATATTTAGTGAATAAATAGATAGTGTTTAGACGTATATTGATTGCTCCTGTAAACTGACCCAAAATTTTAAAACAGTGACTTTTTTAATTGTTTTTTTGTTTTCTTTGTGATTTGTAACACATCGGTACCTGTACTCGTCTATTTTACATAAGGTAAGAAATATTTAATTGGTAATAAGTATATAACGCAGTAATTACTTGTATATAAAATACGCTTTATAATATCTCTTGAAGGAAACCAAAAAAGCTTTAAGGTAAAAAACGTATCGACTTTTTAAGTTTTTAAAACTAGCAGGTAGTAAAAGCTATCTTAAAGATTTTTATTTGAAAACTAATTTAAATTTAGGTTTTACAATATTATGTAGATAAAACTGCAAAAAAATGTTAACTATTGCTTTCGTTTACAGTTTATAGATACGACGTTATCGACATGTCCGGCCGAGATAGAGATATTGGAAGAAAATGGGAGTCTGGATCAGCAAAAAGAAAAAGAAAAGCTGAAAGAACTGCAACCAACCAAGTTTTGAGTTTAAATTTGATGAAGTTCCTCAACCAAACTGCATCTGGTAGTACAGAACCTTCTGAATCGATAGCTTCGACTTCTAAACAACAAACGTCCGAGATACCGTTGGAAAATGCACTAGATGCACTGAATACCGAGAGCGAACGTCAGTTAGACGTAGAGATTGGATCATCTTCTAGCCAATCAAAAATTGACGCTGAAACTCTTGTGCTGTCATCAAGCAATCAAGAAGAACAGATTGACATAGATTCTCCAATTCGCAGCGACGACGCCAGCGCCATAGTTCAGCAAGTACTTGTTAATTCGGATCCGGGATTGTGGACGTTTCCCATAACGGATACACAGCGTCGTGACATAGTTCGAAGCGGCCCCACACAGCAATTAAATAGCGGTGATGAATATTATCCCAAAGGTGATGATAACAGACACTTTTCCAATTTCTATTTCTCGAGAAAACTAAATAATGGTAAAACTCAACATCGTCGCTGATTAGTTTATTCCAATTCCCAAAATAAAGTTTACTGTTTTCCATGCAGACTATTTAGCAATTCACAAACTCAGGTGGTGCAAGGAGGGTGTTGTGACTGGAAACATTTAAGTAGCATTTTACATAGACATGAGAATACCAAAGAACATATGGCACATATGTTCCAATGGTTAACTTTAGAGAAAGGAATAAATCAAGGCAAAACAATAGACCAAGAAAACGAAAGGCTAATACGTGAATCACAAAAACATTGGCACAACTTGTTAGAGAGAATAATTGACATAATAAACTTTTTGGCCTCTCATAATCTTGCATTTAGAGGTCACAGAGAATCTCTCAAGACAGGTGACGGTATTAAGAATTCCGGTAATTTCATAGATTTATTTAAACTGATATCAAAATTTGATCCTACTTTACGTGAACACATGAAACGCATTAGTGACAAACAACTTTCACACCATTATTTAAGTCACGATATTCAAAATGAATTGATCATATTGATGTCAAAACAGTTGTCAATGAAATTATTCGTAAGGTTAAAAAAGCAAAGTATTATTCTTTTTTGCTCGATTGCACTAGAGATTGTAGTAGAGTTAAACAAATGTCGGTTATCTTAAGATTTTGTGATACGTCAACTGGTACAATAGTCGAACATTTTATGGGATTTCTAGCTGTTACTCAGACAACTGGAGAATATTTAGCCAATGCTATACTGGAACACCTAGAAAAATATGACTTAAATATTCAAGACTGCCGTGGCCAGGGATACGACAATGGTGCAAATATGGTAGGTGTAAATAGTGGAGTTAAAACTCGAATATTGAATATTAACCCTAGGGCATTTTTCACACCTTGTGGCTGTCATAGTTGGAATCTACTGTTGGTAGATGCAGCGAACTCATCTATGGTAGCAAAAACTTTTTTTGGCTTCATACAAAAAATTTATTTGCTATTTTCAAGTTCAAGCAAGCGCTGGGATTTTATAAAAGGAAAATTAAAACTTACTATAAAACCTTTATCAGACACAAGATGGGAAAGTAGGGTCGAAGCAGTAAAGGCCGTATTATTGCAATTTGATGAAGTGATTGAATGCATAAAAAACTTAAAAAATCAAACGGAGGAATCAGACACTCTCAGTGATTGCGATTCAATACTAAATGAAATGTTAAGTTTAGAATTTATCGTATCTTTACATGTGTGGTATGAGATATTATTGCGTGTTAATATAATAAGTAAATTATGGCAATCAATACAAATTCATTTAAGCATTGCTCTTGAACATTTACACACATTTTGTGAATGGATAAAAGAGTATCGGGAAACTGGATTTGAGAAATCCCTGTCTGATGTTCGGAAATTTACTGAGCAAAGCTGTTATGACCTGCCAAAAGAGTTTAAGAATAAAAGAGTAGCCAAAAAGAAAAGGATGTTCGATTATGAAAGCAGCGATGTACCTATACAGTCTCCCAAAATCCGGTATCAAACAGATTTTTTTTACGCCATGATTGATTCTATAATAACCAATATTGAATTAAGATTTACGTCTTTAAATAAACATTTTGAAGACTTTGGTTTTCTCTATGATTTAAGCGCGCTAAAAAATATGCCACAGGCGCAAATATTAAAACACTGTAACGATTTACATAACGTCCTGCGTGTGGGTGAGAGCAGTGACTTCCAACCATTTGAATTATATGAAGAATTAAATACAATGATCCCGAATTTACCCAACTTCATTAAAGACGTGAAACAGCTGCTGTCATACATAACAGAAAATAGCTTGAAAGAAATTTACCCAAATATTTACATTGTCATCTGAATTTTATTAACAATTCCGGTAAGTACAGCCACTGCTGAAAGAAGTTTTTCAAAATTAAAATTAATAAAAAATTATTTGAGAAACACAATGAGCCAAGAAAGACTTTCAGCTTTGGCTGTTTTATCAATTGAATCAGATTTGGCATCTAGGCTGAATTACGATACCATAATTAAGGAATTTAGTAACGTTTAAAGCAGGAAATTTCTGTTCCTTTAATAAAGAAATCTGTTTTTTAAGATACACTTTAAGAAATGTATATCTCCACCTTTATATTAACGATTTGTAATTTTTCATTTAATACTTATTAATCTAATTTGTATTTTTATGAATAAAAAGTTGGCAGTGATAATTGTTTTGTTTGTTTTTATTATTTTATAAAATCCGTCTTCAGGTCGCCATAGAACAGGGCCTCGCGAAATCTGTCTTGCCCACATCAAATTTAGTTGTTGCCCCGCCACTGATCGTACTGTACACCCGATGCCTTTTGTAAAATCTCCTAACTTACGTGTATGTTCTTACATTGATTACCTAGGTAGCAAAGTATATTGACAAATATCCTCATCCTCGCTAACCGGTTTTCGTTGAATTGAGACAGAACGATCTGATAGCCGGGGCCGATGATTGAGAACGAGGTGGAGATTGGCGCAAAGTTTAAGTCAAACATGAAAAATACTAATAATACAGTAAACACTGACGAACCAATTATAACTGCGTGTAGCCTATTCATGCAATTTTTGGTAGGTAAGGTGATGATTGATATAGAATTATTTCATCGAAAAATTTAAGATTTAAGATTGACATTGTAAGCTGAAGTGGCAAGGGCAGGCAACTTCGCTCCAACAACGGATATGGAGGGAAAGCATCTCGGGACCGGTCGTTGTGGTGTACCATGGGGGAAGACTATCATCAGCAATGGGCCTTTACCGGCTGACGGTGATGATAGTTGCACTACAAAAACGACATGTGCTAGATTTTTTTTCTCAGAGTCTATCAATCTATCAGATCTTCTAGCACAAACACGGTACACTCATAACTTAAATACTGTACCTAACATGTAAGTTACATTCAACAAAATATAACATGACCAAAATATTTTTATATTTTCTTCCTACTTCGATCCTCGCTCGACGGTAAAAATGTTTTGATAAGTAAATCTAACCAGCTATACACAGTACACTAATACTTTCCAGAGATATTCTATAATAAACTTAGCATATACATCTCACTGGTGCAAAAAGAACAAGTTTCAAACAAACGGACAGGCCCACCGTAAAGCTAACACTATTCAATAACAACCCTTCCTTCGCCGAATATGTCAGGTTTGGTTTGGTGAAGTCCTTATTAGTCACTTGATTCTCACTGGACCGTTTCTTGGAACGGTGATACATTAAAGGAGCTTGAGTTCTTCCAGTTTCCCAGTAAGATATATAGCATCACGAATCACAAACTGCGCGCGAGTAGTGTCACAATGAAATGAATGCTTAAAATTAGTTTTGATTTCAATTTGGCGCTGTTACTCGTATGTCCCCAGACCTGGGAGTTTAATCTAGTGTGTCAGGTCTAAGCCGAGCTCGAGCTCAAGCGAGCGCCCTTAGGCTAGTTTTAGCTTTAAAATCTTATCCGGCAGAGCGGCTTCTGAGCGTGACAATTGATTCAGGTGAAGCTGAAAAAGTAGCAGCACCAACAGAATCAGGTAAATTACAAAACTATTTGATAAGACAGACACAACTATTGTAATAAGTTCTATTTTATGTCGATTACCTGCGACATATATCACACAATTATATTCGAGCGTCCTTGGTGTTTATTAGTGTGTCTAGGTGCGAGAGATCATCTTGTTAAACCCTCTATATTTATCAACATCGCCTATTGCGCTATGATAAACTGGGAACTCTGAATCACGTACAACTGTAAGGTTGAAGTAAAGAAGCATCTGTTGCAGTATGAATCAGACTGAGAGTTGCCAACTCCAAAATTATAGGTAACATTACAATCTCGTTTGTGGAGATGAGGGTTACATAAATCATAGAAATCTGTTTCAAGGATGCATACTGTACGGTTTACAAAATGATTGCACAAAAGTTTCTCAAATTTTAGAAGTTTGTGGTCTCAGTGGTTGATTGTTGAGCATGAACTGTAAATTGACTGTCATAATGCCTGGATTTGAGGATCCGATATTACGGGTTGAAAATGGGTTATTACAAAAGACAACAGATTATAGGTTTCGCTGTGCGAAGAAGTATAGACTATCGGATCCTCTGTCAGTTTAATACATGACATGTGGTATACCTAGACGCACCCCTGACCTCAGTACTCTGCTCTCTTCATAAATTTATGTTCGTCTACCCAACACTACAATTATTCTATCCTGAATATTAGCAGTTTTTTCGTCCTCTAACATTTGGTTTTTTAACCATTCTTATTCACAGGCAAATAAATTTTGCTTGCGATAGCTATAATCCGAAAACGATGGTACTGCTTTTGTATCGAAGACGTTTGTCCATTCAAATCACAACCAACTCCATAAGGAGCAAACACAAATCTTATCTCCATTTGTACTAATATATAAATTCACATTTGGTTTGTACACAGAAATTTAAACAAAAGACAATAGAAGTGCTTTCCACATCGGCGGTGAATAACAACGTTTTACAAGTGATAAGGAGAAAGATTGCGATCCGGCAGGAGTTTATACAACACATAGAAAACGAGAAATATTTGTTTGTCTTAAGAAGTAAAATCAATCATATAAAGAATATTACACACAGCAAAACTTATTATAGAAGCAATACCAGACACTTTAAAAATATTTTTTATTTGATTCATGTTTTTAAATCGACATCAAAATTAATACACCGCTCCATCGGGATTGGGTTTTCGAGATCGCGAACAAAGCCCATGATGGCGGGTAATCGGTTTGATCGATGGGAGGACATTTTTCTAGCCCGAGTCGCTTAAACCTCACTATTTAAATATGTTGCCTAAGATATGCATAGCATTAGCTCTACCCATTGCCTCAATTACAAAAATTAAGATGCAAGAACGCAATCAACTTCTTTTCATCGTCATTTACCATGTAGTGACAAGAAATACAAGTGATAATCTATTGTAAATAAAAAAAGTAATCAACTACACAGTTAATTATGAATCTATGACAAATAAGCATATCTATTAGCGTATTACTTCGAATTTTACATTTCTGTGGTATTGATATATCAATTCGCATATGGTCTGCTTTGTGTCCGCCAACATAATTCGTTCAGTGATTCAATATTCTATTTGAGTTAAAGCTTTCGAACTAACAGCACCTGGCCTCAATCACTTCCCGATATTGATTCCACCAGATAACAAATTGCTTTAAAATTCATCATGGTAATTAGTTTTGTTTAAAAATTAAATATTATCTAGCATATATTACGATTAGGTTATTTTGCCATTGTTCAGTGGGAAGCTCTCACGGATGAAGAAATAAACAATACTGTAGGTGACGTTAGTGTCGTAAACATGAAAATGTAATAGTTGAAAAAATTCAAGAATAATTTCATTTCAGAAAGTGACAATGTTGCTAAAAAAATCATAATGACGTGTATAGTTTATGACCGCCCTGTATTTTTCTTAATGTGTAATAAAAGCTTCTTTCTGTAAATTTGTTGTAGATTTGTTATAATCTTTGTATAAACAGAATCCGTAGCGATCACGTTATTATGGCACAAACGTAGGTAAAGGAAAAACGTATTGTAGTGTAACAATGAAAAACTGTATAAATAAACAGGTCTGTCTTATCATCTCTTTTGTATTGCTACAAAAGAGTATACAATTTTATATCAAGGTAATAATATGTCTTCCCTTTTGTGGTATCACTACATTTATCAGCAATTGTTCAGCTACTAGTAACTGCTAAAGAGAGAAATAAAATTGAGCCTTCTACCATTAGATCAGATGAAGATCAAGTTCAAATCTTATTGATTCTAAAGGCAACATATTTCGGGAGACAAATTGGAGCGCTGCCGATAAAGGTAGCGGCTCCCTAACAGATGAAAAATAATGTAGTACAAAAAGCAAACGTGGGCGCCCGGTGTCAATAGACGCTTGAATTAAGTTGACAACTAACAAAATTCTACTGCCCACATCGATGTGAAGACGGAAATCGAACCCTGGAGCACAAGTCAACGGCCGCACCGAGGCGTATTTGGAGAGAAATCTAATAGACGTAAATTTTGGAAGTCATCGCGTTTGATATTGTGGCCTTAGTAGATCGTAGTATTAAGTTCCGGTTTTGCTTAGGTCAGCAACAAATAAAGCAGATGAGACTCGAAGAAGGCAAGAAACGACGCAATACAAGCAGAGAAGAGCTGGATGATGAGGGTTACATAGATTTCGTAAGAGCCTAACAAGAGCCTCTTCTCTCCGTGACAAAGTTGACCGGGTGGGGAGATTGACAAAAATATCTGTATGAGACTTTCCCCAGTTTGGTAAAGACATTGCATACTGAATCACTTGAACGTAATTCTCAAACAAAATGTGTTGTAGGATATTTGAATGTCATATGTCATAGTCAATGAAATCTTAACAGAACTAGGCATTGTGATCTCAAAGGTTGCGACACTGGGGAATCATAATTAAGTATGAGAGCCACGTTGTCTAAGAAACAAGTCATTGACACATTGCCAAACAGAATGTATACAGATGACTGTAAACAATACATTAGGACATGCCCGGGTGCCTCCGGAGGCGAACAATACCCATTGACTCAAGGAATTAGTACGAACTTGCTGCGACAAGACAGGAATAACTAAGACGACAATGCAAACCTATATAGTTCCAAACTTATTAGTTCAAGAACAGTGAAGAAGAAGAAGAAACATTGTTGTCTCGGCTACAGAATAGGACCACCCTTTCTGGGGACGTCTTGAAAGGCTAAGGGGCAAACTGTACAGGAGATGGGCAGCAGTAACAACTACATCTTGCTGCGATCGCCAATCTGCACGCCAAAAAAGTGCATAAAATGTCCGACGTGACAATCTGTGAGGGAGGTTCATTTCCATCAGAAGAATTATGCCATCTACTATGACTGCAAACAGCCTGATTGACTTTGAACGGTACTAAAAATGAAGAGTTTAAACTTGGCTTGCAAAATCAATACATCTTTTTAAACCAGTCATATTAGATCAGAAAGATGATAATCATGTCAGTAACTGAGTGACTAAGGAAAGCAGAAGCTCAAATTATTATTATCGAGCCGAGACAAGATGGCGTCCGCCTTAAAGAAAACACTCCCAAAAATACGGACGTGTCACACGCCTCATGAAAGTTGGGGAGCTAACACGCATCGCATAAGTAAACAATATAATCGAATCATTACAAATTCGATTCACGCTCGTCTCCCATTCGGTCGGTCATCCGGTGAAGCGACCTTTACTAACTGGCACAAGGCGGGTGTACCATTGGAGAAATCAAAAGTATCATAAGACAATTGTGCCCAATTATCGAATAAAGACAATTGAGTGAGTGTTGGTTTGAAATTTTTTAGATTTGACACAGATCGGGTTGTGAAATCACCTTGGCAGGCCGGCGAAATAATTAGCCTTTTCGATAAAATACCGCGACCTTTTGACGAGGGCGCTAGATTCTAAACTTTAAATGTTAAGATGATCGAATTGATGAATAACGTTTTACAGCATAAAGGAAGAAAAAATCTTTCCAAAGAGAAATAATGAATGGAATAATCTCTTTCAATATCGTTTTGAGCATGCGGTTCTATTATCTCGTATTACTGTTTATTGATTAATGAAGATAATTTTAAATTAATATTTGCTTTCGGTATTAAACTATTTACATTTTTAATTTGATTTCACCAAAATTACGACCAACCTTTCATATTTTACATCAGTCGCAATAATACGAAATACACATATCGAAGGTAACCAAATCGATCAATATGAATTACTTAAAACGACCTATTTTCTGAACGTTATCCGATAACGTAATACTGAACAACACCAGTATGTTGTAGATTAGCTGGTGTGGGGTTTCTTCCGTATGGGTTAAAATTATGATGTTCTCACTTAATGCTAGTGTTATTATTAATACTTTCTTGGGTTAAGCGACAGTTGATAATGATTCAATACCAGTAGACGATGGTATGCTGTATGGTAATTAACCAAGCATTGTTATTAAGGATCAGGCAGGCAGGAGCAAACTTCAAAATGGACAAACGTCCCTATAACAGTAACAAAAACGACTAGCTGAAAAGGAGTCAGCTTTAAGGGATGGCATGATTTAGAAAAATTGATGTTTGGCTAAATTAGATTGTGTAAAGGTTTCTAAAAAGATCTGGCAGCATATAGCGGTAGAGGTGGCGAGGGGCTATGTGAACGCTTTGACACAATAAATAATAATAATCAATAAAGGATTGATGTTGAAAATAGTTATCATTGTTATTACCTGCAACAGTCAACCGTTATTCTTTAATCACATGATTCAATTTTACATAAACGCTTAATCAAAAAGTTTGTAACAATGAAGCAAACACCCCGGAAGCATGTAAACCTTGATGATAATCCTCCCAGACTTAACGCGATCTTAATTATCAATTAGCGAGGTGGGATCGCGGCGCGGACGCAGGTCGTTGGCAGCGCGAATTTAGACGCCGGAAAGGTCGATAGTGAGTCATGTTATGATTCGTATGCCAACTTGGATAGACCGGACTAAATCGGTCAAATTTATATGTGATCGACTAAATTTATACGCCGTATAAACTGTGAAGATGACGACTTGAACGAGATTAAGTAAAAGAATATAAAGAAAGCAGACGTTGAGTATTTATGGTTAGGAGCTAGAAGCCTTTGGCAAAGTGTCAGACGGACGGAGTTACCTCAACACTTGGAACCTTAAAAGGGCGACATCAAAATGAGGGTTGAGATTCCGATTTAGCCACTGTCTAAGAATTAACAACCGCTCACTAATGATGATATTCAGCAAAGTCAACTCTAATATATTGTAATACACCTTAGGTGGAAGAAAGATGGAAGGGTAAGTAGGAATAAAAAGTATTTCATGGCGATTTGTTCAAGAGTAGTAATAGACACAAGTGGAAAGCTCTATATAAAAAGTCAAGTCACGTACCCTACTCCACTAGTGTAGCAATAAACTGCAAATAATAACGGGACCCAACCATGTTTACAAAACATACTAAACAACATTCTTAAGTGTCACAGAACACGGGGTTAAGGTTGGTAAAAAGGCAGAGGAAATGCTTGTTAAAGACTGAACATCGAATACTTTAGACACATAGGATCCTTTTAAAACAATAGAACAACTCAATGAATTTGTAGTCTTAAAAACGGAACCATTTACCGAATGTTTGACAATACTAACTAATGCTTCTGCAACGCTAGATATTTTGTAGATCTATCTATATGTTGCACTTGTAGACGACTTGGAAGTACTACTCATTATTGCGTGGCTTACAGAAAGCGTGCCGCAAGGTCCTCTTTGTTGAATAATTCGCAGCAGTTATTGAATTCGATTGATGAAGCCAGTCAAAATTAGTTACGTTTAAAACAACGGTTAACTACAAGAAACGTGTTTAACCAATCATTAATTTACCATTTACGATTTGGACGTCAAAATAGCTGACGTCTTTTAATCTGATTGATGATACCGGTATATTCAAATGCACAGGGAAATATTGTAAACCAACGGTAGGAATAAGTAGCGATCTTACATGACATAACAACGGGTTTCCCACCTAACGTTTCGTTGTTTATTCTTCATTTGCCATTACAGTTGGAAGTTATTTGTTACAATTTCTGTATTAACAAGCATTAACTCACCAGCAGCCATAGAACAAGCATGTTTCGTGCCGAATCATGCGATTTATATAGTTTTTTACAGCATCAAAATTGCTCTTTAATCGCGATGACTCAGCCGCAAGAGCGTACGTTGAATGTATCAGAGAAATGGACGAAGGAAATGACGCACATACTAAATAAACAAGCTAAGTTAGGAAACAACGATAACAATAGGCTGTAGAAAGGAAATACGAAGGCACGTACGTACTACTAAATCGAATAGTCTTAACTCTAAACTAACCTCAAACAAATTAAATAAAGAATACGCAACAGAATGCAAAAACAGTTCGCATTTCTATTTACGAACAGACGCGAATGTTGTGGCTTTAAGTGTTTCCTTTACAGCTTTGGTAGATGTAACCCAATCCAGTGAAAATGAGTGTTGCGGTTGTAGGAACAATGCGTCGTAAAGTCCTTCGGCAATAGCACTTTCGGTCAAGCGTCTTGACGCATTTGATTGGCGCACTTGCATTACAATTGTTAACAAGGAAGAAGGTTACGTGATCATGATAAAAGTAAACAATAAACAAAGGGTGACTGACGTCAGTGTATTTGCATTCCAAGTAAGATGCGAGACACAAAATAGCGTGTAATCTTTGTAACCTAATTGCACAAAATTTTGCATTAAAGATTTGTCTAAAATAGTAACGAGCTTGTTTTTTTACCTAAAATAATTTTGACTTAATAAGGTCACAGTATAAGTTTGAGTATTAAACATTAAAGCAGTGATATTAAGTATTTTCTAATGTTAAATGTAGTACCTTAACTATATCATATAACTGTTACAAAAACTGACTGCCAAGCAACTAAAGTTCAAGATCTCAATTCATACACGAACGGTTCAGTCGCAGTCAGTGATTTCAGATTAGATTATAATGCCACAAAATCATTCAATGCCTCGGTTGTAGTGGTTATGTAAAAAGCGGTAACGCCGTGGACACCCATAGAATGACCGTAAGTAAATCGCCTTGGGACAGAGGCCTGCAGTCGCGCTCCGCTGAACACTATGACGGAATAGAAACAAAGGCCTTCTCACGGCATGAAATTTATTCCATCCAAGGAACTGTTGGGTTTAATGGAGGTATAGTTACATTTCCTGCAATAGTTTAGATTGTTAGTAATCAAATGGACACAGGCATCAATTCGGTTAATGTCTTTAGCTTTGAAGTGTACCATCAAGAACTTTTGATGTAACAGAAATAATGTTAAATCGGTGCAGCCTGCTTTACGAGTATAACAAGGCCAGAGCATAATTGCTCATCATTGATCGTCCGATATGCATGCATACATAATACATACACACGTGCACTAATTCGTATGCAGTCGCTTAATTGCAAAATCTCATTCAGCCCTCAGTGGTCGCGTGGGAACTACAAAGTAGGCTTCATTTTGACCCGGTTTCGTTCGCTCGCGTAGGTACTTATTCGTTCAAGTGACTTTCGGAATGGTTAACTACATGAATTTCCTTCTAAACTGGCTTGTACTTTCTCGTATCAGTAAACACCTTCTGAAAGAACACGCATATGAGCAGATGTCGAAAGCACGATTCTTGATTTCACTTTGAACAAAATAACCGATAGGGATAAAATAGTATATCGAGATTGAATATGAACAATAATATACTATAGAGTCGTGCCTGTTTGTAAACTCTCAGCAACTGTACACTAGCAAAACATCTTATTGCAGATCCATCAAAACATGTATAATAAGTATGACGTGGTCTCACATCAAAATCGTGAGTCACGTTAAGCGACGCCGGCGTATGAAAGAGAAGACATGAATGGGTCATTAGGGAAGGCTCGGTTAAACGTTTCCTACATCGCGACATTGATGTACGACCAAACTGTAGTATATACGTCTAAAAATATACTTTATATGGGAAATGGAAAGGGTTTTCTTTCAATAAAACACAATGCAATGTGATAAGTAGTAACAACTAGACCGGAATATAATTGTAGGAGATCAAAGATATCGGATGTTAAAACAAAGCAATGGATTGAAATCATACTCCAAATTTAGTGCAACAGATCTTTAAAAGAAAGCGTGACCGTACAGAAAAGGAAAAGAGCAGTAAAAGTGTTTCTAAACGACCAACAACAGATTCGAAATGGATTGGAGAATGGTTGCCCGATAGAGCGCAACTAAAAGCGTCCCAAAGACACGCATCACGCTCGTTTCGGTGAAACAGACAAGTAATTTGCTGAGCAGACATCTTACGATGAAAACCACGTGCATCTTATAGATACGTATATAAAACATATTACAAGGAATAAACCAAAAAGATATATGAAAAGAAACGACACGTAGTGCACCTTTTCTAAAATTATGCAAGTTTCAGTTGAGTTACATTTTATAGCTGACAGCGGACGACTATAAAGCCCAAGAACGAAATCAGAAACATGCATAATGTGGACATTTGTAAAACCTTTATTCTTGTGAAAGTCAAGACTATGGTGATTCATTTCTTTTGATATTTCAATAGGACTATTAATTTAACAACATTTCGTAGAAAACCAATGAAATATGAATGCAAAGTTAATGAGAAAATTATTCAATTCAGATAAGTATGTTATAAAACTCCAAATTAAAATAACAATATGGCTACGGTCATTATGACATAAGATCCACAGTCGAAGCCGTAGGGCAGTTGTGTAACAGTCACAAAATGATAAAAATGATACAAAATATGATGATTAGAGGCCATTGATTTGTAGTTATGCAATCGAATCATAAGCACCAAAACACAGCAAGAGTGTAGTGTAACATTAGCCTACATAGTTATGTTATTTAACTTCACCTGTAATGCACATCCATTAATCACTTACGTTTTTATTGCAACTAGATGTTGCAACAGAAACAAGTAATTATTATTGATATTATGCAACTTAACAAAACGTGTGTAAGGTACGTAGTAAAACTTTGGACCCGGTTCTCTTATCGATTGAAAAGCTGTAGGCTTTAATAGCTGTTGAATATTAAACAGAACCTGATGGTTTTGCAGATAAAGTCCGTTTTATTGATGCCACCTGGGTTATGAAGATGTGTAAGTTTTGTTAAAATTATAATGTTTCACAAAAGGACAATGGTAAACGTAACCTAACGAATAGTAAAGTTAATAAAATGCATATACGATTATCTATCACGTCAGTATGAAAGGAAAAACGAGACGGCGGAGATACTAGATGCATGGTAGTTATTCCAGTGACAAGAGCTTTGCTACAAATCGAATAAAATAAATACAGAGAAATTACTAAGAAATAAAAGAAAATATTGTCATGGAAGAAATTCCTGCACGTTTACATGCTACAAACGTACAGGACCGAGGTATGTTGAACAAGAAAGCATCTATCATATCAACTGAGTACTAAATTTCAATTGTAGGTGAAAACTGTGATTTGTCGAATGAAAATGACGTGTGAAAGTACTACAACGCGCGCCTGAGCGTCCGGACTCAGCGATGCAAGACCGACGCGCACCACCACGTGCGCTTGCGCATCAGACTCAAACCTATGCATATGAGATCCAGCAAAAACAAACGCAGCTGAATTCAATGAATCAGCTGTTGAGTGACAATGAGGATACTTGGCAACCATTTCGTTGTTTCCTAGAAGGTATTAAGTAAATATTAACCTACAAACCTACTCCTAATGAACATAGTTACAAACAGTTAATGTAGGTGAAAATAATTACCACTGTTACTGATATTCGAGTTGCGTGCGCAAATAATACGCTGCAATGTGGTCAGGATTTCGTTAATGCTCGATGCGGTTTTGCGGTATGGCGACAGTTTCAGTTCAGATAAATCGGTTACATTAACACTTAGTTTATATTACTGCTGGTATCAGCAAAGCTTTACTTATAGCGTTGGCGGAGCCTAAATAAAATTTCAGGGAGATTAAAAGCGCCGGAGATAATTAAAATGATAACGGAGTTGAGGTCTTGAAACGGATAACAATAGTGTAGTAATGTCCCCAGAAATACATCTTCATTGCAAACAATCTTTTCAAGTGATTCAATGACGTACAATACTCGTACATGTGTGAACTAGTTCAGACACGTTGCGACACGAGGGTTGCGAATAGAAACCCACCTGACAGCGACAAGGTGTGAACAAGTGCATGTTAGCTAATGTTGTGCAAGTGTGTGATGGAAGCTGCCTCGTGCCATCCTCGTAGACTGGCTAAGTCGTTGGAGTGTTACACATTGACAAACAATAGATGCTGTTGCTTGTTAGCATCATTAACTCTAGCTATTAGCTAGAGATAAAGCAGCAGTAGGTCCTATAGTGCTTCGAATAGCTTTTTTGCCTGTGAGTCACTTCAAAGGTAAGGATTGGTAATACTGATTAATTGGATGGTCTTTCAAAGTATTTTTCGCCACGAAAGGGCCAGTCGTTATGACCCTTTGCTTGTTAGGAACGTCACCGCGGCCGTGGTCATTATTTTTTTAAAAGGTTGCATAATTTTAATAGTACAAAAACTTTTTTCAATTTTATATTGTTCACAATATTTAAATCCAAGTTTAAACTATTGATTCGAACGTCAGACTAAAGTGATGTCACACTTTTGTATCATTTGTAAGGTTTCGAATGGACGTGAATAGGTGGCTGCTATAAGAAATTAATCGCTTAGAATTGGGTCTGTATCCAATTATCAGAATTAGCAGAAATGTGACCTGGTTTAAGGAATTGGAGCGGACTGCTGGACTTACTCTTTGGACATATTTGTGTGCTATTAACAGTAAGACTAAACATGTTAAGGTACAGTTGTTAGCACTAAAATTTCTGATCAACCCGTTATTCTGCTAGGAGCCGCTGGGGTTTCAAGGTAATTGATTGCCAATGCCAGGAAACTAGATTCTGAGCTACAAAATAGGTCAGCTGACGTGTTGTGACAGAGGAAGATGTTGTTGATATTAGCAGTAAAAATCCGTTGTCAAGTGTCAAAGATTGGAACATTGCCTAGAGAGGTTACTGGGTATTGGTAAAGCTTCAGGCCCTATTATGCCCAAAATACTTTCAGGCGATACTTTTCGAATAAGGGTACCAAAATCAGTGGTCTAATGTTTAAAATAATTTAACGGTGACACTAAATAAACATACAACAGCAGTGTTAATGACAGAAATCACACTGAATTTTGGAGCAGATAGCTCAAAGATTACCAACGCCATTAATGATACGCCAGTGTAATAGGTGCTAATGTCAGTTAAGTAGAACTAAGTGAAGCGCCGATTGAAACTGATAGAACCACTTTAAAGGCTATCACGTACTTGTTTGGTCAGTAATTGATGAATCGCTGGTGATCGAATCGTGAGCATTATGTCAGTGGTAAGGTTGATGGCCTTTTGCTTTTTTTAAAATGCGCTATGTATTTGCAAGTCCTTCATCTTATATGATTAAGTGACAGTAAAATAAAATAGAAACGTGATCACTTTTTCACACAATTATTCTCAATTTTTAACAGATCCTTTGAAATGATCAGTCACTGCCTATCGTTTCTGTGTGCATTTGTATTTGCCAGCAAATACGTTATGTCTATGTTAACTTCCATTAATGGAACACAACAGTGCTATTAGTATTGTTGTTTTGTGGCAAACTAAGACAAAATGTTGGCAGGCCTGGCGAGCATATAACGGTGCCTTATTTCCAACAGTGGAGTTGTGGATCTGTTGACGACGAATGTTGCAACATTGCAATCTAGACTCTTGGCAATCCTGATTAGTCTTAAATAAGAATTCACACGAAAAATACGTAGACTTCCAATCTAAGTGAATAGGCAATGGTAACCGATAGAGTCACTCTAAATTCTACCACTGGGTACTTGTTGGACGAGTGGTCAGTGACAGATGAGTTGTCAGTGATCCAGTGGGTATTACGTCGGTGGGGTCGACGACCTTTCATTCACGGATGGCGTCGCATGGCGTGCGCCACGCGGTTTTTGGTGCACTGCGGTGACGCGGTGGAATCTTTTAGCCGAGATCATTATGCATGCACCGCACCAGTGACGAATGACCATTTGTATGTTTGATTTTCAGCAGTCCATTATTAAATGCAAAACGACACTACACAAATAGCTTCGTATTTTTGGATGACCGCGGTCCCGAGCCGTTTGCATACAGCGACTCTCGCGGCCTTTAACCAGGCCGTTGGGACATCTAGTAGAGGGACAGGCCTAAAAACTTAAAATCTCTAAATTGTAATACAATACCTTAGTCTTGTCTTCAGAAAAGGATGACTATGCTTGGGGCGCTTAATTAGAATCCTTAAAGTTAGATATGGGATTATCCGAATCCTCAAAATTAGAGAGACGATTAATTACACTTCTCAGGATATGAGAGTTGATTACTGAGAATTCTCAATAAATTGAGAAGTTTTTTTTTGAAACCAGAACAACCATTGTCTAAATGAATCAACTACCGTTACCACTCCTTACGCCACATTACGCGCTTTGCCAACAAGAAACAATGGTTGACGGAAAGTCATAATGACTTCGGTAAACTAACCGTAAAGTTACATACATTGACATATAGAAACTACAGATACGACAATAAGACTACAGAAACACAGTTTACGGCACCAAAACCTACATCAAATGGTAAACCGATCCATTTCAGTGCTAGGTAAGGCAACCAGCAGACTTGCTGAAAACTAAACAGTAATACCAAATAACTAAATTTTTATGATTTGAAAATGAGCACAGTACATCTTCAAATCTAAATTATTTTCAAAAATACCTCTTCCTCTTACCCTAGTGTGTTTTATGAATAACTAGCGACCCGCCCCGGCTTTGCACGGGTAGTAGAGCATATACCTATGAAATATAGCTTATGTTACTCAGGATAATGTAGCATTCTAATGGTGAAATAATGTTTTAAATCGGTCCAGTAGTTTTTGAGTTTATTCGTTACGAACGTATACAAATCACACAAAAGTTTCCTCTTTATATTATTAAGTATAGATGTAGATTCGTTTTGAACCTTTCATAATTGCAATGATTCGGTTTTGCTTATGTCAGATTTTATATTACCCTTTTTTAAATGGAGAACACAGTTTTGATAACATTAGGACACTATACAAAGGCGTGTATCCAGAGTTTTAATACATCAATGTCGCTCTATGGGATATTGGAACGGAGGTGTTTAGTTGTCGTTTGATGTCTGCCCCGTTATTTACGAGGGGCATACCGAAAAGATCGGTAATCGAGTACTTTCGATTTAATTAGATTAAAAACTCTTTTTGATGAATAAACACTGGTTAGTTGAAAATCGAATACAATTGACAGAATTAAAAAAAAATTTTTTTTTAAAGAACAATATCAGTTTGAAATTGATAGGTCGATAAAAAAATGGAGCTTACAAGAGAAAGTTTCCGTGCCATAATTTTTTACAACTTTCGACGAGGATTATCTCAGGGACAATGTCTCGCTGAGCTTATATCTATATTCAAGAGTGAAGCGCCTAGCCAGACGACAATATATCGCTGGTATTCTGAATTCCGGCGTGGACGTGCTTCTCTTGGCACCGTACCTTCCACAGGCCGGCCAAAAACAGCGGTTACACCAGAAAATGTCGCTGTTGTGCGCCGAATGATACAGGATGACCGACATATTACATATGAGCAGATTCGGGCTACTTTAGGGATAGGTATGACTGCGATACAAACTGTTTTACATGGTGAACTGGGAGTGAGAAAGCTAGTTTCCCGCTGGGTGCCCCATAATTTGTCCGAAGAGCAAAAGGCGGCTCGTGTCAATTGGTGCCGGTCTACTCTGCAACGCTTCAACGGAGGAAAGTCAAAAGCAGTTTATAACATTGTCTCTGGTGATGAATCATGGATCTATTCATATGAGCCAGAAAGAAAGCATCAGTCGGCTGTCTGGGTCTTCGCAGGTGAGATCAAGCCAACAAAAGTTGTCCGCTCTCGCAGCGTATCGAAGAAAATGGTCGCTTCGTTTGTCGCGAAAACAGGACATGTAGTCACAGTTCCCTTAGAGGAACGGAGAACGGTTACCGCTGATTGGTATACAACGGTTTGTTTGCCACAGATGATATCCGAACTCCGTAGAGGTAACCCGAAACGACGCATAATCCTCCATCACGATAATGCGAGCTCTCACACCGCTCAGAAAACAAGCGAGTTTTTGAAGCAGGAAAACGTTGAATTAATGGATCATCCTCCATACAGCCCTGATCTGAGTCCCAATGATTACTTTACATTCCCTAGAATCAAAGATTTATTGCGTGGTCAGCGGTTTCAAGGTCCAGAAGAAGCAGTGGAAGCATACAAATCGACGATTTTGACCATGTCAACTTCGGACTGGAATTGCTGCTATAATAATTGGTTCGAACGAATGCAAAAGTGCATTAACTGCAACGGAGAATACTTCGAAAAGCAATAAAAATAAATTTAGTTATTTCCTGTATGTATTGTTTTATATTCCCGATCATTTCGGTATGCCCCTCGTATAGTGAGATGTCTGTTCGTCAGTTTGACGATGTTGTTTAGAAAACAATAACAGGTTGGTTATATGAATGAACATACATACTGTATGAAAGTAATCACCTGGGCACACCGAGTTTCGATCGCAATCTGGTAATAAATAGCTTGGACTGAACGATACTGAGCCCATTCAGAAAATTGAGAAATACATAACAATAAAGTAAAACAATTTTCTGGAACTTCGTCTGCTTGTATTTCAAGTCATCATATTAAAAGCCTGTATATGCTCCTACTGCAGGGGTTCAGGCCTACTCTCCTACAGAGGGTGTATGGACGATAGTTCACCACGCGGGCCCAGCGCGGATTGGTAGACTTCACACACACCTTTGAAGTTCTTCTCAAGAGTGCGCAGGTTTCCTCACTATGTTTTCCTTCATCGAAAAGTCAAGTAATTTTATCATTCGTACATAAATTCCACACATAAACTCCTAACACAAACCTATTTAGCAATTTATGCTGATTAACACTTCTTCATATAATCTGTATCAAACCTTTTCACCTCTTTAGGCACAAAATTAATATTTAGGGCTGTAATTTTTTTTATTTTGCTTATTGCTCTCTTGCATTCAATAAAAATATTTCCTCCAAATTTCAAATATATTAGTCCACTAGTTTAGGATGTTGTCAGTAATTTACGTTTATGATTGATGTAGATTTAAAATCTGGAAGAATCGTCAGAAGAGATTTGAATTTTGAACGCTGCCATTTTGCCAGTTGCCATTACAATCAGTTTTTTTAACGAGACGAAGCGATGAAAATAATATATCCCAAATTATCCAGGTTATTACCGATGCGGTCGGCAAGCGCCTAAAATCCATATTTCAAATTCGTGAGTCATGATCGTTTGTGGTAATTAACAGAGTGGAGGTGAATCTAGTTTGCCGGTAATTAAGGTAAAGCTTGAAAGAAAGACGATACAAGCTCTTGTACTACTGTCATGTCATAATTTCAGTCCGGACGGCAAAAAACTAAAAAGCAAAACCATGTTATATGTATATTGACAATCATATTGGCTTTAGTGACACATCTCTTATCTGTCACAGCCAAAGCCCTAAAGCTTGAGGCTACTAAGTAAGCACGATTTCATCTTACATACTTATCCTTACCATCAGAATAGCTCTAAGTGCAGAAAATATCTACAATATAGAGGTACAAAGTAAGAAAATTCAAGCTCAGATATTTGGAGCTAAGGCGCAACAAATTAACAAATACATAGAAATACGTAAAAAGAATTACTCTCAAATAATTCATAAGCACCCGAAACTAACAATAAGCAAACGAGCAAAATATTTTACAAAGCAAGAAACGAAACCTCACATTCAATTTATGGCGACACACAATCGTAAACAAGTTGAAAATAACAGCGTTACCAAAACAAATTACAGAAAACATCTGGTATAACGCGTCGGCTGATTTTAGAGCCGTTTCAGTTAATGATTTGTTACACGTATTAGAAAACAAGAGGGGTCCATTTGAAAGCCGTCAATTCGTGCTAAACGACGTTTCCTTTGGTGTCACATTCGGCTACGGATTGTTCCAGTAATCCTACTGTCTTGTATAGAGTTACCGAGTGGGCAGTTGAATGGACCAGTTTTACTATCTTAGACAAGACAAAGTAGGGATTTTACATATACTAGAAACGCCGTCCATATCTGAACGAAATGATTTGTTAATGGATGTGAGTTTCCTATTTTTTCAGTGTACAAAGTATCCAAAGCAATTTAAGAGATAGAATATTACATTCAAAGGGAAACTGATACAAGCATGAGCAAAACAAATTAGTCACAGTTTTTCAAACATAATATTTTTGGAGTTAAGTTTCCTTACTAACCAGGATGTCAAAAGTTTGGTGATTATATAAATTCCCTCATGGAAAGGTTGTTGAACTTGTGACAATCTGTGACAGGTCATGTTTAGATCAGTGAATCTAGTAAAGAAAACGATCGCCCAAAGACATTCAAAACAGAAGTTGGTAAGAAACTTTTTTGATCAGGAAGCGAATCGGCTCTCAAAATTTGAATATATCTGTAGAAGTTTTTCTACGCAGTCTATGAACAAAAGGCTAAGAAACTAAACTACCGAGCTATTTACCAGAACGCCGAAGGATTCCAAAACAATGACTAACACGCGACGCGTGTCACGTACAGATAAGTCCGTCTAAGCTCCGTAACAGAGTTGTGACGTAACACGCCCCCGGGTGTTGCCAGTGCTAAAAATACCGAGCACGTGCGCCCTCCAGGCCTGTTGCACGACATTACGCGATATTATAGGACGTGGTAAATAAGTGAGTAGAATAGGACAGTCAGCATTGAACATATAAGACCAGGTGATGATCATTGTTCAATAAATACAGAAATAATAGAAAGAACACACAAAATACCCGCAGGAAATAGCCCCAAAGTCAAGGTGATTGAGGAACGTAGTGTAAGAACACAAATCAAAAGCATGATAGACGCAACGACTGAAAAAGTTTTAGTTAAGAAGGAAACAGGCGTAGTCAAGGAATATCTTTATAGTAAAACGATCTTCAGAGTGTACAAAACAAATGATTTTCAATTTAACAAGAGCTCTATGCAGGGTGACATAATTTGAGGTATGCTCTTAAACTTTCATATAGACTGTGAATTAATCACATGCCCATTACATTTATCTAAATCGGGGAAAATGACTTAATCAGTTATTTAGTTAGAAAATTAAACACATACAAATACGGAACAGATTTAAAATATAGTTTATCATTAAAATTTAATCCGTGTCCCAAATAAAATTTCGATTGAGCAAACTCTATCAGTGGTGAAGCATCCTGACAGTTGGTCTGCCAACTGCCAACACGGATGTGACATTACAATATAGGACAATGCGGGTAGAGGGTTAATAGCTATCCCAAATGTCACTAGCTGGACTTCGGACACTCAGCTGACATTTAACGAACCGTTTAGAATGCTCTTATGTTATTTTAGTTTAAGATTCTGACGCGTGTTAATGATGACTGCATTAGAGAATAGTCGTAAAAGAAAATTGAAGCATCTACGACAAACGTCCACATAGAACTCGTATTTGTGGATTCGAATACTATTCCCATCGAAATCTTACTGAACAGCACGTTAAAATGTGTGTTTAGCAAGTAAACAGTTCTAAGAAGCCTTGCCGAAAGCCTTTATTAAAAATATCTTGTGCAAAAAAGAAGATGCAATGGTCTATTGAGATATGGTTTCATAAGTTTTGTCAAAATTTAAACAGTTAATTTTTTACTTACCAATCCGATAGACTTATGAACTATAAAGAGACTGTGTCAAATTCTATCATTATACATAAACGAATATAAGGTGTACAATACGGATTACACCAATGAAAAATGTTAGGTACGAAAAATCTTTACTTAGTCACATAAGTACACGCAGCGAGTGGTTCCGGCTTAGAATGAAATCAGTCCATCTCTTTGTTTACGAGGAGACTAAGGTAAAAACTATACCGGGTATAGGGGAAGCATCTTCCTCCTGAAGAACTAAAAGACAATACTGCGATCACCAACCCTTGCGGCACACCATGGGAAGTCCTGTGTCCAGGACTGGAAGTTCCCCAGCTGATGATGATACGCAAGTTAAACATGTGTATATCACGAGTAAAGTAAAAAAAGTCAAATCACAAAATATATATATAGCGAAGTTGAGCTATTGTGTTTCAAATGTGTTCCTTATTAAGAATGTGTGTGTACAAAAGATGTTACATGCTTGCATAGAAAGTTGTCGTCTGCTTAGATATCCAGATAACAACTTTCATAGAGTCTGTTAAAGATAAGCAGTGCAAGACCATTATGCAAGTGAGAAGTCTCGCATGATTTTTAAATGTGGGAAGCGACAATACAATAAGTTTCATTAAATTTGAGGGAGGTGTAAATGAAATTTAATTTAAAAAGTGAATGATGAAAGTTTACGCCTTTTAGTAATTGAATTCTTATGAACTTTTGCCTCCGTTAAAAACAACTACAAAATACATATTATTTTAAAAGGCCTACTCAGCCTTCGAAATATAAATATGGCGTCAAAGTCAACCGAGTAAGAGATGGTGTGTCCAATCTTTGGGACAACACTCTTATCACATCAACAGCCACTGCAGGGGCTCATGCCTACTCTTCTACAGAGACTGTATGGGACGTTTCCACGCGGGACCAGTGCGGATTGGTAGACTTCACACACACCTTTGAATTTCTTGACAGGAGTGTGTAAGTTTCCCCAAAGATGTTTTCCTTCACCGAAAAGTCAATGGTAATGATTTTTATCATTTGAACATAAATTTAAAATCACAAATTGGTACGAACCAGGATGGAACCCAGACGTCGATTGTTCAAGGACTGACGCTCTACCCAACTGTAAATATAATCGACTCCCACAACCTGGGACAGAGAATGATCATTATTTAGAAGATCCAAAATTATTTGACCATAACAATGTAACTAAAGTACCCAAAAGAAATACAGTTATGGGAACCGGAAACAAGAAAAATGTAGTATCATTCACGGCAAGTGTACAAGCGACAAAAACGAAGCTCGAACTCTATTTTGGACACCTACGCAAACGATAATAAATTGAACACAAGAGATATAGATACACACATATGTATAGTTACAGATGCAAACAAGATTACGACAGACTGCACGAACCGGATCTAAGGTTTGTGTACAAATATGATAATAAAACACGTGGCGAATTATACCTTGATTTCCGTTTTATAAGCGTGTTTACGTAACACGTAGATACGAATTTTGGATGCAGTGGCCCTAAATATCCATTAACTTTTTATTGGATTGGTGAAAATCGATACTATTTAATATCAGTTTTAGAGAAACTGTTGTGTCACATATGCATCTATCGTACAATAACATAATAAACGAGGCGAAATGGACAGTCGGAATATTTACGTATTATTTTCGATAATAACTATCCCTAAATGACAAACAACACTAGGACATTTCTTTCCACCCACTAACTTGCCTTACCTCCTATTTATACGTTAATAATTGATACTTCGCAGCCTTTTGTAGCTAACTTCAGAGGGGCAAACTTAGTTTTATATCAATCAATGTTATATTAGAAGCTCCGCATAACATAGGGTCATATCCCAACATTCTAGGGGTGGCACCCACTGAAATTTTGTATTCATCATTTCTTTAGATGTGCGTATTGAAACGAAAATATATCGAGATATTGTAATTTAATACGCACATCTTAAAATAGTGAGTAAAAGACTAAAATGGATGCCATCCCTAGAGTAGAGTTTTGACCGTGTTACAATTATAAGGTGTGCCTGAAGTAGAACCGTGCGTGTTGTAACAGATTGTATAAGAATGCTCGGATCTTACGCGGATAAAATTGTGAGCATCAGCTTTTGCAGCAGTTTGAAATAAAGATGCGCAAAATTAGAACCATGTATTGCTATTGATACAATTTTGAATATCTATTGTTGATCATACTAACAATATGTTGATTGATTTACGACCAGTTAAGTCCGTACTAGCTAGCTAGTAACTATATAAATTAGGTTCGAAACTAAATTACAATTCTCAACGCGCAACTCACAAACGAGACGTAGGATGCAAATTATTACAAGGTCTTCAAGGCTGCGAACCTGTTCATTACTGACAGTATAAGTAAGTGGCACAAACAGCCACTCCAACGAAAATAAAACAGGAAAACAACACCTTTAGCATCATAAGATATGAAATGCCTCTGAAATTTGATGGTAAACATTAGCCTTAGCTATCAAGTAAGCAATTTGTAAGCAATGCCCTTTTCATTTCTTCTGTACACGCGATTTATTATGGGGAAACCTTTCCGTGGCATTTCAATATAACACAATCGAGTGGCGGACTATGAAGCAGAGTACTGTTAAAATCTGGAAATATTTTAGACATTGCAATCAGTATGAGGACTAGCGCCGCCCATGGTTCTCACTAGATATGAGTATCTTTGTTGTAGAACGTGTCTGTCAGACATTATGCGTTTTTGTGTCACCGTCATGCATTACTGCGCACTGTCCGATAATGACTCCCATTATCTATTACTCCTATGTAGCACTTCACGAAGACAAAGCGTATGGTGCAATACTCCATGCTCAATCAAAACATCGACACATTTTTATTATTTCCTGCGCGTATTGTTTGTTCGCTTGCTCAGAATTGTTTCTTCTTCAACTTCTGTTAGCTTCTTTACATTGTTTTTGTGTGGTCTCCATTATAGATTATATGTAGTTGTATCTATTTTGCTGATATAAACGGCTTATTTAACTGTGATATCAACGCTTAGCCAAAATTACCTATCCTGGAAGTTCGAGCGTCAGGGTAAATCGGTCTCATTGATAATGTAGAATGAATAAACAGATGTTTTGGAAAGTCTACCACGTTTTGACGATTTAGATCTACTTCGACCAAGACATACTACTAAGGAAGTAATTTCTGTGCGGGCTAAGCCAAGGGCGACCTACCAGTCATTTATAACGTACTATGGTTTATTACAATCCAATAGATGACAGCCATAAACAAACAGAAACACCATAGAATAGAATGATTCTTTATTTGCTTGCTTTAAATACCATGCCACTTTAAGTCACAGGGTTCTAACTAATTAAATTCAAGTTTTAAATTTTTCTAGCAAATTTAATACCAACTTTATTGTAATAATACACTGGATGACAATTTAAAAACTTTATTCTGCAGAATTCGCGGGCTTTTAGTTGTAAGGAATTGCTTCCAAGAAATTACTCCATAGATGTCCCATTTTTCATTTGCTCCCATTCACCTCGGCAACAAAAACCAATATACAGCCTTACTAACTATTTTTCATTACTTTTCAGATTCTGATGCACTTAAATTAGAAATTCTTCGATATCAAGTCTCTGTAGTCGTATATAATCATGTTCCGTTGTTTGTTTACGTATATTTCTATCAGATTGAAACGAGCTATACGTGTTATCGACAATGAACAAAAATATGTTATCACACATTGCATCAACACACCGATAACGAACTCATTATTCGTATCAATAACTTAATGTCATATATATGTGTTTGTAAAGTGCAGTATCGCTCACGCTTATAAAGATATAAATCGTGTCGTTATATCTGTCGTCCATTACCTATATCTGAATCAGTTCATTAGCGCTCCGTTGATACGTTTATTCAATGTGAAAGTTACAGTGTAGATATAATTGTAGCTACATATTTGTAATTGATTTATTTGTAACTATTTAGGCCATTTCATATCGGAACACGACGGCAGACTTAGGTGACATACTGCCACCAACCAAATCGAGTTTGAATAGAGTCGCCTTTTACAATAACCGAGGCATCACATGGGAAATACACAATTCAAAGAGTCACAAACATCAAAATTCTTCGTTTTAAATTAGAATATTAGTAGGATTTTAAACCGCCTCCGTGGCCTAATGAATACATGTTGGACTTACAACCCGGAGGTTCTGGGTTCGATATCCTATCGGTACTCGGTTTGGTTGGTCACATTTTCTATGTTACCTAAGTCTGCTGACAAACAACAGTGTTAATAGCACTGTTGTGTTCCGGTAAGAAAGGTAGCGGAGCCAGCCAACCATACAACGGCCTTATCGTCACTTATTGCCAGGTAAGATGAAGGCCAATCGCAAACCCATTAAAAAAAAAGTTGAAATGAAGCACATAAAACTACAAGGGACAAAAGTTCGATGATGATCAAAAGGAGACAAGACTTCAATATGTACAAAAGCTTTCATCCCACACTAAACAAGACAATAAAATCCAATCTAAATACCTTCCCAACGCCATCTGACCATCATAAATCTTTCGCATTCCACCCGAATGTTCCTACAATTTATATATCACTCAAATTAATCTAATCAAAGACGTTCCTTTTGAAAAGAAACTAGCTTGCTCCTAAATATGTCTGCAGTATAGGGCGGTTGCTTCCTCGTATTGCTAAACTCGGGTCGAAAGGCGCGTAAAATGAACATTCCTGCATTGCGTATCATACGGCGATAAACTCAAATGTAAGGAACATCTGTTTTTTTAAACGAGGTCTGCTTTGGTAGTATATGGGATGAGCGCATCTGTCTGTACAGAGTTGAATTCTGATATCAATATCGATATATTTGCCCGGGATAGGAATCGCAACTGCCGATCGTGATTCTTATTGCAAAAAGGATCCGCGTTGAATTTCCCGTAATACGAGTATGGCCAATCTTTTTCGATTGCTGGTTGGACACTTCGGTTTGATAACAAGTAAATGCGTTCAAAAAGAACTAGAAACCGACTTCAATTGCCCTAAAAGTCTACTTTTACTAAGGCAAATTTAAGATTTATATCGTTTTCTCATAGATGGCGTTGTCAGAACTGGATCAAATTGAAATGGGACTGCACGGGAAGCACCACCTTTCAAATAAAAAAAGAATAATCCAAATCGGTTCACCCAGTCAAAAGTTCTGAGGTAACAAGCATTTAAAAAACATACCCGTCGAATAGAGAACCTCCTCCTTTTTTGAAGTCGGTTAAAAAGCGGTTTCCGTACAGAATATGAATATTAACATAATGAAAATCATAAATAGCATTAAGACTATAACGACAGGCGCTGGAACAGTTGTCATCGTAAAAGGGGAAATAAAAATTATACTTTTTAGATATATTCCTATACAGATGCTGTGAGACCGTGTTTTTTCGTACCAAATTTCAAGATTCTAGGTCAACGGGAAGTACCCTATAGGTTTTGATGAGTTTTCAAAGGAAATCGTCTAAGTAAGCGGCATAAACATCCGTATCTTTTTATTGCGTTGACTTAGAAGTTTGATTTTTTTGCAGATCAAAGGGCTAGCAGATTTGACATTTCAATATGACACCTCCACGCGTTACTGAGAAAAAATGACTGACACCCAAGTGATTCTGTAAGCTGGAATATGTCTTTATGCTACCTATTCCCTCAAAACGCGCGGATCTCGTATACGTCATCTCGGTATTCGATGCCCAAGTCAGAGTCACCCTTAAGTACGTTCACATAAATCGAAGATTTGTTTCAGATATTGCGGCTGATACACCACTTGTAGTCTGGTTTTATATTTGAACTTTCTTCTTGTTTGCAGGTTATATACCGTCTACGTAAGAATTTAAGTACACACGGCTACACATCAAGCTATACATTTCCAGTATACGCTGACTTCGCATTGAATAAAATCCCGCACGAAGCTAATTCATTTTATACTGGAAATGTATAGCTTGACCTGTAGCCGTGCGTACCTACTTAGACAAATTTAAAAAAATGCCTGGTCTAAGGCTCGTAGAATAATATTCACCTGATATTTTATTTGGAGTTCACCGTGTCTGTCTGCAGACATAGCACACACGGGATTAGTTCTATTTCAGGAGTCACGACTACGAATACTTTAAAAATACTTAAAAGTCACTGCCTCGCCCGTTATGGGCTTTATATATTATATAACTATGCCTTAAAACGTTAATTATAGTTGATATTTATTCAGTATCCTTATAAGTTGTATATACTGGGCGCAAACTTACGATACATAGTATTTTATCAATTTCTACACCAATAATTACGACAAACGAAAGGATGAATAATTCAGTCAATTCTAGTTTCTATATTGAGTTGAAACATTTTAGATTTGATCCAGTAACGAGTTTTTTTATGAACAACAAGTTATTTACGGTTCCGTACTCAAAAGGTAACCAACGGGATCTTATTCCTAAGCCTCCGCTGTCCGTCCGTCCGTCTGTCAGCGATATGTATCTCATGATCCGTAATAAGTTGATCACAGAATGTGAATGAAGAATTATGTCGTGTGATCACTCAGAAGATGCAAAAAAATACAAAAATGATTATTTTCAAGATATACTAACACATTCACATTGCTCCCGCACGAGGAGACCTGTGTTGGGTAGCAGTATCTACCTATCTAACAACAATAACTTTCTGCGATTACCAATCCGTCTGCCTAGCTTGGTAAGTTCGACGTGGCGATCTAACTGTATGACTTATATCTGATTGTGAATAAGACCTACTTGGAATTTTAAAAGGTAGATTTGTGGATCTCAGAATAAAAGTCTTCGAATGCCAATGCGAAATTCCCTTAAGTCTAACCGAGATTTCACAACACTTAAACAAAACTTGGCTACATTTTTTACATGAACAGTTTTGGATGGTGTATAGAGTTCCTGGCACGTACAACCTGCCGAGCGGAATGTAAACCAAGTTTAACTATTGTTTTTTATGGAATTGTAAACATCTGTTTTATAACTATGCGACCGTAAAGTATACATTAAAGGCCCGTGTAATATGTAACTACTGTTTATAAATACGCATACATACATTGTATCTGACGTAACAAAAGGTTTAGAGTATTAATATTTTAATGAGTTTACGCTATATTTCGAATAATGAAAATATAGTTTCAGTCGCTTTATGTGTTATTTATGATAACGCTATTTTATAGATTCCATGTGAATAAAAATAACACCGGCTAGCACATAACTCACAAAAGGAAAATTTCAACGTTTACTTGTCACTTCGCCGTCGGCTGCTGCGGCACGCTCGATTGACAACGCTATTATCTGATTTTCTAACACACGGGATTGTACATAAGGAAGGACAAATTGTTTGAGTATCTTAGCTGACTTAAACTGAATCTAGTTTCCAGACACTGACCATCCATCTAGATGATGCTGTAGAACCCTAAATTTTTGATGTTTAGCACTATATTTTAACACGCTTATTTTTTGTTAATTGATTAAATCGCATCATTTCAATGATGAAGTCCTATCAATGTAATGTGTTGACCTAGAAGCTTCATTTTTTCACATGTCTAAGGGACTCAGGTTTGCGTATTTGATATTAATTTCAACTTAGAACTTTTAAGCGTTCCTGAGAAAGGTTTTTTCAAAAGTTTTCCCCATTGAAGTACATAACCCTAAAAAAATACATTCAGGTCAAATGAAGGTTGTATGTACGTACTGGCACGCTATGTTTGTTTCTCTGAAATTAGGCTCTCCGGAATTTCGCGCACGTACAGTCGGAATGTAAATATGTGTATTAGTTTCGATAATAACTATCCCTAGATGACATTCAACACCCTCTCAGTTATATGTTAATAATTGATACTTCGCAGCCTTTTGTAGCTGACTTCAGATGGGCAAACATAGTGTGCGAGTACAGTATATGTTGGTTGATCTTTCTAGAAATCTATGACGTTAGGTTAGGTGAAATGTTGCAAAAGAAAAACAGTCTGGATTAAGTAAAACAACTAGGAGTTCGCAATGACGTAAAACGTGCAATCAAATCGTGATCCAACTGAAAGGTGGATAAATGCAGTGATTCAATCGCGCAATGTTTCGCAGCTCGTGTGTAACCGACGTTATTTTTATTTATTATACGCGAACTGCGTTTTATTGAGTAAACTTGGCTTTTATCTGTTTTGTAGGAAACCAAGGCATTTTTTGTTCTCAATTTCCCTCTTACAGCCTAGTTATTGTTAGCGATGCCTCGTTCGTCAACGACGATGACACGTTCCTCGAATGTATGGAGCTCAGGCCTGGACTTGTACACTTCTAATTTTAAAACTTTAATCATCAAACATCTCTTTTACGTATCATGAATTTTCTTGCTTTTGTTTATCGTAGTAGAATAGTAACACTCACAGCACAGATGAGTCTAGCTTGTGAATAAAACATTATCTTATGACGTCATTAAAGCGTGACGGTGTTTCACTCACCATTTCCTTCTTCAAGTAGGTTAGCTGCGAGTCGAGGTCAGTGGGAGGCAGGTCGTCCGTAGGAGACGGTGCCTCAGGCAGGGGCTCGCCCTCCGTGAACCCGCTCAAACTCTTCGGCAGAGGCGGCAGCCCTTGGAGAGACATGGTGCTTATGGCGCGGAACTGCTTGCGTAGTCTGGGGACAAGGGACCCTTCCTTATTCATCGTAATCATACAACTCAATCTCTCAATGTGTTTGCACTTCATGTACTTTGCTTCATCTCACGTGATGGTGAGGATCAGGCCGTTGGATAGAATGCGTGCATACCGAGAAGGCTCTAGCTAACGAGGCGATGGCTGCACTGCTGCTTGGCATACTTGGGTGACATTATGGTAGCCTGCTAGGCGGGCTAAAAAAATCCTTTGTCAAGTGGAAACCCATGAAAATGTTAATTATTCCAACCCTAACATAGTTAAACTAGCCCTCTGCAATTCACCTGAATGTGACTGATGTACAAGAGAAATGAAATGACGGAAGCATGTATGTAAGGGGTGTATGGGGCCGCCTGCCGGTTTGAGACTCGGCAAACCAATGGCGAGAGAGGGACACGGCGTCTTCTCCCCAAAGCGCCGGGTATCTTTTGAAGATTTCCATTCCGTCAAAAAAGCCCTCTGGAATGCCATCAAAAATGATAGATGATACTAGGACGAAAAACTAGTATTTGTATAACTTAATTATTTAACATCTGCATGAAGTCCACAGATGAACATCCGTGTTACGCCGCAATGATCAGTCCTGAGTCCATTAGACCTGCTAGTTCTGTCAGGTCATGGTGTAATGGCGTGGGGCGGATAACAGCTAGGTGTATCTAATAAACTGAATCAAAATGCCATAAATAAGTTGTAAATGCAATTTCTGCAGAAAAGAATTGCTTGAAACATAACGTAAGTGCTTGAAGTTTTACAAAAGCTCACATTGCATACCGAACAGTCAAGTTACGTTTAGATAATCTATGCATGTCTCGGGGAAGTATGGGTCCATCAGTAGACCGCCGCGAGTTGTATTTAATGAAAACGCTGTACGCTTATATAACCAACAGCTGTTATAAATAATTTAATAAAGTAAAAATGTAATCTCTGGACAAACTAACGCGGAGGGCTCATTTAAAGGTACATAGTTTTTTTTTAATTTGACACTTACAATGTATGTTCAATAAAAGTTATAATTATAAATTATGCTTTTAATAGGGATATTTTTGCCTACGCAAAATAGGTTAACGGTTAACTGGCTGTGACGAAATACCCAATGGTGATATGCTACGAGTATGTGCTATTTTCTTGAAATTCAAACTTACTCGGAGACCATAAAATTATTAATTATTCAACATTTAATTAAACTTTCAGAGACTACGGAAACAGGCCGGGTATTCCAAATCTAAACTTCGGTGTATGATAAAAATGATGCGATAAGTAGAAAACAAAACCAAATTGAAATTACACTACTACACAACCTTGTGGAACCTCATCGGCATAAAAATCGTGATGAATGTTGGCTGCACCTATCCTAATTCTTGGAGGAGGACGTAAGCTATTTTCTATTCCGATCCCTTACATGGATCCCGAGGGATAACTCCTGTTTATGCAGAAAAAGTCGCGGGCCAAAGTCGTAGTAGTTTTGCGTGTTAGAATAATACGCAAAAATTGATGAGTCAAGGTTTACAAAAGTTGTGGCTGATTTATGTAAACTGTCAGTGTAATAATTGCTGTCACTCAGTCTGGTTCCATTTCAATTACTTGTTGCAACTAAAACATTAGCAAGTAATTAAGATCACTAGGTTAGTCATGAGGCGTTTACGAATGTTTCTAAATAAAACGTTCACTTTTACATTTCTTCAACTAGACTTTTTGAAGCTGTACTATCGAGCCATTTATTAGAAAACAGGTAGCCTTTAGTTTCTGACGGAATGCACATTCGACGCACGACCTTTTAACGTAAAGCGTACCGGTTTTATGTATTCAAAACCAAACAATTCACAATTATTGAGATGCAGTTGCGTAACTCACCTAGATTTGAGATCATCGTCTAATATGTAAGCATAAGCATCATCACTCCCATCATCCGTGTTACCGCTAGTCACTGAAGACATCGCATAGTTCTGTTCCGAATCTTCAGAATCACACTGACCGCTTTTCTCCACTGCGTCATTAGCAGATTCGTTCGTCTCTAAATTCTCCGGCACGTTGGACTGCGACCGCATAGATTGTAATTCGTATATCAACATTTCGTGATTGTTCATGTCTTTCATCATTTCACTCTCGGGCGAGTCGTTCCCGTTGCTCATTATGTTCTCCGAGTCTTTACCTTTATCTATTACGATGTTCGCTTCGTCTTTGTTATTGTTTCTGCTCGCTAGTATCTCTGAAATTAGCATCTCGGTGACTCTCGATGTTTTACGTTCTAGTGAATTGTTATTTTTATTTACAGTTTCGTCACGTTTCGGACTCTCAGGAGCGCTCTGTGTGTCGGGGAGGTTGTTGACTTGCTTCGACGGACTGTTTCGTAATCTGTCATCGAATTCCTGGACTTCTTCCACTGTGGCGTAAGGTGCTTCCGGCGGTGGAGTCTGAGGGGGCTTAGCGTCTATAGGTGACGAGTACGGGCTTATTTCTGGGGATGGCGCTTTAGGCTTGCGTCTCTCTAAAGTATTACTCTTTAAAGGTAAAAGTTTTGGTTTTAGCTTAGGCTTCGGCGACAGCGGCGGAGGCGGTGCTTTACGTAAAGGCAGCGTCTTTTCTGCAAAGCTGGACGACTTTGAAACTTTGCATTTTGAATCTTGATCTAACTTATTCGATGTGGATAGAGAGCGCACTAATATCTGTTTGCAGGTACTCATTGCTTTGGAGTTGAGCGACTCATTCGACTTCTTGTAAGAAGCCGGCACGGGCATCGAGTTGCTGTCGCTGGAACTCCTTCTAGAGTTCTGTCCGCTGGACTTCCTCTCATCGGACGAGGAGCTGCGATCGCTGATGACATCTCTAATGAATGATTTAACACGCGCCAGACCGTTTTGTTTAGGCGTCGCGGAGGGCTGAGAGGTCCTCTCCAAAGTCTTGGACCTTACAGTTTCTTGTTTTGTAAACACGCGCGACTTAGAGGTGGCCTTCGAGTCGGCGACAGCTTTTCGCGTCTTGGCCAGCGCTTCGGCCACGACACTTTGGTTTGGTCGCGGTGGAACAGGCGGAGGGCCCTTTAATTTGGTGGTCTTCATGGGTTGCGCGTTTGTCTGTACCATCAGCATGCTTGAGTCGTCACTCGAACAATACTATAAGAGTAGCACTATAGTAAGGAGCGCGGTCACAACACTCGCGAGCGTGTCGCACGGGCGGCGGGGGCGCTGGGCGCGTGACAGAGAGCGTTGCGCGGCCGTCCCCGGGGGGCGCGCGATACGGACTGCCGGTCTCTGCTCGTGCTAAAGTACTCGCCGCCGCCGATGCCGGCACAGGCCACAACGCAGTGCCCGCTATGTTGATTGTCCGCTTTGCTCGAACGCGTGTCTCGTAACTTTATTTTAAAATTTAATACCTGGTATGTGTCAAAAAAAGAGTATATGACATTCGGAGGCTTTAAAGGTATTTGATAAGAAAAGTAATGTTGAGTATCAATGCGTTCAAAGCGAAGTCTTTTAATATTAGTTTGTTAAAAATGGTGACAGAGATGAATTTATAAATAATCTTCCACCGTCAGAGGAAATAAAAAACTGTACTTATTTTGTTTCGAAATTTAAATCGAGACTCTTGAAATTATTAATAATAAAGAATGATTACAAAATCGGTTCACAATTGGCGAAAGCATCGAGTAACATTCACACACTAAAACCTAAACACAAGTTAAGGTAAACACCCGCCTCTTTTTTTGAAATTGGTAAAATTTTGAAAGTCGGAATGTGGTTCTCATTATGTACATTTGGATATCTTCTAAGGGTAATTTCGAAGTCGGACCTCGGATGGGACGACCTCCATCCCACTGGTCTGACCACCTGAAGAAGTTAGCGAGCAGCGAGTGGATGAGGATGACTGAAGAAGTAGCGAGAAGAAGAAGTGGGGTAGGGTTTTAGAAACCGATCTTTAAATAGTATTCAAGTTTCTTGTGTGCTCCATATAGCCACCTTAACCTGTTTTAAGGGTATACTTTTGGCCAGTTTATAAAAAAACAGCGTAAAATTTGATATGAAAGTTTTCATAATAAAATTTAGAAATTTTACCCTGAAAGGGCACACCTTAGAGAGGTGCGTCGCTGCGGGCTAAATGCTGGTTAAAATGTATGTAAATATCGACACAGGTGATGTTCGAGAGGGTGGCTTTTTAAAAATAGGCACAAAACGAGGGTGCATTCAGCCGTGCATGCACCTTCCGACACATGTGGAGAGGATATAACATACGGAAATAATGTACTCTATGTCATAGTTATAACATGGATTCTGAGTAGATGTCAGCTGTACGTCTTTTTTTTAACGCGCGCCGGGTATGTAATTTGCCTTCAACTCACCTGATGGAAAGTGACATCCATACATTTTATTAATGCGAAAGTAGGTTTGTTTGTTCTGCCTTCACAACGTATCAGAGGGTCAGAATGACCTGACTTTGGACCAGGATGCATCGAAAGCTACTTTTTATACGGCTCGATGCAAGTAGTTACCGTGGGATAAATTCTGTAGCCCACGCGGACGAATTCGCGTGCAAAAGCTAGTTATAAACAAATGACAAAATTATTTACATGAATTACAATTTTGAATTTCAATAAACATGTACGTAGTACATGCAGCATCGAAATATAATAGTGCTATTTTATCACTGCAGAATTGCATGGTGGCAGCTATTGCCAAAATTTAGACAAAAACAAAACATACAATATCCAGAGTCGAGCTCAAGGCTTCTGGGTGAATACACTTCCCATCCAATTGCCTTTTCGCAACCACGAGATGAAGGCCAGATGGAAACCCATTTAACATGAAAGACGAGACGATTTAGACGAAAAGACAGGATGACACACGCGGCGGGGTAAGGAGGGGATTAAACGAGAGAGTGATTTTTTCATAGGAAACACGCAATAGCCTAAGGCACGCGACAAGCTGAAACATCAATCTCTGGTGGGATGGGGTTTGGAAAGAACTGAGGGGCGACATTGTTTTACGTATAAAAGTGTTGCAGCTGCTCTTAGCTGCATTTGTGACGGAAATGTCGTTAATTTATTCTCTGTGGGGCGCCTGTTCTTTTGTTTTCCCGATAGCTTAATGAGAAAGTGTGGAATATTATGCATCGGATCATCAACTTTCTAGGTTATCTAGGATATCATTCAAAATGCTAGACTTTTTGCATGATCAAACAAATCATTTTTCACTAATGATAGATCATCGCTTGGCCATGATCTCACCTGATGACGACGTGTCCTACGATGGTGCAAATTGGTCTAGGTGTCTGAACACTCCTTACTTAAACACATCAAGTTGTAAGCTTTGTAGGAACATAGTCGCAGGCAGTACGTTCCACTGTGTATGCATGATAAAATTAGAAGCAGAACGCTGAGTACGAGTCACAGGGATGACGACCATATGGTCGTCTGTTGGAGCCCTGATGTTCATTTGTTAGATTGATACTTGATTGGCGATGGCAGAACCAACAAAAATAGTTCTTGCGCGCACTCTACCAAACTGGCTATGGGCGAGTCAAACTCGGGCACCAAGAGATGCTGTACACGAACAGCCCTGATAAATCGCCATGTCAGATTTTCTAAGACGGGATTTGACATAATCACTGCTTGGCAGGATTTGTGATTGCAGTGTTGTTGTTACAAAGGAATATGCTGCCACTCGTCTGCAGGATATTTCCTACCTAAAGATAGAGGTACTTCTCTACTCATATAATGTAAAAAAGTTACTTTTGTTTGGCAACTGCGAGACTTAGTTTGTGTGTAAAGTAATTTTGCAAATTTCTAAAAGACCATGCTAGTTCGATATGTAGTATTATTTATCTTGTTTTCATTTAATTAACTTAGCTGAGACCCTTAAACAAGCCTTCTAATAGCTGAGGTATGAGTGTCATACACAAAGGCTATCTCTATCTATCAAAGGCAAAATAATTATCACCCCTCTCTTTTTGTCAGTGGTTGCATTTCACAGCATTAAAAGCCCAGTCTTTATAATTATTTCTAGTACTTATGAGTGGACTTCAGACACGACTATGTAGTTCTACTCTCCATATGCCAAATTTAATCATAGATAGATAAATAAATATGGTTACAATTATAATAGCAAAAAATAAGCCTTTTGGCACGTTCTGTCTATTTCCCAAAGCACCTGTCCTCTATATAATGTTGACACGACAATAGACACTCACGGGACTGTGCATATTTCGACATTATAGAGAGTTGTCGTTGAATAGAGAGAAGAAAAATCTGTATTACAAAATAACAACAGCAACTAACAACAGTCTACACATGAGCAATCTCAATTGGTAAACAAAACAAAGGAAACACTTCTTGCCTAGCAGTGTAGTGCATTCTTCAAACACTCTCCTTGAAAGTGTAATAAGTGCTACTTCAGTGAATTGTTTTAAAAACAGACTAGACAAACATTTAGGCACACACATCAGCTTGAAGAGCTGCTAGTGTATTAATCAAATAATAAAAAAAAAGGATGGATTTATTGGAAAGTTTGGTATCTATGATGCCGATAGTAGAGTTTATTAGGGGCTAGAATAACAAAGCAACAAAAGAACATACACAGCTGCACAGTTTGTACTAATTTTAAACTTAAAAAATACTTTTTATTACATTGTAATTAATTGCTCAATAACGACATTGAGTGGCTGTAATACTATATAGAGTATCATTGTATGGAAGACAAGCTAAACCAACCAAAGCTGAGTGATTTCGAGAAAAAAACCTTGAACTTTGCTTACATAACAATAGAAACAATAACTTACCGAAAATCCTACTTGTTATTAAACTTCCAGTCCTGTCTGCACATAGGGCACTGTTGCTGTGGCTGGGAATGTAACCACTTGACGATGCAGTGGATGTGGAAGCAGTGAGAGCACGCACCCCAAACCAACGGACAATCGTCACCCGGCAACTTGCAGTCGGGGCAACAACTATCGAATGGCATACGACAAATACCGCAGTTGTCGTCGTTGGCTATCCAACGCCAGGTCGCTACGCCAGTCCAACCTAAGAAAACAGATGAAACAAGGTTATACCTATACCTGGGAAATGTTATGAAGCCAAGTAAACAGAACGTCATGCCAATTTTTTTGGGACAAAAAATACTCACTTTTAACTGTGACTTTCATATCGAAGCATCACTGACTATTGCAAATAAAGTCACTGCAACTTTAAGTACTACAGCAAGTCTAAATTACTTACGAGTTACATACAAAATTCGTTATAAATTCAATTAAAACTGAGAATCTGAAAATCACAAACTATATACAGAGAGATAACATAGAGATTAGAGATGAGAAAATAAAATTCCTAGATCCACTAGATCTGTCAAATTCTTAGTATTAGTAAACAGCGCACAACACAAAGTACTCAGTGATTTGTGCTAAATCGAAACAATAAAATCAAAAATTGTAGAGTGCTCTTTCTTTTATTTGAATCTCCTGTACTCTCTGTGAAGATAAAAAATAGCATTGTAGCACTCGTTTCGTTTCACACAAAACTTGTATCGTTTCATTCATGTTTAGAATCAATAAGTTAATTTTTAAACTAATTGATTCCTTTCATGAAAAATGTAAAGTATATTTTAAAACATATCAAAATGTACTAAATGTTTGATTTTACATTGTGAATATTTTTATGGGATATTGGTTTTCATGACTCAAATGATGTGTAGATGTTAATTTAATTAAAGTGCTTTAAAAAAGCAAAACGTCACATGCACGTCAAAATTTTGAGAAATGGTTTTTTGTCATTGATGTGTTGGAAAAAATAAATTGGAATTTATATATTGCGTTTTTCGCAGATTGTGTTCAATAAAGCCAAAAAATGACGACATTCGACTCTAAATACGACGTAAGTATATATTATGTAGGTAAATTTGCCATCTAATCTCGTTTGCTGTCTCCACATTGCACATTGTATATCTTAATAATTTCCAATTTAAATCAGTCCAATTGATTCCTATTGTCGTGTCTTGCCTCACATCTTATTTAAGATGTTATTCTTGGGTTCTGATGCTAAAAGGGGGCGTTGGAAGTCGTAACTACCAAGTAACACTAAGATTGAATCATATATTTAAAGAGTATGTATACAATAGTCACGTTTTATTTCTATACCTATAGCAAAATTATTGCTTTAGGCTTGTAAAATACATCTTTTAAGACGACGAAATTGTGCTATACACTTAAAGTATACAGTATTTAATTTTAAACATGTAATCTTAAAACTTAAATTATCTATTTACTAACACCTCCTTGGTAAAGGACTATTCTTTTCATGGTCAGATGTTCCCGGCGGGAGACGTCGGCGTCGTTGAGGGTGAAATGAACATCCCTAACAGAGGCGGACCATCTGGAGACAGCATGGAATTCAACACATTGGAGGAACCGATCAAAGAGACATTTGTAAGAAATTATTTACAACATCCTTAGTGTTACAGACTGAATGCTTATTGTGTTGAATGATTAATATATTTTTAAATCTATATGTTCTGAATAGAGTTCAGGTATGAAGAAACTATTATTAGCCTTATTGTTTAGTATGTAGATGAATAGTGTAATTTATTGTATACTTTAATATTATTTCAGTTTTAATTTCCATTATTTTTGCATTATATGTTTTGTCGGTGATTTGATATGAAGCCACTAGTATATAAAGATAATTATCCAAAGTTTCAAGAGACTGACCATGTCATACTGCATTTGTTTTATGAGACTGAGTGATCCTGTAATCTTAGTATAGTATTTTATTTTTTAGATGCGAGATCTCCGAGCTGTGGGCAATAAGTTTTACCATGTGCTCATTCCCAGAGAAAAAACTAGTCTGTTGAAAGAATGTAAGTTTGTATTAGTTTTCCATCAATTTAACCAGTTTCATATAGATGTTTTGTTAGATAGTAAGTCCAAGAGCCAGTAGGCCAAGAGAACCAGTTAAATAATGTGGGCGTTAATCATTTTGATCAGAAATGCTAAGCATTTTAGTACTGTGATTATTATATTATATTTTATTATTGTAAAAACCAAATTGTCAGCATACCATTGTACCCTTTTCACATTTTATCTCAGTATTGTAGTTAGGCTTGAGATTGACCACAATCTTTAACACAGAGTGATTGTGTGGTCAAGGAGATGAGATGGGTATGTACATGCTTACCTTTTTTTTTTCGGAGGGGAATCTTCATTTACAATGTACATGCTTACCTAGAATTAGTAGCCTATTCACTCCTGCCTTGAAGAACTCCAGATCATAGCACTCTAAAATAAACCTTCCCTGATTTCAGGGGACCTGTGGGGCCCACTATTGCTTTGCACCCTCATGGCCACCATCCTCCAAGGCTCTGCAGAGAGAGCTGACAACTCCAACGATGGAGGACCAGAGTTTGCTGAGGTCTTCGTGCTAGTCTGGATAGGTGCTGCTGTTGTTACTATCAACTCTAAGCTCTTGGGTGGCAACATGTAAGTCTCTATCATTGCAATAGAATGAATGAGTGACAACTTTTAGAGTCATTGCTAAGACTTCTATGGTTCAAATCAACTCTTCATCTCATCAACTATTTCTAAAAAATCAAAATTATTCTGGTATAAGTTATGTTAGGTTTGTAGCTTGCAAAAAACACTTAAAACTATTTTTTCTTGATAGTTTGGTAGATAGATAGATAGAGGCTTTGTTGTTTGTTAATAGTTGTAGGCTTTGTTCAAGTTTATAATGATGATGATGATTTTAACTTTTCATTTTAGAGAAAAACTTCTATTATGATTTGACATTTTGATTCAATGTTACAGCTGACCTTTTATTTTTGTTTTTAATAACTTAGACTGGAAACATACTAAAAAATATGGGAACTTTGTTTTGGAATATTGTGAATATTTTATGCCGTGTGGTCTCGGCTTTAGAATAGGAGAATAGGTCGAAGAAGTTGTTAGGAACTATGATGATAGATACCATAACGAGCATCTTCAATGTTAATTTCTATTCAGACTTAATATTTCAATGAAGTACGACATAACCCTAAGAATATCTGTTTTTCCTCCAGTTTGAACGCCCCCCGAAACAGGCTCCCTCTTTCGATGTCGCTAATCTCACTTGTTCGTTTGACAGTTGACTTTTTACACTACGTTTTCAAACTTCTAACAAAGTTGACCTAGAGAAAAAACATATTAACATATTATGGACACCGCTCTCCCTTCTCTTCCAGCTCATTCTTCCAGTCGGTGTGCGTGCTGGGCTACTGTCTGTTGCCCATCGCCCTGGCGCTGGTCGTGTGCCGCGTGATACTCTTCAGCTCGCAGAACACGTTCCTGTTCTTCCTCAGGCTCGTTATCTCCATGGTTGGCTTCATATGGGCCACTTTTGGTAAGAACTGTTTTTTATTATTATTTAATAGTTTAGTATTACACTAAGGCGCTCCACTAGCGAGCTATGGAAAGCTATGCTCAAGATTTCTGTATGTGCTTAATTTCGGGATAAGGAAATTCGTAGATGAACTAAAGTCATCGACATTGCTCGGCGAGTCAGTGAGCTGAAGTGACAAAAGGCAGGCACATCGCTCGAAGAACGGATGGGGAGTAAAAATTCTCAATTGGCGACCACGTACCGGGAAACGTGTTCCGGACCATCTCCCTACTAGATAGACCAGCGACTAGGCAAAATTCGCAGGGAGTCGCTGGATGCAAGTATCTTGGGACCGTTTGGTGTGGCATACCATGGAATTGGCCTATGTCCAGGAGTGGACGTTTCCTGACTGGCTATGATGATACTATGCTTGCTTATAATAAGCTATAATAAGTAAATGTAACAGCCATGATCACGATCAGTTCGAAGACAGTTTAATTGTATAATTCATTACAGTTTTAATTTTAACTAATAAAAGAAAAGAAGAAAAATTTATCAATTTAAAAGGGCTATTTTAAAACATATACATATGTTTATATTTACAGCGGCCACGAAGTTTCTCGGAGACAGTCAGCCTGAAGGTAAGAAAGCCCTAGCGGTGTATCCGATATGTCTTTTCTATTTCATCTTATCATGGCTGGTAGTATCTCACAGTAACGTGTAAGCGGACTGACAGACGCGTGTGCATTTATTTATTGTGATACGAACTCTTTGGAGTGAACTGTGAATATATTTATAAGTCTTTATTAGAAATTATAATAATAAAATGTACTTTTTGACTGTAATTAATGATTATTAATAATTGTATTATTAATTTTATTGTTAGCGGTCGGAGACTGTTTTGGATTTTGTATTTTACGTGAAAGTACGGTGGTAACTGAACATTCCATAGAGATAGTTGACAAGTTAACAGAGGATGTGAAAACAAATTTTGTAGCACAAATTAATCGAAATGCTCAAAATGTTTAGTCTGCAAACGTTGAGTGATCTTTGAGATGAGAAATTGATATATTTCACTGTCTTCCTTTTTTGTTTGTTTATGAAATCTTTATTAACACACATTAATTATATTAATCCTACAAGTGTACTCTTTTATTATTGGTACAAAAAGTTAGGTAAATTTTTTGGGGGGTGACATGGAATATTTTCTGATTACTTTCTCAGATTGTACTCTTGTTTCTCCGAAGTCATAAAAGTGTTGGCGTCAATATTCGTAGGGTCGTCTTGAAATTATTGGTATCTATATGCACAAAATATTTTCCAAAGGTCATCGGACCTGGTATGCATATATTTTACAAGAATATTCTCTGTTGACTTGTGAAGCTTGATGTTGTAAACCGAATTAAAGGAAAATATGTGTGTACAATTTTTTTTCTATATATTTATCAATTAAAAGGCTATTTTCCGTCTGCAGTAGTTTTATTAGAATTATTAAAAAACATTAAATATGTATCTAAAAATACACGGTCCGAAATTCGAGACAATCAGTGCGTTTTGAAGTAACTTGCTATGTGAAAAATGACCTTATTTACTTTGTAGTCACTAAAATTCAAGGTTACACCACCATCGTAAGTTTTGGACATCTCAGTTTGAAATTCAACTGATTTTGTAAAGAAATTAGGTCGATTTTCAGTCTACAACTGACAGGTACACTATTAAAAGACTAGGTTCTTTTCATTCACACATAAAATAAAATTATTACATTCTACATTTTAAATTATATTTTAATCATAACCATAAAATCATTACACAGTTACTGCAAAATCACGAAACGAACAATTCAATAAACGCTTAACTGAAGTACAAACATAATGTGTATGTAAATTTACGCCTTCAAAAAAAACTAGAAACCGACTTCAACTGCCCTAAAAGTCTACAGCATTCATACCCTAAAATGTTCACCCTTAGAGGTAGCATTATCTGGGTAAATATTTGTTTTTTTGTTGATTTTCTCATTGAGCTCTGAATTAATTTCGATAAAAATTTTATGGGACCATCTCTGATGCTGTATCTGATCTATACCAGCAAAAAAGAATCATCAAAATCAATAAATAATTGTCGGAGTTATCCTCCTCTTTTTTGAAGTCGGTTGAAAATGTGCCATTCAAGGCTACAAGATACAAAAATTATACTCATTATTTCTTTCAATTTTAATTTTGCTTTTCGACGACAAATATGCAGTAGATTTTGCAGTATAACTGAAGAGATATTGGAATCACATAAAAATTGCTAAAAATAACGCATTGCACAGCTTTACTTCTACAGGATATTTAGCTTAATAACGTCTTTACTTTATTTCGAGACAAATGCTTAAAACAATTGTATTTAAAAAAAATCATCCAAATATTTTTTGAAAAAGCTATTTAAAAGTTATGACAACATTTTTTGTAAATGCCCAAAACGAAAAATGCAAGATTTTAGTTTCGTATTTAGGTTTATCATGCAAACACGTATTGCAATGTATGTATATTTCTCACCTAATCTAGACATAGCCTTAGACACTTACACTACATATATCACTATATATCTATCACATAAATAAGACATCCTAAGCATGCAGCATTACGTAGAACGAACGCGTACAATATTTAGAGATTTCTAAAAGCACATCGAATAATCCTTATATTATAATATTCGGAATATGTACGCACGGCTATCCAGTATACGCTGACCTCGCATCGTGCGAGAGTCCATTCAATGCGAGGTTAGCGTATACTGGAAATGTATAGCTAGATGTGTAGCCGCGTGTACTCAAACTGGTACTGGGAGGAAATGAATGAACATCGATATTTATTTAAAAGAGATTAAATTTAATGAATTTTTAATCATATTTATAACTCTAAAAATACCTTTTAGATTTCAAATAAAATTGCTTGAAAGTAAGTATAATATATTTTGCTTTGCGAGGTAAGGCTGGATTCAATAACTTGGTTTAATTCTCCGTTCATTAGTGATATGCTGATTGATTTAAGAGCACCTGAACTATTCTAAAAACTAAGACTTAAAATGAACGCATTCTGAAACGCAGGCGAATGAATAATTTTAGAATGATGTGCTTTAAATAAATTAAAATAACACAGTGTTAAATGAGCATTAAAAACTCGTTGAAAATCCCTTGTTGGTGTTTTACGGTAGGTTAAAGAAAACGTTTACGATATTTTCTTTGTTTGCTTAGTAAAATATTGTTTCTATTAGCTTCAATCAAACGGAATCATTGCCCTCTAAAATAACAGTCAACAAAAACAGCCATCATTCAAAAATCAACCGCAAATAAGTTACAAACTAAATCGAGATGGTTACTGAGGAAATAATGGCGCTCCTTTTTTGTTTGATGACGTAACTAGTTCAAAATTCTTTTTAAATCGGATTGTAATGTTTCAAAATGCTGAACTAATAATAGTTAACAAGCTTGTAAAATAATATAACTTGTTAGAATAAAGTAAAATTTGAAAGTTAAACCATTTAATTGGCGCGAAAGCAAGAGCCGCCATTTCATTAACGCAGTGACGTCATAATATGAAAACAATTCTCTTAACAATTTGTTATCTGTTTCAATGACGTCACAGTAAACGTAATAATTTTAAATATATACATTACTCACGAAAGTGTAACTTTGTTCTGGTATTAAATACAGAGAACAAAACTACACTGATGTTTCTTATGCGAATAGTATGTCATATAGAGTAGGAAGAGGCGGGTCATTTTAGTTCCTCAGAAAACATCTAAGAGGTGGTAAATTAACTGGAATCTGAGCCACTAGAAGTTTTATCGGGGCTGCGAGGGGGTGTAGTCTTCGGCGACGTTCTAGGGGGGAGCTCGTAGGACATGTGCATCTGTATCGTGTCCCTGGCTTTCCTCGCACTCTTGTACGTGAGGGAGTTAGCTCTAGGCTTGCGCCGGGAGAAGTGCCTTTCCACCCACTTCAGCATCGCCAGGACAGAGTCGGTTGATGATAGACGCCGCTCTGCTGAAGTCTTGATGATATTCGATGAGGCTATGCGGAATGTCGCCGCCATACCTTTCAGGGCCTGTGAGAATATTAGATACGGTTAGTTTACTTTTAAACTGAGACAATAGCAGTGGATATAACATTGTGCTGACAAAGCACAGAGAGGCTGGGTTAAGTTGATGTTATAGTAAGCAAGCTAATACAGCAAGACAGTGCCTCATTAAGTCGAGGCCTTTCAACTTTATTTGAACCCTGTCTTACCTAATTATCTGCCGGAAAATGTTCACATCTGGCCACCCCATGGTAGGACACAATGACCAGTTCTGAGCTTACATCCTGCTCCCAGCTCTACTAGGTCATCGGTAAATCTTGTGTGGGCGGCCCTGTACGTTTTCCGGGGCGTGGTCGCCACTTAAAAACTCTTACACCCCATCGGCAACTTAAACTTGTTTACTACCATTTACCTGCGGCAGTCCAATGCTGGGCCTATCCCACTCAATTCGTCCCTGCTCTCCACATCCAATCACGTCCAGCTATCCTACGTAAGTTGTCTTTCCACCTAGCCGGAGGACGTCCTACACTACATTTGCGTAGACGTATTCACTCGAGCACTCGTCTGCTCCAGCGATTGTCGGTCCTTCGTCAAATATGACCAGCCTATTGCAACTTCTATTCTACGTCATATCTGTGGTAGGTATTAAAACAACTGACCAGCATGGCATCTTCATCGGTGACGTCATCTCCGGCGTATATAACCCTGATCCTCTCGCTCCAGTCCAGACCGAACGCTGTCCTCAGGATGTAGATGGAGGCGCGACCTGATGACGAGGACGTATTAACATTTAATTTCGATGATTTATTGTTATCTCATATTTGGAAATAGTATCTGAAATAAAACTGATTTCGGATTCAGAAAAGAACGGTTTAGTGCGTAAAATACTTGTAGGACACTTATGATCAATAAATACAAATACAAAATTGTTTATTTTCCTGAGTAATAAGAACACATAAACAATTTACATTAGCTCCCGCACTAGGAGACCTGTGTTGCGGGAAGACAATTTTGGAGAACATATTTGAATATTTTAAATGAGGAAAAATGATCACTGCTTTAGAATTATTAATTCAGGTCAATCCAATTTCGGAAGCATAGGATTTTTCCCTTTAGCAGCAAGAAGGTTGGACCGGGCTCAGTCGTTCCCTGTGACCTTGACAGATTCATTGTGACGCCTAGCCCCCTAGGCCTACTCCGATCAGATCAGACGAAAGCTCCAAAAGTGGAAGGTCTAGGATCGTCACTCCGATATTTGTTTCAATATATGATGTTGCACACACAGTGGCAGAAGATGAAAATAGCTGTCTTCCTCTTGAAAGAAACTAGAACCCACTGTCGCCCTTCTTCTTATCGTGAAGGTTGTAAGGTCTATGACCGACCTTACAAACCCTATATAGTTGTTGAGACACCATAGTCCTGTGACATGGCTCATGGGGATACCTACATGTTGATAGTGACAGGACAGGACATGATAGTGCCTTCTGAAGCACGGAGTCATCTTACTTTTCAGACAAACAGGTGAATTCAGCTTGGTCCTAATCGAACTGGAGGAAGTCCTACAAAGTGCTTTTTTGTCAATGTCCCCACCGTGAATTGAACCCGGGACCTGTGCGTGTGTTGCGCGTCTGAGTCTGCGCTGAGACAACCGCGCCACGGCGGCCGCCACTTTTACCCTGATTTATTGTCTGATGCTCTTTGAGCTTTGGAAAGTGTATCATTCTAAAAGAAGCGCTTCTTTAGATTGCTTTACTTCGTGCCTTCCGTCTTAGACGCATGCTCACCTTTGTTCCACTCGACGGGCGGGCGTGCCTCGATGGCGCAGTGCGCGGGCGCCGGCGTGAATCCCGCGGCCGTTATGAGGCGCCGCGCCGTGTCTGCCAGTGCGCTTCTCTTCGCCAGCGGAGTCTCGCGGAAGTGGAACGTCAGTAGCGCACCTTTGTTCTCCACCCACGCGCCGTCGCGGCATACCTGCGATTGTCAGGAAGTGGGGGTTAGGGGTGAGCAGTTGACAAGTTGCCCGCAGGTCAATTCAGGGATCACTTAAACATTAAGCTGGATAGGAACCTCCCTTATAGTTTGGTACTAGGAGTAAGCTTTGCCATAATCATCACCACAGGGAGATGTTGATATATCATCATCAGCAGCTAGGAAACGGCCACTGCTAGACATAGACTTCCTTCATGGTTAATATACTCGTAAGTTGATATATGCTTGATTCAAAATTGTTATATGTATGTATTACATATTTCGTTCTATCTTTGAAAAATTTGACTTTTTGGGGTGATTTTATTTGTAGACAGAAAATAAGACAGCTATTTAACAAAAAGAAACGTTAGTTGCAAGGAATAAAATGAAGTAGGCAAAAATATTAATTACGATATTGAATAGTGCTTTTGGGTAGAATTAAGTGTCAAAAAATAAAATAAGTCTAGTGACTAGTGAGTATTTTGGCTATAAGAGCATGCTGAGATAAGACCTTTTGGCGCCACATTTAAACTGTGGTAACACTTTGGAAATATACGAAATAAATTATTATTTGATTTTGAATTGATATTACAACTGAGTGGCCATATTATCATTTGTGGAATTCTTCTACTTTTTATGTGTTATTTGTTTATTTATGTTTGGTAGTACACCTTACCTGTTCTTGCAGAGACTTGAGCAGTTCCACGACCTTGTCTTGCAGTTCCATGGGCATGGGGTGGACGAACTTGCTGCCGTCGGGGTGCAGGATCTCCAGACCGTGGTTGCCGGCGTAGGTTATGCCTTCGATGCCCACCTGAACCACACAGGAAACGTTTTTGAAAATAGTGAAAAATTCTCGACACGATCGTCATTTGAACCTGAGTTTCTTGCCAGTCAGGATGAACGCTTTGCCATTTAAGCAACCGGTCGTATTCCACTAGCGGCGGAAATTGGTATTGGCGATATCTATCGAGAATTGTTTTTAAATGTTATTAGCAACTGCGCCTGAGCAGTATATACAAAAACCAAAATAAATGAAATGTTCATAATTTAAACTACAGATTTTCCGGAAAATTTAAAACAAACAATCAGGAAAAATGAGGATGACGATGATCTTGAAACCCCTTGAACAGATTTGTATAAAACACACCTTTAAAGCTGCTTTTAAATGAGAACTTAAAAAGTAACGAAAACGTCATGGGTTTGCACTCGGCCTTCATCTCATCTGATGGTAAGTGACGATAAGGCCGTTGGACGGTAAGCGTGCGCACCCAAAAGCCTCAACCTAATGTCGCGCTGGCTCTGCTACCTTTCATATCGGAACACAACAGTGCTATTAACACGACTGTTTGGCGCAGAGTTAGGTCAGATGGTGGTAGCTAGCCAGGCGAACATAGGAAATGCCCTACCACCAACCAAACCGAGTTGGGAATTGAACCCGAGACCTCCGGTTTGTTAACGGGATCCCGCTCCATCAAAGTGTCATACTAAATTTCATTTGCCATAATCTTCTAGAATGGCTGGCTTTGTGCAGTAATCATCTAAAAATAGGACACCGGATTGTAATGTCGCGAAATGAGTATCATTAACATACAACTTCACAGTGGATCACAATTTACGTTTTTACACATTTTTTTTATTTTTTTGTTCAAAGCGCCATCTAGGGACCATTAGCTGCGTAACTGTTATTGTAGATAACAATATAGCTGTAAATTAATGTTATTTATTTCGCGACAATATAATTACATCACCTATTTTTAGGTAATTACTTATCAAAACCAGCTATCCTATCTTAAAATATTATGGCAACAGAAATTTAGTATGGAAGCATTTGGAGAGGGATCCCGTTAACCGAAACGTGTAGCTAGGTCACGGATGCGGTCACAACTAACTAACTAAGTCTGTGCAGATACGACAGCAGCATTTAAACACGAGCACGTTCGCACATCAACGGCGCATTTTATGCCAGTTTTTTTATGTGTACCTCCGTATTGACTAGGCAAACGATTACTAACATAATTTTACGAACAACACACGCTGAGGTCTGCTAGCTCAAACATTACGTAATATTGAATCTAGATACCGAGACCCGGTCAATCCATCAAGAATATTAACTGCCAATATCACCTATTTTCATATAAATATTACATATAATATAAATATTTTTGTTTAAACTTGTGATTGTCATGTCAAAGTTCATGTAGATAATATAGGCCTTGTTATTACGATGCGTTCGGTCTTTATATTTCATTATAATCTTGGTTCTATCGTGCTTGCAGATAACTTCTTTAACGTATTTGAGTTCAAGGCAGTTTGGGAGCGCTAATTGTGTAGTCCTCAATAACCGAGGTTGCCATTATGCTCTTAGATGCAGTTTAGCGTATTTTCCTTATATTGTTGATCTAAACTACATAGAACGGTTTAAACGAGGAATGTAAATACGATATTTATTTACGACGAGGAAGAAGATATTTGATTTTGATTAGAGTTCGCTTGTTCGCATCGCTTGCATAGCGATTGTTTTCTTATAGCAGTTACAGTAACTCAAGTTATGTGAAAATTTCAAGTGTCTACCTTTTACGTTTCAAACGATAGAACTCTATGACAATGGACGGACAAACAGACAGCGAAACATTAGCATGGCGCCGTTGTACTCTTTGGGTACATAATCCATAACTTAAATCCCTTAAAATAAAATGCGTAACCAATGGTTGCGTGATTTATGCGAAACGCACGTTGATAAAACACAGTTTGACGTCAATATTTACAAGTTATCGCATACATTAATTTTTGACCCACTAGTATGATGAAACAAGAGAGCACGTAGATGATACCAGATGAGTTATAAAAGTCACCAAAACAAGGTGCGGTTCTGCGAAACGGTAAACTTTCATGTCACAGGTCAACAGCTTCTAGATACGAGTAATATGTTTTGTTGCGGATGTCGAGATTTTATAACATTTGTCTAATAACATTTAAACAGATATGGTTTTATGTTAAAACGAATAAGAGTTACATCAGAGCTCAAGTCAGATGTCGGAAGGATCCGAATAAGAGGACTCCAGGACTCCAGGAAAATCCAGGACTTTTAAACCCAGCTGTTGAATGTTAGTGTCCAAGTAGATAAGAGTATTTGAAAAATCGAATGATATTTTTTTCCGTAGACTTGGTAAAGCGATGGTGGACTTGACAAACTTTTTTTTTTTTCAGGAGGATGCGTGCAGCTTCACGATGATTTTCCTTCATCGACAACCTAATATATAAAACACCTAACCTGAGTTCTAAGTTATTCGTCGGGACACGACTACAGATTAAGCTATACGTTTCCGGCGTATGCTGACCTCTCTTTCTATGGGGTTTTGAAGTAATGATAGGTCAGCTTAAAAAGGAGTCATTAGATTATCTATTACCCTGACTACAACTAAGATACCACTGCTATTATGTCCAAATAAAAACATGTCTAAATAAAGATGGAACCTTAACAAATTTACCTTCACGATTGGCTACATCCTTTTTCGAACAATGAAATTACTAATACTAATTTGTATCCTTTAATACCATTTTAAAACACAAGGAACGGCTTTTGCCGCCAGCAGCTAATTTGCTTCATTCAAAGAGTACTTTTATTTTTTAATCAAATTTTAAATTAGATATTAGTCAAAATATAAAAATCTCCCAATATATTGAGTCTACTAAGAGAAACCCATATTCGATTCATGGCGGACAGGGCGCCGTGAGTACTTCGTTGTAACCCCTATCTACAAACCGATAAGGATGTTTTGCTACGTGGCGTGACGTGGTGAAAATCGGAACTAGAGTGCCGCCATCTTGTCAAATTGCGTTAAATGCTGTATTGTTATGTTTTGAATACAAGTCTTCTGTCCATGTCATCAATGACCGACAAAGTTTTTTTTGCAGTAGATTTTTAGGTCACTCACCATATTCTTGACGTTCTCAACGTTTCTTCCTGAGACTATGGCGATATATACGTCGGGCATGTTGGAGAGCCTCTGTAGCGTGTGCTTCGTCTCGAGGGGCAAGGTGGCCAGGTCGGGGTGAGGGGCTATCGGAGCCAGGGTCCCATCGTAGTCCAGGAGTAACGCCAGCTTCTGAGTGTAGCCGATGTACCTGCGGAGACGGGGCGCTGGAGTTAGGTAGGGTCTTAGCCAATCTCATCTTCGTTATGACATGTAGAGTTCATTTCAATACAATAAGTACTAACAGTAAACAAACAGAAACAACCAATATCTCGGTAACGCGTATATTACATAGCCCAACAAACTATTTATTATATTTATTTTGACATCATCAAGGATGTATAGTCTAATTGCTTTGATCAGGTGTTTGTTTACAAGTATTTCTGTTGAGTTTGAAACGAACCATAAGTTATAGACACGAGGAGCACGAAAATAGTAGAGGGTGCAAGCGGGAACGACCAAACCCAACGAAAATGTTCCATTTGTAGCTATTGTGACGTAAATTGTATAGGTTTTTTTTTCACATATGTTTTCATATTTTTCTGACGCGCTGGCGAACCTTATATCTTCCCCGAACGTAAGTAAGTGATAAAATGTTTATTATATCACGAAAAATATTATTTCAAAAACTTACTTAGAAAGGTACTCGTCGAAATCATCAATAGTAACCGGTGGCAAGGACGTCGCTCCTATATCGTCAGCCTCCTCCTCCAGGGAGTCCATGGCTTTGAGGAAGTTCTTCATCCAGTTGTCGACATCGTTTGCCTGCTCCCGTCTCCGCAGGTGGTTCATACGAACTGTGCGCTCGTCTTCTGGCATGATCAGAGCTCTGAAACGTGACAGCTGCTGTTGTAAATTCAGATTCACCACTGGCCTAATACACGCTTATACATAATTTTATTTTATTTTATTTTATAGGTTGCCAACGCAGCATACATCATTCAAAGCAATTACACACACATACACACAAATTCAGTTCTAAATGCTGCCGCAATTACAGGCAACTACGGCTTACACAAAAAAAGCATCTGAATTTTAATATTAAAATAACATTTAAAAAGCGTGCCTCCAATTACAGACCGTAGGCACGCCTAACAGAGTTTTTAAACCTATCGATGCCGTCATCAAAAATATCTATATCTATCTCTTTGCTCTTTACAATCTTGTTGTATTGTCTCATTAGACGGTTCAATGGTGAATACTGTCCCAGATTCGATCTTGCAAAGAATTCAGTAAATAGTACGTTTTTGCCAAGACGTGGTAGTCTGGTCGGGATATGGAAATTTATTTTATTTAATAGCGAGGGCGAATCTGTAACACCATTCACTAATTTCCACAGAAAAGTGATGTCGAGCAAGTGTCTTCTGTTAGCTAAAGAATCCATTTTGTAGTAATCTAAACGATCTTTATATCTCGGAAGTTTTTTCGCCATGTGACAACCGTAAGTCATGTGCCACATAAATCTTTTTTGTACACTTTCCAACCGCTTAATATAAACATCGTAATGAGGGTTCCAAACTACGCTGCAGTACTCAAGTCCAGAGCGGACAAGAGCGGATAATCCTTAGATCCCAGGTTCGATTCCCTGTTGCTACTCGGTTTGATTGGTGGTAGGGTATTTTCTTTGTCTGCCTGGCTATTTGCCACTATTTTACCTAAGTCTGCCACCAAAAAGCACTGTTAATATCACTGTAGTGTTCCGGTAAGGTATCAAAGCCAGCTCTTCAGGAGGCTTCTAGGTGGCCTGATTTGAGGGCCATATCCGTTACTTACCATCAGGTGAGATGAAGTACAAGTGCTAACGCATCATATATTTAAAAACATCTGATACCGACGCATGGATTTAATCTACACTAATATTACAATTCAGTATTTTGGATACCGACCGACAAATGCGATACTAACCTTACTTATAACGGAGGGTTCGAATGACTTGATACGGCTAGTAGAAAGTTCGGAAAAGGATACTTTTTTCCCGATCGTTCAAGTAGTTCCCGTGGGGTAAATCATGTAGTCCATTCAGATGAAATCGCGGGCATATACATGCTATCTAACTATGTGTGAACGGGGCGGGAACGAAAATGGAAATGTTGGACTCAATATTTAGACAAACCTACTGTTAAATTAAACAAATTGGCTGAATGTTGTTTTATATATGTACAATTGACTTGACGGCTTATGACGACGCATTTATCCTATAGAATGGATGGATGGCTTGCTCATCCCAAAATAACAAAACTAGGTAGTAGGTATACTTACATTATTTTAGTTATGATCGTAAAATCTAAATTACATAGAAGATTGACACAGGTGAAATTTCTCCAAGAAAGTCAAATGTATTATATCTTCACTACATTTAGTTGCAGCGCACGATTTAAGACATCCTGCGCGCATTAAATATATTTATAACTGATTTATGTTATTTCAACCTTCGGTGTCATGCGTCAATGACTTCGTTTCATTTAACTAATGAAAGTTCCCGAATATGTAACGTTTTTTTCTGCGAAGTAACTCTCATTTAATTCGGAAAATCCGATTTTCGCTCGCGTCATATGAGGAAAATATAAAAACTTCCCACCTTCAGCGCAACTAGGGTTGCTAGGTCGCCAAAACTAATTGCCGGACCGAAAAGACATTTGGGTAAAAAGGGCGGACACCCTACATTATTGAGGATTTTGTGTCTCAGTATTAATAGGTACGACATTTTTTTTGTAAAATCAAGCTTTTATTATTATTTATTACCTATACTAGCGGCCCGCCCCGGCTTCAACATTTATTTTGGCATAAACTTAGAGTAAATGTAGTCTTTCTAGATGATAACAGAAATTTTCGTGAAGTTCACATGAGTTAGACAAGGACAGATATATATATTTCACATTTTTGCCACCCACAACCACCCACTTCCACCCTTCACTTTCAGCAGGAGACCAAGGGGTATTCACTACCCCAACGGGAAGTTGATCGGAGTTGGTGGTGATAGAGAAAACCCAGTCTTAACGTACTAACATTAGCTTTTTATATTTATATCAGATTTCTAATGAACTATAAACACAATGGAATGCCAAATCAGTCTAAGTACTTTATTATTAATTAGTTAAATAAAGTCATTAATAAAAAATAAATTCTAGACAAATGTCTATCAACATTTTACAAAATGTAAAAAGCGTAAGAAAAGCCGGACACCGTTTATTTTGGCCGGACACGAAATGAAAAAGCCTATGTCCGGCTTTATCCGGACGCCTGGCAACGCTAAGTGCAACGGTATCTTAAACTGTTGACACAGACAATTACAACAAATGATCTCAGAAGTACGTTAAATCCATTTGTAAACGGCTTATTTAGGATAATCGGTTATCTGTTCTTCGAGCGATTTGGCCTGCCCATTGCCACTTCAGCTCACTGATACGTCGAGCTAAGTCAGTGTCAACAAGCGTCATCGGTATAAAAAGATGGATGTGTCCTCTCCATGCTATAGGATACGTGTGTGCCAAATTTCATTTTAATCGGTTTAGCTATTCAGGCAAAAAGGTAACATTCAGACAGTGCATACATAAGGTTTGATGTGATTTTTTACGTGGAAAAATTATGATTACACAAAACGATAGAATGGATTTTAACCTGTGTATGACTTCAGCTGCATCATCCAGCTCATAAGGATTGCAGATGAGGGCTTCGTGCATCATCTCTCCAGCACCAGCGAAGGGTGATACGATCAGGACCCCAGGAGGAGAGTTGATCTGACAGGCGACGAACTCCTTAGCAACGAGGTTCATGCCGTCACGGAGAGGTGTCACCAGGGCCACAGCGGCATCCCGGTAGAAGGCTGCCAGCTCATCCTGACCCACACAGCCGTAGATGTATCTGAAATGGATAGTTGGTAAGATTGGGGGTTGGGTGAACTTTATGACTTGCAATATCAACAAATGTTTTAAAATTTGCGTCCCTGTCCCAAACACTATTAGTCTAGAAACTAGAAGACGACACAGTCTCAAATATAGAAAGTAATTCGTTTAGATAACCAAATAAAAAGAAAATACAACATAAACAGGTAAAAGAAGTAGGCTCAGGGCATATTTCTCTGTATTTACTACACAATACCAGTGCGTCTACCATGAGTTTACGTAGACGATAACGTATATCGAACGAATACTATCGGAAATGCTGCTCAGTCGAAATGCGCGTGACAAGGACAGAGCGATAGTTAACGATACACGTTATGGCATGCGTAAACTCATGGTAGACGCACTGAACTTAATTAATCGTGAATGAATATCTTAGATTACGATGGTTATTAAAACAATTCATTTGAACGCAATAACATTCAAACAAAATTTCGTAATAAGGTTCGCCTAGCCCCGAATGCTATTACAGGATGTCACAGCGTAATCCCAGCCCAATTTCAGACAGGAATGTCTCTTCATTCAATATTCATTTCGCAAGAAATGGCCGGTCAAATCAAAACAGGTTGATTACGCAAGTTAACGTCCCAAACTTGTCCCATAATCAAGAATAACAATTTGATACTGAGTCAAACAATGTTGGTATCTTATTACTATACCGTTATGGAAATGACATTAGAATAATTCCTGTATTCATTCCGATTAATTTGTGACGTAAATACATGGATTTTGATAATATAACTTTCAAATTTGAAAAAGAAACGGCTTACCTAATAGGGGACCAGTTCGGAGTAGTGAATCTTCCATTGATTCTACCGACTAGCTGATCCATTTCTTCCTTCAGATCCTGGTACTCTTTCACATCTGTTCGTGATGGTACGGAAATCTGCAGAAGCATTATTTTCTCAATGTGCTCTGGGTGTTTTTCGAGTAGCCTCTCGAACGCCTTCAATCTATGCACTAATCCTTTGGTATAGTCCAACCTGTCAACGCCCAGGATAACTTGCTGATTGGTGGAGAGCACTGGTTTTGCGTTCTGTGCGAGTTGCACGAATCTGTCGTAAGGTACACCGATAGGTAGCGGTCGGACACAAATGGTGCGCCCACCCAACTCGACTAGAAGATTCTTCCTGTCAACACGACATCCAAGGTTTCTTTGGCAGCAGTCGATGAAGTTTAAGCAGTAGTCTGTTATGTGGAATCCAACCACGTCACATCCTGTTGAAATCAGAAGAAAATGTAGTATAACAGTTGCGAACTCGAAATAGACATACAGCAATTTTATGATAGAGTTCGTTACCAAGAATTCCTTGCAAGACTTCATCAGACCAAGGAAACAGTCTGAAGATATCCCAAGGCGGGAAGGGAATGTGAAGGAAGAATGCCAATTTGCACTTCAGATCGTCTTCTTCCGCTCTCTGTGGACAATAATTAAAATATTGTATTAATCAACATTAAAAGCGCACGGTACTTTATATGTGAAAATTGGTATATTCCGAGGTTTTTACTTAAATAGCACAAATGGCTTCAGTCTTATACGAGGGGCATACCGAAATGATCGGGAATATAAAACAATACATACAGGAAATAACTAAATTTATTTTTATTGCTTTTCGAAGTATTCTCCGTTGCAGTTAATGCACTTTTGCATTCGTTCGAACCAATTATTATAGCAGCAATTCCAGTCCGAAGTTGACATGGTCAAAATCGTCGATTTGTATGCTTCCACTGCTTCTTCTGGACCTTGAAACCGCTGACCACGCAATAAATCTTTGATTCTAGGGAATGTAAAGTAATCATTGGGACTCAGATCAGGGCTGTATGGAGGATGATCCATTAATTCAACGTTTTCCTGCTTCAAAAACTCGCTTGTTTTCTGAGCGGTGTGAGAGCTCGCATTATCGTGATGGAGGATTATGCGTCGTTTCGGGTTACCTCTACGGAGTTCGGATATCATCTGTGGCAAACAAACCGTTGTATACCAATCAGCGGTAACCGTTCTCCGTTCCTCTAAGGGAACTGTGACTACATGTCCTGTTTTCGCGACAAACGAAGCGACCATTTTCTTCGATACGCTGCGAGAGCGGACAACTTTTGTTGGCTTGATCTCACCTGCGAAGACCCAGACAGCCGACTGATGCTTTCTTTCTGGCTCATATGAATAGATCCATGATTCATCACCAGAGACAATGTTATAAACTGCTTTTGACTTTCCTCCGTTGAAGCGTTGCAGAGTAGACCGGCACCAATTGACACGAGCCGCCTTTTGCTCTTCGGACAAATTATGGGGCACCCAGCGGGAAACTAGCTTTCTCACTCCCAGTTCACCATGTAAAACAGTTTGTATCGCAGTCATACCTATCCCTAAAGTAGCCCGAATCTGCTCATATGTAATATGTCGGTCATCCTGTATCATTCGGCGCACAACAGCGACATTTTCTGGTGTAACCGCTGTTTTTGGCCGGCCTGTGGAAGGTACGGTGCCAAGAGAAGCACGTCCACGCCGGAATTCAGAATACCAGCGATATATTGTCGTCTGGCTAGGCGCTTCACTCTTGAATATAGATATAAGCTCAGCGAGACATTGTCCCTGAGATAATCCTCGTCGAAAGTTGTAAAAAATTATGGCACGGAAACTTTCTCTTGTAAGCTCCATTTTTTTATCGACCTATCAATTTCAAACTGATATTGTTCTTTTAAAAAAAAAAATTTTTTAATTCTGTCAATTGTATTCGATTTTCAACTAACCAGTGTTTATTCATCAAAAAGAGTTTTTAATCTAATTAAATCGAAAGTACTCGATTACCGATCTTTTCGGTATGCCCCTCGTATAATTCCCAATGAAGAGTCAAAGTAAAAATCGCTCAAAATACTAACTCAATTGAAATCTTGGATTAAGATTTCTCTAACGTTTCATCAACAGCATATACATATATCCCCACGGCAGGGGGACCTGCCTATACATATACCTCCTACATAGAGTGTATGGGCCGTAGTCCCCCACGCGGGCCCAATGCGGATTGTGCGGACTTCACATGCCTGTTCAAGACATGCAGGTTTCCTCGCGATGTTTTCCTTCACCGCTAAGCAATCGGATAATGTAATTGAATTGAAAAACTTTTTTTTTTCGATGTGATTCGAACCCGGAACCCTCAGATTGAGAGGGTCCGCGCCTTATCCATTGCGCCACCGATGCTTCTCAAACGCTTAAAAACAGCTAAATATTATTTATGGCAATTATTGTTTATCTCTTCCATCAGGTCAGCTTTCTAATGTTTAACTTTTCAATGAATTATTAACTAAAGAAACCAACCCGACCTATGAACATACCTGTCTGATCCAGTTAGCAGCCAGCATGAGGTGATAATCATGGACCCAAACTATAGGAGGCGATCCATTCTTCCCGTTGCTTTCCTTCTTCAACAAATGCAGAGCATGCACGGTCTTCTCAGCGAACTCTTCGTTACACTTGATGTAAGCTCTCCAGTGATCAGCGATGAAGGTGGCTCGGTCAGGCATGGAGTGGAAGAGAGGCCAGAAGGTGCCGTTGCAGCAGCCATTGTAGTAACTGTCGAAGAGTTTGGGCTCAGCTCGGATGGGCACGATCTGGAGAAATTCGTGTTTTGAGGGTTTGTGTAAATGTCATAGTGGAAAAGACAAAGAAATGACAGGTGCCTGCAGGAAACCCGGCGATATGCCCTAACCTACATTATTACAGATGTGGTTCCGCCTTCTTGCTCGCTGGCCACTTGTAAATATTTCAAATATTTTTTAGAATAAGTATTTTGATGTTTCTTTTGTTTTATAATTTTTCGCTTCTTCTTGTGTGGAAAATTGATTTTGGTTCGTTGTTGTTGTATATATTGTTAAAATTAAACGTTTTCATTTAAATTAAACTCGTTTGCCTTGAACTTGCCCTGGTCCCGGCTCCACCGTCAACATTTTTGGTCCTTCGAGCCGGATATGAACCAGCGACCTATGGATGTACAGTGCTATTCTGGTTAAACTAACTCCATCCCTACGTACGCAGTGGGGATATTTCGCCAGCAATCGAGTTGCAGGTCTGGAGTCGAGATTAGAAATTTTGTGCGAATTTTTAAATCACGAAGCTAATATTCGAATCCGTTATAACCTGATTCCGTCCCCAGACGTTTATACCAAACGTGACATACGTCGTGACGTAAGTAAGAAAGAAAGTGTACATGTCACTGAATGCCATGTGCGCAATGCTGAAAATGTTGACGGTGGAGCCGGGACCAGGGCAATTTCAAGGCAAACGAGTTTAATTTAAATGAAAACGTTTAATTCTAACAATATATACAACAACAACGAACCAAAATCAATTTTCCACACAAGAAGAAGCGAAAAATTATAAAACAAAAGAAACATCAAAATACTTATTCTAAAAAATATTTGAAATATTTACAAGTGGCCAGCGAGCAAGAAGGCGGAACCACATCTGTAATATACATTCTACAAAATTATTACATTCTACATAGATCATTTGTTGGGAACAACTGGTTTAGACTATCCACTAAAACTATGTTTGTTCTGTTGCTGTTCTGTTTACTCAGTTGTCAGAAGATATTAGAGTGTGACTAGAGGAAATTAGAGAATAATTTATTTTATAACAGCGTGTTAAATAAAGGATATACTAACAATTACGGAGGAAGCCCAATGTTAAGTTGTTGTTCGAAAATTAAACAAATTTGTAATGGTTATATTGTAAACTTTTATGAGTGGATATATCATCCAACGCTTAAAAATCTGATAAATAGGGATTACAACGTATTATAATGTTTTATAACATTCCATATCAAGTAATAAAATAGAAAACCAATGACCATTCAACAATTCAAATTACCGTTTTATATACCTACCACAATAAACTCATTCAAGTTTATTTTATTCGCTAACATGTAAAATAGATAGGAGAGATACTGGCCGAGCAAACACACGGTACTTTATGTTATAGCAATATTTTATTTAAATACCACATAATTTGCAATTAAATAACACATCGCTGTGGCAATGTACAGGTACAGTTGGCTGCGTCTGCATCGAATCCAGAAGTTATTACTCAGAAACTTTTAAAAGTACATGTATGCAACAATACGTGAATAAATCTTTTATATGCAGACCAATTTTTGTTAAAAAATGCAATGCTAGAAATCTTTCTATCACATTTGCAAAACCAATGCGTTTTTTATAATTTCGCATTTATTATATTTGTGTGATGATAATAATAAAACAGGTACAGCTGAGCTAAGATATTATTAAGCTGTAAATTGAACAACTTGTGTATATATTATTTTATGTAAATATTTTCGCGCTAATAATGCAATGTCATTGGTATGGTATTTTTATCTTATGTTATAATTACGATGTTGTTCAAACTGTAATAGATTATTTTTCCAGATAATTTTAACAATTTTTTAATGTAATTTATTTTGAGTTTGAGTTCTAAGTATGAGGAACCCTCTACATTTATTGGTTTTTTGTCTTCTTCTATTTTTGTGTGAAAATCTTAATTTGGTTAACAGAATACATCTACTTACCAAGTTTCAACAGTATAGTTCTTATAGTTTCAGAAAAAAGTGGCTGTGGCATACGGACGGACAGACAGACATGACGAATCCATAAGGGTTCCGTTTTTTGCCATTTGGCTACGGAACCCTAAAAACATGTCGACCGGTGAACTTTGTCAAATTACAACAAAGGTAATAAATAACAGTCCTGCCTGCAATGTGTTATTTTATTTAGTGATAAATGCAACATATTTATGCAATACTCGATCATTGTTGAAGCACATAACATGGGTACAACCTATATATAGAAAGAGGTAGGTCAGTGTGTTGTGTATGTCACAGACTAATATATGTACCTAAACAGGTGTATGTCATTTGTTACTCGTACCAGCGGCTAGCAAGCGCTAATCAATTCAATGTGGTCAATAAGAATAGGGCTGCCACCTCGGAAAAGCTAATGTGGTTTGGAGATTTGTGTAAGAATTTCGGATGCAAATCACTAAACACAAACATCTGTAGCAGGCAAGGACTCTTTAATAAAGGAGCGACCTTCGACTTAAAACGTTTAATATTTACAACGAGTAAACAGGAAAAAGAAATCGGCTAAGCAAACGAAATGACAAAGAAGAAGAAAAGATATATAACAAAAATTGTTGCCTGGCGATATACGTGTCTCCGAAGCGCGACGGAACATGCAAAGTTAAGTTGGTAAACAAAAAAGCTATCTTTACTGCGTTATAATTGAAAAATCCTGATTTTCAGAATTATATACAAATTTCAGGATTCTGGGTCAACGGGAAGTTCTTCATTCTAAAGCCTTTGATTCCTTGCATACTCTAAGGAAATGGTCTCAAATACAGCTTAACCATCCATCTCCTTTTACTGAGTTGACTTAAAAGTTTTTTTCTTCTTCACAGATCCAAGGGAATGACATGAGTTTCATACTTCTTGTTGCTTTTGAGGTAAGGAACCCTAAAAATAACACTGGAATAATCCATCGAAAAATGACAACCTTTGTTGCCAACCCTAATCAGTTAACTCAGGTCATGCACACAGCTCGTGTTCGGATCCAAGGCCGAGTGAATCACCTGCGTTTGTTGACAAAGTCTAAACTAAATAATGGCTTCGCGTGCCAATATATGTGATATTGGGTTTATAGCACGTCACATGCGCGTACGCATGATGGGGTTCGAAGATTTTGGCTTTAGTGACCGGTCGCCATCTTGTTTTTTTTTTCTTTCAAGTCGGCCGCGCACAATAGGCTAGATGACACCAAATCAGATTGGGGTAAATCAGGTTAAACCATAAAGGTCATTATAAAGCTCCTATAAAATTTAAAATATCTAATATATTTTTTTTCTGGACTTTTACATGTTATAAAGCCCGCAAAAATTCCAAAAACCAACTTGCTCGTATAAATTTTTTTTTACGTTTTGTTTTGTAATTACATTGTGAATATTTTTTAGTAAGGGAATGGTCACATAAAAACATTATTTTACGAGATAACTCAAATATTGTTAAAAGTTTCATACGTTATCTATACTTCAATACTCAACCGTGACGTCACGCCTGAGTACCGATTTGTATGGAGCGTTTTTGCACCACGTGACTAAAATCACTTTTCGACGGGTTATATTAGGAAAACTATCAGTCGTATCGAAAAATCTTTGACAAGGCCATTTATCTCTTCACACGGTCTCTCGAATGAGGGAATAATTTTTTTTTGTCATCATCCCTATTCTGTCCATGTATATCGATAGAGGACTATTTGTATAAAAAAGTAAAAAAAAACATAGTGGCATATTCTTTTTTGGGGTTCCGTACCCAGAGGGTACAGACTTGTCTGTTTGTCCGTCTGTCACCAGGCTGTATCTCATGAACCGTGATACTTAGACAGTTGAATTTTTCACAGATGATGTATTTCTGTTGACGCTATAACAACAAATACAAAAAAACAAACAGAATAAAATAAATATTTGAGGGGGCTCCCATACAACAAACGTGATTTTTTGCTCGTTTTTATAAATAATGTTACGGAACCTTTAGTGCGCAACTCCGACTCACACTTGGCCGGTTTTTTGTTATTATATTTACGTCTCATCTTTACTTACACCATAATAAGTTGATACGCTATATGAGCGACTTGTAAAAAAAATACCCTGCCCAAAAACTGTTTATTTGTTTAAAATAGGATGGAGGACCACAAGGACGATCTTTCGCATCATTTAAGTTCTAAAAAAGGAAATATAACCTACCTTCTTAGATAGCAGTCCAGCGGTGGGCGTCTTGTCGTTAGGATCTGACTCCGGTATCTTCTCATTGGGATCTTCCAGGTGTATCCCAGGCCATCCCACCCAGATACCGCTGCCTCGGATCACCACCGGTGCCACAGCCGTCACCAGACCGCCAGCGCTGAGGAAACAAGCGATTTCAATTATATGTAGTAGTTAACTAGCATCTGCAGCATCTCATGAATAAATGTTGGTCTCACAGTCCAGAGGTCTCAGGTTAGATTCCCAATGGAGGTACTCAATTCGGTTGGTGGTAGGCCATTTTCTATGTCCGCCTGGCTAGCTAACACTATGTCTGTCTATAAGTCTGCCGCCAAAAATCAGAATTAATAGCACTCCTACAGAAAGTGTATGGGACACAGATCGCCACGCGGTCCCAGTGCGGATTGGTAGACTTCACACAGACCTTTGAATTTCTTCTCAGTAGTGTACAGGTTTCCCCACGATGTTTTCCTTCACCGAAAAGCCATTGGGTAATGATTTTTATCATTCGTACATAAATTCCAAATAATAAATTGTAACTCATTGGTACGAGCCAGGATCGAACCTAGACCTCGATTGTTCAAGAACTGACGCTCTGCCCAACTGAGCTACCACGGCTTATTAATATACATAATTATATATGCAATCATAAAAATACATAATTCCTTTATATAATACTTCTCGTCAGAAAAATCGAAACACCTTGCAAGTTTATGTTTTGTAAGAATTATCAGAAAAACTAATGAAAATTTAATTTGCAAACTTCATTAAACGACATTTGACATATATTCCTAAATATACTCATTTTTCTGATAATCCTTACAAAACATAAACTTTCAAGGTATTTAGATTTATCTGATGAGAAGTACGACCTAATATAAAATAACGGGTATTTTTAATTTATTTTTTAACGATTAATCATTTAAGGTTAGGCGAATCGATAAGGTGGTCTGAAGTAGAATATCCGTGGATGTAATATCGTGATGTCATCCATCCCGTGGGTGTAAAAACAATATTGCAATCGAGTTAATGGGAAATAAATCCCTTTAGCGATACAGACAAATCCTGCTAAAATCATATCCTCCTTTTGATTTCGCCGTGGTAGGTAGGATTCGATAGGATAGAATTTGCACTAATTTCTCTTTAAAAGTGAATACATAGCTATTATATGTCTAACGTCATGGTGGTGATTTTAGACTTATCTGCAGTCAGTGGAGTGTCAGAGTGATAATTGAAATCTCGTAAGCTAGTTTTAGCTACCAGTACCACTTATATAGGACCCTGCCGGCAAAAGTTGACTTCTGGTACCGAAAGACAGGATCAGTACCTTTACGTTTGCACACTTCTAATTATTGTTATATATTAATGTCACCTACAGGATATACTTACATTAAAAAATTGGTTGCCTGTAAAGTCGGTATACGGGCGAAAGTTTTACGTGACAACGACTTTGAGTGGTAAAATAATTTTAATGTGAATTTTTCACTTTTTATGTCTGTCTCTCTCGCTCTTAGGCGGGTTAACCATGCCCGAGTGGAAGGGACGCGTGCCTCTCACTCGCTCTCATTGTGAGCGCATAACGTGAGCGGAGCGTAACGCAGTTTCTTGAAGTGTCACCCGGCAAACCAATTTATAAGACGTTGTCACGTCAAAATTGGCATTAAGACTAAACACCAGGAAATAACTAGGTAAATGTTAGCGTAATTATTTATAAATAAATATAACGACATAAATGTGTGCTCTCTCCTAAAGCTTAAATGCTACTTTATTATTATCCAGTTAAATGAAGGCATGCCCACATAAAATAACACACTTTCTCAAATGCGTCATTTCAGTTGTGTGTTGAGATTTTTGGCGATGTGTAAAGCAGGGTTATGAAATCAAATTGATAGGTACACATCGATACTAGCTTATGTGTTGATTGGAGGAAATGTGAAAACGGCTCTCCGTGTTTGCCCGACCACGGCGAAGCGGAGGGTTGTGATTTTAGTTTAAAAAAAGTATGTGGCCATTTTATCGCGAAGAAGTGACAAACATACATAGACTCACAAAAAAACCGCGCCACCTATACAACTGTCTCAGTAATACTTCGTTACATAATGTAAAATGGTACCATCTTTCAAAATACCATTACAGATAAAATTCCTTACTACGGCTTCGCAATCTAACTGCTAGATGGCAGTTTGTTTATTTATTTATTTTATTTTACAGGTTCCCAACACAGTAAGCATTATTACAAATCACACACACACAAATCTTAATTCTACATCCTACGGCTTACACAAAAAAGTATCTTTATAAAGTGTAGGTACGTTTAACAGTGTTTTTAAACTTATCGATGCTCGTGTATGCAAAAATGTAAATATCAACCTTGTCCGCGGCCACAGTTGGCCGTTTTTTTAAGTTACTGTAAATAGGCAAGTTTTTCCTTCGCATAATTTCACGCAAAATATGAATACTATCTGCAGGAGAGTAGACGAGCCCCTGCAGTGAAGACATATATAGAATGTTGATGATGGTGGTCACTAATTTCGCACTCTAGAGCATAAGCGCTGTGGTGAAGTGGCTAATTGTTACACTCTTTATGGCCTGTGTTGTGGGTTCTAACCCGCGGCAGAAATAAAGTTTTTTTAAAGAACTCCGAGCAAAGTTCTGTCGCCCAGATATTTATTATTAGATATTTGGCAGCAATGTATGTCCCCTTCAAGCCGCCAGTTTATATTTTATGCGACGTCATATAATATAATCTATAACCCGTGTAGAAGCACAACGCTTCGAATGATACCTCATTTGTGAAAATGCGATTAGTAGTTAAGGGGATATGAGGCAACTATAACATATACATACAAAGGGTGCTACAATCATAATCCTATTTTTAATATCGCCGTAGTCGGTCAAAAATGGTAGGGGACATTTAAAAACAGGTCAAGTGCGAGTCAGACTCGCGTACGAAGGGTTCCGTACCATTATCTATAAAAACGGCAAAAATTATGTCTGTTGTATGGGAGCCCCCCTTAAATTTTTATTTTAATTCAATTATTTATTTTTACAGCGAATATATTCCTAAATATTCTGCGAATATTGCAAGCGTCTACCTGTTGCCGTTATCAATATCAAGCAAAAACGAGCAAAACACCACGTTTTTTGTATGGGAGCCCGTTTAAATATTTATTTTATTCTGTTTTTTAGTATTTGTTAATATAGCGGCAACATAAATACAACATCTGTGAAAATTCCAAGTGTCTAACTATCACGGTTCATGAGATACATCCCGGTGACAGACGGACAGACATACTGATGGACAGTGGAGTCTTAGTAATTAATAATAACAACCCTTTGGGTACGGAAACCCTAGAAATGGACAATCTCATTGTAGAACTTTGATGGGCGAGTAGGACCGCGGTCCCAATCGTCAGTATGTAATGTACTCTTACATATCTTTCTCCTATCTGTACTGTTTCATAATAAAACTATTGTAAGTACTATTATTAATCTTATATACATACTGTATATGGTATATAATATAACATAATAATAATAACAGCGATGTATAAAAATATTTAGCGTGTGAAGTGATAAGCTACCGCGAAGTGCTTTGTGACCGCGACCGGTGTGAAATATAACCACAGCGGAAATGATGTTTGACCAACGTTTGACATAATATAAATTCTATCTATTTGGCAGACTATACCTATTTCAGACAAGTTGATTGACTTAATTATTAATCACGTCATGACTATAACTATGTTAATCCCTTAATCTATTAGCAAAATAATAAAAAAATAATGCCCAAAGGCGTCGATTAGTCTTCGTTGCTGATAATCAAGGCAAGTCCAGTGACGCTAAATTCCTCAGGTTCGTCTTTATTAACTTCAAGATCTAAGTCAAGGTGCATTCCGTCTAAAAACTGTCTAGAAACCATCTAAAAATAGTAGCACCGTTTAAATCACACAGCGATCAACGACCTTGCAAGCACTATTCAAGTCCAAGGCCTTGATATACTTCATCTAGAATTGAAACCCAACCAAATACCAACATCATGTCCATGTTAACAATATCAACAACACTGTAAGCTTTCAATTTAGTCGGATTATAGTGCAGTGGTAGACACCGGCTCAGGATTATTGGTTATTGGGTACTGAACAGCTGTTTAGCTGTTACACAAGTTTTTAATTAACTTGTTACCAAAACAACGATCAAACATCGATTCAACCAAGATTCAACAATTGTAATTTCTGATTTGGAAAGTCAAATACCCGTTGCAATTATACTCAAATCGAAACTTTCGATATTGTTATGGATTTCGGAAATGTACCGGTTGTGGAAAGTTCCGGAATCCAGGCCACACGGTTTGTTCGATATTCGACAGCAGACATCGGTTCTTCTAGAATGTTCTTGATCGATTTGGATTTGGCGAATAACCCTTTTCAGTTATTTTTCTGTCTATATTTTAGTTAATTCGTGCCCTATTAGACAATATTCAACTATGGATGTATGTCTAGTGCATTATTGCGTGCTAGGAATTTATTATCGTAAGCCACAGGTGCTTTGTTTTTAAAGAGTATCTAAACCTCATTACCATCATGAAAACCGGTCTATGCATTATTTATTTTCTGCTCGAAGCTTAGCCCTTTATAATCGCGTTAACACACATTTTTATCAACAAACCGTGGACATGACAGACTAGCATGTGAGTGATAGGTAGGATAGGCATTTGTTTTCGTACCGATTACAACAAAAGCAACTAAAGAGTAGGAAATGATATTGTCAATTACCTGGCTTTCCTTTCTAATTCACCGGTTTTCTCATTTCTCTTCAGAATGAACGGCAATCTATTTGAGACCACAATCATACTCCCTTTGCTGTTGCACGTAGCTCGACTGACACTTATTTTGCACTCGGTTACACTCATGTCTGTGTCTGTATTTCCTATAGCCAATCACAGAAGAGTTTCAGCGCATGCGCGATGAAAAAGGGGGGATTTTCGAAAACACGACACGTCTAGAAGGAATCAGAGTTTGTTGGTCATCGCAAGCGAGGTGCGTGCGTCGGGCCGCGGGCTATGTAAACATCATCGCCGGAGACCGGTGGCGGACTGTTTCTTTTGTGTGCGCCCGATGCCTTTATAGAGTTTGCGAGACGCGACGCAGAAGGGCGAAGTTCCTCGCGTGTCTGCTCGGAGGTCCAGCCAGCAGCGAGGGGGTTATCACTACGCTGACCCGCGCGAGGGTTGCCAGCTATATCACACTATCACAACAGATGAGTTGCGAATTTTTTCACTCATGTTATTCAGTTCTTGCAGCTTGAGTGTTGTGGCTTGATTTGTTGTGATGAAAGTAAAACGAAAACAATAGACACGCTTTTATGAAATAAGTGCGTCAAATATGTTGCGAATCTACGATCCCTCACATGAGTCACAAAATTTTCGCTTTTGTTATTTAGTTTTTGCTATCGTTTTGTACGCTGGAATTAGCTTGTGCTTTAAAAAAGGAGGTTATCAATTCGACCTGTATGTATGTAATATTTCCAGAACTGTTCAGTTTTCGTATATGTTAGTCTATATGAGCTTCTAAACAAGTGTGCCAAATTTCAAAAGTGTATGTTTGTATGTATATTTGTATGTTTGTCCTCGCATATCTCCGGAACTACAAGTTCAATTTAAATATTTTTTTTTGTTGGACTAGGTATTGTACAACTTAGGGAAGACTGCAAGTTTCATCAAAATCGGTTCAGTAGTTTTTGAGATGGGGAATGTTAAGTGTGTAATACACAGCTGACTTAAAAGCATTGCTTTAACAAAAGTAGACTTTTAAAGCAGTTGAATTCGGTTTGTAGTTCTTCTTGAACGCGTTTACGTGTTTCTTCTTTCTAGCAGCGATCAGTAGCCAACAGATATGTCTCGTGAGGTTCGAGTATAAAGCAGTGGTTAACAACTTGTAGTCCGCGGAACTATCTAATAACCCCCATGTCATAAATCCGTATTAATATTTTAAATGCGGAAGTAAATTTTTTCGTCTTTCCTTTCCATCGTACCTGAGGGTCAGAACGACTAGATTTTTGCAAAAGGTTAGTTGAAGGACCGTAAAAAGACATAGGCTTTTTATCCTGATCGGGTTAGTAGTTACTGTGAGGTGGTTAGTTAGTTAGTGGATACTCGTAAGTCCACGCGGACGCAGTCGCGGGCAGAAGCTGGTGAAATTATAATATAAAAAACCGGTCAAGTGCAAGTCGGACTCACGCACCGAGGGTTCCGTACAGAATATGAATAGTTAGTTATCATCATTAAAATCGTACAGAAAATATACCTCTAAGTCCGATTAAAGAATCAACTTTACTTTGCAACATAACATACCGGATGTATGGCTTTCGACTACAAAGTTAAGTTTGTATACATGAAAAAGCTATTTTTACTGTGTTATAATTTTAAAATCCTGGTTTTCAGATTTATTCCTATGGTTAAGCTGTAAGACCTTGCCTCTTGCCAAATTTCAGGATTCTAGGTCAACGGGAAATACCTGTGAACCTTACAGTGATCCTGTAAGAGTTCCTTTTTTCCTTTTGAGGAGAACGGAACCCTAAAAATACAGAAATTCAGTCGGAAAATTTTTCTTGCATCGCTCGTACTAATGTGAACAACTTACCTTCTTTCAACATCAAATGAGTAAAACAATTTACTTTTGTCCAACATTCATTTGTATGAAAGATATTTTAACTATTAAATTTAATGACCAGACCATGACGTCAAACAATAAAATAAATAAACATTGTTTTAAGAGAAATACACAGTAATATGCTAGGACAAAACGTGAATACCTAATCTGTGTTTGAAATGTTGTATGCTGTAACGAAAATGTAAGTCCGATTGAAGAACAAACTTAAGTTTGCAGTTGAAAAAATGTGAAAATATGTAATCCGATATCACGATCAAGATGCAATTGTAAATTTTGCAAACGTAAGTTTGCAATTGTAAAAATGCGATATCAATGAATTATAATTTAATTTTTTTAATTCTTCGTATCTTTTCATTACATTGACATAGAACTTTGTTTTTTCACAGGTCCAATACAAACTTGAATATTTGATATTAATTTCAACTTAATATCATCAAACGTTCCTGAGAAAAAGGGTTTTGACAATTGATGCTGTAAGGTTATTTTTACTTTTGCGGTGCGGAACCCTAAGTCATTTTGACTCTCCGTTACGACGTAAAGGTAAAAAAATATGTTTATTTTTATTTATAATGAAGGAATGCAATTTCTGATTTTAGAATTTTAGAATAGGTCATCCCGTGGGTCCTAAAAGCCGATAAATGCTAACTACAGCATCTAGGTACATCAGGGAGGCGCATGTCTAAATAATTTTATTATTATTATTATTTCTTTATTATCAGGTAACAAGGACCCATAGTATATAAAGAGTACAATACAATAAATTAAGATAAAATTATTGCACATAAAATAATTATAAAAACCTATATTCTACTCTTATTTACTACCTATGCTGCAGACGTTGCTGATGGCTGATGGTCTTTACCTAAAAAATACTAAGGATTTATTATGATCATGTGTGTGTACATCATCATCATCAACAGCCTATATACGTCCCCACTGCAGGGGCTCAGGCCTTCTCTCCTACAAAGAGTGTATGGGCTATAGTCCACCACGCAGGCCCAGTGCGGATTGGCGGACTTCACATGCCTGTTCAAGACATGCAGGTTTCCTCACGATGTTCACCTTCACCGTTAAGCAATCGGATAATGTACTTGAATTGAAAAACAACTCATAGGTACACGTCTGGATTCGAACCCGGAACACTCAGATTGAGAGTCCACGCCTGATCCACTACGCCACCAACGCTTTAATGTCATGTGTACAATACACATACTCGTATAAATGCGCTAATACTGGTCCAGAAATTATGAACTCAATATTGTTTCATTGGTAATCGTGTTTGGTTTTGAACCATATGTCAATGTTGACACGCCTGCTCCAAGAAACATGATAGCTGTGGATGGCGAAAACAAACATTTTCAGTACGTTGATGAGGTATCTAATGCTGGGTAGACCTTTTATTCTGTCTCTGTTTTATCTGCCACTGTTTAGTATTTCGCCAACTGAAATGGGTAAAAATTAATATGAATAAAAATGGTACGGTTGGTAATAGGCCATTATCTATGTCCGGCCGACTGTCTACATGTTACATAAGTATGAAGTGTTCATAGCACTGTTCTTTGCCATGAAAGGTAGCAGAGCCAGCGCTTCTTTAGCTCGAGGCTTCTGAGCGCGCACGCTCCAACGGCCATCAGATGAGACGAAGGCCAAGTGCAAAACCTTCGTAAATATATTTAAAATACAAAAGTAAGTAGTAAGTATATGAAAGGAATTTATTTTAAAATTAGCCGGTTCAGACAGACAGACAACATTTTTAAAAATGGTCCTATTGTGTTCTGTTACACTTCTTACATCACCCTCAATCAGTTTTTGACAGAAAATTTCAATGTACAGACACGTCGATTCTACAGATTTATTATAGTATAGATTAATAATAATAAATTTAAAAAGTTCGCTGAAACGTTACTTCCGGTTTGCATCTTCGTGAGAGCAAGTTAAGCTTTGATACGTACGAGTAAGTTGCTGACTGAAGAAGACGCCATCGTTCACGATTTCCTGAAATATTTCCGCCTTTGACGTCATCTACGGAGTGATGAGGCCTGATCTTTTTCTTAAGCCCGTATCACACTAACAACTAAGTAAGATTTTAAGTCAAAGGGAAATAGACAGATGAAACCGTCCATACCATTCTGTAACCGTCGCCTCACTAAACAATTGTTACAACTACGCGGATGTCAACTTCGCCTGATTTTAGGAGCAATCACAGGACATGGACTCTATAACAAGCACCTGTTCTCTCTAGGTATCACTGACAGCCCTCTGTGCAGAGCATGTATGGAGGCCGAGGAGACAGCTGCTCAAGTCCTGCTGGGGTGCGGAGGAGTCGCAACACTTCGGGCAAAATACCTCGCAACACCGAGGTCGCTCCCAGAGGCCCAGAGGAGAGAAACAACAGTTTTTGGGCTTTATGCTGGAGCTGGGGTGGCATGAATAAGGCACATAAAATAGGCGCATCTGACGTCGAGTTGCGGATGTTTTATAAATCGTCAAATGGATTGATTCAAGTTTCAAGATTTGAGTGCAAGTAGATGACCCAAAATGTACCCTTTTTCATCCCGTGTAGAATTATGAAACATCCTTTTGAGCATTACTTTAAGACATCTTTAAGAGTTACTTGTGTGCTGTGCATTGGTATTTTAAACCGCCAGCCAGAAACGCCTATGAAATTTACAGATACCTTTCCAATTAAAATTACATCAAATTTATTATAAATTCCATTGACCTGATAGCTCCCATTATTCGTTGTTTTCTAATTACAATCATATGTCTGTGTGTCGATAGAACGTCGAATAAGTTCCAGAAAACGCTACAGGCTGCATACGCGCAGCCAGCGAGTCAATAACGGATCATTTGTGTAAATATGAGATCTATTTAGAAGCCTATCTGATCAACTGTCTACGAGTATATCGAATAATCGGGACGGAATCTTCTAGTCTAAGGTGATAAACAATACCAGATGTGTGCTAAAGGTGCTTAATGCGTCGTGCGTGAGAAAGAGAGACAGATGTGTACAAACCGGTGTAGATCAGATATATGTGTTTGGGGGTCTGCAGTCAAATAAGGAACCCTTACCTCTGTTATTGTGTGGAAACCTGTCGCTATTGCGAAATTGCGAGCGAAGCCCGAGCGCATTCGTCTGAAGATTAAAAAAATGTATGATGGGTTTGCACTTGGTCTTAATCTCATCTGATGGTAAGTGACGATAAAGCCGTTGGATGGTAAGCGTGCGCACCCAGAAGCATCAACCTAATGAAGCGCTGGCTCTGCTACCTTTCATACCGGAATACAACAGTGCTATTAACAATGCTGTTCGGTGGCAGACTTATGTAACAAGGTGGTAGCTAGCCAGGCATACATATAAAATATCTTACCATCAACCACACAGAGTCCGATCAAGATGACTAATGTAAAATAAAATACGGAGATATGCAGCACCATTTACCAATATAACAACATGTATTATTGAGATTATCAATCCGCCTGCCAATTGACAACATTGCAAAATTTTAAATTGAACTAATTCGAATACCATATCGAGATTTAGCTTCAAGGAAACTGAAAACAATTGTTTCAGAATTGTCTCGATAGGGATTTCGGAGAAATCCGTTATATTATAAAAACTCGGAGCTGACGTCACGCATGTGATACTATTATCCAACGACAACCTTCACGCCTCCTATCCTAAACCCATTGTATATACTAGAGGAAACAATTTCATCCCAATTTACAATCATGGGTATGATAATAGTTATTCGTCGAAAATATCGTTGTTTTTAACAAAATCATGAATGAAAATTCAGTACATAAAAATTATATAATCTACCCAAAAAATCAAAAAATATATGCTCTATTTATTTTGATAGATTGTCTATTGATATGAAGCGTGGTGATAATAGCAAATCTCCTCATGGAAAAGTAATGTGGAAAAAGAAAACAAACCCAGCATGAACAACACTCGACGTTGCAGCGGATTCATTCGCAACATTTGACACATACGAATACAAAAACAGAGTTATGTTTTGGGAAACGGTTTTCCGTATTTCCTGCGCGTGCGCCGAGGATTGCGCACGCCGGGATCGCGTGCAGGCGGCGTGGTGGGCACGCGACCAACACGTGCTGCGCCCGCGCGACCTAGACACAGTTGTATGGTGTGTAGACAGATTATATCGTGATAGAATCGTGCGTGATAGCGTTCCCCGGCGTGATAGGGATCGAGTCATCGTGTCGATAGAGGACCGTGTGATCTATTTGTGCTAGTCTGAAAATAGGTGCGCTTTCTTGTAGCGTTCTCTAGAGGTCAAGATCATTGTCAAATTACATGCGTTCACGCAATAAAATGAGCAAGAATTGACATAGGGTTACGATGGTTAAATTGTGTCTGTCCGTAGATTTATTAGGAGGTATGTTCCCAACTTCCCATGGTGGTCCCAATAAATGATAGGTACGATAAAAGATAAAAAACAAAAATAGCATCTTTTCTTTTCAAACAAACAGCTAGGAAGTAGGAATATAAAATGTAAATATTATTAATTATTTTTTAATTTTTTTATTACAAATTGCCTTGTCACAAAGGACTACGATTATACCGAAGCCTTGTAACTTTAAAAAAACATGTTTGGTGGTGGAGACCTGGTTCCTGTAGCACAGGGGATCCTAGTGCAGGAGCCAGTCTTCACAAAGTCACGAAACCATAGAATTAAGTGATAACATCGTAATTAAAAGAAAGATTGTCAGCTGTATTTATTTACTCATGTGTTGTCACTGTGGAATTCCTCCATGACGTCACGATAAGACGTATGACATGCGTATGACACACATGTTTCGTTTGTTGAGATATTTTGAGAGAAAAGTTTTGACTGTCGATTCTCTAAAGAAAAGCATTCCCCTGAAGAGGAGTTTCGTACAGATACGTAACCAGTTAAGGTAGAATTCGATCGCAACTGATTACGAAAAAATAAGGCGATATTTTCGAACGCTATTTGATCTATTAAAAGGAAGAGAAAGTATTCAATCGCAAATGGTTACGAAACTGCAGTTTCAAAATTCATACATGATGTCCAACCTTGATGATTGAGATGATTAGAAAATTGGTATACTACCTATATTTAGTCATTTTTAATCGTTCCTAACATCCTATAGTTTTATCCTAAATCCTACAGTTGCTTTTTACAGAAATTCAAAAAGTAGAATCATTAAATAAGGTAACAGTAAACGTATGAATTGTTAAGATAATCATGTGTTAACAAACCTACTTTTTATTTATTTTGTGGCTGTTATAGTAGAGTATCTAATCTTTATGTGAACAAGATAAGATATTTATAGAGATGTTCCGGTTTCGACAAGTGTATCTCGTTTACGCAATAACTGTTAAATAATATCTAAACTAAAAAATATATCTTAATTGTTATCATGACTACCCTGATTACCTTAATCCCGATAAAATTCTTTGAAGACATGTTGATTGATTCCATCAATACATACTAAATTATGAATATGAACGTGAGTATAAATATTGTGTTTGTTTGTCCTGCTTGAACGTCGTAATGGAGAATCGGAATGTCTAGTTTATTTGTACAGGTATTTTTCTCAGATATTTGGAGAAGAACATTATGGTAAGAAAAATAAAGAATCAAAAACAGAAAGACATTTATTTTGAATAATACACACAACACAATACAACTTTGATTGGAAAAATCTGTAATACGTAGACAGAACTTAAACTGGAAATATTAACTACTATTAAATTAACTAACTACTCTTATCAACAACAATCTTTTTTATTGATACTAGCGAAACTAATCAACTTTGTAAATAGCATTTTTGAAAATTAGAAATAAAAGGCTTTATTCTTTAGCCTTTATAGGCTGTTGGTTGATAAGCGTGCGGATCCAGAAGCCTTATTTCTGTACGTTTCTTTTCATTTTGCTGAAACCTTGGTGCGGGAGTATAACTCGCTCTTGGCCGGTTTTTAGGTGTAAATTTTCCTACCTTCACGATACAAACCCTTCCTCATATGACACAGTTTCAAATTACATTATATGGTCAGGTGATCGACTATTACGCAAGTGCGGTAATTTGCACACTCATCGACTGTAAAATCACAAAAACAATGGACGCGTCACTTTGGTCGGTGAAATGTAGGAAATAAATAATAATGCCCGTTAAATTCTGCAAGTCTAGCAACCATAGACTAGGCTGGCCGTGTCATTCGCATACCAGTGCGTCTACCATGAGTTTACGCAGGCGATAATATATATCGAAAACTATCGACAATGCTGCTCAGTCGAGATGCAGGTGACAAGGACAGAGCGATGGTTAACGATACACGTTATCGCTTGCGTAAACTCATGGTAGATGCCCTCGATTCCCAGCATTCCCTGTACTCTGGTTGGTGATACACACTTTTCAATGCCCGCCTGGCTAGCTATGACCGTGCTATCTAAATCTGATTACAAACAGCAGTTTAATTGCACCGTAGAGTTTGGGCACATTTTCTAGAGGTATGAATAAAGATAAGGTTACCAGCGCCTTACATTCTTCTACCCGCTACCATTACGTGAGATAAACGCCAAGTCCAAACTCATTACGCGTAAAAATATTCCCCAGTACTGGTAGGTAATGACTTCTTTGTAAACGTAGGAAAAACTAAAATTGACTCTAATGCAGATGTTGACTTTAATAATATGTTACTTAATGTTAAAATAAACAATTCAAAATCAATGTTTTTGACCCCATTGGACGAAATTGAAGTTATTAGAATAGTTAAATTTTTAAAAAACACGAACTCATGTGTTCCCGATGATATAAACACTAATATTATTAAAATTGGTATTGATTATCTATGCATCCCCCTATGTCATATATACAATGAATGCATTAATAATGAAACATTCCCAACTATTTTAAAAAGAGCCAAAGTAATACCCATACACAAAAAGAATAGCACCTTTGACAAAAACAATTACCGTCCTATATCACTTATATCTGTACTAGCTAAAATATTTGAAAAAGCAATCGCAATCAGAATTGAAAATCATTTTAATAAACACGAATATTTTACAGGGCAGCAATTTGGATTCAGACAAAACAAAAATACTATTAATGCAGTCTGTGGCCTAGTAAATGAAGTACTAAATGCAATTAATGATGGACAATTTTGTGCCGGTCTTTTCTGTGACCTAAGCAAAGCATTTGACTGTGTCAGTCACCGAATTCTACTACAGAAACTGGAATACTATGGTATTAGAGGACCTGCATTAAGTCTAATGCGTTCATATCTCACTAACCGCTCACAATTTGTACAAATAAATGTCTACAAAGAAAAAGGGGATCATGAATCAGTAAAATCTAACGCTTCTGTAGTAGAATGTGGTGTCCCCCAAGGTTCTGTTTTGGGTCCATTGCTATTTTTAATCTTCATTAATGATCTCCCAAATAACATATCTCATGGAACACCTTATTTATACGCAGATGATACGAGTATAATAGTAAAAAATAGTAACATAAATATGCTACAAGCTGAAATAAACACAGTCTGCAAGAGCAACGGTCTCAGTATTAATTTAGACAAGACTCACTACATGGTCTATAGACGTCACACAAATAGTCCAGAATACAACCTAAATTTACCGGTGACCAAAGTTGATGCTATTAGATTTTTGGGAGTGGATTTGGACCCACAACTAAGGTGGTCCTCTCACATAGAAAATGTACAAAAACGATTAGCCGGTGCATGCTATGCAATAAAGAATTTGTCATCGACATGTAACTCTTCGACATTACGAATGGTCTATTTTGCATATTTTGACAGTATTCTTAGGTATGGTATTGAGGTCTGGGGTAACTGTGCTGGAATAAAATCAGTTCTCTTCAAAAAAAAGCTGTAAGAATTGTAGCAGGTGCACCTCCGCTTGAACACTGCCGACCACTTTTTATCGAACATAAAATATTAACAGTTATATCTCTGTATATATATCTGACGGCAAAATATGTTTTCTCTAGGAAGTCAACTTATCAATGCAGGAAAGATCAACATAATCTAAATTTAAGAAATATTAACAGACTTGTTCTTTCTACGACGAAATATATGAATTACCATTGGAGCTTAGAATTTAATAGCATAAAAATATTTAATAATCTAGATAATGACATAAAGAACTGTAAAACTTTAAATGAATTTTCCAATAAATTGTATAAATATTTAATAAGTAGACCTTTTTATGACATAAAAGAGTTTTTTTGTAAATTATTTGACTCCGTCTCTAGTTATTAGGATTAGTTTTTAGTATTATTGTCCTTTATGTTTGTATATACTTTTTGCACAGTTTATGTAACTTTAATAGCAAATAAACGAACATTAAACATTAAACTTGAAGTGCGTGGAAAATTAATATGAATCAGAAATAAAATAAACGTAATGTTATTGTCGTGATGTATATAATCTGTTGTTTGAATTTTCCATGAATGCATATGTGTTGTGGGACGCTAATTGATTTAATAAGAAACTGTTCATTAGTTATTTATGATGCCATATTGTCGGCAGACGTTGCTTAGCGTTGCTTATGCAATTGTAGGACTAATAAGAATAAATTTACATGAGTAAACTACTAATTAATCTACTAATACTACTAATTCGTCATCATCAACCGGGAAACGTCCACTGCTGGACATAGTCCTCCTCCATAGTATGCCACAATGACAGGTCCCGAGCCACCTGCGTCCAGAAGTCGATGTTTCCCGGCTACGATGAAGTGGCAGCTCGGTAGAAATATTATTTTATTAGTGTTCTATTTACTTATAAAATCAATTATGGATTTCATTAATACAACTAACATGCATGGGAACGTGAACCAACTTTTGTATGGGAACAGAACTGTGCGCTACCCCTTGACGTCTTGGGTTTGATTCCCAGTCTTACCGTTTTATGTTTGGCAGGCTGTAGGTGTAGTACACTTTTCTGTGTCAACCTGGCAGCCGCCAAGGTACGACTCAGGGACATCTAACAGTAAGCCGCATGTGCAAGACAGTGATAGCACTTCATTCGTTCTCACTGCGGAAGTAGGAATGGTGTAATGCAATGCTGCCTGGAGTCTATCCCATGGGAACTAATGGCTCGATCGGGATAAAAAGTACTCCATGTCTTTCCGTGGCCTTTCAAGTCATTCTGACTTTCTGATAGGTGACGAATGTATAAAAACTTGAATGTATCCCAGGTAGGAATAGTTATTTTGTTATACAGTGCGGAGGGAAATTCAAAAAATCAAAGATCGTAAAAATCTGTTCAGCTGTTCATGGTGTAAAAACCCCGATTTTTTAATATATACATACATATATAAATACGTAAATATGTGTTGTATTGTTATTTTGTTTTTGTTATTGAGCTTTTAACTGACTTCAAAAAAAAAGAAGTGGGTTCCCAATTTAACTGTATTTTTGTTACGCGAGAACTCCACCAATTATTGATATATTGTCATGTTTCTTTTTTAGTTTGTTAGATCTTATTTCATAAGTGGTCCCATATACATTTTATCGAAATTGGTTTAGTGTTTTTTGAGAAAATCAACAAAAAACAAATATGTACCCGAATAATTCTACGTCTAAGTGTGAACATTTGAGGGGATGAATGTAGTAGACTTTTAGAGCAGTTAAAGTAGGTTTCCTCGTTTATATTGCATTGAGTACTAGACTAGTTTTTTTTTCTTCTTTTTTTCTAGTTGTAATATTTAGTTTTATTTTATTATTTAAATCAATTCCAATATTAACTAGTTATAAACAAGATATTACAATTTAGGCTAATTAAAAGATTATTCAAACAGAAGAACTTTACACTTAAAAAAAAAAAAACATAATTAAAAACTAATCTATGAAACCGGATCGATTACCCGGTTCAAACGTACCCATGACGCTGGCAGCGTTGCCCCGCTGAATGGCCAGGGAGATACGTTGAGCCAGGTACGATCCGGAGCGGGGATCGCAACCCTTTTCCCTTAGACGGCGGCAGAGCACTTTAAAGAAAGCCTTCGCTTCGGAGCACCAAGGACCAGCCGTCTCCTCCGTTTTATTATTTGTATCGTATTATAATTTTTGGGTTTTTTATGCCTTTTTAATAAATTTATTATTATTATTTTTTATTATTATTGTATTTTTATGTCCTATGACTATGGGTTTATAGCCTGAAATAAATATTTATTATATTATCATTATATTCCTGTCTTGCTATACACATGCCATCGTCGCGTGCGCATCAACGTGATCGCACCGATATCGAGTGTGTACCTCCGCTATCTGTGTGACCTCATGCCCTCTCGCTCGAGGATTAGGACCTCGTCCGTCATTCGTCGATTAGCTAGACACCATCTGACGCGTCCTGGTCACTTATCACCTGACATGATGGTAAGTGATCACAGTAGGATTGAAGCGTCTTCGCTTAAAATACTTCAGCTATTGAGAAATAACTATGTGATCTTTCGCTACGAGAACACAAGCAGTGCTGTTAATTCTGTTGTTTAGCGGCAGGCATAGATACTCGTAGCATGGTGATAGCCAGCCGCCGTATTGCCTGTGGTGCTTACCACCAACCAAACCGAGTGCCAGTCAGGTTCCCCGCTGTGAGTGGTGCTTTTATGGACTCCCTTTACATTATTATTATTATTTGAGACCATAATTTACATTATAACTTTCTATTATTGGTGTCACACTCTGTGGCAAATTCAAGTGTTGACCTATTTAGATGGTAAGCGTGCGCACCCAGACGGCTGCAAGCTCTGCTACCTTTTATACCGGAACACAACTGTGCTATTAACACTGGTGTTTGGCGGCAGACTTTGGTAATATGATGGTAGCTACTTAGCTAGTCAGGCAGGCATAGAAAATGCCCTACCACCAACCAAAACGAGTACCGATAGGTGCCCCCACTGGGAGTCAAAAGGAATATTCGTCCAGTTAGCCATTTGGCCATGATGGAGTCCAGTCCAGTGTTGGACATGAGCCTACCGCCTGTAGATCGCCACGTCAGACTCTATTCTTTAGAAATCACCATCATCAGCCGGGAAACGTCCACTGCTGGAATTAGGATTCCTCCATGGTATGCCACATTGACCAGTCCCGAGCCACTTGCATCCAGTGACACCTCGCTCAGTCGTCAGTCCAACTAGTTGCGGGACAATCGCAGCACACCTTTACCGGTACGTGGTCGCCACTTGAGAACTTTTACTGCCTATCAGCTGTGCTATCGGTGATCCGTTCTTCGAGCGATCTTGCCTGCCCATTGACACTTCAGCTGACTGACTCGTGACCATAGTTCGTTTAAGGATTTCCTCATTCCGGATTTTATCAAGTAGAGAAATTCCAAGCATAGCTCGCTGAGTGACTTTGAGATTGTTTCAGCTCTCTCTCAGCCACCAGTAAATGACCAAGTTTCGGTTCCGTATGTCATCAATGGCAACAAAACGTATGTCTTTAGACGCTGAGGTATTTTGGACGAGAAGATATGACGTAACTTCCCGAACGCTTTAGCTGATAATAATAGTGAGCCGTGTTAGTGTTAGCTCAGTTCGGTAGAGCGTCAGTCTTTGAACAATCGAGGTCTGGGTTCCATCCTGGCTCGTACCAATGAATTCCAAATTATTATTTGGAATTTATGTACGAATGATAACAATCATTACCATTGGCTTTTCGGTGAAGGAAAACATTATGAGGAAACCTGCACACGCTTGAGAGGAAATTCAAAGGTGTGTGTGAAGTCTACCAATCCGCACTGGGCCCGCGTGGTGAATTATTGTCCATACACTCTCTGTAAGAGAGTAGGTCTGAGCCCGTACAGTGGGGACAAATATGTGCTGTTGACAATAACAATAAAGAAATTCTTTACACAATACCATACTTATATTATTATTTCTGTGATAGATACTGCTTAGATAAATAACAAGGAATCCTAGCAAACATGTTTATTTGGCACATCCCTGTCGTCAGATATCGCATTGTGTCGTCAGATCAAGCGGGCGACGTGACGACCAGCTGCGCGGGAGCATGCCGGTCATTGACCCACTGCTGGACAGAGGCGTGGTGCTTGCGTCGGCAAATACGACACTTCTTTACAACTGTCCTAGATCAGTAACTGTACCACATAGGTCTACAAGAAGCTACTACTTAGAATCGACAGATTTAACTATTGTAACTTATTTTTAGGGATACGTACCTCAAAGGGAAAAAAGGACCCCGCATAGGATCATTTGTTGTCCGTATATGTATGTTTGACCTCGTATATCTCCGGAACTTCAAGTTTAATTTAAATAATCCTTTTTTTGAACTAGGCATTGTTCAACTTAGGGAAAACTGCAGTTTCATTAAAATCAGTTCAGTAGTTTTTGAGGTAGGGAATGTTAAGTGTGTATTAGATAATGTTTGTTATCCCAGAACTTTTGACAGGGTGATCCGATTTGGATGATTCTTTCTTATTTGAAAGCTGTTGCTTCCCGTGTGGTCTCATTTCAATTTGGTCCAGTTCTGAGAATGACACCCATGAGAAAACAATATACATCTTAAATTTGTCTTAATATAAGTAGACTTTTAGGGCAGTTGAAGTCGGTTTCTAGTTCTTTTTGAACGCGTTAACTCGTGTGTTTTACTCTTCACTGATGGTGGCAGAAATATGTAGACGAACTAAGGTCACCGACATACTCGTAGCTCGACGAGTTAGTGAGCTGAAGTGGCAATGGACGTTTGGGCAGGCCACATCGTTAGAAGAACGAATAACTGATGGGGGAAATAATTCTCGAGTAGCAACCGTGTACCGGGAAACCATGATCAAATTGTGTTTCAAGTCGTTGGTTTGTACAGCAAACAGCTTTCGTGATCTCTTAGCTACACAGATCCAAATGCTCCGAATTAAAAATCAAAGGTATTCAACCTTAGCAACAACCTGTCTGTCATCCCCACCTTAAGAGCGCAGAGCTTCAGAGGCGCCCCATTCGTACAGTTTTAAATTTCTGCGCAATTAGATTAAAACTGCTAGAACAAAGTCGAAACATCGATTGAGAAACTGCAAAACAACAATATCTATAAAAGCCAAGCAGCAGAGGGCGCCACTGTCCCTCTATTGAGTCTTAGGTTCCCTACCTACCGGAAGACTAACGTCACCATCAATAGAAAAAGAATTACTAGTAGGGTACATGCTCGTAATTAAATAAAGAAGTCGACATTTGCCACTTTTTCTATCTGTAACTACAGAGAACTATAGAGCTGATAGTCAGAGCGAGGGATTGTTTAGCTGCCATCGCCCAGACAAATGTATTGACACTAAATATACACATTTTGAAAAATCTTACATGAGACTAAGGATAGGGGTTGAGCTAAATCTCACGACATCGCACCCAAAAATTGTCAAAATCGCCTCACGTAATTAATGGAAGCCCCCATGGACTCAGCGAGTTATATTTTATTTAACTGATTGATAGTGGAACCAGTTAGCAGTTACCCTTAAAATTTATAACGGCCTATGATTTTGTTTTTAATTACTAACTTATTTGTTAATTAACGAACAAGATCATTTCACACGCGACCCCGTGCGGAGGGCATCGTCTGCGTATGTACCCGCTGATACCCGCAAGTAAATAAAACCGTTTTAATTTATCGTATTGTTTACCACGTACACGCACTCAAGACAGCTGGGGACAATGGACATCATATATTTTGTAAGAGTTATCTAAACCACTCACACCCTACAAGGTTATGAGATTCGAATATACTTTTTAATCTGGACGGATTGTAATTTTATCATCCCAAAACACTTGCATCCAGCGACTTTTACCAGGGCGTCGGTCCACCTACTAGGTGCGCGTGCGTCGGTGGCGCAATGGATAAGGCGCTGGATTCTCAATCTGAGGGTTCCGGGTTCGAATCCAGCCGTGTACCTAACGGTGAAGGAAAACATCGTGAAGAAACCTGCAAGTCTTGTGAACAGGCATGTGAAGTCCGCCAATCCGCACTGGTCCCGCGTGGTGGACTATGGCCTGTACACTCTCTGTAGGAGAGTAGGCCTGTGCCCCTGCAGTGAGGACGTATATAGGCTGTTGATGATGATGACACGTTCGCCGGTACGGATTTACCACTTTTAAAAAGGCGTTTAGCCACCTCAGTAGTCATTAGCCTCTTGGCTACACAGTTAGACTCACAATACGTAGATCCCTGGTTTGATTCCCAATGGGGGTATTCATTGGTACTCAGTTTAGTTGTCCTATATCAACATATATATTTACCACCCTGTTACTTCTAAGTCTAAGTTTCTCTATAAACAGCAGTGCTAACAGCACAACAGCTATATCGTTATTTAACTTCAGGTGAAATAAAGGTCAAGTGCAAAATCATTGCATTTTAAAAAAACTTCGTTGATGTCTTTTGTATGAAAATTTTGTCTTCGACAGTGCATTGTGCACCGCGTTGATGTCTTTTGTATGAGGTTTTTGCTTTCGACAATGCATTGTGCACCTCGTTGATGTCTTTTGCATGAAAGTTTTGTTATTGCTTTGCTATTTATTTAATTCGACACTTTAGCCTGACTGCCCCACCTAAACACACATACTGTCGTGTACAAATGCACTGTTTCGTATTGACTCCGCTCCGTGACGAGGACCGCCAGCGCCAGATACGCAGCGAACTTTGTATTTGATCGGGTCGATGGCCTTGATTACATCTGGCAAATAAACGTCGTAATTATATCTACTTTGTGTGTGGTCAATAGGTCATATCGAGCTGAGTATTGGAAATAGAAAATATAAATAATATTCTTATAAGCACATCCCTAGCAAAACATTCATCATCAACAGACCATATATGTCCCACTGCAAAGGATCAGGCTTTCTCTCCTACAGAGAGTTTATGGGCCATATTACACCACGCGGGACCAGTGCCAGGCCACTTGAATTTCTACTCAGCAGTGTGCAGGTTTTTACACAATGTTTTATTTCACCGAAAAGCACAATGGTAATGATTTTTATCCATCGTACATAAATTCCAAATAACAAATTGAAACACATCGTACCGAGCCAGGATCGAACCCAGACCTCGATTGCTCATGGATTAACGCTCTATCCAACTGAGCTACCATGGCTTATTTTTCAGTAATTGTTTTTTACATGCTTTAAATTAGCTTCACTTCTATGTAACTGTCACTATCACTAACAAATCTAGCAAGTCAATTAAAAGCTACTTTTAACTGTCGTAGCGATTTGAAACTTTGCAATATACGTGATTTGGATGAAAATACAATAATTTGGCACCATCGAGCTGATCGGACACAGGGATCACGAGTTGGATAGAGAAATTTTACCCTGGGCCCCTCGATCTTTGTTGATACATTACTTGCTCAGTGTGTTGATATAACAATACTTGTCTTCTGTTTAAAATCTAGACTCCAACTTGACTACAACCATAGTATGATTGACAGTTCTTGAGACGACGTCACATTCTTTGGACGTCACTCATGTATTTGTCCTATTTGTGAAACGAGAATAAAATAACCTACAAATTTACAAGAAAAGTAACATACTTAGCGCTTACCGATTATTTCCTTTTTCACGTTGCCTCTTTGGACACCAGATTTTGGCAGAATTACTATGAAGTTGGCAGTTGACATAAATATTAAGAATTGAATTGATAAAATAAATGTTTGTTTTTAAACGAACTACGTAAAAACTGTCTGAACCACTTTAAGTACATTAAGCGCGGACAAAACAACGCAGCAGCTAGTGTCACGCGAGTGAAACAGCAAAACTCAGGCGACCGTCTCACCAATATTTTTTGACGTGACAACGTCTTATAAATTGGTTTGCCGGGTGACACTTCAAGAAACTGCGTTACGCTCCGCTCACGTTATGCGCTCACAATGAGAGCGAGTGAGAGGCACGCGTCCCTTCCACTCGGGCATGGTTAGCCCGCCTAAGAGCGAGAGAGACAGACATAACTTCCTACTATACGAATGAATATTCACATTAAAATTATTTTACCACTCAAAGTCGTTGTCACGTAAAACTTTCGCCCGTATACCGACTTTACAGGCAACCAATTTTTTGCTTTTTAGTATAAAGCCGCAATACATTGTGCCAGAAAATCTCCAAAACTGCACCGGCCTGACGCAACATCTGTGTATTTGGACTACATCACTGCTCGCTCAGGACAACACGAAGATTGCGTCTATGGGTGGATATCTAGTGTCTAGTGATCCAGAATTCTGCGACACCACACCAACAGGGCCTATCTACCGACCACAGCTGTGTACATGTCACTCCCACTTAGGACTTACATGAAGATGGCTCCATATCCTATATATGCTAACACAGTGATATCAAATGTGCCAGAATTCTATGGCAGCACGTCGATGAGGCCCAATAACCTGTTGCATTCAACAACACCTATCACAGATATGTACCTGTCATGCTTGAGGTGCAAACAAAGTCTGGTTAAATATGACTCGTTTGCGGAATTATGCATCAAGTGAAATAACCACAGGAGAAAGAAATTACTAAAAGAAAACAGTTTCTAGTTGACGCTTGCAGGTCCGTCCTCCATCTCTGCAATAAAGTCGGTGTGAGTAATACGAGTACGTACTCGTACAAAAGTTGTTTTAGTATTACAAAGCTTTTTAGTGCGAAGCGAAGCGTGTCTTTTAGTTTTTTAAACTATAACTACTTTGAACGAACTTCTAGGATCACCAAATTTTGATAATTATGGTGTGTGTGTCTGCGGTGCCATTGACTATTAAGATAAACATACAACCTCAGGGCTCACTGACAATACGAATATATCCACGTATGTTTTCTACCTATACCTGTCGGTACTCGGTTTGGTTGGTGTTAAGGCATTTTCTACCTAAGTCCACATTAACTAAGTCTGCCACCAAAGCACTGCTGTGACGTTTTTGCTGGATCTTACGGAACACTTCGATTTGTCACAGAATCTTGAAATGCTAACAAAATAATAATTGAATTGAATTACATTTTACTAAACTAGGAATCAGTACATACCAAAAGTTAACAGGTATGTATCTATGCCAAAAAGTCTTCAGACTCATCATGTACAGCATGTAGCGACAGCGCTGGTTTTCAGCGGAACCCTAGATAGGTACAGTTGCACATTCAAAACTAAGTTATACCAATTTTAAAAACAGCCAAGTGCGTGTAGGCCACGCGCAGTGTAGGTTCCGTAGTTGCCCGTAACAATAGGTTTAAACGTTCAATGAAAAGTAATTTATACGAAATTTTCATTTTAACATCATTGTCGACTATGACATGGTAGCGTAAAATTTACCTACTGTCATATTGATGTATTTTTCGATATCCATAAATAAAAATATATTTGACAAGGCATTGATTTACAATAACAAATATGAGGTGTATATTAAACAGTACATACCCTTAAGTTGATCAGTATATACCCTGTACCCGGCACAGATAACGGGCACGCTGGGGCTCGTGATCCGCGATAGATACGAGATGTTTTTTTTATAGCGTTGTTACGTAACGCAGGTCACTTTGACAAAGCTGTGAATGAATGACGTGGGTAGACTCGGTCGTTATATGACCTACTTGAAATAAAAGTACATTTACGTAACACATAACTTAGGTAATGTCTTCTGGCTCCCGGATAAGACTCTGAAGATTGACTTCCACGCCGACACGTAATTATTATTAATAACATAGAATTAATATACTTAGTACTACGTACAGAACGGATGTGCACCGCCTCCCACCGATCCGCAATACCTCACCTCTCCCCGCAAGAGACTGACGAAGAAAATGACCATTACGTATGGCGCGTATATAACGGCACTGATTCGATGTTTGCCGATATCACGACATTTGTTAGAAGTGTCTGACGGGCGATAGTAATGCCGAAATATTGGGGATCTTCTTCAAAACAATGCTGAGCGAAGTTTTCACTTCTGCTGAAATGTTGTGGATTCCATTCGTAACAGGTCCGAGTAAAGTTCGCACCACTGCTGAAATGTTGTGAATTCCATTCATAACAGGGCCGAGTAAAGTTCGCACCACTGCTGAAATGTTGTGAATTCCATTCATAACAGGGCCGAGTAAAGTTCGCACCACTGCTGAAATGTTGTGGATTCCATTCATAACAGGGCCGAGTAAAGTTCGCACCACTGCTGAAATGTTGTGGATTCCATTCGTAACAGGGCCGAATAAAGTTCGCACCACTGCTGAAATGTTGTGAATTCCGTTCATAACAGGTCCGAGTAAAGTTCGCACCACTGCTGAAATGTTGTGAATTCCATTCATAACAGGGCCGAGTAAAGTTCGCACCACTGCTGAAATGTTGTGGATTCCATTCATAACAGGTCCGAGTAAAGTTCGCACCACTGCTGAAATGTTGTGAATTCCATTCGTAACAGGTCCGAGTAAAGTTCGCACCACTGCTGAAATGTTGTGAATTCCATTCATAACAGGGCCGAGTAAAGTTCGCACCACTGCTGAAATGTTGTGAATTCCATTCATAACAGGGCCGAGCAAAGTTCGCACCACTGCTGAAATGTTGTGGATTCCATTCATAACAGGGCCGAGTAAAGTTCGCACCACTGCTGAAATGTTGTGAATTCCATTCATAACAGGTCCGAGTAAAGTTCGCACCACTGCTGAAATGTTGTGGATTCCATTCATAACAGGTCCGAGTAAAGTTCGCACCACTGCTGAAATGTTGTGAATTCCATTCGTAACAGGTCCGAGTAAAGTTCGCACCACTGCTGAAATGTTGTGAATTCCATTCATAACAGGGCCGAGTAAAGTTCGCACCACTGCTGAAATGTTGTGGATTCCATTCATAACAGGGCCGAGTAAAGTTCGCACCACTGCTGAAAAGTTGTGGATTCCATTCATAACAGGTCCGAGTAAAGTTCGCACCACTGCTGAAATGTTGTGAATTCCATTCATAACAGGTCCGAGTAAAGTTCGCACCACTGCTGAAATGTTGTGGATTCCATTCGTAACAGGTCCGAGTAAAGTTCGCACCACTGCTGAAATGTTGTGAATTCCATTCGTAACAGGTCCGAGTAAAGTTCGCACCACTGCTGAAATGTTGTGAATTCCATTCATAACAGGTCCGAGTAAAGTTCGCACCACTGCTGAAATGTTGTGGATTCCATTCATAACAGGGCCGAGTAAAGTTCGCACCACTGCTGAAATGTTGTGGATTCCATTCATAACAGGGCCGAGTAAAGTTCGCACCACTGCTGAAAAGTTGTGGATTCCATTCATAACAGGGCCGAGTAAAGTTCGCACCACTGCTGAAAAGTTGTGGATTCTATTCACAACAGGACCGAGAAAAGTTCGCACCACTGCTGAAAGGTTGTGAGTTAAATTAATAACAAGGCTGAGGAAAGTTCGCACCACTGCTGAAAGGTTGTGAGTTAAATTAATAACAAGGCTGAGGAAAGTTCGCACCGCTGCTGTAAAGTTGTGGGTTCTAGTCAACAAAATATCAAGCAAAGTTCCGCACCACTGATGAAAAATTCTGGAATCGATTCAAACAGTGCCGAATGAAGTTTCCTACCATTGCTGAAAAATTGTGAATTCCAGCCAAGTTCGCTCTACAACTGAATGATATTTGCTTGGATTGCAGTAAAATACCACGTTTCAGTACAGTCAGGCATCGCTCCCAAGGTAAATAAAGCAAGGTAAACATCAAGTTGCATCAGACTCACGAGATGCATAATATTTTCACATTTAGTACAATGATAATTAAAGCACTTTCCGGTAACTGAGAAAATCGATAAACTCCAACTCTAATTAACAACTAGGGGTTAATATAGCATCTATTTTTAGGTAGTTAAGATCTAATGAGTAAAACCTAAAGGAGATATCGATTGACGCACTGTATCACGGTCGTAAATAGCTTCAAATGCATGATTCTGATATAGATTTAATTGGTTGCAACCCTGTTGATTTCAAATGTCGCACAGAGCCGTTCTCCAACTGCCTCGGGTAATATTGGGGGGTTCAATCCCGTTTGAATCGGTTTGTTTCTGTTAGATATAAGAAGTAGTTTAATGAGTGAACTTTTATTATACTAAATGTAGCTCTGGCTCGTGGCATGAACACGTGCCTGATAAGCAAATGAGGTAATTAAGAGTCCTACACGCATGCCGTTGGGCATCGCAACCGCACTACACACTGGTAGGTACTTTAACAAAATTCTATATCTCCCACCATCCCAATTAGGTACTTAACACCTAATTATTTTGGGGTTGAATTGTATTTTATATTTTATACCGTAACGGACATTAAAAGAAAGCACCCCAAAATACAAATACGTAAATTTTTTATTGGGATTTGGCAAGAATTTAAAATTTCAAAAATTACGAAAAATATAGTTCTTCGACTAGTAATACGCTTATTAGATTTAGTTGTCTCATTGCACTTTGAACAAACTTCATACATTTAATGCTCCAATTTATAGACATGTGACGTCACAACTCATACCCGATTTATACGGAGCGTTTTAGCACCGCGCGAATAGAATCACTTTTTCGGCGGGTTGTGATAAAAAAACTATTATGATACAGCTATTTATCTTTTTACACGGACTATCGAATGAGATAAAAATATTTTTTTAGTCAAATACCCAATTGTTTCTCTTGCATTTTTGAAACAGGTTTTTAATTTGAAATGTTTTTTAAACATAAATACATAACCGCCTCCGTGGCTTAATGGCTACACGCTTGAACTTACAACCCGGAGGTCCCTGGTTCGATTCCCAGTGGGGATACCCGCTGGTGTTCGATTGGTTTGGTACCCCCAAACATTTTCTATGTCCGACTGGTTAGGTATACCACATTACCAAAGTCTGTCACCAAACAGCAGTGTTAATAGCACTGTTGTGTTCCGGTATGAAAGGTAGCAGAGACAGCACCTATTAGCTTGAGGATGGGTGAACACGCTTATCATCTAAGTAAGTGCAAACCCATCATACATTTTAAATAACATAAAAAAAATACGTTGAATCTAGTGACTCTATCTTTTTGTTATAAGACGGTTAAAATGAGTTAAGATGCGGTCTGGAGTGTTCGTGGAGTTCCCAGGGCTCCTCGACTTGCGCAGACGATGACCACCGAGAGGGTTTTAGTGGATGGAAATTCCACATAATATTTCACTTTTTCCACACTTTCTATTTCTTAATCTTGTTCTCCTAATAGACATTTCTAGACAACAAACTTCTCTAGAGAATCTTTCGGGTATCTTTAAAAGATTTCCACCTCGAAAAAAAAGGGTGGTCGCGTGGCTAAATGTCTATTAGGAGAACAGGATTAAGAAATAGAAAGAAGAAGAAAGAAAGGAGAAGAAAACTGAAACGGAATCCCATCACACATATTTACTGTACAGAATGAATAGATCACCGAGATACCAAAGCTGCAGGTTCCTCTCGTTTCTGTGTTGGCAATCATTAAAAGTAAAATATTTAATAACTGAAAACATTCAGTAAATCCATACTAATATTATGCATGCGAAAGTTAATTTGTTTGTGCTTCCTTTACATTGCAATGGAGAGACAGAATAAATTGTGTTTTTGTTTTAAATTAGTTGGAAGGTCAAAAATGATATAAACTGCTTTTATCCCGATCGAACAAGTGTTCCCGTGGGATAATTTGTAATGTGTACGCAGTCGAAGTCGCAGGCAAATGCTAGTAATTAATAAATGCGTTCTCATACAACTATATTTATTGTATTTATTCAAATTATGAATCCATGATTACGTTAGTAGATCTAGGGTACTACCACTTACTACGTACAGAACGTACGTTCACCGCCTCCCGCCGATCCGCGATACCTCACTTCCCCCGAAAGAGACTGACTCAGAAAATGTCCATTACGTAAGCAGACACGGACTACTCACACACACGCGAGTATACAAACGTCACCCGTTCGATGTGTGCCGATACGTATCACGAAATTTGTTCGAAGTGTCCGACGTGTGGTTACGAGTAAAATGACAGCATATCAGACATACTGAAGAACTTACACAATACAACATTCAATCACATAAAACAATGACACATCTAGTTGCGCTTGATCTGTGTATTGCGCTCGTTCCAGCGAACAGACGATACTGGGTCTTAGTTAAATAGTGACTGACCGTCACTTAAAATTAATTTCATATTTACTTTATGCACGATGTCTTCTAAAATACCCTAGTGAATAAGTATATGTATAATTTATCATGTAAATGAAATGTAATTTCTTTAACCACATTACAAAGGCTTTTCATATCAAGGTTAAGTATTATGGCCACACTCTTGGACTTACAATTAGAAGGTCTTAGGAAAGTATTAGAAGGTCCCGGGTTTTATTCCAAATTGTATTTTTTCGATCGATAAACTAAACACAAAATTCACGACCGTACTGTTACTGCGTTACAAGTTATAAATTATTGTAACTTTATTCAGGGAGGAAATAAGAAGCTCATTATTTTTTTAAAGTTTTTATTTAATTTCTAAATATACTGTCTACAAACTGATTTCGGTTTTGAAATAACTCCGTTTAAAATTTCTTATGTAAAAATTAAATATATGGGTAATTGGTATTTTTGAATTCTGTCTCACGGAATTAAAAGACAACATTATAAAGATATTCGTCGCAAAATGACTCAAGTACTATTTCTTAAATTAAAAATAAAATAAAATGTATTGAGCAATGTGTCTGTAACTCTATGTGTATAAACACAAAACTTTGTGTACACTTTGATGCCTACTTCACTTGTAGGTACATTTATTTATGTTAAACATAATTCGCTTTAATATAAAAATAATATTACATATTAAAACAATATGTCAGTCCCAAATTTACCATACAAAGAATTATCTTATTTTATACATATTATCATACGGGTAAGACCACAGACATAAATCTAACTAGATGAGGCAAGCGTACCTGATTAGCGTGCTTAGCATAATTGTAAAACACCTACCAAAACAGGCTTAAGGGGACTGATAAATTTGACCTAGCATTTCATTTCATGGGTTTTTTAAAAGCTCGGCACCGAAATGTTGTAAATCGATACAATGCTTTATTATGATTTGAAATTATGAAGGAACACTATAAACGTGATGAAATAATTCGATAAGAAAAGTTATTTTACGTGTCGTGCACTTTCAGCCGTTTACTATGTAATAAATTTTATTTCAGAGACAATTTCGAGTTTTTTAAATATAAAGTTAAGTTAAGTTATTAACGGCCTATTGTTTCACGACTAGAAGTGAAGCTGTTAGTCCTAAAAAAAGTTTTTAGCAAACATTTTCGACCACAGTAATCCCCTTAATACGTTTTTTTAGGCATCAAAATATTTCTCATTTGATTTTCATACAGTGCGTGTACCATGAAATTACGGAAATGATATATTATTCGTTACTGAATACTATCGGTAATGCTTCTCGGTCGAGATGCGAGTGATAAGGACAGAGTGATAGTTGTCGTTTCCGAGAACCCATGGTGAACACATTGACTTTTATGCAGCTTCTAAATAACACGTGTGCAGTCATAGCCCGTCAAAGACCCCGTTCTATTTTTTTTAAATAATTCTAATTTTGTACTTAAACAATTACTTATTCCTAACTTATTCACAATATTCTGTCAATCATCATTATATAAACAATACTCGTAGTTTAAGCAAAACCTTTGACCTACACCCGTGAACAATGCCATGTATAGAATTAGATAACTTATTAATGCCATACATTAAGCATAATATTGCAACTAAATTATGTTATACTCGTATCTAAACTAAATGACATTCCACATACTCCATTGCCAGATATGCCATTTTTAGGCAAAAATAAAAAGTGTTGAAAAAATATTTTATTGAATGCCATTTCCAGAAGAAGCTAACGCTACGCAATAATGAATTATATTTTAGAATGCCTTTATGTTTTCAAAATTAACTAGCATATTCTGACGCCGGCGGGTAAAAACAAATAATATTATGTTTAAAGGTCAATTTCAGTTGTAGGTAACTTATTAATAATTATCATCAGAAAGAAAGCATTGTGACCTAACTTGTAGTTAATAAGTAGATTGCGTGTCGAAGAAAGGAGTTAATTGTTTTGTCAGACGATTGAAATATTTCACTTCGCAAAACGCAATGTTAGTTTTCATTTATAAACACAGTAACTAGTTATAAAACAAAAATTACAACAAAATAGAAATCACATCTTGTTGTATAAATTTTATAAAAGGCAAGAATATTTAATCCACATAAATGGAATCACACCGCACCGGAGTAATATCACAGTTGTTTTACAATTGGACCCTAAAATATCTAAAATATTTTTGGTAACATGGTAAATACTCGCAAAATCCACCACTTTACAATCACAGACTTAACTTTTTTCTTCCAGTATTGTTTTAACAAATCACATTTCACATGACTTATTTAATCAAGACCCGCTATTATCTATAAATTCCCAGTCATTCCGATATCACCATTTATTTGTATCCACTCAACCATAAAACTAAATTATCATAACAACAAACTTAAAACAATAATTTTGTTACGTATCTAAAATTTTAATTTATAGATATAACAAAATCGTAATAATTTATGCTCATTCAATTTGTTTTAAAAAGCTGTGCAATAACTCTACTTGACCCATGGTTCACTTGATGATATTTAAGGAATTAATACCAAGGGGGGTGTTTCAAATCTGACCTGCATTTATACTATTTAAAAAATCAAGGAATAATCTTAAGAAATACAGAAAATTGTTTACATTTTGAGTGTACAAAATCATTATTTTTTATAAGGTTAAAACGTCAAATGTCATTTCATAACGCCATCTTGATTTTTAAGTTAAGTCTTGTCTGTTTTTAATGTTTTTATACAGGTATTCTAGATTAAAATATTCAAATATGATAATTAAATCACAATTATGACGTTTTAAAAGCAGCCAATCTACGATTGATACAAATCGTATCAATACAATCATACGAAGTGTATGGAATGCCGTAGCCCATGGAATTATTGCTCAGAAACAAATAGATTTTTCTATAAAAATCACTTTCAATGAAGTCAACCCACTGATCTTTTAAAGTAAATCCATTTGTGTGTAGCTGACACACATATTTTTAAGAACACTTTCAATGTAATTTTGCCGATGAATTTTTTTAATAAGTATTTTTTTGTATTATTTAAAAAAAAGTCTATGTTATGTTTCTTTAGATCAAATCATTCATCTCGAACTTTGCACTTATATCACCAGTATCTTTCTCACACTCTAGTACCTCTATACATATGCCATGATTAATCTGCAAACTTGTTATAACTGTTGAATTTTATCGCACTGCGTTTAGTTTCCACTTGAGCAGCACGAAGGCAGCTATCCTCAGGAACAATAGGGTGACAGTCAGCGCCAGAACATCCCACCAGAACATGTCAGGGGACATGGATATTTCTTCCAGGAATTGTCGAGGATATCTGCAGGAAAATAGAAAATATTAAGAATAAGGGGAAAGAATTCCGAATGAATTTCTATTTAAAAAAATTGGGGGAACGGATTAATATTTGCTTCTGTATTATATGCTTATATTTCATCTTCTTTTGTATTTTTGGCCCCGGCTGCCCCAAACTTTATTATTTTCGTATCTTTTATTTTACTTATTTTCTGTAATATTATCGTATGTAAGTATGTACAATTGTACATGTATCACTTCTTCTAATGAAGCGCTAGTCTCATTGTCATTAATGTGTGACATGAAGACCAAGTGTATATCCCTTTTAACAAGCGCTATGTAACTGAATCACATCCGTTTTTCAGTCTCTTTTTTGTGCGAAAATTTTGTGTATAATAATCGTTTTTGCCTCACCTGTAATGGCAATAAAGCGCTTGATTGCAGTCCAGCGTGGGCCTCTCCAAGCCGTAGATTGCTCCGACCAGCCCCTCCAGGCTGTACCTCAGATACGAGACGTATGATCCCCAGTAGAGGTAAGTGGGCAGGTCTCGGAGTGTCACCGCGAACCCGGCGAACATCATCATGGGTACCGAGAGAGTCGGCCCGAGGAATGTACCGTTCTGAGAAAGGAAAATAGTTTGCCATTGGTACCATAGCAGAGTCAAGCAGAGCCATTTCGTCACAGTTTCGTTTGGTCACAGAATTGGTCCATTTGCTCGTCAGTAGAACTTATTATTATAAAAGTCAGTATACGTGTTTTGTGCATCCATTGCAAACTGACGGTGTAAATATCAACCGCACCTTATCCATCAATTCAAAGATTTTTGGAATTGACTGACGTTTGTATTGCGTGGCTATATCTACTGCGTAAAGGCGGAGGTCTGCCTTCATTGTGTTTGTTATTATTTGAATGATTTGTTAGAAGACTGCCTCGGAAAAATAGCTCTGAAATGTATTTTGAATATTTGCTCTCTCCGTTCCTCTTATTTTTCCGATTCTCACACCACAAGCCGCAGCCCTAAGTCGAGGTCGAGCCCAAGCAGACTTGCTAGTAAAATCTTACCCGTCTGAGCGCCTTTCGCACTCCCAAACTGTTTAGTTGAAGCTGTAATTATCGCATTCACCACACCCATGAAGCATGGACATGGCAAATGGCAAAAAACAAAAGCTTGCACCACAAAGTCACCGGTACCTTAAAGGAATGAGTATAATGGTCTCACCACGACATTGAATGCGGCACCGATCATCAGACCGAAGCTCTGCGCCACGAGGACCGTGTACAGGGATATGGCGAAGAACATGAAGAACCTGGTGATGTCCAGCGGCTGGGACGACATCGTGTACACTATCACGCTGAATATGAAGCAGGATACTATCTGCAAGTACAAGATAAGCAGAGTTGTCAATGTCATAGATTATAGGCGAATTTGGAATATCATAAACATGGATTTGTAAGGTAAGTAAGGAATAGACGGATTCCACCTCTACAAAATAATACAACAATTCTACATAAAAACTATGTATTAGGAAATAAGTTAGCTACATTGTGAACAAAAATCCTAAATACAAATCGTTAGTTGAATTTGGATTAACTTACCGATACTGGTAGACCGACAATTGTAGTGGAAATGTAATAGGATCCCAGCGAGTACCATCTGTTGAAATGCTCCTTCGACAGCACTGACATTTCTGAAGGGACTGAAAATAGCAATAAACGCAATTAAATGTGATAGCTTAGGACACTTAAAAAGAGAATACTTTTTATCCTGATCAACTACGTGGTTACCGTGAGATAGTCGCAAACAAAAATACTTGAAATAAATAAATATTCGTCATATTGCAATACGATGTTGCGAACCTCATTACCGTCGTAGTGGTATTAAGTAGAACGATTTTGCCAATTCCCTGCAATTTCCCCTTAGTCGTCATTACATATACCCAATGAAATATTTTCTTTTTCCAAACACAAACCACGCGCAACGAGTGCTGTAGAAAACACAGTTGATGAACATAATTCTGAGAATGATATTCACTGTGTTCATCTAACTAATACATAACATACATGTGTAAGAACATACAATCATGTGGTTCATCAGTTGATGAACATAATTCTGAGGATTGTAATTCTCATGGTGTTCAATTAACAAATACTCAACATATATTTAAGAACAGTCAACATCATGGGCGACATCGCGTCTTTCATCAGTTAATGAACAGCATTCTGAGGAGAATGCTCACGGTGTTAATTTAACTAATACACGTCATACATGTTAGAACGATCAATATCATGTAGTTCATCAGTTGATGATAAGCATTCTCAGGCTTATGCGCATGGTATTCATTTAACAAATACACAACATACATTTAAGAACAGTCATCATCACGGGCGACATCGTGTGGTTCATCAGTTGATGAATAGAATTTTGAATTGTTATGCTCATGTTGTTAATTTAACAAATATACAACATACATTTAAGAACAGTTAACACATGGGCAACATCATGGGTTCATCAGTTGATGAACAGCATGAGCATGATGCCGACGATGTTCACATATAAATACATAAAGGATACTTACATGTAAGAATAGTTAACATCATGGGCGACATCATGTGGTGCATCAGTATAGCAAACAGCAGGTTATAATTCTCCAGGACCCTGGAGCCTTCGTTGCCAGCGTTGATGAACAGCATCCCAAGCATGATGCCCACAACGATGTTCACCATCAGCTGGAGGTGGGTCATGGTCTATGGACAGAACAAGGAAGGTCAGTGACAATTTTCAAGTTCCCGTACTGATTAAAACATTGCGGTTGTGAGTTTAGAGCGGGAAATAAATTTTAGGGTAAAAGAGGAGTTGTAGCAATAAAAGACGAAGTATGTGCTTGTATATTTGCTATTTTGCCACTTCCGCTTAATAGGTAGACATCTGTATGTATATATCCTAGCCCCATTAGGATTGACCACATCGAAGAAAAAAACTTGGGACTACTGGTAGGTGGAAATAAATGTTATGACTCATATGCAGGGTAGCCGGATATGTATGAGGAGGACAGGAGTTCAGTGGCGCACCGAGGGAAAGGCATATATGATGCTAGGCTCTGACGCAAGTTGGACATGATTATCATGTAAATTTTAATATTTTCCATAGTTTAACACCCTACTTTTTGAAACAAGTATAAAATACTTACAGAATCTCGTTTAGCCTTCAAGAACCCTCTCCTAATGAGTATAGATCTCTGATTGGATTGCGATGTTTCTTCCCATCCTTTCTCTCCATCTTCTTCCCTCATCAGACTCAATGGAAACTTCTTCCTGAGCGCTTCCATTGATTCTATACACTCAGGATTATCAAACCATTCCAATGCTTTGCCGTTCTCAGCTTTTGATGTTAAGAGATTTATTTTGTCTTCGCCGTACTCTGCGCACGCTAACTCGATTACTGGGGAAACAAATATAGAACGTTAGTTTGTATTCAAATTATTGTAAGTTCTAATTATGAGAGATAAATCAACGCTTGACCATAATCTCGACACTGTAAAGCGTCGAGTCGAGGTGCTGATATCCCTTTGCGATACTATGTCCAAAATAAAATATGTCCAATCGATAAAAACCAGCAAAGTGAATCAGACTCGCGTACGAAGGGTTCCGTAACATTATCTATAAAAATGGCAAAAAATCATGTCTGTTGTATGGGAGCCCCCTTAAACATTTGTTTTAATTTAATTATTATATATACAACTAAATATTCTGCGAATATCTACTTCTACCTGTTGCCGTTATCAATATCGAGCAAAACCGAGCAAAAAGTCACTTTTGTTGTTTGGAAGCCACCTTAAACATTTGTTTTATTCTGTTTTTTTAGTATTTTTTGTTATAGCGACAGAAATACATTGTCTGTGAAAATCTCAACTGTTTTTCTATCACGGTTCATTAGATACAGACGGACAGACAGACGGATGGACGCTGTTTGGCGGCAGACTTGGATAGCATGGTGAAACTAGCCTAACATGTAAAACCGAGTACCGACAGGTACCCCACTGGCAATCGAATCCGGGACCTCAGGATTGGTAATCCAAGCGTGTAGACATTGGACCACGGAGGCGATTCCCGGATAGTTATTATTGAAAATAATACACATGCATTCCGACTGTACATGAGCGAAATTCCGGAGAGCTAACTTCAGAGGGGCCTACATAGCGTGCGAGTACTGTACTGGTATGTATGCCTCCAACTGCAATTATCAGCCTGTCTCAGTCTCATTGCAAAACAGGTTTGAAAATAAAATAAAAGTAGTGTATACAGGAAGACTTGGAATTAGCGATACGATAGCATATACAGACAGACAAAAAGTCGAATTTATAACCACGTTGTTCTTAAAAGTTGATTGGGAATAGTTATCAAAATAACCAGTTTCACTGTAAAGGAAGCCAGATTATTTTAATTATCTAGTTTCCTCTCAAGGCTGGATTGTGAACGTCATCAGCAGTGTCAGTTCAATCAACCTGTGCCCCTGAGCCTGTGCCCTCGCTTCGCTACAAAAAATACTGAATGCTACTGGTTATTTATAGTATATACTCGCACGAGGACTCGTGTGTGCGGTTTTGAAATAACAAAAAAAGACAAAAGAATACGATTATCTTAATTCTCACACATTTCAATATTGGAAAGATCATAGAAGGGTTCCGCAGTTGAATTATCATCAACGTAAGCCAGGAAACGTCCACTGCTGGACACAGGCCTCGACCGTGGTGTGCCACATTGACCAGCCGCGAGCCACTTGCATCCAGTAACTTCGGTCCGTCTAATAGGGGGACGGCCCGGTGTACGTTTCCCGGTACGTGGTCGCCACTCGAGAACTTTTACTTCGCATCGGTTATCCGTTCTTCGAGCGATGTGGCTTGTCCATTGCCACTTCATCTCACTGACTCGTCGAGCTATGTCAACCTATGTGACCTTAGTTCGGATTTCCTCATTACGGATTTTATCATGTAGAGAAATTCCGATCATCACTTTGAGCTTGTTTATTCGGGCCACAGTAAAGATCAAGCCACGTTTCAGTTCCGTATGTCATCGCAGTTGCATACTATAACAGTAAGTACCTGCATTACCAATCTACTAGCATATTGTTAAGGTATAATATATACAAATACATAAAATAAGTAAATTATGAAGGTTTTCGACTATTGTTTTAATTACCATCCTTACTGATATTATAAGTGCGGTGTGAGTTTGCTTGTTTATTTGTTTTTTAGTCCTTCCTTTCTGCCGTAATGGAAGGTCAGAATGACTTGATTTTTTATATAGGGATAATTGAAAGGCTGGAAAATGACATTTTTCTCCCGTTTCTCTCGTCGAAGCGGACGACGTTGCAGGAAAATGTAGTCACAAATAATTTGCCACAGCTTTTATAAATAAGCAATTATACACGCCTACGAGCCCAAGCAAATTGCCTGCTACAAAGCTCAGTGTGCCTACCACCAACAAAAACCGGTTCCTTTATTTTGGATAATTCGTTAGGACCGTTTTTACACGTGTAAACGAACCAAAAATATCCACATACCATAATCGGCGGGGTTGTGGTATATCGGGCAGGGTATCCCGGCCTGCTCGAGGTAGGGCACCAGATTCCTCGTGGTTCCCTGGTAGAGGCACTGTCCTGAAGCCAGCACGTACACGTGGTCGAAGAGTGCGAACAGCGACGCTGAGGGCTGGTGGACCGTGCAGACTATAGTGCGGCCCTGGTGCGCGAGGCTCTTGCAGAGCTGGACGACATGCGTGCACGACGAACTGTCCAGACCTCTGAAATCAAATAATGATAGACGAATCAAGTTTTTTAACCACCGTTATACCTGCGTCTTACCAGCTGTCTACTGCCGAATAGCAGTGCTAATAGCACTGTTCTCTTCTGGTATGAAACGTATAAAGGCAGCACTTCATTAGCCTGATACTTCTGGGTGAGCACGCTTACCATACAACGACTTCACGTCACTTATAATGAGATGAGATGAAGTCCAAGTGCAGACTAATATTATAGGTGTTCCCTTGGCATTGATTCTGAAATTCATTTGGATGTAGTCCTTTATTTTACCATTGGGTTTTGAGTGTCATGTGCAACCAACTGTACATAAGTACATACGCGTAAAAATTTTCTCATCCCAGACACTGCATAGAAATGTAGAGATATCTGTACCAATTCCCATACATCGGATGGATGACATTTGTATATTCGCGCATGTGTGAGTGAAGACTCCGACTGATACCATAATATATTTCATTAGATTGAAATCTATAAAAACACATGTCTGTTTCGTGCTTTAAGGACAAAAGACACCGAGCTTCCCATTATTCCACAAAAACAACAACGATTCCAATTAATTCGAACGAGTACTGTGCACGAAGTGAACCCTTTCTTGCAGGGAGAGGTGAGGTATCGCGGGTCGATGGGGGGCGGACGTCCGTTCTGTTCCCAGCACACAAGAACAATAATGGGCATAGTGGGGTTGAGTTCGCGCATCCCGGGTTACAGATGGCCATCTCAACGCGATCGAAATGATATTTCCCTCTCTCGCCTCGGCAAAGAGACCCGAAAATCGTTTACAGCGCAGTCAAGGACATTTTTAGGGTTTTCAAGTTCTTTGCCTTTAAATATACTAAATTAATTCTGCGGTTAAACGCAAAACTACCTATTAAAATTGAGAGCAACGAAGATTGCCTTACGTGGTTGGTTCATCTAGGAACATGATGAGAGGGTTGTTGATGAGCTCCAGGGCTATAGAGAGCCTCTTCCTCTGCCCCCCGGACAGCTGAGCCGCCCGCGTGTTCATGTGCTCGTACAGACCCAGGTTGGTCAGGATGTCTTCGATCTGGAAATATAATGATGAGAAGTTGAATTATAAACTGACGGAAACTACCAATATATATATATTGTCATTTAGTAAGAGTCTAATGAACCTGATAATTCTTATTTTAAATATGAGAGTGAGTGGCTTGTACCAATTTATGCCTTGAACTGAATACGACGAGAAATGTTTCGTACTTGTTCTTATTGAAAACGAGTTTTAAGTTTCCCTATGGAAGAAGGGGTTGTGTATCCCATACAAAATTTAGTCGAAAATAATAAATCAATTAAAGAACACTCTTTTCAACCGACTTCAAAAAAGGAAAAGGTTCGTAATTCGACTGTATGTTTTTCCCCTATTTGTTTTGTGTATGTTACACAATAACTCGTCCAATTATGATTCGCTTTCGATGATTCTTTTTTTTTGGTAGAGCATACTTCTAAGGTGGTCCCATAAAGATTTTTACAAATTTGACAAAAACAAAAATCAAACATTATAAATCTACCTCTAAGGGTTGAACATTTCAGGAGATGAATGCTATAGGCTTGTAGGGCAGTTGAAGTAGATTTCTAGTTCTTTTTGAACGCGTTAACTACTTTTTTAAAATGTAATTGTAAATGAAACAGCTAGTTTTATTTTTAAAGTACTGTATTCATAGCATAGGGTATGACGGTGCGCAGAGGAAATAATCAATTCACATAGCACCTAGTTTTATCTAACAAAACATCCCTTGTTTTGTAATGGTCGTCACAGGCATGTCGAAGTGCACTTTTGTTATGGATATGTTATGCAAAACAGTCGTTGTGGCTTCTTCCTATTGTGTTACTGATGTGAAAATATATCAACCGCGACGCACGTGCATACCGATCTATTTGGATCACATGGCAGGATCCGATGATTATGCATTGACACGGAAAACTATATTGAAAATGCACGTGTACGTTTATAGTTTCAAACGTAATGTTAATGCGTAGTAGAAGACTTTCATATTTTATCATTATTATTGATTTATTAAATAAATGCCACCATTTCATGAACCAGTCACTTCATGATGTGGGAAATTCTAAGATCGGGCCTCTACGTTCAAATTAAAATATGTTTATTGCATTCATGTACATATAGTCATTTTAAATAATGTTTGGATTTACATACATGTACCCTGTCAGGGCATAGCAAAATGTATACAAAGCAAATTTTATCCAGTAGTAATAATTCAATGTCAAATCTTATGCAATAATAATTCAATGTCAAATCTTATACAATAATAGTTCAATGTCAAATTTTGTACAGTAATGGTTCAATGTCAAATTTTATACAATAATAATTCAATGTCAAGTTTTTTATACTATAATCTAAAAAAAACAATAGATCGACACAACACATCGACACAGAGAGGGACGAAACTATGATAGTAGATAGTTACTCGTACATACCACTTCTCCTTTCTCGTATTTGTCTAGGTTTGTTGGCAGCTTGAGTTCTGCCGCTAGCGCCATGTTCTCATTGACGGTCAGCAGGCCCTGGAGACGGTCGTCCTGCTGGATGTAGCACGACATACGCTTGAACCGTTCTGAAAGCACACATAGGTCACGTAAAGAGAAAGAAAGATAAGTAGTATACTACTTGGTTTCGTTAGGAAGTAGACAGATAAGTAGTGTAATAATAAGCGACCCGTTGAAAGAAATATAAATATTAGTCATCATTATCGTGTTTATAGAAGAATCGAAGAATCTAGAGCAAATATTTTGTAGTTATTCTGAGACCTTTAATTCCAGATTTAAAAGCTAAATGACTCATCACGTGTCAAAACGCAAATAAAATCGTTTTATCGTCACTTAATCCGACGTGCTAAAGTTGTTGTCGTTGTTTATACCTAAATGTATGAATTAATTATTGGAACGAAGTTCCTTATCGCACGGTACGGGCTTGTAGGATGGGGGCTAGTCGAAAAAAAGTTTAAGACTTTTCGTCAGGATCCTTTCTTAAGTGTAGATGGTTATCAATAGCGCACAAGACTCCACGGAAAAAACAATGAATGTCAAAAAATTAAAAATAAGAGATTTTTATACGGTTTTTAAGTCTGCATATTTTATGTTCTTTTATGCAAATATTGAAACAAGTCATTGCTATATAAACATTTATTCTTTAATGTTATTTAAAAAATAAACTTTAGTTTTATATTTTAGTAATTATTGCAGAAGACATTTCCGTTTCTTGGGTTGGATGAACAGATAGAAATTGAGCAATTTTTTAAGGTTTTACCCAATTCAGATTGATGTATAAAAATACACCAATAACCCGATAGATGGCATTAAATGGTCAGTGTCACAGAAAAAGTGACATCCATTGTTTTTACCCACGACGGAACGGAGACAGGGTATGCGTTTAGGGTGAGAGGATGTTTGTTTGTGTGTGTGTTTGTTTGTTTTTCCTGTGGAGTCTTAACCTATTGGCTGTGCCCAGTCAGGAGCTTCGTTTCAACAGAGTGTACCACGACACTCATGCTTTGTATCAATCGATTTCCAATCTACGAGTATGTGTTAAATCATCAAATGGCCAAGGACAAATCTTTAACGCTTATTTTGAGCTCCCTTGTAGGTTTAATTACAGATTAAAATACCTAATTACTGATCACGTGGCAAAAAAGAAAATGAAATCGTTTTATCGTCACTTAATCCGACAAATCCTTGGTCGATGTATACGTATCTGAATATATTTCCTTGCAGTCACAGCCCACAATCTCTCAGCAGATATGATGCCATATAATACATAAATCTTATAATTTATTGTTGTTACGCCAAAATCTTGCTTGCTAACATTCTTGTTGTTTTGGTAGCGGTGACCAGCCTGTGTAGCATGAGAACCGTGGGAACGGTGAGAATTAGATATTGTTATATTTAAACGTCAAAAATCTAAACGATTTTTTAAATCTTTATTCTTATTCTTATCTTCTTTCTTATTATTATTTTTCTTATCTTTATTCTTATTAAATTAAAAAAAATCTTTATTCAATGAGTAGTACCCCCTGTACTGGATATCGATGCCGTTTCTTATTATTTGAAACTTTCGTTGAGTTATGGAGTATAGACAAAGTAAAAGAAGTCAAAAAAGTTGTGAGAAGGTTGCGCAACTACATGTTAGCGATAAATCTGTACTAGGTGTTATTTATGCCTCAATTTCGAAGATATTTTCAGAAGTAACTGGCTCTGTGGGGCAAAGTATGTGCTCGCGAGATCTACAGCTCACAGAGCCACTCGTTGTGACATTAATGTTTAACGAAAGTTTCAATAATTTAAATGATCAGTAATCTTCAAGAGCAATGTGTTCCATCGTCTTAAACCCATTATATATTAAAATAAGTGTTGTCACTCACTCATGTTCCGTCCTCTTCCGTTGATGAATATGGCTCCACCGACTCCAGTGATCCTGTACCCTGAGAGGACGTCCAGGAGTGTGGACTTGCCAGCTCCGGAGGGACCCATGATGGCAATCAGCTGTCGGGGCTGCAGCCTGCCGTTCACTGAGTGCAGGATCTGCTTGTAACCTATAAAGACCAGAGACATGCGTTACTTTAATATAAAATTGACTTACAAAAGATTAATTTCAAGTCCGGCCTGCATAAAACGGCCCAGTTTGAGTCGAGTCGGACTTGCGCACCGAGGGTTCCGTACAGAATATGAATAAATGCGTTCAAAAATAACTAGAATACTTCAATTGCCCTAAAGTCTAAAGCATTCATCTAAAAGCATTCATACCCTAAAATGTTCACGCTTAGAGGTAGAATTATCTGAATTAACATATTTGGTTTTGGTTGATTTTCTCAAAAAGCTCTAAATCAATTATGCCATATATCTGTCTGTATATATCAATACTTAATGATCGATACTTTTATCCCAAAAATGCGACCACGCATGTGAAGACCCGGTTAATAAATTAAAATTAACAAAAAAAATTGGTTGCCTGTAAAGTCGGTATACGGGCGAAAGTTTTACGTGACAACAACTTTGAGTGGTAATATAATTTTAATGTGAATATTCATTCGTATAGTAGGAAGAAGGATGAAATTTAGGCGGGCTAACCATGCCCGAGTGGAAGGGACGCGTGCCTCTCACTCGCTCTCATTGTGAGCGCATAACGTGAGCGGAGCGTAACGCAGTTTCTTGAAGTGTCACCCGGCAAACCAATTTATAAGACGTTGTCACGTCAAAAATTATACGAATATGTATCAGCTGATAATCTTCAAACTGCTGAATCGATTTTTACCAAATATAGCTATGAACCACCGCAAGGCAACTTGCTTTCACGTAAAAATAACGCATTAAAATCGGTCCACCCGTTCGAGAGCTATGATGCCATAGCCCAGCACAGCCATTGGCATCAAACTTACCCCTTTTTCGTAGGGGGTTAACAATACGGATATTTATTTAATATGTAATAATTTATGCGAATTATTGGTTCCAAGCGCACTACGAGTATTGCACCATCGCACTACATGCAAAATTGGCAAGTCCTACGCACTAGCCCAGGTTGCATTCGACAGGGCGATCATTTTTCACTGCTATTGTAATTAAAATCATGTCTAAGCTAATATTTATTGTGAAGATAATATAATGTTGATATGATGACGTCTTACATGGGCACTAGCGTTTCCTAACGACACTAATTCCATGTATAAACGCCCAATGTGTAAATTGTATTGTGTAAAAAACTGAAATAGCGACGGAGTATTCGTCGCCGTGGTAGCTCAGTTGGATAGAGCGTCAGTCCTTGAACAATCGAGATCTGGGTTCGATCCTGGCTCGTACCAATGAGATACAATTTGTTATTTGAAATTTATGTATGAATGATTACCATTACCATTGGCTGGTCGGTGAAGGAAAACATCGTGAGGAAGCCTGCACACTCCTGAGAAGACATTCAAAGGTGAGTGTGAAGTCTACCAATCCGCACTGGGCCCGCGTGGTGGCCTATGGCCCATCTCTGTAGGAGAGTAGGCCTGAGTCCTTGAAGTGGGGCTGTTGTTGATGATGACGTATTCGTCTACCTTTTTTGTTTGTGAACAGTATGGGAAAAGATAAATTTCAAAAATGGAATATCTATTCGCACACGTTACTCACACATACAACAGGTCATTTACTTAAGTTTTAAACATATGTATGAGAATCGAAAAAGGGATATCGGATAGTAAATCACTTTTAAACAATACGTCAATCTCTATGCATTCAGCAAGATGGTTAGATTTTGTTTATTTTGACAGTTCTTATATAAATTGGCCCTGGAATAAGAAAAAAGAACAGTGGTACCACTTAAACAACGTTAAAATGTAAACATGACCATTATGCCTTTCGATTGAAAATGAATGTAGTTACAGAGTGATGATACCGTGCAGCTTGACTTTGTACACACACTATGATTAGTAAATGTTTGTATAATTATTATTCCATTTGTATAGATTGTATAAGGACTGCTAATTGTATCCACAATGTAGTCAAATCGCTTTAGAGTGTATTAGTTAATGTTTCTCAGAGATGAGTCTATACGAGTATGTTTCAAATTCGATGTGCACTTACACTAATTAAAAAATCAAGTAATAATCTAAACATCTATGGAAAAATAATAGAATTACTTTTTTGCATTTATGGTAATAGTACACAAATTTTTGTACCTTTTGCACTAAGTGACAATGTCAAATGCCATTTTACTGACGCCATCTTTGTTTTCAACGTCAAGTCTTACCTGTTTCGTGCGTTTCATATGTTTTTGTACAAATTAAAGGAAAATATACAAAAATTGAAGCTAAATCACTTTTATTTGATAATAGTCTTTTAAAATAATAAGTGTACAAGACCGGGCCTTGGCTCCATACATTCGGAACGTGTCATTTATGGAATGTTTATGGACGTCAGCCTAATTTATTCATAGCGTCAGCCGGATGCAATTATAAGATTAATGGATGGAAACTTCAAACAAACCATTTGTGATAATCTATTTACAAAAATACTAAACGATTACTAGAAACACAGTAAAGATAAGATATGCTTAATGGCCTTTAAAGTAAATAAATATTACATAATAATGGTCTGAATTAGGGATAGAGAGCGAGAGTATGTCGGTGGGGTGTAATAGATTATAAAAGAGAAAAGAATGCATTTGATAGGTATATTTTGCTACTACAGTGCCATCTATCCATGAATGAATAACTATTTTCGTCTTTGGACACCAGATTTTGGCAGAATTACCATGAAGTTGGTAGTTGCCATAAACATTAAGAATTGAATTGAACTATTTTCGTATCAATTTAAGAAATTGTATGTAATTTGGATGACATATTTGTCATTTATCACCATCGAACTGAACACTACGATTGTTTTGCTTATGTCCACAATCAGACTTTATGCTAAGTGATGATATGGTCTTGGATGGTAAGTACATGCTTGCCTACACATACTCTAGTTACTCCGGGAGACATTCAGGTTATAGTACTAGGGGAACATGTAAGGGCAGGTAATTGCACTTCTATTCTGGACGAATAATAAAAACCGGCCAAATGCAAGTCGGACTCGCGTATGAAGGGTTCTGTACCGTCGTGTAGGTACTTTTTAAATGTTTTTGAAAAAGAAACAAGTGATACGCTGAAACAATACGTAAATACTTGTAAATTTGGCTCGTCTGCACTTTAGGTGACTAAAACTAGCGCCTTCAAACTTTTTTTACTTATAGAACTACTTAAAACTAACAACTGTGTAAAATCTCAGATTGCGGAAATGCGCCGTTTTAACGATATGATTTTTTAAAGTTTCAGAAAATTCCTTAGCACAACGCCATATTTAAGTGAAAACCAAGTGCACAGATAACTATATATTGAAAACAGACCTAACTAAAGAGATTGCAATCACTGACAATGATGTTTAAATTCGCCATAAAGAGGATATAATAATATATGACTGGTAGTCAAAGATCTATTACCATACAGCCTTGTCTAAACTGGCATTTATTTTTCATCATGCAAAATATGTATTACGTGAATTTTGCTAGCGCCTTCAAACTTTTTTAGAATCAAATTTGTCCCAAATCCCAGATTGCGGAAACGCACCGTTTTAAAGATAAGATTTTGGCTCGCCTGCACTTTAGGTGACTGCAACAGACCCGGAGATGACTGCAGGGCAGAAATCCCGTCGGATAGATTAGGTTTGTTAGGTTATTTTTTTTATACAGACCCGGAGATGACTGCAGGGCAGAAATCCCATCGGATAGATTTGCATGATGAGTTCTACAATCCAAAAAAATTTTAGTCACCTAAAGTGCAGTCCTTCCAAGATTTTTTAAAGTTATACATATTTTCCATAAAATATCGCAATTTTTAGTTGAAAACAAAGCTTAAGAGGGTTTATCCACAAAATATCTTCCCCCGAAAGAAGAACCGACACAAAACTGACATTTCCTTTATTAATCTTCTTGAAGACAAGAAGAAAATCGTCATTAGTTCTTACAGCCATGTCTTGGTTTATTTTAGTCCCTTATGGTGAATTTTAGGCTAAAGCAGTTTTTCAGTATTCTCAATGAAATGTATATAATACGGAGTAAAATAAAATATGGAGTTAAAAGTGTGGTTCAAGGAATCGAGTGGGTGAAATAAAACATCGTCACAAATAATACAACCAGGGCAGAAACACATGGTTATTCCAACCCCAAAGCACGAGCCGAGCGAAGCGTGCCGCGGCAGCGGCCGGCGAAGTGCCAGAAACGAAATGCTGGCGTTTAACTATCTCTACCCCACCCTATCTATCGTTTGTTAAAATTTTCATTGAGTACCGTTTCCGGCACTTGGACGAAAGATTGTTGTATTTGTAATACATATTTTGCATGATGAAAAAGAAACACGCAAAATAGGCGCATCTGACGTCGAGTTGCGGAAACCTGCCCCGATAACGAATACGAATGATGAAAAATAAATGCCAGTTCAGACAAGGCTGTATGGTCCTAGATCTTTGACTACCAGTCATATATTATTATATCCTCTTTATGGCGAATTTAAACATCATTGTCAGTGATTGCAATCTCTTTAGTTAGGTCTGTTTTCAATATATAGTTATCTGTGCACTTGGTTTTCACTTAAATATGGCGTTGTGCTAAGGAATTTTCTGAAACTTTAAAAAATCATATCGTTAAAACGGCGCATTTCCGCAATCTGAGATTTTACACAGTTGTTTGTTTTAAGTAGTTCTATAAGTAAAAAAAGTTTGAAGGCGCTAGTTTTAGTCACCTAAAGTGCAGTCCTTCCGTAAATTTATCTAATTTAATTATAGCTGTCAGTACAGGTATTTATTAAGATTATTTGACTGTAATCCCTTTAATTTTTCATTCATTTTTATTGTACGTTGTTTTAGCGTCACCAGAAATACATATTCTGTGAAAATTTTAACTGTCTACCCATTAGGGATCATGAGATACAGCCCGCCGGCGATGGACGTACGGATGAACAGCGAAGGCTTAGTAATAGGGTCCCGTTGGTTACCTTTTGAGTACAGAACCCAAAAAAAATGACCAAGTGCGAGTCGGATTCGCGAACGAAGGGTTCCGTACAGAATATGGGTATTTAATATACAGAAAACCAATTTTAAGAATTTAGTTGTATGTTACATCGCAAATCTAAAACGTTTGCTGTATGGGAGCCCCCTGAAACATTTATTTTATTCAGATTTTTAGTATTTGTTGTTATAGCGGCAACAGAAATACATCATCTGTGAAAATTTCACCTGTCTATCACGAAAATCTGCGAAAATTTCAACTCTTAACTATCACGGTTCATGAGATACAGCCTGGTGACAGACACACAGACGGACAGCGAAGTCTCAGTAATAGGGTCCCGTTTTTACCCTTTGGATACGGAACTCTAAAAGAGAAACGATTTGTAAAAAATGTAGTGTGGAAGCCATTCTTCTGGTTTGACGATGCCCTCTCTGCTATTATTTTCTATGCAGGTGGAGGGATGAATCTGAGGTCTTTGATGATGCTACGTATCCCAGGCGTCAGGCAAAGCATCAGTTATCAAGACAACAGGAGCCAGCCACTTGGTCGTGTGGCGACCCATTTGGTCGCAGGTCAGTTTCCGCGGTCCGCCCTGACCTGAGATACACTGTGTTGACGTCAGAGATTAGCCCCAGCTTGCCTTGGGTATCTTTGTACACGAGTACTTACCTCCTTGGGTGTAACCTCAAAGCTCCTTACTGATTAAGAATAGAGAAGTTTTTAAACTTATCGATGTCGATTGGAGCTAGTTTAAATAAGTAATGTGACGGCTAAATCAGCGCTGTGGCTTCCTACCGCAGCACAGTACTGAGTTGTTATTTTGTTTAAAATGGTTTATTTTTAAATTTAAACTTGTTCCTTTGTATCTTTTAGCAATATTTTTAAACAGATAATTATTTTCGATTCAATCTTACAGGTTAACGAGTAATAGTCGAACAAAGCATAACATATACTTGTAGATGTCAAAAAGAAAATTTCTTACAGATTCCATTCAAAATTACTTTTCATTTACGTTTGAACTTATTGTGAAGGGCAACTACGGAAACTTACACTGCGCGTGGCCCGACACGCACTTGGCTGCTTGTTGTTTTGTAATCCTCACGTTTTTTTTAAAAAATGAATTCAATGTGTTTATTCGCCGTTCTAAACGCAGGGCTCACGTGGAGCGAGTACATTCCCGACCCTATGGCTCTAATTTCAAGCGCCTTAAGATCTATTTTATGGTAGTATTGTGAATTTTAAGACAAGTGTCATACAAAGTTTATTACTTGATTAGTTAAGCGCCTCAAAACTATGTTTTTTCGTATTTATTTAGTTTTTATTCTCTGTTTAGTTCTTCTATCTTCTATCTGATTTGTTTTATATTTTTATTTTTATTTTTTGTATTCTTTTTTCCTCTTCATATGCGGAGGAATCTTTTATATGTGGAAGCTTATAATTGGCCAATGTTTGTCTATATTACTGCAAATATTGTAAATAAAGCTGTTAGCTTTCCGAAGAAGAAAAAAACCTTAAATGGAACGTAACTAAAAAGGAAATACATCATGTTTATAAATAATGGAACATCTTAATTATTTAAACAAAAAGTTTTAGCGGGCAAACGACTTCAGCTAGTACGTTGAAATATCGACCTGTTTGAAGATTTATCCCCAAGTTAACGATTCGTTCATTATAAAACTCAAATGAAACATCAAAGGTGATAAAAGCACACGTTTTTGAACACCATACAAATTTGTATCCGGATAACGTTAACGTATAGCAAATTGTTATTTATTACGGAACAATTAAATGTACCAAGTACGCAGTTAATCTGTTTACATACCACCTATAACTTAAGTTATTCGATATATTATTGTTGAAAACATGTCTGTTTTGATTCTGATAATAAAATGGACTCCAGCATGATTTGAATAATATTTACAAATATGAATCAATTCATCAGCGTCTTGCAAGAATCGTAGAATAGAATAACATTTAAATTAAAAATCTGGCCAAATCAAATCGCACTCGAGCACTAAATAAAAGTAAAAAAGTAAGCATAGTGCGATGTTAACTATGAAGTTTCCATAAAGTTGTCATCATGCTACCGATTTCTTGGAATTATTGGAAAGTTTACTAACTGCGATAGTAGGCATCGCGCTACAAAATCAATTTTCCGCTCCATCGAAAGAAGCGTACAGACTTTATTACGAGCACCTTAAAATAATGTTTATTTTCCCGACCGCATAACTAAGTCTCAAAAACTGTACTAAATAGAGGTTTTGCTCAGGTTTTTCTGTAATATTGACACAGGACTGTCTACTGTGATTATATCAGATATCAGTCGAAAACTTTGCAGCAACGAAAATAATAACAATAGAAGTGAGTTCAAGTTTGTAGCTATCTACGTCGAGCAGATTACACTCTCTGTATGAGGGTAGGCCTGTGCCCCTGCAATGGGGACGTATAGAGGCTGTTGATGATGACGTCGAGCAAAAATTTACCGAAACTCTCAAGCCCCTTAAAATATTTATTGCATATACATAACATAGTACAGACAGTTAATAGCTTAGAGTCTAAGTAACATCAATATTATTAGTCTAAGCCTTAGATTAAGAGGCTATGTTGGTTAGACGTGGTCGCGTTCAAGGTTGCATTGTTTTGTAGCTGTCCCTATCCGAGCCCTATTCTACCCGAGCGCGTACGGTGAGACAGCAAACACCACGCGAAGTTATCCACTCGTTATTTGGATGTTTCGTAGTCCAGGGATCATTTGAAGGATACAGTATATTATGTAGCCATTTTTTTAATACAGTATACTAATGAAATTTCAGATTGGTGGGTTTTTCCAAATTGTTCTAAATCGATTCATACTCTTGTAAATCAGGTTCAAAGTTGGGGCTTTTTACTACCGAAAAATGCAATACTTTGACGCCATGTAACTCTGGAAGTATATATTTAAACGAAAATCTGACTCACCACCGACACAGATATTTGTTTCTAGATTGTGTCTGGAAAATTTCATAGATTTTCATAGCTTAATACTCAAAATATGACTGGACTACGTTTGTATGGGCGCTTTGACACCGGTATATCCTCTTAACGATATTGATGTTACAAATCAGTCTGTGATGTACACAGAGAAATTACTAACAACATCAGTGTTGTAGTTTTAATTTCATTACTAATCTAGGCTAAGTTTACTAACAAATCTAGTTTAAAAGTAATTTTTAGTTTGTAATATTGTCATTTTGTATTTCATGGGAATAAAACGCTGCAAATTACTAATTAATTACAATTTAAATTGGGGCATTACAAGATACTTATTAACGCAATAAATACTACAAACAAATAATATGGATTCATTATATACTGATTCATTGTATACTGCGAAAATAAAAGAAAGAAGAAATGACAGCGAAAAGATGGAGATCGGAGTTGAAAATATCTAAGTTACGATACATGCAAACTGTCAAACATCCATTGTTTTAGGTACTATCGTATAGTATAATGTAATTCGTAATCAATTAAACGACCTAGTTCCAGTAGCTCCACACACATACAACTCTCCCGATACTCTACAGCTAGCTACTAGTATTGCGGAACACATGAGTTGGGTTTGGTTGTGTTGTGAAACCTACAACACAATGTCACACTTTTGTTTGTTATCTATTCACTATTAGGTAAATGTAATTGATTCTTGTGTCGATCACAAAGTTCAACGTAAAGTGTTATACTTGGATTCACTTGAAGACGTTATCCCTCGCCTAATGCTTCCATACTAAATTTCTGTTGCCATAATCTTTTGAAATAGAACAGCTGGCTTTGATAAGTAACTACTTAAAAATTGGAGTTGAAACTATAGTGTCACGAAATAAATCACATTAATTTACAACTTTATAGTTAGCTACAATAGCCGCTACGCTTCTAATGGTTCATAGATGGCGCTTTGAACAATAATCGAAAAAAGTGTTTGAAATGAAAATTGTGATTCACTGTGAAGTTGTATGTTAATGATACTCATTTCGCGACACAATCTGATGATCAGTTAGGATACTTTCTGAAGTCGATGCGTAAAGTCGCGGGCTGTAGCTGTGTAGTTTATTTTTTTGTACTTCCTTTACGTCGTAAGAGTAGAGTCAGAATTTCACGATGTTTGTATAGAGATAGTTGAAGGGCTGAAAAAGGACATAGGTCACATTTAATCTATGTCATTTTGAATCCCAATCGATCAAGATGTTTCCATTGGTTACGTTCTGAAGTCCGCGCAGCTAAAAATGATGTTTACATCGAACATATACTTTTCGTGTGAGCACAGGTGTCAGAGAACCATTAACGAAACAAAGGCGAGCGTGATTCCGTGAAGGAATAAACTCCTTTGTTAGATACACATATAAATACTCGATGTTATTGTCCCAACATGAGGCGCTGATTCATTCAGTTCTTCCTGAATCCTTGTTGTGATTTGTGCCATTCATTATACTTACACCTACCTCGGTTTACGATGCTCTATACACATAAATTTGAAAATGGAACACTTATAATACACAAATCCAGAAATATAGAACCCAGATGTTCCGAGATTTATTCGCTTTAACATTTTCTTTTTAGACAAGTTTGCTCCGTAGAAGAAATTATTAACGAGCACACTAAGAAAGAGTCGATCTTGAAATAAATCATTTTCAAGGCAAAAATATTGAGATCGAAAATTCGTATAAGTACCGTCACAGACCTACCGATTCTGTTTTGATCTAACAAAACGGTCCGGACAGAGTCTTGCTTGCTAGCTTTCCAATTCTACCTAGACCTGGAACAACAGCGGTAAGTATGGGAAGGGGCTTAGTAATACATAAGAAAGCTATTCCCAAGTCAATTCAATTCTTACGCATTTATTTTAGCTTTGCATTTCTTTAAACAATAATACTGGGTACATAATGTACCTACATTCGTGTTTGTAAGAGTACAACGAACCAAAATCAACCGAAACAACATTTGACATGCAGCCAGTCGACAATTACTTCCGTCGAACTAAGCATCCAGTTATGTGACCTCCTTGCATGACCCGCTGAAATGACCCAGTTCGGGTATCAGCTGTGCGGTGACGTCACACGGCCGTTGACCCCGCGATAACGCGCCATTACGACGAAATGCCCTCCCCACGTGCGCATGCGGTCTTTGTTTGGCGCCCGCGCATTGTTTCTGAACGTTTGCTCTGCTATCCACCGGACAATGGATTCAGATGTTTGTATATGTCCTCTGATAAACGCTGTTTTTGTTGTAATAAGAAATGCCTTCAGATGACAAGTATAGAGTTTTATCTTATTTGTCAGTGCTGTTCTTTATTCAAAGGCATTAAATTATACTAAAAGTAAAGCAGAATAGATTATTTACGTTACCTTTTGCAATGGCAATGTTTTTGGGGGACTTTGACGCATATTGTTTTCAATATCACATGGATTTGCCATAAACACTACTCTTGGTAGGAGGGTTGATGATCGCAGCGTATGTGTTTTGTTTAGTTGCCTTATGTGTACGATAAATATATAAAGATAATGGGGTGTTTAATTCTAAATCTGAAATCACAATTCTATATAATTACTATTTTTTCTTTCGCCTTCTCTGCATATAACACTTCCCGAATAAATTCATTGATGTCAAAAATCACTTTTAACTTTTTTTGGACTTTTCGAATAACGCAAGGTAAGGCTGAAACTGTAAAAATTCCCATTAAAATACTTCTTACAATTAAACATTGTCTCATTATATTTTTGTGTTAAATTAACATTTATCTAAAAAGTAATCAGCAAGTAACCCTTGACAATAGTTGATAAGGCAATTCTAAGAGCAACACTTACCACCTACATGCGGTAAGTTCAAAGGTTATCTCATCTGCAGGCCGCTTCGTAATAACAATAAATGAAGTGGGTATTCATAATAACTGCAGTGGCATGCAAAAATCTATATCGCTATGAAGTTTATTTATTTATTAAGGCTTACCAACTAATTACACATAATAACCAAAAAACTAAACTTACAAAATAATAGTGTCATATGTGCAACTACGAGTAACTTAAAGATAAACACAGCGTTGTACCGATAATAAAATAATTTTTTTATATGCGTTCGAAAAGAAATGGAAACCGACTTCAATTGCCCTAAAAGTCAAGTTTTATTATAACTTAAATTTTCATTTAAGATTTATATAGTTTTCTCATGGATGACATTGTCAGAACTGGACCAAATTTAAATAGGACCGCACGGAAAGCACCAGATTTCAAATAAAAAAAGAGTCATCCAAATCGGTTCACCCAGTCAAAAGTTCTGAGGTAACAAATATATAAAAAACATACCCGTCGAATTAAGAACCTCCTCCTTTTTTGAAGTCGGTTAAACATTTGATACTATCACATCGCACGAATAAATGTCTTTGCTAAGAGTTGATTTCAGAAATTGTTATATACTTGTATCTCTTTCACCCATTACGTACCAGTTCTAATGTTTAATCACGGTACGGCACAATGACCGGTACTTTACTAGGTCATCGGTCCATCTAGTAGGGGGACGGCCCGGTACACGCTTACCGGTACTTGGTCGCCACTCAATAACTTTTATCCAATTAGTTATATAGCTTACTGACTCGTTGAGTTATGTCGGTGACCCGTCGTTCGTCTACACATTTCCTCATTCCGGATTTTATCACGTGGAGAAATTCCGAGCATAGCTCGTTCCATTGCTCGCTGAGTGACTTTGAGCTTGATTATTCGGTGCAAAGTAAATCAAAGTAAAAAAGCAAATCGATGGTAAGTGATGAAGTCGCCGTTGATGTTGATGCCCAGTCCTTTCTAGTTCAGAAGCTTGAAAACATTTTTTTAGCACCCTGTCTTACCCCTTTCTGAATTTGGATCGGTTTCTTACATTCATTCTATATTCGGATGGGCACCGTGGTTTTATTGTATATACATTTCAGCATTTCGATAAAGCTATAGTCAATGTGGCACCTTTGGAGAGACTGAAGCACTGCCCAAGTCTCGATTGAATCAAAGGCTTTCTTGTAGTCCACAAACGCCAAGCATAGAGGCCGAAGCTCCTCGGTCTTCTGTATATTACGAACAACAAACAAAAGGACGGTCAAAAATCCCCAATTTTTAGTATCAAAAATAAAACAACTACAACGCGAACAAGTGATTAATCAACGGTGACCCTAATCCGTCTTATCATTTCGTAATTCTCAATAATCTCTTTTAAATAGCATCAATAGAAAATAGATAACAACATTTATTGTACGATAATAATTAATAAATTAGGAATCGGATAAGAGGTGTCACGGGGAGAGCCATGTCGTAAACAAGGCGTGGCGAACGCCCTTGGAGCTCGTTTGTAAGGTACAACCAATGAGTTTTATGTTTAAACGAGTTTAACCGAACTAACTGTGGAACCAACAGTGTAGCCCATTTCGTAGCACTTCGATGTAAGGATCTTCAACATGGCTTACACAATACACATGGATAAATAACTTCATGAGGGAGGACTTCTGACCAACACCACCAGAGCGGCACCAACGTGCATTATTAAATAAATGTAGAATATATATATTTATTTTATTTTCTAATAATTTGAATTTAATTGATTGTACTGTATTTTATATACAACGGTGGGTCTTCGTTACATGATAATAAATGAATTTTGTTATTGTCTTCAAAAGAAATTTTAATTAGTTTAGAAATATTTGTTTAGTGTAAAATTAAGCCTAATTCCGTGTTTTAATTATCATACATATTATCTAATAACCCGGATGTGTGATACTTCTACATTTATATCTAAAATAATCACAACCTCCTCGATAGGTTTGTTTCGTGAACCACTGTTGTTGGCTTCACAAATTGCAGTGGGATAAGTAATGAAATGACTGGGTCAACAAAATATTATCGGAAAATCAAGGAAGAATCAATAGGATGAGAAATAGCCATCAAAAAGCAAGATAGCCATTATATTGAGAGAAGCAGAGGATTCGTATTCATTTCCTTAAAAATCATACCATTTCAGATGGAATATACTCACTGCCAAACTGAGGTCTCTTTTACACGATAACATCATTCTTAGCACCTCTTACTTCATGTTATGCGGCCTGTTTGCAAACTGACCTTACTGCCCATTCAATCTTTAGTTCATTGCCAATATTAAGGTCATCTTGCTGTTATAGGTTCTTATATAACTCAAGTTAGTCGCAAATATTATTATTTTTCTCTTCACTGTAATAACTCATTAATGAGCTGAAGTACAAAGTTCATTCTTTTGTTTCTGTTGATAAATAATGACTCTGACTGACTACAATCGATGTAACTTAACTGACTGATCATCAAGTATTAATTAATATATATCCTATAGCATTTTTCTTTGCTAAAGGCACCACTAGTCTACGAGCAGTGATTTCCGAGATATGAATGTTTTTAGTTTGACAGCTGTCATCAAAAATGAAGGTCTCACCAAGACCTTTCACTTTAGTAAAGAAAACACTAGTCTAGGATCAGTAGATTACAAAATATGATCAATTAACTTTGGAATATTAAAAAAATATTTTTAGAACGATATATTTTATTTTCTGCATACATCCTAAAACAGTGTATCAGCAAAATTTGAATTCACGAAAAATTACAGCCTGCTATAAAAGCTATATTTATATGTATAACCATCGATTTTTTTAGCATAAATAAACTACATTCAAATTCAAGCTCGTATTATCTTGTCTTTCTCTCAGTTCCATATATTTATTCGTACTTCGTACAAACAAGAAAAACCTTTTCGTGTTCCGACAGTCGGACCACGCGGTCTCAGGCGTAAATTCAGACTAAGCAGAAGACATTACAAATGTATCTGGGGGCACGGCAGTGCCCCCACCAAGTCGAGCAAAAAAGCGTCACGGCCGTACCATCCTTTTCTCGAAGCAATTCAGACCATTTTCGACCCCCTGTAACTTCGTTGTGGATAAAACTAGAAGACTGAAATTTTCAGTAACCATGCAGGCATTGTAAAGACACGGTATATTTCAAATTTCATTCAATTTGAACCAGTATTTTAAGAATTATAACGGGTCAAATTTCTTAATTTTGTCACTCACTGACTCACCGATCATCAAAATTCTAAGGCACTTCTAGCAGACCTAGAAGCTTCAAATTTGGAATATAAGTAGTGTTTGGTGTATGAATCAAGGAAAAACTAAAAAAATCTAGAAAAGACCGCAAAGAAAATTAAGCCCATACAGCCAAGTCTTCAGTTAAATTTTTCAATATTGGCTTTATTCGTAACGATGTTTTACGGCAGTTATTATTATTGCGTGCGAAGCCGCGGGTTTAAGCTAGTCCCATATAAATATAGGCGCATGGTAGTGCCCCTTCCAAATCGAGCAAAAAATTGGTATTCCCGTCATGAAAACACGTGTAAATTAAATTATTTGATGCAAAAAACGTACCTACGTGCGTATTCGTACTTATTACGAGTGCGTAAGGTTGTAAATTAATTATTATACCACGCGCTGCGATGCTAGCGAGTGAGCGCGGGCCGTTACTATGCGCTGCGCGGTGCTAGCGCGAGGGCGCGGGGCGGGGACAGTGGCGGGGCGCGCGGAAAGGTGAATGTCGCCAAGCGAGCAGCAGCCGCGCTCATACGCGCGAGCGACCCAATGCTGTTCGGATGTGCCCAGAATTCTTACCTATAAGTTTGCGATTTTCATTGATAATTTCGATTGCTATATTAGTTTGACGACTAAAGGCTACTCTCATTGGTTTACTGATATTATTTGCTTACAATTTGGACGTTGTTCGGATAAATAATTTAAAATAAATATTGATACTTTAAGTACCTAAGTATTTATAAATAGAGAGAGAGTAAATTGTTCAAATACAACAGACTAAGAAGCATTTACCGTCCAGATTTGTCAAAAATTGTAACATCAAAGCCTCCCAGAAAAACGCATAGAGACAAGGAGTGGGCTCTTAGAAAAACTGTAGCTGAAGCTCAAGAAGTAGTACCGGAAAAGAGAAAACGGAAGGCTACCTACAAAAATAAGAAAAGTTCATAAGTCAGAGAGAGGGCTTTAAGAAAATTCATTTCAAATTCATACATATATACAATAAGTAGAAGGTACCGAAAAGGAAAAAAGTAGAACTGTCTACAAAATACAAAAAGAAATGAGATCCCATCAAAAACAATACTTGTCAAAAAAACCAAGTCTCGCAACTCAGTTGTTCTGCGCTAAAAAGTTGTGAGATCCATGTAATACCAAGTCGGTTATTAATTTATTCAGTCTCTACTTAAGCGACTTTCTGTCTTAATACGTCCAGTCTCTAAGACCACGATCGTGGTCCATAACAATTGAAAATCAATTGTGTCTGGTATCTCCGTACTCGAAGCATTAAGTTGTTACGTAATAATTAACAGCATCTTATAGTGACGCATATCAATATTAAAATTCTTTAATGTTTTATATAAATATATTGAGACTTGGCCATCGCCTGAAAACACGTGTAAATTCAATCGCCTGAAAACACATGTCAATTCAATTATTTAGTGCGATGGCCAAGTCTCAATATATTTATATAAAACATTAAAGAATTTTAATATTGATATGCGTCACTATAAGATGCTGTTAATTATTACGTAACAACTTAATGCTTCGAGTACGGAGATTCCAGACACAATTGATTTTCAATTGTTATGGACCACGATCGTGGTCTTAGAGACTGGACGTATTAAGACAGAAAGTCGCTTAAGTAGAGACTGAATAAATTAATAACCGACTTGGTATTACATGGATCTCACAACTTTTTACCGCAGAACAACTGAGTTGCGAGACTTGGTTTTTTTGACAAGTATTGTTTTTGATGGGATTCATGTTGACATAAAATACCAAATTCAGTTGTTTACAATTCGAATTCACAAAGAATGGACTCTAGGTGTTTTCGCGACTATTATTTTAGCAATATAATAATTTTAGTGGCATTGATCGAAAACTTTGAGACTAGAGCGAGACAACGTACAAACCCGCGTTATTATCTGTTACCCGAACACTGAACATAATATCCGCACGCGCAACTTTGTGTACGTGTGTGTAAAGTATCATGATCCTGTGTGGAAAGTCACGGCACGCGGCTAGTCTTCAGGATCGTTTACAATCGAAGTTTTTATTAGTGCGGTGCTTATCTATACTTTTTCTTGAAGTAGCCTGTAACTCGCACCAAGACTTGATCACCCTAAAAGGATCCGGTTTGCAAGTTAGGGTATTCTATATATTGCGAAAACAGCCAAAAGTTTTAAGGATTACGATTATATGAAAAAACATACTATTTTTACGTACTCCCCCCTCCACAGAGATCAGAATATCTAGAGGCTAGAACTAGATCAGACACTTTCCTTTCTTATACGTACACACGTTGTGGTGCACACACCAAAAGTACACTAAAGGTGAAACACTCAGCCGTCAACATGCAGCGCACGTCATTGTCAGTTCCACGTGTGTGTGTGTTTTTGTTGACCTCATGCATTGTTAGACTAGGTGGAATCCATATATCTGTATATTCCATAATCCCTGGCCTACCCCATAGAAGCACGTCGTTGACTGTATTTGTCTAGTTGATCATTGATGATCATGGCATGGAATGTGCGTTGCTGATTCGTATAAGTTACTTATCTACAGCCTAACCAAACCAAGCGAATAAAACTTGAATCTTTATGATACAATAAAATTGTTTGATATCGGATAATATCGATATGCCTGTACGCACACATGTAACTAGCACGCGGATGCGCAAAGTCCGAAGCGGAAGTCGCAGCGTTTGATACGAATGACGCGCGGGATTTGTTCCGCGAATCTTATACAGAGAAAGGATGTGAGGTCCGACATGAGGACGATTGACAACACATGTGTATGTCGCAGCTTCACGCAGTAAAGCAGCTGTACAATGTCTGGCTGGATTGCCATTGCGTTGACAGTTACCCATGTTTAGATGCTTTGCATAATGGATTATTTGCAAACACAGAATGCTTTTGGTGTAATGAAAAATAAGTAAATAAAAATCTTTTAAAGAAGTTTTGTCTTCAAATGGCATCACTCGTGTTAATTTTAACCAACTACATTCGGCTTTCGACGCTAAACTACTATACTGTTGATTTTTTTGCCACACAGAGCTACGAACGGTACAATTTAGAACAAACATACAACCTGATGTTTAATTTTTAGCTGTTTTAGAAAACAGCTAATTATTGATGAATGCAAAATGCTCATTTAATTCCGTGTGATAATGTTCAGCTATTATGCAAAATCGCTTAACGTCGCTGAGATGTTTTACCTAACGGAGTTATTTAGTAAAACTGTTAGAGGTTATGTAAAACAGCTTATAAAGCAATCGTACGTACTATGTCCAGAACATACTGTAACTGTGCCAAAATGACATGTTCCGCGAATGTATAGAGCCCAGGCCTGGTGTTGTACACTTATGATTTAAAAGGCCATTATCAAATAAAAGTGATATACAGTAGTTACCATTTTTTGTGTATTTTGGTTTAGTTTATTTGTACAAAAACATATAAAACGCACGAAACAGGGAAGACTTGACGTTGAAAACAAAGATGGCGTCCTCAAAATGACATTCGACGCTTCCACTTAGTACAAAAAGAATGATTTTGTACAGTTAAAATAAACACAAAAATCTAATTCTAGTAGTTTTCTGTACAGATTTAGATTATTACTTGATTTTGTAAATAGTGTACAAGTGCAGGCCGAATTTGAAACATCTCTTTTCATTAAAAGTCATCTTAGCCGTCTCTGCGTTATTTCTTCACACACGGTATAACGTGCTAGAGCACCGTCAAGGTATCAAGTTATCTAAGTCGAATGTTCTTCGTGCTAAGGTCAGCGAGAACTATGTAAGTAGAGCAAGTTTAACTTTGCACCTAAAATGACTCATGCAACACGATAAAACCGCGTTTAGCGTTACGTTACGTTGGATGTGATAATTATGCGGTCGCTTCGAAGATAATTTGTGTAGCTTATCATTATTGTACGTGTGTGTGTAAAACCTTTCTGAACGTCCACGGTGTAGCCATCATATTAAACACAGAGAAGGGGGTACAGTGGAAAATAATAGCGGAACATTACCACGATTAAACAAACTAACAATGGTTTCACCCTTTCCGTTTGTTGCCTTTCACGCCATTTTAAAAGGGATGGAACGGTTTCCATGAACATACACGTAGCTTATGGAATGTAGAGGAACATCAGCTTATTTTGTTAGCGCACCACTTGCTGCGAACTGTGGCATGCATGCTTTGCGAACAGTGAGCGATTTCCATGCGAATTTCTTGTGATGAAACGCATAATTTTACGGCGCTGAAGATGTTTTGCAGGTTTTCTTAAACAATGCGATTGAATTTATCATTAAATCTTACTTGATGGTGAGTGAACATAAGACTGATGACTGGGAAGAGTGCTCACCCAGAATTCTCAATGAAGTGATAAAATGTTATTTTATACCTTATTTTCATTACCGGAACACAGTACTACGACGCTGCTATTGAGTGGTAGATGGTGGTAGCTTAAATATGGTTGCTAGCCAGATGGGCATAGAACAATATACTTACCAATAAGATAACCAGTATCATCGATAGCTTACATTGGGAATCGAACCCGCTACCACCGGATGAAGAGAGCGTTAACGCGGTTTTTGTTGTAAACAAAACTGGCAATATGAAAGACATCAACGCGCGCGTCTTAGAAATTAAAAATTAAACATTTCTTTATTAAATTATACCTGTGGAATATTATGCCATCTTTTATGTATCATACACTTCACGCACACATTTTCAAAATAACGCAAAGGTACTTTGCCTTCGAGCAAAATATTCCTCGCGTAAGATCAAAAGCGCATATTGAGCTCCCGTACATGCGACAGAACTGGTTTGGACTAAATTAACAACACATGAGGAATAGGTTCTGGATTAACATATTAATATGATTTTTATCGAGTTAAAACGATTTACTCGCGGCGTCATCTATTTACACACGTACATGTGTCGTACAGAAGTTGGTGATACTCGTAGCCCGGTTTATTATTTTTAATTAACAGAAGGATGTAAGGAAGCAGTTAAAATAGACGTTATTTCAAGTAATTAAAAAATCCCAAGTACATCTTGTTTATGATTATTATCTGAGAATAAAGTTTTTTTATTAATAATTGTTAATAATTATGATATATATATCTATAATATCTGACATTGGAGCAGACACAACAGGCGACGCAAGCGCAGTTCATTAACGACATCTAAGGCTTCAATGTCATCGGAGCTTTGTTCAAGTCAAGGTGCAATAATGTGTGAATTGCGTCGATATTTTCGTGGGACGCGGATATTTTAGTCATAAATTTTAATGAACTCTGTTTCATGCAAATTTATTTTTATTCAGAAATATATCAGAGGTCCCAGAGGTCTCGGGTTCGATTCTCATCGGGTCTACCTATGTTTTGGCAGTGGTGGGACATTTTCTATGTCCACCTGGCTAGCTACTGTCTAGTCTAGTCTGCAGCCAAACAGTGTTTGTGTCTTTATTTTGGAACCCAACTCGAGAGGATTTGACGCAATTTTTTGGAAGAAATTAGAAATATGCATTTTAATTTAAAATATTAAAATTTAAGTAATGTTATAAATGTGATAGTGAGTTTGTTTCTTTGCCTTTCCTTTACGTCGTAATGACACGATTTCGAATGACTTGATTTTTGTCGTGGGGGTAGTTGATAGGCCGGAAATGGCTACTTTTTATCCCGCTCGAAAATGACGCTCCTGTGGGATAATATCCGAAGTCCACGAGAACGAATTCAATACTTATTGTGTCTCTTTAGGTTATAAAAAAATTACCTCAATTAATTATATTATCATTACCGCTGTTTATTGTTTATGTTTTTGCTCTTTAAGTAACATTAAGTTTACGACAGATTTAGAAGTACACAACGAGCGTATTGTGTTATTTGTTCCTTGTCACGCACATAATATCTTGAGCACGGTAATCTTACAATCGTTTTTCAAATATTTTTTACTAGTGCTAAGTTTCTAGTTACTTTTTTATTGTAATTGATCACTGGACTTTATCACTTCAGCCTTGTCTGTCATGCGCATGCGGTTGACCACAAACTAGTAAGCGAGACGATATCTGCAGCTCTACATAGATATTTGCGCTTGCAGACGTCAACAATTATTGACCTACGAAAATCTAGATATGCCACAGCTACTATGAACGTCCGTACAAGAAAACTACCAGACGATAAAAAAAGCTAAAAGCGCACGAGATTTTCTTGATTTGAAAATTATAAATAAGCAAATTAATTTATTAATAACAATACCAACATGCATCAGTCAATTCCTCTAGACTTAAGAGGATATGCTGGTGACAAAGCGCCCATACAAACGTAGTCCAGTCATATTCTGAGTATTAAGCTATGAAAATCTATGAAATTTTCAAGACACAATCTAGAAACAAATATCTGTGTCGGTGGTGAGTCAGATTTTCGTTTAAATATATACTTCAAGAGTTACAGGGCGTCAAAGTATTGTATTTTTCGGTAATAAAAAGCCCCAACTTTGAACCTGTTTTACAAGAATATGAATCAATTTAAAACAATTTGGAAAATCTACCGACATCTGAAATTTTATTAATATACTGTATTGAAAAAATGGCTACATAATATACTGTATCTCCTTCGAATGATCACTGGACTACGAAACATCCAAATAACGGGTGGATAACTTCGCGTAGTGTATGCTGTCTCACCGTACGCGCTCGGGTAGGATAGGGCTCGGAGAGGGACAGCTACAAAACAATGCAACCTTGAACGCGGCCACGTGCTCTAAACAGACAATCCTCTTAACTTGTGTGTGTGAATGCTTTCACTTTTCTTTTGAATTTGGGCACGCCAAATGTATGATGCAGGCAGGAGATGACTTTGACCTTTTCACTAGCACATTTATAATTTTTGTAGATCAGTTTCCGCAAATGAATTTTTTATATTTTTATGCATAACTTGTCTTGGAACCATTTTGTGAATATTACGCTATTTACGATCGCGATTAAAGTATAAAAATGACGAGTTTCATTATGACTAGAATTTATGATTGTCTAAAGGCGAATTGCCGCTAGTATTTTTTTAAAATCTTAACACATTTGTTTCTGGGTCTACATTTGTGACATTGAATTATGCTACACAACTTGTGCCAAAACATATGTAAGCATTGTTTTACAAGATTTGTTGTCATCCAATTTGTATGCGGGAATTTCCACACATTGACTTACTGATCTAAATATAAATTATGTATTATAACTAGAAATACACATGACGGAATATAGAAAGACAAAATACAGAGAAAAATATATACAAAAGTAACAGCTTATTTTTATGAGAAATTCTTAACAACCGTACTGTGTCAAGCGAGACATAATGACATAAATAACACATATTTATATATAGAACAAAGTTCGGTTTGTTCGAAAACTTATAATTCGAGAACCTTCCGGACCGATTTTCATGGTTTTTGATTTGTTGTATTTGTCTCCATCTAGAATAACTATTAAAACATGGGATAAATTCACAAACAAATATTTCATATTTCCATTCGTTTAGTTTTAACGACTTAATTTTTTGTAGAGGGAGAGTTAAAAGGCCAAGAAAGGACATAGGCTTCATTATCCTGATCTAGTTAGATTTGTTAACTACTGCAATCAAAAGCTATATTGACAACATTTCATAATTTCCTTAAAAAAACATAACAAGTGTGGACCCATCTTTACTTATGTACGTCAGTCTTTCTGTACCTCGAATTACAATAAAAACGATGTCCGATCGCATAACACTGAATTGGCAGTGACGTCAATAAACATCACTCGGAAAGTCCATAATTATTCTGGTCTTAGGGTTATTAAGTAACTTCAAGGTGTTTCACTATTTGCATTCGAAATATGAATCATTTAACTTGAAACCGGTGCCTATCTTAGGAAATTATGAAATCGTAGTCGGATACAAATTAATTAGGCATCATTTTTTACACAATCATATTCTTGCAACATAATGATCTATCTATCTATGGGTTAGCTAATATAATAGAACACATAAAAGAACAAAAACAATTTTCCGAAATTGCCATTTTTGCCATGTATTTTAAAAAGATAGATTTATTTTTACATCAGCAACATATGATTGTAATATTACTAGAGTTACAGTTGATAATTAATTAATTAAATTATTAATAAAAAAATTAAATAAGTTAATTACGATGATACATATTGTGTCCGTGCGTTTAGTGAGCGTGATTGTGCTTCTGTGTGTGTGTGTGTGTGTGTGTGTGTGTGTGTTTAGAAGGCAGAAGCGCTTGAATGCTCGGAATTTGCGGCGCGTTGAGACGAGATCGCCGTAGTAGATAGATATATGTATAGATACACACACATACACACGTATAGATAGATCCCGTCCAGCATGAACTCGCGTTCCTAACTCCACAAATTAGGAGGAGGAGGTGGACAGTGAAACTAGAGGTATAAAGTGGAACTTTTCAGGGGCTACTAGTAAACCCCTCGAGTGTGGGCTCTGATGTACTTTTAGTGCATTGCTGACAACAGCTTGTTTACGGTTCCTGAACTATGATTTGTGTTCTATGAAGCTCGGTAACGCATTGAGTACCGTATCTCAATTTCCTCGTTCAATTCTCAATTATTGGGTCAAGTCAACATTTTCTATTTGTTCCTTTCGATAACATGTCACCAAACACAACACGAACTAACTATCATCGGTTTGTTTATCGCAAACAGTTCTAAGTTCAACAACAATCATTAATAAATGCGTCAATGTATTATATATCCATGGATAGATAGGTACGAATTTATAACAAGGTACAAGTTCTTGATATTCTCCACATGTAAACATTATTTTGCATTAACTAATGTTGTTTATCTGAAGATCTATTTTTGGCAACGAGCTGAGTGTGTCACTGACTTAATATGACGATTTTTATGCATAATGAGTTTGCACTGGTCCCTAAGGTGATTTCGACGACCAAAGTTTCATACTAGATTTCTTTTAACATAATCTTTCACAACAGAAGGCTCTGTACAGTAGTTATCTAAAAATAAATGGGAAATGAGTCTCATAAGCGCACGAACATCATCTAGGGATCACTGGCTAACGGCTATTAATGATATTCGTTTCCGGAGACTATAAACCGATGTCCTTTTCAACCGAACTCAAAAAGGGTGGAGTTTCTAAATTCGATTGCGTGTTTTTTTTTGTATGCATGTTACGCGATAACTCCACCAATACTGAATCGATTTTGATTATTCTTTTTCTTATTTGGTAGAACATACATCGTAAATGTGTTTTTCAGTTTGGCGGGAGATAAAATATTGTAAAGTGTAATATGTACTATGGAAAATAATTCAATTCAATTCAATATAACTTTATTGTACACCAAAGCTTAAGTTAAAAATAAAATAAAAATAAATAAAAAATGTACAAAAGGCGGTCTTATCGCTGACAGCGATCTCTACCAGACAACCTTTGGGTAGAGGAAATAAGTAACAATATTTGGGTGGAGGTGTGACAGATATTGATAGATTATAATTAAATACTTGAATAAACACATATGTATACTTATATTAATAATATATAATATTAAATAATAATAATAATAAATACAGACAAATTAAATATACGTTATTTTATGGATACAATACATACTAGTACATAGGATTACTACATAGGATTAATTATTGAGAAAATGCGACTTAATGCTTTAAAAAATGGTTCCATATAAACTTTATCCAAATTGATTTAGCGCTCTTTGAGAAAATCAACAAAAACCAAACTCAGATAATTTCACCTCTACGGGTGAACATTTTAAGGGGATAAGTGCTGTAGACTTTTGGGGCAGTTTGAGTGGGTTCTTTGTTTATTTTTGAATGCGTTAATTATTAAAGTAATTTTGTATGGAATTCTGAGCGAATTCCATTTATCCTCACCTTGTGGAAAGGATATAATAAACGGTAGGATAGTAAGCGTGCGCACTCAGAAGCCTCAAAATAATGAGGCGCTGGCTCTGCTACCTATCATACCGGAACACAACAGTGCTATTAACACTGGTGTTTGGCGGCATACGTAGGTAGCATGGTGGTAGCCAGGCAGCCATAGAAAATACCACCAACCGAACCGAGTACCGATAGGAATACTAGGAATCGAACCCGGGACCCGAGATTCTTTGCTGTCTACATCTACGTCCATCTGAATATCTTCAAGTCTAGATTGAATATGCTAAGCGTGTACCACAGATGAGATTGTGGTCAAACGAAGTCCGATTATTGTAAAAATAACTTGACAGGTAGGATTAATAACAAAATATTAAATTGATTTATAAATACGGAAAACTCGTAGTAAATAACACAAACAAGTTTGTTTTTCTACGGGCCTTCACACCTTTTTATACAATCTATTGTTATCATAGCATATAGTATAGCTTATAACATATAGTATAGCTTATGGCATATAGTTTAATCGACCCATCCTTCCTGTGCTGTGGACCATGGTCCATGTCCATGGACCTGTATGCTACCACAAACTTTTTTAGAAGTAGCTGATATTGCTAACCCATGTTTTCAACCGTCTTCAAAAAAATTTATGTATGTATTGTATGTATATTACGCGATAACTCCGACAGTTATGAATAGATTTTGATAATAATTTTTTTGTTTGGTGTGGCATACTTCAAAGATGGTCACAAATTAATTTTATCGAAATTAATTGAGCGCTTTTAGAGAACCTACAACAAAAATAAAAGCTTTTAAAAAAAATGTGCCCAGATAGTTCTACCTCTAAGGGTGAACATTTTTAAGGCAGTTGTAGTCGGTTTTTTGGTTGTTTGGAACGCGTTTATTATTAGAGTTCTTTACTTCAAAAGAAAATGAAGTTAATTATATTTTACAGCTGGCAAAGGCTCATTTGACACACAATTAAACACACCGGGGCCGTGGCTGTCAACACAGTGCAAACGCTTTTGTTGTAGCTGTGGCATGCATTTTGAATTTAAATTTATTTAGTTTCGTTGTATGACTGACTGAGATGTTGAAATTTTTAAATAAAAGAAATACGAAGAATAATGTGTGAATGTATTATTTTACCTCGGCGACACCTCATTCTTTAATCATCGTTATCCTATATGCCTAGTCTTATTTATTATTATTAATAGTCTTATTATTTATTATAATAAAAATAAATACATAAAAAATTAGTTCGCTATAATTTTAAAAAAAGTAAAACTAGGAAGAACAGGGCCTCCTAACACAAGTTATCAGTACTTAAGAAGAGGTCCTGAAAGTATTGTTTAAATTCTAGTCTTTTAAGAAAAATAAACTTTTTTTATTTTTTTAAATTAGGTTCAAGAAGACTTTTTGTCCTCGAATACCCTCGATTTGGCGGATTCCAGTGGTCGATATTTCAATGTAAAATGCTCTCGGATATTGCATAGTATGATTGTGGTACATACAACGTTCGATGCAACATGACGAGAACTAAAATAAAGGAGCTTGTGTAACGCGAGTCAATCGCCCACATCCTCTCAACGGAGGAGGGCAGAGGGGCAATTCAAAAACCGACGGCAAACGAGTTGAACGATATTTAGCAGAGAGATCCCCTATTAGATTTGGAAGAGATATACAACCTACACTTTTTAACAGAGTTGGTATACTTGCCCGTTTACGGCGAAAACAAATGTATGGTTATGATTTTTGGAAACATTGTACTGAATTTATGTAACCATCATATTTCGACAACGATAAGTCGTGTTTGTGCGTGGATTATTGGTTATATAAAGTTACATTAATGTCAAAATGGCGGCTTAGGTATAAAGTGCTTCCACAAAACAATAATTGAAGATTTAAGTATCGTGTTTGGTATCAAATGAAAGGTCTTTATGAGTGAATTCCGGAAACATTTATGTTACAAATAAATACATTTATATAAACTACAGAAAATGTAATTTTTTATTTACTCGTAGGCTAAATACGCTTCTTGTACTTATAGTTTTTCAGCTTTTTATTTTGTCTTTTATTGCCGGAATTGCTATTGACACTGCTGCTTGGCAGACTCAGATACGAGTAACATGGTTGAAGCTAGCCACCATACGAAACAAGTACAACCGCGGTATTAAATGGTTTGTCAGTTATCAACTGTTTTCCTTTAATGAGTACTGAGCACTTTACATTGTGTTTGTTGTTTATCTTACTTCTTGTTTATATGTTACGTGCTACTCTGTGAATAGATTTTAATGTCTTTTTTTTAAATAGGCTACATATATATATCAAGGGTGTACACACAACATATTTGTTATTCGTCTTTGAAGCAAAACGGCTCGACATCACTTCAGCATGCCGTTAGCGAGAGAAGGCTAGCCTTAGGATGACAAGTTTAACTGACTACTTTGAAAAATGACTTTTATAGAAATAGCTGCATTTTAGGCATTTTGTTTAGTTTCAAAATTAAACACGCTTGCTTCATATGGTCTCTTGGTGAGGGGTTGAGGAAACTTGCCTGCTAAAGAATACGAATAGGTATCTCAGATATAAATACAGAACCATGAGTTCGTTATCGATGAGTTTGTGCACAGTTATCGTGAGATATCGCGGTAGATCCGGTATAGTACGGATTACGACTATCGTTGCGACATTCACTTTGTAATTATTTATAATCTTTTCTGTAATCCTGCATCCATTTGTTTTTCTTGTGATGTCATTTACGCGTGAGCACGTGCATCTGTGGTTGTAAATTGAACTAGAACGATTGAATCTAAGGAAATCATTATCATCAGCCAGGAACGTCCACTGCTGGACATAGGCCTCCTTCATGGTGCGCCACATCGACCGGCCCCGAGCCACCTTCATCCAGCGGCTCCCCGCGACCTTAACCAGGTAAATAAATACTCATACATCCATGAACTCTCTACATATGCAGTGCCTGAAATTCAGGAGCTCTGAGCCATTGCAGACGATTTGCTGCACCAAAATATAAATAAGTTCTAGATTAATTATTTTTATTAGGGCAGTAAGGTTTTTAATAGTATAGAAAATACAATGACTCGTCATCATCATTAATTTTCAAAAAGATTTGTGGATTTTTTCAAACGAAACTTAAATTAGAATATGTTTCCATCACTAAACTTATCTGACTTCACATGTATGCTAATCAGTAAAGTTGATAAACAATTCGATAACTTATAGTAAATATAGTTTAGTAAGTGTGCATTTTAGAGAGGAAAAACAGTAAAGTTTATATTTCAACAAAGCCGCAGTTTGTATGTTACATTTGTGAGAGTGACAAAAAGGTCTACAACTTGGACGAATACCTGATACAGAAGTCTCATCGATTCCAAGCGAGGTAAAAGGTATATCTCGATATCGGTGAAGCCACGAAGGTAAAAAGATTATCGCCCGCCTTATTTTAGGGGGCAAAGTAAAATATTTTTAGCTTCATGGGTGAAGCTGTAATTATACATAATTATACCATACGATCTGTCTTCTACCAAACAATAGTTTTAACAGCACTGTCACGTCCGGTCATTATGATGTATCACAGCAGTCCCGTTCGGTTGATGATAATGACGATTGTGTCCCAGCCTAGAACAAATGCCTAGAAACTAAAAACAGCACCCGCGCAAAAACACATTGATTGACGTTTGAATATATTTGAATTCTTTTCTATAAAATGAAACCTATTTGAATAAGCGTCGACCTCACTGGCGCGGCGTTTTGTAAGGTCAATGATTTCTTTGACGCATCAACAGAGTTCGGAAATGACAGAGGAGCAGGTAACAAATAAATCCGTCTGTGAATCCCCTGAAACACGTAGGCAGGTGGTCGTAAACAAGATGGTGGTTATCTTTGACTGTATTTTATCTACGGATTGACTGATCAGTAATGTATGAGGACTTGGAGATACTATAATACCTAATCTGCAAATACTATGAAATAATGTCAAAAAATCAAATTCGTTGCCATGGTAGCCAATGTCATAAATTAGTGTAAACTAAAGTAAGTTTATGTCATCATAATATATCCCATATTTGTCCCCACGTGAACGTGATTAGTAAAATACTATTAATTATTATGATTTATAAATATGAACTAATTATAATTATTATCATTAATATATAAATGCAAGAAAGTTTTGATTATTTTCTTTTTTGTTGTGCCATAACTTTGTACTATATGCCATATTTAATTATTCGAATATATAAAATAGTTTCGATATTTATCTTATGCCAGGTGTATCCCGCGAGGGCCCAATTTTTTATTGAATACAAACATAAAAAATATTCCGATGTACTGTATGTAATGTACTGTAGCCCCAGCCTGGACTTTGTACAATTCGTTTAATTTCAAAACGTCACTATTCCTACATTTACCTTATTTTATATGCTTTAGAGTTTATACCTTTCCTTTACCTACCTTTAAACTATCGAACACGTACACAGAACAAACGATCGTTGGCGAGTGCGCGTCTTGTGTTTTGTTCCGCCCTCTGTCGCTCTCGTTGACAGCGGGGTGAGGTAGCTCCGATTGGGGGGAGGCGGAGACGGTCCTATCTATACTGTAATCGACACCCAGTCGACACCTTTGAGAACGTTTTTGTAAACGCCGAATTGACGAAGCGATAATTATGGCAATATTCATAATGCCCGCGTAGTTTCAAAACCCCTTTTAAAATGTCGAATCGAGAGAAAGGTATCAGTTTCATAGATATTTCATTGAAAAACGCACTCAAATTTCCCTGGGACATCATAATCATCTTCATAATTCCACTGTTGGACATAAGTCATCAAACATCTCTCGAAGGATTATTATTTTAGAGTCTGGTCTGTGGTTACACGTAATGCTTGGCAATGTCTTGATGGAAGTATCTATCAATATGTCCCATATGTCCTTTACCCAAAGGTTAGGCAATTGCGTCTGTTGTTATATTGAATTGAATGTCCTCGAGACATGTCTGCGAATTTGATACAAAGTTATGCATGATTAAAAATTATTCAGCGTTAAATGATGACGAACACCCATTATAAGTAAGCGAGACAACCTTGTCAAATTTTTTGTCTAGCTTATTGAGCCAATATGCTCAATTTTCCCTAAAAATTTACCTAAATAAAATTGTGTTTCAATTAACTGTAATATTTTACCATGCATAGCTTTTTAATTTTTATGCACTTCAAAAATCTGTATTATAGTTGTATAAGTTAGAATTGTATAAGGATAGTTAAAGGGCTGCATAAAGATAAAGTCTACTTTTTATGTGATAAATTTTGAAATCCACGCAGATGAAGTTGCGGTTAAAAACTAGTACACGTAATATTTTTACTGTTGTCAGTTCTATTTATTTAGGATGGTAGTCGGAATAGTGATCAGAATTAACGAGATGGTCAATCTTAAGTCAGCGACATATTACAGCGAACACCAATCCGCCTTACGCGTAGTGATTATGGGAAATCCCATCATAGAAAGTCTGATGCGGTGAGTCTCATGACAAACAGTGAAATATTTTGCGGTGCAGAAATATGTTGCAACAACTCAAACTCCAGAGATATATTTATATGTATTATCTAGAACAATAGATACAATCGCAACATTTGACAATATATCAATGTATCAGCTGACAAAGTTGTCAATAGATTCGAATCATTCGGTTGATTCTTCCATCTTGCTGTCGCTGTCTATTTATATCTAACCGATGACAAATTGATGATGAGTTGATGATATTTCTTTAATCCAAATAGAAGATTGTTGAATATCATGTAAAATATGTTATACTCGGCTCGAATTGAATAAGTTTTCTTGTGTTTTCTACACCCATACGAGTACTAAGGATTGAAATGCAAAAGTGTTTTGTTTGTTTTTCCGTCCTTTTCTTGTTAGCGGAGAGTGAGAATGACTTGATTTTTGTATGCGGATAGTTAAAATTCCAGAAATGGACATTGTTAAGCGACTTCACGTGCCTGGTAAAGTCGAAAGTGGCTGGATGCAAGTAGCTCGGGACCGGTCAGTGTGGCATACCATATGAAGGAGAACTATGCCCAGCAGTGGACGTTTCCCGGCTGATGATGATAAGACAAAATCTATATTGCATACGAAAATACAGCGTGCGCACCCAGATGCCTCAATGAAACATATCGGAACACAACAGTGCTATTAACACTGCTGTTTGGCGGCCGATTTATGTAACAAAGTAGCTAGTCAGGCGAACATAGAAAATGCCCTACTACCAACCAAACCAATTACTGATACCTCACTGGGAATCGGACCCGGGACCTTCGGATCGTTATCACAAATTTGTAACCATTAGGCCACGGGAGTTTATTATACAAATTTAACATAATCGTAGCAGCTAAGGTTAAGCATTTGCTCAAAAGATGCTGCAAGGCTGACAAGATGCTGCAATGGTGACAAGATTCTACAAGGGTGACAAGATGCTACAAGGGTGACAAGATTCTACAAGGGTGACAAGATGCTACAAGGGTGACAAGATGCTGCAAGGGTGACAAGATGCTGCAAGGGTGACAAGATGCTGCAAGGGTGACAAGATGCTGCAAGGGTGACAAGATGCTGCAAGGGTGACCAGATGTTACAAGGCTGTCACGCGTCATGAAACACAATCAACTAATCATCACAAATACAACTTTGAATGCAATAATCATACAAATGTATGTTTAGGTTAATTAAAACGGCATACAAAGTATTCAGCGATCGTATACTTACGATACGCTTATCGCAGAGTGCATTCTAGGAATATACATGTTTAGAACCAAACGCGTCAGCTGTGATATTGTATTATCATACTGCAGTTGCTAATTGCTCTTAATCTCCTCAATAATAACGCATCATCTCAAGGAAATACCTTTGTTTGCTTTATTACTATATTTAATTGCTGAACACACCTATGTAGGTATGTTATTTGCGTCTACGGATGGTATTAACGTCTTTGATCTTCTTAAGAAAATAGTCTTCTTTAAAATATTTTTGGAAAATACAAATGCTCGTATTTTAAAGGTTTTCATACAATTAAATAAGTTAGCTTCGATTATCGAGCGACACTTTCTTTTCATGCGGGGTTTTGTAATAATAACGTTTATCCAGGCGGATTGCTGGTCGCAGTAAGATGTCATTGATACAACGATAGATACTGCCGGCACCTCTCATGATTCCCATTCTACGAGTAAACCCGATAACACATGGTAAAATTTTAATGTAGAAAAAAATTTGAATTAGTTTTTAATTTTTATAAATTTGACCTTGATAACTCAGTCTTAGTTCCGTACCAAGGATCCTAAGATTTATATTCTACTCTTTATTACTTTAAACTCAATTTAAAGTAAGTTATTGAAAAATCATGTGAAATCTTTTTATTTTTCTGTGTAAGTGTGGCGTGTAAAAACTAACACGATCCGAATTTGGTTAGCACAATAAAATCTTTTAAATAATTACACTAAGAAGCTGTGTAGAACCTAGTATAATCAAACTATAAAGTTGTTAAATAAACTCATTTTTCGAAACCTGAAAATTTTAAGACACAAAAATATGCACACTTACCCTTATTTATCCCAAGTTTCACGGTACAGGTAACATTACTGAACTGTATATCAACGGGTTCTCTATTTGGGACCCGCGAAAGACCCTGCGCCGGCCCTGAGGGCCCAGGGGACTGCGAAGGGGACATGTTCACGGGGACAGGACTCTGGCCACGGGAGGAAGCACTGCCAGCATTTTCAGGTTTAAAAGTTACACTACTATCGTCAACTATCGTCGCACCTGCCAGCATCATTTTGTTATTAAAGAGTTTTCAAGGTGTTTAAAGTTTTTAAACTTCCAAAGAGGTTCTGTTTTATTTTAAAAAACTTTTTGAAACTTTTAAAATTCGAATTTCGTGCGTTCGCGGTGGAGCTGCGCGGTCGTCGACGCGCGCGCACGTCTCAGCGTGAACTGAAGTGTCAGGCACCCTTTGTCTTTACGCGGCAATAATTGCACCGCGTTCGCAATTTGTAAATGAGCAGGGCTGCCAAGTTCACCTCCGGACAAAGGTTACTCATTCAACTAATGATTTAATGACATATTAAAACATCGTATGGAGAAGAGCAAAGTCTACGTGGTGTGTCAGGCTTCATGGTCAAGGTTTAAAAGTGAGCTCGACGTACAAGGCTTGCAATACCGGTCTCGCTCGTGAGACGACCGGTGCCATGGTTACATCCGAGTAAAAAACATACTACATTCAAAAACCTGTATAATACTACTAATGTAATTCATTTGGTGTAAGTTACAGCACTTTAACATTTTGTCTTAACGGGATTCCGCTACGCCATAATCTTTTAAAATAGAGGACACACAGGTTCACAATTTTCATTTATACACACTTTTTAATATTCTTGTTCAAAGCGCCATCTAGGGACCATTAGCTGCGTAACGGCTATTGTAGATAACAAAAAGATGTAGATTTGCGATACTTAAATTTCATATCCTATTTTTAGCCAAAGCCAGCTATTCTATTTCAAAAGATTATAGCAACTGAAATTTAGTATGGAAGCATTCGGAGCCGTTAAACAAGATTTTGTATAAGACTTGTTTGCGCGAAATTCTGTAATTATCCAGTAGAATCTTTCCGGGAACAAAGTAACTTATCACCCTGATCACTCCGTCTCTATTGTCAAGATAATGGGGAGGAGTTTTGATGATATGAATTTCTCGCGAGTCAGGAAACTTTTTTCTTTTCAGCCTTTCTTCTTCACGCACGCTCCTTCCACACGGCCTTATCGTCGCTTACCATCAGGTGAGATGGAAGCCCAGTGCAAGTTCATCAACAGCTCGTAAAGTTTTGGGACATGAGATTCCTTCATAGAACACCACGTCGGACTTACGTTGGAGGTTTAAAGTTTGACAGTAGTAGTTTGCAGCGTGGTAGCAGCCCTGATGTTAAGTGACAGATATCAAATTACTATAAAGATATTCGTGTCTGTGTGTGTGTGAAACGAACAATATGACGTGTTTTATCACACAGATACGTCGGGTAAGACAAAGACAGCAAAATTATTGACACAAATATAATCAAACTTATTATAGTCCAATTGATAATTATTCTATCACATCATCTGTTTAAACTAAATAGCTTTGACATGATATTCGTAAACACTGGTTTCATTACTAATATTTTTAGAATAACGTGTTTATTTCTTGTTAGAAATACTGTACTATATATTATTGAACAAAATAAATAAATTTTGATCGGAATCATTTTTGTTGTGTGCCTAATTAGCAGTAATGTAACTTTCTATTTATTAGTAAATCTGTGCCCGTGTCCCGTGTCGTAATTATATAAAATCGTATACTAATCGGAACGCCCTTTTTTCGTTTTCCTATTTAATTTCTTATATGATTCTCTATCAACTTTATACAACGCAAGCATATCCGTTTACAACTATTTATATCTTTGCAATTCAATTCAATTACAAGGAAAAAGGAATCGAAATTAAAATAACTAAAAATGTGTAAATGCGTTCAAAAAGAACAGGAAACCGACTTCTATTGCCCTAAAAGTCTACTTTTACTAAGTCAAATTTAAGATTTATACCGTTTTCTCATGAATGCCGTTGTCAGAACTGGACCAAATGGGGCTACACGGGAAGCACCACTATAAAGTCTGATAATTTAGTTGTCACGTGTTCTTTAACTGCACAAATCAGTCTGTGTTTTGAGAGGAGATGCTCAAGTCAAACCACGATACTCAGTTCACGAAACAATGCGCTATTCATTGAGATATTACAAATTTGTCTTAGATTAGACGAGACTATTGTATGACGTAATAATGTAGCGCTGCGCGCGCGTGTTTGGCTAGGGGCGCGGGGAACGACTGGCGAGCCCCGAGTCGCAAAACGTCAAGTCAGCATACTGTGACGTATGCGCCCCTACATCACACCCCCCTAGAATTTGGTACGATGAAAAATGAAAAATACATAAATTTTGAAATCACAAACCAAATTATAACTACTAAGATATGACTCGATACAAACAAAGAATGCACTGCGATAAACCTACAACAACAATGCGTAACATGATAGCTTTGCGTACATCATGACTCTGTAACAGTTCAATGTTCATGCTAAATCATTAAGTATACATTGCTGGCAATATACATTACTGTTTGTACATTTTTAAATTTAAACAATCAAGTTCTTATATACTAGATCAAATATTATTATTTTTTACAAAACTGTGAACGAAATGCCTTTTATGAAAACGTAAGTAATATTTGTGAACTAAAGTGACAAAAATAAATAAATGCTAAAACACTTATGAAAATATCACCTTAGTGGGTGTGGGCTGCTTTACCAAATAAATGTAAGGTTAAAAGAAATTGCAATAAAGTACGCACATGCCTAAACTATTTTGCTTACCTAGTATGACCTTAATTACTAGAAACGTGCTGGCATCGTTGTTACGCGTCCACTGCGCGTTTTCTTCAGCGGTGGTCTATCACCGCGTACATTGCCGTGCACTGCTTCCGAACCCGTCTTGATTTCTGTACTTGGTGGCGCAACCGTGCTTTCCGAATCATTAAGAACGTATGCCGGTTTCAGTCTATCGATAGAGATATTTGCCCGCCTGTTTGGTAGCTGCAGTTCGAAAACTTTCGAACCTCTTTTAATGACCTCGAAAGGACCATCATACGGAGTTTTCAAAGGCTTCCGAACTGCATCATCTCTGACAAACACATGTGTGCAAGATTTTAAATCTCGATGCACGAACCAGTTTTGGTTACAATGATGATTAATAGCGATAGGTCTGAGCCTGCTAATTGCTTCGCGTACGTTCTCAAGGACACCACTTGAGCCACCATGTACAGAATTACCTGTTGAAAAATAGTCACCTGGTAATCGTAACGGCTTGCCGAACGTATATTCGGCTGCACTGACGCCGTTGTCGCTACGTCCCGCAGCGCGAAGTCCAAATAACACCGTTGAGAGTTCGTCTACCCAGGACCTTGAGTCTAGGCGAGCCATCATCGCTGCTTTGAAACTGCGATGCCAGCGTTCCACGATGCCGTTAGCCTGTGGATGGTAACTAGTGGTCCTTACCTTTTCGACCCCTAAGTACTTCATCAAATCGGTGAATAACTGGCTTTCGAATTGCCGCCCTTGATCCGTTGTTATTCGGCAAGGACAACCGTATCGCGTGATCCAGTTATCATATATTACCTTAGCGACAGTTTCCGCCGTAATATCCTTTATCGGTACTGCTTCCGGCCAGCGCGTACCTCTGTCGATCATGGTGACAAGATATCTATACCCTTCCTCAGTCGTGAGTAAAGGTCCGACAATATCAACATGTAAGTGTTCGAAACGCTCTGCCTGTTTAAAAGCTCCGTATTCTGCTATTGTATGCCTACCGATCTTTGCTTTTTGACACCTAATACAAGACTTGGCCCACTTACCTACGTCTGTGTTCATACCCGGCCAAAAATATCTTTTCGCAACCAATCTGCGTGAAGCTCGAATTCCTGGATGGCTTAAGTTGTGCAAATTATCAAATACCTGACGCCTAAATTCCTTAGGTAGGTAGGGTCGAGCGGTCGATGTTGATATTTCGCAATACAACTCGTGGTCACATGTAGGCACAAATATGCTTTTAATGCATACGCTGTTGTCGGCGTCTGTATGACGTCGTTGCGAAATATAGGTGTCCAATTTCTGCGAATCGGCCAGCCGTTCCAAATCTAATGGTGCTGGGCATGAAATCGTCGCTACACGCGATAAGGCATCGGCCACACTATTGTGTTTACCTTGTACATGCCGAATATCGGTTGTAAACTCGCTAATGAACAATAGCTGCCTTGTACGCCTCGGCGTCTCCGCGTCAGTAGCTGATTTTGATCTTGAGAACGCGTGTACTAGCGGTCGGTGGTCCGTATATATGACCAGCGGTCTGCCTTCGAATATTTTTCTAAAATATTTTAAGGCAGAATAAATGGCTAATAATTCTCGATCATACGTACTATAACGCTGTTGCGGTGTCGTCAACTCCTTAGAGAAATACCCAAGAGGCTTCCACAAACCTTTTTCCATTTGTTGTAGAACTGCCCCTATGCACGTGTCCGACGCGTCGGTCATTAGCGCCAACGTAGCGTCCGCGCTCGGGTACGATAACGTCGCAGCGTTCTCCAGTTGCGACTTACATTCTCGAAATGCTGATTCCGCATCCGGTGTCCACACAATGGGTGTTTTGTCGTTCTTCTTGGCGTTACTTAGGTATTTTGTTAAAATACATTGACTTTTTACCGCCTGTGGGATGTGTTTCCTGTAAAAGTTTACCATTCCTAAGAACCGACGAAGTTCATTGATGTTCTTTGGTTTCGGATAGTCACAGATGGCTTTGACTTTATCGTCCAAAGGCCGTATCCCATTGGAAGTGACGCGGAAACCAACGAAATCTAATTCGGCAGCTCCAAAACAACTTTTCGCCAAGTTGATCGTTATACCAAACCTGTTTAACCGCTCGAAAAGTAGCCGCAGGTGCTCTCGATGCTGTTCCTCGTTGTCACTGGCGATGATGATGTCATCAATATAGCTGAATAGAAAATCTAGCCCTTCTAAAACGGTATGATTCATGAAGCGCTGGAAGGTCTGGGCCGCATTCCGAAGTCCGAAGGTCATCCTCGTGAACTCGAATAATCCGAAGGGCGTGATAATCGCGGTTTTGTCGATATCCGCCGGATTAATTGGAATAAAATGATAGGCCCTGTTGACATCGATTGACGAAAAAATTTTCTTACCTGACAAAATGTATGTGAAATCGCCTAAACGGGGAATGGGGTACCTGTCTGGTTTGGTTATAGCGTTCAGCTGCCTGTAGTCACCACAAGGACGTATATCTCCATTTTTCTTAGGTACCACGTGCAAAGGACTCGCCCACGAGCTCTTTGATGGTCTGCAGATGCCCATTTCCTGCATATTTTTAAACTCATCTCTAACCTTTTTGTAGCGGTCCGGTGGCAGCGGACGTGCCCGTGCGAACACCGGTGGCCCCGTGGTCTCTATGTGATGTTTCACTGTATGCTGTGGAGTCTCCTTAAACGAAATTGGTTTTGTTATATCTGGAAATTCATTTAGTAATTTACTATATGGGTGGCATTCGTCTACAGTTTTGATTGATGATACAGAACTATTTACGACACTTGCAATTATATTTTTTTTAGTATAATTATCGATAAGCCTGTTTGTTTTAAGATCGACAAGCAAACCATAATGGCTTAGAAAATCCGCTCCGATTATGGGTTGCTTGACGCCTGCAATAATAAACGTCCATTTAAAAATTTTACCTAAACCCAAATCAATATTCATACAAGTTGTACCATAAGTATTTATACGCGTGTCGTTTGCGGCGTATAGATTATACTCGCTTTTGTCGCAACTAGCTTTACGCCTAACCACCCCAACAGGTATCACTGAAACATTTGCTCCCGTGTCGATAAGAAAACTTTGACCACTATTATTGTCTTGCACACATAGACGGCGATTAATATTGCCTATGCAGGGTCCCGTCGTCGACTGCACAGCTTCTAGTTTCCCTGGTTGACTTTTCCTTTCCAGCTGCAAGGACTCCTGCACTTAAAAGCCTTTGCTCCGAAACGCTGATGAAAATAACACAGCTTCCTGCCCGGCGGTCGTCCTTGCTGTGTATCGTAGTCCTTGCGGAACTGTGTCCCGACGCGGCGATCCTCATTCCAGCGTCTTCTCTCTCTACGCAGCTCCGCCACTTCCATGCTGAGCTCCTCCATCTTTGCTGTAACACTGCTCTCTTCGCTTCTTCCGGTCGACACGCTTGCTACTTCTACTGGCTTCAGGCTCTCCATAACCCTATCGGCCATCGCTGCCAACTCCGTCAAAGCTGTTACACTGGAGGCTGCTAACGCCGTTCTGACTGCAACCGGTAGGTGGCCTTGCCATAGCGTTCTGAGCGCGTTATCCTGGAAGCTAGTGCCAGCCAGGTTCTGCATACATCTAAGCAACTGAGAAGGCTTCTGCTCACCAAGCTGCATCTCTCCAACGAGCCTCTGTATTTTTCTATCCTCTGACTCCTGATAGACGCTCAACAACCTTGCTTTGATTGCCTTGTACTTCTCCCTTTCCGGCGGCTTCTGAAGGATGTCCGTTACCTGAGGTAACACTTGCTTGCCCAATTTCGTGACAAGTAGCTGGAACTGTGCGGCATCACTGGCATGCTGCGGCAAAACAGCAGCTTCGTACTGCAGGAACCACAGCTCCGGTTGATCCGTCCAGAAGTCCGGTACGCGTGCGTCGACGGAGATTCCTTTGACCTCCTTATTCTCTTCCGCCATTTTTACACGCGCGGTGATAAAAAAGGTAGTTATATATCTAATATAGCCTACCTAGCCAACCGCAAGTGAGTCGCCCCCTAATAGCGTGGAACTGAGTATGTACAACACTGGAACAGTTCACTAAAACGGGTCACCAATATAAAGTCTGATAATTTAGTTGTCACGTGTTCTTTAACTGCACAAATCAGTCTGTGTTTTGAGAGGAGATGCTCAAGTCAAACCACGATACTCAGTTCACGAAACAATGCGCTATTCATTGAGATATTACAAATTTGTCTTAGATTAGACGAGACTATTGTATGACGTAATAATGTAGCGCTGCGCGCGCGTGTTTGGCTAGGGGCGCGGGGAACGACTGGCGAGCCCCGAGTCGCAAAACGTCAAGTCAGCATACTGTGACGTATGCGCCCCTACACCACCATTCAAATAAAAAAAGACTCGTCCAAATCGGTTTTTTTACAATTAAAAAAAATTCAAAACATTTAAAAAAGTAAAAAAAAAAAGAATCGAATTGATAACCTGCTTTTTTTGAAGTCGGTTAATAAGTAATTGTTATGGTCAATCGTTACTTCGAAAATCGTGTTCAAGTATATTTATTTATTAACTTAGCAACCACGCACAAAAAACACTAGAAATCAAAGTCCAAGGTATCAATAATACACATTTTATTGCTTATAATATCAGCGATACTGTTACAATAGCATGTTTTCTAAACAACGACATCTGTTGCAGATTCTTAAAAAATAGATCGTATTATTTACTATATCATTATGTGTTATGTGCTAGCTTGGTAGCTATCGTACTCAATAGTTCTGAGAAGTTTCTATAGATGTCGTTAATTGTAATAGTAAAAATACATAAACGCTAGATGGCGATGCTTTATTGAAATACGTACTTGAAAATACATACAATGTAAATTTTTTTTTGTAAATACAGGTTATTTTTTGTAGCAATGCAGGTTGCACTGCACTGCACCTGCAGTATACTGATATGACACCTTTTCACTTAGTGAGAAAACTTAAAACTAATTTTGCACAGAGAACATTCGGTCATGATAATTATGAGATTATACATATTTTTAAAGTATAGTTGTAAAACAAAAACAAAAAGAGTGTAGTCAATAAAAAAATAGATGAATTAAAAAGAATTTTATATAATAATAGTAAATAATGAATATTAGTGGGTAGGTACAACAAAATAAACAAACCATACAATAAAACAGTCGACGGGTGTTAGCGCGGGCATTTTAGCAGCGGCCAGTTACAGGGGCGGATTAAGAGCAACAAAGTGATGTAATTTTTAATTTTTTTTTAATGTAATATTTAAATATTTTAAATAAGTTTTCTTTTTTACATATTTTATTAATTTATCGATATAAATCGATATCATTCGTAGCTCCCTAGATAATCAGCAGTGACAGACAGGCCATTCAAATTTTACAATACTTATTAAACAAGGCAGAGCATATCCTGTTTAACGTGCCATAGTAAATAAATGTGTAGAATATTATTGTAGTGTGTAGTAGTAGCACACACACACACACACACACACACACACACACACGCCAGGTGTCGGATATAACAGTTATTAAGAAATGGACTTTATTTCTAAATGGGTTTTTACGTTGCATAAGTAATTACCTAGCATTTTATTAATTAGCCTAATGTTAAAGGAAATTATGGATGGCTTATTGCCCGCGGTATCGTCTACGCAGAAAGACAGTTGCAGTAACAACCCCCAGTTTTTGGGTTTCAATAGTTTTTTACCATGTAAGCTTCGAATTCTATGTACATAATTACCAACTATCCCCCTTACGGATTGCATTTCGAATAAAGTCAGGTTATATGGGTTATCGAAATTGATAAAGCGCTTTTTTAAATCAACAAACACTAAATATATACCCAGATAATTATACCTATAAGGTTGAATCTTTTGGAGGATGGACGCTGTAGACTTTTAGGGCAGAAGAAGCTTGTTATTGGCGAATGTTGGTGTATATAATACTTTTATTGTAAAAATATCTGTAAGCTTCCCAAATAAAATAAAATAAAATTGAAATCAGTTTCTAGTTCGTTTTGATCGCGAATTGCATCTGATGCTGGAAATCCTAAAACCCTTCCGTAAGGTACACTGACACAAGCAATCAAAATTGCTAATTTCTAGGCAATATAGTAAATTGTGACGTCACGGCCTTATCATACAATTAACCCTTGCTATATGTATACACCGACATAGCTCGACGAGTCAGTGAGCTGAAGTGGCCAATGGTCACGCCACATTGATGAAGGAATAACCGATGCGGAGTAAAAGTTCTCGAGTGGCATCCCCCTACTATTGTGGAATTGTCATTGTGGAACTAAGACACTATCCGAGATTATGCGAATGTTTTGGTCATACACATCCCTGGACAGAATGGCGTTTGCGGCTCAGTTCATACAGCTGGGAATATAGTTTTATGTTGTTCAAGAATGCTTTCGCTGCTGTTCCTGTGATGGTCTTTGACCCATATGTGTTACTCTTCTGTGAGCGGGATGTAGTACTTTCTTTCGAATACAAAATTATTGGGCAATCTGTCGCACACAAGGGTGCCGCCTTTTATTAAGATTTCTCCAGATTCCACCATGAATTTCTCCAGATTGATCTATCCAGTATTTTTTCTGGGTAAGAAATGATTACCCCTGTAAGGTCCATAAATTACTTGAGGTGTTTTTTTTTAATTTTGTCCCTCCCTGCCTCCTTGGTGGGATGTCGTGAGATTTTATTCAACCCCCTCCCCATCCCCCAATCTCACGCGAGATTTTTCAAAATGTGTTTTTTATATAATTATTATTTAAGTATTTGGTATAAAACAAATATGGTGGTTTGACAGTCAGTAGATGTATAACGTCGAAGTATGAATGAAATTATTTTCTTTCGAACGAATTAGTGAGTGATCTTAATCGTATTACGATTACGCTTAAGATGAATTCTTAAGCATGTACAATCTGGATTAAATGGACCAAAATAGTATATATTTTTTGTTTCAATCAGAAAAAAAGTTGTGTGATATTTGCCGAGACCAACGTAAGATTAGATGAGATTTGACTCGACCCCCTCCACCCCTTAAGAGGGTATGCTCGTGTCAAAGCGCCCATACAAACGTAGTCCAGTCATATTTTGAGTATTAATCTATGAAAATATATGAAATTTTTAAGACACAATCTAGAAACAAATATCTGTGTCGGTGGTGAGTCAGATTTTCGTTTAAATATATACTTCCAGAGTCAAAGTATTGCATTTTTCGGTATTAAAAAGCCCCAACTTTGAACCTGATTTACAAGAGTATGAATCGATTTAGAACAATTTGGAAAAACCACCGACATCTGAAATCTCATTAGTATACTGTATTAAAAATGGTTACATAATATACTGTATCCTTCAAATGATCCCTGGACTACGAAACATCCAAATAACGGGTGGATAACTTCGCGTAGTGTATGCTGTCTCACCGTACGCGCTCGGGTAGGATAGGGCTCGAAGAGGGACAGCTACAAAACAATGCAACCTTGAACGCGGCCACGTGGTCTAACCAACAAAGCCTCTTAAACATCTCACGTAATTTATGGATGCCCCCTAAGCATCTAAGACATATAAAGAACCTATTTGCCAAATATCTAGCTTGAAAGCTTTACGGTATCAGTGAGACAGTGAGTCGTTTTTCGCCTGTCCATACTAATATTATAATGCGAAAGTGAGTTTGTTTCTCTTTCCTTTACGTCGTAACGTAGGATCAGAATGACGTGCTTTTTTGTATAGGGATAGTTGACGGGCTGGAATAGTAGATAGGCTGATTTTTATTTCGATCCAGCATTAAGTTCTCGTAGGATACTTTCCGATGTCCACGCGGCTGAAGTCGCGGTCAAAACGTAGTATCTTATATATTTAGTAGTATCTCCAATCCTATTTCAACCAAAGAGATGAAGGTAAGTGGAAAATGATGTTAATTTTCAAAATATGTTTTTAATTTTTAATTCAAGTGGTCAATTAAACTACTTCTCCGCGGTTGGCCTTGTTTCTTTTTTTAGTGGGCCGAAACCCTTGTGCAAAAGCAAAAAAATCGGATTAGTCATTAAAAAGAACCAATTTATGAATACGAAAAAATGCAGATTGATAACCAGACTGGTCAGAAACCACTTGGATCGTAAACTTGGCATCGATGAACGAAACGGCGGAGTGGCGTCAGTACGGCAGCGGGCTTGTAACTTGACGCACGACCGGGCCGAGTGAAACGGAACGCAATCACGACTACAGCCGACAACCTGCGAAATATATTTACATTTAAAAAATAAAATAAAGGCACGAACCGATTTTAAATTATAGAACTGAACTTTAAAAAATTACGTGTACTTGTTTTCAATTTTAGACTCTCTTAGTTGATAAATCTCTTCCATGACTCAACAGTAGACCATCCAAGTGTAAAGTGTAGTGAAAATGGCTAGTGCTTTAGCGAAACTCCAAGATATAGGACAGAAGGTGAAGAACAAAGAACACCGCGAATGCAGAACCCTTCAGGTCAACATGCCTTCCCCAAGTGCTGTTGATGTTGAGTTTACCGACATCACACTGAAGGTTTCGGAAGGAATTACTTCGCGGAGTAAGTACCCGCAAATCTGTTACTTTATTCCTGTTATGCCATGTATTTTTTGTATTTGGTTTACTGAATACTGTACACCCTGAAAAATGTCGAAGGAACCAGTTTAAAATACAAACAATAAAGCACAGAACTGTTTGTTTATGCTTTGAATAATAAATTATATTACGAATATAACTTATTCAATGAAAATACAAACAATAAAAGTAATTTGTGAACATAATATGTAGTAAATATACCCCAGACACTAAGATTGGTTTTTAAATTAGTTTTACAAAAAAGGTACACTGAAAATACTATATTTTATAGCTTCTGGGTGAGATCACTTCCGTTTTTTGGCTTTATCATCCCTTAACATCTTGTGGGATGTGAACCGATCGCGGAAAAAATGTTTCTTTCGTTATTTAATTTTCGAACTTACTTTTTATGGATAACTAAATTACCAAAATTGTTCGTAACTGAAACTACCCTGCAATTTTGTTATAGACTCAATGGAAAGCATGAGTTACAGGAAAATGTTTCGCATCTTATAAATGAGGATACGATTGACGGAGTATAATTCTAACCGTCATATCATAAATCACGATGCATTTGCAGATTTTGACGGTTAGAACTGTAATAAACTGGACGATACGTGGGTAATTTTGTACGTTTGAATTTTGAAAATAGAAACGTTAACGACCTACAAATCTCACTAAAACCAAAACACACCATCTTATAAAAAGTGACATTAATTAGTAGATTGTTACACAAGGAATGAAAGTTATCAATCGCATCCCGAGATATCTACGGCGCCCGAGCGAAGCAAGGTAACCACTCTACTTTTCATTTCGACTGTGAGGAAATGAAATAGAGAATATGTGACATAATAAATACACTTTATTTAGCAAAACCAATGCAAAGACGAATCTTGGATATCACTCACCGCTGAACACGGTTGAGCGCCTTCCGCTGTAGAGGTCGCAGGACCAACAGCATCAAGTCTATTCGAAAAAGAGAAAAAAGCTGAACAGTTGCTCGTCAATATAATGCATTGTTCAAAACCAAAGATACTGGTAAATTTAAGAAAAAATAATTGCTTTCAATCTGTAAATTTTAAATCTTGTATGTTCGTAACACGATCATATTATTATTAGCATGTCGTTCGTTGTTGCTGTTAATTATGATACCATTTAGTTATATTGTTACATACGTATGTATTTCAATGGTTATTTTTGATGTATATCCTGTAGGTGACCTTAATAAATAAAATAAATTAATAAAATGTATGTACGAATGAAAATTGATCATAAAATTCGTAGCCAAGAAAATTTTATTCTCTATGGTGAAATTTGAGCAACCTATATTAGTGAAGGCAAATGTATCAAACTGCATACAGCCATGTATTTATTTGTAAAGATTTATTTTTAAACATAATATTTACTGATTTATTATTTTGTATGAAAAAAAACAACACAATTATCAAAAGAAATTTATGTAAATGTGTTGTTTAAGACCAACACTAATTGCCATCAAAATATACGCCCGTATGAATTATAAGATAGATGCAGTGCGTATAAAAACCTGACTGAACATAACCTCATTTAATTCGAAATATTTCCAAAGTGTGCTTTACACACATTAGCGAATTACATTTATCGACACAGCTTTGCTTCGTTATCTACATCAGTATCTCAATATCCTCTGAAACTTGATTCGAGGGGTCTAACAGTTTTTTTGCAACTTAAGAGCTGGCAAAACGAGTTTGAATATGTGGCTTGTAAATCTAAAACAGAGTCAGATTTTATTTTAAGCTTCAAACGGGTCCCAAGTTTTAATACTTCGAATTTTTGCGTCTAAAGTTGCTCGAGTTGTTATGCTTACGAATTAATTAAATAAAAAATTGTTTCAGATAATTTTAAATTTAGAGTGACCATACATACATACATAGGGTAGAAAATTCATTATCCTTCTTTAGCTTCGCCTTTTCCGGGTAAAAAACCATATGTTCTTTCTAAAACGTATGTACCTAAATTGAATACCATCCAATATGGATTCCACTATATGGATAAAAAGTGACATTATGTATTAGCCCAGAAAACATTCCAAATTTCATTCAATTCCGCCCCCTAGACTATTTGAGGCGATAAACTTTTCAGGGACCGTTGCAGTCTGCTCGTTTACAAGCCAAGCCATCTCAAATAATATTAACGGGATACCTCTCCGAATGCTTTCATACTAAATTTTTGTTGCCATAATCTTTTAAAATAGAATAGCTGGCCTTGATAAGTAATTACATAAACATAGGAGATGGAATTATAGTGTCGCGAAATGAATATCATTAACGTACAATATGTTGAAGGTTCGGGATTGAAGAATGTGTCAAAGACAAGTGTCCAAAGTTTCGGAATTTAATGGTCACAGGTCCAAGCCAAAATCGTGGATCTTCTTGAAAGAGTCTGTCTTCACTAAGTACGGTTCTGAGTTACCCATACACAGAATCCTTTGACACCACTGACGCCAGTCTGTCACGTGTGACACCACTTGTCTACTTCTGCACCATCGTTTACATCTCACTTTGATTCTTCTGCTGGGTTTCTCTTCTTCGCCTAAGTTCGTGCGCTAGTCTGACTCGCTCTTGGCCGGTTTTGAGTTCGCCCGTGATTATATTCACTGCGTCCACTCCCACGCAGCTAAATAACAGTTAAGCTTCCCTGTTTAAAGCGTTTGAATTGTTTATCTTTCATAGTTCACAGCCTTGACACACTCGCACATTATGTAGTGATAGCCCACTTTCTATAATACATAGAACATTACTTATCAAATATAGACTAACAAGAACACAGTAGAAGCGTGTGACTGTATTATTTACTTAAGTTTATTTTATTCGCTCGATAAAAGTTTCATTCGACATTTCTGTTGCCATAATCTTTTAAAATAGACTCGCTGGCTTTGAGCAGTAATTTCGTGAAAAATTGAACATCGGATTATAATGTCGCGAAATGAGTATCATTGACATACAACTTCATAGGGAATTAATTTCAAATTTCATTTTACACACTATTTTTCTATTATTGTTCAAAGCGCCATCTATGAACCATTAGCTGCGTAACTGCTATTGTAGCTAACTATAAAGTTGTAAATTAATGAGATTTATTTCGCGACACTGTAATTATTATTATAAGCAATAAAAATATGATTACTACGATTGTTTTGGTTAAATACCACTAACCCTATTTATCGCTAAAACAACATAAGTCAAGAACTGTTTTTCAGGTTTTTTTCATTATTTCTATAAATAAACTGTAAAGGTTATACGCTATTTTAATTTTTTACCACTCAAATACTAAATTAAACATAAAAAAGTCATTTAAAACTCATTTGTTTCTGTAAGAAACAGTTTTTATTGATTTCTGAAAAATTATAATTTTGTGACTTATGAGGTTTTTGAAATGACCGATTCAATTTCATATCCTATTTTTAGGTAATTACTTCTCAAAACCAGCTATTCTATTTTAAAAGATAATGGCAACGGAAATTTAGTATGGAAGCATTACGAGAGGGATAGCGTTAATACGCGGTCGCTAGTCATTTAATACCTACTTCACAGTTTTTTTCGTAGTGCATAATGAATTTCGTGATCAGTGACGTGCCCAAAATATTATGTCGGGCACGCGTGCCAATGGTTCGCCATCCCTGTCCTATGGTACTGCCCAATCAATGCCCGGTCCCATGACACTGACATCAACAGGTACATTCAGTGGATTTAGGGCACAATTGGTCATAACGACAATTTGTTCTATTTCGTCATAACGCAAAAACCATTATAAACATTATTAATTAACACACACATAACACAACATTATAAATTTAGTTCTAATTAGTCACGTATTTTATAGCTATTGGTCACACTGAAAATCTGTTTCGATTCGTCACCTCCACCTTCACCACCACAGTTAACTGGTCACAAGGTCCTGAATGAATAGGGATAACCGCATTGTGTTTTTTCGTTATGACAAATTATTACAAATTATAGTTATGACCAATTGTACCCTAAATCCATTTGGTGTAGTTGAAGGACGACCCCGTTGATCTTCACTCGAGAAGTCTTATTCTCCATCGGTTATTACGAGTAGTTCTTCAGGCGATGTGGCCTGCACATAGTCTCTCCAGCTGATATCAATATCATATAGTCAAAATGTATTCGTTTATTTATTTACATACATTTATTAGATAAAGTCATTTCGTTTAGATGTGTCACCCGGCACAAGTCGCCTCTAGTCAAAGGATTTCGAACTTAGAGAATGGCGCTGCGGTGTGCCCGCTGGTGAATTTAGCATTTCATATCGAGGCATCGCACTGAGTGTTTTTGATTTTGTGGTGATTGCTGCTTGTACAGAGAATGTTTTATGTTTAATTTTATGCTCAGTCATGTGTGCCCATTTTTTGTACGATTAAATTCCGTTCGGGTGTACCGACACCTCTAAGCGAATACAGCTGAAGTAATCGCAGTGTGACGAGTTTGACTGCTATTAATTGGTAATTAGTGTAATTTACCTCGTGTTGAGTGACCTAAGTCACGTAGTACTGTTTCGAAAACTGTAATAGGATTAATGTTGATAGCAGGTTTGGTAATTATATATAAAAAAACTTAGACCTCAAAACGCCAGTAACCTCATTCTTTTTTAAAATATTCCTGCGCAATGGCCACCTTTCAAAATAAATTGTTGAGGATGTCATTTGTTTTTCGGTAGAAAATAAAAGACAAGTGAATGGACCCGTATGTTTTTATTTACTGAAATAATTGAATTTTCATTTATGATATCGATACAAACGAAACGATTTTTTGCCACATTATGACGTAGCTCGTGAGGCCAAAAAATTATTAGACTAAAATCTTGTAAAAACACATGTAAATTGTGATGAATTTTCTATCTCTAGTCTATCCCATGGGCTTGGGATAGGTGTCTGTTTTGGGTCGTTAGATATACGGTTTCCTCCGAAATCACTATCAAGAAAATTATGAAACAGTGCTTATTAGGCTCATTGGAGCTAAATCTCAAAATAGTTTTTGAATTAGATCAATTTAAAAAATTTTATGTTGTCCATTAGACAAAAATTTCAACAAGCAAGGCGGACTTTCTGCGGGCCAAGTGCAGATTGGTAGACTTCACACACACCTTTGAAATTCTTATAAGGAATGTGCAGGTTTCCTCACGATGGTTTCCTTCACCGAATAGCCAATGGTAATGTTCTTATCATACGTACATAAACTCCAAATAACAAATATAGTAACTCATTGGTACGAGCCAGGATCGAACCCAGACCTCGATTGTTCAAGGACTGACGCTCTACCCAACTGAGCTACCGTGACTTCATCTATCATCACTTACCGTATGATTAGACCAAGTGCAATGCCATTTATAAACTCACGCAATGTCTTCGATATTCCTCTGCTTAGTATATTATTATTTCTCGTTCCTTGACGAAGGCCGTACGACTGCAAAGCTAGATAAGGAAATCGTAGAACAGATAAGGTACGTCAATATTCTATTTAAAATATGGTTATGAAACAAACAGTAATGACAAAGTAGTGTTGTGTGAAAATTGCACAAGAAATAAATAGCTCGCACTCGGTGTTTACCTCAAAGGCACAATTTTACACAAACATGTTCTTGCATGGCATTACTGGCACAATCACATGCCAGTACGAATACAAAAAGTAAACAAACATTTTACAAGAACGGTCATCTACGCCGATATACAGGTTGTTGCAAAGTTTCCGTACAAAATGTTTCATTTCAAATCCGGCCTGCACTTAGACAATATTTAAAAAGAAGAAATAATCTAAAGAGTATATAGAAATAATACTTGACTTATATTTTTGATTGTTTTTGGTACTAAGTGAAAACATCAAATGTAATTTCATTGTCGCCATCTTTCTTTTATAAGTTAAGTCTTGCCTGTTTTGTGCGTCAATGTAAATGTAAACTGAACCAAAATATTTAAAATGGTAATAATGAAATACGTTTGGGTGAAAATGAATTCTTAAAATTTTAAGTGTACAAATCCGGCTGGGGCTACAAAATATAAAAAAGATATAAATATGAGTTGTGTGATGTGATGAGTTCATCGTCAATTTTACAGGAGAAATTTTTTTATTACCAAAAGAAATTGGACATTATTTGGACGTTTTATGTTTTTATTCCGGTAAATTGTTACTGATCTTAGGCTAGTGAGCAGAATTAAGTGCTAAATTAAAACTCTAGTACAGAATTTTTTAAAGAATTATCTTAAGACAGAGTCAGTTATAATAAGGTGCAAGGTATTTTAAATCACTAATAGGGTTGACAAATAATAGCAAATAATTCCTCATGTATCAAAATACAACATGATAAAGATATGAGGGCGTAGTATACTCGCTAACAAGCAATGCTTCGTCGTGATCGGAAAAAAGGAAAGATTGAAAACACTAGTTTTGACACACCCTGTACTACTCTCGCATGACTCAAAAGTATTAACGTGTCCATTTTTTTGCGGCCAATGGCAGGCTCGAGGTCAACGACACGTTTCGAAAATTATCATATTTTGATGCGCATGCAGCCGCATAAAACTAGGTATCCTTTTTTTTATTGACCAAAAAAAAGGTTTTTGTAAAAGTCATTCTTCACCGTCACCATAATTCAGCATTATTTAATATTTTTTGTTGTTGAATAAAATACCAAAAGTTTATGGAAATGCCATGTTTCTGTGTTCATTAAAGTTATTTTTTACCTTTACAAACAACATACTACTGCAGATTACTTTAATGGTTTTTTAATTCATTCATTCTTAGATAAACACTCGTAGTTACTGTGAATACAGTCACATAGCTTGTGTTAAAGTGTAATCAAGTGTTTAAAAATATAGTTATAGTCAAGAGTGTTCCTAGAGCAGCATAAATCTTGTGATTAGTTTATAATATGATCTGATAAATGACTTCATGGTCCAAAAATGAAATGGCAATTAGTTTTTCAGCAAAATACCAAATATCACTTTTTGTAACGTGCGTGCAGTTTTTGCTGATTTCTTAAAAAAAACTAATCGTAGAGAAGCTGCTTAGGTTTTGTTGTTTTGCTGTATAAAGTATTTAAGATATATACCATTTTGCAAACTATTTATCAGAGGAATAAATCTGCTTTAGAATGCAACAATAAAGCACTTATCTTATGACTATCCACTCGACCAAGTGCCTTCACCTCAATTTCACCTAGTTTCAAAATAAATATATTTTATTAACTATTTTACTTGCGGCACCTGTAGAGGTCACTATTTCCCACAAATGTTCCAAATTTCACGTCGATAGCTATCGTAGCTGCTAAGATAATCAGCTTTGACACACATACACCAAAGTGATTTTATAAGGGATCCAATTTTGTATCACATGTTTGAAACCCAAAATAGAAATGTAAACTTTTTGTGATAGACAGCAAATGAGTCTGCTTGGATTTTTGATGCAACCACGTACTTGTACCGATAGTAAATAAAGTAGACATTTGTCTAATCTGTTTTCTTGACGACCTACTAAGCAAAATGGAGCACACATTTTTGTACGATATGCGCATGTTTTTGTGGCAGTTTCTAATGCATATATAACGTTATCGTTGTGTACTTGTGTTTGTCATCGTCTGACCTGTTAGCTAAGTAAGTCAACGCTCAGTTTAAGGAGGCATTTGCCCCGGAAGGTAGATTCTTATTATACACACAGCGTCTGCGCAAGAGTTAGGAGTGGAATCTTACGTACAAATTATACCTCTACTTAAATTGTGAGATTTTTTAGGGTTCCACACCTAAAGATAAATTTTAACCGCCTCCGTGACGTCACTTTGGTCGAAAAATATCGTTATGTTTTTCTCCAAGTCATGTATCCACTTTTGAACCTTGTCACATTCATGTTTAAGTGACATTTCCTAAGCATTTCCTTCAACACATTGCTAAGGAACAAGCAAGGGTGAAAGTCACATGACATAAAAGTACATTAGACATTTCCAGCCTATTGTTATCAATTGTTGCATATTCATGGTAATAGAGGAAAAATCGCAACCCAATTGTCTTTAAAACTCACATGGCCAATGCAAATCTTACCACGATTGTGCAGTGTCGGAGCAGTGTGCAATGTGGACCTTAGACTTGATCTATTAACTCATATCATACGATATACTGACATTATACATATGTAATTACATAGGTATGTATACGACTTATATATTACATCGTTAAACAATCTTATATATATTAGATATATATATATATATAAAGCTAATGTTAGTACGTTAAGACAGGGTTTTCTCTATCACCACCAACTCCGATCAACTTCCCGGTGGGGTAGTGAATACCCCTTGGTCTCCTGCTGAAAGTAAGGGAGTTTGGTTGCGATGGGTGGAAGTGGGTGGTTGTGTGTGGCAAAAATGTGGAAAATATATATCTGTCCTTGTCTGACTCATGTGAACTTCTTCACTCATGTGAAGTTCTAATGGAAAGTTCTGAAAATTTCTGTAATGATCTAGAAAGAATACATTTACTCTACGTTTATGCCAAAATAAATGTCCACCTGTACGAAGCCGAGGCGAGCTACTATTATAATCTAACGAGACTTCGCAAAAAGGAACATCATTTTTTGTGACTTTCCCAGTGAAAATGAGTTTAGTAAGCTTTTCTTACAACTACCAAGTGTAGTTCACCTAAGACGCGATCTCTAAAACAGTGTAGTAATGTTTTATCATGATATATTACGTCCCAACTCCCACTTTTCTTATAAAACAGTGCAGTAATATTGTGCTATTTTTCGCTTTATAGCTTCTAATAGCTGACCAAAAAGTTTGCATATACTGGCCATAATGAAATTTTAAAAGGCTACACTAGTGATAGAGTCAACCATCTATAGATTAAATCTAATTTGGCATAATCCTGCATCTGTGTATCTGTGTTTGTCCTGCCTCTACAGGCGTAATCAGCCGAATGAAAAAACAAGACTGCACCATTTTTATCAGTACGTCGATTTCTACCTCCTTACAACACAATCTGTCAGAAAATCAACTCATAGCTGAACGTAAAAAAGACGCTCAGGTCGAATTAGTTTCAGGGAATGAAAAAAGAACGTCCAAAAAGTTCAGTAGCTAGTAATAGTTATAATAAAAGAAAAACATTAATAATGCCTGATGATGATTCTAGATTATTTCGTGTACAGTCGAGTACAAAAATATGTATCCACTTTTGAACCATATCACATTCACTCTTTCTTGGTCCTTTGTAGTGTGTAAAAGGAAATGTTAATATCAGGTGATGTGACATGGTCCAAAAGTGGATACATCTTTATGTACTCGAGTGTACATTTATAGGGGCCAAAACTTGAAATATATAATTTTTTTAAACTAACCCTAAAACTAATTTTTGGCAGAATAGCAGAGTGACGGCGGGTTTTCTTGGGTAGATAGATAGACAAAAATACCTAAAGAAATAGTACACTTTGTATATTACCCTGTCCAACCGCTTTAGTAAGTTGTACGTCACTTTACATTTTGATTGTAATTGTGAGTTTGGCCCTCGACCTTAGAATACTTAATCACTTGACTACAGAATACATCATAAGTACAGGAGCCTCAACCTCAACGCAAAAAGAGGTGTCAGAAGTTTGACACGTTTGTAGATCTGTCTGTGGAACGGCCTCATTTAAAAAAGATTGAACTTCAATGCGTCTTTTTAGGGTTCCGTTCTCAAAGAATGGTCACCGGGTCCCTTTTACTATATCCGTCAGTCCGCCCATCTGTCATAAGACTGTATCTTTTGAACCGTAATATGTAGACTTTTGAAATTATTATATTGTGAAAATGATGACCGCTATCATTATTAAAATAAAATAAAAATATTTTTTCGGCGTTTTATCTCGATCTGGCTAGGAATAGACTAGAATCTCACCGTGAACACGCCTATTGCTGTTCAAGTTGACACAATATTACAATGATGTGTAAAACAACGAGCATCTTCAACGTTAATTGGTTTAATTAGACTTAATATTGTAATGAAATACGATGCGACATCCCAAGAATTATCATCATCTCTTTTTGTTGATGTTCAAATGTTGTCCCGAAACAGTCTAAATTTTTTAGCGCCCCTCATGTAACTCTGACGTTTGACAGTTGACGTTTTACGCTACGTTTTAAAACTTTTCATGAGTTCTAACAATCTTGTGTGACTCACACTTGGCGGGGCACGTTTCTTAAGAATATGTTCAACAATTTTGGAGATTATCAGTTCTTTCTTGGATTTGACAGGGTCGTGGAAATATCATAGTTTTCAATATTTTGTAATTTAATTTTAACTCGCTTCATAATGTTTGTTTGCAGATTAAATAAAACGCTCTGCCAGTATAATTTTAGTAGTATTAATTAACTTGTAATAAACTTGACATCTCTTTTAAATTCACAATTAAACAATTCAATCCGACCGAGAGCCGACCATTCTCGTTCTGGGGAATCACCATTCAGACGCACCACAGAGTATTTGTACTAGAGAGGTGGTTGTTCGATTACGATAGAACAGGGATGTGGCTCTAGCATTGAGAAACCGTTAATTCTTCTTATAAGTTCGGCCATATAGTTAAGTTTGTAACCTACACTAGTAATAAATATTCAACTTGGTTGATTGCTTGCGGATATTAAAGCTTAAACTAAACTGCTTGATTACATTTATCTGAAATGAGATAATTTATATTATCTTCATTAAATTCGTTCGACCTTTCTGTGATCTGCACTCGAGTTCATGAGTAAACAAACATGTGATTACAGAATATCTGGATTCTAGATTAATTAGTTACTCTACTTAAGCTACTGCGCAAAATTCAAGCAAAATTTATTTTATCATAACTTTTAAACATAGGATAGCTGGCTTTTTGTATTAATTATCTAGAAAAGGACATTTTTAACTATTCCATACTTTGAAATTTTATTAGAATGAAAATTACAATAGGCGTTTATTACTCGACCTTGTTTTAAATATTAAACGGCTACGTAAGTCTTTGTCCAACTCGCACTTAGACGGTTTTTTATTACGTGTCAGCTGAAGCCTTTGGGTGAGCACGCTTCCATCGTAACCTATCACCAGGAGATACTGTATTAAGACACGTGCATAATGAGCACTTAAATCACAACCAAGGCCCCGTTCCATTAGCAAACGTCAATTCGTTCTACTAATAAATCTACCGATATTACGAATAAATGTTTTTATACTAAAATCCGTAACTCACAAATCTCCCAGCACCATAGAATTATCCACACTAGTTATGTTAATCATCATCATCAACAGCCTATATATGTCCCCACTGGAGGGGCTCAGGCCTACTCTCATACAGAGAGTGTATGGGCCATAGTCCACCACGCGGGCCCAGTGCGGATCGGCGGACTTCACATGCCTGTTCGAGACATGCAGGTTTCCTCACGATGTTTTCCTTCACCGTTAAGCAATCGGATAATGTACTTGAATTGAAAAACAACTCATAGGTACACGGCTGGATTCGAACCCGGTACCCTCAGATTGAGAGTCCGCGCCTTATCCACTGCGCCACCGACGCTTCGTTAAGACGTTATGTTAATAAATAATCGTATTTAGAAATAAATTAACCTTAGACGTAAGATTCTATCCTTTATGCTTATTTTAACTTATGAAGCTATGAATAATGTATTTCTTTAGAATATATATAATATAAGAAGATGAACAAAACGGCCAAGCGCGAGTAAGACCCGCGCACCGGGTTCCGCACGAATATGAATCATTCACATTCTATAATATATCAATAATTTGTAACATAATAGGCATCGAAAAATGCCCTAACGAATGCGACTGACAAAACCAACGAGCAATTGTTAACAAAATAGCATTAAGAATATAACAACAGGCGCTGGAACAGTTTGTAATCTTACAAGACATTTTTAATGAGATATACTTGTAATAATAAAAAATACTTTTTACATTTATTCCTATACTTGTGCTATAAGTTCTCGAGTGGCGGCCACGTACCGGGTTACGTCTAACAGACCGTCCCTCTACTAGATGGACCGATGACCTGGTTAGAGTCGCAGGGAGTCGCTGGATGCAGGTGGCTCGGGACCGGTCGATGTGGCGTACCATGAGGGAGCCTATGTCCAGCAGTGGACGTTTCCCGGCTGATGATGATGTGCTATAAGACCTTGGTCTTACCAAATTTCAGGATTCTATATCAATGGGAAGTACCCTTATAGGTTTTGACGCTCTCTTAAGAGAAATCGTCTAAGTAAGCGTCATAAACCGCCGTATCTTTTTATTGCATTGACTTTGAAGTTTGATTTATTTACCGTTCATAGATATTGCAGGTTTGAGTATTAGCTATCAGTTTGAATTTGATACTGCCACGCGTTTCTGTGAAAAAGAGTATTGATAGACATCGGACCACCAAGTGATCACATAAGGGTTCCTCTTTGCTTGTTAGGTACGGAACCCTAAAATACTTTAAAATAAAAGATGACAAATTATGCATATACGTAAAAACGTGATTTCGTTTGTGCATGTTTGACCGGGTTTTTAGTGTGTAGATATTTATAGATTTTCGCGTATCATCTCCCGTATGGCACGGGGAGCCATATTGTGTTTGTCAATGTCTGCATTTTAATACCTTTTTTTTACGAAGGGGAATCTTCAAAAGATACCTGACTCCTTAGGGGAAGAGTTGGGTTATGTGAGATTCCTACTCACTAAACCCCTTCGGTGGCCAACCGCTGCGCATATCAGGGAGCTCTGGGTCCTCCAAAGGAACGTCGCCAGTGCTCCCCTCGCGCGATGCATTATGCTCTTCCCGGGCTGATGTGCCAGCCCTTGCTAGCAAAATATGGCAATGTGTGAGTCGACCACGCATTTCAAAGGTTCTATGGACAGATAAATATATATGCTAATATTATAATGTGAAATTGAGTTGTGAGAGAGGTGAGAATGGCTTGATTTTTTGTATAGGGATACTTGAAGAACCGAAAAAGGCTTTTAATTCCGATTGAGCATATATCATCATCAACAGCCTATATATGTCCCCACTGGAGGGGCTCAGGCCTACTCTCCTACAGAGAGTGTATGGGCCATAGTCCACCACGCGGGCCCAGTGCGGATCGGCGGACAATATATCTTCTAGGATACTTTCCGAACTCCACGCGGATGAAGTCGCGGGCAAAAGCTATTAGAATATAATAATATATCAACAATAAATCTTAAAAAAGCAAGATCATTTTAAGCCACATACACTTGTATCCCTACGCTCAAATTTTAAAAATATCCGAATTCTTTTTTTAAACTAAAGCGCGTACACTGGCAGGTTAGCGGTGGCAGTTATTACTTGTCAATCGTTTTATAATACTAATATTTTTGTCTTGAATATTTGCGTTTTCTGTGACAGAATACATATGTTTTAATGAAGTAATTACTGGCAGTTAATTAACTAGATGTATATTAAAACAATACAAAGAAATAGAGATAATACGCGCGTACTAATTATTTAAATTGTAGGTCGTTTTTGTTATTTTTAGCCTGAACCTAAAAAAAGTTTAACAAAAACATTAATCATGAAAACTTTTTCGTTAAAATGTAATTAGACTTAATTTAAAGCTTGGTTAGGTACTAGCTACACTCGCTGTCAGTATATAATTATGTATTCGTGTAGTCTTAGCTTTAGAAAAGGATCATCCCATTTCATCAGGTGACCGTTAACGCCACCAATGCAAAATTATCTGAAGATGTACGTACAGCCACATCAATTTTTTTTCTCATCATCCCAGGAAACGTCCACGGTTACAATTGGGTTGAAACTTCCACAAGAATCATTTAACGAACACAGATAATTAATTCAATGGCAGGTTTTCTTTCGTCATCGAATAGTATTCAAATCGTGGATGTTTATTGATACGCCGTATTAACAAAACAAACGAATTCTGAATTAATTTCTACCATTTAAGGGTTTTAAAATACACTAGTTGGAGAATAAACATTTTTCGATGGGTCAAGTTGAACATCTCATAAGTTGTTCGGTTAGATTAGAAATCAGACAAAGGTACACATAAGTTTGGAGACTGCTATTTAAGAACTTGGTTTGGTTGGTGGTAAGGAATTTCCTATATCCGCCTGGCTACCTACCACCATGATACCTAAGTCTGCCGCCAAACGTCAGTGTTAATAGCACTGCGTTCCGGTATGAAAAGTAGCAGAGTCAGCGCCTCATTAGGTTGAGGCTTCTGGGTGCGCACGCTTACTATCCAACGGCCTTATCGTCACTTACCATCAGGTGAGATGAAGGCCAAGTGCAAACCCATCATACATTAAAAAAACTGAGTACCGATAAGTACCGCACTGGGATTCGATCTCGCGACCGCTGGATCGTCAGTTCAAGGTATTGCTTCTAGGCCATGGCAACCCATTAATAGTGTATGATGAATTAGCTAAGTAACGACCCAATGACAATGTGTCTTCCACAGTATTTGGCATTACCCACTTTTTGTCTGTTCATCACAAAAAGTTAGCTATTATATTCAAATTTTATTTTTTACGAGCCTTTTATCATATTGCCCCGGTCGGTATTGTCTGATTCGGCGATTCCTTGACCTTCAGCCAAATTTTAGCCATTTGGTAGCCAAGCTACACAGTTGGTTTCATAATCCCGTACAAACCGCCCCCGTGGTCCAATGGCTGCCGGCCGCGTTCGATTCTCAGCTAGGGTACCTATCAGTACTATGTTTGGCATTATATCTAAATATGCCTGGTTAGCTGCCAAAAAGCATTGTAAATAGAACTGAGTGTTTCGATAGCGATAGCATAGCCAGTGCCTCATTGGCTCGAAGCTTCTGGATGAGCACGGTTCCCAAACAACGGCTCGTTTTTATAAAATAAGCCGGGGCATGACACACGGCAATAAAATGATTTTATTGTGCCTTTCACCTGAAAAGGTATTTATGGTACTACTAAAGTACGGTCGCGGAGCAGGAAGAATTTCGTACAATGACCTCTTTACCTACTGACAGTGGTCACAAACATTTTTATGTGTGGTTTGCATGAAATATTTAAAGGATAGAAAAAAACTAGCTTATTAAGTATATCAATTATTTATTTAGATTTTACATTACAGCAGTATCAAAATCGTCTTAAAATTATCAATTTGGTAGAAATAAAAAAATCATAAATCCGAATCCGATTCGTCTGTATCGGAGTTACTGCTTTCTGATGACGTCTCGCCTGTCACATTTATAACAAAAGAATCGACAGTTTTGTCTACATTATCATCTAGTCCACCTAGTTTCGATTCCTCTTTTTTAACGTGACTTATGCAATTTTGCAATTATGCAAAAAATCAACGAAACCACTTAACAATTAAAACACGACAACAAAAACTAACAAATAACAACAAACTAAGATAACTGTGTTTCAAAATTGAACGAGCACTAACGCATCCCAAGATGGAATGTCGTTCGTTATTCAAAAATTATGAATCATGTCAAATACTTTTCATTGCGACTCAAGGCCAACCAAAAAACCAGACGCAAACAAGAACAAAACTTACGGTCTCAATGAAACGGTTTACAATCCCTGGTGACAGCGGTCATTGCATCTGTGCGAGCGAGACGCATTATATTTACGCGGGAGTGACAGAGATGGGTAATAATAGGTCATTGTACGAAATTCTTCCTGCTCCGTGACCGTACTTTAGCTTTTGCCCATGACTTCATCCGCCTGTACTTTAAAATTTAGAGAACGAGAACGAGTTGTTTAATCGAGATAAAAAGTGACCTCATACAAAATATCTAGTTAATCTAACCCTCTTATACGACGCAAAGACACAAATAAACAAAATCACTTTCACATGATGCAGATGTACACGTATCATCAAAAACAGCCTATATATGTCCCCACTTCAGGGGCTCAGGTCTACTCTCCTACAGAGAGTGTATGGGACATAGTTCACCACGCGGGACCATTGCGAATTGGTAGACTTCACACACACCTTTGAATTTCTTCTCAGGAGCGTGCAGGTTTCCTCGCGATGTTTGCCGTCACCGAAAAGCCAATGGTAATGATATTTTATCATTCGTACATAAATTCCAAATTGTAAATCATTGGTCAGGCCAGGATCGAACCCAGACCTCGATTGTTCAATGACTGACGCTGTACCCAACTGACTTCTAATTATACACATATCTTGCTAAACAATACCAACCGCGAAAGGCCAATCTTGTCCGATCAGGTGCTACTATCACTATGCAAATTACGCTATCATAAGAATAACTTAACGAAAACGTTGTGGCCATAACTTTTTTGACTGGAGTTCAAGTTCAATGGTGAATATAAACCCAAGGTGAGTGCCAATACCGTTATGTTTACGTACGTACGAGTATGTCAGTAGCTGCAGACGCGAAAAATAGAAACTGGGCAAAAAGCCAACTCACACCTATGACAGTAGGTCGAGAGTTCAAGTTAATTGCATATTTACAAATATACTGAGGAAGCGACACGCTTCGTGCGAAAGCGAAACGGTGAAACATCAACTAAATCAGAATGAAACCCTGCCGTTCTTCTGGTTGACAAATGATATGGCACGCCATGTTCTTTCAAATTTCTAAAATTTAAACTACCTCGTCACATCGTCCTGAGGTCATCGTAGACAAGTTTTCTTATAGTAGAAAACATTCGGCCAAGTGCGAGTCGATCTCGCGCACGAAGGGTTACGTACCATTGTCTATAAAAATGTCGGAAAAAAAACATGACTGTTGTATGGGAGCCCCCTTTAATATTTATTATCAAATAAAAGTGATTCCATTTCCATTTTTGTATATTTTGGTTTAGTTTATTTGTACAAAAACATATAAAACGCACGAAACAGGTAAGGCTTGACGTTGAAAACAAAGATGGTGTCAAAGTCAAATGACGCTGTCACTCAGTACAAAAAGAATGATTTTGTACAGTTAAAATACATGCAAAAATGTAAATCTAGTATTTTTTAAATTTTTAGATTATTACTCGATTTTTAAAATAATGTACAAGTGCAGGCCGAATTCGAAACATCACTTTTAAATAATTCTTCAAGTATTTTTCATTTGAGTATCAATTTATTTATGGTGATTCACACAAAAAAACAAGATCAGATGAATGCACTTGATGTACAATTCTCTAGATGAGGCATAGTTTATTACAATAATTATTAAACCGCAGTCTGCCCTACGACCGACCGATTAGCGTAACCACTGTCATTAAACGAAACGAGTACATACACCAGTTATTCAGGGTCCATTTTCTTTTTTACCCGACTGTGCTACGCAAAGTAACTGTAATGGTTTATAACCCTACGAATATGTGTATGTTCATTATATGTAACGCTCTACAGACCAAAGGATTGCGCCGATTTTGATTAATCTTAGTTCAATGAATTTGTCTTATTATAATCTTGTCATTGTCACTAAATACGCCATAATACAAAAAATTTAAAGTGGTTGAATTGAGTAAGTAAACTATCACTGAATAGGTACGAGTAATTGAAAATAATGTTTTTGTTTCTCTCATCATTTTTCATTATGAATGACCATTTAAATTTTTAAATCTAGAACGATTTACAGTTAATTTACTTTTTTTATCACTTTTTACGCAGTTGATTTTTTATTTATTAAGGCGATCCATCTCCATCAAATTTTCATACTTGTTGCCATAATCTTTTAAAATATAATAGCTAGATTTGTGTAGTAACTATCTAAAAATAGGACATCAGATTGTGATGTCGCGAAATGAGTATCATACAACTTCACAGCGAATCACAATTTTCATGTGAAACACTTTTTTTTATCTAATTGTTCAATGAACCTATGAACCTATTACCTATGTAGCTGCTATTGTAGCTAACTATAAAGTTGTAAATTAATGATATTTATTTCGCGAAACTATAATTTCGTCTTCTATTTTTTTAGGTAATTACTTATCAAATCCAGTTATTCAGTTTTAAAAATTATGGCAACAGAAATTTAGTATGGAAGCATTAGGAGAGGGATAACGTTAACTTGGTATAACTAGTAGTTTGCTTGCGTGGAAATCCGTTCCTTAGCGGTTCTGTAAATCAGTCAATGAAACGATGTTTCAGATTTCAAGGCACTATCTCAAGTGATTTGCCCATTAAAAACTTTTTCAATTTTTATCCCCTTAGGGGTAGAATGACCAAAAAAACTGTTTAGATGTACTCTGGCTCGTCATCGCTTCGTTCGTCACGAGGGACATTTTTCAAAGAATAAACAGTAGTATAATATATCATTGTAGCTTTAAAAGGGGACTAGTCCCACTCATCCTGAAGAACGAACTCTGATAGTTCATATATAACTCAATGTATAACTCCGTCCGAAACTCAAATATATAACGCACTCCCAAACTGGTTGAAATGTATAGACAGGGATAAGACCTTCCAAACCAACTTAAAAACATTTCTTCTTGACAAATGCTATTACGGCATTAACGACTACCAATCGAAAATAATTTGACTTACGTTTATAACATTTGATTATTACCATACTGACATTATATTCTCTTCGATACTTCGATTCGATAAATTTTAATTTATAATAAGATATCAACTGAATTCTTTTCGTATTCTTTTTGCAACCAATAACTGTATTATTCTGGTATGTAATTGCTAAGCCCGACAGGGCTCATAACACTGTATGTATATGTATGTACATGTATGTTTTTTGAAAGCAATAAAAATAAATATGAAATATGAAACTAATCGGTACCTGTACCAATTTTCAAATTTCACGTGGGCTATCAGTTTTTAGCAATTTCCAACCAACAGCAATTTTAATAAAATTTCGTATTTAAACCACTACAGCGTGGTGTGCGAATGATAATTACTAAATTATCATTCATTTAAAGTGAGGCACACAACTTCACGTCCTTGCTCTCCATATCGTAGCAGAAATTATATTCAATGCCATGCGCAACATTGCACATACAGGATAGCATATACGAGTACCATATCGTGCTGGCGCGGTACTTGCAGAAGTGCGCATTACTGGCATTACGTATATGGTACTTTAGTAACGTCACACTCGACTGTAATGTTGCTCAGACCCAACGCTGGAAAGTAATCGTGGAGTGACTTTTATTTTATTGCCAGTCTTAACTTAATATTATATGAAAACATATTTGAACAGACTGCATTCCAACAACATAATTTATATTAGGGACGGATACTACTGAATATACTAGTCAAATTAACATAAGAAATTACAACTTAATAATATGCCTTATTTATTTATAACTATGTTTGCGAATAATGCCACAAACGAGTAACAGTCAGGAAAATAATATTTTTTATATTTCGAAATCAGTGAAAAGAATTGGCTTGCGTATAAGGATAGTTGAAGGTAATTAAATGAAGGTATTTTTTAGGGTTCCGAACATCGTGAACTCATGGAAAAACGGAACGCTTATAATCTCACTATGGCCTGTTTGTCTGTCACAGCTGATTATCTCAGCAACTACTCATGTTATCAACTTGAAATTTGGAGTAGTTATAGGAAATGGTGACCCACAGGTGCCGCAACTGAAATAATTGATAAGAATTGTTTGTTAATTTTTAAAAAGGGTTCGCCCCTTTGTAGTTTCAATGCGTAGTCACTGGGTCAAGTAAGGTACGAGTATCATAAGAAAGGGCTTTGTTTGTACATACTAAAAGAATATTTTGTTTAATTTCTTTAATGCAAAGTTGTTTACTTATCAAAAATAAGTGTCAAATACCCCCCCCCCCCCCTTCCCCCCTCGCCCCCTCTCTATCTCCGAACTTTGCAATGTGACAAATCTGTAATAATCACAATAGACAGGAATTTGTGTCAATATTACAGGAAAATCCAACCGAGGTTTCTATCTAGTATATTTTTTGAGAAAGCATAAAACTTGACAAAGTATCTAAGCAGTCGAGAGAATAAAACGTATTTAAAACAATGTGTGTACGTTTCATTCTATATACTCTTGGTACGCGAGCCCCACTCGGATTTAACCTATTTTTAGAATAAAAATTCCTAATGAAGTTTGAAATTATCTGGAAGTATGTTCAAGAAATTCTTCAATTTATTAAGAAAGATGACTATACGGTTAAGCTCTGCAAACATATCCCGGTGATGTACTTGTAGATACCAAAAAATATTTTTCTTTCTTTTAGAGTTTCTTTTACCCTTTCTTCTTCACAAATCGTTTTTCCGAAATGGAAGTGGATACCCTAATCGAACGAGCACCTCCCGTGGGATACTTCAGATCATACGGACGAACTCGAGGGCAAAACTACTTCTTTTAAAGTGTGGTAAATGAGGTCCTAGTTTTTATCCAACCAATCATAAGGAAATATATTTGCATAAATAACATTATATAAAGGTATACAGTTAACTAAACTGGTATCCGACAAGTACCGTTATTATGTGAAATGCAATAAATATTTAAAGTCAACGAACCATTCTTGACCTCAAAGATTTTTAGGGTTCCGCACCTCAAAAGGATACAATGAAACCTTATAAGATCACTTTTTTGACCGGTTGTCTGTCAAGACCCTTTTTCTCAGGAAGGCGTGAAGGTATCAAATTGTAATTAATATCAAATATTCAAATCTGCAGCTGCATTTATCTGTAAAAAAAAACTTCTAAGTGAACGCAATAAAAAGATCCGACCATTTATGCAGCATATTTAAACAAAGAAGCAATTAAAACTTAACGGGTACTTCACATTTACCTATAATCATGAAATTAAGCAAACTGGATTTTTTTAATTCATTATATCACAATAAAATTACTTTGTTAATATTCGATCGAACTTACTTTTGACATGATAAAAATCGATGAACGCCGGCTTCACGCACGAAAAAGTTCGTTCCGCCTGAGACGAGGGTGCAAACGGGAGCGCGGAACGCACGAGCACGATTGGCCTAATCGTTCGTCTTGTGACGTATCATTTCTTAAGACGCTATTGCCTAAAATTATCGTACGTAAACAGACTTCACAGACTACAATTTAAAAAAACAGTATTGTTTTGTGACCTTACCTATTATTTATGATTTTCAGTATGTTAATTATTCATATCCTGCACGGCCCCTCAGTGCGCGAGTCTGGCTCGCACTTGACCTTATTTTTTGTATACTACCAGTATAAACATAAGTGTCATTTTAATTAAAGTCTTGTAAAAACGTGTGATTTTATTCAGTTGTGAATTTTGTTATGAGCATAGTGAGTGACACAGGCCACCATTTTCAACGTATAAGTGTAAGCTACTCGTACTGCAATAGCCGTTACGCAGCTAACGGTCCCTAGATAGCTTTAGCGTGTTGAACAATTCCTTTTTATTTCCTACTACTCGTACGTGAAAACTAGATAATTCTTGACCACTACAGGTGATCACCAAGGGGGGGCGGGGAGGTTAAAATCTAAAAAAATTGGTCACGTGGTATGGGTACGTTCCCTAAGTAGTATATCCTGCCAGTTTCCACGTTCTCAGAAAATTCCTATTTGATAGTCACAGTCACACAAAACACTCTATAGATAGGCCAACGCGTAAGACATCATCATAACTTAGGTAGAGATAGTAGAAAATTTTTTAAACCCAAATAAAATGGAGGGTTTATTGTTACGTCCTCCTGCGTGGATGAAATCGCGGGCATCACCTACTTATAAAAAGAAGTTTATGCCTCCTTGACTCTAAATCACATAAATTTTTTGTTTTGTTTTTGCAAGCATCACATAAAAACTCAAGAAGGACTTTAATGATTTTTATGTATTAAACAGCTAATAAACTCATGTAAAAACTTGTAGACATTTATTATCGTTGTGAAGACGGCATCCGGACCTTTATCAATTTAAGAAAACCACAAAAGTGAAATAGCAAAGAAAAATCTAGTTTTAATTATTATTTGTTAGTTTTCCCTTTCAATTATCAAAAATGATTGTGTACAAGTTTAATGCCTCTTCTTCCTGTGTGAAATAAACAATGAACAGCTGTGTATATCTATCAATACACAAGAAATTAACGGAATACCTCACGTCTGTATTGAATAGAATGCTGTCAAATGTGACACCATAGTGTGAAACATAAATAACTGTTAATTTAACACCGGATCTGCATAAGTATAAAACGTGTATATTATAATGTATAATGTTTGTATTTAAAGCATGTTTGTATTAATAATATTTTTTCGCTTTTATCCCCTTTCATTCCCTAGCAACTCCATATGCTATAGTGCGTATTACTCATATTTCATAACGGTCGGATTTTCCGTCGAGCGAAAGGGCAACCAACCCACAAAGGGACAAAGCTACTTTCGCATTTAATTTTGCTGTCAGGTGTGACCAGAAGCTAAATAAGTCATGGACCAAGGAAACAAACAAAGGTGGCATTTTTTCTTCAACTTTTACTGTACCTTGAAAAATACACTTGTTGTTGTCTCATTCAAAACTGGTAAACCATTCTGGTTACTATTGACTGTAACTCTTTTTGACTCAGTATTGTAGTTGTGTACTTTATGTTAAAGGAATCTAGCAACCTACTGTATTTCTAAGCCTCCTCTGTCTGTCGGTCCGTCTGTCATAAGGCTGTATAAAGGGACATATAAATATAAGACACCTCTAAATCATAGATTATTTTATGGAATACCGCCCGCCCCCTTTACAAGAACATCTTTCGCGCCAAAATCATCGAATCTCGTTTCTGCTTATTGCAAAGTGAAGATAAAGCCATAAACAAATAGATGCTTTACTTAGAGATTTTCAGGATCTTTCAGCGTCCTATAGCATTGTATCAAAAAGTCAACTTTTTCTTTTTCACTTGTATATATAATTATGTCATAAAAAAGTTAAATTTATTTATATGACTAATTTACTGTGAATTCTTAGAAACTGAATGCTCCATTAAAATATAATGGCCGTTTTTGCCTATGCCCGTACCAAAATATTCAAGTTAGCTATGAAGATAATTAATGCCATATTTTATCTAGTGTTTGTAGTTATTAAAAATTAAATTAAAAATTAAAATCATTTTATTATCAGATGTCAAAGATCCATATAATTGTTAGTACAGCTTATAATTATGTTAGTAAGTATATGTCATAACTGAATTTGTCAAACTATTTATATGTCGCATAATGGGACAGTCAAATTTCCAGGCTATGGTGTTCAGGATGCGATTGGAGCTGGCGCGCACTCGACTTGACAAAGACGCGTACTTTTTTCGGAGGACAGCATGAAAGCTGTCTGTGCGCGCCTCCGCGAACATAGTTGACGCACTGCAGTAGCGCGGCAGCCCCAATAGCATCCTGAACGCGTTATTGTATTGGACGCGCAGAGCGCTAAGCGATTTTTGGGTATAGCTGACCCACAGGCTGCTTGAATAGAATGAAGTACAGTACGCCTTAAACAAAGTAACTTTAACTGCGTCTGTACATTTAGCAAACCTGCGAGTCAGCATGTTCGCCCTCACCGCCAGCGCCCTGCGCTCACGCTCGATGTCCATGTCATCTTTTAGGTCGTCGGTTACAATGTGACCTAAGTATTTAAAACATGTAACTCGGCTCAAGGCCACTCCGTTCAGAGTCAGTGGTGGGACATACGCTGGACTCCTGGTTTTGGCTTTAAAGAGCATATATTTGCTCTTTTTTGAATTGTAAAGTAACCCATGACTAGTAGCGTATGTCTCGCACTGACTCAGAAGTTCCCTGAGTGCACAGACCGAGGGCGCCAGCAGCACCATGTCGTCTGCGTAGCTGAAGTTGTTCATACAAACACCATCAACATGGCAGCCGACACGAGTGCCGCTGAGACCCTCGATCAGTGCATTCACATAAAGGTTGAATAGCCTTGGCGAACTCAGGCCCCCCTGTCTCACACCACATTCCAGGTAATATACATCGGAAAATGAGCTATCCCATTTCACCAAGTTTTGTTGATTGCTATACCAATACCAAAAGACAGAAACAATCTCTGATGGCAGTTTGATCTCGTCCAGCTTATTCCAGAGAATGTCATACGACACCAGGTCGAAAGCCTTGGACAAGTCTAGGAAGCATGCGTACACCGGTGTCTTCCTATCGGTATAGTACTTGACAGTATGCTTGAGGCTCAGTATGGCACTCTCAGTGGACAGCCTTGGACGAAATCCAAATTGTGCGTCATTAAGTATCAGATGTTGGTCTAGCTGTGCGTCAAGCAAACCGTCAAGCACTTTTGCAGTTTTCGTAGCTAGAGAGATAGGTCTGTAGTTCGCTTTGTCTGATATGTCTCCAGTTCTGTCTTTAACTATTGGTACAACAATCGTCTTCATCAAATCATAAGGTAGGTGTGAATGTATCACACACAGCGAATAGAACATGGCCAGCACTCCAGGTAAATGAACTCCGGCGTAGCGCAGGTGCTCCACGCTGAGACCGTCGTGACCGGGAGACTTTCCACGGGACATATTGATTATTATTTTAGAAACCTGTTTTGCAGAAAAACGAATAAGTTCATCATTACGATCACGAGGAGCAGCAGCGTGGTGCCCCTGCGCCGCCGGTCCTAGGGGAGACTGCACTCTGAAGTGCTCCATAAATATATTTGCTATGTCACGGTGATCGCTGGCACCCGAGACGCTCACGGGGCGACCAGACTTTGGATTTAGGCTGTTGGTCGCCTTCCAGAACTTTTTAAAATTATTTTCAGCTCGGTGCGAGGCGATGATATCCATCCTAATTTGATCTTGGTGGTCTTGACACCATTTTAATTTAGATTTAAATATTTTACGACTATTTACCATCTCTTTGTAAACATTTCCGCTACTTGGTTTTCCATGTAAGATCCAGATTTGAAATTTAAGTCTGGCCACCCCGTGCACGTCCCTTACATGTTTATTCCAACCGACGACTTCTTTAGCCTTATGAGTCTTATCATTTTTTTTTTACAACTAAGTTCAGCCGCTTCAGTAAGGATTTGAGTAATATCGTGGTACATTTTATCTAATTGTATTTTATGATCAACGTTATCACAGTAAGTATGAGAGCACTGACAAAATATTTCAGGGAAGTGTAATTCCCTTAGTTTGGTATTACAAAGCTCATGATACTTATTTATTTCAGCTTGGTTTCGTTCTCCCCATATTACCTTACTGAGTAGCTTCGTCTCAACATTAACATTAACTTTCGATCTAATGACACCTATATTACAATTTATCACTAAAGGAAAGTGGTCAGACCACGATACATTATAGTCAATGTGAATATCAGTGACTGTTTGCCAAGCGGCGCCGGACACGACGCAATGGTCCAGCCACCTCGTGCACCCGTGCGCGTCACTTATGAACGTGAAATTATCACTGTTTAAGCCCAGTTTTTCAATATCAGCACAAATCCACTGCTGATCACAACAGAATTGCGTTAATTCACGACCAAATGACGCACTCGGGTGAGCATTAAAGTCGCCTACAGTAAACATAGCTTCAATGTCGTGCGCATTTGCAATGGAAACTGTCTCACTCAAACATTCCGTAAACTCAACTAAATTTTCACTGATATCTGTGGGCATGTATACACTCAACACTATAAATGAACGATTTTGCAAATGTATTTGTATGCCAGTTATACGTACACTTTTAGTATGAACAGTACTCACAGTTTGAAACAGACTCTTGCGCCACAAGAGCGCCACGCCGCCGTACGGCCTGCCGATCAGCAGTCCCGCCGCCGCATCGATCGCCGACTTACCGACGTACTCAAAGTCTGGATGCACGGTGCCGAGGAGCGGCAGGTCGTGCGGTAGCAGCCAGGTCTCCTGCAGCGACACGATATCGGCGCGATCACACAGATTCCTCACTGTCTCCATTGATCGCTTCAACGATTTACAATTATAACTTACAATTCGTACATTCTTGAATTCATTCATTTCTAGTAGAACTGTGTACACTGTCTGTGATTGAACCATTTCTTGAGTTTCGTCTCAGGTTAAAGCGCATAAAGCGACGGAAACAAATATCCGATGGCCATAATTTATCATCTAAAAAGATACTAAGTTTACACTGAGGCACGTAGAACTTAAAAGCATTATAGGCTCGTTTTCTCTTCATTATAATTTTTTCCAGTGAGACGACTTCATTTGTTTTCTTTCGTATATAATCTACAATGTCTCTTTCAGAAGTTTCCGTGTGGACATTAGATATAAAAAGCGGCACTTTGTGTTCAGCCGCTTTAAAACGACATTCAGGTTCCGAGACGGCTTTACCCATTTTGCCTGTAAAATTACGTAGTCGCTTTCTCTGTATTACAACCCAATCTTCGTTAGGTGTCTCCCTTTTCCATTCCCCGCCGTTATATGTCATCAGGAAAAAATGGTTCACAGTTCACCTCACCTGCTGGTAAGTAACAATAAGGCCGTCAACTCAAATGTTATCTTCTGTTACGGGAGCACCAACAGTGCTATTAACACCGCTGTTAGGTAACCGAAGCTCAGCCCCCAGATTGTGATCTCTCCATACTTTTCTGTTGATATCGTAGTGGGGTAAAGCTCCAAAAGGCGAGCTGCAGGGCCACTGATATCTTTCTTTGCCGACCCGCCATCCAAGCGAAATGATTTGTTGTCTGTCTCAATGGCTTTCAAGTTGTCTCTTTCCGATACACTGATATTTACCTCCATATTGGTATTCTCGCATCTTACCTCTTCCCCGAACCTAAACCGGTGGGTTGTATTTATAACAAAAACATGTCGACAAGTACTCGACGGGATATCGTGGTCGAGGGGTAGAAGAACACGCTCAAGTAGGTTTGGCTCATATTGTCTACCATCTAAAAATAAAAATAAAACCAAGGTACCAACACTATAAACGAAGCTGCCGGTGAACCGGTGCCGAGGGACAACTAATCGTTTCGAACCGGTTGTGGTCGTCTCCTCGCGACGTCATCAGTTGTCTTGGCAAATTGATCCCTTGATCAAAGACTATGGTACTGGAAAGCGACACCAGGTCAAGACCACTCGAAAGCACTTCTATCAGGCTACAACGCAAAGTTTGCAAGAGAAGAATTTCTTTACACAGAAATCCACTGAACACCTGACACTTTGACTTTGACTGACAATTTGCAGATTCTGTAAAGAGGAACAGGAGACACCCATCCATCCACATCCTCTGTCACTGCGATGCACTCCATCACAATAGACAAAAGAACCTTGGAGGACATTCACAACAGACGATATTTTCCACCCCTAGAGATATATCGTCCGATACGATCGTAGTGGGCCTCGGGAAACTGATTTAACCACAAAGGGGTCACAATAGATATATCAAGGTCGCAGTGGGTGGTTGGGACCGGTGGACCACCCCCGTTGACTCAAATAAATAAATAACAAACACTGTGAGACTCGATTCAAATTAAAATGGTTACACACTACCCGACGGTTTTTTGTTGTCTTTTGGCATGGTCCGTTTAATTTATGGAATGGAACGTATTGTAGGAGTGACGCAAATTGTAGTTTTTGTATAAGTTTAAAATGGAATATAATAAGATTTTTGCTTAAAACTATTGCTTAAGCAATTAAACTTGAACAAATTTAAAATAAAATACTCTGGGAAAAAAAAACATGTTCAACAAAATTTTTAATAAGGTGACTAGCTGCACTTTGGTTCGAGCGTTAGTTTACTCTGCTACGCGATAGAAGAAATCTAAGACATTAAGAGGATATGCTGGTGTCAAAGCGCCCATACAAACGTAGTCCAGTCATATTTTGCGTATGTTCATAGCTTATATGAAAATCTATGAAATTTTCAAGACACAATCAAGAAACAAATATCTGTGTCGGTGATGAGTCAGATTTTCGTTTAAATATATACTTCCAGAGTTACAGGGCGTCAAAGAATTGTATTTTACGATAATAAAAAGCCCCAACTTTGAACCTGATTTACAAGAGTATGAATCAATTTAGAACAATTTGGAAAAACCACCGACATCTGAAATTTCATTAGTATACTGTATCCTTCAAATGATCCCTGGACTACGAAACATCCAAATAACGGGTGGATAACTTCGCGTAGTGTATGCTGTCTCACCGTACGCGCTCGGGTAGGATAGGGCTCGGATAGGGACAGCTACAAAAAAATCCAAATTTGAACGCGGCCACGTGGTCTAACCAACATAGCCTCTTAAACTGTGTCTGTAATTCTATCTTCCTTTCGCATACATAATCCATCAAACTGTAGATCGGCGAAACTTTTCTTTCACCGTCGTTAACACCTGTAGGATGTGCGTAGACATCTGAAACAGTCACTATGCGTATATCCAACTTCTTAAAAGTTTTTTTTTGTACTACGCATGATGAACTTACTTTGAACTCGCCGTACCTTGAAAGTCTCAAAATAATAGAAAATCAAAAATGATTACAATAAACAATTATTTATTATTTTATCTGTAACTCTATAAAACGAGAACAACCAACAGGTTAGCTTTAACAATAAAAAATTATAATAAAAACAAACAAAAAACGTCAGCTTAAAAAGAATGAACTAAAAAGATAAAAAGGGTATTCAAATTAGTTTTTTAATTAATAACTAGTTTATTAAGAATAATAGTTAATTAACTAAATACTTTAATGTGCTGCATGCGGTGATATCCGTAGTTTTGGTAGATCTTCCGTGCCAGTAGGTAACAAAATTTTGTTTCTCCCCGCCTGCAGCATTACAAAATATTAAGTTGAACTAATTTTAACATCACACTTATTTTTCCCTTTTCGATTTACTATTTTTTAAGTAGTCGGGTTTTTTGTTTTTATAATAATAATAAAATTCTTCAGATTTTTTTAGGTTTATAAACAGACAAGTTCTTAAAAATATAGAGGTAAATATAAATAATGATAGATCGGGCGATATGATATATGTATGCTTTTTGACCATTTGTGTTAAAACAGTAACATAAACATGATAAGATACATATAGTTTTGAAGTTGTATTTTCACTAGCTTTCATTTAATACCCATATTGATATGGTAAGAAAAAGAAGAAGAAAACTCCCCAATTTCTTTTTTCTTATTTTCAAAATTTATTTAGCCTATGTCATAGATTAGATATTAATACTGCGTAAGTATGTAACGCGACGCCCTTCTAAAATATTGTTTTTATGTAACTCCAAAGAGAAGATAGCACATTACCTTCGCATAGTTCCGTAAAATTTGAAGACCATGGGGTCGTGGGGGATATGTTTTTTGTGTTGCTGAGATATGTGTGATGTTTCGGTTTGTTTACGGATATTTCTTATAAGATCGCAACAAACTTTAGTCGAATAATACCACCAGTAGGTAATGACGAAAAAACACATAAATTATAAGAATAAACAAACAAAAAATTGCAATATTTTTGTGTGATTTTCACCACTCCTGATAGCAACGATAAAGCCTTAGCCTTTGTTGTCTTTCATTGCCAGTACTTTTATGGTCTTTTGAATGTGGAATATGTCTTTTTAGGGTTCCGTACCCAAAGGGTAAAAACAGGACCCTATTACTAAGACTCCGCTGTCCGTCTGTCACCAGACTGTATCTCATGAACCTTGATAGTTAGACAGTTGAAATTTTCACAGATTATATATTTCTGTTGCCGCTATAACTAAAAATCAGAATAACATAAATATTAAAGGGAGCTCCCATACAAAAAACGTGATTTTTTTGCCGTTTTTATAGAAAATGATACGGAACCTTTGTGCGCGAGTTCGACTCGCACTTGGCCGATTTTTTCGGAGACCTTTAAAGCAGTATCAGCACTGACGTTAAAGCACCTAAGTCCGAGAGTTGTATGAATTTAAATTAGTAATTAAGATTTTTCCTGGCGAAAATAAACAATTTGAGGTCAAGGGGAAAATCCCAGCTTAATCTAAAATTTAAATATTGTAAGGGATCATTCATAAAGTAGTGTTCGGTGTAAACATTGTGCATGACTTGTAATAAACAATTTAAATTGTTTGTTACAGAATATAAACGTTAAATTCGTTCAAGACATACGTATATTGTAAAAACTGAGCTAAATTTACTACGCAAATCATTCAATAACACAGTTGTTCCGCCACCACGACGCTCGACGCCTTTGTGCCGTGCCGTATTTCATTCCCTCGTATCCTTATGTAGTACATAGAAATCTGGCAGAGGAAATCGAAGTACTAAGTAATAAACAATTAAAAAATGTTATGAAGCGATTCCTCTGCCAAAGTGGGTGCAGGGATGCGCCCCCGGACACATGCTCGAGGTAGCTGTGGAATTGTGCAGCTCTATAGGCGCACATAATTTTCTTAAAGGAGATTTTGCGCGCTGGAAAATTTTTCAGTTATTTGTACTTGTATTTGAAATAAACAGTTTAAATTAGGGATGCAACGATACAGCTATTACGATACCAATACAAATGACGAATACATCGTAATGGCCAAATACGATAACGAATTACGATACGAATGCATTACGATATTTGTTTAATACCATTTTGATGAATTTATTGGAAGCTTTTTTGTATGTTATTATTGTAAGACTAAGTAAAGTAAAAGTATTTCAAAAGTTATGCATTTTTAATCAATATATTTATTAATTTTATCAATTTTCATCATTAACTTATATTTTAAATTGTTGCTATTTGTTACTGGCAAATTCTTATTCAGAAAACACAACATTTTTAAGTTTTTCCCTTAAGTCGGTTTCTCTCATGACTGTGTATCAGTCCTGCTGTGGAGAATAGTAAAAACATCGTATCGTATCGGTATCGTTGCATCCCTATTTTAAATTTAAATTTTTTTATGACTTTATGATATTTAGTAGTCGTGCGGTATTTCATGTACGTCCCCTGGGCTTGACACCAATAGTACATAGTACAAACCAAACACTATTATGAACATATCTGTACCTATGACCAGTATGTTTACCGTACGAACAAACACGCATTCATTACATATACTTATTTATATTCGCGCTCTAGAAAAAAATGCCTAGTATTTTTAAAACATGTCATTTCGTCATGTTCAAATATTGGTCAGCGTATACGGAAATACATGTGCACTTTACATGGAAAGGGTTTAAAACGAAATCATCTGCTTCGGTACAGCTTGTTTCAATCCCAATAGTAAATTAAAAAGTATGAATTCTCCAAAAAAAAATTGTTACATCGGGACAATGCGTGAATTATTTGTTATGATTATTCATTTCGTGGGCTCTTTACTGCATTAGACTTACATTAAATATATTAAATGTAACCCACGACCATTATTTAAAAATATTATGGGAACAGTAACTTGTATGGAAAATGAGCAGAAAGGACTAAACAAATAGTTAGTTAGTAAAACCAAATTACGGGCCGACTTCAAAAAATGAGGTTCTGAACTCGATTGAAAATTTTTTTGTATGTATGTTACGTGATAACCCCGCCAATTATGAATAGATATTAATAATTATTTTTTGGGCTTCAGAGGTGTTCCTATATAAATTTTAGCGAAATTGATTGAGCCGTCTGCGAAAATCAACAAAAACAAAATATATATCCAGATTTCTACCTCTGCGGGTGAACATTTTAGTGGATGAATGCTGTAGAATTTTAGGGCAGTTGAATCCTGAAATTTGACAAGAATCTTACAGGTCTTACAGCATAGGAATAAATCTGAAAACCAGGATTTTTAAATTATAACACTATTAAAATAGCTTTTTTATGTTTACAGACTTAACTTTGCAGTTGAAAACTATACATCGAGTACGTAATTTAACCGCAAAATAAAGTTGGTTCTTCAATGGGACGTACATTTTCGGTGTAGAGAATTGTTGGTTGCATACCTTACCTTATTTATGATTAGTACGTTAATTATTCAAACCCTGTACAGCACCCTCGTTGCGCGAATCTGACTCGTATTGTAACAGATAGTTATTGAAGAAATAATCATTTTAAACATAAAATACTGATTTGCCATAGAGCACTGACGGACGGACTTACAAAACGTGATGCACTAATTTAGAGGGCATAAATACGAGTATAGTATTTATGTGCTATTAAATAAGGTAAATTCTGTAACAATTTTCATAAAACTGTAATATGTAAATTAGGAAGTTTTGTGATTTTGCAATCGGTCCTTATCTTTGCGGAAATTATATTTTGTCGTCGCACTACCGCACGATAATGGAGGCTGTCAAACTTCCATAATTGTCGTAATTCAAAGTCGAAGGTCGAAAAAGGAATATACTAGTTTTTATCTCGATCGCACAAGCTATTCCCATTGTATAATTTCTGAAGCCCACACAAGCAAAGTCACAGGCAAAAATACTATACCGATACGCCATTATAAACTACGCAAATTTTCAACGATATCAATTTATTTTTGCATAATATTTGCTCTTTACCTGAACCTGATTTCTAGTATATATTTCCTGATTTGCTAACTTGACGACCTTTGCGGTCACTTGAATTGCAAAATTTTTATAACAGAAATGCCTCAAATGTCTCAAGACATTTAATCAATAACATATTGTATCTTAATTTTATATCATCAATCATCAACAGCCTATATACGTCCCCACTGTAGGGGCTCAGGCCTACTCTCATACAGAGAGTGTATGGGCGTAGTCCACCACGCGGGCCCAGTGCGTATTGGCGGACTTCACATGCCTGTTCAAGACATGCAGGTTTCCTCACGATGTTTTCCTTCACCGTAAAACAATCGGATAATGTACTTGAATTGAAAAACAACTCATAGATACACGGCTGGATTCGAAGCAGGAACCCTCAGATTGAGAGTCCGCGCCTTATCCACTGCGCCACCGACGCTTATTTTATATAATAGAATAATATTAATAATAAATGTTAAATGTTTGTTCATCTGTCTAAACAGGCAAGCTTTTAAAGTTTTATCTTGTTAATTTGTTTCATTCAGGTTGTTAAATAATTATCTACAATTTGGTCAGCATGTCATAATTGTACTGTCTTACGTCACGTACCTATATTTATAGCATAGGACAAGAGCCTAGACCCAACCGTGGAGCATTGTAAACACTGCCATTAACTCATTAGTGTTGAAATAACAGAGGAAGTCCGTAATAGATTGTTTTTTAAACTGAGATAAATAATATTTATTGTTTAGCAGCTAGTGTCCCCGACTGTATCTGCGTCAATTTTAGCAATATTCCACCGGAATAAACATCCAAACATCCAATCCCGGCTTCGCACGGGTGCGGTACGCACATTTATTTTGGCATAAACGTAGAGTAAATGTAATCTTTCTCGATCATTACAGAAATTTTCAGAACTTTCCATAAGAACTTCACATGAGTTAGACAAGGACATATATTTTTTTGTTCACATTTTTGCCACCCACAACCACTCACTTCCACCCATCGCGACCAAACTCCCATACTTTCTGCAGGAGACCAAGGGGTATTCACCACCCCAACGGGAAGTTGATCGGAGTTGGTGGTGATAGAGAAAACCCTGTCTTAACGTACTAACATTAGCTTTTTATATATATAAGATTATATGTTTATGAAAAAGTTTCAAATTAATTATAGCTACAGTTAAATTTATAATATTTAATCTGGCTCACTAATTATTTACGTGATAAATCTGTGAAAAAATAATTGAAGCAATAATTGGAACACAATTATTATTTAATAATAATTAATTATAAAAGTGCAAGTGAATTTGTTTGTTTGTTCTTGCGATATATTTTTCGTATAGGGATAGTTGAAGGACTGGAATAGTACATAGGCTGCATTTGCTCCCGATCTCTGATTCATTCGTTCAACTGTCAGTCAGTCATTTCAACTGACTACGGAACGCTTATTAAAGTAATAGGTTTGCAGGGGCCTTCCAGAAAGTAGTCTTTCGACACTTGTGTTGGAAGTGCACCGCGTCTTCCAGACGGATTTACAGAGTATTATTTAAGGAAAATACTTATTATTATGTTAGTAAAAATTAGCCTGTTTTTAATGTTATGGTTTTCTTTTAATCTTAGTTCCTATTTTAAGTTTGATATGCTCATGTGTGCGTTTGTGTGTGTGTGTGTGTGTATGTGTGTGTTTGTGTGTGAGTTGCGAGAAGAATTGCACACTCCTATGCCCTACGGATACTGAAGTTCCTTGAGATCGGTTTAGTGTGGCCACATATGAGTGTACAATTAATGAGTATAGCAGTATGGTACCTAATCTAGCCATATTTATGTCACTCTTGATAAGAGAGCCTCAAGTTAAAATCAATCATCAATTTTTTTATTTTACTTGTGCAGGCAATTAAATTGACCTTCCTTATCTCTAGACGGAAGCTAGGACCTTGTTACGGCCATAGGCATAGGGCTTTTGAAAACATGCCATAATATTGAGTGTAGAAAAATATATAACAGTTTCGGTTTAAAATATACATTTTTTAATCGTGACGATTAGGCCGTTGAATGGAAAGCATACTCACCCAAAATCCTAAGTTCCCCTACCGCCCTACCTCCAATCAACCCGGGTACTGATGTATAAATATAAAACGAACTGACGCCAACATGCCAATTTTCAAAAAGGGTATTTATTTTTAACCAGTGGTTATCTAGCCAATGACGAGTAAAATTAGGTGAACAAATTTTGAGGTTATAAACTATGCCGAAGCCATTTCTTCAGCTTTCTCAATAAAATGTATAATGTGTACATTTTATCGCTTAATTTGGATTCTTGACGAGAACTTCAAAGGCCAGCCTTGGTTTCAAAGTTATCCGAAAGAATCCATATGCCGAATGTACTCGACATGATAAACTCTTCGGATCGCGTCGAAACCCTCGCAATTTTGCGTAATTGATACTATAACACCGTCCATGACACTTTTTGCACTATATCACACCATTATAACACAAAAAACACACATAACAGTATTATTATTCAATTAACAAAATTGCAATGAACCACCATTTTTCAAGTTCGCGCCAAGAATCCTTTGCTACATTTGTTGGTTTGTCAATTAGACAGTGATATAAATAAAATCTAGAGGGGCGATGACCTGGATGCAAGTGGCTGGGGACCGGTCACTGTGATAAAATAACGGTATACTATTTAATTCAACACGTGAAACATTGTCATGAAACATGTGAATTCATATGGACCCGTACACTTGCATAAAAATACCGCAAGCATGCCTATAATATATCTTAGGCACATCTTGTCCTATTTATGTTATTCGCTGTACTTATATCTTGTATGTAGAAATAAATCTGATAAGCTTGAAGATTTGCAAAGCCCGCGAGTAATATATATGCAAGCGATGTTGCTAAAAAAGCTATTTCCTTGCACAATTTGCAAGATTACAGCAGATACGGTGTGTTTTCGCAGTGATGTCACTTATCACTGTTTGTGATCGTTGCAAGCAAGTACTCGTATACTCAAATCTATGTGCAAATATTGCTAGCAAGCAGTGAACACAGTGGGCGCAAGTTTTTACTAGTGATTTTGAAATGTCCCAAGTAGAACAAATTTTGAGAATGCGCGCAATAGCTTTATACCGGTTTTATCAAGCGAAAATCGGTGGGACCTACTTTGTGTTTCGCTTGACTTTTTATTTTGCGTACAGCCAAGTAGTGAATCGCAAAAGTTTGTATTGAAAATAAATGACTAAGCCACCAGTCACTTCTTCCGGGTTTCATAGGATATATTCTAGTTTGGAAATGGTACTTTATTGTCTGATAAAATCTCTGGACGTCTGCTTCAAAACACATTGTTTCTAAAAGCTTTTTTTTTTAAATTCAAGGTGACCGTTAATAGAACTGAGTTTATATTCATAGACAAACAATTCACATAAGTAGAAGTTGGTATAGACGTACTGTTATACAGCGTAATATTTTTTAACTTAGTAACATTTTTAACGGGAATTCCCTCATGCCTTCCATATATTTCATTTGCCATAATCTTTTAAAATTGAATAAAACAGAAGGCTTTTATAAGAAATACCTAAAAATAGGAGATCGGATTATAGTGTCGTAAAATGAGTTTCATTTCAATAAAAACTTCTTAGAAAATCATAATTTTTATTTTTACATAATCCTTTTTTATTATTACTACGCCATCTAGGAGTCATGTCATGAGCTGCGTAACGTATTTTGTAGCGAACAATAAAGTTGTACGATAATGATATTCATTTTGCGACAATATAATCCAGTTTCCTATTTTTAGATAATTATATAAGCCAGCTGATTTCTATTTTAAAAGATTATCGCAAAACGAATTCTTTATGGAAGCATTATGAGCGAATTACCGTTAACAAAACTACGCGCTGAGTTTATATTATAATTTTACAGATATCAGTTTAACTAGTTGAAACATAAACGTGTAAAACAATTGTACCAAAAAGTTTTTATACCATCTCTCTCCGATACCTCAGGCTTTGACCTCAAGCACATACAGCCTCTAGTTATTGAGGCCAGATACAGTTAAGTTAAACCTAAAATGATATTAATTTAGCAACTTTAAGTCATTAAAATAAGTTACACACAGCTAAATTTGTAAGTACGAGTATAGGTCAATATCAAATTCCATTGCATAAGTTGAAATGTCCAATTTAAATGAAACCGTCGAATATTTGAAACCGATATTGAATTGACATTGTCCTTTGCTTGCTACATGTCATTTTTTTAGGCTTTAAAGATCACTTTGTTGTCCTTCTGTCAGTCTGTCTCTCAAAACTATTTTTCTCAGAAACGCGTATAGGTATCAAGTTGAAATTAATATCGACTAAAATTATCTGCAGTCCCTTGTAGCTGTGAAAATTCAAGCTTCTAGATCAACGCATCAAAAATACATTTTTCGACAAAGGAGGAATCAACACCTATCTTACTTCCCATTGACCTATAATATGAAATTTGGCAAGAAACAAGTATAGGAATAAATCTGAAAATTATAATTTTTAATCATATCTGATTAAAATTTGCTAATTACAAACTTTTCCAGCGCCTGTCGGTCTATCCTTAGCGCCAACAACTTTGTTTACAATGGCTCGTTGATTTCAGCTAGGCATTTTGCCTATTATTTATATTTTTAAGTATGTTAAAAATATGTTAATATTTGTATTCTGTACGGAGCCCTCGGCGCTCGAGTTCAACTCGCACTTGGCCGGTTTTTTGAATATTTACAAAAACGTGTTAAAAATGGACACAAGTGTAGCAAAATATTGTACAGTGAAGGTCGTTATTGAAAGTGAATATTTTACTTTACCGCATAGACCATAGACCAACCAACCACCATCAAATAAATTTTGTGTGTGTATTTTACAAAAAAAATATTTAAAAAATTTATTTTATTTCTTTTTCTCAAAGTTATTTACACAAACAAGGTTGAGACCCTCTTGTAAGTATAAAAATACCTGTAACAGAAGGCCTCACTCTTCTATAACAAAACTAGTGTTTATTATATTTTACACTTGATGATGACACTACTCACGACGAACACTATATTAAACTGCACTTCACACCGATATAACCATCCTTAGTTTCCTAACTTATACCCTCTGTCTTTTCAGATAAGAAGACGATCCTGAAAGGTGTTTCTGGTCGTTATAAATCTGGAGAGCTGACGGCCATCATGGGACCTTCAGGAGCCGGCAAGTCTTCACTCATGGACGCTCTCACTGGGTTCTCGTAAGGAACTTTTTTTACTCGAACCACTTATCAAATCAAATCGATTTATTTGCATTCATGTACATTGAGTCATTAGAGTTAAAATAGTGTTTGGATCTACATACATGAATCCTGTCAATGAAATCAATCAAAAATATAAAAATGTATATTTCAATAATAATTCAATATCAAATGACACGATCTGCGAATGTCTGGCGCCAAGGCCTGGTCTAGTACACTTATAATTTAAAAAGGCCATTATCATATAGCAGTGATTCAGTTAAAAAATTGTATCTTTTGGTTTAGTTTATTTTTACAAAAACATATAAAACACACAAACAGGTAAGATTTGACGATGAAAACAAAGATGGCGTCAATAAAATGATATTGGACGCAATCAGTTAGTACAAAAGGAATGATTTTGTACAATTAAAATAAATGTAAAAATGAAATTATATTATTTTTCTATATATATTTAGATTATTACTTGAATTTTAAATAGTGTACAAGTAAGTGCAGGCCGAAATTTGAAACATCACTTTTATACTATATAATAAAACAAAGATAGTCAAACTTTTTTACTTAATGAAGATGCTCACAAAAATTTATAAAACAAAATAGCGCAAGAGCCTGCGAGGGCCAGAACAGATTTTGATATATGTTATTTTGGTGTATAAAATGCTATCTCAGTAGCCAGACAGTTTTGATGGTTTTTATATATCGCCAGACATGTTGAAAGTCTGCCGTAGGTGCGAGCGCGCACAACTTTCTCAGTATTTGTATCGTGATAGGACTATTGTTATAACTCAATCATTATTAGCATTTCATAGTCAAAGTCAGTACTATCTTACTTAAATGACGTCCGTGCGCACGCGCAGTATGATTGGCGTTTATTGTCTCTATTTTATCGAATTACTTGTAATTACATATTCAGATGGTTGCTTAGTAAGTATGCGAGTGAATAGCTGTAGTTAGTCTTTGATTTTGATGGGCGTTTTTAGGGTTCCGTACCCAAAGGTTAACCAACGGGACCCTATTACTAAGACTCCGCTGTCCATCCGTATGTCTGTCTATCCGTCTGTCACCAGGCTGTATCTCATGAACCGAGATAGTTCGACAGTTGAAGTTTTCACAGATGATGTATTTCTGTTGCCGCTATAACAACAAATACTAAAAAACAGAATAAAATAAATATTTAAGGGGGCCATACAACGAACGTGGTTTTTGGAGACGTGCGTTATAAAGTATTGGTAACGCCGTCTAGTGTCGAGAAGCAAAACTAAATCGAAAATGGTATTTAGGCGCATTCGCTACGGGATTGTTTAGTGCATATTATTTATGATTTTTCGTATTTTAACTATCCGTATTCTGTACGGAACCCTCGGTGCGCGAGTCCGACTCGCACTTGACCGGTTTTCCTAAATTATATGGTTTCTGCAGACCTCTCGTCGCTGTACGACTATGCCAAATAAGATCAAAACCATTTATTATAACATCTAATTAATCCAAACATGATATTATTGTCGAAATATGATCATTACAATTACAAATTAATAAATTATTATGGGCGGTTCCGAAATCCAAATCTGGTTCAACCATAGTCTCGGTCTTCCGGCAGATCACATGGATCTCGTCTCAGAGTCTTAAAACACATCACAAGCCTTGGCCAGGATTTGATTGTAAAGTTGCAAAGCGCAGTGCAAAGTTTTCTGAGGTCTCTAAAACTACTGATGATTTCTGAACGAAATGAATTCTTTATTCGCTTCAAATATGATACAAGAGATGTTAAAAATGATTCAAAATTTCATTCACCACAATTGCCACTCCTTATTTTTTAGGGTTCCGTAGTCAAACAAGGAACCGTTATAGTTTCACTCTGTCCATCTGTCTGTCCGCAACTTACTCGTAGGTCAGAGATCTTACTACTAAGAAAACTGTAATTTGGTACGGGTATACATACTCGTAATTAATCACGCTGACAGTGGTAGAATAACACAAAAATATATTTAAGGGTGGCTTCTATACACGTAACTTGGGGATGAAATATTTTTTTCGCGTCTACCCCATTGTGTGGAGTATTTTTGAATAGGTCTTTTAAAAACATTGAGGGTTTGGGAACACCACTTTTTGATTTAGGGATCCGTTTGCGAAATATTAAGCTAACTAAAGCTATCACGACTAAGCTGGCTTTACAGGTTAACGAGTAATAGTCGACCAAAGTATCAAATACATACCAAAATGAAAATATTGTACAAATTACCTTCAAAATAACTTTTTTGAGAGACGACGACGGAACCCTATACTGCGCGTGGCTCGACACGCACTTAGCTGCTTTTCTTGATGTTAAACTCGTTATTTACTCTCAGAAGTGAACTTATTCTACTGGCAGCGATATATACCATAGAAGGACTCTTACGTTTTTCCCCAAAAAACAGCAAAGAAACGGAAAGTAAGTAAAAAGTTTTTGTAATAAAATACTATTACAAAAACTTTGAATTGAAGTTTTTAAGCAAAAAATTGCTCCCACGGACAGAATCCAAACTCATCAAGTTCTTGCATCGACCTCAAGCGTCATTTTTTTTGCGCTAGTGCGTTGAACCCGGTAAAGATTTGACGAAATACGTAACTGCGTTTCGTCATAAAGAGTTATTAAAAAAATCCCTCAAGGCCAAGTCCACTTCTCTATTCAGTATGAAGAGCGTAAATGTTTAACTCCGAAATATATATAAAATAATCTACAATCGCTCGCTTCGCTAAAAATCTTGCAATATGTAGCAATAAAATCTTACTTTTATATTAATTGTTGTGTGTGTAGTTGTGTAATCATATGTGGTAAATAAATGGTTTCATTATTGCCATTCCCTATTCACATCAACGTCTAAATATGAGTGTTGACAGTGATGACATACGGAACCGAAACCTGGTCCTTTTACTGTGGACGAATAAACAAACTCAAAGTTTGACTAAGGTAACATAATCTCGTACGACGCTCGCGGTGTTAGCCCTAGCATTGTCGTGCATGAATATGAAACCAATTGCCAATAAAATGTACATAGGACATCACGTGGCTCAAGACACTGTTCGATGTACCGATGGCTGTTTAGTGCAGACAGACATGGCCCAGACACAAATGCAAGCTCTGTCTTACCGTCGGCGCTGATTCCTCTCCGAACCGTCCACGAACCGCCACCATAGCCGACCTTTTCTTCAATGCAGCATTGTGCAAAGCGTTCTCCATCTCTTCTTCAGACCTTGTTCCTTCCGTCGTTACCATACAGCATAATTTTAAACTCATCAGAAAAGATACCTTTGTTCCACTGGAGGTATGACCAATTTAGATTCACACGTGCAAATTTAAGGCGCGCTCTTCGATGATCTGTAGTTAATTTGGGCCTATTTGCTTGCTTGTACGGTACCAGTTGACGTTCCTTCAACCTTCTCCTAATTGTAGAGTCACTTACAGCCACCCTACGTACGACATGAAGCTGCTGCTGCAGTTAAAAAGCATTAAGGCGTCGATTTCGTAAATAAGTTGTTACAATAAATCGATCATCTCGCTCAGAAGTGACCCGATTCCTGCCAGACCCTGAACGGCGCGTGAACAAACCAGTCTCCCGATAGCGTTTGTGAACAGACGGCGGCTTAGATGCAATCTTTCAGCCACAACACGCTAAGTCCAGAAACCAGCAATGCCACCACTTGGGCGGCTGCTGCGAGCGTATCCATATGTTTTAGAAAAAAACACTTTTTCAGACGTCCCAAAGTCACAGTACTTTTTAGTTTTCAAAGGTGAAATGTACTCCAACCCTGACCACACAATTATCTCAAAACAGTTATATATATATATATATTTATATATAACCAGTGCTTATCTAGCCAATGATGAGTAAAATTAGGTGAACAAATTTTGAGGTTATAAACTATGCCGAAGCCATTTCTTCAGCTTTCTCAATAAAATGTATAATGTGTACATTTTATCGCTTAATTTGGATTCTTAGCGAGAACTTCAAAGGCCAGCCTTGACTTCAACATTATTCGAAAGAATCCATATGCCGAATGTACTCGACATGATAAACTCTTCATATCGCGTCGAAACCCTCGCAATTTTGCGTAATTGATACTATAACACTGTCCGTGACACTTTTTGCACTATATCACACCATTATAACACAAAAAACACACATAGCAGTATTATTAACGAATTACTAAAATTGCAATGAACCACCATTTTACAAGTTCGCGCCAAGAATCCTCAAAACATTTAATCATTTCATTTATAGGATAAACAAATGAAACTCTAATTTTGAATTTAGAACTTTCGCTTATCACTTTAATGGCAAAACTGCCAGCTATACAAGCATGTGATTTTTTTCATGGCATGAAAACTCTTTTGTATTAAATTAGTACAGAAACCATAAAAACTGAAGTGTTTCGATTTTTCTGATGAGTAGTATATAAAGTATGGATACTTAGATTATCCTCTCTGGGAGTCCCAGAGAAGAGTTTTATATCACAGAAATTGAGGACAGAAGAAGAAGAAAAACAGGAAAATAATAATAACATAAGTATTAACGCTAATGATTATAAAAAGGCAGAGTAATCTAACAAGGCAAATCAACTTCATATCTTTGAATGTCACACTTAACTCCAATTACTCAGAGCCTTCACCTAGTTGCAATGAAATTAATTGAACCTTACGACTGGTAGCAATTATTTTTCCATGTCTTCCCTTTAAAGTGGAAAAATACAAGGCACGTCTAATAATTTCTGACTGCGACAGTCCACTGCTGAGACATGCCAAAAGATGCACATGCCAGCACATATTATTCTAAGATTCTCAACAAATCAAATCTATATAATTAACACACACAAAATTACAATAAATGGTGAAGGCTTGTCTTGTATGTACATACGACCACATCGGTTTACATACCTATCATCATCATCAGCCGGGAAACGTCCACTGCTGGAATTGCCTCCTTCATGGCACGCCACATCGACCGGTCCTGAACCACCTGCATCCAGCGACTCCCCGCGACTCTAACCATGTCGTTGGTTCATCTAGTAGGGGGACGGACTGGTAGACGTTTCCCGGTACGTGGTCGCCACTCGAGAACCGTTACTCCCCGCCGGTTATCGGTTCTTCGAGCGATGTGGCATACCTATCAAACTATGTGAATTCCTAAAATAAAAACAAAAGTTGTTATAGTACTACCAATACAATATTAAAGTAAAATGACTAGCGATGGAAAATAAAATCTCCATTTTATAAATATTTCGTAAGACACAGCGAGTTTTCGAACCTGCATGCATATCTTTCCAGTCCGGGGTGCACGCTTCTGCATGAATTGAAACTCTTCTCCAATAATAATCTTCTATTCCATAGTCCTGTCTCTCTACAAAAAAGGGGGAGGACGTTCTATGATGAATTATTAAAGCAATATTTAAACTGCGTGTTAAGAAGATAAAAATGAATCCTTTAACACATCAACCAAATGTATTAAACAAAAACATACTAACAAAACAAATCTCTGTCACAGGTAGTATTACACACACACACTCCTCCCCCCTTCCTCCTCCCGATAATTGTGGAAGTAGCACCTATGTAATAAAATATTATTTGTATTTTTGTATTAACTATTGGAAGAGCAGGGCCTCTTAATACAAGTTACATTTAAATTAAAAGGAGTGTACCAGAAACTGTTATGTAAATAAAACCATATGTGAAAGAAAATAATTATTTTTTTCTTTTCAATAATTGCAATAAATAATAAAAAATTATATTTCTTTGCAGGACCCATGGAGTGACTGGCATCATCAGGGCGGGCGATAGTGTCTGCGAACTGGGAGAACACCAGAGATCTATCCGCTCTTTGAAGGCTTACAGAAAGAAGTCCTGCTACATCCTGCAGGACGACCGACTCAACCCGCTGTTCTCAGTCGCTGAACTGATGAAGTTCGCCGCAGACATGAAGTTAGGGAATACATTCACGGAGAAACTAAAGATGACAGTGGTAAGTCAGAGAAGCGTTTCGCTTCCGCAGCCTAAGGTCAGTCGCCGTCTTCGCTGAATAATATAACTTGGGAATCTTCTAACTAGGAGTAAATATGCACCTTCTAGACCAACACGTAACATCGTTGACCTCATCGTCACTTACCATCAGGTGAGATTGTGGTCAAGTGTTGGTCTATCTTTTATAAAAGATTATATAGTTTAATGTTTTTATCGAGTAGTATAAATGTAAGCCTAGCATTATAAAGTACAATTTAGTAATATATATGTCGGATTCGGAAATGACAGTGCTGACATCAAATACGAGTAAGTAGATCCCGCGGGTAAATTCCTAGTGAAAAATAAAATTCTTACACGTGCCACACCGCTATGACGTGGAGGGGAAAATCTTGCACATCAAACCGGTGTGACAAAGGAATTTCTTTCGTTACGCACGCAGACAACTTGTACCAAGCTGTCAAGTAACATCATTATTATTACTTTTGAAAATATAGCCACTCAACCGTTCCCAGTTACTGTAGTCACCAAAACAGCGGTAGGTGTCAAGCGTCCGTGAGTACTGTAGTCACCAGCCGATTTGGTTCTGACTGCGTTCAGATTAACGCTTGTACCGTCGAATACGGGTCAAATTAGTTTTAGCAAAGATTCGATTTTGCATTTCCTTAGCGTTTTGTGTGTATTGTTTATTTCTATAGTTGTATAGCTTTTAAATTAGCGTAATTTTTATCGCTAAGGTTGCACACACGAGTACAGAATTACTGTAGGCAAGAGAACACAAAGAAAGGAAACTTCGACGTCATTTTAATTGTAACCAGTTTAAAACTAAATAACTTAAATATTTTATGCTTTGACATGTCAAATTCACAAAGGTTTTTTTTAACAAACACCCGCACTAACTTTTTTGGTGTGCATTGAGGAACAGTAAAACCACTAAAAGTATGAACCTAAGCTAATAATAATAAATTTATTTATTTCTCTACACAGAAAGTTCCACTTTTTAAGGTGCTATATACTGTCTGTGAGAGACTGGTGCCTGAAATAGGTGTGACCCTGTGTTACAGGTCGCCAGGCTCTCACCCACGGCGCTTTGGATGCAACACATTCAAATTCAAAAGCTGTCTGTGGAACATGGACAAAAATAAAATAAAAAGAAATATAAAACAAAACAAAAATACTTGTAAACTTATTTTAACTACCATCTAATTAACACTAGTACGTACCAAAATACATGTATATTTCTTACTGTGTTTTTTTGTATGTGTTTTGTGTTGTGTGTGTTCTTAAATAAACTAATATGTCTATGTCTATATCAGGTGAGAGTTAGGTGTGATTGCGATAGTAAAGTATACATTTTTTTTTACATAGTGTTCGTACCATTTTCGTTTTTATATATTATTGTTTTGGAATCATTGTTAATTATTCGTGTATTAACAGAGTAATAAATAATAACATATAACATATGCTCATGATTGAGTAGCCAATAACTCTTCGGTTTCGTTGTAACGCAAATCCTTCAACCATGCGCTAACCTTATTTTAGCAGGCATTTTACTATTATCGAAAATGAGAACAAAGCCCGCACAAGTATGTTTCGACCATTGGCATTTTGGCTTAGCTTTGCTATTTTCTAAAAGTGATTTGAGATTTAAAAGTGTAATTATTGCAATTAAAAACCTGTTGGTAAATAATTCAATAGATAGACTCAAGGTAAACCGGTTGGTTTAGACAGGAAAGATAAACTGGTTTAACAAATACAAATAATCCCGCGCTTCATTGCGTGTTGGTTTGGCCATTGTGGTAATAAAAAGTGTACTGACGCCCTAGCTGTGCGGGACGTAATATACGCATAGCGATAGAGATTAGAGATACATAATCTTATTTTTAACGCGCTTTTATTAGCTTCACCTGTATGTTTGTGGGTGAGTTTGTGAGTTTGTCATTCTCCTTCGCGCGCCTGCTGCCTTCCTCGGCCCTAGTAGCTGATTTTTTATGGCTCACTTTCCGGAATAAAACCGGTCGGTAAAGAAACTACCATCAAATAGTTGATAATCCATAGTAAATAAAAAATTGGAAACAAAACTAAAGACGTGGAACGAAACAAAAAAAGCGTGGGCGCTTTGTGCCACATTTTTCGTATACCGAGCGCCCAACGCTTTTTCATAATAATACTAGTATTTATTGTTCATTCATTATTGTTTTAAGCTTATTTTATTTTAAAAATTATTTTAAACTTTTTAGTTCGATATTCTTTAAATGCGTGTTTTTTAGTTTTTTTAAACTATATGTATTCTTCCAACATCCGAGTAATGGCTACATTGTTTACCTGAAACAAAACAATGTAGTAATGCTGAATGAGAAAGCATTACGTCCCGCTTTCCTTATAAAAATAATACATTAAATTTGTACGAAAATTCATTACATACATTTTGATCATCATCGTTATCAGCTGGGAAACGTCCACTGCTGGACATAAGCCTCATCTATGGCATGATACATTGACCGGTTCCGAAACACTTGCATCCAGCGACACCCCGCGACCTTTACTACGTGGTTGGTCCATCTTGTAGGGGGACGGCCCGGTACACGTTTCTCGGTATGCGGCTATCCGTTCTTCGAGCGATGTGGCCTGCCCATTGCCATTTTAGCTCACTGAGCTATGTCGGTGACCCTTCGTCTACGTATTTCCTCATTCCGGATTTGCAAGAATCGTTCCATATGCCACTGAGCATCTTTGAGCTACTTTACTCTACTTTATTTGGCATTGTTTTGATGTCATAGTTTTAAACTTTTATTAGTTGACAAAACAGTTTTCATAACTAATTTCATAAAGTGTCTAGAGATTTAAAAGCTTTAAAGGTACAGTCCAGAAAGAAAATTTAATAAGTATGCACTAGTGAAACAACGAACATACAATGCTTCTATTATCTTAATGTCTCTCGACAAACTTCGGATTTCCGAATGCACCCGACTAATTTTATCCATGTCTAGAAACTATTAAATTTGTCATCTATCATCATTTGAATTTAGAAATACCTACTTTATGAAACCCAATGACTACCGAAAAAACATAAAGAAAATAGAAGCATTGTACAGGAATGAACGTTGCGGACAGCAGAACTATCACCGCCAGAGGGTATGCTGTTGTCAAAGCGCCCATACAAACGTAGTCCAGTCATATTTTGAGCATTAAGCTATGAAAATCTATGAAATTTTCAAGACACAATCTAGAAACAAATATCTGTGTCGGTGGTGAGTCAGATTTTCGTTTAAATATATACTTCCAGAGTTACAAGGCGTCAAAGTATTGTATTTTTCGGTAATAAAAAGCCCCAACTTTGAACCTGATTTACAAGAGTATGAATCAATTAAGAACAATTTGGAAAAACCACCGACATCTGAAATTTCATTAGTATACTGTATTAAAAAAATGGTTACATAATATACTGTATCCTTCAAATGATCCCTGGACTACGAAACATCCAAATAATGGGTGGATAACATCGCGTAATGTATGCTGTCTCACCGTACGCGTTTGGGTAGGATAGGGCTCGGAGAAGGACAGCTACAAAACAATGCAACCTTGAAACCGACCACGTGGTCTTACCAACATAGCCTCTTAAGAGGGTATGCAGTTGTCAAAGGGCCCATACAAACGTAGTCCAGTCATATTTTGAGTATTAAGCTATGAAAATCTATGAAATTTTCAAGACACAATCTAGAAGCAAATGTCTGTGTCGGTGGTGAGTCAGATTTTCGTTTAAATATATACTTCCAGAGTTACAGGGCGTCAAAGTATTGTATTTTTCGGTAATAAAAAGCCCCAACTTTGAACCTGATTTACAAGAGTATGAATCAATTTAGAACAATTTGGAAAAAACACCGACATCTGAAATTTCATTAGTATACTGTATTAAAAAAATGGTTACATGATATACTGTATCCTTCAAATGATCCCTGGACTACGAAACATCCAAATAATGGATGGATAACATAGCGTAATGTATGCTGTCTCACCGTACGCGCTCGGGTAGGATAGGGCTCGGAGAGGGACAGCTACAAAACAATGCAACCTTGAAACCGACCACGTGGTCTTACCAACATAGCCTCTTAAGGGGAATCAACTTTTTTTACCCACTACAGTGGCGCCCTCGATTAAATCTCAACCGCTTTCATTTCAAGACCAACCTACCAGTTCCTGCGTAGTTCCCGGCGCAAGTTATTTTACAATTCGGTATTGGATATATCACACAAGACTTGACACGCTCACTTAGCTACATGAATGAGTGTCAAGTCTTGTGTGTGATGGAATGGAAGGAATGGAAAAATCAAAAGTATTAGAGGTATATTTTAGAGTTACAGTTTATATGGTCCCGTAGCTATTATATGATTTCGAGCGAAGCTCAATCGCCCGGATATAGAAGACTCACTAATTTCATTTCGTTGCAGATACATGAAATTTTGGTAACGTTGGGACTGACCAGCACAGAGAACACGAGGTGCTCCAACTTGTCTGGCGGCCAGAAGAAGAGGGTTTCCATCGCGGTGGAGCTCATAGACAACCCGCCCGTCCTATACTTGGATGAACCTACCACGTAAGCTAAGACAAAATCGTAATTAGTATTTTTGCCTGCAACTTCGTCTGTAAGAGGAAAACGTCAAAAAGAATCCCATGGGAACTACTAGTTCGATTAGCATAAAAAGTTCAACTATCCCGGTACAAAAAATCCTGACAAACTAACAAACTTACTTTAGCATCGATAATACTAGAATGGTTCGGCACTCTTCGCGAAAAAGCTTTGATGTTCTTATTGGAGTAATAGCTTTTATGCGCATCGTGTTATAGCTTGGGTCATCTTCGTGAAATATTTTGGTGCTGCCAAGCGTTGGCCAATAGAATGAATTCGATGAGAGCGTCGATGTTTTTCTTAGCTGTAACACGAATAGTTATACAAGGTGTACAAGGCCTGCTAAAGAAGCTAAAGAAATTGCGGTCGAATCGGCGGACAGTCATATTGCAGAAAACAATCTCTTCCTTAAAGCTTTTATGGAGTGTTTGTTTAAAGATCAAGATGTTCCATATCTCTGCCATCTCGTCACGCGAAGTCTCTTGTGATTGATTTAAACAAACGCATCGAAAGAAAAGGAGAGTAATGTCCTTTAGCTTGTCTGAATACTTGTGATATGATTGATTATCTCTTACTTGTATCTACTTCTAGTTTTATCTGATGAATCATCATAAACACTGCAGAGACTTAGGCCTACTCTCCTACAGAGAGTATAGTCTTATCTGAATAGATTCTCATAAATAATCCATCTTACTCACACTGACGATTTTGAGAATGATATGTTTCGTGTGGTGTCGCTTTGGATCGCCCCATATCATCCTGGGTGAGTCGGATCGGCAGTAGCATTCACTTATGTATGAACAACATCTTACTGCGAACACCAATCCGTTTGCCAAGCGTTGTCCAACAGTTGACTTGTTTTGTGAGTATCACTGAAACATTACATTCTTGCGCCATATTGCAGATATTTTGCGCCACTTAGCAATAATATCTTCCAGTATCCGGGTTTTAAAAAAATATAATTAGCTTCGTTAAAATAAGAACGGTTTAATAATACGGCAATAAAGCTAATGCCTAGTTTTATTGCTAGCAGAATTAATGATCCTTCTCTAGACATATTTTAATTGGCTGCAAGTACACGGTTAAACATACGCCTCCTTTAGATATTAGGTCGGGTTAGCCATAAACAAAACGCTCGGCACACGGATTGATGGTAGAGGGGCCTTCCTGGCCGACTACAATGCAAGCATAGTCTGGAAGTCTGCTACTTCATCAATCATGTTGGAAATAGAGGCACTGCAAAAAAGAGAGTCGGCGCTAGTGCACGCTAGAAACTATTTTACATGTCCGCCTGGCTAGCTACCACCAAACAGCAATGTCAATAGCGCTGTTGTGTTCCAGTATGAAATATAGCAGCTCATTAGCTTAAGGCTTCTGGGTGCGCACGATTACCATCTAACCCCGTTATCGTCACTTATCACCAGGCGAGATGAAGGCCAAGTGCAAACCCATCATATATTAAAATGATGAAAATTTGTGCGTGGCAATTAAGGAAACTTGTGTCACAAAATACATTATAAGTTTATAATTTTTTAATCATTTAGAATTAACATTCCTTGTGCGAGGTTTCTATTGAAATGTTTTCAAAATTTAACAATTTTCTAATACAATATGATCATTCAAAGTTTACGTAAAATTAATGCAAACCTGACGTTTTTAGAAAACTTTTCCTGTTTTTTTACTCGATTGCGCCAGAAGGAGTATATGCGAGAGTATGTATATTTGGCACGCTCTGCGGCCTGATCGGCTTGATGGATTTTAGTTTGAGAGGTGTCGTTAGATTCGTATTTACTATGAGAGTGACACTGGGTATATCAAAATCATAAAAAGTTTTAAAAAATTATGCAGTCTTATTATACTTTTTTTAAATTTACTATTCATTCACTTGTTTTGTTTATTGAATGTTTATTATTTCAGTAATATCGGATGTTGTTTTGTTTCAGAGGGCTGGACAGTTCGTCGTCTGTTCAATGTGTAGAAATGCTGAAGAATTTAGCCAAAAATGGACGAACCGTTGTTTGCACGATACACCAGCCCACCGCGTCATTATTTTCCTTGTTCGACCAGGTGATATTTCTGTTTTTATTTGGTTGTACATAAAAATTTTGCTGTAGGTAATATAAATAAAAAGTCGTTATGACAGCGGCTAAAGTGTCACCTTTGTTAAATGCCGCCTCTATTCATACAGGCCTGTTGCTGGGCGGGTCGGGTCGAAATTCCAAAGTGGTGAATCCATTAAGTCAAATGGGTTGTTTGTAGATTCTAAAACATTTTTAAGTATTTTGTATGCCACATACTTTTTGACTTATTATGAAAAATGTGTGCGGGAATACCATTCTTCACTTTATCTTAAATAACTTTCAAAAATCTTAGTAATAAGTTTAATTTTTTTCACAAACAATCTCAGTTACGCGGTTGGTAAATGAACCTTATCTCAAGGTAATAAGAACTGTTCGTTTCTTTCCATGGTTCATGGAGGCACAAGTCGGCTTTTTAGGATTCCGTATCCAAAGGGTAACCAACGGAACCCAGCTAAGACTCCGCTGTCCGTCTGCCTGTCTGTGTGTCTCTTACCAGGCTCTCTCATGAAGATGATGTATTTATGTTCTCGCTTTAACAACAAATACTACAAACAGAATAATAAAAAATATTTAAGAGGGCTCCCATACACCAAAAGTTTTTGGATTTGTTAGAGTATTGTTTGGTGCATATTATGTATCATTTTTCGTATTTTAACTATACATATCCTGTACGGAACCCTCGGTACGCGAGCCCAACTCGCACTTGGCCGTTTTTTTACAGCAAACATATTCCGTTGGTGTAAGGACACTATCTAAGTGAATGCACTTTAATGCATATGCTGCAAGTGTCTTAAAACTGCCTAATTTCCAGTCAATAACATTAGTTGTTACTGTGACAATCAGCAATGATAAAGGCACAGTCATAACGTTTTTGATCAGACGTAAGAACCGTTAAGAAGTTTAGTGCGAAATATAATTACTACTACTTTACTACTACTAATTACTATATTAAAATATGAAACCGCAAGTTTTCAAAAGAAAACAGGTGGCATTAGTTATAATAAATAAATAAGATTACTGTATGTGTGCAACTTAAAACTTTTGCTCCAGGACTTGTAACTTCTTTTATGGAATAGAATGAGTATTACAGAAGCCACTCTCGCAAATTTTAAATTTCAGCGCGATCACCAGGAGCTCTATTTTTGATTCGCTCGTGTGACATAGCTTCGTCGCACACGACTTAAGTCACGATCGACTACAAGTCGCATGAAAACAGGTTTCACCGTATTTTTGAATCATTCGCCTCAGGTGTTGCCGATATAACTTTAAATGTTTAATTTTATCCGTTTTAAGCAGAAAAATAAAACCGGTAATTCATGCAAGGAAAACGGAATGCAAAGTACATAGAAGTTCAATGTCAATAAGTGGTAATGTCAGTGTTCGACAATGGCGTTTAGTCTATCGCTCGCCTCCGCAAAGAGTGGTCCCGACCACTCGTTGCAGAAGAGCGATTCAAAAATACCAAATTTCGTAAGTCGAACGAAAATCAGTAGAAAAGGAGCGCTCGCGACGCGTAGAGCGAATCAAAAATAGAGCTCCAAGTCAATCTATGAGCGAGGCACATGTCACTAAACAATTACGTAGACTTAGGCATAGGCAAATGCATAAATAACGCAGACCAATAAGCGGTTGCGGTATGTCTGTCTGTATACAGCCTTATACAATGTACGTAATTCTGCACTTCCACTAGTTTTATTGGTAATAAAATTTAAATGAACAGTAAAATAATCATTCATATTCCTATAAATTACACAAACGAGCCTCTGTTCTTTGTTAAAGAGGCTGCACTCATAACTTTACTCGTTGTTGTATTCTTACAAGAATGAAGAAAAAACCTGCCAAATGATTAGATTAGATTTATTTCGGAGTGCTAATTTCAAGTTTACAAAAAAAACATGTCAAGTACAGACAAGATCAGAATGAAATGATGAATGTTTAAGGTACGGAACCCTAAAATGATTTAAGTATTTCTATCGGACTGTAGAATCCGGTTGTGGACCGCCCTGTCATTAAACATACAATAAAATAATGATGTATATATGATTCTACTATCAAAGCGACTATCAAATTGCTGTTTTTCCTACTAGCTTATTTTGACATTACGCAGTACTGTTTGACTAATTACGAGGGGCATACCGAAAAGATCGGTAATCGAGTACTTTCGATTTAATTAGATTAAAAACTCTTTTTGATGAATAAACACTGGTTAGTTGAAAATCGAATACAATTGACAGAATTAAAAAAAAATTTTTTTTTAAAGAACAATATCAGTTTGAAATTGATAGGTCGATAAAAAAATGGAGCTTACAAGAGAAAGTTTCCGTGCCATAATTTTTTACAACTTTCGACGAGGATTATCTCAGGGACAATGTCTCGCTGAGCTTATATCTATATTCAAGAGTGAAGCGCCTAGCCAGACGACAATATATCGCTGGTATTCTGAATTCCGGCGTGGACGTGCTTCTCTTGGCACCGTACCTTCCACAGGCCGGCCAAAAACAGCGGTTACACCAGAAAATGTCGCTGTTGTGCGCCGAATGATACAGGATGACCGACATATTACATATGAGCAGATTCGGGCTACTTTAGGGATAGGTATGACTGCGATACAAACTGTTTTACATGGTGAACTGGGAGTGAGAAAGCTAGTTTCCCGCTGGGTGCCCCATAATTTGTCCGAAGAGCAAAAGGCGGCTCGTGTCAATTGGTGCCGGTCTACTCTGCAACGCTTCAACGGAGGAAAGTCAAAAGCAGTTTATAACATTGTCTCTGGTGATGAATCATGGATCTATTCATATGAGCCAGAAAGAAAGCATCAGTCGGCTGTCTGGGTCTTCGCAGGTGAGATCAAGCCAACAAAAGTTGTCCGCTCTCGCAGCGTATCGAAGAAAATGGTCGCTTCGTTTGTCGCGAAAACAGGACATGTAGTCACAGTTCCCTTAGAGGAACGGAGAACGGTTACCGCTGATTGGTATACAACGGTTTGTTTGCCACAGATGATATCCGAACTCCGTAGAGGTAACCCGAAACGACGCATAATCCTCCATCACGATAATGCGAGCTCTCACACCGCTCAGAAAACAAGCGAGTTTTTGAAGCAGGAAAACGTTGAATTAATGGATCATCCTCCATACAGCCCTGATCTGAGTCCCAATGATTACTTTACATTCCCTAGAATCAAAGATTTATTGCGTGGTCAGCGGTTTCAAGGTCCAGAAGAAGCAGTGGAAGCATACAAATCGACGATTTTGACCATGTCAACTTCGGACTGGAATTGCTGCTATAATAATTGGTTCGAACGAATGCAAAAGTGCATTAACTGCAACGGAGAATACTTCGAAAAGCAATAAAAATAAATTTAGTTATTTCCTGTATGTATTGTTTTATATTCCCGATCATTTCGGTATGCCCCTCGTAGGTGCCGAATTCAAATATTATTTAGGTTTGACAGTAAAATACTTTTTGCAACGTTTGAACGTTTGTTTTATCGTTTTTGATTTCCGGTGGTATGTTTCAGTTACCACGAAGTATAGTATTCTGTTTTAAAAGGCTCATTTCTGACTTCTTATATAATACTTTCCTGTGCATTGTTAAGATGTTGTTAAGCATATGCAAAATGTCATGTTCGTTTGTTTGTAAAAGAAATTTAGTATGAAACTTGTATTAAAAAAATGTGGCAGTGTCGCCGATTTTGAAGTCGCAAAACATCCACTAGATCTTGAAATACGCATCGCACTGCATAGAGAATGTATTTCATTATCATGCCGAGGACATTATAACATTATTAGACTGGGCAGATACGTGGATTGATTCATTTGACACTTTCGACAGCGACAGTGACGACTTGATAGTCGCGCGCGACACGCGCGTCCGGCGTGTTAGCTTGTTGACCCCTGCCTTTCTACTTAAGAGGCTATGTTGGTTAGACCACGTGGCCGCGTTCAAATGGATTGTTTTGTAGCTGTCCTTATCCGAGCCCTATCCTACCCGAGCGCGTACGGTGAGACAGCATACACTACGCGAAGTTATCCATCCGTTATTTGGATGTTTCGTTGTCCAGGGATCATTTAAAGGATACAGTATATTATGTAGCCATTTTTTCAATACAGTATACTAATAAAATTTCAGATGTCGGTGGTTTTTCCAAATTGTTCTAAATTGATTCATACTATTGTAAATCAGGTTCAAAGTTGGGGCTTTTTACTACCGTAAAATACAATACTTTGACGCCCTGTAGCTCTGGAAGTATATATTTAAACGAAAATCTGACTCACCACCGACACAGATATTTGTTTCTAGATTGTGTCTTGAAAATTTCATTGATTTTCATAGCTTAATACTCAAAATATGACTGGACTACGTTTGTATGGGCGCTTTGACACCAGCATACCCTCTTAAATAAATAAGCCTTTTTATTTCTAATAGACTTACAAAATGGTTTTATTCAAACTACATATTCTGTTATTTTACTTTATTCTGTTATTGGAACCCCACTTCGGGTATAGGCCTCCTCTAGCTTGCTCCATGTAACCTTATTCTTTGATTTGCTTCTCCATTCTTTTCCTGCTGTTTCTATTATTTCATCTATTCATCTGTTCCTTTACTTGGACGGCTTCTTCTTCTTTTGTCCGTAGATCCTTCCCATGTTGTTTTTTCTAATATCCATCTTTTGTCCGTGTATCTCGCTAGATGTCCTGCCCAACGAAACTTTTGTGTTAGAGAGCATCTGAGAGCATCTATTTACTTTGTCTTTTTTCTAACGAGTTCGCTTCTTATCTTTTGAATTTTTCTTATTTTCATTATACTGTACATCACTTTCTGACCGGGCATATTGTTTTTATTTAGCTTAGTTATGATTTCTTTGCTTGTGCCTTTGTATATAGGCAGGTGAAATTAAAACGACGTATCTAACTTTTATATATCAGCAAAAATCCACCAAAACACATTCACACACGCTCGCTGAGAGAGAATTTTATTAATTGCTAATAAAATCGACATGTTTTCTTCCAAGGTACGGTAATCGATACGAAACTCCGTCTCGCATTAAGCTGTTTTTATGACTGATCCTAATTGGAATTGAGTACAGTTTAAATGAAATATTTGTTAAAACACATATAGAGGAATGCGTTAAGAAAACATATATTAATTAGTAAATCAATGCTATGCAATAGGAAGTTGAGCCAGGCGTAAAATTCATCAAGCTGTGACAAATATTGACAGAGCTTGAACACGTCTTGTCTCAAGTGAAGAACACATACGGCTTTATAACTTATGCCACTATGAGATTTTATCTTTTAACGTTTGGTGAGATAATAAAGACTAGTCGTTTTCGAAGTGGGTTCATTGTTAATTTCAATCCAAAGATAATAATTGTAAACAAACAAAAATAGTTAAGTACGTCTTTCTGAACTTAATCGAGGGCTGCCAGTGTAATTTGTTTTATTTTAAATCGGGTACGTACGAAGAGAAATACCAGTGAGTGTCGTCATTATTTATTCTCACTTCGAAGTGAGAATAATTAGGAAGCTTAGATTTAATATAGGATGCTATGTTTAAATTGTAATTTTCATTATATTGAAAGTGTAAGTAGTTCTTCTTCTTGAAGCTTGCAACAATATAATATTGGACACATGAAACCAAATTAGATTGGGTTAAATTATACTTTATAGAATGACGGACATTAAAAGGAATTTCACCAAAATAAATATAAGTAAGAAATTTAATTTTTTATTTAGATTTTGAAAGAATATACTGTGTCAAAAATTACGAAAATTGTTTTACAAAAAAAGTTCCTCGAATAGCAAAATGCTTATTAGTTTTATTTTTTAAGTTTTTAGGGGTATATAACACATAAAACCATTATTTTACGATATATTTTTACATGTAATGTGACGTCACAAAACACGTCCTATTTATATGGATCGTTTTAGCACCGCGTGACTAGAACTACTTTTTGGCGGGTTGTACTAAAAAAAGGATTCATCGTACCCAAAAAAAAAGATGAATACTTTTTACATGGTCTGTCGAATTAGACAAAAAAATTCTGCAATTACTTAATATGGTTACTACCATTCTAACTGTACATCCATTCGTCTGACTGTACATCCTTCTGGCTACCTGTACATCCATCTGAGTCATTAACGCACGTTACTTTTTCAACAGGTGTACGTATTAGCCGAGGGTATGTGCATATACAACGGACCCAGTGCCAACACAGTACCATACCTAGCGTCCGTAGGTCTACATTGTCCTAAGTACCACAACCCTGCTGATTACAGTGAGTATTATTATCATATAACTGGATTTTGTATTTTGTACACCTCTTCAAAATAATACTGCTATATTACGTCGGTGGCGCAGTGGATAAGGCGCGGGCTCTCAATCTGAGGGTTCCGGGTTCGAATCCAGACGTGTACCTATGAGTTGTTTTTCAATTCAATTCAGTTACGATTGCTTAACGGTGAAGGAAAACATCGTGAGGAAACCTGCATGTCTTAAACAGGCATGTGAAGTCCGCCAATCAGCACTGGGCCCGCGTGGTGGACTACGGCCCATACACTCTCTGTAGGAGAGTAGGCCTGAGCCCCTCCAGTGGGGACGTATATAGGCTGTTGATGATGATGACGACTTAATAAGCAGTACACAAATACAGCATTTACTCACGTCTAGTCTTCAAATTTTAATGCACTAAACTAGCCAGTCTCATGTTGCAATCTTTGTTTACGGTTGAACGAATTTTTTCCTTCCATTTTACTTTTTTACTATAAAGAACTCAAATAAAAAAATTTCTGTATAAACTATGTATTCCACTGTCAGAACTGGACCAAATTTAAATATGACAACACGAGAAGCACCAGCTTTTAAAAAAAAGGATCATCAAAAGCGGTTCACTCAGTCGAAACTTCTGAGATAACAAACATATAAAAACCATACTCGTCGAACTGATAATCTCCTCCTTTTTTGAAGTCGGTTGAAAATTGGATAAATAACGTATTACTTGTTACTACTACAGATTTACTTGTTCCGATACTCGAGGTATTTTTTTAAGAGGCTATGTTGGTAAGACCACGTGGTCGGTTTCAAGGTTAAATTGTTTTGTAGCTGTCCCTCTCCGAGCCCTATCCTACCCGAGCGCGTACGGTGAGACAGCATACATTACGCGATGTTATCCATCCGTTATTTGGATGTTTCGTAGTCCAGGTATCATTTGAAGGATACAGTATATCATGTAACCATTTTTTTAATACATTATACTAATGAAATTTCAGATGTCGGTGGTTTTTCCAAATTGTTCTAAATTGATTCATACTCTTGTAAATCAGGTTCAAAGTTGGGACTTTTTATTACCGAAAAATAGAATACTTTGACGCCCTGTAACTCTGGAAGTATATATTTAAACGAAAATCTGACTCACCACCGACACAGATATTTGTTTCTAGATTGTGTCTTGAAAATTTCATAGATTTTCATAGCTTAATACTCAAAATATGACTGGACTACGTTTGTATGGGCGCTTTGACAACAGCATAGCCTCTTAAGATATCAATCACTGAGAACCGCACATGCAAAAGCTTTTAAGGACTGATAAAGTAGTATTTATAAAAAATACAAAATCATCACTATACCTCTATATCACGAGTTCTTTGAAACTTCTTTATGTATAGAGCCACTGGTTGATTGCCTGAGACCGCTGAGTATGGCATTGGGTTTAAACAAACCAAAAATTACAAAATTAAATGTCAAGTTACTCCTGCAAAATTTGTAAAGATTTGTTGACAAAATACTCTGTATTCTGTATCAAATCAACTTTTCGCTTAGCAATGTAATGTATTATTTTGTTATGTCTTGAACAAAATCAAAGCAAACCAAGATCAGGCAAGATAATTTTGATTACCTCAAACAAATATAGGAGTTGCAAGAAATTAAAACAAAAGAACACTGACCGGTTTTATATATTTGGAGAGAGACGATAAACCAAAGGTCTTTTTGGAGACAAAGTTTTTGTTTCGTTTTTTTTAAGTGTACTGGGTTTGGGCTTGACCTTTATCTGACTAATGGTGAATGCTGTTGGATGGAAGGCGTGCTCACCCAAAAGCCTCAAGCTAATAGAATTCAAGATTAGAAATAATTCGGAAATTTAAACATATCTTTATAAAATTTTGGCCAAACTATCCATTATAATATGGATTTGTCTCTAGTTTCGTTTTCGTAACCGCCTCCGTGGCGGTCTCGGGTTCTATTCCCAGTACTCGGTTGGGTTGATGGTAAGGCTGGCAGTTTCTGTGTCCGCCTCGCTAGCCACCGCCATGTTACCAAAGTCTGCCGCCAAACAACAGTGTTACTTAAATACACGAAGAAACACACGGCTATACATGAAGCTATACATTTCTAGTATAAGCTGACCTCGCATGGTGAAAGTTCAGCTTATACTGGAAATGTATAGCTTGACCTGTAGCCGTGCGTACCATTCAGGCAAAAAGAAAGTCTAATGCAAAAGCATTGTACACAAAAAATATCAAAGCTAAAGTATTTTAATTAAAATCATCTATTTTATTTGTCTTTCTTTTGCAGTGCTAGAAATAGCCAGCAACGAATACGGGAGGTACAACGAGCAGCTCGCTAAGAAGTGCTCCGCGCAGGATTGGAACGAGAAGGAAGTTCCCCCACCGCCGGCACCCCTCATCACCCCAGGGATCCAGTGCGGGAAGATCTCCATCATCATACATCCTCCTCATGAGCTATACAAGTTCAGGGTCCTTTTCAAACGATGTCTCAAACAACAATACAGAGATTGGGTATGTCATATTATCAAATTTGGTCCGAAAAATATTTATTCTCTTTCAGACAACATGGTCAATTAAGTACCTACATGAGAAATTAAAAATATCAAATAAATAAACAACATTTAAAAAGCAGCCATGTTGTAGTTCCGTAGTTACCCGTAACAATAAGTTCAAACGTCTAATGAAAAGTAATTTTGAATTGAATTCGTACGAAATTTTCATTTTGACATCTCCAAGTATATTTTATACTTTGTTCGGCTATTACTCGTTAACCTGTAATGCCAACTAAGTCGTGATAGTTTTCCTTTTTAGATTTAGTATACTATATTATACTACTGAGAATTTTTCAGAGTTTTAGAAGCAATAGTTTATCAGATAGAGCAGATAGAGAGGGCAGACCTATTCAACGATAACCCACACAAGGGATAGATGCGATAAAATATTTTATCCCCACGTTACGTGTAGGAGCCACCCTAAAATAATTTTTCAAGATTTTATTCTACCACTTTGTTGACGTGAATAATATATATATATATTACCGATTTCTAGTAGTAAGAGCCTTTGAGCTAAGCCGCGGACAGACAGACGGACACAGCGAAACTATAAGGGTTCCTTGTTTGACTACGGAACCATAAAAACGTTTTCAACAGTAACAATTGACAAACGAAGTAACAAGACCTTATCAAAATTGGTATAAATTACATATTGTTGAAGGTCACAAAAATTACAATGATAGGTCTGGCTGAATACAAAAACTACATCCGGCGATTTGAAATTACGTTTTTGATACCAAAATTACGATTGTTAAAATATAAATTATAAAAACAATTACAATCAAGTTGTCATTAAGGTTAATTGAGACCTGCGTGTGTAATTAACTTTTTAAATTAAAATATAATTAGAAAGGATTACATAATAATCCGGAAGAGATTCGGCTACCACCAACGACGACTCGACCTGGCGACATATAACGCGCGGACGCTGAGGACCGACGAGAAGATCGTGGAGCTGGAGGAAGAAGTAGACAAGTTGCGATGGGACGTTATTGGATTATCAGAAGTCCGAAGAGAGGGAGAGGACACGATAATCCTCAAGTCTGGCAACTTGTTCTACTACCGGGAAGGAGACAAAACGTCACAGGGCGGTGTCGGGTTTATCGTCCGGAAGTCCCTGGTCAACAATGTAGTGAAGGTGGAGAGTGTCTCGACAAGGGTAGCGTACCTTATACTCAGAATAACCAAACGGTATTCGCTGAAGGTTATACAGGTTTACGCACCCACCTCGTCACATCCAGATGACGAGGTAGAGGCCATGTATGAGGACATCTCTAGAGCCATACACTCCACAAAGACACACTACACTGTGGTCATGGGGGACTTTAACGCAAAACTAGGCAGAAGGAACGGCGATGAGCTGAGAGTGGGGAAATTTGGGATTGGGCAACGGAACCCTAGGGGGCAGAGGCTGGCTGAATTTATGGAGAAGGAGGGACTCTTTGCGATGAACTCCTTCTTTGAAAAGCGGCCGCACAGGAAGTGGACCTGGATCAGCCCCGATGGTTCCACGAGAAACGAGATAAACTTCATCTTGAGTACCAAGCGGAAGACCTTCAGTGATGTCTCAGTGATCAACAGGGTGAAAACCGGTAGTGATCACCGAATGGTTCGAGGCACACTGAAGCTTAATACCAAACTGGAAAGAGCTCGACTGATGAAGTCTACGCTCCGGCCTCAAAATGCTTGCATCTCAAACCCCGAAAGCTTTCAGCTCGAACTACACAATCGCTTCCAATGCTTAGATGCTATCGAAACCGTTGACGATATTAACGATCGGCTCGTGGAAACTGTCCATGCGGTAGGGTCTAAATTCTTTAAGGCCCGCCCCGCAAATAGAACCCAGAAACTCTCTGATCATACTCTCAAACTCATGCGGGATAGACGCAACATATGCCTGCAGTCTCCAGCTGATTCGTCGGAGTATAGGCAGCTTAATAGACAGATCTCTAAATCGATGCGACACGATATTCGCCACTTTAATACATCACGTATTAAAGACGCGATAGAGCGGAACAAAGGCTCCAAGGTGTTTGCAAAAGATCTGTCTATAGGGCAGAGCCAACTGACGAGGCTAAAGACCAATACGGGCGGCATTGTTACGTCAAAACCGGAAGTTTTGAGAGAGATCGAGAAGTTCTATGGACAGCTGTACACATCGTCACGGAGACCAGGCGCAAGCCCGGTGAGTGACCGAAGAGCCAAACTGACCCGACACTATACCGAAGATATCCCGGACGTCAGCCTGTATGAGATTCGAATGGCTCTCAAACAACTCAAAAATAACAAGGCGGCAGGTGAAGACGGAATCACATCAGAGCTTCTGAAAGCGGGTGGAAAACCGATACTTGTAGTCCTTCAGAAGCTCTTTCAGTCCGTCATACACGAAGGCTGCACGCCAGAAGCGTGGAGCAGAAGCGTGGTGGTGCTCTTCTTTAAGAAAGGCGATAATGCCTTACTGAAGAACTACCGACCGATATCCCTTCTGAGCCACGTTTATAAGTTGTTTTCGAGAGTCATTACGAACCGACTAGCACGCAGGTTTGACGACTTCCAACCTCCCGAACAAGCCGGTTTCCGAAAAGGCTTCAGCACCGTAGACCACATACATACGCTCCGGCAGATTATACAGAAGACCGAGGAGAATAATCGGCCATTATGCCTGGCGTTTGTGGACTACGAGAAAGCCTTTGATTCAATCGAGACTTGGGCAGTGCTTCAGTCTCTCCAAAGGTGCCACATTGACTATCGCTATATCGAAGTGTTGAAATGTTTATACAATAAAGCCACAATGTCCGTCCGAGTACAGGATGAATGCACGAAACCGATCCAAGTGCAGAAAGGTGTAAGACAGGGTGACGTTATATCCCCGAAACTCTTCACCACTGCACTGGAAGATGTTTTCAAGCTTCTGAACTGGAAAGGACTGGGCATCAACATCAACGGCGACTACATCACTCACCTTCGATTTGCCGATGACATAGTCATAACGGCAGAATCCTTGGAGGATCTGAACGCAATGCTCAATGACCTCAACAGAGTTTCCCAACAGGTAGGTTTGAAAATGAACATGGACAAGACGAAAATCATGTCAAATGTCCATGTTGCACCTATGCCGGTAGTGGTTGGGAACACTACAATCGAAGTTGTAGACGAGTATGTATACCTGGGACAGATCGTTCAACTAGGTAGGTCCAACTTCGACAAAGAGGTCAACCGAAGAATCCAACTCGGCTGGGCAGCGTTCGGGAAATTACGGCATATCTTCTCGTCCAAAATACCTCAGCGTCTAAAGACAAAAGTCTTTGATCAGTGCGTGTTGCCAGTGATGACATACGGAACCGAAACGTGGTCTTTTACTGTGGGCCGAATAAGCAAGCTCAAAGTCACTCAGCGAGCAATGGAACGAGCTATGCTCGGAATTTCTCTACGTGATAAGGTCCGGAATGAGGAAATCCGTAGACGAACGAAGGTCACCGACATAGCTCGACGAGTCAGTGAGCTGAAGTGGCAATGGGCAGGCCACATCGCTCGAAGAACCGATAACCGGTGGGGAGTAAAGGTTCTCGAGTGGCGACCACGTACCGGGAAACGTCTACCAGGCCGTCCCCCCACTAGATGGACCGACGACCTGGTTAGAGTCGCGGGGAGTCGCTGGATGCAGGTGGCTCAGGACCGGTCGATGTGGCGTACCATGAAGGAGGCCTATGTCCAGCAGTGGACGTTTCCCGGCTGATGATGATGATGACATAATAATTAGATACTTACTCGAATCCGGAATCACAATAAACTGCACATATTTTTGTATTTTAATTATTATTTTATACAAATAAAATGCATGGAAATGAATTCAAACTACACTACAACGATAATTCTATATGTTATTGGGTTTTGTTTTCCGAATATTTTTTCCGTAAGTCGATTTATGTGTATTCTAATATAAACTAATTTAAAATTCTTTTTTGCTCAATGTGTGGCGTGTGACGATAAGACAATGTACTACAGAAGATTTCTCACAAATAAGCTTTAAAAATAAACTCTAGGGGCAGCGGGTGTTATCCTTACAGGAACACCAAAATACTGTCACATATAATATGGCATAATGCAAGACTGCAAGTTAGCGAGACAGCCTTAGGACGATGCTGCCAATGAGTTTTAAATTAGGTAAAGAAGAAAAGTCCATGAATACCAGTTTCTTATCTGATAAAAGTTGATGTTTGCGAGTTTCTGCCATGAAAGCATAGATGTCGCCACTTGCTTGATAACACTCGCTATTAAAGCTTTTTGCTCGCAATATAATGTATGTATAGTGTTTTAAAATATGTTTTAAATTGTCTTGAATATATTAGTTATTTTTAACTAACACAGTAGTATTAATAAGGTTATTACGAGGCGTACAGTTTGAATTAAAATTAAAGTTTTTATTACTAATAGCTACTGTTGTCAAATCAAATCAAACCACAAATACGATGACTGCGTCGAAGGGAAAACCAGTAGTCCCGGGTTTCGGCACCAATTGTTGGGTTGGCAACCAACAAATATTAATTTTAGGCAATTATTGTAATTAAAACAAACGGAGTACGTGCTGCTTGATAGCCATTTTTATTTGGAGAGAATGACATGAATGAAACTGACAGATACTTGACTTTGACACTACAACACACGTTCTAAAACTTAATGTTATAACTTAACAGCTACACGCTTGGAGTAACGATCCGGACGCCGGAGGTCCCGGGTTCGATTGACAGGGTTTCGGTACTTGGTTAGGTTGGTGGTAGGGCATTTCCTATGTGCGCCTGTCTAGCTACCACCATACTTCAGCATTGGTACTGTTATATGTAGTTAGTGTAAATGAACCAGAGTTAGAGCTTCATTATCTTGAGACTTCCGGGGGTCTTTTAATAGTCGGGAGGTCATTGTCTGTATTTTAACCGACTTCAAAAAGGAGGAGGCTATCAATTCGACGGGTATGTATATTTTTATGTTTGTTACTTCCTAACTTTTAACTGGGTGAACCGATTTGGATGATTCTTTTTTATTTGAAAGGTGGTGCTTCCCGTGTGGTCCCATTTCAATCTGGTCCAGTTCTGACAACGGCATCCATGAGAAAACGATTTAAATCTTTAATTTGCCTTAGTAAAAGTAGACTTTTAGGGCAATTGAAGTCTGTTTCCAGTTCTTTTTGAACGCATTTACTTGTTATTGTATGATAATAAGAAATGATAAATAATTTAATTCCTTAAAAACAGGACAATACAGCATAAATGGCTGGAACCACCTTTTCAGTATGACAATACCTGTGCCAGGAGGTACAATGTATGTTTTTATGCGTGTCACGGATCTATCGCATGAAATCAGTGTATTACTGGAGGCCTGATATAAAATCTGGTCTCAGATCACATCCGGTGGTGGTCACATCAGTTCATTGCAGTTTGCACCCGTGCAGCTAGAGCGGTTTGATTATAAAATAATTGACATTGTAATTTGAGTTACCCGGCTCTTCACACCATTGGTCTGAATTTCACACCAGAGTGTGAACTGTGGGACATTGTTAAAAAATCATAGCTCTGTTCTAATTTCAAATATGTTGCAAAAACAATCGAAGGTGTCAATTTTAGAACATCGTTAACGAATTTGTTAGATAATAATTGAGTTAGTTGTTCGTGAGTAGGTGTGATCAAAAAACTTGCAAAAAACTTATCTTGCGTAGCTAAAGATTATTATTATAATTAAGTAATAATTAATATTGATTTTTTTAGTTATTAATCAATAGCATTTAAGACTACAAAAACTCATGTTTGAGCTAAATATAAGTTGTATGTATACAGGGTGGTCCAAAATGTGACGTCCAAAAAATTTTTTTAGATTCCTTACACCTGGGTGTATCCGAAAATACCCCATGTATGTTCCGCGATTTTTTGTAGTTTAGAAGTTATGATTTTTTAAATGTATATTTCGAATTTTCTGCCGGAGCGACTTAAAATAATCGTAACTTGTTTAATAGTAAGGTTTTTTTATTTATTTTTTCTCGAAAGTGATCGTCTTGAATCACCCTTTCTACTTTATTATCAACTACACAACGTTATTCATTACAAGTTACCGAAAAAAGGGATGAAAGTAAAAATTTTAGGTTTGAGTTGAACGGAGCCAAATTTTCAAAAATTTCTTAATAATACAAAGTTAATGTTTCATTGGTTCAAACTAATTTTAAAAACTCCAGCAGTTTGTCAGCTTACCAAATAATAATAAAAAAGTTGTTCTTAATAGGCGATTTTACGACGAAATTGGCTTCAGAACTTAGTTAGGTGAGAATGCATAAAAAAAAAATGTTGTCGTAAAAAATGTTTAAGCTTATTTTTTTTTTCATTTTTATGGCCTACATTAGCAAGGCATCAAAAGCATTCAAATAATCTCAAATTGAACGATCAGTGACACATTTCATTTTCTGTTTTTAGACATGAAATTATGAAAGCTAGAATTAAACCAAAATCTACTTCAAGGCCAATCACACACAATGACACAAAGCAATAAATAACACGTTTCAAAAGGCGCCAGGCCAGTAAGGTCTTTCTCTTTCGCACTGTTATGGTTGCGTAGAAGTACGAAAGAGAAAGACCTACTGTCTTGGCCACAAAAGTCAGCCGTGCGCGCTAGGGGTTTTTTACCTGCACTTCCCTCTCCCCCCTCTCCCCATACATTCTCCGTAGCATCTCACTGTATCGTCCGTCCGCTAGTCGTTCACTCACTTCCATCGCGTGTGATACTACTTGACGTTGCTTCTTTCCGATACCGATATTTTGAACCTACTTTCGCTTTGTTACTGGACTCCGATTTGCCTTACGACTAACTTGTGCTTGTGTTACGGACTCCGATTTGCCTTACGACTGACTTGTGCTTGTGTTACGGACTCCGATTTGCCTTACGACTGACTTGTGCTTGTGTTACTGACGGCAACATGAGTAATTTTAGTCTAAGCCAGTACGCAGAAATGCACTTTTACTATGGTATGGCCAAAGGAAACGGTCATTTAGCCGCAAGGCTATATCGTCAACAACTGGACCGGCGAGGAGAAATACTGGACCATTACCCGGACCATAGGGTATTTATTAATACTCATAATACGCTGATGGCCGGGCGTATCCCCGGTCGTAGCCAAAGGCACGAAGGAGTACCCAGAGTAGATCCGGACAGAAGAGATGAAGTCATCGCAGCTGTAGAAAGAGACTCTTCTACGAGTTCCAGAGCAATAACCAGAAGGACTGGAATACCACGGACCTCAGTTCTAAGGATATTGAAAAATGGTATGTCGTTTTGTTTTTTATTTACACAAAACATAAATCACAGATACAATGCCAGGTATTAGACTTCTTCCTGCCTAGGTGGTGAGTAATAGTCCTTTTCTTTTTTCAGAAGGCTACCACGCTTACCACATTCAGCGCGTTCAGGAGCTACAAGCTTCAGATTACCCTAGAAGAGTTGCTTTCTGCGAAACAATGATACAAAGGTGTCAGGAAGACCCAGATTTTTTTAAAAAGATCTTATGGACCGATGAATCCCGTTTTGAAAACACTGGAGTATTTAATATCCATAACTATCACAGCTGGGAAATTGAAAACCCACACCTTGCAAGAGCATCAAATTTTCAACATCGATACAGCGTAAACATGTGGTCGGGAATTGTAAATGGAGAACTGATTGGGCCTTTCGAGCTGCCGTCTAGGTTGGATGGAGACACATATCTAAACTTTTTGCAGAACAACCTTTTTGAATTGCTGGAAGATGTAAACTTGGAAACAAGAAGGCACATGATATTCCAAAATGATGGTGCTCCTTGCCATTACGCACGCCAAGTGAGGGGGCACCTTAATGAAACATACCCGGGCAGATGGATTGGGCGTGGCGGCCCAATCGAATGGCCTGCACGTTCACCGGACTTGAACCCAATAGATTTTTTTATTTGGGGTTACTACAAAGAAGTTGTCTATGCTCAGCAAACTAACTCCGAAGAAGAACTGAGACGAAAATTGAGAGAAGCAGCGACGAAAGTCAGACAAAATTCAAGCGCTTTCCGCAGACTAAAAGATAACTTTTTAAGACGTTGCCGATTGTGTATCGAAGTTGAAGGGCGTCATTTTGAAAATCTTCTTTAATAAAGTAGTTGAACTTAATTTGTGTTTTCTTTTATTGATGCTAAAAATAAACCAAAATAACCGTATTAATAAAAACTAAACTAAGCTTTTTTAAAATAAAATGTTTTCTAATGTGTCACTGATCGTTCAATTTGAAATTATTTGAATGCTTTTGATGATGCCTTGCTAATGTAGGCCATAAAAATGAAAACAAAATAAGCTTAATATTTTTTTTTGACAAAATTTTTTCTTTATGAATTCTCACCTAACTAAGTTCTGAAGCCAATTTCGTCGTAAAATCGCCTATTAAGAACAACTTTTTTTTTATTATTTGGTAAGCTGACAAACTGCTGGAGTTTTTAAAATTAGTTTGAACCAATGAAACATTAATTTTGTATTATTAAGAAATTTTTGAAAATTTTGCTCCGTTCAACTCAAACCTAAAATTTTTACTTTCGTCCCTTTTTTCGGTAACTTGTAATGAATAACGTTGTGTAGTTGATAATAAAGTAGAAAGGGTGATTCAAGACGATCACTTTCGAGAAAAAATAAATAAAAAAACCTTACTATTAAACAAGTTACGATTATTTTAAGTCGCTCCGGCAGAAAATTCGAAATATACATTTAAAAAATCATAACTTCTAAACTACAAAAAATCGCGGAACATACATGGGGTATTTTCGGATACACCCAGGTGTAAGGAATCTAAAAAAAATTTTTGGACGTCACATTTTGGACCACCCTGTATATCTAATTCCATAGACTAAGGAGTAGACAACTTGTACTGTCAAGCGTGTATTTAGTGTACTCACTCACTCAGCATGGATATAGTGATTTACTTGCTCAGTGCATGGATATGGATGCATGCGTCATTGGTAAATGTTTACAGCCAATTGTCACCAAAACTTATAAATAGCCGCAGTTTAAGTTTCACTGAATATAGTCGGTTTATAGTAATGGTTTGAAAAGTTGCTGCTCATGCACCCATAAACAGGGTAATGCGTACATAGAGCACAAAGAAGGAAACCCTTGACATCGGATGTCTGTCCTAAAAGTAAATTGTCTCCTTTTAACAAATGGCCTTCGTCATAAGAGCGACGAGTATAGCTTTTTGTGGTAAGCTTCAACGTCAATTTATTCTCCATATTGTAATGACAGTATTTTTGTTTTATTCAACTCGCAAGACGCTGCGACCCTATCATTTTATGCGCCCTCTCTTTCTATCGCTCTTGATCGCAGGGCAGTATGTTGAATGTTCGTAGAACCATGCCTGGAGATACTTCATTAGCTCTTAACCACTGGTCCATGTTCCGCAGACGACCACGCATCTGAAGGTCCTTCTGCACATCATCATCGGAGTGCTCCTCGGCCTGTTCTACGAGAAGGCAGGCAACGACGGGTCCAAATCCGTCAACAATATGGGCTACCTCATGATCTCCATCGCCTACCTCTGCTACACCTCGCTCATGCCCGCTGTCTTGAAGTGTAAGTATAACGTGGAAGGAGGGGTCAGCCAAGTGGCAGAGGAAATCGTCAGTTTAGCTCAAAACATCAGCAAAGTTGAAGATAACACCGAAATGGCAATATATCAGCGGTTTTAAAGGGGTTTGAGCGGACAAAGACAAGCAGTTGCGTCGCCACAGTTTTAGGATCCCCTGCGCCTGTAAAATGGGTCAAGGTGCCGTACTATAACGGGACCAGCTGTAGATCCGCCTTCAAGCTACAGTTTGAGACTGCAATGAAAGCGCTAAGCTTCAATGGGCTAAGGAGGGATCTCAGTCCGCGCTTACATGAACACTGCACGGTACCTCATGATCTATATCGCCTTCCTCTAAACTCTACAACTGCCTTTGCCCAGTAATTATTTAAAAGAATACAACAATTTATGATCGCTCATAGTGATCATAATTAACATTTTTGTTTAAAAAAACTGTGTTCTTATTTAAAAAATCACAGTGACATCTACTCGTGATTGCGTACCATCTTTAGTAGCTAAACTTGAAGTTAGTGAAATTTATTTTCTGGTTTGAAAATTGAACTTTTGTTTTTATATGATTACTGTGCAAATTATGTAAGATTTTTTTATTAAACTCGTATCATATGCAAGACAGCATAAGTCATAACTAGAAATTAGCATCAATCGACAGATCGTTAAGTTCCTGTGTTATTAAATCCTTGACCGTTTTCCCTGGGCTCGCTGATTATTAACCATGAGTGTGTATTCATTCTATGTAAGTCATGTACTTACACATACGTACTTTTGAAATTCTGCATCTATTTACAGTGTCGTTGCTCTCAAAGTTTCTTAAAATTGCACAATACATCATACATATTCTAAAGGTATTTTGCTGAGTTATCTTCTAAAATCAAGCCACGGAAATAGTTTATCTGGATAAATAGTCTAACTTTTTGATGTTATAGGCCGCAGCATACCAACGTTCATCTAGGTCGGATCATACGTTTAGTCGTGAACAGACAAAAAGATGACAGACAGACTAGTCATTGAAGCCTACAGTGCTCAATCTTGTTCTTTGACAGAAGCTCAGAAGTCCAAACTCAAAGTTTGCCAGCGAGCCATAGAGCGCAGGTATACTCGGTGTAAAATTCACTGAAAGAGTCAGCTTTCTTCGCTTCAAAACTGAAATAGCCAACATTGCCCATTCTGCCGCTAAAATCTGAAATGGGACAGTCTGGTCATGGTTTACTTCAATACTACTACAAAAATAAATCTTTTGTGACAGCTGAAAACCTAGGTTTTATCGTTTGTGACTTTCACATATCGCGTCACCATCCTTTTGATATGGAACGAGTCCTCCAAACCCTTCAAGGTCAGACGTGACCCTTCTGGCTGACTAATGGTAAACGACGATGTGGCCTACGATGGTATGCGTTGTTATAGAAGGTATCTGTTTACCTTCAACTTGAAGACACTAAAGTTGCAGTTTTGTGTCACAAATGATAAAACCTAGATTTTCAGCCGTCAAATTTTTGGGCTATCTAGATATGCGAGATATCTCTAAAGCACACTAGGGTCATGTCATCCTCATGTCTCATGACTTGTGAGTGAAAATTGCAACCGAATGTAGGTACAGGCACTGGAAACCGGCGTCGCGGTAGGCCACAAAATACATGGCGGAATGAACTGGAATCGTTCCTGAAGGAAAGGTCATAGGAAGCTGTATCAACTACTCGTATATCTTAAAGCGATCCCCTCATGGGAAGCTCGTTCATTATGCACGAGGGCTTCAACAGTTGATACTATAGATCCACATTTCTTCTTTTGTCCTCCATTTCATTTATTTCTCGCAGTCGTTCAAAAGCCATTCCAGCTTATTCCGTCATCTATTTCAGTCAAGAGTCTGCGCTCAGAATTTATTTTGCCGAATAATGAAATGACAAGTGTCATTCGTCATATGATCTCGCAAATATTGAAGTTTCGTGAATCTGCTAAATAAATAAATCCCGGAAACGTACGAGTATTTTGTGATGATATTTTATGAACGATGGTGCATAACAAGCGATAAGATGATCTCCATTTGTCACTGTACTATGATTAGACTATTAAATGCATACTCATGAACAATGAAACAGCTACCACTTTTAATCAGACACTTGAGAAATTAACGGTTGTGAGGAATCACCCAATTAACTGTTCTATTCTTATTGTTCTTCAGCGTCAATTGTTATGTAAAAGTGACAAAATGAATGTTAATCATACAAATTAACATCTTATTTACATTGCTCATTGTTTATTTATAGTTCCCTCTGAGCTGCCTGTGCTGAAGAAGGAAAATTTCAACAACTGGTACAGTCTCACTTCCTACTACTTGGCTGTTCTCATCACCAGCATGCCTTTACAGGTAATTATTACTATCATCATCATCATCATCCAGGAAATGTTCTGCCTCCCCCATGCTACAATCTAGTACAAAAATATGTATCCACTTTTGAACCATGTCACATTCACCCTTGCTTGTTCCTACGTAGTGTGTTGAAGGAAATGTCAATTATAGGTGAATGTGACATGGTTCAAAAGTGGATAAATATTCTTGTATTCGAGTGTACCACACAATGACTGATTCCGAGACGCTTGCATCCAGCGGCCCCCGCGACCTTTACCAAGTCCTCGGTCTATCATCATCATTCCCTTGGCCTGCTCCAAAATATGTAGTCACCTTACTTGTTGCGTTCCGATGAAAGGTAGCTGAGCCAGCGCCTTATTAGGTTGAGGCTTCTGGCTGCGCACGCTTACTATCGTCGCCTTCTTGTCACTTACCATAAGGTGCGATGAAGGCCAAGTGCACAAACCCATCATACATTATTATATACTTATCATCAGAAAAACCAAAACACCTTGCAAGTTTATTTTTTTAAACTCGTCAATTCGATGACTTGCGACATGTAAGAGTTTTTTGGTTGCATCATGAACATGAGACAGAAAAAACAAAGGTAACAATTCGTCACGTCAATACCTAATTTAAGTTAAAAAATTGGTACTTATCAAGTACTTAACTGCTCGTTAAAAATTCAAAGACATTATCCAAAACACGTCTATTTGTTTCTTGTGGCAACGTTTGGCCACTTCCGTAGCCTTGTAATTACATTATACAGATACTTGGTTTGATTGGTGGCTTGGCAATTTCCTATGCCTGTCTAGCTAGCGGCACCATCCTAAGTCCGCTGCGTACATGTACCCTGAAACAAGACCTTCATCGGGACCGAAAAATGGATCTTGTAACCAGAGTAGTCCAAAAGTACGCTGAAGCTCACGAACAGAAGCTTCACAAACATGTCATACATGTAAATGTCGAGGAGTTGTAAATGTCGAGGTCATCCAACTCCAACAAAAAATAGACTTATACTAGTAGTGATTAGTGCTTTAGTGAAAGAACACATGAACGAAGTTAATCGTCATTGGACTGATACCTAAGACTGTATTTAGATTTTTAAGTTAAATTAATATTAGTTATTATCTGTGTAAGCTAGACGGTAATAAATAATTTTGATTTTTTTTAAAAATAAAACTTTTTTGTTATGGATACGAAAGATAGGATGACAGTGCCACATTAATTTAGTACTTCCATGGGAGCACGCTTCTTGGCCTTATCGTTACTTACCATCAGTGAGATGAAGGCCAAATGCAAGCCTATTGCAGTTAAGTGTCTCAATTGATCTTCCAACGTTTTGTAATCAATATAATATTCAGAACAGTAGAGGCCCTAATGATTAACCTTGGGGAACTCCTGCCAAAGAAGCTGTGTAAAGAAGTAATGTTACTTCAACAATTTCACAGGTGTGGTACTCCTTACTGTACTCCATACCGTCGTACTTCCTGTCTGGCCAGCCGCAAGAATACTCACGGTTCTTCATGTTCGTGCTGGTCTTATCCAACGTGTCACTGCTTGCCGAAGCCATTGGCAATGTCATCGGCACATGCGTTGATCCTATTGTGAGTATATATTTTATCTAATTTGACATGCCTCAACCTTAGCCACATTTAAAATTAATCTGAAATGTATTTATTTTATTTATTACATTAATTTTATACATTTAGACATAGAAATCGAGTAGTCAATAACAGGCCTCCGCGTTTAGAAACCAAAATAGAGTACCATATAATATAGAGCGCTGAAATACCTAAGAACGAAGTACAATAAAAACTAATATATAGAATACAAACATACAAATTAGAATAACAACAATAATAAATCAAATGAATAAAATATTCCTGAATACCGTATTCCTTTCTCTGATTTTACAGTACGTATAAGGAAAGTAATCATCCTATCTGATGTATAATGTATGAGAAAGTCCAGAAATGTTATATAAATTATGTATTTTGCCTGCCGAGAGAAGATGATCATTTCGTAACAGTTTTAGTATAAGTAATACATACTTATTTATCCGTAATATTATAATTATAATCGTTACTAATATTATAAATGCTAAAATGGTTTATTTGTTTACCTTTACGTCGTAACAGAGAATCGGAATTTTATTTTTGCATAGGGATAGTTGAACGGTCAAAAAGGATGGTCATGTTATGTACAGTCAAGTACAAAAATATTTAAAGTGCTAAAGCTTTATAGTGCTAATTTTTGTCAGAGTCGAGCGTCCTCCCCGCCCACTGCCCCTCCCCTGCTTTTAAAAATCTGAAAAAATTCACAGTAGTAGTGTGTATACTGAAAAGTTAAAAGGAAAACGATAACTACTAAGTTGGCTTTACAGATTAACGGGTAATAGTCGAAATATAAAATATACTTGGAGATGTCATAATGAATGTTTCGTACAAATTCCATTCAAAATCTACACTGCGCGTGGCCCGACACGCACTTGGCTGCTTTTTTGATCCTTCTGTGTTGAGGGAAATATAAATTAAAGGTGGATATGATGTGGTGAAAAATAACTACATATCCTTGTACTCAAGTGTACAATGACAAGAAATAAACGTTCCTTACCGTACCTCCATTTTTTCACCCCAAGAGGTAACTTTTATTTTTCAACCGCTTCAAAAAAGGAGAAGGCTCTCAATTCGACACGAATATTTTTTTGTATGTGTGTTACGCGATAACTCCGCCGATTTTGACCATTCTTTTTTTGTTTGGTATAACATACTTCAGAGGTGGTCCCATATAAATTTTATCAAAATTGATTCATCGTTTTTGAGAAAATCAACAAAAACCAAATTTTTAGGGCAATTTTTTAAAATTAGGTTTTTAATTCTTTTTGTACGCGTTAATTATCATCTAATAATATCAACAACCGAATCCAAATAGTCGCCACACCTTCACGTGATTTCGATTTTAATCACTATTAACAATAGTAAACGGTCTGATTAATGGCTACTAATAATATAGGTTCTTGATAAATTCCACATGCCAAATTAATATAGCAACGCTTCATTATATAGCCTGCGTCATTATATTGAATAATGTAGAAACTGGTTTAGATTTTTGCGACTTCCTGCGATTTTTTTTGAAATAACTAAACACTATGCCTACTCGTATTTTATGAGCTTAGTGTTTTTACGCCTTTGCTTTATGGCAAAGGCCTCTTAATTGAGATGCCTTGTGGAAGACAGACACCAACTATTACACGTGTTTTATATCTCCAGTCCATACTTTACGAAATGTTATGAAAATGAAAAGTAACCTAAAAGTTCTCGAGTGGCGACCAAGTACCGGAAAACGTGTACCGGGCCGTCCCCCAACTAGATCGACTGACGACGTAGTTAAGAGGCTATGTTGGTAAGACCACGTGGTCGGTTTCAAGGTTGCATTGTTTTGTAGCTGTCCCTCTCCGAGCCCTATCCTACCCGAGCGCGTACGATGAGACAGCATACATTACGCGATGTTATCCACCCGTTATTTGGATGTTTCGTAGTCCAGGGATCATTTGAAGGATACAGTATATTATGTAACCATTTTTTAATACAGTATACTAATGAAATTTCAGATGTCGGTGGTTTTTCCAAATTGTTCTAAATTGATTCATACTCTTGTAAATCAGGTTCAAAGTTGGGGCTTTTTATTACCGAAAAATACAATACTTTGACGCCCTGTAACTCTGGAAGTATATATTTAAACGAAAATCTAACTCACCACCGACACATATATTTGTTTCTAGATTGTGTCTTGAAAATTTCATAGATTTTCATAGCTTAATACTCAAAATATGACTGGACTACGTTTGTATGGGCGCTTTGACATCAGCATACCCTCTTAAGGTCGCGAGGAGTCGCTGGATGCTAGTGGCTCGGGGCCGATCATGTGGCATACCATGGGGGAGGCCTATGTCAAGTAGTTTTTCGACGTTTCCTAGCTGATGATGATGTACGAGTATACTAGAATAGTATGATTTATTTTATTATTTTATTTTGACATTGAAATTATTGTTTGACATTTATTTCTGACATTTTGAATATTTTTTGAAGATCATTGTACACTCTGACATTTTTCTATTTTATTGTAAACTTGAAATTGATACTTTGAAATAAATAAATAAATATAATCTACTTACATATTTTCGGAATATACTGTAAACCCCCAAAACGAATGTACGTTTTTATTTCATATCTCTAATACGTTTCTTGTACACTTGAGTACAAAAATGTGTATCCACTTTTGAACCATGTTACATTCACCTTAACACACTACATAGCAACAAGCAAGAGTGAATGTGACATGGTTCAAAAGTGGATACACATTTTTGTACTTGGGTGTACTAGTCGGATTTTAGTTTTTTAGCTGTCTTCTTGTTTATAAAACTTTTCCGTTGAATTTCCTTTTCAGAACGGCACCTTCTTCGGCGCCATAACGACGTGTGCCTGTTTAGTGTTTTCCGGGTTTCTTGTACTCTTCACTCACATGAACCCGATCATGCGGGCCATATCCTACTTCTCGTACATGCGATACGCCTTCGAGGGCATCGTGCTTTCTGTGTATTCGAACGGAAGACCGCCGCTTGATTGCCCGGAGGCGAAGCACTACTGCCATTATAGGTAAGATTGTTTTTCCTTATCAAAATCATATAATAGACACATTTCTAATCCTGCCTGCATGTGTGCCTCCACTTTGTAAACTATTCGAAAAATCAAGCAAAAATCCGGATGATTTAAAAATGCTACAAATCTATCAATCAGTCATCAATATAATTTTATTGTACACTCGACTGCAAAATATGTATCCACTTTTTGTCCAAGGGACAGGTGTATTGAAGGAAATTACAATTAAAGGTGAATGTGGCATGGTTCAAAAGTGGATACACATTTTTGTACTCGAGTGTACATCAAATAAATCATACAAATGAGTTGCTCAACTTAAAATCTTAAAATATAGACACAATAACCGCTAAAAGTGAATTCTACCGGACAACTATATATAGTATAGGAAATTAACGGGATCCCTATCCCAATGCTTCCATACTAGTTTTCTGTAATATAATAATAATTCTTTTTTGTGTCCATTTTTTTGGGTTATAATGTTGCCCATGTTCTGGGTATGCATTTAATGTTTTTTTTAAATTGTACAAAAATATTCAACAATGGTAATTAAAATTGATTTTTGAAAAATTAATTAAAATTAGAAGTGTACAAAGTCCAAGGTCCTTGCTACGTCTCTTTTATAATTTTACACTTATAAGGAAATCCATACTAATATTATTAATGAGAGAGTGAGTTTGTTTGTTTGCCAAAATGACTTGATTTTTTTGTAGTTGATGGAAAAGGACATAAGCTATTTGTATCTCGATCAGAGGGGCCAACATAGAGTGCGTAGTGCGAGTACTGTTTTCGCCGGAAATACGCGTCTACGAAATGCAGCGATATTTTTAAATCTATATATGCCTAGTGTATATTCTGATTGAAACAAGCATTCTAAATTTAAATGAAAAGTGATGGAAGACCAATAATAGACTTTGTTCTTTAGTAATTTCATTTACGTATGATGTCACACGAATCCAATTATAGTTTCCTGTTGACTTATTACAATTTACTTATAAGGTTTCTAGTACCTGCCATTCACTGACCGACTGTTAAGGACTTGTAGGAACGCAGTATAACAGGTTTAATAGAAAACCCACTACAACTGAACTGATATCGATTATGGACTGCGTCTTGTTTCTTGCTCCTTCACAAATCCATTTCAAGTATGAAGCCGCACGAAAATGTTTCAAACCATTACCAAGTTTCTTAATACTGTTATCTATTAAAAATATTAAAATAGAATAACTGACTTTGATCAGTATAAGTAATAAGAAATCGCCACCAAACAGCAGTATTAATAGCACTGTTGTTTTCCGGTATGAAAAGTAGCAGAGCCAGCTCCTTTTTTTAACTCATTTTTAAACTCATCATACATTTAAAAAACCTTCCAGCTTGCTCCAAGAAGATTCTGTACTTATCACACGACTTCTTTCTTTACAGATATCCAAAGGAAATTCTGAAAGAGTTCAACTTCATGCCAGACAACTATTGGTTCGACATCGCCATACTGGTGTCAGAAGTCATTGCAGTTAGGGTATTGGCTTATTGGACATTACGGCGAGTTGTGAAACGATCGTCGAGACACTGACAGAAATGTGTTTAAATAGGTCTACATGTGGTTCAAAATATACTTTTTTTGGATTTTGGAGGATTTTTGGTATAAAAATAATATGTTACAATGTTACAGATTGCTAAAAGTCTTATGACGATATTTGAGTACCAAAATGAAATTTGTTAACTAAATCATAATATTTGGAAAAAGGTGACACGCTTAGGATAAGAGAGTAAGTCAAGTTCACAAGTGAAGCAAGTAAAACTAAGCCATTCCGGCTCAGTTTTCCTATTAACCTGTCAGAGGTCAGTCGACTCTTAGTCATTTGTTTAAACTGGCGGATTCTAGAATAGTAGTCATAATACCATATCATAATACGAAATACTGTAACATTAAAGAGTAAATATAGGTACACTCAAGTACAAAAATATGTGTCCACTTTTCAACCAAGTCACATACACATACATAGGAACAAGCTAGTGAGTATTTTTGTACTCGAGTGTAGAAATCGCTCATGCCTGCACGTAACATGTGCATGTTTTACTATTGACAGATTCAGTTGATATGCGACTGTCCTTGAAGTTTTAGATCTCCTGTATTGGGTACACTCGAGTACAAAAATATGTACCCATGTTTATACCATGTCACAATAGGCCTTTATTTTTCCTATGCAGTGTGTTGAGGTGAAATAATGGGTTTATACTCGAGTGTACCGTCTAACTAATACTAGTATAGCACAGACCAACTGCTGAAACATCCATAGATAGGTACATAATTTTTTTAAATGTAAATAACTTGACCAGTGAGATTATGGGTTATCTCTTTAATCAACTAGCTGTATGATTAGGTTAAAAATGGTATTGGATTAATGAATGTCATTTTTATAATGTGTCTAAAGTGATGGTGATATAATTTTTAATTTATGGAATAAGACTAGTAATTAATCTTTGTAATATTTTCGATGTGAGTTGTACACTGAACTTGCCATTTTAGTTATTAGCTCTCTATTTGATTATCTTGTTGCAATTAATAAGAAAGCAAAGTGTAAACTGGTGTCTTAAGGTGATCCACCTCCATCAAAGTTTCATTCTAAGTCTCTGTTGCCATAATCTTTTAAAATATAATAGCTGGATTTGTGCAGTAATTATCTAAAAATAGGACATCAGATTGTAATGTCGCGAAATGAGTATCATTAACATACAACTTTACAGTGAATCACAATTTTCATTTTAAACATTTTTTTCTCGATTATCGTTCAAAGCGCCATCTATGAACCATTAGCGTAACTGCTATTGTAGCTAAATATAATGTTGTAAATTAATGATATTTATTTAGCGACACTATAATTTCATCTTCTATTTGTAGGTAATTATTTATCAAAGCCAGCTATTCTATTTTAAAAGATTATGGCAACATAAATTTAGTATGGTAGCATTAGGAGAGGGATAACGTTAAGCCTAAAGTAAGTATAAAAAAATATTTCTTAACAGACTGCATGCTTGCATGACAAAAACATGTCTAAGGCGTACGTCCAAACAGTCAGACTATAAAGAGTCGCTATAAAAACATCATGATGCATGTATTTACAAATAAGAACACATAACAAATCTTGCCTATGTATAAATTAAATGTTTATATTTTTTATATAGTATCCATGAGTTAAAAAACTTACAGCTGCGCTGTTTGTTTCTATAGATTTTTTCATAATCAATCATTGCCAAAATGGCCGACGCTCGGTTCTTGCTCAGTGGCTCGGTTCACTCAATCAAAACTTTCTTACTTTTACATGTAACATTCAATACTATCTCTAAAGCAGTCATGTTTTTAAAGTTATTAAATAACTTAATTACCTGGTCTACATTGCGACTCTAATTGTAGCCAATAAAAAAATGAGGTAGGTATTACTCGAATAATTGATATGGTGATTTGTGTGAGGCATAATGGCAGTATGAAAAAGGTCATCAGTTTTTCAAATGTTTCCTTTAGCACGCACATTTTCACTGTCAAGCTGCACACTGCTAGCATCTATTTATGTATGATAGATGCAAGGGAAAACAGACATATTGGTAAACTTATTCATTGCGTTAATACACATATATTAATTTATACGTTGACTGTGATCATGAAAATATTTTTAATTTAAAATAGTAAATAGATAAATGGGATGGCAGTGCATTTTTAAGTGCCCTTTTTATATCAAGATACAGATACTTTAAAAAATTCGTTATAAATAACTGTTGCATCCAATGAGGAAAGAAAGAGTTATGGTGCCATCCTATTTCGGCTGGAAATGTATTCGTCCAATATTAAAAGTCAAACAACTTTGGTCGTTTGTAAATAGCCATTCTCATAAATATTTTTCGTTTTTGTACAATGGGATCTGTCATTCGTATACCTAAGACAGATTACAATATATAATGACAATTGCAATGTAATAAATTGTTTAAACACACTCTTTGTTTTATTCTCATCATATTCTCACGTTTATTCAATTAAACAGCAAATATTTTAAAAGAAACTTTACTAGAGATAAAAAATTATTTCACTGGAATGCAAATTGTGCACTTAACAGTACGAAAATTAAGCATTAATAAAATACCTTAAATTAACAAACATTTTTTTAAAATACAAATATACTTTCACTAGTATATTTGCGATACATTTTTGATAACTCAATCAGTAAAGAAACAAAATAAATGTATAGATCAAGAACCCCAACCTTCAAATTAATTTTTAAAATATCATCATAATTAGAATGTTATTTTAAACAATCACATTCATTTATTGTTCTTGATGATAATACATTTAAGATACTATCAACAGACTAGCATAATTATCTTCGTATCATACAAGTCAAAATACACATACATTTAAAAAGATCTGGAGATTAAACCCAAACTAAACTCCTACCACAAACTAGTCCCTTCAGAGCAAAACATAATATACACAAAATGACCCTATACTAAAATACAACATTTTAATGGGATTCCAAAACGTGGCGACTAACTTAGGTAGGTAACTTAGGTAACTCTATGATAAATTAAATTTTATGTCACCTCCAAATAAGTATGATGGCCAGACTTCAACCTGACATATTTTGTTCAGATTCAAAAGAAGAGACTTGACAGACAAAAGCTCAAGTTGCATTTGTGGTGAGATAACATTCCAGATTTAACAAATTATGCCCTCCAAATTACAATTCATCCTTCCTCTCGATTTTAACTAAATCAACATGGAATACCAGTGTCGCAGACTTAGGTATCTTTGGAGGGGACCCAGCTACTCCGTAAGCTAGTTCAGGAGGGATCACCAACTTCCTTTGCTCACCCTCGCACATCCCCATGAGGCCCTGGTCCCAGCCTTTGATGACCTGACCAGACCCAAGTGTGAATGTCAAGGGGTTGCCTCGAGGAATCGAGCTGTCAAACTCCGTGCCATCTTCAAGGGTTCCCTGAAATGTTTTTAAATGTTATATATGTAGTTACTGGATACTTTTTGGAGTCCACAGATGGTAAAATTGTAGAGAAAAGCTAGTAGACTAAAAGCTTAACCCGGCATCACAGCGTTTCTATCTGCTTGGTAAAAATACCATACAGACAGTAAAATCAGTTGTTTCTTTACTGTCTTTACATGTTTTTATATTATATGATTTCATTTTGAGGTCAATTCTTAGGATTACTATGAAAATAGTTGAAAATGTGGATCTCTTGATTGTGGGTCTGTTAAAGTATATATAAATACATGATATTTACAAGTGTAATACTTGTAATACTTTAAATTTTAAAAAGCCAAATCTACATGGGCAGCCACATATTATTATGTAAATTACACAAAAACCGAAAGTATTTGCAAACGACGATTATGCATTCTTTTATGCCGAAACGTGGCGTTTTTATTCATTTAAAAAAACATTAAAGCATGCAAAGTTTTGTGCATGAGCCTGGTTTCTATTCTATGACATATAATTACCGTATAGTGCATGTGAAGTAAATCTCCTTTCCTACTCTTGATTGGACACTCTGAAGGGCGTTTCTTCACGCCAATCTGGAGCTTCTTAGGGGTAGAATCGGCGAAAACAACATGAGAAATAAGGCTCATGAAAACGAGCACAAATATAAGTATTTTACAGAGATTAACAACAATGGTATTCATTGTGATGATCAATAATGATGAGTTGGAAATAAATTAGCAATATTTTACAATGTCAATGGTTGAAACCTTTACAGTTAGTCAATAAACTATGATTTTCTAGGAATTTACTAATAACGAACTATGGCAGCAGCAGCGAAACAACACATGACTATTGACATTGACATATGGTCGTGGACTCGTGGTCGATGTGACTTTTTTGTTTATATCTGCAGCCCGATTCTACTATTTTAAAAAAGCTTTAGTTCTATATTCGTTTCGTAGCAATTAGGTTTACGTTACGTTTGTATTGTTCTAGAAAACCGTATTCTACTAACCTATAATACCGAACGAAAACAAAACGAAAGCCGAAAGGTAGCTGTTAGCAGACCTAGCACATAACTTATTCTCGATTACGAATAATCGTAGTATAATCGAGTCGACTCGTTAAAAATTTTGGGTACTCTGTGGTTGATACATTTTTCGGGTTGCCAACATAGTGATTCTACCCCTAAATTCAAGGAAGAATTTAGATTTTGGGGGCTGAAATATTTTTAAACTAATTCTATATTATTTAGCATTTACCATATAGCTTTTGTCCATAACTTAATCTGCGTGGATTTTTTCTATGCAATAAATCAAGTCATTCTAACTCTCCGGTACGTCGTCAAGGATGGACAAATAAACAAAAACTTTTGCATTTACAATATTAATATTAATTAAGTATGGGTTCATGTTATATTAGTCGTCACATTTATTTCAAATTTCTGAGGTCCTATTATTAATATATTTGAGTATTAATTACTGTGACTAGTTTTTAAGGGTAATCCTCTTTTGAGAGTTGGCAATTATATTAAGTTCATACATACGGAAAATTATGAAAAACATAGAAATATCTACATACTAAAGTAGAACTGAAGTCTCAAGAACTTGCCCTCACTTCAGCTCACTATACTGCGTTGGGGTGCACAAAAAGGAGCACTAAAGATAACAAAAATGAATCCTAACCTAACCAACAATTGTTTACAAACAACGTCGTACTTCAACATAATTAAAATAGCGCAGAGATTATCTTTCATGCAGAGATTTCCTTTGGGATTGTAGATGCTTTCCGGGGCAGTGGTGGCACCGTCCCTCAGCGTCTTTCAGTGCAGTGAACTGTGTTCAAGGTACACAACAAGATGTGGGTTTTACAATTATGGTCCAATGCAGACTGGATGCCTGCCAAGACCGGACTGGGACCAAAAATCGGCCCGGGCATTATAGAGATAATCGGCCCTTTCCGTTTCCAAGCTATATAATAAAACTACAATAGACTTTTTTTAATGGAATGGAAATTGATGTCTGAATCACCATGAAGCATCCTTTATTGATAGAGATAAAAGGGCAAACTGCTTTTCGTTTGTGTTCGAGGCTTTGGAGTTTTTTTGCGACGACAGTCTACTAGTTCAGAACACCCCACAAGTAAATACAGCTAACCCAGTGGTGATAGAGGTACTGTAAACACGATCAAACAAAGGTGATTCATCGGCGCAGACTGCTCCATGACTCGGGAACCGACCAGCCTACTGGCCCACCAGGGGATCGGCCCATCGGGCATTTGCCTGATCTGCCAGTCCGGACCTGATGCCCACACTGTGTTAAACCTACATGAAGATCAAGAGTAAAGAATGATGAATTATTACCCTCGTAGAGTGAGAAATCCATCAATTCTATAAAAATAATAGACTAACCTAACTGCCCGATCCACACTTAAAAAATAAATACTTTATCAGTGTATCAAATAAGTGCTACTAAATACTTCATGGAACCATTAGGAATATTCACTTTTTTATTATATAAAATCAATATCCACGTTGGTTCTAAATCTCTGCTGGTAAAATAACTTTCTTAGTTCCTAGAACCTGCTCAAGTGCTCACATTCTGTATAATATGAAGTAACTTCATATTCCATCTTATAGCTCTAATTACAAACAAAAATACATTTATGAGACAATCCTGTCATCATTAGATTAGAGGTATTGATGTATGTACTAGTTTTTATCGAAGTGACTGCCATCGATCCTATTTTTGGTAAGGCTTTTGTTGAGTTCAACTTAACTGTTAGACGTTCATCAATCTTATAAAAAGAAATGTAGCATTAACTTCCTTCTAGCAAACCAATATGCAATAAAAAACAACACTGTAAATGAGTTCAACATTTAAATATTATAGTTTTAATAGGTTAAGGTTGTGCATTTCCTTGTGCATTTTAATTACATTTACTAGTAATAAATAATGAATTGAAGTATATTTATATATCTTTTTTGTAGGATATGTGACTGTGACTGTTTCGATTTAATAAATACAATTACATATGTAAAAATAAAATGTTTAAATAATAAAACATAGTTATTACTTGTGTTTTTATTTATAAATCCACATTATAAATGATTTTTTTAATGTATAATAGGTTTACTTGGCCTTCTACTTACCTGATAATTAAGTGATGTTAAGGCCGGTGGATGGTAAGAGTGCACACCCAGAAGCCCCTCAAAGCTAATAAGGCACTGGCTCTGCTACCTTTCATACTTGAACACAACAGTGCTATTAACACTGCTGTTTGGCGGCAGACTTGGGTAACATTGTCGGGAGCTAACCAGGCAAACATACAATGCTCTACCTCCAGCTAAACCGAGTGTAGGTAGGTAGGCCCAATGGGAATCGAACCCGGGACCTCTGGATTGTGAGTCCAAGAAGTAGCCATTAGGCCACGGAGGCAGAAAATCCTCCCCCTATACTGCTATTATAAATGCAAAACTGGTGTCAATGAAAGAGAACTAGCATCTAAGTTACAGGCTCGGCCTAGTTTAGATGCTAGTGTAGATTGTATTGATTGTGCAAGGCCATTGTAAACATTTTTGTGGCAATAAATACTTTAATAATTTATTATTATTTATTTGTCTTTAATTAATGTAAGAGTATGAGACCCAGAATGACTACATTTGATGGGATATTTGAAGGATAGGAAAAAACATGAGCTACATTATCTGATTGCTTATCGGTGAAGGAAAACATTGTGAGGAAACCTGCATGTCTTGAACAGCAGCCCGATTCTACTATTTTAAAAAAGCTTTAGTTCTATATTCGTTTCGTAGCAATTAGGTTTACGTTACGTTTGTATTGTTCTAGAAAACCGTATTCTACTAACCTATAATACCGAACGAAAACAAAACGAAAGCCGAAAGGTAGCTGTTAGCAGACCTAGCACATAACTTATTCTCGATTACGAATAATCGTAGTATAATCGAGTCGACTCGTTAAAAATTTTGGGTACTCTGTGGTTGATACATTTTTCGGGTTGCCAACATAGTGATTCTACCCCTAAATTCAAGGAAGAATTTAGATTTTGGGGGCTGAAATATTTTTAAACTAATTCTATATTATTTAGCATTTACCATATAGCTTTTGTCCATAACTTAATCTGCGTGGATTTTTTCTATGCAATAAATCAAGTCATTCTAACTCTCCGGTACGTCGTCAAGGATGGACAAATAAACAAAAACTTTTGCATTTACAATATTAATATTAATTAAGTATGGGTTCATGTTATATTAGTCGTCACATTTATTTCAAATTTCTGAGGTCCTATTATTAATATATTTGAGTATTAATTACTGTGACTAGTTTTTAAGGGTAATCCTCTTTTGAGAGTTGGCAATTATATTAAGTTCATACATACGGAAAATTATGAAAAACATAGAAATATCTACATACTAAAGTAGAACTGAAGTCTCAAGAACTTGCCCTCACTTCAGCTCACTATACTGCGTTGGGGTGCACAAAAAGGAGCACTAAAGATAACAAAAATGAATCCTAACCTAACCAACAATTGTTTACAAACAACGTCGTACTTCAACATAATTAAAATAGCGCAGAGATTATCTTTCATGCAGAGATTTCCTTTGGGATTGTAGATGCTTTCCGGGGCAGTGGTGGCACCGTCCCTCAGCGTCTTTCAGTGCAGTGAACTGTGTTCAAGGTACACAACAAGATGTGGGTTTTACAATTATGGTCCAATGCAGACTGGATGCCTGCCAAGACCGGACTGGGACCAAAAATCGGCCCGGGCATTATAGAGATAATCGGCCCTTTCCGTTTCCAAGCTATATAATAAAACTACAATAGACTTTTTTTAATGGAATGGAAATTGATGTCTGAATCACCATGAAGCATCCTTTATTGATAGAGATAAAAGGGCAAACTGCTTTTCGTTTGTGTTCGAGGCTTTGGAGTTTTTTTGCGACGACAGTCTACTAGTTCAGAACACCCCACAAGTAAATACAGCTAACCCAGTGGTGATAGAGGTACTGTAAACACGATCAAACAAAGGTGATTCATCGGCGCAGACTGCTCCATGACTCGGGAACCGACCAGCCTACTGGCCCACCAGGGGATCGGCCCATCGGGCATTTGCCTGATCTGCCAGTCCGGACCTGATGCCCACACTGTGTTAAACCTACATGAAGATCAAGAGTAAAGAATGATGAATTATTACCCTCGTAGAGTGAGAAATCCATCAATTCTATAAAAATAATAGACTAACCTAACTGCCCGATCCACACTTAAAAAATAAATACTTTATCAGTGTATCAAATAAGTGCTACTAAATACTTCATGGAACCATTAGGAATATTCACTTTTTTATTATATAAAATCAATATCCACGTTGGTTCTAAATCTCTGCTGGTAAAATAACTTTCTTAGTTCCTAGAACCTGCTCAAGTGCTCACATTCTGTATAATATGAAGTAACTTCATATTCCATCTTATAGCTCTAATTACAAACAAAAATACATTTATGAGACAATCCTGTCATCATTAGATTAGAGGTATTGATGTATGTACTAGTTTTTATCGAAGTGACTGCCATCGATCCTATTTTTGGTAAGGCTTTTGTTGAGTTCAACTTAACTGTTAGACGTTCATCAATCTTATAAAAAGAAATGTAGCATTAACTTCCTTCTAGCAAACCAATATGCAATAAAAAACAACACTGTAAATGAGTTCAACATTTAAATATTATAGTTTTAATAGGTTAAGGTTGTGCATTTCCTTGTGCATTTTAATTACATTTACTAGTAATAAATAATGAATTGAAGTATATTTATATATCTTTTTTGTAGGATATGTGACTGTGACTGTTTCGATTTAATAAATACAATTACATATGTAAAAATAAAATGTTTAAATAATAAAACATAGTTATTACTTGTGTTTTTATTTATAAATCCACATTATAAATGATTTTTTTAATGTATAATAGGTTTACTTGGCCTTCTACTTACCTGATAATTAAGTGATGTTAAGGCCGGTGGATGGTAAGAGTGCACACCCAGAAGCCCCTCAAAGCTAATAAGGCACTGGCTCTGCTACCTTTCATACTTGAACACAACAGTGCTATTAACACTGCTGTTTGGCGGCAGACTTGGGTAACATTGTCGGGAGCTAACCAGGCAAACATACAATGCTCTACCTCCAGCTAAACCGAGTGTAGGTAGGTAGGCCCAATGGGAATCGAACCCGGGACCTCTGGATTGTGAGTCCAAGAAGTAGCCATTAGGCCACGGAGGCAGAAAATCCTCCCCCTATACTGCTATTATAAATGCAAAACTGGTGTCAATGAAAGAGAACTAGCATCTAAGTTACAGGCTCGGCCTAGTTTAGATGCTAGTGTAGATTGTATTGATTGTGCAAGGCCATTGTAAACATTTTTGTGGCAATAAATACTTTAATAATTTATTATTATTTATTTGTCTTTAATTAATGTAAGAGTATGAGACCCAGAATGACTACATTTGATGGGATATTTGAAGGATAGGAAAAAACATGAGCTACATTATCTGATTGCTTATCGGTGAAGGAAAACATTGTGAGGAAACCTGCATGTCTTGAACAGGCATTTGAAGTCTACCAATCCTAACTGGGCCCGCGTGGTGGACTATGTCCCATACACTCTCTGTAGGAGAGTAAGCCTGAGCCCCTGCAGTGGGGACGTATATATATAGGCTGTTGATGATGATCAAATACTTAAGTCCACAGACGAAGTTGAATGAGATTGTGATCACAGTATGATGAGAGTGGTACACATGACCACAGTTGGCGTGGACTTTCCACGAGGCGTTGTTGTTGTTACATAGGTAGATACTGCTGCCCATTTCTTGAATATTTTTTCCCTTATTCACATTTTATTACACCCATGGAGTGGTCTTAGTCTCACGCCGAGAGTACACGGTGGTTTATATTTACAGAATATATAAATCCTGGGCACAATCCATCCTCTTAGAATTTCATTTCAACCAAAAATAAACAAACGTAGGACATCGATCGTGAAAAAGTACCTCTGAGCTAACTTATTCCGCATTGTTAATTGTGACGTCTGGGACCCCGTGTTCTCGTAGGGGTTTCGTTAGAATAGAAGTCAAAATGTTAGTGGAATACGATTTTAAGCTCTCAGCGAAATGGCGATCGAACCGCTACGTCAGCCGAACAGTTACGTCGTTAAGGCTTTAGTAGAATACCAATGACGTCATTTCGTGTGGTTTACGTTACGTTTTCGTTTACGTTTCTTTAACATAACTTAGTAGAATCGGGCCCCTGTAGCCCTTGTTAGGCAACGGCAAATATTGAACACAACCGCCAGCCGCGGCTTGATATTCCCGACAATTGACAACTCACGACCAACATATTTTAGGTAGAGACAGATAGTACATACAAGCACTTATGCAAAGTCTATACTAGCGTGTAAATCAGATAACAGATATCTATCGGACATCAGGAGCTCTATTATTGATTTGCTAGTGACTTATTCATCAGTTAACGCTATAAAGCAATAACATTGCCTCCCCTGATAAGGAGTGATGAAAAAACAAACTGTCAAGTGTCACTGTCACGTCACGCAAACGTCACGCAACAAAATCAACAAAACCAAGTGCACGCACACAGCGGCAGATTATATTTCGTGAAAGAAATTGTTTCATCATTTTTATCCTTCCACCGCCTACACTTTAAAGTCAATATTACTATCTATATGTGCCACAATTGAGCGACTAATCTGCAAGTAGAAAATCAGGGCAAGCATCTCAGAGAAAATCTGCGGTTAAAAGATAAGGTGTCTTTTAGAATAGCTTCAAAAATTTGAATAATTTCTGTGCCGGTTCATGTTTATCAATATGTAAGTAGTTTGATGTTTTCTAACCCTCTATCATAATCTTACGTTTCCTTTGATTCTATGTATATTTTTTTATTAAATTCCAGGTTGAAGCTGATATTAATCGGATTCATTTTGATCAAATCTATCAACTTAACTGAAGTCACTCATTACGAAATACTAGGCATATCTAAACAAGCGTCTACACAGGAAATTAGGCAGGCCTACAAAAAATTAGCCGTTAAGTTTCACCCTGATAAGAATCCTGTAAGTATCATTAATTATATTCATTCATTCATTAATTTATTTCACAGATGCATATTACAAATAAAACATTAGCTGTAACACCCTGGGAGGCACAGCAACAAAGTGAGACATAACTAATTAATGCAATTTAAAAAATTACAATTAAATATTTTACAAAATAATAAAATAATGAAACCTATAATTGAAAATTTATGATAAAAATAAAAATGTCACAGTATTGTCAACCTGTTATAAAATATTGATTACATTTGTTTGTCACATAAAAATTCTCTTACACTGAAATAAGCTTTTTTCAATAGCAATGTCTTAAGTTTATATTAAAAGGAATTATTAGTTATATATTAGTTCTGACTCTCCGGGATGCAATTAAATATTTTAATGCAATATGCAACAATGATGTATTTTATTTCAGTCTTCTGGGGTAATGTCAATTATCATTTACAAACATGTTATGAAAACATGCTTCCTCCTGCAACTTTCGAAAGTAGCGCAATGACCTTGAAAAACATTGCTATTATTATTGCATTCTATACATATTTTGAAAATGTGTTTAATTGTGATTGATATTCTGTTCACATCAGCCAAACTTTCATTCCTTACAGTATAGTGTTTTTGAATAAGTGGAATGTGTTGGAGTTCTTTTTATAGCAAGTCACCTGTTGATCTACGAAAGAGGGCTCATGTCTTATAATGTACTTTTGCAACAGATTTTAAAATAATTTATGGTTTCACAGGGTGCAGCGGAACAAGAAAAGTTTTTGAAAATCACAGAAGCTTATGAAACACTAAAGGATCCCGACAAGCGACACAAATATGATATTTATGGCAGCTATCCATCATACACTAGGAAGTATGATTATAAATCACAGACTGAATATAATAATTTATATTATAATGGACTGTATCATGATGATCTTAATGTGGATACTCTTTCAGGAGGCAGTTTTTGTAAGTGTTTTTTAGGTTTACATTTAATTAGTTTATTTAGTTTAATGTGCAAATGACGTTGTCAAAATGGATCATATCATAATTACGTTTCTGATTCTGACATTGACTTTTATTTTTATTATTATTTTCTAATATTTTTAAACAGATAAATGCTTTATTGTAATAGCATCGTCTATTATCAGGATTTTTTTTCTTCGGATGATAATGATCGGGTAATCCTTTTTTTTTCCATAAGTTGTTTTGATAGTATATTCGTATAGCCTAAAACTTGTTTAATGATTTTCTTAGAAGGATCAATTGCATAAATTTTTATTATCAATAAAAAAAATTTTTTTACGAAAAAGCTTTGATATGGCCACTGATGTGTTGAATGTTTTCAGACAATTACTTGCAAGAAGGGTTACACTTCATTAACTTTTATTCTCCCTTCTGTCCACCGTGCCAGAACCTTGTCGATCATTGGAAAAAGCTTGCCGAAGTATACAAGGGAATCGTAAGTAATTGAACAAGCTGAGAGTGAGAGAGAGATTAAGATGAGATACATATCGGTACACATGTACCGGTCCGTCCCACTACTGAATGGACCAATGACCTAGTAAAGGTCGCTGGGAGTCGCTGAATGCAAGTGGCTCAGGACCGGTCAATGTGGCGTACCATAAAGGAGGCCTAATGATGATACAATCCTGTAACAACTGGAAAATAGTGCACTTATCATGTAAATGAGTTCAAAAAGAATTGGAAACTGACAATTGCCCTAAAAGTCTACTTTTACTAAGGCAAATTTAACATTTATATCGATTTCTCATGGATGCCATTGTCAGAACTGGACCAAATTGAAATGGCACCACACAGGAAGCACCACTTTTCACATAAAAAAAGAATCATCCAAATCGGTTCACCCAGTCAAAAGTTCTGAGGTAACAAATGTATAAAAAAAAGAAGCAGAATTGATAACCTCCTCCTTTTTTGAAATTGGTTAAAAAGATATTTGTTTTACACTGTAAACTGAATCTGATAAAGTATTAACTAGAATATGTTTTTCAATGCCAGAGCATTTTGTTTGCAAGTTCATAGAATGTATGTAAGAAATATCTACTTTGAAATTTACTTATAACCAATAATAATTGTTGAGTCACACTATAAATACATTATACTCGTAGCTTCGATAAAAAAGGAATCAATCGATCTATCATTAGATTTCATTTTCAAAACTTATTTCAGGTGAAAGTTGGTGCTGTGAACTGCAAATATCACAATTCGTTCTGCTACAACTCAATGAGGATCGGCAGCTATCCCAGCTTATTGTTTTATCCTAATGTAAGTACCAATTTCATTATTAAGTTATAAAGATAATTGTTACATGCAGGTTCAGTCATGTGGAAAGTTATACAAGAGAACAATCTATTAGCAGGAAAATTGGGCGTTCATAATAGATTCAATACCACAGAATTAATATCTATGTACAGTACACCTCCCCTCCCACCTCTCCCCGCAAGAAATTGGTCGGTAAAATCGCGCACACTTATTCACTCACATGCACGTGTATACAAACGACATGCGTTCGATGTATGTGAATATCATGACATTTATATGCAGTGTCCGGCCTGTGCCCATATGACATTTTTGAGCCTTCCAATTGTTTAGAAAAAGTAATGTCATTATGACAACTCGCTACTGAATTTATTTCAGGTTGAATGTTTCCATTTTATTCTGTACTAGCTTCCGCCTGCGACTTTGTCCGCGTGTACTTCAGGATTTATTCTACTTGTTCGATAGGCATAGAAGGCATCTATCTCCATTTCCAGCATAAGGTACAAAATAGTGTTTATTCTGTTACGTAGGCTAATAGTTTAAAGAAACAAAAGAAATTTCAATATCTGACGTAGTACATTCAAATAGTCTTCACACTAATATTATAAACGCGAAAAATTTGTATATACGAATTACATATTCTATGGTCGGCTGCTAGGGAACGCGATTTTGTCATGCCCAAATTGCCCATGTAATCCCACTAATATTATAAGTGTGATTTTGTACAATTTACACAATATGTCTTTATAAATTATAGCCTATATGTTATTCTGATGTATAAGCTATATTATTGTAAAGTTTCATTCAAATCCATTCAGTAGTTTTTCCGTGAAAGCGTCACAAACATCCAAACATCTAAACATCCAAACTTTCACACTTATAATATTAGTAGGATTCCGTGTATAAAAAAGCTATATTCATTATTGAATAATATTCCCATTTTATTACAGGGTAAACATGGCAGAAACATGAATTACCGTGGGGACCGCACATTCGACGCACTAGAAAATTTCTTGATAGACTATGTCAAGAGTAAAGTCAACATTCCCGTGGTCACACAAATCAGGAACACAGACAAACCAATAGCTTACGTCTTAGGAAGGAACAGGATAGAAGATAATGCTCTAATTAGAATTGCTTTTCATCTGGTAAGTATTGCATTGATTTAATTCATCATCAGCCATTGAAGTTTGAGAGATTTTTGAAAATGAAATAATATTTCTACTGCACGATCGACAAGTTTGATGGATTTACCACTTTTTGCAAGGAGTATAGCTGGAGAGAGCGTGGATGCGTTTTTGTTCTGACCAAATTCACCAATTTACGATGGAGGGGAAACTGCAAGAACACTAAAGTTCATGTGAGTGTATTAGAAAGGGACAACATGAGATGACATCAATGAGAAATAAAAAATTAAAACATGTATTAATAATACAAATTATTAGATTTTTACCTGCGAAATATTATCTCACTTTAGTAGATTTGTAGTACACAGTCCACGGAATTTAATTTTATATTAACATTTTTTAATATTGCATTGGTCTTTGAATAATTTCGAGTTACAGCACTATGGAGTGCCTTAGTTTATTTCAATTATTATTACTTTCAGAATGGCTTAGTTACAATGGGTATAGTAGAAGATGATGCGGTGCGTGATAAACTAACGAAGAACGAATACACGACTGTGCTGTACAAACACAGGGACATCACAAAAGAGATAGATAGTACGGATGAGAAGGAGATACTGAAAGAGATAGTAGATGTGATGCCAAGGATTGATAAAATTGAAGCTGAGAAATTAAAGGTAAACAACAATTTTACTTTTTTAGGGTTCCGTAGTCAAACAAAGAACCCTTATAGTTTCGCTCTGTCCGTCTGTCTGTCCGCGGCTTAGCTAAAAGACTACTAGAAAGCTGTAATGGGGTACGAGTAATCACGCCGACAAAGTGGTAGATTAAAATCTTGCTTTTAAAAATCCTTAAAAAATTCACAGATGTAGTATATACTGAAGGTACAAGATAAACTATCACGACTAAGGTTAAAGAGTAATAGTCGACCAATCTATAAAATGTACTTGGAGTGGTCAAAATGAAAACCAGTTCAACTACGGAACCCTACACTGCGCTTGGCCCGACATACACTTGGCCGCTTTTTTTGTGAGTGTATACACTTGAACTTGCAATCCAGAGGACCCGAGGTCGATTCCCAGCCGGTACTCCTTTTGGTTGGTGGTAGGGCATTTTCTACGTCCGCCTGGCTAGCTACCACCATGTTATCTAAGTCTACCGCCAAACAGCAGTGTTAATAGTACTGTTGTGTTCCTGTAGGAATGGTAGCAAAGACAGCACCTCGTTAGATTGGGGTCTCTTCCACCGGCCTTATCGTCACTCACCACCAGATGAGATGAAGGCCAAGTGGAAAACCCATCATATATTATATTTCTATGACTGAATTTTCAATGTTCCTCCTGAAGATGATTTTGAAGGAATGAACATAAGTTTACAGGTGACAGCAGCACTGAGTTTCTATGTAAAATAAAGTCCGGGGTAAACACTTTGCCATTGAAGCTATAGGTCGCTTCCCGTTATCGTCTTTTTACTATATTTAAAATGTCAAACTGCCCCTAAAGCAGTACATACAAAACCAAGAAGTATTACAACTAGGTAGATATGCTTTCTATCCGTAACATAGCAACTTTCAACGTTAAAGATGTCGCTAATTTGCCTGTCAACTTTTCAGAAAATCCGCAACCAGCTCCGCACCGGTCACACAACACCTTGGGTGCTATACTTCTCTTCTAAAGGACAGGACAGGCTGTTACTGCATCAGATGAGGATCATCAACTCGGACATGCACTTTGGTACTATAACTTTTACTATATTACACTTGCATGGCATTGGCTGTGTTGATACACTTCAGTTTATTAGTCATAAAAACAAAATAATTGTATTTTACATCATGTTAACAGTCCCCACTGCAGGGGCTCAGGCCTACTCACCTACAGAGAATGTATGGGCCATAGTCCACCAGCTTTTCCCTTGACATCATCACATCAGTGCGTCTAATGGACCTGGACCGTTTTCTTACCACGGTCTCAATTTCTGGAATCTCTTAAACCAAGAACCCTTTTTTCTGACAGCTCACTCCCACTTAAGCTGCACTATACGTTCTATAACGTCGACAACTTTGCTCCTATCTCTCAACCAGTCATTCCTCCTACGACGTGTCCAACAACTGACGGATCTCTGAGTCTCCTCTCTCTTTCTTCAGGCGAGGTGGACTGCGACAGATGGCCGGAGCTCTGCGCCTCTCTGCAAGTGGACACTCCGCCGGGCTGGGGGATGTTGAAGAGGGGCGGCGTGTACCAGTTGCTGCCGAGTACCGCCGATGTCCGCGCATACCTCCGCACCGCCGCTACCGCCACCAGGCTACACACACTGTCCGCTACAGAGTTCACCAGAATACTCGATGGTGGTAAGTAGACATGTGTAAGTGATGCGAGTGATGCATTACGCGTGATATCACCCAACTGCGCACTGTTGCATCACACATTAATAATAATAATAAGTTTATTCATTAATCATCTTATACATATTTTAACTCAGATCGAACAAAACTAATTTATACATTACTAAATATTCAACGACCTCTGTTGTAGGCAAAGCCTGTGTCACAGAGGTCTACCTTCCTGTTGCACAAATAATTTTTATAAATGTTCCTGCAGACAAATCTAATATATATAAACAAAAAAGATTATGGGATAAATTTTATTTAAATATTTCTAAGGCGGCGTGAGTTTGTGTGTGTATGTAAGTGTCCTTAGTGTTATTTCATTATGCAGATAATCTGTTCTGTTTGAGTGTAACTTAAACTACATTACTCGACCAATTCAAACATCACGCATTACTCATAGCATTCCGCGCGCTGCTCGGTCGCAGGCAGCTCCGCGCGTTCTGCACCGCTCACTCGCACCTAGCGCAACGAGAGCGAGAGGGCTCGCGCAGACTTGGATCCTCCGATAGAACGGCAAAGACGTCCAGGAGGCGCATATGTTACTGAAATGCAGCCGTGTTACTAGAATGATAAGGCCGACATTCGACGTATTTTGATTCCGAGCATTCCAATACAATATGAAAAGCTATAGTTGACCTATCGCATGGCAGCGCATGGCGCGTATCTCATGCTGATGTTTAGAGTGATGTGTAATGGTACGATGTAATATTAAGCGGTACGAAATGTAATGACATATCACATTACTGTAAGAAGCACTGAACAGTGCTTCTGAATGAAACGAAATGAAACAAAAAATAATAAATTTGTTTATTTCCAAAGCCGAAGGTGCGCTCTCGCGATTGAGAAACGGTATAAGCCTGAGGGAATGAATGTATGTTTGATTTTCAAAAACTTGGCCAGTTTCAAAGACAGACCAAATTATCATATTTGACGCCCGTTAGTAGCCTCCGTGTCGCAGTAGTCTCGCAATACACGCGAAAGGTCCTGATTCCCGTCAGGGACATTGACACATATAGCTTTGAGAGACTTTCCCTACTTTGATTACGACATTGCTGGCTTAACCAACAGATTTTTGACTTTTACGTGCTTTGGAAGGCCCGTAACGCTGTGGATCTCGGTTGTTGTATTTGACTTCTAACTAACTTCTAACAGCCTAATAAAATAGGGTCTAGTTCCCCCTTGGGTTAGAGTGTCTATTGTATTTTGTAATTGTGTTCACAGATGCGGGCACTTGGGTTTTGGCCGTGGTACCTTACCAACTGTCCTGGGACCACATAATCGATCCCTTCACTAGGACCAGTATACATTTCGCTGATAATGAAAAGATCAATGTAAGTTATACTTCAACTCAACCACAGCAGCAGCAGCCACGGTTCACCCAGCGTGGTTCTTATCAATATACAATTTTATTTACCACTCCTGAATTTAATAGAATGTTGTCATTTGTTCACCGATATTTAAATTTACTCTCATTTAGTCTTGGCTGTAAGTAAAATTAATTTAGTTTTCAAAATTATGTCCAATAATAACTCGGTAGGAAAAAAAATAGTATCTGACACAGGAGAAATCCTATACTCTTTAGTACGTCTTGTCCTCGTGACATCAAAAATTTCTTCGCAATATTTACTCCTAGCTAGCCTAGCAGCCATACCGTTCGATTGAGGATATTTAGGGCTTGAAAATATGGACTTACACCCCTTTCAATTCCTCAGCAAACTCTTTACACTTTACTACGCCGCGAACCGAACCTAACTTATATAAAATCTTAGTATAAAAAAATAGTTTTAGTGTGTCAAAGTTTAAAATTGGTATTTGAATGTTTACAATATTTAGTTACAGTATCGAATGTAATTTTCAGGCAATAGCAGAATAACAGCGTCTTTGAAGTCTTGAACCCCTTAGACCTATGCTGAGCTATTAGTCCATTCATCATACATATACAATATATCCGATGTTCAAGTGGTAATTTAAAGAAAGTGTGATGAATAAACCGCTTTTTTTAACAACCCAACTTGTTGATTTCAGTTCGGTATAATGTGCTGCTCGCTGGAGACAGACCGTCACTGCCGCGGGGTGTCGCCCGCGCAGCCCGCCATCTTGTTGCAGCGGGGCGGGGCGAGGCACGCGTACAACGGGCGTATCGACGAACGTGATCTGACAGAGTTCGTGCAGCTCATCACTGAAAGCGGGGGTAGGATATGCATATTAGTACGAGCTTCCATTCGAGTTAATCGGAATATAAGGTAGCCTATATATCCTTTTCAGACACTTCAACGATCTCTATACAAAAAACTCGCGCATTCTGACTCTACTTCACGACGTAAAATAATGAAAAACTCACTTTCGCATTTGTAATTTTTTATATGTATGATGGGTTTGCACTTGGCCTTCATCTCACCTGATGGTAAGTGACGATAAGGCCGTGAGATGGTAAGCGTGCGCACCCAGAAGCCTCAATATAATAAGGGGCTAACTATGCTACCTGTCATACCGGAACACAACTGTGTTATTAACACTGCTGTGTCTCTCCCAGAAAGACGCGATCTGTATAAGAAGTATTTTAGTTTTGTATTCAATTTGTTTTAGATGGTAGGCTGGATGGTACTAGTAGGTAATTTTAGTATGAAAAATAAATATATAGTTTTCGTGTGTGTAACTTTAAATGGTATCCGCCATGATTGTTGTATCGCATGTAATTATTAGGCAATAGCTGAATAACATCGTCTTCGTGGTACTGCACCTCTTAGACATATGCTGAGCTATTACCCCATTCAGCATACGTATATTCGATGTTCAAGAGTTAATTTTAAGAAATTGTGACAGGTCCTCACATATATGTAATAAATTGTCAGATATGGAGTTGGACGAGCAGCAGATCTTGGAGATAATGGATGCGTCGAGCCGCGCGCACAGCTGGCTCGTGGCCTTCCTGCCGGCGCACTGCGGCAAGCTCTGCGACCAGCTCATGCACGAGTGGCGCCTCGTCGCTAAGAAGGTAATATAACCGTCTACGTAGCATCGTCAGATACACTTCTTTTTTACTTAGAACTAAAAAAGCAGCCAAGAGAAAAAAATCACTCACTTTAAAGGCAAACAGACCCCTCAATCGAAAATGTACACCCTCTATATAATTATTTTTCAAGATTTTATCCTACCACTTCGTCGGCGTGATTAATATGTATACCCGTAACAAATTACAGCTTTCTAGTAGGAGTCTCTGAGCTAAGCCGCGGATAGACAGACGGACACAGTAAAACTATAAGGATTCACTGTTAGACTACGGAACCCTAAAAACGAAGCTTTAACGAACCCTAAAAGCGACCTTGAACCAATATGTACTCCAACTCCAAAATGAGTTCCAGCTCCAACTGGCAGGTGGCCGATGGTATGTTATAACGATCGTGGTTTCCACATGTCGTCACCGTAAATACGGCCATTTCTGCGTCCGTAATATTGCGACCGCTATATGACGGCACCGCTATCCTAGGAAACCAGGAGCTTTAATCTAGTACTAAATAAAACACTGAACTATATATAGGAAAATGAAACGTCTTGTGCCCCCAGCTGCGCCCGCTGGAGTTCGTCCGGGTGGGCGCGCTGCAATGTTCTCGGTACTCGAGTGGGTTCTGCAGCAACGTGCGAGCACCCACCGCACGACTGTATCCACTCGCTTCAGGACAATTCTACACGTAAGTATAGTTGCCCGCAAATATCTTATACAAAATGGACATAGTGGGGAGGAGTTTGTATCGTTAAATAAAGGCGTGGGGTGCTTTCTAGAATATATCCACAATAGAATTGAACTTTTACAACATTATATTGTAAAACTATAAATGCACTGATAACGGGGTTGATTTTCTGGATATATGCTTATTTTACTCTATTCGTATTGTATATTGAAAATTAATATCTGGTCGAGCAATTTTTTGTCAAAAGTAAAATTTTCTTTTCAATTTGGCTTAAAAACTAAATTAAAAATTGAATGAATACAAAAAAGAGGAAAAACTTTGTATCCGACCGGGATTTGAACCCGGACACATGTGATTGTCAATCTTGCACCTTGGCCACACGATGCTTATGCACGAGAATGTGAAATTAGCGACCATATTTTGCGTTGAATAATGCGAAAGAAAATCGCATGAAAACTCTAAAACACGCATTTCCGCCGACAAGACACTAGATAGATTTTTCGCCCCTGAAAATCTGAATAAGTGGGACATAACAAATTTCTGCGAAATCGAAATAAAATAAATACTAGGATTGCTCATTTAAAGGTATATTGAATAGATGGATAGATTTTTTTAATTTTTAGTTGGGATGTATACAAAAGCGTGTTTAAATTTTTTTTATCTATTATTTTTGTATATGTTATTGACTCCATGAACATAACAGTATGTTTGTAAAGTGTGAAGTGTTGTTATGTCCTCAGGGTGAGTCTTCAGCACTTGTCTCAGGCTCCGTACATGCTGGAGTGGGCGCTGCAGTACCTCGACGACTCGGTGCAGAAGCTCAGCTGGAATACCTTCTCCAAGACGGTCATCGCGGAGGAGCTCAATCCTACCAGGTTACACTTTTTTAAATGTATGATGGTTTTGCACTTCGCCTTCATCTCACCTGATGTTAAGTGACGATAATGCCGTTGGATGCTATACGTGCGCACCCAGAAGCCTCAAGCTAATGTCGCGCTGGCTCTGCTACCTTTCATATCGGAACACAACAGTGCTATTAACACTGCTGTTTGGCGGCAGACTTATGTAATAAGGTGGTAGCTACCCAGGCGGACATAGAAAATGTCCTACCACCGACGATCGAGTACCGATAGGTATACTGGGAATCGAACTGGGACCTCCGGATAGTGAATCCAACATTAGGCCATGAAGGCTGTCGAAGTATGTGTTAAATATATTTTTGTTTTGTTTTCTAGCGGCGAGAAACCGTGGCTGGTGTACTTCCATTCACCGCGGTGCTATAGATGCTATGAAATGTATGCTGACTTCGCTATCGCTGGCTTTGTAAGTACCTCAACTGTACTATTCTATGTCTCTACCACTCCACCCTATTTATTCTAAACGAGTCTGGGGTCCCAAGATAGCTTTAGAGTCCGTAGAAAATTCATCCACCTTCAGTGGACGCGTTTCAAGTGTACCGCTGCAGATCCTGGCTAAATAAATAACAGGAATAACAGTGGGAGCGGAGAAGAGGTGGGACTGTACTATTCTACGTCCCTTCCAATATCCTCAGTTCTATTTCGATATATGCCCTTTGAGTATTGTATCTATTATGAACTTTGATATTCGTGTAGTGACACGCAGGCATTTTGATAGTCTGGCTCCGAAAATATTTTTCAAAGATTATTCGGATCTATATACATGAACCCTGTCAGGGCATATATAACAACTTTAACACAAATTTGACGGTAACATATATATATATCTCTCTCTTTCAGTTCCAATTAAACATTAAGGTTTCTGCCTGGCTCATGGTTCTCCACTAAAATACGGTTGAAAAGCTTATTCCAGATTATGTGCTTGTCTGGTGCATTAAAACAAGATAGACGATTCCGATATCATCCATAGCTCTTTCTTACCAACATATTTACTCATTACGAATTTTATAACGTAGAGAAATTAGCATATATATATACAATTTAAATAAATGTCTATGTCAATTGTAAACAAGTGTGTGGCCTTTTACTGTGGGCCGAATAAACTGTGGCCGTGGGATGATGATGATGATGTGTGGCAAAAAATAAACATATAATATCTTTATGATTATTTCCAGCTACTCAACAACGCAGTCAACCTCGGCAAGGTGAACTGTGTCAACGAAAGAGGTCTCTGCCAACACGAACAAATAACCAGCTACCCCTCGCTCAGGCTATACCTTAGCCGAAACCAACAGCACAGATTCAGCACCGTTATACCTGTACAAGTTAGGGAATACGACAGCATATTGAATGAAGTTAAACCTCATTTAGGGAGGTATGATGAGAATTTGCTGAGCGGCACTAAAATACGAGCGAAGCATGACGAATTTTGAGAGGTGAAGTCCCCATAATCCGGAGTAGCTAATGATTTTTATGTTAGTACTGTAAATAGGTACATCATAATATGGATAAGACATTAAATAGTTGTGATTCCGGGTAGGTTGATTTTTGTGATCCGACAGGCTATATTTATTATACCTGTGTGTTAAAAGGGACCGTGCATGTCAATTTGTGCAATGACAATATCTAAAACTAATTGCTTAGAAGTAACTTAATTGCATAAACTGAAACTTTAATCAATAAAACAAAATAATAAATTAACAGAACTATTGTAATAGTGACAGCCATTAAATATAATATAGAATCATAATTGCCATTTAAATTGAGATTTCTGAGTGATCGCACTCTTAACTTGCTCTAGGCTTTTTAGTTACCATCTAACAGGTGTTGATGCGCAAATCTGTTGATAATAAGTACAAAAAATATATTATTTTAATCATTACACACCTTTTTACCGTCTTGATTGAAGGTTGTACATTTTAGTAACCGTATCGATAAATATTAAATTGCATGATATTTCATGCAAATTTAAATTTTTTGCTTTTTAACTCGGGGACTTCACAACTACTAGTACTTTTGCCCGCAACTTGTCCGTTCCGTTGAAGTGCCAAGTGGTAACTAAACAAAAAACGTGCGATCATTTCTTATGTTTATAAATTCTTATTTCTTATCCATGTTATGTTAGTGCCGACATGTTTACAATAAAATGTTTATTTCAAAAAGTTTTAAAAGACAAAAGCACGAATCAATTTGAAATAGAAATACTCTACTAAAACGTAGTAGTAGTAATTCTGTCAATGTCCATATTTGAACGTAGGGATCTCTAATTAATAAATATTTCGATTTCTCGCCTCCCTTCATAACTCATATTATATTTATAAGTATAGTTTATAAGTAAACTGCATTTATAGAGGCTTTTTGTTGTCTGTCGAAATAGTCCACTGATGAGCATTATTCCATCATAGAATCGTAAATATGACCATCAAGAGATTTGCCATAATCACCGCCCGGACAGGCTAGTTGATCCTAGCAACATGTAGTTAATGCTGATGAGCGTTGCATTTTTCAAAATGGCGGCCTGTCAGACAGTGACGCGTGCAAGAAAAGCAAGATGGCCGACGATGGTGAAGAGTTATTATGAGTAGTTCCGTTGTTATGGGGGCGTATGCCATTTGTGGCCTCATGGAATGATCGATGTGGCTATCTATGAGGGAGGTGCATGTCCAAAAGTTGACTCATGATGAACTTTGGTTATGATCTAAGACAGACACCTATGGAAAAATTACGTAAATAGGGGATTCCTCTTAAAAATATAGATAAAAATATATCGAGCACTATCGGAATTACACAAAATTAGTTTTACTTAAAATAATAACGCCCCATAAAGTCCGCGCATGATAAATGAAGCCAACAAAACTAAGCCAGTCTGGTTTAGTTTGCCTACAAATCCGTCAGTAGTCAAAGTAGTGATTGTAGACTTTTATTTAAAAGGTCCAGTATAATAAATGTCACAAGACATCTGAAAACCATATGCATCAAATATTGTAGCAAACGGGCGTAAATTTGTGTTGCTTACGCTTACACACAATTTGTTTTTCTTCACTTTTGACAGATTAGGTCGATATAAGACTATTCCTTCTTCTTCCTATCCTATATTTTCTGACAATATGAAAAGTACATCGCTTTAGTTTTTTTCGCAAACTGCTATGTAACCAAAAAATGTTAACGCTTTCCGTTCATACCGTACATGCTAATGCTTGTGCAGACCGTACATTACCTAGAAACAAAATAGGTTTGTTTCACTTATTCCACTCTTCTATAGCTTTCTAATCACAGTACAATAAAACATCACACTTATTCTTATTTTAAGCGCAATGTGATCATAGTTTAAGTAGATAAATGTATTATTTAAGTATATAGCTTAATTTTGTATCTGAGAACAAATCTTTGGCTTTCTAATCTATTGTTTATATTTTAACCATTTGTGACTTTTTAAAGTAATAATGTAATATTTTACTGATATTTAATATAAAGGTGATGTAAATTGTTTGTTTACAAAATGATAATTATTTTGAAAAGACATGTAGAAATATTTTTTAAAGAATCTCTTCACAAAAATCTGTTTTATAATAAATTACTTAACTTATTATTGTTTGTCTTTTATTGTTACTGTCCTTAGACGAAGTAGCTGTCCCAAGTGTATTTCAGAGTAGAATTATTTGATTTTAAAAATTTACGTCGACAACAATAGGGTAGTTAGTTAACACCAAATTAAAATAGATTTAAATCATATTTTATACAATAAAAGACATATTAACTACTTTATCTCAAAAATTTAAATAACCAAATCAAGTCAAGGGAATATGCTGTTCGCATATCCAGTTACTTGAATGTCAAGGAAGTCATTAAAACATTTTCTTTGTATTCGGAACGTTTTCTAATAAGAGTTGATGAAATAACTCAATTGATATATCATCATAAGCCGGGAAACGTCCACTGCTGGACATAGGCGTCCTCCATGGTGTGACACATTGACCGGTCCGGAGCTACATGCATCCAGCGACTCCCCGCGACCTTAACTAGGCCGTCGGTCCCTCTTAGGCGACTCGGGTATCGGTTCTTCGAGCGAGGTGGCAGGTCACCTCGCTTCCCACTTCCCACTTCAGCTCACTGAGTTATATCATCATTACTTTTCAATGGGTTTTGTTATAGGATAATTAACGCGTTAAAAATACCCATTCAAAATTCAAATTCACCCATAGAATTACAATGAGATATTCTCAAAAAGTGTTCAATTTCGATAAAACTTATATGTATCTAGAATGCTTTACCAAACAAAAAATAAGCATCAAAATATATTCACAATTGGTGGAGTTATCGATAACATACATAGAAGAAGAAAAGGTCGAACAGCCTTACACGGTCTCTTATGAGATCATATTTTTCTTCAGTCAACATGTCTTTGATGAGCACTGCCAGGGATAGTCCAATGCTAAACATGAAGATAGAGCCATAATAAATTATTAAATAAAACAATAATTTGCTTTTACCATTTATTAATACTAAGAATATTAATTCTAAATATGACTAACCCTTTATTATTTATTAAATAGTTTTACAATGCAATATACATATTTGTAAATTAATGAATAACTGGCATTTTCACCGACAGCATCTGAAAATTTAAAAATCTGTTGAAATGTTTTCAACCGATTCCATGGTCTAATGGTTACACGCTTCAACTTACAATCCGGAGGCCCTGGGTTCGATTCACAGTGGTACATCGATCGGTACTCGGTTTGGGTGGTGGTAGGACATTTTCTATGTCCACCTTGTTAGCTACCACCATGTTACCAAAGTCTACCACCAAACAGCAGTGTTAATAGCACTGATGTGTTCCAGTATGAAATAAGCACAGCCAGCGCCTCATTTTCCAATCTGACTGTTTACATTGTCATATAAAAACTTATCATTATGAGTCAACCTATCATCATCATGATAATTGTATCGCTATAAATACTGCAAGAATTGTACTTACATCACTGTTTCTATTAAGCTGGGCATCAATGACATCCTGGTCAACGCTGCACGGTAAGAAGAAGTCCACCAGTTTGTACATGCCCTTAGAGTCCAGGACTAAGCGGTCCTCGCCTACTTCCAAATTCAGATCATTCATTTCTACCTGCAAGCCAATAAAGATAAAATATACTCACTTTCATATTTATGGGTAACACTCAAGATTCAGTTGATTTTGAATATAAGTCAAAATTATTCTAAGTCATCTGATTATGATCCATAGATTATATCTTTTTTACAAAATTTTACCAACTTGAACATGGAAAATATTCTTTTTTACAGATATTGTGATTTCGGTCTGCATTAATAAAAATCAATCTTGAGTATCTTTAGGTCAAATCAATTAGTACAGAGAGATCTAATAAAACAAATACATTTAATAAGTGGCAGCGGATTTTTTAGCATCAATTGAAATGCAATTCTTCATTAATTAACTTTGACATATAAATCCATTTTTTTAAAACACACAACACCATTTACGACACTGGTACCCTATATACTTACAGAAGCTGGAATTTTGAATTCCGCCAGCAGATATTCTATTTCACCGATGGGAGGTTCACGCCTTAACCTATAAACTATTTCTCTTTTTGTAGCAGTCCCTCCATCTTGAGATGGTTGATTGTTGATTTCTTCAATCAATGGAGTTTTTTTGACATCCTGACTTCCCTTTATATCTCTAATTTCAATCCTATGGGACTGCAGAGTACCAATCGACTTTCTATGTTTCAAAATTGTATACTTTTGCATATCAATTTCAAACTGATACTTGTCCTGAAGACCTTCGAAAACTACAGTCAGGAAAAATGTTTGGAAAAGGTCATCCTTCTCAATTTTTTTAAAGAATTCCGGGTTTATTGCAACATCGTAAACCGTTGCAGGGGCGCCAGATTTATCTTGTTCAGTTCTGCCTTCACCAAGGCTCATTGGAACTCTGTAGCTGGATGGGTCTTCAGAGCTGAGAATCACCATGAGCTCCTCATTGGTTATGTCTCTTGGACATGGGATAGCATCCGTCAAGCAAATGTTGACAAAAACTTTCTTGTTGTCAGGCTTTGTGAATGTCTTGACACAGAAACCTGAAATCGAGAAAAAATGTGTTAATGCAACGTTCAATATAGTTGAAAAGGCCTAGAGAAGACAGAATATATCAGAATTTTAGTTTCAGACAGGAAAGCATAATTGCATTAAGGCACAATACTGAATGAAAGAGGGTACTCAACAATTAAGCTTCCAAAACATTTGCATATTTGAAGAAACAAAAAAAACAGTTACTTGTGTTTATAATTTGAAAATCCTGGTTTGCATATGTATTCTTATACTTGTGATTTAAGACAGCGCTTCTTGCCAAATTTAAGGATTATAGGTCAAATGGAAGTAAGTATGCATTGCAAAGGAGATTGTCTAAAAATGAGGTTTAAACAGCCATAGCTTTTTATTGTGTTGACCTAGAAGTTTGTTTTTTCACAGATCAAAGGGACTGCAGACTTGAGTATTCTATATTAATTTCAAATTGATACATCTACACATTCCTGAGAAAAAAGGTATTGACCAACAGACAACAAAGTAATCCTATCAGGGTTCCTTCTGAGGTACTGAACCCTAAAAAACATCAAAGTTCAGGGCATTTCTAAATTTAATCACATTTACAACCGTTAACTACATACACTCCATTCTCACGCTTACAGAATTACTATCTTGTTATTAAGCTACTGTGTGTCAGTCTCTTATTTTTTTTTTATTGAAGATAGTTCTCAGACACATAAGGCACTAGGAAATGTTTTCCAGTAATGAAAGTTAACACATCCAGCGTCATATTAACTTGAGGCTTCAGGATGAATTGGGGACTCCCCCCTTAGCGCTACCTGAACTAGAATCTATAAATAAGTGACACATGGTGCAGGCTTTTTATATGATCATCATATAAATCCCACAGATTCATCGCAAATTCTAGTGATGCGAAATCGGACCGCAAATAACGCCCTTATAAAGACGATCTAAAAGGTTTAACGTAATTTGTAAATGACTAGCACAGATCCTGAAAAATACAGCTCTCGAATTTACTCACCTGGGGTTGGTTTCACAAGCTTGGTTCGTGTCGGATCGACAGCAGCTAGAAGCTTGTTGATTTCGTCCTCCACAGGGTTCTCCTGAGAAAAGGGTTAAGGTTTAACAACAAAGGGTGACTTGAATTTGTACCGTATTCCTAGTGAAAAAAATACCGCTTACCGCAACAAATCGCATATTCTTTTCCATTATTGTTGGATCGACTTCCAAAGTTATTGACTTTTTAGTCATTTTGTTTGGTTTCTATAGTAACTGTGCTTATAATAAGAGATTTGAGGAAAGAGAATGGTAGATGCTAAAAATCGATTTCTAGAAGGAAAACTTGCAAACTTGCGACAAACAAAACAAATTGACAAGTGACAACTTTGACAAGACACAGCTGACTTTGACACATTGTCAATGAGATAATGCACACTTTTGACCGTGGAATCAGGTATTTGAGTCTGCAACAAAATATTGTAATTGTCTAATTAAAATACAAAAGGTTGTAGTAGTTTTCCCTGAGATTTGTAGTAAGCAAAGAATGGCCGTGATAAAGCAGGGTTATTCTATTCTCCACTTATTTTTTCTTTAAAACTTCTTATTTAGACTCTTTGAGGATGTTTCTTTACACGTAAGTACCCTTTGGTAGGTACATACTATCAATAAACGGAAAGAGTTCACTGCTGACCTGGGACTTTTTGGGGTCCCTACGCCATAGCGATCAGCCTCTAGCCACATGCATTCAGCGACACCCCGCGACTAATGTCCGTCCATTGTCCAGTAGACGCATTCATGAACCAGTGAGTGATAGCCGTTCGAGAACTGTTGCGTACTATTGATTATACCACAGGTATACATTTGCACGCTCGTCGAGCTGTAAAAAAAGTACGCGTACTTCCCAGGGGTCGCTATATATCGTTGATACATAAGTTGGCAGAAGGCACAGATCACTATATATATGTACTAGCCGAAAGTTTTGGTGTCAATACAGACACCACACAGACACAATTTATGTTTTTGAAAGGCTAGAAAAAGAATAAACTGAACTTCTGCTTTGCTTCAGCGCAACAGTAAAACGTAGTGATTAAATGCTCCTAGCAGTGCAACAGGAACTTGTGACAGGAACGTCAATCAAACTCAAAATTAGCTCAAAATAGTAAAATTGAGAAGAAAAAAATGTGGTCTCAAAATTAGTTTGGCATTAATTTTCCAAAAATTTTCAAGTAATCCTTTGTATTGTATCATAATTACACATTTGAAACCGATTTTAAATTGTTTCAATACTAATATGCCCAGCGAAGACAAAGAGTTATACCCAGTTTGCTGAATCCAGTTCGCTGACAAATTCTGGAATCAACAAACTCGGTTTTTTAAATATCTATTAATCTACACGGTAGGGTTGATAAACCTTCAAAACATAATATATAGTACTGCGACATGGCTGACTTTCGAAACCAAAAACATAGCATGAACAAGAAAGAGGTATGCTTGATCAAATCCGATTTATAGTAATTTAGTACCTATACCTGCCCACTTCAACGGCGTGGACTTCATAAATTGTCCCACAGAAACCACTCATGGGCCGAGATAGATGCCTACATGCAATGTCCTTCTCTTCGGAATACCTACATGTCATCTAAAAGCCTCAATGAGACGCTGGCTCTGCTACCTTTCTTACCGGAACACAACAGTGCTACTAACACTGCTGATTGACGGCAGACTTAGGAAACATGGTGAAATCTAGCCGGGCGGACATAGAAAATGCTTAACAAGGTACCTCCACTTGGAATCGAACCCGGTACCTCCATTAGGCCGACACGACACGGAGACAGTCAAAACATTGCTTGCTGGAATTTTCACTTAGTCGCCTTTTCGACACCCATAGGAAGATATGGATGATTCTTTCCTAAAGCCAAGACCATGTTCTATATGGATAACGACTACAGTACTTTAATTAGGTTCCATCCTGTTTAACAGGGGTTCGTGTATGGAAAAAGGACACCATTCAATTTCCCTCTAACAGAAAGGACTCCGTCAATGCGCACTCTGATCGTATGGAATATCTCTAAAGCTTTCGAACGCAATCCCGATTTAGAGTTGAAGGTAACAATGACATACCAACCATCCACCCCTGAGACGTTACAACACAAAGCGAACCCTTTTAGACAACAATCATCAACAGTATGTCCCCACTGCAGCGGCTTTGACCTACTCTCCTACAGAGAGTACATGAGACTAATATGTCTTATACTTTTTAATACTGACCACTTACGACATGGCGATAATTTGAACGCCAATCAGAGTGCACTGCTCTCCTATTAGGGCCAATCAGCGTTTAGCGATTTCCGTGACTCAGTTGTCTAAGTGAGGACATTGCCAAAAAATCACTTTGTGAAATGTGAGACTTTCCTCAGTTTGGTTAGGACATCGCAGGCTGAACCACCTTTTTTTACGGAGTGGAATCTTCCAAAGATACCGGGCTCTTTAGGGGAGGAGCCGGGTTATGTAGGATTTTTACCTACTAAACCCCTCCGGTGGCCATCTGCTGCGCAAGTCGGAGAGCTCTGGGTCCTCCAAAGGAACGCCTCCAGTGCTCCCCTAGCGCTATACATAGGCTGAACCACCTGCCGATGAAAAGATGATGCCATGCTTCGGAAGGCACGTTAGGCCGTTGGTCTCAGTTAATATTATATGGCAGATAGTAGCTACACGATGAGATGAAGATGCGCGTGTATGCATCCCCTGCTCACTTCATTGATCATCTACCGGGAAACTTACATTGCTGAACATAGGTCTCCCCCATGATCTCCAGTGATCGGTCCCGAAACACTTGCATTCAGCGGTTCTTGCGACCCTTAGCAGGTCGTTGGTCCATCTAGCTTAGGTAAATGCTCTCCATAAATTTTGCCTTATATGTAGCCATTAGGCAGCGGAGTCGATACTTTCTAATAGTTATTTAATTTTATTTAAGTATAGACGTCATTAACTTTTTAATATTCTGGTATAGTGGTATTAGTACCAGGATAGTAAAGGCACTTCCTCATACAGGCATCGTTGCAAGCTGCGCAAGACCGTCTGAGTAGCGACGACTACGACCTGAAGAACTCTCTGTCGGAGCACCCCGAGGAGCGGTACATCGCATGCGCCATGTTGGCGTGGCAGCAGCTAGGGCATAAAGACGCTGACAGCTTATACAGGTATAGTTTCCGCCAAACAACTTGAACGAAAATGGGCATAGTGGGGATGAGTTCGCGCATCCCGGGTGACTTTAGGCGCAAGGGGCATTGTACCGGCAATCACGCGTCCTAATGCGTTCGTAATGACATTCCCCGCCCGCGCCCTGACAAAGAGTCCCGAAAATTGTTTACTGCGCAGTCAATGTCAGCTTTCAAGTTGTTTGCCAGCTACCCAAAGACGCTGTGCTGCCCACAATCACCAAATTTCCAATGTTTCTTTCCGTAAAAACCTTATACGGTATATTTAAAACATTATAAAAATAGCTACAACGGTCAATACGCTATTTTTATATAAATATTAGCTAGGCTTCCATTTGACAACAATCTCACTTGATAATGATGGTTCTCGGTTGCCTACAACCTTCAGGCGAGTCAACTGTATTAACTAGGCCACTCTAGGAGGTGGCTAAAATGGTAAATTTACATCTTCATTCCGACACATCAAAAGGTTGTACCAAACATTTATTCACAATCTGAAGGTCCTGGATTTCTAGCGGTTCTCAGTTCTCGGTTTGGGTGGTAGTATGGCATTTTCTACGTCCGTCTCACTATCTTCATTAGCCATGGTACCTAATTCTGCCGCGATACATACGTGTTAATAGCACAGCACTGTTGTTGCGGTATGAATGGTGGTATCAGGGCCAATGTCTCATAGCTTGAGGATAAAGGCCAAACGCAAACCCGTTAAATAAATCAATAAAATCAGTGTTGTGCAGCATGCTGCATAACGGGTACTGAGACAGCTCCTGCCACAGAACCTTCTCATTTTAATGTGTAATTATAGTAATGTGTAAATTTTTGAATTAGTTTTATATATGTGTGTGTGTTTGTATGTGTAATTTGTCTGTGGCAAATAAATGGTTTAAATGGTAAATGGTTTAAATATTTTTGGACAGCTTCTAAATTCAATTCATTTCAGATTCATAGAAACAAGACTAAATGATCTTGAACCGAATTCTAAATGCAGCGTTTGTGAAGAGCAAACTGACTTACTTATGGATAGTGAATTACTCGGCCTTGGAGAGTATATAGACAGACGCTCATTGTGTGGACCAGTTATCAAGTTGCCCATAGACTTGAGCTCCAAGGTGGTCTTGAGACTGGAGAACTTCAAGTACGCCAATAAAGATGGGAATGTACCAACGTCCACTAAGGCGCCGCCTCCCCCGCAGCCCCCGCCGCCACCGGGACCGCCCGTTTCGTGTGAACACATCGAAAAGAAATTGGAAGAGGTACTATACTATAATCTATTTATATATTTTTTTTACTTTGCTCCCTTGTGATACAATGTACTAATTCACAATACCTTCTAGACAATGTTAGTATCATGAAAAGCGATCCGAAAGCGAAAAGTAAGTCATTTAACCCCTTGGGAAATAATTTTGTACTGAATTTCATTATTATCCTAAGGATAATGCCACAAAAATGCATCAAGCCGTTGCAATGTTCCAGGCTTGCTGCACACATACATCTTGCCACGAAAGGCTATCCGATTTGGATGCGGCTATGAAGGAATTGAAGGAGAGGGCCACAAAACTGGCCACACGCGAGGCTGAGCGGCTCCAGCTGATCGAGCGCGCCGAGGCTGCTTGGAAAGACCTCGAGAAAGGATACCAGGACAGGCTGAGATCGGTTGAGGACAGGGAGCAAGATTTACTTTCCAAGGTACAATTTTGGGGTCTTTATCATATTGAATTTAATAGCTTCGCTCTTGTTTTGGACGTGTTCGACAGTGTTCTCCTTTACCGCTATTTCTTTACATCGTTGATAAGATATTTATCAATTTCCATTTTCATCATCATCACACGAGAAACGTCCACTGCTGAACATAGGACTCCATCATGCCACAATGATCGGTCCCGAGCCTCTTTCATTCTGGTCCCCTAGATCTTTGCTAGGTCTTCTGTCCGTCTAGCAGGGGCACGGCCCGGTACAAGTTTCCCGGAACACCCTACTCCCCATCGGTTTTCCGTGCTTCGATTGAAATAACTAGTACACTCGGCTCCATTTCCACTTTCGTAAAATGGCAAAAGCATGGCAAAAACAGACCAAACAAAAACTGATGACTGATGGTCTGGATTAAATTATTGTCATTACATTCATTACATTACATTTCATTTCAAAAACATGTTGGGAATTGAAACCACAGTGTTCGGATCACAATTCTAGTTCAGTAATAGTATTTTTTGAATGCCGCATTTCAGCATCTCATCATGTTTCCACATCTTAGTGCAACTCCCAAACCACTTGCCATGCTAGGTGGTTATGTCGAAACCTCTGCTCTCTGTCGAAAAGTCTGCTAGTCTTATCAATATACGAAGGAGAGTCAAGTCCAGCAATGATTGCATTACAATACTCTTACAGAGTCATAAGCTGTATAACGAGCGAAACTCATTCAAGGAAGTTTCCATGAATCTTGTGGAGGATCTAAAGAAACAGACAGAGTCCGTTGAAATGTTGGACAAGCAGCTGGTCAGTATCGAGGAGGAAATTTGCAAGAAAGGCATGGAACGTATGAAGAAGAGTCATGACGCGGCCAACAGTGACGCGGAGTTGTATAAGGAACAAAGCCAGCTGAATCAGTACGCGAGAGATCTCCAGGTATGTTCAAATGTCCTATAATTATTGCATGGTAAACTTTTCTGAACTTCTATCAAGCTAATCTATAACATGTCTATCTCTAATCATACTGTTTCTTTTCTTGGGATTTCTCTAATAAAACTCATTGAGTATCACTTTTTAAACAAAGTCACAGAATTAATAAAGTACTTACTACGTTCACTGCCTCCCGCCGATCCGTGATACCTCACATCCCCTGCAACAGACTGACTCAGAAATTGACCATTACGTATGGCGCGTGCTATTTACACATGCACTTATATACAATTCCGTTCGAGGTGTGCTGATATCATGATATTTGTTCGAAGTGTCCAGCGTGTGAGAAAGTATAATACAAAAATACAAATTAGAAAAATGTTTATTTTCCTGAATAATACGAGCAGAAATACAATTTACATTAGCTCCGCACTAGGAGACTTGTGTTCTGACAGACAGCTTTTTGTATTGACAATAATAACGTAACAACACATCCTGTACCCAAAAGAACTGGTTTTGCTGGTGGATGTTACATTTTTCCGCAAGGTTTACAACAAACCATACAAGCTGCATGGTGTCTATAAACTTTCAAGCCACCGTCACTAATTGTAGCACCTTGGACCTATGGTTATGCAATAAACGGGTTCGACTTTCAAGTTGTGCTAAAGGTGTAATGGCCTTGGTGCAGATTAAGGAAGACCAAGTTCGGAGGAAGGCTGCAAACTACCTGTGCCAGGTCGACGTGCTGTTGGCTCTGACATCGGACTCTGAACGTGCCCTGCGCTCTGAGCTCAGCGGTCTGAAGGAGGAGATCCAACAGGTCTCAGAGAAGCTTATGGTGGAGAACGATAAGATCAACAAACGGAAGGTTGAGGTATGTTTCTTAACTGTAATCAAAAGTAAGCAAAGATTTTAATTAAAACCTTTGGATAAAAATCCCCATTTTAGATAGTAAATCGATTCACAATCCAAAGGTACTGGGTTCAATTCCCAGTGGATCCTTTCGGATCCTATCGGTACTCGGTTTGTTTGGTGGTAGGCATTTTCTATGTCAGCCTGGCTAGCTACCAACATGTCACCTATGTCTGCCCCTAAACAACAGTGTTAATAGCACTGTTGTGTTAAGGCTTCTGGGTGCGCACGCATACCATCCAAGGTCATTATCGTCACTTACCATCAATTGAGATGAAAGCCAAGTGCAAACCCATCATAAATAAAAAAAATTAAGGCTGTGAAAATTCTCTGGCTATTATTTGTGGTTTCAAAATAAAAATCTATCGAGTCGAAATCTTGTCTTGTCGAGTCGAGATAAAGATGTGAAGAAATATATGCCTTACTGTGAGATTCTCAGGATCTTTTAGCGTCCTATAGCATTACACCAAAATGTCAGTTTATTCCGGAAAGACGCTACTTAAATACGTGTCCTTTAAATTCAGATTCAAAGTATTCGAAACGAGAAAGAGCAACTGACATCAAACATGGAAGGTTGTAAACGGATGTGCGACCTGCGCATGCAGGATGCCCAGAAGATTATGCAGAAGAAGAGAGAGGAGCTGCAGACCTTGAAGGACAAGGTCATAGAATGTAAATGTAAGATGCCAATAGAGCGAGCTGTGGAGGTCAAGCGGACGCCGTCCTTTGCAGCTCTGTGCGACTGCGAGCCTGAGGATCATTTGACGGTTGGTTTTATATCATACTAATATTGTTTGTTCTTCTTTCCCTTCGCAACGAAGGGTCGTAATGACTGGGTTTTTAGTACAGGGACAGTTTAAGGGCCGGAAAATGACATAGGTTTATCCCTATCGAGAATGTAGTTCCCGTAGGATACTTTCTGAAATCAAGGGGGACGAAGTTGCGAGCGAAGTTAGTTTTACTGTATTTTAGAAGAAAAACTTATACCCATAATTTTTAAATGTATGGCTTTCATCTAAGCGTCGGTGGCGCAATGGATAAGGCGCGGACTTTCAATCTGAGGGTTCCGGGTTCGAATCCAGCCTATGAGTTGTTTTTCAATTCAAGTACATTACCCGATTGCTTAACGGTGAAGGAAAACATCGTGAGGAAACCTGCATGTCTTGAACAGGCATGTGAAGTCCGCCAATTCGCACTGGTCCCGCGTGGTGGACTAGGGCACATACACTCTCTGTAGGAGAGTAGGCCTGAGCCCCTGCAGTGGAGACATATATAGGCTGTTGATGATGACTTTCATCTTACCTGATGGTAAGTGATGATGAAGCCGTTGGACACAGAGCGTGCTCACCCAGAATCCTCAACTTAATGAGAAACACTGGTGTTTGGCGGCAGACTTAGGTGACATGGTAGTACGTAGCTAGCCAGATGGACATATAAAATGTCCTACCACCAATCAAACTGGGTACCGATAGGTACCCCACTGGGAATCGAACCCGAGACGTCCTGATTGTGTTAGTCAAGCGTGGATCCATTAGCTATTCAGATTTGAAACTGTGTAATTGTATGTAATTTGGATGATAATACAATAATTTGGCACAATGCAGCTGATCTGACACTGAAGTTAGGAGCTGTATGGTGGAACTCTGCAATGGGTAAACTCATATAATTTGGTCTCTTGTGGTTTGGTTTAACGAGTTTACCCCGTTGACATATGATAAGAATCTGATTTAAAAATCAGGAAAGTCATTAATATCCAGGAAGTAGAGAGTGGAACTCTTCAAGGGATACTAGTAAACCCCTCGAGTTTTGCTGGTATTTAAAACAAATGCTAAACACGCCTTTTTTAAACTATTTATTTATCCAACCATGCTCATGTAACAAGCTAAATAAATTGTTGTCATACCCTGTTTTATTTCAGAGATCTTGCTCGTGCACTTCGTTGCGTACAAGCCTTCTGTCGTATGTCCTGGAAGACTTGTTTCGTGGGCTGCAGTCCGAGCTGTCAGACACAAAACTGGAGATGCCATGCCAGATGCTCAAGTGTTTCGATGACAAACACAACTGGAATCGAGCCAGTGTCGTCAAAACGAACCTCAGGAACTTCTTCTGTAGACTGTTGATCGGAGAACTAAACATTGCTATAGTCAACGCGATCGAGAAATGTCACTTTAGGGTAAATATATCCCAATTCTGTTAATCAATATAGTGCAAGATACCGTTCGTATCTGCATGACCTATTAGCAAAATGACCTATATATTAAAATTCCACAAAAGCAAAACGCGCTCGTAGCGAAACGCCCTAAAACCAAATCGTCCTAAAAGCAAAAAGTCTTAAGTAAACTCTGAATGAGATATATTTTACGTATATTATAAATGCAAAAGTGAGTGAGTTTGTTTATCCTTCCTTCCCGTCGCAAAGGAGTGTCAGAATGACTTGATTATTCGTATTGGGATAGTTGTGGAAAGGACATTGGACAGGAAAGGACAGGACATCCACAGTGTCAATTAAAGATTAATGTGACATGGTTCAAAAGTGGATACTCGTACATATTTTTGTACTAGAGTGTACAGCCAGATTTTCTTTCATTGAATAATAAATGAGAAAATAATTCCAGACTTAATTTTCTCTCTTTCAGTGGGTGGGTCAGTCCTGTGTTGAAGCTATTAACAAATCATTACACCACGAGGCTCCTTATCTCTCGCCGAAATGGCAAGAGAAAGCTATTGAACGGAAAGCGCATAAACTGGCACAAGAAATTGCACAGAAAATGTTCCAGGAGAAGGCCGAGGAATTGCTGGAGAAAGCACAGAAGATCGTCGATGACGGGCCTCCGTGCTCTTGCGAGCCTGATTCCCAAGGTAACTATTCTAGCATTATTCAGCTCTGCGTAACATATGATTTTCTTAATCTATAGCTATATTTATAACGGCCCAGCCACATCGTCGGTAGCTCGCTCATGTGCTAACCCCTGTAGCTGCTGCAACACTTGCCGTGAACCTCTTGAACAGCAGAAAGATATCAAGCGAAGTGGATGTTGCACGAGAGAACCGACAAAAGAGAACCAGTCTGAGGTGAAAATGTCCGAAGTGAAACAGACCGAAATAAAGAAGCCAGAGGTGAAAGTACCCGAGGTGAACACGCCTGAAGTGAGGATGCCAAGGGTGAAAATGACACAGTGCCAGAATGTGAAACAGTTGGAGGAAAGCAAACCTGATAAGAAGGACGCAGAGGAACGTAAACTGAAAAAGAATGAAGACCCTTCATGCGACTGTGACCCTAATTGGAAAGGTAATAAATACATTGTTCACGAGAGGTGACAGATTATAGTTAATTTCAATTCAAAATAAGTAACAATAAACAAACAGGAACATCTTTTATCTCAGTAACACAATCAAACATCCCACGACACTGTACACTCATAGTATTTATATTCAAATGCGGTTAGATTAATTAATACTTCCCATTTACATCGTCCAGGCTCTACAGTTTTGTAGTGTTGGATTGAAACCAACTGTACAGCTAACGAGTGTGCATTTGGTAAATTCAAAGTATTTATTTCATGCCACATTAAATATGAACTGACTATGACTGTAATTCAGTATAAAAGTTAGCAGAGCCAGCGCGTTATTAGCTTGAGTCCTCTGGGCGAGCACGGTCTCCGCTTTACATAACAACAACTAATTAGAATTGAGTTGACATAAAACTTTTTGTTGCAGCCGTTTTCACTTGTATGTTCGATCAACAGATGGGTAATCTCGTGCATACAAAACCAGATAACAATCCAAACATTCACACTAATAGCTCCGTATCCTCGAATAGCCAAGAACAGGCATCGTTGCTTATCGACGTTGCTGAATTAACCAACACCATTGTCAATTCCTGCAATAACTCGAATTCTTCATCACCTAGAGATATCGAATGCGCGATTCCAGCGTTAAACGTTAAGGAGTTAGAAACGAATTCAAGAGATACAAACAATGATATCAGTTCGTATCTCTATAAATCTGACGAGAACCACGACAGACTGACTATTTTGAAATTTGATGAAGGCTGCAACACTGAACTAGATGGTAAAGCAAAGACCATCGCCAGCTATGAATATAATCCTACCAAGCAAGTGCATCAAAATAAAATATTGGGGTTGACGCAGTTTTTAATTAAATCTAGCGGGGCTCCAGTTCCTAAGGTCACAGACGTGACTGATGTGTCAATTAAAAATGTTACTAAGAAAATTATTGGAAGGAAAAGTAGAATTAGAGATGTTAAAAGAGATATTAAGGAATGGAAGCAAAAGAAGAACGCGTTTAGATGTCCCGGTCGCAAATTAAGCACCGTGCATGAAATAGGTGCATCTAATGTATCTAAAAAGACTGTCATCAATAAGAAACCACCTAAATCACAAAAACGGGCTACTAGCTGCTTGAGTTTGGTTACACCGTGGATAGAGAATAGAGTTACAGGCCCTGTATCGGTGTACACACGAAACTTTTGTAGAAGAGATGATTTTATCGTATCTGTAGACAGAGAAGATTGTGAGACTAGAGGTGAGATTGTGGAAAAAAACGAAAAAAGAGACGGGATTAAAAACAGACAGCAAAAGTTAGCTAATAATACTGAGAAGCTAGAAAACAATTTAAACCAGCCCAAAAATATGGTGAACATGACCAGTTCGTCCCTGAAATATAATGATTTCTTGCAACTTAGGTTCCAAATTCAAAACTTGAAAAAGGTTCGCAAACTATTACAACTCAACTCAAAAATGATTAGAACGTTAAATAATATTGAAATTTGATTTTAATATTTCCAGAACGCCATAAAGAAACAAGATTTAGAGGTAATGGAGAAGAAGATCACCGAAAGTATCCTGAATTCGGTAAGTAGTGTGATATTCGTCTATTTGTTACAGTGCTCATGTATTTATATGCCCCTAAAACTAGTTTACATTTTGTATACAAAAATATCACAGGTCACACAGAAAAACTTTGTAGATGATTCATTTCAAGTGTCACGAACTTTTTGACGTGATAACGTCATATAAATCTATGAAAGCCGGATGTACGCACGAAAAAGAGTCACGTTACGCCTGAGCCGAGCGTGAAAGTGAAAATGCGGAACAAGCGATAGAGAGGCACGATTGGTCTAAGCGTCCGGCTTGTGATGTATCTTTTCTTATGTTCTTGTAAACCGACTTTAGAGACAACAATTTTTTCGATAATATTTTACCGATTGTTTGTGTATACATCCCGTGCCATGTGACGTAGTATGAAGTTTGAAATTGAAACAAGTCGCGAATCATTTTTATAAATAACATTTATGTACAATGCCATTTATGTACGTTGCCAATGTTTTTCAGATACCTGAGAAACAGGCAGGCAATGCTGATCAACAAAAACCGAATAAGATGAAGCCCAAAAGAAAGATACAATCTAACACCATTACGGGGTATAGACGGCCATGCGATACATTTGCAGTTAACATGTGTTTCTGCGACCAAAACAAATCAGTGAAAATGCCTGAGCCACCTGGAGCGGAGCAAACTCAATTAAATTCAGAGTTAAATAAAATAAGTACAATCAAACCGCAACCAAATATGCATACCGTTAATTTGATGCCTGGTGTCAGCCAAATAACGCCACAATGCAATAGTGGCCCTTGTTTCCACAAAGCACCCTCAAATTTGTCTCTTGACAATCTATTGAATACCATAATAACCTGGAGATGTGATGTTAACGAATGTGTAATAGCAAGTCAATTTGATGAAAATGAAAACAAAACTATAAAAGATTATTTTGATTGTGAAACTAATACTAGTGATATAAAGCAGAGTATATCGTTACTGAGTAATAAAGCTAATAAGTCTAGTTCGCTGATTATGGATTTATCATCTACAATTTCGTCTCCAGCTCAAGAAGATGATAGCAACATGTCTGCTCAAGATTCGCCCATGCCCACGCCATCAGAGTATGTAGCTGCAATCAACTTAGAAAAAAGCAATGACAGCTTTTGTAAGTGTGAATCTGATTGTAAAACGAAAATTAAAAACAGTACCCTAAAATTTGTTGAAAAAAGTTGCAATTGCAAAGGTTTTAGTAAAAGAATAATGGTTGAGCAGAGCATTCAAGAAGATCTCTGTGCCCAAAAATTATGGGATTTGAACAAATTTTTAGAACATAACAATAAATACGATAATAAAACATCGATACTACTAAAACAATCGCACGAAGCTTACTCTAAAAACATAGATAATGTTCAATCGATTGCATTATCAACCAAAAGTTTACGGAATGATAAGACTTCCCCGGAGATGCCTAGAACAGGTAAAGTAAAGGTACAGTCTAACAAATCAGTGATGAAACAAAGTACTGGAGTTGGTTCTGTTGCGTATATGATGAAGAGTATACCTGAAATGAAGAATGCGACAACATCTGACTACTGCAGTATTTTTAAACCAACTGAACAGATCTCAAACGATGATGACTACGACGTAAAACTGCTTGGTGTTACATTAACAAACGTAACTAACGATGAGACTCGTGAAAACAGTCACCGTAATGAACGTACATTTGATAATGTATTTGTGAATACACATAATAATTCAGACGGTGAGAAGGAACGAATTATCAAAGATATACTGATTGATGTTGCATATCCAAAACCTAGAGATGATTTCATGTACAAAACTTCAATCAAAACGAAACCTTCTCGTGATAAAGAAGTGCATTATGTACCAAAGACATGTGCATGCGATGCTAACATGAAAGAAATAAGGTTCTTGTTGGACAGAGCCTTAACTAAAGACTACGATGGCAAAAGTAAGGGAGATGAAACAAAGAGCATCTGCGAAAATCTTTCCGACAGAACAGAATCTTGTGTCTGCTGTATGAATGATTTAGAACTAAATACTTTCAAACTTCTTGAAGATTATCTGAAAGAAAAACTCCAAAAAATAAAACTGGAATCTCAACCACCGTCTTTCAAAAGTAGTGGTGATGATAAAATATTCTCTACATTACTTCATAAAATAAAAAACGTCATAAATGAAAGTACAAACGTAACCTCTTGCAAATGCAGTGGAAAACAAGATGTAATCGAAGACACCTGGAAAAGAGCTAATAGTTTAATGCAAGAATACTTAAAAATTAAAATAAAACGCGTTCAATGCTTGTGTAACAAAACGGAGGAAATCGTTTTATCCAAAGTTGTAGAAAAAGTGTCTACGTTGATTGAAAATGATTTTGAGCGTCTAAAAGATATGTTCAAATATAAAATAAACAACTTTGATGAAAAACCAGAAAGAGATATAAACAAATCGGAAATAACTTCTCAAAATAAACAACGTTCAACGAAGTCGGAAATTATTCAGAGCCCATCGGAGCCTATATTTGTTGAAAGCGTTATGTCGCAAGTGACTTCCAACCTAGAATGTCAAAACCTGAAAGAAATTAACCGAATTCATGAAAAAATTGTCGAAACCGAAACACCATTTATGGGAATGTGTGACTACTCTACTGAGACTACAACAGAAATAATGAATAAGTCTACAGATTCACCTCGAATGGAGCTATTAAGCTCAATCTTAATGGATAGATGTACAGGGTTTGAGGGTGCAGATTTATTGGTAGAGACAATAAAAGAACTTCAATCTGGTTCAATGCCAAAAGAGAAGAATGTTGAGTCTATAACAAACGATCTAGCTATAGATTGTATTTCCAAAGTGAAATCCTTTCCATATATTGGGTACACTATAGACTGTACTTGTGATTCTAATTTTGGCAGATATTGCAACAAAACCTTTATCAAAACACAAAACGAGACTATGAATGATATTTTGAAGATTTACACAAGAAAACAATCGACCAGAAACGTGTCATATATAATGGGTAATGTTAATCAATTAAATGTAGAAAACCTTAGTAAACTTCAAAGTGGTTGCGTAGTAGCTAAATCATGTGAAACAAATGAGATGGAAGTGGTCCTCAAGAACTCGTTGGAAATGTGTAAGAAAAGGCCGATAAATACAACAACTAACACCATAGATTTTGGCGAAGTGGAAAATTATAGAGTCACAGTGACTAACGAGTTGTCTGATACCCGCATGCGTGATGGTCGCCACCAGACGCCTAAAGCCAAGAGTGTGCATTTCCTGAACGACAGCTTCAGGAGTGACGCTTTTCCAAACACTGACGAGATGTACCTTAGAAAGGAGGAGAAATGTGAATGTTCCTTGATTCCACTGTGCTATGTGAAATCATTGATTGGCCACATTGAGAATAAGTTGTTGAACTCTGAATGCATATGCGATGCGATGAGTGATGCCTGTCCGATGCACAGTAAGAATGAAAAGAAGATACCTGCAGATGACACTATGTGATAGATACACGAATAATTGTTTCTTATCTCAGCACCTGTTCCTATCTTGTGACGGCTCAATCCTAAGAATGATTCGACAGTTTTGTTCCTTAGGAGCAATTTATCAGATTCGCAACTCAACAGAAGTACAGTTAAAGGCAAAAATAATGTAACCCCGAAAATATTTTTCAGCCACAGAATTAAAAAAAAATACGTTATTCGCATGTGATATTTTTAATGCAATCATGCACACTAATGTTGTAGGCAATTGGAAATAATACTATTTTTTTTCCTTTTTTTCATGTTTTTTCTTTATTATGCAATGACTTTTTGGAATATTAATATCTGGGTGGTCTGACTTCTACGGTGGGCTCCGTACCCAAGGTAACCAACCGTTGTCTGTCCTTATGTCCTCACCTATCCCCGCAAGATAGTGACCCGCTCAAGGACCGTAATATGGCGAGCACGAATTTACTCACAGATGCGCGTGTACACAAACGTCATCCGTTTGATGTGCGGGAACAGGAACCGATATCAAGATATTTGCTTGAAGTGTCTAGTCTGTGAAAACCTGAAACATCGCTCAACTTATATTGACTGTGATCATGAAAATAATTTATCTTATCAGAGTCATACCTACGCATTTCCTGCTTGGTAGTACAAATCCAGTGAGTTGCGAATCTGGCGAATTGCGAATCTGGTAAACTGCTTCTAAAAGGGTTTGTTTACAGCGTTTGTTAATCAGAGAAGTAAGTGTTATCTTGGTAATTAAATTCTCACTTTGATGTTACTATCTCTTCATTACTTAGCTCGTCCATTCGAATCTCTTGTACGTCTCAATTGGGGAATCCAACGAAACAGTTTTCCGCGCTGGGATCCATCGTAAAACAATAGATTCAAATACGCATAGAGGTTTCAGGTGTATCCTTCAAAAAGTACTAGGACTGCCTCAAATTTCAGCTCAATCGGATACTAGCATTTGGTTCTCATTCAGCTTGCCAGATTTGACATAATTATGTATGTATGCAAGTTCAATAAAAGCTTGTAATAATAAAAACGGTCGCTTTTGCGTTTCTCTGTGCATCATGAAAAGAGTGCCAATGACTTTTTTCAATGCAAGAGTGATTGCCCTTTTAGTTGCATGTAAAATTAAATAATGACTGATAAGAATCTATATATTTTAGATGAAGCGATTAGAAAACGAAAGCTATATTGCAACGTTTATGAGGTTAATTGTTACAGTTAAGTTCTACAAAAGCGATATATATAACCCATCCAAACTGTTTGTCTACGGAGATAGCATGAGCATCTTATAAAAACACCCCAAGTAACATATTTCAAAATCAGCTTTTACAAAATTACAAAAGTTTAATCGTAATATTCGAAGATTTAGGGGTGTCTGGTAAGGGGATGAAACTATTATAAGTGTCTGGCAATGGATGACGTAATTTCTAATATTATTCTGAAGAAAATATAAAAAACGGAGCTTTACACGTTAACGATTTCAAGGTACGATTTTATACACCTTTCTGACCTGCCAAAGTAACCGCGGTCCAAGGTAAGTACATAGTCTCTGATCGTTCTTACCTGTATTGGGCAAATGCGCGGAGAAACTCTCTGCTTTTACAAAATAACGAAGGTCTAGCCCTCGCGGGTTCTTGGGCCATATATATTCTGAGATAGTTTTACATTTAATTTTAACATACTCATTACTCATGTTGATTGGACAATATTTGTACTTGTCTATCTAAAATCGATAAGCTATCAAATGATCATTATAATTTGTTACATCATGTTGCATAAGCAGAAATTATCTGTTATGAGAGCAATAATGGTTCAACATCTGTGGGGGTGCATTCACTTAGTAAAAATAGCTTACATCCTCACGGATCGAGGTTATCTTTGTTAACGTCATTCGATATTGATCCTTGTTGCCTAAGAAACTAGAGATATCTGCAGACAAAGGTTGAGATTTTCAATAATATTTTGATTTTCTTCGTGAATTGAACTCCTGGGCCACAGAGTATACAAAGCGGTAAGTATATATATGCATCACCTACTTAGCGTGCTCAGCAGATGTCGCTGGTTAGGTCCTAATTGAGAATTTTCCACATGTGAAATTGTCTAAATTATTCGCGGGACGTGTTGTTTGAGTTGCAAATAAATAAATTTACCAATTCTTATTAATCCGAATGCCTCCCTTTTTATTCCAATTATAGATAGTACGAATTTGTTTATAGTAGCAAGTTCAGTTACCTACTCGTAGATGGCTTAGAACAAGATTAATAATAACATTTACTTCTGTAATTCTAAATTTCCCACAGTTTGTTTATTATCTAACAAAATATCCGAAGTCGTACTACTTACATATAATGAATGCTTAGGAAACTGAGGCTTTCGGAAGACTAATAATTGGTAAAATTAAAAATGTATACAACTGAAAATATCTCCCGCGAATAATGTAAACAATTTCACTTATGGAAAATTCAGAATTAGTACGTTACCTCCGACATCGTTTTGCATAGGCTAGTAGCGCTTGTGACGTCATAGCGCCCGCATTAGGTGGCACAAGAGCTTTTCCCACAGGTCGTGTCATCTGTGTGGACCTGGAGTCTGGTATGACCATACTTCACGCACGCGATGTTCTTCAACGAATGGATGCGTTTGTCATACGTTCGCCCTCAAAGCCTATCAGTTCTCCGAAACGCCTGCCCGATACCATATCAAGGTACTGTAATTACTTATGACTCAGAGCAATGTACGTTCGGGCTATCTTTATCGTCATTTTATAGGTGAATTCAATTTAATAAATGAAAAGTTTGGGATTCGGAAAAAGTTTCCCAGCTTTATAAGGTCGCCCAAACAATATACAAATACATAAGATATAAAATAAATAAATACTTAGTGAAAGACGCTTGCAGTACGTTACACTCTCTATTAGCTGTTATGCTTTGCTGTTATTTTCATAACAACATTTGCACTTTTTAGGGTTTCGTAACCAACAGGTAACCAACTTGACCCGCTGTCCGTCAGTCACCAGGCTGTATCTCCTGAACCGTGATAGACAGTAGGAATTTTCACAGATGATGTATTTCTGTTGCCGCTATAACTATTCGCTATTTACTTTTTACTTACTACGTATTTTACTATTTAAAAACAAATACTAAAAAATAGAATAAAATATATATTTAATAAACGAGTTTTTTAGGCATGCGTTTTAACTTATTAGTAACGCCATCTATTGACGAGAAGTGACTTTGCTTCTCGACACTAGATGGCGTTACTAAATCGAAAATGGTATTTAGACGCATTCGTTAGGTTGCTCGGTGCCTATTATTTATGATTTTCCATATTTTAATTACCCATTCTATACGGAACCCGCGGCGCGCGAGTCCAACTCGCACTTGGCCGGTTTAATTTTTTCAGGCGTTTTTTGGATTGTCATTTTCTGACGCTAACCTTCGTCAGTATCGATTAATGAATTTGATAAGGCACTGTAAATTGTGTTTAGTGCAAGATTTTGAGCAAAATATTTACTTCTGGTTAGACTCCATCTTCCCGGGTGAACCGCATTTCTCTTTTTATAGTTCAGAAACATCGTTCCCTGTGATATTAGAAGAATATATACGAGAAAATGCTTAGCCCGCTGATGAGGGGCTCCTACCGTTATTTTACTTTGTTTAAAAAATATTTCTTTCCGTAACTGCTACGAGTAACTGGCAAATTCACTACCACCATTTGGCAGATTAATAGTCATAGTATTTCATAGATGGAAGCTGCTACTTTAATTTCCCTTACTCGTTTATTACGAGAGCGCGCTAGTCGATGAAAAAAATTCTCTCATAATAATTATAACCTTCAAAGAGCAACCAGTTATTATTTGTTTTTATAAATTCCCCAACAACACATGTACATATATATACTATGGATACATAATTAATATTATGAATGCGAAAGTGTGTTTGTTTCTCTTTCAGTTTGTTTATTTGTTACTCGTCGTAGAGAAGGAGAGAAAGAGACATTTGAAGGGCTGAAAAAGGACAAAGGCAAGTTTTTGTCCCGATCGCGCAACAATTATCCCATGGGATACTTTCTGAAGTCCACGCGGACGTGCAGACGGACAAATGCGAGAGTTATTTTGTCCTTCATTTACTTTGTAAGGAAAAGTCAGACTGGACTCGAGTTTTTGTGTAGTTGAAGTCGAAGGGCTGGAAAGTACTGCTTTCCATCCCGATGGAACTAGAAGATCCTGTGGGATAAAGTATTAAGTCCACGCACATGAAGTCACGGTCAAAAGCTGTTTTTTTTTTTTCACCGTAGAGTGTTTCATTCTTCTTATTTTAATCGAACACGAAGCTATTAAATTGAAACATTTTACGTAAGTGTTTAGTGAATATATTTAGTACTGGTAAATTGAATGTGACTGTTAACAGCAATTTTTTTATAGTGATAAAAAATAAATGAAACTGAAACTAATCCGTACCAATATTATAAATTCGAAAGTGAGGGAATAGGTCCTTCCTTCACGTAGTAGTGGAGAGACAGAATAACTTGATTATTTGTATAGGAATAGATGTAGGGCCTGAAAAGGACAAAGGCTATATTTAATCCCGGCCAAACAAGTAGTTTACCGCCATTGCCAGTCCGTCTACTAGCTGCCTGCGATTCGCGTTCCTGTGGGAGTGGACTTCAATGCAGATGAAGTCGAGGGCAAACTAGAATATTTTTATAAGTGTAAGGAGCATTTTGTGTTCGGTAATTCTACGGAAAATTTTTGTGGGTCATCGATGTTAGGTAGGAATTTTCCAGCTTGTTGCACAAGTTTTCTCGTTATTGGTGAAGTTGATGTGTTTCATATGATAATTTTGTCTAACAGTATATGCTAATGGAATAAGATTTAATTAAAAATTTTTATAGTGCAAAATGAAAGACACCATCGCGACTTCTTCACCAAAAACACGTCGAAGTGCGAAATTTCAAGTTTATTTATTCATTAGCAACAAAAAATAAGTTTATTACCAATTGGTAATAAGTTTAGGATCAAAATGTTTGTTTGCTTTGTCCGGTCTATTAATATTAAATGTCTTTGCTAATATCTCATCCGGACCTCCCTACAATTACAACCATTTTTTTAACGTCCAAGTGCGAGTTGGTCGCGAACCATATAAATAAAGGTACATATGTACCTAGAAGTAAGGTTCAGTTTCGTGTTTGTCGAGGTGTTTACACGATTTCTCAAAAATTATACTAGACAGAGATAGAGACTTTTCACTTTGAAAACTTCGGAGATAGAAGCAGGGTGGATGATATTTTTACACATTTTTAATTACAAGTCAAAAATTCTGAAATAAATAATAGCACTAGTGATTCCACTTTGAAATCACCTGTTTTTCATCGGGTTCAGAACCCAAATAATGGCCCAAGCGGTCCGTGTGTACACCACACCACATTTTCGGTTCCAAGGTCAGCTATGAACTAGAATGAAACGAATTAAAAAATATTTATACATTTGGTCCATTTTATTGGATTAAAGATAATGAGATAACAATAATTTGATGATAAACTTCAAATATTAATATGTACTCACATATGTAAGCGTGATAAAAATAACATTAATTTACACTATTGTTGCAATTACGGATCGTGCACTGCTGTAGTGCCTCGTGCGGTATCACTGAAGGCGTCCCCCAGCACTGAAACAATATTTGCTTATTACGCGACCAGTATTAAAACAAAACGCACGTTACTTAAACAGTATTTTGGTAGAAACACGTTAAATCAGCTCACAATGAATAAATGCAAAAATAATACATTTTCGTGATCGTGATAAAAGGTGTGTCCAACTTTTTGTGATATTTAGTTTACGAGTGTTTGATGTTTACGGTGTGATAATGACAAATCTAAAATGACTTCGGTAATTCTTTAATATTAATATTGATTCATATACTCACTAGTCTTTAATTATCTCTATGTGATGCAATAAGTATCAATAAAATTGATTCGCATATCAATTGCTAATCTATAAAAAATACACACTCATGTTGGACGTAAAATAAATACAACAATATCTCGACAAATTAAGCAGTGTCCATCGAGACTTCAATCTGTTGACATTGAAGTGTAATAATTAAGAATATTTATCTACTTTACAATAAGACAGCTGACTAAATAAAAGTTAATGTAATTCCTTTCAATGCAAGAGGAATCCGTTTTGGGATAGTAAAGTCTGTGTTATCGATATGGAGAACGGTAACGCACTCTCGAGTGATGTTAAAACAATCGAGAAAAAGCGTAGTAACCCCAACTGCCTCTCGAGATTGTTCATATGGTGGATATGTCCAGTGCTCTTCAAAGGGAACCGGAGAGATGTCGAGGAAGACGATCTGATACGACCTTCGAAGAAATATGACTCCGAGGGACTTGGCGACAAGTTTGAGAGGTAAGTTTTAGTATTTATTAATCTGTAAATATATAAAAGGCTTCACTCTTATCAGCACACAGTCCAAATCACTTGAGCTATTGAAGTTCGGAACTTCGAAGGGAGACATTTTCATGCGGGCAAAGTCATGGGTGATATAGAACAAGCTTTTCGTTCGCGACGTTTGCGCCGACTTCAGAAATTATCGCACGGGATCTCTTTGTCGCGACAAACTATCTAGTTATGCTACAGACTACGCGCGCGACAAAGTCGTGAAAACAAAAACATACAGAGTGAGTGAGAGAGAAAGCAATAAAGAAATACTGTCGAATTTGTAGAAAATTTATCAACCGTTAGTCTGACTTGCGAATCACGAACAAAATTAAAGTCCGCGAAATAAAGTTTCATTTTCCATGTATACTGCCAAAATAAATTATTACGGACATGATCGGAAGACGCGGGGCATAACAATGTTTAACTAAATGATACGATTCAATTTTCAAATGTCAATTTTGAATTTTGGGATGGAAATCGAAAAGAAAAGACAACATCTAAGTAAAGGTTAATTACAAATCTAATATATCTTGATAAATAAAACCATGCAACGGTAACGGGAAGTATCAAATAGATTTTAATAAACGGCAGTATCTTTTCATTGTGTTCATTTAGAAGCATGATTTTTTCACAAAACTCAGACACTTCGTTCTTGATTATATGATGATAAAAAAAGTCGGACAGACGGACAACCAAGTGATCCTATAAGGGTTTCTCCTTTAACCGACTTCAAAAAAAGAGGAGGCTATCAATTCGACGGGTATTTTTTAAATTTATATTTGTTACCTCAGATGTTTTGACTGGGTGAACCGATTTGGATGATTCTTTTTTTTCCTCATTTCAATTTCGGCTAGTTCTGACAACGACATCCATGAGAAAACGATATAAATCATAAATTTGCCTTAGTAAAAGTAGACGTTTTAAGGCAATTGAAGTCGGTTTCCAGTTCTTTTTGAACGCATTTACTTGTTAATTTTGAGGTACGTTACGTAGCCCTTAAAATGTTGAACAGTTGATGATCTAGCTCGCATTAAAATAAGTATATTAAGTATAAACAGATACATGTTAGCAAATTATTTACTATCGTTTCATATCACTTGCGTATCAAACAAATCATACTGCGATTAATCCTAATCGGTTCGAGCCACTGGCTCTCAAACCTTCAACAGAGTCTATAATCCCCAAAACAACAAACAAAGGGAATCTCAGAGGTAATAGGCCTGTTTCCACTAATAACAAATTGCTTGGTTTATAGTTTCTAATTATAAATGAGGAGACGAAGATAAGAAAAAACTAGTATATTTCTCAAAAAAGTTAAAGATTATTAATATTTTTAGAAAATGAATTCGAAAAAAATAGGCATTAGGTCACGTGACAACGAACACGAAGAACGCGGCGCAAGAAAGTGTGACGTCACGCCTCGCAAAACATCATTGTTGTTGTTGACGTTTTCATATCACAGAGCAGGTTATTTCGCGAGCTGTGACGTCATTCAAGACGCCATGACACTATTCAGCGTTTTCGAGGGAAATCTAAATGGCTTTTTTAAAATACAAAATACGTAATGTAAATATTGATTTTTCTTTAAAATATAGTTTTTTTGGGATAAAATAGATATTAAAGTATATAATTAGCCAAGTTTTCAAATTTAGTCAACTAGCCTATTTTTTAATTAATATAAAATGGTTGATACTTGCGAGCATGGGGTTTTAACAGGTAGGATTGGAAAAGTTTTACCAGAAGTTCGTTTGCAAATAAAGATTGGAGTCATCAGAACTTTTGACTGGGTGAATCGATTTTGATGATTCGATTTTATTTGAAAGCAGCGGGGGCAGCACATTGCCCGAAGACACGTGGAGCGCGTCAGTTTAACTCGCAAAAAAACCATATCAGTCTTAAATTTGCCTTAATAAAAAAAAATAGGACAATTGAAGTCGGTTTCTAGTTATTTTTGAACGCTTTACCTTGTTGTATAGATGTAATGTACCCTAAAAAGTATCTTTAGTCCGGTCGAGAATTTATACATTTACAAATTTTAAACGCCATAATAAAATAAAAATATTTTACATTCAGTCTATATGTCTGGCATACGAGTATATAAAATATCATTTACAATACAAGTTTGGAACTAAATTGGAACAAGAAAATTTACTTCGTTCCGGACCGGAAATAATACGCTTTGTTATTATTAGTTGATTATACAATAATACCATTAATGTTGTAAGCGTCGGTGGCGCAGTGGATAAGGCGCGGACTCTCAATCTGAGGGTACCGGGTTCGAATCCAGCCGTGTACCTATGAGTTGTTTTTCAATTCAAGTACATTATCCGATTGCTTAACGGTGAAGGAAAACATCGTGAGGAAACCTGCATGTCTTGAACAGGCATGTGAAGTCCGCCGATCCGCACTGGGCCCGCGTGGTGGACTATGGCCCATACACTCTCTGTAGGAGAGTAGGCATGAGCCCCTCCAGTGGGGACATATATAGGCTGTTGATGATGACCATTAATGTTTGATAAAGTTTAAGGAAATAAATAATCGTAGCTCCAACGTACAGTTCAGTTAATTTGATAAAATTTTGACGTGATAACGTCTTATTTTGTACAGTTTTCTTTGTAAACTTTATGAACAAATAAATGAATATGAATATAAATCGATAAACGCCGGCTGCACGCACGAAAAAGTGTCACGTTCCGCCTGAGCCGAGTGTGCAAGCGATAGCGCGGAACAAGTGAGGCACCAGGAGGCACGATCGGCCTAAGCGTTCGTCTTGAGACGCATCTCTTCATATGACGTTATCACGTAAAATTATCGTCCGTAAACCGACTTTACAGATAACCAATTTTTTGTTTAGTAACAGAGCATTTTCTATGTCCGCCTGGCAACTACTTCTATCATTTTACCTAAGTATGCCGACAAATAGCAGTGTTAATAGCACTGTTGTTTTTAGGTATGAAAGGTATCAGAGCCAGCGCCTCATTATAGCTTGGCTTCTGGGTGCGCACGCATCAGCCTTATTGAGGTGAGATGAAGGCCAAGTGAAAACCCATCATACGAAATAATTGTTTTCATACACGCACCATTGACCAAACAAGGTGTTCTATTTTGTGTCATTTTTTATTAACGCTAGCTAGTTTAATTTCATGTTGAAAACAATTTCATAATAGTTGAGAAACAATGGCACCGATTATTTTCTTATCTTTGACGCCATATACGCCATTAAACGAGCGCTGGTTCACGCGGTAGGTGTAAATATCTATCCGAAAATAAATAAAATTACAATGAACACTTCTTACTGTCTTATGCAGATGAAGAACTCTAAAAGGCTTTGAAAACAGTATTAAGACTGCTGCAATAGTCAAACTACTTATGTAGTCCCTTATTATAATAGGATCCTGACCATGTCATATAGTAGGACAAGATCACAACAGTAAAATTATGGATAAAGACAGTAAGGCATGATAGCCTTATCAGTAAACTTCCAGCTTATGGGGTAACTGCTGGCTTGTGCCTGTGGATATCGGACTTCCTGAGGGGCAGATCGATTCGAGTAGTCATTGACGGCTGCTCGTCTGATCTGCTGAGCATCAATGCTGGTGTCCCTCAGGGATCTGTTCTCTCTGCTACTCTATTTTTGCTGCACATCAACGACCTGCTTATAATGCCCGGTATCTTTGGGTACGCAGATGACAGCACAGTAACGGAGAGCTATGTGTCCACCGCACAGGCCAGTAGTCTGAACACCCGTTCCCTCAGAGAGGAAATGGTAGAACGTGTTGAACTGACGCTGAAGGCCGTGTCCGATTGGGGCGAAGCCAATTCAGTTAAATTCAATGCGTCCAAGACACAGGCGTGTCTGTTCACAGCGAAGCGGAGTCCATTTCATCTTGCTCCATCCTTCCAAAATGTATCCATACCGATAACAAACCGTCTCGAGCTCCTGGGATTGGAAATCGCGTCTGATCTCAATTTTGGGAGCTACATCGAGTCCATAGCAAAAACTGCGGCCAAAAAACTAGGCATCTTATCGAAGGTCAGACGGTACTTCCAGCCATCACAGCTCTTGAGTCTATATTGCGCTCAAGTAAGATCATGCATGCAATGCAAGAGTACCTCTGCCATCTTTGGGATGGCTCAGCTCGCTATCAACTAGCTGCTTTGGACTCGGTGGAGCGTCGAGCTATAAGACTGATAGGCAACGATACGCTACATAAGGCAAAGTTCCAAAGCCTCGAACATAGGCGTCAGGTTGCCTGCCTTTCGGTATTTTACAGGATACATTTTGGAGAGTGTGCGCAAGAGCTATTTTTGTTGATTCCACCTTCGCCGTTCAAGTACCGGTCAAACAGAAGAACAGCAGACCTTCTCCCGTACACTGTAGATATTCCTACAGCTCGCACGAAGCGTTTCGCTTCCACATTTATCGTGCGTACAGCAAAAATATGGAATACACTACCGGTTGCCGTGTTCCCCGAAAATTACAACTTGGGAATCTTCAAAAGAAGAGTAAATAGGCACCTTCTAGACCAACACTTAACATCTTCGACCTCATCGTCACTTACCATCAGGTGAGATTGAGGTCAAGTGTTGGTCTATCTTCAATAAAAAAAAAGTCATTTTTTAACCTCCACGCAAAAAGAGGGGTGTTATAAGTTTGACGCCAATGTCTACATGTTTGTCTGTGGCATCGTACTCGTAGGTCTCGAACGGATGGACCGATTTTGTTGCGTTTTTAACGTGAAAGCAAGTTTCTTTGCTTTGGTTCTTAGCTATATCAACTGATTTTAGGCATAATTGGTATAAAATGTTTGGTTTTAAATTTACGTTATGATTGCGTAGTTTAAAAAAAATTAAATCACTTGTTAGAAAAAGATACTTAACTCCTTACGAGAGAAACCGTGTATGTGTAATTTCCATCCAGTAAAAAAATGTCGGTAGTCATCCTCGGCGTAAGTCGAGGAGCCTTGGGAACTCCAGCATACCAGTGCTCCTCTCGGGCTTTGCATTCAGACCTCCCTTTGGCCAGTCAGTCACGACGTCTCCACAATATCAATAAAGTCTTATAAGCACTATATAGTTCAACTCGATCGTGACAATCTCCAATCCCTTGACTCTACACATCTGACTCTGAAAATTGTCCGGTCAAGCTGCCTTATGGTTAATGGTTCATAATCGAGATTGTCATTCATGAATATTCAATACTTATAGATTTGCTTTGTCTGCATGGAGTTAAGAAATGATCCCACCGGAACCACTCAATGAATCAGGATACAAATTCTATGTTACTCGCTTTCCCCACTCACCATCATAGAGCTGCTTTCTCCACGCGTCAGTACTTTGTGCTGAGTCCTAAGATTTATAACTCAATAAACAAAAAACTAAAAATAGTAGGTTTGGGTAAAACCGAAACCAAAGTAAAAGTAGAAAAACATAGTATCTCCCTAAACTACGCAGACACTGAAGTGATACTCTCACACACACACCTCACCACATTCAAATTTACAATAATTTAAAAATATACATTGTTCGCGTTTTTTCACACTAATCTATGTACTTTGTTATGAAATCAATCACCGACCTATTTAAACAAATTATGTAACGGATCCTAGCATGCTTAGTCCACGGAGGAACCCCTTTTCCCAAATAACATGATATTTCCTAGTTTGGGAGATTGTGACACATTATGACCTTAGAAACATGCAGGCTCTATAAATAGAGAATACATACATACATACGTTACTGTAACCAGTGATTGTTATATATTTATTAATTATATATATATATATTTTATTATTATATATATACATTAATCTTATGTTACACATTTAAATATGTAGCGATGTTACTAAGGTACAGAATTAGCACAATAAATACTTTTTTTGTTGTTACTTTTCTATGCAAATTACGAACAAAAATTTACATCTCCTTTCAACATGATTGGTCGTGCAAGCTGCTGAAGCGTCTATGTATTAGTGTTATTAAGATCTCAAGTGACAGTACGACCGTTAAATGTTGTGGCTCGTTTAACCGGATTATATAAATGGATAGGATATCGTAATTGTATTTAAATGTCTATTTATGTACTTATGGCTACATGTGTGGCGGTGGCAGAAAATGTAGAAGACAGACATGTAGAGCTCTGAGCCATGTTTTAATTATTTGTATAGTGTGTCCAATAAAATTGTTTTTTTATCCGTGCAATAAATTTTCTCAACCAAATTGGTTTTGTTATCATATCGAAGTCGAATTCGGGTCAAGCTCCAATATCCTACATATATAATGAAGTGATGTGCACGCACAAGCTTAGGGCCTTGAAATGATTTGATTTAGATAGGCAGCACATAGACTGGTTTTGATGATTTAGCAAGTTTATCATGACCATAAGTTATAACGATAAAAATTGGTTGTCTGTAATGTCGGTTTATGTATGATAATTATACGTGACAACGTTATAAGAAAAGATGCGTCATTAAGCCGAACGCTTAGGCCAATCGTGCCTCTCTATTGTTTGTTCTGCGCTCTCGCATGCACGCTCGGCTCAGGCGGAAAGTGACACTTTTTCGTGCGTGAAACTGCGTTCATCAATTTATAAGACGTTGGAACGTCAAATAAGATTTTACAAATGTTACATGTCTACAAGACTAGCTTTTGCTCGGGACTTACTTACACGGGAACTACTTGCTCGATCAGGATAAAAAGCAGCATATATCCTTTTTAGATTTATCCGTATTCAAATCAAGTCATTCTCACTCTTCGTTACGCGGTAAAGGAAGGGCACAATATACATATTCTAAGTAAAAAAATCGGCCAAGTGCGAGTCGGACTCGCGCACCGAGGGTTCCGAACAGAATATGAATAATTAACATACTGAAAACCATGCTCTACCGAAAATATAAGTCCGATTAAGGAACCAACTTACTTTGCTGTTACATAACATACCCGATGTATGGCTTTCAACTACAAAGTTTAGTTTTCGTTCCATCTAGTAGGCGGACGACCTGGTAGACGTTTCCCGGTACGTGGTCGCCACTCGAGAAACTTTACTCCCCGCCGGTTATCGGTTCTTCGAGCGATATGGCCTGCCCATTGCCACTTCAGCTCTCTCGTGACTCGTCGAGCTATGTCGGTAACCTTCGTTCGTCTACGTTTTTCCACATTCCAGACCTTATCACGTAGAGAAAATCCGAGCATAGCTCGTTACATTGCTCGCTAAGTGACTTTGAGCTTGTTTATTCGGCCTTCGGACCCCCTGCCCCGCCGTTACCGTGACCGCTACCGTAGTCAGGAATAGCGGGGCCGCCGGGGACTTATATAACGGTATGTATATTTAATTAGGCACAGAATTAGATAATGTTTTAGTCATGTTTATCAAAACAATGCGCAGTTACAATATGTGGTGTCTTCGAGTACATATCGGTCGTTGAGAAAAACAAACTTCAACGACTTTAATTAATTTTATTTTACAAAAAACAAGTTTTAGCAGTTCTTGATCTTGAAGTAGGTAGAAAAGAATTGACATTGACAGTCGAGACGTCAGAAGTCGTGTTGCGCGTTTGTGAAGCCAGTTGGTGTGCTTGCGCGTAAACATGTGGCTAATTAGATTAATCTAAAACTGGGACATTATCCATATCCACGTGCATTACATTTGCTTGACCGAATTATTTACAAATGCATCCTATATTGAACGAGTCGTGGTAACGCACTTGGGTAGAGCGTCAGTCCTTGAATAATCAAGATCTGGGTTCGATCCTGGCTCGTACCAATGAGTTCAAATTTTTCATTTGGAATTTTTGTACGAATGATAAAATCATTACCATTGGGTTTACGGTCAAGGAAAACACCGTGAGGGAACCTGCACACTCCTGAGAAGACATTCAAAGGTGGGTGTGAAGCCTACCAATCCGAACTGGTCCCGCGTGGAGTATGGCTCATACACTCTCTGTAGGAGAGTAGGCCTGAGCCCATGCAGTGGGGACGTATACATATAGGCTGTTGTTGATGACGATGCAATATAGTATAGTAGTTCCAACTTGGGAATATTTGATAGCTTACTATTTTATGCAAGAAGACATTAATATCATAATATGTGGATGTAACGTAATCTGTAGGCTGATTTGTAGGCAACGCAGTTGTACTAATATCACTGGAGGCGGTTTGTTTCCGAACGGGGTATCTATGACAGTAATCAGTTCCGTGGTACGAGCTTTACTGCGCCCGCCTAGACCCAATATATTAGCTATCAATCTTATCTAAATCTATCGCCAAACAACACTGCTAATCGCACCGTTCTGAAGGATAATGATGAAATAAGGTATATTTTAGCAACCGTATCACTAAGTTTGTGACGGATTTTTTTATAATTTCTGAAAGACCTATTAAGACTCCCTTAGGTTTTCCTGTAATATAGGTATTTACACAAAGTTATGTCTACTGTCATTACTGATTACACACACACACATACATGTCATCAGACCTTAATTTTTCGTAAAAGCAGCTAGCTATATTAGTATTTAATGCCTTTTTATGAGTAGTTCTTGTATATTTATTTATTTATACCGGCGATCTCGGAAACGGCTCTAACGATTTTGCAGAATATGTATGAGTTTTGGAGGCAAAAATTAATCTAGATTAAGTCTTATGTCTGGGGAAAGGCGTGTTTTCGAGTTTTCACGCGGTTTTATTTCGCATTATTCGACGCAACATATGGTCGCCAATTTCACACAATCGGGAATAAGCGCCGTGGGCAAGCGGATAAGGCGAAAGATCGAAAACCACAGGTATTTAGGTTCGAATCCCGGTATTTAATATTTTTTGTATTTATTTAAGTTATTTTAAGACAAAACCAAAATTGTACTTTTGGCCAAAAACTTCGAGCAAAGCTCGGTCGTTGCTCGCCCAGGTACTTGTAATAATATACAGGTTTAAGAGGCTATGTTGGTAAGACCACGTGGTCGGTTTCAAGGTTAAATTGTTTTGTAGCTGTCCCTCTCCGAGCCCTATCCTACCCGAGCGCGTACGGTGAGACAGCATACATTATGCGATGTTATCCACCCGTTATTTGGATGTTTCGTAGTCCATGGATCATTTGAAGGATACAGTATATTATGTAACCATTTTTTTTATACAATATACTAATGAAATTTCAGATGTCGATGGTTTTTCCAAATTGTTCTAAATTGATTCATACTCTTGTAAATCAGGTTCAAAGTTGGGGCTTTTTATTACCGAAAAATACAATACTTTGACGCCCTGTAACTCTGGAAGTAAATATTTAAACGAAAATCTGACTCACCACCGACACAGATATTTGTTCCTAGATTGTGTCTTGAAAATTTCATAGATTTTCATAGCTTAATACTCAAAATATGACTGGACTACGTTTGTATGGGCGCTTTGACAACAGCATAGCCTCTTAACACAAAATTCAATTGTGTTGCAGGTATTGGCTGGACGAGTTCGACCGCGCTGCGCGTGAGAACCGAGATCCGTCGCTATGGAAGGCTATGAGACGTGCGTACTGGCTGTCTTACATGCCGTCCGCCTTCTACGTCGTGACCATTGCGATTGCCAGGTACCATATCCACTACATAGTATTGTGCTGAATCAGGATCATTCCAGGTGCCAGGCTGATCCAAGGAGAATACAAAAACCACAGCCAAATTTTGTGTTATTTTATTATGATACGAGTTTAATCAATGGTAAAACCTTAAAATGAGTAGTTACTTTATTACATTCAAATAGATGTTTTTGACAACTGTTGACTAGGCGTCTGTTCGCTGAGAGGTGAGGGGCTTTATAAAGAAAATTGGCCAAGTGCGAGTCGCCCTCGCGCACGAAGGGTTCCGTACAGAATATGGATATTTAAAATACGGAAAACCATAAATAATAATATACGCCCAACAATCCTCTAACGAATGCGCCTCGATTTTCAGTAGTAGTAGTAGACGAGTACGACACTAGATGGCACTAGAAGTATGTTACATCGCACGTCTAAAAAAATCACGTTTGTTGTAGGGGAGCCCCCCTTAAATATTTATTTTATTCTGGTTTTTAGTATTTGTTGTTACAGCGGCAACAGAAATACATCATCCTTGAAAATTTCAACGGTCTAACTATCACGGTTCATGAGATACAGCCTGGTGACAGACGAACAGCCAAGTCTTAGTAATAGGGTCCCGTTTTTTATCCTCTGGGTACGGAACCTTAATAAAATACAATTTTAAAACTTAGTATAGCTGCAGATCTAGACCAGTTAAATTTAAGTAAAACGTTGTATATTTCTTTATTATTTTATTTTATTAAAGGCAAAATATTAAATGTATGTGTAATGTGTGTGTGACTATTTCATGTTATATTACATACAAAAGACGAGATAGTAATTTTTGATTAAAATTTTGGAAAATTTTGGAAATTCCCTATGCTTACGTCCACAGGTAGACACAGGGATAGTTTTCGCAGTTGACTAAAATTGTCTAAAAACTTCACTTTTGACCAAATTTGAACGTCAGTTGTTGGATTGAATAGCACTTGAAAACAACCGAAGCTATTGTATACAACAACGTGTTTTTCGGAACAAATGTGAAACGTTACGTGTTAAAATTATTAGCGTGATTCAAAATGTGCCTAATATAACGTTTTGGGCCTGGAATTTGCTTTGGCAGTCTCATTGAAAATTAGCGCGATTGGCCCCTGACGACATGGTTGAGAATGGTAGGTAGTCGTTGGTATTCCAATCAGCTGAAATCAAGATAAAAATCTAAACTTACAACTTAGCTATGTTGTATAATTGTTATGCCTTGACCATCATAAAAGATAAAAGGCAGTCAGTTACGGCAACGAAACGATTGCCACGCAAGGCCAATTAAATGATTCGCCGGTCGAATGATTTGTTGTACTTATCATTTTAATTTGTAGCAGCGTATACGCGTTCTGCGAGAGGATCTAGGCCAATATATACAACACGCATGTGTTCAAATTGATGATAATGTATGATAACATCGGTTTGAGTTAATTGAAACGTTTGGCCAGTAATTTGACGTCACGTATAATTTTACATTCAAATAAATAACTATTACAAGGTAGGGGTCGGCGAAGCTGATATGGAATGTTTGTTCTAAGCAACCGGATGAAACATATTCATAATATTTCAAGGGCACGTAAAACAATTCTATTATCGAAATAAATAAAAATGTTAATAACTAATGCATGTCATGTTCGGAGCGCATACGTAAGCTAATGACGATTTTCACGAAAATGACACGTTCCGCGAACGTATGGAGCCAAGGCTTGGTCTTGTACACTTATAATTTTAAAAGGCCATTATCATAAAAAAGAGATTCAGTTAACATTTTTAGGGTGCCGTACCCAAAGTGTAAAAAGGGACCCTATTACTAAGGCTTGGCTGTTCGTCTGTCACCAGGCTGTATCTCATGAACCGTGATAGTTAGACAGTTGAAATTTTCACAGATTATTTGTTTCTGTTGCCGCTGTAATAACAAATACTAAAAACCAGAATAAAATAAATATTTAAGGTGGCTCCCATACAAATACATGCTACTAGCGCCATATAGTATCGTACTCGTCTACTAATGCTACTGCCAAACTAAATTGTGCATATTATTATTTATGGCTTTCCGTATTTTCAATATCCACATTCTGTACGCAACCCTTCGTGCGCGAGGCTGACTCGCACTTGGCCAATTGTTGTATATTTTAGTTTAGTTTATTTATACAAATACACATTAAACGCACGAAACAGCTAAGACTTAAAGTTGAAGACAAAGATAGCGTCAATAAAATGACATTTGACGCTGTCACTTAATACAAAAAGAATAATTTTGTACAATTAAAATGAATGCAAAAATGATATTCTAGTATATTTCAATACATATTTAGATTATTACTTGATTTTTAAATAGTGTACAAGTGCAGGCCAAATTTGAAACGTCTATTTTCTCTACTAGTTGCTGCCACTGTGGCAAGAGGTCTGCCATCTCAGAGATGTGTTTTTTCTTTTGTTATTACGTATTCATGTTTATTCTGTCGGTACACGGTTTGGTTTGTGGTCGGCCTGTCCGCCTGGCTAGCTACCACCTTTTACCTAATTCTGCTGCCAAACAGAAGTGTTAATAGCACTGATGGGTTCCGGTATAAAAGGTAGCAGAACGAGCGACTCATTAACATGACATTTCTGGGTTAGCACTATTTCCATCCAACGACTTTATCGTCACCATCAGGTGCGGAGAAGGTTCTGAATTCGACTGTATGTTTTCTTGAAATGAATGGTACGAGATCATTCCGCCATTTTTTTTATTTTATTTAAACAGTTTATTGTACACGGAAAATATTTACATAACACAAAAACAGAAAAAGAAAAAAAAGAAAAAGAAATTTCCTCCAGCCAAACCAATTATTAATCGATTTTGATAATTCTTTTCTTGTTTGGTAGAGCTTACTTCAGAGGTGATCATATATAAATTTTATCGAAATACTTTTGCTTTTTGAGAAAATCAACAAAAACAAAATATGTTATGGGCGATGAACGCTGTATACTTTTACGGCAGTTGAAGTTGGTTCCTTAGTTCTTTTTGAACGCGTTAATGATTATGCTACAAATTCATTTGTGCACAGGACAGTCCAGCCGATGCTGTTCACAAACCTGCTAGGGTACTGGTCTGTGGAGTCAAACATGGAGCTGATTGACGCCGGGTTCTACGCGCTCGCAATGCTGGGGCTCAATTTCGTCAGCATGATGTGTCAGCACCACAACTCACTCTTCGTGCTACGGTTCTCCATGAAGATCAAAGTCGCTTGCTCATCGCTACTATACAGAAAGGTAACATCATCATCATCATCCGTCAGTAACCGTCCACTGCTGGGCATGGGCCTCCTCCATGCTATGCCACATTAACCGGTACCGTGCCACTTGTATCCAGCGACTTCCAGCAACCCTAACTAGGTCATCAGTCCATCTAGTAGGGAGACGGCTCGGTATACGCTTCCCAGTACATGGTTGCCATTCGAGAACTTTTAATCCCTATTGCTACTTTAGCTCATTGACTCCTCGAGATACGTCGGTGACCCTTATTCATCTACGGATATCCGCATTCCGGATCATATCACGTAGAGGAATTCCGAGCAATTATTACGAGATTATTTATTCGGCCCACAGTAAAGGACCACCGCAATGAACCCATACTAATATTATTCATTCAAAAGTAAGTTTGTGTGTCCTGCCTTTCCGTCGTAAATGAATGACTTGATTTTTTGTGTCGGTATAGTTGAAGAGCACATATGCTTCGTTATATCCCGATTGAGCATGTAATTCCCGTGGGATACTTTCCAAAATCCACGCGGATGAAGTCGCGGGCAAAAGCTGGTAATATATTAATCGTCCCGCCTACTGATATCGTATCACGATGGATATATTTGAAGAATTTGTACGGTCATCGTCGTTTTATCAAGAACCCTTAAATTCGTCATCGAATTATTATAAATGAACAAGTAGTTGCAGTTTGATATGTATCTTAAGTAATTACAAGTAGTTGGAGTCAAAATCTCTTCAAGGTTATAATGAACAGGATGTTTCTAGGGAAGCGTGACTGTGTCCTGGGCCGATCTTAGAATTGGGTATGCCCAAAAAATAATTCGCGTTTATATTATTACATATTTTGGATGAAAACACAAATCTAAGAAACTGTTTTGAATATTTTGCTTCTTAGATCACTAGATATATGATTTAATCATTGGTTTTAGATCTAACTTGATCACGACACCGCGTGAACTTATGACGTCATAAGTTCATACACTATGGAGCGAATCACCCACGTGTTAGTTTGATTAAATCATGAAATGAACACGGTGTCCTTAGTATGTCAACAAAAGTGTTAACTATCAATGTCAACCCTATTTTGCAAGTTTTGAGTATTTAGAAATATGTTTCATTACGAAATGTATGAATGTGGGGTCAAATGAATGTCATTGTGTTTTTTTAAGAAATTATAACATAAACTTCAACTAATTCGAAAAGTAAATAAGAAAATTTAATGTAAAATCAAAATATCTCCAAATGGATTTTTTATTTTCATGCCTTATAAAAATATTTACATACCCAATTGCCCACATCATGAAATAGTGGTATTTCATGAAATATTACACTGTCACTGACTACCTCATGAGGTGGCTTGGTTAGATCAATGAATAGAAGTCGTTTCTCGATTATCGATCTCTCAACTAAATTCACGACTATTTCATGAAGTGCCTATAAAAGTATAATCATATCGTAGAAAATTTTTATACTGTTCGACGTCAAAGGCGCTGGCATCACTTCAGTAAAGAATTCTTGCGGTAAAGAACAAGGGATTCGGCAGCATGTAAAATATAGTATCCATTGATGGCATCCGTATTGAATATGAATTTTGGAAACCAACTATTTAGTCAGTTAAGAATAATACTGGATATTTTAAGAGAACATCGACAGAGATAAAGATATTTTTGTCTACTTTAGTCACCTGTGGTAAACAACTGTGATTGGCCGAATGGTAGATGACGTCAACAACTTGTAAACAGTTGCATATAGTCTCAACAGTAGTCAGCAACCAAAGATTACAAGCAGGTGACGTCACGATGAAATGAGGCGCCATATTGTCAGAAGCGTTTTCGCTGGTTTTTGTTTCCGTTTCTTATTGCGCTATATACACTGAGCCGAATAACCAGGCTATGAAATATGTAAGTGAAGGTAAAATATACATTTTCTATATAGTCTTTAGATCAGTGATTAACGAAGAACACTTTAAAAAAGTCAATAACCCTTTCACATTACAGAAGAAATTGCTGTAATATGGCGATACGATTGGAAAATTCATAATTGTTTACTTATAAAGAAAAATGCGCTAAAACATCTTGCAATATATACTCGTAATCATCCAGCCGAACGTGGGTGAACAAATCTTCAAACAAAGACGATCAAACGATATGACCAGTACTGGTTGGCCACATTATGAAATACCTCCATTTCATGAAACGATCAGTCAAGTCAGTCAATGAGTCAATGAAGTCTTTTGCATATAGAGATTTTTGAAGTTTTACAAATTACTACATATTTTGGCCACCATTATTGGTGACCCTGACATGACCCTATAGGCGGAGCAGCACTCTATACCACTGACTAAATAGCCAATTTTCCTTTCAGCTTCTGCGTTTGAATCAGGTGTCGGTTGGTGACGTAGCAGCTGGAAAGCTGGTGAACCTGCTCTCCAACGACGTGGCTAGATTCGACTATGCTTTCATGTTCCTTCACAACTTGTGGGTGATTCCGATACAAGCCGCTGTGGTGCTCTACTTCATGTTCGAGGCGGCAGGATACGCGCCATTTGTGGGACTTTTCAGTGTGGTACTGGTGATTCTTCCATTGCAAGGTATGTCCAATCAACTCCTGCATCAGCCCATTCCTGAACACAGATATCCCTACTTTAGTGCCTAACCACCACGTTTGGTAGGCGTATTGGTGATCGCCGTAAGGTGTTAGCCAAGGAATTGATTGACGCTACTTACCTTCTCCTTCATTCGTCTTTATGTTGCCATTTACGACACACATGGGGTGATTCTGTTCTACATTCAAAGTGCAATATAAATCTATGCTGTGAGTTCCTGCATCGAGTTGAAGCGCGGGTGACGTGGGGGAAGACAGTCCGAGCTACATTAATCTGAAGGTTTCCCCAAAATGATTATTGACGTGCACTCAATATTTCAGCTATCCTCACGCAGTTCACTGCAACCATTAGACGGCAGATCGCTACTAGGACTGATAAGCGAATAAAGTTAATGACTGAAATTATCAACGGTATTCAGGTAAAGTAACATGTTTGCAACAATATACTCATTTTTAAGTAATCATAGTTAAGGTTGGCTAAACTTGTATATCTACTCGTACAGTTCTGCAGAAAATACATTTTTTATATATAATGTATTGGCTACACAATTGGAGTAATAATCCTGGAGTGAAATTCACGAGATACAAACAGCTATACAACCTCACCCTAGGCTGACAATGTCTAGTTTGCTAGGCAACAAGGATCAATATCGAATGACGTTAACAAGGACATCCTCGAATCGAATCGGATGTAAGGATCCTTAGTGAATGCGCCCCCTGACTTTTTGTCCGCTTAGGTCTTATCTCAATCTACCGCAAAGAGTGATAGCACTGATGTGTCCCGACAGAAAGATGACATAGCAATGCCTTGAAAAAACCTGATATTAATCTGGGTTCGTCTACAGACTTATGGCCACGTGCCATCAGGTATATAAGGCAAATGCACTGTGTATATAAAACAAATAAAAAATTTCAGGTTATAAAGATGTACGCGTGGGAGATACCGTTCCAAGCAGTGGTACGCGCGACACGAGCTTTTGAAATGGTCGCCCTCAAGAAGGGAATGTTCGTTCGAAGCATGTTCCTTGGGTTCATGATGTTCACGGAGAGAACTATCCTATTCGTGACCTGCTTGACCCTCGTTCTCACTGGCTCCATGGTCACTGCTACTACCGTAAGTAGAACAATGACTTATTATTCGTACCAGTACTTACTGAGACAGTTTTAATCGTAAGTCTAGAACAATGACTAGTCTAGTAAGTCTAGTAAGTCTAGAAAGAAGTGACTTATTATTTGTACCAGTACTTATTGAGATAGTTTTAATCGTAAGTCTAGAACAATGACTTATTATTCGTACCAGTACTTATTGAGATCGTTTTAATCGTAAGTATAATTAATGTATAACATAGTCACACTGTCTCGTGTGTCACTGTGTGGTTTGCTAAACGTCACTCTCGAAGTGACAATGACTGGCAGTGTAACAGGAGCCGTGAGCGAGTGCGGACGATCGGTAGTAGCGTGGGCATTGCCGAGCCGTTGTCCAATACCAAGTAAGACAATGTTTGGCCCAAGATATAATGAAGTTTCGTATAAGGTTAAGGCATTAAAGGCGATCAAAAAAATATCTAAATTATGTCTAGAACTTGTGGTCGCTTTAAACAGAATCACTCCATGTCATACTTATGAGTGTCGTAAAAGGTGAATAAATTAAAAGTGGATGGGCGAAAAAATTGCTATTCATATCAACAACGCCTGCAAACTTGCCAAGCTATATGTGCTTATTATGGCCCGTTGAGTCGACCTATGGAAGGCCCATGTACAGCAGCGTCAATGGTGACGGCCTAAGTTACCCCATCAAACTATTTCTTGGTTTCATATATTTATTTTATTTTCAGATATACCCTATCCAGCAATACCTCAGCATAATCCAGATAAACCTGACTATGATCCTGCCGCTAGCTATAGCCAGCATCTCCGAGATGCTGGTCGCCTTGGAGAGGATACAGAGCTTCCTAGTTTTAGGTAATTTCTACGTTTTAGGGTCCCGTACGTTTAGAGCTCAGCTGTCCGTTAGTCTGTCACTAGCTGTATTTTGAATCGTAATAAGTAAATACTTAAAATCTTCACTGAATTTCTCTACGTGATAAGGTCCGGAATGAGGAAATCCGTGGACGAACGAAGGTTACCGACATAGCTCGACGAGTCAGTGAGCTGAAGTGGCAATGGGCAGGCCACATTGCTCGAAGACCCGATAACTGGTGGGGGTAAAGGTTCTCGAGTGGCGACCACGTACCGGTACACGTCTACCAGGCCGTCCCCGTACTAGATGGTCCGACGACCTGCTTAGAGTCGCAGGGAGTTGCTGGATGCAGGTGGCTCGGGACCGGTCGATGTGGCGTACCATGAGGGAGGCCTACATTAAACGTGTTTACAGCGTTTTTGCTCGATCTTGCGTTATATATTATAAGGTGATACGGAACCCTTTTTTTACTTAGATACGGAATCCATTAGCATGTTTAACCCCTGACGACCCTTAACAAAAAATCATGTCAAAATTCTAAGATACTGTATGCATATTTTTTTACTAAAACAGGAGCGACAAGTTTTCTTGTCATTTATATCTAAATGCATATTATTCCTTTTATAACTTTAAATACTTCGGCGTTGTAATCTAAAGGAACGAGTTAAATAGTATTCTTTGAAGACAAGCTTTACCTTATTCTTATGTTTCCTTTGTGCGCTTTATTAAATACGTTTTTCGTTTTTAGGTTTCTGTACCCAAAGGGCGACCCAAAATGCGACCCTATTACTAATACTGTCTGTCACCAGGCTGTATCTCATGAACCGTGATGTTAGACAGTTGAAATTTTCACAGGTGGTGTATTTCTGTTGCCACTATAACAACAAATACTTAAAAATGGCCAAGTGCGAGTTGGACTCGCGCACCGAGGGTTCTGTACAGAATATGGATAGTTAAAATATGGAAAATCACAAATAATATGCACCGAACAATCCCCTAACGAATTCTCCTAAATACATACCATTTTCGATTTCAATGTTTTAGTAACGCCATCTAGTGTCGAGTAGCAAAACTAATTCTCACCACCAGATGACGTCTCCAAAAAATCACGTTTGTTGTATGGCAGCCCCCTTCAATATTTATTTTATTCTGTTTTTAGGGTTCCGTACCCAAAGAATAACCAACGGGACTGTAGGGTTCTACACTCGCGCTAGATTGCTGCTAGTTAGATGCTGAGTTTGATGCTGTGAGTGTTATTTAGAATGTTTGGATGGAGAGAGGTGAAATAAAACCGATCCGTTTGCTTGCTAATTGAACACTGATTTAATAATAAAATGTTAGCTAATACGAGTATTAGTTATTGCCGGCGCATGCTAATGCCGGACAGCTGTCGATGCAGTTTTGTACGTTGGCTCGTACAGGGACCCTATTACTAACATCATTCGTTACGAAAATTCGTTGAATATTGAATTGTTGGTACAGAGGAACGCGAGGATCTAAGACTCACGCCAAGTCACAATGGCATTAACAACAAGCTGACGTTCAGCTCCAAGGAGAAGCCCAACGACGCCGGCGTCATCGTCCCAAAGAAGTTTTTACAGAAAAAAGATATGAACGACGGCATTGCAGCCGGTAAGATTGTTGAGTTTAAAAATCTTCTCTAAAGACGAGACGAAGACGAGACGTTAAAGAATTTTGGACATGTAATTGCAGATCTGGTGGTAGTCCCACCTCGCAAGTCGATCGCAGGTGACTATGCAATCGAAGTGTGTGGGATGAACGCCTCCTGGACTAACAGTAAGGAACCATCAGAAATGACGCTTAAGAATGTCTCTATGCGAGTAAGGAACGGAAAGCTGTGCGCCGTCATCGGTCCTGTAGGGTCTGGAAAGGTGAGTTTAACACACATAATGAACACACTTCCACACACCTTATTGTCAGTTTTAAGATGTTTATAGCTACAATTTTATTAGTTTTAATGTTTTTTTTTCCATAATTCATTTTTAAGGTCAAATATTGTTAAACTTTTCTTTTTACATACTTTATATTTCTAAGCAGTCTGAAATGTATTTCATTACTCAGTCTTCTGCTGCAGCTATTTTCCGCGGGGAAGAGTGGGGCCTCCTAATACAAGTATTATCCATACTTAAAAGGAGAGCCTCCACGTACTGTATATACATATAGAAAGGTTGTAAACGAAATAAACTTTTTTTGAAACCCAAGTGTCCGTCAGTTTCTCCTGCACAGGGCTATCTGTAACTTATGAACCGTAATAGAGAAGGGCTTGGAATTTCCACTTACCGAAAAGGCTTACTAAGGCCTGTATAAGGACCAATATTAAACATGCGAAAAACATAATTAAAATTTTTAAATTACAAGACATGTAATTTTTGGCCCTTTGTGCGCACTTGGCCAGTTTTTCCGTATTCCTAAGTTTATAGAGTTTTTTTGCTTGTTCACGCACCGTTCACCGTTGGTCACAGACTTCTCGTTAAGCTCAATTTTGCATTGCACTCGTATTTAGTAAATTGACTGTAGGTGAACGTTTTTATCTAATCTTTTACTGTCGGACTTCAATTCCTTTTGAAGACTGACCTAGATGGTAGAATCTAAACGGATTTGAAATTATTACATGCAATAAATCATGTACCAATAAATTAATATATTACTTGACTTATTTAAACTGAGCCCTGTCATAAACTGCATTTTAGAAATTGACTGTATTTTTTTTTCAGTCTTCACTTCTGCAAGTGCTTCTGAAAGAATTGCCAGTCACATCAGGCAGCTTCCAAGTGCAAGGCAGGATATCATACGCTTGTCAGGAATCCTGGCTGTTCCCGGCCACCGTAAGGGAGAACATATTATTCGGGATGCCGTATGACGCACAAAAATACAAAGAGGTAAATATTACAGTAATATTACTTCGTATTTTCTATTGAATTAAAAGTGACTATTTATCAGCTGAAAGAGTTGCTTAATTGTCACTCCAAGGTTATTATTGGGGTCGTGATTGTGTTGTAGTACTAGAATAACACTATTTTTGTGTGTGTTGCAGTCTTTAAAGATAGCATGAAGACCCTGAGCTGATTAGTATTCTTCAACCACATTTTTATTATTTATACCTTTAAACGAGCAATTATTTTTGGGAAGACTAACAGTATATAGTATATACATAAATAATGTATTTTATGAGTATCTATAAACTAATAAAAAGTCTCCACATGTATAAATCTAGATAATTTCTATAGGGTCTAATAAAAATACTACAGTAATAAATAATCTAAAAAAGAAACAGAAATATAAGTTGAGTATCGGAATACGGGTACAGATTATATACTAACTACAGGTTCAAATACATACTACTATTATTACTAATAAATACAACCTAATTGCTTAATTGCTAATTACAGAAGGAAAGTATTATACGAGTATATATATAATCTGCGCTCGAGCATAAGCGTCGTGGTCATTTGGTCAAGTGCTCTAGACGCAAAATAGTCATTCACAGGTGCCCGGGTTGAATCCCGGCCCGATACAAAGTTTTTAATGTTCTGTGTTTTTGTTATTGTATTTTAGCCAAAAAATCCGGTCATTGATTTCTCAGGTTTTACGAAAGTTTCAATTATGAAATTGGGCAAATGTTAAAAGCTATAGGGTTTAATCGAGTAAATAACGTTATCAAAACATGATTGGTGACTTTTCTTCGATAAATTTCGCCTTGGCTGAAACACTTTTTTCGTCACTTTACATGTAAATTTTATGATGATTTGTAGGTAAACTTAGTTTGTAGAACCCATCGCTCACGCCTTTCCTCCTTCCGCAGTGAGAACGGGAAATGTGAAATCACTGTCTTGTATTTAGGTATTTCTGAGTTGTACCTCGTCTTCAATAATAAATTAATACAATTATTTTAACCAACTTACTACGCTAGTTATATAATCAGCGTCGGTGGCGCAATGGATAAGGCGCGGACTCTCAATCTGAGGGTACCGGGTTCGAATCCAGCCGTGTACCTATGAGTTGTTTTTCAATTCAAGTACATTATCCGATTGCTTAACGGTGAAGGAAAACATCGTGAGGAAACCTGCATGTCTTGAACAGGCATGTGAAGTCCGCCGATCCGCACTGGGCCCGCGTGGTGGACTATGGCCCATACACTCTCAGTAGGAGAGTAGGCCTGAGCCCCTCCAGTGGGGACATATATAGGCTGTTGATGATGATATAATCAGCACCCCCCCCCCCCCATATGTCCCCACTACACGGTCTTAGGCCTACTCTCCTACAGAGAGTGTATGGGCTACCACACGGGCCCAGTGCGGATTTATTAGACTTCGCACACACCTTTGAACTTCTTCTCAGAAGTGTGCAGGTTTCCTCGCAATGTTTCCCTTCACCGAAAAGCCAATGGTAATGATTTCTATCATTCGTACATAAATTCCAAATTAGAACTCATTGGTACGAGCCAGGATCGAACCCAGACCTCGATTGTACAAGGACTGACTTTGTACCCAACTGAGCTACCATGATAGTAATTTTTAATAGTTGCACTGATTGTGGAGTGCTGGAAAATTTTGGTCCAAACCAATGTTTGGTCGATTTTCAGACCTCATTACAATGATAAGAATGAGAGCTTTGTTTTTATCGTACTTTCTAAAGCGGTTGACTGTTGTCAGGTTTCCAGAGTATGCTGTCTGGTGCCAGACTTCAAACAGTTCCCATACGGAGATCTGTCACTGGTTGGAGAGCGTGGTGTCTCCTTGTCTGGAGGTCAGAGAGCCAGGATCAACCTGGCTAGAGCTGTCTATAGAGAGGTGAGTGCACTTGCTATCGGAACACAGAAATGGGTCTAAAATTCTAAATATAAACACCACATGTCTTTCCATAGGTTTCCTAAAATAAAATTGAGGGAAACTTGCTTGCGTTGCCGCAGCAGAATATTGTTCTATAGAAAGCTATGAGTACAGCTGCAGGCAATAAGATTGTTAATAAGAGGGATAAGAGTATAATTAGGTAACTAGAGTGTCTTGAGGAGTAATTGTGCGGGAAAAAAAATGTGTGATCCTTGCACTTTCAGAAATACTTCCGACAATTAAATTAAAATTTTAAAAAACTTACGCGATAACAAAAAATACATCAGCTGATACTCTTCAAACAGACATACAAACTTATAACACCCCTCTTTTTGTGTCAGGGGTAAAAACAACAACAGATTTTAATGTGATCTTCAACCTGACTAACTTAATCGTCCTAGGAGTAATTTGTCTCTTCCCGTCAGGCGACATAAAGCGCATAGCATGAACGATGATAGAAATGATCAATGTCTATTTTTAAAGCCCTGTTAAGAGCTGTTTTGTTTGTTAATTGTCTGTTTAGAGCACGTGGCCGTGTTCAAGTTTGCATTGTTTTGTAGCTGTCCCTATCCAAGCCCTATCCTACCCGAGCGCGTACGGTGAGACAGCATACACTACGCGAAGTTATCCACCCGTTATTTGGATGTTTCGTAGTCCCGTGTTCAGTGATACAGTATATTATGTAGCCATTTTTTCAATACAGTATACTAATGAAATTTCAGATGTTGGTGGTTGTTCCAAATTGTTAAAAATTGATTCATACTCTTGTAAAACAGCTTCATTTTTGGCTTTTTATTACCAAAAAATACAATACTTTGATGCCCTGTAACTCTGAAAGTTTATACTTTAACGAAAATCTGACTCGCCACCGACACAGATATTTAGTTCTAGATTGTGTCTTAAAAATTTCATTGACTTTCATCGCTTATTACTCAAAATATGACGGTACTACGTTTGTATGGGCGCTTTGACAACAGCAAATCCTCTTAAACCGTAACCGGATCAACATTTGTTTTAATAATTATTAACGCGTGTGTGAACGACCTACAGGGTCTGTGTTAACAAAGCACAAACAGATAAGCCAGCCGTTAATCGCCGTACATTTTATCTACCATTACTAAGCAAATAAATTAATTGCGTACACGTATGAAACATACGTATTTTCGCAACAACTGTGCTCACATATTTTATGACGTTAACAAATCTGCCGCCTGTTTCGCTAAGGCTTAATAGACAAATATACATGTCAAATTTAATAATAATAATAAATCCGAATGAAAGACTAAATCCATGTTGTCCATCCAATGGAAAAAAAAACTAATTTTCTCGAATATGAGACCTTGACCAATCGACTTCTTGATCCTGAAATCCCCTAGTCTGAATTTCATCACACATATGAGAGCCGTGTTTGAATTCTCTATTGTGCTTGAATGTGGTACACTCGAGTATAACAATATGTATACACTTTTGAACCATGTCACATTCACTCTACTTGTGTGTAGTGTGTTGAGGGAAATGTCAATGTAAAGGTGAAAGTGACATGGTTCAAAAGTGGATACATATTTTTGTACTCGAGTGTACATACGAGGTGTTATTGAATTTAAACATGTTGGTTTCTGTCGTAGTACAATACAATTAAATAATAATATGTTTGCGAGGTCGTCGTAGCATATTGTTATACATATTCATTTATATGAATTGCTTATTTAAAGTATAGTACACCCGAACGGTATATGTGGTCATTTTAATTTAAAACCGTTCAAGTACGAGTCGAACTTGCGCACCGAGGGTTTCGTATAGAATATGAATAATTCATTCTGAAAATAATAGGTACGAAGATATGCACCCAACAGTGCTCTACCGAAAATGTATTTCTGATCGTAAAACTAACTTAACTTTGCTGCTAAATTACATATCAACTGTATGGCTTTCAACTACAAAGTTAAGTTTGTAAACATAAAAAGCTATATTTAAAATGTTGTTATTAGAAAATCCTGGTTTTCCGATTTATTCCTATGATTGTGCTGTAAGACCTTGCTTCTTACCATATTTCAGGATTCTAGGTCAACGGGAAGAACGAATACAATTAATTAACTAAGTTAATAATAAAAAATTAACCTCTGAAGTATGTTCTACCGAAAGAATAATCAAAATCAATTTACAACTGGCAGAGTTATCGCGCAATTAAACATACAGTCATACTTTTTTGAAGTCGGTTGAAAAATAATTGTATATACAAACAGCAGCAACCTCACTGCGATGACTCGATATAAAATACCAAATTCACCAGCGGGTGTACACCGCAGCGGCCTCGAGTTTGAAATCGAAATCTTTTGACTATAGTCGGGTGAACGGATTGGTAACTGTGCAATGTTTTCAGGCCGACGTGTATTTGCTGGACGACCCGCTGTCAGCCGTGGACGCGAACGTCGGCCGGCAGCTATTCGAGGGCTGCATCAACGGATACCTGCGTCACAAGACGTGTGTCCTAGTCACCCACCAGATACACTTCCTCAAGGCCGCGGACTTCATTGTCGTATTGAACGAGGTACCACAACACTTGTACTACGCAATCATGCTATGTTACTTGTCACAAAAAGCGTCGGTGGCGCAGTGGATAGGGTGCGGACTTTTAATCTTAGGGTTCCGGGTTCGAAACCAGCCGTGTACCTATGAGTTGGTTTTCAATTCAAGTACATTATCCGATTGCTTAACGGTGAAGGAAAACATCGCGAGGAAACCTGCATGTCTTGAACAGGCATGTGAAGTCCGCCAATCCGCACTGGGCTGGCCATACACTCTCTGAATGAGAGTAGGCCTGAGCCCCTGCAGTGGGGAGGAATGTAGGCTGTTGATGAAAGGTACTGCATGAACTTTTGTGAATTAATGTCTACAACTATGCGCTGTATTAGATAAATCCATTGAAAATACTTAAATACGTTCTTGTTGAAAATTGAAACAAATACATAGATAATTAATAAACTATGCATAACGTTTATGACATCTCAATAAATATCTCATTTTCTATATGTCATTAACGGCGTGTATTGTGTATTAATTTAATTATGTATTTTTATCAAAACAAGAGCGTTCCCTTTCAATGTATGTATGTATGTATATATGTAATGTAACTAGTTCAACGCATAGTAGTAATTTTTTAAATTCGTGCAGTACCTTCTTAATTTTCATACATTGTAATTTTTCGTAGTTTATTTATGCTTCCGTCACGTCGCAACCGAGACTCAAAACAACTAGTTTTTTATATATAGAGATAGCTAAAGGGTCGGAAAAGAATATAGACAATTTTTTCCCGATCGAACAAATATGTCTGGTGGGAATTTTTTTAATCCCACATAGATTAAATCTCGGTCTAAAGCTAGTTAGTTTATAAAGTAAAAGCTAGTTTATTACTTAACTAGCTTTTGACCGCGATTTCGTCCGCGTTTATAATATTAGTGTGGATATAATAACACTGAGCGACAGTGCTATTTCGATTGCAATGAACAAAATTGTATGACTAAGGACCCATATAAAATGAAACTTCCATTTTTCCAAAGCTGAGACATTGATCAACCATTTTCATGACCCCAAACTCCCTAAACCGTGATTTTTAACAAAATCGTTAAAGCAGTTTGCGAGATTGTCATTGCAATGTTATATTGATTAATTTACTCGTACCATAATTACTCATTAATTCAATAGCAAGACGTGTGACTTCCATTTGTTATGTTTTAGGGTTCAATAGAAAACATGGGTTCTTACGATGAACTGGCGAGCTCGGGGCAAGAGTTCTCGCAGTTGTTGGCAGCGCTGGCCGATGGCGGGGAAAAGGATGAAGACGGTACAGAAAAGGTATTTATGAGAAAAATATCTACATAATGGTACAGTCCAAGCACTCCTCAAACCAAAGGGGCACGCAATATACAATGACTTTCCATACATATATCATCTCACTAAGTGAGATACTTTAGGGCGCTTGGAAGGAAAGAGTCAATGGCTCTACCTTTACTGGAGCACATTACTATTTCATATTCGTGGCCAGACAGGTTTCAACTCGACGTCAGATGCGCCTATTTTGCGCGATGGGGTTGTGTTACTAACTCATGCCACCCCAGCTCCAGCAGAAAGCCCAACAGCTTTTGTTGAATGCCTCTGGGAGCGACCTCGTCCCGAGGTATTTTGCCCGTAACAGCAGAGACAGCTCCTCCTCTCTAGAAAGACGAGCAGCTGTCTCCCCCATTGAATTCTTGACCGTATTGATATTTGTTGTGGGATTGTAGGGTTTGTAGGTGTCTCCATGATCGAAGTTGCGAGAAAGGTAAATAAAATATTTCACATGTATAACATACTAGCTTCCGCCCGCGACTTTGTCCGCGTGTACTTCAGGATTTATTCTACTTGTTCGATAGGCATAGAAGGCATCTATCTCCATTTCCAGCATAAGGTACAAAATAGTGTTTATTCTGTTACGTAGGCTAATTAAAGAAACAAAAGAAATTTCAATATCTGACGTAGTACATTCAAATAGTCTTCACACTAATATTATAAACGCGAAAGTTTGTATATACGAATTACATATTCTATGGTCCGTTGCTAGGCAACGCGTTTTTGTTATGCCCAAATTGCCCATGTAATCCCACTAATATTATAAGTGTGATTTTGTACAATTTACACAATATGTCTTTATAAATTATAGCCTATATGTTATTTTGATGTATAAGCTATGTTATTGTAAAGTTTCATTCAAATCCATTCAGTAGTTTTTCCGTGAAAGCGTCACAAACATCCAAACATCTAAACATCCAAACTTTCACACTTATAATATTAGTAGGATAATAAAACAAAATGTTTTAATTTGATTTCGAAGCGCGCGTTGATGTCTTCAAAGTTGTCCCTTTCTAATCATAGATCTGTACATTGTTGTTGTCTCAGCTTACCTCACCTCGGTGAGCGATCATTATCTCTTCACCCAAACCCCTTGCTTCTCATACTCCTTGCTTATAAGTGAAAATGCTGAAATAAAGACAAATGTGTACAAAAGCGTCGGTGGCGCAGTGCATAAGGCGCGGACTCTCAATCTGAGGGTTCCGGGTTCGAATCCAGCCGTGTACCTATGAGTTGTTTTTCAATTCAAGTACATTATCCGATTGCTTAACGGTGAAGGAAAACATCGTGAGGAAACCTGCATGTCTTGAACAGGCATGTGAAGTCCGCCGATCCGCACTGGGCCCGCGTGGTGGACTATGGCCCATACACTCTCTGTAGGAGAGTAGGCCTGAGTCCCTCCAGTGGGGACGTATATAGGCTGTTGATGTGTGTACAAAAACCAGTATTTATGTCGACAGAAGGGTCGCAGGGTGTCCTACAACCGCACCGTCTCCGTGAAGAGTGTGAAGAGTGAAGATGAGCCCGTGGAAGAGAGAGAGCAGATGCTGGAGGCAGAGGAGAGGGCTAAGGGTAACCTGCGGTGGGAGGTGATCCTCAAGTACCTGAGCAGCGTGCAGTCCTGGTGCCTGGTGATGTCACTGCTGATGGCCCTGCTGATATCACAGGGCTCAGCCACAGCTACTGACTACTGGCTAAGTTATTGGTACGTTTTTGTACAAAGACCGTAACTCAAGAGTATAAAGCGAAGCAAATACTATCAGAAAATACATCAGACCAATTTGTCATATAGACTCCAGTCCCTACAATTTTTCAGTATGGCGAGAATTTAAACCGGCAAAGGTTCTGTGTCTCGGTGCTCGAGTCCAACTCGTACTTGACCGTTTTTTGAATATAAATATATTAAAAACGAATCACGAACATGATTAGTTTTGGGCGATGTGTTGTGATTTTTATCCTCCTTCTTGTAGACTCGCACATAATATAAAATGAAATAATATATTGTTCCAGGACTAACCAGGTAAATGCACATATGAGTGATTTACCTGAAGGCGAAGAAATAGGTAAGAACCTTTCAATTGTTAATCAAGTACAACTTTAAATTTTCGGGTCACTATTATTAAAATGTTTTGAAAAGCTACGTATTAACACGCGTCATCTAGACCTCGCGTAAACTCAGGTCTAGAGTTTCTGCTTAACTAAATTTTTTTCAACTGACTTCAAAAAAAGATGGTGTTCTCAATCCGAATGTTTTTTTTGTATGTTACTCCGCTATTACGAATCGATTTTTATGATTCTTTTTTTGTTTGATAGACATCAGAGCTATTCAGAGGTAGTCCCGTCTAATTTTTATCAAAAGTGATGTAGCGCTTTTTGAAAAAATCAACAAAGAACGAATATGTACCCAGATATTTCTACCTCTAAAGGTGAACATTTTAGGGCAGATGAAGTTGGTGTCTAGTTTTTTAAACGCGTTAATTATTAAAACCTCCTTTCAAGGTGTGGAAAACCCTAAAGAAGTTAACACAGGCTTTCTTCTCATTTCAGATAGTAGTTTAGACACAGTTATCGGATCACTGACGACCGGGCAGTACCTCATCATATACGGTTCCTTGATAATAGCAGTGATTGCGTTCCTGCTGATCAGGATTGGCATATTCGTCACGACAACCACTCGCGCGTCGCAAAATCTACACAACTATGTATTCAAGAATTTAATTGCTGCTGTCATGAGATTTTTCGACACGAATCCTTCGGGTAAGTCACTTTTACTGTAGACCACTTTCTCACGACAAAGATTTGGAACGACAATCCCGAGGTCTCGGGTTACATTCCCAATGGGGTACTTGGTTTGGTAGGGGTAGGGAACTTCGTATGGGTAGCTCATCATCATCAACAGCATATATAATATGTCGCAGCAGGAGCTCAGGCTTACTCTCCTACAGAGAGTGTATGGGACATAGTTCACCAAGCGGGACCAGTGCGAATTTGTAGACTTCACACACCTTTGAATTTCTTCTCAGGTGTATGCAGGTTTCCTCGCGATGTTTTCCTTCGCCGAAAAGCCAATGGTAATGAGTTTTATCATTCGTACATAAATTCCAAGTAACAAATTGGAACTTATTGATACGAGCCAGAATCGAACCCAGACCTCGATGGTTCAAGGTCTGACGCTCTACTCAACTGAGATACCATGGTTTATTTTTATCACTCAATTTCAGGTCGAGTTCTGAACAGGTTCTCCAAGGATCTTGGAGCCGTAGATGAGCTGATGCCAAGAAACTTCCTGGAAACCATTCAGATGTACCTGACTATGACCAGTATCCTGATCATCAACGCTATAGCTCTGTACTGGACCCTGATACCGACCGCAGTGCTGCTAGTTCTCTTCGTATTCTTCTTGAAGTGGTATCTAAATGCTGCGCAGGCGGTGAAACGACTCGAAGGCACCAGTTAGTATTTACCTCTATATTTGTGAATATACTTTTAGGGTCACCAAAATCACAGGCCGGACACTTGATATCAATGACGTGATATCGGTTCATATTCCAGTACATCGAACGGATGACGTTTATACACACGCGCGTGTGTGAGTGAGTACGCGCGCGCGATACTGCCGACCCCTGGCCGACCACTCTCATGCGGGGAGGGGTGAGGTATCGCGAATCGGTGGAGGGCGGTAAACGTCCGTTCCGTAGTTCTTTGCCTAAAGTGAGTTAACGGGGTCCTATTACTAAAGCTTTTTAATATATAAAAAAGTGAAAAAAACATATTTTAAAAAAGTATTTATTGCATTAACTGGACATAATTACGATACAGTTTCTAGAGTACTCCTTTTTAGTTAGGCATAACTTGTATTAGCAGGCCCCGCTCTTCTGTGGTGGACAGTACAGTGTACTCGTATTACTTGCCCGCTATAACAAATAATAAAACAGAAACAGTTAAAAACTAAAGGTGTCCCTATTCAATCGGCGTGTTGTTTCGGCCTTTTGTGCCCGATTGTACGGAGGCATGGAAATCTTTTTTGGCAAATGCGACTCGCACTTCGCCGCTTTTCTAAGTCAATGCATTTCATATAATAACTGTAAATTCCTTTCTTACAGCAAAAAGTCCAGTGTTTGGTATGATCAGCTCAACGATATCGGGGTTGTCGACGATAAGAAGCTCCGATTCCCAGGATAGGCTTCTGAGGACTTTCGATCAAGCTCAGGTAAACTATATTACTTTAGGTGACTAACTAATTAATTAATTTTAAAGCCCAATAACACCATACTCGAGTGGCGACCACATATAGGGAAACGTGTACTAGAACGCTCCCTAGATAGACCGACGACCTAGTTGGGTGCTAGTGGCTCGGGGCCGGTCAATGTGTCATACCATGGAGGAGGCCTATGTCCAGCAGTGGACGTTTCCCGGCTGATGATGAACACCATGCTAATCCACGGACAGCTTACCAGTGGAGTACGCATTTTACGGATTTTAAATTATAAAACATGAGTAACCGATTTACGGCAGCAGAGAGTAGAAACAACACTCGTGCATATCAGTGTATAAGAAAGAGACAAAATGAAAGATATCAACGCACGTGTCGCGGAAATTCACAATTAGAATATTTTCTATTATCAATTAAATAATCTAAATATCCCCGTGAAAATATATGTTTATTTGAATATGTTTCAAATTCATGTTTTAGACAACACGAATTTCAAAGACTAGAATCTGAACGTGTGCACTCTATCTAGGATTACTTTTTTTCATTCGGTTATTGATGAATTATGCAGTAACGAGGTAGAAATAACAACTGTGCTCCCTCGTAAGTGACAGATTTCCTGCCGTAGTTGGTTTTTACCCAGGGAAGCACCAGATGATCAGCTTTTCGCGTGACGTATTTGTGTATTTGTTTCGTTGTTGTGAAAGTGAGTGAGTAGCTTGGATTTTGTCTGTAGCGTATCGGAGTATTCGGAGTTCTTTAATCTACGAGTATGGTCCTTATAATGTTACTACGATTTTAAATAGATACTTGGAGGGTTTGTTGAAAGTTGACAAATTTAGGGTAGGTTTACAGATTTCATTCGTTGATGAACACTCCTATTTTATTTCAGAACCTGCACTCAAGCGCATTCTACACATTCATCGGAGGATCTTCTGCATTCGGAATGTATTTGGACGCATTGTGTATAGTCTACCTGGCAATAATTATGGCAATTTTCCTCTTAATTGACTTTGGTAAGGATTATTGTTGTTTTTAATGTAAGATTGGCTTGTACTTGGCCTTCATCTCACCTGGTTGGTAAGTGACGAAAAGGCCGTTGGAAGGTAAACGTAAACCAGAAGAGTAAAGCTAATGCGGCCGTGGCTCTGATACCTTTCACATAAGAACACAACAGTGCTATTAACGTTGCTGTTTGGCGGCAGACTTACGTAACATGATGGCAGCTAGCTAGGTTGACATAGACAATTCCCTCCCATCAATCAAACTAAGTATCGATAGGCGAATCGAACCCGAGAGATGATTGTTAGTTCATCATTTAGCCAACCGTGAAATCGTCTTCGTAAATTTCAGTCTTCTCGGGATCATTTATCTTATCGGGAACAGCAGTGTATATCCCTCTCCACGTCATATTGGATGCGTGCGCGTCAAATTTCATCGCATTGGTTCAGATGTTTAGTTGTGAAAAGGCAACTAACAGATATACTTCCAAATTTATCATATTAATGTGTTTATAATATATAGTTCGCGGCTGCGTTGTGCGTCTCGATAGAAACGTTTCAAATTCAAGGAAAAATCTAAATAGTCCAATCAATTTTTAATGCTTTTTTTAAACGATACCATTTTCTGTTCTTTAAAGAAAAGGTACCCTCCGGCTCCAATTCGATTTTATTAGTTTAAAATAACGGACACGTATTTTGTTAGCTGCCCCACTTCAGCCTATTCGTAGAAATTGTCCTCCAGAGTACTAAAAAGTGACCAAAACCTCTAACTTCTGCAGAGAGTTTTGTTAAAACAAATTGCTAGTTAATTTGGCCTGTTTATATGTTGGAAAACATGAAAAAATATGGACTGGTGTTTTGTTATTTCGGCTCAAAAAAACCAGAATGTTTGAAAAGTTTCATACTTCTCAGAGCTTCATTTACTTTGGTTATTTTATTAGTACGATGAGAAGTAGACTCTCAATCTGAGGGTATCGGGTTCGAATCCAGCCGTCTATGAGTTGTTTTTCAAACATCGTGAGGAAACCTGCATGTCTCTAACAGGCATGTGAAGTCCGCCGATCCGCACTGGACCCGCGTGGTGGACTACGGCCCGTACACTCTCTGTAGGAGAGTAGGCCTGAGCATGAGTGAGTGGGGACATATATAGGCTGTTGATGTTGTAACAGGTATAAGACAATGTTATTGACAAGTATTTTCCTGCAGGTGACGTGGTGCCCGTCGGCAGCATAGGTCTGGCCGTCAGTCAGTCGATGGTGTTGATGATGATGCTGCAGATGGCTGCTCGCTTCACGGCGGACTTCCTGGCACAGATGACGTCAGTCGAGAGGGTCCTCGAGTACACCAAGCTAGAATCCGAAGAGTACATCGACGAAGGCCGTGAGTACATACAAGTTATACAACAGTATTTCTCTTGGAAGCACTTTAACAATCTTCAAATTTAACAGTCTTAACAATCTTCTCAAATCATATAAATCTAAAGTGCTTCTCTGTCTTGATTTTACAGCAACCAAACCGTCGAAGGATTGGCCTCCCAAGGGAACTGTGACGTTTGACAAGGTGTTCTTGAACTACGGTCCCGAAGACCCGCCCGTGCTGAAGAATTTGAACTTTGTCATCGAAAACGGATGGAAGGTGATGTTTAAAGAGGTTTTATTTGTGGTAAACCAGATGGAATGGGCTTTAGAAAGGATCACCCGTGTCTTTGAAGATAAGAAGCAGCGTGTACCATTTAGCTGAACATCTTTCGGCTATCGATAATCTGCCTCTAATCTACCCGACTGCGCCAGAATGAGGGTTTAAAGTTTTATATCTATATAGAAATTTCGCCCAACTGAAGTTATGGGTTGACGTTCCGTAAACTCACCCTCCTGTACCGCTCCCATACCTCAGGAGCAGACTCGGTTATGCCTTAGACCTGTATGTATTTGCCACCAGCTTAGCTTACGTAAAAAATATTACCTGGGACCTGAGGAAAAACAATCACAGGAACCGATTGGATAGTGAATGCCAATTCACATACGAGTATTAACGAAGATGACATTTCTGTAGCAATCTAGTCCAACTGTTCTTTCTTTTGAAGAATATATGCAATACTCATACTATTTGTTGTGCATTTCATTGCAATTTATTATACAAATGTTTTTATGTACAGGTTGGTGTGGTAGGAAGAACTGGTGCAGGCAAATCTTCCCTGATAGCGGCCATGTTCCAGCTGTACAAAACTAGGGGAAGCATAAAAATAGACGAGCTGGATGTTGGCGGCGTGGGAAAACAGGTACCTAGGCGATTTATACACAAATACATATGTAATACACATACTTACAGAAAATATAAGTGGAAAGAACACATCTATTAGGCGGTCTGTATTGATAGAGTAATAATTAAAGCGTCAAAAAGACCTAGAAACCGACTTCAACTGCCGAAAGTCTATAGCATTCATCCCCCTTAGAGATACGAGTAGAACTATCTGGGTACATGGTTTCTGTAAATTTTCTCAAAAAGCGGTTAAACAATTTCGATAAATTTTATATCAAAATTGATTAAGTCTAAGAATTATACTCTTTCCAAACAAAACAGAAACATCGCTTCATAATTGGCGGAGTTATCCCATACCACACATACAAAAATGCAGTCAAATTGAGAACCTTCTCCGTTTTTGAAGTTGGTTGAAAATCAGAAAGAATAATTTCTGATTGAATCAATTTGAACAATATGGTATAAAATAAATAAAAATACAATCGAATTGATAATCTCCTCCTTTTTTTAAATCGGTTGAAAACTAATAACAAAGATGAACGGTTTATGTTAACACCACTCGGGCCTCTGTAAAACATTTGACGAGCGATTCCTAAAGTGTATTCCGCGGAGCGTAATGATCCCTAGAGAAGTCTAAAGGGTTCCGCGTATCGTCATTTGTCATTTAAAATGGAATTTATTGAACGACATTAGGTGAAGGGAATTTATTGAGTGCTCCGTGGCTATAATAGTTTGGGAACCACTGATCAGAGAAGTGGTTCTGAGTGAGTAAGAAATTTTCTCGCGGGCAAAGTCAAAGTTGTGTATAATGAACTACCCTTCCTTATGTTATGTGGCCTCTATGGCACAGTTGTCTGAGTGTTACGCACAACACACACACACAAGTCCTGGGTTCGATTCCCGGTGGGGATCATTGTTTGTGAGATTTTCTAGTAATCTTATACGCCAACATTCGCCAATTACAAGCTTCCACATATAGCATACGTTATAAATAAATACTAAACTATATAAGACAAGATATAAATAATAATAAGCAAGCAAACATAAAAAAAACTTAGCGAGTATAACAGAATATAACTACGAACCAAATGTTAGACTTTTTACAACACTTTTCTTAACACTAATTATACTATCATAAAAAAGTACATTAATGAATTACAAATCCTTGGCAGACAACTATTGTTCAACAACAACTATTATCAATTTGTTTAATTGTTTCAGATATTGCGATCGAAGATATCGATAATACCACAAGAGCCGGTGTTGTTCTCAGCCACCGTACGCTACAATCTAGATCCTTTCAACGCGTACAACGACGATGACATATGGAGAGCGCTAGAGCAGGTACATTCGCATCTAGGGGAATCTTCAGAAGATACTCGACTCCTTAGGGGAATAATCGGGTTTTTGGTGGGAAATTACCCACATATCGGAGAGCTCTCCAGTGCTCTCCTCGCGAAATGCATGTCGCACTTCCCCTTTCCTTTCCACTCTCATGGCGGGGTACTCCACAGTGGAAAAGAGGCCACGTTTTCCACTGCCTCTCCGGACCAATCGATAGAGCAGCCAGAGACACCAACATCATCTGGTACACTCCAATACAAAAATATGTACCATGTCACATTCACAGTTTCTTGTTCCCACGCAGTGTTTTGCAGGAAATATTAATTAAAGGGGATTATGATACGGAATATATTTATACACGAGACTACACAGAATCAGCCAACGTCATCTAGTTGATACAGACGGACTCAAACATTAGGAACTTATATTTTTTGGGTTCCAGATCTTTGAAAGGCAAAAAAATAAAGCCTTAATGGGATCAATTCGCAGTCTGTCTGTCAACCTATACCAAATACTAAGGCTTTACGTTACGATGTGAAGAAAGGACAAACAAAAAAGCCAGTCCCACGCGATTGGTGCCACCACTAATAGTCTAATATATTTCAGGTGGAACTGAAAGAAGCGGTGCCAGCTCTAGACTTCAACGTGTCTGAAGGTGGCAGCAACTTCTCTGTGGGACAGAGACAGCTGCTGTGTCTAGCGAGGGCCATCTTGAGATCCAATAAGATTCTAATCATGGACGAAGCTACCGCTAATGTTGATCCACAGTAAGCACATATTCAAAGAGATATACCAAAATTACCATTCATCATCAATATGTCCCCACTGCAGGGCTCAGGTCTGCTCTCCTACAGAGAGTTTATGGGCCATAGTCCACGCGGGCCCAGTGCAGTGCTGTCACAGCCTCTAATGGGGGATATTGTAACTTTTTTATGGTATGATTATTCAGGTTTGGCCATTTCATGAAGTAGCCGTGCGCTTAGTTGATTATATCGCGAAAATATTCATTGATCTGACCAAGGCATATCATGGTGTGGTCTACAGACAGTCGAATATTTCATGAAATGATCGGTCAGTTCATAATATGGCCACTAGGACAGGAAAGTGCACAATTTTTGTGATTTATCGTGTGTAACCAGCCATCCAGTACTTCCGATCGTCTCTTCCCACACTTATGTACTTAAATGCCAATAATCTTTCAGAACGGACGCTCTGATTCAGACAACGATACGAAAAGTGTTCGCCACCTGCACAGTCATCACGATCGCTCACCGACTGAACACGATCATGGACTCGGATCGGGTCCTAGTCATGGACCAGGGGGAAGCGGTGGAATTCGACCACCCTTACCTCCTCCTCACTAAAGAAGACAGCAAGTTCACATCAATGGTGAATGAGACCGGCGACAATATGAAACGATCGCTCACGGAAGTTGCTAAAAACAAATATTTAAATCAAAATAGCTAGTCGTTCAATCAATTTTAGGGAAACACTAATTAAAATAATTTTTTGTATATAATTAGATTAGATTTTGTATGGAATACTTGCCACTGCCTGCGTTGTACGCAAGCCAACACGACTATGTACGCATTGAAGACGCAAATAGTTTTATTTTGAGACAAATATGTGTACCTACTTATTAGACAGATGTAAAATATTTGTGTAAAAATTATTTGAAAAATAAATGCGTTCGTGAATTGTGTACATAGTTGTAGTACTGTTCAGAGAGATTTAAATATAGTAATAGGTTATAGAGCGGTCATTGGGAAACGTTTCATATAAACATTTTGATCTCAAAAGTCAAATGTCTTGTACGTCCGCGTGACGTGATGTGACACTAGATTGAGTAACTTATTACCAATTGGTAATAAGTTTAGGATCAAAATGTTTGTTTGCTTTGTCCGGTCTATTAATATTAAATGTCTTTGGTACTGTTGAATATAATTCATAAGTTATTCAGAAATTATTAGTTACTTAAAGTGTTACTGTTTTTAAACATAATTAATAAAAATGAAACGCTTTGAAAGTAAGCGTGAAGTATTAATGAAATGGTGTACTTATGCAATAAGCTTATCGATGTAATTTTCTAAATTAAAAAAATATTTATAAAATTTGTTTCATTCAACTTTAAAGTTTATGAAATGTATGTAAGGTTTTATCCGCTACTGAATATTTATTGACGGTATTTTAGGGTTCCGTACCAAAAATGAATTACTAATGTTATCGACTTCGGAACTGTGGAACCCAAAGTTGCCGCCTCTGAAATAACTGACGAAATATTTTTATTTAAAAGGTAGTTTAAATAGTAGGTTTCGTTTGTACATTCTAACACAGATTTTTATAATTTGGGGGAGGGGGGGCCGGGGGGGGGGGCACAGTAACATCTTTTTAGCTTCATGCCTGAAACAGATATCATTTAATTTTTATTTTACAATTATGGCAACACATATGACAATGCTATGCTATGCTTTTTCATTCATTCACCACTTCTTAACTCAGGCTTCCATTCAGCTGTAAACTCTAACCATCATTGCCTGTGCTGTAAAGGATGATAAAAAAAACAGTCTTCCACTCACTCACACCAACGCCATACGATTCTTGGTGTTAATGTATCAATTACGCAAAATTGCGAGGGTTTCGACGCGATCGAAAGGGTTTACCATGTCGAGTACATTCGGCATATGGATTCTTTCGAATTATGTTGAAACCAAGGCTGGCCTTTGAAATTCTCGTCAAGAATCGTCAAAACAAGCGATAAAATGTACACATTATACATTTTTACACAACTAAACAAAAGATATGTTCAGAGTTGGCTGTATGGCTTTGTTCCTTTGCCTTTCCATTCGGGAGAAATAAACTACTACTACTACCCAATGCCATACGTCAGTCAGTCAGCTGTCATGGGAACTAGGTCGAAGGAATAGTTGATGTCTAATTTATCAAGATATTTCTTGAATTTTGAGCTCATTCGCTAGTAAAATGTTGTGTACTTAGTACCCCTAAAAACTAGACTTATGATGTAACAAACGATAATCAACGTAAATACTAATAACCTCGGCCAAGAATCAATCGAAGGTAAGGATTTCAATCACTCCTGTCTAGAATTTGTTTGCCATATTTTGTACATTTGAACTTTCTTTTACGTGTACTTTTTGAAAATTACAACTTATTTCGAAAGCTTGAGCAGTACTTTAACTTACCTTAGCGTATACGAGTTAGAGTTAATGATAAAATTTGTGTTGTGGCGAAAAAATTAGACCAGTTTGTCAGCTGTGCAGTGAATGTAATGTAGTACATACGTATGCATAAATCGTATATTTGATTATGTACATAGCTCGAAAATTTTATTCGTTTTACTGGTTGTACACTTGTTGCACTACCAACCCTCAGGCTAAGTCAGTTTTAAATATTTCCATGATGTAATAATTTAATACACTTGCACTATTTTATCAAGTATTAATTACATTAAAGTACTTGATAATTCGAAAGATACTTAGGCAGAGCTTATTTTCATAATTTAATAGTTATAATTAAATGTTTAATGTAAAACAGATTTAACTTTGAACATAATTTCTACACCTACTTGTAAAGTTTAAATGTTAACAGTTTTCATTTAAATTGTACTTTATCATCATTATTAGACGCATGAGTCCACTGTAGGACATAACCATTTCTCATAGATCACCACAACTGATTTTCCATTATCACCTTAATAGGCAGGATTGGTTATGTTTTACTTTTTAAAGAAAAACTCCTAACTCTATTTTAGTTGGAAAACCAACTTCCTAAAAATATAACATGAGCAGGTAGTGGTCATTTATAAGTTATTTTATTATATATAATATTTCCTATTTTTGAATATAAATAGCATTTCATTTTGTTTTCAATCAAATCAAGGTTATGTTGCCAAATAATATCAAATTATTGGTTGGGATGTACAAACTGGGTCGCTAAGGCAGGACCCCTAGCAAACTATAGTTATTATCATTGTCTTCTAGTATAAAAAATATTAGTGTACATCTATTGCAGTATTATTTTAGCTAGCTTTTAAATCTATAGCTTTTTTATCTGATTACAGTGAAGTGCAAAAAGAGGGTAATTTTATATTTTAGCAACCTTACTCACTCCTACGATTTTTATCACAGAAATAATCCTGAGCACAAACATTGACTACTATTGTTTATATTTGAATACTTTGTTCATATGATTCTTTAATAACTAATTAGGGGATTGATAGATGTAACAAAGTCCTTTTTCTTATATGAATGCCTTTTGCCATCAGTGGACTTAGGTTATTGTGGCTTACCTTTTTTTATTAAAAAAAAGGGGCTTCCCATGTTTACGAGAAAGTGTTTTCTAGCTGATGATAACTATAAATTATTGACTACAACTGCTATTTAATGTTGCAGGGCATATGGCATAGCTGAACAAGATGGCGGACAAGCACAGCCTTAGCTACGATGTGAGAGAACTGAAGCTGGGGGCTAGCTTCACTAATAACAAGACTTCTCAGTACCACACTATTAAATGTAAGTTCATGGAGTTTTTATTACATTAGTTGCTGTCAAAGTGACGACCAATTTCATGCTACATGAAGTTCAGGAAACATCTGAGGCTTATTCTAATTTAAAAAAATCTGAAATATCCGGTTTGAGCGTGCCTACACTGATCAGTAAAATAAATGATGATATTCAAAATAACTGACAGGAATTTTTACTCAAAGTAGCTACGAGGCAGTAGCCTTGGCAAAACACAGGTTTGCCAAGGGCAGGAAATGATGATTAGATTATATTTTATAACAAAGGTTACATAATTATTTGTCTTTTTGCTTGAAAGAAATGTGTATCCTGAATCTATAAATGAATTTTTTAAATTATTACCCTCAGCTTTTCATATATTTATTACTATTTCTACTCCTGAATTTTAAAGTAAAAATTAAAATGTTTGTCTGTCATGGCCTTTATTTATCGGAACAGCTTTACACCTTTGATATCTAAAGATAATGAGATCTTACAGGTATTTTAAGCGGTCATTAAAAGCCTGTAAATGTTCACTCCTGAACCTAGGTCTCCCACATGGTACCGTATAATGACCACTCCTGAGCTGCTTGCAAGCGTCAATTCCCTGCACCCTTGATCAGGTCGTCGGGTCTATCTATCCGCGGAATGGCCCGGTACATGTATCTTCATAGGCTATCCATTCTACAAGTGATGTCACCTGCCACTTCATCGCACTGACTAATTGAGCTATTTAGTGTGATGTTATATTTAAAGCTAAGCTTATTAAATATTTACAGATGATTTCAAGCCGGCTTCCGTGGACGTCAACAAAATGGCGACGGTGGACGTCGGCACTAACAATCAAGTGACAGTCACTGTGCCGCACTTGGGTCAGTTGTATTGCAATCTTACTGTAATTAAGATAGTGATTGATATCAAGACAAAGTTGAAGTTTATTTGCCTCAGACATGGTACAAAGATCATGAGTGATTATTATTTTTATCAACCGACTTCAAAAAAGGAAGAGGTTCTCAATTTGACTGTATGTTTTTAGGGTTGCATACCCAAAGTAAAAACAGGGCCCTATTACTGAGACTTCACTGTCCATCTGTCATCAAGCTGTATCTCATTAACCGTGATCGTTAGACAGTTGAAATTTTCACAGATGATGTATTTATGTTGCCACTATAACAACAAATACTAATACCAAAACAAAAACCAGAATGAAATAAATATTTGAGGGGGCTTCCACACAACATGCATGATTTTGTTGTTGTTGTTAGTTGTTACAAAACTTGTAAAATGTAAAGTCCATCTACACAGTAATTAACCAGTAAAATTTATTTTTGTTGTAAGATTTTATAAGTATAAAAAGTAATTATAAATGAAATTTGTACGAAAGTATATTTTATAATTTGGTCGACTATTACTGGTTAACCAGTAAAGCCACCTTAGTCGTGATAGTTTTCTGTTAGATATGGGGACACTCGACTCTGACAAAAATTATCACTTTAAAGCTTAATATTTCACAAACGATTTCCTAAATCGAAAAGATGTGTTCCTAGATCTTAAATATTTTTGAAGGACATATTCAACGATACTCCACACAATGGGGTAAAATATATCATCCCCCCGTTACGTGTATAGGAGCCACCCCAAAATATATTTTTCAAGATTTTAGTGTACCACTTTGTCCGGCGTGATTATACCCGTAACAAATTACATTTTTTTCGTAGTATGAGTCTCTGAGCTAAGCCGCGGGTGGACAGAGCGAAACTGTAAGGGTTCCTTGTTTGACTATGGAACCCTAAAAAGCACCAACCAAATTGGGTATCAGTAGGTATCTCTGCTGGGAATCGAACCCGGGAACACAGTCCAAGTATGTAGCAATGAACTAAGACAGACGCATTTGTATCGATGTTTCATCAAACAAATCAGTGTTTTATAAGTTATATTTGATGTCCAACTATGTATTTATGCGACTTGTGATGAATGAATGATAATGTTGTGTGAAGATGGTGCTGGAGTGCCACAGACGGTGTTCAAGGGCAGCCAGCGTCCGTACACGAAGGAATGCGTGCTCATCATCGACCGCGTCACCGGCGAGATCACGCTCGAGAAGCTCTCTAGCAACATACAGGTCAAGAAGACCAGGTAACACATCTATTTCATTCATTCACTCTCAACAAATATTGCTATTTAAAAAAAGATTCTTGGCACGAACTTGAAAAATTGTGAGTTATTTGCAATTTTAGTAAGTCGTTGATAGTAAACGATAATAGTAAATAGTAAAGTGTTTTTGTGTGTGTTATAATGATGTGATATAGTTCAAAAATTGTCACGGACGGTGCTATGACATCAATTACGCAAAATTGGGTACTTGACACCTAATTAGTTTGGGGTTGAATTGTATTTTATACCGTAACGGACATTAAAAGAAAGCCCCCAAAATAAAAAATACTCAATAATTTTTATTTTTTAAATCTTAATGTCTCGAAAATTGCGAAAAATTTCGTTCCTCGAATAGTAAAATCCTTATTAGATTTTGTTTTTTCATTAACTTTTGAATTTTTTTCTTCACATAAAAACATTTTTCGAGATAACTTAAAATATCGAAAAGCTTCATACTTTTAACGCGTCAATATAGTAATGTGACGTCATAAAACACGCCCGATTTATACGGAGCGTTTAGTGGCTAGAATCATATGGGAAAAAAATTGATCGAGCTATTTATCATTGTACATGAACTATCGATTGAGACAATCGAAAGTGTTTACCATGTCGAGTACAGTCGTCATATGGAATCTTTTGAAGTGTGTTAAAACCACTAACTTTTTAAATTCTTGTTAAGAATCCAAAACTAACGATGAAATGTACACATTATACATTTTATTTAGAAAACTGAAGAAATGTCTTCGGCCTTATTATATTATAATCTAAAATTCAAATATACGAAATATCAAAGACTTGGCTGTATGGTGTTTTGTCTTTGCCTTTTGCTGGTGGGGAAAAAATCTTCATGGCGAAAAGTCAATTTTTCAATTTCAATGCCAAGAATATTATTACTACACAATCTACATATGTGAGTGTACGTTATATGTGTGTGCGTGTGTGTATGTCAGACAGGAGAACACTGTGAAGGCGCGCCCCCTGACCCCCGTCACCGCGGAGTTCACCAACACCACGCAGCGGTCCACCTCCCGGACGCGGGTCGCGACCAACAAGCGAGTCAACCACGGCACCGGTACGTAGCGTACTCCAGTCATAAGTACTCGTACGTATATGACACACAATGTTATTGATAGGCGATAACAAATTATATATATTTCAATTCAAGGTCCATATGTTCAATTCTGTCTCGTTAGATAAAATTTTTAAGACAAGATATATCTGAATAATTACGTTATCTTAACGTCATGATAAGTCCCCCGCCGTGTCTGTTCGCGATAAACTGAAAAACTACTGAACGGATTTTTACGCGGTTTTCATATATCAACGGAGTGATTCTTGAGAAAGGTTTTATATATAATAATAATAAAAAGTATAATAATAAAAATTATTTATTCTCCAGAATATTTCGGTACATTTTACTTATAAACTACTTATGTTTTAAAAGTTGGACAAAATTAAGTGTAAAGGCCTCCGTTGCTGACCTAGATAGAAACCTGTATTTCAGCATCCAGCGCCTCACCCCTCCGGATTATATAATTTATAAGATCAAGTAACCAATATTTGGTTTATTACTTATGCACTAAGTTATACATATAATAAAGTATGTGTGTGAGTGTGTGCGTGTAATCTGAAGAAAAAATCCGCTCACATACGTTTGATGTATGAGAATAGGAACCGATATCACGATATTTGTTTGAAGTGTCCGGTCTGCCAATATTCTAGAGTCCGTAGTAACTTCACGAGAATCGAGATGCAGCGTGCCGTTCCAGTGAGTGGAGTACATACCTATTAGTACATTTTAATCTCATCCAGTCGTTACGATTGTTGGTTTATTGCAGCAGGCCCGGCGCCGTCCAACAGCCAGCCACGAGTGAACGGCTCGAGCGGGGCCCCCGGCAGCGCTACCAAACAACCGCAGAGCATGGTCCGGTCCCCGCCACGCGTCAAAACCTCACCCCCGCAGGCCGTGCCGTGCGTAACAATTATTTTTGAGTCAGTAGTGTTAATAGCACAGTTGTGTTCAAGTTTGAAAGAAAACAGCACTTAATTCGCATGAGGCTTCTGACTTAACATTACTTGCCATCAGGTGATATGAAGGACCAGTGCAAACCCACTAAAAATAGAGGTATTTTTCATACACACCCGAGCGTCCCCAACTATTTACAAAAAAAGAGAAAGGTTTTGAATCTTTCAAAATAGGATCGCTAGCTTTGCACAGTAAATTAAAAATAGTACGTCGGATGTCGCGAAATGAAAATGAAAAATGAAAACATATTTATTTCCTTTCACATTTACATTAAATTACAGTTTTTGGAACACTCCTTTTAAGTTAAAATAAAAACATGTATGCCCTGCCTTCCGCTAGTTATTTAGGAATACAAATACATAGGTGCTACATACATTTAAGGGGTGAGGGGGGATAATACAGTAGTGCAGTAAAAAATATTAGTATAAGTTATAAACTAATTATACATAAATGAGTACCATTTACATGTAACTTCATAGTTGATAAAGATTTTCATTTTTACTCTTGATTATTATTGTTCAAAACGCCATCTAGAATCAATTAACGATATTGATTTCCCGACATTACAATCCGATGAGATTTTAGTCAATCTAATCCTATTTAAAATAAAAGGATTTTGTATGAGAGCTTTCTGTGCGAAATCCTGTCAAAATACACGTATTAAGTACTGTATACTACTTACGTTGCAGATGGTCGGGCGGCGGCAACAGCACCTTAGCCTCTCTACCTATGATAGGTCTAGAAGACACCCCGGCCCCGGGGCCCCGGCCCCCCGAACGAGAACGATACGTGCCGGAAGCGCACGTGCGCGCCGTCGACCGTCCGTCGGCACACGAAAGGCCGACGGCACATGAAAGGCCACCGGTTCATGAAAGGCCCACAGCTCATGAAAGGCCGGCGGTCCATGAACGGCCAACGGCCCACGAAAGGCCCCCGGTGCATGAAAGGCCGCCAGCGCCTGTTAACCACGCTCTGCCAACGCTTCCCCCGCAGGTTGGTATCACAATTACTCATGATCATAGATCGGAGTCTGTCAATCATTTCAGGGCTGTATTGAATGTTGACATGAAGCCCCACTTTAATTTCTTTATCAATATCATAGGGATTCTTGGCGCGAACTTGAATAATGGAATTTTTCGTAATTCGTTAATAATACTGTTATGTGTGTTTTTTGTGTTATAATGGTGTGATATAGTGCAAAAAGTGTCATGGACGGTGTTATAGTATCAATTACGCAAAATTGCGAGGGTTTCGACGCGATCGAAAGGATTTACCATGTCGAGTACATTCGGCATATGGATTCTTTCGAATTATGTTGAAACCAGGCCAGCCTTTGAAATTCTCGTCAAGAATCGTCAAAACAAGCGATAAAATGTGCACATTACACATTTTATTGAGAAAACTGAAGAAAATATATATTCAGAGTAGGCTGTATGGCTTTGTTCCTTTGTCTTCCCATTCGGGAGAATTAAACTACTACTCAATATCATAGGTCGATCGATGAACGGATAACCGATGTGGAGTAAAAGTTCTCGAGTGGCGACCACGTATCGGGAAGCGTGTACCGTGCCGTGCCGTGCCTTCATATTTAATCAAAATCAGATGAAATGAAGGCCAAATGTAAACCCATTCATCGAATAAGAAAAAACTTTCTCAATTTAAAAGCTTCGTTCCTGTCAGTAGTGTTCGACACTTTCCATCATTCACTTTTCGACTTTTATAGTTCCCTCCGTCATATCTTAAGAAACTTACGCTGTGTTGTTGCAAAGTTATTTCATCTGAACTGACCCATGCAGCTAAAGTTGTGTGTTGTTCAGCCCCCGCAACAAGCTGACGACAGCTCGTCGTCATCCTCGAGTGACAGTGACAGCGGCAGTGACAGCGACAGCGAAGATAACGACTCCGGCGCACACCACCCACTCACAAACGGTACGCACGTGTGGTAGTCACAGAAGTTCTTGTATATTTATTTATTTATTTATCGCCCGCTAAATAGCCTTGTCTCCCATTTATACGTTAATAAATGATACTTCACAGCCTTTTGTAGCTAATTTCAAAGAGGCAAACATAGTTTGCGAGTACTGTAATTTCTTCTAACCGTAAACAAACAACCAAACAAAACATTAGAATTTTAAGAATATAAAGCATTGCTGGAGTGTTGAGCTATGTTTGTTGCATTTACTGAGATATACGATGTTTCTGTTTGTTAGCGATCGAATTAAAACAAACTGCAATTCGAATAAAATGCAAAATGATACAAACGGCTTCTTCCGTTTTCGTAATGTAATATTTTTAGCTTAGCACAATTTTACCATGTTTCTAAATTTAGTCTACTATCAACATTTTGCGTGGAAGATATCGCATTTATAGCTGCTTATCGAAGTACTGCGAGTTAACACGTGTGACAGAGAGGTCCCATATGTGTGAAAGAGAGGACCATCCATACAAGAGGTCGCAGCATTGCAGCAAAATTAATTTTTAAATTATTAATTAATCATACTGTGGACTGAAATTTTTTTGTCAAACCATTTGCATATTTATTGACATAGTTAATATGATATAAAATACTTTTACCATCAACCAGCTCGGTGAAGGTCGTTGTATACTGGGATCCTATATGTTTGTTTGATTTCAGGTAACACTATAGCCCCGGCGTTGCCTACCGACGTGCTCAACGATGATCTCTGCTTGTCGGAGTCCGGCAGCGACTCCGACTGACCCGCCCCCTCTCGCCCTGGCCCGCGCGTCACACACGTCCGGACCTGTCTTCCTACAGCGTTGTAACATCAAACACAATCCTATGATAGCCTCTAATTAAGTGACATAACATCACTTATATCCCAATTTGAAGTGACATAACATCACTTATATCCCAATGTAAAGTGATATAACATCACTTATATCCCAATTTAAAGTGACATAACATCACTTATGTCCCAATTTAAAGTGACATAACATCACTTATGTCCCAATTTCAAGTGACAGAACTTGCGTCCACAAATGAAATGACGTGACTTTGATACCCTGCTTTGATGCTCTGCAAATATATAGTGACGTACCTTGCGTCCCCAAATGACATAACCTATGCCCTGTAAATAAATTGACTTATGTCTATGAGGTGGCCTGACATGAATGAAATGAGCATAAATTTTGTCTCCATTTGAAGTGACATAACGTGACCCAATATAAATAGATTATCCTCAAATAAGCATTACGTCTTGTAACGTAGTTATATGTCTACGAGACAACAAATTGTCAACTTTTTTAGTTTAAAACTAAATATAAGTTTTGAGGTTATATACGCTGTACAAATACCTTGTTCATTTCATACACACTAAACTACTCAAGAGAACGTGGCGAGCGTCGTATATATTGCACTTTTACGTTTCATACTAGTCTAGCGATGCCTTAAATGCCTTAAGTCAGCTAATCTGAATCATAAATTTATTCTACCAATCATTATATACATATATAAATCGTAAGTCTTTCTTTTTTATATTAACTATGTACAAAATGGATTTTAAAATGAACTAATTGAATTTGATTCTACTAAATTATTATATCAAAGTTCGCTCAGAATGCTTCCATACTAAATTTCTATTGTCATAATCTTTTAAAATAGAATAGCTCGCGAATAAGTAATTACCTAAAAATATGAGATGAAATTATAGTGTCGCGAAATGAATATCATTAATTTACAAATGTATAGTTAGCTACAATAGCAGTTATGCGTTCATAGATGGCGCTTTGAATAATAATCGAAAAAAGTGTTTAAAATGTAAATTGCGATTCACAGTGAAGTTGTATGTTAATGATACTCATTTTGCCACATCACAATCTGATGTCCTATTTTTAGATAGTTAGTGCACAAATCCAGCTATTATATTTTAAAAGATTATAGCAACAGAAATTTATTATGAAACTTTGATGCAGCGATCGCCTTAGGTATTTGAGTATATTGACTATCCATAAAATGATTTTTTAAAAGTAATTGTATACCATAATAAATGGCGTATTTATCCTTTTGCGAATGACGAATAAAAATTAAGGCTAACTTCAGTTCAGAGGCGTCCCCAAATGTTTTTACTTTTGATTCTGTTAGTGTTCCCGTATAATACTTTTTTGAAATCTGGACCTGGACTCACAATCCGCCGGGTTCGATTCCGTGTGGAGTACCTACCGGTACTCGGTTTGGTTGATGGTATTTTCTATGTACGCCTTATTAACTACCACCATGTCAACTAAGTCTGCCGCCAAACAACGGTATTAATAGCACTGTTCTCTTCCTCATTAGATTGAGACTTCTGGGTGCCAACGCTTAACATCCAATTTTAATGCGATTAAAAAACGAAGGCGCCGCTCGAGGTTCTGTTGAGCTTTATCTTTTTTTACGTGAATGAATCTAACAATACATCTATCTAAACGCTTCTTGTCATCAGGCATCGCTAGAACCTAACAGAGTTGACTCTTGCCACGATTAAAAAAAAACATTTGTATAAGTGATCCACGGTACATTAATAATATAATTATAAAACATTATTTTTGTCATTTACTTTAACTTTCAATTTTTAAGTGTAATATTTTACTTCATAGTGATCGGAGCGTGGTCGTGACAAACTTTGTGGGCTTAGTCTCATGAGGCCGTGGGCTGCTGTTACACGGTCGAATTGATGACAACATTGTCGGAGAAATAAGTCCACTTCTAAACATGAGCCTTATCAATAGACTATCACAGTTTTATCTATATGACAAGGGATGGGGTCCGTGATCGCAACAATATGTCGTTGGCATAGTTCAACTCTCCTTCGTCCCCTGTAACGCACCCTTGGTTGCATTTTGCAAACACGAGGACATGGGATGGCCATATTCTAAACGCCGAATCATACACATCATTTGATGACACTATAAAAGTTGCATTTTCTGTAGCAACAATTGATAAGGAGCTTTAGAATATTATTCGATACATATGTTGCCTGCCTGCCTAACACATGTTGTTTCTGCAGGTCTTATGACGTCATGAAGGTCTATTATATATATCAATGAAAAATAATATACCCAGTGCTCTTACAAGTAAAACATTCAAATTAGTTTCTTATAATTGTATTTACTTTCAAAATAATAAACACAATTTTTTTAGACATACCCAATTAATGAAATCATAGTCCTTGAAATTTTTGGATTCACAATTCACAAAAACTTTTAAATTACATGAATTAGTCCAAATTTTTCCACGTCAAGTTCAACCAATCAATCAATCCGTCAAACGGTTAGTCTTCAATTTGATCGTAAAATGGCAGCTTTAGAGCCGACTTGCCAAACTTTGTCAGCAGACTATGAAAATACTTAATAATAATCAATAATCATTATTATTATTATTAAATAATAAATAACGTGCCTCAACTGAACAGAGAAATAAATTTTATTTTATGCCAATATTCATAAAATTAGATTTAAGGTTGATATGTTCGATGATATAGATTTCATCGCGAGATACATTTTATAAAGTTACGGCAATAAACAGTAAAAGAAAGACAAATATTTGATTTATTTGATGTTGTGTAAGTGGTATAGTGACTTCATTGTCAGTGACTAGTGCTTCTTATAATCTAATAGTACTATACTATGTTATACAACACATGAAAATTTATTTGGTAAGATTTTTCCTACCAGGAAAGGGCAAAGGCAAAACACCATACAGCCATGTCTTTGATAATGATTCTATCTTAAAATTTTAAGGTTATTAAAACAAGGCCGAAGCCATTTCTTCAGTTTCTCAATAAAATGTATAAATGTGTACATTTTATCGCTAGTTTTGACGATTCTTGACGAGAATTTCAAAGGTCAGCCTTGGTTTCAACATAATTCGAAAGAATCCATATGTCGAAATACCGTCCGTGACACTTTTTGCACTATATTACACCATTATAACACACTAAAACACACACATAACAGTATTATTAACGAATTACTTAAATTGCAATGAACCACCATTTTTCAAGTTCGCGCCAAAAATCCACAATACATGTAATATAATATTCCCAAGATTTAAAAAACTCAACTACTGTGATATTTGAGATTTTGTTATGGCATTTAAAAGTGTAGTGTTTTGTTTTTCCCATCGAAGCCTGATAGACAACTTTAATGTCTTACAATACAGTACACTATTCACTGACACTCAAGTTTTTCATACCCTAGACTGGTTCGATCTAAAACAAAGTATTGAAAAGAGACAGATATCGGGGTAGGTTTATGTTTACGAGATAAAATTGTGCCTTTATAATAAGCAACCTGTTTATTAGGTTAGTAATATTTATGTAAAGAAATCGTCTTGAATTTTTGCGTCGAAAAATGGATATTTATTAAGGAATTGTGGATTTTTCGGTTATTTTTGTATAAGTATATAATAGTATATATGTATTTATATATGGCTGATTTGGTATATATGTATAAAAAGTTACAAAACCGATTTTTTAAAATTGATCATGAAAACTAATTTGATCCTTCTATGTATATTCTAATACTTTTGGAAATAACAAATTAACTCTATTTTGAATATAGATTTTGCTCTGAATTTGAATAAAGATTGTTTCCCCAAAATTGTAATACTGAAAAGCCTTATTGGTACTGTCTCTACTAGCCCGTTCTAATATGTTTTCTTCAATTATTTAAATACAGCGTCTATTGCATAAAAAAGCTAAACAATGAATTGAATTTTAAAAAATATTCAGATATATTTCATGATAGATACAAAAAGAGGTTAGGCGGTAGATTCCGTGACTTTTCCCTAAAATCACCGTTTGAGAAACCGAACACATGTATGTCAAAACACGTAAGAAGTGTTTTTGAAAAATTAAAACGTAATCCGAGGACGCTGCCTTATTATCTATCTAATCCATCTATTGTAAAATTACAACGTATGCATCTAAGCAATGTTGTCACTATTGAACCATGCCATCAAAAACTTCGAGTGATGTAGGTCACTTGAGTTCGTCTTCAGTACGGAGCAACTTGCTTAGTTAGATAATACGCTGATTGTACCTAAATGTTGAATCGCAAAAATGTAAATTTATCAAACTATTTTTGTTAATGAAAGAGAAAGGGTGTGTATACTATTTTTAGAATTGTACAGTAAATTGTTAAGTAGGTCTGACATCTCGACCCCAATCCTTGTTTTAGATGCTCCAATGTCATATCTGAGAGATCAAATAAAGGTTATGCTGTTTATATATCAGATTATTATTTAATCCCTGCGCATGGTTCTCCTTAACAGCTTAGGAAAAACAAAGACATAAATTAAAGTCCTTCAACACGCGCTCTCCACTGGTTAATGTTTTTATCATGAACTGGGCGTTGGATCATTACAGATAAACTATTTATTTGTTTTTACTTACATATTTACAGTCCACCTTTACATAGTTGTTTTCTACATTGCATTCTTTAAAAATAATAAAAGCAGTCTAGTTCCACTTGTTCAAATAATTCATTTATCCACTGCCGTTCCAGAAGTATATTGCCCGCAGCTGTCTCTGCGTGGACGTTTAAAATTATCCCACGAAGCATACATACACATGTGTTAAGAAGTTTTAGCCTGAAGGAGGTCCGGACTGGTACACGTTTTCCGGTACTTGATCGCCAATTGCGAAAGCTGTTACTCCCCTATTCCTTAGTGGATATCCGTTCGTAGAGCGACGTAGCCTGCCCCATTGTCACACTGATTTAGCGCTATTTTAGTATGACCTAAAATTATATAACAGGTAAAATAAAATCTTTGAATATTCATTGTATACAATCCTGGTATTTGATACCATTATATTTGAGCATTAGTGTGTATCAACATTACAAGGTGTTCTTTTTTCAGGTTTAATTTACAGTGTGTGGTTACAATGTGCGACGTTAGGACATTACGAATGGTAAGTACGATAAATAACGCCTTCAAAAAGAACTAGAAACCGACTTCAACGTGTAAAAGTATACAGCATGCGTCATCCCCCTAAATCCCCCTTTAGAGGTAGATTTATCTGGGTACATATTTGGTTTTTGGTGATCTTTTAAAAAGCTCTAAATCAATTCCGTTCCACTGTACAATATTTAACCTAAGGTACAGCAAAAAACTACAGTAAAGGTTCTCGAGTGGCGACCACGTACCGGGAAACGTCTACCAGGCCGTCCCCCTACTAGATGTACTGACGACCTGGTTAGACTCGCAAGGAGTCGCTGGATGCAGGTGGCTCGGGACCGGTCGATGTGGCGTACCATGAGGGAGGCCTATGTCCAGCAGTGGATGTTTCGTGGCTGATGATGCGAGCAAAAAACACGATTCTTTTATGGGACCATATATATTTAACTTCTTTGTTTTATTATTATTTATTGTTCTAGCGGCAGCGGCTATTGTGTAATCTAGTGTTAACTATTACGTTTAAAAATATACAGCCCCGTGACAGACGAACGTACGGACAGCGTAATAGGCTCGTGTTTGGCGCCTTTTGTGTACGGAACTCTAAGTATAATAAAATACATGACTGTAATAATTTAAATTGCTTCTCTCTTGCAGGGGTTGATTCTCAGCGGGGTGATAATTTGTAATATAACCGATGGGTTCATATTCGGTCAAATGTCTGGCATGGTGGCGGATCTACGATCCAAGAACAGCACGATTCCGTTGAGCGACAACGACATCTCGTGGATTGGTAAGCTGGTTCATTGATCTCTTTGGTTGCAACAGTTCAAAACTAATTTCTGCCCTCTATTAAAGCCTATTGGAGACAAAAATTTACTTTGCTCGCAATTACAGCACAACCAATCGATTTAGGGCACATTTGGCCATACTGATATAATTTGTCCTAATTCGTCATAACACCATTTTCTTTTGATTCGTCATACATAAATTAAGTTATGACTAGTCACGTCTTATTTTTGTAGCTATTGGTCACAATGAAAATTCCGTTCCATTCCGATTCGTCACCTGACCAAAAAGTTCTAATTGGTCACAAGGTCCTGAACGAATAGAGATACCCCTTTTGATACTGGTGGATGTCGATACCGTGGTTTGAAATAATCTTGAAGCACGAAATAGTCATCCATACTCTATACTTTATAATATTATAAATGCGAAAGTGAATGTTTGTTTGTTGCTTTGCCGTTCTAATTAGAACTAAATTTTTATATAAGACGAAACAAAACAAACTTATATGCTTTTTGCGATATGACGAATTAGAACAAATTGACAGTATGACCAAATGTTCCCAAAATCAACCAATCGTTTTTGGAATAGTTTTGGATTAGGTATCAAAGATTTTAATATTTTAAAAAAAATGAAATGGGATTAACAAATATTTTTAAATATCGTTTTAATGAGCTTTGTATATTCCAGGGGCGACGGTGAATGTAACATGTGTTTGCGGATTCGCCGTCGCGACCTTAATTTCGGAAAGATTTGGTCGTAGAAAAGCACTTACCTTACTAGTGCTGTCCATGATCGGGACGTGGATCATGCTATACTACGCACACAGCATGGCAGTGTTCATGATCTCGAGAGCTTTAGTGGGGTCACTGTATGGAGGGGTCCTTATGCTGGTCTTTATATGTACCGCTGAATATACAGCTCCCCGGATAAGAGGATTCTGCCTCAATGTAGTCACAACAGTGGCTCCAATTGTCGGAACTACATTAGGTCACATCTTGAGAATTTTTCTTCATTGGAGGACAGTTGCACTCATAGGAATTGTCCCCACTGCATTATCCGCATTATTGCCTTGTTTTTGGGTAGAAAGTCCGTCGTTGTTGGCATCAAAGGGAGAGTTTAAAAAATGTGAAATTTCGTTCAAAGCACTTCACGGACATAGCGCTGAAGCTGAGCTACAACTGCTGCTGCAAGTTGAGAAGCGAAAAAGGAGCAATTTGAATAAGGATACTCGATGCAACGTTATGAAAATATACTTGTCAGCCTTCACAAAAATGTACTTTTGGAGAATTCAACTCCTTTGTTTCGTTATAAACATTTACCGAGCTATAGCGAGTAAGTTACTGTTCAGTACGCTGGCAATAACGATGTTGCAGGAGATGACAGGAAAATCTGATATCCTGCTATTTACAATTCTAGTTCTCATTGCTCGGCGGCTGTTTGTCGTGCCTCTTGATCTCACAAGTGAGCATGAGAACTCTGTTCTCCAGCGCTATCGTCGCCAACATATTCCTGATCTCTTTGGGTGTATCTTTATATTTTGCCCCAGATAACAATCTCTTCATCGCTTGGGTCAGTTGTTCGCTTCTAGCTTTATATTTCATTACAGTTAATGCTGGGTCATATCCAGTTTTAGAGGCTTTGCTTTGCGAAATTTTCCCATTAGAAATAAAAGGAATTTTAATGTTCATGGTGGGAGCACACAGTGGCGTAATACAATTTATTTACGTAAAATATGCCCAGAGTATTTTCGACTTTATGGGATATTCTTGTGTGTTTTTCCTTAATGCGAGCATTATATCCTTATGCCTGGTGTTCTTTTGGTTTCAAATGCCAGAAACAAAGGGGCGGACCCTTCAGGAGATCGAGTTGTATTTTAAGGATGGAACTTTTGACAACAATAACAGTAGGGACCCACTAAGCGAAGAGTTGAGAGTTTTACAAAAAAAATTGCCACCAACTGGCACCACTTAGGCAAGAGGTCACACATCTCAGATCTTTTACTTTTGAACCCTCGACGAAAAAAGAGGGGTGTTATAGGTTTGACGCCAATATGTATGTACGAGTATGTGGCATCGTAGCTCGCGAACGGATGGACCGATTTTGATGCGTTTTTTTACGTCCAGCAGTTTCTTTGTGGTGGTTCTTAGCTAAATTTAGTAACAATCAAATTAAAATTTTTAAATTTAACGTTATTTATATGGTTATTATAAATTGTTTCTAAAAATCAAATTTTTAAATCAACTCACTAAAATGATACGGATGTTTAAGCCTAAAAGTGTGGCCATTTCCTCTGCGATGGGAGGGCAATTTAGGGTACTTCCCATTAATCTAGAATCCTGAAATTTGGTAAGAAGCAAGTTCTTACAGCACAAGTATACGGATAAATCTGAAAACCAGAATTTTTTAATTATATCATACGAAAAGTCGCTTTTTAAGATTACAAAATTACATTTGCAGTTGAGAATTAGTCGTGTCTCGTGATATAGACGGATAGATGTATGGGATCACAATTTTTCAACTGCAAAATTAAGTTTGTTTTTCAATCAGACTTACATTTTCTTTAGCTTTGTTCGGTGGTTGTTTCCTAATTTACTTTATTTATAATTTTCAGTATGTAAATTACTCATATTTCGTACGTAAACCTCGGTGCGCGAGTCCGATTAGCACTTGACCGGTTTTATAAGATGAAAGATGTTTCACTGGATTGGATGGATAAAATTAAGGGTGACGGATTTAATTTTAAAAAAATGTATGGAGCTAGTTATAAATAAAATAGCTCACTAATTACTCTATGATACAAATGACAATTATTTTAAAACCCGTCTATATTTTTATCTCGGAGCACTATATTTAGTGCTCCGAGAACACAGATTACATACTTCTCGTGTTGAGTAAGCGCGCGTCCATCCTGTTGCGGCCATCGTCACCGTCAGGTGACATGTAGGTCAATTGCAATCCTATTGTGTATTAAAATGAATATTGACACAACATTCTCAAACGAACTTGAACATAATAAAAAGCAAAACACATGTTTAATGATATATATTATTTATTCTCTCTCCATGAGCATAGCCAGGAGTTTACTCAGGCGATAACGTATATCGAATACTATCGGAAATGCTGCTCAGTCGCGGTGCGAGTGACAAGGACAGAGTGATAGTTAACGATAGTGTGTGTCGTCTGCGTAACTCATGGTAGATGCACTGCTCATAATAGATAATGTTATTACGATTTTTATTCACTCACTTTAAACATATTTGTGCAATTTTTATATTTTATAATTTTAGACGGATTAATTTCCCAATATTTTATTATAACAACTACATATAGTTTTTACTTTAATTACTTCTCTGAATTGTACTTAGTAGATAATTTTATCCCAATTTTTTGCCAAGTTCCCCAAATATAGCAATAAACATAAGGGACTCACACACTTATCAGTTGCAAGATCGGTTAAGACGAAATGGGGCGCAATCATTCACCACACAATCATGGCTGACTGAATGATGAACTATGACTCGCGCAAAGAATTTTAGGCTCGTATTAATAAACGTGCCCAAGGTAGAGCAGCTGCTTGAGTAGCTCGTAGAGATAGCTCACTAATTAATAAACACTACTTCAGACCTGAATCTCGACCTCGGTCTCGTTTGAGACTTGTCAAACCACAGCCTGTCAAACAACTGCGCACGGCGAAGATTTTCATGACGTTTTCATGAGATTTTCACAGACCAAAGAGACCGACCTTGGATATTCTCGTCAAAACAAGCGATAAAATGTACACATTATACATTTTAATGAGAAAACTGAAGAAATGGCTTCGGCGATGTTTTATAACCATAAAATTCTAAGAGAGAATATCAAAGTCATGACTGTATAGTGTTCACCCTTTGCCTTTGCCTGGTAGGAAAAAATCTTACAAAAAAAAAGATTATATGCTCTGTGGTAGAAATGATCTCAAATTAGTAACGATGCGTAGCGTTTATTAATAAACCTAGGTCTTAAGCAGCTGCTCAACAATAAGCAGATCTCTAGCTAGAAGTTCTAGCTTAAGCAGCGTTTATTAATACGGACCTTAATTTGACTTCGCCTAAATGAGTCCTCGTCCGCGCGGTACAGGGGTGCGGGGGTACGGCAGGACACTACGCGCGCCTACCGCCCGCTTCTCTCTCGATCCCCTTAGAGGGACAGGCGTTGGTAAAGGCGAGGTATCAGTAGTAAGTGAATCGCAGTTGCGCAAGCTTCCCGTGTCAAACTATAGCAAATGGTTTGCCTAGACACTGCCAATAAGTGTAGCGAGGCCTTGAAGATTCACACAGCGTAAAGAAGCACACATCAATAATAAGTATAATACTGATTCAAAAAATAGCTTCTTCGCAATATTTGGCAATTTGCTGTAAATTCATCACGTTACATAATGACATAACAAAATATATATTCATGAATCTCGGTTCATTCGAAAACAAATATACTTACTAAAAAGTAAACAGAAAATTAATTATTAGTACAAAATTAACCCAATCCCGTAATAATATGTTTGACCCTTCTGTTAAACATTTTGTTTCATATACAAATTGTATTGGTAGCACTACCGTAATGCTCAAACATAATTGAAGTTTAAAGCATTAATATAAATTTACGTCAAATAGTAGATCAAAGATCAAAAGGTCACAACCCATATTTTAAACAACGTTTCAAATTGAATGAATGGATACACAAGTTTAACAAAATTCATAATTCAACAATAAATACATTACAAAACCAACAACCGATTTTTTGTTATAAATAAGAAAACAAACAAATATCAACAACGAAAATATAGGTGGCTTATCAGGTACAACAACAAAAATTACATTTTGGTTTTTAAAAGCTGTCTTCATGAGATTTGAGTGAGCTGTACAGTAGGGTGTAGCCCTAAAAGACTCGACAAGGGTAGTCAGACATTCTGCCACATAACTCATTGTTATAAAAGAGTACAAAAAAGTGTTGCGAGGCAAAAAAATTACGTGTAGTTTTATTGTATGCTGTATTGTTTATGGTAATATTTTTTACTGTAAATTATTTCCTGCATCTATTTTTATGACGTCACTGCATCTGTTTCCACTTACGGATCGGCTCTTCTAAATCTAAAAGCCACAAAAAATGTTACGTCAAAAATCCTTTAGTAAAATTATAATACCCAGAGAAAACTAGAGAATGACTGTTCTATCGATTGGACTGCACGCTTCTAATATGCTCACTCATGAAAATAAGATTATCTTACGATTATTTTACATTTTATATATATTTAAATAACACAGAAATTCAGAACTGTTCTATTTAACACACTGACGAGGCGAACTGCGCATGAAAAGCATAGCTGAAGAATTAGCTTCCTGTCAAAAGATTCTAAATGTCAACAAGTTTCCCAACTTGTTCACCAACTGGTATCGAAACATCGCTTAACGTTGCAAGAACCGAAACTAAGCAACAATTTGTCTTAGAAACTTGCCTTAGCTACTTTGCTTTAATATATGGCTAAAAAAGGTGCCAAGATTAGGTTTGAGACTAGCGGCATCGAATAGGTTTACCAAAAAATATTAAGGTGATCCACCTCCATCAAAGTTTCATACTAAATTTCTGTTGCCATAATCTTTAAAATATAATAGCTGGAATTGTCCAGTAACTATCTAAAAATAGGATTAACATCAGATTGTGATCATTAACATACAACATCACAGTGAATCACAATTTTCATACCATTAGCGTAACTGCTATTGTACCTAACTATAAAGTTGTAAATGGTATTTATTTCGCGACACTATCATTTCGTCTCACATTTGTAGGTAATTACTTATCAAAGCCAACTATTCTATTTTAAAAGATTATGGCAACAGAAATTTAGTATAGAAGCATTAGGAGAGGGATAACGTTAAGCGATTCAGTATGGTCTATTTAAACCAGAAGTTCGTAAATCGCCTTTCGCAATATAATTTAATAATAAATAATACATCTGGTATAGATACCTTAGATAAAGGAGTCCGATTCATAAATGTTATTTGTAAAAGTGTGCGAAAATAGTTCGACTAAAATAAAATCGTAATGAAGAAACCCGTAGAATCTAACTAGTTATGGCTTGTTCACACAGTCTTTGTCAGGTAGCAAAAGTTGAATCTAAACAGAATTAAATTTTTTTTAAGCCGCGGTAGCTCATTTGGGTAGAGCGTCAGTCCTTGAACAAACACGGTCTGGGTTCGATCCTGGCTCGTACCAATGAGTTCCAATTTGTTATTTGGAATTTATGTACGAATGATAACAATCATTACCATTGGCTTTTTGGTGAAGGAAAACATCGTGAGGAAATCTGCACACTCCTGAGAAGAAATTCAAAGGTGTGTGTGCAGTCTACCAATCCGCACTGGACCCGCGTAGGAGAGTATGCCTGAGCCTCTGCAGTGGGGGCATTCATAGGCACAAGTGCAAGCACTTTGGTTTTAAATGCAATATTGCTGTCTGTTGTGTACCAGAATACGAACTCCCTTATCTGACTGCGTTTTCCTTATTCTCGAGTAGTACCTAGTTGGTGGGAATGCGGTTCCGGAGGTACGACAGAACGGAGTCTGTGCCCTTCGCGAGGACTGCGTGTCGAGGTTGGCGGAAGCAGTTGCCCATCAGCTCCAAAGATCTGCAAGTTATATTATCTCAAAGTAATTAGGAAGGAACTTACTTCTACTGACCTAAAATTTTTTTGGGTTGTTGATTTTTTCAAAAAGCGCTAAATCATTTTAGATGAAATTTAGATGAAATTTTTCAATTGATTCAAATTGTCGGGATGATCGCGTAACATACATACAAAAAATACCATCGAATCGAGAACCTACTAGATTTTTGCAGTCGGTTGAAAACAGTTTTCTTGTCAGTCCATTTTCACTTAGATTTTTTTCAAATTTTGGATTGCTGCTGAAGGCTTGAAGTGACTTAAGCCTTTACCGCCTCCGTGACCTATTGGCTTGCCTATCTCACAATCCGGAGGCCACGGGTTTGATTCCAGTTGTTGCTCAGGTCCAGCACGGCCAGCTTCCGGAGCGTGACTTGTGTTTTGGGCCCACGTCTGGACATGTGTTTCCACTCTGCTGTCCACTCACCTGAGCTGTGTGAAGTTCCCTAGCTCCGGCGGCACGCTGGCTATGCTGTTGTTGCTCTGGTCCAGCACGGCCAGCTTCCGGAGCATGACTTGTGCTTTGGGCCCACGTCTGGACATGTGTTTCCACTCTGCCGTCCACTCACCTGAGCTGTGTGAAGTTCCCTAGCTCCGGCGGCACGCTGGCTATGCTGTTGTTGCTCAGGTCCAGCACGGCCAGCTTCCGGAGCCTGGCGAGCGCGTCCGAGGACACGTTGATCTCAGATATCTTGTTTTCAGCCGCGAGAAGAATCTCTAGGTTCTCCATGTCGTACACGCATCGCGGTAGCTTTGTAAATCTGAAATTAAATTGGAAATATTCTATTTTATAAAAAGCCATCACGATGTTTGTGTAGCGGATTGAATAATTTTATAATACAGTAATACTCCGGACTTACGCGATAGGTGGGTCCGAGCGATTGCCGTGTAAGTCGAATTCGCGTAAGTCGGGGTTCAACTTTGCATATAAATACATATAAAGTATGTTTAATCGGAACCAGAGTTTAAAGGAAACATATATTAGAAGAAAAATGTTTAATAAAGTGTAAGATAATAAAACAATTTACACTGTTATGAATAAAGTAACCTAAACCGAAGTTATGTTGATGTCGAAGGCTTCGTATATCCTAATAATGTTGCCTGACGAGTTAAGTGTTTCTTCTTCTCACGCAAAATTTCCTCGTAGTAATTTTTTATTCCCCGTTTTGTAGTAGAAACGCGTTCTTCATTAGAATCTATTTTTTCTAAAAATTTTAATCCCTTTTCAATTGAGTCCTTCTATTAAGTTTGTAATTGTTGATTTACCGATTCAACAACTTTTTTCTTTACCTTTTATAACCGTCCGGACTGTTGATTCCGGTAGGTCAAATTTCTTTGCCAATTTTTTTCTTGTTAGGCTCAAATGAGTCATTTTTCGATCTTTTAGATGTCATAATTAGAGATTATAAGTAAAACAAACTGCGCACGTAAAACAATTCCACGCGGAACACATTAAAACCTGTCGCAAACTGAACACTGAGAGGGCAGAGCCAGAGAGCCGATGCGCGCGGCAATCAAAATGAAAAACCGCGTATCTCCGAATTCGCGTAAAACGGGGTAGCGTAAGTCGGGGTATTACAAAATATCGTAAAAAAGTTATGCAACGAGTGAATATAAAGTAAATTTTTAAAAACCTGACTGCGTTTTTTTATACACATTGTCATTCTCACAGTAAAAACTAATGTAATGACACCTCTCAAGCTAAAAAAACGTCGAACCGTTTGGGCTGTAGGCTGCCAAACAATTTTACATATATACATACTCTCGAAAATCAAAACCCTCCAACGGGCGCAGTCGGATAAAATTACACAATATGGTATCTTAACATTTTAATGGGCTATTTCTGAATTTTGGAAATGTTGGACGTCCTGAGGTCACGGGTTCGATTATACGTGGGGGTACTTATAGGTACACGGTTGGTTGGTGGTAGGGCAGTCCGCCTGGCTAGCTACCACCGTGTTACTAAGTCTGCCGCCAATATATACCCTTCATACTGAAACACGACAGTGCTTCAGTATGAAGGGTAGCAGAGTCAGCGCCTCATTAAGCTTCTGGGTGTGCACGCTTGTCATCCATCGGCCTTATCATCACTTACCATCAGGTGAGACGAAGGTCAAGTGGAAACCCATCATGCATTTTTTAAAAGTTCGGTACGGTTCGAAAAATAAACGAATCCATCCATCCATTATCAAAGATCGTTTCCAAACTTATGTCGATGACAGTATTGTATGAGCTATCACTGTTGTATTGTGAACATAATACTCACTTGTTGTTTGATATTACGAGCTCCCTCAGATGCTTCATGTCGCCGAGTTCCGGCGGCAAGTCGCCGAGGTTGTTCTTAGACACGTCCAAGAACTGCAGGTGCGCGAACCTGCTCAGGCTGCCCGGCACTTCGCTAATGTTGTTCGATGACAGTATCAACTGTGATATAAAATCTTTTACTTCGTGAATTCTGAAATAAAAACAGGCGTTACTTAATATTAGACATGCGCAAAACAGTGCTGGATTCGAACCTCTCTTACTCGAACAGGTCTTTTACTATTGTAATATTTGTAATGCCATGATCTCTAAACATCACGTGCTCGGAATAAAAATACGTAGAATGTAAGCCTTATATTTCTAATAATACGGTTGCATTTAACAAATATGCGCGTTCTATCCGTCTTTATGGTTTTGTCCGAGGATCCGAACCCGCGCAGCGCGCCCTTTCGCTCGCGCCGCGCTAGGTGCGAGTAAGTGGTGCAGAACGAAGACCTGCGCGCGGAATGCCATGAGTGATGCGTGACTCACATCACTTACTGTCTACTTAATATATTGCAACTGATCTAGATAGAAAAAGTTTAACGTTATCCCTCTGCTAATGCTTCCATATTAAATATCTGTTGCCATAATCTTTTAAAATAAGATAGCTGGCTTTGATAAGTTATTACCTAAAAATAGGAGATGAAATTATAGTGTCGCGAAATAAATATCATTAATTTACAACTGTATAGTTAGCTACAATAGCAGTTACGCAGCTAATGGTTCATAGATGGGGCTTTGAACGATAATCGAAAAAAAAGTATTTAACTTGAAAATTGTGATTCACTGTGAAGTTGTATGTTAATGATACTCATTTCGCGACATCATAATCTGATGTCCTATTTTTAGATAGTTACTGCACAAATCCAGCTATTATATTTTAAAAGATTACGGCAACAGAAATTTTGTATGAAACTTTGATGGAGGTGGGTTGCCTAAGTGTAATTGCAGGAAAATATTGTTGTTAAAATATAAGTGAGCGCGACGAACGACCTGACGACCGACAGTAAAAGCTAGAGTTGACAGCTAACCTTACCAAGTTGGAGAGGCAGCATAAGTAGAGGAGTAATTGATAAGATATTTCGTTCTTTCAGACTACAATTAGCTTTTAAAAAAAACAGCTTTTGCCCGCGGCTTCGACCGCGTGGACTTCAGAAATAATCCCAAGGGAATTATTTTCTAGATCGGGATGAAAAAGTATCGTATATCTTTTCGGACCTTTCAACTAACTTTATACAAAAAATCAAGTCATTCTGACTCTCCAGAGACTCTCTGACGAGAAGGATAAACAATCTTACTCATATTAGTATGGATTACATCCTGATGGGCCATTTTAATTATTGGTGAAAGAATTGTATATCCAGCGTACAAGCTCTACCGCTTTATAATATTAGTGTAGCTGTTAGACCCAAGCTTACCCAGCCGGAACCGCAGGGAGTTTGTTCTTGGAGAGGTCTACTATGTGCACTTCAGCGTCGGCAGCTGCCTTGAACACGTGGTCGGGGATGGAGGTCAGATCCTTATTGGGGAGCATCAGAGCTTGGCTCTTCTTCAATGTGTATCTGTAAATACATATGATATTGGAATGAAAATGAGTCACATTTGCATATTAAAGACATTTAAAAAACAAGAAATTTTTGCCTTTCTCTTTCTTCCTCATCGTGCCTGAAAATCAACTCGCGTTATTTGTTTGAAGTCTTACGCCTTAATGGCACAGACATTATGCTCTTTCAGACACTCCTTTAACCTGCATTTAAATATCCCATTCGGAGTTAATTTTTTTGTCATCAGGCACAGCATTATATATTTTAACACACATTCAGTTACATTGGTGAGGTAATGAACTAGTTGATGATTATTTCACAGGTCAGCACGTCGACAGTCCATTTCTTTCTCGCTTCTCTTGCTAAGCCCGCTGTAATGAATAACCAACCAACTACCGTATTCAAGTACTCACTTGTCCGGCCACTCGTCCTTATACTGAGTGTCGGCGTGAATTTCATCGGTGATTCGATCCCTGAGGAACTTCATCATTCGATCGGTGCCGCCCCGGATCACGTCCTGGCGAATGTATGACAGCTTGTTGCCCTCCATGTTGATGCTCTGAAGCTGGGACAAGAGACCCAGGTTTCTTGGGAGCCTGGTACAAAAATATAGTTTTATAGACTTAGTTTTTATTTTAGTCTTCCATACCTCAAAAGGAAAATGGCACCCTTATAGGATCACTTTATGGTCTGTCTGTCTGTAAATACACTTTTTCTCAGAAACGCATAGAGATATCAAGTTGAAATTAATATCGGATACTTAAGTCTGCTGCCACTTGGATCTGTGGAAAAAATCAAAGTTATAATTCAACGCAATAAAAAGATATAGCTGTATTTTAGACAATTACCATATAAAATGCAAGGGAACTAAAGCTATGGGGTACTTCCTGTTGACCTAGAACCCTGAAATTTGGCAAGAATCAAAGCACAACCATAGGAATAAATCTGAAAACCAGGATATTTTTAATTATAACACAGTAAAAATAGCTTTTTTATGTTTACAAACTTAGGTTTTGTAGTTGTAAGCCATACATCGGGTATGTAATTTAGCTGCAAAGTAAAGTTGGTTTTTCAATCAGAATTTCAATTTCGGTAGAGCATTGTTTGGTGCATATTACCGTACCTATTATTTATGATTTTCAGTATGTTAATTATTCATATTCCGTACGGACACAGAGGCCGTTGTTAAGCCAGCATAAAGTGAAGCAAGAAACATACTCACTTATTCAGATTGTTGTTGGTGATATCCAACCTCTTCAAAGTCTGCAGCAGTGATATATTCTCCGGCAGTTCTTCCACTTGATTATCCCTTATGTTTAGTACGTTTACATTCTGCATCTGATCGCAGAAGTCTTCCGTGATTTTCTATAGAAAATTAATAACAAGTTTCATTATTTGTCAGTACTGTCAAAGCGGAGCCGAGCTCTTGAATCTATGGTTTATTTTGAATTCTTACATCATTGAATTTTTCTTTTAGTTCGACTAAAAGATTAAATTACAGAGATGTGATGACTATATTCTATTACGGTACCTTAATGTAATTGTTAGCGACGTATATCTCCTTTAGGGCGGTGCATCCATAGAAGTCTGGCAACTCCTCTAGGTCATTATGGTTCGCATCCAGTACCTCCATCTTCCTGAGCTCTCCCATGGGTGGGAGTTTCTTCAGGCTATTGTTGCTCACATTCATTTTTCTCAATTCTGAAATATTAAATTGAAATATGCAAGCTTTCAGCGACTATATGCTTTGACGGCAAAAATCGTGCTAGAAGAAAAAAGAAGTACCCTAGGTCCGTCTCCATTTCATAGGCTACGTTCATATCAAATTTCATCACGATCGGTTCAGCAATTTAGCCATTGCTTTTAGATCTATAGTGGTTGTTATTTTTCCAAACTTCACTTTTTCCAAAATGTAATCATTTTTTGGGACACCTTGAACTTTCTCAGATTGACTGACAGAGAAACTTATTTCTATAGAGAGGAATTTAATATAAAGAGAAATTTAATACAATCCATTCATAATTACATACATATAAAACATCATACAGACAAATTGAGAACCTCCTCCTTTTTTGAAGTCATTTGAAAAGAGAAATATTTTTGGAACGGGAAACTTTTTGATAAAGTTGCGTGACTAGTGGCGAAGTCGATTGTAACAGAAGATAAGAACCATTTACCTCTCATGTTGACTATATCTGGGGGCAGCTCCACCAGCTGGTTATGTGATAGGTTTAGCTCGACTAGACGGACTAGGTAGCCCATACCGGGCGGTAATACTGTTAGATTGTTGTGTGATAGGTCCTGAAAACGATCACATTAATGCATTAGTTTCAAGCAAATAAATAAACAATTTTTTTCTTGTATTACTGGATACTTTTAGTGGACGTATTGGGTATACATGTTGTGTCAAGTGTACCCTCCAGTGAGGGCACTGCACGTTCATGATATATCCATACCCAGGATATTCTTGCGTTTGCCTTTTTGGAAACTAGATTCAGTTAGCTAGTAGTAATTTTTTATAATCACGCAAAGATGTGTTACAATATATCATCATAAATTATAAAATCAAAGTTATCATAAAATTATACTTCCTAAAGTTGGAAGGACATAAAAGGAAATAAAATGTGGAAATTTTTATATAGCTTAGCAGCAATATATGAGTAATGTAGACAACAGTGTGGTGGATCTACCTAGCTACATAGCATCCACATCTTATTGTGATCACCAATACAAGAATTTCCATATATGTATTTAAAATCAATTCTATTTTTTATAAATTCAGTCCTGAGTGTGATTTTTGAGATCCAAATAATTAGTTTTTGCATAAAGGATACGAAACAAATTATTAATTTATACAGCTATTTTGCTCTAGTATGGTTTGTTTATCAGTTTATTTCTAAAGTTAATAAGAATGTTAGCAGTTATATATAAGGTAGATGTACTAATCAAAACAACTGTGTAAAAAATAAACACCAAAAACTCACCAAAAACGTAAGCATGACTAAATCACCAAAATCCGGTTTGATCTCAGTGATCTTATTGTGCGACAAGTTAAGTGATCTCAACTCTGTTAATTTGTAGAATTCCATAGGCAACGCTTCTAATTGGTTACGGTCTAGACTTAGATTGGCCAAGGTTTTCAGCTGGCCAATTTCTGCCGGCAACGACCGTAATGCATTGTCATGTAGCTGAAACGATCAAATTTATATTTTAAATCCTTCATTGGATTCTGTGTGGATAATAAAAGTAAGTTGTGTATCATGAACTAATACTGAAACCAGATACTAGCTTCATAGTAAACTGCATCACACCAACATAATGTTTATTTTTGGCCAGTTCGTTTGTCAACGATACAACTAAGCGTAATGAAATTTGGTTTACAATATTTTATATCACCTATGGCATTCACTCATAATTGTAAATTTTTCAATTTTCAGAATATATGTTAAGGTCAGATCACCTATAACAATAGTAATACAATTCTTACATTGAATTTTTGGTCGGCTTTATTTCTGCAGACAGCAATATGTCCCACAATAAACAAATATTAATTAATTATGCAGAGTAATACAAAACACACACTAACACATGCCCATATGTGCCAGTATAATTAGCAATTAAAATTTAACTGCAAAACAGGCGCCAAGTGGCGTGACTGTAATTTATAGTTGGGTATTCCTATTTATCAACTTCCTATTATTCCAATCAAACTGTAAAGTTTTTCTAACTAAAATATATGATTCACTGCAAAATTTATTTCCTGCATTATGAATGGATTCAATTTAGCAAAATGCATTTAATTTCGGTAGGTCCACATTATTGACAACACTCAGAAATTTTGGGTTAAAAATGTCATCAAAAAAAAAATATTTCTTTCTTTCTAAGAATACACTAAAGTCATGTTTTAGAATAACTATTTAAAAACAAGAGTGAGATTGATAAAAGTCACATTAAATACTGTGTTTATAAACAACTTTAGGAGCATAATATATATTAGAGTCCTATTAAATATATCAGATTGATACTGTTGGGTCCTCTGCGCTCAAATTATGTCATAAAACAATATAAACAAATTGCAGCCATTAATATCATACTTCACCTTGATTGTTACGAAACCTCACATACATGACTTTTGATGGTAACGTAATATGACAACAAACAAATGTCATTATTAATTAATTATATTGACATTGTTCTTCTGACAATGTATAACAAAAAAAATGAATAAGTGAGAGTTGAATGATGATGATGAACCCTGGGAAAAATTTCAAGTGCTTAACTACTATGGTTCAAAAGATGTGATAGACAGATGGAAAGACAGCAGAGCCTTAGTATTAGGGTCCCATTGTCACTTTTTAGGAATGAAACCCAAAAAAGTAGCACAGTGCCTTTTGGCACATGTTAGGACTATGGCCAATCCACTTAATTCACTTCCATTTGAAGGTGCAATCTGTGTGGTATTTTATTATACTATCCACTAATCTAACGATCTGTATTAAATCATCCCCTTAGCATATTTGTCCACATTTTCTCATTGAAATCATAAGGATTACATTACTAAACTCACTTTCAGTGTGACTAGTTCCTGCAACAATTTCACATTTGGTGAGATTGTCCTTATGGCATTGGAGCTGAGATCCAGCATCTTCAGGGGCTCTGAGTTCCACCAGTTGCTGTTGTCAGAGCGACTGAAGTCCACATCTTTGACCTCGTCCAGAACCACCTCATCAATCTTCCAAACATTTTCTGGTACTGAATCAGATATACTTTTATATATAAAGGTTCATTTAATTTTAAGTTTTATAGACTATAGGATACGTTTATACAAACAGGGTCTTTTGAAATGACTTTTAATGTAAATTCATTAACATTATCTACAAACATAATAATTTAGCTACCTTAAAAATATATAATCCAGCAAGTTTTCAACTCGGTTTAGAGTTAGAGTAGAGAGAAGGTACCTATGATTTGCAAAAAGATACTGTAAGTTTTAAATTAGCTGATAAGTATAAATATTGTTTAGTCCGCCACAGTATAATTTATTATGACCTTTGCATTGAAAACAACTACTATCAGTGTTTAAAGACCATTTTAACAGTACCCCAACTAATTTACCTTGACTGCAAGTTGACCTAGACTTATTTACCTTTTGTACAAACCTATAAATAATGCTTACCTGTACCGAGGCCTCTGTTGCACAGGCTCAACTGACCGGTTCTCTTAGCTGATTTTATCAATCCACTCGATAATTCATTTTCGTCCGTCTTTTTATCTTGAAGTTGAAAGACAGATTTACTACAAACTTTAATTCTAGATTTTGTATGGGCCCGCCGTGACATGGTTAAAGCGTTACACAGGTGGAATGTTATCTAAGGCATCAATAACATTGTAATAACACACAACGAAACGAGAATATTTTATTTTGCGCAACAACGCATTTTAAATGAAATTAATTTAACACACACGCCCGCCTCAGACTTGGTGCGTTCTTAAATGGTTTTGTTTTGTTTACAGACTGCTATGATAATGCTCGCAGCAGACCAAAAAAGTTAAAACTGAGGGCGAATGGACGATGGTACGCGGGAAATTAAAATAAATGGTTTATAATCAAAATACTTACTAAATCAATTAATATGTTTGTGTATAAAATACAGTAATACACATTTTTTATTATATAGAAAACATCAAGAAATTCTGAACGCATCGGAAAAACTACTTGACAGTAATGTCATCATCGTCGTGCTTTTGTTGTCACCGGATAGCGCTATTTATTGGAAAAATCATTAAAAACCTCAAAAAATCTTACTAACATTCCTCCTTTTGAAATATTACCGTAGTATCAGAGGAGGGAAATGTGTCCGCAATAGTAAAGCAAAGATATTAGTTTATGCTCTGTGGTTTTGCAATTTTCCACATAACTCATTACATAGTTAATGAAAATTAAACGCTAGTCGCGATCATAACGTAAGCTGAAAGCGTGCTCGCCCTGGCACCCTCTAATTAATTGTGACTTTTAACACTGCGTAATTTGGAGGCTTTATACAACTACGTAGTGGTTGCTATCCCGGCGGACGTAGGAAAAAACTTATCATCCAACCAGCAGTTAGTTTTAGTGTCAAACAGAATCTGTGATATACCTACCTTAATCGAGGATAAACATTTTTCGTTTAAACAAATTTTGTTTGAATCTTGGTTCAGTAATACATTTATATTCATGTAATTTTTTATAATAATTTATTGGAGGTTGAGAGTCTATACTTACGACCTAATATTGGAGAATGTATCACTTTTGGTTGGCTTGAAGAAGTATCTATCTCACTGGAATTTTGATGGATCAGCATTGTAATAGATTCATCGATTTCTTTTTATGAATGTTCTTCGCCAAATCTTTACACTTATGATAGGAACAATTATTTTTAAATATTATCATATAAAATCAATTTTTGTAAATAATTTGTCAAATGTCAGGAGCATGCCAATCACCACAGACTCTAAAAAAGATTCTAATTAGATCTTTTTTAAATACTCGTAACGATTTTCATATCAGTTTTTGCTAACAAAAAATTACACTATCTCATTGAGAATCTTAATCTTTTCGAAAACAACACAAAAAGAAGGTTAAGTATAACTAAAAGAGGATATTATCACTACGTCAAACTCATGGCCAAATATCGTATAGCGTGAAAGTAAAAAAAACATTACCCTCCTCCTGACGCAGTCGAGTAAAACAGTAATCTGTCTGAAACTGTCTTTAAGTGAGTCTATTATTTGAAGAGCTTTTTAGACGACAAAAGAGATCGCATCTAATCAAAAGAGTGTTAAAATAAATACTAAGAAAGTGATCCCTAAAAAGTTTATATGCATTGACTATTCTAGTAACAACTTCAAGCTACAAGCCGGCTTTGCATACGGAAGCGGCATCCTGCTATCTGCTTGAACGACGAGTCTGCGGTAACGTCGAGCGCATATCACTTGGCTCGCTACAAGCTATGCATTTAAGATGCCTTGCTCGCAGTGGAACCATTAGTTTACTAGATATTTTGTTGGAGCTTTCAGTATTTTCAATTTGTGTTGAATGTTTTGATGTTTGTTTGAACAAAACTTCGCAGGTAAATATTTTACGATATAATAATAATAAACGCGTTCAAAAAGAATCACAATTCAACTGCCCTGAAAGTCTATATAGCATTAATTCCCTAAAATGTTCACATTGTATTTTCCCTTAGAGGTAAAATTATCTGGGCACATTTTTTTTGTTGATTATCTCAAAAAGCGCTGAATCAATTTCAATTCATAATTGGCGGAGTTATCGCGTAACATACATACAAAAAAGCATACAGTTGAATTGAGAACCTTATCCTTTTTAGAAGTCGGTTGAAAAGAACACAAAATTTTAGCTGAGCATCAAATCTTAGCATTTTTACAGTAGATCATAAACATGATACCTTATTAAAAATTAATACAATGGACGAAACACTGATCAGAATTTCAGAGTAGCTCATTAAATTCTTAACGCTACAAATTATTTAACGAGTTCCGATATTCCTATCTAAAACAAAGTGCGCGTTTCCACTTCACATAAAATTTTAATGTCTTAGTTAAGAGCAGAACACAGAATACAGTATACTGATAGGACAACTTTAGTCGCGGGGGTGACACGTGACATTCCAGAGCTGGCTTGTCTGTCAGCCCTGGTTCCCAACTCCGTATATCTCCTGACGTACTTGTCGTGGATACTCTTCTCTTTAAGCGCGCTTTCTTCGTTGCTCCGCCAGTATATTGGTGATATAGTTGCCAGGCACTGCAATATAAATATAAAAAAGAGATGTTTCAAATTCGGTCTGCACTTGTACACTCTTTAAAACATCAAGTTATAATCTAAATATGTCTAGAAAAATACTAGAATTATATTATTACATTTATTTTAATTGAACAAAATCATTTTTTGTACCAAGTGACAGCGTCAAATGTCATTTTATTAACACCATCTTTGTTTCCAACGTTAAGTCTTATACCTGTTCCGTGCGTTGTATATGTTTTTGTACAAATAAACTAAACCAGAATTTAAAAAAAAACAGTTTTATTTGATAATGCCCTTTTACAATATTATTTTAAGTGTACAAGACCAGGCCTTGGCTCCATACATTCGCGGAACGTGTCATTTTTGTTGTGTTTATTTTATTCTCATAGATTGAGGCTGCTTCCATCCGACGGCCTTATTGCCACATACTATAAGGTGAGGTGAGATCACAGAAAGGGAGTTTTATGACACTGATGATAACAGCGGAAGTGGACTTTGTCTGTGAAATTACGCATCAATCACGTAGCTATATACAAACCAGACACTGTGGATAAATAATGAAGTGTGAATACTTATTAATTATTTAGCCAATTTTGACTTGAATTTGTTCATACTGACCTACTTGGTCCATTACAATATAGTTATGATAAGTCAGCAGTCATATTTACAAAACAATTTTTAAATTATATAATATCCTTAACCCATATATGCCCCTTGATTCGAAAACGATCAACAGCCCATATATGCCCAGAACTATTTTGGACTCCGATTCTACTAAATTTTTGATATGTTTGTGGTATTAAGTCTCTAATAACATTATAACTTGTTTCATGAAGGTTGGAATTGGTTATGTACCTTTTTTTTAACTGTTCGAAAACGAAACATTGGGCACTTCCCATACATTTATTACGAGTAAACAAACAACAACATATTTCTGATTTCCTTTATTTTTAAATGACATTCATCAATTTAAATATACAAAATTAAACAAAATTAAGGGTACACATTTGAGGAACACTTTTAGGAACTCAATTTAGAAATGAAACATTATAAAATAGTTAGGCATATAAGTTAACCTGATACCTTGGACATGATCGTCGATTCGTCATGTTTTTGCAATAATCACAAAGCATTTGTCTCGGTGCTCTACCGATCGTGTGCTCATTATATGCTCCTAGGTGTTCAGCATTACACTTTCGCAGTGAGGCAGGTACAGTCGTAGAAATCTGTTTACTTTTGGAGCAAGGTTCTAGCTACGTTCTACGCCAAAATTCAAATGTGTCTACATCATTGCACATTTGTCGTGCGACAAGTTTTGCGTTGTTTACAGCCACATCAACAAGCCAGAAAATTACGAGATTACAATCATGTAAGTTCCTACATTACCATCTAAACTAAACGATCCACGCCACACGCAGGTTTTACCCACTTATAGACTTGTGGCTGTCCAGGTCGACTTGATCAAGGTACGTTCGATGCTGTGCTTTGACTAGCTAAGGCTGAAAGCGGAATATCATCTTCCGACTAGCTGTCATAATTGTCTTCATTCCCATGAAGCACCAGCTCAGCAGGAAACAGAAGGCGTCTTTAAAACTTACATTTTCCTCGTCGCCCAAATTAGAGTACGAAACTAATCCACTCCGAGGGATCAACATAAATGTGTATACCTGTCGCTTCATCGTCCGAATCCAAATTATGGACAATATCAACTATTTCATTGGTCAATAACGGTTTGTTCCACCTGAAATAAGAAATGCTTATTTAGTATATTACATACGTATATTTTCCTAATGTATCGTTTTCGAAACACTGATTTGCCAAACACATGTTAGGTATTTGAATATAACAATTCAGTTTTTATAATTACACAAATATATTCTAAAACTATCTAACTTTATTCTGAATTACGCAAAACCTCTAAATTAGAGGTTAATTTTGATAATTACTTACTTTTTTGTGAAAGTCGCCATGATTCTGCACGCCGAAAACAGTTGACAGCATTCACTGATTCATTGCAGGACAATTTGAATGGTTTAGTTGAAACATTCAATTACTATTAGAAGAAGATACCTTAACCTAATGATAGATCACGGTAGGATGCACTTTCCGAACAAAACGCGTAAGATGACGGGGTTTTATAAAAGCTTAATTTTTGATTCGTTTTCGAATCAGGAGGCAAATAAGAAACCAAATAAAGACATAGTTCTGGGCATATATGGGTTAATGCTCCACCGTGTTAGCCTTCTAAAAACTGCGGTGGAGTAGAGGGATGGAGGCCTATTTTGTATATTTCAGGTGATTTGAGTCATTTTTGTCATTTTGTCATTTCTGACTTTTTCCGATTTTCCAATTTTTTACTTACTTTTACTTTTTTCAGAGCTTTTACCACGTTCAACCTATATACCAAGTTTTGTCCAGATCGGTTCAGAAATGCGACCTGTAGAGGAAAACATACAAACACATAGAAAGTAGCTTTTTTCCCTAATTAGTCGGAAAGAAGACCTTTGTTCGCTTCGTTCACTCGGTCAATAATAGACAGGCGGAGATATGAGAACTAAAATTACCCTCGAATATACATAAATGGGGTCCATTTTTCAAAAAATTGCCTGTGTGTATGTAATAGCTATAGATACGACTAAAATGCTAAAATTTACTCACTTTAACCTTCAATCCACTTTGACCAAAATGCTGATCAGAAACAACAAAATCCAAGCGGACACTCGTTCTGACCAGCCCGTCTTCGGATATCTCGTACACTTCAGGGGAGACCTGGGACATTGGCGCTGGTTCACTGTTGATGTACCAAACTAATCTGGTCTCCGGCTTAGACCTGCCGGAGGTGCAGTTCACGTGGACACCGTCTCCTGGCTTGTAGCGTGCTTGAAAACCAGTCATGACAGGTCCGTGGTCGGGAAGAACTGGGGATCAATTCAAAGTAGCTGGAATAAAGCATCTTTGTCCGAATATTCTAACACAAAGCTATTTTTATTCGATTTTTAAAATCCGCACTGAATTCGCCCTGAATTTTAATAAGTACTGGCTGGTATCACAGGTCTAACCCGCAGCAGCTCGTCTTAAGTCGCGGCCGCCTTTTTTTCATGAAATAACACAAAGTCTAAGCGTTGGTGAAGCATTAAGTAATTGAGTTCATGCAAAACTGTAAAGTTGAACGCAGTAAGTTTGTAAATTAATGGTCCGTCACCAGAATAAAAAAGAAAAATATTTACAGCTATAAAGTGTTAAGAAAATGGGACAAAAATACACAACAGTCGGACATAAAATAACACAAATTACATTCCTGCCGACCGTAGCCCCGCGGAATCTCCCTGGGATTAACTTTTACCCTGATTCGAGATTTCAGACATCCTTCTGAATAAAAGATGTTATCTCCTAAACAAACTTATTACGCTAGTTTACTTATCTCTCATACTTTTATATTACAAAATCTCATAAACTTAATTATTCAACTTAGATGAAAAAGTTTAGGAGAAATGAGATCAGCTGCTAACAAAGCAATTTAATCCATCTTTTCGGACGTTTCGTGTTAACTTTCGAGAAGGAGCTATTACCACATTACGTACCTAAGGTTGCATTGTATAAATACAAATACAAGTTATTTTTATAGTCCTACAGGTTTTTACCTACAATTTCCTTACACGCATAAAGTAAAAATTGCGTTTTGCACATTTTGCGCTTTGTAAATTCTGATCCGAAGGGAAATCAAGTTGGTACAAAAATACATGTAACTGTTTCTTTTTGAATAACAGTAATAATTTCGTTACGAATACTTATGTTCTGACAACAATGTTGATAAAGCCTGAAGTAGCTATAAACACGAACAGTGATTTTCAAATAACTCAATTGTAGGTAGCTATCCAGACAAGAAAATATCATGGAAACCCCCAAATACAGTAGAGTTACAAGTAATACCCAAATAGCTACTCTGATGTGCCCAACAGAGTCCTCTTCTTTCTAAAAGGGTAAAGGTGTAAATCTACCGCACATTCCTTGAGACAAAGCCTTGTAGGACAAACATGTCTCAGCTATATATTTCCGGTGTTCCAGTATTTGCAGTGTTGCACGCACATATAGTAACCTCATACCTATAACAGTGAGGTCTGCATGGTCAGACACGGTTGGGAACAGCGGTCTTTCTCCAGACACCTCACACCGGTAACGTCCTCCTGTCTCCAGTACTGCTGGCTGCAGCGTTATGTTGGACCCAGCAGCGTCGAACTCCTTCAACAAAATCATTTCTGCTGAATGGTAAGTCAGCAGCGCCCTAAGGAGCGACCTTTAGAATCTCCAGCTACGTTTGAATACTCGTACTTTAGCACTCTGACGGCTCCAGCACCACATTAACTTGAAGGTTTTGGTTGAGCAAGCCTTAATCTTCACTTGGCGTCACTTATCAGGTGATATGAAGACCAAGGAATCTAGATTATACAAATTGACCTACTTTTTATGACTGTCATCTGACCTCCGTCTCAACTGAGGTTAAGATAATATGATCCATGACCTCAACTTAATCAGAAGCATCAAGTCATATCAAGGTACATCGTTTGACTATCAGAGCAAGCTAGAGTACGGCAGCAGTTGATATACCTCGACATCAACGCCCGGCAGCAAGAACTTCCTCCTGGGCTCCACGTCGCGGGGCACGTGTCTGAAGAACTCTTTCCCGTCCTTGTACCACTTGACGGAGTACAGCACGTCAGACGGCCCTAGCTGCCAGCGGCACGACAGCGCCGCGCGCGTGCCCAGCGGCACGTGGGCGGGCACGCGCAACTCCAGTAGCTCCAGGGATATTATGCACTCTAATGATAAAATAATAAATAGTACATTTCATTGAATACGACTATTGTATGAAGCTGTGAGCTTCACATGTCACTGTTGAAAAAAGGAAAAAAATATCTGGATTTAATTATTATACAGTTTCTGAAGAACTCTTTTTCAGTTAGGCATAACTTGTATTAGGAGGCCTCGCTCTTTTGTGATTTCCCTATGATTAGTTGCCCTATCGTACCCCCTTAGGATGGGGTGTGTATGCTTCTCAATATCAATGCAAATTAATAATTCCTGCCAAGCTGGCCGCTTCCTATACTTGGATATTCTCGTCTTCTCAGCTCTCATTGGTATATCAAAGCGACAGACTTAGAAAAATGCCTCACATTCTAACAGAGTACCATCATAGATAGCTCGAAGCTCGAGCTTGAATATATGAGTCACGGGTATAGCCATAGCCTGCGAATAGCTTGCCTTGATCGACAAAACGATGTATCTAGGTTTGTTTGGGCACAACAGTGCAACGGATTTTTTGGGTAGATACAGTTTATTGGACTTAAGATTGAAAATAGCTATTTATTCATCCCGGTATTGTGATAGTTTTCACGTGGGAGAGTTTCTAAACTCGACAGCTGCGGTCAAAAGTCAGTTCTGAATAAACAGATGGGGTGATCCTTTTACCAGTTCATGTGGCAATCAAATTTCAGTATAATGTTTATTTAGGTAGTTCATGCGTCACAATTCCCATTTCCCCGCTATTACAGAACTCTCACAAAGTTTTCCAACTGCGCACATAATTTCATCTCGTACAACCTCGTCTCCCATTACAACGACACGATGGAGAAATTTACATAATGCACCTTTGGAGCTGCGGAAAAGGGATTTCGGTTCCGTTGGGATGCGTTCTCCTTTAAACAAACCCGGCCAAGTGCAAGTCGGGCTCGCGCACCGAGGGTTCCGAATTTAATTGTAATTCATTTACTTTTATTTTAGAAACTTTTTACCGTAAGTAATGTTATTTAACATGTAATTCATTTCGAAGAATATACCATATAGAATTACCAAATATCCACTATAATAAACCTAAGCTATATTCTAAACCCTTTTATTCATGTAGACGAAAATATATATATAAAAAAACTATTGCATTTTATGTCTAAAACGCCTAGCACTAGCGTATACTATTCAAACTGCTGAACCGATTTTTACCAAATATATGTAGCTAAGAACCACCAGAGTTCCATCCGTTCGAGAGCAACGATGCCACAGACAGACATTGGCGTCAAACTTCTTGCATCGGGGAAAACAAGTAATCTCAAAAGTTTTCTAGTATGTCATCAACAGTCAATATACGTCCCTACTGCAGGGGCTCAGGTCTACTCTCCTACAGAGAGTGTATGTGCCATGTGAGTGTGTGCGTATGGGCCATATGCGGGCCCAGTGCGGATTGGCGGACTTCACATGCCTCTTCAAGACATACAGGTTTACTCACGATGTTTTCCTTCACCGATAAGCAATCGGATAATGTACTTGAATTGAAAAATAACTCATAGGTACACGGCTGGATTCGAGCCCGGAACCCTCAGATTGAGAGCCCACGCCTTATCCATTGCGCCACCGACGCTTTTATATATAAAATAGTATGCATTTTGTTTTATCTTTGTAGGAGTAATGGAATATAAGAACGCTATTTTTCCCGTAATTTTAGAACACAGAGCGATGTTAATTTTCATTGTGGAGGCAGTGAATGCATTTTAAGTAGGGATTAGTGAGAGGTATTTTGTTGCCAGCGCTTGTGAACAAACTGCCCGAAGCGATGCAATCTTGTTACGTCTGTGTTGGTAGTAAAACAGCTTTGTTACGGGTATTGGACCATTCCGAGCGGAAAGCTTAAACAGGGACATGCAAGTTAGTACTGTCTCACTTTTGAAGAAATCAAGAATTAACACGTTTTAATAATAAAACGTGCCAACGAGAATTTGCTTAGAATGTTTCCATGCAAAATGTGTTTTGCCATAATATTTTAAAATAGAATAGGTTTTGATATGTTATAACCTAAAACAGGAGATCAGATTAGTGCCGCGAGATGAATTCAATATTATCTCACACAACTTTATTGTCAGCTAGCTGCTATGCCGTTCAAGTATTACGTAAATAGATTTCCTACAATTATTTACCCCTTTCCCCTTGTCAGCAAAAGTAAACACTCTTACCCCGTCCCCCCATTGTTACGTAAGCAATGACATATGCATTTCTCTTTTAATGTATTCCGTTTTACCAAAAAAAATGACGGAAATAATTTAGACAAGTTAATAGGGCGCGGTAATTACCCTATTCGGTTTTAAGCGAGTATCTCTGTTCATTATTTGTGGGAATCCCCGAAAATGCGTTTTGTTGTCCAGCATAGACAATGTATGGGTTGCCATATGTGTAAAAAAATCTGTGCACTCACCGATGATGAGCAAAATCCCAACAATGGTGAGTACGTGGTGTAGTATGGAGCAGGTCATGGTGTCTTCTATCAGCTCCCACCATATCGTCATAGGATTTATCTCATTTCATCGACGTGATGGATCTACGACATCGAAATTGAAATAGCCATTAAATACAAGTGGAAATCATTATTTAGAACAAGATAATGGAAAGTAAATTTTTAATTAAAATCATACTGCGTAGGGTTACGTTGTATTTATTTTTGTAAACCATTTATAAAGCCCTGTTTTTTAATAACCCACTTGATAGGTTTTGAAATGAAAAGAGTTTTCATTCCGCACAATTTGTCGCCAAAAATCCGCCATTTTGATTTACAATAATTTTTATACAGCCAATGACACTCTAGTGTTTAAAACGAATATAACCACGTATAATATATTACAACCGGTTTAGCCGTTTAGTAGTTACGAGGGAACATAGAGTCGGACATAGGTAAAACACATAACCCTCCTTTTGAGCTTTGCCGCAGTCGGGTAAAAACAGACGATGGTAAGCGACGATTTTATGATCGTATATTCTGGAAGATGTCTGTTCATCCTCGATTTAAAGACAGGCTGACGATAAGGCCGTTGAATGGTCGTTTGGTAAGCGTGCGTACTCAGAAGTCTCAATCTAAAGAGGCGCTGGCTCTGGTACCTTTCATACTTGAGTAAACAAATTAAGGTATCATGGTGGTAGCTACCCAGCACCTAGCCAGGCGGACATAGAAAATTCTCTATCACCAACCAAACCGAGTACCGATAGGGAATCGAATCCGGGACATCCGGATTGTAAGTCCAAGCTTGTAGCCATTAGGACGCGGAGGCGGTTAAAAATGGTAAAACCAACCTCTAACTTACCTCGGTAATTTATGTACAACGCCCAAGATTTGTACGATTCCTAAGACGTTTTTTCTTAGAGTTAAAAAATCTTGGAATTTATAATTTCTGAAGAATCAGTAGAAATTATAAACTCCAAGATCTTTTAAACTTTACGAAATACTACAATGTTGCCTAATCATTGTAAAAGTTTGTGAGTATGTATGTTTGTGCACCTTTCGCACATAAACAGCTTAACGAATTTGGACGAAAAGATATGTTTCGAATTCATTCATTCGTTCACTTATACACTATTCAAAAAATCATGTAATAATCTAAATATGCAAAGAAAAATACTAGAATTACATTTTTGCATTTATTTTAATTGTACAAAATCTTTTACTTACTGTACTAAGTGACAGCGTCAAATGTAAATTTTATTGACGCCATCTTTGTTTTCAAAGTTAAGTCTTACCTGTTCCTTGCGTTGTATATGTTTTTGTACAAATAAGCTGAACCAAAATATACAAAAATGGTAACTGAAATAGTTTTATTTGATAATGGCCTTTTAGAATTATAAGTGTACAAGACCAGACCTTGGCCCCATACATTCGCAGAACGTGTAATTTGGGATACGGACGGAATAAATTCTGGATTTACATATATGATACTTTTTATTCAAGTAAACTTGCTAGCAAAACTTAGTGTACTACAATTATGATGGCGTGCCATGGGAAGGACTATTATAATTATATATTCCGCAATGTATGATGAATTAAATTGAGACATCGACGGGAATTGAACCCAAAACCTCCAACTGTGTACCCACTAGGTATTCCTACGAATACGTAATAGAGCTGTTTCTGTTTATATGTAGTGCGACATTGTGGGGTGCTTCACAGAGGATTACCTCGGGGCTTTATCGCGTCTTACCACGGAAACCACTTCACCGATCCCAGTGAAAAGGGCTTAAGTCTACTCGATACGATGATATAGAGAAACATGGCGGTGAACAACTTGTGTATTGTGTTTATGTACATGCTATAAATATATTCAAGTTGTGTAATAAATTGGGTATTTGATATTTTTTTGTCTAATTCGACAGACCATGTAAAAAGATGATCATAGCTCTATCAAAAAATTCTCGATACGACGAAACCTTTTTAGGCTTCCGTGCCCAAAGGGTAACAAGCGGGACCCTATTACTAAGACTCCGATGGCCGTCTGACACCAGGCTGTATCTCATGAACCGTGATAGTGAGACAGTAGGCATTTTCACAGATGATGTATTTCTGTTGCTGATACTAAAAAACAGAATAAAATAAATAAATTAACCGGGCTCCCATACAACAGACATGATTTTTTAGCGTTTTTATAGATAATGGTACGGAACCCTTCGTGCGCGAGTCCGACTCGCACTTCGAAGGTTTTTATTTAATACTTGTTGTTATATATTATGTTATATATTATATCGGCCAAAGTAATACACAATCTGTGAAAATTTCAAGTGTTTACCTATTGCGGTACGAAAGACAGACAGAGGAGCTTTAGTAAAAAAATGCCCTTAGCACACTTTAAGTACGGAACCCTAAAAGATCGTTGTTGCTGAAATAAGTTCTGTTGTTGCTGCGTGAAAGAGAGATAAATAAATTAGCTCATTGATAACATTAATCTGATAAACGAATATATAAAAGACTAAGGCAGCATCAAAAATTCAATAACAAACAAGAGTTCAAGACTTCGGTTCGAATATGGAACAGTTTCTAACGCTTGCGATTCCTAGAAGAACGAAATGGGATATTTCAGTAATTTGGTGTGAAATCGTGGAGGCAGTCTGCAGGCACGCAGGGCTACGTGCTCTCTCTGCTGGGATCTTAGGGAACTCGTTTGTTCGGAAAGATTACACTTTGGAAATAAAGAATCTTCGGCTCGAGAACTGTCCAATCAGTGCGGGGCCTTTAGTAACGGCTAACCAGAAGCCCTATGTTTGCTTTATGTACTACAGTTTATGATACTAAAGTTTACGATATAAATTAATTAGCAAGGGTGTCGCGGGCAACGCTAGTATTATTTTAAATCCATACTAATCCACAGTAATGTTATAAAAATGAGAAAGTGAGTTTGTCTGTTTGTCATTCATTCACGTCGTAACAGAGTGTCCTGTCTTAAATATTTTATGGTGGAAGGGCAAGGGTTCCCCCTTCGTGTGCAAGTCCGACTCGCACATGGCCTTTTTTAAAAATTTGTAAAAATAAGCAACTTTCAAGAATTAAAGAACAAATTAAAAATTATATTCGACTCACAGACAAAAGATCGTCATCAATAATTTATCATTTTAAATTTTTCTTACCCTCATATCTCGACCGCAACTTAGATATAACCAATATTGAAAACTTTTGCACATCTCAGCACATTATACAGGGGGTTCACTCACAGCACAGTGGTTCGCAAGTGTCTCGGATCCGTGCACAAGTTGGAACGTGCTGTATAGTCGGGGGTCGCGGCAGTAATAAACAGGCGTGTTCAAACTCAGAACGGCGAGAGTAAATTCGTTCTGCGGAGTAAGATAGTTGAATTTTGTATGTATTTACTGATAGTTTTGTTCTTTGTTTGTCATGTGCTCACGGCGTTAGAATAAGATCACCCCATTTTATCCCATGGGTGCCGTGAAAAGCGATTGGAATAATTATGGAAATAGGCATCCAATAGCGTTAGAAAATCCGCCGTCATGGTCTACGAGGGGGGGCTTGTCCAACAATAAACAAATCTAGACGATGATGAAGTGTATAAGAAAGACTGTTTCGTTAAAATGTAAGCAGTAAGTAAAAAAGACAAGAAAATGTGTTTGTTCGTAATAAAACAGACTTTGTAAGCATACCGACTCCAGATTGGCTGTAATACTAGTAGATTGTTACACAAGGGATGAAAGTGACCAATTGCATCCCGAGATATTTACCATACTCGATAACGGCTTATACTAATGCAACGGAAAAGGCAAAGACATCAAACGTCATACAGCCATGATTTATTTTAAATATAATATTAAATAATCTATCCTATAAAATTATTATTTAAATATAAATATCTAATAAAACTGCCGTTTTGCCGAAATACCGTTTTTCGGAACCGGAGAGAAAAAATCCTTCTTTAAACGTCAAGTTTAAACGCCAATATTATAAATAGTAAAGTGAGTTCGTTTGTTTCTTACTACTTACCGCTTCAACTGCACAACCAATCGCTATTAAAAGCGTAAGCGCGTGGCATCGAGCGTGGAAAAGAATATAGGCTACATTTTATTCCGGCCCAACAAATGGTTTCAGTTCCAGTGGTATAATATCGGAAGCCTATGGTACGCAAATGAAGAAGCGGGAAAAGTACATGTAAGCATAAATATCGATACAAAAGACATCAACGACATACACACAAATGGCTGCCGTCGTCGCCGGGACGCATAGCGAAAATATTTTGTACAGAAAATATGCACGAAAGGATAAAGGAAATAAATATGGTACAATAAAAAAAACTAAATACCTACTCTGATTTTTGTAAATAAAAAATATTTTTACATTTATGTATTTAGTCCTAATAATGTAATATTTTCCGCCCTCCCGCAAAAGTGCACCGCTGAGATAGGTCACACACATCAAACACATCTATCACTTTCAATACAATAAATGGGAAAGTGCGTTTGTTTGGTTAAGAACCTAGTGCCATTTAGAACGGTATAGGCTTCTTTTATCCCTATCTATCAAGTGATAATTTCTGGCCGTCAGAAGTCGAAGGCAACTATAAGTAAATAATTAATAGTATAAATCTGTTCGAATTAGCATAGAACTAGGCCGAAGTGTCATCGTCATTAAACTTTCTCTCCAAAAGCTGTAGAGCATTATTGTTGGTCCATTTTGGTCTGATCTGTTTCCTTATTAATCAAGCGATACCATAAACGCGTTGGCACTATAAATATACTGCAAATTGATATGGGAACAATACACAGTGGAATACAGTGGTCTAGGCATGACTATACCTATTCGGTTAAGGAGTTAGGACTTAGGTTGTGTAGATACAGATAGATGGCTCTGTATACCTACATTTAAACGTAAAACCAGCTCCCATGCCATATATTGTCATTTCTATGGTTCGGTAGTCAATCAAGGAACCCTTATAGTTTCGTTCTTCCCTCTACAAAATTGCAGAATAAAACATGTGGCAGCTAGCCATGCGGACATAGAAAATGGCCGTACCAGCAACAATAGGGGTGTAGACCAATTTTTTTTATTCCCTCATTCGAGAGACCACGTGAAAAGATAAATAGCCTTGTTAAAGATTTTTCTATATGCCTTATAGTTTTCATAATATAACCCGTCGAACAGTGATTCTAGTCACGTGGTGGAAAAACGCTTCATACAAATCGGTACCCAGGAGTGACGTCACGTCTGCGCATTGAAGTAGATAATGTACGAAACTTTTAACAATATTGTAGTTATCTCGTAAAATAATGTTTTTATGTGACCACTCCCTTACTAAAAAAATCTTCACAATGTAATTACAAAGCAAAATGTAAAATAAAAAATTGAATATAAGGACGTTTTTTTAAATATTGCGGGCTTTATATGTTGTAAAAGTCCATAAAAAAGTAAATAATATTAGATATTTTAAATTTTATACTAGTTTTATAATGCCCTTTACGGTTTAAAATACAATTTAACCCCAATCTGATTTGTTGTCAACTAGACTATTGTGTTATTTAAATTTTATATAAAACAACTAGATTTAGGTCATCAAAAGCTAGGGAATAAATTTGGAATACTGGACTATAATCACAGTACCCCACTACAAGCTCTGCGAGAGTGCTATAAGGGCACACACGTATAAGGTGGCACAATGCATTTTAAATGCATTTAGCCGGTGACAAGTACACGTGGGCTGCAAGGTGACTCATGCAGCCTCACCTACCTCAGGAAAGGTTTAGGGTACCGCAGACTGACACACTATCATTTCAATTTCATCATATCCATCTGTGCCACAGATAATTAGGACACACTAATATGATATGAAATGGAATACCTAATCATGATATTGTTGTATGTAATATCGACAAAGCTCCCGCTTGATCAGTTTCAAAACCAACTTGCTTGCATGTGGCGATCTTAGCTAGACCCGCCTTTTCTTTTGTTCAATAAGGAGAGTCGAAAACGCTTTCGTTTATAAGTTTTTATGACTTTTTAGGGTTTATTGTAGTAGGTAGTTATAGTTTAGGGCCATTTTATCATGCATCATTGTGGCGTGCGACTTGCGGGACTTTCACAAATACAACAATGCTTTCTTGTTTTTTATAGTTTCATGATCTATCCCAAAAAACTAGCAAGACGGAGCAACCTGAACCACGACTGTATGCGAAACTGGCCCTAATGGTGGCCAGGCGGGAACTTTGTCGATAGTATATATTAAATCGCATACATCCAAAGCGTCTCTGTCACAGATGAATGAACCAATGAATAATATTGCGCAATATTATTACTTTAAAAGAAATCCTGGCAGACTAGCCGTTAACCAACTTATTAAAAAAGCTTATAAATGAATACCGACTTCAAAATGTAGGAAGCTTACTAAAATACAAATTGCACTTCTAAATTGATTAATTGAAAGAATCCATGATAATTACACATGTATACATGAACGCTTTGAATAAGTTCCGCATCTCGTTTTAAGTTTCCATTCGGAAACATTCTAAAATCATACTAGCCATCAGAGGGAGAGATAGCATTCATTGAAAAATTTGCATTAAAAAAATGAATAATCTCCCAAGTTACGGAACCCATTATTATGTGCTGTTCTTTACAATAAATAAATATTTATAAATAAACATTACTTTCTTAAAAGCTTAGAAGCTAAATTCTTCAAAAAAGAGGAGGTTTTCAAATCAATCCTAGATTTTTATGTATGATCTGCGCGAATGGTAAGCCAAATTTTAATGATTCCTTTTTATATTTTACACGTACAGTTGGCTGTTTATTACGAATTGTAATTTTATGAAACAGACTCCTAGACTAATTTTACACACATTCAGATGTACCGTCAGGCTAATACCCGATATGACAACTCAGATTGAGAAAATTTTCACATATCCCATTAATTTGTTTTATAGAATTTGTATAGTTTCCTTTAAAATCTTATTGACAATTGAAGTCTGTTCTCCTGTTATGTTTGAACGCATAATAAAATTGAAAACGAAACTCTATTAAATTTCCGAATGTATTCTATAATACCTAACGTTAAACAAGAAAGTTTAAAATACTCTCTGGGTTCCTACACCGAATTCGGTGGCGGTTTGGTCAGATTTATGTAATCACGTCGCAGATAAGAAACGATGTGCGGTGCAATTAGTACAACTTTGAATTCGAACGGACCGCAGCAGCTGTCAAATGACATAGTAGGGTGACTACTTTTTACTAAAAAAACAAAGATGGTTCCCAATCAAAATTTCTAAGGTGATACTTCCATTGTCAAAATGGGAATTGATTATGTCTTATATAAAAATAAGTTAATTGTAAAGTAAAACCCTCATGGTAATACTTCGTCCACCCGTCCTTATGTCACTACTCTATCTCGATTCACACACCTTTATGTGAAAATTCAAATAAAACTATACGAATAATTTTTTTTTTAAAGAAATCACAAAAATACCTTTACAGACCTACTTACTTATGTCACATTACGAAGTCAAGTTTTTATTATTATTCAGTGCTAAATAATACCTAGACATTTCATTCCCTTTGTTCTGTAAATTGCAGAATCTGTAAACAGTAGATTCTTGCGCGTGAGTCTGACTCGTACTTATTCATTTTTAATTTGGACTTGTCAAATAAAGATAGAATAAAATGAATTTTTGGGCTAGAATACAAGAAATAAGGACGTTAACTAATCAGTAAGGAAAGCATTCTACTTGCATGCAAGTGTGCAAATAGTTAAAGGTTTTTATGTTTAAAATGACGAAAAAAATTACGATGTTTTTATCCTTGTTAGTGGAACTAATATGGTCACCTTAGACAGACGAACTCCTCAAAATGAGCCAATTTGTTCTGCACCAACTGTTTTCATGTATGACATTTTTGTTTTGGCGTCGAACTCTATGTATTTATATTAGTTTGTTTTACATGTGTAAATAGTTTATTCTATGTTTAAGCGCGCGATTGCGTTTGCGTGGATTTCTGGGATTTTCCTACGAATACATTTTGCCGGAACAAAAGTATCTTCCATTCTGTATTATGTTATTATGTATGCCAAATTTCAAACAAGTCTGTTCGCCCGTTTACATACAAACTTTGAGGGCTTTTTATGTTATCAAGAAATGATAGTTTTACCTGACTGGGAGTGGAAGGAGTAATTAATGTTCTTTGTGTTTTAATCTTGTCTGTGTGATTCTGTATGTTTAACTAGCTATTATCGTAATTAGGAAACGTTATCTTCTAAACATAGACTACCCTATGGTACAGTACGCCATAACGAACGTTCCCGATCCATTTGAAAAGATTCAGCTCATATTTCTTTAAAAAAGACGATATATTTCGCTGACGCCACGTATGCCATATGACATCCTCATTGTTCGACCCTTTTCGGGTTCTTTTTTCAAAAACTCGCTAATTTGTCACGCAACCCTCCTACTAGAATTACTACGTTACATTTGAAGGTAGCATTACAATAGAATCTTTTCTTAAGACGTAAAAGGTGTATGAATATTCAAATGAATCTAAAACGTCTCCTCAGCTATTTTTATATCTCGTTGACAGCGCAATACAGGGCTAATGGCTTGGACATTGCCGTAAGGGTGAACTCACCCGAGAGAAACGGGATGACGCGCCTAGCTTGTCTTTATAAAAACATCAGCCGGGAGACGGAAGCTTCAGAAAGGCAGGGGTGAAGGTGCAGATAAGGTTTCGTACTTTCTTCACTACTATATGAGTTATAATAGTGACAAGTAATCAAGTTTAAATAGCGCAATTAAAATTATATGTTTACGGAGTTTTTGTATCTAATTATTGAGTAACAATCAAACATTCTTGTAATTTTTAGCAAAAGAAAAACAGACATTCGTTAAAGCAAGCGTTATGTTCACAGTTACGCGTTAGCAGAGTTTTTGCATCAATTTTTTTGAAAATTGTTAGAAAAAATATGGTCTTGTAAATTAAGCGGAATGTTTTAATGTTAACATTGGTTTCAGTATTTTTAAAAGTGGCAAGTTAAATTATAGTCATATAATGTTATAAATATGTATATGTGAATAATTTCCTACACAACACGGGAAACGTCCGCTGTTGATTATTTACCTTTGAATTATTTTTAATTAGATTTTGTATTTGTCAAGTAAATAAACTAAGATACTGTGTCCATCGGTAATTATTTTAATAACAAAAATAAAAACGTTTTAATATAAAAATACTAACATTTTAACACGTTATATAGTAATGATTATTTTTCTTTTGGATAAAAAATTGTGTTTGCGGTACATGTCTGACAGCATATAATATAAAGTAGCGTATTACGAATTATCTTGTCCAATGAATTTAAAAACTATTTCAGCCACTAAACATGGACCCCAGAAGGCATAGACTGTGCAGCGTAGCCATGGCTCTTTTATTTTGGTGCTTCATAACAATGGGCCAAGGTGCTCCAAACACTGGAAGATGCAAGCCGAAGCACCACGTCCATAAAGCGGTGCAGACCGACCTCAGTGGACGGAAGTGCTGGGACAATGTGAAGATGCAATCTTGTGGAGGTTACTGCTTGTCTTATGAGGTAAGTATCATTTACACCCTTCTGTGGAGTGCCGCGGCCGGCAAGACATAGTTTTCTTCCGTGGGCGCCAATGAACTCGGCCCTCTGTTCTTCTTTTCCCCACAATCAGTTTTTAAGGTTTCAGCTGTTTTTAGTTTTAAGGTGTCTTTAATTTTCAAATGCTGTTGTTGTACGAGTATATACCTGCAATGTCATGTCACCAAGAATAAGTATGTTTTTAGATTTTTGTGTGAACCTAATGAGCCCCAGAAAACAACTTGAACGCGTTCGTAAAACTAGTCGCTTATAATAATACTGCAAACTGTCTGATTGACGCTGTTTTTAATTTTTCATGGGCGTAGTACGTTGAACAAGGGCGCAATTGTAAGTCAGCTTTCTAAAATGTGCTGTTAGTGGTCTATACATGTTGATACATAGATTTACACCTTTTTCGCATTCACATCTTCTTACTAAATACTGCCATACAGCATTTCACTAAACCGAATCTAGTTAAATATTTAAAAAGTATATGATACCTTGCGGCGGATGATTAGCTGGCTGCATTGCAGGAAATACTGCTGCTTCTGGTTGTTATTGAATCTCTGTTTCCAGATATCGCACTGGCAGTTCCCGTACAAGGAGTCCCACCACCCGGTGTGTGTCCACGATGGGAGGAAGCACAAGTCCGTGAAGCTGCGGTACTGCGACCCCGGCGTCGAACCCGGAACAGATCTCTACCACTACGTCGAAGCTTCCAGCTGCAAGTGTCAGGTGGGGTCACGGAACATAATAACTAAAGTGTGCGGGGGCATTTTGATCTTACGCGAGGAATTTTATCTTCAAAGTCAAATTATTAGTAATTATTAAAATATAAAATTAAACGGCGTGGAATGTGTGTGTGTAAACTACAACTTTAAGTTACACAAAAAATAATATTTCTGAGGTACAAAATTTTATAAAACATTAACGCGCTCACAAACTAGAAACCGACTTCAACCGCCCTAAAAATCTACAAAATTCATCCCCTAAAATGTTCACCCGTAGAGGTATCATATTTTTGGTTGATTTTCTCAAAAAGCTCTGAATCAATTTCGATAAAAAATGAATCTTGAAAATCGATTCATAATTGGCGGATTTATCGTGTAACATACATAAAAATCAACATAAAACATACGGACGAATTAAGAACCTCCTCCGTTTTTGAAGTTGGTTGCAAATGTTCTAATTTTTCACAAACTCGTGTTGAGGTCTTTTCATGTTGTCCTTTTCTGATGCACTGAGAATATGAACATTCGTGTTGTTGCAGCTTACCTCGCCTCCCACCGTAAATCAGTGATTTAAAAAAAAAGCTTGATAAAAATGTAATCCTACTAATATTATAAATGTGAAAGTTTGGATGTTTAGATGTTTGGATGTTTGTGACGCTTTCACGGAAAAACTACTGAATGGATTTGAATGAAACTTTACAATAACATAGCTTATACATCAGAATAACATATAGGCTATAATTTATAAATACATATTGTGTAAATTGTACAAAATACCACTTATAATATTAGTGGGATTACATGGGCAATTTGGGCATAACAAAAACCCGTTGCCTAGCAACCGACCATAGAATATGTAATTCGTGTATGCAAACTTTCGCGTTTATAATATTAGTGTGAAGACTATTTGAATGTACTACGTCAGATATTGAAATTTCTTTTGTTTCTTTAAACTATTAGCCTACGTAACAGAATAAACACTATTTTGTACCTTATCCTGGAAATGGAGATAGATGCCTTCTATGCCTATCGAACAAGTAGAATAAATCCTTAAGTACACGCGGACAAAGTCGCGGGCGGAAGCTAGTGAGTTATAATACTCTACGCTTCATTAGTGAAAGAAGTTTTTCCTGATTAAAAAACTCATATATTGTGGTTCTAAAGATTATCAAAATTAATTTCAGCCATGAAGATAAACAGATTTTACTGTGTCGCCCAAATTTTTTTTTAACCTTCATAATTGCAGCTCTGCTCTTCGGAGGATACCAGTTGCGAGTGGCTACCCCCAGACTCAGCTCTTCTAGAAGGTTTACTACTTGAAGAAGAAATACTTGAAGAAGAATTATTTTAATATAGCCAGAAACCATGATTGACCATTGTTAGTTATATTGTTATTAAATATTGCAAGTCACACTTTTGTTAAATAAAAATACTGTAATATTAATTTTTTCCTTTACTCAATACTCATTAACGAAAAAAAGACGTCTTCAGTGCGATCACTCGAAACGTATTTGCCCATGAATCACTTTATCTATATTGAAGAAAAAAAACGCGTTAAAATCCGTTACGTAGTTTTAAAGCATACATAAGGACAGACAGACAGCGGGACAACTGTTTATACTATGTAGTAATATAATTATTAAAACTATTCATTTGACGCCAAACACGAATTTTAATATTTACTGTTTTTTTTTGTAGCCTTTTATGTTTGCTACTTTGGTTCGCTACAACCAGCCATATTAGATTTTATGTTTTAAGTAAGAGCACTTTGCATCCAATAGTATCTCGTTAGTCACAATACATTGAGTAGATTATGAGATATTATGTGGGAACGGGTAAACATACATACATACAGCCATACGAATATACTGTAGTGTTCCTTTTGAATTCGGCGTAGATAGGTATTATTATGCCAACCCATATTAAATTTGTTAGCTACGTGTATATGCCACAATGCCTTTTCGTTCTTTCCACAGACTGCCTATAGTGCTCTTTCTGTTCGGTCAACACAATCGTTCATTCAATCCAATCATTCGTTCATCGCTACAACTCGAACTCGAAGTCAAATGAAAATTATTTTAAATTCGTGTAAAATACTGAATTCCGGAAGTAAATTTTGCATTCCAAAACGATGATTAGATAAATTGTATTACTCTTATATTTCTTGTGTCTTCGTAGTGATATGAGCCATGCGTGATATTCAGTAATAAACAATTTTTCGCGACAATTTGTTATGGAAAGCGTTGATCATGAAATACCGTGTAATTATCGTTTTTTGCTTATTATTAAGTGAAAGCCTAACGACTAGTTCGGATAAAGTCGATTCTCTCTCATTACTGAAAGCAAACACGACATCTGATAAGAAAAAATGGAATATAAAACTTGACATTTATTTCATTAAAATATTGCCTTCAGAAGTTAAAAAACCAGTTGGATCTGATGTTAAATTAAAATGCGAGGCAATCATGAACTTTACGAAGGTTGAAACTTACACGAAGAATAAGGAAGGCGCTGAAACGTCAATATCAGAAGTGCCTGATCATATTCTTCAGACTCTGATGAATAATGTGAAGGTAAACTGGTTAAAAGATAATATAACCATATCTGAGACGCAACGAATCAAAATAACGACTAGAATTGATCAAACGAATGGAACTGTTGGCACCAATCTTAAAATTAGAGATATACAAGAAAACGATGAAGCCAACTACACCTGTGTTATCAAGCAAATGTATGAAAAACGACAGAAAACAAGACTGAAAGTCATCAAAGATATACAGAATTATGAAATTCCGACTTATACATCCCTGTTTCCTAATTCTGATTTAGAAAATGTTTTGGAGATAGATGTAAAAACAACACCAGATTTGATTTCAGAAGGAATGAAGGGAAGCTCAACTACCAAGAGTTCAATGGTACCAGAAAAGCTAGAAGATATAAAAGTTTGTCAGGTTTATACAGGGCTTGTATGTGCTACACATCTAAGTGGACAATATGTCTATATACCTTACGACACAAGCCAGGCAGCTATCGAAGATAAACTAATGAAGGCTATTCAAGTGACTAAGTACTCTAATGATATAAGCTCACATTGTGAAGGCTATGCCCTTCCCAGTCTTTGTTACTCCACTTTCCCCATCTGCAGAGACCCTTTAGTAACAAATGACAATTTTATCAAGCAAGCTAAACAAGTCTTCGCAATCTTAGCTGCCTCCAATTTGAATAATGGTGATGATGGCCCGCAGATTGTCTTTGAGAACTTCTCGCACTCTAGTAAAAATATTAGTATAGAATCATTGAATTATCGCTATAACTCTACTGTACTAAGAAGAGTTTGTAAACAAGACTGTGAAATCTTAGAAAATGAATTGTGTCAAACTGAGTATGCTATAGCCAAACGTCATCCTCACATTGGTCAGCAACTAACTTTAGAAGAATGTCAGGATCTTCCAGACGATGACCCTGATTGTTTAAAAATAGGGATTGGAACACTCATGGTCTCCGAAGATGAATGCTATTGGGAAAACGGAAGTGGCTATTTAGGTAAAGTCAATGTAGCTGAGAATGGAGTGGCTTGTGTTGAATGGTCCAAGCAAATGCATGTGAAGGTGTTTGAATATCCAGAGTTGACAGGCAGACACAGCTACTGCAGAAATCCTGGTGGTATAAAGTCTCAACCATGGTGCATCGTAGAAAAAGATGGTAAAACTGAGAAACAGCTATGTGACATACCTAAATGTGCTCATAAAATCTGGATTTACATTGTGATTGTTTTCTTTCTGCTGACCTTATCTATTGTTGGTTTTATTATCTGTCTTTGCTATAGACACAAGAACAAAGGAAGTGCTGCCACTATAAGAGACATCAATTTGCCTAACGTTGATAAGAACATTTATGGCAACTCTAGACTGAACTCTCCTATCGAAATGAGTGAGCTGTTGACAAATCAGAATATAAACAATCAGCCACATTTAACTCGAAACACAAGAGGAAATGGAGTACTTCGTGTACCACAATATTCCCTGGCTCAAATCAAATTTTTGGAAGAATTAGGTGAAGGGGCTTTTGGGAAAGTGTACAAAGGTGCTTTGAAGAAAAATGGAGAAACACTGTACGTAGCCGTCAAAGCATTGAAAGAAAATGCATCAGCTAAAACTAAAGCAGATTTTAGAAGGGAAATTGACCTGATATCTGAGCTTACTCATGAGAATATTGTATGTATTGTTGGTGTGGCGCTAAGAGAGGAACCATTGTGTATGCTTTTCGAATTTATGGCTCGAGGAGATTTGCACGAGTTCCTTATGGGCAGAGCGCCACCTTCAGGGAAAGGTCTACCTCCGATGCGGTTGCTGAACATTGCTTACAATATTGCATCTGGCATGCAATACCTCGCATCACATCATTACGTCCACAGAGATTTAGCTGCAAGGAATTGCTTGGTGTCTGATGATTTTGTAGTTAAAATATCTGATTTTGGACTGTCTAGAGATATATACAGTTCGGACTATTACAGGGTATGTATCTTCTAGTAATATTTAAGTTTGTAAAGGAAATTAAGTTTAAAATGAGGTAAGATCAGGTGAGATTTGATAAATGTTTACCAGGTTCAATCGAAGAGTCTTCTGCCAGTCCGATGGATGCCTCCTGAGTCTATCCTTTATGGGAAGTTTACAACGGAGAGTGATATATGGTCTTATGGAGTTGTTCTCTGGGAAATATACAGCTACGGGCTACAACCATATTATGGGTAAATATTTCTATAGTTTTCCATTAAAATAGGAAAAAAAAAGAGTTGCTCAACACCAAACGGAACTATAATGCATAACAAACATCATCAGGAAACATCCATTGCTGAATATAGGCCGCCCCCATGGTACACCACTGTGAGCGGTCTCGAGCAACCTTGCATGAAAAATACCATAAGAATATTATCCAACTTATTACTTTGACTCAGTGGGAAACAATATGTTTATTTGTATCACACATTCAGAGTAATTTTAGAGTACAAACAGTGTAGTTTTTCATAGATGCATGCATGCATGCTCAATGAAAATCTTACAACAAACATGACTGACACATTGACTTTAAATTACCAGCATTGATATTATCGCTACTGTATTCCGATATAAAAGGTAGAAACAGTGTCTCATTGGCTTCAATCAATTCAATCAATTGGTGAGATGAAGGCCAAGTGCAAAAACCATTCGGTTATATGTCTAATATTGGACACGAGACTCCACCAATCGCCACAATGGACTTTCCATTTGGAATTTGCTAGCATCATGCTTGGCAGACGAATTAGTGCTGTGCTAAAATACCCACATTCTGAATAGGAACGACAAACCCATTTTACATTAAAATTGATTGTCAGGTATAGCAACCAAGAGGTGATAGCTATGGTACGTGGCGGGGAGCTGCTTGCGGCTCCTGCGGCCTGTCCGCCCGCTATGTACGCGCTCATGAGGGACTGCTGGAAGCACACGCCACAACGCAGGCCAAACTTCGAGGACATTGTCAACAGGTACTTTATTTATTTTCAACCAAAAAGGAGGACGATCTCAATTCGACTGTGTTTTTTTGTATGTATGTTACGCGATAACTCCGCCAATTATGAATAGATTTTGATGATTCTTTTTTTTTTGTAGAGGTGGTCCCACGTAAAGTGCTTTTTGAGAAAATCAACAAAAACAGATAATTCTACCTCTAAGGGGATTTTAGGGGATGAATGCTGTAAACTTTTAGGGCAGCTGAACTCTGTTTTTCTTCTTTTTGAGCACGTTAATTATTAAGGACAATACACAGTAATAATAAGAGAAAAAAACACAATAATAATAAGAAAAACAAAAGAAATAACACTTGACCAATTAATTCATTGTGGTGTTGTTGTCCAGGAATGTGATGAACCCATGCCAACCCTTGGCTGTCGATCTTACTGAGATCGCCAACCTTTTTTATAATACTAGCTTTTGCCCGGGACGTCCGCTTGAACTTCCGAACGTATTGGGATACTTCTTCGAAGTAGCCTGTTTTCTTTTCTATGCAAAAATTAAGTCTTAATTCTGACACCTCGTTACGATGGGAAGGAAGGACAATCAAACAAACTCCTTATTGCATTAATAACATTATTATGGACTATGGATTCTTAATTTGTTTGCACTTCATCTCGTAAAATGACTGAAAGCTGCTGCTTGCTGGTTTCTAAAATGACAGAAGTCTACTTTCATAAACTGCAATTTAATGAGGCACTCATTCTTCTAACCTGAGATTCACTGCTTCTGTTTACAGGATAGGAGAATGGATCCAGAACGGTGGATGTCCAGAGCCCCCACCGTCAGACTCGGGTAGCAGTAGCTGCGGCCATCGCCCCACCGGTTCCACCAGAGATCTCCAAGAAAGGGTCCCGTTGCTGCCCCCACACTGTTCCTCATCCAACGGCTCCCTAGCAACAGGTAGCTTGAAGAAATTCACCGCGTCCAGCTCGAAGGTCGACGACAACTGCTCGACTTGTAGTGAAGTACCACCTCTAGTTCCCAAAGCCAAGAAACACAGCTCTGGGTCGCTGATAGACACGGATAAGATTGGGACGAAAGATACTGTTGTTAGGATACCTAATATCCAGATCGGGAATGAGATTTAAACCTTTATTTATAAATCGGTAGCTAAAAATTTTGTCAACCCTAAGGTTGCTTCACATAATATCATTTCCAACAGATTAATGAGATTTAAACCTGTGTTTATAGATCTGTTTCAAGATCTAGTCGACCCTAAGGGGTTGCTCCACAAAATGTCTTTTCCCACAGATTATTTTGACAATGAAGTTATCTTGAGATCAACTCAATTTGAAGTGTATTATCCAGACCTTAAGAGTATTTATGTGGTCCCATATGCGGAAACCAAAATTCTCCTTTCCTGACCATTTATTTGTACCTCATGAGAAGTTAAATAGTATTAGATTTAAGATAAGTTATTTTATCCTAAAGTACATAATGCAAAAAGGTCCCAATTTACAAAGTACATATGGAAAGTCTTATCGCTTTTGTAATAAAGTTAATATTTTTAAGAACATTAAGAAAAGACAAGTACACTTTGTAAATCTAATAGTACATTTAAAGACTGAAACTAAATTTTTAGTTTCCCTGTAGAGTACGATTTAAAATGCAGAATTAATGGAACATGATTAGGGACATATTTAGGGTTCCATACCTTACCTTTTACCCTTACCTTACCCAAAGGGTAAAAACGGGAGCCTATCACTAAGACTCCGCTGTCTGTCACCAAGCTGTATCTCATGAACCGTGATAGAATTTTCACAGATTATGTATTTCTGTTGCCTCTATAACAACAAATACTAAAAAACAATAAAATAAATATTTAAAGATTACCTGATTGGAAATAAGTACATTTGCCCCTGCTGGCCGAGCATGTTGCCTATTTACTATTTTGTTTTATTTATTATAATTTAATTATAGTTACAGTTGTAAAATAAATAAGGTTTACCTATTTTTAGATCTCGTTTTCGATTTTCTTTTCGACTATTAGATTTTAGCCGAGTTGGCGGTATTAGTCAATTATTTAGGTTTTATATATTTATTGGCTTTAGAAAATAATGTTAAAAAAATATGTTTATTTAAAAATTATTTAAATTGTTACATTCGGGTCTTATGATTTCCAAAATAAGTTTTGATGATTGATGAAAATTCTGAATACTCGTATCTGTTTTTTAAAATTCTGTTAGTATCTCTATCATCATTTATTAGGAAATATTAAATAGTGCGAAAAAATTCCAATTTGGAGCTACAGGTCTAGCGCTTAACTCAGTCGGTTCTTGAGGTATGGTAGCGGTAAGTGGGGGGTTACGGAAACATACGGAAGCATAGTTGCGTCGTTTGACATTCCAAAGCCTGTGCCGCTACCATGCCTCAGAAACGGACTAGCCTTGCCTATAACCTTAACCCAAACTTTTTAATTTAAGTTAATATTCGGTTACCGTCTATATAACTGTAATTATGATACGTACATTTGAATTTAGAATAGGTTACAATAATTGTAAAATAGATTTTAGCTTCGGTATTCAGACTGTTTTAAGTTTTCTACATTGTTACATATTTTTGGTATAAGACTGATTTTCCATAATCTACGCGGAATGGTAGTTGTATTATGTTGAGTGAATGCAGTATTACTTCGTTATACTTTTGCGTGTATATAACTTAGAATAAACATTGTACCTTACTCATTATAATAAGTACATTTTTATAGATGTATTTAGCGAAAGTGGCAAAAAAGGCTGACTGTAGATGCCTGGATTATCAATATCAGACGATGTACTCTGCTGAATATGAGCCCTCAGATACCAACCCGTGATACGCATAATGCAGGGCGAGCATCTTTATCTAATATTCGTATACTACGTAATAAGAGACGGGACTCCATACAGCGAAAAAAATCGCAAACGGGGCAAAATCAACGACCATTCTCTACCATATACTGGCAGTGGCGCCAGCAATACGCTAGTAGCGCCTTTAATGCTTGGACATGTTTCATACAATTTGTAGTGAACTAATCATCAGACTGTACTTTTCAACCGACTTTAGTAAAGGAGGTGGTGGTCAATTTGACTATTAGTTTTTTGTATGTATATTACGCGATTTTGATGATTCTTTTTTTGTTGGTAGAGGTGGAGATGCTTCAGAGGTGGTCCCATATAAATTGTATCGAAATTAATTCACCGCTCTTTGAGAAAATCAACAAAAACTTACCTATGTACCCAGACTATTCTACCTCTAAAGGTGAACATTTTAGGGGATGCATGCTGTAGACGTTTAGGGCAGTTGAACTCGGTTTCTAGTTCATTATGAACGCGTTAATTAAATACATGCTGTAACACACCTCACTACTTTGTATTACACATAATGAACATTATCCATCTCCTGGGTCTGCGTGGCTGGTGGATTGTGGATCGTAGTAAGATACTGTTGAAACAGGTAGACAAAAATATCAGTATGAGTTTTAATTGTACGCCTTTTGCCACTAAAGCGCGAAATCGTTTTAGTAAAAAATGTTATAGATAATCTGCTTGCCTGTACTTTGTGCTTAAATAAATTAAGTAGAACGTAAGCTTCATACTGTACCTATACAGTACTCGCACACTATGTTTGTCCGTCTGAAGTTAGCTACAAAAGGCGGCGAAGTATCAATTATTAACGTATAAATGAGGCAAGGCAAATTAGCGAGAGGAAAGAAATGTCCTAGTGTTTTATGTCATCTAGGGATAGTTATTATCGAAAATAATTCCGACTGTACATGCGCAAAATTCCGGAGAGCTAACTTCAGAGGGGCCAACATATCGTGCGAGCACTGTACTTCTACAATTCAATTTTGAAAGTGGTTTCGATGTGCACCGAATTTCACTGGCATAAAAATTTGTATAGACAGATGAGCAAGAGTTTTTCTTTTAAAATGGACGCCCTGAATTAAAATGGCGCCGTGACTTACAGAAGTGACAAGTGCGATAAGGAATTGACATTTCGAAATTAGTATCTCTTTAATTAGAATTAAATTATACATGTGTACCAACAATCCAGTTTTTGTACATTTTTTTGATAATATTTCTTTTTGAAAAATCTTGTACTATTTTGTACTTGCCAAAGACTTTTGTTTTGTATGTGATACATTTACTTTTGTACCTAAAATCTAGATTTAAAAACTACTATGTACATTAATTAATTTATACACATAAAAACAGTTTATATAATCGGAATTGTTTTATTTATTTAGCAACATTATATTTATAAACATATGAAATTTTAACAAAAATTAAAATTGTTACATACTTGCTTTTGAACACATTTTTCTATCACACAACGGGGCTGGGTAACACACACGAACGAAAACTCCGTCGTACAAGCTGATATAAATCAACAACGAATCTTTTTTGATAGGAATATTACTATCCTCTTTACTATACTACTACTGCTCTTTCGAAAACGAAAAAAATGTAAAACATTATAAATATTATAATACATGGCTCCGTATCCTTATACGTTTGGATTCTCAATAGGTAGGTCCCAGGTTCGATTCTCTGTGACGATACTCGGTTTAGTGGCGTTAAAGTTTTAATGGACCTAAAAAGCTGCTAAACTGTTCGCTAGCTACCACCACGTTTAAGTCTGCCGCCAAACAGCAGTGTTAATAGCACTGTTGTGCTCTGGTATAAAAGGTAGCAGAGACAGCACTTAATTAGCTTCAGCCATCCGACTGCTTTATTGTGACCATCAGGTGAGATGAAGGCCAAGCTTGTGTTAACACATTTACAAATTACTACGTAATATGTCCCTTGTCACAGTTGGATTGTTTAACAAGCCATTATACATAACCGCTAGCTGTTTCACGAAACAGCTCCGTTATGTAAAATAGCTGAACTTTAACTAGCGGAATTGAATGAGCGCTTTGTATTCATCAATGTAGCGGGTCAATGATTAACGGTTTTGTAAAACAGCGTGATATAAATTGTCAGATTATAAAATTTTAGATCGAAATTTTGCCGTTCGTGTCTCTGATGGCAAAAATGAAGACCAAAGGGAAATGTCGTTCGAAATTAACGAATAAACACGAACGAATAAATATGTGTTTTTTTGTGAAATTGAATTTAAGTGAAACAGTGAGATAAAGGTTATTTATTCATTTTTAATCATGGCCACTCACACATCTGGTTGCAGATAATCCATTATGCAAAACCAAAATCTCTAAACATGGGTAGCTGTTTTGTTAAATGCAACGCAATGACAATTCAGCTCGACATTGTACAGCTGATTTCCATAACCTAGATGTTTAGTTAACCAGCTAGTTGTTATGTAAAACAGCTTATTAAGCAATTCAACTGCGACACCTATAAGATGGAAGCTAGACTAGTCCCTGTTTTAACAAAAAAGCTCCAAACGAATTTGTATATTCAGTAACAGTAAAGACGATATTATTTTCTAAATAATTTGTGCGTCAGGACTGTCTGTCTAAATGAACCTATCTCTTTAAAGACACAGCAAACTTTTCACCCTTTATTCAAAACAACGAATGTTTAAGATTTGGTCTCTTTAACCTTTTTAACGACTAAATATTCGCCGTGGACTTTCATATGCACCTTTAGGTTGTGGTTCCCAGTGAAACCTTTGTTGCAAATCTTGCAAACATACGGCTTCTCACCTGAAAATCATAATATAAGATAAAAGTTTCATACTAAATTTATTTCACTATCTTTTGGAATAGGTTGCTGTCTGTATAGTAATTATCTAAAAATCGGTGGTAGGACATCGGATTATAATGTCACGAAATGAGTATCATTAACATACAACTTCCTAGGGAATCACATTTTTCAATTTTACACACGATTTTTCGATTATTGTTCAAAATTCCATCTATGAACCACAGGGGTAAGGGCTATTGTAGCTGACAATAAAGTTGTACGTTAATGATATTCATTTTGCGACACAGTAATACGATCTTAGATAAAACTAGGCAAAAAAATAATTAAGAAGGCCTTGAAGATTGAACCTTTATGGAAAATCAGCCGCCTGATTGTACGCATGACAAAAATATATGTTTCAAATCCGTCCTGCACGTGTACACCAGTGTACACTTTAAAAAAAAATCAAGGAATAATCTAACGATGTATAGAAAAATACTAGAATTACATTTTTGCTTTTATTTTAATTGTAAACAGCTTTTATGTTTTTATTAAGTAACAGCGTCAAATGTCATTTTAATGACGCCATCTTTGTTTTCAACGTTAAGTCTTGCCTGTTTCAATGCGTTTTTAATGCTTTGTACAAATAAACAGGACCAAAAATATTCAAAAATGTTAATTAAATCTACTTTTATTTCATTACGACCTTTTAAAACTACAAGTGTAACGTCTAGGCCTTAGTAGTTAGGCTTACTTTCGTCATCTCACCTGTGTGCACTCGTCGATGTTTGATAAGCACGGATGTTGTGTAGAACTTGAGCGGGCAGTACTCGCACTGCTTGGTGCGTAAACCGTCGTGCTTGTTGATGTGCGCCTTCAGACTGCAGTGGGACTTGTACTCGGCGGGGCAGCGGTCGCATTTGTACCTGCCGCCCGGTTTGTGAGACTCCATGTGACGTTGCGCCTTCAAAATGTCATTGCATTATGTTACAAGCCGGACACGGCATAGAAATATCGCGATATTCATATATACATCGAACGGCTTTGGGCTTAAGACCATTGAATTTTAAATTACCTTATTCACTAATACACCTAATTTTCAAATTACCATGGGCTCATAATACCATAATACCTAATTTCAATGGTCGATGGAGCATCGGCGCTTTCCCTCCCTTTGTCAAAAATTCGATATTCAAATATTTACTGACTTGTTTCAATCGTATGTAGTTTTGTATCTTGACAGTTACGAATTTGGCTGTGTGGGTGTATTTTTTCTAAAATATCATACCTGACAAGATATATACAACCACTGTCTAATCTTACTATTCTCACTGGAGTGTTCGTGGAGTTCCCAGGGCTCCTCGACTTGCGCAGAGGATGACCACCGCGGGGGTTTTAGTGGATGGAAATTCCACATAACCCGATTTCTCCCCCTCGAAAAAAAAAGGCCGAGAACTTATTCCCTATACCTATTACAACTGTTGATAATGTTACCTTCCTGGCTCCTTTGATCTGGACCCCGCACACGGGGCACACTGCACACGGCTGGTTACACTTATGTTTCTCGTACGCCGGCTGGTCGACGAACGTTCTAGCGCAGTCTTTACAACGCACCTTTGTTAACGAGTGCCTCCTTATTGTGTGGTCCTGTTTATACAAATAATATTAGAATATCATTTAGGTATATGTACATACATTTCCTTCTGCGCATAAAATCCGGAATGAGGAAAATCATAAAATCCTACTAATATTATAAGTGTGAAAGTTTGGATGTTTAGATGTTTGGATGTTTATGACGCTTTCACGGAAAAACTACTGAATGGATTTGAATGAAACTGTACAATAATATAGCTTATACATCAGAATAACATATAGGCTATAATTTATAAAGACATATTGTGTAAATTGTACAAAATCACACTTATAATATTAGTGGGATTACATGGGCAATTTGGGCATAACAAAAACGCGTTGCCTAGCGACTGACCATAGAATATGTAATTCGTATATACAAACTTTCGCGTTTATAATATTAGTGTGAAGACTATTTGAATGTACTACGTCAGATATTGAAATTTCTTTTGTTTCTTTAAACTATTAGCCTACGTAACAGAATAAACGCTATTTTGTACCTTATGCTGGAAATGGAGATAGAGGCATCTATCTATGCCTATCGAACTGAACAAGTAGAATAAATCCTGAAGTACACGCGGACAAAGTCGCGGGCGGAAGCTAGTACCTATATATACTTTTTAATTATATAAATAAATGAATTATTACTTTAATACTATAAAAGCACATTATTTTTCATTTACGGAAAACAAAAGTGCTATTATCATTCATCAGTCGGGAAAGGTCCACAGCTGGACATAAGCCTCCTCCATGGCAGTCTTTTACTAGGTCGTGGGTACATCTAGTAGGGGGACGACCCGGTTGATCGCCATCCGAGAACTCTTACTCCCCATCGGTTATCGGATGTGGCCTGCCCATTGCCATTTCAGTTCACTGACTCGTCGAGCTATATCAGCGATCCCAACCCGAGTATCAAGTACAACTTTCGCTGGGAATCGACCCCGCGTACTCGAGTTCACGTATGTGAGCCATAAGGCCACGGAGGCGGTTGGAGTACTTGATTATAATGCATAACATACCCTCAGATTAGAAGTCGTTTTGTACGAGGTTCCGCATAGATGGCACACATAGGACTTCTTATCACTGTGGACTTTAATGTGGGACACCAGCAAGGATTTCCTATTGTAGCTGAAACACACATTCAAATATTTAGAGCCTGGTAATATCTAATTGTGTTTTGTTACTCCTTTAACGCCAGTATAAACTATAATTGTCGGTAGAAAACAAAAGTCTAACTAAATATAGTATTTATAATACGTAGTAGAAAGTTAGTATGTTTTAAAAACACCTAGAGATTATTTCGCCCTTCCTTTTCTGCAGAACACCTAATCGAAAGTGACGGTAGATAAACACTTAATTTAAAAATATATACTCGAATTTCGAAAGAGTTTTTGAGAGTTTTTTTATTGTATGCTTGGTTTGCACTTGGCCTTCATCTCACCGGATGGAAAGTGACGATGCAGCCGTTGGATGGTAAACATGCGCACCCAGATACCTCAACCGAATGAGGCGCTCTCTCCGTCTGCTTTCATACCAGAACATAAGTGCTATTAACACTGCTGTTTGGCGTCAGTCTTATGTAGCATGGTGGTAGCTAGTCAGACGGTCATAGAAAATGCCTTAACCAAACCAAATCTAGTACCGATATGTACCCCCGGGGAATCGAACCCGGGACCTACGGATTGTTAGTACCAACGTTTAGCCACGGAGGCAGTTACACAGATAGAGTGGTGTGTAAAAACTGAAGGTTGCCGATGTATTATATAGATGGACCGGTCATTGTAGTCTACCAATATGACGTTCCCTGGCTGATGATGATTTTTTACTAATATTAATTGATATAGGTATAGATATCAATAAGGTACGTGTCTTGACATCATAGAATTGTATAATTTAAATGCTCGATATTATTACTGTTAATTACTGTTTGCATGTCAAAGCATTGTCTAAATGTGTGATCTAGAATTATTTATTTGAACATCTGAAATGTACCACATTTAGTGCAAATAAAGGTTTATCTTTAAACTCACGTACCTCCTTGAGCAGTGATCGCAGACATACGCTCTGTTCGTGTCGTGAACGTTCTTCACATGTTTCCGCAGTTTCTTCGGCGTGTCGTAGCTGCGTAGACACATCTTACATTTTAGTTTTGATTTCTGCAATTATATAGATTAAATAGTTCCGCATAGAATAACGTAACCCTTCCTAAAGTGGCAAGAGGCACTTTCATCTTCATTGTTTGACAAGTGCAAATAGTTTTAGTATCTAATTAAATTTATTATGTTGCCATTACATTATTTTATGCATATTAATAATGCATAGAAATTCTTCTAATATCATCAGCCGGGGAACGTCCACTGCTGGGCATATGCCTCCTTCATGGAATGCCACATTGACCAGCACCGAGCCACTTGCAGTACACAGTAGATAAATTCCGAGCATAGCTCGTTCTATTGCTCACTGAGTGGCTTTGTTTATTCGGCAGTGAAGTGTGTAACAACTCACAAATACACATTTATTAACATAGTAATAATATAAAATCATACAAATAAACCATTTCATCCACACAACGCTGAGCCTGTAACATATACTTTATAATTTAACTGGAAATTCAAGAATTAGCTCTCCTACCTCTCCATCCAAATGCTTATGAATATAATGGTATTCCAGATTGGCATCAGTGGGGCAATGTACAAAGCACAGGTGGCAGATTAGGTTTTTCTTTTTTTTCTTCACATGCAATAATCTGTGACCAACTAGTGATGGCCAACTGTTGAATATCTCTGAACAATTGGAGCAGCGAGTGTCGTTCTTATGGCTCTCTATGTGACTTGATAACTCATCTAGTACACTAAAAGTCATTTTGCATAGACCTGTAATTAGCAGAAATTTTCTTTATTGAAATCAAAGTATCTCAGTTACACAACTGGTAAAGGTTGCAGGGAGACACAGGATGCAAGCAACTCGGGTCAGCTCATCAGCAATAGACATTTCTCAACCGGTGATGATGATACACCTTTGGTTTAGAAAAGCTCAGCCATCATGCCGCCTGATAAGAGGCAACGCGATATCTGCTGAAACTATTCGCGGTGCCAACTAAGAGGCATCACGGCCTAGCTTAGCTAGAGGAATGGGTGACATCACAATCATAGCTTAGTGACTTGGTGTCAATTGAGAGGCGTATCAGAGGCAGTAGTCGCGTCGCCAAATGGTGAGAGGCGTTGACGCTAGGTATAAGGCGTCGCTGTACGCCTGTAGCTTAAACTAGTCGCAGTGTCAGAACAGAATTTGTCCCAGTGCCAGCCAAAGCTCAGCGGCACAACAAAATAAGTATATAAATGTCGTAATGCTAGTAGGAAACTAACCACAAGGTATATCTTCATCGATTTGTTTTATATTATCAGCAACAATTTGCTTCTTCTTTTTCAATTTCTTTCGTCGCTTTAGTTTGTCTGAAAAAACAAATACATTAATTATTTTGCTTTTCTTGCACTGTCATTAATTTGCAACAACAACAACAAACAATAAATAAATACAATAAGACAAATAAAAACTAGAAATACAGAAGCTGATTATAAAAAAAATTCATTACAAAAAAGAATATTTACAAAAAACAAATGATAATTTACAATCATACAAACAAAAATGTTTAGTAAAGAAGATAAGTACAAGACAACTTGGAAGGTTTGCAATCATTTCATTCAAATCTGGTATTTAACGGTATAGGAAGGGGTTAAAAATAGTATCAATTCTTACCATTGCCTTTTTCTTTCTTCACCAAGATCTCTAGATCATCATTATCAAACACAACAAATGTATCATCAAAGCAGCTCTCCATCACTGAAACATCATCACTTTTATCTGGTTTGAACTCCTGTTTTATAGTAAAGTTGTCTTGCAGAAGTGCTTCCAAACTATCATGAGGCTTTACTTTCTGGAAACATAACAAAGCATTGTCATTACTACATTAATGCTTCTTCAGTGGAATTTAAGTTTAGATATATATGTATCCAGGCTAGTCTCACAGACACTTGAATATACCAACATACATGGATCAATTGTCAGAAGAAATAGAGTTATGTGATAAAAAGAGAGAGTGCATTTAATTTATAGCACACAATGTTGTGTGGAATAACTCTTTATTGTTTCATTATTATTATATAGCTTTTATTTATCACACATTACATTCATATTACATTCTAAATTTACAAGCTTATGTGTTTATATGTGTATGCTTATTTTTATATGTGTGATACCCTAAGTGTGAAAGCCACCTCCAACTCTTTCCATTTCTCTCTACAGTTCTGTCCCACAATCTCTATTGTATCGTCTAGAATCATAGCAAGTTGCTGTAAATGGTCAATGGGTGGGTGGTCTTTTCCAGCAGGAAAATTATTATTATAAATTAATACTGTGAATAGGAGAATCATACCTCAACCAAGACTTGCTTCAGTGTAGTTTCTGATGTGATACACTTCTCTCTGAAGTCTGTATAGTATTTGACAGTGTATGTACAGCTCTGGCAGACATGTTGCGGCATATTATCACAACGCTTAATCTGAATAAAATTAAATTTAAATTAAACGGGGACGATAAGGCTAATACACTATGATTTGATCAGATGCCTACCTATTTAGTGTTGGGATATATTTACACAGTGAAGGTATTTTTTATTTTGTGCTTTTGATCATGAATTTTATTTCTATCCAAGAATTTATTGCTGTGACTTACGAAAGAAGCAATAACGAGTATAGTAAAAAATAGATTACGTTTTGTTTACTTACGTCGAGATTTGTGAGCAAATTATAATCGTTGATAAATGTATCGTCCAAGGGTACTAGCGCTGTTTCTGATGCTAGGCAAACCCTACAAATATTTAATGTAAACATGGCAATAAAATTCTTACAGGTTTACCAAAGAATTTGTGAAAATATAAGAAAACAAAAACAACTGTTGTCATCAAATACAAATTATGAAATGTCAAATTTGACAAATTGAAATGTTGTGTTGCCCATAAATTGATGGGTTGGTGTTGCAATTGCCTATAAGATTGATGGATGTGATGAGTGCAAGACGAGTGTGTGACATATTGATAATATCTAATCGTTTTAGCCAGACACTGATACTGAGCGCATATTAGATTTAAAATCTCGAAGGGGAAGGGCTCTATTGTATACATTTATCATGGCCCTTAAGGAAACCTTCCAAAAGACTGGGCACTTATTGATAAAATGTGAACCGTTAATATAAAGAGAAACATTACAAAAATAAACTTAGTTTTCTCCTTAATATATCTCATGTAAGTATAATAACATTCTCAAATCTATAACCGCTATGATACTCATTTGTAGTTTTGTACCGAGTCTTTACATTTACAATATTTTATGAAGCGCCTGGTTTTAAAATGTAGCCAACGCGAAAATTTTCTGTCGTTTCAGTAGTTTCTTGCTGTGAATTAACCAGTTTGAAATGTTGAGGAAAGGTATTTTAACCTACACGTAAGTACTACAAATAAATAATCCATTAAAGTACCTATACAGTAACGGTCTAGGAACATCTAAATGGAACTATGTAATGAAGATAATGGAGAAAACATTTCGAAAATAACTGTGACATCTGGAAGTAAGTATGATATTAAACTAGCAACATAAAATAAAGCGCTGCTGGGCGGACGAAACGTCAAACTTGTATCGATTGTGCAATGAATTTTATTTATTTTGAATCTCAGTTAGAATGAGCTCGTGTTGTTCAAACATCTTAAACAAACAAGTAGACAATTAAAACGATGTGAAATTACAACATTTCTTTTCAAACTAGTGTTATACACTGCATTTTCTAAAACTTATTCTGCCTTTACGGTCCATTTGTTTGCTACGATATTGTTGAAACTATGGTTGAGAACGGTGCTTCGAGTGGCGGTAGCGATAGCCCCAGTGCCACCTGTGTAAGATCAGGGCTTTTAGAGACCTTAGTTCGCGGAGTATGGTACAGGGTTCACTGCTCCTTAGATGATGACTACCTAGGAGTGTGTTTGGACGATGGATATGACGAAACGACCACTCTAAACGGGAGCATAAACAATAATAATGTCGAAACACCTAATAGTGACATGACGAACGAAGTTCCAGAAGCTATAGCTAATCAGAAACGTGTAGTTCAAGTGGTTAAATCAGACAATAATGGCCTAGGGATATCTATTAAAGGTGGTGTAGAGAACAACATGCCCATTTTAATATCGAAAATATTCAAGGGCATGGCTGCTGATCTCACAGAGCAGCTGTATGTAGGAGATGCTATTCAGACTGTGAACGGAGAGGATTTAAAGGGCGCAACACACGAGGAGGCTGTGAAAGCTTTGAAAAAGGCTGGGAAAATGGTCACTCTTGAAGGTGAGTTTTGTTTTTCTCATTGCTTTTTAACTTTTATTAGTAGCTGCAGAACTGAAGGTAAAATAATACAATATAGGTCAACAACTTAAGGCTATAATGTGACTGATAACAGCAGAGGTTTGGCATTAGTCCCCTTTCAAACCTTAGACATCCATGCTAAAAACTCAAGTGTCCAATTTTTAATATTACTTGACTATGTAAATGTTTTTTGATGTACATTCAAAATATTCAAACAGATACTAGACTGTCATTTACTAAATGTCATCAGCCTGGAATTATACATTTATTTGCTTGGTTAGAAGTGTGAATTATTTAGTGGTTCATTAGAGTCAATTACCTAACAGATGTGACCTATTAATTAGTTCCAATTTATAGGAGAGTGTGTTGACTGTAGGTACACTTGAGTACAAAAATATAAAACCTATTTTGTTCCATGTCATATGTCACAAAACACTGCATAAGAACAAGAAAGAGAGAATGAGAAAATGTAGAAAAGTGTGTACATACTTTGGTTATCCAGTGTACTGCATTCATGATCATGTGTTAGTAAGGGAATGTTATCTTGTTTTTCATTTAGTTGAAGCAGCAATGTTGCGTAAATTTTGATAGTGGTCTCTTGATAAAAATAATCATCATCATCAGCCAGGAAACGTCCCCTGCTGTACATAGGCCTCCTTCATGGCAGGACACATTGACCGGTCCCGAGCCACCTGCATCCAGCGACTCCCTGCGACTCTAAACAGGTCGGTCTATCTAGTAGGGGGACTACCTGGTAGACGTTTCCCAGTATGTTGTCGCCACTCGAGAACCTTATCTCCCCACTGGTTATCGGTTCTTCAAGTGACGTGGCCTGCTCATTGCCACTTCAGATCACTAAAAATAATACAATAAGGGAATAGCACTTGTTTTTGTTTTATTTCTAACAAAATACAATATTATAAAATGTAAACTGTGGCTTATTATATTTACTTCAGCAATGGTGAAAATTGAACACTTTATGGGATAAAAGTAGTTACTTTTTAGCTCATAAACTAACTTCAAGCATCCATCCGGTGCTCCATTGCTACATGAAAGTACGATAAACCAAATGCCAAACACACTTTCCCATTTATTGGATTTCGATTCTTGTTTAGGTATACCCCTATGAAATGCTTATCCGATGTCTGATTACTGTCAACTTTGCAGTGAAATTCCTACGTGAAGTTACTCCATACTTCCGCAAGGCGACAATCATCAGCGAGGTAGGCTGGGAGTTGGGCCGCGGATACATGGGAGAGGCTCCACCTTCACCTCCATCCCCGCGTCGGCGCCGCGCTGACACCCGCTATGTGCCGTTGTTGATGGCTTGTGTTGCTAAGAACTTGAGGCACAATGACCCTGGTATGCTAGTATTTCAATTTTTTAAATTTTAATCTTAAAATTAATTAATAAATCTGTACAGAGACGATTTATTTAATGATTTTACGGTTGAATTTTGAGGCCTAAACTTAATTTTGCATCATTATCAATCAAAAGTATAATGTTCAATTCCTCTCATTAATAAATCTAAGTATAGGTCAATTGTAGTGGTATCTATGGTGATATCTACCAAGTATGTTAATATTATGTAATGAAATAGTTAACAAATGATTGTTATTTGTATTAATTACTGTATCTTTAAACAAGCAAAGCTTGTGTCTATGTTTAGGGTCTTGATAACAGATACACACACAACAAATCTAATGGATAATGAATATATGTAGGTTCTGTGAGAAACGTCTACTATACATTGAATAGGGGTCCACAGTAAACCCAATCTGTGAATTTGTTTGCATAATTGTGAATGAACTCCGATATATTTCAGACCATAAAAAACACAATTTTAAATTGCTGATTAAATTTTAACCTTAACACCAATATTTAACTGTTGGGTCTTCAATATAGCTGGTATTGAATATTTATCATATCAAAACTTGAAATTAATTGATTTAGCCCTATTAATATGTAAATACTGCCCCTTAACAGCTTATTTACATAATAACATGTTTCTACTATGTTGTTGAGTGTATTTTTTATTATTCGAATCAGGATTGAATTAAACAAATATACACATAAATCTCTATTTTTACTGGCTGATGTTTTTACAACAAACTGTTTTAAATGTTATGGGATTTAAGTTTAGCCAAGGCCCTGCACGTGTCCCCTGGTTGGTGCTAACCGAGTAACAACATATTGGCTGCCATACGCCTAAATAAAATAAAACCTGTAATAGAAGGCCTTATTCTTCCATAGATAGCTTAATGTTGATGTATGAAACAAGTAAAACACATCTGTCTGTGTGTACAGAGGAGCGCACGATCGAGATCTACTCCCCGGACGGGGTGCACGCGCTGGCGCTGCGCGCGCCGGACGCTGGGTGCGCGTCGGGCTGGCACCGCGCGCTGCACGCGGCCGCGCGTCGCGCCGCGCGCGCCATCTTAGTGCGCGCGCGGCCCCGCCTCCGACCACTCATCGGTGACGTGCGCTTTGCGGGATGGCTCGCGAGGCGACCGCCACAGGACCATGTAAGTAACACATGACTATCATTATCCTCATCAGCCAGAAAACGTCCATGGCTGGACATAGGCCTCCTCCACGGTACGCCACATTGACCGGTCCCGAGCCACTTGCATCCAGCAACTCCCCCCGAGTTTCAATAAGTCGTTGGTCAATCTAGTAAGCAGACGGCACTCCCCATCGGTTATCTGTTCTTCGAGTGATGTGGCCTGCCCATTTTAACTTCAGCACACTGACTGGTGGAGCTATGTCAGTGACCCTAGTTCGTCTATGGATTTCCTTATTCCGGATTTTATCACGTATAATATTCCATTCCCTTTTTTCTATACTACTATTGAACCCCTATTTCAACCCATGTGAGAAAGCGCGCCATAGTACCGATCCCTGAGCGGGTCACTTTCTGCGGGAAGAGGTGAGGGAGGTGCTGAATGTCCGCTCTGTACGTAGTACTAAATTATGTGCGTGGTGTTTACAGCTGAGTGGTGCGTCGGGCGGTTCCGACAGCTCCGACGAGGCGGACGGATGGCAGCCAACGTTCGTTGCTATCACAGACCGTGATTTAAGGTAAACAACAACTAACGAAGACTAGCAACATTCTTAGGTTAAAACCAATGTACACAAAATAAATTCGCTTTTAAAATCATATTTTTAGAAGATAAAATAAGAAAGAAAAAGCTTTTACAAAAATCAGTTAACGTTCTATGTGATGATCTTGTTTTCACTTTCGCAGGCTATACGAGGTGGCACCCTGGTCTGCAGAGGCTTGGTGTGCACCGGCTGAGAGTGTGGGTCTGGCTGCCACCAGACTCGCCTGGTGGAGACGAGGTGCTCGCGCTGCCACCCTCGGCATCAGAGCAGGTAGATCTGGCAGACGTACTTCGATGATTTAGTCATTTTTGTTCTGCAGTACTTTTTCAACCGACTTTTAAAAAGGATGAGTTTTCCGATTCAACGGGTATTTTGTATATGTTTGTTACCTCAGAACTTTGGACTGGGTTTTTGATGATTCTGTTTTTATTTCAAAGCTGGTGCTTCCCGTGTGGTCAAATTTCAATTTGGTCCAGTTCTGACAATGACACCCACGAGAAAAACTTAAATTTGCTTTAGACTTTTAGGGCAATTGAAGTCGGTTTCTAATTCTTTTTGAACGCGTTAACTTGTTCTGTAGTACAATAACCGTCGAATAAATAAATAAATGAATAACAAACGTTAGCGGGGATTGACCTGGCACGCACTGGACTTGACATTCCCGGCAGGAGCCATTGGCTTTAGTGACGTCATGTCATCATGAACTAAGCTGACCATAGCCATACGACATAATAGCTCCGAGCCACTTGCATCCAGTGGCTACCTTCTAATTTTAGCAGGTCGTCGTTCCACCTAATAAATTGCCTCGAGAACTCTAACCCGTGATGTGGTCTGCCCACTGCCACTTGAGCTCACTGACTCGTCGAGCTATGTCGATAAATGTCATATAATATCTTCCTCATATTCGTTAGGAACCCCAGCTGGCCTGATAGTGCGCGCCCTGCGAGCGGACACCCCCCACGACCTGGCGTCCGTCGCCGGAGCCCTAGTGGACGGAGCACACCACGCTGTCATGCACCAGGAGTTCACATTCCGTTAGTGGTATCTTTATTTATAAAATGAGGTTTTCACTTGCACTTTATTTCACCTGACCCCTGTTTTATAAAGTGACGATATGGCCGTTAGATAGTAAGTGTGTGCACCTAGAAGTCTCCGGCTAATGAAGAACTGGCTCTGCTACCTTTACGAGGGGCATACCGAAAAGATCGGTAATCGAGTACTTTCGATTTAATTAGATTAAAAACTCTTTTTGATGAACTGGTTAGTTGAAAATCGAATACAATTGACAGAATTAAAAAAAATTTTTTTTTAAAGAACAATATCAGTTTGAAATTGATAGGTCGATAAAAAAATGGAGCTTACAAGAGAAAGTTTCCGTGCCATAATTTTTTACAACTTTCGACGAGGATTATCTCAGGGACAATGTCTCGCTGAGCTTATATCTATATTCAAGAGTGAAGCGCCTAGCCAGACGACAATATATCGCTGGTATTCTGAATTCCGGCGTGGACGTGCTTCTCTTGGCACCGTACCTTCCACAGGCCGGCCAAAAACAGCGGTTACACCAGAAAATGTCGCTGTTGTGCGCCGAATGATACAGGATGACCGACATATTACATATAAGCAGATTCGGGCTACTTTAGGGATAGGTATGACTGCGATACAAACTGTTTTACATGGTGAACTGGGAGTGAGAAAGCTAGTTTCCCGCTGGGTGCCCCATAATTTGTCCGAAGAGCAAAAGGCGGCTCGTGTCAATTGGTGCCGGTCTACTCTGCAACGCTTCAACGGAGGAAAGTCAAAAGCAGTTTATAACATTGTCTCTGGTGATGAATCATGGATCTATTCATATGAGCCAGAAAGAAAGCATCAGTCGGCTGTCTGGGTCTTCGCAGGTGAGATCAAGCCAACAAAAGTTGTCCGCTCTCGCAGCGTATCGAAGAAAATGGTCGCTTCGTTTGTCGCGAAAACAGGACATGTAGTCACAGTTCCCTTAGAGGAACGGAGAACGGTTACCGCTGATTGGTATACAACGGTTTGTTTGCCACAGATGATATCCGAACTCCGTAGAGGTAACCCGAAACGACGCATAATCCTCCATCACGATAATGCGAGCTCTCACACCGCTCAGAAAACAAGCGAGTTTTTGAAGCAGGAAAACGTTGAATTAATGGATCATCCTCCATACAGCCCTCATCTGAGTCCCAATGATTACTTTACATTCCCTAGAATCAAAGATTTATTGCGTGGTCAGCGGTTTCAAGGTCCAGAAGAAGCAGTGGAAGCATACAAATCGACGATTTTGACCATGTCAACTTCGGACTGGAATTGCTGCTATAATAATTGGTTCGAACGAATGCAAAAGTGCATTAACTGCAACGGAGAATACTTCGAAAAGCAATAAAAATAAATTTAGTTATTTCCTGTATGTATTGTTTTATATTCCCGATCATTTCGGTATGCCCCTCGTAATACAGGAACACACAGTGCTATTAACACTCCAGTTTAGTGGCAGAGAGTTACATAGTGGTAGCTAGCGCGGAACATAGAAAATGATGTACCAACAACAATATTGCGCTCGTATCTTGATCTGTGAATAAAAGTAAGTCTGCTACAGTCTGAAAATACGTGTGAAATCGGAATTGGATTTTGATGTTACAATTGGACGCTATTTCGTTACAATTATAAAATTATGAGACTATATTTCTACTATTCAAATACTTTAACATTCTGTACATGCCAAGTTTCATCACGATTGTTGGCCTAATCGTTATAAAATTAGCGTATGACACGGGGGTCTATTTTTGATTCGCTCGTGTGACATAGCTTCGTCGCACACGACTTAAGTCACGATTGACTACAAGTCGCATGAAAACAGGTGTCTAGGAGCATTTAATCACTACGTTTTAAGAGACGGGACTCCCATACTAGCCAATCGCATTCAGCGACATGGCACTTATACACCAACCGCGTGCCGACAACAACCCGACAGGATACGTCAAACAACTGAGGTACCAACCTGACGGACCAAGTAGAGCTGTTCCGTTTGATCTTTATCGATATCGATAAAATATACAGAATGGAAAATAGGGAACCCATGAATCAATATTTTTTTCAAACCACAGGGTTGAATTCACATTCATAAGCCTAATGCTGCACAGTAAAGATTTAGTGCACTAGACTTAAATGTATACCCACGATAAAATAAAAAAGTTTTTTATTTTTTATTCAATTAGATACAGAGCTAATTTGATGGTACATAAACGAATAATTTTCTGTCATAATAAAAAACTATTAAATAATGCTTTTTCCTTCAATTCACACCTCATCACTTTTTTTAACAACTTCGTGACGATATTGTTCATTTTGCAAAGTATTATGCCTTTTACCACAAACACTGATTTGTCATTGATTACTTGCATCTACAAAACCTTCTTCTTTTAATGTCCTAAGAATGTAGATAAGACGATTCTTCAAAGCTTCACTGTTTCCTCCTTGCAAATCATTTACTTTTTATTATCTTTCTTAATCGAGATGTAACTTCCAACTCTGTAAATACAATAAACATTTCAATTGAAGGACAGGCGTATTTCTTTTATTATTAAAATTAAAACATTCTTAAAATATTTTTTTAATTTTTTTAAATATAGAGTATGTGATGCGGACGAACAATGGGTATATATTGTAGCTTGTGTGACGTCATCTATACATCAACCGCTTGCTCGGCCAGCCGTCCGACAAACCAACATTAGTTAAGACACCACTAGTCTACGGTCAGTAGTTTCCGAGATATGACTGTTTTTAGTTTGACAGCTGTCATCCGAAATGAAGATCTCGTCGAGACCTTTGACTTTGCTAAAGACACCGCTAGTCTGCGGTGAGTAGTTTCCGAGATATGACTGTTTTTAGTTTGACAGCTGTCATCCGAAATGAAGATCTCGTCGAGACCTTTGACTTTGCTAAAGACACCGCTAGTCTGCGGTGAGTATTTTCCGAGATATGACTGTTTTTAGTTTGACAGCTGTCATCAAAAATGAAGATCTCGTCGAGACCTTTGACTTTGCTAAGGACACCGCTAGTCTGCGGTGAGTATTTTCCGAGATATGACTGTTTTTAGTTTGACAGCTGTCATCAAAAATGAAGTTCTCGTCGAGACCTTTGACTTTGCTAAAGACACCGCTAGTCTGCGGTGAGTAGTTTCCGAGATATGACTGTTTTTAGTTTGACAGCTGTCATAAAAAATGAATTTCTCGTCGAGACCTTTGACTTTGCTAAAGACACCGCTAGTCTGCGGTGAGTAGTTTCCGAGATATGACTGTTTTTAGTTTGACAGCTGTCATAAAAAATGAATTTCTCGTCGAGACCTTTGACTTTGCTAAAGACACCGCTAGTCTGCGGTGAGTAGTTTCCGAGATATGACTGTTTTTAGTTTGACAGCTGTCATCCCAGATTTCATATTTGAGAAAATTCTACTTTTAACCAACTTCAAAAAAAAGAGGAGGTTAACAATTATACGAGTATGTTTTTTTACCAACCAACTTCAAAAAGGAGCTATGTTTGTTACCTCAGAACTTTGAAAACCAAATGTCTTAAATGTATATTAAGTATTAATTTATTTTATGAACGTTGTAGTTTTTTAGGACAGTTGAAGTCGGTTTCTTTTAAACGCGTTAATATATAAGCCATATGGGTGAAAACATTGCCCTCCTTCTGACGCAGTCGGGTAAAAATGAAGTCCACGCCGACGAAGTAAAAAAGATAAAGATACTACTTCGGGAATAGCTCCAATAGGCATAATCATTCATATAGACATGATTTACTTTTATATTTTTGTGCTACAAGATCAATTGCCTTGAAAGTATCGATAGTTAAAACTCATCACTAGTCACACAATAAAATCGAAAATAACTTGATTGTTCGTAGACCGATTTACTCAGAAATGGTCCAAAACATCTAATTTAATGCTTACCGGACCTCACCCAAAGGATATTTTTGTATTATACATTATTTTGTAGAAATTTTTGCGACTAGCTCGATGTCCACTAATTTCACAAGTTATCAACTATTCTTCGGTGGCATTTTTATTAAACTTGTTTACTGAACAATATTAGATGCTTCTCACTTATTTAGGTAACAAAATAAGCATAAAATCAAATAGTAACTGTGAAAAAACTGCAAAATTAAACTGACATATAAATATTAACAACCAATATGGCAGACGGCTGACACAATATTGAAAAGAAAGAGGAAATGCACAAAAGAGTTCTATATCAGTATCCGGCATTTTGTACCTCAGATATGTATATTTTTCTGACATAATCAAAGAGTATAAAAAGGAAACACAGTTATTCATGTGAATCCCATAGAATAGGTTGTTTTCTTCGTACTTTCACTAGACTGACAGGTGTGACCTTATTTTTGAATCATTCGCCTCAGGTGTTACCAATTAACTTAAAATATTTAATTTTATCCGTTTTACGCAGAAAAATAAAACCGGTAATTCATACACGGAAAACGGAACGCAAAGTTCATAGAACAGTTCCGAATGTCGATGTCAATAAGTGGTGATGTCAGTGTTCGACGCAAAGAGTGGTCCACACCACTCGTTGCAGAAGAGCGATTCAAAAATACAAAATTTTATAAGTAGAACGAAAATCAGTAGAAATCGATCGCTGGCGGGGCGTAGAGCGAATCAAAAATACAGCCCCTGATGACCACCATGTAGCGAGCGTGCCATACGATACATGGTGGTCATCAGGTCATACGCTACCCTTTATCCCGATCCATTGAGTGGTTGACATAGTACATCTTCTAAAGTGCATGTTGTGTGATGATTACCAATGTACGCAGGATGTCGTTTCCGCGGCGGCTGCGCGCGTCTGTCGCTGGGCTCGAGCGGTATCTGCATCTGGGAGGCGGCGGGCTCGCTAGGCAGGGGCGGAGCCCGGGCGCTGTTTCGACGTCCGCTGCACGCGCTCCGGGCCTCCGCAGATGACGACCGCACCGCACTTTGGCTGCACTTCGCTGACGACGACACCATCGTCAGTTCACTTTATTACTAGTTCACATTATCAATAGTTCACATTGTCACTAGTTCACATTATCGCTGGTTCACATTACCACTAGTTTAAAGTATAATTAGTTCAAATTATCACTTGTTCACATTATTACTTGTTCACATCATCACTAGTTTACATCATTAGTAGTTCATATTGTCACTAGTTCACATTATTATGTTTAAAAAACAATCATATTACAAAAAACCCGAATAATAACTCCACGAGTTTTCCCCATAGGAGCTCGACATGGAAGGCAGCCCCAAGCCAGCGGTCTTCATCCTCCACAACTTGCTGTCAGCGCGAGTGCACGCACTCCCAGGGGAACCCGGCGGTAACCCGCTATAACCCACGGCCAACGGCATGCTCTCGCCTCCAGAAAACGGTACAATGCATGACGCACCTTTTTAAAACTACATCATAATGCGATCATAGACAATGGATGAGCTATCGTTTGATGCCAAGCATCTATAGTGTGTAATTTCCCAACTCCCAATAGTTGGACATGTTTAAAAATGAATTAGTGTTCGGGCTTTCGGAATGGAACTCAATGATGAAACTCAAGCGTACTATTTATTTCCTCAAAAATACTATGTATTTCGTGGTATTAGACGTAGTGTTAATTGGAGGTTTCAAAAAAAGAATCTCGGAAATTAAATATCGAAAATCATAATGGAAAGTAAAGATTGGTCGGTTTCGAGGTGAAACCATTGAAGCAACCGCCCACAAGTATCAAGAAGTAAATATCAGGCTCGTATCAGTGATAAAGTAATACAAATAATGTTACTTAAATTGAATGCCGGTTACATATAGATAACTTAATAACTTAAAGACATGTCTGTGATTTGAATTCATCACAATAGATTCGCAATAACATTCCATATCGAAGGATATCATAATATACAGATAAGGCGTAGAAATTTTTCCCTTTGCGTGTTTTTACGCGGTTAAAAAAGACAACGTCAGGAACTCGCGACCCTTGTACTTTTGGATACCTATTTCGTAGAATAATCTCTCCTAATATTAAAGAGCTAGGTCATTTATATACCCGTTTGTACAGTTTGAAGTGTCGATATTGCTTCCAGAAGTAGAGTATCAACGCGTGTTGTATTCATAATGATGAAATATCTGTGTTGATGTTGGATTACAATGATTTTTGCACACAAATATGTTCAGCTGTGCGTCTACCGTGAGTTTACGCAGGCGGTAACGTATATCGAATGCTATCGGAAATGCTGCTCACTCGAGATGCGTGTGACAAGGATAGAGCGGTAGTTAACGATATACGTTATCGCCTGCGTAAACTCATGGTAGATGCAGTTGTCAACTGCGTTGTATAAGTTATCTTACAAGGTACGCATCTATCTGGCTCTATTGGATTTATTTTTATATATGTTAGAGGGTAACGTAAAATAACGGACACGTATTTATATATATATTTATATTTTAAAAACCCTCAAAGTTTCATACCTCTCACCGTTTTACTTACTTTTATTAGTACGATAAGTTGAGCAGTTTTAGCCTAAATAACAAAACACCGGTACATAATTTTTTCGTGTTCTCCAACCAATAATCGAGCCCGTAATTAACTAGCAATTTGCTTTAACAAAACTCTCTGCAGAAGTTAGCGGGTTTGGTCACTTTTTAGTACTCTGGAGGACAATTTATACGAATAAGTTGAGATTAACATATATAAAAATAAATCAAATCGGAGCCGGACAGTTGGGTATCTTTCCTCGTTTGTGAGAAAACTAAGTAATTTTTTTTATTTAACGAGAATTTGATCAGGGCCGTGTTTCATAAAAATACAATTCGTAATAAACAGACAAATGTCGGCCATTTTCGACTTCTCGACCAATCAACGGGCAGTATTGGCGAAAATGACATCACATACATTACACATTGTAAATTGTATTTTTATGAAACACGGCCCAGAATGCTTCCATACAACATAATCTTTTAAAACGAAATAGCCGGCTTTGATAAGATATATATATATTACATCGGATTATAATGTCAGGAAATGATTCTCATTATGTTGTATCTCTTTGTATTAGATTTAAAAGACTATATCAAAACCATTCTATACCTCTTTATATAAATTGATTATATCATGTATTATATACAAAAGTGTATGTGTGCAAAAGTCAGTCCTGAGGAGCGCTAGCAAGTGATTTCATATTAAGATAATACTTCGTAATTATAATCTGGTCTGATAGAATTGATACATACACAGTGTAATAGTTTATCAGATAAAAACTGGCAACCCTGCGTCTAACACAGCTCTTCCTCACTCTAAAAACAAATTTCACTAAGTGCGAGCAAGAGAGTGCTATCTACACTGGACTTCGGGTTGCCATTTTGAGTTTGATATAATATAATCTAGATATTTTACGTAATTAAAAAAAGAAACTTTCGTCCTTTTTAAAACTGTTTGCTATAACTATGCAACTTCTTTCCTTTCTTGGGATTAAATTTATTAGCAGTGAATTATTTCTCCCGTCCCACACAGCTATTCTGTGAGTTTTTAGATCCAATAAATACATATATAGGTGGATTCGACTCATTTTTTTGGATAACTTTAGCATTGTGATTTGGACGACCAAATTAAGTATGATTTATGGTGTCTTACACAAACGTCCCTTCAGAATAATCCATATTTCTGACTCTTTCCTTATATTTGTTTCTGAGTAGGATAAGGATAGTAATTTACTTTTAAATTATAGCTATAGGTAGACCGCTTAAATGAGTCCTCATCCGCGAGGTACAGGGGCGCGGGGGTACGGCGACAAAAGGTACATGGGCGGTACAGGCGCACATAGTTTCCTTCCGCCCGATCCTCTCTCGATCCCCTTTGTCGCTTTACCCCGCGCCCCTGTACCGCGCGGGCGAGTACTCATTTAAGCGGTCGGTCTATAATGACATTTTTTTAAACTGACTATTTGTCAATGTAAGACAATGAAAGCCACTCGATTCCACAAGTTATCATCACAATACTTCCAAAGATTGAATCTCATATACCTGATGTTATTTTTTAACTCGTAGAAGTAAGCTTGTTTTTAATCCATATTTTTATAATTTGTATGTTGTATGTATATACGTAGTTACCTACTATTTAATGAATACATTCCCAGAATGTTGGTTAGGGTCGATACACACTGTGCCGAAGTTAGCGCATGTGTTAAATACGACCCATAGGCTTGCAGTACACGAACGATTTAAAATCTACAACTAGTGTCAGATGTACAACTTGGTACATTGCACATGATATACGCATTGTATTATTGGCTTTGGTTAGTATCAGTTGGGTTTTTTAACATTTTATCGAGTAAAAATCGGTCACACTATTCATTTAGCATTGCGTATTTACTCGTACATAAAACACGTAATTGTTTTGAGCATATATTATTACATCAAATAGAATTTATTACAGTTACTTGTAGTAGTTTTAAATACGATTACTTTTATTTTGATCAGAAACACATTCTGTATTTAAAAAGTGCAAAATATAACCTATTAAAATGTTTTGTTTAAAAATTTACGGCTGTATTGCAAAGTTCCTTTGGCAAGTGCATTTTAATAAAAAAAAGTTGTTGGATTGTTTTGTGGTTCGTGTGTTTGCAGCCTCTATCTATCTACGTTTGATGTTTGCTTTAATATTTATAACGAGTTCGTGTAAGCTAGTGTTAAGTTTTCAATAATTATGTTTAATGTGTAGTTGCGGTAATGGAATAAGGGCAATATTCTGTGTAGTGAAAATGATATTTATTTTAGTACCAGTTGTACTTTTGCTTTAAATTGTAATTTATATTATTATTGTAGTATCGTAGGATGTTGTTTGTTGTATATTTTGGTTAAGACTAATCTGTATACCGGGTGGATATTTTTGGTTCTCTTTTTAATGTATTGATTGCTCCAGCTCAGTAATATGTCAATTAAGTGAATTGTCAAGCTTTGATAAGTACCTATTTCATTGGAAACTTTACTGTATTTTGTTTGAATCAGGCATTGTGTATTTTTTAACATGCTTTTTGTATAATCAAATTTGGTATCAAATAAAAAGTATTTTATATTTTTGACATTATCAAAATACTGGATAAACTTTAAATATCCACTTGGCCAGTACAATTAACATTTCGAGTTATTTTACACAGGCTATCTATTAAAATTAAAATGAGCCTGTTTTGTAGTTTTAAAATATTAACGAAGTTTATCTGTGTAATCGATTTGAAAGTTGTGTATTTTGTGTGTTACAAAAAATCTAGAGATAATACTTATACATAAGCTACTGAAGACTTAGTTACCACTTTTGGACTTGAAAACTAAAATTCGCTCTAAAATCTTTAAGGTTTTCTTCACACGAGTGGCATAGCATTATTTTTCCGTTATTACTTCATGCTGCACTTGCCGGCTTAAAATGGTGTCTTACGTCCTATTTTACTATATAAATAGCTTAACGTTTTTCAAGAATATTTGAATATTTCTTGACACCAATCAATTGCTTGATTTTAACGTATTAATTAACAAGTAAAGCTAACGTTAAACGTGTGACCTGCTTAAAAAACCTAATTATATGTTATCTACACGGAAACGGCTACACGTTTCGAGTGAACAGATATTTATCGTATATATATCGTTTACATGCTTGACTTCTGATTTCAAATATTATATTCAAGACGCCATCTTGTTTTGCCGTGCTTTTATGAATTTGTTTATCTGCCCGCGCGTTTTAACGACAAATACTATAAATGCGAAGCCTGTAGAGTGAATAAAACCTTACGTTACCATAAACTATTTAGACTGTACTAATACTGTGTTGCCATATCAAACTCGATGTGAAACTAATAATAAGCATAATAATCTAATCTATTAGAATTTCTACTGATGACATTCCTACATATTGTATCGACGCGTTCGGCTGTAATCATTCCGTATTTATTTATAGTTCTTTTTTTAAATACAGAAATGTACGGACTAGCACAGATAGTGAGTAAGAGCGATTAATTAAAAATCGCATACATCTTTAGTTGGCGTTTTTTGTTTGGCCAATAAAGTCGCTCGTCTGTGCAAGTCCTGTGTTGCCTGTATTATTAAATCTGTCTTTAGATTCATTCTATCTCGAGATTCCGAGACGGGTACTTGAGATAAATAAAGCATTACATTTGTTTGTCTTGAGATTGTCTCACTCTTAAGCATGACTCGTTAGTACAAGTCTCCGGTTCGTTTTAACCGAGCTGCAAAATTAGTTGATCTCAAGTCAAATGAACACATATTGTTTTGTATAAGATATTTTTGAGCTGTCTCGAGATCGTCTTGACCTACAGTATTGTGTATAAATACGGTCTTTTGTGTTTTAGTTCGTTGGTCATTGAACAAAGTTTATAATAATTAAACAATTTAATACTGGAAGGAATTAAAAGCGTCATTCCGTTGACTAAGGAACTTTTTGATCTTAAAATGGGTAGCAGCCTTCATCTTACTGCTACGAGTATCACTAATCTGTCTGCCAAACGTGGCGTATAGGAAAAAATCTCATTGAGAGTTTGTTGGCATGGCGATCCATGATGGAGGCTCATATCCAACAAGTGGATTTATGCAACTGATGAAGAATCATAAGGATATTCTATCGGTATTCTCATGCCTACACCTGTATTGAATCAGATAATTTTTTTACCAAAAAAACTCATATATCGTCTGCATAAGTCCATTAGACATGCACATAGAGCGTCAAGTTCGACTTTCCATGAGGGATTTGTCATGATCTCTATGCTTGCCGGGCTGTGGAATGTGGTTCTGCCGCCTGCTACCCTGTCTTTTCCCTTAGTCGCCTTTTAAGACAACCACGGGATGACATGACGTGGCGTTATTTTGAAGCCGCAACCACAACAAAAGTCATATTTTTTGCAAATGTCAGTGGTTACGCAAAAAGGGATCTCAAGTGAAAATCGCGTTTGAAGTTTTGAGTTGAAATGTCGAGCCTTCCCTTGAGAATTTAAAAAAAAACTATAGCACCTAAAATAACCTTTCCAACCCTTTCAAGTGACTCAAATAGACTATAATATATTGTGAAACTTCGTTCAATGGACAAAACCGAGATGTATTTAATAGCGAATTGGTTCCACTCTAGTGGTCTAGTTCCATGATGCCGCTCTATCAAAATGTACCTGGTGTACAGTCGTCTACAGGTTATTCAAGGAGGTTAAAAATATCGGTTATCACGATTAATTTTTAATTCCTTCATAGACTATATGGCAAGTCATTACCAGCCGAGGTGAACGATAACGGACGACTTATCGTGAAGTTTGGCATAACCGACTCAACAGGAAGGTTAACAAATATCCATCGCTATGTCAAATTATCAGAGGTTTTTTAAAAGGAAGCACTTTCGAAATTGGCCGAATACACCACATCGATTAAGACAAAGATGTGGTGATTCACAAAAATTATAGAAGACTTAAAAACTAAACTGAAATATCGACTTGTTTGGAACGGTTGGTAAAATTAAAATTATATGTAGCTCGTAAATGATGGATTTTGTTAACGTGAATGATATGAAAAAAATGAATGGATATGAAAGAGGGGTATCGAGTGAAACCAATTCTTAATACCGGTGATCACTTACTATGTAATAGTGACAACTCAATGAACTTATATTCAATTTGATTCCTAGTTTTTCTTCTATATATTAATTTAGAAGTTATTAGAGAAATGTTTGTAATTAAAATGTTAACGAGTAAAATGATCGAACGAGTAATAATTGCTTTAATATGGGTAAAGGTTTAAGTTTATCCACCAAAAGTTACTGCGCATTTCCGCTAACCACAAAGTATTTTATGTGAAATGCGCTGGCTCTGCTACCTTTGATACCGGAACACAACCGAGCTGTTAACACTGCTGTTTGGCAGCAGACTTAGGTAGCATGTTGGTAGCTAGCCATGTGGTCATAGAAAATGGCCTACCACCAACCAAACCGAGTATCGATAGCTGGGACCACTGGGAATCGAACCCGGTACCTCCGGACTCTTAGTGCAAGCGTAGCCGTTAGGCCACGGAGGCGGTTAAAATTCTCATTCCCTGGTTAAGTTGTTGAGCATTAGTGAATGTGGAAGATAGTTGGTTCAGATTATACACCTTACTTCTGGGTGAATCCTAGTTAACGTCATTGTTAAACATAGGCCTCTCCAGTGGTACGACAAAATCACCAACCACCATCTAGTACCTACGGGTCGGCCCGGTACACGATTGCTGGTACGTGGTCACCACTCGAAAGCTCGTACTACCCATCGGTTATCCGTTGTTCGGATGAATCTCACTGACTCGTCGCGCTGTCAGTCGGTCTACGGATCCTTCAGCGTTTTAGTTCGATTGTTCTTCTCGTTGACGTTTAATATTGAATCATTTATTTGTTTGCTGTTACTCAGTGGTGTATGTAATCATCCGTAGAATGAGATCTGTCAATCATTACGCAATAATAACAACGAACAAAGTTAAGTGTTGTTTTTGTTCAACGCCCCAATATCCCTACGAGCCTACAGCGGATGTCGTCAAAGGCGACTAAAGGAGAACATATTCCGGAGATCGACAGCAACATTTTACTGCGATCACCAATCCGCCTGCAGAGCGTGGTGATTATGTCGTATCTCTTCATAGAAAGTTCGACGTGGGTAGCACATGTCCAACAGTGGTCTTATGTAGCAGATTATTATAATCGATGAAGCTAACTTTTTAATTTCATTTAGGAATTAGGCTTCCGAATTCAAAGTATGAAACTCAAATAATTTGCATTTTTTCAATTTCATGTGTAACTGCAGCTTAGGTAAGTGCTGCTGCTCTTTGATCCATTAAAAATTTTCCACAACAAAACATATATTTTCTATTATAGCGTAAAAATAACAAGGAAGGAAAGTTTTATAAATTAATTACGTCATATTTCTACAGAAAAATAAAGGTATTTTTGAAAATTCTGAACTACAGCGGTGACGGATACTTTTGTGTTTATTTGTAAGAAGCTAACTTGACTATACTTGAATAATTAACTTTACCTCTAGTATATAGAGTAAATTTTACCATGAAGGTAAAAGATTATCGCAATGTAAATCATAATGTATCGTAATGTAAGAGTTTTCAACAGGTTTCCTTTTTCTTTGGAATTACTATAAGTCGCAGAACCGACCGACGACGAAGGAAAATAATGTAATGTTTGAACAAGGAAACGTTAAAGATCCGAAAAATCTTCGTATGTAGCTCGAATACATAAATTCATCGATCGTAACAAACAAAGAAAAATAGGTACCTACCTACACAATGTTTTTGCAACTTTGTTACATAGCAACCAAAAATATATATTGATATGCAATATTGGAGCAACGAACACCGCCGATGGACATAATACAACAATGTCGATGCTCCAGTTTAACTCTTATTTTTCGTGCTAGTTTCCTTAGCGTCTGAAGAATTGTAAAGCTCTGATGGGGCGTTTCATTGGGTCGAGTGCAGCGCGAGGCCGCTGCCCCGCTGAGGGCCCTCGCCGGCGCCGCGCGAGCAGTCGAGTGCGAGGCTTATTACGATTCGGCTAGAAAACTAGCGGACTATACAACTTTTACTGTTTCACTAATGACGCATTGAACCGCTCTTGACGTTTGTGCAGACACTGATGGTCTGCATCGGGCCGAGATAGCCAGCTGCAAAGTTGCAGTTTGTATACAGTTTCAATCAACCGCTTCCGTGGTCTAGCGGCTACACGCGTGGACTTACAATCTGGAGGCCCGGGTTCGATTCCCAGTGATAGAATCTGTAAGTACTTTGGTTGTTGATCGGGCAGCACAAGTCAGCACAAGTATAGGAATTCCGTTAAATAGTTCCAGCGCCTGTCGTTTTTGTATTTCAATGTGTAAATTAACACCTATTGCTCGTGTTTTTTTGCCAGGCGCAACGCAACTTATTCTTCTATAATATTATTTTTTATAGAAAAATTATCTCACCAATCAATGCATTTTTTCAGATTTTTAGAAGCAATGGTTTAGCAGATTGTGCGAGAGAGAAGGAGGTAGGAAGGAGGGACGCTCGACTTGGCCAAAAATTATGACTTTAAAGCTTAATATTTCGCAAACGGATCCCTGAATCGAAAAGTGGTGTTCCTAGACCCTCAATATTTTTTATCAACCTATTCAACGATACACAATGGGGTAGGTGCAAAAATATTTCATCAACAAGTTACGTTACCATCCTTAAAAAAATATTTTTCAATATTTCCTTCTACCACTTTGTCGACGTGAATAATATGTATACCCGTACTAAAGTACAGCTTTTTAGTAGAAAAGGTCTCTGAGCTAAGCCGCGGACAGACAGACGGACAGATCGAAACTATAAGGGTTCCTTGTTCGACTGCGGAACCCCTAAAAAGAAAAAGAGTAGAGAATGAAGCTCTAGATAGCATACCAAAAGAAAACGCTGTCTAAGCGATGGAATGTAAATCAACTAAATAGGTACGAATTCTTCTGGTTGATCGATCGATCGTAAGATAAGGGAAATTCAGCATGCAGAAAGTCAATAGATTGTATTTTTATCCACTAAAACACGCGGATCTTGGAGCCACGCCGTGTATAAACTTATATCGGCTTAGTGCCCACGAGTTTTGAGCTCTATCTTCTACGTAGATCCCTCAATCCATTTTAACTCACAGTAAATCCCCAAGTGGTCGTCCACTGCCATCCATTGTCTCGGTTAGCTCTTATTGAAAAGTTGACTCGCATCTGAGTTGCCTCTGACATGATTCACTCAACATTCATTTGAGATTAAAGGATCTTTCAGATTCATTTACTGACTGAAGCTCTTGAGAAGGACGCTAACGAAAATCATATTTAATGTAATAATCTACGCGGTCTTGATCTTGTAATGATTATAGGGATTAATGTATAATTGTGGAATGGTTTTATATCAGATCAATAGGAAGGTCCAAGGTAAGACAAAAATACAAAATTAAAATAATTTGATAGCTATGTTGTTAGATTTCCAGCGCTTTAGTTATCTGGTTCTCGATTTTGGTGGTGGTTGATTGTTCTTTGTGTTTTCTGTGCTAACCGGAACACATTAATCTTCATCATAATTTTACTATTTGTTATATTTTTTCGCAAATTTATTAAAAAATGTCGTTCAAAACTCGTGCGAAAATGTCAATTCAATTTCTTTCTGACTCAATTTTATTCAACAGATGAATAAAGAGTTAAAGAGTCTCGTTTTATTTAAATGTGTTTGTGAGACGATGTAGGTATTTATACCGCTGCCTGCCCCTGTACTACTCAGTATTCTGTGCCTATGCAAAGTTCTGTAGACTCGGTTTGACGTCTAACGTCCTTTGCAAGTGCTTCAGCTTGAATAGAAAGCTGCTCTCGATACGGAGACTTCGTTTTCGGTCCCCAACCATAAATCCACTCGAACGTCGTGTACTCCGCCATTGAGATGATTAGCGGACCTCTGCGTCCGACGTCTGCGATCGAGCACGAATTTATTATCGAATAATTAGCCGATCATTCCCAATAAGCACTTTTGTGGGAGTTCGAGAAGCGATAATGGGTGACCTCCCTTAGTTGATCTCTCCGACAGCACGTTTGGTCCAAAACATATTTTTAGGGTTCCGTACCCATAGGGTAACCAACTGGACCCTATTCCTAAGCCTCCGCTGTCCGTCCGTCCGTTATCGAGCTGTATATAATTGTCCGTACGAGGTAGACAGTTGAAATGTTCACAGAATGTGTATTTCTGTTGACGCTAAAACAAATAATAAAAAGAGATTAATTCATAATATCCAGCAGTGGACGTTTCCTGGCTGATAATGATGGAATAACTATTTAGCTATATCACAATAAAATCGCCACTTACGATAGCTGTTAGCGCTTATGTAATATTATTCTTAATGTTTAAATTAACAATTGCGAGTGTCTTTTGTCAGGCGTTAGAGTTTTGTTCGGTAGTTGTTACATTACCGATTAGTTTCTTAGTTTTAGTTTCCGAAATCCTCGGTATGAGACGAAAAGATGATCCTTTTAAGGAACCACACCGATCAATGAAGTATCATGAATCACTTTATTATTTGAGACGAGCATTGTCGTGCATAGCATTGTTCATTGTATTTTATTTCCTCACAATGGCCGACTCCGCTCGGCTCTGGAAGGCAGCTAATTTAGCTAATATAAAAGTTTGAGGAGGCGAGGCCAGTAAATCACAATTTAGTGACGCGCCGCAGAGAGCTTGAGATGCACAAAATTATTTACTAACTTCGCATTATGTGCTCAACTTGGAGCGTGTACCAAATTAATGAGAACATGTGTTTTAGGATATCAGCCCGTTATTTTACATACACACACATATCCCTTGAGAACCCTTTGATAAAGACTTTTCCATAGATGAAAATGAAATGTAATGAAAAAATATTTATTTCATAAACTATTATTATTGTATTTTTATTAGTTTGTAATTGTAAATAAGTTTATATCTTCTACTGTAAATACCCATTATTTCATAAACTTAAATTATCTTATTTTACTTTACGCTGGAGCTTCCTGATAAGTATATAAATACCTGTAGTAGGAAGCTATAGATAGATCTAGTTCTAGACGATGTAACAAGAAAAGGACGATGGCGGCAATGTATTTTACACTAAACATTTCGAGCTACGGAAAGTGTTCACTATCTATTCACTAGATTCTAGTGAGATAAGGCAATAATATTCTCAGCTAGACGTTCCATCAAATTAACGTCGAAATAAATCAGAATGAGTAAGTGAAAGACTGATCATATACATGCGGATCGTGTTGCGTAACTATTAGTTGTGCACACATCAGTGGAGTAGCTGGGTATTACCTGCATAATCAAACAGCATCCACTACAAAGCGCAATGGTAAGGTGAAATCCCACTGCGAACTAGCAACGCAGCGCAGGAAGGCAATTACTGCCTTGGTAGAATATACTCGTACGAGTATATGAAACCGCTCGGCTTGTCTGGCTTTAGAAAAGGATCAGTCCGTGTCATCCTGATAGGTATGATTTCAGAAAAGCAGAGCAATCAACTTAACTTCGGTAGTGATTTTGGCAAATCGAGATTGGCGAAGCAAGATCACACCAGGCCGTTCGAACCCTCCATTTTTAGGGTTCCGTACTCGAAGGGTAAAAAACGGGACCCTTTTACTGAGACACCGCTGTCCGTCTGTTACCAAGCTGTATCTCATGAACCGTCATAGTAAGACAGTTGAAATTTTCACAGATGATGTATTTTTGTAGTCGCTATAACAACAAATACTAAAAAACTGAATAAAATAAATATTTAAACGGGCTCCCATACAACAAACCTAATTGCCGTTTTTTTATAGATAATGGTACGGAGTACTTTTACATTTTCGTGCGCGAGTTCCTCTCGCACTTGGCCAGTTTTTAAAATACATTGGTGGACTTGGGAACAAAAATATGATCTGAATTCCGACCATTGGTATTAGGCATTTATTTTCAAAATGGAGCCATATGTGTGTCATGGCGACCTTATTGCGTTGGACGTTAATGTCCAACTGTGGACTGATGATAATAACAGACACAGCTATTTGAGGGTGTAAACATTACAGTTTTTACGAAGAAGAAAAAAAAGGTTAGAATAGTTTGGCACAGAGTATTTAAAAAGTCGGCGACGTATGTCTTGTCGCTGCCAGTCGTTGCCATCTCAGGATAAATTATAGTTCAGTCAGAACAACAGTAAGAACAAATAATATGAGCTCAAACGCGAGGGGTTTACAAGTAGAACGTACTTAGAAGATATTCACTATTGACCTCCTGACTCTAGGGTCAGATCACCTTTACAGTGCCAAATTATTGTATTCTCATCTGAACTACAGACATCTGCAAAGTTTCAAATTTATACGGCACAGCTAGACGTATGTAAACATTGATTTAGACGAACCGACAACCTGGTAAAGGTCGCAGGGAGCTGGGTGGAAACGACGCGAGACTGGTCATTACAGCGGACCATTGGAGGGTTCTGTGTTATTTTATTATTTGAGTTGTTTTGGTTGGTTGGGACATAGCTGGCTGATGATGATGATACAATTCTCATTCCAAAGCTACTGTCAAAATTATTGTTCGAGTAGGTATACAAAACATGAAAATTATGGATCTTAACAAATGGTTTAAAGTGTTTGAACTCAGAGGTTAAATGTAAAACTAGTTGATTTCCGCGTATCCTTAGTCTACGTAGAAATACGTTAACAATAAACCTTCGTTAATTCAAGTATACAATTTCAACTGATGTTAAGCTTACGCGTTGGTAGAATCTGCTTAGATGTTTCATTGTTGTAATTAAATTAGGTTGTATTACATTTATAATATAATTTAATGTCATTTTTGTTTGTTTGTTAAAATAATTTTATTTATTTATTTACTAACTAATCTGACAACGGTATGAGTTGCATTGCGAATAGTCTGTAGTTGGCTGTTATCATGTCTTATCTAAGACCGTATCATGTACCGTCAGAGTGGGATTTTACCTCTAAATAGAACGAGTAGTTAGTTACACCCAGGTAGTTAGGTTTGTTCGCAATTTTCCGTCTGGCCGGTTCCGACTTAGCTGCAACCCCTGTCTCTGCACTGCTTATTATCAGATTTATGAAGCTGCAAACAGCACTACATTACGTTTTTTCTTCTTTTTGTTGTAGAGAGGCCTGACACAGTTTTTAAGCCAGTCTATTTGTACGCTTTGCGAAGCTTAATGAGATTTTTGTAGCTTTGGGAGTTCGCTTTGTTTATCATTTTTAGATCTTTGGGAAGTAAGATGTTTTAAACTGTTTAAATATTTAATATTTATTGACCCTTGTGTTATACTCACTGCCATTATCAACGTTATATATCAAAGCGTGATGATTACAGCAAATAACTGATTTACATGGCGTGGGCTGATCAGTAGTGAACTTTGGCAGCTGCTGCTTAAATCACTGAAACAAGTAAATTGTAACATGTATCTCCTTGAATAGAATACAAATCTATGTAGGTATCTACTAGTTGTAGTATGTATCCAATATCACTATCACCGTAAATTTCAGATCAGATAAGGCCGTTGGATGGAAGTGTGCTCCCCAGAAGCTTCTCTAATGAGGCCTTGCCTCTGCTAACTTTCATACTGGACCACAACAGTGGTGTTTGACGGCAGATTTACGTAACATGGTGGCAGCTAGCCAGGAGGACATTGGGAAATCACCAACCCAACCATAGTATCCTACTGAAATTCGACCTCAGACCTTCAAATTATAAGTCCAAGTTTGTAGCCATTAGGCCACGGAAGTGGTAAATACTACGATTAAGCTTTCCCCGGGGACCTATACTCATCCTATACAAATCATTTCGCCTTGTCAACATCTCTTTCACATCAATAAACACATGTATTTGCAGTACAAAAGCCTGGGATTCCACGAGTAATTTCCACATTTCGACGTAACAATTAGGGGCCAATTTCGGGAGCGCGCGTGAACCGAAAGCCGACATCAAACGTTCATCAAAAGCGCGTCTCGCATAGCTAAATAGGCGGTGCGTCGATTTCCTACCTTCTGGTGCCTATAGCCTATATCTACCTCGGCTACCGGCGACGGAATACGATTATTTGTTTACAAATATGGGAATCTTTATTTTTAAGAAATTTGGTCTACTTTGTTAAGAGGGTATGCTGTTGTCAAAGCGCCCATACAAACGTAGTCTAGTCATATTTTGAGTATTAAGCTTTGAAAATCTATGAAATTTTCAAGACAATCTAGAAACAAATATCTGTGTCGGTGGTGAGTCAGATTTTCGTTTAAATATATACTTCCAGAGTTACAGGGCGTCAAAGTATTGTATTTTTCGGTAGTAAAAAGCCCCAACTTTGAACCTGATTTACAAGAGTATGAATCAATTTAGAACAATTTGGAAAAACCACCGACATCTGAAATTTCATTAGTATACTGTATTAAAAAAATGGTTACATAATATACTGTATCCTTCAAATGATCCCTGGACTACGAAACATCCAAATAACGGGTGGATAACATCGCGTAATGTATGCTGTCTCACCGTACGCGCTCGGGTAGGATAGGGCTCGGAGAGGGACAGCTACAAAACAATTTAACCTTGAAACCGACCACGTGGTCTTACCAACATAGCCTCTTAACAAATACTGCGTACTGCGTAAACAAAGCGGAACCCAACGTTGCTATTAACACTCTTGTTTGGTGGAAGACTTACGTAACATGGTGGTAGCTAGCCAGATGGACATAGAAAATACCATATCACCAAGTTCCCAGGCGTCGCAGCAAAAAAGTTTACAAAACAAAAAGTGGTTGTAAGGTCACTAATCGCTAAGATTGATTCCAGAAAATGTAATCTTAAAAAATGATTTTTTTTCTACGCGTTTCTAAGTACCCCGAAGGTACTCTAGCTTCCACGCTCCGTCCCAAAGATGACCGACCCACCTTTTCTCCTTAGTGGTGTTTTAAACCACGCGCGGGAAGACATGTGGATGGGGAGCTTGTATTGTACGATTGAATACGCAAGGAACAGTATATTAGGTTCTTAATAAAACTCAATGTGTCGTGTGAAATCTGCCACGTGCTCGTTGGCTTAAATCGGAAGCGGGGAACTGTCAAAGCCCCGTTTATCGAGGACTGTCGCCTGCGCTGTCGCTGCTTCATTAGCAAATCAAACTGCCTGCAATGAAAGCCACTTGTTGTCGTTCTTCAGAGGCCTCGTGGCAACTAGCAAACATTTACGTGACATCATTAGCTTTAGCAAGCTTAGTGCGCAGAATTAGACCCTTAATGTAGGAGCTCGCCGTATAAAACGAATTTGTATATTATGTCTAATAAGGTTTTCTATAAGTTCCAGAGGTATTTTAATAGATAGGTCGAGAAACTTCCTTGAGCGTAAATTGCGAGATTGGTAATAAGAAAAAGTTTCTATTCTACAGTCATTGCTTTGACTTCCATTCGTCCTATATTGATTTTACCTTTAGCCTACTCGTCACTCGTTTCCAGGAACGTGAACTCTCACTAACTCCCCACCGGTTATCCTTTCTTCAAGTAATGTCGTCTGCACATTGCCACTTCAGCTTACTGCTCTGACGTGTAGATCTATGTCAGTGACTCTAGCTCGTCTACGGATTTCCTCATTCTGGATTTTGTCACTCGTTCCTTAGCTAGATGATTTGAGTTTGTTTAATAATCGGCCAACAGTAGTACAAATATCTCCATTCTGTTCCGTATGCCATAACATCATTGGCAACGTGTACAAAAGTCTCGTCTTTAGGCATTGGGGTATTTTGAAGAGAAGAATTGACGTAGTTTCCCGGATTCTGCGCAGTTGAGTTGGATTCTTCGAACCTACCCATTTGAACGGCATGTCCGAGAAAACATATTCTTAAACCACTTCGATCGCAGTGTTTCCAAAAGATACCAGTAATGTACCAGTATGGGTGCAACATTGACATTTGTTATGATTTTCGTCTTGTTGTCGTCTTGATACTTTGTTGAGGTAGTCGCTATTGTTGTTGATTTTCTTGGTTGACTTCTATCCTGTAGTGTTATGTATGTTAGGGCTTTGCTGCTATCTGTTCCCTCATCATCACTTACCATCAAATGAGAATGCGTTCATTTGAGTGTTATTCGAAATTAAACTTAGTTTTTAGAGGGGGTACATTAGTTTTATGCATTGTTACTAATAAATTTACAAGTTTTTGGTTTGTGACTTTGCGTTGATTCAAAATAATTATAATCAATCATTCTATTTTTGTATGTCAGGCAAACGGCGCAACTGATCGCCGATTCCACCACAGGTCACCACATATGTATGTATCTACTAGACTCCACTAAAACTTTTAGTTATTTGTGTGACTGGTTCTTTTATGATTGTCCATTCTATTTTTAAATTGGTTTGCATTTCCTGCTGCCATTACATACACGGGCAGCTTGTTCAAAGCGCCAAGCACTATGTTAGTAATATTGTTACTAATATAGATAAGACATGCAGAGTTCTTTCGAAAGTATAATACATATTTTTGTGATAAATGTTGAACGAATGGTTTCTTGTTTTATTTTATTTTAATTCACGGCATATAATACTACTGGTTAATTGCTACAATTTTATGTATTTTAGATGATTAAATTAAATAAAAATTAAATACTAACGAGTATAAGCTAAATATTTAATGTTGTTTGAGCACCATTGGCAATCGCGTCCTGGAATTGGAGAACAGAATATCACGAGTATTTTGTATTTTGACTGAATCCCGATCGAAGCGGCGCCGTTTAAATTTTGTTATTTCGTTACCGACCGTCCGCGGCCCAATTCGAGTAGATCCTTTCAATTTATTTATGACAAGTCAATTTAAGTTGGAATCTATACAGATTACCGGTTTTTCTCTAATTAGAACCGGAGCCAAATTGAAGCTACTCGTTTGCGAAATAAATGTAAGGTAGGAGCAAATTAAAGATGTCGTCGCGAATTCTACCTACAAAAATTATTTATTGTAAAATTTTGTAAAGAGAAAATATTATTAATGAAAAGGCTCCGTTGATTGGTTCATAGTCTTATAGATTTTAGATTCTTAATTAATTTTACTTAAGAGGTACCTAGAAACTATTGAAATCAATGAAAATTTTCGTTGAAACAGTTTATGGCAATATAATTCAACGAGTAGTTATTGAATCGCTTTGAGTGAAATTTACAGATTACGGGTGGAACCCACAAATGACTATTGGTCCGGTTAGTTTATTCTGTTTGCACTGTTCATGTATACCAAGGTTTCTTAGGAAAGATAGAAATCTAATTTAAAAGGGATGTATACATATCAGGTTGAATCCAAAATAATTAAAATGTAAACAATTAGTTTTGTATGTTCTTAAGTAAAACCTTTTTACCTGATCTTAAAAAAGGACGAATTTCTTTAATAGACTGTATGTTTTTCATTGTGTGTGTTTCATCAAACATCCGCAACCTCAATATAATATATTCGTAAAAGAATCCGTATTCAATTGAAACCAGTTTATAGTCTTTTTAGTACGCATTTAACACATTGTAATGGCTTCTTGGACAAAAGATTTTGTTAAAACCAGCAGTAAGAATATTAGCTAACAAAAATATATATTGAATTTAATTAAGGACGCAATAAAAAACTTAGTACAGTCCATGAATTAGTCTGAAAGCTAGAAAAAACCTAAACGAAATAAATTACTTTCCGAACCAATTCCAAACTGAGTCGGCCATTTTCGTTCGTTGATTTCTTTGATTCGAAGTGGCGAATGTATCGAACTCCAATGAGACGTGCCCAAGTGGGCCCGCTCTAACAAGACCAAGTGGTGGATTTTTGAATTAATGCGGCCCAATACTGATTACCTGGAGAAACGTCTGCGGGCGTGACTTAATTAACTTGGATGTAAGTGTAGAGGGCACTCCGGACCTGATGCTCAGACGGGATGTCAAGTGGCCAACGCTGGGTGGAATTAGAAATGTGGTGAAAGAATTCCGTCAATTGCTCGGTCGATAGTGTGTCTTTCATTAATTTTGAATTGATGGATTGATAGAAAGAGATAGGACGATACTAAACTCAAACTCATGTCTCCAGGGTGGACTCCGAGGTGGGCCTCGAGTGAAGATATAGATGCCAGTTTTCATTTACAGGAAGTATTAAAGTCTGGTCAATGAAAGCGTTGCCTCCAATTTTCTTCATAGCAAGAAAACAATTTCTAGCTGCCCAACAATTTTCTTTGTCTGTTTAACATCGGTAGTAAAATTGGTAAATCAATTGACACGTAATTTGTTAAAGTTGGTCCGTACGACGTTGTTTATCATATCGCTGTCTCTACATATATTAGTCTGTGTCGTGAACTGTCCTTCATTGACATTCTGACACTGACGTTTAGCAAACCAACACATAGACACACGAGACAATGTAAGTATGCTATACCGCATACACATATGACTACCAATCTCTCTTGATGTTGAATGTCCACTTTCCACTTTTACCCCTCGCATACCATGGAGGACGACTGTGTTCAGTTTCCCGGCTGATGATGATGACGATGACAGGCTGAGGGGAAGAGTTGAATGGCCATAAATAATATACTCTCTCTGGCCTTTACGTGTTCCAGGTTATAATTTTCGGGAAACACAGAAATTTCTTTTCCGGCAAACTTCTCTAATTTATGAAGACCACGTTGAAGAAGTCGCGGGCAGAGGGTAGTTTTATATAAAGCCTATTCTTTCACATAATAGCAATTTATATCACGTCGGTGTCATTTTATAAAATATTGTCAGTTTGTAATACACCTAGACGTTTTGAGCAGATGGTAGCCGTAATCGATCAGGGCTCAGTGAAATTTATTCGTTCCACACAATTATTGCATCTACTGATTTATGTCTTGGCATAAATTTACAATGTTTTGGCCAGAATATTACAATAGAAGGGGTTAGTACTGGAAATAATCCGATATGACTCAAGACTCGCCTTGCTTTGTGGATTTCAGCTTGAATGTACTGATGAAAGTAAGTGCACGATTGACATGTTTCAGATGATTATTATCGAGCTGAAAATGAAGCACGAGAAAGGAGGAAATTAGGGCCAGTGTGCTCAGTCGCTTGCGAATAATTAGACGCAACGCACGTCTTTTCGTCCATTCATTTTTGTTGGCAATGCACCTATTTAACTCTTTTAATTTGTCTAAATTTTTTAAATATATTTGTATGTAATGCACAATAATGTAAATCACTGTTGTTTTATGCCTTTGTTATCAAACATATTTATTTTAATTTTATGTATGATAAGTGCCATTAACACTGCTGTTTGGCGGTAGACGTAGGTAACATGGTGGTAGCTAGCCAGGCGAACATATAAAATGCCGTACCACCAACCAAACCAAATCGAACTATTACAAAGGTCTCTTACGGTAGCTCTGTTATTTGGTCTCGCCTTTAAAATAGGACCCCATGCTGTCACGCAGGTTTCTTACAAGGTGACAAAGGGAACAAGCTACGGTACGAATGATACAAATCATTACCACTGGCTTTTCGGTAAAGCAAAACATCGTGAGGAAACTTGCACACTCCTGAGAAGAAATAAAAAGCTGTGTGTGAAGTCTACCAATCAGCATAGTTCCGCGTGGTGGACTATGGCCCATACACTCTCTGCAGAAGAGTAGGCCTGAGCCCCTGCAGTGGAGACATATATAGAGGTGGTTGATGTGTGATGTGACAAAAGGAAATATTTAGGAGAAAGGCAGCAGAATTTTTCTGCGATCACAAATTTGCTTCCTAAGCGTAGTGATAATGGTTTATTTTGGCAAATCCCTTCGTTGAAAATTGGACGTATTGATCTAAGAAAGAGCCCATGTTCAACGGGGTTCTTATGGTTATGACTACATAGGGCTGTGTCCATTGTTTTATTGAATAACGAAATACAATCTGTGTTTTGCCTTGACAATGAAATTACGCCGTCTGATTTATACCTCGGGCTTGTTTACGTAAACATCTCATTTTGTTATATCACAGACGGTTTACTGAGTGAAATTAATAGAACAGTCGCCGGTGTTGGTTATTAAGGATTGTTAGCGGTGTGTTCTCGGGTTTAGAATATGATTACTCCATGGCACTCTGTGGGTGTTGTGGAAGGTGACTAACGGAAAATTGCTTACGAACCCTTTTATATTGATTCCAGGTATTACATTTCCATGAATAGCTTTGCCATAATCACCACAAAATTATATACTTTTTATCAACCGGTATATTTTTTTAAAATGTATGTTACCTCAGAACTTTTGATTGAGTGAACCGATTTTGATGATTCTTTTTTTATTTGGAAGCTGTTGCCTCCTGTGTAGTCACATTCCAATCCCAAATTCAAAAATTTGTCGTCCTGTTCTGACGATGGCAACCATGAGAAAGCCATATAATTCTTAAACTTTCTGTAGACTTTTGGGGCAGTAGCAGTGCCTAGTTCTTTTTGAACGCGTTAACTTGTGCAAGGAAAACTTTACACTTGTGTTTCATCTTACCTGAAGGTAAGTGACGATAACGTCGTTGTATGGACAGCTTGCTCATCAAGGAGCCTCAACAAACGAGAACAGACTTCATGAACCAACCAAACCAAGTACCGATAGGTGCCCCCACCGGGACTCGAACCCGAGACCTCGGGGATGAATCAAATTGTATAGCCTACACCCTAGGCCACGAAGAGGGTTTGAAAAAGAACAAAGTTATTCGTTCGTAGTTTGAATGCTATCCAAGTGAACGAAAAATGTGTATATGCTTTATCCACATTATTGTTTTAATAATATATATTTACACTAGCTTCTGCTCGCGGCTTCGCCCGCGTGGACTTTATTTTTCGCATTAAAAAGTAGCATATTATGTCCTTTGTCAGGGTCTAAAGATTGTCTGTGCCAAATTTCATCAAAATCGGTTGAGAGGTTTAAGCGGGAAAGCGTAACAGACAGACAGAGTTACTTTCGCATTTATAATATTAGTAGGGATAGTTGCTCAGATCTAAATGTTTGTATATCGATCACAGAAGGCTGACAATCATGAAACTTCAACGAAAACCATAGACACAGATATTTTTTTTTATATTGTATGGAAGCCCCTGCAGTAGACTGGTGTATAGTTGGACGATCTTATGTGCAAATGTAGAATATAATCCCACACCCTAGATTGTTGTATTAGTCATCTGGTCAACTACGGTAATAAATAACAGGAATCCGTTCAGAAGAAAAACGTTTTAATTAAGAATTACATCTAAAGCCGGAGTTACAGGGTTCAATTTTACAAGATTGTGTTCTATTATATTCACCGTCGTAAAACTTTCAAGAGAATTCTCCTGGCTCTGTAATAAGTCCAAAAAACCACCAAGTGTGGTCGGACTCGCGCACGGAAGGTTCTGCACCACCGTACAATATTTAACACAAGATCAAGCAATCAAAAATACGTTCCTTTTATGGGGAACCCCAATAATTCTTCTTAATTTTTCTTTTTGTTGCTGTAGCGGCCATTGTGGTAGAGGAACCCAAGAAGCTATTTAGGGATTTAAGTTATCAATATTTGACCGTTCGAATATTGCCACTTAACGATCCTTTATTAAAATTTTGAAAACTTGTACGAGGGGCATACCGAAAAGATCGGTAATCGAGTACTTTCGATTTAATTAGATTAAAAACTCTTTTTGATGAATAAACACTGGTTAGTTGAAAATCGAATACAATTGACAGAATTAAAAAAAAATTTTTTTTTAAAGAACAATATCAGTTTGAAATTGATAGGTCGATAAAAAAATGGAGCTTACAAGAGAAAGTTTCCGTGCCATAATTTTTTACAACTTTCGACGAGGATTATCTCAGGGACAATGTCTCGCTGAGCTTATATCTATATTCAAGAGTGAAGCGCCTAGCCAGACGACAATATATCGCTGGTATTCTGAATTCCGGCGTGGACGTGCTTCTCTTGGCACCGTACCTTCCACAGGCCGGCCAAAAACAGCGGTTACACCAGAAAATGTCGCTGTTGTGCGCCGAATGATACAGGATGACCGACATATTACATATGAGCAGATTCGGGCTACTTTAGGGATAGGTATGACTGCGATACAAACTGTTTTACATGGTGAACTGGGAGTGAGAAAGCTAGTTTCCCGCTGGGTGCCCCATAATTTGTCCGAAGAGCAAAAGGCGGCTCGTGTCAATTGGTGCCGGTCTACTCTGCAACGCTTCAACGGAGGAAAGTCAAAAGCAGTTTATAACATTGTCTCTGGTGATGAATCATGGATCTATTCATATGAGCCAGAAAGAAAGCATCAGTCGGCTGTCTGGGTCTTCGCAGGTGAGATCAAGCCAACAAAAGTTGTCCGCTCTCGCAGCGTATCGAAGAAAATGGTCGCTTCGTTTGTCGCGAAAACAGGACATGTAGTCACAGTTCCCTTAGAGGAACGGAGAACGGTTACCGCTGATTGGTATACAACGGTTTGTTTGCCACAGATGATATCCGAACTCCGTAGAGGTAACCCGAAACGACGCATAATCCTCCATCACGATAATGCGAGCTCTCACACCGCTCAGAAAACAAGCGAGTTTTTGAAGCAGGAAAACGTTGAATTAATGGATCATCCTCCATACAGCCCTGATCTGAGTCCCAATGATTACTTTACATTCCCTAGAATCAAAGATTTATTGCGTGGTCAGCGGTTTCAAGGTCCAGAAGAAGCAGTGGAAGCATACAAATCGACGATTTTGACCATGTCAACTTCGGACTGGAATTGCTGCTATAATAATTGGTTCGAACGAATGCAAAAGTGCATTAACTGCAACGGAGAATACTTCGAAAAGCAATAAAAATAAATTTAGTTATTTCCTGTATGTATTGTTTTATATTCCCGATCATTTCGGTATGCCCCTCGTAGACGCTCTCCCCACCTCTGAAACGGTACATTTTACGTGACCTTGTTTCTGAGTACTATCTGATCTTTAAAGTCTAATAAGTTCCCATGGCGCTCGAGTAAATCCAAATTTAGCATCGCAGTGTCCCCTACTATTAATAATACACACTCTGTGGAAATTTCATGTGTCCATTGTATTTATTTATTCAAGGAAGATCAACAGCTTAACATACAAAGTATATAGAGTTCGTTGAAACAGAAAGCCATCAGAATAAATACAAACTAGAGAGACAAACAGCTACAAACTAAACAAAGACAGTTTCATTTGAAATATACAATCATCAATATCCTCATCATTAGCCAGGAATCGTACAATAATATAGAATTACAGTAGTAGTAGAATAAGAGTATAAGGAAAACATAGAATAAATGAATGAAAGAAAAGGAACTAGGCAAAGAAGACTAGCGTAGAATAAGTAGAATACTGGCATTTGGGGTGGCAACACTCGGCTGTCAGCTGCGCTGAAGCACAGTGGTCCAGATAGTGCAGTGTGTATAATGTATGTTATTGCATAGATTGTGAGCTGTGCGTAATATCAACTAATTTATATCTGGCTATCTATTTATCAAAAGATCCAGCCCTGTGACGGACGGATGGACAACGAAGTCTTAGCAATAGGGCTCCCTTTGCAACGGAACCATAAAAACTGTTCCGCCAGTAATCATCTCAGTATTCACTTACCAGGGCACCATCGGCGTGTATTAAAACTTTGCGAGTAATAAGTTTCCCTTCTGTATTGTATCATGTTACCGGAGCAGCGTTACACGGATACCTTTACATTAATTAACGTAACTTTACACCTTATCTTCAACATGGGGTTGTGTTTTCGTTAAATAATTTCCTATATATATACGAATGTACATCTCGTATAATACGTACTCGTATAATCAGGAATTTAAAAGTGAATAGTCATTACATTCAGTACCACTCGGAGTGATTGCGGCCAATAACCGTTCTATTTCAAATAGTTCAAAAAACTTACATTGTAAGTTTGACTGAGTTAATGCATAGTAGAGTCAATTTACTTTAGATCCTGATAAAGAGAATTTAAAAATTAATATTACTGAATCATCACTAACTGTAAGGTAAGTTTAGGAAAATGTCAACCTATTTTATGTGATGAAAAATGAAGCTAAATAGTAAATTTCGAAACTAGTGCTTGAATTCACATTTTCGCATGAGTTTTGAACGACATTTTTTAATACATTTGCGAAAAAATATAACAAATCGTAAAATTATGATGAAGTTTATTGTGTTCCGGTAAGCACAGAAAACATAGCCAGTAACCTCAATGTACCTAGAGTAACTAAGTAACGTTTCTAGGTGAGCACGCTTCCATTTGTCGGCTTTTAATCACTTATCATCGGATGATATGAAGACCAAAGTACCAGGACCTCTTACCTAAGGTGGAGTCTAACTACAACTTCAAAGAGAGAAAAAGAGATATATAATATCTTGGCATAAGGTCTCTGTCATCCCCATAAAATAAATTAAATCATTATCAACATTCAAATTTGCATATGTACATTTAAAGGGCGAAGCCCCGCGTTATTATTTCAAAAATACTCGAACTGAAGCAAAGAATATAATACTCCGAGGAGCTGCATGAACAATGAACTGAAGCCAATCCTCTTGGAACATGTCAATGCAGCAAAAAGTATCTAATTAAACAGACCGAGATCTTTGTACGGAGGTTATTGCGGAACAGTTGTCTTACACGCTCTCTTACACTTATGTCAACTTGGTAGTCTGTTATTGAGATGGTGGCCAAGAGTGTGTTGCAAATACTGCCCAGTGAATAGGCCAAAACACTTGTTTTGATTTTTGAAGGATTTACATGAAAAACATTCCTTCAGTTATTAAGAAAAAAGCACTGGTGCCTTTTTATATATAACTTATTCAGGTTATTCATACCACCTCCTGAAATCACGAACTTTGAGCACGCCAAACAACTACGAAACGTATCACTTTTTGAGCACATGTATTTTAAAAGATTTTACAATACCTGTAAACTTATAATAAATTGTGGAAAACAGTAGGTCTTACGGAAACTGAAATACATGCAACAATTTATTTATATTTATCTGTAAAAAACTATAATAACCCACGCTGTTACCGTCTGGGAGCATGGCAGTGCCCCCGCCAAGTTGAATTAAAATGTCTACCGTAGAAAATATTCCTCTGTTGCGGTTCTGAATATTATTGGACTCTCACAAGTAAGTCTGTAATTTCCAATCCCAATTTCAACCCTAAGAGAACTACATAAATATTCTTATAGCTCTCACTTTGTAGTTGAATTATTTTATTTCGAACCGTCTATCTTCTAGTTTGTGTAAACACTGGATTGATTTAGAAGGGTCTAGTTTTAATAACCGTTGTACATATTTGTTGCTCTGAGATTTATTAGTTTGTGTTTAATAGGGCTGGGTCTCGAAGTTCAATTTTGCTTTTAATGAATAGTTTTAAGGCGATTTCGCTGACGAAAGTTTTATACTAAATTTCTTTTACGATAATCTTTTGAAATAGGATATCTGTCATTGTGCAGTAATTATCTAAAATAGTACATTGGACAATAATGTCGGAAAATGAGTTTCATTACTGACCCCGATTGGAAGTCACAAGTGATCACAGTAAGATGTCAGTAAGACCGAAGCCACTGTAAGCCACCAGCCAAGGACAATATAATACAAAATGACAATTACACCTAGTCTCTGTTTTAAACTAGTCGAGCAGCATCATATGCTCTAACCGTTCCAAGTGCTGTAAGTCTAATGAAAACAGGGTGCCTTTATTTAAATGGGCGGGCGGTATTTGAGTTAAGGCGATCTCACACCTGCGCCGCGGGCTTAAGGAAAGGATGTTAAATAAATATTTTCCAAATGGAAGGGATAAAGGGCACGCTCCAACGATAAGTTTCTCGAGGTAGCGTGAACAAGCAACACGGTTTGTCTAAGGGTCGCACTATATTAATACGCGACATTTGCTAAGAATCAAATTTGTACAAATCTCCATTAGTTTGTGTTGGACTTTAGGACTGATTCAAATGTGACAAGTAAATTTAAAAAAACGTTTACCCACCAAATATTTGAGACGAAATGGAACAAAAATATTAGTAGGTTGATAAAATGCAGACACTCAGTTTAATGCTGCGACAGTGAATTAAATAAAATCAGAAGTCTTGAATAATACAAATAAATAAAATAAATACTCAAACATAGCTGCTGTAATTGACAGAAAGTTTCACTTGTTGTTAAGGTGATTTTTTAAAATATTCTTGTACAGTAAATATTTTTGTCACATTTGATATAATTTTGTAAAATACTGATCCGATTGATAAGCGTGACGATTAAAATTTTGTGTCTCTTCGTTTTGGATGTAGAGTAATTTTTAACCTTGATCGAGTGGGCTGTTTATGTTCAAATTTTAATATTTTATTATTTTAATAAAAAAATTACATAAGTAAATTTAAAAATGTTTGATTAATTTTTGTTACACGCGAATTTTTGTACAGCCATTTGTATTCTTAGTCGCGAGTTACATATTGTTCTATAACTATCATTTTCATGTCAGATGACAGTAAACAGGCTCTGTGATGTCAGGTCGTCGCGTGATAGTGTGGTGTGTCCCTTAGGCCCGACAACATTTCTAATTAAGCGATTTCTCGCCATCACGTACTATGTAGGTGTAATTTATCCTACGCTAGTTGTTATTTTTATAGCGGTATTTACTTTACAATGCAAATGTAGTGCTAAGGTTATCGCTCGGTAGTTTCTCTTGTTGATTTATATCTTTTACATACAAGTTTACAGCTACTTTTAAGTGTTCTTCAGAATTTTTTCAGGCGTACGCTATTTTATTCGACTACCATGCAATCATGCACCATGCGTAATAAGAATTGAGTCTAAAATGGAAAATGTTTGATCTTCATTTTCCTTTTAAGGTTTAAATCTTTGTATTTTCGAAAACAACAAAATTATTCCTATGAATCAGGTCATGCATTTATTACTTTTAATTTTGATATATTGGAAAATTTTAATAATGCGAGAAACGGATATATGCCTGGCCACAAGTAAATAAAGAATTTTAAAAATAAGACAAAGAAACAAAAAATATTTTTATTATACTCTTAAAATGGTCTTATTGTATTCTGTTACACTCCCTACATCACCCTCAATCAATGTACAGACAGGATGGTCCTAATTTATTTATAGTATAGATTTGTAATCTCTTTTTTTCCAAAGTTCACGATATGTATTCATCAGCTACGCACGTAGCAAATTGTAGAACTCTGCTACGCCACAAAGCGTATCGTAGCAGAAGTTTTAAAATAACAGTCCTTTCCCTTTTTTCACTAATTTTTCACCCATTTGGTTGAAATAATTTCCTCAAATAAAACCAACCTTAAAATACGTTAAAAATCGTCATAATTGCTTTACCATGGACGGAGATATGAGGTCATGTACACAACAAAATTAAATACGGGTAGAGTCCTCAAAATATTAAACTTATGAACTATGAATTTTAAATAAACATAAATTTAGCCTAAGTTTACGTTTACTTATGTACACTATTGATGATTAACACTAAATGATAAAATGAATTAAAAATTAACAAATAACGTTGATTTTATTACTAAAACTATGGATATTTCTATACGGAAATATATAAAACACTTCACAAATCTTCGCCTTGTTTAAATTAAGAAGCAACAGTGAAGCAAATTGATATATTTTTTACAATTAGCCGGGAGCCATTTCCCGCAATACATTTAAGATCAGTTAAAGAGGAGGCTTTTCGCCGTTTGAATTAATTACCGGAAGGATCGTAGGATTACCACGCGGGTCCCAACCTTTATTCCGAATTTTATTTAACGTCTAGAATTTAATATTTTCGTGTCGATGTGAAATTCGAGTGTAAACACCTGTCTACCTGTAGGTATAAAAAGCGACAAAAATATAAAAGAAATGATTTGCATCTATCTATTGGTTAACAACTACCGTGCTTTCAAAATCGATGTTTATTTACTGCTACTCGTAGCTTTTTCCCACGACTTTGTCTGCGTAGGCTCCAGAAACTATCGCACGGGAACTACTTATTCGATTGGGATAAATATTAATCTACAATCTTTTCCGAACCTTCAGCTATTCCAAAACAAAAAATCAAGTCATTCTGACTCGCCGTTGTGTAGTAAAGTGTCAACACACCAACAAACTCAGTTTGGCATTTGTAATATCAGCATGGATTAAGTAAAAACACAACATTGTCATGGGAAAGAAAATCAGCTACACGTAAGAATGTATATTTTTGATGTAGATGTTTTCTTCACATACAAAGCGCATCTAAAATTAGAATTTTAGACATATAACTCAGTTAGTAAGGCTCGCCGCCCACTTAGCGCCATGAAAACCGGAGAATCGCATTTTTATGGCGGCATCTCGTGCCCTTCTAAACGGTTAACAACAAAATTAATGGCATCCTCGCAAATTGCTGCCTTTTTTGTGCCACGTAATTTGGCTGTGGTTTAAATTTTTCTTGTAGTGTTTCTAGAATTCTTTCAGCGCAAAGATGGAACTTAGAATTTACGCTGTCCGTTATCAACTCACTTCGTTAACCAACTTCATATATAGAATAAATAAATAAAATCATTTTATTATTAGATGTCAATGTCATGTTTGGGATGGGATGCCATTGGGATGTACGTCACTAAGAAAGTTTGCCATCGCGACGTACGTTGTTGCGAAATTTCTCTATTGCGATGTACGATTCTGCGAAAGTTTACCACCGCGACGTACGTTGTCATGAAAGTTGTCGACGTGTTGATTTTAAAATAGCCTAATGAGCTGATATTCCAAATGATTATTTATTACTTATTTAAAACAACAACATCCAGTAACAGCCCTATTCGTGAAATCCTCGTCCGTGGCTATCTTCCACGTTCATCTTGTAGGCAATAATTCTGCCGAGATTATTTTTCACTCTTGACAGCAAGTTTTAATGTCTTTCGGAATATAATTAAGTCGTGCTCACCGCTCTGCGCTCATTAGGCCCTCTTGTTTGAAACGGATCTCAACACAGAAATCTTAATAAAGACAATAGAAGGGTCGTTGCTTTAGGTGACATTGTCGCCGCAATGTATGATTATGTTAATTGGATAATTAACTTAAATTAAATATACTAAGATCCATAATTATAATTCTAACTTAAAATGCCCAAACAATCTTTTAATAAACTTATTTTGAAAGTTTACTTAGTTTAAAAACTGATTCGAGGCTTCTGGGCGAGCAGTCTTTCCATGCAACGGTCTTATCGACACTTGCCATCAAGTGAGATGAAGGTCAAGTATAGCACAGTGTACATAAAAATCAAACGTCAAATATATCTTGAATATTAAAATTTACAGTTTGTAAGCTACCTCATTTCTATTCCAAACTATCCAAAACAAAATAAGCAACCATATTTTTTTTCGATTTTTCAAAAGTAGGCTGTGTTGTCATCAAAAATAATGTCTTCTTCGTAATAAGTTATTTAAAGATAAATCATAAAACAAAAGTAATATTTGTTTATTTAACACAATTCAAATCAAAATAAGAACTCCTCACAATTGTTAGTAAATGCCTTTCTTTTCCAACTAAAAGGTTGCCTTCTTTTAAACATTTGTTCATTTGTTGTAACATGAAATGTTAATAAAGCTATGACGAAGTATAGGGCAATAATGCGGTCAGCTCAGCGGCTCTCTTAAAATATCGTGATACAGTTCCAAAGAAACATCCCTAAAAATTCGCTGTAAACATGCAAGAGCTGATTCCAAAAAACTTTATATCCCAGTATTTATACTAATAAGAGTATTGAATTAAATTTATGCGAACTTTTATGTACAAATGTTTAGGATTCCATAATGAGGAAAAACTCTACCCTTGTTCAGGTTGCCGCACATGCCTGAATTTTAATTTGAAATTGTTCAACGTTGAACACTGAAAGATTACGTTTTGGAACTAATCAACGCGGGTCACACTAATATTATAAATTTGATAAAACTGGAACAAACAGTCCATCTGTCTATCTTTATGTTAGTTGCCTTATTACGAGTACGACAGATCGGTTGAACAGATCTTGATAAAATTTGATAAACTCGTAGCCATGAAGAAGACAAATTTTATGTAGATTAAGGGCTCAAATGGGCTGATTTTTCCAGTTAATGCAGACGAGGCCGAGGGGAATAAACTAGATTGCTTTAGAATCTCATGAGCAATGGAATTTCTATTGGAATACTTTGTTAAGGTTTCTGTGGCACATCCGCGAAACAAAAACGCTAAAAGAAACCGGCACAGCGTCGGCGCATCTTTGCCAGCGAAGTTTTTAAAAGATGTGTTTTGAACAAGTTTGCGTGGAAAATTCGATGAACGTTTAATATGAGAGTTGACTCGACTTAAGTGTAAGTAGTTTTATAGTTTGCAATTTTGTTGTTTTCGTAATGAAGTCTTGAAGTCATATATTTTTATAAACACAGGGAACAGTTGTCATAATTCGAAAACCACTTGTAGTTTTAAGTGTGTGCAGTGGAACTAAATATTTCATGAATTGAAACCGCTAAAAATATTCCAAATCGTCGCCATTGATTACTTTCTTCGCTAATATTACTAAATTATTTAAATGAAATAATTACTAAATATGTAAAAATGAGTTATTTTATTATATTATCCAGAAAAATATATGAGTTCGTATTTTTGTTTTGTTATTTATAGTTTAATAGCTTCCGCGACTTCGTCCGCGTAGACCTCAAGCCTTATCATATGGGAGACACAAACGCACAATTTTTAAACGATATACAAGGGCATCTCTGATACATGGCAGAAACAAACAGTCAGTCCTTTCTTGATCTATCATTAAAACAGCCGTTCCGTGGATGATGTATAAGAAAGTACATTATCTTTTTTTTAGTGAATTATTCTGTTATTCAGAGCGGCGAAAAATTCGGATATATAATAATATGCTCTTTGTGTTTTAGCGCTCCTATTTCTTCGCTAGTAATAAGTATTTCTAGTTAACTCTCTTTACTTGATTAATATATTATTGAGGATTTTTTTTATCAGAAACAAGGGTAACTTTTGTTCCAATGATATTCGGAAGAATCTCTAGAAATAAATACTTTTATTTCGAATAGCGTACGATTTCAAAATTAAATATCTAGACACGTTTAAACATCGCTTATGGAAAATGTTTACAAAGGATGGTAAGCTGGAGTTTTCTTTGTAGCTTTTCTGTCTAGTCTGGAGAGAAATTCAGCATTCGGATCGGAAGTTCCCCGAGCTAAACCATTTTAAACTTGCAGCACATTCATTTGTCGCTTACGTAGCCTGCCAGTTTTAAATTTCAAATGAATTTCCGTGTTCAAGTTTATGATTTTACTAGGATTCCTTTTGGAAGCTTGTAGAAAACATAAGTTCAGACGAAATTAACAAATGGAATAACAAAGTTGGAATTATTCAAATTTAAATTTTTGATTGTTTGTTCAAAACTGTTGTCTCAGGTGACTTGTTTTTGTAAACACGCTATGATTTTTTTCAGTAAAATTTTACGTAAATAATCATAGCTGGCGGTTGTACGTTTTATCTAAATAAATTTTGTTGTTTACATTCATTTATTTATTGTTAAGTTGATGGCATCTGGTTGTGGTTAGTATAAATCTGAACATAATGTAAGAAAATATGTGGCAGGTATAAAATATTTCTGCAATCTTTTATTGACATTATTTTCTTTATGCCGTTCAAATTGAAGCCTTAAATAAAATATTTATTTTGCTGCCCAAAAAATATATTTTACATCCACAACTCGAAAGCATCGCACCACAATTTAAACCAATAAAAAAAATGATTCAAATTTCCCCTCCTCCCAACCTGCGAAAGGGCACTCTGTAAGGCACAGGGGACTGACAACCAAACATTTCCATCTCCAACAATTCCGAACCAAAATGGAGTGTCGGACGAGAAATTGGAACAATAAAAGAAAAGTGGCCGGATTTAATTGGGTCACGAACTAGACGGTGTCGAACATAGGACGCCATTAATTGGACGACTTCGGGTTGCATTATCAAAACTCCTCGGCCGGCGATGCTTTAAAAATAATTACTTGCCATTTTGTTACGGAGCCCTCGTTTTAATTACAAATTGAGCTCGTCGGCTCGCTCGCTCCTCAGAGCAGGTGATCATCATCACTTCACAGAAACTTACTGTCACGTAAATGTCATATTTATCATCCTATTTTGTAGCGTATAAAATATAAGTATATACATGTTCAGTAAATGTTACCCTACCTTACTGATTAATTGACCCAAACAGTTTTGTTTGGGGTTGAAACTCGAAATCATTTTAACATAGAGTACCATTACTGAAGCTTATTATGAAACTCAAATCCTATAAGGGTCAAAAGGGGTGTACGGTTTTAAAATTCCAGTGGCTTGGGACCGGTCAAGGCATAACATTGAAGAGGCCTATGTCCAGCAGTGGACGTTTCCCGGCTGATGATACGTGCCGATCGATAGTGGAGCTGTCAAGTAGGTACATCATTTGCAAGTGTATTCCAGAGTCTCTATTGAGGAGCTCTAGTAATTACAGGATATAGAGTTACAGGGAGTATCAATAACGTAGTTACCGGAGAAGGTATAATAAATAATTGAATAGTAAATCAATAAATTTAACGTTTAAATCTTGCAGCCTTTCTAATTTATTGTTAGCTCCCCAGAAGCACGAGGAAAACGAACTACGAGTAATATAGTATTAACTTAGATTGAGCCAGTTGACTAAAAAGCCCGTATTCCTTCACTACTGAAGATAGGCCTTTACCAACGTGCGCCACTCTTTTCGTTCCTCAGTCTTCTTCATCCACTCGTTCCCAGCTACCTTCTTCAGCTACCAGACCAGCGGTCTGGAGGCCGTTCTACCCCGCGTCTCCCGGGTCGAGGTCCCCACGAACCTTTCTGCTCTAGCGACCGTCCGTTTGTCGACAGATGTGACACTTTAGTTTATTGATTCGGGTATCTATGTCCGTCACCTTTGTACGTCGGCGGATTTACTTGCAGCGCAAGGATATTCCGAGAACACCCCTCTCAATCGCCCGCTTATGTACCAGTTATTTAATTATTATTAGGTTGCACTGAACAACTACACTGCTTAAATTTATCGTCATGCTCGTCGTCGTCGTCAGAAATAACGAAATAATTCCATTGTTAGTATTTATTACAGAGTTATCAAAACGAAAATATAAATCACTCTCCCAAAATGTATAATCTTAAGCGTAACAGAATTAAGGTAGCGAATATCGGAGCAAATGAAACGTGAAAATCTATTTGTTTGTTACTCAATCAAGCATAAACGAATTATCGGACGTTTGATTTATTTTCGGGGAGGTAGATATCCGGGCCGGAATAACATTTAGGCTTTTTTATCCCGATAAGGTAAGGTTCCCCCGGGAAAAGTTAACTTCGAGCCAAATGGCTAGTGGAGAATAAAATTATCAGTTTCAGGGGCTTACTGCCTCTTACGCATGCTTATCATGTTTAAAACATTCCTGCTTTAGTTCAGGGTTCTATTTGCTATTGAGATGCATTGGGGAAGAAAATATTATTTCCAGGAATAAATTCATTAAATGTTTTCATTTATCATTACTTACAATTTCAATCCTAGCATAATTTATGAACGAATGTTCTACAACAAACACTGAAAGGGCGTGGTTTATGAGATACACCAACTATAATGATTTTGCTTCGGTTGTATCAATTTCACCAATTATTTCAAGGGAACACTGTGCCGGGATTATTGCGTAATTGAGTCACAAAAATACAAACTCAACAACACCCAGACCAAGCCGTTAGAGCTAGAAACTTCAATTGGGGTTCCTTTGTTATATGTAGTGCCGCAGATAAAGGATTTTTCGAAATGATAACGCCACGGAAATGAAAAGGGTGAACAGTTTTTTATGAGCAAACAAATTAAGTCAGACAATGAAAATGAAATTTGAAAAAAGAATAGAAAAAATGAAAGAGCCGCAGAGGAAGGAATTTCTACGGGGAAATTCTGAAGGTGACCTACTAGTTCTTTATAGTAAATACATATCGTGGCGATCCATGATGGAGGCACAGATTCACTAGTGAACCAATGGAGATGATAGTGAATAGTTAATAATTAGAAATGAATCATAAAAAAGAAAGTAATACATAAATAGTAAGTAAGATGGCATTGCTGCATGTCTGCGGACAGTTAAGTCATTGTATTTCTTTTTAAAGCCTAAACTAGTCGAAGTCTTAAAGTTATTATTAGTTTAAACTATTAACTCTCGGTAGCGGAACAAGTTTGCTCGGTCAGGTTAGCTGCAGCAGTCGTCCGCGTAGTTCCTGAGCACGATAAAACTTTCCCAAGTGGAACCACAAACAAGGACCGACTCGCTTTCTCGCGGATTTCTCGGATTTATACAGAATTCTTGTGAAAAGATAGTGAAGTTCTTACTTTGAAATATACCTAGAGCCTCTGTAATCACACAAGTATTATGATTCCGAAAGGAACTCTGTCACCTGAAATATATATATATATATAAATATAAAAAGGCTTTCATCTGTACATAATAGCATAAGAACCTATCTTGAACCTTGCATTTCTCTTTCGGGGGTTTAATATATTAGAATAGAATAGAAATCGATAAAATTGTCAAAAAATTGAAATTTTGCATGAGCACCAGAAAAGTGAAGCAATATTTCTAAGTATTTATTTTATAAGTAAAGGAGTTTTGCAAATTGTCGTACAAGGAAATTTATATTTAAAATTTATTTCAAAGGCAATTTCTTAAATGCGAGGGTTCGGAATATTCATAATGTCACTCTGGTGTTTGTCTGTATGTCCATCCGTCTGTAACAGCTGATTATCTAAGCAACTACTCATGTTTGAATTGAAACTTCGAATATACACTATACAGCAGCCGCAAGTGAGTTTAAATTCAGTATGCTTATTAACAGGTGTGTTAGATCTCTTTGTTTGAATTATTTTCATGAGAAGAAACATTTACATATTGTGATTGTGCTACTAAAAACATACTCCGATTACCGCCAAGTCTGACAGAGTGGCTACTCCGTCTACTCCTCATGGCAAGTCGTTTTAAAAGCGGACGAAGAGTATTCCGACTGACAATAGAGGGAAGAAATAGTTTCGTGTGAAAACATACGACTGAGATACTCGTATGTTAAACTACGTGTTCTGCAATTCGTCCAAGATAACTCGTAACGCCCCAAACTAACAATTCATAGCTATTCCGGCCGTGATATTTCTCCGGCGGCAACGTAAGCATGAATGTTTATCACAGGGCCCCGTTGTTCTGGGCGACAGCGGCAGCGGGGTTTCTGTACAGATCTCGTCGGTTTTCCTCATAGCATGGAAGGACCCACGGAGAATATTTATTAGCCACCGCTCCTCTTTACAGCGTCGAAGCCTTCTGCTATTGAGAACGTATTGATTTGAGTGTTATGGCTTTGTTATCGGTGGTAATAAATAGGGATTTCAGAAGGAAACCTTATGAAACGTTTAACAGATCCGGTACATAGTTCGATATTCTGATCCCTTACTAGATGCACTGCTGCGTATGTCGTCTGATTACGATTGATTTTTGCCAGGTAAATCTTATATTTAAAGTAGCTGATACAACAGACCTTGTGCTGTCCAAATTCAATATTTTGAGGAAACTTTTCATATCAGTATTCATCATCAGCCGGGAAACGTCCACTGCTGGACATAGGCCTCCCTCATGGTACGCCACATCGACCGGTCCCGAGCCACCCGCATCCAGCGACTCCCCGCGACTCTAACCAGGTCGTCGGTCCATCTAGTAGGGGGACGGCCTGGTAGACGTTTCCCGGTACGTGGTCGCCACTCGAGAACCTTTACTCCCCACCGGTTATCGGTTCTTCGAGCGATGTGGCCTGCCCATTGCCACTTCAGCTCACTGACTCGTCGAGTTTTGTCGGTGACCTTAGTTCGTCTACGGATTTCCTCATTCCGGACCTTATCACGTAGAGAAATTCCGAGCATAGCTCGTTCCATTGCTCGCTGAGTGACTTTGAGCTTGTTTATTCGGCCCACAGTAAAGGACCACGTTTCGGTTCCGTATGTCATCACTGGCAACACGCACTGATCAAAGACTTTTGTCTTTAGACGTTGAGGTATTTTGGACGAGAAGATATGCCGTAATTTCCCGAACGCTGCCCAGCCGAGTTGGATTCTTCGGTTGACCTCTTTGTCGAAGTTGGACCTACCTAGTTGAACGATCTGTCCCAGGTATACATACTCGTCTACAACTTCGATTGTAGTGTTCCCAACCACTACCGGCATAGGTGCAACATGGACATTTGACATCATATTTCGACATCGTTTGACATCGTTTTCAAGCTTCTGAACTGGAAAGGACTGGGCATCAACATCAACGGCGACTACATCACTCATCTTCGATTTGCCGATGACATAGTCATAACGGCAGAATCCTTGGAGGATCTGAACGCAATGCTCAATGACCTCAACAGAGTTTCCCAACAGGTAGGTTTGAAAATGAACATGGACATATCAGTATGACGGTGTCCAATATTTTAACATCAGTTCTAAGTACGATTACACTAACTTGGTTGCATTTGAAGAAAAACATCTGAGCGATGAATCATGAAATCGATTCGACCTTTTCCAAGTAACTAACTATCAATTTTGCGCGACCAAACAGTCTTCTAGCAGAAACTTCACAAAAATGCTCGATCTTACTTTTAAGCCGCCCAGCAGTATTGGAATTCATCAAGTAGTTTGGGTGTTTGGATCCCAAATGGAGTAGATATTTCACTTAAAGTATACCGCACCGAATGTACCAAACTACATTGAAATTTATGAGTGACCCGGCGGACAACGAAGTGGGTTTTGCTCTTGAATACGCGGGCTTAGATATATAAAACGCATTGGGAACATTTTGGGCTCGTGTTTAGTAGCTGTTATGGGTTATACTAATATTGTTTATGGTTTAAACAGCAGGCTAGGGACGTGGGCAGGTTATCGAGACCCGATGGATGGAATATGCTGATATGCCCGTGGAAGTTAGGTATAATTTCTGAAAAGTATTTTGTCTATGTATTTCAACCTGAACTTCGGGAAACACGTTTATGTTCCGGTATGAGGGGTAGTAGATTCAGCGCCACATTACCTTGAGGCTGCTGGATGCGCATTCTTTATATCCAACGGCTTATCGTCGCTTACCTTCAGTTCAGGAGTGAAGAAGGCCAACATTTCTTTTTGACACATCATCTGTCACTTTACCGATTCCCAACGAATATTAAGATTAATAGCATATCGCAAAATGTGAATATCAGAAAAGGTACATATCGCAATAGCAGGTGCAGTGAAGTCAGGTCATTTTTTTTCTTCATTTTCTTAAATATGATTGCCATTACCACCAATTAATGGTAACGTAGCCAGTGCCTCATTACATTGAGGCCGCTGGTTGAGCAGCGAGCACGCTTCCTTACTGAATCATCTTTGTTTATAACCACATTCGTATAAGATGAAGGTTAAGTTTGATGCATAGCAAAACATATTCGTTCCAGACGAACTGAAGTTGATATTCCCAAGTAACCAGCCCTGTTAAGATATTTGTGTAAAAGAAAAACTTTTCCTACGTTCATAAATAAAGTACTCTCAAAAGTTTTAATATATTTACTCGTAGCTTGTAACGAAAGAACAATAACATATTAACGTAAAATGTCGTCGAAAAAACATGGTGGCGTTTATTGTAACAGAATTTCGGAAGATTGAGAAGGGGGTAGGGGGTGGAGGGTGACAGCGAGTTTGTTAGCACACACTCGCGAATGAAGAAAAATGTCTCGGCTTAAGCCTTTCCACTCGCCCGGGCTCTGAATTGTAAATAGAGATTTATTAAAACGGGACCGAGGAGGCATAGTCGCTTTGACGCTCGAGACAACGCTCGGGATGGGGTTATTGAGGGACAGCAGCTAGCAAAGCTTCACGAAAGATAAGAAACTGTGCTTGAAAGTCTTCCAGCTATGGATGAAACATTTTTCGAAAAATTTATTAGGCAACCATAAGAAGAAGCTAGCTAAAGCTAGCTACATGCTCGCGCCTACGTGGATGCGCACTGGCTAGTATGGTTCTCTCGAACATTCCAATTATTTTTGAGTTTAGAATCTGTCGCGGGGACGACAATTAAAAAAAAACCATGACTTAGCTACTCACACACACACACACACACACACACACACACACACACACACACACACACACACACACACACACACACACACACACACACACACACACACACACACACACACACAAACACGCCCACACTCCCTTTCTCTATCCTCCCATACACAAATTATCCTTCACAATTCTAATATTATATACATGTATTAGCATGTTAGCATAAGTAAACATTTCTTTAAAAATAAATTTATTTTTGTTATGGAAGAGTGAGACCCTCTGTTACAGGCATTTTTATACTTACAACTTCTTGTTTCTGTAAACAACTATGTGAAATAAAACAAATTTGAAAACAAACAAACAATAGATGAGTCCTCAATGGATTTTGGTCGAGTGCACATCTAGTAAAAGGATAGTCAAAATAAGTGTCTGGTCCGCGTATCCGCCACATTTGCTGCGCACATAACATTCTTTCAATTATTAAACATTCTAGACATTAAACATTCATAATGTACAATAAATTCCCACTTGACATTTGCCGATTGCCTTTAAGCGAATTCAAGAAAAAACTAAAATCATTTTTCGAAATCAGTCCCTTCTACTGTATTAACGAATTCATAGATTTACGTCTGAATAATGAAATGTTCATTTATATGTAAATGTTTAGGTTAATATAATTAGGATAATTAAGTATAGTTTTAATATGAATATATGTAATATTTTGACGTGCCGAGTGTAATGTTTATATTCATCATCATCATCAGCCGGGAAACGTCCACTGCTGGACATAGGCCTCCCTCATGGTACGCCACATCGACCGGTCCCGAGCCACCTGCATCCAGCGACTCCCCGCGACTCTAACCAGGTCGTCGGTCCATCTAGTAGGGGGACGGCCTGGTAGACGTTTCCCGGTACGTGGTCGCCACTCGAGAACCTTTATTCCCCACCGGTTATCGGTTCTTCGAGCGATGTGGCCTGCCCATTGCCACTTCAGCTCACTGACTCGTCGAGCTATGTCGGTGACCTTCGTTCGTCTACGGATTTCCTCATTCCGGACCTTATCACGTAGAGAAATTCCGAGCATAGCTCGTTCCATTGCTCGCTGAGTGACTTTGAGCTTGTTTATTCGGCCTACAGTAAAAGACCACGTTTCGGTTCCGTATGTCATCACTGGCAACACGCACTGATCAAAGACTTTTGTCTTTAGACGCTGAGGTATTTTGGACGAGAAGATATGCCGTAATTTCCCGAACGCTGCCCAGCCGAGTTGGATTCTTCGGTTGACCTCTTTGTCGAACTCAACTAAATGTTTATATTACTAGGTCAATAAAGTGAATCTTGAATCTAGCTAAACTGGGATTTTTCTCTGCTTTAGACTCCGGTACCGAAGCTACATTTCCCCAGAACATCAAGTAGAAAACCCTTCTACAGTACCTACGCAAAAATTGATATTTTTAGAAGTTTTTGCCCTGTTTTACCAATTTGACACATTATCATGTAGCATATAGTAACTAGTAAACTTTGTCAAGCTCAAGTAGTATTGCGTTAATATTCTATAAAATAAACCTACTGTAAATCTGCTGCTGTGGACTACTGAGTTATTTGCAGGATGACCGACAATCCAACGCAATATAACGCCTTGTGGTCACTCTGTTAGAATACCTTCATGTCATCCCTGTTGTTGTTAAAGACATCTAAGCAGCAACAATGTAATATCAACATCTAATTTTGTTAACCTGCATCCTAAGAATGGTAATTAGGATATGAATCTAATACTATTTTTTTTACCTTCAAGGTGTGCAGCTCACTTGTCTATGTGGGAGGCTGGTGTCCAACAGTGGACATGAAATCCTCGAATATAGATCATGTTTAGGCAAATGAGTAGGATGCGCTCTTGCCAGGTGGATACTCAGTGACAAGTCTTGGGAGAAGCCTATGCCCAGCGGCGGATTATCAGCATGATATTAATGTAAGAGATATTCCGTGTTTCATGGCTTTTACTCCTAAACCGAGTGATTTCAAATAGCCTGTAATGTCAGTAATAACAAGGGGCCCTATCTGTCACAATGAAAGGGACCCGACGACCGATACGTTTGTTATCCAAATCTAATTGACCGATAAGGCCCCGATAAATTCCCGATTTTGAAACTGCTCTGGGGGATTAGTTTGTTTGGACATAAAACGATAAAGTTGTCCTTCATAATTCTCACTAGTTTTAAGAGTTCCGTAGGAACCCTTATAGTTCCGCTCTGTTCGTCTGTCTGTCCGCGGCTTAGCTCAGAGACTCTTAATACTAGAAAGCTGTAATTTGGTGTGGGTATACATATTGATCACGCTGACAAAGTGGTACAATATAATCAATTTTTTAAGGGTGGCTCACATACACGTAACTTGGGAATGATTTTTTTATTAAATTTGTTGTTAAAGCAGCAACTGAAATACATCATCTCTAAAAATTTCAACTGTCTAACGTGTTCATGAGATACAGCCTGGTGACAGACGGACAGGCAGATAGCAGAGTCTTAGTATTAGTGTCCCGTTTTTACCCTTTGGGTACGGACCCCTAAAAAGCAGGTAAGAACATAAATACTATATAAACTCTATTGCTATGTATAGCTACATATATTTAGAACACTTACCCAACTTTGAATATCTAGAGCTTTAGTCTCTGTACAAAATTCATTCTCTAAGAAGCAAATTCAAGAAGCGGTACAAAAATGATACGGTACTTTGCGCGACTATGTAACAAACGAGAAAATCGTCTTTAAATACAAACAGAGGATGTAGAAGTCGATGACCTGTGAAAAAAACTAAAGGAATTCTTCAAACAAGTCCGGAGACAAAGCAAATGGGATATGTAAGCAGTACTTATTGATTACCGAGGGGCTTATCTGGGCTTAACGGAGCTTATGGATCCTTCTTTGTTTTTTGTTTTGTGACGGATTTCCAAGTAATAATACTTTGAGAAGCGCTGGTTGATTGTGTTCGAGGATTTTGTAATTAGGAAAATGTGTTTAGTCTGTACTTACCTTAGGCAAAGTTGCCAACTTTATTCGCTGTGTTGTGTCGAGCCTTAGATGCGTTCGGGTATTGCCTCATAATCATCTGCCGGGAAACGTCCACTGCTGGATACATACCTCCTTCATGGCATGCCACATCGATCGGTCCTGAGCCACCTTCATACAGCGACTCCCCGCGACCCTAACCAGGTCGTCGGTCTACCTAGTAGGGGGACGGGCTGGTAGATGTTTCCCCGTTCGAGAACCTTTACTCCCTACCGGTTATCGGTTCTTCGAGCGATGGTGCCTGCCCATTGCTACTTCAGCTCACTGACTCGTCGAGCTGTGTCGGTGACATTTCCTCATTGCAATGGCCTACTACCAACCAAAGCGAGTGCCAGATAGGTGCCCACTCTGGGAATCGAAGCCACATCCTTTGGATTATCGATTCAACTGTGTAGTTTACTAACCCACAGAGGTGAAACATTCTTTGGCATTTGACCTTCATATTCCTTATTCAAAGAAGAAAAGGTCATTGGATGGTGTGCGTGCTCAGAAGCCTCAAGCAAATGAGGCGCTGGCTCTGCTACCGTTCATACCTGAACACACAATGCTATAAACACAGCTGTTTGACGGCAGACTTAGAACCGAGTACCTGTCGGTAGTTAGTGGGGGGCCCCACTGGGAATCGAATCCGGGACCTTGGAATTGTTAGTCCAACATTTAGGCATTAGGCCACGTAGGCGGCTTGTTTCCTTCTGGCACATTTACATAGCCAATCGTGCAGATTTGAATTTATTTATTATTATTGAAATAAGATAGTTTCTGTTAGTGATGCCCTATACAGATACTCCCTACAGTTTCAACTACAATACATACGTCTTTACTTTCATCATCATCATCAACAGCGTATATACGTCCCCACTGCAGGGGCTCAGGCCTACTCTCATTAAGAGAGTGTATGGGCCAGCCCAGTGCGGATCGGCGGACTTCACATGCCTGGTCAAGACATGCAGTTTTCCTCACGATGTTTTCCTTCACCGTTAAGCAATCGGGTAATGTACTTGAATTGAAAAACAACTCATAGGTACACCGCTGGATTCGAACCCGGAATCCTCAGATTGAGAATCCGGACCTTATCCACTGCGCCTTTAATGTTATAAGACTCAACTAGAAAAGCTTTGAAAACGTTTTATGAGAAAACGGCCCACGAAAGAATTCTTGGCACTAACAGTGATAGTAACAATATAGGCCCATAGTTGGAACTACACAGAAAGCGACTACTAGAAAAACCCTGGAAGCGTTGTAGCAACGTTAAAGGCGAAAACCGGCAAGTATTCGCTTTCAGTTGATACGAGTATCAAAGGCTGGAATGACAAAGGTAGGTTCCCTTCAAAGCGGCCGTCTCGAACAATGCCGTGGGTTTTACGAGATGAAGGTATACTGGCTAACTATTGATAGAACAGCAGTGTCAGATTATAATTATACTTGGTTCCGCCGGCAACAACCGCCGTGACAGTTAATGCATAATGTTAAACAGAGTGTATCTCATGAATGAAGCCGTAAACTACAATCAGTGCACTTTGCTTCTTGTTAATCCAATTGGGTAGGTATGTCAGGATATTTAATATAAAGCATGAATAAAAACATTTAGAGATATTTTTAACCGACTTAAAAAAAGGAGGAGTTATCAATTAGACGTGTATGTTTCGCGCGTTGTGAAAGGGGGCTAGACGGAAAAAATTCTTACGAAAAGTTGTCACGACACTTTTTGCTATAGTAAGTTAGCGTCATCTGTTAGTATTATCTACATGGACGATACCAACAGTACAGCTATGTGACGACAGATGGCTCTGATTAGTTGCCGCTACTCAATGACAGATGTCGCTAAAATCAAAACGTATCACGTACATAAAAAATCTAATGAAAAAACCTACAAAACCATATTTAAAATATAAAATATAATGTTATTTAAAATATAAGTTCCTTATCGCGCGCTGTGAATAACTATACGGAAAAAATTCAAAATTTTCGAAATTAGTTTTAAGTAACTGGTAATGTCTTTTATACTCATTAAACTGATCTGCAGAATAATCAGAATCTGTGTCTTTCATTGGCATTAATGTTATTGTGTTACGTGACGGTAAAAAAGGCGCTCCAAATCTACAGTTATCTTTTTTATTAGGATCCATTTTTACAATTCCTTCACTAATTAATCGAAAGGAACTTCGTACCATCCGGGTGACACCTCTCAAGTTTTATTTATTTTTGTAACCTCAGAACTTCTGACTGGATAAACCGATTTGGATGATTCTTTTTTTATTTGAAAGCTGGTGCGTGTGGTCCCAATTTGGTCCAGTTCTGACAGTGGAATCCATGAGAAAACTATATAAATTAAATCTGCCTTAATATAAGTAGACTTTTCGAGCAATTATCATTGAAGACGGTTTCCAGTTCTTTTTAAACATATATATATATATATATATATATATATATATATATATATATATATATATATATATATATATATATATATATATATATTAATATTAAAATAATTTCTTTTCAGGTCTTAAATTCTAACTTAAGTTTTGTTGTATTTGATCGCGTTAATATTCCATCCTTAGTCCATCCATTATAAATGCGAAAATTAGTTCGTGTGTTTGTCTAAATTGTTGTAAAGTTGTCTAAATATTATTGGCTAAATTATTGTATTTTTAAGGTATTTTATTAGTTGTAATTTTTTAGTTTTTTTTGCACACAGTTCTACTGTTTTTTGAAAATAAACGAACGAATGAATCCTTCGATCGTAAATAAAAAGTCTGAATTACTGGTATAGAGATAAGTGAAGGTCCGGAAAATGAAAAAGGCTACTTTTGAGCATGTAGTTCCCGTGGGACACTTTCCGAAGTCCACTTGGACGGGCAAAAGCTAGTAATTCCAAAAATTGGCTGGCCCATAAAATTTTCTGCGAGGAGGAATTTCGGAAAATCTTTTCTAAGTGTCACTAATAGACTCTACACTACCAATACCAAATGCATCTATGACAGTGTTAATAGCACTGTGTGTTCCGGTAAAGTAGCAGCGCTCAGCGCCTTATTGGCTTGAGACTCCTGGGTACGCTGACCATCCAAATGCCTTATCACTTACCATCAAGCGACACTGGAGGCCAAGTGCGATCCCACCATACATTTATATAACAAGTTAACGCGTTTGAAAATAACTAAAAACCGACTTCAACTGCCCTAAAAGTCTACAGCAAATTTAAGACTTATATGGTTTGGCACCACCATTGATACAAAAAGAACCATCAAAATCGGTTCACCCAATCGAAAGTTATGAGATAACATACCCGTCGAATTAAGAACCTCCTCGTTTTTGAAGTCGGTTGAAAACATGAGCTTGGTTATGGATTCAGTTGCAGTACAGGACAAGATTAAATTCCACCAAAAACATTTTCATGTAAAAATGTTGCCAAGACGAGTCTACATAGCTTGTACCCTGTGAAAAAGTTATCAGATCTCGTATAAAGTAAAGCTCTAAAGACTGCACGCTCTAAACCTACAACCTCTACACTACACCTTAATCAAAATCTTTGAAAAAGTGGTCAGATCTCACGTATAGATCAAGATTCTTGATCTATACGCCCTTACTTTACCAGGCCTAACTTGGCCTAACTTCACATACTCTACATTTTAGTCAAAACGTGATGCTTGGCCGTTTTGCTACCGTTACGAAGATTTCATAGGCATTCGTTCAGTAAACTATGTAACATGTTCTATTTAAAGTCCCTCCGTCGATGAAAATGCCAGGCCTTAATTAACCGAAAAAGCAGACATGTGGAATCACCATGCAGGGTATTACGACCCGTACAATGGAAGCGATATTGTGTTGATGTCATCACCGTTCATACTTGGTTCATACGCTGTGTCGGAGAGATTATGTACGGCGACGTTTTCGTAATATTTGCGAGGTTGATATAAAAGCCGCGAAGGTTTTGCTTATTAGCTGTCAAGCGGCTGCCAATTTGAGCTCGGTAAGGTAAGGTGCGTAAAGTACAGTTGTTCCGTGTTATAGCTATGTCAGCTACGATAAAGTTCATGCCTGCCTGACCACCATTAAGGCCAGTTTCGCATAAAGTCGTGGCTCGCGCTGCTCTACTATGCTTTTTTTTGATAGATCATAAAACTATAAAAAACAAGAAAGCATTGTTGTATTTGTAAAAGTCCCGCAAGTTGGACGCCACAATGATGCATTATAAATTGATCCGAAACTACTACAATGGACCCTAAAAAGACATAAAAACTCATAAACAAAAGCGTTTTCGTGTCTCCATATTGAACAAAATAAAAGGCGGGGCTAGCTAAGATCGCCACATGCAAGCAACTTGTTCATAAACTGATCGGACGAGAGCTTTGTCGACCATATTGTCGATTAGATACAGAAATTGTATAATTTATGATCTGCGTATGAAAAAGGCTTACATGAATGGTGGAATCGCATGCCAAACAGCTGAAGTCGGTTTATCGATATAGGAAATGACCTACCACCAACGGAATGACGAAATGACCTCCGCATTGTGAATCTAAGTATTAGGCCAAAGAGGCGCAGTTAAATTTTGCCCATTTTCGGTCCTACTCCGTTTTAATAACATTTCATGTTTGTTGTACTTTGTGTGGAAAGAAAGAAAGAAAGAAAAAAATTATTTCGACACTTTATACTAAAACTAACTTATACTCTAGATTAAACAGCAATTTTATGACGTGCCAAAAAAGGTTATTAAGCAGATAGCCTGCTGCGACGCTGGTCTTCCATGGAGCCTGAGAATTCTTATGCTATTAAAAATAAAAAATAAATATTTTAAGAGTACATACACTTTGAAGAAAATTAAAATAAACAAGTAGACATTTTATTTTATGTTGTGATTGATTGTGAATTTATTGTATATAGCTTTTGCCATGGCTACGCCTGCGTGATCTTCAGGAATTATCCCACGGGAATCCAGCTCCATGGAAATTTACAAGTTACAACGTAAGAAAAATCCAAACAAACAAAATTACTTTAGCATTTATAATATTAGTATCGATAGACAATATAAGTCGCTTCTGCACGTGACTTTGTCTTCAATTCAATTCAAATATACTTTATTGCACACACATACAAAATAAAACAGAACATAAAAGGTACAATGAAGGCGGCCTTATCGCTAAGAGCGATCTCTTCCAGGCAACCTTGGGGCAGAAGAATCATATAATTAACAAGTGGTGCTACATGTATATATTATACATACATATAATGGATAAACAATAGACAGATCAGGAAGGAAAGAAGAAAAGGCTGCTAAGGAATAATCTGACTTTGTCTTCGTTCACTTTAAAAGTCTTTTTCGGGATAAAAAGTTCAGTCGTAACAAGGCAACAAACATAAAGAGAGACACAGGGAGGGACTGCTCGTCCCAGTTTTGTTTAAATTTATAACATTAGTGTGACAAATGCGTTCATAAGTTCTAAGACTTCATATTTCAGTTTCCAACTTCACAGTTTCCAATGAAAGCTCCAACACGTGCGGTAAGCTGAACAAGGTTAGCGCTTTTCCTTATTATGGAATCCTAAACATACATAAATGTTTAATAGAATCCTCTTATTAGTGGACGTACTGGTATCGAATGTTTTTGGAATTAAATATGAGACGAGTTGTTGAACACAGGCCTCCTTGTTCCTGAGACACTTTAATTCAGCGACTCACCGCGACATTTACCAGGTGGTGGGTACATGTAGTGACCAGTGGTGGTCAGTTCGGTTTGAGATCGCTACTTGAGAACTCTCCTACCGTTCTCTTCGAGGGACGTGGCCTGCTTTCCGAGTGGAGACATGCTTTGGTGAAGTGCAAAAACGTCTTCCACTTTAGGTGATACTGAAGTGGAAGTCCACTATAAGGGAAGGGCTAGAAATGATGATCATTTTCAGAGGCAAAATGAAAAGGTAGTTTGGCAAAACTGACATAACACAAGTATATAGCACGATGATTAGTAAGCTTTTCAAGTAACCAACAATATAATGACAAACAAATATACCATGTTCAAACTATTATAAGTAAAGCCGCCTAAAACCACCCGATACGAAGTTTTATTGAAACCTGAACGCCGGGCAAACATTGGCCCATTTACGCTGGAAGGAAAAACATCTACTTTGCATTTATCGTGGGAATGAATATCTGAACAATCAGTTTGGCAACTATCGAGGCAGTCCGGGCTGACGGGCCGATGCGGGGCGGGGGTTCCCGTGCCTCAGGAGTGTTCCAACGACATAAATTGAACGCCTATTTACATTACTCTGTCGTAAATTAACATATCCGCGGGTATTCCCAAGCCAACGACCCGAATATTCCACGCAAAATTCACTCAATTTACAGAAAAAACAGTAGGAATGTACTCGTAAAACAGGGAATTGCTCAGCATTTTTCTAAATAATGGACGGTTTGGAACACTTTTCAATTTTTTGGGGCTTGTTGCGGCGCTCCCGTTTTTTTAAAATATCAGTACATATGTACTAATACTTAGTTCGTGTGTTACCTAAAATATATTTGAGAATTTATATATGCAAATACGCAATTTTGTGTATAAAACATGTTCTAAGATCATTTATTTTAATCTTGGCTCTAGGCTTCGTGGCACGCGGTGAAAATCCTGTTGAAATCCATTCTCAAAGCCGTTTTCAAGTTAATAAAAGCTACATTTGACTGAGAATATTATATGAAAACATATGCGTTGTAAACCACTTATAAAACCCTTAATTTTGATTTACCACACTAAAGGTTAAAAACTATTTCAAACTCATAATTTGGAGTAAAAAATCAGTCAATTCTTTTTTAATTTAAATATACCCAGCGTCACTCTCACAAAAGCGACAAATGTAATGATACCTCTCAAGCTGAAATCCATCAAGCCGTTAAGGTTAGAGACCGTGCCAAAGAAATCAACATACATGCACCCGTTCTTCTGGCGCAGTCCAGTAATAAAAAGATGCAATTTTCCTTTCCTGATATGAGACCAATATTTGTTTTGACACACCTAACAAAAATTTAAACCTTTATTGTATTCGCTTTGGTCCCGAACAGCGAACAGTTTTGTTATAAGTATGCATATGGAATGGAAGACAACATCAAAGCACACCAGAAATTAACTAAAATGTACCGTAATTGCTCAGTACCATTCACTTACTTACGGATATGAATAATTAATAGTTCCATTTGTGTGTAAATCAAATGAGGAACTGGATAATTAAAAAATTTGGTTTTGAACTCTTGCATTTTGAAACGTTACTGTAATTTTCCTAACAATGCAGTCAACTGTATGTAAGCAAATTTTAGGGAGTTTTTTTTCCAAATTTAAATTGAGTAGTTGCTGAGATAAACAGCTGAGACAGAAAGACAGACAGACACCAGAGTAAGATTTTAAAGATTTTTCGTTGAATGTTTGGAACCCTAAAAATAAACACAGCAGGAACAGTATCAAAAAAGTTAAATGTTTTTAAGCTGTATATAATCAAGATGTGTTTAAAGTTTAAACATGCATTAATACACACTGCTCACAAGATATTAGCGCCACCTTCACTAGATGTACCTACATAATTTTCTGGAGAATCTAAATGCATTATCTTACATAATTGTACGCTCACAGAACATTCCAGACAATGATACTGTCGCAGTTTCCGCTTTCATCCGGTCTGGCGCAGTGTTTCTAGATGCAGGTAATAACTAACGCCTCATGTCGGCCACGTATACCCTCACTTTATTTGTCTATGGCCGCGACTTCATCTCATTGGATTTGAGACATTGTTCTACGGGAAAGTAGCATTTATTCCTCCGTACATGTTACACGCGGGCCTATATTCTGATTATAAATGTGTATGTAGTGGGAAACAGCACTAAACCCCAAGACCAAGGTGAGCTGCTAGATGTGTTTCGGGTGTGGTCAATGACGGCGTGCCGTGAGGAGCAGTGTAACCAGATGTGGTTTCCTGCTGATGATGTTTTGATGATTATCTATTGTTGTTAACATAAACTGATAGGGATTGATGGACCCTAGTTCTTTTCTATTCCAGGTTTTTAAATAGAGCAACACAGGGAGTACTCGATCGTATGGACCACTAATTCCCTTGAACATACCATCACCGCCACGCAAAGGGTATCGAACTGAATTATTTGATGGCTACTCACCTGTTTTTGATGCGTTATTTGAAGACGCTAGGATTAGCTTGCAGAATTACGATAATTGCGCTGACCTAACTGAAAAGGAAGCAATGCTATTCCCTGAAACTGACATAGGATCCGTCGATGTAACCCGTTTAAACGATTTTTTGAAAGAACACGAAGATGTGTTTAAGGATAATGGGAAGCCGGTGAAAGAAATCGAGCACATTATAGAAACTGGAAACCACAAACCTATTTCCGTGCCACCATACAGGTTGTCCCCGCCGAAAACTGATATCCTTAAAAAGGAAATAACAAAGATGTTAGCAGAAGGAGTCATAGAACCGAGTTCTTCTCCATGGGCTGCACCTGTGGTAATGATTCCTAAAAAGGATGGAAACATGAGAATATGTGTTGATTATAGGCAACTCAATGCGGTAACTACTCCTGACGCCTACCCTTTACCGAGAATTGATGACCTACTACACAATGCTAAGCCTTCACCCTATATGAGCACAATAGATCTTCGTGCTGGGTACTGGCAGATCAGCGTCAGAGAAGAGGACCAGAACAAAACAGCATTTGTCACTCCATTTGGGATGTACAAATTTCTGAGGATGCCGTTCGGATTGCGCAATGCTCCGGCAACATTTCAGCGAATGATGGATAGATTCCAAATATCACTTTGCCACGTGAAGCTCCTCGTGTATTTAGATGACTTAATCATCATGTCCTCCACTTTTGAAGACCATTTAAATGACCTTCGGGATGTTTTCAATAAGCTCATACAGTACAACCTGACAGCCAACCGAGATAAGTGCAATTTCTGCTGTTCAAGAGTAAAATATCTGGGACACTTTATAACACCGGATGGATTAGAGCTTGATCCTGAAAAGGTTGATGCCATATGTAATATGCCATCTCCACGAAACCTGAAGCACTTAATGTCTTTTATTCAGATGTGCTCCTGGTACAGGAGATTTATGCCCAATTTCGCAAGAATCGCAGAACCACTCACCCGTCTGACTAAAAAGAATGCAAAATGGATGTGGGAACAGGAACAAAATAGAGCTTTTGAAAGTTTGCGAAAGCTGCTAACCACTTCTCCAGTTCTTGCTCAAGCTGATCATACTAAGCCCTATGTGATAAAAACAGATGCAAGCAATTATGCACTTGGTGCAGTTTTAGTGCAGGGGGAGGGAGATAGCGAACACCCCGTTGAATATGCCAGCCGTCTATTAACCCCTGCTGAGCGTAATTACTCAACAACAGAACGAGAGGCATTGGCAGTTATATGGGCTATTAACAAATTTCGCGGTTACATAGAAGGAACCAAAATAAACATAAAGACAGATCATCAAGCCCTTAAGTGGCTTATGTCGTTAAAGTCACCAACTGGTAGATTGGCTCGATGGGCCTTACAACTTCAGTCGTATGACATTGATATACACTATATCAAGGGAAGAACAAACGTAGTCGCTGATGCTTTATCTCGACCCAGCTGTGAACCTGAAACAGAAGGAAGCTGTGGATTATGTACAGTTGTAATTGATATGCCAAGAAAGAGCAATCAAGAAATTAGAAACGAACAAGTAAAAGACGAATATATTAAAAAGATTGTTCAAAGCTTAGAAGGTACCGACGCCGAGATAGCCAGATACTGGAGCATGAAAGGCTTTATTATTAATAATGGTTTGCTCTATCGTTACACTCCTGATAGTAACACCGAAGACAGCCAGTTAGTAGTACCTAAGCAGGAACAAACAAACGTCATTTCTACTTACCATGACGACGCTATTTCTGGACATTATGGAACAGACAAGACACTTGAAAGGATATCTAAACGTTATTACTGGAAAGGAATGCGAGATCATGTTGAAACTTATGTTCGCAACTGCATACAATGTCAAAGATATAAACCTACAAATCAGAAGCCTGCAGGTTTACTACAGACTACCGTTACGAATCAACGCTTTGAGGTTATTGCGTTTGATTTGTTTGGGCCGTTGCCCCGAACTGCTGAGAATTATAATTGGATCTTCATTGTAGAAGACGTCACTTCGCGATGGGTAGAACTGTTTGCGTTGAAACAGGCCACTGCAGAAGAATGTGCTAAAGCGCTACTAAATGAGATAATTCTAAGATATGGCACTCTGCGCCGATTCATTAGTGACAACGGCACGCAATTTGTCAGCAATGTAATGCAGAAGTTGACATATTGTCTTAACATTCGACATGGGTTCACGCCGGTATACCACCCGGAGTCTAACCCGGTCGAAAGAAGAAATCGAGACTTGAAGACCCAATTGGCTATTCTAGTTGGAGATAAGCACACTTCCTGGGTTGATAAGCTACCCAGTATCCGTTTCGCAATGAACACAGCTTCATCGTGTTCTACCGGGTTTACCCCCGCGTATCTGACCTTCGGACGTGAGCTTCGAACCCCAGATGACGTAACGAAGGACCTTCGAAAGATAGTGATGAACGATAGTTTTGTCGAAGATATTACTCCTCGCCTGCTTATGATGGCTGATACTTTAAAAAGGGCTCGAGAAGTCCAAGAGATGAAAGAAGAAAAACGGAAAGAATATGTAGACAAGAAAAGACAGGCCTGCCCTGATTATCGCCCCGGAGATCTTGTATTAGTTAATACACATGTATTGAGCAAGAGCAGTCAAGGATTTAGTTCAAAACTGGCTCCACGACGTGATGGACCATATATTATTGTGCGGCGGCACGGTGCTAGTTCATTCCAAATCGCCCATCCTGACTCCAATACCCCTGTTGGTATTTATCATGCATCAGCTCTAGTCCGTTACCGATCTGCGGAAGGCAATGACATACCGTCACCAACTCTGCCAATTAGAAAGAGAGGAAGACCCCGGAAGAACGAAGTTAGTTCCAAGACAGCCTCTACTGTGCCCATCAGGCCTCGTGGAAGGCCACCTAAACAGCCAACTGCTGTTGCCTAAGATTCTCCTGTCTTACTCGTCGGGGCGACTTCATAGACAGAGGGGGAGACTGTAACACCGCAAGAACAGTAGTTACTATACGCTGCAACTAGATGGCGCTGCAAGTCAGATACAAGTCGCTGGTGACCTGTCGACTACCAGTAATGACGTCTGTGAGCTCGCCGGCTTATAGTTAAGAAACACCTACAGACTAACGTTTGTATTATATACATTCAGTAGGGTCTCTGAGTAGCTTCTACATCTGCTTCCACCTCTGTTGGGACAGCTTGCTGAACTACTTAGACTTACACTGTAGAACCCTTCCGCTTCCACCCCTCGTTGGAACGGTTGGGCGAAACAGTCGAGAATCCTCCGCTTCCACCCCTCGCTGGAACGGTTGGGTGATCAGCCTTGTAAATAACTAAAAGTCGTAGTATACATTTTCTCGCCTACATTACCTGGTTTCATTGGAGCAGCCTACCAGCAACCCCCCCTACAGTACTCTTTATGCCTACCAATAACATTGTTGGAGGATTCTTGGCGCGAACTTGAAAAATGGTGGTCCATTGCAATTTTGTTAATTGAATAATAATACTGTTATGTGTGTTTTTTGTGTTATAATGGTGTGATATAGTGCAAAAAGTGTCATGGACGGTGTTATAGTATCAATTACGCAAAATTGCGAGGGTTTCGACACGACCCGAAGAGTTTATCATGTCGAGTACATTCGGCATATGGATTCTTTCGAATAATGTTGAACCAAGGCTGAAGTTCTCGACAAGAATCCAAATTAAGCGATAAAATGTACACATTATACATTTTATTGAGAAAGCTGAAGCTTCGGCATACTTTATAACCTCAAAATTTGTTCGCCTAATTTTACTCGTCATTGGCTAGATAACCACTGGTTAAAGCCATTATTAAAAAAAATCATTGTTGGACAAAACATGTAATTTCTTATTGTTTCGATAGTGTCGCCGTCGTGCCCGGTCAGTGAGGCATAAAAATCAATATAAAAATATTCATGGAGCAAGAATATCAACGCGCATCCGAAATTGTTTTTTTTGGTTGCGACCATAACTGTCACGTCATCTGGTCAGTTTGTAACTTCTTTACCATATGATTTGGCCTTTAGAAAAGATTGTATATGTTTCCGATATGTTAGAAGGGACAATGCTTTTTCATTGGTTGGTGTTTTCCCTAATTTCATTTTGCTTCATGTTTGTCATTTGTGTGGTTAAAAACACTTTTTTTTATCGTAAACGTAAAAAATATCACTTCTTCTCAACGCATGTTTTCACAATATGATATACAAAGCAGCAATTTAAAAGGACCGAGGGCCCATTTATTTAAATTGGAGGCAACTTTCAGGATTCTTGCGGTTCGGTGATCGATTAAGTTGTGATCAGCACAAATGGAAAGCTTGTTACTGATGGCGATATATGACGGAGCCTCATGTTTCGGTTCAAATTCCCCAACCCCGAAGATATACTCTATATAGTAGTCGGTTCTATAATATACTCCTAATTTAAGAATATATATTCTAAGAAGAAAAGCAGCACACAGCAAGGAGCCGATGAGTCACGCCACTCGTGACGTCATCAATATTATATAAGAAGCCACTGCCCCGAGCTGCGTTCAGTCGCGCACCAGTTGTCATAGCGAATAGGTCCTTCGTAAACGTTATAACGCTGTCGATTGAAAGTTTCGTTTAAATTAAGTTTTTTTTTGTAAATCGTATTTAAAAAACAAACAAATATAAGGCCATCCCTAATAATATAATTAATAAAGTGCATAAATACTTGTGTATGAACCTATCTGCAAACTAGAAATCGAATAAACTATGCAATCTTCATGCATCGTGCTGTCAATATTATCGTCAGTCTCGTAAATGTCGCGTTCTACTAATTTGAAAATGGAACATGCTGCAATGCAACAAGCTTGTCAAACCGCCCGTTTTGCGTAGATTGCAATCGGTAAATATAGAATATAGATGCAGCCAGTACCGCTTTCTGATGGAATGTTATGTATCTGTTACGTTTGATTTTAGACCTATAGTCCGGTCAATTTAGACATTCGAGGTTACATAAAGTCCCAACAAGCTGAATTTCTGTAAAATTGTTCAAAACATAATTATAAACAATGTCTAGAAGTTCCCCATCATTCCCCTGTAAGGAATTTTTTTTATTCCAGGTCAAAGGTTAATAAAATGAGTTTTTCGCGATTTTCAGCAAAATGGTAAGTTTTATCATAAAAGTACCTTAAACAAAAATGGAGATCATAAAATTATCTATAAAAATGTATCAATACTTTTTTTCTTACGAGCCACCGTTTCTGAGATATAACGATTCAAAAAGGTATAAAAGTTGTTATCGTCATAATATGCACACGTTTCCACGCCACCTATGAGGTAGTGTACTTAGCGCGTTTTTTTAACGCGGTTTCCCCAGTAGGCCTACTCCACGGGTCAGTTGTGATCCTGTTTAATGTAAAACTATTGCATAATAACGGAAATTTTCAAAGATTAGGAAAGATAAAAGCGATGTAAATTAAAAAAAAGTGTTGAAGTTTATTCGTCTTATTCGTAAGTTTCAAATTCTTGTTCTTCTTCTTGTTCTTCTTCTCCTGCTTCTTCTTCATCTTCATTTTGGATGCAAGTAAATTGCGTCAATAGCGATGTATCGCATGATACTTCGTCGGAGTCAAACGAATCCTCCATTGTTTGTGATTCAATATTAGAGAACGACCGGCCTTGACAATTTGTGCATGCCAAAGAACAAGACAGTCCGACTTTTTTGCAACCACATTTAGCACTGCATCCCTTTTTGCAGTTGCAAAAAATAGTGTTCAGCAGTTTTTCCGGCGCAGGTGGAAGTAAAGTTTGAACTGGCTCTAATATATTGTTGACCAACTTCCAACCCCAGTCTGTAGGGTCTAGCTGATAACCAAGCCACACTTGAACTTGGGAATATACTCGAAAAAGAAATGAAATGGTGAGCAGCAACTGAGGTTGGAGGAAGACAAGCTAATTGAACTTGTTTTTTATTTTTAGTATTTTTAACGAAACATGCATATCGATGCTTATCTAAACAGGTAGTTTTTTTAGGAGCTCCGTACATAGAAAGAAGAAATCGGATGCCGTTGGTAATAACTTCTTGTTGAGTTGAATTACTCTTTTTAAAAACTTCAGCACATTGAATTATATCTTGTTTTTCAAACATTTTGAAAACTGCTACGTGGCGTACTCATGCATATTATGACGATAACAACTTTTATAACTTTTTGAATCGTTATATCTCAGAAACGGCGGCTCGTAAGAAAAAAAAGTATTGATACATTTTTTATAGATAATTTTATGATCTCCATTTTTGTCTAAGGTACTTTTATGATAAAACTTACCGTTTTGCTGAAAATCGTGAAAAACTCATTTTTTTGACCTTTGACCTTGAATAAAAAATTTTCCTTACAGGGGAATGATGGGGAACTTTTAGACATTGGTTATAATTATATTTTGAACCATTTCACTGAAATTCAGCTTGTTGGGATTTTATGTAACTTCACTCTCATTTTTTGGTCTAAATTGACCGGACTACTAGTATTGAATGAGGACTTTTCTGATAGATAGCGCTATCAGGATCATGTTGTAACTACGGTTCGCTTCAACTAATAAATAAATAACCATAAACAAATGTGCTACATCTCAGTAACACAAGCATACTTAGCCCTACATCACTTACCTACTCTCCTCCAGTCTGAACATTGTAATGTTTAAAAAACTCAATGCTTACAAAAACTTACTCTGACATCGTAAATACTCTAGCTACAGTCTTTTAAAGTCTTTAACCAGCGAAGTGATAAATGCAAAAGGAATGCAGCAGTGACGTACTCAGCTTTATGCAAAGCGGCACATTTGGCATGGCTCGTAGAAATAATTCATAATGTACAAGCAATTTTGCGTAAATAGTAGTAGAAGAAGTATATTGAGTCGATATTTGATTGGTTTACGATACAAATAACGAACTTTTAGCAATAGCAGTACTACGAAATCAATTAATTGTGTATGTGGGTAATTCTAAAAATATTATGTTTAGCAATTTACGATACACTTAATTCAAATTTGAGGATAAATAATGATTTAGGAAGCTAAGAGGCTAAGAAAAAGGCAGGAATAAAAAAGGTCACTTCCCTTGGTCCGGCCCTCTCTTCAGACGACGCACTCCGTTTTCTGCACCCTGTCCTGTCACGGTCGCCAGATGTTCGATTGAAGTATAATGAAAGGTCCAAAAACTTGTATAATATTTGTATAATTTATTGATGTTATTTAAAATTGTAACACAAATAATTAGTGCGCGCTTGTCTGCGCGCGGTGGTAGTGGGAGTCTTGCTGTGAGTTTGCGAGCCGCGCTCGCCGAGTGACCGCTGGCCGGTTTCTCCGTCCCCCGCCCCGCGTGCCTCAGCGCGGCAGTGATATTCAGCGCTGTTCAGCGCGAACAGCAACACTAAAAATGTGGAATTTTCTTAGCGCCATCTATGAATTTAAACGAATAGCAAGCTAATATCGTGTGACAGAATACCATTTCGTTTTCATATTGCGTGTATTTGCACCCAAAAGTCGACTGTAAAAGCGAACAATTATCCAAGATGGAACATTAAAAAAGATAAGAGCCGAAGCGATGTAGTCGTCAATGTAAAGGGCTCACATATTGTGAATGTGGCCCATGTCTCGGGTGACCCCAGACCCCAGTCCCCTTATCGCAGGGACATCTCGGCCCGGGCAAACATCGATATGTAATCTGCACAAACAACCCGCCCGTATTGCCTTCGAGGTTATCAAATGCCAAATTAAATTGGTTACATACAATATCCGACTTGATTAGTGAGTGAATGAAAAAGGTGGTCGGTTTCTTGTCTTGTTCCTTGTAGGAGTGTATTTATTATTTGAGAGTGATTGGTTCACTCTTTCCTTCTTTGTCAGTGGAAAAAGTGCTGTCTGAAAACAGTTTATTAGCTTCAACACCTCATCGATAGATGGCGCCACCGTCCAGATATAACGCGATATTGAAATTATGTTACCGCTCTGTAAATACCTCGAGCATTTAGAATAACAGCGTTGACAAAAAAAGCGTGGTGAGTCTGTTTTATATCTCTGCAAGCAACAGTGCAGCCAGGAGCATATAAGTATAGTTCTGATACTGAACTTATGACTCTATAAATCATGACTGATCGATACTAGGTACAAGGATATACTCGCGGAGGGTATTTATTTGTAATTGCTAGGTTTTTGTGAGTCAGTACGAGTCATAAGTCACAAATCGACTTAATCACTGTCATCTTTAGGTACTGTGACGCCTAATAGATATGCATTTGAAATTGTCTTATTCTTGAAACTTCTGCTTCTGTGTAACTATTACGGTACATAAGATGCAGACAGAACAGTCTGAGTCTGACAGAGAAGCCTGTGACAGACAGATGGATGGACAGTGAAAGCTTAGTAATAGTCCCTTGGTGTAAGGAACTCTAAAATTGATCGTCACTTTACGATATATGCATATTTTAGTTCAGTACGAGTACCAGTAAAATCGAATATGAATCAGCTGAATTTTACTCAGTTTTTAGTAGAAGAGATAGAAATAAAGTATTTTTATTATTATTCACAGAGAATAAGCTATTGAGGCCGAGATCGGAAGGCCCGCGGGCCAAATCTAATTTTTCCCGCCCCCATTCCTGAGGACGTAATGTAGTGAAGTTACGTAAATCGGAACGGCGGCAATCGCCCCGTGAGTAAATTACCTGATATTTGTTTGTTACTTAATCATGCCTGAAAAAGGCTCGGGGGAGCAAAAGGATATGTTTGTTTTTGTTAGAACAAAGTTGGAAGCCTACATTGTTTGTTATTTGTCGTGATATAGGTAGATGCGTAGGTTTCTGATGCGTGTAATGCTGACGGCGACAAGATTTTCCAACGAAATTAATTGGGAGTTTGAAATGAGAACTGGGGGTGGCTGATCTGTGGTGCAACTTATGGGCGGGTGATTTGAAGGTTTTCTGTGACAATGACGTCCATCCCAACCCATTATCGAGAGAGAGCAGTAAAATCCTAAACTAAATTTACGAACATGTTTGGATAATGTATTAAACTTTTTGTTAGAAACATTTTCACTTGTAATTTTAAAATGTGGAAATCCTAACCCACGGAATAAATCTTTAATTTTTTATTATCTCGAACCTACAAAAATCTTCACGGTCGGTCTGTGAGTTGATCTCTGGATCAATCTGGACACAGACTTGTTTAAATGATTTGAAATAGCTTACAAGTTAATTGAAGTACTTTCATGATATTTACGCGGACTCGGACTTACGCGATGCTTATAAGATACTTAAAAACCTACATACCATATTTCTCCTACAACCATTTTCTATCTGCACTGTGATATTTATCGCCACCGTAGTGGAGATTCGCGAAAGTTTCATCATAGCTATTAAAGACAGTCGTCTAAATATTCCCATCATGAGTTTAATTATAGCAGGGCCACAGCGCGGGCCCAAAACGGACTGACTCAAACTCACTCCAACTTCCACAGCCTCTTTCAAATAGTGAAACTTTACAAATTAGCAACGTCGCAACCATTTTAATAAGCAGTGAGTGACTTGTTAGGAATTGCAATTAGTCTCATCTCACGCCACGCATGGCCTTAACGTGTCTAGTTTGAAAAGTCGGGAGGCGTCGCCGTTTTAATGAGTTTTCGCCTAATGCCTTCCTTGAGCAGATTTATGTCATGAATAATAATAGATGGTAACAGCAGCCGTTTAAATCCCGTAGTGACACGTCCGCGGATAATCCCCTCAAGAAACATCTTAATAAACAGCGTTTTAACGAGTTACGCGTTGCCGGAGCGCGCGGCGGAAAATGAGGTAACGCTTTTGTGTTGAAATACATACTACATGGTATTTGCGTAAATATAGGCATTACATAAGGTCTTTTTAGGGTTTCATACCTCAATAGAAAAAAAAGAACCATCATATAACAAAGTAAGTTCACTTATTTTGAATATAAAACAAGAATAAAGTTACAAAATCACCAAAGCCCTAATACAACGAGTGGTTTAGGAGATATCAGGGAAAAGATAAACATACATACAAATGTTGATAACATCATAACCCTCCTTTGGCTTCGCCGCAGTCGGACAATTAGGGAGACGAGAGTGAGTATTCTAATTAGAGTAAAAGAGACAACACTTAAATAATGCAAGAGTTTTTCGGCTTCATATATAACGATTCAAATATATCTCGAGGGTAATTTATTGGAGTGTGCGGACTGAGATCATTGTAACGAGATTAACAAGGACGTGTCGATATCTATGTGACAGGTAGGGACCCTTCAGCTTCGATATAGTGCCCTACAGAGACCGACCGAGTTTGTATATGATGTCGCATACATTGTTTGAAATGTGGTTACAACTAGATGTGACTAGATAATAGGTTTTTAGAAGCAGATTGTCATCAGGCAACAATGTAATAATTCGGTAAATAAGTACCTTTTTTAAAGTACTGTAACGGTCCCAACTTACCCTAGCAAAATATTACATTTATCGAAATACAGATCATGATTACATATAATCTCTTTAAAATAAATTAATGCAAACTTTTTGGAGGAATTGCCCGAAAACACTGGCAATGACGTTTGAGTTGAGAATAGATAATTTTAGGTTTCGAAAAAGGGACTAGAAAAGAAAATGTCAGAAAGAAAAGTCACGAAATTTATTGAAATTATTTAATTATAATATTTTGATAAAAGATTTGGAGAAAATAATTGAAACGATATTGCGCATGATGTGATAATGGTGGCCACCATACGAGCAGTGAGCGGCGCTTTGAACGAGCGATAGAATGGCCAACTCTGTCCTGGAACAATGTCTGATGATGAAGATGAGAGATGACCTTGGCAAACTGGATAATGGCTGGGAAGTGCTTTTGATTTCTTATTACCACACGACAGACTAAATCGACTAGACAGTTGTTTGTATTGAGTAGATGGTTATCTGGTACGGAGAGGTCCGTCCGTCCGTCCGTACGTATTTATCGGATGGTTTCACGCGCGCGGCGTATTCGGATTAAATTACAATACGACAAATTTCATATAAAATTTCGATACAAAAATAATGGTTGCTACACACGGGCGATTTTGGGATGAAATATTTTATTGCGAACAAAGTTGCAACTTTGTATGAATAACTGCTAAACCGTCTTAAATGCTCTATATTGCTTATAAAGGGCGAAGAAACAACCTAAATAAATAAAATTATTGATGTCATAAAAAATAATTCTTTATTAAAAACTGTAGAGTAATACTACAACGCCTCTACTGCTTCTCTACCTATTGGTCGTTGATCTGCAAGCAAACTAGTTATGTCAGAACCTTAAACCCAAGAAGTAGTTTTAGTAGTTTTAACTTATTGTTAGTAGTTTGTTGCATATTGAGTTAGATGCTTGGTAATGACTCGTCGAAGGTACTAATTTGATGAATTTGAACATTAGTTGATCTTCTTATTTAATTCATTTGTGTACCAATTATGAAGAAAATAATACTTTCTTTAATTTTACTTGAACAATATTATAAAACTGATTTAATACCTTAACTTACCGATGTTTGATTCGAATAAACATGACTCAATGCGGTTTCTGGTTCTTATAATTTATAAATAATTACTAAGGATTATAAACTAATTGAGGCTTTGTTTATATCTCACGTTCCATCTACAGAACTATTCCTTTAATCATCCTCACGTCCATCTTCACCCCCTTTTGGCTTTCACTACCGGTATGGTTCGGACGTAGGAAACAAGCCCCTAAATACGTTGCTCTTTTGCTATGTGAAACATATTTTAAGAGCATCGAGAACCTTCACGTTTGAATTGATTTAGTTCAGTTCAATCCTTATTCACTGATGTCGTCATTCTATCCTGCTGTTTACAAAAACAATTATATTGGGCATTCCGATACATACCCTGTCTCTTTGCTAAAGCGGGCTGGTTTAGGTAGTCTATGGATGAACCAGACGAGGAAAGCTTGGTTCCTTGTCCCTTCTCCCTTTTGGAAGACCTTCTGTCTTTATTAGAGTCACGCGCCGGGTGTTTTGAGAACACAAAGCTCTGGAACTGCTGAGTTACGCACCTTGCACTTTTTCCTTGGGTCTAAGACCGCCAAAGAAGTGTAGTGACATGGAGGTACCGTTTTGGCATCAAGTTCTGGAGGCGATCGTTTTAGCTTCAAATTTATAGGCATGACGAAACCGTCCAATGCCCCCTTTAAGATTAGGAAGGGAAAGAGATAATGCGCTGAGTAGAGCGGAGGCGGAGCTCTGTTCCTGTATCCCCTCAAAATAACACTTAGATATAAATAAAATCCTTGTTTTCCTTGTTTTATGTAAATTTAGTGTTCAGGTTTTATATTATTGTTCTATTACCTCTTGTTCCGATTGTTTTAGCGAATGACCTTCAACTAGTTGTTACCTAGCATTAATGTTCAGTATGTATTGTATTTTGAACTCTAATTTCTATTTCCTTAGGTATTCTGTAATCACTAAATTTCTAGAAAACTTGTTCTTCTCTTAAAAGAATCTGGAATGGTTACTACGCTGGGTCCTAATAAACTACTAGACATCACGAGCCAATAATATTCAAACTTTCAAGTATTTCGAAGATCCTTAGAACTTCTTTAACGTCGGTTTGAGACAATGTCTAATATGATGATTTTGAGCGTTTTATTACGTTTACGGGTCGGATCGTTACAGTACTTTTTATGTCACGGTTGTTTTCAAAATATATTTATAGAGATATATATGAGCGTATACAGAGAGATGTAGAAGTCTCGAAGCAGCTACCAATCTATCAGTCGACCCATGAACACGAGTGTACCACCAAGAAAAAGAAGAATAACGGATAAATATATACATTGAAGTAGAATATCGACAAACCCATTGAACATTGTTATCGTAGGTGATCCACTTCTCATCACCTGTCACAAATCTTTAAAAAAACGGATCGATTTCATTTCGTTTGAGCAATGTTTCATAAAAGCAAATCCTTTTCACCAAGTTTCTGTCATTCGAATCGCGTGGTACCCAAATGTCTGACTTTTATTAGGTGATAACAATATGCATCGAACTTCTTAACTGTTTTCAAAAATAGCATCACCACTTACTTTGATAAGACGACCACAGATAGGAACATCTTTAACATCAAAATTACCAGACCAGAACCTTCTGAACCTTCTTTGGAAAATAATTTAAGACAAAGCATCTTGTCAATAAACATTATAAAAAAATAAAAGCACTAGCAGCATCCAGCTTTCATCGAGAATTTTTAAAAGCTTTTATTTTCAATAGTAATTAATATTCTTCTTATTAACTCCAATATTAAAATTATTAAAAACATGAAGATGTAAGACACTCATCAATTTGTTTCCATTTTACCGCTATCACCAGCTACTGTCAAACAATATTACTTTGTCCAGTGTTGCCAGAAATATATCACGTTAAAATGCGTACAAAAAGCTGCTACCTACGATAAGATATATAGTTAAAATAATTACAATACATTAAAAAAAATAACGATTAGACAACGCAACACCAAGAATGATCAGTCACAAAATTAGCTAATCTATTCTGACTGAACTCTCTAGTTTAACAGTAACATTAATACATCTTCAACAGAATACAAGTTTTGGGATCGATTGGATGCTCGGTACGTTTGGGTTCGGTTTGAACACAAGAAGCGTGTTTACTGACATGTGAACTTACTGTGCCATGGATACTAAAGTTTCAAGATCAAATCAAATTATACTTTAAAAAAGTTTTAATGAAACTATTGCATAATAAACGGTATTATATTACGAATGTATTATCACATGGGTGTTTTAATACCTAATTATGCACACTTGCATACACAATATCAATTGACGTGGATCATTCGGGTTAACCATATGGAAGGTGTGTCGTAAGAACTTTGTTTACATTATTTAAAAGTTTAATTACTGGACAATACAAGATAAAACATTAAACAAAATTTATTTATTGCAATAATATTTTTATATATATATTACAATTATTGAAATGCGCTTGAATAGTTGAATCTTGTCGCAAGCTAGAAGATATTGTGCTCGTAATATTTTCGTTCTATTTAGGGTTCCGTACCTGATCAATGAAGTCAAGCAAAGAACCATTGAAATCGGATTTCATAAGGCGGAAATATACAGTATTCCCCTTCATCCCCATCCAGTTGCCCTTTTTTTGAGGAAGTAGTCAGTTGAAGTCCCCGATGGCAAAAATTTATATAAACTCCGCTGTGAAATACGACCTGTAGAGGAGTACCAACAAATTGTCGGAGGAAAGCAAATTTGGCCGAACTTGAAGCAGAGACGCTTCGCTCGGTCATTTTTGGCTCCCACAATACATAGTATTCTAGCTTGGGAGCCAGATTTCTCATAGCTTTGATGTTAACATAGTAATTTAATATAGTATTGGATATTATTGGAAACAATTATTTTAGAAGTAAGAAATATCTATTTTGTCAGCAATTTCCACTATATATAAAATACTCATGCTCGCATGCACGCTCTGGCGGCACAGTTATATCTTTTTAGCTTCATGGAAATACTTAATTTTCGAAGTCCGGAAGTAAGAGTAAATACTCGACAAAACTCAAATTAACAAAGCAACATAAATTTCCGGAATGCTCTCTGGTCCATTATCTCTTAGTTCTTCTTTGAAAATTGATAATGCCCCTGAAGTCGTACTTATCTATTTGTGTTTTCCTTCCGTGTTTAGCTATTCCGGTATTTGAAGGACGCATTAATACTAAAAGCCGTGGTAGCTCAATTGGGTAGCGCGTCATTCCTTGAACAATCTATGTAGGTCTGGGTTTGATCCTCTCGTATCAATGAGTTCCAAATTGTTATTTGCAATATATATCCGAATGATAAAATCTTTACCATTCTCTTTTCGGTGAAGGAAAATATTGTAAGGAAACCTGCACACTCCTGAGAAGAAATTCAAAGGTGTGTGTGAAGTCTACCAATCCGCGCTGGGCCCGCGTGGTGGACCACGGCCCATACGCTCTCTGTAGGAGAGTAGGCCTGCAGTGGGGACTTATATAGGCTGTTGATGTAATATTCATGTGATTAATACTCACCTGTAGGTTAAATTAAAGTTAAATTTACAAACACATAAATATCATTTTTTCTAATCCTCACCGTTATTTGTTAAATGAATTAAATGTGTTTTTTTTTTAAATTTCTAAACCTAGGTTTAGCGCGGAGCGATGACATTCCCGACCCTATAGCTCCAATATTAGAGTTACAGACACACAAGCCACACATATGGCGCCTTAAAAGCTTTTTACGATATATGTGCATCATAATTGGCTCAAGTCCACTGTTAGGCATGAGCTACCCTCATAGAATGCCACGTTAAACTTCTCTCTAGGAGAGTTGCTGTGTCGTAATCACAACGCTCGGCAGGCCGATTGGTGATCGCAGTAAGATGTTACATAATTAAATGCTGCGTTCCATTTTTAGATTTTGCCCCCTTAGTCGTCTTTTACGACACCCACGGGATGAAATGGAGCGGAGACCACACGGCCTGGTATGTTCTTCACATATATTAAAACTTCCACGACAATATTTCTTGCTTTGCGAAATATCACAATGGACTTCTAATATCATGGAGGCCAGTGAATGAACAGGGAAGGATAAAAAAGAGCAATGTTACTGTGATTCATAGTGGCCGGTGCGAACGAGTACAGCGAAGGATGCAGTGACAGCGGCTGCAGTAATTTAGATTGACTTGTTTTGTCATTGGGCTCAGTGCAGGGCCGTACTTAGGAGGTAGCTTAGAGCACCTCTCTAAGCTATTGCCAAGCTAATTGAAATTAGCTTACGTTCCGTGAATACAAACAGGTCGTATATTTTCCAATTTAAAAATATTTTTGTCTTACGACAAGAGTCATAACAAAAAGCATATCACTTAAATTAACTAAATACGACCTATCTGACGCACCTTCACAACAAAAACGAATAACCAAAAGAAAATTATTTAAAACTGCGAAAGTAAAATAATTATGTCATCATTAGCCGGGAAATGTCAACTGCTGGACATAGGCCTCCTTCATGGTACGTCACATCGACCGGTCCCGAGCCACCTGTATCCAGCAACTCCCCGCGACCTTCACCAGGTCGTCGGCTCGGTAGACGTGTCCCGGTACGTGGTCGCCACTCGAGAACTTTTACTCCCCATCGGCTATCGGGGTCGGTAAAATAATTATGTATGTCTGTAGAATTTCACGACGAAATGGCGGAACTGATTTTAATGAAACTTTGCGCGTAGCCCATGGAAGGCAAAGTGGGGAATATTGGATACTTTTTGTTCAGATAAAGTGCTTCCGGGGAAAAATTACTAAAGTTCACGCAGATAAGGTCGTTGACAAATGAGTGTAAATATACATCAGTTAACGTTTTTAATAAAAAAAAATTGCTCTATTCCCGGCAAAAGAAAAACCAATGATGTATAATTGTCATTTCTTGATAGTTAAATTTAACACATTTTGTTCCAGAACGGAACAATTGAAAGCTTGGGGCAAATATACAGCTGAAACAAGTGCATTTATTAATTATTCTATAAATGAAGTGTGCTTCGCTTATATATTTGAATGCGTGTAATATTTCAGAAGAGTTAGAATAGATATATTCAGAATAGCTTGAAGCTAAACTCATGTTACTGTGCCACCCGGGGCATAATCTTTTTACCTTTGTTGCCTGAAAATAAATAAATAATAATAATAAACATGTAAATCTTAATGGTAAATGTATAACAATGCTTTGTTTGCTATTACTGAGTTCCAAGAACGGAACCTCTCTGATTCGCTCCATCATTTGATTATTAATGTCTAAACTGGAATTCCAACTACGAGAGTTCTATGTATACAGTTGCTCTGGGACAAACCTTGCAAACAATCGATGCATCTTGCACCGATTGTTTGTCATATATTCGCGTGCTCGACTTTAAATTAGGACCCAGCTCCATCCCTGTTCCTATGTGAAATTGTTTTTCGCCGGGGAGCATACAAAACAATCACTCCGGCGAAACGTTGAAGTACGCAATTTATTATTCACAAATAGACTAAGGAAATTGAGTTTTAACGAAGACAAATTTGAACTAAAGCGGAATCAATTACGGGAGATTTATTTTCACCGAGTGAAAGAATTAAGTAACTGCGAGGCAAGGAGATGTAAATTGAATTTTTGTTCCCAAAAAATAAAGGAGTTTCGAACAAATGGAACGTCGCAATACACATTATAAAGTTTTGTTTTGTTCACGTTTCGCTTTTTGCGTTATTGTTATGAGAATTGAATGAATGAGTTTTTTTAGCGCGTAAATAAAGGTGTTTGCTGAGGCTTCCTTCGATAAACATTTGTTTGCTTCAATAGCTATTTCGACATGAATCATTCAAAGCCTTTTGTGTGAGTATGCGAGTATATTATATCCAGTTACGAAGTTTCCCTAGTGATATTTCTCAGAGTAATGCTTCTCTATTTCAGGAAGATAGCTGCGTTGCGATAGAAATAATAAACCGCATTCTTGGAAATGATTTGATTTAAATCTTAATAAACCGTGTGATTTACTGGATTAGTTCAATTACGAAGACCATTCATAAGGTTCAATGGTTTTCAATTTAAAATAAATGATAAAAAATTGCTAACTTTTTCGTTTGCTAATATCGGTTTTAATACCTTTAACATTTAATTTCGCTCAATCGATTTGAATTTGATGTTGATTGTTTTGTTGAGGGGACACATTATAATCTAAACTTTGACTTAACAGAAATTTCACACCTTAAAGCAGAGTAATACCTTTTAAGATTATCTACTGCCAAACAAACTGAGTACTGATAGGTACACTAGGAAACAAACCTGAGGACCTCCGGCTTGTAAGAACGGGCGAGTAACCAATAGGTCAGGGAGGCGGGTAAAATTCCACATGATCTGAGAGGTTATAATTTGGTGTAAGTAAAATGCATTTTATTTTACTATGTACGTGTATTCATTAAATGAGCGTTAAATTGATCTTGCTGACCCCACTGACTGCTCAAACATAAAGCAATACTAATGCATATGGGGATACCCGACACCAAAACTATCACATGCTCTTTGCGACGAGGGAATGAACTAATTTTTATTTTGAGATACACCGTTGCTAGATGTGACTTGTATCTCAACACGCGCTTTGATTTGTTTATGGAGTGCGCTCCAAGATCACATGAGTACGCTGAATAATGATAAAAACATTATTTTACGGCATTTTCTGAGATAACTACTTTAAAATCTTCACAGTCCTTTGCATGCATCCACTGTTGGACATGTGCCTTCCTCATATGTCAACAAGCTGGACTTTCTACGAAGGGAATTCTCGTAATGACTATGCTTAGCAAAAGGATAGCTGATCGCAGTAAGATATTGCTGTTACTTTAGGACTAGATAGATGCTGCCCGTCTACTGAGTATTATTCACTTAGTCGCTTATAACGACACTGACGGGATGAATTTGGGTGGTATTATTCTTCGAGGCCAAGTGCAATTTAAAGTATCGTCGTTTTTGTTTGTTTACTTATTGATTGTATATTTATTTTATTTATTTATTTTACAATTTTTGGGAAGACTAACAGTATATAAATAAAAATGTATCTTATGAGTATCTATAAACTAATAATAAGTCTCCACATGTATAAATCTAGATAATTTCTATAGGGTCTAATAAAAATACTACTACTATTTAACTTGAATTTTTATTTTAATATCTATATTTATCAAGTGCAACGTCATTATTGCTAGGTTAGAATAGTTATAATAAGTTCTCCCACTCTTAGCATCGTAATTTTACGATATGTTTACTCTACAAATGAGTTGAACTGAATTTTTTAGAGAATCTCAAGTTGAGCAAATTTTGGGGATTGTTGATATATTTTATGATATTCTTCTTGAGCTTGACTTTTTATTATTAGCAGTATAGCAGTACATAATAAAACAAGGATATGCAAATCGGGGTCATCTCATACTGGCATGATCTGCAGTCATGTGTCAGAAAATCAAGTTACTAAACCTGTCAAAATTACAGTAATGCAAAACTAACTTACGGCGATCCACCTCCAACAGTTTCATACTAAATTTCTGTCATCTGCCATAATCTTTTAAAATATAATAGCTGGATTTCTGTGGTCACTATCTAAAAATAGGACATTGGATTGTAATGTCGCGAAATGAGTATTATTAACACACAATTTTCATTTTAAACACTTTTTTTCGATTATTGTTAAAAGCGCCATCTATGCGTCTGCGTAACTGCTATTGTAGCTAACTGTATAAAGTTATAAATTAATGATTTTTATTTCGCGACACTATAAATTTCAACTCCTATTTTTAGGTAATTATGTATCAAAGCCAGCTGTTCTATTTTAAAAGATTATGGCAACAGAAATTTAGTAAGCTATGTTTGACTTCTTCCAATGCACCTAAATTGGAAGAAATTTTTTATTATCGTAGTTTCATACAGTAGTGAAACAAATATCAGAGTCATAATTTATCCTAATTTTCAGGCATTATAAATAATTAAATAATTCTCAAAATCAGATATCATATTTTAAAATCGAAAGATTATTTAAGGCACCATTACACTTTACCAAGTCACTTCAATCAAAACTCTAGCTCCGTTGGTTTAGGTACGGCAGTCCGTCCCGCAGATGTTGTGCTTCTCACCTGGCGCTGCGCGCGCGCCGGCCGGCCTGCGCCCACGCGCGCCCGCACGCGACGAACTATTATTATTAATCTTTGTGTACGGAACACTCCCTCGCGAACTAATTTTACTTTTAATTCTAGTTATTTATGTTTACCATTGGCACGAGGCGTGATGTTCTCACGGTGGTTTGGTTACTTTGTTGATACGATACAGTCATCGTTGTATGAAAGGACGAATTTGTGATTTGAATGATCTTGTTAGGATATGTTTTAGAAGTAGAGGTTAGTCTGTACATGTCAACTTATCTTTATATCTATATCTTACTTAGCTTTGTAGGGTTCCATATCCGATATCTTCGCTGTCAGTCCATCTGTCGCAGTGCAGCGCAGATTAATATTACTGAACCAATTATGAGTACCTGATAACACGTCAAAACCAGACATATTGCGTTCATTTAATACTACTGTTTATTTAATTCCAGAGAAATACCGTCTAAATCTTCGATTTACTTATCTAAGTCTCAAGGCCATATTTAAACTCTGAAGCCAAACACGAGAATTCGGAAATAATTTCGTCTTCGCGGGCGCTCTGGTGTGCAGGTAAATAGTATTAAGCATATCAAAGCATTAGTCATTTGCTAAGGCACATGGTAACAATAAGTGCAACCGCTCCTTATTGATGTAAAATAGATGGTACTTTTAGTTAAATAACAGCATCTTTGCGGTGCTCGACCACAGAGACACAATGCCTATCTGCCTATTCATCATTGTCATACAAGGTTGATTTTGTAAATTATTTATGCTTGATTGATGAATAAACTTTTTTTAATTTTTTTATTTAACTTATATTCTATTATGATAACGTGTCCTTAAGTTTCGGTTCCCAGAAACCAAATCTTTCTAAGGTATCATAACAAGGCGCTGACCACTTTCTTCGATAGCATTTTAAATAAATTAATATAAAAAAATTCATAAAGAAGCTTTTATTTAAATGCTCTAAAAAGAAGAAAATAAACTTTAAATTAAATCAAACCCATCAATTGATTACATTGAACAATTTATATGCTATAAAAGCTTGTCGCGTGATTTTAATTGTATTGATGTCGATGTGGCGTACCATGAAGGAGGCCTATGTGTCGATGAACTAGAATACAAGAATTATGTAAACTGATCTAGAGAAAAAGTATGTATTGTATAAAATAGATAAATCTACATACATCTACACTAGTAAATCACGCGACAAGCTTTTATAGCATATAAATTGTTCAATGTAATCAATTGATGGGTTTGATTTAATTTAAAGTTTATTTTCTTCTTTTTAGAGCATTTAAATAAAAGCTTCTTTATGAATTTTTTTTATATTAATTTATTTTTTATTTTTTTAGTTATCGACGTGTTTCTTAAGACTAAAAAAAAGTCTAGTTAAGTTACTGAATCTATTTCAATTTTAAAAAGCATTGAAGTGCAAGTTAGGCCAGACTCAGACCCAGGACGATGTAAAGTAATTTTGATTGGAATTTGTACGGAACTTTCATTATGGCACCTCGAAGTCTATTTTATAATTTAGTCGACTATTACCCATTCACCTGCAAAGCCAGCTTAGTCTTGATAGTTTTTCTTTTAAGTTCAGTGTACATACTATTGTGAAGTATTCAGATTTTTAAAAGCAATAGTTTAAAAGATATACGGGGGGAAACGCGAAACTAGTTTCGAACGTCATTTTTTAATAATACATTTGCGAAAAAATATAACAATAGTAAAATTATGATGAAGATGATTGTGTTCCGGTTAGCACAGAAAGCATAGCTAGCAACCTAAGTAACGTTTCTAGGTGAGAACGCTTCCATTTGTTGACTTTAATCACTTAACATCGGTTGATATGAAGACGAAAGTACCAGGACCTCATACCTAAGATGGAGTCTAACTACAACTTCAAAGAGAGAAAAATAGATATATAATACCTTGGCATAAGGTCTCTGTCAGCTCCATAAAATTAAATGAAATCATTATCAACATTCGAATTTAAATATGTATATTTAAAAAGCGAAGGCCCGCGTTCTTTTTTCAAAAACACTCGAACTGAAGCCAATCCTCTTGGAGCATGTGAATGCAGCAAAAAGTATCTAATTAAACAGACCCCGATCTTTTTTCGGAGGTTAGTGCGGAACAGTTGTCTTACACGCTCTCTGACACTTATGTCAACCTGGTAGTCTATTATTGAGATTGTGGCCAAGAGTGTGTTGCAAATACTGCCCAGTGACTCGGCAAAAATACTAGTATTGATTTTTGAATGAAAAACATTCCTTCAGTTAATAAGAAAAAAAAGTACTAGTGCTTTGGCTTTATAACTAGTTAATAAGAAAAACGCACGTTTGCCTTGCGTTTTTAAGACAAGCTTCTGAAATCACGAACTTTTAGCACGCCAAACAGCTACAAAACGTATCACTTTCTGAGCACAAGTATTAGAAAAACTATATATATTATTCCCAAGTTACGTGTATGGGAGCCACCCTTAAAATATGTTTTGCAAGATTTTATTCTACTACTTTGTCGGCGTGATTAATATGTATACCCGTACTAAATTACACCTTTCTAGTAGTAAGGGTCTCTAAGCAAAGCCGCGGACTGACAGACGGACCGACTAACAGAGCGAAATTAAAAGGGTTCGTAGTTTTACTGCGGAACCCTAAAAACAGAAGTGACAGAAGTTGAGCGTTCTCATTTCAAAATATAAGTTTTACTCAAACCCGCGCGGAATATGTCATTAACTTCTTCTGTTTCTGATAACCTGGTAGTTCAAATGATTTTTCAATAGTTTGGTAGGAAATTAACCTGCGCTACAAAAACGATATTGCACGCTCCGGTGCACTTATGTCAACGTGGTATTCTGGAATTAAGATGAGCCCGTATTTGCGGGACCATTGAAAAGTTCTTCTTTATTTCTCCTGGCTCCAGCATCAGACCAGGACCGATGACCTAGTTAAGCTCGCGAGTAGTCACTGGATGCAAGTGGCTCGGCCCTATCACTGTGCATGTGTGGGCGCGCCATAACAGGGAGACTCATGTCCAACAGTGGACTTCTGCAGCCGATGATTATTGCATACGCTGCCTTGTCCAGCCTCAATTGAGTGACACTATCTTGTCTTAAATTTATTTAGAAAACCATTGCCAAACTAACATAAACACACGCTTTTTAGTTGTATTTTTGGCATTTATGCATGACATTCAGCATTTACACAGAGGATATAATCACAGACTTTGCACAGACTAGGTACTGATATAATGCACAATCACGACTTGTTTTGATTATGTGGTTACTCTTTCATTCCCTTGGGCCAAAAAGAGACAAATAGCATTTTGAATCTAAAACACTTCAACTAAAGTGAATGAATCTATTTAGATTTAAAAAAAAAGAAGTGACAGAAGCTACGCGTTCTCATTAGTAGAATAAACCGCGCGTAATTATGTCATGTGAGCTAAATCAAAACTACTTCTGTTTCTGCTAACCTGGTACTTCAAATGATTTTAAGTAGTTTGTTAGGAATCAACCTGCGCTAGGATACGATATATAGAGACGATATAGCACGCTCCCTTGCACTTATGTCAGCCTGGTATTCTGATTTTGAGATGAGCCCGAATTCGAGGGGCCTATTGAAGAGTTTCTCTTTATTCCTCCTGACTCCAGCATCAGACCAGCTCGATAGTACCAGAAAAACGCATTGTCATCGGAACTGAACCAACGTACAAAATTTCAACTCCCTAGGATAAGAGGAAGTGCTTCTAATTCAGCTTGCAAGATTTGACCCGAACATACATACATACATACATACATACTTACATACATACATACATACAAACATTGCAAGTTAAATAAAAGCTTTTAAAAAGCTTTTTTATAACGACTTTGATAAGGATGTCGTAAACAGCTGTCCACACAACCGGCACCAGGCTCCGTGACCGCATCTGTCTTTACACGCAGATAGGGGATGAATTGAGTCCAGTGTGACTAAACACCTGTGATAACAGTGTTGAAGGGTCAATTATAAATGTAAATGGTGATAAGAATTTTAAAATATCGTAATATTTAATTTTTTTTAGACTCAATACTTCTAGTGAGAGACTGGTGCCTGTGATAAAGTGTGACCCTGTTTTTATTCTCTATTTTAGACCAATTTCAAAAGTGAAGGAGGTTATCAATTAGACTAGTCTGTTCTTGTGCGTTTGCTATCTCATATCTACAACAATCACGAACAGATTTTGATGGGATTTTGTCGATAATCTTTATTTAAAGTTTTATGGAAATGTAAAACATTAATGACAGTCAAAAATTTGAGATGAATGCCATGTTATCCCTTCAGCAATTGTAAACTGATTTTGATTATGCTAAGAATAGTTCAAAATAAACACGAGGACTTTCACATAATCCAGGGATTTTAAAATTGGAAACTTATTTACAACATCTCCTTAAGAGGCTATGTTGGTTAGACCACGTGGCCGCGTCCAAGGTTGCATTGTTTTGTAGCTGTCCCTATCCGATCCCTATCCTACCCGAGCGCGTACGGTGAGACAGCATACACTACGCGAAGTTATCCACCCGTTATTTGGATTTTTCGTAGTCCAGGGATCATTTGAAGGATACAGTATATTATGTAACCATTTTTTTAATACAGTATACTAAAGAAATTTCAGGTGTCGGTGTTTTTTTCAAATTGTTCTAAATTGATTCATACTCTTGTAAATCAGGGTCAAAGTTGGGACTTTTTAGTACCGTAAAATACAATTCTTTGACGCCCTGTAACTCTGTAAGTATATATTTAAACGAAAATCTGACTCACCACCGACACAGATATTTGTTTCTAGATTGTGTCTTGAAAATTTCATAGATTTTCATAGCTTAATACTCAAAATATGACTGGACTACGTTTGTATGGGCGCTTTGACACCAGCATACCCTCTTAAGTAACTTATCGTGTTAATAAACTGTAAATCCTGCCACTTTTTTGACCCTAATGTTCTTTGAAGACCTGTTATTTACTTTTTGGTATAAAATTTTCATAGCCATAGGTGCCTGAAAGCAATTATAAAGTTAGTGTCATATTGTAGCCCGGGTCACGGTCCAAGAGAGAAATTCGTGCATTTTGATAGGCATTGCCTTTGTCATGATAAAAACTCGATTGGACGAGGGGAGGCCGCCGCCCGTTCGGAAATGAGTTCATATATCTTTGTTCATACATTCTAGTAGAAATGACCGGTGTAACGGTTCCAAACCGGAATTTTCGGGTTCGGGTTCGATTAAGATATTCTATCAAAAGTCAGTGTTTGTATTACGGGGAACATAATTAGAGGAGAAATAGTGCGTCAGCTCTTGCATTCACATACGCTATTTAAAAGTGCCCTATTCCAATCAGAGTGTAACTTGTATAGTATCGGTCTAATCATAGACGAGATGAGATTGGCATGAAATTGGACGAGCGTTTTATTTATTTAAATTTATAAAAATTTAACATTACTTATTAATTTATTAAACCGTATACAATGTTAGTTATCTGGTGAATGTGTGTGGGTAAAATTATCGTGCTATTAGAGTTGACATATGTCTTACAACCAATTGAAGTAGTTAGTTAGTTAGAATAGTTAGAATTTGTAATCGACTTAAATTGTCAAATGTTTTTAATCAGTAACCGTGGTTTGGTTCGGGTACGGTTTTTAGTCTATCACGTGTCATCTCTATGTTTGCATCATGGCGGACATTTATTTTGATTTAATTTTATTGCACGGGCCGAATGAAAGTGAGGCGCAATCAATCGTTTCGTTTTAATGATGCAACTGCGGGTGAAATACTCGTAATGGACGCAGTTCCCTTGAATTGGACAGAGCTCTGGAAACTGCATAAAATGATTAAACTAAAGGAGCTAATGATATTAAGTAAAATTATCTACATAGAAAAGTGGTCAAAGATTGTGAAATGGCGTACGTTGTTGAATTATAATAAATGTCCTCGTGAAGCCTCTTGAATCTACGGGCAAGCCTGCAATGCGAAATCTCGCCACTCGATTTTATTTTCTCGCTGTTTATAAAACTCTTACTGAATACCAATACGCATGGCGATTAAATTCTCCCCGATTTTGTGATGCAACATGGAGCAATAGATATTTTCCTCAGTGCCGTCAGCGCCATACAGCTCATGTATAGCATTAACTTCATAGAGCGTAGAAAATCTGCAGCAAAGTATTTGCTAATGCTTATGGCTTCATATGACGTGCACGAAAAAGCTATTTTTGTTGATGCCGCCTATGGTCATTTCAGTGTGGTTCTATATTATATATTTATTTAAGTATGATGGGTTTGCACTTGGCCTTCATCTCACCTGATGGTAAGTGACGATAAGGCCGTTGGATGGTAAGCGTGCGCACCCAGAAGCCTCAATCTAATGAAGCGCTGGCTCTGCTACCTTTCATACCGGAACTCAACAGTGCTATTAAAAATTCTGTTTGGTGGCAGAATAAGGTAACATGGTTGTGCGGATATATAAAATACCCTACCACCAAACAAATCGAGTACCGATAGGTTCCCACTGGGAATCGAACCCAGGACCTTAGGATTGTTAGGTAAAGTTTAGTCATTAGGCCACGGAGGCAGTTAAATCTGGTTAACAGCAGAGCTACAACGGTACACATTTGTTATCCCTATGGCTTGCACAAGTAGAACGCAGGGCTGGCGTCTGTATTAATACAAAGCTACAATATTTGTGTATTTAAGTCGAGAGTGAACAGGTGACTTCTAGACCAAGACGTAGTACGTACCTTCGTCAGCCATACCGTCACTTACCACCAGGTGTGATCGTGGGCAAGTGTACTATTTTCACCAAACTCTGCGGGAAAAATAGCATGTAACTCAGAGCGGCGTTGCCCTATTATTCGAATATTATTTGGGTATTTGGTAATATCCAGAAAAGAAAGAAACATTCTCACACCCTAAACAAAACACTTTCTCCATAAAGTCGAAATAGGAGATTTTGTTTCAATGTTCAGCCTTTAAAGCCTTAAGAACCTCTATATTTTGTTGTCTTGAATACAGAATACATTAATCTAATATTTAAGTTAATTTAAATATTAATCTAGATGTAAACATGTATTTATTTATTCTCTTTACTTAGCCATAACTTAGCAGAATAAATAACGTTATAAGGGAGCAACTCGTACAGTTCGGAACTCGGCGCAAACAGTAATAAATAGTTGAGAACTCAAATTATACGTTGTCTGCTCTTTTATAAGCAGCACAAGTGCTGAAGCCGTGTAGTTTAAAGTTTAGCTACTACTCAGCCTGGGTGCTCTACGCAGGTATTTCTAACACGATTCTGTTCAGTTTTAACTACATTCTGAACCTATTCGCACTTTATTATTATTATTTGGACATGAGTGGCGCATTCCTATCGTCCTGCGTGTCACTGCGACCTGTATAGATCTATTGTGACAGTCCCCTATGGATCATGTCACCTCCCCAAGGCCAATATCGGTCATGAACCGTACGATAGGCCTGGGTTTGGAGGACCTAATGCTTTCCGTTGAGGCAGTGTGACCTCCGATGTGTCTATTTCTGCTGTGATGTAGGGCATCACAGTGACAGAGGATTTGAATGGGCGTTTCCTCGTCCTCCTGACAGAATCTGCCATTCGCCCTGACAATCTCACGTAAAATCAATTATATACCAAATATGCAAATAAATAGTGGCAAAATGTAAACACATATAATGTTAACTAAGATCTACATAGTACCTCATCAACCCTCCTCTCCACATGTAATAGAAGTAAGACTGGTTTAGTTTTTTCTACATCTTAGGTAATAAATGAATGCACCTTAATTAATTCTAATTTAAAGTAGAGCAAAGCTCAGCGATGTGGAACGAGCTATGCTAGTAATTTCCGAACTAAAATCATCCAAATAGCTCGACGAGTCAGTGAGCTAAAGTGACAATGGGCGGGCAGGCCACATGGCTCGAAGATCGGATAACTGATGGAGTTCGCGAGTGGCAACCACGTACCGAAAAACGCGTACCGGGCCGTCCCCCTACTATATAGATGGACAACATAGTAAAAGTCAGTGTGGCGTACCATTGAGGCTATCTTCAGAATTGGACGTTTCCTGGCTGATGAGAGTAGAGACTAAAAAGCTTCTTAAAAGGGTTGACAATAGTGAAGAATTTGATCAGGAGTGGAAGTTTCCCAGCTGATGATGATGACAGTGAGGAATATACGTTTTTTACATGTCGAATGACTTGAAGTGTTGCTGCAGTTATTATTTTGGATAATTTCTAAAATCGACGCACATAAATTCGCATTCAAAAGCTTAGTTACGTATCAAAAATGCATTGACAATCGTTCCAATCAGTGTATTGCACCCTTGCCTCATGAAGGCCTCATGTAATTTCACTCAAACCAAACAAAGCCACAAATTATAATTTAAATTTGATTTGAGACAATACGAATGCATGCATAATGTCGTTTCGAGCGTCATTTTGTGCCGTAAAGGGCATAAAGGCACAATTTTCCGGCTCGTGAGCCCTGCATAATGCGAGTGTGCCTCGAATGGGCTGTAACCACAGAAGTTGAAATAAGTAAGCAATAGAAAGGTAATCAACGGTAATTTTTGTCTCAAAAGTTTGACTTATAATGCAGTGGTCTCGGGTTTGATTCCCAGCGGTATAAACTCAAGTACAAAAATATGTACCCACTTTTGGACCATGACCCATTCATCCTTTATTATTATTATTTATTTAAATCAGGCATACATCCATAGTGTTAGTAAACTTAGTGCTATGTTAGTAATTAAATATAACGTCAGACATGCTACTGGGACACTGGTGCATGTAATGACAGCCAGTGTCGCAGCATCGCTCCGTCGGTGCGCTGCGACGACAGCGAGCAGACTGCTGCGGCCCCGCACCCCGCGCGCGCTGGAGGATGCACTCCTGCGCATCGTGCTGTAGAAGCAGTCTACATGTGCCTCGGCAAACATTCCCGAAGCAAAACATTATTGTTTCTTTAAAGTGTATTGAGGGAAATGTCAGTTAAAGGAGAATTTTTACTCAATTGTACCTTGGTTGGCTTGGTTGGTTGGCTATCACCTTTGTTTGGCGCTAAAAAGCACTGTTGTGTTATTATTTGAAATGCAACAGAGCCATCACCTCATTAGCTTGAGTTTCTTGGATAAGCACGTTTTCTTACTTACCATCACGTAAGATGAAGGACAAGTGCAAACCCGATTATACTCACATAGAAATAATATTTAGAGACATTCGCCATCCACGCATGCTTTTATAAATGTCAGCATTTTAGCATTGCTTCCCTATTACTGTAATTACAATCAGTGGAAGAGTGTAAACTCTTCCAGTTAGATATTGCTGTAAAACACAATTTTGACGCTGTGTCATTTACAATGTTCCGAGTAATTAAGCACACTTGTAGCGTGTGCGTCACATGTTCGGAGACACTTTCACCACGGTTATGCCACTTCTAGTGCCTATTTATTTAGATTTCAGTGGTTGTATTGTATGGTGAGACTGCATCACCTCTATCCTAATCAGGGAACAATTTTCGTTCCGTTGTTCTTGTTTAAAACTCCTCTGTCTATTTTTATATAAATACCAGCTTATAATTTATGTTTCCTTTTATTTTGATACTAATTGTACTTTATTGTTTAGTATTTATTTGTTTGTAATAATAATAATCCGCAACGTATTTCATCTTCAAGTCATTTATTTGGCCCCTGCATTGAAAATAAAGTCATATCGACTGTCATGGGCAGGCCACATCGCTTGAAGAACCGATAACCGGTGGGGAGTAAAGGTTCTCGAGTGGCGACCACGTACCGGGAAACGTTTACCAGGCCGTCCCCCTACTAGATGGACCTACGACCTGGTTAGAGTCGCAGGGAGTCGCTGGATTCAGGTGGCTCGGGACCGGTTTATGAGGCGTACCATGAGGGACGGAGGAGACCTATGTCCAGCAGTGGACGTTTCCCGGCTGATGATGATGACTGTCATATAACATAATAATACACTGGACATACAACATAAGCTTCCCCAAGGTACGTCCACGGGGCAATGTGATCGCCAAATTCTGTGTCAATCTCATCTGTTTGGACCGTGGCTCTACACAGCAGACTCTGATTCGAGATTGTCTGGAAATTGGCCGCTCAAGTTGCCCTTTGTAGGGAGCTTTTTACCTGAGAATCACAATCCGCTTAACTCAATAACAAATTAAAATTTATAACTGAACCCTAACAGACAGTCTCCATGTACCTGACAAAATTGACTTACAGCAACTGGCGGCGCCGGGAGCCTAGAATTAGTTTCCTGCCCAAACTGAATTATTTATTATCCTCCATTCCCATTTTAATAACAATTTTAATAACCTCATTACAAACATAACTTAGTTTTCGTGACTAAAATATTCACTGAATGACCTTAATCAGTCAGACTACAAAATTTGCATACTAGAAAAGAGGATAAGGGTCAAACCTAGACCTGGATTACGAGAATAATATTTTTTCATCCGGTAAAGGAAAGTCTACGGTAGAACACGGATTTCATTTACAAATCACCACGAGGAACCGGTTTTCTATGACGGGATATGCCATAATCACCAAGCTTGAAAGTTGGAATGATGCCAGTGGTGTACGGGAGAGTACTTGTGGAGTTGTTGGAAACATGGCTTGCTTATAATCATCATCACAATCGGCTGCAACATTCTACTATTATCGGACTTTGATAATGATGGAATTTGCCATAATTTGACAGATGTTGTGTGCTGTCTGCTGGATAAATCCTGAAATTTTTTCGTAGGCACCTTTTCTAAAGCCGAAATCACATTGGTGTCTTTGTTTTGGTGGAACGCAAAAGTGCTATTAAGATTGTTGTTTAGCTGCAGATGTAGATAGAATAGTGATAGCCATACATACAATACAACCAGTCAAGTGTGAGTCGAACTCACGCACCGAGAGTTCCGTACAGAATATGAACAAGTAACAAAGCACTAGGAAGGACTATCTTAACTTTGTAATAAAAAACACAAGTTTCCAGTATTTTTTATATATATACTGGCAACAGAAATTCACATTCTGCAAAAATTTCACCTCTCTATTAAGGATCACAGTCACAGCCCGCTGAGCGGGCGCGGCGGACGGACAACGGATAGGCATAGTAATAGGGTTCAGTTGTTTCACCTCCGGATACGGAACCTGAGCCTTAAAATCACCGATCACCTTTTGCAACACCCAAGAAAAGAAAAAGGTTCAGATCGAAGCCCTATGGCTAGATACTAGACAGGATAGGTAAATCAATTAAAAGTGTGTATAACTCTTAATGACTCGGCACAGTACGCTCGCTGGCTGTACCCTCAATAAGCCTATACGCACGGGTACGCGTCTCTCTGCATACAAATGTGCTCTTCGGGAAAGTTCCGTGTCCCTTGAAAGCAAACTGTCAACACTCCCAAACAAGTGTAACAATCTAATAGTTGGTGTAGGAAGCAGGGTTTAGGTGTTCGATAGTTGCTTGGTCGAGTAGAGTAGCGAGGCTTTAGTTTATTTGAGAAATGCAGTGAATATCCAGATAGCTTTACTATTTGGTGGTTGATTGTTTGCAATGCATGGGCAAGAAGTTCGAGTTCTTACGCGGACAGTAATGGCGTGCGCCAAGCGTTTTCGTGTCAGCTTGGGCAAAAATGAACGAAGAGGATTTGGGAAGTCTGCATGCCTGTTGGATGTCCGTCGGATTTCCGTCTTTTCTCCTCTACAAGTTGCATTTCTTAACCGACTTGTGGGCAGGGACACTGATTATGTGCAATTTTTTGTCAATTTGGTTTAATAGGGTAAAAAAACAACATATTTCCGCCATTTTGAAAAATGACACAAAACTATAATTATCTTGATAATTTTCAAGTGCAACCCTGGTGGTAGGGCATTTTATGTTCGCCTGGCTAGTTGCCACCGTGTTACCTAAGTCTGCCGCCTAATTGTTGTGTTCAGGTATGACGGCTAGCAGAGCCATACACTTATTATTAGCTTGATGCTTCTGGGTTTATCATCATTTACAGGTGAGATAAAGGCCAAGCGCAACCCATTAAAAATAAAAATTCTAAACTCCTCAAACATCCTAGCTTAAAACTTTAAAAATACTGACAGCCAAAAATGTAGTAGGATCCAAAAGAGTTACAATATAAATAAACTTTGGTACGTCTGACCGGCAAAACATTCATACGATTGTGTTATCGTTTCAAGAAACCCATTGTTTATGTTTAGTCTAGTACTTGCTGCGTAAGCCATTGACAATGTACTTGCTGTAAACATATGCAGCAAATAAAAGTAATGAATTAAACTTTCTAAGTAGAAGGAGAGAACTTAGAGAGCAGAATACTAAAAGAAAAGTCAATCCGTTTAGCTCTCTTAGACTCTACACATTCGATAACTGTGTTAAAGCGAGTCTGGAGAAGTTTTGCTCAATACGTTCAAAAAAAAATTTTTTTTCTTCTCATGGCGTTGGAATTTTAAAACTACATAAAGTCATATGAATAACATTAAATTACCGCTTAATAAATAATTACATTTGTCAATATTCATGCATTCAATTACATTTTAAAGGTATTCAATGACGTCATAGTGGCATTGCATGCTTTTTATTCCTGTTAAATGTTTTCGTGTGATTAATTATGAAGTAAGCAGACAAAATCGCAGGAAAATGCTAGTGAATATAATAGTTCGATATTCAATAAATAACATGACAAGGATACGAACTTTTCAAAACCGCGACTTTCCGTGTAAACCAGTTAGTGCTTCTGCGTGCTGGTAGAGTCGAGTGTCTAAACAGGCCTTCAGAGCTTTTCGACAAACCAGCACACTTTAGTGATTGCAACATGGATTCGGGCGGTACTTATATTGGAAAGTTAAAGGGTCATTAGGCGGTACTTTAAAATATTAATGAGTTTCAGAATTTTCCACCTGAATTAGTATCTATGGATTATTAATTATTTTGTTACAAACTTTGTACTAATGGCGTGTAGCTAGTTGATAAATTTATAAACTGATATCGTTGATTCTAATTCTACGAACGGCTGGCGATGTACTTCGATGTTACAACAAATTACCAAACGAAATAAAGGAAATCAATTCTTTTCTTCTATACAAACGCGTTGTGAAACATCACATTTCTAAGGATTTTTTTGACATGTGAGCCCTCACCTAATGTCTATCACTTATTACTATTCGATCTCTATGGTCGTCGATTAAATTTGGGTTTGTGATTTGCTTTTCTGTATAAGATAGGTGGATTTCAATATCCAACCCACCCAATAGTTAAAATAATAATAATACTACCCACTGTATCTTGTATTTCACTATGTAAGTGAATTGTATTATGTTTTGTGAAATAAATGTCTTAAACCGTAAACCGTACATGTATAGCTTTATTGACTTTGTCCCTTGACGTGGAATTACCTGACAGGCTCTAATTTCCCCGATGCAACCTATTTAGAGCCCTTTAGACTAGACTGAATAAGTTATTTTTAGGCGTGTACCTATAAAATTGATAATTTGATTATGACTGAGAATTATATATTATAAGAATCAGTTGATCTTTTCGATAAACAGGAGCAATTGTTTAATCGTAGAATTTTATATTTTTCAAATTTATTCTTGTACTTGTGCTGTAAGATATTGCCACTTGCCTTTCATGATTCTAGGTCAATGGGAAGTACCTTATAGGTTTTGATTCTTAAACAGCCGTAGATTTTTGATGCATTGACCTAGACGCTTGACTTTGTCACAGCTCCAAGGAACTGTAGATTTACGTATTCGATATTAATTTCAACGTGATACCTGCACGCGTTCCTGAGACTTCATCAGTAGTAGATGCATGGGCAATTGGGCATGCTCCTTAAAATCCAAATTTTGTGAGTATGTGGATCTGGCAAGCTTCGTAAATCTCTTCAAGAACTACCTAAAACCAATGTGACGGCGATGCTGCTTCTTATTTCTGCTATCATTTTCAATGTGGCTTCTCCGCAGAATTATTGAACAAAGAGAACTAGAGAAGGCTAGAGGAGGGCTAGAGAACCACATGCTTTAGACCTAAGTCTTGACACACAGACAGACAGACAGACAGACAGACAAAGTAATCCTATAAGGGTTCCTTTTTTCCTTTACAGATACGGAACCCTAAAAATCAAGTCTTAATTACTCTCCGTTACGACGTAAAGGGCAAAACTACTTTGGATTAGTAAGGATTATAATGAGTATATATTTGTGTATTTCATTATACATACTGTTCATTATACATAGCTTAATGTCATTAATAAAGATCACACGAATATTATATACAGTTACACTCATTAATAGATCCTTGTGGTTGACAAATATGATTATGTGTCATGGCAGGGACCTCATTATAATAATTGAGTTGTAGGAATACACAGGGGGAGAATAATGCTGTCAAATACATGTCTTGTGCAAGCCGGTGTTGGCTTAATAACCCTATTGTCTCAGTTCTAGAACACTTTATAATGTTACAATTAAGACATTTCCAAAAATAGTTTTGTCCTTTTCACTATGTTACGATTTACAAAATAACCAAATGCGTGTCGGGCCACGCGCAGTGTAGAGTTCCGTAGTTGAACTGGTTTTATAAAATGTTATGAATGAAATTTGGACGAGATTTTCATTTTAATCACTCCAAGTATATTTTATAATGTGGTCGACTATATCTCGTTAACTTGTGAAGTAAACATAGTCGTGAGAGTTTTTCTTTCTAGTGTGAATTTTTCCAGATTTTTAAAAGCATCAATTTCGCAGATAGGGGGACGCTCGACTCTTCTCAAACGGATACCTTAATCGAAAAGTCATATTTCTAATACTTAAATAGGTCTGTGAGACATATTCAACGACACCTCCCAGAATGACGTGAAAAAAATATTTAATCTCTAAGTTACGTGTATAGGAGCGACTATAAAAATATTTTTCAAGATTTCATTCTACTACTTTGACGGCGTGATAAATATGTATATCCGTGACAAATTACAGCTTTCTAGTAGTAACAGTCTTTGAGTTAAGTTGCGGACGGACAGAGCGATACTATAAGGGTTCCTTGGTTGAATACGGAACCCTAAAAAAGAATGAAAATACTTCCATCTATTGATATTAAGTTTTAGAATTGCTATCGAAGTGTATTGTTATTGATTTGTTATCTCAGGAAAATTGAACAGGTAATCGTATAGGTAAAAATAAATCCGGTTTAAGTATAGAATATGAACTACCACGATGCCTATGTGGCCCACTGTTGGACATAGCCTCCCCTGATATATCGCCAGATTGGGCTTTCAATTACATTATTTTGTCTCATTAAAACTTTGTTAAGTATAAGTATAGTTAAACTGATCCATAAGTGTCCCTTTCAACAACAACTAACAAAATTGACAAAGTGTGAACTAAATCTCAAGTGTAATTTAAACCCAAGTAGTTAAAGGTAAAAGTTTGTTTGTATAAAGATTGTTAAACTTGTGGCTAAGTTAAATACAAAAGCGGCTGTATTCGTAAAAAGCAAGGTGTCGAGAAATGAATGATGAATGAATGAATGTTCTATAGCATGTAACGTTTAAAATACAAGAGCAAAGTCTATTTGAGCGTACCAGAAGAAGCACTTTAAAAAAAAACGGGCCTTGCAAGTTGGCACCGAGGGTTCCGTCTATGATATGGATAATTCAAATACGGATAATCATAAATATCTATATGCTGTACGAAATTTCTTTTAGAAATAAGCTGTTCCTTTTGTATATAATTTTCTGTTTTCGTGGTATGTAAATATTTTCCGTGTACAATAAACTGTTTAAATAAAATAAAAAAATAAGCGCATAATAATCCTCTAACAAATACGCCTAATTACACTTTTCGATTTAGTTTTGCTATTCGTCACTAGATGACGTTACTAATACAAGCACGTCTAAAACACGTATGTTGTGTGGGAGCCCCCGTAAATATATATCACGGTTCATAAGATACAGCCTGGTGACAGACGGACAGACGGACAGCAGAGTCTCAGTAATAGGGTCTCGTTGGTTACCATCTTGAGACGGAACCCTAAAAAACTGTGTTAAGAACCAATTGAAAAATGAAAGTTCCAACTTTTTTCCAATAAACTCTTTACTGAGTTCCGTGATTCCTGACTTCTGACACAGAGTAAGTACCGTATACAGATGTGTAACTTTGTTCTGAAGATTTTTTTAAATATATATATATATCAATATTCAAATTTCTTTGATCGGATATAACCTACGTTCTCAGTTGCCATTAATATCTCCATAACACCCTAGAAGCAGATTTTTTATTTTTCCAACGTAAAATTGGCAGCCTGTAGGTCATTCTGTAATTCTTCAGTGCTGAATCCACGTTGAAAGCATCATTCGAAAAATGACATTGAATGTAAGCTTTCGTGAGATGTTTTCAACGAGGTTACTTTACAGAGTAACACCAATTTAATCCTGTTTTTATATGCACCTAAAATAACACGTTTAAAGGCATGGTTTCTCTAGACGTACTCTATACTCTCTTTTCTTTGACAGCTCTGTCGGCCAACTGAACTGCAACAGGAGGGAGGTGTTCTATGGGCGGGAACGACCGATAGCTGCTAGTACAGAGCCCTCATTCGCGCGTTAACGCCGGTCGAGTTCGAACGTGCCCGGCTCTATCCAGTCGAGAATACGACCACGAAAACTTTACCGAACTTTCCGAACGTGCTCCGTCGAATTCGTAGCAGTGCGCAGTGTTTCGAATTGGATGCAATTTGTGCAGTTTATCCAGTGCCTGTGCGTGTGCTTTGTTTGGAACTTTACCGTTCTCCCGGATCGATTGGACATTTAAATAATGGATGAGATATTATACATTCATTGATGGGTAAGTTTATGTTAGAACTTTTGTGGCCCGCCGGCTGAGTTATGCCAGTTTAGTAGTTACTGGCAGTAATATGTTAATTATTCGGGCTTTTGGTATGGCGGTGAATTATAATGTACGCTGTTAAGGGGTCCGTACCTGAAAAGGAAAAAATTTACCCTTATAGAATTACTTTGTTGTCTTTCTGTCTGTCTGTCAAGAAGTTTTTCTCCGGAACACGTTTAGGTATCAAGTTGAAATTAATATCGAAGACGCAAACCTGCCGTCTCTTGAATCTGTGAAAAAATCAAACTTCTAGGTCAACGCAATAAAAGATTCTTAGAGACTGCAAGGGAACCAAAACTTTAATGCAACCTCCTGTTGACCTAGAATCCTGAAATTCGGCAAGTAGCTAGGTCTTACAACACAATCATAGGAATAAATCTGAAAACAAGGATATTTTATTGTTTATAAACTTAACTATGCAGTCGAACGCTATACATCGGGTATATAATGTAACTGCAAAGTAAAGTTAGTTCTTCGGTCGGACTTATATTTTTTGAAGAGCATGAATTTAAGGATGTTAATTATTCATATCCTGTACGGAGCCCACAGTGCGCGAGTCTAACTCGCACTTGACCGGTTTTTTGATATCAAATTGATAACGGTCGAATGTAATTGGAAAAGTAATTTTATTTCAACAGATTGGTATCGTAAAGAACATTATAAAATATTGTTTTTTAAGGTTCCGTACCCGAAAGGTTCATTTTTTCTGCAATGAAAGATCTGTTACTGACTTTGCTGCATATACTTGAACACAGTGCTAACCTGGAATACTGGAACGCTGTTTGGCGGCAGACTTAGGTAACAAGTTAGTAACTAGCCATACAGACATATAAAATGCCCTACCACCAATGGAACCGAGTGCCTATGCCTATACCCTCACTGGGAATCGAAGCCGGGATCTCTGGAGAGTCCAAAAGTGTAGCCATTAAGCCAAGGAGGCGGTTAAGACATCTACAGTTACTATCGTTACGAACGAGAAACGCCAAAACATGTAAGCGTACTTGTATGGCGAATCCTCGAGTTAATAAGGTAATATTATAACATAAAGGTATCAATGAAGATTACCTGTGAGAGAAGTAATTAATATAATATATTCAATACATTAAGGAATCATTCAACCTGCGTCTTTTCATCTCACTTCATTACGGAAGCAATATTACTTGCTAGCTTCCTTCGTCACTATATTTTATCCCCTTCATGTTAAATACCCATAAATTTATAAATAATTTGGAATGAAAACATACTGCCTTCATGTGATCATAGACAAGCCAACATCTGATTATAAACAATAAATATTTATACAACATGCATCTAGAAATATTTCTGGGTCCAAACATCCGATGAAAAAACTACACCCTTATAAAACCGTTATGTTGTCTGTCTGTCCGTCTGTCACAGCAACTACTGTAGCTATTGACTTGTTATTTTAAAACGGAGCTACTAGTTCAAGTGGGTTGTAATTTGAAATAGCTTAGCTTGTTCATTTTAAAACAGATTTTTGGGGTGCATAGTTTGACTTATCATGATAAATGTGTGTAAAATACTCTTCTCCCTCTCTATTTCTGAAGTTTCCAAAGTGAAAAATCTGTTTTGGTCACAGCAGACCCGCTTTTGTGTAAATAAATATTACAGAAAAACCTAACCGAGCTCGTCTTTAGTATAATTTTTGAGAAATCATAAAAAATCGTGACATTCAAACTTAGTTATGCGGTCGGGAAAATGGACCATATTTAAAAGTAATAATATATTTTCGTTTCTTTCAATGGTTCGGAACCCTTGATTTGCGAGCCCGACTCGCACTTGGCCGGTTTCTTTTTCTAAGTCCGTCTGGCTAGCTACCATATAATAAAACACAATGCCGCCTTATTAGCTTGATCACATGCCCTTACATTTATAGGTGACATGAAGGTCAAATGCGAATCTATTCTTTTATAAAAATACACCCACGGCAATACTTTGACTACAAGCATCTACAAGGCTACATTTTCACGTTTATTACGTAACAGCCTGAAAAAACAGAATATTACCGTCGTTACACGTTGACAAAAGAGATCAAACTTCCCGGTATTTGCCTGAAATCTCTCCACACGTGTAAACAGAGAAATGAGCGTTATATTTATTTATTTATCGGTGACGTAGTCGTGCCGTGCTTCATGGCTCGTTGGTGACAGCTCAGAGTTCAAACTGGGAGTCTTAAACACTAAAGGACAAAATGTATATTAAAATCTGAAAACCCGACTTCAAGATCAATATGACTTCATTGTAAACCAAATCATACGTCAAACAAATGGAAAAAATATTGAATAAATGCACAACAGGTGGTATTATCGCTAAGAGCAATATTAACCAGACAACCTTTGTGTACCGCCTCATTAGGTTGAGGCTTCTGGGTGCGCACGCTTACCATCCAACGGCCTTATCGCCACCATCAGGTGAGATGAAGGCCAAGTGCAAACCCATCCATATGTATACCCGTACCAAATTACAGCTTTATAGTAGTAAGAGTATCAGACGGGCAGACAGATAATACGAAACTATAAGGGTTCCTTACGGAACCCTAAAAAGTGACATAAATAGCCGTTATTTTTTATTGCGTTGATTTAGAAGTTCCAGTTTTCCATAGATCAAACAGATTGCAGATTTGAGTATTTGATATAAATATCAACTTCATACCTCCACGCATTCCTGAGAAAAAGGTTCTTGACACGCAGACGGACCACTAAGTAATCCTATAAGGGTTCTTTTTCTTTTTTGAGGATTGCGTACCTAAAAAGGTAATAAATAATAATTAAATGCTTGAATAAACACAAATATATTTAAATAATAAATACACATAGATACAAATACATACAAATAATTAGATATACTAATAATAATAATATATATTGAAGCGTCGGTGGCGCAGTGGATAAGGCGCGGACTCTCAATCTGAGGGTATTCAGGTTCGAATCCAGCCGTGTACCTATGAGTTGTTTTTCAATAACATCGTGAGGAAACCTGCATGTCTTGAACAGGCATGTGAATTCCGCCGATCTGCACTGGGCCCGCGTTGTGGACTATGTCCCATACACTCTCTGTAGGAGAGTAGGCCTGAGCCCCTCCAGTGGGGACATATGTAGGCTGTTGATGATGATTAATTAGATATACGATATTTTATGGTTTAGATGGTGCGACTTAAGGAGAGATTTGAATGTAACCATAGATTTGGCTTTTCTTATATCATCGGTTTCATGTTTTGTTTGTTGCGACTTCTGATAAATTTATCGATGCATCTGAACCCTTACAACGCATTACTTTTCCGGTCGTAGTCTGAGCAGCCGGTTGTTAAACTGTAAAACGTTTAACTTTCCTCAAGTCCGAAGCAACGTTAGTCAACATTCGCCAATTTATCGTATGCTCTCTCACGCTAACTCCATTGGAATATAAATCGATATTTTAACTTTAAACCAAAAAGAAGCTTTTATGCAATCATCAGGAAACGCTGTGCCTCCTTGCAGCGCCGCTGTCGAGGGAGCACAAACATCATCCTGAACGTACTCAGGTGGGACTCCCCGCTGGGACACTGGTCACGTCTGCACACTGCACGTGACTAGTGGCCTGGCAGAGGGTATGGTCTTGATCCGGCCAATTGCCATACTCGTATATGTAAATAATATATCATTACTAACACTTGGTTAAAATTGACTTTATTTTATTTACTTACAAAAATGTGTATTTTGTCTGATATAAATAAATAATAATTATAATAAACCTGCTGCTCCTAAGCGATATTCATTAGTCGGTAGAAGTTACTTACTAAAATTATTTTACCATGAAGATAAAAAGATAAAATATGATTGCTGACAGTGTGCAGGTCATCGGATTGTAATGTCGGGAAATGAGTATCATTAACATACAACTTCATTGCGAATCACAATTTTCATTTTTACATCTAGGCTTTTTCACTTGGCCTTCATTTCACCTGATGGTGACTATAAGTCCGTTGAATGGGAAGCGTGCGCACCCAGAAGCCTCAAGCCAATGAGGCACTGACTCTGCCTCTGCTACCTTTAAGAGGCTATGCTGTTGTCAAAACGCCCATACAAACGTAGTCCAGTCATATTTTGAGTATTAAGCTATGAAAATCTATGAAATTTTCAAGACACAATCTAGAAACAAATATCTGTGTCCGTGGTGAGTCAGATTTTCGTTTAAATATATACTTCCAGAGTTACAGGGCGTCAAAGTATTGTATTTTTCGGTAGTTAAAAGCCCCAACTTTGAACCTGATTTACAAGAGTATGAATCAATTTAGAACAATTTGGAAAAAACACCGACATCTGAAATTTCATTAGTATACTGTATTAAAAAAATGGTTACATAATATACTGTATCCTTCAAATGATCCCTGGACTACGAAACATCCAAATAACGGGTGGATAACATCGCATAATGTATGCTGTCTCACCGTACGCGCACGGGTAGGATAGGGCTCGGAGAGGGACAGCTACAAAACAATTTAACCTTGAAATCGACCACGTGGTCTTACCAACATAGCCTCTTAATACCAGAACACCACGGTTCTGCAACAACTGCTTTTTGGCGGCAGATTTAGTTAACTTGGTAGTAGCTAGTCAGAGGATATTAGAAAATGCCCTACCACCAACCAAACCGAGTACCGATAGGTACATCCACTGGGAATCAAACCCAGGACTTCAGGATTGCTAGTCCAAGCGTATAGCAACTAGGCCACCATATTTTCATTTCAAGCTTAAAATTTTATTATCACAATAATTTATAAAAATAATATCAATGATAATAAGTAATTCATTCAAAATTTACAAAAATCTATCTATCTACCAGATATACATAACAATTTAGCAGTAAGGCATAAACAAATATAACAAAATAACTAAGCCAAGGCCAAAGCAATATGCTGGTATGAACAAGACACAAAAAGCAATTACAATTTTAAATTTGAAACTGTTAGCAAAAATATCAATAATTTTGGTACTACTCAATAATACAGATAATTCCTCCCGATAAATCAGTGTATCGGGAACATAGCACATGCAAAACATTAATTACGTTATATTGTGCAACCATGCAAGTCTTGATAGGTGCTTGAAACTTGTTCCCGACATCGTTATTAAACAATGCAGCACTATTGTTGTCAGTTAGTTGGATCCATGCAGCTTAACTATGTCTAGCATGTAGAGCTTGGATTTGAGGTGGTAGTCACTAGCACAGATGATAACACTTAGATGACAGAGAGACTAATGGGAACTAATAAATCATTATCTGCAGAAGCGTTACCCTGCCGTAAACATCGTTGGCACACTCGTATTCCTACTAATTTTATAATTGTGAAAGTTTTTTTACGTCGTAACGGAAAGTCTGAATGATTTTTTATATATAAACGGATAGTTGAAAGCCCAGAAAAGGACGTAGGCTACTGTTGTGGCCTTCAATACTCAGTTCTTGAGAGGTTGGTCTAGGGTTTTATGATACACGCACTCACACACTAAACGACACATACCTTGACCAACGTTCCGCAGCGCCGGCTGACCAGAAATGGAAATTGCTCACATTTATCTCACTTCGTTAATACTAAGTTCGCAATTAAAGTTCGTTTTTTAAAATGAGAGCCCACTGAGACCTTTTACGTTGTAGTGTCCGGGAACGAATGACATGTTACTCGTCGTACTCAGGTGGCCGTGCGGCAAGCGCCGTCTAGCGGTGAAATGTGAAAACCAGTCGAAACAACTACTTTTATTCCGATCGAACAAGTAATTCCAGTGGGAGAATATCTGAAGTCCACGCGGACAAAGTCGCGTGCTAAACTAAGATCTACAAATAAGAATGGTTGACATGCCCTAGAACACAGTAGTTTTTCCAACAGCAGCGTTTTACTTCCGCTGGCAAAAAAATGGAATACCCCAGTTCTAGCTAGACTATTTTTGGGCAGTGTTGCGGATGATGATAAATCAGAAGTAAATGAGACGTATCTAACACTACGCTATTCATCACACGGCCTGTGATCAAGTATATTCATGGAAATGTTGCGGGTAATCTCAACAAATTGAAAATGTCATTGTTCACCTTAATTTAGGTTTACTTTGCAATTCCTCTAAATAGATCGCGTAGTATTCAAAACTGAAGCGAAAGTTATTGGCACAACATGATTGCGTACATCCAAAAGAGCGAACCGCAAATAGTTTTAGAAGTAATATATTAGAAGTATTTAAAGCGTAAATAATAAAATGAAATTTCTAACCAGAGTGCGGTTTAGTTCGCGCATTGCGGTGTTATTTCACGCGGCTCAGGTAGAATAAACTTTGCGCCTCGAATGCGGTTTATTTGATTTGGGCTGTCTGAGTCGGGATTTTGCAATTTCTCAGAAATGTATGTTTATGAATGAGTAATAAAGCCTTAGAAACATTTCTAGAAAACTAATATTTTGCGTTCGATCCGTTAAAATGATTCACATACGTTTGGAAAATTATTCTTTACTAGCACCTGCCCGCAGGTTCGCCCGCGTTGACTATAAATTTAATCCGTGGTCCTTCCTTGGACTTTCAACTATCCCACTACAAAAAATCAAGTCAGTTAAAATTTTCTGTTAGGCTGTGCATGTATGAAAAAATGTAATTTTCTGGTAATTTATCCCATGTTTTAATAGTCATTCTGCTATTCGGGACGAAGACAAATACAGCAAATTAAAAATAATGAAAATCGGTCCAGATTTTCTCGTGTTATAAGTGTTCGAACAGAACCGACTTTATTTTATATATTAAGACTAGCTTCTGCCCGCGACTTCGTCCGCGACACCCACCGGAAACATATGATATATTGTTTACAAAGAGATACTGAAGTGGGTATCACACGGGCACTTCAACTTGGCCCGTTCCAGAGTAAGCTGGAGGAGCAGGAAGGAAAAACAATAGTTATTGGTTTTGCAATGCTGCAAAATTGGCACGAGTTCTCATATTGAAACCCACGCTAGCAAAGGATTCTAGGATAGACACATGAGCGAAGCGAGTGGTTTAAAATAGAATCCTGGGCGTAGCGAGGGTTTCAAGGCTCGAGGTGCGAAATAAATAACTTTGCTGCCGAGCGAAATATACAACTTTTCATCTCACTACAGCGAGAATGATGGCAGATTAAAGGCAAACTGTTGAACCATAGCAAATATGTTTTTAAAATATTGTTCATTGATATACAATACTCTAAAGATGATACTTTTTTAAATCGTTAGAAAAAGTCAATTAAGGTTCATCATCGTCATGATTTGATTTAAAAAAGCTTTTCCGCGCAGATTTCTAATAATCTATTGATGAACTGTATCTAATTCTTCATCAACAACCGAAAAACGCGTGCCAAATCAAATAAACAGGATTTCCGGGGAACAGTTGAACGTATTAAACTTGATAACTGACCGGGCATACATCAGTTTAGAGACCACGCGATAACAAGGAATGTGCACAACTACGTGCTTACAGCAAGCACGCGTCCGTTAACAAAGTTCAACTAAAATGTTTCGAGTTGAGTCAAAGGTGAAGTTAGCAGCGTTGCCAACAGTTACTGCTATTTATATTTTCTCTTACTTAATTGTCTTACATATTTAATTGTTAATGGGAAATATGCTTTGAAGCTGAATTCCATTGTTAGTTTCTTTCATCGAAAAAAGGAACGCAAATAAAATTCTGCCCACAAGATTTCCCCCATGTTCAAGGCTATGTCATCATCATCAGCCGGGAAACGTCCACTGCTGGACATAGGCCTCCCTCATGGTACGCCACATCGACCGGTCCCGAGCCACCTGCATCCAGCGACTCCCTGCGACTCTAACCAGGTCGTCGGTCCATCTAGTAGGGGGACGGCCTGGTAGACGTTTCCCGGTACGTGGTCGCCACTCGAGAACCTTAGCATAGCATGAGATAGATGATTAGTCTTATTTTATTATTAGCCCTAGTTTTAGAATCTAGAAAATGTACATTATCTGTGACGTAAAAGTTTTTTATTATAAAAACCTGCATAAGTCCACTGTTGGATACGAGACTCCTCTTAAATACCCTTGTCATACTTTTCACAGGAGAAAACAAAATCGGCTGGACCGATTATGATGTTTTATTTTTGAAAAAAAAAACTTCACACCGAATCACACATTCAACCAAAAAATTAATTTCTCATACATTAACAACCTAACAGAAAGTCATGATGACTTGATTTTTGTAGAGGAATAGTTGAAAGGCCAAAGACATCGACAACTATTATCCCGATCGAACGAGTATTTGCGGGAAATCGCTGGATGTAAATGGCTCGGAACCGGTCAATGTGGCATACCACGGAGGAGAAGTTCCCGCGGGAAGAACTACTTCTTCCGTAACGCTTCCCTTGCTTCTTTGGTGTAGCAATGCGTGTACTCAGGTACGACGTAAAAAAATCATCTTATACATTTATGCCCAGTACTTTTAGACCGTCAAGCGAATGATTTCATTAGTTTAAAATTGCAGATTCTTCAACGTATTTTGGTTCGAGGCAGTTCTAAATAAACTCTTGGATCCATATATAAATCACCATCTAGGTTCATTCAATTACTGAGAGGTAGTCGAGTAGGTCTATGCGAGGACATTTGTGCAGATTGAATGCCCGTGGACTGGACAAAGAATACTGAAATAGTTCGACTAATTGAGTCCGGAATAGTCAATCGCCAATGTCGATGGCTAGACGTCTATCCGATGTATATTCAGAAAAAGGTCTCATTCCATTAAATATTACGTAAGGGTAAATGAGAAGGTAAATTCTTCGACGTGGAATTAAGTATTTTCGATTCTATTTTGACTTCAAATTCTATTGCTATGTCGCTATTGACTTATTAACAGATGCAGTCCAAAAGACACTAACTTCCTTCATAGATCGCCATTGCAAACTTCTTCATGAGGAGGCTTTCATCATCACGATTGTTAGGCTGCTCAGTGATTGCAGATATATGTTGTTGGTACTCGTACATAGATGCGTAGTCGCTTTTTACGATACCACGGTATTACCTGTCATTATTACACCATAAAATGATATATTCTATGGTCGGATCACAAGTTTACAATTGGGTTTGTATTTTGCTCCTATTTTCAACCTTCAAAAAAGGAGGAGTTTCTCAATTCAACGCGTATGTTTTTTATGTGTGTTATTCGTACGTGATAACTCCGGCAATAGTTAACCGATTTTGATAATTCTTTTTTGTCTGGAAGAGCATACTTCAGAGGTGGTTCCATATATTTTTTTTTCGAAACTGATTGATCGCTCTTTGAGAAAATCAACAAAAACAAAAAATTTTAGGCAATTGAAGTCGGTGTTTCGTACTTTTTGAACGCATTAATTATTATAGTAAACGAAAGTAAGAATAGAATGGAATGTAAAATGTTCCATTAAATAGTGGTCATGATTTTGGTCACACTGGTTATGTTTTATTTAATTACAAGCTTTTTACTACCGAAACCAATACACGGGATCACTTTATATTAGGACAAAAATATCATTTAGCATGTCATAAGCTACAAGCGACTCAAGTTTCATCAAAATTGATTCAGCCGTGAAAAGTCAACAAATACATAGCTTACTTCCGAATTCAAAAATTGCTAGCGTTCTGCCCGCGATTTTATTCGTGTGGACTTCAGAAGTTACCCCACATGAACCACTGTCCCGAACGGGATAAAACGTAGCCCATGTCTTTAGCCAGCAATTCAACTATGCCTGTACAAAAAATCTCGTCATTCTGACGCTCGGTTTCGTCGTAACAGAATGACAAACAAAGGCACTCACTTTCAGAATGATGGAAGCATGCTATATTTATCAGGGGTTTAAAAAGTACATTAAAAACTCAGTCCTGTACCTTTGAAGTCATACAACAGGGGCTTTAGCAACCTTTTATTGCGTGTTAAATGTACTTTAAACAGGAAGAAAGATCAACGTGTAAAGGAACATTCGTTCCAGCGAGTTTCATTCAAGTGTTGACTTAGGTGGGTGTTTTACACAGGGGGTTTAAAGCTTTTGAGTGCGCGAAAACTTGAGCTAATTTACATAGGAAACCTTGCGTAATTTATGAACCCGGCGGAGAGGAGCTAGGTAGGTCAGGTTCCCACATACCAATACATGCACTAGTGTGGGGTCTGCCGTATTTCTCAACACACCACAATCAGACCTTTTGGTAGCGATGTGTTTGTGAATATTCATTTTCATATTTTCCCCTTATTCTCTACGTTGAAACAAATCCTAAGTATTATTTAGTCATATATAGAAATGGTTTGAGTTGATCATTTTACCCATGCCCTTACGGTTCACAATAGAACCGGTGACGCTGGAGATCTAAACGATGGTGGGACGAACCGGGAATCGTTCCCTACCGACGACGTTAGGGATTTTAGAGGAAGAACTAGGGATGATAGGGAATATGCTAGCCTTTACCCAGCAGTGGAACATATTTATAAAGTTATGTTTATTTATAAATCGTGATTACCAATTATTCTTTCATGGATAATAATATATTTTTCTAGGGTTCTGTACCCAAAGGGTGACCAACGACACCCTATTATTAAGCCTCCGTTGTCCTTCTGCCTGTCAGCGGGCTCTACGTATATACTCGTAGACAGCTGAATTTTTTCAGAATGTGTGTTTCTGTTGCCGCTTGGCATAAGTTACAACAAATAATAAAAATAAATAAAAAATTAACGGAAGATTTCCTACTAATAACGTATTTTTTGGGCTTTCGCATGAAACGCATATATAGTTTGTATTGCTACTCGTATATTCACAAAAAAATTTGTATTGTCAGTGGAAGTGATAAGAAGGCGTGCTAAAATACAAACATTAAAAAACATGTACTGAATTCTAAAATGGAATAATGCGTATAGGATTTAGGTTATGGTGTGACATACAAGGTACACCTTACTGATATACATACTACGTACGGCTAAATAAATAAATACACCCTGTAAACTAGGTATGTCTGGGCGGTGACAGTCGATTATTGAGTTGTAAACTTAAATACAGTGAGGTGTTTGCGTTCGATATCTTGATTCTAGAATGTGAGCGGTGCGAACGATTTGATGTAGTTATATTACGATCCCTCTAGTATGAGGTATACGAGTATCATCATCATCGGACGGGAAACGTCCACTGCTGGACATCGAGCCACCTGAATCTAGCGACTCCCCGCAACCTTCACCAAGTCGTCGGTCTATCTAGTAGTGGGACGGCTTGGTAAAATTTTCCCGGTACGTGGTCGCCACTGGAGAACTTGTACTCCCCATCGGTTACTTGTTCTTCAAGCGATGTGACCTGTCCATCGCCACGTCAGCTCACTGAATCTTTGAGCTATGTCGATGACCATAGTTCGTCTACGGATTTACATATATGGTCGTATGTAAACGCGTGCCGGGCCGATTTCCTCAATACAAGGTCCGACGACCTGGTAAAGGTTGCAGGGAGCCACTGAAAGCAAGCGACTCGGGAACGGTCGCTCAGGCGTACGATAGGGGAGGCCTAGTTTGTTTAGCAGTGGACGTTTCCTGGCGGGTGGTGATGTTATTTTGCGATTTTTAGTTTTTATTTTTAGTCCTCGTCAAACAATGAGTGCAATATCTTGAGGCGTCTAGGTGAGAATGCTTCCATCCCACGTCCATCTTCAGGTGAGATGATGATGATGACTGCCAAATGCAAGTCCATTTTAAATAATATGGTAATCAATGTATGTTACACCTTCCAGTTGTATTTTGTGCTCGTTAGCAGGTCACCTTAATTTGAAAGTCTTATTTTTCCGTTACCCTTCAGCGGGCCCATTGAAAATCAATTTCCGGCTTCTTAACAACATTATGGTGTTCCCGTCACCGATGATTGATATACAACTTCAGATTACGTCACAGATTTTATACTTACAAGGTATTTTATCCGGGACTCTTACTGGATATTTTTTGTTCGTCTTTCTTAGCGTAGTTTTTACAAATGGCTTGGAATTATTCAAGTCTGTTTCAGGTTTCAGCTTGATGTAGGAAGTTAAAACTACAGAACTTTCAGTCTGCTATAGTTTTTGATTTTGTAACTTTTATGTATGTGATTTCGTTGTTCTACTAGCTTTTATCGGCTTGGTGGTCTGTGGTGTATCTTTATTGATTTTAGTTTCTGATTTTTATTAAAATTTGACTTTACCGTAGCCATATTGGTATCGCTCATGGGGATGAGCAACAGTTTGTGTTGTTTGGGTGATTTTTAAAGTAAACGCATGTGGAGCCGTGGACCACCATATTTTCCCTATTCCCCGTGGACAATTTTAATCTCCAACAATGTAATGTATCCCAAGCAAGTTCCAGGAAAAATATACGAACGAGTTCTTATCATATAATCCAGCCGGTTGGGCTCGAAACGAATCAAAGCCGGCTCAAACCTTTTCAGGCCATCTAATCAATTGGAGATGGCCGCAGGGCCGGAGGTAAACCATTAAGATCTAAGCACATTCGATCCCAGAGTAAAAATAAAATGATTCCGCCTATGTACCAATGATGTTCATTTTAATTTATTTTATGTACAACCATGGTTGAATTTGATTGAGCGAATATTGGGAATCAAGCGCCAAATGTTATTTAAAGGCGTGTGATGTAATCCTACTAAAATTATAAGTGTGAAAGTTTGGATGTTTAGATGTTTGGATGTTTGTGACGCTTTCACGGAAAAACTACTGAATGGATTTGAATGAAACTTTACAATAATATAGCTTATACATCAGAATAACATATAGGCTATAATTTCTAAAGACATATTGTGCAAATTGTCCAAAATTACACTTATAATATTAGTAGGATTACATGGGCAATTTTGGCATAACAAAAACGCGTTGCCTAACAACCGACCATAGAATATGTAAATTCGTATATACAAACTTTCGCGTTTATAATTTTGGTATGAAGAATGTACTACGTCAGATATTGAAATTTATTTTGTTTCTTTAAATTATTAGACTACGTAACAGAATAAACACTATTTTGTACCTTATGCTGTATAATAATTTGTCACATACGTCACCTGTGCCTATCGAACAAGTAGAATACATCCTGAAGTACACGCGGACAAAGTCGCGGGCGGAAGCTAGTGTGACATAAGCCTGAGTGACTTATTACTAAGATAACAAGTTTATGGAAAAAAATGTTACTCTTTTTTTTTCTCGTCAAAACTTTTTAATATTTTTTTTCTTCAAGCATATAAAACTAATTTAATCTACGTCTATACGTTTTGCTTTCTTTTAAAAAGTAAATTTTTTTAAATGGTCGTCTTTTTACAAGTTTATTAAATATTTTCGGAAGGCATCAACTCAAATAATTAACGCGTTCAAAAAGAACTAAAAACCGATTTCAATTGCCTTAAAATTCTTCACCATTAGAGGTAGAATTATCTGGGTACATATTTGGTTTTTGATGAGTGTTTAATATATTTCAATCATCAAAATCGATTCACAACTGGCGGAGTTATCGCGTACCATACATTAGAAAATGTACAGTCGAATTGAGAACCCTCCTCCTTTTTAAAACCAGTTTAAAAAAAGCTAGAGTTTCTTCTAAGGTTTCTGTCATTTGAAAAATACTGCTGCAGAGCCATAATTCTGAAAGGAAATAGGGTAATATTTGTATGGCAAAATTGCACTGGGGTTGCCTCTTAATACAATACTGAAATGGAATTTTAATCGAGACGATATCTCGACCCTACCCAATAAACTAAACATTTGTAGAGACGCTTATATAACCAAGTCGCAAAACAAACGGCCATTCCATGTGGTCCCTTTTATCTAATTGAGTCTCGTCTATGTAGCTGTCACAGCAAACATAACCTTCTAAATTCGTTAACGGAGTCGTCCTCTAAACAAAGGATTTATTGACCCCCGGCAATAAGTCGGCCGAGTACAGTCGCGGTCAATTGATTAAACGGAGCAATTAAGCAATCGAGTGAATGGCGGGCGATCGTCGCAAATGAGCGCGGGCGCAGGGTCCTCTCTGCTCGTTAGCATCAAGCGCTGACAGTTGTATTGTCTAATCAAGTGTTGCAAGCTTCGGTTCTTGCTGCTTTGGCAGCAAATACAAAGAGAATCTGTTACCGAATTCACACATCACGGTATTGTTAAATGCCGAACTCATTGAAAGTGAGTAGATTTTGAAATAAATTAAATATGTCTGTCATGTCATAACAGCCTGTGTAGTTTAGTTGTGGTTTTATCTTTGGAAAAACGTATTAAAGGGTGCCAAACCAAACTGGTATAATAATGCTAGCGGCTCTGTGAGATGTAGACCCCGCGAGTCTGTCTAAATGTTCACTACACCAAAGCAAAAGTAGTTCTTTTTAAACTAATTTCCATCCCTTAACACGTTCCCCTCTGTCCTCTTGAAGTTTTTGCGTCTTAATAAGAATCAAAAATACTTGTGCCTTTTTGGAACATGATTTTTTGATGGATTATTTTACGATTTCATCCTTCATATCTCCGCTATTTTGAAAAATTTCAAAAACCTAAACCGATTAAAAATTCATATAATTATCAAACTTGCTTACAAAATTTTACGAGAATCGGTTGAAAAATGCGATCTGGCAGAGAACAGCCGGACATCCACCGTCCGGATATACGAAAGCATATTTTCATCTTATCCTGTAGGTTGTAAGGTCAAAGACCGACCTCACATCACAAACCCTAGTGTCAGAGTTGTTGAGACGCCATCTATAGAGGCCTCTGACATGGCTCATGTAGCCACTAGAAAAGCTGAAACGGAGACGTTTCGCTCGCGCTTCGTTTTTTACCCTCTGGGTACGGAACCCTAAAAAAGAAACAACAGTTCAGTAAACCTATTTGTGTTGTTAGCAAATATGTCGTTATTTCAAGCTATTTTGAAACATCTGAGAGTAATATAATTGATAGGCGTTCAGAACTAAACCCGATGCAACTAAGTTGTACGAATATACTTAAGGGGCATGGACTTTATAAGAGAACATTTAATTTATTAATAATAATTGTACTTTTGATTGTGATTGTTTGAATACCTATACTTGTATCAATGTGATGGATGCTTTAGTGAAAATTCGTTTTAGTTTTAGCCTCCGACACAAAAGAGTACGAGTCGAAACAGTTTAAAAAAATTATATTTATTAACTATAATTTAATATATTTTATTAATATTAACTAGTCATGAGAATTGAATGTAAATTTATTAATATAAGGTCATGAAAATGTATTTAAAGCAACACTAGGAAGAGCAGGGCCTCCTGACACAAGTCATCTGTACTTAAGAGGAGGTCCGGAAAGTATTGTATAGAATCCTGTCCTTTTATGAAAAATAAACTATTTTATTTATTTAGAGGGGTGGTGTTAGTTTGAAGTCTATGTGTTGCTTCGTTGCATGCGTCTCATTAGAGCGCCATTAGCTTGAGACCTGGGTGAGCACGTTTTTAATATTAGACGGCTTTATCAAGGTCAAGTGGAAATTCAATGCATTTTTTATTTCAGAAGGACGGACGGATCGGGATGGTTCTTAGCTATGTTTGATGGAAATATGTTCAGCCATTAAGAGGGTATGCTGTTGTCAAAGCGCCCATACAAACGTAGTCCAGTCATATTTTGAGTATTAAGCTATGAAAATCTATGAAATTTTCAAGACACAATCTAGAAACAAATATCTGTGTCGGTGGTGAGTCAGATTTTCGTTTAAATATATACTTCCAGAGTTACAGGGCGTCAAAGTATTGTATTTTTCTGTAATAAAAAGCCCCAACTTTGAACCTGATTTACAAGAGTATGAATCAATTTAGAACAATTTGGAAAAACCACCGACATCTGAAATTTCATTAGTATACTGTATTAAAAAAATTGTTACATAATATACTGTATCCTTCAAATGATCCCTGGACTACGAAACATCCAAATAACGGGTGGATAACATCGCGTAATGTATGCTGTCTCACCGTACGCGCTCGGGTAGGATAGGGCTCGGATAGGGACAGCTACAAAACAATCCAAATTTGAACGCGGCCACGTGGTCTAACCAACATAGTCTCTTAAGCCCATAAAGTGGGTATAAAACATTCGGTCGTTCGTTGCAGAAACTGCTAAGGATCGTTTCACATCAACGTGGTGTACCGTAAACATACGCTGGTATAAACCGGATAAGTTGATAGGGCCATGAATCGTCGCGGGCGGGTCTGCTGCGAATTATTCTAAAATTAGTCGATGTATATCGACGGACAGTCACGACTTGTGCCAAACGACTGTGACATCCGCCCGATCAAAGTGATCGAAACTGGCTCGATGCGAGCCATCCACTTTATTGCTCGACTGTACATGACTGTACCTAAGTGGAGTATTTGAGAGTAGCGGACTCACTGGATAGGTGGGGTTTAAAAATCTACTCGATGTCAAATTTTACTTCCAATGTTTGTGAACAGGGTTGGTGATAGAGATTGTACACTCGTGTACAAAAATATGTATCCACTTTTGAACCAAGTCACAGTTACTCATGTCATTTAAAGGTGAATGTGACATGGTTCAAAAGTGGATACATATTTTTTTACTCGAGTGTACCTCTGTCCGGGCTAGCTACCACCGTGTAATCTAAGTCTGCCGCCAAAAATTTGAAGATTCTGAGTAGTTCGTCTCTTATCATCCTGTGAGATGATGCCAAGTGCGATATTGACGTTGTCTTATAAAGCGAATGCCTTTTGTTAATAGGAGACAACTTTATTTCAGGATAGACATCCGATGTCAGGGTTTTCCTTTTCGTGCTCTATGTTGCATTAACTGTTTAGTTTAGGGAGTGCAGCTAGTGATGTCACACTATGTCTATAAATAGATTTGATTAAGTGACGCTTGTCATAAATTGGCTGCAAACTGACCAATGGGCGCCTGGATACAGCCTGTGATATAGACAAAAGTAATAATAATAATGAATATGTCACTTGACAGCTTATTATAACTTGTCTACGAGCGTAGAGAAAGAAATTCCTTTGTCTATGGTTGCTACAAAAATATTCCGGTGCGTCAATTGGGTATCTCCATTGCGACACAGGCCAGACACTTCAACCAAATGTCGTGATATCGGTTCCTGTGCTCATACATTGGATGGATTACGTTTGTATACACGCGCAAGACTGAGTAAATTCACGCACGCCATATTACCGATCCTTGAGCGGGTCACTCTCTTGCGGGGAGAGGTGAGGTACATAGGAACAAGTAAGAGTGGATGTGTCATGGTTCAAAAGTGGATAAATATTTTTGTACTTGAGTGTACATTATGTTCCTTATTGATTGCTTATTAATCCCCCGCTGTTCGCCCAGTACTTGCGCCACCAGTCGCACTGCAGACCGAAGCGTGGCAAGCGCCATTCTGTATAATTGACTCCGGCAGAGTTGAATGAATTGCACGCTATCCCGGGACAATATGCTTTTTATGCGAACGCAAAACCGAAATAAGTGCATTCTACGATCGGATTCCCCGTACTTTAAATGATAATTTATATACGACTGTACTCAACGTAATGAATGTTGAATGGAGTTTTAATTATTTATAGGCTGACGGCTTGTCGCCGTGAATGTACAAGTTTGTTGAAACAAAAGGACTGGCCTACTCTAATGACCTAATTGTCTACTAACACAGAGCATCGTGTTAAATTAATTCAATAGCGAACTTTACGTGCTCTGCCCTTATGTATGTTTTAATTTATTTCGGTAAAGAAGGAGCCTTTTTAGGTCTTTTACATAAAACGTATGGAAATAAGATATATGTATATTTTTTCTATATTTACCAAATATCTAAACTACTTGCAAAGTCTTTTGGCTAGCTGGCCACTAGCGAAAATATATTTAAACTTCGAATTTAAGCTTCGCTCTTGTTTTTATTCTTATTAATATCTGATAATAATATTGCCCCTTTGTTATGAAGAAAAATGTGTATAAATATATGTCAATTGTCGTTTAATAGTGAATAATATGATGTTAATGGTCTTAATTCAAATTAAATTTTCATAGGTCTTTCTGATAATCCTTACAAAATATAAACTTGCAAGGTGTTTCCATTTTTCTGATGAGAAGTTTAAAATTTTTCGTTCTAATATTATTGTGTGTTAGACGTATTGTTGAAAATATTGTTATCTATTTATGTTTCTAGAATGAGATCAAAATTTGATAGTAAAGCCCGTCGTAGTTCGCCTTTATTAAATGCCGCCCTGGCACACGCCAACTCTAATCAAATGATGCCGCCGCGACATCAAAGCAGGCCGACTGGTGAGACAGGCTGGTGAATTTGGCAATTTATATCAAGGCATCGCAGTGAGGTTAATGGTGCCTGCTGTGTGTATAGAAATATTTTATATCGGTCACGTTTTATTTTGTCTATGAAATTATTTTTGCTGCCCAATTTAAATTATTAGTATTATTTAATACTCGTTTTTAAAAATTAAATCGCCACATATTTCCTTCGGGTGTACTGAGACTATCTAAGCGGAAGAACTCTGCGTACCATCAGGGCTGCACGAAACAGAAACAACATGGAAAGCCGATAGGTGTAGGCACACCACACGACGCCCGCCGGCCGTTATCCAAAAAGGCCATACGCCCAAAGGTCGAGAGGCAACTTTTCCATATGGAGCGGCCACATCCCAATGTTGTGTTACAGCAATTAATCCCTTGCCGACGTTGACTGTCAAAGCTGTAGACACGGGTGCCTGTGCTGTAAAAAGTAGGTCCCTCGTCTTCTATTAGTAGTATTGCAAGTTTCTTTAACTTTATTGTTAAATGTTATCAGTTGTCTTCTCAATACTTTGCGAGGTTTTTATTAGTTACAACGTACAAGGCAGTGATGCAACCAAAATAAAATCAGAAGTGCTGCACTTGATTTTATTCGTAGAAGCAGCCAATGATTTTTGTTATATGTGCAGTGAAAAATGTAGAAGCGCTGACCTGTTTCATGAAATTGCTGAAGGATCTGGACAGTTTACTATTGCACACAAGGCATCTTGTTACCCGTTTGACTAAGGTTTTGTTTAAAGTAGACCTATTTTCATTAATTTTAACGTTTGTTGCTTCACTTACTTCAGTCTTTTCAATGTGTGATAGGTGTGCAAAGCAAGTGCATTTTGAACCTTAAAATCCTGCTTCTCACGAAGTATGAACCGTGTACGTTGCGCGTCCAAGATTTTTGTCAAGTCACTGACAGCGGGAGGGTGCCGATGCCGTGCCGGCCACATGTCGGCAGCCCATTAAACTGAGCACCCTAACAAAAAATAATTACTTCACCAAATACACTTACGGGTCTAAACTCTCACAATTTGTTAGCGGCAACCATCGGCGTCGCCGCGACCCGATCAAATTAAAACCCACGATCAATTTTATTGTAACTCCGTAACCGTATGTTTGCAAACAGCGGCTTACGTCGCGTCCTTTAAGTGTCAAAGATCTAGCACACTTATAATCCTCTGGTCTGTACTTGTATTTTACGAAAAATAATTAAAGCGTTCAAAAAGAACTAAAAATCGACATCAACTGCCTTAAAAATGTTCATCTTAAGAGGTAGAATTATCTGGGCACATATTTGGTTTTTGTTGATTTTTTCAAAAAGCGCTTTTCCTCTGAAGTCTCTTCTACCAAACAAAAAAGTATCATCAAAATCGGTTTAACTTTGGCGGAGTTATCGCGTAACATTCATTAGAAAATCGTCTGAATTCTCAATGCTTAAATCGTTTTTAGGGTTCCGTAGTCAAATGGCAAAAAACGGAACCATTATGGATTCGTCATGTCTGTCTGTACGTCACAGCCACTATTTTCCGAAACTATAAGAACTATACTGTTGAAACTTGGTAAGTAGATGAATTCTATGAACTTGAAGACAGACAGACAGGCATGACGAATTCATAAGGGTTCTGTTTTTGCCATTTGGCTACGGAACCCTAAAATTTAAGTATAAAATAAAAGCTATAAATTGTTCTAGTCAATCTTCATTTGTAACAACTTGGCCTTTATTCCTTTCCTTATTGTTTAGGGAGTTTGTGAACAGTAGCTTATTTATCCATGACAGTATAACAATCAATTACAATCATGGGGATAAAAATAGAATATTATTTTTTATAACCCACGCAACGTTACATAGTTAAACATTACAAGTTCCAAAGAAATCTTATTATCAATTTTTCTTATTTTAGCCGGGATAGATTGCGATTTATAAGTATTTTTTGTTCAAACTGGAAAATAAACTTGGCCGATAAAGTAGAGAAAGCCGTTTACGTAAGGGAAAATTCAAAAGAAATTCAAAAGGGTTTGCTGTGAGTTGAGATTTATTATCGAATGCCTTTTCATTTTTAGACCCCAAAGCTGTCTTATGTTACCTAACTTTCAATACCTAATCTAGAAAAACAACCTTTTGTGAGAGAATTTTTAAATTACAATTTTGCCGGGTTCGATTCCCAGTGGGTACCATACCATGTCGGTACTCGGTTTGGTTGGTGGTAGGTTTCTATGTCTGCTTGGTTAACTACCACCATGTTAAATAAGTCTGCCGCCGAACTGCAGTGTTAATAGCACTTTTGTGTTCGGGTATGAAGGTAGCAGAGCCAGCGCCACTAAGCTTCAGGCTTTCAGTGCGCACGCTTACGCCAACGGCCTTATCGTCACTTATCATGAGGTAGGATGAAGACCAAATGCAAACCCATTATACATTAAAGAACTGAGCAAGTGCGAGTCGGATTCGTGCACCGGGGGTTTCGTATAGAATGTGAATAATTAACATACTTAAAATCATAAATAATAGGTACGGTATTATAATGCACCCAATAAAGATCTACCGATAATGTTAGTCCGATTGAAGAACCAAATTTAATTTGCGGTTACATTACATACCCGATGTATGGATTTCAACTGCAAAGTTAAGTTTGTAAACGTAAAAAACCTATTTTTTTAGTGTTCTAATTAAAAAAGCCTGGTTTCTAGATTTATTCCTATGGTTGTGCTGTATGACCTTATTACCAAATTTCAGGATTCTTGGGCTATGAGACAGATGGGTGGACAACAGGGTGATCCTACTAAGGGCTCATTTTTTTCTTTTGAGATATGGAACCCTAAAAATACCTCTCACAGAAATAGCTTTCTTATCGATAAGGCTGCCTATGTAAGCTAATCCATTATTATAAACATTTGAAAGAGCCATAAAGAGTATTTCATCCATTATTTAGTTAAACAATGGTTAGTATGGCGTAGATAACTCTCGCCATACTTTATTAAGTTATTAAGGACACACACGAAACCCCCTTGATTAACACAAAGGGTGGCGTCGTAATTTACTTATTCAGCCAATTTAAAATGGCAGTTAAGTTTCTCTCACAAAACAGGGCGTACGGACCATTAGGTCGACATATTGCCCCATTACGGGTTATTGGAAATTAAAAGTGTATCAGATGTAATGCGGATAATGATACGGGTTAACCCTAGAGCGGCAGATGGAGAACCTTCACGAAAATCCCTTTTTTATAACCGGTCAACCAAAAGAACGTATGGGCTCCACGTTCCACCACTACTTAGTTGACATTCCACCATTTCGCACGGAGTGGAATTCCCTGCCATTTCTCGAGCGATACAATCTGGACCTCTTCAAGGTTATTTATTGTTGGTCATTGTTTCGATATGAGCGACTCGTTAGCTCTCGACTTAAGTGAGCAAGCTGTACATGCAATGGCCTTATACCATCAGGTAATATAAAAGCCAAGAGCAAACTTGAAATAAATACATGAAAAACATTATATAACACATCTAATCGGATCTAGTAAGAAGTAAACTGTGGGAACTAATCAATTTGTATCACGAAATACAAGTGGTGATAACATCTGGCCAGTCCAAAGTTGTTTGTACCCGGACAGGCGTCGAGGGTTGGGTCCAACAACTTCGCTACCGCAGAAGTAGCGCCGCTACAAAAGGACACAAACTACGAATCCGTATATCTTGATTTAGATTTTAGCGCATTCAAGCCTTAATGACGTCACTGGAGTGTTAGATGGTCCAATTCCCACATCGATAATCCGTTTCGGCTCGAGTTTTCGACTTTATAATATAACCTACCCGTGTTTTGAAGGGGTGTCGTAGACGTATTTGGCCTATGTAAATACGACCATGCCTCTGAATTTCGAGCATAGCTGAAGGGAACAAGTAGTTCATAAGTTAATATAGTATATTGTATGTATGACTATTAATATATGTTTATATTTTGTATCTTGTGTTTATGTAGTCGTATATTGTATTTAGATATAATAAATGTACTTACACGATTTATGATATTAAATGTTCTCGAGTGGAGACCACGCCTAGGCAAACGTAGTGTAGGACGTCCCCCGGCGAGGTGGGAAGTCGACTTACGTAGGGTAGCTGGATGTGAATGGTTGCAGAGAGCAAAGAACCGAATTGAGTGTCGCACTCTGGGAGAGGCCTATGTCCAGCAGTGGACTGCCACAGGCTGTACATGGTGATGGTGGTGATGAAATGTACACGCCTGACTGTTTTCCTCTCTTCACTATTTCTCTCTTGACCCAGGACTGCTGGAAGATATTTATTATAGAATAAGTGGTTCCTTTTGTTTATATTTTCTTTGTGCAATAAATTGTGATATAAGATAAATTAATAAAAATATAAACAAATAAACCTGAAATGTCTACATTTAAATTATATTACATTAAAACCGCCATTCTGCTTTAGAAACTGAAGAAATAAAAGTGAATTTTTAAAAGTTTATCAGAAAAAACCCACAAGTGCTTTTAATCCGTATTGTTTAGAATTCTTTCTAAAATTAAACGAACTACTTTCAATTGAACTATGGTAGTCTCGTCGTTTCCTCTCGTCTTATCATCCCCGTCTCTGCAAGATCTTATGGCAGCATCCATCCAATCCATTTGGGTACAACGCAGTCCTGCCGTTTGAATAGTCAAGTGCTCAGAGTGGCGTCCTTCTCGCTTGTTTGCTTTGAATTCGTAACTCCTGGAGGCAAAAATAACATGAGTCGTGTTTGCAACAACATTTGCCCCAATACGATGTTATTTTATAAACAAATTAGAAGTGGAAAAACTCATGTAAAAAGCTCAAGTGTTTTAGTGACTTGCAGAATTGATGCAATGTCTATATAATCTTTGTTTATCGGAACAAAATAGTGCCACTAGAGTAAATTTACGACAGATGTAAAACAATAAGGTGGTATACAACCCGCTAAGATATTAAATTCTGTTGTTTATTTTTGAATAGCTTTTGTTACTAGCACTGTTTGGCGTATAAAAGGTAACAAAACCAGTGCATTATTAAATCGAGGTACGTGTGCACGGTTACCATCTAATGGCCTTATCGTCACTTGTCATCTGTCAAGATGACGGTCAAGTGAAAACCTGTCGTACATTAAATAACCGACCACGTGTGAGTCGCACCCGCACCGAGGGTTCCGCACAGAATATTTATGATAAGCATACTTAAAATCACAAATAATAGGTGTAGTGATATGCATCCAACAATTCTCTACTGAAAATGTAAATCCAATTGAATAACCAACTTTGCTTTGCAGTTACATTACATACCCGATGTATGGCTTTTAACTACGAAGTTAAAGTAAACATAAAAATCATGTTTGTTGTTTTGTAGCTCCCATTAAATATTTGTTTTATTTTAATTTAATCATCTATTTTAAAGTGACTATTATATAAGCAAACATTCTGTGAATATTTCAAGCGTCTACCTGTTGCCGTTATCAAAATCGAGCAAAAATAGTATTTGTTCTTATAGCGGCAACAGAATTAAATCATCTGTGAAAATTTCAACTGCCTTACCATCACGGTTCATGAGATACAGCCTGGTGACAGATGGACAGCGGAGTCTTAGTAATAGGGTCCCGGTTTACCCTTTGCGTACTAAACCCTAAAAACAGATAGTGTAAAGTCGAAACTATAGAGTAAAAATATCAATGTCTATGAATAGCCCAGTCCTAGTGCAGCACTTCCATCCTGTTTGCCTTGAATTCGTTCCGGAGACGAAAATAACATAACGAGTGTGACTTGTAATAACATTTGCTCTAGCATAACATATGACTGGTGCGCCGCGACGCGCCGACTCGCCCCAGATTTATGTACTGCCGTGCGAAGTCACCTTATTATTTATTAATATTAATGCGGCCTGTCTGCACACAAATTATTTTTCATTAGATATGCTCCTCTCGGTTTATTTTTACCTTCTTTGAGATGTTAATAACGTTTGTTATCAAATCCTGTTCTGTTGATCTATTTTTCAAAATAGACTCGCCGCTTTCATTATGTTTCTTATTGGGGCAATCGTTATCAGACGTGTATTGATATATTTGTCTTCTACACCTGCATTTTACGTTCTATACCTCGCACAGATGCACATTTGTTTCTAAAGGCAGTGTCTACGGTCTTGAAAAGGTATGTGTAATACTAAAAAGCAAACAAGTGCGTGTCGGGCCAAACGTAGGGTTCCGTAGTTGAACTGGTTTTATAAAATTGGTACGAAATTTTCATTTTGACCACTCCAAGTATATTTTGTAATTTGGTCGACTATTACTCGTCAATCTGTGAAGCCACATAAGTCGTGATAGTTTTCCTGTTAAGTTCAGTATATAATCTACTATTGTGAATTTTTTAAGATTTTTAAAAGCATAAAAGTATAACAGACAGAAAGAGGAGACGCTCCACTCTAACAAAAATTATCACTTTAAAGCTTAATATTTTGCAAACGGGTCCCGAAATCAAAAAGTGATTGTTTAGACCCAAAATATTTTCAAAAGACCTATTCAACGATACCCCACACAATGGGGTGGATGCGAAAAAATATTTCATCCCCTAGTCGTGTATGGGGAGCCAATCTAAAACAATGTATTACAAGATTTTATTCTACCACTTTGTTGGCGTGATTATTATGTATATCCGTACCATATCACAGCTCTCTAATAGTAACAGACTCTGTCTCTCTCAGGACGGACAGACGTATAGAGTGAAACTATAAGGGTTTATTGTTTGACTACGGAACCCTAAAAACTGGAGTTTAAAATGAAATGAACATAAGTGAATTATCTAGGTAACATAGAAAAATTTAATTTGACTGTAAAATCGACTATTAAACCGTGAACCGTAAATATGCAAGGCACACTCTGATCGAGAATTGGCCGGCCAAATTGCCACGTGTAGGGCGCATAGCCGTATTTCGTAGCTTTCACAATTTCAAAACCTTTAAGCAATCAACCTGAATTGGTTTAGGTATAACTTGTTGTGGCTTCTTTTTTGTATTTATTTCTTCTTGAATCTTGTATGTCTTTCTGTATTGTGTTTGTCAATAAAAATATGTCTATGTCTAGATTTGAAATACGTCACATCAACAGCCTATATCCGTCCCCACTGCAGGGGCTCAGGCCTCTTACAGATGGGCCATAGTCCACCACGCGGGACCAGTGCGGATTTGCGGACTACACATGCCTGTTCAATACATGCAGGTTTCCACACGATGTTTTCCTACACCGTTAAGCAATCTAATCGACTTGAATTGAAAAACGACTCATAGGTACACGGTTGGATTCGAACCTGGAACCTGGATTGATAGTGTGCGCCTTATCTACTGCACCACCGACGCTTACGTCATCAAGCCCCAATTGTCTATTTCGAAATGTAAATAGGTCAGTATCGTTGGAGGACGACCCAAAAGTCCCGTATTTGATACTCTCTACGCAAGGTAATACAGTTATTAACACTTCACAAACTACAGTCCCTTTTAGTTCGGACACTGCGCTATTTAACTCTGCTCACATAGTTTTAGCAGCGGCCATGTTATATAAGTTATGCATATAAGTAGGTACGTATGCTATGAATGTGAATTTTCCACGCTCCAAAGTTAGCTCATGAAAATTGGGTATCATAATTGGTTTGGAGTTTAAAACCGTTAATGAGTGTTGTACTCCTTGTTAAGGCTACAGTTATTGATAATAATTACCGATAGGTGCTGCTAAATTATTCTACTTATTGTAGACTAGCTTTAGATTTTTGTCCCACGGCTCCTTGTAAGCATACTTAAGAAATTATCACAATGAAACTGTTTGTTCCGTTGGTATAATATAAACAGTACTTTCTTTGCCGTTATTATCGTTTTTTTTACAAGTAAATTAAATTTAAAAAAAACCCGCAATAATCATACGATTACCAAATACATAGATTAGAACCATCGCAAGGAGACTTGCTTTCACATGAAAAAACGCATCAAAATCAATCCAACTGTTCGAGAGCTACGATACCACAGACAGACACACACAGACATTGGCGTCAAACTTATAACACACCCCTCTTTTTGCGTCGGGGGTTAAAATATAAAGTTATTCTGACTCTCCGTTACGACGTAATGTTAGGATTAACAAACTCATTTTCACATTATACTGCGACTTATAGTAGATTGTCTATATGAAAGGTTGGCGGGACAGTATAAAGAATTTCGTGTACGCAAGGCTACACAACAAGCTATACTTATCCAGTATACGGTGACCTCGCATTGAATGGACTCCCGCACGATGCAAGTTTAGCTTATACTGGAAATGTACAGTTTGACGTGTAGCCGTGCGTACTGTTTAAAGTACATATTTACTTCTCACATTTACGCGAGAAACTTTTCATTCCCATTTTTATTTTATTACTCACAAGATGTCGAGAAAATTTGCTATTGAAAAAGTTGCGATCGATGACAAAAATGATTAAACATTTTCGATATTATAAAAAATCCGGACCAAGATTTTTTACTAGTTGAAACAAAGAGATCGCGGAAAATGCGAATGCTGAAAGTTAATGCGCGGGAAAACGATTCAGCGGAAGTCGTCTAACAAATCGTAAATTGGCTGCGGACTTTTGAACACATTAAATTCGGCGCGCGCCCGACGGAGCTCCTAAAAAAACTCTGATCTTCAACTGACCAAGTGTCATCAGCCATCAATGTATCGTATTCTATATTCAAAACTAAATAGAGATCTTTCCATATTCAAAAGAACCCCGCCAGCCAGTGCACGCATCCAAGAAGACGCAACCATGTAGAGCGAACTACTCTACAGTGTTGTTTCATAAATGTGCCGCCAAATAGTAGTGCTTAATAGAACTGTTGTATACTGGCATGTAAGGTACCAGAGCCAGCCCCAACGCTTGCCATTCAATGGCTATATCGACAGTATATCGGACAAATTTGTATCGTGATACACCCAAAAGATTAAAAAACATCGTCAGCCAGCCCAGTGTCCTGCAATAAAAATAAAAATGTTTGTAGACATTAGTAACAAACTTTCACATAACATAAATAAGCGTGATGGACGCGTCCAAGTGTATAATGGATGGAACTGAAGAAATTCTGTGAAAGCAATCAACTGTAGCTCAGACACTGGGGTATGGGGTGAACGACCTGATTGCCACCATGATATAATATGTAAGTAGAGAAATGGTATTACAAAAACAGTGGCACATGTGAGACAGCGATAGAGTTTCGTCAATATTGACCTAGACATGTTTTTGCAGGAAAAGTGGGAAGGCCCCGAGATCTAGGTAAATGCTTTCGTCTGAAACATAAGTGTGGACGAAGAAAAGTTAGAAATATTTTGAAATGTTTTCTTTAGTAATATGATATTTGTTGACAAACCGCAGTGGAAAGAATTACTCGACCTTTGCTTGGCCGTTGTCTGATATTTACAACAAAATAGTTATAATATAACGTAATTAAATTTGTTATTGTTGAAGTGAAAGATTTGTACTTTCATGATTGTTCTTTATTTTAGTTGTGTTAGATTATCTTCCACAGCGCAGTGCCACCAATGTGGGGATGGCCAGGCCAAAATAATTGCCGAGTAAGTTTGCCTTCAGAATTGCGAGAGATGTAGAAGGCGCCTAAATAACAAATCCTTAATCGTAAAATTCTCTTGTGTGCTACACACTTACCTAACCTAGCCTGCAGAGCGAGCGTGGAGTTATAGCAATATTCTAAAGAAAATGAAACCAAAATTCCTCTGCTGATCTTTCTGTTAACTCCACCATTGAGATATGACTGGGCTGTATCACTACGCGTCGGAAGTCGCCACATCACGGATGCAGTGTTTACTCAACAAACCGCAACGTTGCGCGTGCGCAGCCCGCGCTACCGTTATTATTATTTATTTTTACACCCGCCCGCTGAGCTCAGACATCGGCTTTTTGTAGGACCACCCGAACTCAAAGTATTGTGGCCCCGTTTGTAGACGGGAATGTTTTGTGGCGGCAGATACTTTGTACTAGTCATATAGGACAGTGCTACTTGAATTGTGGTCAAAAAATCATGACCAAAGTAAAACCCAAAAATAATAACTACGTTTTTTACTAAACTCAAAAGGAAAAATGGACCCTCCCTTATAGGATCACTCACTCTGTTGTCCGCCTGTCTGTAAAGACAATTTTTGTCACCGTGTGGGTGTTGCAATAGGCGACTTAGTGAGAATTTATTGTTTAGTTTTACGGTATGAAATTATCGATTCTAAAGACGAGACCACACGATAAGTATCACTGAAGATAGCTGATAAATAGTCCTAGTGCCTGAAAAGAGCTTAGTAGACATACATTTATCAAGGGTCATCGAGTGAGCGAATACTGCCTCTAAAGGTTTCCACCGTCTGACGTCGCCCGGGACGCCCTGCTTGACATAAATTAAATTACCAGTTCGAACAAAATTGAGGTACTAGGCACTTGTGGATACGAATTCTAATACACTCAAACTATTGAATTACTATTCATGGTTTTAACCGCCTGCGTGGCCTAATGGCCACACGGTTGGACTACCATCTGGAGGTGCCGGGCACTGTCGGTACTTGGTTTGGTTAGTGGTTGGGCATTGTATATGTCAGCCTATCTGCCAATATGTTACCTAAGGCTGCTACTATACAGCACTACCGTTTAGCGACTACATACCATCAAAGGTAGCAGAGGCGAGACTTACCATCAGGTGTGATGAAGGCCAGTGCAAATACATCATCATCATCAACAGCCTATATACGTCCCCGCTGCAGGGGCCCAGGCCTACTCTCCTACAGAGAGTGTATGGGACATAGTCCACCACGCGGGCTCAGTGCGGATTGGCGGACTTCACATGCCTGTTCAAGACATGCAGGTTTCCTCACGATGGTTTATATCGGATAATGTACTTGAATTGAAAAACAACTCATAGGTACACGGCTGGATCCGAACCCGGAACCCTCAGATTGAGAGGCCGCGCCTTTTCCATTGCGCCACCGACGCTTCAAATTACATCATTACATCACAAATTACATATATAAAGTATAAAATACCTGTACATAATGCATCTTTGAAAGAGATTTAAAGCTGCAAAAAAGTTTGGAAAACATTTTTGTGTTTAAAAACGGTAATGAGTTAAAATTAAACAACCTGAATAATTCAGGCAAGCCTATTTATTGATAACACTCATATATTCGACAGTGAGATAGTTCATTAGTTTGTTAGTTATTTATTGCTTCTTCAACGTAACAACTTATCGTAGTGAAGTTTGGCATGCAGGTATTCTAGAGCATGGGAAACGATTTCCACTTTTATCACGGTAGATTCAAGTGTTATGGTGATATATATATATATAACTCGTGAATCCCACGACGACGAAAACGCCGGAAAATTCACATGGCATAAATCACAAAATTAGAATCTCACGTCCGCCCAAAAATCTGTGGACAGGATTTTGCTCAGAGCAATAAAGTATTGTTTTGTCGTGTCCGTCCCGGTTATAACGTTCCCCAAAGTGTCAGGGGGACAAATCCTGACGAATGCAGCGGGTGTCGCGACCCCGCGGCCGCGCGTCATCCGTCAGCCAGCTATCGCGCTCCGCTCGACATAAAAATTCTCCCCCAGACGTACCACTTGATTAATGTTTGTAAAAAGCCCAATTAAGCGAACTCCCGAACATTTTATTTAACTTCATAGAAGATCTTAGAGAGAGAAGATTTTTCACGTACTAGTCTGTAGTTCGTAAGTCGTTTGGAACTGACTTTATGATGCCTTGACTTGATATATAATCATTGCTACACATTAAATTCGGTTTCGACTCAGGAATAACAACATTCTCTTTGATTATTTTTAAAGAGACTTTTAGGGTTCTGTCCCTAAAGAGTGTCCAACGGGACCCTATTACTAAGCATTCGCTGTCCGTCCGACGTCCGTCCGTCTGTCTCAGGCTCAAATCTCTTAAAATAGAATAATTGGCTTTGATATGTAATTACCTGAAATATGACATCGTATTATAATGTCGGGAAATGAGTACTATTACATAATAACCATAATACTAGTGGCTCTGTGAGCTGTAGACCTCGCGAGCACATTCTTTGCCCCAAAGAGCCAGTCAGTTCTTTTTAAATATCGACAAAATTGAGGCATAAATAACACCTAATACAAATTTATCGCTAAGATGTAGTTGCGACACTTCTCACACTTTCACACACACACTCACACGACTTTCACTTTTCTCTACTCCATAATTCAAAAATAAATTTTCAAATAATAAGAAACCGCTTCGAAATCGGATATCATATGGCAGAGATATCCAGTACCACGTTTTATCACTTTCTGGAGGTAAGGTACTTCCTCCAATCAAAAGTCCCCGACGACTCAAAAATTCATAAATTCGTTTAACTTTTATACCAAGTTTCGTCGAGATCGGTTGAGAAATGCGACCTGTACAGGAAAACATACAATCACACTGAAAGTAACTTTTTGCCCAAGTAGTCGAAGGGAAGACCATTCTTTGTTCGCTTCGCTCACTCGGTCAAATAAAAAATGTTTGTAAAACTGGAAATTGTGATTCACTATGAAGTTGTATGTAAATGATACTCATTTTCCTACTTTACTTTATAACTATACAAAGATGACTTCGGGATGGACGTATTCTAAAGCCGAAGTCACATCGCATATACCTCTAAATACAACATTAATAACTTTACTATTTTCATAGTGTATAACTACGTGGTCGTATCATTCCACCCTAAAAGAATTATGTAAATCGTACTCAGTCGAACTCAGTGACACGTGATTACTAACTCTAAGAAATATAACAAAGTGTTACCGGGAACCGTGTCCCGGTGGACTCGTCACGGATTGTAAAAGGATTGTGTGGTATTTCGTTACACAACCTTTTACTCGTATTCACCATCTCCATGGTAAGTTATTGGGCCGAGTGGTTCGCCCGTGATCCGTCAAAATGGACACTTTACATATTGTGACGATTTCGGGATCTCTGTGCTGCCACAAAATAAAGATATCTTACATGTTTAATTCACGCAGACATGACGTTTGGAGAAGAGTACGTGGCGTGGAATGTACAGTTGATGGAAATAATACAGATTGCCAGTTTACGTTCTAATTTGATTTCACCTGTGCGGTACATTACACATTTGGGCAATTGAGTGAAAAAAGGTCAATTTAAAAATTTATAACCTGTTGAAAAGTGATTCTAGTCCCGCGGTGCAAAAACTCTCCATGCAAATCGTCGGACTGTAACAGTGTTACAATATATGAAGCTCTCAACAATTCTTGAGTTATATCGGAAAATAATCATTTTATGTGTCAACACCCTTATAAAAACTTTAACAGTGCAATGAGTAAATTAAATCTAATAGTTTTTTTACAATTCAAGTAATTAATTATTTGAATTTTTTGAGATAAAAAAAGAGTTTCATAATGCCCCCTTTATGGTACAGAATACAATTAAACCACAATCTGTTGTTGTTAACGAACCCATTAAGGATTTTTTACTGATAAAGATAAACTTCCGTGCTACTTAAGCTTAACTTGCTTTGAAAATTGATAGTGATATTGTAGTTAGTAAGTATTTACTTATACTTTAATTTCGCATGTCCAGCAAAATGATGAATAGCATCTGTGAAATTGTAATCTAAAATTATGTACTGACTACATATGTCTTCGAAAAAAGATTTGACTTTCTTGGCGATATGGTAACGTTAGTGAGATGTTAGTGAGACATGATCACGTGATACTTGATTACTTACGCTATGACAGTTATTGTCACTTATTAATAGAACGTCTAGAACTCGAAATACCTCACATAATAACGTCAATTTATTTACAAAGTATTGTCATTCGATTTATCTTGACGTAGACTCAATCTGGGCGGTCCATTAATAAGCCCCTAAATTGATACCTTTATTTTTGTCTCTAAAAATACCTAAGAGAGTTTTAGTAACGTACAAATTGTCTGTGGCCCCTGCTTGAGAATATGAACGCTCCATGTCGTGCCGTGGATGTTGCAAAAGGCGAATAAGAAAGCATTTACCTGTAACAACAAAATTATACGTCAAATCCATGAGTGAGGCTTATTTCCAAGAGTGGTATTATGCAGCTGAGAACGATTAAGAGATCCCGTAAACTGACACTTGTGAGTAATCTTGGAGTCTGCTCTACTTCGATAGTACGGTCTATTAATACTGACCTTACTGATCGCTAAGTGAGACGTCTGAATACGCGACATGACCTTGATACCTTAATCTGTGTCCCAACTCTCGAGTTTCAGCAACATCAGGCCTATGTTTATTTGAAGTGGATGTCGGGAGTACATTGCTAGGAAAAATATTGGATTATACTCGAACGAATTGCGAAGGTTTTTCGAGGTTTTCCGTATTATTTGAAGACAAGTTTTTTCAGCGTTTGATTTCATTCGTCACACACCGCTTTATCGATCAAGATGAAACTCTTCACTATGTTGAAATTATACTAAGATCCTTCAGTTAGAATGTGAATGTTCAATTTCCAGCTAATTTGTAAAATATTCGGATTTGTTGAATGTAAAAATAATAATTGAGTGTGTTTGTGTGCAAAATGTGTTCATTTTTTAAACAATTTAAAATTGGTAACAATACAATAAATAAAAGAAAGAAGAAGAAAAGAAATTTCTGAATATATTTCACACATTACAAAACTTCTCACAACGAAAACCCCAATGCAATACCTTATCAATAAAAGTCAAATACAACTACAATTAGGGAATTACAGCTGTCAACGGGTTGGTAACATGCGGGCGCCGGAACTCACAAGAAGTAGAAACTATAAATATTAATTAACTCCCATTATAAACGGAATTCTTTGCCGCGACAACATTCGTCACATGTCGAAGGGGCAGTTATTAATAAGTACGAAACTAACCGCCCGCTGTCGTGTCATTGAGATGGGAACGATTGCCCGCGGGCAGTTGAAAGTGGGCTGAAAATATAATTTAAAGTTTATTGAATTTGCAACTTGCGGGTCCACAACTGAAGGAGCGTCTGCGTAACCACAACAAAGTTTGATACAAAAATTGTGTGTACCATATCCTCTTAAAGTAGAGCAATGTTTGTGCAGGTAATTATCTAAATATTACACTTCAAGTTAGTTAAAGCTGCTTTACTCGTACCGTAAGTCGATTAGTACACTTCTGTAAACACTCATCGGTCATTTACCGATGGTGGCGTTTTCATCGCCTATTTCTCCGCAATTATAAAATAATAACAAAAACCAAGCAGGACTTTTTGTAGTTTGTATCCATACATATGCTGTTAGGCGGCAGACTTAGGTAACACTGTACTAGCTGGTCAGGTGGACATAGAAAATGTCCTAATGGGATTTATTATACAAGACTGTCGAATTGCAAAATTTTTAATTTCTTTTAAGAATTATATTAATTATATTGTTAATTAATTAATTTATATTCACGTCTTATGCGTAATACTACAAGGTATTTCCGAGCCAAACACACAGACGGACACAAAAGTGTCTGAATAAATGTTCCATTTTGTTTTCGAACTAAGCGCTCTCCGCGTTCACGTAATTGGTGAGAAGGGAATGATTAAGGCCCTCGGCAATTTAAAATTAGACCCTTGTAAGGCTTGTAAGGGATATTTTTTGACAAGCTTTGGGTATCCTTTTAAAACTTTTACAATCTTTAGTCTTAATCATCATGTTTTGGACAGCGTAGTGTAATATCAGCTAATCCAGGATGTGTCAAAGCAATACCGTCCGCGTGAAATTATCAGGATAAAACTAGCCTATGTCATTTTCCGTCTCTTTAACTTTCCCTATACAAAAAAGGACAAACCAAACTAACTTGCACAGTTAAAATATTAAAAATAACGAAGTTTAAAATAACTATTTTTAGGGTTCTGCAGTCAAACAAGGAACCCTTATAATTTCGCTCTGTCAGTAGTCTGTAGCTCAGAGACTGAGAAATCTGTAATTTAGCACGGGTATACATATTAATCACGTCTACAAAGTGGTAGAATAAAATCTTGAAAAATATTTTATTCGGTGGCTCCCATACACGTAGCGTGTGTTAACCTTATCGGGTGGTATTCAAAAATGTTGGGGGTCTTGGAACATTACTTTTCGATTATGAGATCAGTTTACGAAATATTAAGTTTTAAAGTAATTTTGACAGAATTGTCAAAATATTATCCCATCAAGATTAGACTAAAAATGTAAGCTTATAGTCTTAAAAATTTCAGGATTCTTGGTCAACGAGATACCTTATAATTATATTTTCATTCCATGCGCTCGCAAGGAAAATCGTCGAGATACGGAACCCTAAAAATGAAGTACCCTATAAATACATGCAATTGTTTATTTCGTCCCTTTATCATTTAGTGATGATTTGCTATTATAATGTATTGTTATTGTTTCAGATTGTGCGGTAGGATGAGTTTGAGACGGGTGAGCGTGCCGGGGTAGCGTCGGCGCCGGAGCAACTGAGGCCGCAGTATGGGACTCGTGCATGCGTACTCGCGCGCTCTGCTGCTGGCGGTGCTGCTACTATGCAAAGGTAATTAAAACATTAAAATATAGTTCATGAACGATCGAAACGATAATTATTTTAAAAAAAAACTACAAACGTAAAACTACTCCTGTTTCTTTTAGTCAAAATCAAGGCGAAACAGAAATTCTTTGGAATGCAGACAGATCAGAAAAAATAGCATTTAGAAGATTTATAACGTGACATTCTGTACGAATATAAGTTATCGTGTGTGTCACATGACCATGACACATGAGTTTGTTTGTTGGTTACCACTGAGCGCCTCAACAACACAAAATATCATGATAAAATTTATGAATGCGATATGCCGATTTTGATCGGATGGTTATTTACAAGCAACTCAAAGGCAGCTAACTAGGACAAGGTTCCAAGGTTTATATTTAAATCAAGAAAGGGTTGGAAATTTGCAAATCGTAGATAATCGGAAATCCTGGCAGAGCGCGGCGGGCGCAGAAGTGAGTCAGGCTACGAACAAGTGCGGAGCGAGTGGCGGACGACACAGTACATACACAAAGAAACCACTTTAGCTAGAATTTGTGTGTTTATTTTTATACAAGTTAATTTATCTAGTCCTTAAAAAAGTAGCAGCATTACGACTACTTATTCAAACGAATGAATTATCACATATTTTATGTGAGCATATCCATTTCATTCATTTATCCAATTCATTCATTCGATGGTAAAGAATACAGTGAAGAATGAGGTTTGAAAAAGGAAGATTCAGTAATTTTAACGCTAGCCTTTTCGATTGAATTTAGAATGATTTGTGAATAATAACTGGGCGTAATCATTATTGAGTCATCAGCATCATACAGCTACTGAATTACACTTTATCACTTATTGCTACGACTAACGAGCTTTATTTGTGAGGATCAGTATCACTAATATTCAATACGAGCTTCAGAATCTATAAGATGACTTAGCGACTTTGTTGCTTTCCGCTCGCTGAAGTGGCTCGTAGCCCCACCCTCAAAAGGAGCGTTATAAAATATTATTTATAGGGTAGTCACGCTACTACAGGCAAATATAAACAAATTACAGCACCTAATAGAGGTCATATTGATCGCACTCGGCAACTTAATTCGCTCCGGCGATTACGGAACGAGTAAATTGTTTGCTATATTATTGTAATGGGGCTACAAACTATTATACCTAACGCTACGGCAGTTTTTGTTTTAAACTCCGAATAGTGTTGGTGAAGGTTTATGGTCTTCATTATTAGAAGCAGCATGAACTTGCGTCGGTAGTTATATGGCTAAGTTTTGTTATGGCCACTTTGAGTATATATACTTGAACAATGAATATGTACAATTGTACAACAAATTAGATTTGAGTTAATTTATTTTGTATACCATAATTGATATGGCAACACAGGCCAACTGCGAGCGAACCAAGTGTTCTGAACCATAAAAGGCAGCGAACAGATGTTATTGATTGATAGTGGGATTATAATGGTTCTGTTTTCATCAGATGTTTAGAACCCTAAGAGCCCTAACTGACAGGAACTTTAGTACATGCCGCGACACAACAGCGGTAATAACACCTGTTGTTTAGCGGCAGGTATCACGGTGGTAATTAACTAGCCAAAGGTGGGAAAAAATGCCCTACGACCAATTATTACACCAACCAAATCTATAGGACTCCATAGGACTCCAACCAGATCCTTAGGACTCCGTAGGACTCCAACCAGACCCTTAGGACCTCAAAGTCAAAACCAATCTCAACTCCAAGGCAAGTTTTTAATCTGATACATTAAGCGCACGCAAAAATACTAATTCACGGGCAAAAATACTACTCTGGACTTAAACTAAAATTCACACCGCTAGATCTATAAAGATATTTACTTACTCTCAAAGGTACCTTAGATACGGTCCTTTTCTATGGAAGAACTAGGCGTACATTACCTACCATCTTCCACTCTGCGGCGCAAACAAAGCCTCCCGACCGAATAATGGCATTATTAACATAAATTCAGAAGGGACCTCATATCACTGCTGCCACACAGTTATACGGTAAGGCGACATGAACATATTTTACAAACTTTCATGTCCCTTCAAGTATGTTTTAGCCCCTCGCAGTACCGCAGACATCATAACAGCAGGTACGTCGTTAGGGAGACGATTCTAAATAATTATAGTGTGAATCTAGACTTCGATAAAGTTAGTTAGTAGCTATTAACAGAGTTCAGAAGAATCATTAGAAACTAAGCTAAGCTAAGTTTTATGTCGTTCTATACTGAAATTTCTTCACGTAATTGTAGAAGAAACCAACGATACGTTCCGCGAATATGTTGAGCCCCGACCTGGGCTTGCACAGGTAAACTTATCAAGGTCATTAACAAATAAAAGTTAAGTAATTACCATTTTAAATACTGTTTTCTAGTTTATTTGTACAAAAACATCAAAATATACTAACTAGGCAGAACTTAACGTAAAAAACAAAGATGGCGTCAATGAAATGACTTTTGTCATTTTCACTTAGTACAAAAAAATGTGCCCACGAAGTAAAAATATATTTAATTCTAGTATTTTTCTATATGTCTTTCCTATATATCTATCTAACCTCTATGTAGGAGCGCGAGGACACTATGTGCGCCTGCCGCCCTCTCCTCTCTCGATCCCCTTTGTCACCGTACCAGTGCGCTCCTGTATTCTTTGTCGCCTTGCGTCCCTTTACCGCGCGGGCGAGGACTCATCGCGGTTTAACATCTACGTGTACTGAAATTATTTATTATTTAGACAGAAGCAAAGAAAACATCGATTATTTTTATTGAAGAAGTCTGGCAACACACATTTCCCGCGGTACAAAGACGCTTCGTAAACATTGTATACAAACTTTTTGTACAAAGCGACGGTACAACATTGCACAATGTCTCGCTGTTTTATTTAGCCCTTATTCCTGCCTACATCCCTGTACTAAGCTATTCATTTATGACTGTAGAGGTATATAATTTGAAAGTTTCCTGTGTTCAGCGGCAAGTTTCATACCGCCTAGTACTACGCCTTGGTTTTCCAACCTGTGACTTGATTACAGCTGAAGGCTTTCCCATGTGATATTAAGGCGCTGACTATAGCCAATGACCTTGAGCGTTTGGATTTTTAGCTACGATCGCAAACTCTTTCGATAACGTCGCGCCATACGCGTACGGTGAAATTGTGTACTAATAAGACTTCAAGTGCGTCAGGAACAGAACATAATAAGACGATATAATGAATCACCAAAAAGTCAAACAAATATTTATCTTCTTTTTTTGGGTTAGGAATTGAACAAAACATTGAAAAATTAAAGCAGAATTACGTATCAACAATTTAATGATCTTTATAATTTTTTTTATGTATTTTTATGTTTTTATTATTATTGTAAATTAGTATTTATTTCATCCCTTCCTTCATAGTTTCTCTAGTAGACAGCATGTATTTAAATTTTATTTTGTTTATTATATGGAGGTCAACTTTATGCTCTATACGTACTTACTACACCAAAGGGGAGACCTCATTATTCCAAAATCCAAGTTTGTTTCAAGATTGTTGTTTTTTCATAGACTTATGAAAGTTTTAGAGTTTTATATCCATATAAATTTTCAGATTTTTTCAGATTCCAGTCAAATTTTTTTCATAGACTTATGAAAGTTTTAGAGGTTTAACGTTAAAAATCATAAATTTTAGAAAATAAACCACAATTTACGCATGTAACTTTAAAAAATGTTCCATATTGCATATTTTTTAATCACCGTTTTTTTATGTGTTAAAAGTTTGTTTTAATAATATTTAATATTTCTCCCTCTTCAGAACAACAAGTAAGTACTTACTCACGTCACGTGTAAAAGTAGAGAATAAAAAATTAATTATAAAAAGTATAAGAGTCTCATCCATTAAACCACATAATGTGTTAGTAATATGCAACAACTTTTACTATGGGGACAACTCGACAAAAAAAATCTGCTATTTTATACAAATCGTCCTACTCGACCAAAATGTATAAAAAATTCTAAAAGCACAACCATAGAAAGACCAAGGTGTGGCTGTAGAGAAAATTGAATGTTGCAATCATTTATTGCGAAACTTCTGCAATAAAATGCAAAATTTACAAACTGATACACGTTACTTGATTAGTCACAGGAAAATATTGACAAAGACGAAAATCATGAGCATGAGATCTGTCATTAAGAAAGCAATATTAAAAAAACAAGTCGGATGAATGCCCTGATATTGAATTACTATTCGATAGCATATTATTATCTCACCATCATGCCTTTGGCAACCACGCCAAATGCAAACCATACTTTTGTAATAAATATGGTGAGCAAAAGAATGTTGAAAACAATTTTTTCACTAGTTCTCTTTGGCAGAGAATTTGTATTTTGACCCAAAATATAGCAGGCCATGCTTGAAGCCTTATTCATGACGTTGACAGTAATGTCGTTGAACGCTATCACAGTGTCATTGCCAAATATATAGGTGGAAAAATAATAAATTTTTCTTTGAAACAGTCGTACGCAGCAAGATGTCATGCTGCGGCTTCATCATTCAATACAAATAAACCTTTATGTGGGATAAACAAAAAAATTGTAAACAATAGTCCACAAGGAAAACTGAAACTGATGGAAGAAAAAAGATTAAAAAAGAAAGAAATGAAGAACAAGTACTTAAAGAAAAAGAGACGGATAGTGTTTCAAAAAAATGATGAAAATTATGGTGAGCACTGTAGTAAAGAAGACATGCCGAAGGAAGAGCTGGAAAAACTGAAAAAAAGCTTTGTGATTTCTTTGAATAGAACTGATGCTGAACTAGCCATTATAGAAAAAAAAAACAATACTTGAAAAGGATAGCAAGGAATGGATCCAGCTTCGTCAATCGTTGTTGACTGCTTCAAGTTTCGGCCGCGTGATTAAAAGAAGAGTAGGCACCCGTTGTGCTAATTTGGTGAAATATATTTTATATAAAAGTAACCTAGATCATGTAACTTCAATAAAACATGGCCTTTTAAATGAAAAAACGGTGATCTTACAATTAGAAGCCCAAGAAGGAATAAATATAGAGCTTTGCGGCTTATTTATCGATTCGGATATACCTTATCTTGGTGCAACTCCTGATTTTTTTGTATAACCGAGATAAAGGTTTATTTGTATTGAATCATGAAGCCACAGCATGACATCTTGCTGCGTAAGACTGTTTCAAAGAAAAATTTATTCTTTTTCCACCTATATATTTGGCAATAACACTGTGATAGCGTTCAACGACATTACTGTCAACGTCATGAATAAGGCTTGGGGCATGGCCTGCTATATTTTGGGTCAAAATACAAATTCTCTGCCAAAGAGAACTAGTGAAAAAATTGTTTCAACATTTTCTTGCTCACCACAGATATTACAAAAGTATGGTTTGCATTTGGCGTTTTTGCCAAAGGCATGATGGTGAGATAATAATATGCCATCGAATAGTAATTCAATATCAGGGCATTCATCTGACTTGTTTTTAAATATTGCTTTCTTAATGACAGATCTCATGCTCATGATTTTCGTCTTTGTCAATATTTTCCTGTGACTAATCAAGTAACGTGTATCAGTTTGTAAATTTTGCATTTTATTGCAGAAGTTTCGCAATAAATGATTGCAACATTCAATTTTCTCTACAGCCACACCTTGGTCTTTATATGGTTGTGCTTTTAGAATTTTTTTGTACGTGTTCGCATCACCATCGGATATCAAACGGCGATAAATCAGATTGTGTGTTTCAACAGACTGCATGAATCCCTCAACAATGATATCACTCTCCATACCAGTTGAAGGGCCATTGTAATTTTTGAAACAAGTATGTTTTTTGACTGGTGTCTGTTTCTTTGCTGCTCGATCGCACGAATAGCAGTATTTATTGCGCACTCCTAAATATAAAATTTCACCTGTCCTCTTTCCAACAATGGCGCCTGCACCAGACAGTGCTGAATAATTTTTATATGATCTTTTGGAGTAGGAACCATCTACACATACATCAATTTCAGGTATCCCATCTTTGTTGAACCTGCCCTCAGCAATTGCCAAATCTCTTTCTTTTTTGGCGGCTTGCTCCATGGTATCATGTGCAACTTCTTCCCAGTTTTTGGATATGATATAATGTGCGTTTTGGTATTTTCTGTTTGACAATGAAGGCAGGTTCAATGCTGCAGATAACTCATCTAAATGTGAATGACCACCACCAATAGACATAATACCAGCTACCGCACAGCTATTGATTGGTAGGTAATGATCATCGCAAGAATCACTTTCTATATAAAATTTTATGTTACATAATTTACACAAAAAAGTAAATTTTGATGTTAGTCCATTTTGCTTTTCTCCAACTAAATCCATGTTACTGATGCTACAACCCAGCGGCCCATGATTGGATATTTCTTGTAACTTTTTATAAAAGTGTGACACGCTTATAATTCGTCGCCCAATATAGGTCTCCTTCTCCACATGTTGACTGGGTTCAACCTAAAATAGTAAAAAATATTATTTAAGAATTTTATTTTGTATGCATGCAGTAGTAAAACACATAAGTAAAATTATATTATTTACCTCAAGTTCGGGTAAATCATCAGGAATTTGAAGTGGCTCATGTTGGTTTTGAGCATCTGAAGGAATATTACTTGACCCGTCTTTTTATTTCTGTTCATCCAACCTAAAGCCACAAAATTACGAAAACGTCAATTTTTTAATATGATTTGTGACAAGTGTAATATTTTTTTCTACACGGCTACTTACTTAGTTTCACACTGAAGTGGAAGAAACATATCTGGTGATTTAAAATTTTCTGTGAGCGCCACATTTGTTAACCTAAAAATAGAAAATATTATTACTTTCATAAAAAATAATAGGAGTATGTGTTTCCAAAGAATATATTAAGTTTTCATGAAATATAACTAGTATAATAATTATTTAATTGATCTAAAATTTATGAATGTACGAACACTTCTAAAACTTTCGTAAGTCTATACATTTTTTTTAAAAAAACACGGAGTAATGAAGTTTTTTTTTGTTTAGTGTGTGCGATTAATTCATAAAACTCTAAAACTTTAATAATTCTATGAAAAAATTGTCTTGAAAAAAAAACACCGAAATAATGAGGCATTCACTTACTCTTTTAAAACAGTATCCGACGGACTGGGTGCTTCTACCACGTCATTATCGTTTGCTGAATTGTTCATTAGTTTTTTTTTCTAAAATAGAGATAAAATCAATTAGTAATAAAATGTGAATAAAAAAAAGAGCTACGAAGCTATACCTACACCTAGGATTGAACCCACGACGATGTGGTTTTCTAGAACCACCATTTTCCCAACTAGACTGTTTAGACAACGTGAGCGTGATTGAAATAGCTCACCTTATTGATCGAGTAGTATTTTGAACTAGTGAAATACTCCAATGAATCAGTTCAAAACAATATAGGTAGATTAGGTACTTACTTTATAACTTCCATAATTTGTTTATGTTTTTTAAGATATAATCGCCTCTTCCCCAATCTTCTATTATTTGTTTTATTTTCTATTTTTATACAGTACAGATTATTATTATTTTACATTTATTTACAGTTTATATATCAATTTACAAGCAAACACAAATATTTTAGCTAAAAACAAATACTTCTATGTACAAATTTGTATATTACAATATATTTACAAAAAAATTGTTTTCCGCTTTGGTCAATCCAAACAAACGGAGCGCAGAACGAAGAGCGACATAGGTCCGTCCAGCAGCGCGCCTCAGCGATCACTGTCGGTCTCGGTACAAGTAAGAGAGATGCAAATAATGGTGTGAGCGCGCGCTGCTGAATTCTAGTTGTGAAATAAAACAAAACGAAATTGTGTAAAAACTAATTACTTAATCAAAAATCGGAAACAACAACAAAATGGAAAAACGCCTTATGAATTTATTGCAATATTTTTTACTAAAATCACTTCACACATTAGCCGTATCGACTAAAGATTTATAAACGTTGAGAGCTGATTTTGGACTCATTTTCTATCGAGGAAAGTTTACGAAATCGTGTTTTGAAAACAACAATCTTGTTGGAAATATGCTGAATAATAACATATTTTCATTTTGGCGTGATATGTTGCATACTTTTTGCCAGCGATAACCGAATATGATGCGCATTTAGCTGATTTCAGCGTCTTAAACCTATTCTGTCAGCCTGTCTCTAACCCTTGACTGAAAGTCTAGAATGAGGTCTAATAAATAGCCTTAGCTTAAATTGGTAAAGTTTTGCTATTCGAATTCATCATCCTACTTTATTGGACATGTATTTTAGTACTTGGATATGTACGTCTTATTATGGGCTTGCTTGCACTTGGCTTTCATCTAATCTGATGGTAAGTGACCGTTCGGCCGAGAAGTGATCAGGCTGCTGGAAACCGTGCTCACCCAGAATCTTCGAGTCAATAACAACACGTGCAATTAACACTGCTGAATGGCAGAAGATTTAGGTAACATGGTGGGAGCTAGCCGGGCGGACCAACCAAACCAAGCACCACTGGGAATCGAACCCGGATCTCTAAATTGTTAGTCCAAGCGTGAGCCATTAGGCCACGGAGGCGGTCCAGACAACAAAGTGTAATATTAAATTCATCATCCACGATAAAAGTTTATAGACAGGGATAAAATTCAACTAAAAACGTCCAAATCCAAGACATACCCAGGGGAGATCCATAAAACACGTCGTCAAGTGCCGTCGCTGACCAATCAAATATTAGGAGGTGAGTCGTTGAGCTAGTAGCCGCCATCAAGGAAAACGACGCGGATAAGAGACGTGCTGGAAACGACAATGGCCCTCTCACCCCTCTGGGAATCACGCGATGCATTGATCGGTGAGAATCAGGACCGTAGTCAGGGTTTGTTGGGAAAATGACACATATTCAAAGTAAATTTAATTGTAACAAAAATGTATGTGTCAAATGAAAATGTGTCAGTGATTCGTTATCAGCTGCGTATATCAGTTAACTATTTTTCGTTGTGTAATGTAGTGAATGAATTTTAGTAATTTGATTTTTCGATTCGATTTTCGATTAAGCGTGGGTGATGATATTTGATTTGTGTAACCAGCTGCATAAGTCCACTATTATACATGGGCCTCCCTTTTAGACTTGAAGGGATTAACCATAATCACCGCGCTTGAATCAGATTTATGGTATTACGATATGATTATGGTCCTGTCTATACTACTGTACATCTCCTGAATATTTTTCCTTAGTCACTTTTGACGATACCCGTAAGATGACAAGGGGCATACGGCATGGCACAAACTAATTATTTTGTAATGTATTCTGCGTCTGCACCTGGCCTTCATCTCACCAAGCTGTTGGTTGGAAAGTGTGTTCACCCAGAAGCTTATGAGGTGGTGACATTTGCCTGTCTTACAGGCCAAACCAAGTACCGAAAGGTACCCCCTCTGGGAATCGAAACCGGGCCTCAGTGCCAGTTGAATAGTGCAGCCACTACTGTACCAATATTATATATTAAAAAGAAATATTTATTAATATCTACAGCACAGTTAAACAATTTTGTATGAACAAAGCATTTGCCCTCTGAATCAACCGCCTATTTATGATCACTCAGATTGGTGACGCGGAAAAGCGACACCGATTGGCACTTTCTACTTTAACTTCCAAAATAAAATCGATCGCACACGTCTTATTCGCGGTATTTTTTCCACTTTCTCCCCCTCACCGTTTGGGGACAAAATATCTACTGACTTTGCTTTTATTGAAATTACCCTCTTCGTCGCGGAAAGAACGAATTAAAATCGCATTAGGAAATCCCGTTCCCGCCTAACTTTTCCCGTCTCTGCACAGAGTCCCGGTGTATCGGAATAAATGGCCCAAACTTCGTTTATTTATATAGTCTTGCTGAATATTTATGTTTTTCGTTCCTAATTTTGCATTCCTATTCACTGGGAATACCTAACCGTGACAGTTCGCTGGGAACTTTCTTCGGACGTTCTGATTCCAGAAAAAATACTTTCTGAGTTTATTCTTGGATAAGTATTCGAATCGCTTTGATCGAGCGCTTGTTAAGTCGGCGCCATTATTGATCTTTCCTTCAATTATAATTTCAGTAAGTTGATATTGCAGAGACATATTCGAGGAGTCTGTTTAATTTCAAAGTTAATCGACAAATTGAATAAAAGTTTGTAAGCTCTGTCAATGGACCACCTATGAATGAATAAAAAGATTCTGTATTGAACTTCCTCAATAAAATCCGGACCGTTTTTTTTGTAAGTAAATAAATAGTGTTTAAATTAAAACCATGTGTATTTAACTACATTAAATGAAGCTGGATCTAGTCTTATTTACTTCGTGTCTGATATCATTCAACGAAACGTAGTGTCATAAAGAGCCCCCGAGTTGATCCCTATTTTGCGGGGAGAGGTGAGGTAACGCAGATTGGCGGGAGGCGGTGAACGTCTGTTCTATACCTAGTACTATATTATTTCTGTGACGTTGTTTCCTCCATCAAAGTTTCATACTAAATTTCTGTTGCCATAATCTTTTAAAATATATTATCTGGATTTGTGTAGTAACTATCTAAAAATACGACATCAGATTGTAATGTCGCGAAATGAGTATCATCAACATAGAACTTCGCAGTGAATCACAATTTTCATTTTAAACACTTTTTCGATTATTGTTCAGAGCGCCATCTATGAATCATTAGCTACGTAACTGATATTGTAGCTATAAACTTGTAAATTAATGATATTTATTTCGCGACACTATAATTTCTTCTCTTATTTATAGGTAATTACTTATCAACGCCAGCTATTCTGCGTGCGGGGAGACCTGGTTACCCATAGCACAGGCCTCGAGCTTAGTCTGGGAACCAGTTCTCCCACAACTACTATATTACTTGTATTATTAAAATGTAACTTGATATATGACGTTGTGGAGAGAAGAAATAAAAACATATTTTATTTAATTTATTTTATTATTTTTATTTATTCTATTTTAAAAGATTATGGATTAAACGCGGTGTAATAAATAATGTATATCACGCTCAATACTCCACTGAAATAGATCATCTAAGGCGAACTAAGGGGTGCTAAGGGTAATACTATTAATGCACGTAAATTTTTATCAAGGGTATAGTTTCAGGGTAATGGTTCCAAACTTGGCTAATATAAAAGAATGTGTACCCCGTCACGCCTGTTCGTTGTACCAGCTCAAATAGGATAATCGCGTAGTTATTGCCCATGTCGGAATAGACATTAGCCACGCCAACCGCTCGTTTATTTACATGCCATAACCCATAACTCGGTTATGTGGAAATGTCTTACTATCGGCATAGGACGGAAAAGAGACAGGACAGAAAGGCACTCGCTTTCAAATGTAGGTAATGATTCAGAGATAGACGGTGGGAAAGAGATAGAGCTATATAGCTGCTTTTTATATCACCTGCTGCCAAGTGACGATATGGAAGGAAGAAAAATGTGTGCTAAAAGTCTTACGTTTGTGAACTGAAGCCTATGAGCACGAATATTTGGCGGTAGATATATATACCATGGTGATAGTTCGCCAAAGCGGACATTGAAATGTGTCTTATCACCAACCAAAAAGATTACCCCTACAACATTATATATAAGTCTATATAAACCGCGATTTATTATTGTCTAAATATTGTAAAATGACATGACAATGCACGATTTAATTTGAACTAAATAACTTTACTATTAACAGTAAATATTTTTTAATTTCATCACATTTTTATTGACATTATAATATACTCTTCAAACGTCCACAGATCATAAGTTTGCTATACGCTCGTATATGGAATAGCTAGCTTCGGTGCTGTCCAAAATGGGTCGCCATTTTCTCGGAGAATATCAATCAGACGCCCGCAGCTGTGCGTGTAGGCACAAGAGATGGGGTTGTGACGTGTCTGGAAATAATACTAGTAGTCTTTGTATCGCGTCCTCGGCTCCGTTGTTCCCGTATCCCATAAACTGTTAGGTATTGTTTTATAGGCGGCGTTTCACTAGTTTCGGCACGATTTGTGGTGCTAAAGTTAGATTTTTAGGAAACTTATTTCTTTAGAATAGCCGGTGTCTTATTAAATCCAGACTGTTCTGGCTTCCATCAATTTATCGTCACAAATCACTATAGTTAAATCTTTCCTTGGTTCTGAAGTAATTTAAAATTGATACATATAATGGCTGAAACATTATGTAAAGCTAGTTAGCTGCTGTTAGAATTTCCACTTTTCTAGTCTTAATTTTCGTTCATAACGTACCAATTATTTTACAACAGTCGGTGTAAAAATTGGGCATGTATTTTAAATATAGATTTTTATTTATTATCAGATTTTAGATACTAGAGGTAGATATCGGTTACAAATAAGAACTAAAGGCGGTACAATTACACCTGGATTTTATTGTTACGTGAACGAGCGCCTTTAGGTGTCTTTGAATTGAAGAAAAAAACGGATTACAGAATTGATGTGTTCAAAGAGGAGAAGAAGAAAAAACGACTTCAATAAATTGGTAAGGATTATTTGATTATTTGATCATGTTAATTTAGTAGTTTTAAAATTGATTAACAGAAAGTGGTGTGAAATGATATACCCAAAACTTGTAAATATTTTATACAATTTTATGATGGGTCTATCGAATAATTAATTATCTACTTATTGGGTTGAGTTGATTTGTCTGTGTTCATATATACTAAACTTGATTGAAATAAGAAAAGGACAGTGTCACATAGTTACGAGTGAGCTAGAATCATGCCAGCCGCTACCAACTTTATCTAAGCCCTACTCGAGAGTAAAGCCGTTCGCTCTATCTGGACATTTTGGTTAGATTTGGTTACATTGCAACCGCATTGCAGGAACCAGGTGATGAGGTCAAGACCGTTAGGATATACGGATGGTTTACCATCTCTGAGATTAGGTGTAGAAAAGTTCGAGAAGTATTATAGCACTCTGCGCTCCGAGCTTACGTAGTGTCTCCAGCTATGGAGTTGGGTTTGTGACATAACAAAAGGCGTCTAAGGGAGAAAAATATTATGGTACCACTTACTGCGATCACCAATCCTCCAGCCAAGCGTGGATATGATGGCTAACTCCCCCATTAACATATACACAGATTATGATAAAGACTAGGGGATTGGCTAAAATTATGATGAAAACGAAATATTAATGCTGTAAATTATTATTATCTTTGTTATATTTAATTCAAAATAATTGTAATGCTGTAATTCCTTAACACTATTCTTACTTAGCTTTAACATATGTTATTCACATGGAAAGTAATAAACGATATGACGTTATACTCGCCTAGACGATGTTTTACAAGTTGTAGTCATTCTAGGTAGGTAAATTAAAATTGGTCAAAATGGTCTGGGGGTCAAAATGAATTAATTATTCTTCATAAAAATCACGTGCTGTTAAGGTAGTCAACACTTAAATGCGTAGAAAAAGAACTGGTAACCGACTTCAATTGTCCTAAATGTATATTAAGACAAATTTAAGATTTATATAGTTTTCTCATGAATTCCATTGTCACAACTAGAGCAAATTTAAATGGGACCACACTTTCAAATAAAGAAAGAATCATCCAAATCAGTTCACCTAGTCAAAAGTTCTGAGGTAACAACATTTAAAAAAACATACCCGTCGAATTGATCGAACATCCTTCTTTTTTGAAGTCGGTTAAAAAGATACATTTTATTTACCTCTTTTATTATTGAAATAAAGAAAAATTATTATCGGAAAAGAGTTATATAGTGGTTGAAAATGCGACATTTAAATTTTTTTTGAACCGCTTGCAGTTTGCAATTTCCTCAGGTAAATACATTTGCTCACCTGCATATTTCGTTGCCAGCTTTGAAGACAAACTTGCAATCTGCAACGGAATGAATCAATTCAATATAAATTCATGAATACAAAGTAGCTCACTTTATTTAAACGTTTCGTGGCTGTATGGAATCGTGAAATATTTTCAGCACGAACAATGGTCTCATTTGAAAGCACTTTGCTGGTAAGGCTAACAATGATTAGTTTTCTTTTGTATAAATCTATGAAATAGGAATAAATTGTAACGAAAACCTTATTATTCTACTCATGAAATTGGATCAATTTGATATTGGAATTGTAATTGAATGAAATTTACTTGCTGTTTGACTATTTTGAACTAATTAAAAACTAAAACGTATTTAAACTTACTTTTTGATAAGAAATCGAAACGTAAAGTTTTTTGTTCATAGTAAACTGCGATTTAAAAGATCAAAACTGGTCAAGTGAGTGTCGGGCCACGCGCAGTGTAGGGTTCCGTAGTTGAACTGGTTTAAAAAAACGTAAAGTCCTAGCGAAATGTGTCTTTTTGCTAAATGAAACCTCATAATTGCTTTAACCAACAGCACAACAGTAACTGAGCAGCTCCAACAAAAACATTATTGATAGCATGATTGGAAAATTACACAGTTTTTACTTTTCTGTAGATGTTATAGATGTATTGTATATTTTTTTACGCACTTTAGAGTTGAATTTTTAAAATTTACTAAGACTTTGTATTAGACTTCCACTATCAACAAAAACAATACGATGAATTGTGAGACTGCAGGCTTTTACGAGGCGGCAGGCTACAAGGATTCTGCATCGGAGTGGCAAGAACTGGAGATAATGGTGATAAATGGTGCAATGAGCCCCGACGTCCGGCTGCCGAAATAGAAAAATCCAAGCTAATGGGAAAAGCCAAATAAGAACAAACGGAACAGAATTCTACGAGAAATTCAATAAAATTCATCGCTAGTGCATTTGTAATGATGTGACTACGATTTAACACTAGTTTATGCTTTGAATTGGTTTACAATTTACATCAAACAAGGTACATATGATGACAGTCAGAACATTTTAGTTTCTCACATAACACCTTTACAGGCATGCAAATGTTTTAAATTATTAAACAGTTTAACGATATGGTTTGAATTAACGTGGCTATTTACAGAACTAAGCATATTATTTTAAGTCTCATCATCATCAACAGCCTATATATACTTCTCATCAGAAAAATCGAAACACCTTGCAAGTTTATGTTTTGTAAGGGTTATAAGAAAAACATATGAAAGTTTAATTTGAATTTAGAACATTAACATTAAGAATTAAAAATCTCATATTACTCACTATTAAACGACATTTGACATATATGTTCCTAAATATACACATTTTTCTGATAATCCTTACAAAACATAAGCTTGGAAGGTGTTTCGATTTTTCTGATAAGAAATATATTATGTCGTCACTGAAGGGTCTCAGGATTACTATCCTACAGAGAGTGTATGTATTTTAACTCTAGTACTACTTTATACCGAATTCACTTATTTTTATATGCTATACCTAAATATGATGCTATAATATAAACTATCATCTCAACTGCTCGGGAATTATTTAACTGAATTGAAACTTTTTTCTAATATCCAACCATGCAATTTACGCTCGCGAAGGCTTCCGGCAGTTCTCTAATATGCATCGGAATATTATTGCAAACGTTAATATACAAAATGTCTTACCAATATTTTAGAGAACGTACATCGTATATTGTTGAAACTGCTAGTTTGAATATGTTGAATATGTTACATTAAATAAACTCTTTCCTTTCTTCTTTATTCAACGACTTGGAATTACTAAACGGTCAGAATACTGTTTAGTGACGATAAAATGACAGCAATAACTTATTAAAAATAAAGTGAGAAGCATAAAAAAATTTATAGGCTTTCAGTTTCCTTCATGAAGTAAGAAAGAAAAGAAGACACTTTTTTATATTAAAGAATAGTAAGTATTTTAGCTTCAATAAAAAAAGTAGATAAAGCAAGCCTAAAGCTTCAAGCATTCCGATACATTAATAGACTAAAGAGAACAGCTGAAACACAGAAGCTTCAACGCAAAGTAGATATAAATATTGTTAAAGTAGACAGTAAAAGTGAAACCAGCAGATAAACCAGCCATTACAACACAAATACGCATCGAGATTACATGCGCCCCGTCACACAATACTGAGGAACAAATAACCGAAGTTGTTTCCATAAAAATATACAACAAATATTTTAGAGGGAGTATATTCCACATCGATGCGGTATCTCCATACTTTTCACATTACTTATGCATAGAGTAGAGATTGGAACGAGTGCCGTAGTTGCTACGTCATCGGTATTCAAAGCCCGCCAGCCCCGGTTAAACCGCAGCCTGTTCTACGACTGATTGTGACTTCAAACAAAAACGTGTAGACAATTTAGATGTTAAAATTGTTTTTCATGCGCCAGTTGAAGTCATTTGAACAATTTAAAATCTTTATTTAATTATTTGTTCTTGTATCTAATTTCGTCATAGAATTTTGAGTGACAAATAGGGTCCAGTAAAACGGTATCCTTTCATGGGTTCCCAGATAAACAGAGATATTTACAGATTTTAAGACTTTTGCCCCGCAGTGGTGCACTAAACAGGTAACATATTTCTAGTGCGTGTCGGCAGTAAGGCTTTGTAGTCATTTTTGTTGCCCGTGGTTTATACCTACTTACTCGTAATCTACAGGTAGTTTTCTTCCAACTATTCCGAGACTTGGTCACATTTGACCACTTTTGAGATTGATGTGACCACAAAGAGGAAATTACAAATTAACAGAAGCTTTGAGAAATTAATAATTTCCTCAAATAATATAATAAGACTATTTCATAAGATTCTTGGAGATATAAACCGAAAAATAAATTCGAGGAAGAACTAAAATAATGTTATTGAAAATTAAAATATGTTTATTTCATAAATTTACAATTATCTTATTGACTGAGTGAGCGAAGCTAACAAATGTCTTCCTTTCGACTACTAGGGCAAAAAGCTACTTTCTGTGTGTTTATATGTTTTCCTCTACAGGTCGCATTTCTCAACCGATTTGGACAAAACTTGGCATACCAAGACCTACATATAGGTCGAACGAATTTTTAGATTTTTTTACCCGTGGGGCATTTTTGAATGGACTGGTAATTCCTCAAAAAAGTGGTAAACAGGGGTACTGGATATCTCCGTCTTATAACATTCGATTTCGATGCGGTTCCTTGTTACATTTTTGTAAGTTTAGTAGACAGTAAAAAAAATCGAAAATTTAAAAAGTCAAACAAAATCAGATAATTTAAAAACAGTCACAAAAATCGAAAAAGTCTAGCTTTTAAGCTAGCAAGCAACCTATGATTAGTAGTAACTAGAAATCGTGAGTAATAATAAGTTGGGAGTACCAATCAGTTTATTCCCGTTTCCATATGGGTGAATTCATAGAGGGATTTATAGATCACCTGGAATCATCTTCAACTTCTTCATTCTTCTAACTAATAGGACTAAAACCAATTTATATGTTCTGGTGTTATTTATGCCTCCATTTCATCGATATTTAAAAAGAATGTGGGGCAAAGTATGTATAAGCGAGGTCTACAGCTCATAGAGCCACTATTTATATATTACAGTGGAGCTTCCTAATAAGTAGGTATATAAATACCTGTAGTAGGAAACCCCGCTTTTGCACATTACACATAAAATTGTTCTTGTAGTTCTTCAAAAACAGAAAAAATCCAATCCTCTAAAGCAAAAGAAAGAAATAACAAAACTAATTAATTAATACAGTTTACGTTAAAACACTAATGTGTGCCGATGTCGATATGTGTAATGGATTGTGTGAACAAACAAAACGTGTGTACTCGTGCCGTGTTTTTCGATATTAAAATTATATTTGACGTTCCAATAAACGGCTTTGTCCGAACGAAAAGGTCCAACAACACATAATTTGTAAGACGGAAAAATCCATTGCTATACAACAAATGGAGCTACAGCTTTCCACGAGGCGATTTATCATAAGCACCAGACCTAGCAAACGGATATCCGATGTTGTTAAATTGTTAGGGCATACAGTCCTGTGGCATTTGAGACGGGAACACGGCTTTTTAGAATTCCGCAGTCAACAAAAAATCAACGCAGATATTCTTGGTACTGAAAATTTGTTTGTACGTATTAATCCCATTTTCAAAACAGCTTCCAGTATATACTTTCATAAGAGAGGAAACCCATTAAAGCTATGTAGACTTTACAAGTTAAAGAGTAACGAAGACCATATTACGATGCGTCAATACGATGGTATATTGCGCATGGCCCGTCGCACACTTGGGTTCATATCTTTAGTAGAATTATTTTGTCCTTGCAGTTGGGGTCATAAATCATAGCTCGGCGTCAGTCCAGCTAGGGCGGTGAACATGTTGCGTGGGAGCAACGCCATTATCGATAAAAACAAATGAGTTGACAGCTCACCTGTTGTGTCGCTCCTCTACTGTCCTGCAAGAAAGCTTTTTATGTATTTTATGTATTCCTAAATAACTAGCGGAAGAGCGGGGCCTCCTAATACAAGTTTTTTTTAACTTAAAAGGAGTGTCCCAAAAACTTTAATTTAACCAAGATATTGCGCGGTGACGCGGTGAGGTTCTATCGGGAACTAAACATTTTTTAAACTGTGGCTATTGTCTTTGTCGGATATATTTTAAACCGACGGTAATTCGAGAAAAAACAGTGAAGTGTGGCAAATTTAAAAATGTATTTATTTAGTAGAATAAGTAGCGAGATCTATTTGCCCCAAACAGTACCTGATTACGATAAGCGTTTATAATGAAATACATCAGTATACTACAGACTCCTGTTTTTTTTCTTCATAAACTGGTTTGCACTCTTAATATTACCTGATTGTAAGTAGCGGTATAAAGAATCTTTAGAATAATGATTTAATAAAAATGGAAATTAAATATAGTTTTCAACATACCCTACGATACGTAGAATCGTTACGTTACAGGCCTTTTCAATATTAAAACTATTTTTGACGTGCCAATAACTGGTATTGAAGCAATCGACCTGATTGCTTCCACGAGGTCGTCATTATGTTAATACTACAGGATTCAAGGATTTTCCTGTCCACAATGAACAAAATTATTTGACTTTTGTATTGATGTGATGTCAAAAGTTAATATATTCACATGTTTAACAAGAAAGCATGTAATGTATAATAGAGTGTTTAATATGCCAGCAAACTGTTACACAGTTTGACGGTTAATTTATAAAACTGAAATATGTATAATACAGCTTCGACTGGGGCTAAATTTTATTTTATATGAAAAAGGGTAATCAGAAAACCCCCAAAATTAATATACATGGTTTTACAGAAAAAAGATAGCAATTAAAAAAAACTTACTCGAATCGAAAAATTAAATTTTGCAAATATTAAATTAAAAAATAAAATTTAAAACGCCGTATCACATCCAACATCATTATATCAACTATTTCTTTAATAAAATAATGTGATTCTGAAAAAGAATACTTATTAGATTTAGTTTTATCATTTCACTCTGAAAGTTTTTTTCTAAATAATAGTGTGGACACACAAACACTTTTTTTACAAGATAACTCAAATATTGTTAAAAACTTCACACATTTTAACGCTCCAAAACTATTTAACCGTTACGTCACACCTATGGATGGACCGATTTTACACCGCGCGACTAGAATCACTTTTCGATTGTTTATGTAACGAAAAGTACAAGTCGTATCAAAAAATAATTAAAAGGGCAATTTATCTGTTCACGTGGTCTCGATGGTCGTTTAATCGCTTTTTATAACACCTGCGAAGGCCCCTGTAACATACACTATCAAGGAATTTGAACAGTCAACAGAAATCTATAACTTTCATTGTTACCGATGTCATTTTTAAACGAGTGTAGGCGTATATTGTGTTTCAACAATAACCAAATAGCAATTTACTCGCGAGCCATTGTGGCCGCTCAAAAAATTAATACTGAATATTGGAACTGCAATCATATTAATATTTAATCGAATCAAAGTGATTGTGGACGAACGGACGTTCGCGATAGGCTCTGATCCAATTCGGGACGCTTTTTGTCGGTTGAATCAATAATACAATTCGATGTCAATTTTACTGTCCCTAAATGTCACCGGTTTCGGAAATTAAATCATCTTGTTTAGTTTTTAGGGTTCCGTAGTCAAACAAGTTTCTTTCTGTCTGTCCGTCTGGTCGAGACTTATCTCAGTGTCTCTAAGTACTAGGCAGTAAAATATTGAGAGTGTAAGAGCATCACTTTTCGATTTTTCGAGCCTTTTGCGATATATTAAGCTTTAAAGGGTTATTAACAGTAGTAGTATGTACACTGAACTTAATAGGACTATCACGACTAAGATGGCTTTATATATTGACGAGTAATAGTCGACCAAATAATAGTAAATACTTGGAGTTTTGACATCTACGACATCTTTTGAGAGTTTATTACGTATGCAAATGATTTAATAATTATGACTATTATCCAACTTTGTAGTCATAACCACTCGGCGTAGAGCTAGTTGACGTCAAGATAACAATCTATATCTATAGAAATGTCTGAAATACATAATTATATCACACTATTCAAAGAAAAAATCATTTTATTTATCTGACCATTATTCGACAATGGAACGAAATCTATTCAGTTATGCCGAAAAATAGATAAAAGTCGGTTTTATGCAAAACAGTGACTGAATAAAAGAGTTTTTTTCTTCTCGAATCCAACAAATTGCTTTAGCATATCCAAATATTTCGTTGAACTTAGAATAAATGACGTTTGGGCTCGCATTATTCTTTGAGGGATAGGAATTTTAGAATTCAGTCATTTGAATTCATAACAAGAACACTTGTCTATGCTCGAGAAAACAATATTCAAACTATTAGTACTGTCTACAGAAGTTACGGCGGTATATTTACTGCGCTGTCTCTGTCATATTTTAAGTTGTTTTTATTCTTGTCTCTTATATTGTGAAGAAATCCAATACAATGAGGCTACATTAGTTTTTTTGGGAAAGATTTTTCCTACCAGGAAAAGGCAAAGGTAAAACATCATACAGCCACGTCTTTGATAATGACATTATCTCTTAGAATTTTAAGGTTATAAATAAGGCCGAAGTCATTTATTCAGTTTTCTCAATAAAATGTATAATGTGCACATTTTATCGCTTGTTTTGATGATTCTTGACGAGAATTTCAAAGGCCAGCCTTAGTTTCAACATAATTTGAAAGAATCAATATGCCGAAAGTACTAGACATGGTAAACCCTTTCGATCGCGTCCAAACCCTCACAATTTTCCGTAATTGATACTATAACACCGTCCGTGAGACTTTCTGCACTATGCAACACAAAAACACATATAACAGTATTATTAACGAATTACTAAAATTGCAATGAACCACCATTTTTCACAAATGTTAAACCTCTATTACCCGATCACGGTCATATAATAAGAATATGTTTGTTGCGTAATTTTATACAATTAAACTACCCCATTTCATGTCAAGGGTGTCGTAAAAGGCGACTATGGAAAAAACAACATTGAAGTGATGGGTAGCAGCATATACCTGTATAAGAACGACATCATACTGCGATCGTCAACCCGCCTACCAAGTATGGCGATATTGGCAAATAACCTCATGGGAGATCTAATGTAGCGTAGTAGAGGGGGGTTCATGTCCAACCTTGGACTTACGCACGACTTTTTGCTGTAATATTAAATTGATTAATTTTCCATCAATTCTGCCTGCGTAGCATGAGACATGGGAGAAGTGGGAATGAGATAACGTCATATCTTAACGTCTAATCGTATAGACATTTGGCGTTTTAAAATGACACATCTCACTCCTACCACTCCGCGTCTCAAGCTACGCAGGCTGGAGTTCAATTCACTAAGGACAAACATCCTTACAGCTGCAACCTTTGCGGATGATATCCTAGGCAACACGAATGAATGACGTAAGCAAAGACTTCCTCGATTTGTCAGCATGTAAAGATGTTTGTCCTAGTGATTGCGACCCCTGATTACAGTGATACAGACTGGTATATATTTCGTAAAAAATAATAAAGATCTCCACGTTTCATTACACTCACACTCACATGTTCACGGAAGCAAAACCACGGCCACGGCGTGGAAGAAGTACAAAGGTGTATTAAATCCCCATATTCGAGAAATGATGGTTATTGGACGGTAATATATCCTTTTGCTCGAAGAAAATCTTCATAATATAAGATATTATTAGGTGTTAATAGAGTTGGAAGTCGTTCCCTAAGCCATTCGCTTTCATATCTGGAGGGAACACTGGCTGGGTATTGGATGTAGTACTGTAATCTTCAAGGATATAATCCTGTTAAGAATAGAATGTTCTCAGAAGTAATAGACTTTGGTGAATACGAGTTCATATTGAATTAGTCGTCATTATAACCAACTTAGGCTTACGATAAATATAGCTTGTACTCAATCCGAAATAGTCTGTCGTAAACATTTCAGGGTTCCGTTCATCTGATGGAAAAATCGGAACCCTCACTCGATTCGATTATTATAGTCTGGAGTATATACGAACGAAAAGGCTTTATTTGTAAAAAGGTATTTCTTGCCCCCATCTCTCTATCTTCGAATAAGTCAGGATTTGTGCAAATATACTTCTAATCAGAAAAATCTAAACACCTTGCAAGTTTATGTTTGGTAAGGATTATCAGAAATATGTGTATATTTAGGAATATATGTCAAATGTCGTTTCATAGTGAGTAATATGAGGTTTTCAAATCCTAATGTTAATGTTTTAAATTCAAATTTAATTTTCATAGGTTTTTCTGATAATCCTTACAAAACATGAACTTACAAGGTGTTTTGATTTTTCTGATGAGAAGGAGTATACAAAAAGTTTTTGATAAATAATAATAATCTGATAATTTGACTCGCACTTGGCCGGGCTGTGGCGCTTAGTTTTCGAATTTAGGTAAGAAGTCTACATAGCCATGAATCCGAAATTTCGCTAATCAAAATTCATAATATATTCGATGTTTATAACTGCAAAGTTTTTTGAACATTAAATAATCAAAGATTTATGCGATCCCGAAGATGAACTTGCGTGTTTAATATTACTTGCGCGTTTCGTTCCACTTTGGGCAAACCCGACTTTGCGAGTCCGAATTTTTAACATCAAATATAAACCTGTACCAAATTTTGAATCGAAAATTTATGAACACAGTATTATTATCTTCTTTAACAATTTCATAATTATACTACAGTTTATTTTTCAATTAAAATAAACTTTATTGTACACACACCAATAAAATAAAATAAACAGAATACATAAAAGAATATAAAAGAAAGGCACATGAAGGCAGCCTTAACGCCAAGTCTTCCAGGCAACCTTGTATAGATTTTAATATCTTTAGAAGATAAATTGATTAACAAATTGCTAGAAACAGAGCGCCTATCGTTTTGTCCCCTTAACAACGTCCGGGGGGAACCTTAACGTATCAACACAATTATTTGACCCGTTTTACAAAGGGTGAATTGCCATGTGTATTACGAAATATGCCATATCCGTAATTCAAAAACATGGCGAGGCTTCGAGGCGATTTATATAAAAAAATCAAATTAGCCTCCCCCGGCTGTCTGCATGCAGCGCGGTATTTCCCCGGGGTGTGAGAGTGCCATATCATTTTTCAGGAACTAGGATCATCTGTGTGAAATTCCAGCGAAAATTTACGTTTAAAAACTTAAGGGTATCCTGATGATAGTTTTATATGACCGTAATATTTTTATTTCTCTATTTCGTATCGAATTAATGCTGATTAACAGTTATTTGTATTTAATTCAGATTTTTTCTTTTTACTTGACTAAAATGGTTCATATGGTGATGAAAATAAGAACAATTATTGTATTTGAATTAGAGTTGTTAGATTTGCAGAGTGAGATGACGTTGTCAACTAATTTGAAAATCGATTAAACAACCAAAGCTAGGGTGTTCTATTATATTAAACCATGAAGGTTTCAACAAGAGTGATGTTTTTATGCTCCTAGTTTCTTATACATACGACAGCAGGAGAGTCAATACATTTCTGTATTCGTGCTCCTACCACTAAGATAGTTTATTAGGAGCGCGAACCTGCACTCAAAAATATTACTTATCTCATTTGCCTCAAGCAAAACGAAATGTCGGATTCCTTTTAAAAACTGTACAAACTCAGTTGTACGTTTCGTATTAATTATGTTAATGTTTTAGTTTATAAATAAAGTTGAAGTTGAATGCATGGAGAGGAACTTGTCTTATGAGTAATGGAAATTCAAAATTAGTAAGCAGCACTTCATGTAAGACTTTGGCCAATTAGTTTATATAGTCAAGTTGTCGGCTTTATTTAGAATAGTTGTTATGTAATTAGATACCATTTACCACAAAATCCACGTTTTGAACAATCCTAAACACTTGTCAGTCAGCTCACAGATAGCTTTGTAATAAACCTGTCTAGACCGAAACTCGAACGATACTTTGTGCCTGAATCTTGTTAATTCTAATTGGTCCATTCGGATTTATGCTCTTGACTGACATTACAGAATATCGCTGAGGGTTTGTCTTATACAAATATTGTTGTTGTTAATTGTGTATTAGATAATATTTAACAACTTGGTAATCTTCAAAAGAAGAGTAAATAGGCACCTTCTAGACCAACACGTAACATCGTCGACCTCATCGTCACTTACCATCAGGTGAGATTGAGGTCAAGTGTTGGTCTATCTTCAATATATATAAAAAAACTGGAGATTCTAATAATATTATAAGGGATCTGTACCTATCTACAGTATCTTGTAATACGAGTAACTCTGAGTGAAGCTAGTATTCTGAAAAACTGATTGGGAAAAAATACAAGCGTACGTGGGCAGAGGAGTTACGGCGCCAGCTGGGAGGGCGTCGCAGTGTAAGCTAACGTAAAGCGTTGCGACATTTTTAAAATAAGAAAAACATCCCTAATACGATATTTAAGCTATCTAAGCTAAGGTAAAACACGCTCACACAACTGCGCCACGGAGGTCGTTAGTTTGGTATAGATATTCATTTTATTGACCAAGCAAGCGAAGCGGCTCTGCTTCAAATCGGGTCAAATTTGTTTTTACACGTCAGTTTGGACTCGAACTCGGTCAAAACTAACATCTTTGTAGAAATAAAGATACAGATTAAAATATTTGCAAATTATACATAGTTAAACATGTAAAGGATGAAGGTGTGGTTATAGCAATTGAATCGGTCATTTCAAAAACCTCATAAGTCACAAAATTATAATTTTTCAGAAATCAATAAAAACTGTTTCATACACAAACAAATGAGTTTTAAATGACTTATTTATGTTTAATTTAGTACTTGAGTGGTAAAAAATTAAAATAGCGTATAACCTTTACAGTTTATTTATAGAAATAATGAAAAAAACCTGAAAAACAGTTATTGACTTATGTTGTTTTAGCGAGAAATAGGGGTAGTGGTATATAATTTAACCAAAACAATCGTAGTAATCATATTTTTTATTACTTATAATTAAGAATTACACTTAAAAATAAACTTATTAACATTTTACATGTATTAATTTGTCATGTTTTAATATCTTTATGGTACATAGTCATATTCTCCATCATTCTCGTTTGGATTATCTTCAACATTTGTAGTTGACCAGTCTTTCACGCGGTATTATTAAAAGAGGAAGGAATGTACTGACTTGAGTGGTTTTCACCCAGAATACGCATCTACCTTTGAGGAACCATTTTCAGCAAAAAAAGCATGTTGGAAAAAAATGTGACTTAAGTGGTTTTTGAAATGACCGATTCAATTAGAAAAAAGAGAAACAAACGAAAAAAGTCAATTACATTTAATTGACTGAAAGCAACTGAAGCCACAGGTGCAGAGTTTCGCCTTTTGTACGTCTTGTCTTGGCATGTTACTTTAGTCTGCCGCCTTCGTAATGTATAACAGTACTATTACATTTCAATTAAACGTCCGCCCGTACTGCAGATGACTGCTTAATTCCAAGTTAAGGTTTGATTCATTGTCTAAGCACAATGAAGGTGTATTTAGATGAGCAAGGCACGTAAAGAGGGCGTTAAGCAGGGTTGCCAAGTCACGTTCTGGTGTAATATTGTATTTATTTATTTAAAAAGACAAACTGAAACAGATTTTAATCATTACAATGTTGTAGGATTGAACACAACAGAAAATGGATTTGGATATTTTTTTGTTAACGTTACGTTTTGAAGTTTTTTGAAGATGAATCATTTATGTTATCAAATTGAATTTTGATGACCTTATGTCAAATATCTTCGTGGTGTTTAGAACATGGAGAAATTTTACTGTGGTCTTTCTTAGAATACCTAAATTTTGGGAAAAATATTTCGAACTACGTGAACTTCAGACGAGCCCCTTCCTTACAATCCTTCAAAACTAGCCTAAAAACATATTTCCTTGAACACATTATTCCTTAGCAGCCTATTCTTCTTTCCTTACTGATCTCTGATTTCCTTCTCTTTCTGATTCACTATATTTTGTCCATTGTTTATCCATTATATGTATGTATAATATGTATATATTTATTTATGTAGCACCACTTACCACTTGTTATTTATAGGATTCTTCTGCCCCAAAGTTGCCTAGAAGAAATTGCTCTTAGCGATAAGGCCGCCTTTATTGTACCTTTTATGTTCTTTTCTGTTTTGTTTTGTGTGTGTGTGTGTGTGCAAGTTTATTTGAACTTTATTTTTGATTACTTGCAAAAAATATTACGATATGTTTTTAGGTGTCAGACTCGAAATCGCCGATTTTAGGTTCCGAATATTGAAATAACGGAACCCTTAACAGTGCAGCTGATTATCTCACGAACTACTAATGACATCGACCTGAAACTTGGAATAATTTTGTTAAATGGGTCACCATTCACAACAGGTGTTGCCAGTGAAATAAAAGATAACATAATTTTATACATATTTATTAAGGGTCTAAAATAGTCTCTCTAAAAAAACTCCCATGCCATTCAGAACGGTACACAATTTTTTCGTCTCTACCGCCATTTTGATTTTGTAAAACCAAAACTTAGCCCATAACCATCACAAATTTTTAGAAGTTTTAACTTTGGCGTGCAGTTGGTTAAAAATTAAAACGTATGTATACTGTAGAATTATGACGAATAACATTTTTCATTTGTTTAATTATAAGATGAATACAACTGAGTACAACTCGATATTCGCAAGCCCTGGGGCCGGCGCGGGCGTCGGCGTCGTCGGGCCCGCACCGGAGATTGCTCAGCGAGCCAACCCCCTTGTTATCTCGCCCCGGTAATCGCCGCCTCAAATAATTTATGAAATATGACATAATAACCTTCGTAATAAAGGGCAAAGTGCCGCGCCGCGGATAAAACACTTGACATTATTGTTATTGGAGGAGATCTCCGGCGCATTGCTGCCGTTCAGCGGGAGCTATCTGCTGCCGATTAGTCTAACGGATACGTTTTAATTGTTATATTGTTTAAGAGCTGGGTGAGCTATTTTGGAGATAGGGATTATTGTTTCTTAGTCTACCTTACAGGTTACCAGGGAAAAAGGCAGTTATTGCAGGCAGCTTGATGATCATATTTAAACGAGAGTAGTACCATAGGCTAGGTGCTGGGCCTGGCGCTGTTTACTTTGAGTTTTACGGCATCTGCGAGAAGCTTAGGTGGTTTTATTCCAATATTAAAAACACACAAAACCGCTGAAAATTAAATTGTTCTTGTACTTCATTTAATTTTCGCCTGTTTTTATTATTTTTTGTTATAGAACGCATTAGTTATACACACGCGTTGAAAATTTTAAGTTTCTACCTCTTACGGTTCAATAAGTAAATGCGTTCAAAAAGAACAAACTGACTTCAATTGCTTTAAAAGTCTACTTTTTCTCATAGATGCCGTTGTCAGAACTGGACCAAATTGAAATGGGACCACACGGGAAGCACCACCTTTCAAATAATAAAAAAATCATCTAAATCGGTTTACCTAGTCAAAGTTCTGAGGTAACAAACATATAAAAAACATACCTGTCGAATTGACAACCTCCTCCTTTTTTGAAGTCGGTTAAAAATTGAGCCCTGTGACATATCAAGGGACAAAAAAACCATTGAAATTTGGGTATGGAACCCTAAAACGATGTACATACAAATACCCATTACAGAATTTTCTGTATTTAATAAATTAATGAACATAGTTTCGAGTAATGTAAAAAAAACTGCAAGCTTACTAAAAGCTATCGTTATAATAGTAAAATCCTACCTGACTGCGGCAACAACGTTCGAAGGTACACGCCTGCTCTCCCGCGTTTTCTGTGACTGATTCCCACCATCAAGCCACGCAGCGCCATCAATTTCTATTATCTTTTTCATATTTCACCATAAAACATAAAATATTAAGAAGATAATATAGAGGTAACCGCGCCGTTATGGAACCGTTCTAAGCGAAACTAGGCCACGGTATTAAGGCTATACAATATGTAGGAGTTCGTATTTATCCTAGATTTTATGTATTATCTGGATCATGAAAGCTGTAAGCAATTTCGAGGATTTCAAACGTACTTGCGGTTTATGTTCATCACTTTATTGTGTTGAATATACCTACTTATATTAAGCGCTGAAACTCGATTATCCGAAAGCGAAGATTAAAGAGAATTTCTATCGTAACCGGTTTTGTGTCTTGTAAATCAGTCTGGATTTTGTTAGCACCAAAAATCTATTACTTTTGTTTAATTGTATCAAATATGTACCAATATTTTATATATGCACTTTTATAATTCAAAATTAGATGCTTAAAAAAGTATGTTGTAAAAACTTTTTATCAATATTTGAATATAAACAACTCTTATAATGTTGAATTTGCAAAACGTGTATTCTCAAATGCTGTGTTCCAAATTTTTGGTCATCATCGCAAAAAAACGAACAACGTTTCAACATTTTAATGCATCCCCTAATCGGTAGGAAACCTTCCTTTTGTCCGTTAACTTTTATTAAATTTATGAGAAACGCTCGTGCACAGTAGTGGACTTAGGCAACTGGGAATGATTGTGATAGTTCTAAAATGTTGAGATTTTTTATGAAAATTTTTCTTAATCATTTTCTTGGAGCTTACATAATATATCACCTTGTGTAGGTGTTTAGTTGGGACATAAGGACTATCCCTTCAGTCCTTATATCCCAACCAAACACCTTGTGTTATATATCAATCTGCTACAATCGCCATGTTTGGACCAAGGTTCCATACACGTTATTTGTGACAAGGCTGTACGTTTTTCTGATCGTTACTGTCGTGTGCTAGGTAACGCGTCCCAAATATCTAATGCTTGATAATAATTCGATTTTTTTTCACTCGGTCGCCTTGCGTGCGTGGCGGTGGGAGCCAAGCCGAAACAATTTTCCCCTTATGAATAAAATTTTAAGGTGCCTATGTAAATTTCCATTACCGGGGCCTGTCTTCTGAAATGGTGTCATATGGGCAGACATTTTCTTTTTTATAGAGACTACATAAAAGCGTCAGTTAATACGCTACGCATCTACACTGCAACTTAACTTTACAGTCTTGAGCAGTTGTGAATTTCTGGCGGATTCATGCATAGCGGAATTGCGATTTTGCATGATATGATTGAACGATATGCATTGTATTTTATATAGTTATTTTGTACTTCTAGATTTTTATAGCCTTAGATAATCCAAGAAATAGCTCTCAGTTGTATGTAGTTGATTTTACCCACGGCTTTATTCAAGTGGACTTCATAAATTATCCGAGAGGAACCACTTACTTGATTGGGATACAAATAAGTATATAGTCTAGTCTATATGTGCATAAAATTAATGCTTATCTTATTAATGCTTACTTTTAAAGGTATGCGTTTTAAAATCTACTATAACGAATTTATTATGCCTTTGATTTTATTCGAATCGAGTCTATTTTAATTCATCTATAATCGTAGCAAGCGCTAATTGATACTGATTCAGCTCTTGCACCTATAAAAGTAAACAGACGAGCTCTAGTCGAACCTCTATGCCTCTACATGTAAATTGTTTTGTTAGATTTGCAGAGTGAGATGACGTTGTCAACTAATTTGAAAATCGATTAAACAACCAAAGCTAGGGTGTTCTATTATATTAAACCATGAAGGTTTCAACACCTCCCTGTAATAGTTACACCCTGTAGCTATTTTAAAACAGACTATCAAAAAATTAACTGTACACTACACTAATATTATAACAACATTACAACATCCTGTACATACACAACACCCTGTATATACAATTATACACCTTACTTCTCACTCCAATGTTAATAACAACTAAATATGTACAAAGTATTAGAAAACTTTTGTACCTAGGTTAAACTAACAAATTAACAAACTTACAATGCTTTAATCTAGGTAAAGGCTTTGTCAAAATGTCAGCAACCATGTTGTTAGTTGGAATGTACTCAAGGTTGAGCTCCTGCTGAGTCAGTGAGTCTCGTATGAAGTGGTGTCTGATGTCGATGTGCTTAGTGCGAGCATGATACATGTTATTCGTAGTCAATTTCAATGCACTTTGGCTGTCAGAATGAATTGTGATAGGATGAGTGATGTCGAAAACTTCTTTTAATAGAGCTTTCAAGTAAATAGCTTCTTTACATGCTTCTCCCAGAGCCATATATTCTGCTTCAGTAGTTGAGAGAGCTACCGTTCTTTGTTTTCTTGCTTCCCAGGATATGGGAGCTCCACTCATTCTAAATATATATCCCGTATAGGAATGCCTATCAATACAGTTGCTACCATAGTCTGCATCTGCGTATCCTATAGGATAGTCTTCACCTTTCCTGTAGGTAAGCTTGAGGTGTTTAGAGGCTTTTAGGTACCTCAGTACTCTTTTAGCAGCTTTCCAGTGTACCACCTGTTAGATTTGCATTTTCTGGAAATCTTACAGGCGGGTGCCGATCTCGTAGAGGATATCTTCGGTCCTCATCAGTATCTTCAGCGCCTTGCTCAGAATAACCTGGAGGTGATACTTCAGTATCATCTTGAGCATCAATAAAAACTTCTTGTGTTTCCACTTCAGGATATTCGATTGCTTGTGAATCTGAAACATCTTCATCATTCTGTTCTTGGGAGGATGACGGTTCAGGCTGAGAACACTGTGGTACAGGAACATGAACTTCAATTTGTCCGAGTGTATCGGTAGAATTCGTTTTGTTGGGTTCAAAGAATTCGTTAACTACTTGTGGTCTGTTTTCAATGAAAACGACGTCCCTTGCAATTATAATTGCTTTTGGGTTCCGTACATCGACAAGACGATAACCTTTAGACTCTGTAGAATAGCCTACAAAAGTGCAGACTTGAGTCTTAGGTTCAAGTTTCGTGCGTTTTTCCTTAGGAACAAGCACATGAGCTTCACAACCAAAAACTCGTAAGTGAGATAGGTTCACCTTTTTACCAGTCCATAGCTCTTCTGGGATTTTATTATTTAACGCCTGCGTGGGCGAAATATTTTTCAAGTATATAGCTGTATTTACAGCTTCACCCCAGTAGGCTTTAGGCAGTTGAGCGTCATGAAGCATGGCTCTTGCTTTTTCAATAACGGTTCGATTGACCCTTTCAGCAATTCCGTTCTGCTGAGGATTGTACGGAATTGACGTTTGATGAACAATTCCGTTCTCCTTTAGAAAGGTGGCCATATCGCGGTTTACAAACTCGCGACCGTTATCGGTACGTAGGGTTTTTATTTTACAATCAGTTTGATTTTCGACAAGGTGTTTGAATTCTACAAACTTTGAAAAAACTTCACTTTTTGACTTCAGCAAGTACCCAAACGTTTTACGAGTGAAGTCATCTGTGAAAGTTAGTAGGTATATTGCTCCACCCCATGAATGGACACTCATAGGTCCACATAAGTCCGCATGGATCAATTCTAATTTATTATTAGACCTACTAGTAGAATTAACAAACGGCTTTTTTGCTAATTTACCTTTAAGGCAAGGAATGCAAACTTCTTCAAGTTTGTCTGTGTAACATATTCCCGTATTTTTGTTTTTCAAAATGTTCATGGCTTTGATGTTAAGGTGACCTAGGCGTTTATGCCATAGCAATGCGGACTCTTTGCAATTCGTTAAAAGAGCTTGAGTCTCAGTCTCAGCACAGTCGAGCTTATACATGCCTTTATAGTTGGAGGCAGTTGCTACAATGTCTCCTGAAACTTTGCATCCTTTCTGTTGTATAATTGAGGCACCTTTCTTAGAAAATAAAACAACAAACCCTTTTTGAACTAAATTACTAACTGATAGTAGATTCACAGCTAGTTTGGGAACATGTAGCACATCTGTGACTTTACTAATATTATGAGTAACATTAAGTGTCACAGTACCTTTACCTTCACTTAAAATCTGCTCATTATTCGCAACAGTAACAGGCTTGATTAAAGGGGTTAAATCCTTAAACCATTCGCTTCTGTTAGACATATGAGTAGTTGCGCCAGAATCTATGAACCAGTCATTGCTTGCACCTGTGGGAGAAACATGGAAACAAGATGAAAGTGTAATGTCTGAAGTGTAATTCGTAGTTGTACTGTCAACCTTGACTACATTCTTAACATTCTTTTTACCTTTGTTTACACGTCTACATTGATCTACTACGTGACCTTTCTTTTTACAAAAAACACAGTAACGACACGATTTGTTTGATAATGAAACTAAAGCACTGCTAGTGTCACTATTCGGTGCGCGACGCAAGTCTTCTTTCAGAAGTACTGAGGCGACGGAGTCAGTCGAGATTGCTGCTCCGGAGTTTTCAAGTGCCATCACCATGGGTTATAGTCTTCTGTTAAACCGGCGAGCATTATCACACCAACAAATTCGTCGTCAACAGCTGCATTTATTTCCATAAGTTTCTGCTGTGTGTTTCTGATGTCACTTATGTAGAGTTCCATGGATTTGTGCATTGACAGATTCATACTAAACAGTTTTTTAAGTAGGTTAAGTCTTCTTAGTAAGCCACAATCTGCGTATGTCTTCTGAAGTCGCGTCCACGTCTCGGCTGCTGATTTCGCTGACACGATGACGGGGTAAATATGTTCCTTGACTGATAGCGAAATTTTTGACTGAGCTCTTTCGTCTCGACGTTTGAAATCGGAGACTTCTCGCGAATACTCGTCGGGACGCTCAACACAATCCCACAACTCACAGTCTATCAGGAGCATTTTCATTGCAAACTTCCATGAAGTGTAGTTGATAGCCCCTTCTAGTTTTGTAATGGGCATTCCGCCCGTAGACACAGCCATTGTCTGGTTGCTTCGGCGAGAAGCGGAGGGTTCGCCTGTAGCTCCCGTGATCGGCTGCTGGTCTCTTTCCATATTTTAATATATTTAAATTATGGAGCGCAAAACTTAGGATAATAATTACATAATAATTATGGATTTTTAAAATCTGGGCCCATAACCTGTTAGATTTGCAGAGTGAGATGACGTTGTCAACTAATTTGAAAATCGATTAAACAACCAAAGCTAGGGTGTTCTATTATATTAAACCATGAAGGTTTCAACATGTTTAAATACTCGATCATCATTAGATCATCATCATTTAGTAGAAAACAAACATTATTATATACTTGGAGGAGGAATTTTTGAAATCGGATGAGTAGCTTTTGAGATTATCACCTAGCCCATCCATCCATCCAATATTCAGGATTCTGGCTGAGCATGCTTTCCATCTAACTGCTTTAACATCACTCAACTTCAAGTGAGATGAAACCTATTGTATACAAAAATACAGATTTTTTGTACACAAAATATCAACGGACAAATATGGCGCGCAGTGTCGAACCGAACTCATTTATGTAAATACAACTGAATATTCTGTGAATAAGAGTAAATATTTGGATGACACTTCGAATAAATATTAAAACGTTTATTTCGTATACATACGATGCAAAAATACAGCATGGCGAAATTTTGTATCCAGTGACCTTTTGCTTCTTTTTGTACTCGCTAATGTCAACTTTGAATTTTAAACTAACAACATTATTCAGATCAGAATTCATTATATGGGACTCAATAAAACGTCAAGACTACAAGCGCAGTGTAATAACTATTATACACATATTTTTGTCGTAAAAAGGACCGTCGTAGCAAAACGCTACGAAGAGATTCCGCTACGAAACAGTTACCGAAGTCAACGCCAGAATTTCACGGTTTCGTTTGACGTAAGTACGTGTATAAAAGTGTAAAAATTGGTACATTTAAAAAATAGACGTAGCGATGACTTTATTACATTAAATGTGGGCTTAAGGCAAACTGTATATAGATAAGAAGTACACTAGGTGAAATGTGTTGGCATTCATGTCTGATTTACTGTCAAGTAGTCCGTGAAATTTGTGCTAGTGAACTGTAAGATACAGTCAATTTATTCTCGAAATCGCTGAACTGTTGTCAGATATTTTTATTCAAGTTATAACTTTCTTTTAACGCAAATAAGGGACTTTCAAAGACGTTTATTAGCTAAATACTTAAAGGAATCGATATATGGCGCAAAAGAGCTCGAAATTATAAATCGTCATGGCAGTCCTCCCACTCTCAAATACTTTGAAAGATTTATTTACACAGCTCTTTAATAGGTGTACGAGAGTAGGCTTTAATGACAACTCTGTCATTCCAATCTAATAACGCCTACATTTGCTAAAAAGTACAACCAAAGAGAACAGTTATGTTGTTCCTGAGTTTTAATCATTTACAAGAAAGGCAACGATCATTGTATCTCACAGACATATCTATATTTTGACACGTTAAATGACGAAGAGTCGCATTGAAATCTCATTGGACTCTTTGGATTGGAGTAAGATTTGTGAGCCTGCTGTAACTGTCGCTAAGTAAACAGTCGTTTACACAAGAAATATGAGTGCCGCCAAACGTACTCAGTATATGTTCCACGTCAATATTTATCTGGTACTTCCATCTAGGTCCCATATTTTGCCCATTACTTATGCATAGGATACAAATTGGCTACGCTGTAGTCGGCGTTCCTCTATCAATATTCAGCTGGTGGCCCCGAGCGCGGTGGCTTAACTCGCGTCTAATTTCTACCCTTCCGATACTTTTATTTCGTTTTTAACTTAGTCTGTGACTTTATGAAAAGTGTCGTTCTATCAGCATTTTTGTAATTTTTTCAATCATAAAATTATCGTACTTACAATAAGTGATCCAAATCAATACTTCTCTCTCTCTTCTTCAGTATCTTTAATTTTTATAAACTAAACAATTAGCGAAACGTTAAATCTTTTTGCGCCCTAAACTATAAAAGAATTGGCCAAGTGCGAGTCTGACTCGCGCACGAAGGGCTCCGTACAGAATATGGATATTCAACATACGGAGAACCAATCTAAAGAATGCGCCACGATTTTCGTTATCAATTTAGTTTTGCAGTAGCAGTAGTAGACGAGTACGACACTATATGGCGCTAGTCTTATGTTACATCGCACGTCTAAAAAAAATCACGTTTGTTGTAGGGGAGCCCCCCTTAAATATTTATTTTATTCTAGTTTTTAGTATTTGTTGTAATAGCGGCAACAGAAATACATCATCTGCGAAAATTTCAACTCTCTATCTAACAATTAGATTAACTAACTATCAAGTATAACGATTAAGTAACTATCACGGTTCATGAGATACAGCCTGGTGACAGACAGACGGACGACAGTGAAGTCTCAGAAATATGGTCCCGTTTTTACCCTTTGGGCACGTAACCCTAAAATGTTGTTATTGTACTGAGCCTGGTCTAATATTAAACTAAACTTTATTTCTTAAGTATAATTATCACTTACAGCATAGACTAGTTATGATTATCACACTAGTACGACTAATGTACGCAAATATAAAATAATGTTTTATTGTTTTTTATTACTTATATTACCTCTGATGTTACAATCGGTCCACTCACGCAGGCAAAGTAGCGGGCAAAAGTACACAGTTTAACATACATTTCAATAATTTAACAAAGTCTAGCAGGCTGATGATCACTTTATGAATAAAGGAGGACGAGGGATGTTCATGTTCTCTTGAATGTTTAAGATTTTAAAAAGAATATAAAAAATTTCCATCTAATTAAAGTAAATATATGTTTATGAGAAGAAGAAAAAAACAATTTTCAAAGCAAAAAATGTAAATACATTTTGTAAAGTAAACTTCACAACATGTTAGACAAAACTTATGACTGAAAATGTAAAGTAAAAACCACAGGTATGATAAAACTCGATACAAGGCCATTAAAATGGCAAAAAGGCCCATATCCTGAGCGTAAGCCGTGTCCCTGGAGGGACATCGTGCAATATCTGTAATACAATCTCATCGTCAGAGCTGCGGGGAAGGGGCCACGGCATCGGCAGACCGATACTGCTTAGCATAATTTGACTTCTACACAATACGATAGACTATTAGAAAAAATAATAATACGGGAATTGGCTAAACCAAAAAATAATTGGTTGTCTGTAAAGTCGGTTTACGGACGATAACTTTACGTGATAACCTCATAAGAAAAGATGCGTCCACAAGCTCAACGCTTAGGCTTATCGTGCTTCTCTATCGCTTGTTCTGCTCTCTCGCATGCACGCTCGGCTCAGGCGGAACATGACACTTTCTCATGCATTCATCGATTTATAAGACGTTAACACTAGACATGCACAAAACAGTGCTTTTGAAAGTAATGTTATATGTTCTTTTCGTACCGCGTGATATCATATCGAACCATTACGCATCACTCGAAACATCACCTGAAATGCGCGCCGCGCGCTGCCTTACGACAGCTCAAACATTGCTTTTGCTATAGTAATATTTGTAATGAATGACATGATCTCTAAACATCATTTGCTCGGAATTAAAATACGTAGAAATTAAGCCTTGTCTTATTAGTAATACGGTTGCATTTCAGTAACATATGTGCGCGCGTTCTATCCGTCTTTATGGTTTTGCCGGGCTAGGTGCGAGTGAGCGGCGCAGAGCGTACGAGTATACCTCCCATGAGTGATGCGGAGGTAATGAGTAATGTTTGAGATGGTCAAGTGATAAGTGCTGCAACATTACGCGGTCGGGTAATACATTACTCGCATCACTTACACGTATCTACTTATCACGTCTAAAAAGTATATAAATATGTATACGACGCATGAAGTTTTCGTTAGATTTATTTGCAACACACACAAAAACTTATTATTTATGTATTATATATTTAGCATAGATAAGATTAGTGAAATTATTATACATTTTATGGCTTATTATATTTTGTGTAAGTATATGAATATGTTCACATGTTGTCGGGACTACAATCGTCTTATTTTTCTGTTGCCTTTCATACCGGAACACAACAGTGCTGTTATCACTGCTGTTTGGTGGCAGACTTAGGTAGCTCGCCAGGCGGACATAGGCAATGCCCTACCACCAACCAAATTCAGTACCTGTAGGTACTCACTGAGCATCGGACCCGGGACCTACGGATTGTAACTCCAAGCGTGTATGCATTAGACCATGTGGGCAGTTCTGACTGCCCAGTATGTAATAGTAGAATAAAGAACCACGTATTTTATACATGGCCGCCGTAATCCTGAAAAGTTATCAAGTAGTTTACCTGACCATAGATTGAAATACGACGTATGAGATGTCTATGAGAAGGTTTGATATGTCGTGACCATCAGATTTTGATACGTAGAATATTAAAACCAACTGCGGCTTTCTACAAGATAAAGTATCACGGAATCAAATTACATAAAACAGCTATAGATCTGAAAGCTCCTTTCCTTGTGATACGAAATACCGCAACCGAGGAAAAATTTAAATTAAATTCTTTAACGAGAATTACTTTCGGGTTGTTCATTTAAATTCTTTATTTTTGTAACGTTTCATCTCACAAAGTACCATCCCAATAAAACACGGGCCCCGGTGAGGCATGGTCTTTGAAAATAGAAGCTGAAGAAGTAATGTGAACATTTTGTTGCTTGGTATCAATATTTACTTTTCCCTACTGAATGTCGGATTGAGGTTAAGTAACTACTAGATGAGCCGACGGACTAGTAAATGGCGCGGGGAGTCGCTGGATGCAAGTGTCTCGGGACCGGTTGACGTGGAGGAAGTCTATGTCCAGCAGTGGACGTTTCCTGACTGATGTATCTGACAGTTAAATTCAATGATGTACTTATTGACTTTTAATTTTATTATAGTTCACGTCAACATTGAACGAAAAGAGGAACACTATTTTTACAACTGCAGGTATATTACAACGGTAAACAAAAAATGCAAGTCGTTAACATAAACAATCTTAAGGCTTACTTAGTCAATATTTGAACCCTAATCAGAAATGAGACACTAATTTTCAGTGCCAATGCCAGTCAGTGCTTGTTTAGAGATTTTTGCGTGAGTACATTTTACTACTTACTTACTTACTCGAGTGGCGACCACGTACCGGGAAACGTCTACCAGGCCGTCCCCCCCACTAGATGGACCGACGACCTGGTTAGAGTCGCAGGGAGTCGCTGGATGCAGGTGGCTCGGGACCGGTCGATGTGGCGTACCATGAGGGAGGCCTATGTCCAGCAGTGGACGCTTCCCGGCTGATGATGATGATGATACATTTTACACCCAAGAGTTAATTATTGTCACTGTAGGAGTTCGACGTTGTCATCGCTGCGCTGGCTCGGCAATGCCCTAGTGTTCGGTACTCCTCAACGTCCGTACTCGCCCACCGCTGTCTATGAACTGTCAGTCATTGACACTCTGTCAGTGACGTTTACTATACCAACCCGTAGACACACAAGACAGTGTGTGTTATAACGCATACACTACAGTCACCATCATTTGAGATGAAGCACAACTGCTATGCCATCATCCATGACGTTATTAAAGGTTGTGCTGTGGATTGCTGTAAACATTTAAGTAGGTAACTGTATAAAAGCGACAGTATCCAACACAAAGTATATAAACGCAATTAATGAATCAGAAATCGAGATCCCTATCGAGTGTTTTAAACGGTGACACAAATAAACGAATATTTTCGCCGAAAGGTCCGAAATTAATCCAATTTACTGGTAACTGGAGGCCATTTATATACACCAGCATTGAGGCATTGCCCGCTGGTCCCAACAAAGAGCCTGCCAGCTCCGTAGCCTCCACAAAGACGTTCCTAATTTCAAGTTTCATAAGTAAATTTTTCACGAAAATTAATGCCAATTAATTTAAATGTTTTTGTAAATATTTTCTTTGAGTTATTCGTTCTAATAATAGGAGGAAGTTCTGTTTATTTTATGTTAGCATAAAGGATATCTTCCTATGGATGAGTTGGAGTTTTCTTGCTAGGAGCGGAACCGAATAAGAAAAACAAATTTGGAACGCTTCATAGATTTTTGTTTAATGTTCCGTACCTAAAATGTAAAATATACGGCTTTAGTATGGGTGTACCGTATCTATCTATCCAATGATATTTTTCATAGATATTGTGTAGTGTGTAATAAGTCATTTTAAAACAAATCTAATCCAAAAAACAAAAGCACATTACAAAACGAATCATGGTATAATCTTATATTACTTACCTCCCATAATGTATCCTTTCTTAATGATACCCATGGTAATAAAGATAACATTTAATGTACCGTATTGAGGTCCTATTATTTTATGACATTATATATCTGTTACTATTATGGTACACAACGAGCTAGCCTCAATACGATGGTCGAATGGTAGCAAAGACAGTGCCTCATTAGCTTCCTGCTTTCCCACATAATACAAATTTAAAAAATAATAGACTGGCGGCCAGACGGATTGTGGTTGCAATCGGCTCGGGACCGGTCCTTTTTTGGCCTACCATGTGGGAATGGCTATGCCTGTATGACCACCGCGTTAACTAAATCTGCCGCTAAACAGAAGTGTTAACAGCACTAATCTTTTCCTATAGTAAAATATAACATAGCCGTGAGAAGTTTCAATAATTTAACGCTTCAAACTTATGGCCTCATTGAAATTTTCCTTCAAATGAAGGCCAAATGCGGCCCCTTTTATATATAAAAAATGAAGTCTTCCTCCTCCTTCCTTCCTAGAACGATCACGAGAAAACAAATGGGTGGTGTTCAAAATCAAACAAAGGGGTGGTTTTATTTAAAACAAATCTTTCGACTAACAATTTGATTAATTTTCAACGATTTCCACCGATTTCCATCACGTTCCACATTTCTCTTAGCTCCTCCACCCTCATTATTTAACACTCATTGAAGACTAACTTACCGTTAAAGATTCATTTAAAACTAGATCCAGACAACTTGCACGAAGCAGTATTGCATTGTAATGTTTTTTTGTGAGTTCATTCAAACCAATTTACTGTTCCATGAACACAGATCTAGTTCAAACTAGTTTAAATTCTTCTTATGACTTCCTGGAAATGTATAGCTTTATAGCTACCATAGATTGCATCCAGCGTTTTATCCAGTTTAATCACTGAAGCTAAGAATTAATGAAATTTTTCAGTTGTGTGTATAAGAATCAAAAGCATGTCAGCCAATGTAAACTTTGGCATTGTTCAAGTCATCGACACTTCTCTCCGATCTTATCACCACAAAGTGACAGCCCTATGCAAAGATCAAGCCCAAGTGGCCCCCCTTGGGCCAGTTGCAAGTAAAATCCGGCTGAGCGCCTTCTGCGCTTACAATTTTTTTGGGGGAAACTGTCATAATCGCAAGACCTACACTTCAAGTCAATTCGAAAACAAGTAAATTAAATTAAAAATTTGAAGAAATACAACAACATTTTATGCCAAAAATGCCAAACATCAGCTGATACTCTTCAAATTGCTGAATAAATTTTTACCAGTTTTTATCAGCAAAAATATGGAATAAGCTACCGTTTTCCGTGTTCCCCGAAAACTACAACTTGGGAATCTTCAAAAGAAGAGTAAAATAAAAGCGTTTAAAGAGGCACCTTCTAGACGAACACGTAACATCGTCGACCTCATCGTCACTTACCATCACGTGAGATTGAGGTCAAGTATTGGTCTATCTTCAATAAAAAAATATAGCTAAGAATCACTGCAAGGAAACTTGATTTCACGTAACAAAAACAGAATCAAAATCGGCCCATCCGTTCGAGATCTACTATGCCACAGGCAGACAGACAGACATTGGCATCAAACTTATAACACCCCTGTTTTAGATATTTCAGCACTTAAATACAGTGTTCATAGTAAAATAATGAACCTTTCAGAACATTTCAGAACCACCAAAAAGGCCCTAACTCAGCATAATGTTTTGCACTGTTAGCTACAAATGTTGCTAATTCTACTAGAGCTTAGAAGTTGCGAAAAAACTCACTTTTATGTAGAGAAATAAGAGATAAAACTGAATCATTGACCCCAAGATACGAGTTCCCAAAAATTAATTTAACAAACTACAAATTGGACCCTAAAGTAATAATTCCTAAAGTAAACGTTCTCAACGACGCACATAATTAATATCCAAAACGTAATAAAGACAAATTACTTGTAATTTGTAGAAGCTCCGCCTGTTATGGGCAATTTTAAATTTTGGGTACATATTTTCATTTCGGTAGAATGTAGATTAATACTGAGAGCAAAATATTCAATATAGGGAGTTGGTGGCAGTTGTGGGCTAAATTAACATATTATGGCCACCTCTGTGCGGCTACGGACGACTGTGCGGTGACGCACCCGCCTTGGTAAACAAGATTAGGTATACTTCACATGACCACACGTCCCGTTTACAACGGGACTGTCCCGTAGTTTGAACAAGTGCAACATCCACCTATTTTAGCAAAAAAGTGCTTACATTGATGTATAGTAATTTGACTAGTTCTACTTCTAATTAACGCAAAATAATGGTGAAGTAAAATAATAGTGAATAATAGATTAAATGAAACGTGGATCATATAAAAACTATTACTTAAGACAATTTCAATGAGTGCGATGGAGACGAACGAAACGGGCCGTACGTGCCGTGGAAACTTTTACTTGAGTTACTTCTCAGTCATATCCAACATTGTAAAAACTGTCTTCGAAAAAACAAAAGACAGTCGAAACCAGCTAAACCACGCTGCTATTTGCAGTTTGCTATTCATATTAATGTTAAAAGTACATTGACAAAATAAAATTAGTCAGACATGAATATTTTGACTTCTTCAACATTTCTTATTATAGCTAATATTATTCATTTATTCTGTTTATTAATTTGTGAATATAAAATATTCTTAGTGGTTTGTATAAATATTTGTTATCTCGTTGCGGTAACGGACTCATTAATATTGTAATTTAGAGTTTATTCTCACTCAAAGAGCGCGGTGTCTGTTAACTAATTACGAGTACATAACCTAGACACGAAATTTTAATGAGCAGAAAATAACTTGTATTTTTGCACTTCATTCAGGTATCTTTACTTACATTAAAACTTTTCCTTCAAATCAACAAAAGTGCTTCCGACTTTAGGCACGAAATAATGGTCACTTTAGGTATACTATACCTGAGGGCTCGACTGACACGCTTCTGCAATGCGACTTATGAAAACCTTGACGGCCTCTGCTGAATTAAAGAGGAAAATATAAGGACAGGTACCATATAGTAGTATTGCGGACATACAGGGGATTATATAACAAAATTGTAAGTGACTTCCATAAGTTTACTGGCCCTTATTATCAGCATTAAAATCCCATCCCATCTTTTGCCTTTTCGTATGTTTTTACGTGTATCACAATAAATCTACCACATGAAATTTGATGCGCTTTTCAAAATTGTATTTCTATTTTCTTATATACAATCTGGTGCATGTCTCATTTTTATAAGTCACATGATAGCCGAGTAATATCATATTTGTACATGCCACCCGCGCGATCAAGGGCGGTTCGCTAGTTTTGAATATCAAGCAATCAAAGACAATGAAATTTTGTAGACACAATTGAGAAACGAGTATGTATCTGTGTTTACAGATGCCTTGCAAATGATTGAGTGTAGCTGTGCAACTGGACATTTCAACATACATTTATTTACGATAGATTTAGAAAGCAGATAGGGCATAAAAATGTTCCACCTCCTACAAAACCAAGTACCAGCTAGATACTGCTAAGGATATTTCCAGAAATTTTCGTGTTAGCATTTCAACAGTTCATCACGTAGCCATCCGAAGTGGTTAAAATAACCTTCTCGCGGAAAAAGGCAAACTTCTGTCCCGTACCTTGAAAACTTTTTTAATGGCTGAATTGGAGTGACTTTTACAATCCACTCCAATTAATGTTGCACTAAGAAACTGTTTCCTAAGATTTTTCAGCGCGCTTCCTTTTCAGTGAAAAGTCAGATTACTTCACATTTCACAGATTTTTCACCTAAACCACTGGCCTTTTGGATTTTTGTTGATATGTAATACCCTCATGTCCAGCAGTGGACTTTAAGCTACACAAACGGGTTTCACAGATGGGAGTCGGACGGGACTTAAAGGATAAAAGAAGCACTTTTCTATATGACGGGTCTGCACTTGGCCTTCATTTCACCTGATCGTAAATGACGATAAGGCCGTGTTATAGTAATCGTGCGCACCATAAGCATCAAGCTGATGAAGTGCTGGTTCTGCTACCTTTCATACCGGAACACAACTACTATTGTTCGCTGTTTGGCGGCAGACTTAGATAACATGGTGGTAGCTAGCCAGGCAGATATAGAAAATGCTCTAACACCAACTAAACTGATCACCGGATACCTGTACCCCCATTGGGAATCAAACTCGGGGCCTCCGGATAGTAAGTCCGAGCGGGTAGCCAATAGGTGCGAAGCTGGTTAGAACATTGCGAGAGTAAATGTTTTTCACGTCAAAAAAGAGATTTTTATAGACATATAGGTGTGTAGTTTGATTAAGCCTGCAAAAGTCCATGTGTTAAATACAACCATACCGCAGAAATATTCATAAAGTTTTGTGGGTAAAACGTGCTCTATTCAAATTCCATGCCACGTTCAGTACATAACAATACTGGTGGAATTCCTGCTCCGGCTTCGACTGAAACTATCAAGGATTTTCAATTTAAAAAGCTTCTCGTCTCAAAAATGTATTTTCTATTTTGGTGGTCAGTACGAGCATACATTTCTTTTCTTTTCATTTAAAATAAGCGTAAAACTCGTTTAGTCATAGAAGATAAAGCGGACGCGACCGCCGGCCGCAGTGACGGACAGTTTTCTACCTGTAGCTTCCGAGTTATTCAGGTTACTTTATCCATAATACTTTTTCAGGTAGACAATTGGTCAATAACCGTCAACTGGATTGATATTATTAGCGAATGATAAATAAAAAGGTATCAAAATAGATTCATTCATTCAGTCATCTTTTTTGTTTGCCCCCTTTCCTTTTATGATTGCATGGTATCTTTCATATTAAATCCTTCACAATTCAATTATCGGGTTATTTTAATCGGTAATCCTGTCCCACAGTTTTGTCAGAAAGAGATACATAGTCATCCTAAATTATAATTCTAGTCGTCGTTCTCTTTTGGCATGGCAATATCATTTTATACATTTATCCACCTCTGTGGCTTATATTAGCGTCTACATAGACTTAAGATTCAGCGGTCCTCTATTCCCAGTGGAGTTCTGAAACGGTGCTCGAGTTGGTTAGTAGTAGAGTTGTTAATTCGTCCGTATGCCTAGCTACCAAAGTTTGCCGCCAACAAGCAGTGTTAATACCTCAGGTATGAAAGGCAGTAGACAGCGCATTTTTAACTTTCAGACTTCTACGTGCACATTCTTTCAATCCAACGCCTTATTACTTACCATAAAGTGAGATGAAATACAAATAAACCTGACTGACTTGATTTATAGGGAGGGTGTAAAGGATGGAAAAGGACATAAACTTCTTTTAATCCCTTTCACAAGTAGTTCCCGTGGGGTAAATTCTGAAATTTACGCAGGCAGTATTAAATAATATTATAAAATACGAGTATATTTCTAGAATACTCTTTAGAGTCATTCATAGAGACCCACCCAGTAGTTTAATCCATAATAAGGTGCCATGTTTATCGTGAGACGTCATTTAGCCTACAACCTGTTGCTGGGCATGTCGTCGACGCTTCCAATAGACACCTCATTCAGAGTAGATACAGACTTACAAAAATCATAAGCCTTATATTGCGTCGCAGTCAAATAAAAACACAAAATTCTTAAAACTACAAGCGATGTAGCCAGCTCGAGCTCAGAGGTTCTTAACGCTATCGTCGTTTATGGGCGAATGCAGCAGCCACAGAGCCATAAGCTGTGGCCATTATTCACTTTACTAAGAAATTTAGTATTATTTCCTTCCCCTCCTCCGAGCGGTTAATTTTCGTCTTCCGTGTTTTGTTCCTTAAATATATCCCAAGAAACTTTTATTTTTAAATGAATTGCTTTTGAATTCCCGTAGCTTCAGAGTAAATGCTTTGAAGGGTTGAATTCTTTTTAATTTGATTTGTATGCGAATTAAAAACATTAAATAGGATAATGTTTCGTTGTGTGAAGTAATTTCTTGAGACGTTTAGTATTTATTGCTGTTTAAGAAAAAGAAATGATACGTTCAAAAGTTAACATTTTTCATTTAAAAATATTATCTATGAAAATGTGAAAATTCATCAATATATTCATGTAATTCATCTCACATGACATCGGCTAATTTTTATTCTGACAAAATTGTATTTTCATACATATCTTACAGGATTGCAATAACCTGATGATAGGTTTGTTTGGTGGTAAGACATTTTATCTATGTACGTCTGTCTGACTACCACCAAACCAAGTACCGACAGGTACCCCACTAGGAATCGAACCCGGGACCTCCAGATTGAATTCGTCTGGTTCATTCTGCGCCCAAACTTGTGTCTTCTTGTCGACATTTAAATGTGATGCCTGTATCGTATCAAATTATGGATGTTAGTCTAGATTACCTGCAGAAGTCCTATCCGTAATTTCTCTCTTTTTATCGTTACCGTTTATTTGCCAGTGTTGTCTAGGTTTTTAAAGACTTTTTTTAAAAGCTTTTGCTCGCAACTTCGTCCGCGTAGACTTAGGTACTACATGCACGATCTGAATAAAAGGTCTTTAAACTATGCCCACAAAAACGTTTAAGACATTATGGCCCTCCATTACGATGTGAAGGAAAATCAAACAAACAAACAAACACACTATATCATTTATAATATTAACCACAGGGAAATCAGTAAACTTCTTTTCACACAAACATTCAACTGCACACCTACCTTAAGCCGGCGCCAGAAATAGCTTCACTTGTTGGAACACTTGTTTGATTGCTCTTTGTGGCATGGGACTTTGAATATGGGTTCAAGGTTTGAGGTAAGATTTAAACTTTGCTTTTAAGCCTTCGTGAGCTCCGTCGAACCAATCAACCTCCTTGTAAACCGCGTTTAGTGTCCGCAGCGCATTACATTCTAGCTCTAGACAAATGAATACTAATAATAATTATATTAATATAAGGACACACGTCACACAGATAGACCTCGGCCTCTACACTAGTCTGAGCCTGTATCGTGAATTATATTTAGACATATTATGTTAGATATATTTTTAGATATATTATGTTACAGGTATTTTTATACTTACAAGAGGGTCTCGACCTTGTTTCTGTAAACAACTTTGTGAAATGAAATAAAATAATTTATATATATATACGTCGTAACATCACAAATGTAGACGCACCGGGACCCAAGACAGAAGTCAGTAGACGTGAACACTAAGTAAGCAATAATCTCGTTACTGGCAGCAGGCACCACACAATGCGTGCAGTAATTGAAATGTCCCGACCGTGTCGGTTGGTGCCCGGTGACCGTCCACCGGCGCGACGTGCCCGGTCGTGCACTCTACAACAATAATCCCATTATGACTCTTATAATCCTGCGCAAGACAATGGACTTGATGACTCGCACTCCTGCGCATAATGTCTTTGTTGAGATTTAATCACGTGTGGTATCAGATAAAATTTCATTGTATTTATTACATATGGGTTTATCTCTCCATCTTCATTTTCTTATCGTGTTGGTTGCCAGGTCCAAAACTGATCTCACTAACCCTAGTGTCAGAGTTGTTGAACCGCCGGCCTCTGCCTCTGACATGGCTCATGTAGCTACTGCCTGTCGAAGTCGAATAGCTCATATATTAAGAGGCTATGTTGGTAAGACCACGTGGTCGGTTTCAAGGTTGCATTGTTTTGTAGCTGTCCCTCTCCGAGCCCTATCCTACCCGAGCGCGTACGGTGAGACAGCATACATTACGCGATGTTATCCACCCGTTATTTGGATGTTTCATAGTCCAGGGATCATTTGAAGGATACAGTATATTATGTAACCATTTTTTTAATACAGTATACTAATGAAATTTCAGATGTCGTTGGTTTTTCCAAATTGTTCTAAATTGGTTCATACTCTTGTAAATCAGGTTCAAAGTTGGGGCTTTTTACTACCGAAAAATACAATAATTTGACGCCCTGTAACTCTGGAAGTATATATTTAAACGAAAATCTGACTCACCACCGACACAGATATTTGTTTCTAGATTGTGTCTTGAAAATTTCATAGACTTTCATAGCTTAATACTCAAAATATGACTGAACTACATTTGTATGGGCGCTTTGGCAACAGCATAGCCTCTTAACTAGTGGGGAAGTCTCATAAAGTGATTTTTGACACGGTCCGCAACGGCAATCGAACCCGGTACCTTCCCATTGTGTAGCGCGTCTGAGTCTAACGCTCAGCCAACTGCGCCGTATCTCTCTCTCATCTCTCCACCATAAAAATGAATTTACTATAGACAAGCATAAGTTTATATTATTGTAGTGTGTAGTAGTTTATTTTAATGTATTTTATTGTACGAGGGGCATACCGAAAAGATCGGTAATCGAGTACTTTCGATTTAATTAGATTAAAAACTCTTTTTGATGAATAAACACTGGTTAGTTGAAAATCGAATACAATTGACAGAATTAAAAAAAAAATTTTTTTTAAAGAACAATATCAGTTTGAAATTGATAGGTCGATAAAAAAATGGAGCTTACAAGAGAAAGTTTCCGTGCCATAATTTTTTACAACTTTCGACGAGGATTATCTCAGGGACAATGTCTCGCTGAGCTTATATCTATATTCAAGAGTGAAGCGCCTAGCCAGACGACAATATATCGCTGGTATTCTGAATTCCGGCGTGGACGTGCTTCTCTTGGCACCGTACCTTCCACAGGCCGGCCAAAAACAGCGGTTACACCAGAAAATGTCGCTGTTGTGCGCCGAATGATACAGGATGACCGACATATTACATATGAGCAGATTCGGGCTACTTTAGGGATAGGTATGATTGCGATACAAACTGTTTTACATGGTGAACTGGGAGTGAGAAAGCTAGTTTCCCGCTGGGTGCCCCATAATTTGTCCGAAGAGCAAAAGGCGGCTCGTGTCAATTGGTGCCGGTCTACTCTGCAACGCTTCAACGGAGGAAAGTCAAAAGCAGTTTATAACATTGTCTCTGGTGATGAATCATGGATCTATTCATATGAGCCAGAAAGAAAGCATCAGTCGGCTGTCTGGGTCTTCGCAGGTGAGATCAAGCCAACAAAAGTTGTCCGCTCTCGCAGCGTATCGAAGAAAATGGTCTTTTTATTTTATTTTATTTTCAGTTTTGGAGAAATAACAGTGAACAGATTATTTTGAACTTAAATAAATTAAATTATACAAAATAAATAAATCTGCCGCCAAAAACATTCTCGCTAAGGTTTATATATACATTTAAATTATGCAAGGGCAAGATAAAAGTTTTACAAAGTTTTTCGCTTCGTTTGTCGCGAAAACAGGACATGTAGTCACAGTTCCCTTAGAGGAACGGAGAACGGTTACCGCTGATTGGTATACAACGGTTTGTTTGCCACAGATGATATCCGAACTCCGTAGAGGTAACCCGAAACGACGCATAATCCTCCATCACGATAATGCGAGCTCTCACACCGCTCAGAAAACAAGCGAGTTTTTGAAGCAGGAAAACGTTGAATTAATGGATCATCCTCCATACAGCCCTGATCTGAGTCCCAATGATTACTTTACATTCCCTAGAATCAAAGATTTATTGCGTGGTCAGCGGTTTCAAGGTCCAGAAGAAGCAGTGGAAGCATACAAATCGACGATTTTGACCATGTCAACTTCGGACTGGAATTGCTGCTATAATAATTGGTTCGAACGAATGCAAAAGTGCATTAACTGCAACGGAGAATACTTCGAAAAGCAATAAAAATAAATTTAGTTATTTCCTGTATGTATTGTTTTATATTCCCGATCATTTCGGTATGCCCCTCGTATTGTATATATACTTATGGGTCATTGTTACCTGAAATAAATGAATAATAATAATTAAAAAGAATATTTAAAGTGTCATGTCATGAATTTTGTAGTGTGACTTAAATAAGTCCAGTAATTTACTGATATTCCTATTTCTAATATATATCCTGTTTAGAATCGTATATCGTATAGAAATTTAGCAACAAGTTATTTGGTAAACGAGTCTCAGCTAAGAATAGTCCTGTGGCAGTCTGGGACCTATTTGTTAAGATTAGACCCAGAACTAAGTTAGTCGATTCAAGTTTCCTTAGATACAGATAAGTTAATAAGTAACTCGGACATTCCGAATACATTTTATGTTAGTACGTGTAAGTTAGGCATTGGTGAATAATTGTTCAGTTAATTTTGCCTTTGTAATCAAATAAAGCTGTTCATGTTGATTCCGCCATCGCCATTTAAGTATCGATCCAACAGACGAACAGCAGGGCTCCACCAATACGTCGCTGACATTCCTATGGCTAGCACTAAGCGCTTTGCTTCTAATTTTATCATGCGTACAGCCAGGGAGTGGAACGCGCTGCCGGCGTCTGTATTCCCTGAAAACTATAACTTGGGTGTCTTCAAGTCGAGGGTGAACAGGCACCTTCTAGACCAACGCGCACCATCGTAGACCACATCGTCGCTTACCATCAGGTGAGATCGTGGACAAGCGTTGATCTATATTCTGTAAAAAAAATTATCTTAAATACCTGTTTTGTGTAATTATACTGAAAAGATTTTCGTATTATCACCTGCTCGTAGATGTCTCTCACAAATTTTGAAATCGGTGTTATGCTACAGTTTCAATGTTTCCTCACTGACAGCTCATAACCAGTAATTAAATAAAAATCTTGCACTTTTCCGAAAACATATTATATCATACCTAAGATACAAAACACTTGGAATTTTATATTGAAACACGGATCATTTGAAGATTTAAAGCACAACTAAGGAAATAACTTCCTCGAGTGCAAAGCCGTGGATGTCCAACTAGTGTTAATTTCACATCAACGTCCCCACAGCAGGGGTTCAGGCCTACTCTTCTACAAAGAGTGTTTGGGCCATAGTCCACCACGCGGGCCTAGTGTGGATTCTCGGACTTCACATGCCTGTTTAAGACATGCAGGTTTTGTACTTTACTTGTACCGGATAATGTACTTGAATTGAAAAAACAATTCAAAGGTACACGGCTCGATTCAAATCCGGAACCCTCATATTGAGAGTCCGCGCCTTATCCACTACGACACCGACGCTTCGACGACTTAACGCTTTCGACGTGTTAATTTATACAATACCAAATCACTACCGTCCACTGTCTTCCTCATCCAGACATACGAAGCTAGTTCTCATCAGATACCACTGCTAGTATAAACTCGTACTTCTATAAAACTCATTTAGTTCAATTAAATTGACTCGTAACAGGCATACAGACATCGTGAGATTGTCTTGATATTGTCCGAAATGAACTCAACCTCGACCTAAAACCAACTCAATTACAAACACTGAATCTATTGATCGTAAAAAAGCGTAATAACTTTTGACTGACGTTTACAAGCTCACAAACTGCGGTTCATTTGCTTGTGCAACATATGCTCGGGACACAAAAAGTTTATCATAGCCTGACCACATGTTGTGTTGTAATAAGGGTACACAATTTTTTTCTGTAATATAACTACGTGTATACTGACTGTTAGGCTTCTTTCAATCTGCTCCAAAATGTCTTACAATGTGTATATTTGTATTAATCAGGAAAATATTTTTGTATTTAAAAAAACTATATTCTGGTCAAATACAAAATTTTCATGTGAAATCACGCGCAAAATAAAGTTCAAATAAATAGACAGGGTGTATAGGCATAAGTATTCAGAAATGATTCTCAAAGATATCGGATATCGCTTTAAAATTGATTCACGATGAATTTATGAACAGATAGCTGAGCGATCACCTTTGTGGGCTTAACTAGGTCGTAGACGGGCTTATTACCTTAGTGGCAATGAGCCGGAAAGTTAAATATACCTGCCTTGGAGCCGAGCGGAAACCTTTATGATAGATACTGCCGTACCCTAAGGCTAAATTGCCAATTACCAAATATTTACCGAAAGAAAGACAAACAATGTTCGGTGGAAACTAAGCTTTACTTACTCTTTAGAGGATTTTAGATAGGTACAGTGATTTAAAATGAAACCTACGGTCATTTGAACTTTTGGCTCGAATGACATATATATATCTTTTGTTACCATTGAAAAAATATCACAGAATCAAACACCAATTTAAAATACATAGTGCACGTTTTGTTGCTTCTACTAAGTACTGCATTATTTTCTCATCACTTTTTGAGCTTTTTGCTCTGCAAACCCATAACATTTCGTAAAAACATGGTCTGTGAGTGCCTGAATTCAGTTTGGTGCTAGGTGCTACTTTAATAAGTTTGTTCCAATATGAGAGTTCCAGAACCCTATCTACGTATGCGCAGTTATGTCAATTAGTAAGAGATATATCGACCCTATCGTGAGTCGTGAGAGAGTGAGATAGCCTAGACATAAGACGGTTAAAATATACCTCATATACCTCAAAACTTTGCCACCTGACTTTTCGTTAGCTAAAAGTTGTCTACGATCTTTAAAACTTTGAAAGGACAGAACTGAAGAAAAAAATTTAAATTCAAATCACTGGAAACGATTTGAAGACAAATCAAATCTCTCTCAATTTTACACTGACAAACGAAAACGTCCGATGTCCGTAGACCATAAAGCTGGCAGCAGTCCATAAAACTTGCAAAAAAAACTAGCGAACGAAATAAACGCTCGACGTCTGTTTTGTCAAATCTGTGCAGAACGTGCGCCTGCTGGGGCGCGGGCGAGCTGATTTTATAGCGTCATAAAATCTCGTGAAACGCCCCCTTAAATCACAACGCTACGTCGTATTTCATCGTTTTGGTTGTCAATGTTTATTTTATATCATATTTTACAGATCCCTCCTGTATAAATCATGTATGGATTGATATACATTAAGGTCACGTACTTTTGGCAGAACCGCTTAGTTTTCTCGTGTTTTTCCTCTCGCGCCACGTTGACAAGTGACCGAAAGCATCCGAAAACCTTTCTTATACTCACCCATATACATAATGATATATTATACCGTCTGTTGTTTGCTCGGATACACATAAAAGTTTAGTCATGTAGAGTCGACGGGTTTATATATGCGCGACGGGTGCAAGGGTGCGATACTGGCTATTTTAAACTGAACCGAGTAAATTGATTTTCGGTACGTTTTGTTTGTCCGCGAGTCCCGTAGGGCGTGAGACTGGAATGATTCCCTTTGACTTTGTATTTCTGTTCGGATCGAATGTTATTGACATTGCAATATTGCCACATTGGCGTTGGGTTCGGTAACTTTCACTTCTTAAAAAGCGGGTCGTTCCGCCTTTATTAGGAGTAAATAGGTATTAGTTTCTTTCACAAATACTTATATTGGTCATTTAGCGTCGTCCAGAACTTTGATCCGAACAATAAGGATGTATAATTTGCAAAGACCAGGTGTGTTATTCACGAAGGATAAACATTAATACTTCACGGTTCACGGATGTCTTTGCTGACGATATCTCTTACTTCCCAGGTAACAATAATAATATCGATGACATGACCAAATAAATCCTGTCATCTAGTCTTGATTGAATTGCATCCCAGCTAGGTTTTCATGAAAGTATTCACCATCATCGACAAGCTAAGTAAACGGTTTGGTAACAAGTAGACGCTGTCCTTTGATATTTTAAAAAAGTATTTTATTATTAAGGGTGCAATATAATGACGCATATCGCATCCTTATGAAACTGCCTCGATACTGTAGTGCGTCGAGTATGTTCGCCGAGGCGGGTGTGCCCGACTTCTTCGCGTTAATGAGGACCCCGTATTGCCTCGTTCTGGGAGAGTGTGCGGAGTGCGGAGCTCCAAAAACGAAATATTGGTGGCCGTTGGTGAGGATATGTCCAGCCCCATTTTCAGATACTGGCTTGGTGTTCACCAGAACGCAAATAAGAAATAAGACAATATAAGCATTACATTCTTATCTTATTTTTTAGTTAATAGTATTTTATTTTTATATTTTATTTTTATTGTATGGATGGATGTATATCTGAAATAAAGAATTTATTATTATTATACCCATAGACATAAGGTGACCCGACCCTATCATAAAATATGAACCGATTGATAAATAAATGTTTATACGTATATATTATATCATCTTTAGCTTACTTTGGTTCTATTTCAGTACTACAAAATAAAACTATAAAGGAGTAGGTCCGACTTCGTCTGAAAATACTTAAGGTATTGCAATTCAAACTGTTTTCATTATCCTATTGCCTGTTCAACGGTAGATACTAAATCTTTGATCCCAGCAAAAAAATTACCACAGCATTAGATGAGAAGACAATTTATTTTTTTGTTCAAATATTATTGTCTTATTTTGCTGAATTAACGTCTTTTCTTTCTACCTTTATTAGTATTACTTAATGCTGAGTAAACATGTGTTACAAGTTGGCACTCTGGCCATCCGTCATTGAAGAACTCGATTCACGCCCAGTCTAATTAGAAACTAATACACTTTTGCTCCAACTAATATTAGAGTAAACAAGTGGGTACATCATCATCAACATCCAAAAAGTCCTATATTAGTGGTTTTTTACATCATCAAAGGGATTTACGCCTCAAATTTCAACTTGTAAGCTCAAGTGGATTGACTTAGTCTTTTTTTGAAATCATCATCAGCCGGGAAACGTCCACTGCTGGACATAGGCCTCTTCCATGGTAAGCCACATTGCCCGGTCCCGAGTCACTTGCATCCAGCGAGTTCCTGCGACCTTAGCTAGATCGTCGGTCCATCTAGTAGGGGGACGAGCCCGGCTGACGTTTGCCGGTAGGTGGTCGCCACTCTAGAACTCTGTCTTGTTTATAAACCGGCAGTCAGCGAAGGGATTCTATATTTACAGTTTAGTTTCATAGTCATGAATTAGATATGATCAGATCAACGGAGTGTCTAATATTAACAATGATTCTCCAGTAATTCGTACATTGACCAACAAGCCATCTGTAACGTAATCAAGTAATCTCAGAGTTTAGGGTGAACCTCGACGGTGCCAGATCTCGACCGTGGCGCGGCCCGGCACTAATTTAACGAGCCCCCCGGGCCCGCGTAACTCTCAGATATAAATCAATTCCAGCTTAGTTACTATGTACTTGTGGCTTACTTACGCACAATTCCCAGAGCGTTTTCTTAGGATATTAAATGTTGTACTAACTAGTTTCGATTGAGTACAAAGTTTCTTGTAGAAACAAAACAAAGGGTCTTGCCAGTCTTGCTGTAAACGATGTATTCCACATTACTCGTACTCTAGCTGGACATACCTATTCTTATTGCATTCTACTTACGGAGCTAAAATAAGAAGAAATTTATTTACGTTTGTATAATAAATTTCTTCTTATTTTAGCTCCGTATTCACTGCCTTTGATTTGCAAGCGGATTGATGATCACGGTAAGAATATATTGCTACATAGGTAGACGCCAGAAAATCTAACAAGACTGCAAAACTTGGATTTTCTATTGGAGTATATGTAACAGAAGGCAGTCTATACAATTTAAAAGGTAAAATACTCCTACAAAATCACATTCGGGTAATGGTATAAGACTTTTCTTTGAAATAACCTCTTTATGTTGTTCGGGTAATTCAAGATGTGGGCCAGCTCTAACGACTGCCATCTATTGAGGAAAGCCGAGGTTCGCATACATCTTCAGCTTCACGTTTCTTACCCTACTGCACTAGGAGGGTTAGGTTTTTGTGTGTATTCATTTGGCGTGCCCTGTCACCTGTAGAGGTGACGTTTATAATTATTTTTTTTTCCGAAAAATAGTCAATCTTTCCCCAAAAGTGAAAATAAAGTGCCGTCGCGCGACGACTAAATCTCTAAAAGGCATTTGAAACTGCACTGAAGTAACGAAGCAACCTCGCATCACGGTTCCGAACTGAATTCACTCTGCCAGGCAATTATACCTGTACTTATATATCTTGATCAACTCCGACTAATCAGCGACTGCCCCACAAGCGTCTCCAGTCCAGATATTGCCACTCCGGTATCTGCGAGCCTATTCATTGAATCTCGGCCATTCAACGCTCCTCAGCGGACATCAGATCTCATCTCGGGAACATTCTGTAATTTGTCACCGAATCCTGTCTCTTGTTCCGGAATTACCACCGTTTTTCACTCCATTTTTGATTTTACAGGATTCAGAGTTCAGATCGTGCTGTAAATTGAAACGCCTCGATGAATTGAGGCTTATATGTGAACACGCAGTCAAGGACCCTTTATATTTCGACACTAGTGCGTCTACCTTGACTTTACGAAGACGATAATGATTATTGAAAACTTTCAGTTATGCTTCTCTGTCAAGATTCGAGTGAATAGTACTCTTCTACAGTCTACACGTCTAGTAGATCGTTCTGAACAAAATTGGCGTACGTGTGATGTGGCAGGAATGGCATTTAAATATATTAGGGTGATAAAAACTGAAGCTCTCTCACACAAAAACTCAATGAGCTGAAGTGGTAATGGGCAGACCACATAGTTTGAAGAACGGATAACTGATGAGGTACGAGATCATGAGTGGCGACCACGTACCTGGAAACGTGTACCAGGCCGTCCTCTTGCGACCTAGTGAAGGTAGCGGCGAGTCGCTGGATGCAAGTGGCTCGAGACCGGTCATTGAAGCCTATGTCCAGCAGTGGACGTTTCCCGAATGTTGATGATATAATATAAACTATTAGTTCAAACAAAATTTCTGTAAAATAATGCTATGCATAAACATATAAGTTGATCAGAGTTGGTCCCTCCCTATATTCAACTATCACTTCACTGTTTCGGCAAAGCGCATGCTCAGTATTAGCTGAACTTCCACACTCGCCCACGGATCTCTTGACCATGTCAGTGATTGACAGTTTGAAACTGACGTTTAGCAAAGCACACAGTGACACACGAGTCAGTGTGTGTACAGCATATAAAACATTTTTTTATTCTTCTAAAATTGCCCAACACCCTTTTACCACATGTTTCGGCATAATGTTGTGTCCCATTATCTTAAAGACTGGCGCTTGGTAAACCAATATGTCGAGACCTTAATTTCCATTAAAGTGACATATGTGCGGAGGATGAATTTTCACACCAAAAGCGTCGCGGGAAGCCTGCCCTCTCATGGAATGTTTGTGGCGCCATACGGCCAGCTGTACCCTCGCTAACTGAAGATATGTAACCATTTTGTGCTCATGAAATGGTTCTTGTGCAATAGAAGTGCCTAATTAGATTAGTCTGTATACAGGTAACAACTTTAGCTCAGCGATGTTAATCGTACGGGGCCTTCAATTTATTGAATTTTATACCAAATTATTGTGGAGTTTAATTGTATTTTAAAACTATATATCACATTTAAAAAGTTGACCAAAACAAAAATTTCCTATAGTTCTTATCACCATACCTATTCGAGATTCACCAAATCAAACGATCTTCTGCTGATTTCCGTTTTGTCGATTATTTTGAATGTTTTATTAATTAACCAGAGAATTCAAAAGGAAAGCAAACGTTACGTAAATTACGAGGTTTTTGTTCGATTTGTATTGGCAATTTTTAGATTGCCAGGATTATTTTAATTGCTTTGCTTCAGGTCACATTAAAAAAATTGGTCTCGCGTAAGGGGTTTCTTCGCTCGGAAAGTATCTATAGGTATTGGCACACAATTAAGTAATTTCAGATTTATGCTATTTAGAGATCTCGTTTTTGTTTTTCTTTAATATTTAGATATATCTCTTTCCGCCGACTTCAATTAAAAATATGTCCCAAAATGCAATGAATATTTTTAACGACAACGTAGATCACTGTATTTGTTTACAGTTTTTGTATTAAAATCTATTTTGTGTCAAATTGTCTTATTACAGTTGGTAACAAGCAATAATTATTGATATGAAGTGTTTGTATGTAAATTATCCAACGACGTTCTCGCCGCTCTGCCACCCTGTAATTTTAAAGGAGCCCATCATACATGTCATTATAATTTATTTTTGGAACATCATTCATCATATAACACTTGGATAACACAAATCGTGAAATCAAGACGATAACAAGATCTCGAGTGATCCGTGCCTGCTGACTTGCGAGTGTTGAGCAAACAGGCTGACTGGCGACGTCCCTTTCGTCACGGAGACAGTGATGGGACAGACTAGGTCCCTGGGGGGCTCGCATCGTGCCCCAGTCACTTCTGGTGACTGACAAATGAAACATGACGTCTGTGGGGCTTCTGTAGGGATTCCTTTGTGTGTATATTTCACACGGACGTATATTTTGATGGCAATTATTATTAGTGTTGGTCATTTTTTACATAAATTTCATACATATTAATTGAACACGCAATGTATTAATTATATCCAAAGTTATCGACTGATTCAGATTCTTTTTACATGTCATATCATGACAGTTCAATAAACTTTAAATCAAGTCAATTTGGACGCAATACATTGCTGCTAGGTCGTATTTTAAAAACGTTTAATAATGAAGCTCTTTAACAAAATTGCTTTCACATACTATTTGTACAGCCGTAAACTATATAACTATATCTGGATAAATTATACGCCCGTATGATACGGTGTTATGCTGTTCAAGTTATTATGAAGAAAAACAAAAGAAGGGGGGGGGGGGTTTGAAAAGGTCAATAATTATTTAAAAACCGTCAAAGTGCGCGTCAGACTCGCTAAAGCGACTTGTTATAGCGGCAACAGAAATACCTGTGTTACCTCTGGGTACGGAACCCTAAAAAGGGTAAGGAACATCGAAAAATCTTGGACAGGGCTAATAAAAATTTTACGTTTTCTCTGAAATAAGAATACGTATTTTGTCAACTATTCAACTCAAGAGGGTCAAGTCTGAGTGACAGTCACCGATTCAACATTATGAGCCCACGCCTAACTACGGCCCTGTTCAAGTAATCCACTTAGGATTAGCCATAAACAAGAAGGGCCATTGTCGCGACACGAGCGATCTGTTAGCGTCTAAGTGTAACTGATAAAGGGCGACGATGGCATTGTTCGCAGCGGTATAAGGCGGCATTAGGCTTTAATCCGGTCGCGGAGCGAGGCTCGTTAGGTTGATTGTTCGCCGTCGCGCGGCAGATGGCCGACGTAATCCGACCCGCTGCTGGCTGCACGGGCTCGGCCCGAGCCCCCTCACCAGTACCTCCCAGGCTTTCTGCCCGTTGAAGGGTTGCCAATGTCGAGCACATGCTAATTAGACGTACCTGTCGATGATTTTTTTGCCGCTGTTACGGATGGTACTGAACCCTTCGTGCGCTAGTCCGACTCGCACTTGGACGGTTTTTTAGCTTTAGTATAAATATAAACCTTTCAATTTTGGAAAAAAAAGTTGGAGAAAAATATTCTCATTTATTATTATTGTATATCAGACCACCTTCATATTTTGTAACAAGATATACAGAGTATGTGATTCCTATATTATGCTGCATAAGACACATTTTTAACCGACTTCAAAAAAGGATATGTTAATGGTTTTCTGTGGTTAGTGCTTTTTTTTATTTTATGTTTGTTACCTGAGAACTTTTGACTGGGTAAACCGATTTGGATGATTCGTTTTTCATTTGAATGGTGGTGCTTCCGGTGTGGTCCCATTTCAATTTCGCCTAGTTCTGACAACGGCATCCATGAGAAACGAGTCAGTTTCCAGTTCTTTTTGAACGCATTTACTTGTTGCCGTAACGCGTGTTTGACATTAAAACATGTAAACCTAAAAGTAGCAGAAAACGATGGAAACTATAGTTATTGTAAGTACGTACACTCGTTACAAAAGCGTAGCTTAAATATTTCACGTAGAACAAGCCGTCTAGCCGGCAATTCGTGCAAAGCGCATTTCATATCATTACTTAAACGCTGCAGCCCTAGCTCCTCTTGCATATGGGCTCTTTGTGTTGTTGCATCTGGAATTGCAATAGTCCGGCAGAAATAACATGCAATGAGACCCGGTTTATATTCATGCGGAATAATTTTTATGTTGTTGGTTGTGATATTTTTAAATAAAATATATTTTCAGTGCGTTATTTATGTCATTATATATCGGTTATTTGGTCTTTAAGCGAAATATTTCAAAGTAACATGCCAACAAATGTAAAATCAAAAGTTATGTCATCATGCCTCATACCTTGCCTAACCTATGCATGTCAAACTTGGAAGTATACATCCAAAATCAAAAACAAAATTATTACCTGCCAACGCGGAATAAAACGAAGTATGTTGAACATCAAAAAATCCAAAAAATTCGTCATTCAAAAATCAGGGAAATCACGAAAGCAAAAGATGCTCTATGCTACGCTAAAAAAACTAAAATGGAAGTGGGCAGGGCACGTAGCGAGGCTAGAGGACGACAGGTGGACTAGCAGAGTAACAAAGTGGAAAGGCCCACACGGTAAGCGCCGCAAAGGCAGACCGCAAACGAGATGGGAAGACGAAATAATAAAAATATCTGGCCCCAGCTGGCTGCAGGTAGCTCAAGATAGAGACAACTGGAATTCTTTAGAGGAGGCCTTCACCTTCGCCTGAGGAGGGGTTCTTGCATAGGATTTTTTTTCTTCTTTATTATTTTAATTATATTTTCCTTAGTTTAAAACAAAATGTAACATTCTTGCAAGAAATAAAAGGCTTTTTATTTTTATTATTTATTTATATCGGTTATTTAAAGAGAATACGGACCCATTTTTTAGCTCGTCGATATTGTAGAATGATATGCGTCGGGTCAGTTTCAGCAATATTTTATGAGGAGACTAGCTCATGACTCCTGAAACGCGCTAATCATTAATTTATCTAAATTTGTCAAAAATATTCATTTAAAAAAATATATATATTTCTATATATAATTTATCATTCGCGTATTTTTTTAAAATCATAATTGCTTTAAATCAATACAATCAAACGCGTTCAAAAATAACTAGAAACCGACTTCTACTGACCCAAAAGTCTACAGCATTCATCCCCTAAAACGTTCCTACATTAATTTCGGTGAAATTTATATGGGACCACTTCCTGGGGTATTTTCTATCAAACAAAAAAATAAAATCATCAAAATCGATTCACAATTGGCGGAGTTATTGCATAACATACATTTTAAAAAATGGGAAAAACAGTTGAATTTATAATCTCCTCATCTTTTGGAAGTCAGTTGAAAATTCATAATAACAGTATTACAGATACATAGATAAAGTAAACTCATCGACATAGCTCGAAGAGTCAAATGGTAATAAATAGGCCACGTCCCTCAAAGAAAGAAGACCGTCCAGAACTTGCCATAATGGGGCCATGGAGCCCATGTTCATTTGCAGATGTATTCCGGTTGATGATAATGACATATTTTACTGAAGAGTATATACCGGTGCTGAGCATTTCATCTGTGTATTTGCATTTACTACTGGACTACCTAGCGTGTTGCATCTGGAGGTAAATTGTGTACCGAAATTGGGCCGTATGTTACCGGTGCAGCCCCGCATGAATGCATTCGTATGAATTATTCCAAACACTTATTGTGATCAGGTTCTGTGCGAATAATATTTATGTATATGCTAGTGCTTGCATGCCAGTTGAGCTGATTTATTGTGGGTGGTAAAGAATTGGGAGCAGCTGAGTTTTCAACTCCTATTGTTGCTTTGAGCGCAACTCGTATGAAATTACGACGCATTCTGTGCTTTTTTGTTTGTGATGGAATTAAAGCCCTTTTACTCGACTGCGTCAGACATTAAATTATTTGGGATATTTGCAAGCTATGCTCAAATTTGAATAATGACGTGTTTATGATAGTTCCAGTTTCATAAGTATGAATGAAATAATAAACTTGTTCATTGACGGAGTTTGAGAAGACTTAACTAGGAAATTCTCTCACCGTCGCATTAGGCTGTTAAGTGCAGTTATTAAATATTTTAATAAATGTATTACAATCATAATACAAATAGCCGATTCAATCAACTACTTGCACGAATGATAAAAATAATAGCTATATGCAAATAAAAATGGCCGAATTGAAATTAGCCGAAATAACAGTTAATTTAAATTTTTAAAATTAAATTAACATGTTTACAGTTCCAAAGTCAATTTCCACCGGTCTTTTAATTGGTACAGGTTTTAAATTATCTAATTCTTCTTTATTGTTACAGGTAAAAGGCACTACAAAAATAACCGCTTGAAGATAAGTATCGTTTTCTACCAGATAAATGATCCTATTTATGGATTTGTGTCATAAAAAATTATTTCTCGCATCTTATTAGCTTGAGGCTTTTAGGTGCGCACGCTGACCATCCAACGTCGGTCGTATCGTCACTTACCGTCACTTGAGTTGAAGGCCAAGTGGAAACCAATCATACATAATGAAAACGTTTATTCGTAGTTTTCTACATTGCAGTAGGGATCTAACAACTTCGTTGATGGTAAATTTTATCGTCATTTGATGAAGATGAAGGCCAAGTGGAAACCAATCATACATAATGAAAACGTTTATTCGTAGTTTTCTACATTGCAGTAGGGATATAACAACTTCGTTGATGGTAAATTTTATCGTCATTTGATGAAGATGAAGGCCAAGTGGAAACCAATCATACATAATGAAAACGTTTATTCGTAGTTTTCTACATTGCAGTAGGGATATAACAACTTCGTTGATGGTAAATTTTATCGTCATTTGAGATACCTATAGCAACTCTATCTCTGCTAATTCGTCCAAACTGCACAACAAATAGACTTTTTACTGATTGACTCGTGATTGAAAACAAACAAAAACATTTTTAAATTACTGCCCGTGTTGGGGTTTTCAAACGAATCGGTTTATTGCAATCCATGGAAAGCTACGGTCAATACCTAGTATAATAATTTATAGTTGTCTCATTTCCAAAAGCTGGAAAACCAAACAAGATAACTGTTACAATTACAGCCAAATTGCTATGCGTTCCTGTGGCAATGTGATTAAAACATTTATTCATATTTTTCTCAAGTGCCCAGTTCTAGAAATCTACGGTAGGTTTTGCTTTCAAGGCAATACAAGATTTGCTCAAATAGAGATTTAAATTGTCTTGTGAACTGATTTTTTACACTGGTGACTGACGGACTGGGGTCAAGAACGCGCGAGGTATCATATTGAAATCAACATTAAATACTCAATTACGCAGTCCCTTGAATCTGTGAAAAATCAATCTTCTAAATCAACGAAATAAAAAGATACGTCAATTGACCTAGAATCCTGAAATTCGGCAAGAAGCAAGGCCTTACAGTACCAATATAGAATATGAAAACCAGAATTTTTTTATTATATCTCAATAAAATATATTTTTTAAGATTCAATTGGACTTTCATTTCCATTAATTTGTTAGAGCAATGTTCAGTGACTATTATTTATGAATTTGAGAAAGTTAATTATTCATATTCTGTACGGAACCCTCGGTGCTAGCGTCCGGCTCGCACTTTACCGGGTTTCTATAATCTAGATATACATCAAATCCCTCGCAAATATTTTGTTATTCCAACTTACCATTTTAATAATGTAAACTTCGAGTATTTACTTTTCGGTTTATACCGGATCATTTGATATTTTTGCAAACCCTCTTAGAATGTTGTTGAAGAATAAGTTGATATTACTCTGTGCTTATTTGAATGTCACCGGCCCCTGTGTCACCGAGTATGCTATAGTAGAGAGTTCATTGCATTGTAAACAGCCTCTGGCATGTAATATCATCGTAGACGTGATAATAACTATCCAGTTATAAACAAGTAACGTGTAGCGAGTGAACCGTTCAGTCGTGACACGGTGCGGTGCGCGGTGTGGTCTCAACTTGAGACGCGAACTCAAAGCAGTGGTGAACTGAGAACTGTCTCATCTTAGCTGCACGCTCGTTTACAAGTTTCTAGTGTTATTCGTTAAACAGTGCGGCCAGGAGAATACTGGCGTTTCTTTGAGTCGTTTTTAGGGTTGCGTGCCTCAAAACTAAATAATTAACGCGTTCAAAAAGAATTATAAATTGACTTCAACTGCTCTGAAAGGCTACAGGATTAATCTCCAAAAAATGTTTACCCTTAAAAGTAGAATTTTTATGTTAACTTTTTTGTTGACTTTCTCAAAAAGTGTTGAATCTATTTCGATTTATTTATGTATATGGGACCACCTCTATGACCTATCAAACAAAGAAGAATAATCAAAATCGATTCAAAATGTGCGGAGTTATCGCGTTACATACATACTTTTAAACAGACGAATAGAAAACCTCCTCCTTTTTTTTGAAATCGGTTGAAAATTATATTTGAACTAGTTTAAATGAAACAACAACACATATAATTGAGCTTACGCTTCTCGTTCAAGACACAACTCCTGTTTTTGATGGGCTCTCAACCCCATGTGGCGTCGTTTGCATGCATTATGTAGGTCATATGTGGCCACTTGCAATATAATCTGTATAGTTTACAAATAAAGGTGCAATTAGTATGGTATCTGCTACGTTCATTACTCAAGATTGTACTTGTTCTCAAGATGGTACTTGTATTGTCCCAAGACATGTGCTCAACACGGTCTTCTCCTACTCGTATGTTCTTTGTACTTTAACCAAGGTTATTTACTAGAATGTTGAAGCCAATCTAATTTTTTATAATGTATCAAGTATTTCAGTTGCCGAAGATCTATTTTTATAACAGTGAAAATAATTTAACATCAGTATAAATTATTCATTCTTATGTAAAATCATTTCCAGCATCCACCTTATGCTGCAGCTTATTCTATTGGTTATGTATGTATATAATTCTTTGTATAAAAGCCTTTTATTTGGGATTTTCGGCTGTTTGTACATTTGTAGGGACCGCGCGCTACGGAATTTTGGATGTCTGCTTGTCTAGCTATATTGTCATGTGTTTCAGTACGAAAGGTAGGGTCCGACTGAAAACCAGCGCTGCGGTCTCTGCTGTAGCAAATGCTGAGATCGGATCCCAGTTGAGCGCAATACAACACAAATTATTCTTTTCTTTTGCTGTTTTCTTTTTGTTCAAGCTATGATGTAAAAATTTTATTATTTGTCTTGTATTTATTTCTTCTAGAAACTTGTATATATTTTTGTATGTATTGTGCTTGTCAATAAAAAACTACATATATGCCTTGTTTAGTAGATCCAGTGCTGGGTGAACTCGCTTTCCATCTAACGGCCTTACTTACTTACCATCAGGTGACATGAAGGCTAAGTGCGAACCGAGTATAATTTTTTTTATTATTATCTGGCCTAGCAACAAAAATATTCCCGCTGGAAAAATTTATCGCGAGAAAAAATTACTATATGTTTCTCTATGATAAAGGTTACGTGCATGCGAAAATTCATCAAGATCAGTTCACCCGTTTATTCGTGAAAAGGCAACAAACATAAAGAGTGACTGAGTTACTTTCTAAAAAAAACAAGAGTCTGATGGATGTGTGTCCGCGTGGACTTCAGACATCATCCCACGGATGATTATTATTTGATAGGGATTTAAAGTAGCTTATACCCGTTTCCTAACTTTCATCTATTCCTACTAAATATTCGAGGTATTTTAACTCTACACTACAACGTGGAGGAAATACAAACAAACATGCAAACTCACTTCCGCATTTATAATAATTCGTATGGATTTATATTATTATGTATCCCGCTAGTTTAGTAGCCCCACACCTCTAGCCTCTAGTCAACGTCAAGCCCGACCTAACCTGTGGGAGAGGGTGAGTGTGTGAGACTTTCGTGCAGATAACTACTAAATGGATTGCAAATACTATGCAGAGTAATTGAAAACTACACTTACACACACTACCTAAACCACTCTAATGGGGTTGATGTTTAGAGACGACATATTTATAGTACCCTTGGAGCGAACGAATAACTATAAATTGTAGCAATTCGTCTAGCCACCGTTCATACGAATTTGTTTTAAGAATGGACTCTCGAATTTTGGCAGATGGTTTCTTCTGGCGAACATTGGTCGCCTTAAATGTATAAAAAGCCCACGGCATTTTGTAAGGGTTGTAAAAGGCACATAGAGTTACAGAAGACGGACAGCATCATCTACCTCAGCGGTTCTCAAACTTTTTTAGCGACGGAACCATTTTTAAACGTTAATAATTTTACGGAATCCTAAAATTATCAAAACGAAAATCTTTTCAAAACCGTCCAAGTGTAATTCGGACTCGCTCAGGAAGGGTTCCGTTATTTATATAAACGAGCAAAAAATCACGTCTGTTGTATGGGAATATTAAATGGTTATTTTATTCTGTTTCTTAGTACTTGTTGTTATAGCGGCAACAGAAATACATCATCTGTGAAAATTTCAACTAACTAACTATCATAATTCATGAGATACAGCCTGGTGACAGACGGACAGACAGCCAAGTCCTAGTTATAGGGTACCGTTTTTTACCCTCTGGATACTGAACCCTAAAAATTAATACCACTTACTATTGTTCTATTAAACAAGTATTGATTAATTAGAATAAAAAATTGATGAAACATGTTAAGGCGCGTGTTTGTCACCCTTGTCGGTATTAATGTGTTCCTCCAGTTCCTCAAACTTTGTTTTGGCGTAGCCTTCACAGAGGCCTAGAACCTTAGAACTCCGCGATGCACACATTGAGAATGGCTGATCCACCTCATTCATAGTCGTCTGTACCAGTCCACTGTTGGAAATGTGCCTCCCTCATATATCGCGACACCCATACTTCCATAGATGATTTACCGTACCTCCGTGTGCAATTTTTATAGCCGGTCTCATCTTTATATCTTTCACTTATAAACTACGTTCTCGTGTAAGTCAACTCTTACATAAGTTATTAGTTTATTACTTAGTCTACAAACTCCACTTAAAGAGCGATATTGCCTTTTATGTTTAACGAAGAGTGACTTGATTCTCTGTAATCTAATACGGGGGATCTAGCTTCATAATTCGTAATAATAATATAAGTATGTATAATTTAGTTTCTAATTAAATATCTGAACGATCAATTTTGGTAATTCCCAATTTGTTCCATGGAACTACGGCGTCATAGATATGTTGTAATTGGGAAAAATTTAGTTGCATTTGTTATACTCGTACCACAGGACAACTAGGAGCAAAATAGTTTCAAAAGATCTATGACATCACAGTTCCATGGAACAAATGGGAATAATGATCAATTATTGTTTTACCGATCATTTCTTGGTTTTATATCAGAGAGATTTAAATATAGCAATAGGTTATAGAGCGGTCATTGGGAAACGTTTCATATAAACATTTTGATCTCAAAAGTCAATGGTATGTCAAATGTTTTGTACGGCCGCGTGAAGTGATGTGACACTAGATTGAGTAACTTATTACCAATTGGTAATAATTTTAGGATCAAAATGTTTGTTTGCTTTGTCCGGTCTATTAATATTAAATGTCTTTGTTTTATATACACTTCTTTAAGGCGCAGTTAGCCACGGACATTTTGAAAACAAATCCTTACACTACTTGCTCACGTTACACTAACACGTTGTAATTTTAAAAGGATATTTTTTAAATAAAAGTGATTGAATTACGATTTTGTTTATTCTAGTCTACAAATATACTTATTTGTACGAAAACATTAAAAACGTACGAAACAGGCAAAACTTAACATAGAAAACAAAGATGGTGTCAATAAAATGACATTTGACGTTGGCACTCAGCACAAAAAGAATGATTTTGTAGGTACAATTAAAATAAAAGCAAAATATAATTCTAGTATTTTTCTATACTTACTTAGATTATTCCTTGATTTTTTAAATAGTGTACACGTGCAGGCCGGATTTGAAGCATCTTTTTTTCGGTGTTTTGTTTACCTAAACCGGTTACCTAAATCGCTACCTACGTTACTTATCAAGGGATCAATTTGAATACAAAATAAACTTAACACCAAAGGGCACATCAAAAACAGAGTCAGTCCAAAATTCCGTCGCAAAATAACCAAGTTATCTGTGTGCACAGTGGTCGGTTGCGACGGGTACAATTTGTGACCGTAGCGCATGTCTATAAGCAGCCGCAACATCGACTCCGCACACAGAATGTTTGCGTAGCGACCACCAAATTCTGTCTGCAGTCAGAGAGCCAAGACGATTGTTTATTCAGAAAGCTCGGCCCTCGCAGTACACGAGTACACGGTACATTCACTCAGTGACCGATCGGAGGTTGATCCAGTTACGAAGGCAGCTATTAACATCTCATTAACATATACAAACATTAGTCACATAGAAGCTCTGCAGCTACACACGGCATGAAAGGTTGGGACCGACTTGTTAACGAAATCAATTAGCATAGTAATTGGTAATTAGTAAAGCGGACTTTAAGTTTGTTTAGCGGTGTTTATGAGTGAATGAGCTCGGAATATTTCGTGTGTGTTCTTGAATAATTTCGCTGGCATAGTTTCGAGAGGTGTTCGAAATAAATTAAATATTCCTGGATCGCTAGTGACAAATCTGTTTACCCTTATAGTTTCCTAGTTAGTATCTAATTCCAATGTATTCTTTACTAGGTTTTGCCTGCTATTTGCGCCTGCATGTACAAATTATTCAACGGGAAATATTTTTTCGATCGAAATAAATAGTATATTATCCGATTCCTCAACTATGCCTATACAAAATCAAATCATTCTCCGTTGCGATCTAAAGGAAGGACAAATTTTGGTACTTGAATTAAATTTGAAAAAAATAATTCTAGACGTATTCGTACTTAATTTGGTATAAAATTATCCAATTACCAATCGTAGGTATCGTTAGTGTGTCCCTGCTTTTGCTTCGCTTCGGGAACTGCGTGGTCCGCTTCACTGACTCCTCCCACTACATGTTTTTCCTCCAACGCTCTTGCCGCCTTCTACTTTAGCATGTCTTTAGGCTTTGCGCTGTGTGTAGCTATATTAGTAGACCGAAGAAGTCTGCGTGGGCAGTGTTAGTTACTAATTGCTTTGTGAAGGCTTTAAACAATTTATCCACCGTTCCCTGAACAATCAAATCTCGTAAGTTACCGCTCTACGAACTAAAATCGGTTCTATCAAGTTGAAGACGGTGAAAACTTACGTAATGCTACTTCATTTGTCCGTACTAGCTTTTGGTCGACTACTTTTTGGACCCGAATACCATGGGAACCCTTCACAAATATAAAAACTTTTCAATTCATTAATCCAGAACATATTACATATTTAAAAAAAATACATTCGAAGCGGGACAGTGGTTTGTGTCGAAATATCAATAATTCTGGATCACATTTAGTGAGAATAAGATAGTATAAATTATTACATTCGGTTAATGATACAGGATGTATTCAAAATCCGTTCTAAAGTAGCCTTCTACAGCGACCTAACAGTGGATAATGGACAATAAACAAAACATTGGACGAACATAAAGTCTATCATTTTGTGTGTGAACCAAAATGATATGAGAAGAAGAATTGCTACGACTATCTATTGAAGATAAGTTTTATTTATTTATAACACACTTCGTCCAAAGTGTGCAAAGCCTAAATTTTCAAATGATTTCAATTGATTTATATGTGTGTAAAGTATAGAAACGATGTACCTTAACTGTAAATAAACAAGTTTCTTAAAAAAATTAACTTACGTTCGGTCCTATATGTGAACATTATTTTGTGCTAGCAATTTGGCATAACAATTAAATATACAGGTTTTTATTACACTGCAACAAATACTTCACATCATCAAGGGTAATAATATAAAATAATGAACTAAATAATAAAATAACTTATACATGTATTCTAGTATTACGAGTAAAATTGTTATTAAAAAGACAATGATGCCTATCTGGCAGTGACGATATGATCGACGGTACGGGTAGATTTGTGTCGACAGTTGCTAATGGAGTCAATATTTTAATAAAGCACTGGTGCTAGCAGTATGTATCACCTCCCATGGCCCGCTGTACCAACAAGCCTCCTGCCACTTTATGCACAATTATTGTACTTAGGCATTGTCCGGATAAACAGAGCGATGTTTGCCGAGCAAACGTAACGGAGAGCGCAACGAGATTAGCTCGTGTTTGTGCTGGCTCCAGCTCTTGTATTTGAACACTATTACTTCAATTATGAGGCGCGTTGTTGCTGTTGCCTTGTTACATCTAGAAGAGATCATACATTACTAGGCTTTGTTGGATCGATGATTCGGTGGAGGATTCTATTTTCGGTGGATAATTTTTACATGCTTTTAATTTTTGTTGAACCTAATGAACTATGTAAGTAAGAAGCAAATATATCTATCTAATATCTAATGATACCTTTAAACAAGCAATTACTGTATATATATACCGGCGGTCTCGGAAGCGGCTCTATTTCGCTGAAATTTAGTATGTGGGGTTTTCGAGGGCGAAAAATCGATCTTGTGTCCGGGAAAACGCGTGTTTTCGAGTTTTCATGCAGTTTTTCGCAAGCAAAATATGCTCGCCAATATCACATGCTCGAGCATAAACATCGTGGTTAAGCGGTCAAGGTACACGAATGACAATCACCGGGTTTGAATCCCAGTCGGATACAAAGTTTTACTTTTTTATATCATTTATTGAAGTTTTTTGTTATTAAGACAAATTAAAAATTTACTTTTGGCCGAAAACTCAAAGCAAAGCTCGGTCGACCAGGTACTTATTATTAATTACAGCTATCAACACTGCTGATTGGTGGAAAACTTAGGAAAATATCCAACCGACAAAGAAACTGAGTACCGACAGGTACTGGGAATCGAACCCGATACCTCCGGATTCTGAGTCGAACTATATAGCAACAAGGCCACGTCCACTAAACAATACAACCATTCCCGTATACTAACTATCAGATTCCAACATTCCTGATTCTTGTTTTTATTTATGCCCTTTCCCCATAGCATCCATCACTTAGTCTGCAACATGTCGAATATCTTTGAAAGTATGTTTTGTGATACAGTTGATGTATTACTTGTAACTTCGCTGTGTTATTCACGGGTGCTCCATTTATCCCAGATTTATTCATCAACAGCCTATATACGTCCCCACTGCAGGGGCTCAGGCCTACTCTCCTACAGAGAGTGTATGGGCCAAAGTCCACCACGCGGGCCCAGTGCAGATTGGCGGACTTCACATGCCTGTTCAAGACATGCAAGTTTCCTCACGATGTTTTCCTTCACCGTTAAGCAATCGGATCATGTACTTGAATTGAAAAATAACTCATAGGTACACGGCTGGATTCGAACCCGGAACCCTCAGATTGAGAGCCCGCGGCTTACCAGATTTATTACTTAGCATTATTAATGAGTTTGATCGTATTACACATTAAATAAACAGAAATACTCCACGTATATAATTTGTATCAATTTTATTGACGCTAGTGACTTGCAAACTGAAAAAGTTTCCGTTTTCAGTTCAGTTTCTTCATTACAACCTGTCTCATTTAGAAAATCGTTACGTAGCATATGTGTTCCTTATTTACTGTGTTGTTGATACGTAAAAAAATTTATATTTAAAAATGTATAAAATTATTTTAAGATTTCTTTGCTATGGTCAGATCTTAAAATACTCTCTCTCAAAGATGTAATTATCATCGTTAATTACTTATTTTCTCTACTTAAGAGGATTGTCTGTTTAGAGCATGTGGCCGCGTTCAAGGTTGCATTGTTTTGTAGCTGTCCCTATCCGAGCCCTTTTCTACCCAAGCGCGTACGGTGAGACAGCATGCACTACGCGAAGTTATCCACCCGTTATTGGATGTTTCGTAGTCCAGTGATCATTTGAAGGATACAGTATATTATGTATCCATTTTTTATTATATTAATAAAATTTCAGATGTCGGTGGTTTTTCCAAATTGTTCTAAATTGATTCATACTCTTGTAAAACAGGTTCAAAGTTGGGGCTTTTTATTACCGAAAAATACAATACTTTGACGCCCTGTAACTCTGGAAGTATATATTTAAACGAAAATCTGACTCACCCCCGACACAGATATTTTTTTTTTTTATAGAAGATAGACCAACACTTGACCTCAATCTCACCTGATGGTAAGTGACGATGAGGTCGACGATGTTACGTGTTGGTCTAGAAGGTGCCTATTTACTCTTCTAGATTGTGTCTTGAAAATTTCATAGATTTTCATAGCTTAATACTCCAAATATGACTGGACTACGTTTGTATGGGCGCTTTGACACCAGCATACCCTCTTAAACAAGTAATAATCACATATCAAATTAATGTGAAATAACCATATTTATTTGTAATTATGTTTTACCCATTTCTTTGCGGTCATAAACATATTTATTTTGTTTTCATTAATTTTTCATCATTTTCAATCTGACCCCAAAGAAATGGGTAAAACATAATTACAAATAAATATGGTATAAATATTTATAAACTTAAAGTATCTTGTCTAAACTATATGATAGTATTTTTGTTGATTCCGACTTCGCCATTCAAGTACCGGTCAAACAGAAGAACGGCAGACCTTCACCCGTACACTGTAGATATTCCTACAGCTCGCACCAAGCGTTTCGCTTCCACATTTATCATGCGTGCAGTTAAAATATGGAATGCACTACCGGTTTCCGTGTTCCCCGAATACTACAACTTGGAAATCTTCAAAGGAAGAGTAAATAGGCACCTTCTAGATGAACGCGTAACATCGTCGACCTCATTGTCACTTACCATCAGGTGAGATTGAGGTCAAGAGTAGATCCTTCTTCTCATATTTAAAAAAATCTAGATTCAATATGAATGTAGGGCTAGTGACTGCAAATTAAGTTCCTTTATGTTTTATCGTTGGATTTTGATGTATGTTTTAGAAGAATTAAGAAGGCTTAAATTTGAAATCCACCTCCTTTGGCCAATTATTATAAAGATCAAAGACGTCACAAGATGTTAAACGTTAAATACTGGCCATTACCATTTATTATTTCTTCAATAATTTTAGGGGTTTTAGTCATCACAAGAACATATTCAATTTGAAGAAAATAATCAAAATCTTACCATACAAATACCGTAATATATTCTTGCATTAACTTTGTAACGTGACTCGACGCAACATTCTTTATTCAGATAAAGAATATAGCACCCGAGGGTGAACTAAAGTCTCTAAGAATCCAACAGGATGGAACGTCGATAGCAGAGCGAAATGCAGCTAATATTGAGTAGGATATAGGGTTACAAGAAAGCGGAACTTTATCTTTTCCATAACAGTGATCTGATTAATCATAACAAGAATATTCAAGATAATCTGACACGGGTACAATGGTATTATTTTTACTTTTCCAACTGACTTCAATAAAAGAGTAGGTTCTCAATTCGACTGTTTGTTTTTGTATGTATGTTACGCGGTCAATTCGATGTTTGGTAGATCTTCAGAAGGGGTCCCTTAAAAATTGTATCGAAATTGATTAAGCACTTTTTGAGAAAATCAGCAAAAAACAAAGTATATACCCTGATAATCCTACCTCTAAAAGTGAACATTTTCGGGGATGAATGGTGTAGACTTTTAGGGCAGTTCTTATATTTATTTTACTGCATGTATATGACGAGGTTAACTGACACAGAAGTACGATCCTTATTAATATCAGCATCTCATCCCAAATGATCACTCCTTCTTCCACACATAATACAATGCTAATATCATTTCATCGAGAACTCAAGAAAGTTCTCGAGTGACGACCACGTACCGGGAAACGTGTACCGGGACTACTAGATAGAACGACGACCTAGTTAAAGTCGCGGGTAGTCGCTGGATGTGAAGTATCCGCCTAACATGGAGGTTGATGATGATAATCATTTTACCATCCTGTATAAAATTGCTAATATCTTTGAACGTTCAAACTGACAGATAAAATTGTCGTATAAAGGGCGGCGTTTAGTTTTGTATTTATTTTTTAAACGTTGTGCAGCGTAGTAGTTCAGTAAGCACTACCATTATTATAGCTAATAAAGAAAACGTTTTACAATCATCTGCAATTATAATTAAAGCAATTGCAGGTACAAGTTTCCTGTTACTGATAAGGCCCCTTGTGGCAGTCTTTCACAAGCTCAGAACCAACAATAAACAGCATGACGCAAACCTTGTTTGTCCAACAATCGCAAAAGTTCAACAATGCAAGGTTTGGTACATATTTGGGTGGTAAAGTGCTTCCGTATAATTTTGTGTTGCACCATATTTGTACAATACAGATATATCTATGAACATTATCTTTTGTGATGACGGTATACTCATTACTAACTTTCAGGTTTATAGGTCATCAGGAAATTATACCCTTTAGGTTTTAATTCCCTGATCGCAACCGATCTTTTTATTGCATTGGCTTACATTGATTTTTTCATAGCTCCAAGGGGTTGCAGACTTGAGTCATCAACAGCCTATATACGTCCCCACTGCAGGGGCTCAGGCGTACTCTCCTGGAGAGTGTATGGGCCATAGTCCACCACGTGGGCCCAGAGTGGATTGGTAAACTTCACACACACCTTTGTATTTCTTCTCGGGAGTGTGCAGGTTTCCTCACGATGTTTTCCTTCACCGTTAAGCAATCGGTTAATGTACTTGAATTGAAAAACAATTCACAGGTATCGACAGACTTAAGTATTCGATATTAATTCCACATTGATATGAATCCTAAAAAGAAACAAGACCAAAAGAAACCTCACCATAGACTTTCAATAAACTCTTTCAATATCAAAATATATTACTCATCTTCATTGATGACTCCAAAACACGATTTGTCCAAAGCCTTGAAGAATGTCTGGAATCGTCAAAGTTGCAGAGTTATCGAGGTCCTAAGTCGTTACGAATTCAATCCATCCCTACAGATGGTGGCGCGGCGTGGCGAGTTGTAAACTTGTAAACACAACAAGTTCGTGTTATTATCAGCGACGTGGCGTAAATAATTCATGATTATTAAACTTAACGTACACAATTATAAGATACAATTTTAATTGAAAACTCGGCCGAGTTTGGCTTATTCTTTGTGAATTTATCACTGAGCAGTGGCAGCCACGCTGGCAGGGCACGACGCGTTCGTTGTTCAGATAAAGTTTATTTTATGACTTAAGCGAGAACATTAATATTCATTACAGGGGCGAAATGAACTAACTTTATTATAATAATAAAGATCAAACGAACGAGCGGCGCGCATGGCGCTTTGTTAGGATTTTTCCTTACCTATTTTTAAGTTGAGACTACATGGGCCTCGTCATTTTTGAAATTTTGCTCTCGTCCATTTCCGCACACCAACAATAATAATTCATGCTTTGACTATATGACCCCATGTAATAAATAATTTATGTGTCTTGGTTGCCTCAAATTTAAAGAAAAGTGTGATTGCTTACTTAGTTCTGATATACGATGATCAGTTTAATATCATCATTTATTCACCCCCAAAATTACCCTTTCAAACTTTTCTATAAAATGGACCAGTCCTACATAGCCAGATTTTTTGAAATGTTACATTAGGTTTACGTTTTCAAAGTTTTGTTTTTCGAACAATCGGGACTTCCTGTAAATGAAATTGAATACCTATCCTTTCAAATTCACCGCGCCGCGATCAAGTGGCGCCCTCTACCACATCGCAGAGCACGAACGCAAGCAACATGTGTAAGAAGTCGAACAAAGAAGTGCGAGATCGAATGCGTCCGCGCAACACCCGCAAAAATATTTACTACGTATCTCTCGTATTTAGTAAAATTAAACTAAGCTCCCAAAGGCTGTTCAGCAGAAAGTGACCAATACCCGTGCTGGATTGTGAGGGGATCCGAGGGTGTCCAGGACGAATCCAACGGGAGCCCGTTAGTTTTCCCATATTCAAATTCTATAGGGTCTCTGTCTGCATAGAAGGGCCTTGCTCGGAGCGTATCCAGCTGTAGTTTTGTTCCATAACATTTCCATTTCCAGCATTTCCCGGTATTTTTTATATACTTTCATGTTTCCGATTTTTTTCTGCCATCTTGTGTTCCCGAAGCGGTTATCTAAATAACACAAATTGATGTGTTTTTTATAATTCGTTGTTTAGACTAAAATATCAGTATTACTTTTTAAAACAGCGTCTTTGTTACATTTACTAATTTACTTATCTAATATCTTATGTCACAAATAATAAACACCTCTAACCATTATGAAAAATCATATCAAAAGATGGGTCTCGTAAAAGTGATATTACGAGTACAGATACTAAATGGAAGGAAATCACTTGGCTTTTAAAGTTCCGAACCAATTTCCATTTTCATTGCCCTTCCCAACCGATAGAAAACAATCTACCTATAGGACAAAAACACCTACTAATTTGAACTTGTAATTAGAATTGCCTATCCCAAGATCTGAACGCATCACTGGAAGCCTAACCTTGTTAAAAGTTAAGTCAACTTCTCAAAGATAAGGCGTTGAGCCCCTGAGGTTTTATATTTATAAAGTTGGATGACAGGTGAGAAATGGCGGAATAGTCGTGCCGACTTACAACTTGAGGGAGTAATGGGTGACCTATGTATGGCTATATGTATATATGTCTGCTTCGTAGTTGAAGCAATGACATATTTGATACAGGCATTATTTTCGGTGTAACTGGCGTCTATTGTTAGTATCCACAGCACCAGGAGCGTCAGAGAGGGGAAGTTCTCTCAGCCCACAGCCGTTAACTACTACGGGAAAAGGCTAAATAAATATGTAGTGCCGAGAATATTTAATGAGCTCCCTTGGCTGAGAGAAACTCCCAAAACTACTAAAACAGACCTAAAGAATAAACTTAAACAGATTTTTTAGATAGAATATAGATATTAGGTATACTCGTAGATAGTGAATAGCTTTAAGTACATAGCATTATATAAGGAACAGAGCGCTACTCGACAACAAACTGTTTTACAGTTTGGCGGGAGATAAAGAATTGTAAATTAAGATGTACTTTTGAAAATAAATGCTTTAAAAAAAGTTGCAATCTAGTGATGTCACATAGCTCTGCTTCTAACTGGTGTATCAAGATTTAACCGCCTTAAATGTTAGACTAACAATCCTATATTCGGAGGTCCCGGATTCGATTTCCAGTGGGGTTACAATTAACATACGATACTTGGATTGGTTGATATTTTTATTTTCTATGACCGCCTGGCTACCTATCACCATGGTATGTAAATTTGCTACCAAACAGAAGTGTTAATAGCACTGATGTGTCCGGTACACAATATGAAAGGCAACAGAGCCACCGCCTCATTAGCTTTAAGCTTCAGAGTGCGTACGGTTACCATCCAACGGCCTTACCATCAGGTGAGATGAAGGCCAAGTGCAAACAAACTTCAAAAATATTCAAGCCTATGATATGTAAACAGTTTTGACACTAAAGGTACTAGTGAAGAGAAGACGATCAACGATTGTGGATTTAAACATTACACTTGGTTAGTTTGTAGAGCGTGGGATGTGACCTAGCTAGGACAAGTGTAAGACTAGAGCTGAGTTGTTTATGTCAAATCTTGCAAGCTAATTAGGAACAGTTTCTGGTATCCCATTGTTGTTGGCATACTTATGTAAGTTTGGTGACAGGGAAATGCCTTTATGGCATCTTTGAGCTGGTATAATGATTGGAGATAGGAGGTAGTCATAGGCACAATAATAAAGTACCGTCGAGTATTGTGAGTCAATGTGGCGTACCATGTTCGAAGCCTAAGTCCAGCAGTGGACGTTTCCCGGCTGATGATAATGAAATCAGATCATAATGTTGGAGACTTGTTGGTGACTAATGCACGCCTGAAAAGTCACATTCCGACACATTATACACGTGTTGTGAGTCATGTGCTCACACGCCGTGCTCATAAATCGGAACAGCAAAGCTCACTTGCAATATATCATCCGGAATACAATATGGTTGCTGGTGAATGCGGAATGTTTTACATATAAGATGAGGTGTCCGACGGAGCCCCGCCCCGCCCCGGCCCCGGTCTAGATCGGCAATTCTTCACGTGCCTATCTAAACGAGAATCGTAACGACACCCGCGTAATCTCACAAACTCACAATGTCACTGCTAAATCCAACCGCTCCAATCTCACCCGTATCCCGACAGTTGGTAGACTCATATTTGAAATGTGAAATTAGGAAGCATATGAAGAGTATTACACTGAATAATTACCAAATAAATGTTTATCGAACTTAACAATTTTATGCTTACAGTTGAAAATAAAGTGGCAACGTTCTTGACGATTACGATGCGAAAATTATGATGGTTGTTGATGGTGAAACAGAGATAGTGTGATTTAAATGTTACCTTTGTTGGGGGTAAGGCTTGGAGGCAATGTTAGGTGTGTGTAGATTTTTTACTTAACCAGGAAAATGATTTAAAATTTGTTCTATAATTTATTTAAATATAACCGGATGCACTTTATAATTTCCATCGTTAAAAGAAGTCTTTTTCTATATTTCTGTCGTTTTTAAGTTAGGATTGTTCTAGTTATTTTGAAGAATGTTATCTTCAGACTGTTTGAAGATAATCAGCATACAATACCTCTGCCGTAAAAGAAACATTTTAAATTTAAAATAATAGTACCATTACCGACGACTTCCTTCACGTGGACTTCAAATAATATTACACGAAAGCATATAAAAAGGGTATGTCCATGCCCGTAAATAGATTTACTCAAGATTGCTCGTGACACTAAAGCGTTAAATTGTAATAAATAAACTCACTTTCGCAGTTATCAAATTATGTTTTTTTTTTAGTTTTGCTTAGGAATCATATTATTCGAGTCATCAAGTTTAAAGCGGTGGCGTGTTGTGTATGTAATACAGAATAAAAGACCGTTAGAGTGTCGCTCGTGACCTAGTCGACGGGGGGCAGACTATCGACCACCGACTCGATTATGTGTGCACAATAAAATTTAATATGAGATCACTCGCCTCCATCGACTTAAAGCACTATGGATAGCGTACATTTTTATGCTATAACTTCTAGCTATCTTTTCCCCGTGTTTCGTCTGCGTGGACATCATAATATCCGTCATAAAATTATTATAAATACATTTATTTATGTATTTTGTTTCTTTTTTGGAAACCGTCAAGTGTCATATCATTGACACCATCTTTGGTGGGGTAAATGTTGCCCGTTTTATGCGTTTTTATTCAATGATAATAGAAAATGATACTTAAAACTTGTTTTATTTGAATTAGAAATGTACAAAGTCAAGGCCAGGGCTCCGTATATTCGTGGAACGTGTATTTTAACGAACTAAATGCCAAGCTATTTAGAAAAAGCATAATCCTTAGATACTTTGATATTTTTGACATGAGCCATGCAGGATCAACACAAAAATAAGTAAGATGAGATTTACCATAATCACCGCGATTTGTAGGCGGATTGGTTATTGTTGTCAGATATTGTTGATTCATTGCTGTTGAACGTCTTCTCTTTATAGTCACCTTTTACGACACTCACGGGTCGACATGGGGCGAACGTATTTTAAAGCCGAGACCACATGTCAATTTTTAGGTCACGGTATAGTTACAGAACCATTATTGCCACGTCTGGTGTTTCTTTATATTTTAGTCAATGTTTTGTAGGACGCACGTAGTATTCCGTTAATTCTGTGATGAGAGTAAGGCATGATTTTTATAAGACTGTGGGCAAAGGGTTGAAAGGGGTCGTCAAAGAGTCGTCCTAAAATAAAATTGATGTAGGTGGCTCGGGAATCGAGACAGAAAACTGTTGAGCATTTTCGGAAGACATCGAACGAGTGATGGGGCAGATCTTGCGTAACGTTTATTATTTTGCTATCCCTGTGTTAATAAAAGAAAATATTGGGCTATTTCAGTCACTTTTTCAGAATAAGCTTTCGCATGTATTTTTGACGTCACTGAATCAACTGTAACACTGCAAAGGGTTCAGAGGCAAAGAAGGGCCGAGATCTATACTTCCATCCGAACGAATATTATATGAAATCGGCTTTGTTCGTTTGTCGAATGACTAGATTTTGTACCGGGATAGCGGAAGGGTTGGAAAAGGATAAAGACTACTTTGTATCCCGATAAATCAAGCCGTTTCCGTGGGATAATTTCTACAGTTCACGCAGACGAAGTTGTGGGCAAAAGCTAGTAAGTAATATACACGTGTACGTATAAAATGCAACCAACACATTTCGATAGTGTTTTATATAGTACTCGCAAACTAAGTTTGCCCCTCTGAAGTTAGCCACAAAAGACCGCGAAGTATTAATTATTAACGTATAAGTGGGAGACACGGCAAGTTAGCGGGTGCAAATAAATGTCCTAGTGTTTTATGTCATCTAAGGATAGTTATTATCGAAAATAATACACACACGTTCCGTCTGTACATGTTTGAAATTGCGGAGAGCTAACTTCAGAGGGGCAAACAAAGCGTGCGAGTACTATACGAATGGTAGCGCCATCTTCAAATAGGTGTTCATTTTGTGGCTTAAAGCGTTACCTAGAGTTTCTTACCACAGACAAACAATACAGCTAATTATTACAACTGGGTAGTAAATTGAACATAATTGTTTAATAGCAAACAACTTCGTTCCCATTAGCCTAACGGAGTTTTCTCGAGATATAAAGAATAGCGGTGTTATATTTAGAGACGCGTTACAAATCCGAATCCTCACATTAAGCACGTCCACCGCATTTTTCTCCATGAGGGCACTTGGAACTAAGTAAAACAACAAACAAAGAGCGCACAATGTAATAAAGAAGTATGTTCCCCGGTGTTTACGTAACCTTTTGTTCAGCGACTCGATCCAAGTGTGAATTAAGCACACACTTAGTTCTCTCTGCGCTTAATTTCACATAATCCATCCGAGTGTCGCGCTTACACATAATTGCGGCGGGGAATTTTGCTTGAGTCCCGCCGTCGGATTTACAGGACAAGGGAAGTGCTTGATCTTACCGCTCTCTCGTCTTAAATGAAGTTCCAGGGGTGGGAAGAAACAATGTTCTACTTATTTTAATTAAATACGTGTTCATGACTTTTTTTACGAATATTTATATATTGTTTATTGGAAAATGTGACACGAACTAATAAAATTTTACGTCAAAGTTTTCGTCTCCAACTGACATGTTAGTCTTCAACTTCTGAAGGTTTTGCATGACCATTATAAATTAAAAGCAGACGAAATTTAAAATAATTGTAAGAGAACTATTCTTCCCTCTCATAAAATGAGATTTACAGTGCCCTAAAACTTGGTCCATAATTGTATTTTTAGTCTAAGACATGTATAGATGGAAGAAATAAAGAATTGGATTGAAATCAGTAAGACGCATACGTATGCAAGCTTTCTCCAGCGCCTCGTGGACTTCAAGAGTATTCTCTCACGGAAGCATTTTTCAGCAAGCAAAAAATAACGTCATTACTTCTTTTCGTTGCTTCTTGAAAAAAGGTCAACTCAACCAAAAAGCGCAACAAACGGTAGAAATATTTGTGAAAATAGGTATAATTGAGTACAAAAATATGTACCCACCTTGGGACCATGTCATATTCACATTTAATTGATATTTTAATACTATCTTTAATAATACTCTCAACACAATGTATAGGAACAGGAAATGGTGAATGTGGCATGTAAAGAGGATGACTAGTGAGTCATCCTCTTTACTAGAGGCATGCTAGAGGATACTGGGGTGCTCGGGTAAGGTTGATCAAAGAAACGGGAAAGATATAGGAGATAGGCATAATAATAACATTTATTGACTGAACAACACTAGCTTATCACACTGGGGGCAGGAATCTACCTACTCTGTATAGGAATTTTCCTAACCAGATCTTGGCTGTGACCTTATAGTAATCTCTTGTTTTACTACGCGACAGCTACTATCAAAAATATTTAAATGAATTCAAAGTCAACTAAAGCAACATGCCTGTACTGCAGAGGTATGCGATCTCTATGCATTCAGCCCGCTATTTAAATCTCATCAGATTCTGTTAAAAATATAACCTTTGGATTTTATTAACGAAAGGAGCACCCCTTTCTGGGGGCGCCGTGATCGCGCATCTAGTTGCCAGTAATGGGGCGCCTCCGCTCAAACCAGAGCTTAAGTGAAACACTTAATTAGACCACGTGAGAACTTGGTAATGTACCGTTGCTCAGGCGCCGCTGTACCCAACGTGAACAATCTATGGTAATTTCATGCTTGATTTGAGAGATGGGTGCCATATTTCCTGAGCGAAAGTGTCCCGTCTCAAGAGAAATGCTCTCATTTAACGCGACCTGTGTTATTCAAGAACGAGCTTTAACTCTTACTTGTCTTTTATGTAGATGTGAAAGGTCTTCATTATATTTATCACCATCATAAACGTCTGTAAAAGTTCACGGTTGGACTTAAGCCTTTCTCATAGATTGCCGCGACGGTGGTTCCCTGTCGGATTTGCCACAATCACTACGATTGGCAGGCGGATTGATGATCATGGTAAGATTTATGGAATGATATATCTACAAAGCTAATTCCTGCTGTCCATCTTCTGAATTTTTTCCTTAGTTGCCTTTTACGACACCCGTGAGATGACATGGGGTGGTCCAAGTATGTGACATTTTAAATCAATAACCCCATATCATCCCGTAGGTGTCGCTAAAGGCGAGTAAGTGCAAATCAGGTAGTAGGGAGCAGCATCTACCTACGTATCAACCATTCCGCCTGCCAAAAGTGGTGATTATGGCAATTCGCTGATTCACTCATATTATACCTAAGAGCCTGCGTGCACTGCGGCAGCAACCGGTGCGGTTTACTCCCTCAAAAATGTGTGATGTATGAATCACAGAGGAGATGCGCACTGCGGTTGTTTACGGTTGAACAACCGCATACGGCTAAAAATCTGTGATTTGCCACAGATTTGTTGCGGTTCGTCGCCGCACGATTTGTTAGCATCATAGGAACTTGTGTAAGAAGTACATTATCCGATTGCTTAACGGTGAAGGAAAACATCGTGAGGAAACCTGCATGTCTTGAACAGGCATGTGAAGTCCGCCGATCCGCACTGGGCCCGCGTGGTGGACTATGGCCCATACACTCTCTGTAGGAGAGTAGGCCTGAGCCCCTCCAGTGGGGACATATATAGGCTGTTGATGATGATAGGAACTTGTGTTGAACCGCGCACTGCGGCGGAAAAACCGCACGGGTTTGAAAACCGCAACCGCAACTGGCTGCCCCGCAGTGCGCGCTAGCACTTAGGCTTGTCAAAGGGCAAAAGCATTATCCTTACAGATGAAAGTGTGTTTTGTTTTAGACTTTTTGATCGCAGCAACGGCACCAACTAAAAGACGTGAATTTTCTCACACACTAGCTAGCTGTTTCTAGACGAAAAGTGCAATATTGTATTTCTGGAATAATTTCTATATTATGAAAAACCGCGAACTGAAGTCGCCAGCAAAAACTCGTTATTTTCAAACATGTCCTTAAAATGTTTCTTAGGAATCGTATCGTGTTTAGATTCTCTAGTATTTAGAGATGACACTAATAAGGAATTTTCTTTAGATTTCCTGACGCTATTGAACAGTAGTAAGTTATTGTCAACTATGATGTACACCAGGTATATATAGGTAGGTCCTTAGGGGTGATATTTAATTAAAACGAGATGGAAGTCATACGATTATAAGCATTGTAGGGAGTAGATACTTCTCTACGTTACAGATATTGTATATATCACATCATGTACTTGTTTAATGAGAATCTTATATACAGGCCTGTAATTACTATATACAACTGCGTATTTTTGCCAACGATCCCTCTGGATCATTTAATCAGCCAATTTGAACTTCATTCCCCCCGAAAAATATTTACACTAAAGCTTTAATTAAAAACAAGGTTCCTAAAAATGATCAAATGAACGAAAAGTATATATTTTTACAATTTCTTTCAGGATGTAATATTATTTATTACAAATAAATTTGTGACAATTTAATAGTAAAAATAAATTAAACATATAAATATCTAAAAGTGTAAACCCATTGAACATTTACCCGTAGAATAAATTGAATGTTTTTTTTAAACTCAGATCCATTTCATGAGTGTACGCACCGAATATAAAACATATGTCAGCCATATTGGCATATCGACAAAGGTCTCTTGGTTCAAATACAATGAATCATTTGAAGCTTAGCATGACTCAGAATCTGTTAGAATATGACGAACTCACAAATGAGACATAACCATAAATCCATCAAGCGAAGGATAAAAATCCGCAGTAAATCACAACAGTTGAGAGACAACATGCGATGGATTTCCCGTATATAATCTAAATGTCTACCCTGAAAGTGTGTTTCATGAAATCTTAAGTATCTGAAGTCTGTGAGACTAGATATTACGTGAAATTGAAAATATTCTTCCATAAATTGAGACTAAAGTAAAATCTGTGTAAAAAAGGACGGCGAGTTTATTTTGGCACTTTTTTGTTGAAGAAGGAAAAAATGATTCAAATATTGACAGCTTATACATAACACTGCTAATACGTTCGATGTATGGGAATAGGGAACGAAATCACAGCGATTGTTTGAAGTAGCCGTGCTGTGCCATGGTTGCATGGAGCTGTTAGATGGAAGCGGCTCGGGATCCGTTGCGTACAGTGAGGCAACACTGTTATAGAAAATTATTCAATAGAATTAAAAACTTTTACCATTGTTTTAAGTTCATGGCCTCTAAATGTTGGAAAAATCTACCGCCTCCAATACGGATGTTAAAAATTAAGTTCAGCTCACTACAATAGTTCAACTAACTATAATAGTCACAATCCAAAATGATTGTTCTTAGAGGCTTCTTACTTATTTATCTCCTAATAATATTAGTACTGTCCCATAAATGGCCATGTTCATCTTTATTTTCTTCCTTTGCATGTTATATCTTTTGGTTCCCTACGAGATATTCCACTTCTTTTACTTTCACGATCTAGCAGAATTACCAGCGTTGTGGGCTCATAGTCCACAACATTATGCTGAGTTAGGGCCCTTTTGCTGGCATTATACATAGTAGTAAACGATGATGTTATGGTTATTTATGTCTGACTTGTATTGTGTGTATCCTTCTTATTTTGTGTGGGTATTTGTTGTATTATGCTGCCAAATAAAATGATTATCTTTTTAAAAAAAATATTTAAATCAAATATTTATTTATTTCCACAAAAATAATACTTTAAAAATTTGATGTAAATCTAGTTATATAAAACAAAGACAAATATACCTTTTCGTTAGAAAATTGTTTGGCTTTTAGGTTTGTAACATAAATTGAGCCACTGCTGCCGAACTAGGTGGAACATGTGCTATCTATCTATGTAATGAAAATTAAATATACATGTTCTGTCTGAGTTTTTCTATAAGTCTGAGCCAGCGTTGAAGTGTATCCCGATCCCTGTGGAACTCGATCGGGAAGACTTACAGGCACGACGCCGCGCCCCAGCAGGCTTCGATACACATCGGATTAAGGAATTTGGCCTTTAATTTTATGTTTAACGTTTAGATTAGACGTATTTTAAACGTGGCTAGTGAAAGAAGGAGGCTATTGTTCAGCTGCTGTTGATTTCTCCGTCTGTCAAAGAAGAATAAACATAGCCGATCATGAATTGCTTTGGTGTGCTTGATGAGTTCTTAGTCTTTCAGGTCATAGCTTAAAAGCACGAGGAGCATATTGGTCTTTTCTTGGTAGCTGACACATGAAAAGCTTGTTGATCGAACCTATTCAGTAGTTTATGAAACTGGGGGTTTTAAAACACGAGTCTGCTTCAACTTAATAATAGCACATGAGATGTTTAATTATGTATGTAGTGCACTCGAATACAAAAATATGTATCAACTTTTGTGCCATGTCAGGTTCACCATTGTTTGTTCTTATGTAGTGTATGGTAGTGTATTAAAGGAAATGTCATTTAAAGGTGAATGTGACATGGTACAAAAGTGGTAACTTTTTGTACTCGATTGTACCTTATTTAAATTCACATGCGACAAGTGGGTAACTAAATCATGTAATCAAAAGATAATTATATAAATGTGAAAGTGTATTTGTTTGTGTGTTTGTCCTTCCTTCACGTCGTAAGGGATATTCATAATGTCTTTAAAATATTTAATAATTGATGCCTACCTACACAGACATTATGAATTAAGTATGCCGTTATTCACTATTTTCGGGTTCCGTACCCAGAGGGTGCCAACGGAACCGTCCCTCTATCTGTCCATCTTTATGTCAGAGCTCTGTCTTTAAAAAAATTACTAGAATTTTTCACTCGCCGCTGTAGCAACAAAATAAACAAAAAGTCAATAATTAAAGAATATATGCAAGTAACTAATTTTCCACGCGATATTTGCTCGATGTTGATAATTTTACCAAACTCTTACAGAAATTGTAGTGTTACATTGTACGGTGACACGGAACTCTTCCTGTGCGAGTCCGACTCACACTTCATTCGGAAATGAAGTCTGTTTCTTAATTCTTTTTGAACACAACATTACCTCTATTCAAATTAAACGGACACGCTAGTACAGGTGCAATTAATTTTCTTATTATACACTACGTTACCTGACAACCCCATTACACCTGGAGTCGTTACAGGTTACGAATTAGAAAGATTTCAGAGGTAGAGTCGTTGCGGTCCGTTTTATAGGACGAACTAATTCACAAGGAAGTGTTCAAGTTTCCTTACACGAGTACTCTGTGGTCCCAGTCATTCCACTCGCTGGATTTAGTGCCAAATAGGTATTAAGTCAGTCAGTTTCAGAGGATAGTTTGAGATTAACTTTTGACAAGATGTACAAATTATATTCTTGGTATAATACAGCGTAACAGCGTCGGTGGCGCAATAGATAAGGCGCGGACTCTCAATCTGAGGGTACCGGGTTCGAATCCAGCCGTGTACCTATGAGTTGTTTTTCAATTCAAGTACATTATCCGATTACTTAACGGTGAAGGAAAACATCGTGAGGAAACCTGCATGTCTTGAACAGGCATGTGAAGTCCGCCGATCCGCACTGGGCCCGCGTGGTGGACTATGGCCCATACACTCTCTTTAGGAGAGTAGGCCTGAGCCCCTCCAGTGGGGACATATATAGGCTGTTGATGATGAATACAGCGTAAAGGTTTACTTTGTGGTGATGCTTTTAAAATAGTGTCATTACAGGGTGGAGTTAAATAATAATAAAATTCAAGAAAAGGATAATTTTCCACCGTGGTTTATACGCTTGGATTTCCGATGTGTGTGGGTCCTACCTAAGACTGCCGCCAAACAGCACTTCTGTGTTCCGATATGAAAGGTAGCAGAGTCAGCGCATTATTGTCTTGATAATTCTGGGTGCGCACGCTTACCACTATATGGCCAAATCGGCACTTACCACATAGTAAAATGAAAGAAAAAACATAACATTCAGATAATTTTTGTGCATCATGCTTCTCATATATAAAAATGGTATTTACATACGCTAGTTGTATAAAGATCCATAACGGGATCCCGCTCCATTAAAGTTTTATTGTTGCCATAATCTTTTAAAATTGAATCGAATAGGCTTTGTGCAGTAATTATCTACATATAGAACATCGGATTGTAATGTCGCGAAATGAGTATCATTAATATACAAAACTTCACAGTGAATCACAATTTTCATTTTTACACACTTTTTATTATTCTTGTTCAAAGCGCCACCTATGAACCATTAGCTGCGTAACTGCTATTGTAGCTAACAATAACGTTTTAAATTAATGATGTTTATTTCGTGACACTATAATTTCATCTCCTATTTTTAGGTAATTACTTATCGAAAGCTAACTATTCTATTTGAAAAGATTATGGCAGCAGAAATTTAGTATGGAAGCATTAGTTCTATACGTTATAAGTGAAATGTAATTTCCTCTAGAGAAATGATTGATTCTTTAAACAAAAGTACGAGTAGTAAAAAAACTACTCTTTGAGAAGTATATTCAACCGCTCTGACATTTTTATGAGATATAGCAGTTACAGTAGAGGCATACATCGTAGTACATTAGAAACTTTAGCAATTGTATGTGAACCCCTTATGTTTCGGCGAGCCATTCCGACAAAGTTCCCACTTTTACGATAATGTCAGCCATTGCCATTCAAACGCGCTAAAACTTTATCAATGTGTGTGGGGCTGGATAACCGTTCCGATATGGTCCCACGTAGTACGTACTTGCGACACGGATGACTCTTATCGACGCTCAAGTATGAAAATATTATGTAGGATTTGATGTTCTTGCACCAAAAGTGAGATAATATTTTCACGTTTTCAAATCGGGTAAGGTCTCCTTTGTACAGACCGTCAAGTATAAGTTGGCACCTCCAAGGCTCTCCGTTGTCGTTGTCTCTTTAGCTGCATAGAAACAAATTAGTTTTTCTCGCTCCACCTGCTTACTTGACGGCTTCTTAACAATTTTTTGACGTCTCAAGATTATTTTGTAATAGGAATCATTTTGTTAACAGGAGATTATGCGCTACCGCTATTTCTTAGTGCATAAGTGACGTACTCGTAAGTTGGCAATTTCATTTGTAACATTTTGTATTTATTTTGAATATATTTATGTGTTACATATTGTCATGATGATTTGATTTGTTCATATTTATAATCATCATATCATCAGCCAGGAAACGTTCACTGCTGAACATAGGCCTCGACCGGTCCCGAGTCTCTTGCATCCAGTGACCCCCGCGACCTTCACTAGGTCGTCGTTTGGTAGATGGTGTAGGTCTGTAAGATGTTGTTCACATTAATTTCTTTACATTTACGTCCAGTAAAATTACAAAATAATATTTCTTTTTCAAATTGGACATTTACAAGCATCCTATGATATTTGGGATGACCTGTTAATTCTCATAGCTATATTTACCTACCTACGTTGTTCACGCATGATTCGCCACTCTTCACAATGTTAATCCTATTAAACGTCAACCGCCACCCACACACTAACAGATAAATAAATGAAACTCAATATGGACAGTTAAATGCCAGCACGTGAATGCGCCCAGTCAGATCATTCTAATACATGTTAGTTTCTATGAATGTGCCCACTTGTTTCGTACTCTTTTTATTCGTTCTCTGCGATGTTTCAAAGTTTAGTTGTGTATGCATATTAAGGCGAGTCCTTTCTTCTCATTTTCCATACAAGTTACTGTTCCCATAATCTTTTTAAATACGATAAATTTTTAAATGAATTTGATATGGAAAAATAAACCAAAAAATTAGGTATCCGCGAAATGAGTTTCAAAATTTTTGGACTTCAATAAGTACTTTATTTTTAAATCTGAAATTAAATTAAATTTCGCCAGTGCTACGCATGTGTGAGTGCACACATGCGTGGCACCGAGTTTTGAGCTCCGCCCCTACCCTGTACACATACAGACTTGATGAGAGAGACCGCTTTATACATAAGAAAAGACCAAAAAAATATTTGAATACTAACACCACGCTAACACACGTTGCCGCTCCGTGCGTGGACGCGTGGTGCTCGCTCTCTCCTTTTAATTTGCTTTAAATTAAGGGACAGAAGAAATAATCGATAATTCCTGAACAAGACCTGTCAGTTTTATTACTATGTACTAAGGAGTCGTATAATATATCAAAAAAAGCCTATAGAAAATTCCGCAATGATATACGAGTATGTCTATCTCCTAACAATAATATTACAACAAGGACATAACCGCGTTTGCGAACGCACCCACTCTTGACACCTTTCATCAACAGCCTATATATGTCCCCACTGGAGGGGCTCAGGCCTACTCTCCTACAGAGAGTGTATGGGCCATAGTCCACCACGCGGGCCCAGTGCGGATCGGCGGACTTCACATGCCTGTTCAAGACATGCAGGTTTCCTCGCGATGTTTTCCTTCACCGTTAAGCAATCGGATAATGTACTTGAATTGAAAAACAACTCATAGGTACACGGCTGGATTCGAACCCGGTACCCTCAGATTGAGAGGCCGCGCCTTATCCACTGCGCCACCGTCGCGGAGTGTGTTCTCTGATTTTCAGCATCAAAATGGCTATATCCAACGTGCAAATTGAAAAGATGCAAGGACGTGAGAACTATATAACACCTGAAAGTTTGTTGTGCAGACGTATTTAGAGCACAAAGATCTATGTGACTGCGTGCAGCCTTCCAATGGCGTGGAAACAATTGATGCCGCCGATTACATTAAAATTAAGCTCTTACAAGCTTCAGTTTTTCATTACAAAACAGCATCGTAAAACTACCCCGAGAAGACGTTGTTACAACTGTAATGAGTTTGGTTATTTTAGCAAAAACTGCAATTATAAAAAGAAAACAAATGAAGGTAAAGTTTTTGCAGCAGCCTCTGAAAATGTGAATAGTAAGGAATGTATGTGGATTCTGGAGCATCTTCACATATGACTAACTCCTCCGACTTGATGTACCTCTGATTAGACAAATAATGGTTGCCAATAATTCATCAGTCGCCGTGCTGAAGATGGGTAATGTAGACCTGGATTTTTATGGAAAAAATAATAAAATAAATCACATAGAGGTGAGAAATATTTTATACATTACTGAACTGAGTACCAACTTGTTATCAGTTAGTTAGTCAGTTGGTAAAGAATGTCTGTCAAGAAATTTATTAATACTCGGGATGTGAGATTTTTGAATACAAACAAACAGTTAGTTGCAACGGCAAGACTAACTAATTGAATACAATTCAAAGAAATGCACTTGTTACTTCATCCGAGAGTGAAAGTTTGGATACATGGCATTGAAGAATGGGCCATTTAAATTACAAAGAATTATTGAATTCAAATGAAGGTAACAATAAGTGTGCTGTGCTGAAGATAAGCATCAGTTACATAGAAATAAGTGTAATGGTAGCTGATGTACTAACCAAGGGGACTCCTCAACTGAGGCTGGAGAGCTGCTTGCATCAGATGGGTTTATGTCCTAGAGGGGATGTTGTGAGGACAACCGCATTCATAAGTTAATATATACTTATTGTATGTAAAGTATGTATTATTATTATTGATACATATTAGTTTGTTTTATGTATCTCTTATGTAATTGTTTATTATATTTATTATATCGTTCACACCTAACTGCCCTCCTCTCTTCACTATTTCTCCTTGACCTAGGACTGCAGTAAGAAATTTCTTTTGGAAATAAGCTGTTCCTTTTGTATATATTTTTATGTTTTTGTGTTATGTAAATATTATCTGTGTAAAAAAAACTGTTTAAATAAAAATAAATTAATCAACTGAATATTTCATTCCATCAAATAACCCACAGCTATAATTTTTAGGATTCCATAGTCAAACATGGAACCCTTATAGTTTCCCTGTCTGTTTGTCCGTGGCTCAACTTACAGACTTACTACTAGTACTACTGTATTTTATATGTTTGTTACCTCAGAACTTTGGACTGTGTGAACTGATTTTAATGATTCTTTTTTATTTGAAAGCCAGTGCTTTTGATGACAACTGATGCTTATCGATATCGATTCAGCAGTTTTAAAAGAAAATATGAAAAACAAATATGTACCCAGATCTACATCTAAGGGTGGACATTTTAGGGGATGAATGCTGCGGACATTTAGGGCAATTGAAGTTAGTTTGATCAATAAAGTTGTAGTGATTCACGCATCATCAGCCAGGACACGTCCACTGCTGGACATAGGCCTCCTCCATGGCATGCTACAATGGCCGGTCCCTGTAGACCAACAACATCAAGTACTTTCGAAAAGAAAAGAAAAAAATTCCCGAGCCACTTGCATCTAGTGACTCCCTGCGACCTTTCCTAGTACATCCCATCTGTCATCCATTCTTCAAGCGATGTGACCTGCCCATTGCCACTTCGGCTCACTGACTTGGCGAGCTATGTCAGTGACATTAGTTCGTTTATGGATTTACTCATTCTGGATTTTATTTTATTCATCCTTCTCAAAGCTTTTAGTTTCTGTTTTGCCATACAATATTTGAACTTATTTTTCAATCTAACCGCCTCCATGGCCTATTTGCTGAATGTTGGACAAACAACCCAGAGGCCCCGGGTTCAATTCCTAGTGGGAGTTACCTATCAGTGCTCAGTTTATTTGGTAATTATAGTAGGGCATTTTTCTATGTCCACCTAGCTAACTACCACCATGTTACCAAAGTCAGCCGCTAAACAGCAGTGTCAATAGCACTGTTGTGTTCCGGTATTAAAGGTAGCAGAGCTATCGCCTCATTAGTATAATAATTATTATTATTTTTAAATTGTTTTTCTTTTTGGGTTTTTTATCACTTTGCAATAAATGATTATTATTATACTATTATTAGCTGTAGTCTTTATAGCTTGTTTTGTCATACAATCTTCAAAATCATTTTTAACGCCGTAGGGGTTTAATTTGATTTAGTTTTAGTAGTAAGTTATGTGTTAGGAAGCTACTTGCAAAATTTCAGGTTTGTAGCGTTTATGGGTTCGAAGATATTGTGATGAGTCAGTCAGTCTGTGAGTGAGTGGTATTTGACTTATTCTTGTTGTATTCTTAGTGATTTTATAAATTGATTGATATTTCAAATGATAAGGATATTGCCCATGAAAACCGTTCTCACTTCAAATTCTATACATATTGTTACATGTTCTCTTTGCGGATCGAGTTTCTTACTGAAGTGGTTTGTGCTGGAATCAGTCAGTCATTGAAGTCTTTCACATCTACGGATTATACACTTATACAGGTAGATTGTCAACAAGTCCACTGTTGGACATGACAATGTCAATCAATCACCGTACTTTACAAACGGACCGGTGATCGCAGTAAAATGTTTTTACATAGTACTACCCATTTTCTAGTTTTTAATGTTCCGAAGATTTGATGAAAAAATGGAAACTTTGCGAAATTTCATTATGGTATCCTTAAACAAGGTCTTTATTTGTAAATTCTAAATTATATTACATTTTATACCGGATTTTGTGTAAATATTACAGAAAACCCTAGTCAAGGTTGTTGAGTATATTTTTGGAGAAATCATCAAAAAACTTGATAAACTTAGTTATGCGGTCCGGAAAATGAACCTTATTTCAAGGTAGGTAATAATAATAACAATGTGCGCGATTCCAACGCGCACTTTGCCCGTTCTTTACCTTTAGACGCCATTTACGACCCCCAGGCCACGAGGCTACATAGGTAGTATTTTAATTTGAAATATACATATACGCAATAAATATATTTCATTATTTGTCTACGTGAGAAAGCACAGATAACATTGGCATGAATCATATTGTACTGTGTAGGGCGCTAAGAAGCTAAGTATATGAATAAATGTATCACCATATGTTACTTTGAAACAGAATTTCACAATTTTGAGCTTTACTGAAAGAGATTAGCTTTACTAATTAAAATATTTGCAAGGTTGCCAGATCTATTTGCCGAGGCAAGCCCGACGCATCATAACAAATACAAGTGTATTCAATAATGACCCTTAACTACACTGATTAGGTCGTATTTACGACCACAATCAAACAGGTATGAGGTTTTCCGTTTTCAAACTTTTTCAGGCGACGTTGCCATACCGTGCGTATCGTCTCTATTCAATTCAATTCTTGACATTTATGACAACTACCAACTTCATGGTAATTCTGCCAAAATCTGGTGACCAAAGAGGCAACGTGTAATAGGAAATAATCGGTTAGCCAGACACGCGATACACTTTGAGAGGACTAAAACAAAAAGGAGAAAACACACGACACGAAACGTAGTTCAGTTACTGGAGGGATTACAACTTTATATTGTTGGAATGAATAAAATTAGAAAGAGTATAAACAAAACGAGAGAAGACTAAAGAAAGAAGAGATTTGAGATTAGAAGGACGGGTATCGTCTCTAGTCGAAGTTTGTTATTTGTATGCGATTTGTATGTTTTGGTTGTTTGAAACCTTAACAAATTTTTATGTAGACAAATACATATCATATTTATTAAATAAGGTGTAGATATAAATAAAAAACACATACTTATTCACTAGTTTTATTAACATATTTACATGGTTAACTATAATCATAATAATATTTACTCCTGATCAATAACATTTTAAAAAACTTCCACTTCTTTAATTAGGGGATATTGAAAGTTAGTCAATGCACATGAAACTTGAAAATTTTTATTCGAAAGTGTGCGGAGGTAACATGGGATATGATCTAATATGGAATAGCCTTTTACTCTTTGAATTGCTCGCTCAACATGAATCCTTGCTCATGCTATTGAAGTAGTTTGAAATACTCGATTGGGAGTAAACTGAGGGTAAATTGAGGTCAAAAAGGGTGGTATATTTACAGAAACTCCAGGTGGTAAAAGGTCATTAATGAGGAATCCTTTGTCAGCTAACAAGTCCCCAGGTGCTTTTTCTAGCAGTTGGGAGTGTTTGACTATAGCTTTATCTGATGTTGAGCCTGGGTATAATGCACTACAATAGGTTATTACTCCATTAGGGGCTACACCAACAAGAGCTTTAAAGGTGTTTCTGTGTTTATAGTGACTGTAAGTCAATTTTTGTTGAGTCATGGATTTTCTTGAAACAGCACAATATACTTCAGTGCAGTCGATCACCATTCGACAGTTTGTAAATTTAGCAAAGCAATTTGGTAAACATGTTTTATTTTTTGATTGTGTAGGTATCTAACTTATCAACCCTTTGTATAAATATTGATGGAATATATGAATTCAAGTAATGGTAACATAGTCACAGTTTGTTTACTGCACGCAAAATGCACACTTAAGTCTGTGTGTGCCAAATTTAATCTGAGCTTAATCAATGTCATAAATATTTGGCTTATCTTCTTGGCTTATTCGGGTAAATTTCCAACCGCAATAATAGTTAATGTCGATACCTTCAAATAATTCCATTAATGTAGTTAGTATCTCCTGGCTCGGAATGACAGTATAATATCTAATCAATTTTTCGTTGTTTTCAATTCTTTTTAAACACTATGGCACTGTTTTGATGTTTTTTTTATTTTTTATTATTAAAGATAGACCAACACTTGACCTCAATCTCACCTGATGGTAAGTGACGATGAGGTCGAAGATGTTACGTGCTAGAAGGTGCCTATTTACTCTTCTTTTGAAGATTCCCAAGTTGTAGTTTTCGGGGAACACGGAAACCGGTAGTGCATTCCAGTTTTGTTTTTTATGTCCAATTTTAGATTGTCATTTTCAGACCTTAGCAAAGTATTTTCTGCTGCTATAATTACATCATTCTTAACTTCAACTATTTCTTCTGATGAAAAATTTTCTATGGGTATGTCGTCGTCAGGTTTCCTTTGGTTCTTTGGATGTGAGAGAAACTCAAATATTTTCCCCTTATTATGGCTAAATAGCACAGGAAAGTTTCTTCTATCACCATCTTGAAAATGACAACTGCATATACGCGAGTGTTTGGAAGGCATCCTATCAGCCGTCCTGTAACAAACATGAAATAAATTTTAAGTAAATTCAGCACACATATAAACAAAAACCACAGTAAAACATAAAAATTCTTAGTAATAAAAATGGTATGTACTGACCTTATGTATTTGATCCATTTCTTTAAAATCTTTTGATTCTTGGGAAACGTAAAAACTTGCATTTATGCTTATCGTTATAGTGTTTACATCCGGGCGCAAAACACATCATTTTGAAGGTATTTAACTATAAAATTTCCTTTTAAAACAGCAGCCAATTTTTACTCTATTTAGTATGAGAATGTCAATTGTCACTGTCAATAAGTTTGTTGGACCGCGCCATATTGAAAATGGAAATGCGACGTTGCCAGATTTATAGATAGACAGCGTGGGCGGGACTACAAATGAAAGTATAGTCAACAATGAACATTAAGTACTCTACTTATGACCTATAATCGAATGGATTTACTAATGGATTGTTGATCTGGGTACGAGTCTAGGTTACAGGAATTCACCATAGCCGCTGTTTTTCCCATAATATTTTTAAATAATGGTTGTGGGTTACATTTAATATATTTAATATAAGTCTAGTGAAGTAAAGCGCCCGCGAAATGAATAATCATAACATATAATTCACGCATTGTCCCGATATTAGCGATTTGTCAAACAGCGCCGCCTTTTGGCAGGTTTGCGCGTAAAAAAGAGCACCGTGGCCGTTAAGTAAGATTTTTAAAGACGTGCTAAAATTATATCTCTTTAGGAACATCTAGATCGAATGTCAGAGTCACAGCGAATCCAATATCGCTGATGTTGCCGGCTATTTTGTGACATTTCAGTCCTCTAAGCACTTAGATTTTTTATTTATTTAAAATAATTATCTTACCGTACTTGCGCCTTATTTGTATGGCCCCGGGCGTCGGCGGCTCTGCTTAATGTCACCGATCCGTTAAAATATTGTAAGTAAGTTATGTCGCATTAAAAAAGACGAGGAAAAGTATTACTAAAACAGAACATATCAGATCCATAATAATATATTATTATAAATGTTTGTTAATTTGTTTTTGTGTTTCCTTCCTGTAGTGTATGCGGTACAGCATACTCACACTGTCTCGTGTGATACACACACTGTCTCGTGTGTCTATAGGTTGGTATGCTTAACGTCAGTGTCAGAGTGTCAGTGAGTGACAGTTCATGAGAGCCGTGGGCGAGTGCGGCCATGGAGAGTATGTACTGAACCCGTGGGCATTGCCGAGCTAGTGATAAGTGATAGACAACGTCATACGGATCAAATTCTGTTCCAGGTATACATATTCGTCCACAACTTCGATTGTAGTGGTCCCAACCACTACCGGCAATAGGTGCAACATGGACATTTGACATGATTTTCGTCTTGTCCATGTTCATTTCCAAGTAGTAGAAGCAAAATGGTTTGTTTCTCGTTTAAAACAGGACATCACAAAACATCAGTCATCCATCACATCGAAATGGTAAAAAAGCTTTTAAAAAAGGTCCGTCCGTGTGCCTGTGGCAGTCTACATTGACTGAAAATCAGACGAATCAGATATATTAGATTCTAGATCGTGCCTGGGAAGTGAACAATTTAGACGGCGTTAGAACAAAAGTTCAAGTGTCATAATTTGTAAGACACAGGTGCTCCTTATACAATACAAACATAAGATTTACTGACACAACTTCGCTCAGTCCTCTACGAGTCGATGGACTTGCCACGCTCGCTGAGCAGGTGTTAAAACATCCTGCACCTGAATGACGCATCCCTTCTCTATTTATTTCTGTTTTCTACGTCTGCTACAATAATATAACAAAGGACTCTTTGTCCGAGACCAAATATTTACCGAGCATTATTTATAAACACTCGCCATCACAAGAAAACGCAGATGGGCGAAGCTTTTCAATTTTCATGATGACTTTAAAAACGTTTTTCACCGTTCTCAAGAGTTTATTTGTTCAATAAACATTCAGTGCCTGGTTCCGTTTTAAGCGTAACTGTATTTTTTAACAGAGTGCTTTTAAAAGGTTCAGGGTTACCATAGAAAATTAAAAATCTGCGGGTCCCCGCCGCGGGGCGGAAACCTAATTAAATATAAAAAATACGACTTTCCGCAAAAGATAAATACCTTCTCTTTCGCCAGTGGGTCCTAAATTTTCTCTAAATATTTTAATTTGCTTGTTTCTGGCGCGGGAATATATATAAACATTTTAGAAATGAGTGTCTAATTTTAGAACATTAGATTTTCATGCAGTCAAAGGTAGGATAACTGTCTCCGTTCGGTCAGAGAGGCTGACTAAGACTGTCTCAAAATCTGTCTATTCTGATAAGTCAATGAAATTTTGAAGAATTAACACATAATGTTTATTATACCTTCATTTTGGTGTACCTTTGGCGAAAGTTAATTACGTTTAACAACATAATAAAGTGGTTAAAATGACATACTCGTAATAATATTTTGTTTCAAGGGATACTTCAAAATGAGCTGAAGCGTGCATTTGTTTCATTTCATTTTTTCACCAGGTGTTTAAAATAGGTGAGAATAGAGAATCTAACAGAAAGCCATGGGAGCGACTTTTGAAAACATTGATGAAATTGAAATAACTATAATTATAAATAATATGATGACTAGAATAGGAAATCAATAGTTCGATAGTTTGAAGTACTTTGCATATGTTCAAGCAATTTCACTTTGCTATGAAGTATAATAATGTTTATTCTTGTTTTTCATTTGTTTCAGCAACAATTTTGATTTTTTAACGAGCGCAGATTACGTTTCGCGTTTTGCTAAAATACGAGTATATCAATAATTGATCTTCTGTGTCATAGAGCATTCCAAAATATAATTTTCTAACACGGAAAATTTATGGAAACGCAGTACACAAATTCGTTTAGTCTCAATTTGTTAAGTCAACTGTCAAATCATCACCAACGGTCGTATAACGATCTCCTCTATAATAAAATAACATATTGAATTTGAAGAAAGATTGATCTGGAAACTGTGACCCTAATATAAAAGTACACGTCACCAAATTAAGAGGCTTTGTTGGTTAGACCACGTGGCCGCGTTCAAGGTTGCATTGTTTTGTAGCTGTCCCTATCCGAGCCCTATCCTACCCGAGCGCGTACGGTGAGACAGCATACACTACGCGAAGTTATCCACCCGTTATTTGTATGTTTCGTAGTCCAGGGATCATTTGAAGGATACAGTATATTATGTAACCATTTTTTAATACAGTATACTAATAAAATTTCAGATGTCGGTGGTTTTTCCAAATTGTTCTAAATTTATTCATACTCTTGTAAATCAGGTTCAAAGTTGGGGCTTTTTACTACCGTAAAATACAATTCTTTGACGCCCTGTAACTCTGGAAGTATATATTTAAACGAAAATCTGACTCACCACCGACACAGATATTTGTTTCTAGATTGTGTCTTGAAAATTTTATAGATTTTCATAGCTTAATACTCAAAATATGACTAGACTACGTTTGTATGTATGTTTGGGCGCTTTGACACCAGCATACCCTCTTAACACATTGAAATGGCAAAGATTATTTATCATTCTCTAATTATATATGCTTATGCACCTTGAAACTATACACGTGGGACTCCGTGCCATGATTACGTAAGTCAGTAGACATGACTAAAATTGACTTTTTTTTAAATTAATTTAAAATATACGATTCACTTCACCCACAAACATCAATAATGTACTTGACCCATAAATGGTACCAATAAAGTATTCAACTCAAAGCACTTCGGTCGATTAAAGTTTCACACTGAATTTGTTTTACGATAATCTTTCAAAATGGGATAGCTGGCTCGGCTGGATTTTTGGATTAACTATCCATCCGACTTAGTGAATATCAATTTTCATTTTTACACACTTTTTCTTCTATTAAAGTTGTACATTATTAAAATTCATTTCCCGACATTCTAATGTGATTTCTTATTTTTAAGGTTTAGGTAATTACTCGTCAAATCCAATCATTCTATTTTAAAAGATTATGGTAAATTATAGTGTAAAAAATTTTGTGTGGGAGAATTCTGAGAATTCATGAATAGCTGCGAAGTTCATCAATGTTTGAACGAGTGCAGTCCTCTAGCTTCTTCGTGGGAAAAGCAAATGGTGAAAAAACCATAGACAAGTGAAGCTTTCCCTTCGAAAACTAGTTATTATGTAAAAGCTGACTTGTCCTTTGGGACAGTAAACAAAATGCCGAACGTATGTAAAGTGGGAGTCGTAAACAAGGCATGTCAGTGAGCGAGCGCGTTACGTCACTCAGACGGGTAGGGTTGGCGGACGTCAGGATTACGACACGAATTCATCACGAATGCAGTAAGCTATCGTCTACAAATCTTTTCAAAATACTCTTTAATTCTTATGGAATATTTTCCTTTTTTTTCTACTGTGCTTGTACTTGGCATTTAAATGGTGTGACGGTGCAAGACAAAATTTTCAGCCGCTTATTGGTAACAAGGTAACACATGAAATTATTTTTTCTGTTTATTTGTCTTTCCTTCATGTCGTAATGGAGAGTCAAATTACGCGATTTTTTGAGAGCCCGAAACTATAATAGTACTTATTCCAATCGAACCAGTACACAGTAATTCTAGTGAGATAGAGTCCAATAGATGAAGTCGCTGACAAAAGCCGGTTAACAATATTCTGACCTACGTAAAGCCCTGTTGATTTTTCACGTCCCCATAAATCTTGAAAGACTGCGCTCGCGACAGTATAAGAATAAAACGTGTCTGTATGAAGTTTGTCTACATAATAGCGCAGTGAGTCAGCCCTGCCGGTGCCTCGTTTAATTACACATAAAATGTACAAACTGTCTGTTTACTCGGAGAAGACACTTATCGAGCAATGAGCGAGTGGTTTATTGACACATTCACTTGCCGAGACGACGTCTCACCAGACCATGCGTCTCGCACGTCGAGATTCACAACAATTAAGAGTCAAAAAGTACCATACCAGTCGACCAAGTGTTTGAACTGGGCTCTGAACCAATATGTTTATTGGAACAAAAAATGAACGTACTGTTTTAATAGTCTCATTCGAGACTTTCTTCGAACCCAGAAATTTAATAACTAATTGTTGTCAATGGACCAGAGACTGGGGTAAGCTTGATAGTTTCAATAAAATATATATTTTTCAAACAGATTCATTATAGAGCAAAATTAAATCTCTCGTAGATGACCTCAGCGAAAGAACTTTCTAATCACAACCATTTGCAAGGGTAACAGGTTGGTTCTGCTTCCCATTCCCTAATATTTACCATCAATAGCCTTCTAAGACATCAAGGAAGATATGAGTTATAATATCTGAGTTGGTGGTCCGTTGGACCAGTATAGGTATACCACTCACTGATACCAACACCGTACCGTAGTAGTTTATTTAACTTGAACCAAAGTTTGTGCGGAGTTGTAAGAGACCTGTCAAACTCTCCGCTTTGATAAGCTATGAGTAGGTTGTTGATGAATATGATATTGAAGCAGTGTCGCTGTGCAGATAATATTTTGGGAAAGCTATACTACCGAGGAACCAGAAGGTTGTTGAAGATAAGAGTCAAGCGTTAAAACATTTTGAGATGTTTAATTTACATGAGGTTTACGTATAGACTAGACGAGACTTAACGATTAGTAAGATAAATCAACTACCAATCACAGCAATATTGACCTGCCTATTTTTCTTTATTTGTTGGAAAACTAAGCAGCTATTATAATTGGATAAGGTTTTACAAATAGCAACAAATGTAATCCAAAAGCGTCGAAGAAGATGTTTGAGAATTAATTCCTTGCGGTAACCGAAGCACTAGTTTTCGTGGCAAATGTTCACGTAAAGGACGAGATATCACTGCAATTCTGTGCATTCTGTGAATGTATCCCACAATCTACTTTTTAAAAACTGGAGTTCGTACACCGCGGGTGTTTTAAGCACTCATTATATTGAGACACTTTTTGGCGGCTGCGTGTGCATGTATAACAGATTTTTGTCCGAGACAGACAGTCGTGTGATTTCACAACGGGCGCGACTTTATTTGACTTTCTGGTTAGTTATGTGTTCTCAGTTACTGATGTAATTACTGCAATAGTGCTGAATAAAAGTTATACACCGATTCAGAGAAAGGCAGTAGAAGATATGATTTTTATCTGTATTTACTGAATCCATATTATATAGTTAAACAGAATATCCCAGGAGTCATAAATTTTTAATCAAAATGATCTTCAACCTATAAACGACTATTGCTGATTTAATTTTATCAATAATACATTTATTTTAAAGTAACAAATGCATTAATATTATTTGGTTAGAATATAGTAGGTTAAGGTAGGTACGAAATATAAGGAACAAAAGCTTCTCAACAAACATCGATACGGCAGCTTTATACAGTAATCATAAAATAAGAAATTAAAATAACATACGGTAATGTAAGTTTTTTATTAGTTGTGAAGTCAAAGAACTATTTGCTGGTTTTTGATGCATCGCTTGGCTGCAATACAACAATAATGATAGGTTTGATAAAAGTTTAATGAACTCATCGTAACTGCACAAAGGACATGATCATTCTTCATTGATGAGCTTTGAAGATTAACACCGCGTTTATCATTCGGATTTATGGACGTAGCAAAATATAGAAAATATAGAAAAATGTAGAACATAAAATGTCCCGTGAAGTGGTGGGGTGATTTTATTATATTTCTAGGCCTATGCGTCTTTATCTTAATAGACTTTATGTCCACTGTTGGACATGACAATCTCTTATAGATCGCCACGTCAGACTGTCTGAGGGGGAATTTGCCAACATCGTCACTATTGACAGACGGATTTAGTGATTGCAGTAAGATATCGTTATTACATAGGGAGATGCTGCTACTCATTTCCTGAGTATGTATGGAGGAATAGTCATAATATAATATTACGAGAATTTATACGAATACTAACAAATAAAAATAATTTTAAAACTGTACATATTATTACAAAATCAACAATAGTTTCCCTTTCCCAACAACCCTTTCTGCGATTTCAGGCCGTTCGTGTAGCATAAATAGCATTCTAAAGGAACCCTGTGCCTTCGAACAGCTTTGTAAAGAAGTTTGACTTGAGGGGGAGCTTAAGTACGTACTTAATGCTTTCGCAGTTACAAGTGGTTTAATTAAAATGTTTAAACGTTCGCAAACAGGGCACGGGTATGTGAGTTCCATTATAAATTATGAACTAAAATGAATGAAGGAAAAAAATTAAAAGTACCGCGGTGGATGTAAACGATTTGTGTTTTATTTAAGTTAATTTTGTATGAGAACTCCACTGGGGTCATTGAAAAATTAGACGTACATTTTAGTTTCTTCAACATCTAGTGCTTCCAAATTTGCTCTGTGAATTTGTAATAGTTTATAGTTCTATTTGAAACTTTCATGATGGGAAACATCAGTTGCTTTTTTTTTTAAAAAAAGAAATAAACTACACACTAACTCATCAGTTGTAAGTTAATTCACTTTTATCTTTACCTATTACTTACTACGCATGTTTCAGGAAACAAAAGTTTCATTCGCTTTTTAGGTTACAAACTACAAGGCCAATATAAAGTGTACCCAATCGCGGAGAGTGTCCTCTATTAAAAGGCACTCGGATCGAGCTCATGTGTGTTCGCACCGGTTCGAGTCCAAGCCGATATCTACCGATACAAAACAGATGGCTCACTTGTTCCTTCAACTAACCAGGAATAGTTTCATTGCAATCACAAGTAATCAAATTACTTATAACTTAAATTCTCAACATGTTGCGCTTTCCCTTCATTTTATGAGTAAGTACCGATAAAACCATAGGATGGGAACGTTTTCACTTAGCAGCCTCACTACTGAGCCATGTAAGTATTAGAATCTGTGGTTACTGCTGCAACAGCTTAGAAGCTTAGAATTAAATTCTTAAGACCCTTTTGAAAAATTCAAATCAGATGCATGTTTTAGACTGTTGTTGCTTTTGTGTTTACTGTGTGAATCTTTACCACATGCAATAGATGTTGTAGCCCCGGAGATGGCTATCAATTTTTGGGTTACACTTTTCAAAGCCAATCAAGCTACTAAGTCTTACAAGTCGAAGTTGGTGAATTGCTAAAGGATGAAACGCTTCATTGATGAACTCGAACTAGTCATGATCATTCATTGAAAATTCTAAAAGGCACCCACACATGAAGCGAAAAATTTTTTACTGTGAATTTTTTAGCCTTCATTCGTTCATAATATTTTTATCCAAATGAAGATCTGATGTTTGATCTATAAGTACCCGGATATCTTACGTAGGGATTTAAAGAAAATCATTGAAATATTTCTTTTTTCAGTTGCATTGCCTAGTTCACAGTAAAGCGAACCGTTCTGTCGAAGTTATGAAAGTATCGAGTTCCACAAACCAACCAACAAATAGAACGCTGCTAAAGTTTAAATAAAAGTAGTCGGTTGAAATAGATATGGTATGGATATTTGCAATATTCTTACAGAGGTACAGGGGGCAATCTGGTAACAAAGTCGATCAGAAAGTGAATTCAATCTGGGTGGGCTTGAGACCAAACTGTTCAGCTTCGTTTCATTGGAAGAGATTCACACAACGCCTATAAATGCTATCACGTGAGCTCTGAGAGGAACTGCATGAGGGTAGATAGGTAGCAAGTAGATTTTGAAGGTGAATTTGCACAACTGACAAATCACTGTCGACTTAACGAGCACCATGCTTTATAAAGATCAGATCAGCACTTGCAGCAGCGTGGCCGCACATCGGGAGACGGTCATAGAAGATCTAGGACCACTCCAGGTGGCGTGCGGAAGCACTAAGCGCCTGGAATAAGTCTGAGAAAAAATTGTCTATGTCGAATACTTGGCTCCACTTCAGATTCTGTACAATGGCCAAAACAAGGCTTAGTGCAGACAAAAAATAAACTGTGGGTCGTGTCATCCTTTGTGTTTCCTGTGAATACAGAAAAAACAACTGAAATTGCCCGTAATAAGATCAACCGACAACATCACACCCCTAACTACCCCGAGATCTTCAAGTTTCTAGTCGCTGTAACCAAAACGTGTTTTACTCGCAATACCATTTATGGTGTTTCTTCGTCATCAATATCATTTATTTCTAGAACTGTACAACTGTGTGTGAAATTAAATTAATGTGCAACCTCCCACGAGTGTAGAACCCTGATATAGCTACTTGTATCACGACTAATTTTACAAGTTCAAATTCATGACTATAATGAGTTCCACATATAAAATTACAGTCTAATTCCGTTACTGACATTTAATTTCAACATATTATACTTACTTCACGAGCTTCAAATGTCACCATGTCATTTAAGGCTAAACTTGATGTAAATAAATAACTTTTGTACATGTTTTTGATATAATAATAGCTTCTATTTTACAGGGAAAGATTTGCCTTGTATCTGGGCTTTTTTTAGACTTCAATGATCATGAGTATGAAAACTGTACATATATTTGAAAATACGAGTAGATTGCTTCTATGAATTATTTTTAAGATAAAAGAGCTTTAGTATTCATTCTATTTTAATTTCAAAATCTCGTTTTAGCGTAGGCTAATTATTATATTTTTACATTTATTTGTGTGTGTTTTCGATAATAGTGGAGAATTAGATTAGTTAGTTCTACCAAACATTTAGATTAAAAATTTATCTGACGATGAGGTTTTTTCAAAAAGTATTTTAAAAAAGGCCAAATGCGAGTTGGACTCGCGCACCGAGGGTTCCGTTAAAATACGGAAAATATTAATAATCATAATAAGCTAATAATAATAATAATGCCATTTATTATTTAGTGTTGCTAGTCATCACTAGATGGCGTTACTCATACTTTAAAACACACATCTAATAAACACGTTTGTTATATGTGAGTCCCCTTAAATGTTTACTTAATTCTGTTTTTTAGTATTCGTTGTTATAGCGGTAACAGAAACACATGACCTGTGAAAATTTCAACCCTAAAATAGAAAAGTGGGCGTGCTAGATGTCGCAGGCATTTATTACTGTGGTCGCATTCAAATTTTGTCCCGTAAACTGCGCTAGCGTTTCTTTAAAATGCCGTATCTTACCCTCTAAAGATGTAAGTACTAAAATGTAAATACGTATATAACAGTACGTATTTTCAAGTACATTGTGAAAAGAAACGCTCATACATAGTTACAGTTGATAGTACGAAAATTGTCACTAACGTTGAACAATTAACCACCCACTGATTTCTCTTCGAGTTGTCCGTGGACTGGGGCACGTAGTAATTCTTATAAAATTTTCACTACAAAGGAAATCGACGCTAATTTCTTTGGAATCGTGTGTTTCACCACTCTGTGTCCTAAAATCACCAAGGTCCTGTTTCATAAAAATACAATTCGTAATAAACTAACTAATGTCATGTCATTTTCGCCCATCATCATCAACAGCCTATATACGTCCCCACTGCAGGGACTCAGGCCTACTCTCATTCAGAGAGTGTATGGGCCATAGTCCACCATGCGTGCCCAGTGCGGATTGGCGGACTTCACATGCCTGTTCAAGACATGCAGGTTTCCTCACGATGTTTTACTTCACCGTTAAGCAATCGGATAATGTACTTGAATTGAAAAACAACTCATAGGTACACGGCTGGATTCGAACTCGGAACCCTCAGATTGAGAGTCCGCACTCTATCCACTACGCCACCGACGCTTATTTATTTATTACTAGCTTCTGCCCGCGGCTTCGCCCGCGTGGACTTTATTTTTCGCATTAAAAAGTAGCCTATGTCCTTTCTCAGGGTCTAAAGATTGTCTGTGCCAAATTTCATCAAAATCGGTTGAGAGGTTTAAGCGGGAAAGCGTAACAGACAGACAGAGTTACTTTCGCATTTATAATATTAGTACGGATTTTCGCCCATAGTGCCCGTTGATTGGTCGAAAAGTCAAAAATGGCTGACATTTGTAACTTTATTACGAATTGTCTTTTTATTATACAGGCCTCAGCATTCCAACTTTTAAAACCTATTCAGAAAAACTTTACGTCTTGAATAGTATATTTATAAGTTTTTTTATAGATCTTAGATACTATTATACTTCGTTTGTTATGTTCTAACGTGTCACTATCGCCGCGTGTATGCGACTTCTAGTGACTATATATTTAGATATCTGTGTTGGGTCACGAACCCCGACCCTCGGCCACTAGTCTGGCTTCAGCACGACTGAAACACGGATTAAGTTGTCATTACAATGATGGCTGCCAATTCACGGGCTCAATATGACGTGTTCATGTTCAGTGGCTTCCATCGCGTGAACTGTCCCAAATGTAGTCGAGTCTATTACCGCGGCTGTACTGCTGTCTATTTGAGTATTTAATGAGGCGGTTTGGTAGTGATGTGGAATTGAAATTCTATTGATGTACCGCTGCTCGGTGTTCAGAGGCTATAGAGCGACAGTGGCGCCCTCAGTCGCTCGTTTTTCCGCAATTACAGTACAATTATTTCAAAAACCAAGCCGGACTTTTTGTAGTTGTTGCTGGCTTACGGTTTATCATCGTGTATTGATATATCGTTTGTGTGTACATCAATAAAACAGTTAAAAGTGACCACTTTAGGCGGTTCAATTCACAGTAACTACACAAAATCTTAACATGAATCCATAATGTATTGATAAACCGTAAACCAGCAGTGACGAGAGAAAGATCGGCGTGATTTTTAAAATTATTGTATAATTGCGGAGAAATGCAGAAAAGTGAAAATGAGGGCGCCACTGTCGCTCTATGGCCCCTTAACGTTTACCCTCCATTTATCACTTGTACAGAGTATGTGTCGCGGGTTTTTAATTGATATATTTTATTCACAATCTGTATGCCCTTGGACTTCGCCTCAGCTGCGAATACCTTGAAATTGGGACTATGATACCTATAACTCTCAAGTTCAATGGAAATTAAGATGCTTAAGATGCTGAACACATAGTGGTTCTCGTTAGACTAAAAGAAGACTGTTCATAAAATATTCCTGTTGATTTGAAGACTCCCAAACTGAAGTTTTCTAGGACACGCTGCTAAGGTGTATCTTTTTATATCCTCACTAGCTTTTGCCCGCGATTTCACCCACGTGAACTTTAGAAATGATCCCATGGGAACTACAGGTTAGATGTACAGGAACCCTCTGGGAAAAAAACTTTTTTGCATTTAAAATATTATCATGGATGATATGTCACTTTTCAAGCAAAAGCTGAAGTTTGTAATAACTATGCAACAGTGCTCTTACAGCAAGCAGGCTTTGTGTGTGTGGCTACTTTTTGCATAATGAGTTTGCACATTTGGTCTCTTCTGATGATAATTCTGTTAGGTGGGAAGCATGTTTTCACTGCAAGCGTCTTAAAATGATATTGGAAGTTGGTAAATATATTAACGTCTTAACAGTACAGCCACGACACTCACATATCTTATTAATAAACGGAGAGGCTACTTTCCCGGTCCACTAAAAGGCTCTCTTAGCATAATTCCTCAAGTCCACACAGACGAGTTCGAAGGCAAAAGCTTGTAGTAAAGTTTAAAATAACTAACATGTACGAAAATGTATCTCTGAGGCGCACAAGAACAGATAAAACTCAGTCCCAGAAACGAAAACTTCGTTCAAAGGAAAGCTCACGTATCTAAAATATCTAATTCTATATTAATGTTACAAGCAAGACCAATAAAACTGAAGTGTGGCATAGGCATAGAGCTGTGTAATAAAAGATGCAAACGAACGGCTCGGCCCGGCTTTCGTATCACATCGCAAGTATTGAAACCATACATTACTGGTCGTATTACCGGTACACCTGATGCCGGAACATTTATGCGTTTAGACCAAAACTCTGTGCTCCTTACCACTGGCTGGCACAAGGCACTTCGTAAATATTGCAACTTGTTCCTATCTCATGTCTTTTCCGATTCCTTTAGATGCTATAATGATATTTCCCTCTTTACTAAAGTTTCACCAAGTTCAGTCTAACAAAATTGAAACCTATAAAATATTTTTTTTATTTTAATAAGTGGAAAACGTAAATGTTGCTCATTTGGTGTACATTTAAGTATCTGTACATAAAACTAGCCAAAACAAATTAAGAATTGAAGGCCTAGAAGATTGAAGCTTTATGGAAAATCAGCCGCCGAAAGCGGTCTGCACTTGTACCCTGTTTAAAAAATCAAGTCATAAATAATCTAAGTATACTCGTAGAAGAATTCTTAAATTACATTTTTGCATTTATTTTAATTGTACAAAAAGTGACAGCGTCAAATGTCATTTTATCGACGCCATCTTTGTTTTCAACGTTAAGTCTTACCTGTTTCGTGCGTGTGATATGTTTTTGTACAAATAAACTAAATCAAAATATAGAAAAATGCTATCCAAATCACTTATATTTTGATAATAGCCCTTTAAAATTCTAAGTGTACAAGACCAGGCCTTGACGTCATACATTCGCGGAACGTGTCATTTTAAAGGGAAACTCCTTATGAGTGTCAAAGACGGAGTCTTGCTTTTCGTCTTTTAAACTTACACAGCGATTAAACCATTTTAAGCTTTAAAACACGCACAATCGTATAAATAATTATGTGCCTTGGAGGTCCGTTCGCTTATAAACAGTGTCGGTACACTTGAAAGGAATATGCGGCTATTGTAAAAAAATGCAACAAAAAGGACCACAAAGTCACAAACACAACCTCTCACTGCGCTGCGATACCTCGATATTAAACGCCAAATTCAACAGCGGGTGTACGCCATACACTGGCCTACTTTGATTTCGCGGCGTTTTCCGTGGTGACATTCAACAAAGACGACATTATCTAAGCGAACGGACTTTTTTATATTTGCTTGTGTACATAATAAATTTATTCAATAATCATCTAATTCATATTTCAATTTAGATCTGTTGTAGGCAAAGCAAAAATAATAACATGTTCCAACATCATTCCGTACATCCCTATAAATGGTGGCGTCTGGCAGGAACTTATGCAATATGTTGATGACGTATTGAAAATGTAATTTTATTAAAAACAACTGTAACATAGGTACGTGTTCGGTTGACATTAATTTACGTGAGTCCGTGTAACGATATGAAAACATAATTGTAGCGGTGGCACTTTTCAGCTTAATTTATAGTTGACACTTATTTTAATTAAAAACATTCAGTAATTAAATGCACGAAACATTTTGTTATTTATTGCGATTCGGTTTCTCCTTTCCTCTCCGCAATGCTTTTTTAGACTTTTAGTTGAATTGTTAGGATAGGGTTACGTTTTTTTAGGTATAAATATTGTAACAAAACTAGATATAATAGTTGTATTTTATTATTTTTTGATGTTGTCTGTCCGCATGGACTTCAGTAAGAACTACATACCTAGCATAGTGACAAAGTTAAATTCTAGCAAGTTTAATTTCTACATTAACATTCATATGATCCTATACTAGCTTCTGCCCGCGAATTCGTCTGCGTCTGTTAGGATTTATCCCATGGGAACTACTCGTTTGATCGGCATAAAAAGTAGCCTGTCTATTTTCCGCCTTTCAAATATCCCTTTAAAAGTCGATTCACTCTAACTTTCTTTTAAGTCGTGAATGCTTGTGAAAATGAATATATTTTTAGTGAATTTATTACATGTTTTAACAGTTATCCTGCTGTTCCAGGCGGAGACAATTTAAAAAAAACATATATCATAGGTTAAAATTGACTTTATTTTATTTACTAACAAAAATATGGATTATGTCTGATACAAATAAATAATAATAATAAAAATCGGTTCAGCCGTTCTTGAGTTCTAAATGGTGTAACTAACCTGAACTTGTTTGATATATTTTATTGTTCGTAAAACAACTGAAGAGTGTCTCATGATTTCAAGAGGATTTATCAAAATTCTAAACGGTTCTACCGTTGACATGAGACACTCTTCACTTGTTTTACGATGTCCAGTGGAAGACCATGGTATCGCCGGTGCAGACAGCGCCGAACATAAAAACACGCCGTTGCGTTTCCAAGTGCTTACGTGCACTATCTATGAGCCGGGTGTACTCGAGTCACCATCAGGTACTCGCTACTCGCCACGAGTACTCGAGTGCTCGTTGCGAGTGTGAGTACGGTACTCACGGCGAGCGGTGCAGCGCGGGCGGCTGCTGACACCTCACTTAGCCAGGTTCCGTCGCGTCGAGTGTCTGTCTGCGTTAGCCATGTCAACGGATTTGAAAATCGAACTGTGTTTATCAACCGACTTCGAAAATGGAGTACATTCTCAATTCGACTGTATATTTTGTGTACGTATGTTACACGTTCGTCCCGCCAATTATGAATCTATTATGATGATATTTTGTTTGTTTGGTAGAACATATTTCAGAGGTATTCCCATATAAATTTTATCGAAATTGATATAGCGCTTTTTAATAAAATCAAAAAAAAACAAAATATACACCCCGATAATTTTACCTCTAAGGGTGAACATTTTAGGGGATGAATGCTGTACAGTGCTTGTAGGGCAGATGAAGTCGGTTCCTTAGTTATTTTTGAATTCATCAATTATGTTTACCCGATTGCTGCCCAAAATGGAGTGATGTTTTTGATGTGTTGTTGATTGTTACATAATCACCGACATCATAATAATCCAACTGCGACATATGTATACAAACGTCATCCGCTCAATGTATGGGAATAGGACCCGAAATAGTATGGATGGCAAATCTCTACACAGAAAGCTCGTTCGTCATGGATCTCTATGAGCAGGCTCAAGACTGACAAAAACAAACGAATAAATGTTGTTTTCAACTCTTGACCAAGAGTCAATTGCACTGAGACAATTACACGTTAAATTGTACGATATATTAGCTTGTAGAAGACTCCGACAGGAGATGTAATTGAATTGTTGTTTAGATAGGCCAATCGAATACAGGGTGGTAATCAAGTAATAGCACTTCAAAGAGACAAATAGATCGTACGGCTCTTTGGGATGATTACACGGGCCCCGACTTACACGTGCTTACAGACGTGTACTGGGATACGGCTTAGGTAGACTCACTCTTTACTTGTTTTAATCCTGAGGTCGGGGCAAAGCTGACGTTGCACGGGCGGTACTGATATTGTCCGGGGTTTTTGTCCAAAACGAAATTATGCACTCGTCATCTACTTGTAATGATCATACTAGATCATGATCGCCTGCAATGACAATGTCCACTGTTGGACTTGACCCAGGACTGCAAATTGTGTTTTGTTGAAATTTTTCATGTACTTACAATAAAATGTTTTTTTTTTTTAAATTACCACAATTTTGTATTAAACAAAATAATAGTCCGCTGCCAAATATAAATAAGTGTGAATGTGTCAATTTACAATGGTAAGAGACTTCTGATTCTCTAACTAGAATATGTACTTCGTCTTATGGGGGCTGTGTTCCCTGTCCTTTGGAGTGCTCTTATTACAAAGGCGGGATTACGCACGCACGTAGCATATACGTATATATAGTCGTTTATAACAATTTGACAACAAAACCACGATGTTAGAAAAATGACGTGCTACACGGCTATTTTGCTTCTACCACATATGTAACCACGTTTCTACGTACCAGCGTGCTATGGAACGAGTTATGCTCGGAATTTCTCTACGGACGATCCGGAATGAGTAAATCTGTAAACAAACTAAGGTCACCCTCATAGCTCGAAGTGTCAGAGAGATGAAGTGGAAATGAGCAGGTCACATGGCTTGAAGCATGGAAAACCGATGGATAGTAAAAGTTCTCAAGTGGCGAATGCGTCCGATACGAAACGTGTACCCGACCGGCTTCCTACTAGATGGAACGATGACATAGTTAAGGTCGCAGAGTCACTGGGTGCAAGTGGCTAGGGACCGGTCAATGTGGCATACCATAGAGAACGTCCAGCAGTGGACGTTTCCTAGCTGACATTGACACTATACCAAAGGCAGTCTAAATACACATCCTGTATTTAAATCCATCGATATGACTTTGTTTAAAGTAAGTAAACTATGAATTATGAACTTGTAAGGTACAAACAAATCTAGCAACGCCAACGAAATAGCTGCTTCAATGCCTAACAAACAATATTTTCGTCTCCGCGAAGTATGGGACGTACACAAAACGCATGGTAAGATTAGTGAGTAATACAGTACGGCAAGCTGAAGTGGCAATGGGCAGGCCACATCGCTCGAAGAACCGATAACCGGTGGGGAGTAAAGGTTCTCGAGTGGCGACCACGTACCGGGAAACGTCTACCAGGCCGTCCCCCCACTAGATGGACCGACGACCTGGTTATAGTCGCGGGGAGTCGCTGGATGCAGGTGGCTCGGGACCGGTCGATGTGGCGTACCATGGGAGGCCTATGTCCAGCAGTGGACGTTTCCCGGCTGATGATGATGATGATGACAGTACGGCACCTAACGTCTACCGAAACTGTTGGTAATGTACAAAATTCGCCTCGTATTCGCTTTCAGACTGAACACCAGTGCATCTACCATGAGTTTACGCAGGTGATAACGTATATCGTTAACTCTCTATATAAGCTCTATCCTTGTCACCCGCATCTCGACTGAGCAGCATTTCCGATAGTTTTCGATATACGTTATCGCCTGCGTAAACTCATGGTAGAAAGCAAGTTACGAGTATTACTACGTAAACTCATGGTAGACGCACATCATTCTTTACATTATAACGGTGCCAGCTAGAACTAATGCCAAATTTTTTATAACCACATCGCTTTCCATCCATGGGAAGTGTCTCCGCTTAACATTCTTTTAGCACGTTGGTGCCACCGTACCGCTTTATATTATTTCATTCGTATATATTTGGTATATTAATACGTATGAATATGTCTTTGAACAAAATTCACGTACGTTTTTCAGCGGTACGTTTTAAAATGATGAGACAGACTAAAAGGTCCGGGAGGCGAGCGGCCGGTGTTACCCAGGGGACGGCTTTGTGTGTATGCCGACATGTTTACATTGTATCACCATAATAGCGCCCTAATAGCGACCGCGGGCTCAGGCTTTTAATCATGGTAGGCACTGGAAGCTATACGACACTGTCTAGCAACGTAAAAGTATAATACTTTATATATCTACCGTCTGGGTTCCAGAGAAGAGACATTGAAAGATACGACATTTTATTGATCAATAGGTGTTATATCACCCATTTGAAGACTACACGACCACTGCTTCTTTGCATTGCCTGAAGCTTTTCTAATGTACTACAAGTTATTGCACTGATTGAGGTATTTAAAAGTGAATGCCAATACAACAAGTGAATGTAAAGTAAATTTTTAAAAACCCGCCAATTTTTTTACTCTTTTTATGGTTTTGATGTACCCAGTGTCACTCTCACAGTAAATACAAATCTAACGACACCTCTCAAGCTAAAGTCCATCGAGCCGTTCAGGCCGCCGAGTGTGCACAAACAATTATACATACATACTCTGGAAAAACATAACCCTCCTTCTGGCGCAGTCGGTTAAAATAGACAAATGTGTCCATATTCTTTTCCTTCATTTTTGGGATAATTTTTAGTTTTATCTTTGCAAAATTTGCTTTGATTTCACGTCCAAATTAATAAATAAAAGTAATCTTAATTTATTGTTGAGATCTATATCTGTTAAAAGACAAATGTGAAAATAATAAACTACTAATAATATCAAAATGGGAAAGGACGTACGTCTGTTTCTCAATCACGCATAAACGGTCAAACGGATTTAGATTAAATTTGAGACACGGACAGAATATGTTACGGATTTCTTATGTCGCGGGCATTAACTAACACTTAAATTTTTTTAAAGTGATAATGTCGTTTCGTCCTTTCTGATTTGTTTTATTCTACTACCTAAAACCGCTAGGTAATCCCTGCGACACGCTTGTAATCACGGTGTCGGCTCTGAAAATTCACGACAATGTCTAGAAAGGAGAGTGTGAGGTACTTACTAATAACAGTTTTCTTTAAAGGGGTGTCTCTTAAGGATTATAAAGGTGTAGCTTGAATTTCATTCTGGAATAGTTTAGTCTACACATGGTAGGATTATGGTTGGATGTAGCAGTAAAAAAGTAATATTTATTTACATCTTTTTTAACGCTGTTAAAGGAACAAACAAAAAATCTGTTAAGGATCTTTTACAGCTCAACTACTTCTTCAGCTTTTATTTCACTATATCGTTACAATTAAAATGGAAAAAAATATATTAATGCATCATCTACTAAAAATAACATACAGGTTTTGGGGTACTCCTTTTAAGCTAAAGATAGCTTGTATTAGGAGACCCCGCTCTTCTATAATGTATACAGCTTATTGTTGTGCAGATAATACCTATCTATGAATTTATGTTTCGTTTAGCTAATTAAATTTAAAGTTATAAAAAATTATATTTAGCACGAGGGTCAAGTGGAGTGAGGTGAAATAAGTAGTTACTTAATTTCATTTAATCCTCAGCCTTAAATGGTCTAGGCTACAGATAACTGGTACGACAAACTTAACTTTGTAGCTGGGTGCCATACACAGGGTTTGTAATGTAACCGCAAAGTAAAGTTGGTTCTACAATCGGACTTATATTTCCGGTAGAGCATGATTTTAAGGTAGTCGCACTTGACCGGTTTAAAAAAATGTATGATTGGTTTGCACTTGGCCTTCATTGCACTTATCACTACTTCCACATCCTATTTTAACCTAATTTAGTACCAAACGTGTTCGTGAGTGGTATTTACCACTGTTTGTGGCTCCGCCTGAAGGGAAAACAGAATCATTACCGGCAAACCACATAATTTTCTCACAAATTTACATGCACTTTTGCCAAATTTTTACCAAAGGTTTTATATAATTATGCGTATATGCAATTTTACTTCTAATACAATTTAAATCAAACATTACTAGAGCCATAAAACTCAGGATCATCTACAACGTCACTTAAACGGGGCTTTTGTACTTTGTTGGTGAAGCTTTTCTTCTGAAGATTTTCTATCATTACACACATCTTTTTTATTAGCAAACGCTCACCTAAAACAAGTTAGTCACACGAACAGGCTCACACTGGAACATTTTTCCTTCACAAATACATACCTTGTATAATATATTCTGTCTCAGCAAACATTCTAAAGTCCCCACTCCAGTTTTCGCCTCCAGAACTGGGCCTAAAGTGTACCTCTAATATTGGCACACGCCGCAACTGTATGCTCGTTGTCTTTATTCACCAATTTACTTACATTCAAGCTTCGCCCCGCGGGTCGTAAAGTAATATTATCCACCGCTGGGCGAGGGCAATAGTGCCTCTTTTACGGGCCGCGAGCTCCCGTCACATGGGAAATTATTTGACGTGCCGTTTAATGGATTTTTGCCTTCATAACACGCTACCAACAGCCAAATAAAAATACGAGTACCAACAAAGTATTACGGGCAGGAGTTTTATTGGGGTGAAAGTTTCGCGCGTCCTAATCTTAATTTTATGGGTGGTGCGTCCCTGTGATATTTACGAGCCTGTCTAGAAAGTTTACGTACGGGATATAGGATATACGCGGTTAGAGTTCATTAATAACTTGTAATGGAATCTACAGGTGTTGCGTATAGGTATATGGATTTTACCTTTTATTAAAATTTTTGTGGATGAAGAAGAATTTATCCCAACTTATTAAATTCCTCATAAGTGTCAACACTCATTCAATTATCCAACTATTCTGATACGTGATTACAGTTTTGAAAGCAATCGATTTATTTCACAAGCATTTCATATTGACTTACTCGTTAGACGCGAACCATATAGGGTCTTCCCCGTTGGTCATACAATGGTGGCTGAATATGGTCGGACGATCTTTTGAGGAACACTTCCAGTTTGCCATATCTTACTTTCTTATCATCCTCACTTTACTATTAGAATATTTCATAAGTTATCATCATTTACTGTACATTCATCGCTGAGCAAATATCCACTCATATTATGCCACATTAAAATCAAATGGATTTGAGCTTATTGCATTCTACGGTCTTTCTGTGTCTTTTACTTAGTTAGACTATAAATTTATTTAATTTATAGCCATAACATCTGTAGTAGCATTATGATTGCTCAACTTTTTTTTTAATATTATAGAACAAAATCAGCGTCAAGATTTGCTATCCCATTAGCAAAATTGTTCAAAACCCCTTCTGCTGTTGGCGAGATATCTTTTCACTCTACATTTGTATACAAAGCTAATTTTTTATTGCGACATTGAATCGGATTCAATCTACTCGTAGGTTCCCTAAAAATCCAATTTGAGACGAATTTTCGGTCCCATTCAAATTATTCTGTAGTATGTGCTAGATACCTATCCAATTTACCAGTTCTCAGAACATCACGACCTCTATCCTACATTAAACGAATGGAAAGCGCTTGTTCAAGCTAACGTTAATAGCTTTACAGGAATTATATGTGCTGTTTAGAAAGCAAATTATGATTAAGTTATAGCGACTCAACGACGACGTCTGCTTCTATTAATACACTATATTTTATCATATAAAACTATAGTTTATTACCCTCATAATTAAATGATGTTGCTAAATAGAGAGTGTCTTTTTTTAACTAATTTCATTCTTTTCGTGAAACGAATAGCTTTTGGCATAGAATTTTTGTATAATATTTTTGGGGAAAACGAATGAAGTTTTCGAATTCGCTGGAAATTGATGTTTTAACGGCCAATGGCTACTCGCTTGGCCTAACAATCTGGAAGTAACAGATTCGATTCGGTTTGGTTGGTGGTAGGACATTTTTTGTCTTCTTGACAAGCTACCACCAAGTTACCTAAGTCTGCCGCCAAATAGCAGTGCTAATAATTAGCGCTGTTGTTTTTCGGTATGAAAGATGAAAGAACCAGCCTCAATAGCTTGATACTTCTGGATGTGCAATATCCAACCCAACGGCCTTATCGTCACATGAATTGAGATGAAAGTCAAATGCAAACCCATCATACTTTTAAAATAAAGTTTTTGAAAAAAAAAGACAGATATCAAATTTAAATTCAAAAAATAAAAGAAGATCCGTTTTACATTATCTGCAATATTAATATTTCACATACCGACAGCAACAAGTAAAATTAAACTCAGTAGTCAAAGCACCAGTGTAAACTGTTGAACTGAAACATTTGTTGAAACTCCGACTGAATCAGAGTTTGAACCGTTGAACCCACCTTCGCAGTCAGCATAATAGACTGGTCTAACTAGCAACTCTACTCAGCACTAAGGTATTACAAGAAACTTTTTAGCAATAAATCGAACGAAAATATTCGCTCTAAAGGCTCTTTGTGAAACTGTCAAGCGCAGAGTGCGAAAATGCACGAAGTTCAGTAGAAAATAACAAGCAACTTAAAAGGGCTTTTGGAGAGGATTTGCGAGTCCGTAACAAGTTGAAGTGAATCATCAACGTTCGTTCGAAAGTTTTGAGATACAGTGTGAAAACAGTTTATGTTTGTTGTAACATTGAGCGAAATATGCTAAGGGATTCTGAAATGAAACGGATGTTAGCCATGTGTGTATAGGAATGTAAGCAAGGATCAAATCGGTTTAAACCAACATTTAAGTTTCCATATGAAATTCCTACTGATAACTTCTGAAATAGATTCACTCAAGTGTAAAAATATGTACTCACTTTTGTATCATGTCATATTTACCTTTAATTAACATTTCCCTTAACACACTGCATAGGAACAAAGGTATGGTACAAAATTAGGTACATATTTTTGTACTTGCGTGTACCGATGCAGAATCTCCTCATAGTCGACAAAAAGTCAAAATTGTTACATAAATTAAGAACAAAGTGAAGGAGATATGACAATAGAATTATCAACAAGAAGATAGCAAGAACACAAAAACATTCTTCTATGAACTCCGATTTCAATGGTTTCAATAATGACAACATACTAGTTGGAAGACGTATCCGTTTAAATATTTCAGTACGGCTATTTAGTGACTGAGTAAATAGTGAAAGGCAGGAGACGACTGAATGAACTACGTTCCCGAAGCTATGAAATCTGGTAGACTAGCTTTTACGCTTAGATCCGGTATGAAGGCTTTGCCGACGTGCCCTTTAATTTGTGCGCTCAATCCAACCTGCCGAGGAACGTTTCGGTGCGGTGAGTTCTTTGTGAGAACTCATAGTTGTGTGAATAGTTCTCTAGTACTGCGGTCGGGCTCATTTATTTACTCAGTTACTCCGGGGTGGTTTTATGTTATTTTGTAGAAAGCTTTACTCGAGGTCAGAGATACTCGTATGCAATAAGAGGACATGCAAGAAATACGTGATCATAATTTTAGCTCCTTCCTTCCTTCTCACTTTCATGGCATGACACTCAACTGAAATTACACTGATCGCTTGAAGAAATTTGTAAGAAAGTAACAACGTTTTTGTGACGTCTTTTGTGTCAGAACTATTCTATTCTATTGACAATATTCTATTGACATTTCTTGTTTGCGGAACTAATGACGCCGCGCTCCTCAGATTTCAATGAATCTGTGCAACAAGTACTGCTTTATTTTTCTCATTTTCTTTCACAACACTCTCAACTGTTTTTACTATTGTATATATATACTTAGATCAAAGTTTGACCACAATTCCAGTTGAAGATGTGGTCAAATATTTATCTAAAATTAGAATATGTTTGTTCCCAAATGGCAATATTCTTTTTTTGAAACACGGAACCTGTAATGGTATCATCTCTTATTTTATTACTTTCATTTGTTCTCAGAATACGGAGTCACGAGCTTGGAGCTACTGGAGTTGCGCGTGCCCGCCCACGTGCCGCTGGGCACACGCGCCGCGCTGTCGTGCCGTTGGCAGCTGGGGCCGGCCGACGTGCTGTACTCCGTCAAGTGGTACAAGGACGGGAAGGAGTTCTTCAGACACGTGCCCCGCGACGTGGAGCCCAGGAGGAAGTTCTCGCTGCCGGGCGTTGATGTCGAGGTATATCAACTTCACCTAGTGGTCAAGTCAAAAAGTCAAAATACTTGAATCTCTCTACATCTCTGTTGTAATATTTACTGTCGTCTAACAAATTAAGATTCTTTATTTCTTTCTTTTCTTTACCGGTGCTGAATTATTACCTTTACAAACTCATAAATTCCAACGCCTCGATTTAATCAGTCGAATTAACTTTCGAAATTAAGCACGAATACGTTAAATAAGCAAACGTCTGGATACGTGGTATTCAAGAGGAGAAAGTAGGTGGGTACGTATAATTAGATTAATCCTCCCGCGAGTCAGTTTGCTTAGGTCCGTCGAGTGGAAACAATATGAAAACGGAGCGGATATTACACCGCTGAGAGCGAGGTACAGTACAGGTATAAACAGAGAGCTCGTGTGAAGCCATTCTTTCTTTCATTTAGCCGTTGCGAGCTTTTCAACCGGCGTTTAGTTTTCATAATTGTGAAAGCTAGTAGATCCGATTTTTATTACACTAGGTTATTGCGGTTATAACTTGATGATGTGCGTCTGTCTCCCTGACGTTTATGTGTTTATAATGTCCGCTGTAAATCAATTGATTCGTTGCTGGTCATATCTTATGAGTCTCAACCAGTTACTGCAATCTTGATTTATATATTGTGACCCGTATGTGGTCCAGGGTACTCTTGTCCACTGTGCAGAAATGAATCGAAGTGGCAGAGCATGTGGATGTACGTCTCCTCGTCTTCTTTTCAGAATCTTCAAATCTTATTGTCTCCTAGACGCATGTAGGTCAGGTGTTTGTTATGTTTGATATACCTGAGGGTTTGTGACAGAATCCTTTATGGATTTATGTCTAAAAAAGTGCTTCTCTTGCAAACTTTGCGGTGCAGCCTGCTAGAAGCGCTTTCGAGTGGTCTTGACCTGGTGTCGCTTTCCAGTACCGCAGTACTTCCAGTAATCTTTGATCGCGGGACCAATTTGCCCAGCCACTTCTGATGACGCGCGAGGAGACAACCGGTTCTGGACCGATTAGTTGGCTCTCGGTGCCGGATCTAGCCAGTTCATCGCAGTGGCTTCGTTACCGCCTAAGCCACAGTGTCCAGGCACCCATCTGAGTGTTACCGAGTTGGCAGCTCAGTCAGGGGGTGAAAGATTTCATTGATGATTAAGTGATGGACGTCTTCAAGCGACTCAGTCACCTAGTCGGGACAGAGTTGGGATGGTGAAAACATGTTCCAGTTTCGAATCAAAAATGTATCCACACACAAGAACGTTCCCAGATGATTTGTCATTGTTTCCTTCTGCAAGCGGTGGTGTAGAATCGACACTGTTATAAATTCCGGCTCTTGTCCGCGCCTCCCAAATCCAGCCATACGTCACCGCACGTGGCTGTTTTGCGGCAGATTTAACGCTCGACATACGCTGTGCATACTAATATATCAATGCGAAAATGTTTTTCTATTGTTGCTTTTATTTCGGAAAGAATTTCACGCTTTTACTCTATTGGTGTCAGCAGCTATTGCTGAATGTTTCAAGTGCTGCAGTGCTTTGGTTACTGTATGCTTTCAGTCTTCAATGCCTGGACATCGGTCTTTCGCATGGGTCTCATAATAAACAGCCGTGGTTTGAGTTGTAAGAATTATTTTAATCGCCTCCGTGGATCAGGGGCTACACGCTTAGACTTACAATCCTGACGTCCCGGGTTCAATTCCCAGTAGGGTTACCTATTGGTACTCAGTTTGGTTGGTGGTAGGCCATTTTCTATGTCCACCTGCCTAGCTACGACGATGTATGCCGCGGCCAAACAGCACTGTTGATAGCACTGTTGTGTTCTGGTATGAAAGGTAACAGAGCCAGCTTTATTTAAATAAGAAAGGAAGATATTAATTTAGTTTTCATCAACCTACGGGTTAGATTTGATTTGCTAAGAATGGCAGCTTTGAATGATTTTAATTTAAAATTAAGAGTAGAATGAATATCAATGGCGAAAGGTTCTCGAGTGGCGAACACGTACCGGGAAACGTCTGCCAGGCCATCCCCCTACTAGGTGAATCGACGACCTGGTTAGGGTCGCGGGGAGTCGCTGGATGCAGGTGGCTCGGGGCCGGTTGATGTGGTGTGCCATGAAGGAGGCTTATGTGGACATATGCTGGAGCAGTGGACGTTTTCTGGCTGATGATGATGATGAAATATCGAATAAGTTTCTTGACAGTTACTCTAATTTTTTTTAAAAATACCAAAAATATACCAATATCTAATGCATCGAGGTTCGATTTTTTTGCCAAAGTCACCACACTCGTTACTTATCTTGCCTTTGACAACACCAATCTTATTATCGTTGAAAGGTTGAAAGGTCGATGACCGACCTCTTAATCCCTAGTGTCAGATTCGTTGAGCTGCCGTAGGACTCTGACATGGCTCATGTAGCTGTTGCTAGTCGTAGATAGTAACCGGGACAAACTTGACTCAACGTGCCTTCGCTTACGCTTCAGACAATCAGATAATTCAGCTTGCAATGTCTTAACCAAACTGAAGAAAATATCATAAAGCTATTTTGGCAATGTATTCACCGAGAATCGAACTAAGGAATTTATGCGTGTGCTAACGCTCTGACCACTGCGCCACAGAGGCCGTTGACAACACCAATGAAAACAGAGATATGCTTTCTTTACCATATTCTTCCGCAATCAAAAACAGCCTTTACTGACAAGTACCTTTGTATAGTGGGCACACGGCATATTTTGAACGGCACTTCCTACTAAAAGCTTCCCTTTAATCCGCCTTCCTGTGTCGAGTATTCCATCCTTTCTTGCATTATTTAGCATTATCTCAAGCTTTACTCCACCTAGATTGAATGTGAACGGAAGATACAAGTTTATCGTTTAAGCTCCACACTTCCACAGGTAGATTATGTCCTACTTGAGTACTAAGAATATCGTCGTAAGCTAGTCGTAAGAGTAAAAGAAGGTTTGTTTAATGAAGTAGTAATCCGCTCTCGACTTCTCACGTGTGTAAAATCCTGTCTTAGTGGTGTTTATACATAATTCATTGGCAAGCCAATGTAAAGCTCAAGTGGTATCGACTAGGTGTTGCTAACTCTATATGTACATACAGAAGACTATTTGTCTACTAATGTGCTTCACACCCGCTTCTACAATGTATCTAGGCATTAAAAGAGAATTCGCAATGTAAACAAAATTTAAATAACATTTATGCGGCATTATTGTATGAATTACACTCTAAACTTAACAATTACAAGATATAATGTTTTATCTTATAATTCCGTTTAATCGTCTATTCTTTACGCACCATGTTATAGTAATTTTTCTTTGACGACTGCGTTTACTTTATAGGAAAATGTGGCATCCGGTCGATAACTGCATAAAAAGAGAGAAGATACTTATCACTAAAAACTACTTTGTCATGCCGCCACCAAATACAGCAACCCAAGTGATGTCGTCCGACTGTCAATCACCAGGATGAGAAACGAAATATATATATTAGAAAAATCGAAACACCTTGCAAGTTTATATTTTGTAAGGTTTATCAGAAAAACCTATGAAAATTTAATTTGAATTTAGAACTGTAGGATTTGAAAACCTCATATTATTCACTATTAAACGGCATTTGATGCCCGTCGGACTCGCCATTGTTCTCTACAGCAACTATGCGATATCTACCCTCAACTTTTTTTTATTATTATTATAAATCGTACACACTGTGTTACCATTGGACTACCCTACTTTTAATGTATATTTTAGTTTATGTTTTTCATGTAAGTGATTTATAATCTTAATGAAAAATAAATGTTTTTAAACCGTACATTTGACATATATTCCAAGATATACACATTTTTCAGATAATCCTTATAAAATATAAACTTGCAAGGTGTTTCGATTTTTCTGATGAGATATATATATATTTAAAAAAATAGCGAATTGCTGATTTGGTCATCTTTGATTCGTGTCCTGCTGTAATAATATCCGCTTTGTAATATGAAAGGATCGTTTGTGGCATGTGTGCAAGACATTTTCTAATATCATTTTAAACTAAAGGCCTAGAAGCATGCGAGCTCAGAATTATCGCACAGGAAATTCTCGTGTAATTTTTAAAACTGTAAATAGTCACGTACACGCTCCTTGTTAGAGGTATGAGTAAGTGGTGCAGTTGCGGAGCGTTCGAAAATCCGAATCGTAAATTCTGTTCTCTTATTTTGTAGAATTTATTCCAGTTTTTCTTAATTATGCTGTTGCTTCCTTAATATAATGCGAAACTAGCTTTGTCCCTGTCTCTGTTTGTTACTTTTTCATCTTCATGAAATTCGACTTTCACGTAGTTCAAGGCCTGGAGACGAACATAGACCTTTTATTCCGATATTTCCGCGGTGCAGACGCAGTCGAGACGAAAAGCATGTAATTAAGAGGGTATGCTGTTGTCAAAGCGCCCATACAAACGTAGTCCAGTCATATTTTGAGTATTAAGCTATGAAAATCTATGAAATTTCAAGACACAATCTAGGAACAAATATCTGTGTCGGTGGTGAGACAGATTTTTGTTTAAATATATACTTCCAGAGTTACAGGGCGTCAAAGTATTGTATTTTTCGGTAATAAAAAGCCCCAACTTTGAACCTGATTTACAAGAGTGTGAATCAATTTAGAACAATTTGGAAAAACCACCGACATCTGGAATTTCATTAGTATACTGTATTAAAAAAATGGTTACATAATATACGGTATCCTTCAAATGATCCCTGGACTACGAAACATCCAAATAACGGGTGGATAACATCGCGTAATGTATGCTGTTTCACCGTACGCGCTCGGGTAGGATAGGGCTCGGAGAGGGACAGCTACAAAACAATGCAACCTTGAAACCGACCACGTGGTCTTACCAACATCATCATCATCATCATCAGCCGGGAAACGTCCACTGTTGGACATAGGCCTCCCTCATGGTACGCCACATCGACCGGTCCCGAGCCACCTGCATCCAGCGACTCCCCGAGACTCTAACCAGGTCGTCGGTCCATCTAGTAAGGGGACGGCCTGGTAGACAACAACAACATAGCCTCTTAAATATACTCATACCAAGGCTGTTAGTGCTTCTAGATAAGCGCGCTTTCCATCTAACGGCATCCTAACGGTTTCACTTCAGTTGAGATAAAAGCCTTTCCAATGCAACATAAATGAAAAGATAATATGCAGTAATAATATATTGATAAAATTCACTATAAAAATTTCTTCCAATTCAGTATTTTTATACTAATTTAAACAAAATGATCCATTTTGTCAGAACCAAAAACAAATGTGTTTCAGTTACGGCCATTACTCAACGAGTGGTGTTTAGATTGGTGCAATGAAATAAAATAAATGTGCAACAAATTGTTAATTCATTTCCGAGCAATTCTGTTTACATGGCGAGCTAATTCCATTCGAGAATGGTGGGCTGAACGATCGCATTTGCTGTGCATTAAATGCAGTCTAATTTATTTGTTTATTATAGATTTGTGATTAATAATAATAGATAAAAAAATAGGCCTATGTTCAACAGTGGACGTTTCCCGGCTGATGATGATGAATAATAGATTAGGTACGTATGTGCAGCGAGGATTGATTTTGACTAGTTATTGTATACTTGTAAATGCATTATCTTTCGATTTTCGTATTAGTTTTATTGAATTGATACAAATTTAAAATCTTTGTACCCCGTGGTGTCATAATAACATATATATTAATAATACATATATAAATATACATAACACATATACCATATATGTAAATATACAAGCGTCGCGCCATGGCTTCGCACGGGTGGACATTTATTTTTCAAATATTTTGGAATAAACTTATTAAGGTATCTTTATGCAAGACAAAAAAAATCATCAAATTATAAATGTAAACCATTCTCGAATCAACCTGAACACACACAAAAATTTCATCAAAATCGGTCCAGCCGTTTAGGGGGAGTTCAGTGACATACATACGTACAGTAGAATTATAGATCTAAATATGATAACACACAACAAACGATATATAAGAGAAACTTGTGTTCACCAGTGTGTATTCACAGCTAATTGATTATGAAAAACATAATAAAATGGTCTATCAAAACATCCCGACCACTCACCATATTACTTGAGATATTTTTCTCAGCCCCAAAACGCAGTCCTACGGGACACGTTTAAAAGTATTATCGTATAACAGTAGTACGCAAAACAGCTCATAATAAAAATTGTCACCAAGGAAAATATTTCAGATCCGACGGCAAACTTTGCCGACTTTCGTGGCAGGCGAGCAGTCCATTTAAATTTAGTTTGACAGCGGGCGGGCTTGCGAGGCCGGTAATACATTTTTTATTAGAGACTAAGCTGTATTAGGCACGTTTACAATAGCAGGTAAATTTGCATACAGCGGCCGCCCGCACTCCGAATTTGAGAGCCGTAATTAAATTAAAACTAGGCTTTCTCTCGAGGACGGTCCATTTCCAGCTGTGAAAATTATACGGAAGTTTTTTTGGGACACGGAAAATCACCCATTATTCTGCTTTAATTAGGTTGTGAGTCGGGAATCATAGAGAGGAGTTTTTTACCTTGTTTACATTGTTGAATGAGCTGTTTTCTAAATTATACAAATTTATTTTACATGTTCAAAAATGCAAACCCTGTGTATGTGAGAGACGAATATATAACCTTTATCTATAACTGGAAATCATTCTGTTTCCTACTATCTAAATATTGTGATTAAAAATGTTTTTGGTGTATGGATGATGACTAAAAGCAATCACCCTCTTTTCGCCGACATTTTTAAGCTGAACCATCAGGCAACAAAATGTAAACTCACCAAAAAACAATGCCATATCTAGTTGCGCTTGCTCTGTGTATTGCGCTCGTTCCAGCGAACGGCCGATACTGGTTCATAGTTAAATAGTGACTGACCGTCACTCAAAATTAATTTTATTTTAGTTTAGTTTTACTTTACTTCTAAGATACCCTAGTTGAATAAGTATAATATGTATAATTTCTCATGTAAGTGAAAACAAATTTCTTTATGAGAAAATAAAGTTCTTTAACCACCACAAAAAAAACAAATAAACTTAGTTCTGCAGGCGAAAAAATGAACATTTTAATCTAAATCTATACTGCTTAGCGTTTTTATGTATGATGGATTTGCACTTGGCCTTCATTTCACCTGATAAGTGACGGTAACCTCGATGGATGGGAAGCTGGCTCTGCTGCTGCATTTAAAATGCCCTACCACCAACCAAACCGAATACCGAGTACTCCCACTGCAAATTGAACCCAGGACCTTAGACAGTCAGCCCTTACACCACGGAGATGGTTAAACCAATTACATCCATTCAGGCCAATCCAATATTCCTTCCATATTCCTACTCGCAATTGTCCGTTGTTAAAGTATATCATTAACGCATGGTTTGTTCACAGAAGTCGAGCACAAACGGAGGCAACATCACGCTGTCACCAGCGGTGCTGGAGACCGGGGGCAGGTACAGGTGCGAGGTGTCTGGGGAGAGGCCGCTGTTCCCGACCGTCTCAGACCATTCCGACATGGTCATAGTTGGTAAGCAAAATAAATTTGTATACTCGTATGTAAATTTAATACGTGCGCCTGTTTAATAAGTGAGCATTATTTTTAAGAGGCTATGTTGGTAAGACCACGTGGCCGCGTTCAAATTTGGATTGTTTTGTAGCTGTCCCTATCTGAGCCCTATCCTACCCGAGCGCGTACGGTGAGACAGCATACACTACGCGAAGTTACCCACCCGTTATTTGGATGTTTCGTAGTCCAGGGATCATTTGAAGGATACAGTATATTATGTAGCCATTTTTTAAATACAGTATAGTAATGAAATTTCAGATGTCGGTGGTTTTTTCAAATTGTTCTAAATTGATTCATATTCTTGTAAATCAAGTTCAAAGTTGGGGCTTTTTATGACCGTAAAATACATTTATTTGACGCCCTGTAACTCTGGAAGTATATATTTAAACAAAAATCTGACTCACCACCGACACAGATATTTGTTCCTAGATTGTGTCTTGAAAATTTCATAGATTTTCATAGCTTAATACTCAAAATATGACTGGACTACGTTTGTATGAGCGCTTTGACACCAGCATACCCTCTTAATAAATGTGCATCTTGCAATAAGCCCTCGACCATTGATCATGTATTTTTAATTAATGCACGTGTCAATCACACATTAGATACTAGTGTGTCAATAATCAAACTTAAAGATGCGGCTGGTTTTACCGCAAATTTTGACGCAAAGTCCTCAGGAAATCAAAACACAAAAACGTATGCGCTGACATTTCATAACATTTCATTAGCTGCAAAGTTAAGTTGTTTTTTCAATCGAACTTTTTCGTTAGAGTAATGTTCGGTGCATTTTATTATTATTATTACCATATAATATTACGTACGGAGCCCTCGGTGCACGAGTCCAACTTACATTTGGCCGGTTTTAGTGAACTACAAAAATAATATGTAGTACATGGACATATTTCTTTAAATACGTCTTTCATCTAGCAATTTGTTCAATGTTTGCAGTAACTTGTAAATTGCATACGCTTCATTATTATTATACTCAGAAAATTATAAGGAAATTATTTCTTTTGCGAGGTTTTGTATTCATATCAAACATATTAAAGTTTACCCAAATCCTATAATTAATGTATAGTAGATAGTAAGTAGGTTAAATACGACTTAATGATGACGTGATAAAGTTCAAGGTCCAGACATTGAGGCGTGCATGTTCGCGTGATGGACGTATAAAGGGACTTCCTCAATAAAGGAGGGATTTTAGTTACGTTTTCTGTTTCTGTAACAGTTTAGGAATATTTATGTTGAGGTCACTCGAGTGTTATAATACAACTTGGCAGGTTATTTATGACATAAACGCATAAGCTCAATGTCCAATGTCCAAACTCTGGGAGCTATTAGGCAACGAAAAGCTCGACAGTTGACCAAATGCAAATATTTAGTCAAAATAAACTTGAATCAATTTATTGTGATGTTAATTATTTTAAGGTTATGTTTGATAACAGTTTCATACTAAATTTTTCTACCATAATCTTTTTAAAAAGGACAGCTAGCTTTGTGCAGTAATTATCTAAAAATAGGACATCGGATTGTAATGTCGCGTAACGAGTATCATTAACACCCAAGTTCCTCGGAAATCGCAATTTTAATTTTTGCACACTATTTTTCGATTATTCAAAATTCCATCTAGGGCGTAACGGCTATTGTAGCTATAAAGCTGTACGTTATGATATTCATTTGGCAACACTATGATTCCATCTCCTATTTTTAGGTAATTACTTATCAAAGCCGGCTATTCTATTTTGAAAGGTTATGTCTACATAAATTTAGTATGGAAACATACTGAGCGGAACCGCGTTAACATCATTTTCAGAAAGGCGGTTTTTAGTAGATAGGATGTAAGAAACCATAAAACTTATACATTCCGACATAGTCATTCATATACGGGACAATCCCAAGCACAGATTACTATACCTCCATCCTCCCTACTGTCATCATGCATGCTAAGGTTCCGTGTTCGAAATACAAAAACTAGCTAGAGTTAAAGAGACATCAAAATCTTCTTCTATACTGTACATACTATCATGAACTCATTAATATCGTCTCAAAACATCTCATTTCATAAAAATGTATTTATGTTTTTGGATCAAATTACTACCAAGATCATGTTTGACTAACGGTTGGACTGTTTCCAGCATTGCCAGACCGTGGTCCGACGATCTCAGGGTCTCGACTCCGATACCACATCGGCGACAGGGTGCAGGTCAATTGCTCATCAGGCAGGTCCCGGCCCGCCACCAGGCTGGCCTGGTACATCAACGGAGAGCCTGCCCCCTCCGCCGCACTCCTGCCTCCCACGCATGAGAGCCACGAGGATGGGCTGGAGACCACCAGTCTTGGTCTCGACTTCAAAGTCAAGCCGAAGCATTTTAGGAAAGGAGATTTAAAGTTAAAAGTGAGTTGCATTCAATTTTCTGGCGTCCATCTTTACAGCACACTAGTATTACAAACGCGAATGTCAGTTTGATTGTTTCTTTGTCCTGTTTTGACGTCATAACGGAGAGTCAGAATGTCTATATGTTTTTACATACATCTACTTTTTGTCCCAAACAAATAGTTCCCATGGCAAAAGCTAGTTCTTAAGTATTTAGTAATGGTAGTAATTGAGAATCAAAATAATTTGATTTTTGTGAAAAGGATATAAGTCACTTTTTATCTTGACCGATCAAGTAATTCCCGTGGTATACTTTGTTAAGTCCATGCAGACGAAGTCGCTGGCAAATGCTTGTAAATAATAAATCGGTTAAAGTAAAACCCATTCTCTGTATATCCATCCACATGATCCACACTCATAAACGTATAGAACTAAAGAGGCCAGTAATATATTTGTTGACTTAGTACGAGTATAGATCATAATTATGAACATTGCACACGATTACGAAAGCGGATACTATTTTATTATAGGAGTACATTATAAGTTTGAATTTTATCAGGTCATTTATTAGGCCCTGTAAATATTCTTTTTTTTTTAAAGTATGTTTTTATATATATTGAAGATAGACCAACACTTGACCTCAATCTCACCTGATGGTAAGTGACGATGAGGTCGACGATGTTACGTGTTGGTCTAGAAGGTGCCTATTTACTCTTCTTTTGAAGATTCCCAAGTTGTAGTTTTCGGGGAACACGGAAACCGGTAGAGCATTCCATATTTTTGCTGTACGCACGATAAATGTGGAAGCGAAACGCTTAGTATGTATGTATGTATACAATTATGTATCGCAAGTAGTGACTCTACAAAGATTTGAATTATTTGAAGCTGGGGTACAAGCTAATAAATAGTTACGAAAAGGTGAAGGAAATGCCTTTAACTAAAACAGCTACAAACATCGACTAAAGGGATATATATATATACTAGCTCTGATATACGTAGCTACGAGTATACATATAAGCATTGATGTAACACACAAACTAAAGACGAATAGGATATTTGTTTTCTGTTTTCATCTTTACTATGTCCCATAGTATATACAGCACTTTTCTACCAAATGTACAAGAAATCTCTCTCTAAAATACTTTCAAATGACTTTATAAGTATCGGTTACACGCGCTTCTACTTACCAATTACGACATCCACCCACATTACCAACGTTATTAAAGCGAGAAATACGCAAATCGTTTATAATTGCGTTCCCGACATGTTCCCAGCCAACCGAACAGCACTCGTATCATTGGCAACAGCCTTGTGAGCAGTTAAGCCTCCTTAATTGATAGCTCACCAATATACCTCTATTGGAGGTTTTGCGTCTAAACAAGTTAAGCTTCACAGTCTGAACACCAACGGAAATAGAGAAGTTATGAAGATGGGCCGGAGTCAGGACACACAAATATCACAAAGAAAACATTCAAGAGTTCGTTTTTTTTTCTTCTTTTCATTTTGAGTATAAGTTCAGTTTGTATTGCTTAGCGAATCTATCAATCATTTTATTTGATTTACCTAAATAGGGCACAATTCTTAGTAGATACTCGTACACCGCAGTTGAAACCTATGTAGACATTAATAATCGCAGGCAATTTTACACACCTGCGTCCTAAGGTTAAGTTATTTTTTTTATTTTTAAGGTTTAATTTTATTACTAATCTAGGCTAAATTTACACATAAGTTGTACGTAAAATCTGTTTATTTAGTCATATTTAGAGTTGCGAACCTCACAAGGAAAAAAGGATTCGTTACCAATAGGATTAGCTACCTGGTTGTTAGTTTGTCTGTCTGTCACCATTTTTCTCAAGAACGCAAAGATATCAAGTTGATCTGAATATCAAATACTCAAGTCTGCAATCGTGGATGTTGAAAAAATCAAACTTTTATGTCGATGCTATAAAAAGATACGGTAAGAAGCAAGGTTTTACAACACAAGTATGCCTATATGAATAAATATGAAACCAGAATGTTTACATTATATGTATATCATTGAAACCGTTTTTCACGAATACAGACTTACATTTGTAGTTGAATCTTGATAGTAATTTTTCAACAACAAAGTTTGTTCTTCAGGCAGACTTAAATTTTCGTTTAGACATTTCTCGGTGACCTGAACAGACTGAAATTTATGATTTTCAATATGTTAATTAACCATATTCTGTACTTACTCTCGTTGCGCGAGTCCGACTCACACATGGCCGAATAAATTTTTTTTTACCATAAAATATTTACTCACAGACACAAATGCCTTTAAAGTTACAACAGTCATAGTCATAACACATGTGATAAATAAAAAATTACAAAACATTTTTCATAACAATGTCTTTGATCTAATATGAACCGCATCCGCGTCTTGATCGCTACGAACCTTGATTCACAATCCAGAGGGTTAAATTATTTGAAGACCTGTTGGTATTCGGTTTGATTGGTGGCAGGTGAGATTAAGGCCAAGTGCGAACCAAATATATTTAAAAAATATTTAAACGATTGATATCGTAATAATAGCCAAAACTCATCAAACGAAATCGTTTTCCATATACTCAAATTAATGGATCCATTAATTTGAGTAACTGCTCCAAGTTCAGTCATGTATTGCATATGTCGCAGTTGGATTGTTTAATCAGCTGTTTTACATAACCTCTAGCTGTTATGTCATTGCATTTCATTTAACAAAACAGCTACCAAAACTATCTTGTTTGGTGGCAGGCGACCATGAATAAATATAAATAAATAAATAAAAATCCTTCAAACCACTGTTTTCACTTACACTGGGGTCATTTTCATGGGGTAATAGCTGTCATTATCCCCCACCGGTCCTAGCAACGTCCCTGTACCCAGGGGGACACATCGGAGCAGGGGAATTATGAAGACCCGACGACATCCCAACAACTGGGAACTGTTAAGGAAATTCAAGTAGGATTTAGAACAAAAATAAAGTACGATTTCGCTCTCGAAATATATTGTACTCTCGCGTATAATAAGTCGTATTACCACGTACAATAAACGAATTAGATGTCAACAGAAAAAAACCATGAGTTTTGTATGCCCATGAGGATATATAAGGGTTTTAAACAAGCTGATCTTTTCATTGTTAGAGAAGGCTTCTTGAAATTTTTGCGTGGTTTTCATATGTTTATATTATGCTATTAGAGCAGTTTTAAAGTTTAAAAAAAACAGATATGCTTGTTTTCTGTCTGATTCAACAGTGTTTCTTTTTGAATTGCTTGTTTTGTTAGCTCTGGATAGTGAAACAAATTGGAGTGCTTTGTAGAGTTGGTTCTACAGGAAATAGCCTTATACTTTATTCAGGACAAATTTGAAATGTTTGCGGACTAATTGTGCTCTATATCCTCAGTTTTCAGTTTCCGCTGATGGTGAGCAACGTATGATTGTCACTCATACGACCCTAGCAAAAGCGTATTGAAGGGTACAAACGAACAACAAAGTGGTCCTATAAAGGATCCCTTTTTTTTCTTTTAAGGTACGGAACCCTAAACACGTATTAAACTAATTTTCTTTTTGACAGTGTCTAGCGACGATAGCAACGGTGTACTGGCGGAGCAACGAAGAGAGTGTGCAGGGAGAGAGGGCGAAGGGCTACGCTCGGTCGAGGGAGGTGACAGAAGGCGCCTCCAGGGCCGACCGCGTCCAGGCGGCAGGCAGGCCCGGGGCAGCCGCTAGTCTCACACCCAGTCTAGTGCTATGTGCTGTGATGGTGCCCGTGTTAAAAAAACTATATACGTAAAGTGAACTAAACGCCATTGAGGCTTAGAACTAGCGAATGAACTAAATCCTAGTGGCAATTATATTAAGCTGCAAACGGAATGGAGGGGATTGTTCAGGAGTGATGCAATCAATTGAAATTAAATTAATAGCTATATTATAACAATTTTACAAAGCGTTAACAATTTTACATTTGGAAGTATCCTGATATAAATCTATTGTTTTTGTAAAAATAGTTCGATTTCTTTGGCAACTAGTGGCATCGAACCCTTTTTCTGAAGTGAAATTCAACGTATATTGTTTACTGTATTTTAGTTTTAGATATATTTATTACATATATGTTACATGTGTATACATGTTCGGTGGTAGTTTTAAGAGGTTTCTCCCCCAAAGCGATGGCTACCGCACTTCAAACTTAGATATTATTTTCAATATTAAGCAATCTAGGTTAATGAAAAATCAGAAACGAATCTGTGCCTGTGGATTGACATATTTTTATTTTTTTAAATAGAATCAACGTTTGAACGAATTGTACTAGTTAGTGGTTCCCAACTAGTACAGTGATTCGCAAAAACAAATCGAACCAAAGTTACAATTCCAAAATAAATTATTACTTACACGGGCGGTAGCACTGAGGACGTAAGCGTGGGGACACACCTGTGTTTGCTATTCTGATACCTAGATCAGATCAGCACAGAATTGAAACCGGAAGGCTAGAATGCTAAAAAAAATGTACCGATTGTGACACACCTGTCGGCTAGTCGGCAACCGGCTAGCGTCCCCGGAGAACGTGCTGGCCGGTCAGGAAGAGGCGCCAATTACATACAAACTCAATATATCGTGACACACTGGCCGGTTGCAACCCGGAGGTTTCACCTCAGTACGGCTACATTTGTGCACTACTAAAACAGTGAAAATAAAAGGTAAACTAGTACGTCTCACGGCAAACGCTAGATTACGACTGAGCGCAAATCAAAAAAGTCAGCGACTGGTAAGTGTGGCGTGATCAACCCAGATTATTTTGTGATCTTTATTTTAAATTTTTAAAATTTTTTTTAGGTAATTCATCATTTCGGGGTTCCTACACTGTCCTAAAAGTCCTAATGGTATCTGGTCATGAAAAGGTTGGGTACCACTGTTTTACAGGAAATTTATCCTAATCTCCATGTCATTTATGTTTCAAATGTGTCAAAATAAAAGTACAATTAACGAGGTGTTCGCGAATGTGGCAGTGAGTGAAGTGATACTCCTGGATATTAAATCACTGCACATTTAATTGTTTATTATTGAAAATACGAAGCACCGCCCGCCGCACAATGCACGTATAAAATTTTAATTAAGTCGAAATTAAAACTGCACTTTTGTATCGTGATTGTTTTTGGAATACAGTTATTAAAACATTTTTATTCATAAAAGCTGAACTTGATGATGATATTATATGATATTTTAATTTAAAGTATTTTAATCTATCAACTTATTAAATTGGACTCTTATTTTGGTGCATTTTCAACGCGGTTACAAACAGATACAGAGTATATATAATTAGCCTAATAAATTCAAATTGGAGTGAACTTTTAAAACTTCTTGAGTTCACAAGGTGAAGGAAAACATCGTGAGGAAACCTGCACACTACTGAGAAGTTCGAAGGTGTGTGTGAAGTCTATCAATACGCACTGGTCCCGCGTGGTGGTCTATGGCCTATACAATCTCTGTAGGAGAGTAGGCCTGAGACCCTGCAGTGAGGACGTATATAGACTGTTGATGATGTGAGTTCATCTAATCTTAAATGACCCACACTTAGATATTCATCCATTGCAATAAACAGGAAACGTTAAACTCTAGAATATAAAAGAAACCCGCCTGGATCTGACATCAACACGCTACCAATATAGCTACACTAAATCTATATGATGGGGTCTTAAACATAATTAAAAGTTAACTGGAATGTATGTCATACTCGTGAATAACGACTACGTTACATGAAAAGTTACTGAGAAAAACGCTCAAGACGAGTATTATTCTAGAAGCATGTATTTAGGAATTATTGTTGCTATGTTGTGCCCAGATTGTGCTGTCCTAAGAATAACCATCAAGCCTAATCGATGTAATTTTTTTGAAGAATTTAAATGTTATATGCATTTGTTAATATGGAAGAATAATCAATGATAAAATAACTTAATGTGAAATAATGAATTGTGAAATTTAAATGTTCGTATGAAAAAGTAAATTCCGTAAATATATGATTTATTTATAAAAACAAAACGGACTAAGTTCGCCGATGCATCGCGCAGTCTCTGGAAAACAAGATTCTACAATTTCCAAGTTTAATATTTAAAGTAATTAATTACAAAGAACAGTGAAACTATGTTTTATTTATTAAATAAGACAAAATCATTGAGCAGTCTGAAACTTTAACATAAATGTAATCGTACTATGTAATAGTGTAATATCAAAGATTAACTTTTATTTCTTAAGAGAAGTTTTCCTCAATGTGACGTAATCAGTCGGCGCCTTTTGTGACGGGTATTCAAATATTTGAGGCAGTTTAACTGGATGTTTAATCGAAAATCTGACAAACCAAGGACTACATTATATACGTATACATTTTTATTCACGTGTAAAGCTTAACATTACATCATCAACAGCCTATATACGTACCACTGCAGGGGCTCAGGCCTACTCTCCTACAGAGAGTGCATGGGCCATAGTCCACCACGCGGGCCCAGTGCGGATCGGCGGACTTCACATGCCCGTTCAAGACATGCAGGTTTCCTCACGATGTTTTCCTTCACCGTTAAGCAATAGGATAATGTACTTGAATTGAAAAACAACTCATAGGTACACGGCTGGATTCGAACCCGGTACCCTCAGATTGAGAGTCCGCGCCTTATCGACTGCGCCACCGACGCTTCTTGCTTAACATTTATGACGGTATAATTACATTTATGCTGTGTACTAGCCGTCACTTTCGGGGAAACTCATATCAAAAGTTGTCAATAGCGATGATTAAGATGCGTGTGTGTTAACATGACGGCATAATTAATCCTTAGTATATGGCTTCATCGTACGTTTGAAATGATTCAGAGTACGAAAAGACTCACCCACAATTGTGTTTATTTGTTGTGTAAGCCTTTTTATGCATGTGAGTGAATCCACGTTATAACCAGAAATTGCGGCACGATTTTGAGCCCGAAAGCAATTTACGTAGCGATTTCATTAAAAATGTGATTAATGTGCCATTGTTTGTTGCAAAAGTGAACCCTTTTGCTTTATATCACCTCATCGTTTCCAAAGATAAAATTGCTACCAAAGTTATCGCAAATCTGTTTACCTTCTAGCAATGGTTAGGTTTAACATGTCTTTTTTCTTTCTTTTAACATGTTTCACTTTGATTTCAATTGTTCAAAGAGAGAGATTTGTTTTCATCTAATCTTAAGGAGCCATTCATTAATAACTGTCAATTTCGGATTAAAATCCAGTTTCATACATATTGTAAAATTTCATACATATTGTAAAATTTCATACATATCGATTGAAAATACCTATTTACATCTATGTGTGTAAGGTTGATTTTCATAAACCATAAACTTTTTTATATTTTTCCGATTAGGTCTACGCATAACATTCCAAAGTGAGCGATAAAATTTAACATATATATATGTCGTTACATAAATATTATTATTAGTTGGTATATATGGGAATATTTTCTTTATTTGCCAATTATATAGGTAGAAAAAACTAAATGTAAACTAAAAAAAATTATATAGTATTTAAGATGAGAGTGAATTTTTAAATATCCATACAAGCTTACCTATAACAAAGACTAGTTAACAATGCAAATTGCATGTCATATTACACATCACAATCTAATAAAAATAATTATTTTATTTTGTATACAGTAAGTGACGCATAACATTGTACTATGTTTTGTAAAATATAATGTAAAAATAATAAAATAAGCTTAGTAAGAATTAGGGATTACCTAGTCAACGAGGTGAAAAATGTATCTATTAATTAAGATGATGGTTCCCTTAAAACGTAGTTTATATACAAAACCATAAACCAGTAGTGCAGAAACAATCTCGCTAAACATTTGTAAACATGTGGAAAGTTACCATTGTAAAATACTCGTAATTGTGCACAGTTCACTCACAAATAATACATATTACTAAAGTGGTCATCGCACCGTGGTGCAGCTGACAGCCGAGTGTTGCCACACCAAAAACCTGTATACTACATCCCTTCCTTGTTTTAATTAAATAGGAATAGCTCCGAATAGAACGACCGATAAAATTACATCAATTTTATTAGTAGTGTAATAATTTATACTCATCTGAGAAGATCAATCTATGACTTGTTCATCATCATCCAACGGTCCCTTCAGCGTTTCCTACTTTATATCAATAACGTTTATTCAGAAACTTATATCCTCCTTCTTCCTGCCTATATCTTTTCCTTATTTTATCTTATTTTTCTATAATGTCAATCAAAGTATATTCGTACTGGTTTAAGTTCAATGTCTGCCGCTACAGGTATTTTATCGCGAAACTGTGAGAGTTCGGCCGAAGTCCAGGCAGGCAGGCAGTTGATGCATGCTTTAATATTGGTCACAACAGGTCTTGGTAATTTCTTTACTTTGTAGTACGAGTATAAAGTCAATGTTTCAAGATATAATTTCTATTCCTCTTACATATGTTCCTGATTGTTTCTACTCGCGGGCTCGTAATGTTCTTCACGATCTTAGTTTATTATAAATTTATTGACATAATAATCGATTAGGACCAGGAGATAATCATTTGATAGTACTGGTCCTAGGAAGTATATTTACCTGTCAACTCGAAAGTCAATATAAGTTGGATGTGGCGGGTTAGGAGCTTTACAAGCTTTACCTCAGTTCTCTACATATTTTCTATTATACTTTTTGGCCACCATATCTTAGCCCTGAGGCGAGACCTCTTGAGACACGAGACTACAGTTCCCTCGATGTTGCAGACGTTTCCTCGATGTCATGTAGTGGACCTACAACTAGTCTTCTATATTTTAGGGTTTCATATATATACTCGTACACCTATAGTGTTTCACTTGAATGTTTCTGCAGCAACAGATCGACTAAGTTATTTTCAGACACTTTGTTATGCATGTTGACAAGCCATTATTAGTAGTTTATTTCCATAATTGAGGGTCCACTTTCCAACATAGCCTATACAACGCAAGTGGTATTTCTTGTAAACTTTATGGCTGAAATGTACCTAATAAGTGATATTGCTAGCAACTTAGCAATTAACGTCCCACTCCAATCCAATTTCCAGATAGGCATCACCCTACACTAACTTTGCTGATTATGACTAAAACATCAGATGGAAAGTATAGTTAGCATCTTTTAGTTTTTTACAATTGAAATTATTTTATCAGTGTTCTCATTTCTTAATTGTTGTTTTTAATTTCCAGTCATTTTCCTTGACTGGGGTACCCATCAAATATCTGACTCAAATAAATAATAACTTCTGATGTAATGATACAAGTGTAGTACTGCCACGTCAAACAAGTGTTCACTGTACTCCGAGTCGTTAAAAGTTCCTGATGATTATTATTGCCAGATCTCCCTTCTGTATCAAATGATATTCCTTTTCAGTCTAAACTCGCCGGTGAGTTTCGAGTCGCTTTCGGTGCTTGCCTCTGCGAAGGGCGATTACCTCGCGTTCCTCAGTGGTTAGTTACGCTGAGGTAATGGTGTATTTCACTGGCTGTTGAGAACCTCGATGCTTTGGATATTACTCTGCGGATCTTGTTTTGGGCTCTGTGCAAGTACATGATGTTTGAATTGCTGGCTGTTCCCCACTTCAACAATTCAATGCCGAGCAATTCAATGCCGTACGTCCATATTGGTATAGTAGGACTGAGTTTCTACCCAGGGGTTTCGTTTCCTTTGGATTTTATGTGGTTTTCCATGTGAGGCGCCTGTCCAGCAAGAATCCAAGGTACTTGACACCGTCTTGCCCAGGGTTTCAACTGTGTTATAGCAGTTATTGCTGAAGAGTGATTCCGTAAATATGTAATTTAACGATTCTATACTTTGGGTCTTTCACAACGGTTAAACCCAGGTTCTAAACCTTTCTTACTTAGGCATAACTTAATATTTATTAAATTATTCACTTGATTTTGCAGCCTCAATATAAAATTCAAAACCATCCTCTTTGCTCTTCATTAGTCTATATATACAATTATACATACATCTTTCTAATAGTTACGTTGTAAAGATCAATAATAGCACACTCTTCAACGTATAAGACACTGGCCATATACTTCGCACGCTTCCTTTAACAATACAAGCCTTTGACTATTAGCCTTTATTATTGTTCAATAACATTGTCATTTCTTATTGATGTTTAACTTAACTTTCTTGATCTTAAATAACCTTGGCTTCTTTATTGGCCTTTAAACGCAACAGACTCTTTTATTGGCTGTTGAACGTGGTTGAACACATTGGTCTCTCTTATTGACGTTTCAACAGAACAGACTTTCTTGGCAATTAACAACCTTTGCCCCTCTTATTGACATTCGAACACTATTGACGTTTCAACAGAACAGTATTTCTTATTGTACGTTGAATAACATTGGCCCATCTTATTGTCCTTTCAACAGAACATACTTTCTTGACAATTTACAACCTTTGCCTCTCTTATTGACATTTGAACACATTGGTCTCTCTTATTGACCTTTCAACAGACAGTCTTTCTTATTGAACATTGAACAACATTGGCCTATCTTATTGACCTTTCAACAGAACATACTTTCTTATGACTTTTAGCTACCTTGTAAGTCCTTTCAATTTCATTTCAATTTCACTTCGATTCAATTTCGATTCAATTTGCCTCTCTTATTGACATTTGAACACATTGGTCTCTCTTATTGACCTTTCAACAGACAGTCTTTCTTATTGAACGTTCAACAACATTGGCCTATCTTATTGACCTTTCAACAGAACAGACTTTCTTATGACTTTTAACTAACTTGTAAGTCCTTTCAATTTCATTTAGATTCCACTTCGATTCAATGTCGATTCAATATCGATTCAGTGTCGATTCAGTGTCGATTCAGTTTCGATTCAGTTTCGATTCAGTTTCGATTCAGTTTCGATTCAGTTTCGATTCAGTTTCGATTCAGTTTCGATTCAGTTTCGATTCAGTTTCGATTCAGTTTCGATTCAGTTTCGATTCAGTTTCGATTCAGTTTCGATTCAGTTTCGATTCAGTTTCGATTCAGTTTCGATTCAGTTTCGATTCAGTTTCGATTCAGTTTCGATTCAGTTTCGATTCAGTTTCGATTCAGTTTCGATTCAGTTTCGATTCAGTTTCGATTCAGTTTCGATTCAGTTTCGATTCAGTTTCGATTCAGTTTCGATTCAGTTTCGATTCAGTTTCGATTCAGTTTCGATTCAGTTTCGATTCAGTTTCGATTCAGTTTCGATTCAGTTTCGATTCAGTTTCTAACAGCATTGACACATGTTGATTTCGATGATGATTCTATATGAGTTGGGAAATGAACTGGTTTTTGTTCTTCGATATATTTGGGGTATCTTTAGGTCTTTTTGGGTCCACTGCGATATATTTCGACCATTTGCATTGTTTAGTCCACCAAAGTACTTTAACAGATATTCTAATTGAACATTTTGAATTTTTTCTAATTTTTCTGTTTTGATAAACGGAACGTTAGACTACTAATAGCCTGGGACAAATCTTAACGGAATACAACTCCATCGTTGGCACTGAATATACGTATTATTACGAAAGGACGAAATCCAAGCGGACAATAAAATTGTCGCCTACTTCAATATAGAACGAGCCGGATAGGGATCGCTATAAAAACCGATATTGTGTAAATAGTTTGGAGGATAATTACATATTTTTAGTAATTGCTCTCATTTCCGTGGCCCAAATTCGTTGAGTGACATTATAACCGTAATTTAAGTGAAATTTCTTTTAAGGTTATTTGCATAGATTTATCCCAAGCCTTAGTGTCTTCTCTTATAATCATGACTATAAGTTACATCCCGGCGGGCTGGGAGACGCTCCCCATCTGTCCTAGACTTCAGACCTATAGGCATACTTAGCTGAGACCTGGTGCAAATTACATATTTACCAAGCCTTTTGAGTGTAAATGGTTCCTGGATCCCTTTGAGATTCATATGGATTCGAATTATATTTACATTTTAAATACAAAAGCAAAGAAATATTTTCAATATTATTTAAATATTAAAAGTAATCAAAACGAAGTTCGATAGATCTCAAGGGCGTATTTAAAAACAGTCTTACTTTCCTCTCTGTCTCTTAACCTATACGGCCAATATCAAGTCCACAGCTGGATGTCTCACCAATCATCAATAACACATTAATTCGTGGAAATAGGTTTTCAGACATTCAGGGAATGAGACGTCATCGGCCGAACCGACTGCACAGCGTCGGTCGAGGGTCGCGACCGAACTTGCCAAATATTATAGGTTAGGAGACAAAGAGATTAAAAAATATTTTTAAATCAGTATTCTTCTCTGTTCCTTGACATTGATAAGATATTGCATTATTTTAATAAGATTCAAGCTGGTTAATACTTCTCTAAAGATAATATGTTGTTTACGTCCCTCCTTTTAAAAACTTATTTAACATTTGTATGTGATAAAAGGAATGAATATGTATTGTATAGTTTTGAAATTATTATTATACCTATTTCGAGAATATGCGGTTGAAATTGTTGCTTATTATTGTTATAAAAAAGTATTTATAGTGTAAATGACGGATATGTAAATAACAGGAAAAATTGTGTAGCTCAAAGTACATACATACGAATAAACTAATGTGATCTACATGTATGATGTTTCATTTGTAACTGGCCCTTTAGAATATGAACACCCAATGATCCCTTATTTTACCTCCAAGGGGAACATTTCACTATAGCACCAAAACATGTCATTATTAGTTTTAAACCATCACGCTAAATACCAGTCTTCATACTACTGACTACAAAAACAAAATAATTCCCAAACAAATTTTCACCCCCTAATTCACCCCCTTTATAACATTTAACAGGTACATTTCCAAAATCAAGTAGAAGATGGCAGCAGCCTCTACCTGCGTAACAACAACATCTTACGACTATCACTGAGTGATTATGGAAAAGGTGCTCATGGAAGAACTCAAAAAGACATGATGATGATAAATGATTATGTAAATTACATGACTAATACATAACTAATTGCCCGTGACTTCGTCTGCGTGGACTTCATACATGGTCCCACTGTAACACTTTTTACTGTAATATTAATTAACGCGTTCAAAAAGAACTAAGAAACCGACATCTACATCCCTACAGTCTACCGCACTCATTCCTAAAATATTCACCCTTAGAGGTGGAATTATCTGGGTACATACGTATGATTTGTTTTTTATTGATTTTCTCAAAAAAGCCTGAATCAATTTTGATGAAATATGTGGGACCACCTCTGATGTATACCAAACAAAAAAAGAATAATCAAACCCGATTCATAATTGGGACCTCATTCTGGGAGGAAATTATTCAGGAGATGGGCAGCAGCTACCTACGTTATATCTTACTGCGCGTAAGCGTGTTATCCCATCAAAAACAATACTTGTCAAAAAAACCAAGTCTCGCAACTCAGTTGTTCTTCGGTAAAAAGTTGTGAGATCCATGTAATACCAAGTCGGTTATTAATTTATTCAGTCTCTACTTAAGCGACTTTCTGTCTTAATACGTCCAGTCTCTAAGACCACGATCGTGGTCCATAACAATTGAAAATCAATTGTGTCTGGAATCTCCGTACTCGAAGCATTAAGTTGTTACGTAATAATTAACAGCATCTTATAGTGACGCATATCAATATTAAAATTCTTTAATGTTTTATATAAATATATTCAGACTTGGCCAGTCTTCTAGTTTTATCCACAACGAAGTTACAGGGGGTCGAAAATGGTCTGAATTGCTTCGAGAAAAGGATGGTACGGCCGTGACGCTTTTTTGCTCGACTTGGTGGGGGCACTGCCGTGCCCCCAGATGATTCCGTCAATTCGGCAAAGTAAATTTTGATGAGACGATCTGTGGGAGAGGTTCATGTCCAATAGTGGACTTAAGCATTAATTATGACACACTTTTAAGACCAGAAAATCACAAATAAATGCATGATTTTATGGGAATACGTTTGAATAAATATCAAAAATGACGTGGATTAATTTGGTTAAGTTTGCGTTGGTTGTTTTCTCAATTCTCAACCCTCTTTTTTCTCTTCATCTTCTCAGTAAGCAGGTCCGATAAAGAACAACCGTAAGCACGTTTTGAGTTAAAAACTTTTGAAACCAAACAAAGTAAAACTAGAAAAGCTTCAACGTATCTGATTACGGAATGGAAACGGGAAAAAGTTTTGAAACACTGTAGAAGCGGATTCGGAAACTATGGGTACAGTTCCCGTTCAACTATTATTTCAACACAAACAGACATCTTTAACTCTTAAATAGACTGTTTAAAGAAATGAGACTGTTAAGGTTGCTCGCAATCTTGCACTACTTGTATTTGAGAATGCTTGAATTTTTAATAAAACTTCCTGCTAGTGGCCTTTAAAAATTTGTAATACATTATCTTTCACTTGGTAGGTATACATATAGAGTATACACGGTCTGCAAAATGAACTAGTGTACCACCCACAACTTTTTTCGATAAAAGAAGTATTTTTAGAGTTCCGAAGAGCCAAACACAACAAAATAATGGTTTAATCTTTTATTAAACCTACATTTAGATAACATGGCAAGGAGGATTACCACCAAAAAGCGTGGGGAATGGAAACGGGAAAAAGTTTTGAAACACTGTAGAAGCGGATTCGGAAACTATGGGTACAGTTCCCGTTCAACTATTATTTCAACACAAACAGACATCTTTAACTCTTAAATAGACTGTTTAAAGAAATGAGACTGTTAAGGTTGCTCGCAATCTTGCACTACTTGTATTTGAGAATGCTTGAATTTTTAATAAAACTTCCTGCTAGTGGCCTTTAAAAATTTGTAATACATTATCTTTCACTTGGTAGGTATACATATAGAGTATACACGGTCTGCAAAATGAACTAGTGTACCACCCACAACTTTTTTCGATAAAAGAAGTATTTTTAGAGTTCCGAAGAGCCAAACACAACAAAATAATGGTTTAATCTTTTATTAAACCTACATTTAGATAACATGGCAAGGAGGATTACCACCAAAAAGCGTGGTGACTTTCCCTCCTCGTGGAAAGTCTTTATGAGCAGCTGTTGTTGATGATAAATCTTAAAAAGTCGTTTACATCATAACCAATACAAATAAATTATAGAACTACCACGCACCACCTACATAAAATGAGCCCATCACAAATTCAAACAAAATTCAATCATATTATTACTAAACATGTGCAAAAAGTACGTCATAAGTTGTGAATGTGTCGGTTGAATCGGTACCTATTACAAGGTCGGAACGTGCCGCGAGCTCCGCAGCGGAGATTTGGATGTACGAGGGCCCTCCCACAACTTTGATTAATTAACCATGTTCTACTAAACTAGGGTGGTGGTGCGGTCCCGATCATGCGGCTATACTTGGCACGCCTTTCAAAATCATATCACACAGTCTGTCATCACATCTTTGGCACACGCCACGAGTCCACTGACAATTCTTTTGCTAAATGTGATTATCTGATACAAATACTATAGTGCTGATGCCCCTGGCTTTAGGGCCGTTGGATGATAAGCGTGCGCACCCAAAAGCCTCAACCTATAAGGCACCTGGTCTTTTACCTTTCATGCTGCGCTGTTAAGCGGCAGACTTAGAATCGAACCTGGGACCTCTAGACTGTTATTCCAAGCATGTAGCCATTAGGCTACCGATTCGGGTCTACCGAGTCGTGTGGTAAATCCTATAAATTTCACCAAGATTGGAAGTGACGTTAAAGCGTGAATTTGTAACAAACTCACGTTCTCATTTAATATATACCGCCTAATTACTTGTATAATGTTACAAGGGAAAATCACTGATTTAATGAACTTTTAAAACCTTATTCACTCACCGTGTGTAAAAGTTTTACGTTAAGAATGATACTGTAACATGTTGTTTATATTGGTAGATGATGCTATGCTTCTAGGATGATGCTACACTCTGTAATATTTTCCTACCTTTTACGACACACTTGGGATACACGGCCAAAAAATATTTAGTCGGTATGTGCCCCAATTCTCTGTTCAAAAAGTTGATCTAAGTTCAATCGGGACGGGCAACGCAATAATATAGTGTTCCAATGTCTTCTTACTGCTGTCTACAACCCGCTAAAAACAACCAAAATTGTTCAAGTGTTCGTCTAGCCTATTTAAAGAGGGAAGAACCGCTGTTTTACCATGGTTTTACCCGACTGAGCCAGAACGAGGGTTATGTTTTTCGAGAGTATGTATGTATTTGTTTGGCACGCTCTGCGACCTGAACGGCTCGATGAATTTTAACTTGAGAAGTTGTCCTTAGATTTTTATTTACTGTGAGAGTGACACTGTGTATATCAAAATCATAAAAAGTCAAAACAAATTACGCAGACGGGTTTTAAAAAAAATACTCTTGGTTCACTTGTTTCTAGATGACTTTAAAAATCATGCGGCATAAATCTTGTCTCTGTATCCCTTCTTCTTCTACTCAAATCTTCTTATGTACCTGTCCAAACCATAGACTACGTGCATGCAAAATTTCATCAATATCAGTTGAGTTTTAAGCGTGTAAAGGTGACAAAAATACAAAAAATAGAGAGTTGCTATTAGTGTGATGTTATGTTAGTCGATGTGTAGTGGTTGTAGTTTTGTAATCGCTTCTGAAGTTGATTGTGAAACTGTGATATATTGCTTCTACTCGTACATTCGATGGCGAAAATATTCGTCCCTAAAATTGCCAGCTAAAAATGGATATCGCTATAACTCCGTTATACGGGACGTCCTCCGGGAAAACGAACGTAACGAAGCCATGAAATTAGTGGATTCAGTTTTCGGTTTCCCTACCCAAAGTGTGTCCGTCTGTCACAAGGATGTATCTTTTGAACCATAATAGGAAGACACTTCGATTTTTTTGTAGGATTGGGTATTGGGTTAGTGTGGCATCAGTAACAACAAAATTAAACATTTAATTTGTAACAGGACCTATAATTATAGAACTATTGTTAATTACTAGTATACAGGTATTGAAATCAATGTTTTTGTTGAAATTAGAAAAGAAACATGCCTTGTGAATATGGCGACTCAGGGAAAATTATCGGGAAAAAGCTGAACCAATGTCACAGAATTAAAATAGTACCTTTTACAGAACGGAAGTTCACCACCTGAAAGTAACCCACACAAGGATCGGTAATATGGTGCGAGCGTATCCACTCACACGCGAGCGCGTATACAAACGTCATCTATTCGATGTATGGGAGTAGGAACCAATATCACGGCATTTGTTTTAAGTGTCAGCCTGTGACAATGTATCACCATTCCGACGTAGTGATATGGCACATGAAACTGTTGGGTGTAAAATTTTATTCAACAGTGGACTTGGTGTCATCAACAGCCTATATATGTCCCCACTGCAGGGGCTCAGGCCTACTCTCCTACAGAGAGTGTATGGGACATAGTCCACCACGCGGGCCCAGTGCGGATTGGCGGACTTCACATGCCTGTTCAAGACATGCAGGTTTCCTCACGATGTTTTCCTTCACCGTTAAGCAATCGGATAATGTACTTGAATTGAAAAACAACTGATAGGTATTCGGCTGGATTCGAACCCGGAAACCTCAGATTGAGAGTCCCGCGCCTTATCCAATGCACCACCGACGCTTTTACTTGGAACGCATAATAAAATTACTAAGTAACGGAAACTTAAATAGAAGAATGAGTTTAAAATGGTCAAGGAATCACTCGCCATCATGCCGCCAAACGGCGAAGAATGCGAGCGCTAATGAAATCGGAGATAACCTCAATAGCCCATTAAAGAATTTATGAAGGGAGAGAAAACATGGATGGCCGTATGCAGCCCATCGCATGTCGACCGGCCATTAGCTGACTGCACACTGTCTGCATGCAGTGGTTACACGGCGCTGCATAATGTGGCACGTGTAGCTGAATTCTGAAACTACAATATTTTACACGTAATAAAATAAAATTAATGTTTTTATGACAATAAAACTTAGTTAAACGATCGAACGTGGATCAAAACAAAATCGCCTCATGTCTGATATAGTAAAATGGAATAGGTGGAGTTGCGAAGTTTACAGTGAGAGAAAAAATTGTGGGCGTGAAATAAATTTAACGTACAATTTGAAGTACGTAATATAGTTGTGTAGTAATCGTAAAATATATGCTCATTTACTGTTCAAACAATCCGGTTCAAACAATTCAAAAAATACGGTTAAAATAGAACTTGCGACAATGTTAAAAACCATACGCGAATTAATCATAATAACTCTACCAAACAAAAAAGAACCATCAAAATTAATTCATAATTGGCGGAGTTATCGCGTAACATACATACATACCAAAAATACAGTTTAATTGAGTACCTCCTCCTTTTTTGAAGCCGGTTTAAAAAGAAGTATATTAGTCATCCTAAATTTGATCACATACTTTGTTGCAATAGGTAGGTTACGCATAGATAAAAGCATAGATCATTATAAAAGAATGCTATTTAAAAAAATATATAATAAGTGTTGCCAGCAGCAGCAGAGAAACGCTATATATCGTTGATCATCTTGTTTTATCTTTCATTGAGTCAGCCACGGCCTTTCTCGTTCTAAACTTAAAGTCGATATATAACAAGCATGGAGTTAACCAGATAATGGCATGTTCTCCCCTGTGACGCGATAACGTGACAGTGAAAGCCAAGTCTCTATGGACCACTTAGAGCGCATTGAGCTTCCGACTACAGTAAAGTTGATCCTACACAGAGCAATCTATACGTATGTACCTACTGTACTCACATATATATACTTACTTTAGATATGTAGAAATTTCTTACTATAAAGTAGCAAGTTGTTGCATCTATCAATTTCTAAGGAAAATAATATTGGTACACTCGTGAAAATATTATGGTAAAATTAAAACAAATCATAAGTAGCTGCTATTTTTCATGAACAACTTGATGATCATCTTGAAATACGGTTCAGCCGCTGATTAGTCGTTCTTTATTTACCTACGACCGGGTTAAGGTCGCGGGGAGTCGCTGGATGCAAGTGGCTCGGGACCGGTCAATGTGTCATACCATGAAGGAGGCCTATGTCCAGCAGTGGACCTTTCCCGGCTGATGATGATGATGACATCCAAAATACTGTTTTCCTTTTCTTATATGAAATCTATCAATATCATCCCTCCCCTAGACTTATTATGCTAAAAAATATGACTCGGCTGTACTTTACAAATGTATAAATGTAATACTATCACATGTATATCTACTTTATATATTCCGTAATGAGTATGTACACGTACATACACTCAGACAATTCAACAGGACACACTCTTTGTGGTAAACAACTTTGCACTCAAAACAATTTCAAACCAAGGTCAAGTCTGCTCTGACCCTTGGAGACTTTGGCCGACTCCAGTTGTAAGGTAGTTAAAGCTTTAACGTTTTGTAGATATTTCGATACATTCTGAAATAGGTTGGATTATACTTTGTTCCAAACAAATTTTGCTTCTACTTTATAGTGGCGTTGACGTGCCAATTAAAATTTATTGATAAATCATTGGATGGTTGGAACCTAGGGAGTTGCAGCTGGTCCACTGATCACACACCGCAACTGGTGATCAACTAGCTTTTTAGTTCAATTGATATATTTTGGAAGTAACGAAGTAATTTAATGATAGATTAAAGATTTTCGGGAAAAACATAGTAATCAAAGGTTTTTTTATGGAAACGGAGAATACAAAAACCTATCTTTTAGAATGCATCTATCTTTTTAGATTTTCTTTGGATTCTTAACGCAATCAAATTCTTACGCAAAAACATTTAGACCCTTATTTCCGGTAAGAATTTTATTACTTTTTCTCGTATTTATATCCACTTATAAGGTTAAATTATGACTTAAGTAAGTATTTTGTGTCAAGATTGCTTTAAAAGTTAGCTAGTATAATGTAACCTAAATCATAAAACAAAACAAAAAACGAATATCATCAATCAATAACTGTAATCCTCGATTGAAATTTGTCACCGCTGACAGTCGCCAGGTGGATAGGAATGTCTTCCAATAATATCCTATTCATCAAAATACACGTATGAAGTGAAGAACTACATACATACAAAGCCTGCTAAAATCAGAGCCCATTTTGGTTTCACGGTAGTCAGGTGAAATTCAAAGTCAAGCACTATCAAGCCCTTTAAGTGCAAACGTTCAGACATACTACCATATCATTGAGATTCCACATAGAACATAGAACCGTTTGGTATTCAAACTAGTCGACATTAGCTGCCTATCACAATTAGCGGTGTTTGTCAATGTCAACTCGACATAAATGTATTAATGAGGCGAGGGACGATTTGTATTACAACTGGATCTTAGAGTTTCGATCCCCTACCGCGAACTCTGCTTGCAAGTTGTCCAGCGAGTGGTTAATTGCCCGACTACAACGAAGCCAAAAGAAGATGCTGATCTGTTCCCTCACGCCTAAACCAGGCCGTATTTACACCGGCCGGTCACAATAACGCCGCATTAAATGCAACATGGCGGCTTATAGCAGCCATTTTGTGTTGCCCACAAAAAATCAATTTCAGGATAAATAACGTGTCAAATATGTGGTTTCTAATAGAAGGACTTGATGATTACTTTCCGTAAATACATATACAATACATATGTGTATAACAAGTTTTCATTAAAAGCTTTTATTTAACTTGTTTTATAATAAGGCTAATAAGTTTCGTGCCATAGTCGAGTTTTAGTTTTTCAATCTTCTTTTTAATTATTAAAGTCTGTTATCATTATTTTTACATTCATTTCTGCCTGAAAAATCGCAATGGGATAACCATTTTCATCAGGAAGAACTAAAACTTTTAATTTTATTTTCACACGAAGTCTGAAAAATAGACTACATATTTACAAGTTTTATCAGAATCTGTTAACGTAGTAGTAGGATAATTTTTTGTGAACTGCACTCATTGCCTTATTCGCCACTCTTTGAGGTAAAGTATTTCCGTTGAATTTAAACAGATCCACCCAGAAATCAGAAAAAATCAAACAAAATCAACATACAATGGAACTGAGATCCCCATTTTCTTTGACTTGAAGAGTAAGTCATAAAAACTCCGCCGCACACTAAATGCGATGTGTGCTCTTAAAATTGTATTCATGTCGACCCCTGGAGTAATATGAGGATATCAGCATGTCTAAATCAGTCTATAAAATGAGTCGATCTGCATTTTTATTACCATTTTCGAAAAACGTGTCGATAGTAATCGTTTGCGAGCTCCTATCGGTTGTGAGTCACCCAATCCCCTCATGTAATGCACCCGCGTGTCTCCGTCTGCCCTTTATAAGGAACCCGAGGGGGCATTAGAATGGGAAATGCCTGGAAATGGCTCACGCCATTGTTGCACAACCCTAAGGGGAGATATTCGGGCCCCATCTCTACATCTATTTGCATCGATGTTTATGTAGTGTGGGAAGTCAAAACAAATCGATTTGTTGCCCCCGGGTTTACTCAATCGAATACAGAAAAGCATTGAGTGGAAAACGTAAATATTATCTTTAAAAATTAAATGAGGTTCCTCCGCGCTTTCAGTATAGATAAATTCTGTTGGAGGAGAGTTTGAAGAAACACAGTTTTGTTTTGTAATATATGAAAATGAAACCTTATCACGTTGTAACTAGAATACGTTTTGTTAGGTTTCTGATGAATCGTTTTGAAGGCTTTTAACTCCTGACACAAAAAGAGGGGTGTTATAAGTTTGATGCCAATGTATGACTTTGTCTGTGGCATCGTATCGGATGAACCGATTTTGATGAGGTTTTTTACGTGAAAGCAAGTTTCCTTGGTGGTGGTTCTTTGCTATATTTGGTACAAATCTAGAGTATCAGTTGGTGTTAAGTATTTTTGTAATAAAAAAGCGTAATAAGCGTAAATTATTGTATAAGGATTTTTATATTTTAATACTTGTTACCTTCGAAGTTATAGGGCTATCTAGTGATTCCAAGAAAAATGACAGCAACGAGAGTCCCAGCAAGATGTAACTTTAGAGATTTTTCGATCAATTTTCAAATCAAAACTTTCCTTTTGTACATACACAGACAACTTTTCAGCAACCAGCTCTGGATTGTCGGTGTATCACTGAAAGTTTGAGATTAAATATATAAGTTAAATATGAATTCTGTTTGATGCCACAGTAAAGTAAATGTTTAACATATATATATTTTTAACATCAAAGGTAACCACAACATTCTCATTACAAAAGCCGAACGGATCATCAAATGTATGTGTAGTCACTTAATAGCCTAAGTATGAGCTGGGTTGAGGCACTCGCAGATATAGGAAGGCGAGAAGTAATCACGCCAAACCCAAATATTTTACAGAAAGGCCTGTCCTGAGACCTTAAGTACAAAGTAAAGGCAGTTGCAAACTTGAGTTGACCTCTCCCTTACCTAACTAGATTAATGAATATCTATGGGTTTTGTTTCCTCAGTTGTATTACTTTACTTTGCTCGGTAAAGTTCAATAATTCGCTCGTTCACAAGTTACTTGGGATGGGGCATTACGACGCCATGCTAGTTTCGCTAGTTTACAAATCGATTCGCTTTTGAAACTATGCCTTCCAAAAGCAAAAAGGCTGTGTTTCGTAAATGTCAGCAGGACACGCTTTTTGTAGCACAATTGATTCGCACTACTCCTTTATCTTAACTAATAGTAAGTGACTATAAAGCTGTTTAATGGAAAAGAGCCAACCTAAAGTCTTCGAGTTGATGCCGCGGTTTTCTTTAACGTAAAACTGCAGTAGTGACTGCTATGCAAGTGGATGCCTAGTATTTGGTAATCAAACAAACGATCGAGAAAGATTTCTGATATATTTAATTTAGAAGCAGTAAGCACACGTTTTACTGTGACAGGTTACAAAAGAATAAGTAGCGCCACCATGCGGCTGTATTGAACAACTATTGAAGTACGTTTACAAAGCTACTTACTCATTTTGTTATAATAATGTTTACAGACACACCTTTAAATTTATAATCTACCTAACACCTAGTAGACCACCACCAGTAAAGTTAGTAACACCATTTAAAGCCCAAGAACGGCTAAACTGATTTTATTTGTCTTCGCTCCAAATACATATTAAAACATGGGATAAATTCAAAGAAAAAGAAAAAACTGTAGTTGAACGAACGGAAAAGGATTTTATGACAATCGGACAAGGTGCTCCTAGGGATAACTCCTCAAGTTGTAATAATTCGTCGTAGTTCTCGTCCTAATTCCAAGCTAATCCGTTTGTAAGATTGACAATGTGGTAAAGGTCGTTGGGAGTTACAGAATGCTAGCGGATCGGTTAGTGTGCCGGACCTAAGTCCAGTTGTGGACGTTTCCCGGCTCATGATGATATCATCAAAAATACATACATATGTCTGTTACAAAAGACACGTTCCGCGAATGTATGGAGCCAAGGCCTGGTCTTGTACACTTACAATTTTAAAAGGCCATTAATTTATAAAAAATTGATTTGGTTACTATTTTTGTATTATTTCGGTTTAGTTTATTTGTACAAAAACATGTAAAACGCAAGAAGGTAAGACTTTATGTTAGAAACAAAAATGGCGTCAATGAAATTACATTTGACGCTGTCACTTAGACCCAAAGAATGATTTTGTACAGTTAAAAAAAATGCAAAAATGTAATTTTAGTATTTTTATACATATTTATATTATTACTAGATTTTTTAAATAGTATACAAGTGCAGGCCGAATTTGAAATATCTCTTTGCAAGTTCTTAGCACACGTGGTTTGGACTGGACGATAATAGACGTCCATCTACCAGCCACCATTTAGCCGAGCTTGATTTCTTCAAAAAATACGAAAGAAAAAATAAAGAAGTCAACCGAAATAATGTAATTAGATAAAATAGATAAAATTTCAATTTACGTGGAAAGCAATAATTTTCTCTAACGGGGAAATAAGTTATGAAAATGTAAAAGCATTAAAACACGGTCCAGCGGGAGTTTGGCAAGATTGTAATGGTTCCGCACATCGGGTAAAATTATGACTTACGTATTATGGTACATTTTCTGCAAGCATTTATTCAAGAACTACATCAACCCATAGATTTTATGAATTTTGAAAGAAAATGCTCACATTTTCAATCAATCTCCAGATAATGCGTACGTGAGTCTGAGGACTCTCATTACAGTACATTGGAGCTGTGTAAGCGGAACAATCAAACAAACTTACTCATATCCAAATTTCGTATTAGTAATAGAGTTCCACTAAAATTTTTATGTATATTGTATTGACGCCTTATCTCGCGACGCAGTTGTTTTTAAAAATACTTTCCTTCTGCCTCCAATCCGGGTTAATTAGCTCCGTGACTATTTCAAACTTCAAGTTCCTATGTCAAATAGTTGCAAGGGTTACTTACTGGCATAAAAGTTTCGTTTTGCCGTGAGAAAGTTTCAGCTCTCCGCGTTTTCGGAATTAAGTTTTTTTGCTTGAAATTTTTACATGAATTAGTGCTACATGACTCTTGTTGTAGCAAGAAACTGACAGAGGAATGCAAATTTTGCCAGACTTGAAGCAGAAGTAATTTGTATTTACCCTTAAGACAGAATAAAATAAGTATTTGCTATCAAACTTCGTAGTATGATTAACAAGCTCCATGTCTTTCTAATAATGATGACTTTGTCAAAATAATGATTAAATTTAAGACTATGTGGTATTATTATTACTTGCTGAGACGCCCATTAAATGGTATATTAGTTTATTGTTAATTCTTATTCTAGACCTAAAAATGACTCAAACAATTGACTTACGTATGCTAGCCACTCCAGTAATTGTATCATTTATCAAAGGAAATCATAATAAGATCAATCAGAGAATCATATAGAATAAGAAAAATCATAATAATAATCAGAATCATCAATAATCATAATATCACAAGGAATCATAATTCCACTAGATAAAATATCCTATTTCGCATATATCGTGAGTTGTATTTCTATTTTCTATTACGGAACCCTGGAACACTAAAACCGTGCTTCAAGTGTCAATATCACTTTAAACATGTTCCAAAGTGTAAAACTCGCGGGGACGTCGTAAAGCTCCGGGCAATGATAATTTTATGGCGAAAATAAAACAAGCAGTGAGCCGGGTAATTCCCTGATAGCATCTACGTAATGCAAACGTTCATAATGTTTATGTCATGATTAAAGGTGGAACACTCTAACCGAGCGAGCGGGGGATATGTCGTGACTCTTTCTGACTTTCAGATTAGATTAGAACAGATTCATGGATAAAGTCACGGGCTGCAAAAACATTTCCTGATTCGTTCGCATCTTTTAGGGTTTTGAATCAAAATGTCAATAAAGGAACCTTAATCGTGTGACATCATCCACACTTCTGTTGGTCTGCTGCTTATCTCAGCAACCACGAACGCTTTTGATTTGTTTTGATTTATTACATACTTGCGAACTTTTGTTGACAGCAAAATTCAAAAATTAATATCCTTTTTTAATTATAGAAAAACAAGGGACCGAATACCCATTCTCTTTTGGAATGGCCTATTTCAGTATTGTAAAAACGTTTTTTTTTCTCGAATTGTAAAACGAGACGACTAAAGAAAAATTCTGGAGAAATAAACACAATAATTGACATTTAATTAACTCTAACAACTAACTTACAACACATTAGGAAAAAAAAATTAAAGTGCGCTGACCGATGATGCCTCTGCTAATTGTATTCATTGATCTAGTAAAACTAAATGGATATATGTACGAGTAACTAAATTATCACACTTAGTTATTAAATATAATTATTATTACTAAAAAGCGGGCGGATTTAGATAACATGGACGGATCATAGTAGGTAAACTTGCTTTGGCTATTCCCTGTATTTCTGCAGTTCAGGCAGACCACCACATAAGTTCTCTAGCGGTGACATTGGCACAGATGTGCTAGCAAGACGATAGAAGGTTGCCAAACCGCTACAAGCTATGTTTAAGCCCAGTTGCCTTACAAGCGTTAGGTACTTTAAAGCCTAAGTTCTATAAAAGTTAGCTATGAAATGCAAATTCTTCAATTACTTTATTGGTAATTTGAGAACATTAAATTCTAATTCTTGATTTGAATATAATCCTGAGAAGAAATTCAAAGGTGAGTGTGAAGTCAACCAATCCGCACTGGGGCCGCATGGTGGACTATGTCCCATACACTCTCTGTAGGAGAGTAGGCCTGAGCCCCTGCAGTGGGGACGTGTATAGGCTGTTGATGATGATATGACAATAAGTCTGATACCACTTTAGTAAGCGCCGTTTTTCTTACTGGCTAATTATGACAATATTCATCAGCAGCAGGCAAGGAAATATCAACTGGGTCCACAATTGCGCAACATGCGCAATTGTGTCCTTAGCAAAAATTGACGGCCTTTCCATTATATGAAGTGAACAGGTATAGTCCCATTGTGGAATAAAATCACCATAAAGTTTATAGAGATGACTTATTCATTCCCATTTGACCATAAATACAAGCTTTCCAGTCCACTGTGCCTAGACAATGCCCCGGCTCGGTGCTAATTTACTTAATGCTGTGTTCATGTGCAGCCCTGAAGGGCTATTAGCTGCTTAATTTCCTTTACATCCTCGCGGTTAATATCCGAGCCACCTAAAATAATCAACGGCCCTTTATAGTACTTCAGTTTTGGTACAAATGCTTTTATTTTTATTTTATGTTTTAGTTGAATGTTAAATAAGGCTCTTGTAATGTGAATAGTTTCCGACAATACATTTTACATTCTGCTTATTAATTCTAATTACTTTCTAAATTATATAAGCTCTGACATAATAACTGACTAACTGATAATGAAAATTATATTCTACTTCTTCGCTGTTTCTTTACTTACTTCCTTACTTACTTCATCATCAGCCACTGCTGGACATAGGCCTCCTTCATGGTACGCCACATCGACCGGTCCCGAGCCACCTGCATCCAGCGACTCTAACCAGGTCGTCGGTCCATCTAGTAGAGGGGTAGGTTACTTACTTAGTCAATCAATAATAATCATCATCAATTATACTTGTTGTTTTAGTGAAACACACTTTTGTCATTATCTACCGGGAAAAGTCATGTATGCCTCCTCCATTACCGGTCCCAAACCACTCGTAAGTAAACTTGATGACTTGGAGTTATAAAATCATTTAATGGCATGAAACACTTGTGACATTTTTAACCGACTTCAAAAAAGGAGGTAATCAATTCGACCTATATAATATTTCCATAACTGCCCAGTTTTCGTATATGTTAGTCTATATCAAGTGTGCTAAATTTCAAAAGTGCATGTATGTATATTTGTATGTTTGTCCTCGCATATCTCCGGAACTACAAGTTTGATTTCAACAATCCTTTTTTTGAACTAGGTATTGTTCAACTTAAGGAAGACTGCAAGTTTCATCAAAATCGGTTCAGTAGTTTTTGAGATAGGGAATTTTAGTATGTATTAGTTAAGTGACGAAAAGGCCGTATAAATAAGGAAGTGTGCTCACCCAGAAGCTTTTTTATTTATTTATTTAGAGACACCAACAAGTTACATTCCAAATACATACAAAATACAAACTTACACAACTAATTACTAAAAATGTTAACTTAATTATAGGTATCCACAGCTTACACAAAAATTCACGTTAAAAAGAATGACAGTCAAAAATAGAAGTACAGAAATATAGAATTATAATGTTTTTACACTTGGGATTAATTTTTGTGAAGCGATAGCTACTTTATATTTATTTGCCAGGTCAACATTGAAAAATACCCTACCTCGGAAACCAAACCCGCGACATTCAGTAGGTAGTACTGCGTGTAGATCCTTGTCGCTGTCTTGTCGTCTATTCATTGACGCAACACGATTTTTAACAATGAAGCTTGGAGCGATACAAACAAGTATCTCCCCTTATCTCCAACTTGCAAGAGACGAGCGCGGAAGCGCTGTTACAGAAACGTTTGAACTATCTCCAACGCAGAGATGAATCAAATGATTATGTGCCGACATCGAGCTCGAATGCCGCGACGCAAAATATTAAACTTTGCTTTTGGTAGCACTGTACAAGATCGAGCAAAAACAGGCCTAACATTTCTGTTTTTAAGGTTCCGAACATCAGGTAAAGAAAACAGCTATGTGGGAGTATAACTCGTGTATCTCGAAAATAAACTTACGTATGTACCTAGAAATAAAGTTCCTTTTCCCGACCGCATAACTATGTTTGTCAGGATTTTTCATGATTTCTCAAAAACTGTACCAAACAGAATCACCGCGTAGGTTTTCCTGAATATTTCAATAGCGGATTTCATTCGCTTGCCGTAAATAATACACTAACAAAATAAGATGCATGTAAGTATGTATGTAAGTACGCAATGTGCGCTACTCCCTTAAACATTCATTTCATACAGACACTTTCAAACAACAATCTATGACAGTGCATGTTAGAACGAGGCCCACAATTCGTGGTAAGTAGTTATTTCATGGAATCATCTTCATGCTCGAGCAGTTTCGAATAGGCGTGTTAACTTTGGTCCAATCTGTCTCCGTCCATTGCCTTCCGGCACGTCAAGGGCAAACCAATGAAGATCAATATTCAGACTGAACAGTTTCTGTTGAGCTGGAATTCAACAGGTCCCTTTGTGTCTGTGCGTTAATATACAACCCGTTCACTATAAGTTTGGACCTGGTGTCGATGACGTCACTGCAAACGCGGGGAAACGGGAGAGCCATCACATTCTAGCGAGGTCCATTATATATTATACATCCAGAGAGCTGAATGAAAATCATCATCATTTTTTTAAATTAATTAGCCTGGCCAACCAATACAATAGCAGCTGTGTTTCGTTAATGAAAGTTAAAATTAACACTGCCTTATTCAGTCTTAGGCTTTCTAGGTGAACATCTTACGATCCTATTTATTTTTTGTTACTGCATGTCAGTATGTTGGCAAATCCAAAACTATCTAGCTAGTTAACAATGAACACAAAGAAAAAATTAAACAGATTTCTGTGTATATTTATCATGTGTGTTTTTATACCACGATATTAAGAAGTAGTAGTCCTAAAATAATATGCATAGTTCTTTAAATAGTCTGATTAATTCAAACCATGTTATTAAAATGTATAACAATGTAAAAAAAAACATGATCCTAAAGTTGGAATGTGAGAAACTAAAATTTTCCGGCGGTCATCATACGTACCATGTTCCTTGCAAGTAAGCTTACATTTCTGTATGAAACTCAATTGCAAGCCATTTGAAATAAAATCGATGCGGGAAATACCAACATGTTGGTGTAAGCGAAAAAAAAAAACTATGTTGTTACAACTACGTCTCTTAGTAGCGGAGGGAAACTAAAATCCTCTTTGCGGGGCCGAGCGAGCGGAATAAGCAAGGAAATGTATGAGTAGTGCCATAATGTTGAGAAATAAGCAAAAATGGTGAATAAAGAGGAAAAGGTTTGGCTGGCGGAAGACATGAAAATCTGTGTTTGTTAAATTATCCTTTCTTTTATCATCCAATTTTGAAATAAGAAGAGTGTATTGTACTTGCGGAATGTTTATAGCATACCACGGAGCATCTTGGACATATTCTTCATCAGTCGACGTTTTTGGGTGATCATAATTATCATTCGCCTTGACTTATCCCAATTATCAAAAGGGGTCGTCTACATAAGCAACACATATCCAATATATCCAAGGCATTCGCGTAGGGTGGCCTATTGCCGGATTGCTGGATTGTATCCTATTGCCGGAGTAGTGGACATAACGTTAAAATGGTTATACAGAGCAGCAGTATTTCATCAGTACCCTCTCTGTTGTTAGTATAGTGTCACGTTGATATAACTATCTGATTGGATTCGGAATCTCCAAAACAATGATATTATGTTTTTGTTTAAGTCCAACGAAACAGGAAAGCACATTTCCCATTTCGAAGATAGTTACGGGTTTGGTAATTGTAATTACCAAATGAGAAAACCTTTAACATCGTTCTATAAACGGCCATAAACGGGAAATTACATGTCTCATCTTGAAGATGGTTACTATATTTGATTACAATATATGCCGTAAGGCTCTTGTTGCGTAAAGAATGTACTATTCTGTTAATATAGTTCCGAAAAGTAATAATAAAGTAATAATGGTTTAAATGGTTTTAATATAACTACTACGTTGTTATATAATTTATATCCCGCGTCTATCGGATCATAACAAACAAAGTGAAGTGGTCAATTAACCTATGCAAATTGCTTAAATTTAAAATATGCGAGGGTCACCACGCCATTTTAAGGGGATACCTGGATAAAACAAGTAATCGTTTTATATGTATGTTGATGACGATAAACGTTACTGGAGCTATTTTCAGATATTAATTTGTATCAGGAGCTGTATGAAACAAAAACACCCCAAAGCAATCTCTGCGGTTCAAATCGAGGGATAATCTTCTACGCGTGTCATTGTCGACGTCATCTTCTCTCACCAACAGATGAGGTCGTTTTTTAATTATTTTTACTGTAAATAAAACAACGACGATGTGGCCGGAGATAATATACGCGTTGGTCTGGCTAGAAACCCTCGACTATAACACACTTGCTGCAGCTTGCTGTAGCTTTGTGGTAATTCAGTCACTCTGGCAGTTTTTTTTTTATAGAATATAGATCAACGCTTGGACACGATCTCACCTGATGTTGAGCGATGATGTGGCCTACAATAGTTCGCGTTGGTCTAGAAGGTGCCTGTTCACCCTCGACTTGAAGACACCCAAGTTATAGTTTTCAGGGAATACAGACGCCGGCAGCGCGTTCCACTCCCTGCCTATAAGCATGATAAAATTAGTGCGAGCCATAGGGATGTCAACTACGTAATGGTGGAGCCCTGCTGTTCGTCTGTTGGATCGATACTTGAATGGCGATGGCGGAATCTACAGTGTAGTGCATAACTGTAAGTATGATAAAGTCAGACGCAAAACGTTTAGTGCGAGCAAAGAGTTACTATAGGCAAGATTGGAATCAGAATAAAATAGTGTTCATTCTACCATTTGACACTACTTTTATGTGCGAGTAATTAGGGATGCTGACTATGTACTGGTGAAGACATTTTGTTCGTCTGTTTGATAGTTACTAGAATGGCGATGGCGGAAGCAACATGACTAGTTCTTGCGCACTCTTCTTTATCCTGCAGAATAGAGAAAGGCAAACTAGTTTTCGTCTGTTTGGCTAAATGTTGTTCTGCTTTGAATAAGTAATCGTAAAAAGGTCGAGATGAAGAAGGCATGACATCGAATTATTATGTTCGATAAGTTCTCTTCTCTATATTTTCAGACTAGCGTTTCTCCCGCAACCTAACCTGTGTGGATTTTATCCCAAATTTTATGGAAATTATTCCACGCGAATTACTTATTTGGTCATTCCGATCCTTCATCTATTACTACACAAAAAGTCAGTCTGATTCTCCGTAAAGGGAGGACAACCAAACTCACTTTTGCATTAGAAAAACCATGATTTCAGGTATGCAACCCGTCATCAAAATTACCAACCCGCTAGAAACAATATATGCCCCTTATACGCTATGTATTATGATTGATGCTAAATCAATTTTTGTGTGTTATTTCAAAGTTTTTTATGACCAACTCTTTTAGGTATCGACATCTCTTGTAGTAGTATGCGTTATCTGATAGTGCTATCCTTTTCTCCACTACCTTCGAAGTACTCTTAAGGCCGGGAAGTAGGTGAAAACCCGTAGTTAAAGTAGTTCCACCGCGCCCCACTCCCCCCACTGCTGCGGTACTGATTAAGGGAACTTTGCGACCACCCGACACTTTCATAAACGTCCTGCATTTAAAGTTTTCCAGTAACTTGGTAATACAGCACCTGAACTTATGCGTGGAGTCTTGTTTATAGCTTTTAATGAGATGTTGGATGGTAGAGTTTACACTTCGTCTGGAGTGGTCATGGCGAATTGGAGTGTTACAATGTTTATAAACGATGACATTTAAGTGGTCGCATTCCAACAACGAGATGATTTTGTTTCGTCACTACAATCTTTTTTTTTAAATTGAGAAACATGAAACGTGAAATCGTCCGCAAACCGATACTAAGAGTTATCTACAGCGCCTGAGAATGAAATTTAATAAAAGATTTACTATTTTCCAAACTTCATCAACAGCCTGTATATGTTTCCACTGCGGGGGCTAGGGGCTCAGGCCTACTCTCCTACAGAGAGAGACCATAGTCCACCACGACTGCTCATTGCGTATTGGTAGACTTCACACACTCACCTTTGAATTTCTTCTCAGGAGTGTGCAGGTTTTCTCACGATGTTTTCCTTCACGGAATAGCCAAATGTACTATATTTTTTTTATCATTCTTATATAAATTCCAAATAACAAATTGGAACTCATTGGTACCAGCTAGGACCCCCCCCCCCCCCCCCCCAAACCCTTTTATCCCTCTGTAATACTAAATCTGTAATACTCACAGCAGACATGCTTTTTTGTAAATATTACATGAGAACCTTAGCGAGGTGTACCTGGAATAGTTTTTGAGGAATCATCAAAAAACCTTGACAAAACAAAGTCAGTACACCACACCTCTTCTCATGGTTCAAAACCTGTAATTTGATGCTCAAGTCCAACTCGCACTTGGCCGAACGTTTAAAATCATCGCAGAAGTCGCGGGCAAAAAGCTATAAACAAATAAGTCTACAGTCCTTAAAATACATACCACCTCAAATACACAAACACCCTCTCACTATTCACATAAGGCGAAACAAAAATCAACTCTGAAACTTGAAATCAAAGCGGCAACTGTACCAAACGCAATCCACTTCGCAGACCACTATTTAAAAATGAAATTCCACTACCATCCGTTCTCGCAGCCAGAACAGAAGTAAGTCGTCCATTACTCGCACGTCTCGTTTGTATTAGCCTGAATCTTTTATAAAGACAAGCCTGTCCCGCGGCCGCGCCTCTAATGATGATTTACTGGTACCAGCTCCCACGGGCGGCGTAATTTTCCCTTAGTACGGGACTACGAGAGCGCGCACTAGTACAACACGGCCATTGGGATGTTACGAAGCGGAATGGCCTAGGCTTTTACTTTAATGGACTAATTTGTGACTTTTGTTTAGCAGCATCGCGATGGTACTAAACGTGTTTGAGGTTTTATCGTCAATATCATCAATTGGAAAACCAAAGCCCTCTGCTGAGCTACCCCCATGGTAGGTCAAAATAAAGAGCCACTTATATCCGTCGGATCGCATCAACCTACTAGGACGTCGGATAACGGGCTTTACGTAACATTTTTCGTAAGTTGAAATTATTATTTTAAACCATTTATTTGCCACAGACAAATCACACATACACACACACACACACGCACAAATTAATACATACACAACATTACAAAAATTTATACAAAATGAGAAGGTTCTGTATGAGGAGCTGTCTCATTACCCGTCCTGCAGCATGCTGCACAACACTGATTTTCAGCCAGACCCTATTCTAACAATATTTTATTTAAGAAACTTGCACTCAGCGCTAATTAATAATATATTTAGAAACATATAAACATAATGAACAATATTAAATAAAGACGAAATTTAAAATAACATAAAACTGATTCTACGAGTAGATCGAAACTGAATCAACCTAATTTTTCAAGGGCTTACATTTTTTTAACATTTAGTAAAATTTACACTATCTTACTCGTATTATTCTACTGCCACTGTCATAAAGACTGCAAACCTCATTTACAAGTGATTTACTATGCGGAAAACTTTAACTTTATTCGGAAACATTTCGTTGCAACTAGTTTTGGTAGTTTTTCTGACGTACTCGTAACTCAGGCTAAATTATTTATTGTTAGGCTTGCTTTCAAGACAACCCGTTTATACTGCAAACGCGACTTCATATGTAATGTTTTTTGTATCGTGCCCTAGTGCTTTTTCTTTACGACCATCAAAAAGAAAAAATCACTGGTCATTTTTGTTTTTCAGACAACATTCTGATATCACGAACTTTTAGCACGCCATACAGCTACGAAACGTATCACTTTTTGAGCACGTCATGTATTAGCAAAGTTATTTTATGTAGCTTTTATATTTTCGAAACCTACTCATTACGACTGTTCCATTACCAAACACGATATTTTGATATTTGTTGTCAAAATATGAAAATTGGTTCGACGAGGGAAGATAAACGTACCTACACGTACATACATTCAACGGTTGCTAAAATCATAACCCGCCGTGGTCGTAAAAATGTAAAAGAAAATATTTATACCTGGACGATCCAATGCTTACAGCTCTACGTCTGGCACCATTGTCCGAGCTAAAGTGAAAACAAATGAACAAGTCCCGCGCTTAATCATTCATCCGTGGGCAACGCGCCTCATTGAGATTTATATATCCCTTTATCGGTCAAGCGGTACAAATAAATAAGAACTCTGGAAACTCTGAATACTTTTTTAGTTCTCCTCCCTGAAGAGAAAGCTTCCCGTTTATTTTATAACCAGAGACAGATTACACGAAGTCCATATTAAATTAAGGTTTCTGGGTAGGCACGCTTCTATTCACGTCGCATACCATCAAGCTAAACGAGGGTCAAATACGTATTTAATTTATAAAGGATATACGGTGAAGCTGATTCTACATATTTTTTTCTTCAAAAAAACCCTTCTTGGAAGCAAAAGAACTTCTTTGTTTGTAGCTGAATTTAGCCTAGTACTTATTCATTGGTTTTTTTTTTATATTCTTGTATAAAATATTTACATTTTAAACATTAAACCAAACTATGGTTCCTTGCTAAGCACGCATCTATTCTCCATCTTCATCATCACTTATCAATCAGGTAAAATAAAGTCCAGGAACAAAACAAGTATCTACAATTGCAATCTATCCAGATTTTAGTTATATTTTTTCCGTTTTAGTAGCAAGTACAACTTGTACAACAATAGTACTGTGTGTGGTTTTTTTCGTAATAAAACCAGTAAGACACTGTGAAAACTGAAAAGTGCAACAAAAATCAGGGGATCAAAGTTTCACAATTTTCAAGTTTAGTTTGTTTTAGCAAACCAAGTAGAAAGTAAGTACAAAATAAGGTAAAATATCAGTTAAAATAAAGAAGTAACCAGGAAAAAATTTTCAATATTTTGTAATTAATTAAAAAAAGTATCTACGCCATCTTACGCATCCTTGTGTTTAGGTTGTCAACGCCGATCGAGCACCTTAAATCATAATCGGCTGCATAAGTCAACTGTTGGACTTTCCATGAGGATATTTGCCATAATCATTAGGTACGCTTAGCAGTCAAATTACGATCGCTTTAAGAATTATTCTGACATTAGTAGATGCTGCACATCTGAAAATGTTTTCAAAGTCTCCTTTTACGACATTCGCGGGATGAATAGAGTTGCAAGACGTTTATAAGCGTGGGAACACACCTGTCTTTGCTGTTCTACTCAGAATGACCTGGAGCTCTATTTTTGATTCGCTCTACGCGCCGCGAGCGCTCGAGTTCTACTGATTTTCGTTCGACTTATTAAATTTGGTATTTTTGAATCGCTCTTCTGCAACGAGTGGTCGGGACCACTCTTTGCGGAGGCGAACGATAGACTAAACGTCATAGTCGAACACTGACATTACCACTTATTGACATTGACAGTAGGAACTGTTCTATGAACTTTGCGTTCCGTTTTCCTTGCATGATTTACCGGTTTTATTAAAAAATAGAGCCCCTAGACCGGGATTTCTTTTTGCACAACCGGGCGTGCTTGACGGTGCGGGTAGACAGGTGTCTCGATCGGTACATTTTGTATGGCATTCTAGCCTTCCGGTCTCCGAATGATCAGAACTTTAAAGACAGGTGTGTCCCCACGCTAAATCTGAAATTGATGTGCAGTATATTTGCTAAGATACATCTATGGTCTTTAGAATATTTTGCGCGGGCTCCCGCCGTGGCAACACTTCTCATTTCAACATCCTGATTTTCCCAGCAGAGAGATCCATTTTACTTGGGATTAATCCTGAAAATACAATACCCATTCAAATTCCGTGAACAATAACGTAGTTTTCAGCTTGTTGAATCGGGTTAACAATCGAGTGATTAAGGTCCCCATATGAACACTGCTGAGCAACGTGACCTTTAAATTTACAATCCTGCGAGAGAAATAATTTTAAATTTTAGAAAAGGTGAGAAGCAATTTGGTAAAAAATTAATCCCTCTTCTTCTTCTTCTTAAAACCTGATAGGTGTAATTTAAAGTTCCTGTTTTTTTCAAAATGCTCGTTAGTATTAGTAAACCATCACGACGCGACGGTCGATGTGTACTAAAGTTACTCGTAATCGGGACTATAATGACCGTTTAAGAAGATACGTTTGAACTGTGATAACACACTCTATTTACAAACTTATAAATGAAGGTGGTTATTATTATTTTACAGATTTTTTAAAACTAGTTCTTCTGCGTTGACTTCACAAATTATTCTACAGAACCCATTAAACGTGCCAAGGAACTCTAGTATAAGTTGTGCTACTTATGCTTGCCAAGTTTCATCACGATTGGTTGAGGTTAAGACGCCAAGAGGTTATAAATAAACTCACTTTTGAAGTATATATTTATATAGCCATATTCCGTATTGTATTTTTCTCTCTGTTTGTTTCATATAATGAGAGTGAGCACTAGATTGCATTTGAGTTGCACTTTTTAAAATCATGCAAAATAACAAAAACGTGATTCTTTAGCAACATGATTCTATCACGCATACCTGCACATATAATTGTTCGATTTCAATAAATTAACAAACAGTAATCAATAGATGTTGTTAAACATTTAAATGGGGTGGTTCATATAGTGCTGGAAATTGGGTGTGAGAGTAATTCGGCCCAACACCACATATCCTGATTGGCAATAGATTCAGTACTGTCACAGATAAGGGAGTTATCTCTGGTACTGTATACGGTAACATTTAAAAAAGTTAATTTTACTGCGCGATAGCTATTACAACAACAAATAAAATTATACTAATATCACAAATGCGAACGTGAGTTTGTTTGTTTTTTCATAAAAAAATTACTTGTTATCTCGGCCCATTGATTAGTTCCCGAGTGATAATTTCTACAGTCCACGTAGACAAATTTGCACACAAAAAGACTATTTTGTTATTTATTAAAGAATTTTTGCAATTTTCCAAAGCGACGTTACTCTGCCGCGCGTTTAGGACCCTTTAAAGCGTGAGTAGGTTCAATGTTTTGTTTCTTTTGGGCATCGCGCTGGGGTCGGTCGGGCAGTGGACCGGACCGCACACGGTCCCTACGACCCGACTTAATTAACGCCAGGCCGAAGCGAATATTAAATGTTAGCAAATACACGTATTTGTCCGTGTACCTTCCTGCGTGTGCCTCGCCTTTAATTGAGGATCCTGGCTCTGCGGTGCGTCACGGGACTGGACTCGGTAAGTGGCTTAAACTATATGTTTGAGGTTGCGGATTCGGACTAATTAAAACACTGTTGCCTTTGGTTACGGTTGCTGGAGGCGATAGGGCCTTAATGTCATTGTGAAGGATGCACATCTTCCTGTTAATAACTTGCTCATTGGTTTTCGTACCTTGTTCCTAATGAGCTTTTCTCTGCAACTTTCTATTTAAAACTTCAAATTCAAAATGACTTTATTGTGACACACAGGTTATACATTAAAAAACAGTGCTCTGTGTTCTACCACCTGGCATACAATATGAACATAATTTTTCTAACATAAATTATGATATACAAATACATTTCCATCATCATTAAATTATCATTTAATAGTCAAATATGAAATACGAATTTTAGATGTCAATTAATAATAATAGTTTACTACTTAATTACCTAACGGTGAAGGAAAACATCGTGAGGAAATCTGCATGTCTTGAACAGGCATGTGAAGTCAATCCGCACTGGGCCCGCGTGGTGGACTATGGCCCATACACTCTCTGTAAGAGAGTAGGCCTGAGCCCCTGCAGTAGGGACGTATATAAGCTGTTGAATGACTTGATTACCTACTTATACATTGACTTAGATAACCAATTTACTCCTGCAGGTGTCATAAAAGTGGATTAAAACTGTGTTGTTGTAGCTTCATATCCACTCTGGAAAAGCGGTCAGAGTTAGGCGTATTTACGAAAATCACTCCGCTTCGAAGGCGAATTGATGATCGCAGTAAGTAGTAGTTTACGACACTGCTGCCCGACTCCCACGGGTATATAAGAGTGTGGGGTGGATTTATTCAAGCCTATATTGAATAGACTATTTATTTCTAGTTATTTACCACCCTTGACCCTAAACTTCATTATACATCAGGCAAAATCTGGGGGCACGGCAGTGCCCCCACCAAGTCGAGCAAAAAAGCGTCACGGCCGTACCATCCTTTTCTCGAAGCAATTCAGACCATTTTCGACCCCCTGTAACTTCGTTGTGGATAAAACTAGAAGACTGAAATTTTCAGTAACCATGCAGGCTTGTAAAGACACGGTATATTTCAAATTTCATTCAATTTGAACCAGTATTTTAAGAATTATAACGGTGACCCGTGAAAATCAATTGTGTCTGGAATCTCCGTACTCGAAGCATTAAGTTGTTACGTAATAATTAACAGCATCTTATAGTGACGCATATCAATATTAAAATTCTTTAATGTTTTATATAAATATATTGAGACTTGGCCATCGCCTGAAAACACGTGTAAATTCAATCGCCTGAAAACACATGTAAATTCAATTATTTAGTGCGATGGCCAAGTCTCAATATATTTATATAAAACATTAAAGAATTTTAATATTGATATGCGTCACTATAATATGCTGTTAATTATTACGTAACAACTTAATGCTTCGAGTACGGAGATTCCAGACACAATTGATTTTCAATTGTTATGGACCACGATCGTGGTCTTAGAGACTGGACGTATTAAGACAGAAAGTCGCTTAAGTAGAGACTGAATAAATTAATAACCGACTTGGTATTACATGGATCTCACAACTTTTTACCGCAGAACAACTGAGTTGCGAGACTTGGTTTTTTTGACAAGTATTGTTTTAATGGGATTATATTATACCAAACCGCTTTCCGCCCTCGGGTTTTTTTACTAAAGGTAGTATACCTTGAAGAGTTCCACTTTCTACTTCCTCGCTTTATCATGAGACCGTGGTCACCAAGTGCATCATTTGTAATGTGTTGAAATCGAACGAAAATATCTGATGTAACTTCTTCATACTTGATCAGTGGAACAGGCTTCTGACTATTCTATGTCACCAATATGTATAGGCAGCATGTACAAAAGAGAAGGATATTATCGCGTTACTATTTGAATTAATTATTAATTTGAAATTACAGTGGTTTCTTTTTCAGTTTAAACGAAACCTAACATTCATATTCATTCGAAGAGCTTACAATACATCGTGGCAATGCAAATAAAAATACAACATCACAAAATATTGTTTCAGCAAGACCCGCGCTTCGTAAATCATGTTTTTGAGCTAATATACTCGTATGTGTCGTATAAGACGTTTCTAAAAGGCTAAAGAAAAGCCTTAAAACAAAAAGCGCCAGAATTATTGGGCTCATATTTCGTATCATTTTAGGAATATAAGACATTTTTTCGACACAGTTGAACCTAAGCTTATCTGAGATCAAGAGATGTTGACTGGATCAAGCACAATCCAGTGATGTACCTAGATAAACTCAGACAACTAGAATAGGCTTAGAATCATAGATAACACGCACAGGGTGATATTTTCTCAACTACTGTCATAAACAATCTAAAGAAAATTGTAACTGATTGCTAACCTACTTAGCTATAACTACATTGCCCTCTCTCTGTCTGACATTGTATGTCTCCATTTTAAATTTTATCAAGATTAATTCAGCCGTTTAGGTACGGTTATTCGCTAGATAAAAGTTTGATACTAACGGTTGCCATAATCTTTTAAATTAGAATATTATAATGTCGCGAAATATGAATCATAATTTACATTTTTACGCACTATTTTTCGATTATTGTTCCAAGAGCCACCTAGGGACCATTCGAGCTAGCATAGCTAACTATGAAGTTGTACGTTAATGATGTTCATTTCGCGACACTATAATTCAATCTCCTATTTTAGGTAATTACTTATTAAAGCTAGCTGTTCTATTTTAAAAAGATTATGGCAACAGAAACTTTGTATAGAAGCATTCAGAGCGAAATATTAGTAAACTTATACTTAGATTTACTTTATATTAACAATAGTGTCACAAACGTTTATTCTACTGGAACACTTTTACATAAAAAAATATTTAATGAATGAAATTGAAATAAAATGAAATGAATAATTTAGTTGCAAGAAAAGTGTTTACAGCTGAATACGCGGGATGTAAATGGAAAGGGATACGCACGTTTTACTTGTGGAGACGGAGAAATTCACTGTTTTCTTCTTGCCAGAAGATGCACTGGTTCATTTTTACTCCACTCACTTCACAGCACGTATTAAAGTATCTGTAATATATTTAAATCTATTTAATATTCATTATTTTTACACAATTTGTGCTCGCGTTGCGTTGTCTCGAACTGACGTCTCGTTCAGACGACGCGGATAGGTTAAAAAACCTTCGGTAGTTTAACGGTTTTATAAAAAGTAATATTGAATGAAATATGTACGAAATTTTCATTTTGACCACTTCAAGTATATTTTATAATTTGGTCGCATAATACTCGTTAACCTGTGAAGCCACCTTAGTCGTGATAGTTTTCCTGCAAAGTTTAGCATATGTACTACTGTGATTTTTTTCTGATTTTTAAAAGCAATTCCATGTCATATTCTCTTTGAATTGTCATTTCATCATACAAGTAGCTTGTGTTTTGTATGTTTAAAGCCACGAAGATACCTCTGAGTGGACTTGGACTAAATCTAAGTATATATAAGCGATAAATACTCACTATCACGCAGGTAGACGCTCACTAAGAAAGGGTTTACCGTAATTCATATCGTAAGGGAGTGAAAATTGGGTCAATCATACGAAAACCCTAAACTATAAAGCCTACAGACTTGTAATTTTGTAGATAAAACTTGTCTAGAAAGGACTTTCTGACATTCAACAATCATAACATTCGTACAGGATATGAAGTCGTATATTATTATTGAACCTCAGTGTGATTTCAAGAGGCAATGCAAGCGGACTCACGGTCTTAAACTAAGCTCCATTAGTGAGATTTAAATAGTGAATATAGTCAAGTTGCAAAGCCGTCCTGTAGATATTTCCGAGAATAGAGCTCTGACGTCGTAATCGAATTGAGGAGACTATTTCTTGAGCTGAGCTTAGAATCGCTACGAGTACTTGGAATTAAGTTAATTTCCGTCGTATCTAACATATAGAGGCTTTGTTCTCTATAATTCCTTTGTCGTGTCTATTAGTTGTTTACTTTAGTACTAGTACTATCTAAAAGGAATAATAAAAGATGATATTTAGGTGTGGGGTTTGGCCCCCCACATCTCTTCTTTTTTAACCCCCTAGGAACATAAATTCAGAAAATCTACGGCTCAATAAGCTAAGGAATGCAGTTTCCAAATTCATAGAAATTGATCCACGCGTAGTTTTGCGTTGATCACCAAGTCTATCGGTCAGTCAGAACAAAGCGATGCGTATCCCTATTTAGCTTAAACCTGTGTCTGTAAATCTATCCCGCTTTCGCACACTTAATCCGTCGAACGAATAAACAAGAACGCAACAATTTTATCTGTACTTTGAATTATTTATTGTTTCTACACAATCTGTCAAAAATTTGCAACTAGGGACTAAGAAACAAACCTTTAAAAAAAGCAGCCATGTGCGTGTCGGGCCGCGCGTAGTGTAGGGTTCCGTAATTGCCCGTCCCAAAAAGTTCAAACGTCTAATGAAAAAGTAATTTTGATTGGAATTTGTACGAAATTGTCATGTCGACATCCACAAGTATATGTTATACTTTGGTCGACTATTACTAGTTAACCTGTAATGCCAATTTAATCGTTATAGTTTTCCTTGTAAATTCAGTATACATACTACCCCAGTGTTCAGTGTACAGCTTTCTAGTAGTAAGGGTCTTGCCGTTAAGCCGTGTAAGGACAGACTTGTTTAACTACGGAACCCTAAAAGAGACGCTCTGTTCAAATTAGTTTTAGGGAACGTAAAAAAGTTTAGGGGAAATATCGTTTTAGGTCACAGACTAGACGTTTGAAGGTAGCGATTTCGAAATCTGTGGTGTGCAATTAATTGTAAATGTAAAGGTTATATTTTATGGGTAATAGCACAAAGGATGGACGCAGTTTAAAGTTACAACTGAACACGGTAGAGCCATCTCGCGGACTGTACGCGCATCGCGGCTGGCCACCGCGCCGTGTGCGAGGTGCTCTCAACAAGGGACAGCGCTTTACATCTGCCGTACTGGATGGAGTTACTGTTACCAATTTAATATTATTAAATTCAAAACTGAGTGGTATATCTTGCAACATATAAAGTGGTATAAACTGTTACATCAAATAAAACAAAGCAGTAATAAGAATAGTTTTAAGAAACATTGTAAAAAAATTCAAAGATTTCTAAGCTATTACGAGTACTATTTGTGACAAATTCAGTGTATCATTTATGACTCTGGCTGAACATGCTTACATCCTACATGCTAATATACTACATATTATAAATATTTAATCTATTGTTAATTCATTGCCTGCTGATTAACAGCAGTTTAAATTGCCTTGCACTTTCCTGACGCTACTTGTAATCAATGTAAGTCACAAATTATAAAGTTTTTTTTATCTAATAAAAGCAACAAAGAACCATATGTAAACGAATTACTAAAAGTAAATAATTTTTCGCCCAATATTGCTTGCAATGTTGAAAATAATAATTTGCTCCTGAGTCATTCATTCGCAATCAACTAATTTATCAAAATAACATGTTCGTGTGTCAAACATCAGGGGGCCACCCCTACCTCCCTAAAGCTCCCTAAAAAGGGTGTTCTTAATAACCACGATACAAAGCCCCCGCGCATTCTTAATCCATACGTCACGTTTAGAATAACGTTGGAAATAAGGCCATTTAAAATAACGGTGCAAAAAAATTATAATCGTCACGCTATGTCACTGGCTGGAGACACATCAGAGAGCGCATGCGTGAGACACTCGCGGCCAGTTTTAAATTTAGAATCAGTCGAGAATTTCGCTGGCCTATTTCGATAACCGGCAGATTTTATAGCTGTCGAAATGTGCAAGATAGGTGGATAAATTAAATAGTATTACATTATATTTCTAGAAATTTATAAGTTTTATCAATGTAGGTTTCTTCTGTGATTATCGTAGTGTAGTGACGTGAGAATCATATGTGGATAGTATTGTCGGTGTTTGTTTGTTGTGGAGTCTAGACGATACGAAAATTGTTGTGAAAATGTGTGCAAGCGTTTTATTGTTTCTGATAATGCTTTGGAATCAAGGTACAGAGTATCGTCATCTACTAAATTAACTTCTATGTTTCTACATTCGATTTAAAATATATAAGAAATTCAGACGTATGTATGTTTTGTTTTTAACTAACAACAAACGATTAATCATCTATAGCGCTATTTATCAAAAGTTTTCGATTTTTGTCTTGACGTGCGTACTACAAAATACCAAATTTCGCTCACTTATTTTTGTAAATACTATCATATTATCAAAAATTACTATATATCATTTTTGGGATTGGTTGGTTGGCTAGCTACCACCATGTTACCAACTCTGCTGCTAAACAGCAGTGTTAATAGCACTGTTGAGTTCCGGTATGAAAGGTACGAGTAGCAGGGCTAACGCCTCATTAGATTGAAGTTTTGGGTGAGCAGTGAGCACACCGTCTATCAAACGGCCATATCGTCACTTATCATCAGGGGAGATAAAGGCCAAAGCATGTATTTCTATAAATCTCAACCAAAAATTGTACAATGAAAATTTACATAATAATAGAACCATCACTTGATGTGTATAAAAAACGTTATGAGCTCATCGATGACGTTATACATTTTCTTCAAGCAGCTGATTTATCTTTGCAGTGCACATGATATGGTTAACCTCGACATTGACAGTCTGTTAGAGATCTGTACGCACATGTTTTACATTTTCAACAGATGTTTTCACTACACTCTGTATAAATTTTTAATCATATTGATATGTGTAATTATAATAATTTTAATTACACTGTAACAGAATGTGTTTTCAACCAACTTCAAAAAAGTACGAAGTTCTATAAACGACTGTATCATTTTTTTGATGAATCGATTTTTGATGATTCTTTATTGTTTTGGTAGAGCATACTTCAAAGCTATATCGAAATTGATTCAGCACTTTTTGATAAAATCAATAAAAACAAATGTGATAATTCTATCTCTAAGGATAATCATTTCAGGGGATGAATGCTGTAGACTTTTAGGGCAGTTGAAGTCGGCTTCTAGTTGTTTTTGACGTGACAACGTCTTATAAATTGGTTTGCCGGGTGACACTTCAAGAAACTGCGTTACGCTCCGCTCACGTTATGCGCTCACAATGAGAGCGAGTGAGAGGCACGCGTCCCTTCCACTCGAGCACAGTTAGCCCGCCTGTCAGTCGTTGTCACGTAAAACTTTCGCCCGTACACCGACTTTACAGGCAACCAATTTTTGAACGTGATAATTATTCGTGTCTACTTATTTCAAAAAGTTTAGTAGTACATAAGTTTTCACTAATTCGCCAGCCTGCATAGGCATCCTATCTGTAATCATATGACATATTTTAAAGATTGACTCAATATTAAAGTCTATCTATTAGTTACGACAGTATTATATTAGCTCTGTGCTATTAGCCTTAGGCGTAATAGTTATAGTAAAAAGTACTTACCTAATTTTTTTTCCCATTCGTCTGTTTTTATTTGAGAGCGAAATTATGTCTACGCAACAGTCAGGTTGACCCCAATCATAGCGAATTATATGTATATGTTCTGATTGTATGTATGAGTGTCTAAAAATGTCCATTGCTCTAGAAAAAGAAAAACGGGACACTCTTAAATTGCATTTAGACAAATTTCTCTCGGGATAGTCTGTTTTGCAGTCACCTCACGTTTTACTGCCCCTAAACTGTGATTTATTCCGTAACAAGTATTGTGGTTTTATTAATATTCTATGTCCACATACACACGAGTACACTTGTCAACAAAAGTTTTTACAAATGAAATATAACTTCTATCTACGAGTATAAATCTTCTCAACAGCTTACAATAATTTTATTGTATACCTGACTATTTGATCCCAACATTTTCAAATAGACTGGCCTCTTTTTTTTAGTAATTTTCATATATTCCTGAATTCAGGAATTTTCTGCACTCTTCTGTTCTGTACCTACATTGAAATTAGTCTAACGAATACCGGGGATAGACCAATGACCTGTGCGTCTACCATGAGTTTACGCAGGCGGTAACGTATATCGAATACTCTAATTCGTCTACGGATTTTCAGATTCCGGATTTTATCACGTAGAGAAATTCCACTTAGCCCCATGATTGACTTTGGGACTATTTATAAGTCTTACATATCAGTCACATAGCTCGATGAATCAGTTACATGAAGTGGCAAGGACATATCAGGCTGATAATCGATAGGGATTAAGAGTTCTCGACCACATACCGGGAAATGTGTACCGTTCCGTCCCCACTGGATGGACCGACAGCCCAGCAAAAATCGTGGGGATTGTGGCATAGCATTGGAGAGGATGTTCAGCAGTGGATGACTGAAATAACCGCTCTACAGACAAACATGCCAACAAGCCTTATGTATCGATACTGACCATCATTCTACCATTTTACCCGTATCATCATCATTCACAGATAAACATTTATATCTATAAAGTGTCGTTCCCATGGTGCTCCACAAATAACAGTACATTAATATTCATCGAGATTTATTAGGTCATCCGTGTGTAAGGTGTGCGGCCGCACGCTCTCCGGTTTCCTCAAAGGATGGATACCCGTGGCGAGAGTCAGTACCATATTGTCACTAGACGCAATATCGGTAGCATCCACAAACGAGACAAACTTTACAGCTTATATATATTCTATTATACGTATATATACATACTCTCATAAAGATGTTCAGAAACTTCGTCCCTTAGTGATTCTTTTTAGGAAATTATCTGATATTCACAATTAGTAAATCCATAGAAGCTCTAAAGTCACCAGATAGCCAGACAAACTTTTCAAAAACTAGATGCTTTTGCCAGCGGTTCATGATCCGTATTGACCTCTGACTTGTTCAATCTACGGCATCGTAAAGGTCGCGGGGAGCCGCTGGATGAAAGAATCTCGAAATAGTTCACTGGCGTACTATAGGGAAGCCAGATGTTCAGCAGTGGAGAGTTTTCGGGCTGAAACAAAACTAAACCTATATTTTATTTCAGAATCAGTACGAAGTGTACGCTTACTGGACATGCGGGTTCCGGGCCACGCCGCAGCTGGTGGGGAGGCGCTACTGTACTGCCAGTTTGACATGGAAGGGGATGTGCTGTACTCAGTGAAGTGGTACAAGAATGGAAGAGAGTTCTACCGATATGTGCCCAAAAATAGAAGAACAGTTCTAGTTTTCCCTGCTAGTGGAGTCAGTGTTGATGTAAGAACTATACATTTTTTATTATAAATGTGGCAATTCTTGTCCATGATCTCGACGTATTGCAATAAAGATATGTGCTGCAGTGTCTATGAACTGTTACAGCTTATTATAATTCAGTTATTGGGGACGTGGTTCTATAAACAAAGAGATAGGTACAATAAAACAAAGAGACAAACAAAGATCACATATTATGAACACAGCTTACGATGGTTTCTCAGACCAGGCGGCAACAGAGATTCTCCTAAATTACTACATATCAGTTAGTATATATTCTCCTAAATTACTACATATAGTCAATTAATAAACGTGATAACGATGGCACATACATACCTATCGAATTCTATATTTTATTGACAGCGCCACTCTCGTGCATTCCACCGCGGTACTCAATCTACCTGGTAACCCTGGAATCTCTTTACAGAAATAGCGACATGACTATACATTATGAGGCTCATAACAGTAGCTTTTATTAAATGACTAGCTGAAAGAAATACGAGCATGTCTACAGATAAATATATCGCTGGTTTGCAGATGTCCCGATCGTCCAGCGACGTAGTGACCCTAGTGAATCTAAATCCGGACACGTCCGGACTGTACCGCTGCGAGGTGTCCGGCGAGGGGCCCCTCTTCTACACAGTGGCCGACGAACACTACATCACTGTACATGGTAACACACACAATACCAATAAAACCACCAAACAACACACTAAAGTCGACGCTAGAATTTCATGGACTAGTTTGACAATAGTGTGTAAAGAAAAATATGTCCAAACTTGTTTAATTTTAAATATTAAGATACCCATGACAATGTTTGATTTAGTGTATGCTTAATAATAAAATTGTGTAACTATCAGAATCACACTGGATGATCTGGGGCAGAATTTGTGTCCGATGTACTGTCAAAGTTGTCCGTGAAATTATGGCGACGACTTTAGTAGTATTGCATTAACAGGAAGAGAGCAGTATTAAGCTTCCATAAACAGAAGTAGTTATAACTTTGGTGTTGTTTTTATTAACAATGGGTTTTGCAACAGTCTTCCATCTAAACTGATGGAAAATGCCGATAAAAGGTTATTGGACATAATGCGTGCTTACACAGAAGCAAGTTAATGAGGTAATGACTGTAGTATATTGTACTACCGCTTGCTTCTGGGACATATAAAAATGCTCTACCTCCCACCAAACCAATTCATCAGACATACCCCGCTCCTTTGGATTGTGAATCCCAGTGTGAAGCCACTCAGGCACAGAAGCTAGCAACTTAAGCTTATGGGCAAGCACGTTATTATCCTGCGAACATATCGTCATTTACCATCAGGTGATATGAAACCCAGGCCCAAACCAATTCCATATTTAAAAACTGTTAAATATGCAGTACATACTTTTCAGTGCTACCCCAAACCGGGCCCAAAGTAACTGGCCTCCGAAGTGTCTACAGAATAGGAGACACGGTGAACGCAAACTGTACATCACCCGGTTCTAAGCCTGAGGCACAATTAAGATGGTTTGTGAACGACAGGCCTGTGACCAAGGAACACATCCAAGGCCCTTGGCACAGGTATTCAGATGATCCACCTGATGCCACAGAGACCACCCTGCAACTGAAATATAAAGTCAGGAATTCACATTTTAAGCGTGGAGCTATGGACGTAAAAGTGAGTGTATTTGCTCTCATCATCATCTAATAGCTTAAAAATTCCACTGTTGAACGTCGGACTCTCTCAAAGTTCAAATATGTTATTGCTTTTTATATTATACAAAGGTGACCCACACCACATTTGCTACAAAAGCTATAATTGATTAAATATTTTTATTTAAAAGGAACCAATATCCCCCTCTCCCTCTTCCCTTTTTTGTTTCCTTGGGGGGTTGATATTTTAAAATAGAGTCACTAGAGTCAAGTGGAGGGATTTATTTGATTGTTATATAATATATGTCCCCACACCACGTGGGCCCAGTGCGGATTGGTAGACTTCACATTCACCTTTGAATTTCTTCTTAGGCGTGTGCAGGTTTCCTCACGATGTTTTCCTTCATCGAAAAGCCAATGGTAATGATTTTTATCATGCGTACATAAATTCCAAATCACAGATTGGGGGTCATTGGTACGAGCCAGGAACGAGCCCAGACCTCGATTGTTCAAAGACTGACGCTCTACCCAACTGAGCTACCACGGTTACATATTATTTTCATTGGCAGATTGGCAGTATAATGTGAAATAAGACAGACAAAGAAAAGAGTTTAATGAACCTTTAGTTGTGTCAGCTGTTAGCTCACCTAATACAATACATACGTTTAATTATAATATTTTCAGTGCCAAGCCACAATAGCACCGCTGTACCAGCAAGAATCCCTCCACAGCATATTGAAATACGAGACCCGACCAGACCCCAACCCACTCGATTTAAAACCCCAGACCTCGGTCGCAGAAGACTGGTCAATAGACCGATTGTTCGAAGACAACTCCAGGGATATAGTTACAGAAGACTATAATTTAGAAACCACTACTGTAACAGAAGATGGAAAAGGTAAGTTAGATGTATCAACAGCAAATACAGTAAGAAATGCATTGGACATATTCAATTCGCGACAAGATAATACGATTGCATTTTTTTAGATAATTACTTATTATATTTAGGTATTCTATTTGTTTTAATTATGAAAGAAAAAAATTGTTATGAAAGCATTATTACACTAAGTACTACTTACCACCTCCGTGGCCCAATGTCTATAATCCAGAGATCCGGGTTCAATTCCCAGTGGAGGTACCCGCCGGTACTCGGTTTGGTTAATGGTAGCGCATTTTCTTCGTCTGCCTGGCTACGTACCACCGTGTTGCCTAAGTCTGCCGACAAAACCAGTGTTAGCACTGTTATGTCCCGGTATAATAGGTAGCAGAGCCAGCGCCTCATTAACTTGAGGCTTCTGGGTGCGCACGCATCCATCCAACGGTCCTATCGTCACTTATCATCAGATGAAATGAAGGCCAAGTGCAAACTGGTACATGACATAAAATGAAATAATCACCCAGTTTGCTATATCTTTAAGTATATTCTTGTATTATATATTGCATGTCACAATACATATTATCTTATACTACATCTTGTATACGAGTATAGTACATGTGACACGCAGTATTCTTCTTCCATGCAAAGGTGATCAACATTGAAATGGTTTTGTCGTACTTTATTTATACCCTACGTTTTTTGACTTCTTTAACCTGAGGGATATGATGTGCCAGGATTTCTTACTAGTACCTATGAAATATTTATTTACAAAATCGACGAATACCCGCGCCGGCCCAAGGGGGTCACAAAACTTTATAAATGAGACAGGTGCCAACCTGTATAACACGAAGAAAACAAAACTATTAGATCTGTCGAATTTGACATTTACAAATGTAATTGTCTTTTTTTAAAATCTTTATAACGTAATGTATAAAACAAACACACAAACAAACATCCTCTCACCCTAAACGCATACACTGTCTCCGTTCCGTCGCGGGTAAAAAATAGTTAAACCAAATATAAATGAAATTATTCGTTTAAAAGTAGCATATCACAGCAGCAAATGCATCGTTTCTGGCTGAATTTGTGAATCTTTTATACGTACTTACTCTCAATATCGACCTATACATATATGTACTACATTGTTGAAAATAATAATTATTTAATTACATTTTAGGTAGTTATATGGTAGTTATGCAGAAAGCATTAAGTATCAAAATCAAACTATGACACTGTTTAGATTAATGATACACGAAGGAGGGAGAAAGTGTGCTAATATCTATATCACGATTCAAAACAATGATACGTAAGGGATAAAAATTGGCCAAGTGCGAGTCCAACTCGCGCACGAAGGGTTCCGTGGAGAATATGGATATTTAAAATACGGAAAACCATAAATAACAATATGCACCGAACAATCCTCTAACGAATGCACCTCGATTTTCGTTATCAATTTATTTTTGCAGTAGCAGTAGTAGACGAGTATGCCACTATGTAATGTAATTTAATTGTAATTTTTAATTCTTAATATGTAATAGTTAACTGTATTTTTAATAATTAATTAGATGTAAACTTAATTTAAATTGCTTATTGTAACGTAAATTTGCATGTAAATTGTATCTGGTCTCAACGACACAGGCTCAGCCTAGTGTGGAGGCCGCAGTGTATCAAAGTGACTTTTTGTGAGATAATAAATTATTTGTATTTGAATTTATTTATGTAGATATGTACATAAAAAAATATTTTAATAACATATGACGCCTCACTCATTAAAGGTTTCCTTTTGCAGGTTACGCCTCACTAACAGAGAAATCCTTCGCAGTAATGATGATAACCCTACTGTTGCAAGTCATAATATTGGACGTGTAAATAGCGCCTAAAGCGTTTATGTCGTCACATGGAAAACGCTTGTCATTAGTGACAATTTAACTTTATATGTAGGAGGACGATCGACTTCGGTGAATGTTGAGCGTAATAAATAACTGAGAACTTTTCTGTGATACCAATCTAACAACATGGGAGTAATCAATCAATCAATATTAAAACACGGGTACAGCATAAAATCAGCGCTGTGATCGTTATGTCTTAGCATCAGGCTGAGCTGGTCTCCGTTTTTCAAGTTAGATATTTGACTTAATTGTACTACGTGGCCAAGGGTTGATCTATACTCTGTAAAAAAAACTATAGTTATTATTTGTTGTTGTTTTCTCTATGTGTTTATGTATCAGCTTGGAAATAGTTATTTGTTATGCAAGGCTCCAAAGTTGTAGTTTGGCGCGAATTCTCATATTGAAACCCGAGCTAGCGAATGATTCTAGGATTCTAGAATCGCTCATAATCCTAGAATCATTCGCTAGCTCGGGTTTCAATATGAGAACTCGCGCCAAACAATAACTTCACAGCCTTGCATAACAAATAACTATTTCTTTCTTTCTTGTAATCTTTATTTAATTATTTTTTAATTTAATCTAATCAATCATAAGTCTCTCACATTGATGATCAAGTCAATGTCGAATTATCAAAAATCTCTCAACGTTCTCTGATGGCGACATTGTTTCGTTTTATTGATCAGACTCGTTTAGTTTTTATAGAAAATTTGTTCAGTTCATGTGTGCCGTTTTCCATTAAAATTTGAAAACATTGTGATAGGCAGGCACATTGTGTAGGCATTTATTTTTATATTGTGATATTCTTATCGTATTTATTTTGAATATTTTTACTACTTTCGTGTCTATGTTATTTAATTTAATTCATGCTTTGATATTACATACAATTTTGTTAGCCTTGTTACAAAATATCAAAAATTAAAGACAGAGACATATCAATATAAAATGTTTTTTATTTATTTACATTGCATTATAGTACATAACATTATTTATTACGATCACATTTGTTACGAGTATGGCGCGATGTCTTATTTTAATAACCAGAGCCTCTGGGTCCATTTGGAGCACCGCTGGGGTATCCCTCTAGATCTGAAGCGTCAGATCCTCTACCACTTGGTGAACCCCTTGGGTAGCCACCGTTGCCTCCTTGGCTGCTACCACTTCCAAAATCTCTGCTGCCTCCTTGATTGCCACCACTGCCGAAATTCCTATCGCGTCCTTGGTTACTATCTGAAAAGCCTCTTCCACTTTGAGGTCCACCGCTCGGATAACCACTGTCACCTCCTAGTTGCCCCTCAGAAAATCCACTGTTCCCCTGTGGACCACCGGATGAATAGCCCCTGTCACCTCCTTGTGAACCAGCATTTGAAATACCTCTTCCGCCTTGTGCGCTTGGATACCCATTTCTTCCACCTTGCTGTCCACCCTGTGAGCCTCTATTTTCACCACGTGAAAAACCACTATTGCCACCATTTAATGTCTCTATACCATTTCCACCAGGCCCTCCAGATGGATAACCTTGATCAGGACCACCAGGCGAAAATCCTTGGGCACCTCTTGAAAACCCACCGGCTCCTTTTAATGGTCTATTGTTTCCATTTCCATTAGGTCTTCCACTTGAGTAGCCCATACCTTGACCTAGTTGGGAAGGCCTATCTTCTCCAAAATTACCAGGCTCTTGAAAGCGTCCAGGCCTCTGTTGATCATTTCCAATTTGAGGATACCCGATATCGTTTTCACTCCCTTGGAAGCCACCTGATCCAGGACTTTGAGGGTACCCTCGACTCCCACCTGAATCTGTGTTTCCTGCAACGAAAACATCAATTTTTAGACTATTTATACCGGATATTCTGGAATAGCTAGTTAATCAAAATGATTTACCAGAGCCAAAGTCTCCTGAGCCGCTTGCACCTCCTAAATAAATAAAAAATGTTTACATCAATAAAAACATTTTATTCAAAAGGGTCAACAGATAACCATGATATGTGATGTCGTCTGTTCGAGAGAGTAGACCTTGAAGAGTTAATTATGAAAAGATAGTGAACAAATGAGGATAGACTGTAAGCTGAAAAACACAGTACCCTCGTATCGTATCTGAGGCTTGTATCCATCCAGGCCAGCCTCATACTCGACCACCTGCTTCCTACCATCGGGCAGCACTACGTTATACTCCCCGGTGGCCAGGTCACCATCCCGTTGTTCTGAATGACCAAATTTAGTACCTGTCTGTGCATCGTTGACATCATAGTTAAACTCGTATTTAGCTGGCTCCTGAAAAATTCGTGAATATGTTCAACATACAAATCAGGTTTTATAATTACTAGAATGTATTATCTAGATAAATCAAACGTTCTTACGTTAGAGTCGTCTTCTCCAAAGCCCGACCCTCCCCTGCCTGAGCCGTCTCTTCCTTGATTGCCACTTCCTGAGCCAGGAGCACCATACGAGGATGACGGTGAACCACCTGATGCCCTTCCACCAGGTCCATTGGAACCTCTTGCGTTTGGTGGACCATAGGAATTGTCTGGAGCCCTTAAGCCTTGGTTCGGTGATTGATTCCCAGCACCAAAACCACTATTCGGCGATCCGATCCCTCCAGTAGGAGGAGGACCATATGAGGTTTCAGGAGTGTCAAACCCTCTTCCACCAGCCGCAAAACCACCACTCAATCCACCAGGTGAACTAAATGAAGACTCCATGTGGTCTCCACTATTTCTATCACTACCTGAAAAGGGCTGATTGCTAGGCTGTTGTCTTGTGCCAGGACCACTGCCTTGACCAGGAGAGCCATATTGAGTACTCGGAGAATTTGAATTACTGTTTCCATGCCCTTGATCAAAACCTCGCTGTGGTCCACCGAAGCCTCCTGTTGGTGATCCTTTTCCACGATTTGATGAAGGAGGTCCATACTGAGTATCTGGGCTTTGATCAAATTGTCCAGGAGGCAAATACGATTCTTTTGGTTGATTTTGGTTCCCTAACCCTCCAGCTGCTGGACGATTACCGCCTAGTCCGCCGTTTGCACCAGGTGGGCCATATTGTTGAGATGGCCTTACACCAGCTCCTGGGCGATTGCCACCTACGCCTCCACCAGCTCCGGGGGGACCATATTGTTCAGACGGTCTGTCGCTCCCCCCTGGACGGTTAGTACCCTGGCCTCTACCAGCTGATGGTGGTCCATATTGTTGTGAGGGTCTACCGTTAGCACTAAATCCTCCAGAACCTGGGCGAGAACCACCTGAACTACCACCAGATCCAGGTGGTCCATACTCCTCGGATGGTCTACCAGCACTACTACCAGGAGGTAGATAGCTATTCACTGGTGGTTCACACTTGCTTGTCAGCGCGATTGCGCTAAACAAAATAATCCACTGAAAAGGCAAACGCAAGTTAAATTTGAACATCGTAAATCGCTCTCAAAGTATTACAGCAGCTAAAATAAACACTCACTATAATCATAGCCGTTATATTTTCATGTAATCCTAACACTATTTGAATGAACCCAGAAGGATGTGTTACTTTATTAAGGTTTAGCTTAGGAATACACTAGATTGGAATAGCCAGAGCTTATATAGGATTTGCGTCGAGCGGGCGTGATATCAATGGTAATGCAAGCGGTGCACGCGATTCGTGTCCCTGCGTTTAATATCGTGCATCTGCCGGCGCGTTCATCTCGCCGTGGGAGTCCTTGCTGGCTAGAGTGCAGTGCAGCCCGATGCAACCAAACACCGACGAAATACGTGACAAGTCGACAACCCTCCACTATTAATCATTGGCTACGTTCGTTACTAAATTCACAAGTAGGTCAGACTTGACGGTGCTTCGGTTATTCTCTTGCATAATTGGGATCATACACATTCATGAAATAATTTAGAATAAAACAACAGTTTTCATTTCATCTAATTAATTGAATTAATGTGTCGTTGCTGTCAGTGCTACGAGTATAATTTGCATCTTACATTTTATTCTGAAGAAATCCTTACGTCTTTCTGTGTATTAGAATAATATTCTCCATTTATTTAAGTCAGATTTCATAATCTAATTCATAATCAAATATTCACACGAATGTATGTACAAATTGGTTAGAGCTTTGGACTACATAATAAATTGTATTTTATACATTACTTTAAAACAATTAAGTTTTATGTTTAATTAAAATATCAGTCTAATTCCTATCTATCCGATAATTAAAGAATCACCGTAGTCGCTTTGTCACTCAATCAAACCCGTCATGAAGTCATACATAAATCTTGTATCAAAACCTTCTAATTCTGATCACAGAAATCTAAATGTACATCATCTCCAATGCATATAGTTCATGAATTCGATTCAATTTAATGTATCAAAAGGTGGTTTTATATTACATCAGCAAAAAAAATCTTGCTTAGATATTCAGATAATGGCACAAGCGTAATGTTTTGCGTAATAAGAAATTGATTGTCTCTCACAGTTTATTTGATAGTAGTAGTCTCTAAAAGTATAATCATCATTCCCCTAGCCTTTCCCGTTCCTCAATCGGGGTCGGCTACCACACAGGGTATCAGCGTAAGTACTAGTTTTTACATAAGCGAATGACATGTTATTCTCCAACCCAGAGGGGAAAAAGACCATATTTTTGGGTATCAGGCTGTTACAAATGACGCAAGCCACCTGAAGGACACTTAGTTGACTGCCATAGTCAACAAATGGGATCCATAGCTTTACAGGGTTTTGTCGCATATGGTACCCGTTCGCAATTCGTCCCGTTAGCAGATCGTCCCGCAAACGCACCTAGTCCCGTTCGCAAATCGCAAATCATATGCACATTTACATTACTACTACTTTCGGGGAGAAAACGGCCTTAATGGAGTAGTTGTCTAAGCGTTCGATTCCTGGTAGGGAATCCCTTTAATGCCAAAATTTATCACGCTGGGGTGTATCCTTGAGGATTCAAGTTGAAATAAATAAAATTACTATTTCATTTGTAATATTAATAAAATGCTGATATAATGAGCAGAAGAAAGAATACATAATAAGGCTACGTAACGTACAGGCTAAAGCATTAAATTCGAATCTTTCATAGTGATCTAGCATCGCACAAAAAACAAGGGTTGCGCGAATTTCCTTTTAAATCTAAAGCTTTGTTTCTTATCAACAGGTCCCCACTTCAGGGGCTCAAGCCTACTCTCCTACAGAGAGTGTATGGGCCTTAGTCCACAACGCGTGCCCAGTGCGGATTGGTAGACTTCACACACACCTTTGAATTTCTTCTCAGGAGTGGGCAGGTCTCCTCACGGTGTTTTCCTTTACTGGAAAGCCAATCCAAAGCCAAAAAGTGTATTTCTATCATTCGTACATAAATTCCAAATAACAAACTCATTGGTACGAGCCAGGATCGAACCCAGACCTTACTTTGTTGCTTGAGACACGAAAATGCAATAAGTAAATCATTTCTATTGTAACATTTGAACTTCTAATCGTTCCAATGTTGTGTCATCCATAGCAAATGCGATCTCTTATGCGTGAGACTGAGGACGTGCAGTGATGTGTGTCATCCACGCTCGTTAGTGCAGTCGTGAGGGAGCGTGTCGCAACGGCAGCCGGCCGTCGTGCGCCTGCGCCGAGCCGAGCCGCAGGACTCGACGCCTCTGACTTGAGCACTCACAGAGAATCTACTACGGTAGGTACTTCATTACATTGTACACTAATAGTGCCACTCTCTTAACCATCTGCTTTTGTTCATTGCGTTTGTACACACGGCCACACATCAAGCTATACATTTCCAGTATACGATGACCTCTCATTGTATGCACTCCCAAACGATGCTGGTTCGGCTTATACGGGTAATATGTATCCGTGGGATACTTTCCGAAGTCCATGCGAATGAAGTCGCGGACAAAAGCTAGTAGTACCATAAAGCAAACGGAGTGCTGACAGATTGCTGAGAATCGAATTCGCCTCCTACGGACCACTACAGGCTGACAATTTTTTTTAAATAAAACTGGTTGTACATTTATTTATTTCCATTTATTCTTAACATGTACTCTTAAACAAAGATATTAACAATAAAAAATCCAAACCGTAAAAACTAGAATGCTTAACTTGGTTCATAGTACAAATATATATCACGTACACTAAAGTATAAAAATTTGTACCAATTTTTTTAGCGTGTCATCATCATCATCAGCCAGGAAACGTCCACTGCTGGAGACAGGCCTCCACCGTGTCATATTCACCTTAAATTGACATTTCCCCCTATACACTGAGTAGGAACAAGAAATGGTTAATATAGAATGGCACAAAAGTGGTAACATATTTTTGCACGCGAGTGTACCTTATCCTAATTAAAATATAATCACAGTAAAAATTAGCAGCAAACAGCAGATGCCAGATCTTTGTACAATTGATAATACATTTTCTACTCGACTCTACGCGTTTTATGCTTGTATCTCAACAAAAGATTTAATTCTTTTTGAAGGAACGAAACAAATTCTATTCATAACAAAGTAAATGCAGCTGTACGATATCAGTTTTGTTTATAGCTAGTTATTACATTACAATTTTAAAAATAGATAACTAATCGAGTTATGGAGAACAGGGTCTCACTTTCTCTCACTGTTACTCTCATCAAGAAGAATTAGTAATCAGTAACTAGGTATTAAGTCTGAAAGATACCACATCTTATAAAAGACATTCGTCGTGGAGCTATTATCAATACCTCATGTTCATATTGATAACTTATATGAAATCAAAACTTATCGTTAATTAAGAGCTTGCGACATTTATATGTCTATTCTTCATTAACACAATAATTAATTTAGTTCCTGCCACTTTTCTGCATCGAATGAAATCAAGGCTTTGCTGAGGCCATGGAATGCCTGTGCAAAAAAACAAATGTTACCTAATGACACGGTCCGCAAATATATGAACTCCTACCCTAGACTTGTACTATCGACAAAGTTCCCGCCTGACCACCATTAGGGCCATTTTCGCATACAATCGTGGCTCGAGATGCTAGTTGATAGATCATAAAACTATAAAAAAACGAGAAAGCATTGTTGTATTTGTAAAAGTCCCGCAAGTTGGACGCCACAATGTTGCATTATAAAATGACCCTAAACTGTAACTAACTACTTGTCGATATTATTATTATTATTTATCTAAACGGTTATTTTCAAAAAAAACTAAATTAATTATCATTTTTGAATGTTTTGGTTTGTTTATTTGTATAAAACCATTAATGAAAACCAGCCAAATGCGAGTCGGCCTCGCATACGAAGGGTTCCGTACCATTCTCTATAAAAACGGCAAAAAAATCACGTTTGTATGGGAGCCCCCCTGAAATATTTATTTTATTTTGCTTTTTGTATTTCTTGTTATAGCGGCATCAAAAATACGTAATCTGTAAATTTTTCAACGGACTAATTGTCACAGTTCATGAGATACAGCCTGGTGACCGACGGATGGACAGCGGAGTTTCAGTAATAGGGTTCCGTTTTTACCCTTTGGGTACGGAACTCTAAAAACGAACGAAATCGGCCAGACTTAATTAGAATAACAAAGATGGCGGCAATGAAATAACGTTTGTTGTCTGCATTTAGTTCGAAAAGAATTATTTTGTACAAACAAAAATATAATTATAGTCTTTTTCTTATATCTTCAGATTATTCCTTGACTTTTTAAATAGTATACAAATGCAGGCCGGTTTCAAACATTTCTGTTTGTGCTAGGCTTTTTATTCATAGAAGCTCCATGCCGATATGCTAAATGTGTAACAGAGCCTTATCTATTAACATTTTCTCAGTCTTCAAACCTTTTCCGACCACTTGTCTGTTTTGTTTCGAGGCAGAAGTAATCTGTCAGTTGTACCGGTGTCAACGGAGTGTCTCCTCGTCTTCTTCCCTCGGAAGTGCTCCTCGATCTCTGCCAGGGACTTGCCTTTCGTCTCCGGCACCAGAAACAGTACAAACAGGAACGCGAGCGCACAGAAACAGGCGTACATCCAGAACGTGCCCGCTGCTGTTAGGTTACGCTGCAAAAAATAAAACAGTTATCAAAATTTTGTATAATCATCCAGATTTTAGTATAGTAAGCAGGATCTTTCGACGTCTTACTATTTTCAGAAAAATCTGATTATGCCACTTTTGGCCGTCTGAAAGACAAAGGGTAGAGAGAGTCTGTCAGTCTGCATGAAGGAAAATATTCCATTCCCAATGCTCACTACCGAATGTTCAGTAAAGTACTTTCCCGAATGAAAATGTCCATCAAGATTATTCATCGTTATGCCTGTATGTGTCTGCAATGTCTTACACACATTAAAAGACCATCATATACGTATACTTATCTAGCACCAGGATATTTATCTTACCTCTAGAGCGTGGTAAGTCTTGATGACAAGTAAGTATAAGAATATAAGAGTTCTACGGCGTAATGGCTACACGAATAGACAAACAATCCGTAGATTCCAGGTTCAATTCCTAGGGGATACTTATCGGTACTCGGTTTAGTTGGTGGTAGGACATTTTATATGTCCGCCTGGCTAGGTACTACCATGTTACCTAAGTCTGCCGCCTTGAACCTTGAGGCTTCTGGCCGCGCACGCTTATCATCCCACGGACTTATTTCAATTACCATAAGGTGATATGAAACGAGCTACGAGTATGCTCGGAATTCCTCTACGTGATAAGGTCCGGAATAAGGAAATCCGTAGACGAACGAAGGTGGACATAGCTCGACGAATCAGTGAGCTGAAGTGGCAATGGGCAGGCCCCATCGCTCGAAGAACCGATAACCGGTGGGGAGTAAAGGTTCTCGAGTGGCGACCACGTACCGTGAAACGTCTACCAGGCCGTCCCCCTACTAGATGGACCGACGACCTGGTTAGAGTCGCAGGGAGTCGCTGGATGCAGGTGGCTCGGGACCGGTCGATGTGGCGTACCATGAGGGAGGCCTTTGTCCAGCAGTGGACGTTTCCCGGCTGATGATGATGATATGAATGCCAAGTGCAAACCCATTGTACATTTTGTAATGATGCAGCGACTCCAACAACCTTTACTAGGTCGTCGGTCCATCTAGTTGGGGGACGTCCTGGTACACGTTTCCTGGTACGTGATCACCATTCGAGAACTATTGCTCCACATTGGTTATCCACAGACCTATGTCGGTTACCTTAGTAAAGTTCAGTACAGATTTCCTCAGTAAGTACAGTCACAGTTGACTGAATGGGCGATATAAATATATATTATCCATATTGTGGGTCTTGCTGTAGTTAAAAGAAAATGTACTTAGAGCGACACAGTTGTTCAGTTTGTCAAATTAGATCAAGATTCTGTTCGATTGAGCGTACTCCAACTGAGATTATTACCTACCTAATATTGTATATGTAATAGAAGCGTCGGTGGCGCAGTGGATAAGGCGCGGACTCTCAATATGAGGTTTCGAATCTAGCCGTGTGATAACCTACGAGATGTTTTTCAATTAAAGTACATAATCCGATTGCTTAACGGTGAAGGAAAACATCGTCAGGAAACCTGCACACTCCTGAGAAGAAATTCAAAGTTGTGTGTGAAGTCTACCAATCCGCACTGGGCCCACACATACTCTCTTTGTATGAGAGTAGGCCTGAGCTCCTACAGTGGGGTCGTAAATAGGCTGTTGATAACGATGATGATGATATTGTATCCCTTTTTGGTGGTGTTTGTGTGAGGATTGTTTGGATGAGGATGTATCGGTAATCACACAGGCACGCATGTATTAAACAGATTACAGGCGACTCGCAAACGCACAAATATTCCCAATTGCCTAAGTATGGTAGGATTTTGCCATGCAAAGTTAACTTAGTGCAAAGTTAACTTTTTTCGAAGCGTCTCAGATTATCGAGCACCAAAGGACGTAAATCTTTGGGCTTTAAAATATGGCATTTTCACTACTTACCCAAAATTGTGTAAAGACCCTTACCTCTAGAGCGTGATAAGTCTTGATGACTGTGAACATGCAGACGAAACTGAAAGCGCTGGCCATTCCGGAGAGCTGTGAGCGGTAGTGGGCGGGGAACAGTTCGCCGAGCAGCAGGAACGGAAGACCACCGAACCCGAGGGAGAATCCCAGCATGAAGATCACTAGACTGGCGATGGGAAGGTAGCTGAAAAGAAATTGTAATAGATATTAGTTAGATTACACGTTTTAAATCATAATTCAACATCCAAGGGAATTCCCAAATATATATTTTTTTAGAATTTAAATTTTTCTCGAGTGATCCTAATTTATTCGTTTTATATATATGATTTATTATAGGTTTTCTATGAACAATGAGTTCACACTTTGTCTTCTTTACATCTGGTGATAGTTGACTATAAGGACATATGAAGTAAATCTTGCTGAAGCATCTAGTTAATGAGGTGCTGCCGTTGAAATCATTCAATACCGAAACACGACAGTGCTATTTACGGTGTTGTTTGACTCTAGATTAAGATGACGTAGTGGCAGCTAGACAGGGGAAAAACCGTCTACCGGGAATAACCGACCACCGAACCTCCGCAGTTCAACCGTGTAACCACTAAGTTACGGAGGCGGTAAAGGTAAATTCATCAGAGTTTCGAAATTCCTTAACTAAAACTTTTTAAAATTCTACTCACCCTAGCCATGAGTCATGTTGTTCGAAATGATATGAGAATCCCATGGACGTCATGGAGAGACACATGATGGCTGCAGACAACAGCAGCAGTGGTCTGCGACCTGATCTATCCACCAGCAAGGTGCTCACTCCATTGAATAGTAGCTGAACCGCTCCCACTACTACAGCGGCTGATGTTGGATTTATAGAACTTCCTGCAAACAAAATAAAACATCACAATTAATGCTCCGGCAAAACATCTGTACCTCGCCTGCCTCTTGATGTCAATCATTACAAGGTCTGGAACCCTCGGTGCGTCAGTCAGGCTCGCACTTGTGCGTTTTTTTTTAAATCAAAACAATGCCATAATTAATCAAATTGCAATTAATACAACAGGCAAAATCGAAAAGAAACAAGACTATTATTACAGACTTGTCGACGTCAAATCGAAATGTATCATCCAAAATTTACTACTTAAGTATATTCTGAAGGGGATAAAATTAAACTGGAGCATCGATGCACTTTCTGTGATCACCTACTCGCTTGCCAATCGTGATGATTTCACTATGGCTACCATGGAAAGTCCGACATAGTCACCTTTGATATGTGATGTCTAAGAAAAACTTCAGAAATTAGGTACTAAGTATTTCTGAGTTACGTCCATTAGAATACTAACCCGCGCTCTGGAATATCTCAACCGTGAAGAAGATGACAGCATCAATACCGCTAAACTGCTGGAAGAACAGCAGGGCGAACCCGATGATGAGGGGCTTGATCACAGACGGTGAAAAGAAGATTTTAGGTGTGAATACACTCGGGATCCTCTCCAGTTTCCTGTAAAATTATAGTGAAAAGTTCTATTTAAAATGTAAAATTCTAGTCAAAATATAATAAGGCTTACTATCAGATTAAATTGCAGCGGAAGAGAAAGGAAACACGACGTGAATTTTAGTAAAGAAGTTGATATATCATTTTCATTTAGAAATTTATTTAGTAACTTATTAAGTTACTTCTGTAACTTGCACATTAGACATGAGGTCATGCTTAAGAATGCTCGATACTCGTAGTTCTCAGGAAAACCAGCCCTTTCATTTCGTTGCAAAAGTTTGCGCCGCTTCTTTTCGCATCTCTTCGTAAGATTTCACATTTAGAAGGTGTTGTGGAGACCATCGATAGTCATTAATTCGAGGCTGATTATATAAACATTGATTACATATAATTCCATAGCTTACTCGTTATCATCGTCATCTGCTACAGCCGTCGCACGTGCCGACAGATGAAGCCAGTTGATAGCATTCGTGGGATCCCTGCCGTGCGCTTCAAGCCACACCGGTGATTCAGGCAGAGGTAGCACGAAGAAGAACAGAACCGCTGAAAAATCATGACCCTTCATTGCAGTTTGTCACCACTATCAATTAGCTGCCTTGGACTCAATAGAACGTCGCACTAAAAGACTCATTGGTGACAGCTCACTCGTTAAGGGGTGAGCTACAAAGCCTGGAACACCGGCCTAAAATAGCCAGAATTTCTGTCTCCTACAGGCTGCATTTCGGATAGAGTGCGATCTAATTACGCAACCTAATTATTTATTTCACTCAGTGACTTATTTATTTTTAAACTGATGGTGTTGCTAGTTAGCTGCGGGAGGGCCCTTAATTTCTTCGTATCAAAAATACTCAAGAGTAAAATAGGATATTATATTTTAAACCAAAAATATTACATACAACTTACAATACGTATTTGAATTGAAATATAACTGATGCATAACATTTACTAGGTTGTAAAAATTTGGATTACCTACTTTTGACATACAATTTCATTGTGATATACCGGTAATCAAGTGCCCTACATCGATAAAAGAATTAGAATAAGTTTAGTAAACAATGTCTGGGTTTAAACGTTATTGACTCTTCATTTGGGCCAATTGATTTCACACTGATATGATCAAATGTCTGATAAAGTACTTTATTAATAGCTTACCCGCAAATGAACCTGTTTTAGCGTTCCGAATATCCAAAGAAGAGAACCCATATGAAATCTCTCAGGTGTATGTTTGTCCGTCTGTCATAGCTGATTATCTCAGCAACCACTAATGCTATCGAGTCTGAAATTCGGATCGATATATCTACCTAGTATAGTTTTTCAGAAATCATCAAAAAACAAGACAAACTTAGTTATGCGGTCTAGAACATAAACTTTATTTCAATCGTTCGGAACCTTTGGTGCGCGAGTTCGACCTGTAATTGGAAGGTGTTTTCAGGCGTAAATTCATCATCAGCTAATATTATTTTTTACTGAATTAATAATTATCATTGCCATGTTGTCTCCTTCTACTTTAGCAATGAAGTCTTCCGTTGGGGATATTGGAAGTGATGTGTTGACGTGATGTTCAAGCATATCTAACCCTATGGTTCAATTCAATCCAATGTAAATTAACAGTAAACAAGCAGAAACATCACATGACTCAGTAACAAACAGCTTCACAATACTTACCTCGTCATTAGCTGCTGTTGGACATAAGCCTCTCTCTCTCTCTCTCTCATATACTACGCTTATCAGGCGGTTTGGTAATCGCAGTAAGTTGGTACTGTTGCCCAGCGCACCTCATATAATGTTTCCCCACGAGGTGACATGGGGAAGTCATTATTATAAGGCGGAGACCACACGGTTTACTCAATATAGTCTTCAAATTCTAATTCTGTTAGCGTAGAAATAATTTGACATCGTGAAGTCTATCTAGTCTTTTAGTGTTGTATCGTTATTTGTTTACTATTTGATATATTGGATCGAAACATATTGCCAGCAAGAAATAAACAATAATATAACATAGATAAGAATAAATAAAACAGATATTGCATTAAATCGCATGTCATAAAATGATTGTGCAACGTATTACACTTTAAAGGGGTATAAAGTACTTCTTACCGCAAAACCCAGCAGAAAAGAAGGCTAGATGTCTCCAGTACAGCCAATTCCCAGCGATGTATGAGACTAGTATCCCGAGGGACATGGAGAGATTAGGCAGGGACCCCAGGCGACCGCGAATTTCGGGGTCGCAACACTCGCTCACCTTAACATAACAAAGATAGGATTTTCTTCACAATTCTAAGCATAAGTATGTATGACTTTTTAATTAATTGTACTACCCGGTTACTATAAATTTGGTCCTTACGTCACTGCCCCACGGCACAGGCGGGACACTTCAAACAAATGTCGTGATATCGGTTTCTATTCTCATACATCTAACGGATAACATTTGTATAAACGCGCATGTGTAATTAATCCGCTCGCACCATATTTACCGATCCTTGAGCGAGTCACTTTCTTGCGGGGAAAGTTGAGGTATCGCGGATCGGTGGGAGGCAGCGAACGTCCGTTCTGTGCAGAGTACTATATTAATTCTGTGCCCAAGGATCGAAACCACGATTTTTTAATAGGTAGTAAAAATTAATTAATTAATTAATTAATCATGGTAGAATAATTTACAATGAACAAAATATACGAGTATAATCTAGTTCGTGTCCATATTGAGTCGTACTATTTGAGTCTTCAAATAGTGGCACATTTGCCAATTATTTCGGGTTTATTTGATTATGCCGTGAGATTTCGACTATATAATCGGACCACGCCATCTCAAAGGCGACTAAGGGAAAATTAATCAGGAGATGGGCCGCAACAACTACCTACGTAACAACATCTTACTGCAATCACCAATCCTCCCGCCGAGCGAGGTAATTACGGCAAATCCTTTCATGAAAATTCTGACGTGGTAATCGATAAGGATTGAACAATCGACTTTTGTAGCATATTCTGAAGAGACGGACTTTGAATTTGAAGTTACTTACCAACACTTGAGCTGGGGCCAGTACAAAGCCAACACAAAGTCCAGTCATGATCCTTCCTATCCATATCTGTATTATGCACCTGGAGAATGCGATCACGAGCCAGGCAGTGATCCAGAGAGGCGCGGTCAGCACCAGCGTGCGCCGGCGACCCACGCGCTCCATGATGGGACCGGATAGTGTACTTCCGACAAGAGCCCCCGCACAGGCGATTGCACCTGAAAAGTAAACCTTATGTCAAACCTGTAGGATTGTTCCACGTTTAAATTAGCATCATACTGTGTTGTGCTCGTTGGTACAAAAAAGTACAGCCGTAGAAAAAAATCTGGAGATCATTTTGATATCCGACTTCTTAGGGGAAGAGCTGGGTTATGTGGGATTCCTACCCACGCATATAGCACTTCACTGTGTGGGCCAATGTGCCAGCCCTGAAACTGTACAAACTTATATAAACAACTTACACCGACCACTCCACTTGACAAGCATGGTTATTGGAAATTGCCTAATAAGGAAAGACGTCATAATGATTTATGATGACCTATATACAGCGATAGTGTTATGAATGACCAAGGACGTATTCTCGAAAAATCGTCCGACCTTGTGGAGTAGCGGATCTCTCCCGGTTGATGATGATATTGATTAACTATTAATTATGAACCTTGTTTCCTAGACTGTTTTTATTATGTATTCTTTGAAATAAATAAGTAAAGTTGTGTTACATTATATCCCTTGCTTTACCTATCCAGGACTTCTGTTCGCTATCCTGTATAATGTCCGGGTCATAGTTCTCTATGGACGGTATCCCCGAAGCAGTGTAGGCTCGCACCAGGCCGATGATCAGGAACGCAAGTGACGAGCCGAGAGTCAGCCAGAGCTGGAAAATAACAACATTAAAGGTCTCAGTTCAACAAGAACCTCCTCATTCATTTCACTTTTTTAACCCTAATAATAATTTTATCATAAATCGATGTAGTACATGTATTCTGTAACAGTACTGAGGCAAAATCGTCTCCCTTCTGGAATGCAACCCCTAAAATTTCAACCAGTATAATTGCTCACCCCAGTCTTAGTACCTATATATAAATAAATGATTGAAGAATGAATTCATTCTACATTTACAAACTCTATTTTAAGAACAACAATAAAAAGAATGCAGGACCGACGAAGTATTTCATCATCATCAGCCGGGAAACGTCCACTGCTGGACATAGGCCTCCCTCATGGTACGCCACATCGACCGGTCCCGAGCCACCTGCATCCAGCGACTCCCCGCGACTCTAACCAGGTCGTCAGTCCATCTAGTAAGGGGACGGCCTGGTAGACGTTTCCCGGTACGTTGTCGCCACTCGAGAACCTTTACTCCCCACCGGTTATCGGTTCTTCGAGCGATGTGGCCTGCCCATTGCCACTTCAGCTCACTGACTCGTCGAGCTATGTCGGTGACCTTCGTTCGTCTACGGATTTCCTCATTCCGGACCTTATCACGTAGAGAAATTCCGAGCATAGCTCGGAATAACGAAGTATTTAATTTTATTGAATTCTCAGGTTTCGTCTGGAAAATTAGTAACAAGATACCAGTGACTTGTCTATTAAAGAAAATGTAATTGTTTAACTAAGTAAACAAAAATCGTTACAGTTTAAAAGTGACCTTCAATAGCCATTGATCTATGACACCTAGAGGCACAGTGTGCCACACTCCGCTGCGAAATATTCGTGTAAATACATACAAACATTCATTTAAACCATTATCAGTAACAGCTTAACCAAACATTAGAAAGACGTCGCCTGGAAAAACCATTTACACGTTTAAACAATTGTTATTGTACAGATCTTTAATGCAGTTTAAGTGTATAAGAAATATATTTTCCAGAATTTCTTTTGCGTAGTCTTGTTCTGAAACGTTTCCTAGAGAAGTAAAGCGCTTCTGAAAACACGTTTCGCTCTAAATTAGTACAAGTATTTTCTATGCGTAAAATGTAAAATTTGTATACTAACATATAGTATACAAATTTTACATTGTATCACACATAATATTTAGTTGAAACTTTAGGTTCCTCATGCTTATTTAATTTTAGTAATAGAGGTACTGTAAACTGAGCTATTCAGTAGTGGTACTGTTTAACTAAACTTTTAGTCTAAATTTAGTCTAAATTTTCTTAGCTAGGGAATGTAGGAGTATAATCGTGGTCTGAAAAACTACGTCACAACTTTTTCCTTTACATACAATCATATTTTCATTGCCTTGCATTTCAATGCCAGCGCCATCTTTCAAAGTCGGGTACAAGCAAAAACAGAGCTTACGGTAGCGAACCTTCTTGTAGCGCGACTGTACATCTGGTTATTATGGATCTATGCTCCCCTATACCATTTGTAGAGAGTTAAGTGAAGTTCGATTAAAGAGGAATTTGGATGACTGAGCGAGATGATGATGAGATTTAGTTTAAATTGGTTGTCATTGTGGAACAAAAAACAGCAAACATTTTAATTGTTTTTTTTGTATGTATTGTAAAGAATTTTATATCAAAAGGAAAATTATGATGAGTTGGTTCAAAACATTTGTTTACTTGTTGTGAATAATCAGTAAACCAAATGATCTTATTAGCTGCATAAAGTCCAAATACCTATGGCATTATGCTACACAGTATTTTTTTCTGAGTAATATTTATAAAAAAAAACATCGTATATTTAATAAAATTAAAAACTGTTGTTAACATATTAATTGATCCATTTAAATAGATATGCAATCGACTTATCAAGTATCATTTGCATCCATCGCTTATTTCCATCACCAGAATTATTGTTTTATCGACTTTATAAAAGATCTCAGAATAATTTAAAAATCGTATTTCATATTTGACTATTAAATTATGATTTAATGATGATGGAAATGTATTTATATATTATACCTTATGTTAGAAATATTATGTACCTACTGTATGCCAGATGGTAGACCACAGAGCACTGTTTTTAATTTGTACACCATGTATAACCTATATGTCACAATAAAGACGTTTTGAATTTTAAGATTGTTGATCTCGTTTCCTCTATCTGTTATACCTCTACATAATATGTATATATAAAATCATTTTTGTATTTGTATGTAAATAACTACTCCTCATCACTATCCCCGTCCTAAAAATTGCCGGAAAGCAATCACTAATTTACTATATAGCAATTAATAGTAATATAGTAACTAAGCAGCTATATAGTAACTAAGTCATATAGCAGTTAAGTGAAAACGACAATATTCCATCCGCCTAAATAACATTAAGTCACCTGTATGCACGTGCATAGTTTCTATATAAAGTGCAATACATATTACTCATATTTAATAATAATAAAAATAATAATAATAATAAAGTATTTATTTTACAAAAATTGTTACATTTCACTTATAACATATGTGCGTGTGTGGTGTGAGAAGGCGTGTGGTATGAGAGCTGAGAAGACGAGAATAATAATAATATTCAAACATTATTAACCGACTTTAAAAAAAGGAGGAGGATTTCTTCTTTTTTAAAATGTTTGTTACCTCAGAACTTTAGACTGGGTGAACCGAATTGATGATTCTTTTTATATGAAAGGTGGTGCTTGCCGTGTGGTCCCATTTCAATTTAGTCCAGTTCTGACAACGGCATCCATGAGAAAATGATATAAATATTAAATTTACCTTAGTAAAAGTAGACTTTTAGTGAAATTGAAGTCGGTTTCTAGTTCTTTTTGAACACATATACTTGTTTAAATTGCTTAAAGCAAACGACTCAAGTCTTCATATATTTCACTCGTAAATATTCTGTATAGATATTTAAAGATAAAATAAATCACCCAAATATCGAAATAAAATCACCTGTTTAAAAAAAGCCGCGTTCACTGCCATCGCTGAAGCTTGCTGCTCGGAAAATGTCCGTCGTAAGATCACAGACCGAGATACACTTGTAACTACACACACAAACAACGAGACAGATTCGGATCACAAGTGAAAGAAAGATAGGTGTGGCTGTACGAGCAACCGTCGAGTGACTGCTATCCTGCCGGTAATACTCTGATAAGGACCGCAGGATTCTAAATTCAAATGAAACGAGTCGTCTGCAAAACTGTTTGCATAGGCCACAGGCATAGGCACATGCTGACAGCAAACGACTTCGCAGGTGAAAATCACTAAACGTCCTAAAACTAGGGCAATACAATTTGTAGTAGCTATCTTTTAATATTGATTAGTACCGTTAAAAAAATTCTAAAAGATATTTTAATATGCACATAATACGCTATATCTTTCCGCGGGTCTTAAGAGGGTATGCTGTTGTCAAAGCGCCCATACAAACGTAGTCCAGTCATATTTTGAGTATTAAGCTATGAAAATCTATGAAATTTTCAAGACACAATCTAGAAACAAATATCTGTGTCAGTGGTGAGTCAGATTTTCGTTTAAATATATACTTCCAGAGTTACAGGGCGTCAAAGTATTGTATTTTTCGGTAATTAAAAGCCCCAACTTTGAACCTGATTTACAAGAGTATGAATCAATTTAGAACAATTTGGAAAAACCACCGACATCTAAAATTTCATTAGTATACTGTATTAAAAAAATGGTTACATAATATACTGTATCCTTCAAATGATCCCTGGACTACGAAACATCCAAACAACGGGTGGATAACATCGCGTAATGTATGCTGTCTCACCGTACGCGCTCGGGTAGGATAGGGCTCGGAGAGAGACAGCTACAAAACAATCATCATCATCAACAGCCTATATATGTCCCCACTGGAGGGGCTCAGGCCTACTCTTCTACAGAGAGTGTATGGGCCATAGTCCACCACGCGGGCCCAGTGCGGATCGGCGGACTTCACAGGCCTGTTCAAGACATGCAGGTTTCCTCACGATGTTTTCCTTCACCGTTAAGCAATCGGATAATGTACTTGAATTGAAAAACAACTCATAGGTACACGGCTGGATTCGAACCCGGTACCCTCAGATTGAGAGTCCGCGCCTTATCCACTGCGCCACCGACGCTTCAAAAAAGAATGCACCCTTGAAACCGACCACGTGGTCTTACCAACATAGCCTCTTAATAAAAGATGACCAATGTGTATTTATTCTTCTACCTACATATATATCAATAATTACCAAACCAACCACCAATCTGCCAATCGCAATGGCGATTTGTGGAAGAGGACAGATTCTTGCAGACATAATAATAATAAATAGCTCAGCATATGTCTAAGGGGTTCAAGACCTCGAAGACGCTGTTATTCTGCTATTGCCTGAAAATTACATGCGATACATGTCTCATCTTGATCAGCAGTAGACTTCTTAGACAAAAATGGACGAAGACTATAGATATACTCGTCATCATCATCAGCTAGGAAACCGTCCACTGCTGGACATAGACCTCCTCCATGGTATGCCGGTCACCGGTCCCGAGTCACGTGCATCCAGCGACTCCCCGCGACTTTTACCAGATCGTCGATCCATCATCTAGCAGAGGAACAGCCCTTTACACGTTACCCGGTTCGTGTAATTGACCGCCTGGTCTCGTCTTAAGAAAAATACCATCCTTTTTCATCCCTTGGGGGTCATAAAAGTTCTTACTCGCCTTACTGTGATCACCACTTGATTGGTGGCGATGTATAATTAAGGTGTTCACAATTGTGAACTAGATTCCAATTTTAACTGCCCTAAAAGTCTACATCATTCTTCCCCTAAAATGTTCACCCTTAGAGGTAGAATTATCTGGGTTCACTTTTGGTTTTTGTTGATTTTATCAAAATGTCGATAAAATTTATCTGAAACTATATATGCAGTATTTTGAGTATTTTGAGCACTAATGAGTTTATATTTTACCATAGTGAAAGTGTACCAGTACAGTGTTTTCCCTATCAGCTTAGTAAAAGATTCGGATGCAGTGTAAAACTAAATCCTTTGTCCATATAAGTGCAAAAGAATAAGCATACTTAAAACAGACTAAGATGCCTTTGTATGGAGAATCTTTGAAACTGGTCATTTACTATGACGGTGCTAATTGATACTTCATTCGTTAGGTTGTCTCCTCATAGAGTCCTTATAAAGAATCGGGAGTTCATAGCTCCCGCTGTGATAATTATACAAACATCAACAAGACGCATCCGTGAAATAGACACTAAAAAGTGTGCTAGTGCAAAAGTGTGTTTGGTTTTTAGGGCTCCAGGAACCCTTATTATATCACTTTGTTGTCACTGACAGACAGGACTGGCTGTCAAGATCTTTTTTAATTAGGAATTTGTGGAGGTATCATTGAAATTGAAATTAATATCAAATACTCAATTTTGCAAGCAACACTTGGCTTGGCAAATTGGCTTTACAGGTTTACGAGTAATAGTCGACCAAATTACATAATATACTTGGAATGGTCAAAAAGAAAATTTCGTACAACTTTCATCCAAAATTACTTTTTATAGAACCAGTTTTCTTCTCTGTCAATAGTTGCCGTGGGATATTAATCACTTGGTCCATAACATAAATAAAGCGTGTAGTACGAGTAATAAAACCATTTCTACTTAAGCAGATGATAGTTTACATACATATAAGTACATACGTACATGTATGTATCACAGATTACATCGTTCTATTTTTACTAACACTGGGTAAAATATTCAGTTCAAAGGAATCAGCCGTGAAATGAAGGCCAAGTGTAATGCCATTGTGCGCTAAAAATCCGCCAGCCAAACAAGGCAGTTATTATGGCAAACCCTCCATTTTTGACGTCACTGACACACATGCAGGAAATTAGCCTCTTTAGGAAAGAATCTATATGGAAATCTACTGTTGAGTCAGCATTTTTGTATTGTCATCGTCACATGATTATTTCAACTTCACGGTTCATAAGCAAACATCGCCCGTGATGATTCTTTACTTGAATAAACACAACCATTTTCAACGGCCTCCGTGGCATAACGACAACACACTCAACACAGATCCGGAGATACTGGTTCAATTCCTGGCAAGTACATATCGGCACGTTTGGTTGGTGGTAGGCAGAGAGATTTAAATATAGTAATAGGTTATAGAGCAGGCATTGGGAAACGTTTCATATAAACATTATGATCTCAAAAGTCAATGGTATGTCAACTGTCTTGTACGGCCGCGTGACGTGATGTGACACTAGATTGAGTAACTTATTACCAATTGGTATTAAGTTTAGGATCAAAATTTTTGTTTGCTTTGTCCGGTCTGTTACTATTAATGTTAAATGTCTTTGGTGGTAGGACATTTTATGAGTCCGCCTTGTTAACCACCATAGAATAGAAAACCATACCACTGGGAATCAAATCCGGAACCGATCTGATTCTAATTACCAGATTGTTGGTCCAAGCGTGTAGCTACCAAAGGCGATAAAAATTGAATTGTAATTAACGTTTTCATTGACGGATTATCGTCTATCATTATTCGTGTATTTTAATGTAATAAATGCACTATGCACCACAACTCCGTGGGCGCTGTAAAAGATGACTCAAATAATTCAGGGGACGGGTACCAGCGTTGACCTCTACGATCTAACTGATGCGATCACCGGCATGATGGTAAATACTCTCATGGAAAGTTGAAATTTCTCGCCTAAAGCAAATACAGTTCCCTTTTGAAGGCAACGATTACAAGCCTCTTATCTAATTCAAACTTGAAATAGCTTCACACTCTACTGAATTGGAAAGTCGGCTGGAGCTGTTTAGTCTGGATTCGTAATTAAAAATACCATTCAAAAATCGAACAGTTGAGGATCCTTCGATACACGGTTAGCATCCGTTTTTATGGTTAGGACAGTTTCCCTTGAACCTTTTTCTTGAACTTGAACAATTGTACAACTAGGGAATGAAACTCACAGCCAGGTATTCCATGCGAATCCACCACTATAGATATCAATTACCCATTTGGAATAAAATGTTAAAATAGATTGTAATAAAACAACAATTTGAGTGTAAACAAAGCTTTGATCTACCTTACAACTATTCTATTAGAGCAATTTATGTTGAGTTTTCCGGTTTGAATCAATCTCAGTGAGCCAATTTAAAGGTAAGACGTGTTTTTTTGCCAAATAAGGCATTTTGGTAAGCAGTGATTGGATTTTTTTCTGCAATCCTTTTCAACTAAGATGTATTGTTGTTGCGACTTCAAGTAGATCTAATGCGAAGGTCACACGACTTTTTGAGAATGTACCAACCGATTGTACAACAGGATATGTAATAACACAGATATGATACTCACTAATTCAGTGTAAAATAATACTAGCAACAACAAATGAGTGACTTTTGCCACAATTTTTTACAATTGAATTTGTAAGGCTTTTAATAAGTAATTACCTAAAATAATTACAACTGCATTGATTGTGATAGCCGTTACGCAGCTAATGGTCCTTATGGCGTTTCGACTAATAATAAACTGTAAAATGCGATTCACTATGAAGTTATGTTAAAAAAATGAAACTTTTGTTATAAACTATACTTACATTGAAATGATTACACAGTACATTATCCGATTGCTTAACGGCGAAGGAAAACATCGTGAGGAAACCTGCATGTCTTGAACAGGCATGTGAAGTCCGCCAATACGCACTGGGCCCGCGTGGTGGACTACGGCCCATACACTCTCTGTAGGAGAGTAGGCCAGAGCCCCTCCAGTGAGGACGTATATAGGCTGTTGATGATGATGATGGATTACACAATGTCGAAACTGGCGAGTAGTGTTCTAATTCTACTTAGCGTCATATTTCTCTTGATACGTGCTCAATAATATATACAAGTTACGTCGCTGACTTAACCTCTAATTTGCTGTGTCAGTGACATTTCAGGCGTATGAAAGCAGAGATTATTTTAGATAACGAATGTATTCATTCAGCCCTGCATGCGTAGATTGCGTAGTCCTCAATGATTTTATCATTATCACAGTATAGTGTCTGCAAAGTATTATTATTGGAGACGCTTCTGTTTAGTTTCGTCAATGAATATCTATTTTGTGGTAAAGCTTTTTATTAAATAAAGTAATATTTTAGACGAATTTTAAAATATGCCAGTCATTCAGCTGAAAGGAACCTTATGGGATTGGAACTGTAACCAATTTGATTCCTAGTAGTTACTATTAGTCTAATATGTACTAGGTTGATAGGTTGACAATAAGTTTTTGGAATAGGACACTTATTAACGAGCTATAGAAATGCAATCTACTTTTTTCGAATCCTACATTAATTCTTAGATATAAGAACAGAAAAATATTTTTAAAATTACACCCAATATTTTTTGGAACTTTTTTTGAGCTGCCGGAAACTCGAACTTCGTGCGGTCTCTAAATATTTATTACCAAAGATCTGATGGGTTTTATATGATGCAGCGCCCAGTACCATATTATCCCTACCTAGCTCCGAGCGATTTTCATCTTTTTACTCACCTGAAAAAGCACCTGCGTAGACAGGGCGACGATGAGCTAGTTTGCTCTAGGGGCCTCCTTGCCTTATTTTACAAGGGCCTTATTCAACTTTCAAAACGTTATTCATAGCGTATTAGTTTGGAAGAGACAACGTTGAAAAATAAATACAATTTACTTTTCCTAAAGTTTCATTGCGTTTCCAAAAACTTTTGATCAACCTTGTATGAGTGCAAAATACTAGGTTGTAGGTTGTAGGCAAGTGTTGTCAATCGCTGCTACTTGTTATCAGGGAAATCTGACAGCGGCAGAGCGAGCTACGTGAGAAGGCCCGGACGTACACCATTAAGATAGGGTCAAATTCGTCATGGGAACAATAACAAGAGCATTGTTGCGACCATTTGATATGTGGCAACACGTGTCAACGAAACGACGCATTACTCAAGGCTAAGAAAGCCTGGAACATAGACGTCAAGTGGCCTGTCTGTCGGTATTTTGTAGGATACATTTTGGGGAGTTTTTATGTTAATTCAACCCTCGCCGGTCAAGTGCCTGTCAGACAGAAGACCGGCAGACCGCCACGTGTATACAGTATTCCCACAGCTCGAACAAAGCGTTTCGCTTCCACTTTCGTTATGCGTACAGCTAAAGTATGTATCGCCCTACCAGTTTCCGTGTTCCCAGAAGAATACAACTTGGGAATATTCGAAAAGAAAGTAAATTAACATCTTCTGTGGTCAAGCGTTGATCGATCATTTATACCTTTAAAAATGCATAAGTATTTAATTCATTCGCATTTTGTATTTTACAGCCTTTACGCCTGATGATGATTTATGCTTTATAGTATAACTAGCATCCGCCCGCGACTTTGTCCGCGTGTACTTCAGGATTTATTCTACTTGTTCGATAGGCATAGAAGGCATCTATCTCCATTTCCAGCATAAGGTACAAAATAGTGTTTATTCTGTTACGTAGGCTAATAGTTTAAAGAAACAAAAGAAATTTCAATATCTGACCTAGAACATTCAAATAGTCTTCACACTAATATTATAAACGCGAAAGTTTTTATATACGAATTACATATTCTATGGTCGGTTGCTAGGCAACTCGTTTTTGTTATTCCGAAATTGCCCATGTAATCCCACTAATATTATAAGTGTGATTTTGGACAATTTACACAATATGTCTTTATAAACTATAGCCTATATGTTATTCTGATGTATAAGCTATATTATTGTTAAGTTTCATTCAAATCCATTCAGTAGTTTTTCCGTGAAAGCGTCACAAACATCCAAACATCTAAACATCCAAACTTTCACACTTATAATATTAGTAGGATTATGATGAGTGTAGTTAGCTTAGTTGATAGGCCGCGAGATTTAACGTTATCCCTCTCCTAATGCTTCCATACTAAATTTCTGTTGTCATAATCTTTTAAAATAGAATAACTGGCTTTGATAAGTAATTACCTTAAAAAAGGAGACGAAATTATAGTGTCGCGAAATAAATATCATTAATTTACAACTTTACAGTTAGCTACGATAGCTGTTACGCAGCTAATGGTTCATAGATGGCGCTTTGAACAGTAATCGATAAAATGTGTTTAAAATGAAAATTGTGATTCACTGTGAAGTTGTAGGTTAATGATGCTCATTTCGCGACATCACAATCTGATGTCCTTTTTTAGATAGTTACTACACAAATCCAGCTATTAGATTTTAAAAGTTTATGGCAACAGAAATTTAGTATGAAACTTTGATGTAGGTGGATAGCCTTAAGTATGTTTTCTATCAAATCTGGTACACACATCTGTCACTTAACTTACCTAAAAAATTAACGTTTATTCTAGGTTATTACTACCCAAACTATTATGGATAGTCTCAGTCTCAATAATGAATACACTTTGAGAAGAAAACACAATTTTGTTTGTAATAAACGAAAACGATGGCGCTTTATTACAACAACAAAATATACAATGAATTCAGTTATCACAGCCCTATGGTAATAATTCTAAATAATTACATTCTACTTAGTTACTAACGAAACTACTATTAAATATTTACGCAGGCCCTACATGACGTTTATATTTATATTAAAATTCATGTAACAGTTTTGATCATACATATGAATCATCTTTGAAACAATAGCTACAAAAGTTATAATGAAAATCGATATAAAAATATATAACTAACAACCTTTGCAACACACTATTTTGTTTGTGGTCGAAAGGTCAATTTGTACCAAGACGCTTCTCTTTCAAAACGGAAATACTCGATGTTACTAACATCACAGCCGTAAATATCGGTTTCATATCATAAGTCAATTTCATACTTTTACAAACTCATACTGCAATCAATTCCGCCAAATCAAGGAACCACATCACACTAATATACTACATAACAGATTTATAAGAATATGGTACTCATGCTCTCATACAATATGTCAAACTTGCATTAATCTATCCCTTAATTTGTGTCTTCGTCTTCATATCTACCTAGGACCATATAATCACATAACTACAGCACAAATAACCTCATCTTTACAAGTTTTTATTGCGTGTCACGCTTGTCAGAGTGTCAATGAATGTAATTTTTAGGGTACCGTAACCAAAGGGTAAACCGGGACCCTATTACTAAGACTCCGCTGTCCGTCTGTATCTCACGAACCGTGATAGTTAGACAGTTGAAATTTTCACAGGTGATGTATTTCTGTTGCCACTATAACAACAGATACTAAAAAAACATAATAAAACAAATGTTTAAGACGGCTCTCATACAACAGACGTGATTTTTTTTTTCTTTTTTTTCTCGATATTGATAACGGCAACGTAGACGCTTGAAATATTCACAGAACATTGAGTTATATTAGTTACTTTCAAAATAAATAGCTACAATAAAATAAAACAAATATTTAATAGGAGCGAACAAGATACAGGATTTTTTGGGCGTTTTTATAGAAAGAGGTGCGGAACCCTTCGTAAGCGAGTCTGACTCGCACTTGACCGGTTTTTCTGTTTACATGCGATAAACATTTTCCTGTTTGTGACAATGTAATTATATTGACACATACATTCAATGATACGGTCGTTGAACCTTTCAGTCGATGAAACTACATATATCAGCCGTGCTAGGGCAACTCTGATGGTGAGCCTCAGAATTGCCCTAGCACTGCATTTCAATACAGTTCACTGTTATAAAGCTATATAATTAAGATAATAAATATATTATTATTGCTCCTACACGACCAGTTTTGTAACATGCTCTTGGTTCTGAAACCAATCATTTCTAAATAGAAGTCGTTCAACTTACGTATTTAAAAATGTGATAATAGAATTTGCGATTCAAACAAGTGGAGCCTGTTATATTTACAAATTATGTAAACTCGAGTGCAAAAATATTTATCCACTTTTGTACCATGTCACATTCACTCTTGCTTGTTCCTATGTAGTGTGTTGAAGGAAATTTTAATTAAAGGTGAATGTGGCATGGTTCAAGAGTGGATACATATTTTTGTACTCGAGTTTACATAATTTGTAAATATATATTTACTTAATACTGTCTAAGTAATAAAGATATTATTACTTAGACATAGCGTTCATTTTCCCGGCTGCATACTTATGTTGGTTTGTCAAGGTTTTCTGATGAACTCTCAAAACCTGTACTAGATAAAGAGTTCGCTTGAGTTTTCCTGTAATACCGCACTTGACCTAGTGACTCTAGTTTCAAATTTTTACAGTCAGACACGCGAGTGATTTTATAATGGTTCCATTTTTATCGAATGTTCGGAATCCTAAAAATCATCATTGTACTATAAAATATGAGTTATCGCGTTGCCTACGCGATGGTGGCGACCTGTATAGTGTCTTTCTTTTCTTTCTTCCCTCGGAAGTGCTCCTCGATCTCTGCCAGGGATTTGCCTTTCGTCTCCGGCACCAGAAACAGCACGAAGAAGAACGCGAGCGCACAGAAACAGGCGTACATCCAGAACGTGCCCGCTGCTGTTATTTTCCGCTGCAAAAAATAAAACAGCTATCAAAATTTTGTATAATCATCCAGATTTAGGTATATTAAGAGTATATTAGTAGAATATCTTTCAACGTCTTACTATGTTCAGAATAATCTGATCTTTTGGCCGTCTGAAAGACAAAGGGTAGAGAGAGTCTGTCAGTCTGCATGAAGGAAAATATTCCATTCCCAATGCTCACTACCGGATTTTCAGTAAAGTACTTTCCCGAATGAAAATGTCCATCAAGATTATTCATTGTTATGCCTGTATGTGTCCGCTATGTCTTCCACACATTAAAAGACCATCATAAACGTATACTTATCTAGCACCAGAAGATTTATCTTACCTCTAGAGCGTGGTAAGTCTTGATGACAGTGAACATGGAAATTAGGTTGACCGCGCTGGCCATCGCAGAGAGCTGTGAGCGGTAGTGGGCGGGGAACAGTTCGCCGAGCAGCAGGAACGGAAGACCACCGAACCCGAGGGAGAATCCCAGCATGAATACCACCAGGCTCACGATGGGGAGGTAGCTGTGAAATATTACATACAGTCTGTTAATGAAAGACGCACCAGGAAAACGTCTACTGCAGAATAAAACTCTTCTCCGAATTACAAGCTTTTGTAATCCAACGGCTCTCCGAAACCTCCATCAGTTGATCGATCTAGTCAGTCTCGGCCAAGCAAAGTTTTCAGCCTATTGATTCGTGAGGATTTATATTGAAAAACTCAACTACAGTGGGGTTACGAGGTCAAGTGGGATAGGACTGTACTTCGAACATAGTAAAATGAATTGTCAGTTGTTTTTTGCCTTATACTTTTCGACTTTTAGATGCAGTAAATTCAATCCCATTCTGCCCAGTCTGAAAGCAATACCAAGTAGTACTTACCCAATCCAAGATCCTTGATCTTCGATATCAAAGTAGTAAGAGAACCCCATGGAGGTCATGGAGAGGCACATGATGGCGGAGGATAGAAGCAGCAGGGGTCTTCGCCCGGCGTGGTCCACCAGCATTGTGCTGACTCCGTTGAATACCAGCTGCACTACACCCACTATGATGGTAGCTGTCATCGCGTCCAACGTGCTACCTGGAAACATCGACGGACTTGTTATTTTATGATAATATGGATATTAACTTTCAAACATACTACTCGTACCTTCAACATATTATTGTGACATTATTTCGTATTATATTTATTCTTTGGCAGTAACTGCAGCCAAGAAAATAGGAATCCACTCTAAAATTAGGCGGTACTTGACTGCTGGACAGCTTTTAACCTGATAACTGCATGGAGTACTGTTACCACCTATGAGATGGGTCTGACTATCAATTAGTTGCCTATTGTACTCAATATGCACCACAAGACTCATTGGTAACAAATAGCTCAATGGTGAGGGGTAGCTACAAAGCCTGAAACAATAGCGACACATAACCGGCCTTTTTCGTGATTCATTTCAGAGAGTGTTCGATCTAATTACACGACCTAATTCCACCGTACCGTTTTATGATTGGTCAGCCAGAATAACGGTTGGTTCCAGCCCTATACCACCATTTTGTACGATGCGTTTTGCTAAGAAGTGATATTCCCTGCCGACTTTTCCCGAACGCTGAAGCCTGCCAAACAATGCCAAATTTAATAGGCTGGTTCTAGGAAACCGTGAACCATCCTAGACCACATCGTCGCTTAACATCAGTTGAGATTGAGGTCAAGCGGAAGCCTATCTGATATTTTTAAATCAACTATAAGAATTTTATGGTATCAACGGCTGTTCGTGTAGCCGCGTCTTGAGTATAGGGGAATGAAGTGCTATTTCGCTATCTATGCTTATCCAATGACGGACGGAGCCCTAAAAAGTCAAGAAACAAAGTATGTCTCACCGGCACTCTGGAATATCTCAACCGTGAAGAAGATGACAGCATCAATACCGCTGAACTGCTGGAAGAACAGCAGGGCGAACCCGATGATGAGGGGCTTGATCACAGACGGTGAGAAGAAAACTTTGCGAGTAAACACGCTAGGAACATCAGGTTCTTTGTCCGTTTTCCTGTAAAATAATATATGAATAAAGTAGTATTTTTCACCACGACTACGTCGAACCTGGCCTAGTCCTGTTCCCTTCCCTAAGCCACTTACATGCAAAAATTCATCACAATTGATCGAGCCAGTGAGGCGCTAATTTAATAAACAACAAATAAATTCACTTTAGCGTTTAGTAAATAAAGGCCTATGTCCAGCAGTGGACGTTTCCCGGCTGATGATGATGTTTAGTAAATTAGTATCAATTCGCACGGAAAGAGCTATTAGAATGTGTATGAAAAATTACTTGAATGTCATAGTTAAAACAACACATAATTTTTAAACTTGAACTGCTGTAACTGAACTTGAAAGTAATAAATCTAGAAGTATATAAAAGTACGAGAAGAATTAGATGGTTCATAACTGAACTCCTGATAAACTTGACATAGCAATTGTCCTCAAATGTCAACAATTGCTACTCACTCTTCATCGTCCTTCACGACAGCAGTGGCCCGCGCCGAGAGATGGAGCCACTTGACGGCAGCTGTTGGGTCCGTGCCGTTCGCTTCCAGCCACACCGGTGACTCCGGCAGAGGTAGAAGGAACAAGAAGAGAGCCACTGGTAAACAAAATGAGCCAAATTTGACATGTTTATGTGAAACAGTTTTTGAGTTATGAGGTGGCCAAATCGTTCGTGTAAAATTAGAGCTACTCAGCAGTTCTGTTAGCTTAAACTTGGCTTGACACGCTACCGCGTGTCTATACTTATCAGTAATTATGTGCTAGTGTAACGTTTACAATCACATCTAGATTTGCATTATGCTATTATTATTATGTTGGAATAATCATCATCGAGAGGACTTCGTAAGCATAACCCACTGGCCCCACTGCTGGTAACCTAGTGTTTATGACGCCATTTTTTTCGAGTCTGCATGTCTACTGTGGCTACGAATAGCTGCTCTGTTCTTCATCACCCTGTATGTGGCGTTAGGTCGTCGTCTCCGCTTTGACACACTGTGTGCACTTATAAAAAATAACAAGTTTTTGTCTGCGATTTCGTCCGAGTGGAGTTCGTAACGTATCCCACGGTAAATAGATGACTATGTAGTTTTCCGACCCTTCAGTTATCCCTATAACAAAAAATCTAATCATTTTAATCAAACAAACAAGCTCACTTTATAATTTATAATATTAGTATGGATAATATGAATAAATATGGATACACTTATTAGAACAGTGGGCATTAGTTAAAACATTGTTACTGCTTTTAGCTTTCAACTTGATACTTTCTACACCCACATGAAGACATGGGTGGGACGGACCTATTATAATACCCAAACCACACAATGCTTTTATTCTTACCACAAAATATAGCTGAGAAGAAGGCGAGGTATCTCCAGTAAAGCCAGTTGCCGGCGACGTATGAGAGCAGGATGCCTAGAGACATGGAGAGTGTTGGCAAGGATCCCAGACGACCACGGATTTCCGGGTCACAGCACTCGCTTACCTGAAGTGGTCAAATCTCGAATTATATTGATAACTCTTACAGAAGGTAAGTATATGATGTTTTCTTATTTTGAAAGGCAGAAAGTGATACTAGCTATAAGAAGCCATGGTAGCTCAGTTGGGTAGAGCGTTAGTCCTTGAACAATCGAGGTCTGGGTTCGATCCTGGCTCGTACCAATGAGTTCCAATTTGTTATTTATGTAGAAATGATAAAAATCATTACCATTGGTATTACGGTGAAAGAAAACATCATGAGGAAACCTGCACACTCCTGAGAAGAAATTCAAAGATGTGTGTGTGAAGTCTACCAATCTGCACTGGGCCCGCGTGGTGTACTATGGCGCATACACTCTCTGTAGAAGAGTAGGCTAAGCATGAGCCCCTCCAGTAGGAACATACATATATAGGCTGTTGATGGTTAATGTAATACTACCTGTAGTACATACGTACATCTTTTCAAGACGTGAAATGTAGTGTGTCAAATAATTTTCTTTGAACACGTATTGAAAATATCTACAAGTATCAGTGTGCCATGGAAAATTCATTGTTGAAATACACCATCTACATATTTTACACATTTTTAAATTAAAAACATTTGATAAACTAGAAATGTAAATCAATTCCTACGGAAGAAGTCCAAGAATGACGGAAACTAACAGTTATTTAACGAATAAATAACAGCGGCAGTCAGACATTTAGGTAGAAGTATAATAAATAAAAACAACAAAAATGTGGATTTCCGCTGTTTGAACTTGAAATTCAAATTATTGTTTGAGCAAACCAGTTCTTTGTTGACGTTCGTGATATTTCGGAACTTAAAGGCCGTTTGTAATCATGGCCATTATGTAAGCTCAAATGATGACCATTAAGTAAGTTGTACCGAATTGCAGCAAATAGTTTTGGAAACGTCCATTCCTGAACATATGCCTACTCCATGGTACCCTACAATGACCAGTCCTGAGCCACTTGCATTGCTAATAATCTGCGACCTTTACCAGTTCATAGGTCCGTCTAGTACCTTTTTTTTTCGAGGGGGAAATCTTCTGAATATACCCCACTCCTTAGGAGAGAAGCCGGGTTATGTGAAATTTTTATTCACTAAAACCCCCTCGGTGGTCGTCCTCCGCGCAAGTCGAAGAGCCCTGGGATCTCCTAAGAACACACCAGAACTGCTCTAGCGCTCTAGTACCTAGTGAGTTGTCCCGTACATTGCCAATCCTACTCCAGTTAGGCCACATGCAGCGTTGAATATACCCGTATAAAAACTAACTGAAGAACTTACATAAACTTGAACAGGGGCCAAAGTGAACCCGACACAGATCCCCGACATGACCCTCCCAAGCAGGATCAAGGGTATTGTCTTTGCGAACCCGAGGACGAGCCAAGCGGCCGTCCAGAGCGGAGCCGTTAGCAACAGCGTCCGTCGACGGCCAGCTCTCTGCATCAACGGCCCCGCGCACATGCTGCCGACGAAAGCTCCCAGTGGCGGTATTGCTCCTGAAAACCAGTGTTAGAGACAATTTTAGGGCTCCGTTATAAAGAAATTCACAAATAACACATATATAAACTAGTTTTTTACATTCTTTGTATTTTTATTTAATAAGTCTTAAATGTGTTTCATTAATAAACCTTCTGCTGCAGCTATTTTCCGCGGGGAAGAGTGACGCCTCCTAATATAATTACTATCTACACATAAAGGAGAGCCTCCACGTACTGTATTTATGTAAAGGTTCGTGAAAGAAATAAACATTTTTGATTATTTTTTAAACTTGTTTGTCACCCACGAGTATCCACGCGTGGAGTTGCCTTCTTCGGGTTTTATAATGGCAGTTGCAGCATAAGCTTTATGCACAGCTTAACCTTTTGCTTTAGTATATATTTTTTACTTTATAAATCTCTGTTCTTTCTTCTATATAATAAATTTATTTTTCTTTCTTTCTTTCAAAATTCAAGGTTCCAGCTCAAATGGACATAGACATAGACACAACTTTATTTAAGAACAAATGTATTGTCCATAGAAAAAGCTTTTCACCCTGTTTCATTTCTTAATGAGAATAATAATAAAAAATCGATATGAAATGGTTCTCTATATGAACAGATATTTTCGTCTCCAGTTTCCATAGGTTTCACTTTATCAAATCCAAAGTAAATAAAGATTAAAAATTATTTACCAATCCATGACTTCTGTTCACTATTCTGTATGATGTCGGGATCGTTCTCTTCTATTGAAGGTATCCCTGATGAGGAGTAGCCTCTTACCAGGCCGATAACCAGGAACGCTAAAGACGCACCAATTGTCAGCCATAACTGTGGACAACAATGTTATCTTAATAAATAGCTTTTTCCCGCGACGTCGTTCACGTAGACTTCAGAAAGTGTCCCACAAGAACTACTTACTCAATTACTCAATCAAAATAAAAGTAGCCTCCTGTGTCCTTCCGAGCCTTGAACTGTCCCTATACAAATAATCAAGTAATTCTGATTTTCTGTCATAAGGAGCAACAAACAAATTATCTTTTGCATCTGGATAATATAGTAAATGCTAAAGTTTGTTTTAATGCAAGATTTTTTGCTTGCGGTACTTTATATAGCATTATAACCAACCCTTTTCAACCAACTTCAAAAAAGGATTACGTTCTCAATTCGATTGTATTTTTTATGTGTGTTACGCGATAACTCCGTCAATTGTATACCGATTTTGATGATTCTTTTTTATTTGGAACTATGCTCTAGCATAATTCATAGGAAAGCAGTGATAAATTAAGAGGGTATGCTGATGTCAAAACGCCCATACAAACGTAGTCCAGTCATATTTTGAGTATTAAGCTATGAAAATCTATGAAATTTTCAAGACACAATCTAGAAACAAATATCTGTGTCGGTGGTGAGTCAGATTATCGTTTAAATATACACTTCCAGAGTTACAGGGCGTCAAAGAATTGCATTTTACGGTAATAAAAAGCCCCAACTTTGAACCTGATTTACAAGAGTATGAATCAATTTTGAACAATTTGGAAAAACCACCGATATCTGAAATTTCATTAGTATACTGTATTAAAAAAATGGTTACATAATATACTATATCCTTCAAATGATCCCTGGACTACGAAACATCCAAATAACGGGTGGATAACTTCGCGTAGTGTATGCTGTCTCACCGTACGCGCTCGGGTAGGATAGGGCTCGGATAGGGACAGCTACAAAACAATGCAACCTTGAACGCGACCACGTGGTCTAACCAACATAGCCTCTTAATGCTTATTACCATTTTCTAGTAGGACTCGCACCATTGCGAATATACTCAAATACGACACCATTAAAATATTACATTTTATTACTTATTCGTATATGTATTTTAAATAGCTATGTCATTGTATTTAAACACCTGCTATTGGCTTGTCAGTCTATGTTACGAGTATAATAACAGGCTGCCAGAGGCACTGTTGAAAAAAAAGAAAAGGTAAAAAATGTACACGTCGTAAAATGTATTAGAATAATAACGCTATGAAGTATTGTTTTATAGGACAAGGTATGACAAGTATGTTTGCAATGGTATAACATAATCATTGACATTTAGATTCTCATTGAAGATCTTGGGAAAATATTATTCCCTTTTTGTTCTATGCCATGGAACTCGGGTGATGAGCAAGTATGTACTTCTATGGAAAAAAGGGGAACATTTGTCGTTTTGTCTAATGACGTCATATTCCACAGAACCAATGGTAACTACCCCTAGTTTTTAATACAAATCTAATCATCATAATCAGCCGGGAAACTTCCACTGATGAACATGGGCCTCCTTGATGATATGCCACATTGACCGGTCCCGATAAAAATCTAACACCACTTAAAGTTAGACTAGAGTTAATAGGCAAACTAAGCCGAAATGGCTTAGTTTTACTTGCTTCACTTGTCATGCGCGGGCGCACTTTCTAAGGCGTTATTACTCTAAGTAATAACCTTCAAAAGCTGTCGTATTGAGTTGGAATAGAACGAGGATACTCTAATATAAGGATGTGATCGTTTTATGAATTACGAGACCATCGCTAATGTGGTAAATGGGTAATAGGAGTGATTGGAAACGAAGATAATGCATTCATTGTACGACGTAAAATCTTTGTAGAAGACATCTGTGTACACTCGAGTACAAAAATATGTGTCCACTTTTGAACCATTTTACATTCACCTTTATATAAAAAATATTAAAAAAACTATTATTTGTTCCTGCTTGTTATACGGTATACAATAGGCTAGATGACACCAAATCAGATTGGGGTTAAATTGTATTTTAAGAGGGTATGCTGTTGTCAAAGCGCCCATACAAACGTAGTCCAGTCATATTTTGAGTATTAAGCTATGAAAATCTATGAAATTTTCAAGACACAATCTAGAAACAAATATCTGTGTCGGTGGTGAGTCAGATTTTCGCTTAAATATATACTTCCAGAGTTACAGGGCGTCAAAGTATTGTATTTTTCGGTAATAAAAAGCCCCAACTTTGAACCTGTTTTACAAGAGTATGAATCAATTTAGAACAATTTGGAAAAACCACCGACATCTGAAATTTCATTAGTATACTGTATTAAAAAAATGGTTACATAATATACTGTATCCTTCAAATGATCCCTGGACTACGAAACATCCAAATAACGGGTGGATAACATCGCGTAATGTATGCTGTCTCACCGTACGCGCTCGGGTAGGATAGGGCTCGGAGAGGGACAGCTACAAAACAATGCAACCTTGAAACCGACCACGTGGTCTTACCAACATAGCCTCTTAAACCATAAAAGGCATTATAAAACTCCTAGAAACTTGAAACTATCTAATATTATTTAATTTTTTGCTGGACTTTTACAGCTTACAAAGCTCGCAAAGATTTTAAAAAAACTCGCTTGAATTAATTTTTTCATTTTGTTTTGTTATTACATTATGACGATTTTTTAGAAAGGAAGTGATCACATAAAAACGGTATTTTACGAGATAACTCAAATATTGTTAAAAGTTTCATACATTATCTACTTCAATGTGGCGACGTGACGTCACTCCTGGGTACCGATTTGTATGGAGCGTTTTTGTACCACGTGACTAGAATCACTTTTCGACAGGTTATATTAGGAAAACTGTAAGTCATATCGAAAAATCTTTAACAAGGCTATTTATATTATACTATTTATATCTTTTCACACGCTCTCTCGAATGAGGGAATATTTTTTTTGTCACCATCCTATTGTAGATCTTACTAAAACTATCGGAACAAAACGGCCGATGGGCTCTTCTATCGTTGGCAAGCCGCCGACAATTTAATTGACATTTCTTTCAACACAGTACGTAGGAACCAGCAAGTGTGAATGTTACAGGGTTCAAATCAAATCAATTTATTTAATTCCTAAAACTTCAAAAGTTCACATTCAAAAATTCTAAAAAAATAATTCAGAAATTCTAAAAAAAATCAAAAGTGGACACATATTTGTGTACTCCAGTGTACATGTGGAGGATCATTAATAGAGAACGGCACCTAGCACCCGCGTGGTGCGGCGGAAGGCACCGATTACAAACGATTTGCTATAACTCATTCGCTGTACTGGAATAATCCATTCAAGATGGCATACCGCAGCAGCCCGTGACTTTGTTTGCGTAGAAATATTTTGTCAAATATGGGAGGTTGGCGGTAGGTCTATCGGTCGGGTTATCATAAATCGAAACGCAAACATACGATTTTATAACAAACAATTTACAATACAATAATTTGACGATTTTGTACAAACGTATATGGACGCGGCAGCATGACCAGCCGAGTTCAAAGAAAAAGAACTGGCGACGCAGCAGCCAAGTGTAAGTCAAATCTTGAGCTTAAATCACATACATATCAAGTGTAATAATTGCATTTTAAAAATACATAATTGTCGGTTAAAATTTAAGAATTCATACTACCTATCAAGTAGAAAATATTGTGGTGGTACCAATAAACAGGAAATTGCTATATGAATTTATTTTTACAAGTTCTTGTAGCTAAAACTGTAGGATTTTCTACACAGATCTAGTCTAGTCTACCTGGATTGATGTCAAATAGAAGCCAATCTGATATTATTTAAAATCAGCTCAAATTACTGATATGATGTAACGAAAACTACAACAAAATCATACGAGTCGAACTAAGAACCTCCTTCTTAGAATTCGTTTGAAAATAATAATTCTTACTACGATATATGCCTTTACTTGAATTGAAATCACAGGCACATTTTCTAATTTTATTTATTGGTCTAACAGACATCATGTTCGTATATATTCAACAGCGTTTGTGTATTTTATTTTATTTTATTATTTTATTTTTATTATTATATTATATTTTCAATATGTTTATGTTTGGTCAATTCTATTTTAGTAGAACAATGTCGGGCTATGATTGATCTGCCCGTCCCCGTTCTTGTCCGGTTAGTTTATGTATGACAACTACTCTTTGTTGTGAGGTCGGATGAATACAGACGCAACACGGAAATCCAAGTGTTCAACCACCCATCACGAGGCTAGTCGGTTACATGGTAAGCAATTAATTAACACTAGCTTCTTCATTAATATAACATTGGTTATGGGTATTTTTAGGATGCCGTACTTCTTCTAAAGAAACCCTGGTCACTACTGTGATGTCTAGATTAGGATGCGAGGAGCGGATTAGGTGGACACAACACAAAGATTGACTATCAAGATAGGTTTTTTAATTTACATTAGCACATTATTAAAACGATAACTTTAGTAGCTCTTCATTATCATTTTTGATACGAGACAGTGTATGCGTTTAGGGTGAGAGGATGTTTGTTAGTTTGTGTGTTTGTTTAACAGCTGTGTTTGATGGGATTTCATGGGGTTCCGTGCGTCTGATAGAAAAACAGAACTGTTATAGAATCACTGCGGTGTATGTATTTTTGTTTTACGGCATCTGTCTCTTTGTTTGCGAGTATCTTAGCAAGCAGAAATTTTATGTTAATATTCTTTGAAAAATGAGTTTTACTCGTATTTGGCAATAATATCTTCCTGCCAAGGTGCGGAACCCTTATTGCGCGAGTCCCAACTCACACTTGGCATGTTTTTTTACTACCGTCTGGTTGTAAATCCAGGTAACCATCATGTTATCAAAACTTAATCCCAGAAAAAATTATATTACCGCTACGATTCAAACTCTGGATTGTGAGTCAGTGTAGACACTAGGCCAAGGAGGCGGTTAAAAACGTACATTGATTTTAAAATTAGGCTAATTTCCCTCAACGATCACAGAAAGAGTTAACGAAATGATCTATCCATTGTTTATTTATACTTTTTTAAACAGTAAGTCAGTATTGTGTCATATGACAAATTCATTCACAAACGCTCTCGCTAGATACATGTTTATTTTCTCAAAAATGAGTCATTTAACAAAATAGTGTCATTATTTCACGAGGTCAATAGTCACATGCCATGATTTGAAGCTAAACCAAACTAACATACTACGTGCAATGGCTAATGTGATACATTTTGAAAAGGGTTGTGGACGCTAAATATATTCGTAGATACTCTGCGTGTCGGTTACTCAATAATACTATTAAAAGCGTCGGCGCAAAGGATAAGGCGCGGACTCTCAAGTTGAAGGTTCCGGGTTCGAATCCAGCCGTGTACCTATGAGTTGTTTTTCAATTCAAGTACATTATCCGAGTGCTTACCGGTGAAGGAAAACATCGTGAGGAAACCTGCATGTCTTGAAAAGGCATGTGAAGTCCGCACCCGCACTGGGCCCGCAGGGTGGACTACGGACCATATACTCTCTGTAGTAGAGTAGGCCCTGAGCCCCTGCAGTGGGGACGTATATAGGCTGTTGATGATGTGTATGACTAAAATATTCTTATAGTTTCGGATTTACATTTAAAATAGCTACTCACTCTGAGTTGGCCTTGCGCTCCAAGGGTTCCGAACCATGGAAAGAAACAGACAGATGTCTTAAAATAAGGTTCATTTTACAGAACGCATAACTAAGTTTGTTTGTCAAGGATTTTAATTTTTTTTATTGTTTTAATTATTTGATAGGTTATGGTTGAAGAAAATATGTAGCCACTAAGTTCAACCATTTGGGCTTAATATTTATAAAGCTAAATTGTCTATTTATAAAAACGTCGTAAGCGATTGAAGTCGGTTTTAGACCTTATTGAGTTATTATTTGAACGGATAGAGTTCGTTACGACCTGCACAAAAATAAATAGATTTCTATGTGAGAGAACGATCGTAGTTACCTCACGTAGGAAGACGATCGCTAAACATTACGTCGATAAAAACAGCTTAAATAAAGTGACGTCATCACATCATTTTGCTCTTACGAATAAAAAATTGACAAACAAAAGACAAGCGGACCTTGAATAATCTCAAGCCAGTGAGATGGTACTCTTAATGTGGTGCTAGCGAACTAAGTGTCTTTAGAGTCGTCAACCGACCTCAGGTGAAGGTTTTTTTGATCATATGATCTCTAGACACAAATGTCACGGATAGAGACTGAAATTTGACTTTTTAGGGTTCCGTAGTCGAACAAGGAACCCTTATAGTTCCGCTCTGTCCGTCTGTCTGTCCGCGGCTTAGCTCAGAGACCCTTACTACTAGAAATCTGTAATTTGGTACGGTTATACATATGGATCACGTCGACACAGTGGTAGAATAAAATCTTGCAAAATATTTTAGCTCCATACATGTAACTGAGGGCTGAAATTTTTGTCCCGTCTTCCCCATTTTGTGAGGTATCGTTGAATAGGTCTTTCAAAATATTAGGGTCTATGAACACTTTTCGATTCAGGTATCCGTTTTCGAAATATTAAGAGGCTATGTTGGTAAGACCACGTGGTCGGTTTCAAGGTCAAATTGTTTTGTAGCTGTCCCTCTCCGAGCCCTATCCTACCCGAGCGCGTACGGTGAGACAGCATACATTATGCGATGTTATCCACCCGTTATTTGGATGTTTCGTAGTCCAGGGATCATTTGAAGGATACAGTATATTATGTAACCATTTTTTTAATACAGTATGCTAATGAAATTTCAGATGTCATTGGTTTTTCCAAATTGTTCTCAATTGATTCGTACTCTTGTAAATCAGGTTCAAAGTTGGGGCTTTTTACTACCGAAAAATACAATACTTTGACGCCCTGTAACTCTAGAAGTATATACTTAAACGAAAATCTGACTCACCACCGACACAGATATTTGTTTCTAGATTGTGTCTTGAAAATTTCATAGATTTTCATAGCTTAATACTCAAAATATGACTGGACTACGTTTGTATGGGCGCTTTGACAACAGCATAGCCTCTTAAGCATAAAATTTGCTAAACTATTGCTTTTAAAAATCTGAAAAATTCACAGTAGTAGTATAATGCTGAACTTTATATGAAAACTATCACGACTAAGGTGGCTTCACAGGCTAACGAGTAATAGTCGACCAAACTATAAAATGTACTTCATCATCATCATCAGCCGGGAAACGTCCACTGCTGGACATAGGCATCCCTCATGGTACGCCACATCGACCGGTCCCGAGCCACCTGCATCCAGCGACTCCCCGCGACTCTAACCAGGTCGTCGGTCCATCTAGTAAGGGGACGGCCTGGTAGACGTTTCCCGGTACGTGGTCGCCATTCGAGAACCTTTACTCCCCACCGGTTATCGGTTCTTCGAGCGATGTGGCCTGCCCATTGCCACTTCAGCTCACTAACTCGTCGAGCTATGTCGGTGACCTTCGTTCGTCTACGGATTTCCTCATTCCGGACCTTATCACGTAGAGAAATTCCTTGAAAATGTACTTGGAGTGGACAAAATGAAAATTTCGTTCAAATTTCATTCAAAATTTTTATTAAACTAGTTTGTTTAACTACGCAATCCTACACTGCGCGTGGCCCGACACACACTTGGCTGCATGTATAATGGGTTTGCATCAAGAAATTTATTTAGAGCATATTAAATTATGACATAAATCATGGCTATTTTATCTGTTTTAGAATGTTTATATATATAATAATCCTAAGATTGTACCAGTACCTGACATGATAATTAATGAGTAGAGCCCTTATACGGGTGGTCCTGTTCACCCTGAAGCGACAAGTACCTTCTGTGAAGTACATTTCCGGAATCTAATTACATTTTACTAAGAATTTGCACTAGTTACGGTTATTATTACACAAATTACGATTTATCTTTCGAACGATAATAATACGACAAACAAACAAAACAAAATCTGAACCATGGTAAAAGTAGCCAATGCCTGTCGAGGCTACCTGCGCCCCATGGTAGGCCACATTGACCGGCCCGAGTCACTTTCATCCAGCGACTCCCAGCGACCTACTAGATCAACATTTCATTCAGTAGGGGGACGGCCCAGTACACGTTTCCCGGTACGTGGTCGCCACTCGAGAACTCTTACTCTTTTGATGCCTTCTACGTCGAAAGATACAACTTGCACACCCGTGTCTTAAATTTAATTAAAATCGTAAATTTAATTGATAAAGACTTTTTCACGGTTCCAGTGACTGCAGATTTGCGTATTCGATATTAATTTCAAATTAATACTTCAATGCGTTCCTGGGTCTTGACAGACAGACTGACAGACATAAAAGTGATCATATAAGGGTTCCACTTTACCTTTCGATATACGGAACCCTACAAATTAGAGAATTGATGTAAGTTAAAAACTTTACGATTCACATATTTTGTAATCTTTGGTGAAAGCTAAACATATGCTAATTATAAGGAAAACCTTGACATTTAAAGATATGTTTGTGAGTAAATTACACAACCGAATACATTTGAAACGGTAATATCAATGCCATGAATAATAAACGTATAGTTATTTTATTTAGAGTGGCGCTAAACGAGCCAACTGACAAGATATTTTACATCTCGAGGAAGGATTTATCTTTCGAATTATTGATTGTAAGTTTCCGTTTCGATATCGGGGTTGCCTACCTAAACACAAGAATGATCAAGGTGTTCATTATGCGGAAGAGATTCCTTATAATCGGCTGCATAAATAACACAGATTGACACCTTGGGGTTTCTATGAGGTTTCTACGATCTCTTGCAGATGTTGTTGTTAGAAAGGTGGTCTGTACTGTCCATTTTCTGAATAATTTTCCTTTAGTCGCCTTTAGCCGTGGGATGACTTAGGATGGTCCGATGCTAGAGCAGGAACCGTACAGCAACTATTGGTCGCTCTTACGCACGACCTCAGGTCAAGCTATACATTTCCAGTGTAAGCTGAACCAGCAATGTGCGTTAGTACATTCGGTGTGAGGTCAGCGTATACTGGCGATGTATAGCTTGATGTGTAGCCGTGTGTACTAACTTTCTATCCCTACTTATATATATATGCTACTGTCCTATTTTGTTATTTAGACGGTCACAAGTATGATACAAGAAAAGAATTTTCCGAATTCCGCCTTTACTGCGGAAAAGTATGTGAAACCACGAAACGATGGCACATGTAGAAAAATGTATCTTATATTATGTTTTGTTTTTATATTTATTCTGTAATATTTGTAACTTTCAACCGACTTCAAAATAGTGTTCTCAATTCGAGTGTATTTTTTAAATGTTTTTTACTTCAGAACTTTCAACTAATTATTTATAAGCTGGTGCATGGTATATTTGAAAGCTGGTGCTTCCCGGTCCCATTTCAATTTGGTCCTGTTCTGACAGTGGCATCCTTTTAGCATTTGAAGTCGGTTTCAATTCTTTTGGAACACGTTAGTTATTTTTAATTTAATTTTTTTGTACGTTTTATTTTTGTCTCTGAATAATCATATATGTACGTACAATAAACAATACATTTAATATTGTAAAATTTTTATGGCTCAGGTAACCTCACATGACCCCACAGTACTCGGCCCACCTACCCCACCTCCACTCCATATGACCTGATACACCACAAGACTTCATCACGTGTGACAATGAGAATGAAAAAGCAGAATTTATGTATCAGGTGTAGTTCTTCTATAAGCTCTTCGATAACAATACCCGTTGGACAACAACAACGCCAACGCCGTACAAAGCGTAAGGCACACTGAAACTTACCTGGTTGAAGGTTCGGCCGCAGAAAATACGATCAGACATAACCCTCAGACTTTGAAGGAGCTGCAAATATCTGGATTCTGTGCTACGAGAGACAACAATACTGCGATCGCTTGATGGTAGACTTGGACAGAGGAAATGAGAAAACCAAAAAGGATTTGATTTCCATGACAATATTTTATTTCGGTACATGTCTTATAAAAAGAGCGGTAAGAGGCAAATGAACAAGAACGCAAGATATCAACTGCCGACGAGAACACTATTTTTTGGGCATTATTTCATGAATTGAGAGTAACACCTGTGTAAACTCAGACATACTAGCTTCAGACAGTGACTTTTCACGTGTAATTTGTTGTACAATGCAACCGTTTTACATAACTCCATGCTATCACGTTTTTACTTCCAAAAAAACAAATATTTCTTAGTTTGATCTATGACAGTTATCAAATCTTTAAACGAAATCGATTACTTCGTGTTAGCTACGTTTAGTTTTACCATAAAACTATTTAAATCTTGGTGTGTGATAATTGAGAAAAAAATCCAGTCACATTGGTGTAGCAGATTATGAACGGATTTTTTTTTGTCAACTTACACTGCGCCACACCCTGTTACATGCTCACGGTGTGACGGTCAGTCTCCACCCATACATTATTTTTCTGTCACTCAATATGTTTTTTTTACTCGTATAAAGCAGACAAATATGGGGTATGGCACACATGTACATCGTAGCATTTATTCTAATTAACATGCTGTTTCTTTATGCAAACAACCAATCGTGTTGTGCGGCATTCATGACGTTTTCAAAGCGACTACCAAGGAAAAATAATGTGTATGCTATGTTAATCTTATACCCCTGAAACTCGCTCTAGTATGATGTGTCTTTGTATATAAAGATGTCACTGTTTATGAGACGTCACAGGTCACAATATGGCTGATTTTGTACATCTTGTACAGCCTGCGGCAGTCCACTGCTGGATATAAGCCTCTCCTAGAGTACTACCCTACGTAAGTCGTCTTTCCACCTCGCCGGTGGATGTCCTACACTACGTTTGCCTAGGCAAACGATTTTGTACACTCGAGTACAAAAATATGTATCCACTTTTGTACCATGTCACATTGGTATTTAGTGACATTTCCCTCAATACACTGCATAGGAACAAGAAAGGGTGAATATGACATGGTTCAAAAGTGGATACATATTTTTTTTACTCGATTGTACCTCCGCAATTTTTTAACACCCTAGTCCTTTCATGTGTCATTCTTTAAAATAAAGTCAATGATCTTTTTTAGGAAATCCGTCGTCATCATAGCATGAAGTAAATCGATTTGCTCGCATGGTCATGCCACGTATTACCGTAACAATGGTTACTGAGAACGAACGCTATACTGAGAGTGAAATTTGACATAGCTGATTGGTATACTTACGGAGTTTACAGTGTAGTAAATACCCAATTTACCTTTCAGATACACAATGAGCTGCATAGCATGTGGGAAATGGACAATTGATTTGTTAGACCTCTTTACTGAAATCGTTGTTTTCTTGTATTTTTATTTCCATTCGCATTTTTTCCAGAATATTTTTTCCTGTGATTTTTTTCTACGTTCGCATTTTTTCCTTAAAGCTTTTATGCTTGTAGCATTTTTCCTATTTACTTTTTAGGGTTCCGTATCCAAAGGGTAACCAACGGGACCCTATTACTAAGACTCCGCTGTCCGTCTGTCTGTCTGTGCGTCTGTCACCAGGCTGTATCTCATGAACCGTGATAGTTAGACAGTTTGAAATTTTCACAGATGATGTATTTCTGTTGCCGCTATAACAACAAATACTAACAAGCAGAATAAAATATCTCAAATATTTAAGGCTCCCATACAAGAAACATGATTTTTTTGCTCGTTTTTGCTTGATATTGATAACGGTCACAGGTAGGCGCTTGGTATACTCACAGAATATTCAGTTATATATTCTCTTGAAAAATAAATAATTTAAATAAAATAAAACCATTATTTTAGGAAGGCTCTCATACAACAAACGTGTTTTTTGCCGTTTATATAGAAAATGGTACGGAACTCTTCGTGCGCGAGTCCGACTCGTACATAGCCTTTTTTTATGGTTCTAAACCCTTGGTGCGCTAGTTCAACTCGCTCTTGGCCGGTTTTTAACAAATATTGAAATAACAATATTACTATGTAATTGTTTAAGTATAGATTAAAAAATACAGAATTTTTGAAGTCGGTTAGTAACATTAATACAGTGCCCATTATTTAATAAATAAATAATAAATAAAGTATTTATTATCCAAAATTTATTACATTTCACTTATAAACTACTAAGATGGCTAACTATAACTATTTGGATGTACAATACAAGAAAAATGTAAACTAGAATTAATAAGAACGGGGAAAAATCGACTGGAAAAGTTGAGACTTACAAACATACTGTAAGGATAAACAGAATAAACACGACTATTCTAAATTAGGCTTTGGGCATTGACCAAAGGCATCCACAGGTGCGGTTCTTGAGCAGGCAATGGGTGATAGTTTATAATCAATTAATTAAAGATTAGACTAGTATTTTTTATTCAATCCACTCGTCATTAATATAATGACTGTTAATTGGCTATTTCCTGAGGAGCTATTTATTTTTATAGAAATACAAAGGCAGAAATACCAATGACTGACATCAGATCACATTAATGCCATAACAATAAAATTGTAGTAATAATGATTCTCACATTTAACACAATCTTATTTTCTTTTTTTCATTTGATAACAAGCACTTTTTACATTTTGTATGTACTCGTGTCACTCTTAGTTATTCTAGATAATTCTTTTATTTATTTGTAAGCTGGAGCTTCCCGTTTGGTCCCATTCCAATTTGGTCTAGTTCTGACAATGGTATCCTTTTAGGGCAGTTGAAGTCGGTTCCAGTTATTTTTTAACAATTTAATTATTATATGTGACTAGTATGTCACCCGCGCCTTTTTTCGCGGGGAAATTAGTTTCGTTAACTGGATGGAAATTTCAAATTACAAGGGCGAGAGGTTTTCCTATCAAAAGCTTTTCACCGTTTATCATACCCTAAGGAATAAAATTAAAAAATATACTTACTTAGTGATAGCAGTGTTTTCAAAGTGTGGGTTGCGACCCCCTAGGGGGTTGCCACATATATTTCAAGTATCTAGTTCATGAGTTTTGAGGAGAATTTTGGGGGACTAAAAGCAACCATTAATTAATTTGTGATTGTGATTTTAAACAGCTATGAAAATGAAAATAAATGTGTGGAACGCATGAAGCAAATCTCAGTTTGTAGGAAGGGTAGAAAGAAACCTAAGAGATGTTATGTGTGCATTTTCACAAACGCACATGTGTTGCAGGTATCATGTACTCGTTCTTACATCACAGTGTTTTGAAATAGGCGAAATTTTGCGACTTTCACAATACTGGCTGTAGACAAACATTGGGCAACTTCACGAAAACGCTTCATAGAAAAAAGCAGCTAGTGTGTGTCGGGCCGCGCACAGTGTACGGTTCCGTAGTTGCCCCGAACAATAAGTTCACGGTTTAACGATAATAACGTCTTAAACGGACCCACACAGAACGATGATAAATGAAGAAGGAGTTATAAAATCCAACACTACAAAAGAAATTTTGAAATTTTCATTTTGACATCTCCATATATATTCTATAATTTGGTTGGTGTAAAGCCAAATTAGTCGTGATAGTTCTCCTTTTAACTTCAGTATATACTACTACTGTTTATTTTTAAATTGATCCCTAAATCTAAAAGTAGTTCTACTAGAACTAGACCCTTAATATTTTTTAAAAGACTTATTCAATGATACCCCACACAACGGGGTTGGCGCAAAAAAAATCATTTTCAAGTTTTTTATTGTACTGCCTAACACTTCATTGACGAGATTAATATGTATATCCGTACAAAATTATAGCTTTCTAGTAGGAAGAGTATCTGAGGTAAGTCGCGGACAGACAAACGGACAGAACGAAACTATAAGGATTCCTTGTTTGACTACGGAACCGAACCTAAATATTATTTATTTGTTGATATTTTTTATTAAAATAATACGTTTTCGTAATTCGTTGATTGGTGTTAGAATACTCAGAAGAAATAATCGGTGAAATTTTTAAATATAGTAAACAAGTTTTGTACTCAAAATTTTTACAGAATTCCCAGCTTTTAAAGCTCCGAGATTGATTATATTTTAATATCGCAATAAAAACTAGCGTCCCTCTCCATGCCAAATCCTATGTCCACTGTTGGACATGAGCCTCACTCATAGATCACCAAGTTTTCATGAGGAAATTCGTAATCATCAAGTCAGGCGGATTAGTGATCGCAGTAAGATGGTGGTGTGATGTAGAAAATGTCCTACTATTGACCGTTTTGCCCTACTATTGACCGACCACGTACCGGGAAACGTCTACCAGGCCGTCCCCCCACTAGATGGACCGACGACCTGGTTAGAATCGCGGGGAGTCGCTGGATGCAGGTGGCTCGGGACCGGTCGATGTGGCGTACCATGAGGGAGGCCTATGTCCAGCAGTGGACGTTTCCCGGCTGATGATGATGATTGACCGTTTTGTGTGGGTTCTAGAAGTGTGATTTCAAAATTTTATTGGGTTTGATGTATCATCAAGATCGTTAGGGGATGTCTTTTACAGATGCACGTGTTTGTCGTTCGATATAAGTGTTAATAAAATATTTTAATAATCTCGCGGTAATGTTTTCTGTTATGAATCATATTTTTACTCTAGTGGCTTCTTTGTATTTTAACAAATAAAGGTACTTTGTAATGGTTGGAAAGAATACTTTTTACGTGTTAAATCATCGTGTCCATCAACTAGAGTTAAAGTCATTAGTACACATTAGTAAGGAAGCATAATTTTTTTTTAAACAAAAGGTACTTATTTTACCTTATTGAACAAAGAAGAGCTAGCTAGTTTTCATTTGTATGGAATGCACTCTCTTTCAATTAAACACTAACTAGCAGTTGCCCACGGGGAACTACTTGTTCGATTTTCATAAAAAGTAGCTTATGTCCTTTTTCGATTAAGTTACTCTAGCAATCTCACTTCCACATTCATAATATCAGTACGGATGTTACAAATACCGAAATTTATGTAGACGATAAAACCACTGTTTATAAATTTGAACCAAAAACAGATATTATCACCTGCTTCAAGAACGCCGGGCTGATTTTATACATGGCTGGAACCAATTCAAATCACAATGCACTCGCGAACAATCATCGGCTACACAATCCGCTGTAGTTTGCAAATACGTAACATATAAAGTATATTTGATCTCGAAGCGGTGTTGAGCGAGAGACCTCCGTATCTGAACTGCACCGGCCGGGTGCCGGGCGCTTGTTTAGATTTAAAAATTAGCCAAGTGCCAGTCGGGCTCGCGCACGAAGGGTTCCATACAGAATATGGATATTTAAAATACGGAAAACCATAAATAATAATATGCACCGAACAGTCCTCTAACGAATGCGCCTCGTTTTTCGTTATAAATTTAGTTTTGCAGTAGCAGTAAGACGAGTACGACACTAGATGGCGCCGCTACACACGTTACATCACACCGTCTCAAAATAAATCACGTTTGTTGTATGGGAGCCCTATAAAATATTTATTTTATTCTGATTTTTAGTATTTGTTGTTATAGCAGCAACCGAAATACATCATCTGTGAAAATTTCAACTATCTAACTATCACGGTTCATGAGATACAGACGGACAGACGGAGAGACGGACGGACCGCTAAGGGTCCGGTTTTTTACCCTCTGGGTACGGAACCCTAAAAATGCGACGATCATCTAGTCAGTGGTCATGTGAGATTAGTTAGAATTCCCCTGTCGTGTATGTTTCGTAAGTTCAATGCTAATGTCAACATTTGTTGGCTTTTGACATTTTTGTGAGGAAGCGATTTGTTAAAATATGATAGAAATCTATTGACGCTTTTGTTGTATGTTGTGCCTTATTATGTTTTAGTGACGTTTCATTTTTAAAACATCCGTTACGGCTGCAGTCGTAACTGCCAGTGGTAATTTTCTTTTGAAATTAGAATATGGTCGATACAAGTTTAATGATGCTGTCAATCCGTCGTTTTACGTTTGTTTTATTTATTTTACTGGTTGCCAACACAGTAAACATTAATCCAATCAAAAACAATACTTGTCAAAAAAACCAAGTCTCGCAACTCAGTTGTTCTGCGGTAAAAAGTTGTGAGATCCATGTAATACCAAGTCGGTTATTAATTTATTCAGTCTCTACTTAAGCGACTTTCTGTCTTAATACGTTCAGTCTCTAAGACCACGATCGTGGTCTATAACAATTGAAAATCAATTGTGTCTGGAATCTCTGTACTCGAAGCATTAAGTTGTTACGTAATAATTAACAGCATCTTATAGTGAAGCATATCAATATTAAAATTCTTTAATGTTTTATATAAATATATTGAGACTTGGCCATCGCACTAAATAATTGAATTTACATGTGTTTTCAGGCGATTGAATTTACACGTGTTTTCAGGCGATGGCCAAGTCTCAATATATTTATATAAAACATTAAAGAATTTTAATATTGATATGCTTCACTATAAGATGCTGTTAATTATTACGTAACAACTTAATGCTTCGAGTACGGAGATTCCAGACACAATTGATTTTCAATTGTTATAGACCACGATCGTGGTCTTAGAGACTGAACGTATTAAGACAGAAAGTCGCTTAAGTAGAGACTGAATAAATTAATAACCGACTTGGTATTACATGGATCTCACAACTTTTTACCGCAGAACAACTGAGTTGCGAGACTTGGTTTTTTTGACAAGTATTGTTTTTGATTGGATCTCATTTCTTTTTGTATTTTGTAGACAGTTCTACTTTTTTCCTTTTCGGTACCTTCTACTTATTGTATATATGTATATCTACCAGCAACGAATTTTCTTAAAGCCCTCTCTCTGACTTATGAACTTTTCTTATTTTTGTAGGTAGCCTTCCGTTTTCTCTTTTCCGGTACTACTTCTTGAGCTTCAGCTACAGTTTTTCTAAGAGCCCACTCCCTGTCTCTATGCGTTTTTCTGGGAAGCTTTGATGTTAATTAAATAAAACGCGTCAAAATCCATTGCGTAGTTTTAAAGATTTAAGTTTCCATACATAGATACATACATACATATAGACTGCGGGAAGCGACTTTGTTTTATACTATTTCATCATCAGCCGGGAAACGTCCACTGCTGAACATAGGCCTCCCTCATAGTACGCCACATCGACCGGTCCCGAGCTACCTGCATCCAGCGACTCCCTGCGACTCTGACCAGGTCGTCGGTCCATCTAGTAGGGGGACGGCCTGGTAGACGTTTTCCGGTATGTGGTCGCCACCTGAGAACCTTTACTCCCCACCGGTTATTGGTTCTTCGAGCAATGTGGCCTGTCCATTGCCACTTCAGCTCACTGACTCGTCGAGCTATGTCGGTGACCTTCGTTCGTCTACGGATTTCCCATTCCGGACCTTATCACGTAGATTAATTCCGAGCATAGCTCGTTCCATTGCTCGCTGAGTGACTTTGAACTTGTTTATTCGGCCCACAGTAAAGGACTACGTTTCAGTTCCGTATGTCATCTCTGGCAACACCCACTGATTAAAGAATTTTGTCTTTAGACGCTGAGGTATTATACTATTTAGTGACAGTGATTTTCAGTTTGTTTATTAATCAAGTTCTTCACGGAACCCTCGGTGCGCGAGTCCGTCTCGCACTTGACCCCTTTATTTTATGTATTTTATTTTTAAGGAGTTTAATTTTTTCTTATGTTTTTTTTTACATTTCATACATAGCTAAATAGCATCGCTAAGCCTGTCTCTCGCACTTCGGTCAATACTACATTATTTAAATGCTTCAGTTTGGTGTCCGGTTGGTTTTTTAAATTCGTTATATCTTTTGAATGGAATGTCCGATTTCAATAATTCAAGAAGCTATCTACAGACATTGAAGCAGTCTTGAATATGAAATGATTTATTTTAATAAGGGTTAATATAAAGGTATGGATAACATGGTCTGATTTTGGTCGGCATTTCTATCAACTTAAAAAATAGATAAAAGTAGTTATAGTGACATAACTACAATAGTTAGACATATACCATCGCGGACTTTTTTGTTGATATTTCTGAGATGTACAATACAATAGTACATTATTTTGATCTATCTGGTAGGGTTTAGCCAGCGTTTCCAATGTAAGCGCTAAAATATGTGTTTATTTACGACATCACATTAGAAACCTCTAAAATTATCAGTCTTGCTCTGGAAAAATACGAAATTAGGTTTACATGTCCAGTTACTCATTCATCAACAGCCTATATACGTCCCCACTGCTGGGGCTCAGGCCTACCCTCCTACAGAGAGTGTATGGGCCATAGTCCACCACGCGGGCCCAGTGCGGATCGGCGGACTTCACATGCCTTTTTCAAGACATGCAGGTTTCCTCACGATGTTTTCCTTCACCGTTAAGCAATCGGATAATGTACTTGAATTGAAAAACAACTCATAGGTACACGGCTGGATTCGAACCCGGTACCCTCAGATTGAGAGTCCGCGTCTTATCCATTGCGCCACCGACGCTTACGCTTAGTAGTTATAGTGACATAACTACAATAGTTAGACATATACCATCGCGGACTTTTTTGTTGATCTTTCTGAGATGTACAATACAGTAGTACATTATTTTGATCTATCTGGTACGGTTTAGCCAGCGTTTCCAATGTAAGCGCTAAAATATGTGTTTATTTACGACATCACATTAGAAACCTCTAAAATTATCAGTCTTGCTCTGGAAAAATACGAAATTAGGTTTACATATCCAGTTACTCATTCATCAACAGCCTATATACGTCCCCACTGCTGGGGCTCAGGCCTACCCTCCTACAGAGAGTGTATGGGCCATAGTCCACCACGCGGGCCCAGTGCGGATCGGCGGACTTCACATGCCTTGTTCAAGACATGCAGGTTTCCTCACGATGTTTTCCTTCACCGTTAAGCAATCGGATAATGTACTTGAATTGAAAAACAACTCATAGGTACACGGCTGGATTCGAACCCGGTACCCTCAGATTGAGAGTCCGCGCCTTATCCATTGCGCCACCGACGCTTACGCTTAGTAGTTATAGTGACATAACTACAATAGTTAGACATACACCACCATTTTTTGTTGATCTTTCTGAGATGTACAATACAATAGTACATTATTTTGATCTATCTGGTAGGGTTTAGCCAGCGTTTGCAATGTAAGCGCTAAAATATGTGTTTATTTACGACATCACTTTAGAAACCTCTAAAATTATCAGTGTTGCTCTGGAAAAATACGAAATTAGGTTTACATATCCAGTTACTCATTACCACCTGTAAAAGAATGGTCAAAAACGCGAGTCGCAAGTCGCATTCATTGCGAATCATATGTACAGCTCCCTCTGTTGATGATAGTAGGTGGAACTAAATCGTACGTTGATTTGAGTGCCCTAAGAATCACAGTAGCTCCGAGCAGAACTAATAGATGGCGCGCAACGATCGTTGATTGTTTTGCAGTTTCAGTTAGATGGCGCTGTCGTCGATGATTCAATTAAATAATTGTACTGAATTAACTCACATTTCATGTAGTATGCTAATTTTTGAATTCCTCTTCAGTGATTTCTTCACAATTTCCATAAATTACTCAACAAAAGCCCCATTCATGAATTAAAATTCGGTGGAGGGTAAACTTCCGTATTTTCGTAAAATCTGATTCAAATATTCATAAATAGTGCTTGAATAACATAGTTTAGTACAAGTCCCAGCACATCACACACAAATCAGCACACAAAACGATGTTTTTATATTTTAATTTAATTAAAATTCAAAGAGCGATGCACAAAATGTTCCGTCAATAGCGACATCTAGCGTCTTTTTTACTGAATTAATTTTAATTTTCTGCGGTATTTTCTAGATTTTTTAGTTTTTCCTTGATTCATACACCAAACACTACTTATATTCCAAATTTGAAGCTTCTAGGTCTGCTAGAAGTGCCTTAGACTTTTGATGATCGGTCAGTCAGTCAGTCAGTGAGTGACAAAACTTTAAACTTTGACCCGTTATAATTCTTAAAATACTCGTTCAAATTGAATGAAATTTGAAATATACCGTGTCTTTACAAGCCTGCATGGTTACTGAAAATTTCAGTCTTCTAGTTTTATCCACAACGAAGTTACAGGGGGTCGAAAATGGTCTGAATTGCTTCGAGAAAAGGATGGTACGGCCGTGACGCTTTCTTGCTCGACTTGGTCTGGGGGCACTGCCGTGCTCCCAGATACATCTACAAATTATTATCATTTTGACAATCTCTTCAATCAAAATGCCACCTCAATTACATGCAATTGCCTCCGTAGACTAATAGCTAAATGTTGGATTCACAATCCAGATGTCCCGGGTTCGATTCCCAGTGGCGGTACCTATCGGTACTATGTTTGGTTGGTGGTAATTTTCTATGCCCGCCTGGCTAGCTACCACCATGTTACCTAAGTCTGCCGCCAAACAACCGTGTTAATTGCACTGTTGTGTTCCGGTACGAAGGCAGAGCCAGCTAGCCTCATCTGTTTGAAAAGGTTATGGGTGCGCACACTTACCATCCCACGGGGCTTATCGTCACTTACCATCAGGTGAGATAAGGGCCAAGTGCAAACCATCATACATTAAAAACACTAAGGCCTACCAAAAATCACGTTACCAAAAAAGGCTTTATCTACTATGAACCAAATAAAAATAACTGTAACTATGTACAATGCATTTGTTCATTATAATCATTTGTAATTGGACATAAAATTATGACTAAGGATTTTTTTAGAAGCTTCTAAATTTTACATCCAGGGTGGATGGGTGGACCTTTCTAAACCGGTGAACCCAAAATAAACTATTTTACTCAACTGTTCAAAAAATAATCAAGCGTAATGTTAAATGAATTTCTGAAATTTTTAACAATCGCGTGAAACATGATGAAGCTTTTGGCATGTTTACCTTTCTCCTTTGTTGGTTTGAATCAAATTTACAATGCGTCTATTTTTTGTTCGTTGCACCACAGATTGATTGCGCTAAGCAAACCTCCTTGGTGATGAATCAAATTGGTGATACAGGAAGAATGATGATTAAGGTTTTTACTATAGTACAGTGTGCATTGTTATTTAATGAAGTAAATCAGATGTAGATTCAAGGTCCTAGCCTCGCTCGCAGTACATCACTGTTGATATTTTAGTTGACTCGTCACGTCACCGCCAATCATCAGTCATCACACACATAGAATAAATCTGAAACTAGCCATATTTTTGTCTGTTTGTTACAGTTTCACGCCTAAACAATATTGATGAAAACTCGCGCGACTTGTAGCATTGTGATATCAAGGTTCGACGGTTTTTGAAGTATATGCAGATGAAGTTGCTGGGAAATTCTTGCCTTCATACATCCTCATGGCACGCTGGATCTATGACCATGACCACATTTTCCATCATGACCATGCTCGGCAGGCGAATTGATAGTAGCGATAAGATGTTGATTTCAGAAGAACCGTTGAGTTCCACCCCTGCTTAGTTGATTCTACCGTTCCGCACAAGTCGTTTGCTTCTTTATTTATTATTATGTGTAAAGCTAAGGAGTTGAATTCCCTGACGGCTTCCATTTCCTGAGCGCTACAACCTGGATGTCTTCAAGGCCAAAGTAAATAGCTTATACATTATTTTTATCAACAAACAAGGTTTACCACTGTCACTATCCCTTTTCACGTGATCACAGATTTCTAATGCAAAGTTACAGATAAAAAACATCTTAGTGATAAAATCATTGCACATGATATGATAAACATATTGATTGACTGATAAGTTACATATGAAGATAGATAATAATGATAGAAAACAATTCAACTCATCGTTATCGACTCTCGACAGATAACTCAACCTCTTTTCGTTCAAAGATTTAATAACATAGTTCAGATTCTTTTCCTGCATACAACCTATAAAATACAGGCAGAATTGTCTGTGTTTAACAAGCAAATGCGTTCAAAAAGAACTAGAAACTGACTTCAATTGCCCTAAAAGTCTACTTTAACTAAAGCAAATTTAAGATTTATATCGTTTTCTCATGGATGCCGTTGTCAGAACTGGACTAAATTGAAATGGGACCACATGGGAAGCACCACCTTTAAAATAAAAAAAAGATCATCCAAATCGGTTCACCCAGTCAAAAGTTCTGAGGTAACAAACATTAAAAAAGAAGAAAACTAGCCTATGTCAGTCATGAACTGTCTCTACGGAAAGATTTAGCCATCGCTGTAAACCTAGCAGATGTAAAACATTGAAACTGTACACTGAAACCACCATTACATACCATAAGTAAAAAAAGTTTGTTATAAACTATCAAGAATAATGAGTAACTATTATTTATTTATTTTACCATTTATTTACCATTAAACAAGTGTAATATTGTTTAGGGTGGCCCTTATTTAGTTTTGATTAGTATATATACTTCGTATAGAAAACACAAGTTTGTAAATGAGTGAATGATTGGTGACCATCTGAACGAACTTGTCAGCGATCGGTTTCGAATGACTGAAATGAACTATCTAGCTATTGGGTTGGGCTTGTCTGGTCAGAGTCGGTGTTAGACAAAGTTAATTAATATTATTAATAAATAAGGAAGTAGACGGAGTGTTTAATCAAGACACAAAGCCAAACATGACCTCTAAATTGAACACTATACATAACCGGCATTTATTGCGTACAATTTGTGCTGGCATTACTTTTTATTTCAAGAATGAAACTGATAGTGATAGGTTACACTTTGGTTTTCATCGCATTTGATTAATAAATAGTTAAAAACACATACCCCGACTTTAAATAGCGTTCGATTAGTTTATTGTTCGTTGTTGTTTTTTAAAGGAAGGGAACCCAATATAAAGAGCGATTTATATTCTATTTCTGTTTGAAAAACCTCATAGAGGTAACATAAAATGCGTTTTGACAGTTACGGCAGACAACTGGGTAGATTTCGAAAAAAATGTTCAGAAACTGGATAATTAATACTGAGAAAAGGATATAGCAATGGAAAATGTAATGGAAAATCATATAATTCGGAGAAACTAGTGACGAAGTGCTTGCAGCGATGATAGTAGGAGTTCATATGATATTGATTATGATTAATAGAATAATGTAATGCTTTTTCATCAAACTTACAACACCATACAACAAAGCTTATTTAATTAATTGTACACTTATTTTGTCGCGTGCCAAAAATCTATATAAACTACCTGTGCCTACCATGAGTTTACGCAGGCGATAACGTGTATCGTTAACTATCGCTCTGTCCTTGTCACCCGCATCTCAACTGAGCAGCATTTCCGATAGTATTCGATACACGTTACCGCCTGCGTAAACTCATGGTAGACGCACTGGTACATGATGGCACATCACTAGAAAAATTGCCATGTTGATATGTCACGATGGTTTTCCGGATTCTTGGCGCGAACTTGAATACTTGGGGATCATTGCAATTTTTGTAACTCGTTAATAATACTGTTTTGTGTGTTTTTTGTGTTATAATGGTGTGATATAGTGCAAAACGTGTCACGGACGGTGTTATTGTATCAATTACGCAAAATTGTGAGGGTTTCGACGCAATCGGAAGATTTTACCATGTCGAGTACATTCGGCATAGGGATTCTTTTGAATTATTTTGGAACCAAGGCTGACCTTTGAAGTTATCATCAAGAATCCAAAACAAGCAATAAAATTACACATTATATTACATTACACATTTTATTGAGAAAACTGAAGAAATAACTTCGGCCTTGTTCAAAAAATTATAAGATAGAATATCATTATCAAAGTCTTGGCTGTATACTGTTTTGCCTTTACCTTTTCCTGGTGGGAAAAAGCTTACCAAAACAAAATTAGGTTTTCCGATGCGATTCTGATTCTGAACTTTAATAACTATGTAATTAAATTTATATGAAATCAACCAGTCAACGAAAATACGAATTTCATTGGTTTACCTTGGGTTTACTCATATTCCTACAGCTTCCACAGTCACCTTTCTCGACTCCCACACAATGGGATGATACGAGTAAAGGGCGGTCAATACAAAATCAAACGTCGTTTTGTGTATTTAAATAAGCATTATGTATTTAGAAGATCTACTCGTATGTTTTTTTGTATTGGTCATTATGATTCTAAGCACCTGACGTCATTTTAAAACTCACGTGCATAAAAGATTTACTTTTGTAATAAATACAAGAATGCAGTAACATTGTCGGTCTATTTTCGTCACACTCTCAGTTTGTCACAGCATTTAAGAACAGTAGACATTTCTAAGTAATTATCTTTTGAATCTCACATGGCATTTGGTCACACAATAATTTGAACCTCTAGTGATAAACAATTAGATGCAAAATTATAGACAAGAGCATATTTTAGGTTGGTGATCGCATTATGAAGTCAGTGGTATCTAAATGGACTGTACTCCAGAAACCACAGGAAGACATCGGGAGATTTTATTCCAAAGCCATAACCACATTGATCAAGCCTCCTATTCATCCGATGTTATTTAAAGTAACTAACCCTTACAATGTAAACACATTTTACTATACTTTGAACAGTTTACAAACAGATTCTAAACAATTTTCTACATGTTACAACTAGAGGTATAGTTACAACAATGTGAGCAATTTGCAATGAATTGAATTGTTATGTAAACAAATATCATAAACAATCGTTGGACTAGACGAAATATAGTTTTCCATTACAAAACTGACCATGATCGGCCATTCAACGGTATTGGCGTCACTTACCACCAAGTGAAATAAACGGCAAGTGCAATAATCATCATACAACGGAAAACTTCCATACCCGAACATAGGCCTCTCCTATAATACAATGGGCCCATCAAGGTGTCGCACGGATTCATATTTCCAGTTACGTGGTCGTCACACGAGATCACTTACTCCCCATCGGTTACCTGGGGCTCTATTTTGGATTCGCTCGTGTGACATAGCATCGTCGTATACTATTTAAGTCATGATCGACTACACGTCGCATGAAAATAGGTTTGAGCGTATTTTGAATCATTCGCCTCCAGTGTTGCTAAGAGTAACTTGAAAGGGTTAATTTTATCCATTTTACGCAAAAAAATAAAACCGTTAATTATCGCAACAAAAATGGAATGTAAAATGCACAGTATTTATAGGCTGAATGAGCCTTTTGTAAGTAAAAAGTAAAACTGGCATTGACTCTATCGCTCGCCTCCGCAAAGAGTGGTCCCGACCACTCGTTGCAGAAGAGCGATTCAAAAATATCAAATTTCGCAAGTCGAACGAAAATGTAGTAGTAGTCAATCCTTCCTTATCCACATCCTTCTCCATAAAGTGTGTGTTTGGACTGGCCTTCCGTAATACCACAATTAAATAAGACACACAGTTCCTGTAATCGGCAAGTTTATGTAGAATAAAATAATCAAATCCAACATTACAAAAGCTTTTATATTTATGGCACAGCGGTTATTTCTATAGTGACGTTGCTTATCGTCTTCTTCCCTCGGAAGTGCTCCTCGATCTCTGCCAGGGACTTGCCTTTCGTCTCCGGCACCAGAAACAGCACGAAGAAGAACGCGAGCGCACAGAAACAGGCGTACATCCAGAACGTACCTGCTGTCGTCAGCGCCGTCTGGTGGAACAATTTACAGTGTAAACTATAGTCTCATTGCTATTTGCTCTATGGTATTAGAACGTACATTACACACTGAAGAGTTTTTAGTTGCCTTCACAGATGTCACTGCGAACTATGGACATGTAATTATATCTACTACATAGTGTATTATTGACATATACGTGTATTCTTTTATCGCTCTAAGGAGGTAAATAATAATTACAAGATGTTCATTGTGGTTGTGACAAAAAGCGCTAAGGTATTTAGTTCATATGACTCGAATGCGTCGGTGGCGCATTGGATAAGGCGCTGACTCTCAGTCTGAGGGTTCCGGGTTCGAATCCAGCCGTGTACCTATGAGTGGTTTTTCAATGCAAGTACATTATCCGATTGCTCAACGGTGAAGGAAAACATCGTGAGGAAATCTGCATGTCTTGAACAGGTCTTAAGAAGTCCGCCGTTCCGCACTGGTCCCGCGTGGTGGACTACGGCCCATACACTCTCTGTAGAAGAGTAAGCCTGAGCTCCTGCAGTTGGGACGTATATAGGCTGTTGATGATAATGACTCGGACGCAAAAAACAGATTACTAGAACCCACACACTATCTAAACCCAAACTTTGTTGCAAAACAGTTGTAAAAATTATACTATTCCTTTTCATATCAACCGTTCATCTCACCTGTGATCTCACCTAATTAATACTAAAATAAATTTTAACCGCCTCCGCGGCCTAATGGCTACAGGCTTGTATTCACAATCCGGAGCTCCCGGGTTCAATTCCCAGTGGGAGTAATCATAATCATAATCATAATTTATTGGTACTGCTGGTACAAGTCAATATTTTATAGTTAAATAGCAATTTATAATCAGTTACATACACAAAAGTCAAAATTAAATTACTAAAGTTAAATTAAGTTAGTCAAATTACTATTAGTCATGGAGAAGAGAAGAAGTCATCTATTTTATAGAAACACTGCTCGACAAGCCATTTTCTTAGTTTATTTTTAAAAGAGCATAGACTCGGAGCCTCTCTAATTTGGTTTGGCAGCCAGCAGCAAGTTTACAACAAACTTGAGGGCCCATAACACGAATGGTCCTCGACATTTTGTCTAGTTTAAATGCGACTGGCCGCAGCGTGTCTGGGTGGCGGACATTGTGCGTGTGACCCGCCCTCCGTCTGGTATACGAGTTTATATGAGTACGTACATAGACAGCTACTTGCATGACCAGTAGACACGGCAACGTCATTATACCGAACGAGATGAAAAATGGCCTCGCTGTCTCATCAGATCGGATCCGCGCCATCACCCGGATAGCACGTTTCTGGAGACGAAACACTCGCTCCCAATCCGCGGCGCGGCCCCAGAACTCCAGACCATAATTTAACAGTGATTGCACAGAGGCAAAGTAGCATGACCGGACCGTTTCTTTTGTCAGGGTTGCAGCTACACGTTTTAGCGCGAAACAAACCCTGCTAAGCTTGCCGCACAAGTCATCTATATGACAATCCCACTTCAGTTCTGAGTCCAGGCGAAATCCCAGAAACGATATATTTGACACTTGTTTGATCGGCGTATTGTTTATTGTCACTACTAGAGGTCTCTGGGGTCTACTAGTTAAGTCGAAACGAATAATTTGTGTTTTAGCCAAACTACCGGTACTCGGTTTTGTTAGCTAGCAATCACTATGTTATCGTCCGCCACCAAACAGCAGTGTTTTGTTTTGTTTTAAAAGCTAGCAGAGCCTCATTAGGTTGAGGCTCAAGTGCGTACGCTTACCACCGTCCAACGGCTTTATCGTCACTTATGATCAGGTGAGATGAAGGCCAAGTGCAAACTTCATCATATTTTTAAACTAAATACAACTTTGAAAGTCTCGATCTCATATGATAGCAAAGGTTAATAAGGCCACTTCACCAGCGATTCTAGGCGCCCGAACTTCGCTCGGAATCATGCAAAATTTTGTCTACGGGACCCTATTAAAGGAATGTAAAAATTTATAATACATCTGCATCTGAAATATTTGAATTTCATTAAAATCAACAACGAGCTAAGAATTCCTCGATTTAAAAATATAAGATACTAAATTTCGAGGAATACAGACGCAGTGCGTACATCATCATCAGCCGGGAAACGTCCACTGCTGGACATAGGCCTCCCTCATGGTACGCCACATCGACTGGTCTCGAGCCACCTGCATCCAGCGACTCCCCGCGACTCTAACCAGGTCGTCGGTCCATCTAGTAGCAGTGCGTTATCTCTAGCTAAACGCTGACTGTGACGCTGATGAACTATATCCCTGAACCAGTCAGACGAGCCCCTTCCCTACAATAATTCAAAACTAACCTAAAACGTATTTCCTTGAACAGATTATTCCTTAGCAGCCATTCCTTCTTTCCTTCCTGATCTCCTCTGATTTCGTTTTCTTCGTGATCCACTATATTTTGTCTATTGTATATCCATTATATGTATTGTATAATATGTATATATATATATTCATTGTACCTTTTCTGCTCGTTTCGTGTTTTGTGTGTGTATGTGTATGCAATAAAGTTTATTTGAATTTGAACTTTGAAACGAAACGTTCAGTGCGAGTCATAGATATACATAGATGAATAGAAAAGCCCTGATAAACTAAAAATACGTACATCGAGCTCGAAGTAAGACTTGATAACTATAAACATGCTGAGCAAGTTGACCGCGCTGGCCATTCCGGAGAGCTGTGAGCGGTAGTGCGCCGGGAACAACTCGCCGAGCAGCAGGAACGGAAGACCACCGAAACCCACGGAGAATCCCAGCATGAATACCACCAGACTCGCGATGGGGAGGTACCTGTTTGGACAGTTACGATTTACCTTCAATATTACACGTATAGCATCCGCCCACGACGTCTTCTGTCTGCGACTTTGTCCGAGTGGACTTCAGAAAGAAAGACTACATGCTTGATCGGGATAAACGTAGCCTACGTCCTTTTATGGACCATCAACCACTTAATGTTTTTACAAACCTTTTATTTTGATACCCAATTCTCAATGACATTTGAAGACATATGATTTGGCGCCCAATATCAGACATTTTAATTTTTTATAATTAGCATACACCCGGAAACCCTCTCACAATTAAGACTCATGACACCTCTCAATCTAAACATCAAACAACTTGAACTGGATAGATACACTCGGAAAACACTGCCTTCTGGCGCAACCCGGTTAAAAAAGAGGCACTCACCCAAGCCACGTGACATTCTCGTACTCGAAATAGTAAGAGCAGCCCATGGCCGTCATGGAAGCACACATGATGACTGCAGAGAGAAGCAGAAGCGGCCGACGCCCCGCGTGATCCACCACCGTGACCTCGATGCCGTTAAAAATCAGCTGCACCAAACCCACTATGATGGTGGCTGTCATCGCGTCGATTTTACTGCCTGGAGGAACCAATACGAACAATTTATCAAAATCAACATTATTGATATTGTTTTGATAGGCATTATCGCAAAAAGACAGCTCGAAACATAACACGTCTATTAGCTTTGCAAATGTACGTATAGAACGGTAGCTTTTGCATGCCGCATCGTCCGCGTGGACTTCAGAATGTATCCCGTAGGAACTACTTGTTTGGTCGAGATAAAAGACTATATCCTTTTCTGGCCCTTCAATCATCCCTATAACAAAATAAGTCATTCTGACCCTCCGTTCCGACAGGAAGAAAAACTGCGGCCGAGAGACTTGGCTGGCTATATGATATGTATAAATCAAATGCTGGACATTAGTTTGCCTCATAGAACGCTATGCTTCTACAGCTTCATAATCTACTGATATCATGAACGGTGTAAGGAAATTTGACATAATCAGCAAGCAGAGCGTGACGATTTGTCATCGCAGTAAGATGTTGTAAATGTATTGGTCTAGGTAGGAGTTTCTCTACATTTCTTAAAATTTTCTGTCCATTAACATTTAAGACACGCACTGGATGATTTGCCTTGATCAACACGATTGTCAAGGCGCCTAGCAACAATGGTCTGGCAACAGTCCTTTGGTGACAGTTGCCTATCTTGCTGTAAAGAATGCGTACCAGCGCTTTGGAATATATCGACTGTAAAGAAGATGATAGCATCGGTGCCGGTGAACTGCTGCAGGATCAAAAGCACGAAGCCCACCACCAGCGGCTTCATGACGGACGGAGAGAAGAACACTTCGCGCGTGAACAGGCTCGGAGGATCTTTCTCTATCTTCCTGCAAATTTAATGATTAAATAATAGATATAGACCTTGTACCTTTCACTCTCTATAAACACCACACACAAACAATTCTTCTTCTACATTTTGGACGTAATGATTTAATAGAACTTTTCGTTACGCTTACGCGGTTGATTGTCAGGATGTTTGTCCTTAGTGAATTGCACCCTTGCAATACCTAATTTTTTGAACAATTAACCATTATATTGAAAAGGTTAATAAGGGAGTTCAAAATGTTAATTAATTAATTACAATTCTTCGTGAATGAAATCGCGAGGATTATAAAATGCACTACCGGTACTCACTCATTATCCAGTGTAGCAACTCCATGATCCGAGAGATGCAGCCACTCCACGGATCCCGACGAATCTAACCCCTTCGTCTCCAACCACACTGGTGACTCCGGCAATGGGAGAAGAGCCACGAATAGCATCACTGAAAACAGCAACAGAGGTTTTAACCCTATTTTGTAATCAATTTAATATTCCTAACACTAAACAAGCATGGTTGAATTTAGGTAACGTGTTTTTCTTAGACACTAACGAAACTGTACGAATCACGAGTGGGCCTAGAAACAGTAGAAAATTAAAATTAAAGGCAGACTTTGAAATGAAATGAACACTAAATTAGAGAGTTCCACTTACCACAAAACGCAGCCGAGAAAAAAGCAAGATATCTCCAGAAAAGCCAATTGCCGGCGATGTAGGAGATCAGAATGCCCAGAGACATGGAGACAGTGGGCAGAGAGCCCAGACGACCGCGAATCTCTGGATCACAACACTCGCTCACCTGGTATTGAGAAGTATTATGTACTTATGAACTGATCATATTCATCAAACTAAATATAAAAACGAGAAGAAAGTAAAACACTAAATGAATTCTACGACTCACTACGACAAGAAACGTAATTACCGTGCAATTTTTTAAACATATTTTGAGAGGTTCCTTTTTTACAGTCGAGTGTACAAATGTATTAAAAAGTACTTATAGGTAGCTTATATACATTATTATTAACGTACTTTTAGGTTTAAAGAATTTATTTCTCTAAAGAGAAATTTACAAGAGAAATCATCTTACAGAATCCAGTTTTACAGAGTTGAGCAAACTTATGTCTAGACTATTTCTAATTAGATAAGTGGTTGGTCTGCAATAGTATTGTTTTTAACAATTTATTGTACACAGAAAAATACAAAACAGATAAAATATACAGAAAAGGAACCGCTTATTTATATAAGAAATTTCTTACAGCAGTCCTGGGTCGAGAGAGAAATCGTTAAGAGAGGACGGCGTTTAATTTATATATAAAGAGTCCCATTTCTTTACGGATGCTATTATATAGTTTTGAAGCTTCAAACATGTTTGTTTTCTTTCCGTAACCTATCCAAGGCCCGCGAAACTGGATTTCGTGCTAAGATTCCCTTATTATCATTTTTTGATAGCACTCTATTCTCATTCTAACACCCTTCTCTTTTTAGGAGGTATGAGTAAAGAATAAACAGATGCATACAAAGTCTGCTGAAGTCGGAATCTGAAATTTAACTTTCATTACGCTGGAATATAGAACCGACAGACTTACGTAGACTTGAACCGGCGCTAAAGCTAATCCTGCGCAGATCCCAGTGATGCCCCTCCCTAATAGCACGATTGCTATCTGCTGCGCGAACCCGACGACAATCCACCCGGTGGCCCACAGGGGCGCAGTCAGCAACAGTGCTCGTCGACGACCCATCCTAGACATTAGGGGCCCCGACAGTAGACCACCAAAGAAGGCGCAAAGAGGTGATATCGCTCCTGGAATGTTGAAAACACATAATTACTATTTGAAATACTGCAACATTTTGTCATGACATTATCTGAGGGTAAGTAATGACGTAGCCTACGAAGATATGCGTTGATCAAAAAGGTACCTACCTGTTCACGCTAGACTTTTATACAGATCTGTAAATGTGAGTTCCTGCCACTATCAGGAAAAGGGGATCTCGGCAACTTCTAACCGCCTCCGTATCAGTGGCTACACACAAGGCAAGATCGTTCTATCTTTACAATTAACTTAAAAAGGATTCATCACCAGCTGACCTCAGAAGAGATCCAGAAACAGCTTCTAGATATTTACAGAGTGTCTGATAGCGATACGTATAACTGTATTTTCCGATATAATGAACTAAGGCAGCTTTATTGCAGTTTTTCAGCTCCAAGAGATAACATTCCCGAAGCCGCTGTGGCATCATAACTTGAGACTTGATGGTGAGAATGATTTATCCTATAAAAGACCTTATCTTCACTTACCATCGGCTGAGATTAAATCTAGTGGAAAACCCAAGTCCAACTGTAGACGTAAAAACACGAATATTCTGATGATGGCAGAATTATGATGAATAGTGATTACCAATCCATGACTTCTGCTCATCACTGTGTATTATCTCCGGATTGTATTTTTCTATGGAAGGTATGGCCGAGGAACTGTAGCCTCGCAGCAGGCCGATGACCATGAAACCCAGGGAAGCGCTTACTGTCAGCCATAACTGTAATTTAGAATAGAATATTATTGTATATTTAAATGACACGTTCCGCGAATGTATGGCGCCAAGGCCTGGTCTTGTACACTTATGATTTTAAAAGACCATTATCAAATAAGTGATTCAGATACCAGCTACCAAAATAGACATACATAAGACTTCAACGAGAGCACTGATACCTTCTCACTCTCCATGTTTTAAAACAACGCCCGAATCAGGAAAAGTGCCACTTTATTTTAGAAAAACACTGTAAACACAAGCTACGAGTTTCTTTCTAAGACACTACAGAAAGTATCATAGTACAACTTTATCGGGATGAAAAGTAGCAATTACGTCCTTCAAGCAAGTCATAGGATATACTCGAAGCAAGTTTCATCAAATCGGGTTAGCTGTTGAGTCGTGAAAAGAGAACAACGCGCAGAGCACTCCCGCATTTCTTCCAATGTCAGTTATCACTTAATAATCACCTGTTTTAGAAACGGAGAACTCAATCGAAACATATTTAAATAAACAAAAATAATATTATATTCGACAGAGCACCGGCGGGCGCCCGCGCGTTGTATTCAAATATACAAAAGACGAGTGTAATTAGAGTCTAGTACCGTTGGCTGAGCGTTAAGCTAAGTTCTAATAGCAGTACAAACAGATTTGTTCAATGCCAGTTACAAAGAAACACAAAGGAACATGTGATGTAAGATGTCACGTGACCTATGGAGGTTCATGCAGTGGGCAATCTTAATCTGAAAGCTAACTCTACCACTGAGCAAGTAATGACCTGACTGACGGCTTTTGTACCACCTGAACACAAAATCCAAGACTTTATTTCAGGGAAAGCATGAACCACCATTGGTTATCTTCTTATGATCAACTTTGTTCATCAAGGTTATATTTAAAATTAAAACTATTAACAAAGTTTCAATATATTCTTCAAACACCTATTCTGATGAAACCGCCTCCGTGGCCTAATGGCTAAATGTTGGATGTACTATCCGGAAGACCTATCATTACTCGTTTTGGTTGGTGGTACGGCATTTCCTATATCCGCCTGGCTAGCTACTCGTACCACCATGTTGCCAAAGTTGAAATATGTACTCGTACTACCCCTAGTGGGTGAAGAGGGAGAAAAGTTTTTACAAAAGCAAACTTTAAAACGAGAACCCTTATGAAATGATTTCCCTCGCGAGCAAAGCCGATATTCATTCATTTTTTAATCATAAGAAAAAATACCAAAATGCACCCGTCAGTGACGCAACATATCTATTGATTCTCTGCATGTCCAGTGTTCTAGGCAATAAAATCTATTTTTACGTAAACCAAATCTATCAGTAGTTCCACGATTTCCCCATCACATTTACGTTCTGTTCACAAATTAAATTTTAATTTGTAACAAAAGAACAAGTCACGGCAAAGGCAGAATGAGCGAACATATTTATTTTAATTGATGTCACGTTCCAAAAGGTTTTAAAATAAACGATCGTAGTATACGTGTTGCAATCCCCTAATTGGTCGAATTATTCTCTATTATACAGTTGTATATTGCCATCTACAGCGCAAAAAATCTTAAAAGAAATTATATTTAGATTTAAACACAGAAACATTCAGAACTTTAAGATATTGGGTATTTGGCTAAAAAAAATTGTCTCAATCGATAGTCCATGTAAAAAGATAAATAGCTTTATCATTTTTTATACGACTAATAGTTTTTAGCACAACCCACCGAAAAGTGATTGGTGGTGACGCGGTGTTAAAACGCTTCATATAAATCGGGCGTGTTTTGTGACGTCACATTATTATGTTGGAGCGTTAAATTTATGAAGCTTGCTCGATATTTTGAGTTATCTCGTAAAATAATGTTTTATGTGCTATAAACACTTATAAAAAAACTTCAAAATTTAATGAAAAAACCAAATCTAATAAGCGTTTTACTATTGAAGTTGAATATCAACATAGACACAAAATGTCAAGCCGTGGTAGCTCAGTTGGGTAGAGCGTCAGTCCTTGAACAATCAAGGTCTGGATTCGATCCCTTTTTTTTTTTTTACGAAGGGGAATCTTCAAAAGATACCCGACTCCTTAGGGGAAGAGTCGGGTTATGTGAGATTCTTACTCACTAAACCCCTTCGGTGGCCAACCGCTGCGCATATCAGGGAGCTCTGGGTCCTCCAAAGGAACGTCGTCGATCGTCATCATCATCATCAGCCGGGAAACGTCCACTGCTGGACATAGGCCTCCCTCATGGTACGCCACATCGACCGGTCCCGAGCCACCTGCATCCAGCGACTCCCCGCGACTCTAACCAGGTCGTCGGTCCATCTAGTAAGGGGACGGCCTGGTAGACGTTTCCCGGTACGTGGTCGCCACTCGAGAACCTTTACTCCCCACCGGTTATCGGTTCTTCGAGCGATGTGGCCTGCCCATTGCCACTTCAGCTCACTGACTCGTCGAGCTATGTCGGTGACCTTCGTTCGTCTACGGATTTCCTCATTCCGGACCTTATCACGTAGAGAAATTCCGAGCATAGCTCGTTCCATTGCTCGCTGAGTGACTTTGAGCTTGTTTATTCGGCCCACAGTAAAAGACCACGTTTCGGTTCCGTATGTCATCACTGGCAACACGCACTGATCAAAGACTTTTGTCTTTAGACGCTGAGGTATTTTGGACGAGAAGATATGCCGTAATTTCCCGAAGGCTGCCCAGCCGAGTTGGATTCTTCGGTTGACCTCTTTGTCGAAGTTGGACCTACCTAGTTGAACGATCTGTCCCAGGTATACATACTCGTCTACAACTTCGATTGTAGTGTTCCCAACCACTACCGGCATAGGTGCAACATGGACATTTGACATGATTTTCGTCTTGTCCATGTTCACTTTTAAACCTACCTGTTGGGAACCTCTGTTGAGGTCATTGAGCATTACATTCAGATCCTCTAGGGATTCTGCCGTTATGACTATGTCATCGGCAAATCGAAGGTGAGTGATGTAGTCGCCGTTGATGTTGATGCCCAGTCCTTTCCAGTTCAGAAGCTTGAAAACATCTTCCAGTGCAGTGGTGAAGAGTTTCGGGGATATAACGTCACCCTGTCTTACACCTTTCTGCACTTGGATCGGTTTCGTGCATTCATCCTGTACTCGGACGGACATTGTGGCTTTATTGTATAAACATTTCAACACTTCGATATAGCGATAGTCAATGTGGCACCTTTGGAGAGACTGAAGCACTGCCCAAGTCTCGATTGAATCAAAGGCTTTCTCGTAGTCCACAAACGCCAGGCATAATGGCCGATTATACTCCTCGGTCTTCTGTATAATCTGCCGGAGCGTATGTATGTGGTCTACGGTGCTGAAGCCTTTTCGGAAACCGGCTTGTTCGGGAGGTTGGAAGTCGTCAAACCTGCGTGCTAGTCGGTTCGTAATGACTCTCGAAAACAACTTATAAACGTGGCTCAGAAGGGATATCGGTCGGTAGTTCTTCAATAAGGCATTATCGCCTTTCTTAAAGAAGAGCACCACCACGCTTCTGCTCCACGCTTCTGGCGTGCAGCCTTCGTGTATGACGGACTGAAAGAGCTTCTGAAGGACTACAAGTATCGGTTTTCCACCCGCTTTCAGAAGCTCTGATGTGATTCCGTCTTCACCTGCCGCCTTGTTATTTTTGAGTTGTTTGAGAGCCATTTGAATCTCATACAGGCTGACGTCCGGGATATCTTCGGAATTTATGTGCGAATGATTAAATCATTACCATTGGCTTTTCGGTCAAGAAAAACATCGCGATGAAACCTGCCCACTCCTGAGAAGAGATTCAAAGATGAGTGTGTAGTCTACCAATCCGCAATGGGCCCGCGTGGTGAAACTTTCTGTAAGAGAGTAGGCCAGTGCCAGCGGTCTGTTGATGATCCAAAATTGACATTTCATTTTACAGGAACTCGACATAACAAAAAATATTAGCTTTAGTTAACTAAAATTCAAATATGTCAAGATAGGAGAGCGAGTATATCATTGATTGATAAAATTTGAGCTGATAAACAATTAAAGAAATGTGCTTCACTTTACATAGTACAAAGCTAATTCCGATAGACAGGTGTGCTACTTGCGTTGACAATGTTGTTAAAAGTGTTATTATTTTCAATATTAGGGTTTCAATACGTTCACGGTAAGTGGCTATCGAATAATACTCTTGTTTTATATTTATACTACAAAAAAATATAGTCAAGTAAGACGTATTGTTTAATCATATATAATGTAATTTCGACACGGACTCCTAAGAGGGCATAGAGTTTTTGACAGAGACGAAAGTTGGGTATATATTGCATCTGTGTGTGACGCAGCGTTGCCAGATTTTTTTTTGCCATGTCGGGATTTAGGAACATTTTCAGTGAAAAAAGCGGGATTCTTTCGTCGAAAGCGGGACATAGTAAAAAAACGTATATAATCAAAAGTTTTTTAAATATTTAACTTTTTATTTGAGTTCAAATTAGGTTTACGTGACAATAGATAGCAAAAATATCCATAGAAAATGTATTTTAGATTTACCCTATCGTTAAATAGTTAAGTCTTTTTCGTCTTCTGAATACAAAAAAAAAAACAGAAATTAAAATCAAAAAGTTTTGTTCATTAGAAAAATATGGCGTTTCAAACTCTGAGAAGTGAGTGTAACAAATTGCAACTTACAATAAGAGAATAATTATTTATAAGAATAACTTATTCTTGATATTTCTGTGAAGATTTAACTTCTTTTAAAGTATCCTTTTTCTCTTTAATAAAGATGAAGAACTCTTCACAGGATAGCTGGATGAGTAATTCTGCATTTATTAAATTTACGGAACATTTATTTCTAGCATCCGACCATTTTAAATTCATTTGGGAAAAAACGCGTTCAGGAAAGCAGTTTGATGTTGGAATACTTAATATGAAAGACACTAGTTTAAACATATTCCTAGTATATTTTTTTGGAAACTGTTGAAAGAGCTGGTGCCATTTCTGTGCGGTGGTGGCAGTGGTGTCTTTGCAATTTTCCACTAATACATCCAAGGATGATTTCAACGAGTTAAATTCTTCATATAGGTTATCTACCGAAATATTGTCTGTCAATTTTATTAAAGCTACCTACAGCATTTTCAATCATGTTGAAACTAATTTCACTTTCCAGGTTTATGAATTTAAGTCTAGAAAAAATATTATATATAAAGAGAAAGAGAGGATGTCGCAGCGCACGCACCGATTGCGTTGCACACCCCTCTCTCGCGCGCGCTTACCTTCATTACGCGCTGGGCAAGCGGCCAGTCCATACTTGTCTGTGCCACCCCCCCGCGCTTTCTCAATACGCTGCACGCACCGTCGAGTTATTCCCGAAAAGCGGGACTGAGCCTGTCCCGCGCGGGACATTTAATTTTGATTTGAAAATCGGGACGTCCCGCCCAAATCGGGACGTCTGGCAACGCTGGGTGACGTCACCTACACATCGGCCGCTCGCTCGGCCAGCCATCTGACGAACCAACATAACTTGCAGAATTTACAAAACGCTGCAAAAGTGTAAGCACAAAAAAAGAACCGCCGTCAACGCAAAAGTATGAAAATATATAATTTACCAAAAAGATAGGTTTTGATGAGGTCTCCTTTTCGGATGATCCTAATGATAATGTTCGAAATTCAAATTAAATTTTCATAGGTTTCACATTTTATTTAACAAGTCATTTTTACCCTGTATTCATATTCTACCTCTATACGGGACCCTCGGTACGCGAGTCTGACTCGGACTTGGCCGGGTTTTTATATAATGAGCCCTATCTAAACTAAGTACTACAACTTACACCACTACATTGTGACGTGACAATGAGTACCTTATAACAAAAGGATAAAGATACATATTTGTGAGTCGGATGACTTTTGACACCGTGAAAATTTTCATGAAAAACCACATTGGTACCATATTGGATTGGGACTGAATTCAGGCATCGACTTATTACTATCACATCATATTACTAATAAGAAGTCCTAAAACAGTCATGTGTTTCTATATATTTAGTAAACCGTTTATCCGACAAACAAAATTCCAGAAAAGGAAGTCAGTTACAATTTGCTCATAATTGTTGTGAAAATTTACGCATTTAGTTGCTACAAAGAACGTATTGTCTTGAAAAGCACGAGATCTCATGTGCTCTTTAACAATTGTCGGTCTTTATGAACATGTTAGAATGTTAGTGTTAATTGGGAAACAAGAATTGAATAGAAGAATAGAATTGAAATAGTTTATTGGTTTTGCTCGCAGGCAAAGATGTTCTGTCATTATGGAAGTACAGCTCATTTTAGCCATAGTAATGGCCTACAAAATATTTACTATTACGTTACAAGGTTATATAATTAATTAAATTAATTAATATTTAATTACAAGGTTTTATTTTGTATGTATAATTGCCTTGCACTTGCCCTTCATCTCACACGCTAAGGCAAATGCCTTGAATGGACAGCGTGCTCACCCAAAAGCCTCCTTCAAATGAGGTCGGTTGAAAAAAAAATCCAGTTAAAATGACGGTTAAGGTAGTACGCTGTCACGTCAGAAGCTATAGCTACGGTTCGGCAAAACAAGAGGTTCAACTTTTATTATTATTGTGGTCAATAAACAGTCAATACAGTGTCTATCTGTGTAACGCACTTGAACCTGACATTTCTCGCCCGAACTCTCTTCAACGCGCCAATGAAATTAAAAGTCATTTTTGCATTACCAATGTCATTAATTCAAGTACTTTGCCAGCTATTGTACTTTTATAAACATATTCTTTTGCTCAGGTCAATTTGGTCCGTTCAGCCAAGATTTCGGGTATGTGACGGTGAGAGAAGGTACCCACATGTTCTATTGGATGTTCCACACCACGGCCAACGTGACCAGCTACACCGAGAGACCCCTCATAGTGTGGCTGCAAGGGGGGCCCGGGGGGTCATCCACAGGGATCGGTAACTTCGACATTATGGGCCCCATGAATCTACGACTGGAAGAACGAGAGCACTCTTGGGTAAAATTCCGGATTTTTTAAATCATTCAAATCATCACCACCAAAACACCTAAAAGGCGCTATGGGAAATAATAATAATATGTACGCGTCTACCAATATATGTCAAGAACATTTTATTGCGATCACCAAGCCGCGTGCTAAGATGGAAATGACTTGTGTGGTACATATAAGTACATAATTTTTTTCTTCTGATGTTATGTGCTCTGTCTACATTATATTTTATGCCAACTAAAGTTTTCGAATCTATTTATGATTTTAAAAATGCCACTTGATTTTAAGTTCACATCACATGACGTCGTATTTGCATTTTTGCCTCTTTGACGTCAATGTAAACAATAACCCTTTTGCCCTTATGCATGGTTCATGAACCTTCAAGCTCGGTTAGAAATTTATTTTCATGACGCACATTTGGGTCGGTGGCTAAAAGATTGAGAGGAAATTCTCAAAAAAAGTTATGACCATAAATTAATACAGACATCCATAGCAGCATTAGCTGTATCGGTGCATCGGTCATTACCTACCTACCTTATGCATATTTTTATAATTTCGATGTATTATTGCACCTGGCATCAAACGTTTCAAAGGGCATCATTTATTTTTGACACTCAGAAATCATCACGTTATTGACCCTGTTGTTTCAGGTGAAAAACTTCAACGTGATGTATTTGGACAACCCTGTCGGTACCGGCTTCAGTTATGTAGATGACCCTATGTATCTAACGGTCACAAACGATGAGATAGGTAAATAATTTCTAAATATTTGTTCGACATCTATATTTACACCTTGAACTATCACGAACTAAAATAGCATCTTGTGTTGATTCTAACAAAAATAAATGTCTGTCATTTTCTACAGCTCTGGATTTCGTCAATCTCATGAGAGGTTTTTACGAAAGGAACCCAGAGTTTGAAGGTGTCCCGCTTTATGTTTACGGCCAGTCATACGGAGGAAAGATGGCTGTTGATATCGGTATTCGAATGAAAGAGGTGAGAGAATCGATCATTCTTCCTAATTTTGGATCGCGAAGATAATCTCGCAAATCTAATAACAATTTGTTTAACTAGGCGGAAGAAGCAGGCACAATCAGATCAAATATAAAAGGTATAGCGATGGGCAATGCTTGGATATCACCAGTCGATGCTACTCTAACTTGGGGTCCATTGCTTCTGGCCGCTGGACTCGTAGAACAAGCAGGACATGACGAGATTCAAGCTGCAGCCAGAGAAGCTGAAAGACTTTTCAATGAAGGCGAATATGTTGAATCGACAGCGCAATGGGCCAGAACGCAGCAAGCTGTCTTTAGGGCAACGACTAGTGTTGACTTCTACGACATTCTCACAAAAATGCCAGTAAACCTAGAAGACACGAGAAGTGCTTACGGTAATATTTGCTTACAGTATTTGCTTTATTACAACATTATATAAATATTATATTATAACACGGTTGGAACGTGGTTCGTTTTTGATCAGAATAATATATTTGTATATCGGTAGCTACATGTAGTGTCGAAGTTTGGTTGTTTCAAAAGATTCACCAGTATAATACTAACTTGTATGTTTTCTGCTCATTCTCTTTAATAATAAGAAACTATACCGTATCTACTACCTGTATGTATACTACATGTTGTAACCTGAATTACATTCTTACCTCAGTAAAGATGAATTTTTAGTAAAATTTTAGAAAAAAAATTTCATACATGTGCGCAAATAGTAACTCGGGTGCGCCGAATGCATCTTGGCATATCTTGGGCAACAATAGTCAAAACTTGATTGAATTTACAGACTTTTCGCACTAGTGTCGAAATGTACTATTTTGTTACCTAATCTTTTGCAGTGTTACTATAATCAATAATGAGCGATCTCCATCCGTTCCAACTGGTTCATATAGCTACCTTTTTCTTCTTCACAGAAATGGCCAGGGACATAATGCTCCGTGACCGCTCGTACAGATCTTCGACAAGACAAGACGAGATTGACCTCAACACATTAATGAACAGTCTTGTAAAACCGGCCCTGGGTATCCCAGAACACATTACATGGAGGTCCTCCTCGAACGAAGTTTTCAATACATTGAGAGAAGACTTCATGAAACCTGTTACTGAAGGAAGTTAGTTCCTTACTTTTCCTTGACGAATCTAATTTGTTGAAGGTCGTTTACGTGACGTCTTTATGTGGTATATTGTGTGATTTCAGTCGAAAAACTATTAAACGAAACAGATATTATTGTGCAGAAATACAATGGCAATCTGGATTTGATTTGCAGTACACCTGGTAAGCTTCCATTCTTCCATTCCCATAATCTCCTAAGTTGTTAGTTATCAATAATATGTTGTGATGACCAAACCTGGACATAGACATACCATTATATTTGGATCATTTTCTCCCTCTGTATTTTTAATGGAGTCGATAGAAAAATGCTTGGAACGAGAGATGTGTTTTAATCCCACAGGGGCTTGAAATAGGGGATCCTAGAAGAACACGGAGACTACGACTTTCGAAACTTAAAAGGAGTAAACATATACACGATGCTCTATCACACATTATTTCTATATTTTGTCTTCAGGTCAGATGCTGTGGGTTGACCGCCTGAAATGGTCTGGGGCTGAAGGCTATAGGAATGCCCCACGCAACCCAATCTGGGAGAACGATCGCTTGGAAGGTTATTATAAAGCATATGGGAACTTCAGATTCTTCTGGATCAACGTTGCTGGACATAGTGTAAGTTGAAATAATTTAAAAGGAAACTAGAAAGGAAGATAACTGTTTACAGAAGATAATGAAAGTGACGAATGTGATGATATGCTAGCAGACCCTACAAATCCATTACAAGCAATATCTCACGTCTACCAAATACTTCTTATTTTACCTTTAATGATAACAGTTTTTCTGCTCTTTCACAGGTACCAAGAGACAACCCTTACGGAAGTATCGCTTTCTTACGTGACATGACTTCATTTGGTTAAGATGATAATAAAGCTTTATAATCACATGCGTTAGTTTTATTTACAATATCATTATTATTATTACATGTAACGTACTAAAACAAATAATAAAATGCAGCCGCTACTGGATTATCAATGTTGCATATTAACAACCTTAATAAAAACTTATCGTAATCTGGAACGGATAAAATACCAACAAAATTAGGACAATCGTAATCCGTCTTATCTATCTTTGTACCTAAATGAAATATATCAATTATAATTTATAAGCATGTGAAGTATTTAGCGATAAAACGAAACAGTTGACATTAGACATTGAAGAAGTACAAAATTAACGTTTGAGGGACTTAAAGATAATAAAATGCAAATCGAGAATTCTAATAAAAGCAAGAAAAGATTGTTTATTGTTGTAACCGTTATAGGGGTAACAGCTTTAGCTGCCGGTATTGGTGTTTTAATATGGTGGTTAGTGGCGGGACGCGAAGAATTTAGCACTGTCGGTAAGTAGCTAAGTTTATGATTCTAATACTGGAAATTGATCAAACTATCTAAAATGTAGTTTTCTTCTTTTAATTATTTTTAAAACTTAACTTTCTTCTGGAATTAATTAAGACAGACTTTGTAAACTTTGTACATTCCTAAATTAATTGAATAACTGCGATCGAAGTTGTTGACCAATATGGACAGATTGATTAACTAGGTAGGTGCTAGTAGCACTTCTGTCTGGCAACAGGATTATCAGCCAAACTTTAGTTCTATAAGAAATTCGATTGTTTTCCTCACTTCCCCACTGATCATAACACGTAAGAGTGAAAGGGTGCACCATATTGATTCTCGTCTCGATTTCGATAGCTTTTTGTCTATATTCATTTATTAAAAATTATTGCATAGTGTCGTTACATATAGAAATTCTAAAGCTGTCAAATTAATATGAAACTTATGATTAATTTTTCTACCTAGTTTCATAAAGTTTTTTGTATAAAAAAGGCAATTTTGTTTTGAAGCCCACAGTACCGCTTTGGAGGTTACTTTGGGATTTAGTTGAATCTAGTGAAGTATTATGAATCGTGTATTGTTCGGTCTTATCAAAGAAAAGATTATCAACATTCATTATGTATGTTTTCCATCTCTAAAAATATCAAAGTTTCTCTTTAAAGTATGATCCTTCAGGGGTGTCTGGCTCAATTCACAACTCAGAGAGAGAAAATGCCCGCTAAGCCTTGTCAACGGACTGAGTAGCATCAAGATGGCTGACTGACATTAGCTCGTTTGTAGACAGACTGAAATGTTTAAAAAGTTATTATTATTATTTTCAGTACTGGAGGGCGATGGGCTAGGGGTGACACAGAGCGCGGGTTTCACCCGAATACGTAGGGTTGGCGACATGTTCTGGTGGTTCTACCCAACAGTTGCGGCGAACCTGGTCGCACGACCGATCGTACTGTGGTTGGATGGTGTCACCGGACTCCCACCCAGCCTGCTGGCTAACTTCGGAATGTTCGGGCCATTCGACTTCAATCTCGACCCCAGGAACGACTCTTGGGTAATTGTTATTTAAACTTTGTATTATTTTGTATACACAGTGTAACCATAAATTCTACATCTCCCTTAAAAGGATTACTACATGTATTTTGCATCAAACTGACCACAGTCAACTAGAGGTCGAAAATGAATGGTTGACGAGTTTAATAAATTAGCTTTAGACCTTAAGACCTTTTTTGACTTATTTTGTATAACTATGAAATAATGTGAACGTGGTTTGTGTAAATTCACGTGATTTTCAACTACGTCCTAACCCCATGGAGACTGTGGAAAACTAGGGTATAATTCTTGAACTGAACTAGTGATTCAAGTCATTTACCCGGCAACAAAGATTTTGGAAGACTCCCGAATTGTGCCACCTCATGAGTGCGCAAAAAAAGAAACAAGTAGTATCTTACCCAAAATGCATACCTGTATAAATAATGTATACCTTCCCTTCTCCGTTCACTCATCAAAAGAAGTTCGCCAGAAAAGGACACCACAAAACAGACTCAACATAACTCGGCTAGCCACCCAACTCTTTCATGAATCATTCTTATATATTAATCACTCATTATTGCAAAGCTTTTTGTCCTAACTTCTTGCTACAGAACTTCACAATACAGTCGTGTGTTTGGGACCATTTCTGCGATAACCCGCATGTCCATTAGTCCAGTCTGATCGTGTATTATGTCCCCAATTATTGGCGGAGACTAATGCTCAAAATATTAATAATATAAACCTTGACAGATTTATTGTGACCCCTACATGTAGTTAATATTCGCCTCATTTCGGTACGTGCAGCAAACCCGTTATATAATATTATGTACTTCTATAGATCGACGAATACAATCTTCTGTTTGTGGACGCTCCGCTCGGTACCGGCTTCAGTACAACTACCAGTGACAGCCGAATCCCGACCAGTTTGGATGAAAACAGTAAGCTAAAGCACTTTATAAAGGTTCCCCAAATTTACTGCCGTCGTAATACTCGTGCCACACACTCTTTCGTACAAAAAATTGTGGACATTCGATTCAACAACTCAAAGAAAATGTAAATAGATTTTAAAAACAGAAACTGCTTATTTTTTATTTATTTATTTAAACAGTTTATTGTACACGGAAAATAACAAACAGAAAAAACACAAATAATATATACAAAAGGAACAGCTTATTTCTAAAAGAAATTTCTTCCTTAAATTCGGTAACGGCCTAAAATATCTGTACAAAGTAATGTTATTACTGTAAGTGTAACCGATATCTTTACAAAGGATATATTCAGAAAAATTAATACAAGACTAATAAAAGCCCAACAATTATCTATAGAATTTTTCGTCTGTATGTAAACATTACGCAAAACCGACTACACGAATTGGGTGTGGTTTACATACTTGCATCTACGCCACGTGTATACACTCACACACTAGTTATTAATAATTTACTTACCAATAAGTTACAGATTACTTATTCACTATCTAATTAAAGCTAAAAAGTCACATCCCTACAACTCATTTATTCAATGTGTTCCAGTCGACCACTTGATCTTCACCTTGGAGTCGTTCTACAGTCTCCACGAGCAGTATGCTGACACGCCCTTGTATATCTTCGGCCAGGGACACGGCGCACAGCTTGCTCTAGCACTCGCCACCAGACTTCATGAAGTAAGTGGTCGAATCACGTACTAGAGGTACTGACGAATTGACGATGACGAAACATCGTCAGTGGTGTCATCGACAATGTTCGGTCAAGCCATATCAGCTGCGGATGTTCATCAATAAATGACTGAGAGACTAAAATGACAAATGCTACAAAATGGCATACATAGTTTCAGACAGATTCGTCTTGCGTCACCTAGTCAGTTAACCTCACGAAAGTGATTCAAATTCATATATGACGTCATTTAGACACAAATATTTTTAATAAACAAAAGAACTAAATTTTGTAAATCAATTTAATTAGTTACAATGAAACAAAGAACCAATCTTACATACATAAATACATAGAAACACATTTGCTTACATCACAGCATTATATTAATCTACATTATCCAACGATTATTTTATCCTTACAGATTGTAGGTGATGCAGAAAAGTCCTTCTCATGCAACCTAACGGGAGTCGTCCTAGCTAATGGCGTAGTCTCACCAGCTCTGGCTCTCACAAAACTTGGCTTTTATCTGGACGAGATGGGCTACGTAGATGGCAAAGGACGTGAGGTGGTAGAAGACTTCTCCAACAGAGTGAATGCTTTCGTGGATAATGGACAGTATGGAGAAGCTTATGATCTGTTCCTGACTTTAGAAGACGTTGTAAATGAAGAGGCTGGCGCTATAGCTGTTAACTTAGGACATATTGTTGAGAAATTGACTAGGGACTCTTCAAGAGGTAAGAATTAGAAAATCAATGCCAAGACAGATTGACAGACATGACATTTATACAACACACTCTCTGTAGGAAAGTAAGCCTGAGCCTCTGCAGTGGGCACATGATAAAGGATGTTGATGTATCACTTTCTCGTTGTGTTCTATGTGTAGAAATAACTAACTTTCAAGTGTATCTCAGAAATACATCATATAGCAGCATAGTTGTGTCAGGAGTCAAAGAACACATACAGTATTATTACAAAAAAGTTGCACCAGCAACAGTTAATTTATTGGCAGAAACCGTTTATGCGTGTACTGATTTTATAGCTGACAATGTTGCGTTAAGACATAATTATCACATTATTCGAAGCATTACACGCTTTAAATGACAGATGACATAACATTTGCTAGCAAGAACCGGCAAAGAACACCAATTAAAATTTTCGTATGAACTGCTCCGATGATGCCCAAATAATCCGAATATTTAACGATGTGGTATTATTATCCTCAGTTACAGATAACTTCGGACAAAAGCAATACCTTCGCAGTGTTTTCGGAACAGACATGGACTTTAACGAGTTCATGATTGAGACAGTGGCGCCTGCCATCGGCATCTCAGGATCTGTTTACGACCAGAGACGGGAAGCTGCTGTGCAGGCCTTCAGAGACTCCTTTATGGTGCCAGCTGTGGAACTTGGTAACTTGACCTTTGATCGTTTTTAGGGTTCGGAACAGTGAGTTTTGTTCTGAACAAAATGTGCCGATTTACGGTGGGAGGCGGGGTAAGCTGCGACAACACTAATGTTCATATCAGTGTATCAGAAAGGGACAAAATGAAAATACATCACGCGCGTGTCTGAGAAATTTAAGATTAGAATATTTTGTTTTATTAAATTTTATACCTGTGAAATATTATTCCAGCTTTTGTGTAACTTAAAGTTGTAGTACACATTTCACGACATTAAATTTTATAATTTGCTTTTAATAATAACTCATAATTTGACTTTGATACTTAAACTCCTCGCATATGCCCAAAATGGGCATACGGTTGACAACTTCGGGAGAGACCTTTGGCCAGTAGTGGACTGCCACAGGGTGTATTTGATGATGACGTATTCCTGTGTTGGTCTTGTCTACATTCAATTTCTAAGGCTATATTTTCTTTACAGTTGAAAATATTCTAAGAAACACCAACTTGGACGTCACCATTTACAACGGAAACCTAGATGCAGTATCCACAACTCCAGGTAATTAAAATCTTGTTTTTTACTTGTTCCTGTTTAACTTTCCTAGCAAAACTTAATTTCCTTTCCCTGAATGTCATCATGATGAAATGAAATCATTTAAAATCATGTTAGTTTGAGTAATGTGTATCTACAATTCTACTCAGAAGTGGATGTTGATGATGATCAATTCATCAATCTGTGAACATGTAATTAAAGTAATCCATACTAATAGTATACATGCGAAAGTGAGTTTTCTGTCCTTCCTTTACTTCGTAACGGAGAGTGAGAATGACTTGATTTTTTGTAGGAGAGTTCAAGGGCCGTAAAAGGGCATTTGCTACTTTTTATCCTTATTGAGCCAGTAGACGGTTACCCCCTGGGATACTTTCTTAAGTCTACGCGAACGAAGTCGCAGACAAAAGCTAGTTCAATATAATTTTTTCGTATAAATTCGATATGCGTAAAAAGCGCAACTTTATTTGAACAAAAAGTTAGGTTAGGTTAGGTTTCTGAACGTTTTGTGTCGCCACTTATATTTTTTGTATTAACTGTAAAATAATTAAAGGTAAACTTTATTTAATTCAAACGTGCTTGCTACTCGACATACACTTTTTTTTTAAATTGTAATGTTGTAATCTTGTAGGTCAACTGGAATGGGTGAACAATCTAATTTGGCCTGGTCAGGAAGAGTTCATGAGCAGCCCCAGACAAACGCTGGTAGTAGAAGGACTCGTGCAAGGGTACTTCAGGGAGTCTGACAGGCTCAAGTTTTACTGGATGAATGCTGCCGGACAATCGGTAAGTCGAGGACATCGCTCGAAGAACGGAGAAGCGATGAGGAGTAAGTTATCCCACTTACCGGGAAACCGTGCCGTTAATAAAGGTGGCGGGGAGTCGCTGAACGCAAGTGGCTCGAACAAGTGTCTCAGAACCGGTTAAGTGGCTACCATGGAAGAGGACTAATGTCCAGCAGTAACCGTTTCCTGGCTGATGATGATGAGGGGGTTTTCTGTCCGCCCGGTCTACGTTGATCATTGCTAAAGAGCAGCGTTATATATAACTCGGTTGTATTTCAGTATGAAAGGTAGGAGAGCCAGTGCCTTGTTAGTTTGAGGCTTTAAGTGCGCACGCTTTCTATCTAAAGGTACCATCGGGTGAGATGGAAGCCAAGTTCAAACCCAAAATACATTTTTTAATGCGTACGAAGACCTCTAAGTGTTCTATGAAAAGCAAACCAACCATCTTTAAATGAAACTTTTATTATTTCAGGTACCGCTTGACAGTCCTTCAGCTATGAGGCGGGTTCTACAAAGAATCACCCATACCCAAGAAGATTTATCAAAGTAAACATTGTAAATCACAGCTTCCTCTTTCATTTAATTAAAGTACTTTCAACAAAAAATTCAAATTTCATCACCATCATAATTACTGATGATTTTTATCATCCATATCGGTTCACCCAGTCAAAAGTTCTGAGGTAACAAACATTTAACCAATGCACACTTAACATTCCCTATCTCAAAAATTACTGTACCGATTTTGATGAAACTTTCAGTGTTCCCTAAGTAGAACAATACATATACCTAGTTTATCTACAACAAAAAAGGATTATTGAAATCGAACTTGTAGTTCCGGAGATATGCGAGGACAAACATACAAATAAACATACATACATAACATCACAGTTAAAAATAGGATACCTGGGCTATAGGCTTCGTGTATTATTTATCTAAAACAATACATTGGATTGTAATGTCGCGTAATGAGTATAGTCGTATAGTGAATCACAATTTTCATTTTTACTCACAATAGTTTAAAACGCTGTTTAGGTACCATTAGCTGCGTGACGGCAATGTAGCTGACTATAAAGTGGTTCGCTAACGATAGTTAGGTAATTTAATTATTTATTCTATTTCAAACATTATGGCAAAGGAAGGTGGACACTAAAATTATTATTTTATTAAGATTTTGTTCTTGAATAAGCACACTTTAGTTTATACACAATTACTAGATTACATACATCTCATAAACAGATTACAGTTAAAACATTTTCATTGTTATTAATCAAGTATAGTTTAAAACTATACCTATAAATATATAACTGTGAAAATGTTAATACAACAGACCATTTTATTACTCATGCTACGTCCCCCTTTATGTTACCCGTGGGATGACAAAGAAAAGCGTAGAATAGTCCGGTCAATCTAGACATTCGAAGGTACATACATAAATTCCCATCAAGCTGAAAGTGATTACGTACCTTATTTTTTGGTCTAAGACCGGACTAGAATGTCGTCACAAAGAAAATATTTATGGTGACCACACCGAATTATTAACTGTCAGTTGATGTGTTTTTTTAAGTTGATAACTGCGCCCTAAATTTTTTAAACAAAGTGAAGCCTTAGTATAGCGCTATCTCAGTCATACAAATAAAATGTGGCTAATATCACTCAACATTCCTGGGTTTTGAGAAATTGTTTGGGTGTCGAAAGAATTGATTTTTCTCGTTTTTAATTGTGAAACAAATGTTATCTTGAATCATATTTCGTGTATTACGACGTCAGAAACCTTAATCAACCGAAAACCTATCCCGATTACAAAGAAAAGTGTCAATTCTTATGCTGTGTGCACCCGTTTCGTGAGACATTGTCGACTGCAGTTTTGGCTGTGAATATCTCTTAATAAAAGTTACAATGGCTGATATTTATGATATTTTGGACATCGAACCGCCTCCAGCGACAGAAATTAGCAGGGATACAATCATTCACGGTGATAAGACGAAGAAAAAATATGTGACTGCAAAAGCTGTAAAGAGGCCCGAGGGGATGCATAGAGAAGTCTTCGCGCTTCTTTACAATGACAACAATGACCTACCGCCGCTTATACCGACCGACACTGGTAATACATCTGAATTTAACGTAATTTCTAGTAGTAATAATTGTACCATTAATGCAATGTCAATACCATAACTTCCTATCATACCATGTCTTCAAGAGTATCGCATAACACGTCTAAGAGACTGGAGCGAAGTACAAACTACTGGAAGTAATGCTTATCACATTCATTGACCATAATTCACTGTAGTCCAGAGTGCTGAGAGTCCAGACATTGTATACTTTGGTTAGGGTGTATGTAGCACCCCCTTTTGTGCACCTCAACCTATAATTAGAAGGAGTGATTACTGACTCTATGGCTTTGGGGCTACACACTTGAACTTACAATCGTGATGGTTGTTGGACGTGCAATTCCCAGTTGGGGGTACCTAATCATATTTGGTTTTGTTGGTGGTAGGGCATTTTCTAATTCCTGTCTTTTACACCTACCATGTGTGAATTATATTGTAAGCTTTTGCTTGTGACTTAATCTGCATGGACTTCATAACATATGTATGTTATCAAATGGGAACTGGGATATTGTAAAGTACATACCCCATATCTGTCTCCATTCCAAAGACTACTTGGGCGACTCATTATCTTGGGAAAAGTCCACTGCTAAACAAGCCACATTATACTGACTGGTCCTGAGCAACTTGCATCCAGGGAGTCCCTGTGACTTCAGGTCATCGGTCCATCTAGAATGGGGACTGCCTTGCTAGTACATGAATATGGTACTGTATATAGTCGACACTTGAGAAATCTTACTGCTTAGATCAAGTATGAAGAAATCCAATATGGAAAGGTGACAAGTATACTGAGAAAGTTACTTTCACATTTCTAGTGGTAGTTATTTAATAATGTAGTTTTTACTACGATAACACTTTTTTGCTATTGCGTCCCTTCCCTACTTCTGGAACATTGGAGCAACAACAAGATCCACTAAGTACCACCTAAATCATCTATAATACTCCCTCATGTAGTTATTTTCTCCTTAACAATCAATGTGTGAGTTTGCTTAGCATCCATGCAACGCAATTACGAATCATTCCTTCATCTCTTCATAATGTTTTTTGTTAGTGTATGTAATTTTTCAATAAAGATAAGTTTTTAATATCATTATACTGTTCTTTTGGGTACATTTTAAAGTCCTGTTTCATATTGAGATTCAACTCCATGCATTTTGAACAGTTTCCATACCTAGTCTTGAGTCGAAATATATGCAGCTGGTTATTCTAGACATTGTATCTTACCCCAAAAATGTAGAGACTTAACAAAACAAAGTTTAGACATGGATTGCCTAGGGTCATTGCCCAAGGTGTGGTCATGCTACAACCAGTTGTGATTTGCACCCATGACACTGTGACAGAATTAAACTTATTAATTATAAACTTTTCCTGTGCCATTATTTGTATTTTAATGGCTAAATTAACACTTGCTATAATTATACATTACACACATAAGATGACTTTTCCAGTCTAAGATGATATATAGATCTTACTCCCATCCCATCTTAAAATTTGATGCCACTAATGAATAAAAAACTTACTCCAGGTAAAGCCTACAAACAGACAAAAGCTAAATTAGGGATGCGTAAAGTGAGGAAGTGGGTTTGGGCACCATTCACAAACCCAGCGCGGAAAGACAATGCTGTTTTCTACCACTGGAAGAGGGCTTCAGATGAGGCCAAGGAATACCCCTTTGCTCAGTTTAATAAGGTAATCATTTATATATATATAACACTTTTTTATATATAAATAACCTAGCGTTTGATCAAAATTTATTAAACATACGACGGAATGACATTGTAGCTCGTACACACTCGGTGCGAACAACTTTTGCTAGTCGGCAATACCCTTGTCAATCTACTTATATATATAACAAGGTAAACAGACTGATCAACATATACCCTATGCAAAGTTACACCTGCAAAAAAACGTTAGTAACATGGCTCAGTACACTCTCTTACGAAGGAACGGAGGCTCTCTTATCAAGAGTGACATAAATATGGCTAGATTATGTACCATACTGCTATACTCATTAATTGTACACTCATATGTGGCCACACTAAACCGATCCCAAGGCACTTCAGTATCCGTAGGGCATAGGAGTGTGCAATTCTTCTCGCAACTCACACACAAACACACACACACGCACACACACACACACACACACGCACACACACATATGAGCATAGCAAACTTAAAATAGGAACTAAGATTTTAAATAATACTGTGTAAATCCGTCTGGAAGACGCGGTGCACTTCCAACACAAGTGTCGAAAGACTACTTTCTGGAAGGCCCCTGCAAAACTCTGTAAAAGTTATTTAAGAAATAAACACTTTTTACTTTTACTTTTTTTAAATCATTTTTACAGTGTTATAATTTGCTAGAGTTTAACAATAATCAGACAGTTTATAAATTGAATTTCATGATTATTATTCACTACTTGTTGCATGTGACTTCGTCTGTGTGGACTTGAAAAATGATCCCACGGGAACCACTTGTTCGATTTCCCTTTCACTATCCCTCAGTCATCCTGACATTCTGTGACTACTTCCTGTCACTTTACCAGACAGTTGAAAGAACTGATAATGCCTACCTAATGTATCCAGCTATGGTTTATTCAATAAATATTGGTTTACTGTATGTATTTGACACATTTATTTAACAATCGCCTGAGCTAGCGCCACCATCAGTTAAAAAATAATTACTTGCTGAGTTTATACTTATGTTAAGTATATCCATCAGACTAGATAAAGGCCAAATGTAAGGGCCCGTATAAACATTTAAAAATTTAATTTTAAAAATTACAAAGAAATGTACACTGCTGAGAGATTTTTTTTAGTATTCTACCACATCCACCCAATACATTGAGATCAGTTGACATGGTTAGACAGTTCTTATTAAATCTAATGTAACTACTGGATTTTTCAATAAATTACATGAATGATTGTCATCATGATATCAGTCAACTTCACCCCTACAATATTTACGTTTGATCCCACAGCAAGTCTCAATACCGTCATACTCGGAATCTGAATACAACCAATATCTTAAGTCAGAAGACTGGAGTCAAGCTGAAACGGACCACCTTATAGACCTCTGTCAGAGGTTTGATCTTCGATTCATTGTGATACACGACCGATGGGACAGAGCTGCATTTAGAGATAGAAGTATTGAGGACTTGAAGGAGCGATATTATAACATTTGTGCAGTTTTAAGTAAGGTATGTCTGGGTAGTCAATTCCTTTTTCTTGGGTGTAGTAGTGCTATATAGTATGGCAAAATACAGTGAACATAGGTTATCTAGGGCTATTCTTTATCTTAAGTACTCTTGTTTTCTTCCAGTTTTGTATCAAGCCAAGTGTTGAACTAATTTAAACTTTGAATGTGAATCAAACATCACTAACCTTTCTTTTTAAAAAATATATTATTTTTTATCACACACACACACACACATTAACACTAATATCCCAATTCCCCAATTTGAATACCAACATACAACAGAGCCCCAATTTTATTATAATATGTAATCAATGTTTCGAAGGTCTTGAAGACTAAATTCTTCTTCGTAATTCTAGACCACATGGAAAAATGTATTTATTAGAGACTAAATGGAAACATACAGTACGTATATGATACGATAAAGTTTCCATATCATCTTTTACAGTTCAGACAATAAGTAACAGATTCAATTTCAATAGCCCTTTTATCCTTAAAACTCAATCAACCATCAACTATACAAAAATTTCAGTCATTAGGACTCCCTTATGATGTGAAGGAAGCAAAAATAAATTAACAAACTCACTTTTGCATTTGTAATTCTAGTATGAATTGATTAATTTAATTTTCCAGGTTAAAACGAACCCGTGGTCCAACTCTGTGACAATGGTGAATGGAGAGAAACGAGTGTATCACTATGATGCTGAGCATGAGAGAAAACGGAAGGAGCAACTTCGCAGGTTGTTTGACAGGACGCAGGAACAGGTAATTTTTTAGACCCCTATTCTGTTTAAATTGCTGCTGTGTTATATTTATGTTTACCTTATTACAGATCGACGAAGAACAAATGCTACTAGCGGAATTGAAGAAGATCGAAGCGAGGAAACGTGAGAGGGAACGCAAGACCCAAGACTTGCAGAAGCTGATATCGTTAGCGGACAGCGGCAGCACCAACCCGAGTGGGCAGGTGAACAACAACGATACCACCGCGCCGTCCGCTGCAGCCTCCAACATCGCCCGGAGGCACGATAGGAAACTGCACAAAAAAAAGATATCGTCGCAACAGAGGCCTGTGCGAGCCGTCGAGAATGTGGTGAGATTTTACAGTATCTTAAACTTTTTATAGAAACCTTAATTTTTTTTAATAAACCATAAAGTAACACGCACACTACACTTTATATCGCACGCTGCAAACATGATTGTGCGTAATTTTTAAATTCTTCGTAAGTAGACTATTCTAACAAATGACTTGAAAATATAACCTTAACTTTAACCGTAACTTTGTTAAAAAACATGACTACTATAATGTGTATGTACAAGTAAAACTTCGACATTTTTATATATGTAATCAAGTAGCTTTTCCCGCAACTTCAGAAATTATCACGAGGCAACCACTTAATGCTTGAAGGACCAAGAGGTAACAATTTTGCATTGTCATATTGTTACTGTAATAGTATAATGATGATAGTGGGCCGAATAAACATGCTCAGTCACTCAGCGAGCTATGCTCGGAATTTCTCTATGTGAGAAAAACCTGAATGAGTAAGTCTGTAGACGAACTAAGGTCACCGACATAGCTTGACGAATCAGTGAGATGAAGTGGCAACGGGCAGGCCACATTACTCGAAGAACCTATAAGCGATGGGAAGTAAGAGTTCTCGCGTGGCTACCACGTACTGGGAAACGACTACCAGGCCGTCCCCCCACTAGATGGGGGTAAGGGGGCGTCCATAAATTACGTGAGGTGTTTTTTTAAATTGTCTGTCCCTCCCTCCCCCCTTGGTGAGATGTCGTGAGGTTTTATTCAACCCCCTCCCCCAATAAAAATCCCCCGTCCCCCAATCTCACGTGAGATTTTTCAGAATGTGGGTTTATTACGTAAACGCGTTAGATTGTTTATTGTAAAAAGAAAAAAACAATTTGGTTTGTGCTTTTATCTTAATAATATTACGATAACGCTTAAGATTAAATTTTAAACATGTACATACAATTTGGATTAAATTCAACAAAATAGTATAATATTTTTTTGTTTAATCAGAAAAAAAATTGCGTGATATTTGTCGAGACCCCCCCCTCTCCCCGACGTGAGATTAGATGATATTTGTCGAGACCCCCTTTAATCATCTCACGTAATTTATGGACGCCCCCTAACTGATAACCTAGTTAAGGTCGCGGGTAGTCGCTGGATGCAAGTGGCTAGTGGCTGGTCAATGTGGTGTACCATGAAGGAGGTCTATGTCCAGCACGTTTCCTGACTGATGATGAATTTTCGGCTGCATAAATCCACTGTTGCACGAGCCTCCCCATAGATCAACACATCGTTTTCCATGACGGTATTTGCTATAAATCCCCTGTGGTCTGATCGTCTGGCGTCATGTCTTTCATGCATAAGTGCAGTCGCCTTTTTCGACCATGAGATAAATCAGGTGGTCCCATTCAAACCTCTGGAACCACACAGCTACATTCATTCCTAAAATATATGTATTGAGTAAATAACACTTTATTTATCAGACTGTGGAATGGTCGGGCATCAAGTTCCCCGAGGCCCGGGGCACCGGCGTGTGGCTCCGCTCCCAGCGCATGAAGCTGCCGCCCGGCGTCGGACAGAGGAAGACCAAGGCTATTGAACAGGAGTTGCGGCTCATGGGTATTGGTAAGGCTACCACTTTAATGGTCTTCGAACAAACACACTGGCACCAACTAAACATAAATTAGCAATGAAGTGTCAGCCATATCTTGTACCAAGAGTATATATCTGTGTGCTGAATACTTTCACTGCCATAAATATGTCTGTGGGTAATTTGAAATGCTAAAATTTACATTAATATCTGTATGGTTAGATATTGCACCGACTCCTACGGAAGCCATCTGCAAGCACTTCAACGAGCTCCGGTCAGACCTCGCGCTAGTAATCGACTTGAAGAATGCTCTGACTGCGTGCGAGTTCGATCTGCAGTCACTGAGGCATCAGTATGAGGCACTGAATCCGGGAAAGGTTTGTATTCATATACTAACAAATTCTTTACATTATAAGTAGGTTAGAAGAATAGGAAATCATGGTTTGTATTCCTTAGCAGGCAGGTCTATGCAACTCGTGATCAAGTGCTTCAAGTGTTTAATCTAATTACAAATTCTCACAACACTTATTGTTTCAGACTCTAACAATACCTCCATCAATATGCAGTTCATCCACTGAAGGGGAGACCAAACCAACTGGTGGTGAAATAATTGATGTGGTTGGTTCACCAAGTGCATTAAGCACAACCATATAGTATTATGTTATTATGTAGGTTCTAAGCTTTAACGAACAAGATAAATTAAGCATTGTATTGTTCTATAGAACATGTATAGAACACTCCTTCAGTCTTTGGGGGTGTGAAGATTCTTGTAGTTTTGACATTTCTTACTGATAATCCATTTGGCATTGTCAATACTCTTTGCAAATAGTTCACACTCACAAATAATGATGGTAAGGGTATGTCCACATCAGACATAGTCAAACAGTTGTTAATGACTCTTAATATACTCTGATGTATTGTCTGACCATTTCAGATGTGGACCACTGTAAGTACTGTACAAAGGTATTGTAAAAAAATTAAAGACAACTAAGTTTTTAATAAATGTTTTATTACTAAATGGCACCCTTCGGAGCCCCATATGCATCAGGCATTCTCTCTATAGTGTACTTATGTTCAGCTACAAACATTATTGGAACACCTGGTATCTTTCTAATTCTTCTTTTTAAATCCTTGTCATTGGTTGCTACAATATAGCATTTGTGTTGTGTAACTCTTTGAACCAGGCAATCATCAGCATAAGTCCCTTTATGAAGACATGCTATTCTCTCAAAGCGAGGATCCTTTATTATCCTTAAAGCTACTCTGTATTTTCGACCAAGCTTCTCAAGCTCCCCTAAAACGCAATCTGTAATGTATGGAATACATTTGGCATACAAACAATCCATCATGTTTTGTATGATATCTAACTTGTTTTTGATTGAGAAGTTAATGAAATTTGTATCCATGAGGATATGATAAGGTGGGCCAAGCTGTGTGTTATATTGAAAGAACAACGCTGAGCTTGCTTGAGGTACTTCACGGATTTTTATCTCATGTGGATCAACAGGTTTCTTTTTCTTCGGCTCTGCTCTTTCATTAGCTTTTATCCTGCTGTCACTAGGGCTAATCATTTTCTTCATTTTGGCAAACCTTTTCTCAACTATTTTTCTGGTCTTACGTTGCTTCCCCTTAAACATACAAAAATTTATGGAGTTAGGAAATATTATTGGAAATAATTATTTTTTTATTGAAGTCAAAGAAAATTATTCAAATATTTTCTTACCATTTTGAGCAAACCACGTCGCGGACTCTTACAACGTCTTAAAATCTCATGTAATCAAATATTCTTCTCTGTACTAAACACCACACAAACAAAACAAATAACCTTATTTGCAATAACCTCACTCATGTCACATGTGTATGATGCTGTCAAGAAACGTCAGTCACCCATCATCGATAGACTGCATAAATAAAATACGCTAAAGTCATGTACCAAAAACGAGCACCCTATAGACCACAGACTTTTTTTGGTAAGATTTTTCCTACAAGGCAAAGGCACAACACCATACAGCCATGTCTTTGATAATGATATTCTATCTTAGAATTTAAAGGTTATAAAAATGAGGCTAAAGTCATTTTTTCAGTTTTCACAATAAAATGTATAATGTGTACATTCTATCGCTTGTTTTGAGAATTTCGAAGGTTAGCCTTGGTTTCAACATAATTCGAAAGAATCCATATGCCGAATGTGTTCAACATGGTAAACCTTTTCGATCGCGTCGAAACGCTCACAATTTTGCGTAATTGATATATATAACACCATCCGTGACACTTTTAGCACAATATCACACCATTATACCGATACCACACAAAAAAACATAACAGTATCATTAACGAAGTACAAAATTGCAATGAACCACCATTTTTTAAGTTCGCGCCAAGAATCAGACCATAGACTACCCAGAGACCCAAACGCGTGTCAGTTTTGGATACGCTTTGTATTAAAAAGCGCATTCTTTCTATAAATATAATATGAACAAATCTCTGGAACAAATAAATTATACAAAAACAATTATGATTTGACGCATTCAGACTTAACGTTTTGAGAACGAAATTTTTTATTTACAAAACCAGAAGTGACATCTGTCAACGACTATCATCATAATACCACAGACAGACTAATATGTGTACCTCATAATACGATTTGTGTGTGATTCGCACTAATAACGCGAACGAGAAAATGGCAGGATACTCGCATTTGTCGGCAGTTGAACTGCTAAAACGAGGAGATGAAGACAGAGTCAAACCGTATATCAACCAATTCTGGCCTCAAGTCCTCGGTGTCACTTTCGGCTTGGCCACAGGAACAATTTTCAACTTCGCAACCCGTCGTCCCTTATTCAGCGGTAACGCATTACATAACAATAATAAACACTGTAGATAACTTCGAGAGTGCCTCAGCACTCCAACCGAAGCAATATATATTTGAAAAATATATTAAGAATTAAATTATATAACATATGCCACAGAATTTGGACTACAAGTTCAGTTCGAATCCGGTTACCTCAATTAGATGTTTCTGTGTATGTGGGGTGGTACAAGGGGTTTGGCTGGAACTCCTCACAGTTGCGCTGCGTTGTGGACCTCGCGGGTACATACGACTCTGCATACATCGCACCGTACTCTTTAACACTTTACAAAATATGCTAGAAACATTAACCAAGATTTTTACAAGTTAATTATAACACCAATAAACTACAATTACATTATTTAAAAAATTTTAGAACCATCAATTTGAAACTCATAGAAAATGATAGCAATTTTCAAAATAGCACTGTCATATGAGCAAAATAATTGCTAAACTTGATGATTTAATTAAGATTAAATACTATATTGTTTTAACTGCATCAATATTTTACAGGCATACAAAAGCATGTAATAGCAATGGTCGGTTGGACAGCTGCCATAACATATGCTTCAAATAAACGAGATGAATATTATGCAGAAAGAGATGCAGTGTATAGGCATTACATAGAACTGCACCCAGAGGACTTCATAGAACCAGGTAGCTAGCAATCATGATGCTTCATAAGCATTCATCATAGATCATCACATAAGCCATAATTACCGTGGCAAATGGAGTGGTCACTGCAGTAAGATGACATATACTATACTGTATGAAGATGTAGATTCTGCTTTTAGTCCAAGAGCTACTGAACCCTGGGAGTAACGGTCTCCCTGTAAGGTTAGAAATTTGTATACTTACGATTTATGGCATGCTAAGAGCAATAGCCATGACCTGGCAGGCGTCAGCCCTGCACGTCATCAGCCCCTTTATTTTTTGGACTGTTAAGTAAATTGAGTTTCAAAACTTTTTTCTGTAAATTTGAAAATTTAATAGGATAAAGTTTATTTCAGGTAAGGTTCAGTAGCTCTCCAGCTATTTTGGCACATGGCTTGGTAATCAATCACAGCAATTCATTAGTGGTATAGGTGAAGAAAAACATGGTGCCTTTGTTCAAGGATCTGGCTTACCTATATAAGTGTTATGTATTGTTTATTAATTATTTACATATTTGTATAAAATTTCAATAAGACTGTGCCCTTGTTCAAGGATCAGGCTAACCTAAATAATTCCTTACAATGTATTTAACTAATTCAGCACATAGTAGTAGACTACTTTACAAAAGATTTACAAAATTTCGTTCAGTACCTTCTTAAGAAATGACATATACCCATTTGTGCCAGTTGTATACTGTTTAAATTATTAACTTACTGTTTTCTTTTTCAGAGAGAAAGAAGATTGGTGATTTATTCGAGCCATGGATTCCAATCCGCTGAACTATAGTTTTTATCTAGTACAAATCAAAGGAAATTAATGCTACATTATGTTTTAGTAAATAATTTTATTCATCCCATTGTTTAATTTTTTAAATGCGTTCATCATACAATAACCCTAAATACAATACTAGTATTTTTCAAAAACCATTGAATTTTTTCTAGATTTTTGAATTTTTGGGCAAGATCAGATTTGAAACATGTCTTTTGATTGTAGTCTTTTTTTCACAGTTTTTATTTATTCCTCTTCAGATTCTAAAATAAATACGCCAGCCTGATTGGCCCTTTGTTAACGTTGCCCTAAAAACTATCTTTTAGGTGCGTTTCTGCATATTAAACGCAACATTTCCGACTTATCACAATTTTCCCGGAAATATGGCATGCTTTCTTCAAATCAATCCTAGGCAGGACTATCTAGTGCATTATGCCTAAGTCAAACTCAGCCCATAATTCTTTGGTACATTATCATACCCCTTATGTCTGTGAAGGTAATGTTGGGCCAATGCCGAGACATAATCAAAGTTTTCCCCACAAATGGTGCAATTCGGGTTTTCATTTAAGCTCTTAGCTGGATATTGATGATACATATCCTTCACTTCTTTATCATATCCAAGTATACTATGTTCAGGAATTGTGTCCTGCTTGATGTTGACTATATGAGCTATGTGATGGCTGTCTTTAATTGGTATGGGTGGTGGTATATCTTTGCCAACATCAATGCCTATGATGTCAATGTTACTGTTGTTGAAGGCTTCGTTTTGCTTCGGGTTTGTTGGCAGTATTTGATGCTTTTTGAGCTTGTGTAGTTTCTGTAACAAAAATTCTTGTACTATTAATATGCAATTTTTTCTATCTACAGTCGGGTGCAAAAATAAGTACACACATTTTGACCATGTCATTTTAATTTTTAGGGTTCCATACCACAAAAGGATAAAAGGAAACCTTATTGGATCAATTCGTTTTCTCTGTCTGTCTGTCAGGACCTTTTTATATGAATGAGACAGTTTTGCACCATACCCGTCGAGACTCGAGAGCTTCGAATTTTAATCGCTTCAGTACTATTAACACTGCTGTTTAGCGGCACTTAGGTAACATGGTGTCAGCTAGCTAAGCGGACATAAAAATGCCCTAGCACCAACCAAACCAAGTTTTTTTATTTTTTTTATTGAAGATAGACCAACACTTGACCTCTATCTCACCTGTTGGTAAGTGACGATGAGGTCGAAGATGTTACGTGTTGGTCTAGAAGGTGCCTATTTACTCTTCTTTTGAAGATTCCCAAGTTGTAATTTTCGGGGAACACGGAAACCGGTAGTGTATTCCATATTTTTGCTGTACGCACGATAAATGTGGAAGCGAAACGCTTCGTGCGAGCTGTAGGAATATCTACAGTGTACGGGTGAAGGTCTGCTGTTCTTCTGTTTGACCGGTACTTGAACGGCGAAGGTGGAATCAACAAAAATAGCTCTTGCGCACACTCTCCAAAATGTATCCTGTAAAATACCGAAAGGCAGGCAACCTGACGCCTATGTTCGAGGCTTTGGAACTTTGCCTTATGTAGCGTATCGTTGCCTATCAGTCTCATAGCTCGACGCTCCACCGAGTCCAAAGCAGCTAGTTGATAGCGAGCTGAACCATCCCAAAGATGGCAGAGGTACTCCATGCATGATCTTACTTGAGCGCAATATAGACTCAAGAGCTGTGATGGCTGGAAGTACCGCCTGACCTTCGATAAGAAGCCTAGTTTTTTGGCCGCAGTTTTTGCTATGGACTCGATGTAGCTCCCGAAATTGAGATCAGACGCGATTTCTAATCCCAGGAGCTCGAGACGGTTTGTTAACGGTATGGATACGGATCGGACACGGCCTTCAGCGTCAGTTCAACACGTTCTACCATTTCCTCCCTGAGGGAACGGGTGTTCAGACTACTGGCCTGTGCGGTGGACACATAGCTCTCTGTTACTGTGCTGTCATCTGCGTACCCAAAGATACCGGGCATTATAAGCAGGTCGTTGATGTGCAGCAAAAATAGAGTAGCAGAGAGAACAGATCCCTGTACCTGTAACAAGTACCTGACTCGAACCTAGGACCTCCATATTGTTAATCCAAGCGTGAAGCCATTAGGCCAGGAAGGCGGCTAATGTATGTACATTTCTTAAGAATGTAATTTATCTAAATTAAATACACTATACTGACCAAGTCTCTGGCGTGTATGTAGGCAGCGGTGCAAAGATCACACTTGAAATTCTTTACTCCTCTGTGCTTGCTCATGTGTCGAGTCAGCTCGCTGGAGGTTATAAACGATTTGTTGCACAGGGAACATACCTGCACATATTAATACCAAGCAAGTTATTATTACCGTTTGTATCGATTCAAAGACAAAATACTATAAAAAATAAGGTTTCACATTAAAGTCCTAAGGGACAGCGAATGCACCCTGGTGCATAAGAAACAATGACCTCCATTGTGGCCTAAAAATGGATCTAGTAACCAGAGTAGTCTAAAAGTACGCTGAAGCTTTCGAACAGAGGCTTCACAAACATGTAATGTCGAGGCCTTCCAACTCCTCGACAATACAGACATAGTAAGGGGGTTCAAAAGGACTAAACCTTTTGAGATAGTGTAATTAGTGAATTAAAAATAGAGTTATAGTGATTAGTGCTTTAGTGAACGCATGATCAAAGTTTACGGCTATCATCTGATAATAATTATGAATTTAATACCTTTAAACAAGCAATTCATGTTTATTTATTTATATATACCGCCGATCTTGGAAACGGCTCCAACGATTTCGCTCAAATTTGGTTTGTCCCCATGGGTTTTTGTCTACATTGTCTACATGGGTTTCAGGGGCGAAAAATCGAGCTAGATTAGTCTTATTTTTTCGAGTTTTCACGCGATTTTATTTCGCATTATTCGGCGCAAAATATGGTCACAAATTTCGCACCCTCGGCCATAAGGTGGTTAAGCGGACAAGGCACACGATCGCTATTTACAGGTATCCGAGTTCGAATTACAAAGTTTTAGATTTTATTTGCTTTTTTGTTTTTGTATTTATTCTCGTTTTTTAAAGCTAAATTAAATACAAAATTGTACTTCCAGACAAAAACTCCGTTTGTTCGGTCGCCCAGGTACTACGTATTAAATATTTTGTTTGACAACTCACATGGTCCCTCTGTCCGGTATGAATTTTGAGATGTGCGTGAAGGTTGCCCTGAGCGGAGAATCTCTTGCTGCAGACTTCACACTGGAAGGGCTTCTCCCCGGTGTGCACACGCAGATGTATAGTCAGGTTGTGCTTCTGTGTAAACTGGCGCGGGCAATACATGCAAGCGAACGGCTTCACGCCAGTGTGGGTCCTGTAATGTGAATATATAAAAGGAAAAATATACAACCACCAATATTTGAAAGCTATAAAGTGCCATTTATATACTTTCATCCATAATGAGAAAATCTATAGACTAACTAAAGTCATCGACAAAGCTTGATGAGTTAGTAAGCTGAACTGGCAATGGTCAGACCACATCACTCGAAGAAAGGATAACCAATGAATAGGAAACGTGTACTGGGCCGTCCCCCTACTAGATGGACCGACCTACTAAAGGTCGCGGAGAGTCACTGGATTCAAGCGACTTGTGACGGGTCATTGTAGGCTACCATGGGGTAGGGCTATGTTCAGCCGTGGACGTTTCCTGGCTGATTATGATGATATGCATACTCAAAATGTTAGATATCTCAGAATAATACTTAAATAAATGTACCTTGCTACAGTCTGAAAACTGTACATTGCGTAAAAGCATTTTTGTAAGAGCTATTTAGTTAGTCAGTTTCTAAATAGCTTATCTGGTAAAAAATTGTATCAGGCAGTTTGTTATACAGATTAATATTGCCATATTAAATGTTAAAAATTAAAAAAATAAACAAACATTAATGTAGAAATACAAATAATTACCTGACATGCATATCCAGCTGTGCTTGGCACTTGAACTGCTTGTCACATTGGTAGCATGAATGCACTGGCTTTGGCTTCGGCTTTGGTCCACGCTTCAGTTTCTCAGACTCTGGTTTTCGTTTGTAGTTCGAGCTAGTTTTCTTTGGTTCATTTGATTTACACTTGCTGAAAATTCATATATATTGGTTGTTTATGAGCGATTTTCTAACGTACATTAACAATCGACACTGTAGCCCATTGGAATTATATCCTGCCCATCAAAGTGTTTCTCGACATAATAAGACAACAATTATAAAATATAATGTCTACAAGTCAGTCCATGGTGAGACGAGTAAAAGACCAGACATCTATGAAGACCAAGAGAAAAAGCTGAAAGTGACTAAAACCGAAAAAACAAAGAGTAACTATCAAAACCAGGTATCGAAAACTGTACTGACTTCCTAGGCACAACTCATTTGATTCTCGATGTCTAAAATTATGTCAAGGCAGACTTCTAAACAATGATCAATATTATACCATAGCTGCTGGAGAAATTATTCCAGATTCGAATATACTATAGGAATAGAGCAGTTAGGCGCCATATATCAAGTGTGGCAAGCAATTTACCCATGTGGTGATTATAGAAGTGCATATGTTACAACTGGCACAATAAACAAGGGTATTTATATCAATGAATGTTTGAAAGAGCGGCTGCTATCTTTTATTCACAAGTAAATGCGTTCAAACAGAACTGAAAACCGACTTCAATTGCCCTAAAAGTCAGCTTTTATTAAGGCAAATTTAAAATTTAAATCGTTTTCTCATGGATGCCATTGTCAGAACTGGACCAAATTGAAATGGGACCACACGGGAAGCACCAGCTTTAAATAAAAAAAGATCATCCAAATCGGTTCACCCAGGTGAAAAGTTCAGAGGTAACAAACATTTAAAAAAACATACCTGGCATTTGGTAAATTCATTACAAAGCAGGCCTTAAATGGCCAAATCATTTGATTTTATTGACATTTTTATATTATTTGATCCTTTTTTTGATATTGAGAAAATTGGCCAAGTGCGAGACTCGCGCACGAAGGGTTCCATACAGAATATGGATATTTAACATACGGAAAACCAATCTAAATTATGCGCCTCGATTTTCGGTACCATTTTAGTTTGCAGTAGCAGTAGCAGACGAGTACGACACTAGATAGCGCTAGTAGTATATTACATCGCACTTCTAAAAAAAACACGTTTGTTGTACATGAGCCCCCTTAAATATTTATTTTATTATGGTTTTTAGTATTTGTTGTTATAGTGACCTAGTTGTATAGTAACCGAAATACATAATCTGAAAATTTCAACTTTCTATCACAGTTCATGACATACAGCCTGGTGACAGACGGACAGCAGTGTCTCAGTAATAGGGTCCCGTTTTTACCCTTTTAACAAACGATCGGACATCAAAGTGATCTTATAAGTGTAATTTTTTTTCTTTTTGAGGTGTGGCACTATAAATATAATAGAGATGAAATGTCAAACATACCATTTCCTTATGATTGTTTGGTGTGTAACCTGAAAAACAAAATATTTTTTTATGTTACAAGTTAACACATTCAAAAAGAACTATAAACTGACTCCAATTGCCCTAAAAGTTGCAACTGTCAGAACTGGACCAGATTGAAATGGGACCACATGGAAAGCCCCAGCTTTCAAATAAAACAAGAATCATCAAAATTGGTTCACCCAGTCCAAAGTTCTGAGGTAATGAACATTTATTAAAAACATACACATCAAATTGAGAACTTTTTTGAAGTTGGTTGAAAATAAAACACTAAAGACATTCACAAAAACATTAATAAAACATTGAAGATAGCAAGTAAGAGCATAAGAAAATATATACCTACACAATTTTCTATCAATTTACATTTTATAACTTAATATATTTAAACTTACAATTGGGTCTGTCATCACAGCAGCATCACTGGATCTGAAAAAGAAACGGAAAGATTTATTATTCTATAACCTCCTATTATAATTTTAAAAGTGTTTTGCTATGGGTACACTACTTATAACCCTATCAATAAGTGCTACCCCCTGGCACAACTTCAGTAGGTGTAGTCACAGGCCAAAAATACTAATCTTTATATAATATACTAGCAGCCCGTCCCGGCTTCGCACGGGGTAGACAATTATTTATTTTTGGAAATTTGGATATAAAACACTTTTTTTCACAAATATTTTTATTTATTAAAAAATTATTATTATATAAAAATTATCACGCCCCACTCCTGTATTTCAGTGCCCACCCCGCCCGCCGCGATGCCCGGCGCGCTTTTCAGACTGCATCGCAAACAACGGCCACGGCGCTATGGCGGTTTTGTTTACTGTTTGAATTTTTTAATTCGTAATATCTTTTGAATGGAAAGTCCAATTTAAATAATTTAAAAACTATTTTATAGGTAGTTAAATGGTCTTGACCATAAAATAATTTATTTGGATAAGGATTAATATAAACACATAAATAGCATGGTTTGAATTTGGTTGGCATTTTCATTAATGTTTAAAATGAAAAAAGTTGTTGTAGTGACATAACTACAATAGTTGGACATATGCTACCGCGGAGTTTTTTGTAGACATTATGATGTTCTTCAATATTGTTGTACATTATTTTGTTCTATCGCTAATAGTTTCGGCAGCGCATTCGACGAAAGACATTTTAAGACTCATTTTTCTACACCTTCGGTTACATTGTTCAAATTTTACCAAGGATCCCTAATTTTTTTCAAAATGAAATGTAGCCTATGTCAAATTGGAAGAATGTAGCATTCTATTGGTGAAAGAATTTTTTAAATCGGCCCAGTACTTTTTGAGCCTATTCATTACAAACATACAAAAATAGGTACAAATCTTTCCTCTTTATAATATTAGTGTAGATAATTCTACTGTACGTGTGTATGTCACTGCACTCCTCCTAAACGGCTGGACCGATAAAAAAAATTGTGTGTGTTCAAGTGGATTCGAGAATGGTTTAGATTTATAATTTGATGATTTTTTTGTCTTGCATAAAGATACATTACTAAGATTATTCCAAAAGGTTTAAAGAATAAATGTCCACCCGTGTGATACCTGGGCGGACCACTAGTCAATTATAGAAATCTTTATTCTTGGCTTTTTGCTGAATGATAACATTGAGTTTTCATACTGAGTAAAAATAATTAATCCACACTGGTCCAGAGATGATGTTGCAGCTAGTTAAGGTGAACAAAAGGGATAAAAGAAAAAAAACTCATGTTTGTAGAAGTTGCCTTAAGTATAGGTCTTATAGGCAGGCGCTTTGTGAGCAACAACCATTGGGAACTATTGATAGCTACTCACTTTTCAGGAATGCGTAGACCTATGTATTGTCTCAAACGAACATCAGCACTCTCACAAGTCTGCTTAAAATGATAAGCTATTCCCAGTTTGTAGATGCAATTGCTGCACATTTGCTCCGGTAGACCGTCGTCTCTGCTTAACTAAAAGCAAAAATAAATATTTGTATCATTTTTAAACTATGTCGAGACCATAGTAACAATATTGTAAACAAATAGTTATACACTTGCCTTCATGTTACAACAGTATTCTACCATCTCACAGAGCGAGATATTAAAGTTTTTAGTAAATATAGAAGAAAGGACTCCTTCTTCTAGACATATTCTACATATTTTATTCATATTTTCGACAAATTACTCTTAAATTAAATACAAATTACAAACTAAAGGTAAGAGGCAGTTAGAGCTTGCTTTTAGTGTTGTGAAAGTACAGTGAATAATGAATATAAATATCGAGTTATCATACTATTTTTAAGAATCGATAGCATAAATTAATTTTTAGACAATATTAAATTAAGAATCTTTGTATTTTCGTGGACTCGTTAAAATATAATTTAATTTGTAGAAAAGAGTTCAGTAGTGGAATGAAAATTAAAAGGTACCTGCCTTAATTTATAGACTATTTAATAAACAATAACGCGTTCAAAAAGAAACAGACTTCAACTGCCTTGAAAGTCTACTTTTGTTAAGGCAAATTAAAGATGTAGGCATATTGTTGGATGGCATTCTCAGAACTGAACTAAATTGAAATGAGACCATACAGGAAGCACCACCTTTCATATAAAAAAACGAATCATCCAAATCGGTTTACCCAGTCAAAAGTTCCGAGGTTAAAACATTTAACTAATACACACTTAACATTTTCTATCTGAAAAACTACTTAACCAATTTTGATAAAACTTGCAGTCTTCACTAAGTTGAACTATACCTAATTCAACAAAAGAAGATTATTTAAATCGAACTTGTAGTTCCGGAGATATGCGAGAACAAACATACTAAAACTGGGCAGTTCTGGAAATATTACGTACATACAAAGCCATACGCCTACTGAATAAAGATCAAAAGCTATAGCCCGGTGACAGACGGACGAACAGTGGAGCGCCTGTCTTCTGTACTACCTAGATCGGTCAGAATCGATTCTTGATTGTTAACCAGGCTTTATTGCTGGTACGGGTCGAAAGGTGTGTGACGGTATCGGTATATTTTGTATTGCATTCTAGCCTTCCGGTTTCAATTCTGTTCTGTTTATATCAATATAATTTAAATATAATTAAAACACTCTATTCAAATTTAAAAAAGTAACACCAGGGCCTCATTTCATGGCTATAAAATGTAATATCACGTCCCAAATCAAAAATATAAATTAAACTAAGCTTTTCAAAAAACACTTAAGAGAATTTTTAATAATATTAAAAAAACAATGTGCTTATAGACCACACGACTATATACGACAGTATCACGGTAATCCACGCTTACTAAAACTAAGCAATGAACTGAATAGGTATTGGTTGGTTGTATGTTTCTTTATTATAAGTCTTTATATTTATTTGAAATAATAGAATTTCTGTGTTCATTTAATTTTTTACTAGCAGAAAAAGGATATATCTCCATGACAACGGAAACATGATGTAAGATTTTTATCGACTATTTATTCATTTGCACCGTTTGCTCTTCCCTACTGACTTCAATTTGACAGATTCAGCACCGGCATTGACTTCTTTAGAAATATTGCCTGTGCATAATTAAGTTTTTTTCTTCATTATACTAATATTTAAACAAGTTTGTTGAGAAAGTCTAGCATAAAGTCAACGTAAATAAACCTTGAATCTAGTTTGTTTTATCACTTTCTTTGGCTTTGTTAAAAAATGCACACCTTTTCTATGACATTCGTTCGTATGCTAGCAACATTAAGAAACTTTTTCAGTTTTCATTTGTCTTCTTTAGGGGGAGGTAGTTATTTTGTGTGATTTTCCGTGGAAAGCGGCGATATAACCTATGACCTATGGAGTGCAATTTGTAGTATTTTTAAGACTTCCGACGTCCCTATTTTACTAAGACAAAGCAGCAAGGGAATGATTATCGAAAACGGCGAGTAATTACGAATCTCATAATGGCTCGATTCCTGTCCAAGGAAATGTTGGATGGCTTTGAAAAATATAAGGTAAAAAACATCTTCACTTTCATCACAACAATCACATTCGACAATCATATGTTGATTGGTTGACAGAATGAAAGAAGTTGCTCGAGTTTTAGTTTGCTTTATATATATAAATAAAATTGCTGAATCAATGAGAATTTTCAAATTTCTTACTGCCTACTTTATTCGTCGCATTATTGCTAATTTATTTTTCTTGCAGTATAATTCCGTAGACACAAGCATACTGAGCAATTATGTTATGCACCCGTTTTGGAATTGGTGTGTCCAGGTGAGACAATATTTTTTTTTAAATATTTGGGTACAGTCAGGATCATAAATATTTATACTCGCTAAATTGTGACATGTCACATTAATTCTGAATTAATATTGTTGAGCGCATCAAGGGGCATGTCATATAAAAGTTAATGTGGGATGGTAAATTTTTTTGTCGGTATACATACACTTATGTGTGTACTTGTTTTATGAATCTAATATCTTTGTGTACTATTAGCCAGTGCAACATTTTTTGTGCACTTCAACTGCTCCCTTCCATCCTATATCATCCCTTAACCCCCAAATCCTGCAATCCCGGTACATAATATAGAAAATAAGGAAAACAAAAGGAAATAATGGTTTCTTGCTAAGACTAAGCTAAGCCACTTAATTTTTTTTTGCATGAAATTGGAGAAGAATTCGTACTGATTATTTGATTGTTGCTCATCAAGTCAAAGTGACTTCCTGTTTATTTAAATAATCTTAAGATATATCTAGTAAAATATATTTTAGATTCAACATCATGTATCTCGTAGAATGGAACAGTTTAGATTTTCAGTTTCCGGTTTGCCCATTGTTACTGACAGCCATGATGTACTTAACTCATTGTTTGTTCATTTCTCAGGCATATTCAGTACTTACACTCACTATTGTTGTTGTAGATCGAGTGTAAAGGAATCTAAACTATAAAGACATAGTATTACATCATATACATTTAACAAATAAGTAGTATTGAAAATAATAATTATGGATAGGGATTAAAGTCATAGTTTAGTTGGCATATAAATTCATTTAATATACTTGTTGTATTTGATTATTATCTATCACCAAAATGTAAATTACCTAACATCATCAATTAATAATTATGTATACTATCAACTCCCTTCAATCACTTTTACCATCACATGATGCAAACAACCTATGTGGCTACACACTTGTACTTACAACCTGGAGGTCCAAGGTTTGATTGGTGGTAGGGAAAATTCTATGTGCTAGGTGCACATAGCGCTAGCTTGGCAGGCAGGCCAGGCATAGCTGAAGGCAAGTGTGCACACTTACCATCCATCAGTGTTATCCTCACCATCAGGGGAGATGAAGGCGTAGTGCATAACCCATCATTCGGACACACAAAAATTGGTTGTTTGTAAAGTCAGTATACAGACAATAATTTTACGTGATAACGCCTTATGAAAAGATGCGTCACAAGCTGAACGCTTAAGCCGATCGTGCCTCTCTATCGCTTGTTCTGCGCTCTCGCTTGCACGCTCGTCTCAGGCGGAGCGTGACACTTTTTCGTGCGTGCAGCCGGCGTTCATCGATTTATAAGACGTTATCACGTCAAAAACTAACTACCACCATGTTACCTGCTGCCAAAGCAGCTTTGTGTTCCGGTATATAAATTAGCAGAACCAGCGCCTCGTTTACTTGAGGCTTCTGGATGTATCTTACCATCCAACGGCCTTTTCGTCACTTACCAACAGGTGAGATGAAGGCCAAGTGCAAATCCATTATCCACAAACTATCCAAAAATTCGTAGGGTAATTAATTCATAAGCTGTTCCCCATGACCAAAGGCCGGACACTTAAACAAATGTCGTTATGTCCTATTCCCATACATCGAAAGGATACATGCGCGTGTGTGGGTAAATTCACGCTTGCGGGGAGAGGCGAGGTATCGCTTATCGGTGGGAGGTGGTGAATATATATATTTTATATATTTGTATGTTTTACTTTTGGTTTGTGGATGTTACTGACTGGTGTTTAAAACAAAACAGCATTCACAGCCTTTAGCAAGAACTAGATTTTTCATGTTGGTGTCACTTTAGTTCGGATTTTTGACATGTGCAAAAATAGCCTTGTCGATTTGTAGCCAACCTTGCCCGGCTTAGAAAAGCAGCTATAGTAGTTTTAGATGATCTCAGAAATAAACACCAACAGCGAATATCGACACTTATAAATTTATTGTTAAACCACCAGCGCAACCTTTCGGTCCCGCACGCTAGAACCAACTGAGTCGCCGTGCGAGTCATCTCTCTGTTTTATACTGAGCCTCAGCTGATGTTTCAAATTCCTCCCTCCACCGACCGCTCGGCTTGAACAGTGTTGCCATTGATATATTTTGAAAACCTTACACTAGTTGTTCGTTTGTAGAAAAAGCAATCATTGTTTAACATTATTTCAGTTCTGCCCTGTTTGGGTGGCACCGAACCTGCTGACGTTCTCTGGGTTCGTCCTGACGGTGCTAAACTTCCTGCTGTTCTCATACTACGACTATGGGTTCTACGCGCTTACTGAAGAGAACATCACTGAAGACCACATCCCGAGATGGGTGTGGGCAGTGTCAGCTGTCAACCTGTTCGTGGCGTATACTTTAGGTAAGAAGCAATATGAATTGATACTTTCTTTTCTATACCAATTGACTTGCAAGCGGCTCGGGGTCGATCATTGCGGGAGAGAATTATGTGCAACATTAGACAGATGAAGATGTATGTTTATGTACAACATTTATATTATAACCTACATACCCACGTATATTATATTTTAACCGCCTCCGTGGCGGAATGTCTAATGTTGGATTCACAACCCGGGATTTGATTCACAGTGTACCTATCGGTACCTACTCGGCTTGTAATCGGTTGTGTTCTGGTATTAAAGGCAGTAGACCCAGCGCCTCATTAGGTTGAGGGTTCTGGGTGCGCACGCTTAACATCCCAAAGCCTTATCGTCACTTACCATCAGGTGAGATGAAGGCCAAATGCAATACCCATCATACATACAAAATAAATAATGCAACTCGGCTGGGCAGCATTCGGAAAGTACGGCATATCGCCTCGTCCAAAATACCTCAGCGTCTAAAGACGAAAAGTCTTTAATCGGTGCGTGTTGCCAGTGATGACATACGGATCCGAAACGTGGACTTTTACTGTGAGACGAATAAACCAGCTCACGTTTCTATACGTGATAAATGACGAAATCCGTAGACGAAGTAACGTCACCGACATAGCTCGATGAGTCAGTGAGCTGAAGTAGCAATGGGTTGGCCAAATAACTCGAAGAAAATATGCCAAAATATGGTTTAAAAAAACCGATGGGGGAATAGATTCTGGAGCGAAGAGTTGATCTATCATTTGGTTAAGGTCACTGAGAGGGACATCATGTTAGTGGCCTATCTAATTTGAGAACGTTTTCAGGCTAGTCATACATAATAAATTTATACTTACTCTTATTTTAAATATTTTAAAAAAATACTCAAGAGTAGGTATATTGCATGGTATCTATTTAAATAAACCTTGAACAATTAATCTACGAACCAAATCAAATTTTAAGTGGCTGATAGTAATAGTATTATTAATATAAAATAATGTTAGGTAATTTTATATAGATAAACGTATGTTTTGCCGAAATAGTATCCGACGTTTGGCCATGAAATGCAAATTAGTGGTTTGATTGTCGGATGCGCGCTAATTCTCGTATACATGCCAATACGTGACGATGTTACCTACCGTTTTATGTAAGTCTGCCGCCATACAGCAATGTTAATAGCACTGCTGTGTTCCGGCATGTAAGACCGTCGCCACATTAATTTGAGGCTTATGGGTGCGCACGCTTAAAATCAGGTGAATTGAAGGCCAAGTGCAAACCCATATTCAAAAGATTCAGCCATGTGACAGACGGACAGACTGCGGAACCTTTCTAGTGAAATCCCGTAAAACCCTAAAAACGACATACTAAATAAAGTGAATACAATGTTTCTACAAAGTCATACTTAGAACACATACACAGAAGAGATCTGAGTTTTTATAAACATAAGAAAGCATTTCTGTGTTTTAGGCACATAAATAAAACTTATAAATCTCAATAAAAAAAATTGAAGTATTACACCTAGCGCACGCCTTAAGAAAATGCGATAAAAACTTCAATGTTCACCGAGCTAGTTAAATGTTAATTCAGTTATCGAAGTAAAACGTCGACCTAGAAAACAGACAATAATCCTATTAAAATACTTCTGCTTGATGACTAGTCCTTGAAAACCAGTTGTTGTATCTACCCATGTTAATTTGCAAACGTTATCTATTTCGGCATAGTATTACTTTTTAGGATTCCGCACCTCAAAAGGAAGGTATGTCTGTCAAGGCCCATTTTCATCCATCAAGTTGAAATTGATATCAAATACTCAAGTCCAATCCCTTTGATCTTCTAAGTCAAAGTATTAAAAATATATGTCCGTTTATGCCTTAGTTTGAAGGTTTCCCTTGCGCAAGCGCAAAACCTACTTATGGTACTGCCCGTCGACCTGAATCCTGAAATTCGTTACAGCACAAGTTTATAATATCACATTATATTACTTTTTTACGATTCAATCGGACTTATATTTTCTTTAGAGCATTGTGCGGTGACCTTACCTATTATTTACTAGTTTCAGTATGTTAGTTTTAAAATTAATATTCTGTAGGGAACCCTCGGTGTAAGAGTCCGACTCGCACTTGGCCGTTTTTTAACTAAGTCTTTATTAGTTGGCACTAACCTGCAATTCGAATATTCTGGAATACTCAAGTCTGTCACCTTTTTGTTTGTTGCCATCCCCAACACCAGCCGCCGTAGCATGCTGTGAGATATATCAAAATATTTAAACGTGACCAGTCTTACCACAAAAAAATATTTTAACTCATAGTTAAATACCAGTTTAGTTAGACAGTATTAAAAAGATAAACAATGCATAGTCACACATACACTTCTTTTACACATATATTTAATGCCTTACATACTATATAGGGCTTTCCTGAAAACCAGCGATATGGCTACTGCCATAGCAGATGCTGAGATTAGTTTCTGTTTCTGTTTTCTGTTTCATAGACAATTGTTTTATTTTGTTTACCACAAAACCATATCCAACGTTTGTTTACTTGGGCACGATTTATCTTGACGTATCTTTATTTTATGTTGACACCTCTAGAAAACGTTTCATTGAAAGCATTTTTTTTAATTTAACATAATTTTTATTTATCAAATTGATTTGATTCAGTAATTTCTACATTATAAAAATATACGAAATATATACTTTATGTAATATATAAACGCACGCTTGCTTTTGTTGCCATACATTTGGTGGATTGACAATGCTAAACTTTTTTAAATAAACAATTTTATACATCCAATGGAACGTGATTTTCACTGACATGAGGTCAGTGTCAGGTTAATTTTATTCTCTCAATCGAATCTGTGAATCGAATATTAAAATTGAGCTACAGTTTATGCTATCGTGAGGAATATCGTCCTTATTATATCAACGATTATTCGTCTCGAGTCATGCGTGGTTTCGTGTGGACGTGACTACGTTTATTTTATTATAAATTGCGAAGCGCGGCGCTAGCCGCTGCGACGTCAGCGTCATGGGCGAGGAAAAACTCGTGGCGAACTCCTCGTGTTCCTGCAACAGAAGCTGGATGTGATGGACGAAGTCAGAGCGTTGCAGATATGTAAGTCAAGCTTCAGCGAGGCTGACATAGCTGCGGCGAGGAAGCTGCAGTACGCGGCACTCAATAAGAGCGACCAGATGATGTCAGACAGACGTGAAGGGACACCGAAGAGCCTGCAGGACCTGTGCTTAAAGATACCGATCCTGACGACGTGCCTACGTTTGTAGCGAAGGAGTTGCACAAGCTGCCTCCCGTCACCGTGACCATGTCGACGTCACCAGCCTCCTCAGCCTCCAGTGAAACAGCTTGCTGCTGGACACAAAGAAGCTGAATCACCGCGACGTGATTTTGCTTCAGTCGTTTCCGTGGCTAACAAACGAACTGTTCAAGCCCAGCAGCCGGTGTTACCGAAGGCGCAGACGACCACGACCCAGCAGCGGACGCGCGTCCGATTTGATGACACGGACGAGGATGTATTTCAGAAAGTCAAGACGAAAAAGGCGTACCGTAAACGAGTGACTCAGAACCGTTGCGGAAGTTCCAACCACGGCCACGTATCTGTCACGCCTACATTTCATCACCACCATGCAGGACGTCACAGAATATATATAGCAGAGGTCCAACTACACCGTGAGGATGGCGCAGCTGGAGTCACGCCACGGTACATCATTCAAGTCGTTCGTGGTTCGAGTCCCGACCTGCAAGCTGACCCGTCGCTTCAGAGGAAAGATAGCGACCAACACCACCAGAGCGGCACCAACGTGCCATAGTAAATAAGTGTGCAGAATATTTTTGTAGTGTGTAGTAGTTTAACTTAATGTATTTTATTGTATTGTATATATACTTATGGGTCATTGTTACCTGAAATAAATGAATAATAATAATAATTTCCCCGAAAGTTTTACTAAATCTGTAGCGTTTTCGAAAGTTGCGCTCGTTGTAATGTTCAAATGTATGTATTCGCACTGTTAAAACGGTCACGATAGTTGTCCATTAATTCCACGTCTTCAAAATCATTAAAATCAACAAAGTCTACGAAATCTATTGCGAATTCCGGCAGAGAATGTTATGACAGGCTACAATTCAAATTAAAGTTTTATGTTAATAGGCTATGTTGGTAAGACCACGTGGCCGCGTTCAAGGTTGCATTGTTTTGTAGCTGTCCCTCTCCGAGCCCTATCCTACCCGAGCTGGTACGGTGAGACAGCATACACTACGCGAAGTTATCAACCCGTTATTTGGATGTTTCGTAGTCCAGTGATCATTTGAAGTATACAGTATATTATGTAGCCATTTTTTCAATACAGTATATTAATAAAATTTCAGATGTCGGTGGTTTTTCCAAATTGTTCTAAATTGATTCAGACTCTTGTAAAACAGGTTCAAAGTTGGGGCTTTTTATTACCGAAAAATACAATACTTTGACGCCCTGTAACTCTGGAAGTATATATTTAAACGAAAATCTGACTCACCACCGACACAGATATTTGTTTCTAGATTGTGTCTTGAAAATTTCATAGATTTTTATAGCTTAATACTCAAAATATGACTGGACTACGTTTGTATGGGCGCTTTGACAACAGCATACCCTCTTTTAAGCAGTGTCTAAGCTAAGACATCGCTAAACATGCATTTGTGGTAACATTTTTTCAAAACACTTGTGAAACGTGTGTCTAAAGCTTGTTTACCTTTTTTGTGGTAAGACTGAAAATGTCTACTATTTGAGGTTAAGAAAATGACAATATCTAACTCTCACCGCTCTCATGTGGTGATTGATGAAATTTGTACCAAGTTGGCCCGTCCCTAGTTAGTATTTTATGCAAGGTAACCAGCGGCCTGGGAGAAGCTGTTTTTCTTTACAGACAACCAACGCAAATATCAGTTTACTACTAGGAAAATTAACCTAATCCCGGTTACCGACGCGGAACAAGTCATTTTTGCTGCCTAAATTGAATTACGTGTACTAAATTAATAATCAGAAATTCCGTTGGGGTGTGCCGACCTAAGCGAATGGACTATGTAAATAATTTATTATTGATACTCGTATTTCCCAACGGCCGTTCGTTCCGATCTGTTTACAATTAGAGCTGTCTTTTATATAATTGGCTTCTTTATTTCGCAGTAATGTATTAATGACCGGTGCACGCGAAAGAGCTGTGTAAGGCAACAATAACATCTCGTTATGTTGATGTGCGATTCGGGCAAAGATCGTGGGAACTGTATACGAAATACGAATGTACAATAAGCGATACGATACAAGCACATTCGCCATTTTATTCACAGAATTCAACGGATTATAGATGGATACATAAAGGAACAAAGTTCAAAAACCGTCCAAGTGCAATGCGGACTGCTCCCCAAAAGTGTAGCTGTATTATTACTTTGAAATAAGGTTCATTTTCTCGACCGCATAACTAAGTTTGTTAGTCAGGTTTTTTTGATGCACGTGTCGCACGGGTGGCGCCAAGCGAGCAATAACCTTAAGCCGTACTATATATTACGACCTCTGCACAAATAAAATCGGCCGCGGAAGTCCACTGTAGTACGTGTGCCTGCCTCATGGATCGCCACGTCAGATTTTTCTTACGTCAGAGATGCTGCTGCGTATCTACAAAATACTTTGTTCCTTAGTCGCCTTTTACTACACCTATAACACGGGTTGGGCCTTTCTAAAGCCTAGACCACACTGCGACGTTAATGTCCGAAGAGACTAAAAAACCGGCCAAGTACGAGTCGGTTAGAAAACGGCAAAAAAATCATGTATGTTATACCCGTTAAATATTTATTTTATTTTAATTTAACTATTTATTTTTAAAGTCAATATATAACTTATGTGAATATTTCAAGGCCGTTATCAATATCGAGCAAAAACGAGCGAAAAAATAACGTTTGTTGTATGGGAGCCCCCTTATATATAACTATTACGGTTCATAAGATACAGCCTGGTGACAGACGGACAGACAGACATACGGACAGCGGATTCTTAGGAACCCTAAAGACCACGGTGTAACTAAATAAATTGGGTCGAATTGTCAGCAAACGGTTGATACTCGCACCGCTGCGTCCGTGTTCCGGATCTTATTGTTGCCCTTTCTTATCTAATGTTAGTGTCTCGCCACACTGCCCATGATAAAACACTCAAATGTACCGATTACAACAAACTCGCTCATACCCATTTTTATATCTGCGTTTCAATATCTGTCACACGACCATTATTATTGGGTCTGTCCTATATAATTTTACGGCAGCTTGAAAGCTCACAAATATAATTTAAGGCAAATATAGTCATCTAAAAGGTCATATTGCAAAATATGAGTCTCTCCTCAAGAGAAGGATTTTTCGTAATCACCGCGTTAGGCAGGTGGGTTGGTTGGCAATTGCTGCCTTTGTTCGCAACTTCTCAAATATTATATACATTTTTTAAATTTGATTTTTAAAGATAGAATAGGTATGTTATGTTAGAGGCTCTCTAAGAAGTTTTGTGACATAGGTAGTTTTTAGAGCAGGACAACGTCTGCCGGGTTCACTTGTGTGTACCTACACAACTCATACACAATTTGCAATTTTGGGAAGTTGCTCTTATGCGAACAAAGGGAATGCAGTAATTTTGCTTATAACTAGGTGAAAGCTGCACTCGTCGAAAGCAATTTTCAGTGCTATTGTATGCGCAGCTGAGCTAGCGTACAAATATAATAGTTTTTAGTGCTTAAGTCCTATAAGTATATAACCTAAGAAAGGTCGCGGGGAGCCGCAGAATGTATCGGCTCGAGACCGGTCAATGTGGCGTGCCATAGATGGGGGAAAATGCTCAGATATGGACGTTTCTTCGATGTGCGCATATGCGTATACTGAGTTATCGAATTCAGAGTAGGTAAAATCTATATTTACAACTGGCATCGGAAAAGGAGATATTCTATTCGACTGTATGTCTCGTCTCGTATGCATTTTACGTCATGCCTTTGTCTATTGCGAACCAATCGTTTTTATTAAATAGACTCATCTCAATTCGAAAATATTCAACCACTATGGGTATGTAACATTAGGGGATTAATGCCGTCGACTTCGTAGGCGATTGAGGTCGGTTCCTTGGTTATTTTTGAATTGAAATGTTTATGTATTACATGTTAAATCAGCAATATTAATGTTGTTATCATCAACAGCCTATATACGTCCCCGCTGCAGGGGCTCACGATGTTTTCCTTCACCGTTAAGCAGTCGGATAATGTACTTGAATTGAAAAACAACTCATAGGTACACGGCTGGATTCAACCCCGTAACCCTCAGATTGAGAGTCCGCGCCTTATCCACTGCGCCATCGACGCTTCTGTTAATGTTGTTAGCCTGATGCATATTGAAATTCTGGAAGCTATCTTAGTAGCTTCAAATAAAAAGTCATGTTGCTCGTTTGCAGATGGCATCGACGGCAAACAGGCTCGCCGGACGGGCACTAGCGGACCGCTCGGCGAGCTGTTCGATCACGGGCTGGACTCGTACTCGGCTGTGCTAATACCCACATGTCTCTACAGCATATTTGGAAGGTAACCAGATCCACTATTTCTAAAGACGGGTTCTTAGGGGAGCGCGTGGCTTTTCATATTGAGATTTGTTATATCACCAGGCAGTTGACGTCGCTGGAAGAACGGCCAGTGAGGAATAAAAGTTCTCGAGCGGCGTCCCTACTAGATGGACCGACGACCCAGTAAAGGTTGCGGGGAGCCACTGGACGCAAGTGGCTCGGGTCTGTTTATTGTGGCGTACAATAGAGGGGGTCTATGCCCAGCAGTGGACGTTTCCCGGCTGATAATGATGTCACCAACGTTTTGACGGTGACTTCATCCGCGTGGGTTTCAGAAACTATTACACAGGATCTACTTGCTCGATCAGGATAATAGGTAGCATATGTCCTTTTACGGACCTTCATCTATCCTTATACAAAAGAAATCTTAATCCGTTAAAGGCAGGAAAAACAAGTAAACGTTTCGCGATTATAATATTAGTATGGACTACAGCCAGAGTTAGTCTATTGTTGAGTATCTATATGGACGCTATGTTCCAGAGATGAGCTGAGCCCCTTGCGCTTCTTCTTCGTGGTGTGGAATATATTCTTCAACTTCTACCTCACGCACTGGGAGAAGTACAACACGGGCGTCATGTTTCTACCGTGGGGATACGACTTCACGATGAATGCAAGTTTCATTTAATATTACATTGCAGTTTCACATTGATTTGAAACTTGTGGTCTCGGTTTTAGAATGAGACCACCCACGGGGGACAAGGGACACAATATTCTTGAGAAGCTATGTTACGAGGGGCATACCGAAATGATCGGGAATATAAAACAATACATACAGGAAATAACTAAATTTATTTTTATTGCTTTTCGAAGTATTCTCCGTTGCAGTTAATGCACTTTTGCATTCGTTCGAACCAATTATTATAGCAGCAATTCCAGTCCGAAGTTGACATGGTCAAAATCGTCGATTTGTATGCTTCCACTGCTTCTTCTGGACCTTGAAACCGCTGACCACGCAATAAATCTTTGATTCTAGGGAATGTAAAGTAATCATTGGGACTCAGATCAGGGCTGTATGGAGGATGATCCATTAATTCAACGTTTTCCTGCTTCAAAAACTCGCTTGTTTTCTGAGCGGTGTGAGAGCTCGCATTATCGTGATGGAGGATTATGCGTCGTTTCGGGTTACCTCTACGGAGTTCGGATATCATCTGTGGCAAACAAACCGTTGTATACCAATCAGCGGTAACCGTTCTCCGTTCCTCTAAGGGAACTGTGACTACATGTCCTGTTTTCGCGACAAACGAAGCGACCATTTTCTTCGATACGCTGCGAGAGCGGACAACTTTTGTTGGCTTGATCTCACCTGCGAAGACCCAGACAGCCGACTGATGCTTTCTTTCTGGCTCATATGAATAGATCCATGATTCATCACCAGAGACAATGTTATAAACTGCTTTTGACTTTCCTCCGTTGAAGCGTTGCAGAGTAGACCGGCACCAATTGACACGAGCCGCCTTTTGCTCTTCGGACAAATTATGGGGCACCCAGCGGGAAACTAGCTTTCTCACTCCCAGTTCACCATGTAAAACAGTTTGTATCGCAGTCATACCTATCCCTAAAGTAGCCCGAATCTGCTCATATGTAATATGTCGGTCATCCTGTATCATTCGGCGCACAACAGCGACATTTTCTGGTGTAACCGCTGTTTTTGGCCGGCCTGTGGAAGGTACGGTGCCAAGAGAAGCACGTCCACGCCGGAATTCAGAATACCAGCGATATATTGTCGTCTGGCTAGGCGCTTCACTCTTGAATATAGATATAAGCTCAGCGAGACATTGTCCCTGAGATAATCCTCGTCGAAAGTTGTAAAAAATTATGGCACGGAAACTTTCTCTTGTAAGCTCCATTTTTTTATCGACCTATCAATTTCAAACTGATATTGTTCTTTAAAAAAAATTTTTTTTTAATTCTGTCAATTGTATTCGATTTTCAACTAACCAGTGTTTATTCATCAAAAAGAGTTTTTAATCTAATTAAATCGAAAGTACTCGATTACCGATCTTTTCGGTATGCCCCTCGTACAACATGTTGCTGCGATTACCAATTCGTCTGCCATATTATGACCTATGAGGAAGGCTTATGTCCAACAGTGGTCTTGACAAGTGCAGCCGATTGTGATAGTAAAATGGCTTATATACGCTTTGTAGGAATCCGAAGAAAGTCTGTTTTGTTCCAAGTGCAAGGGGTTTTGGGCAATGAAAGTCATACTTAACAAGCCATATCGCTAGCTGTCTGTCAGACAGCTCTATATCAATAGATTCTAAGACAATACAGATCAACTTTTTTTTATATACAGAAGATAGACCAACACTTGACCTCAATCTCACCTGATGATAAGTGACGATGAGGTCGACGATGTTACGTGTTGGTCTAGAAGGTGCCTATTTACTCTTCTATTTTTTCGTTCTGAAGAGTGTTGTAACAGTACGAAATCATATTAAATTCAACGCAGCACCAATATATACGTCTTTACATATAAAATGCACTACCACTAACTAGAGTACCTATAGGTCCTCCTGGGATTCGAACCTGGGATCTCTGGATTGTTAATATATGATGAGATGGATCGTATTATCTGTATGCTCTTCAGGGCTCGTGTATCCTGCTTCTGGTGACGTCTATGATAGGACCTCGTGCGTGGCACATCATTCTCCCCGGCGGCGTCACTCCCGGCTTCGTGTTCGAGCTGGTGCTCTATCTCTCCGCCATGGTCACCAGCCAGACGATCATACTGTGGAACATATACAAGTAATCAGCATTTACATATTTTATACCGCCCTCTGTCATCTCGTGCGTGTCGTCAAAGTCGACTAAGGGAATTTAACAACAACATCTTACTGCAGTGCGTCCCACCCGTGATGACTTCATCATCAACAGCCTATATACATCCCCAATGCAGGGGCTAAGGCCTACTCCCCTACAGAGAGTGTATGGGACATAGTCCACCACGCGGGACCAGTGCGGATTGATAGACTTCACACACATCTTTAAATTTCTTCTCAGGAGTGTGCAGGTTTCCTCACGATGTTTTCCTTCACCATTAAGCAATCGGATAACGTACTTGAATTGAAAAACAACTCATAGGTACATGGCTGGATTTGAACCCAGAACCCTCAGATTGAAAGTCTGCGACTTATCCACTGCGCCACCGACGCTTCCGTAATGACTTACGTAGCCGAAACGTAGACATTCACGGCACGACTGATCTACAAATTTAAAGTCGCTCAGTGGGCTATGGAAATGTCTATGCTTGGAGTCTCAAAGATGGATCGCATTCGAAACGAAGTGATCTGTCAGAGAACCAAAGTGACCGACCGAGAACGTATTAGCAAGCTGAAGAGGCAATGAGCTGGTCATATTGGCCGAAGAACCGACAATCGCTGGAGCAGACGAGTCCTAGAGTGGACACCACCAGCAAACGTAGTGTACGTCCTCCGGCTAGTGGAAAGACGACTTACGTAGGGTAGTCGGACGTGAATGGATGTGGAGAACCGGAATTGAGTGTCGCTCTCTGGGAGAGGCCTATGTCCAGCAGTGGACTGCCGCTGGCTGTACATGATGATGACCTTACTGCCACCTGTACTACAGAGCTAGCCTCAAGTCTGCTGGCTTGAATTGGACATGAAGCGCGGCAGCGATTTAAGAAATCCTATAGCATTTTCCAGAAAATAATAAGATATCAATAATAAAGCACTAATTTTTGTTATAGATCGTTTCGATCGTTTAAAAAATCCTATAGCATTTTCCAGAAAATAATAAGATATCAATAATAAAGCACTAATTTTTGTTATAGATCGTTTCGATCGTTTAAAAAATCCTATAGCATTTTCCAGAAAATAATAAGATATCAATAATAAAGCACTAATTTTTGTTATAGATCGTTTCGATCGTTTAAAAAATCCTATAGCATTTTCCAGAAAATAATAAGATAGCAATAATAAAGCACGAATTTTTGTTATAGATCGTACCGCGACCGTACGGGGAAGATGCGCCCGCTGACGGAAGCAGTGCGCCCCCTGGTTCCGCTCGTTACCTTCTTCGCCTTGAGTACGATCTGGGCGGTGTACTCTCCCAGCAACATCATCGAACGCGGGCCTAGACTCTTCTATCTGCTCACCGGCACTATCTTCTCTAACATCAATGTAAGTTGAACAGTGCTGCTGGACTACCTTTTCAGATGATTCGCACGATGAAAGTTTATATATACATTTACTAGCGACCCGCCCCGGCTTTGCAGGGGCAGTCGACCCTATGCCTACATTTTTGCACCAGAACTTAACATATTACCACACAATGCGTTTAGCACTACTTGCGTCTGGTGAGCCAACATCCATACTTTTACCCACCAATAATTTTTTTGTAGACCTACATAAGATAGACAACCCCACCATATATTGTTTTGTTATATCTTAAATATTATTGGATAAGGCAGCGTTTTTGATAAAAGCTACATGCTTAATTTTTTCCGACCTCTTCGACAAATATCGTCATATTTCAACCAATTTACACAAAACTGAACTTATACACCTAAACGTTAATCAAGAATCACTCTTTTGATATATGAAAACCGCATAAAAAATCGTTCAGTAGTTTTTGAGTTTATCGCGAACAGACAGACAAACTTTAGTTTTTAGTTTAGTTTTAGTTAGGAAGTTAAAGTTCTAAATTCTAGAAAATAGGCATACCTGGCGATATTTCTGAGAGAGGATACACTTTGGAGAGTGTGCCCGAGCTATTTTTGTAGATTCCGCCATCACCATTCAAGTACCGGTCGAACAGAAGAACGGCAAACCTCCACCCGTATACTGTAGATATTCCCAAAGCTTGACTATGTTCATCATGTTTCTACACAATGGCACGAACCGGACACTTCGAACAAAAGTCGTGATATCGGCACACGAATACACGCGCATTTGTTAGTTATTTTCTGAGTCAGTTTCTTGTGGATCGGTGGGAGGCGGTGAAAGTCCGTTCTGTACGTAGTATTATATTCTGTGACAATAGTCTCGCTGTCTTACTGTGACCGACTATTTACTTTCAGTGCCGCCTAATAGTGTCCCAGATGAGCGACACGCGCGCGGACGTGTTGAACGGCCTGCTGGTGCCGTACGCGCTCGTGATGCTCGCCGTGTTCGTGTACAGGGTGTCGCCCATGACGGAGCTCCTCCTGCTGGCCCTGCTCACCATCATCAGCTCAGTCGCACACGTATACTACGGATACAAAGTGGTGAGTAGATGATAAATAACATATGTCAATTCTGATTATGATCTCACCATTCTAATATCATTAATTTACTACTGCCTCCGTAGCCTGATGGCTTAACGTTGCACTGACAATCCGGAGGCTTGGGTTCGAATCCCAGTGGGGGTACCTGTCGGTACTCTGGTTAGTGGTATGGCCGAAAATGCATTTTCTATGTCCGCCAGGTTAGCTACCACCATTGTTCCCTAAGTTTGCGCCAAACAAGCTTTTATGATATTTTAAGGATATAATGACGATTTTTATATAGGGATAGTTGAAGAGACGGATATGTAACTTTTTATCCTGATCAATAAAATTTCTTATATGAGAAATGATCGTCATAATCGGCTTTATAATTCCTCTGTTGAACATGAACCTCCCTCATAGATCGCCACGGCAGACTTTCTACATGCAGATTTTCCATAATCGCCACGCTTGTTAGGCGGATTGGTGATCGCAGTAAAATGTTGTTACATAGGTAGATCCTGATCATCTGGAGAATTTTCCTTAGTCGCCTTTTACGAAAAAACTGGATGATATGGGATTATGTTTTTTTTTCTAAAGCCGTGACCACACAGCAAATAATGACTATGAAATGAAAATGATTTAATCCAGACCATCAGTCCATATTTTTTTAAATTAAAATTATGAATGAATGATGTCAAATTTCCAAGTTAGAATAGTATGTCAAATTTAGTATAGTATGTCAAATTAAATAATTACTATGTCCAACTGTTATTATTGACTTTATTTTACAGGTACGCGACATGTGTGACCATTTCAAAATTCGATGTTTCCATATCAAGCCAAAGATTAAAGAGTAAAGTATCTCGCTAAAAATTATATTGAACAGACATTGATACTCTTCTGTGTACGTTGATCTGAAGAAATGTTAGTCGATATTTCTTTGATAGTTGGATATTATAGTTCAGTTTAAAGTTAAGCGTTTTGGACGGTTTTTGTTTCCAGTCCGTATGGACTCATACATATCTGTATTTTTTAACATATATTTAATAATGTTACGACTGGACTGTTTAACATAATATCGGTCTGGTCGCGTTCAATTCTTAGTATATAGAGAAATAGTCAAATTGATATTATTATGTACGATTTTATACATACTAGCCAATTGAGATTCTTGCCGAATACTGTACCGTGCTGCTATATACTTGCCTAAAGTATATTTCAATTCGATATAAATAAACGTAAACAACCGCCGCCGTGGCCTAATTGGCTACACGTTTAGACGCACAATCTGGAGGTCCCGGGTTCGATTCCCAGTGGAAACACCTGTTGTTACTCAGTTTGGTTGGTGGTATTTTCTGTGTCCCTAGCTACTACCATGTTACCTGCTGCCTGCCGCCAAACAGCAGAGTTAATAGCACTGTTGTGTTCCGGTATGAAATGTGACAGAGAATGCGCCTCATTATCTTGGTGCACACGCTTTTCATCCAACGGCCTTATAGTCACTTACCATTAGGTAAGATGAAGGCCAAGCGCAAAACAATTATTAAAATAAAGATTATGGAGCATTGACTATGTCAAAGATTTGAAATCTAAGAGTGTAAAGTTAGTCTGTGTTGAGATATGTGATGCTTCTAATTGTTTACAGTTATTATTATTGGACTGAAACGAACTATAAACCAGTAAACATTGTATAGGAAATATATCGATGGTTATAACGTCATTTCATGTTACAAACATAGTCAAAATTGGAAATGTTTAAGATTCTATACTAGTACTTGATTAAAACGATAAATAGTAATTATTTCGAGATTCAATTAAAGCGATGTAATATTAGAAACCGCCTCCTAGTTCTAGAGGCTAGACATTTGGACTGCATATTCAGAAGACAGGTTCGATTCCTAACGGGGTACGGCCTCACAGCTTGTTACGTCTGGTGAGATGAAGGCCAAGTGTGAAACTGAGTAATATAAAATACTACATACTTATTTGGCAGCTTTTTATATTATTTATCATAGGATACTATCAAAAACCTTTAACAACTGTAAACGCTAAACGAATAAATTGGATAAACCAAACATGTCAAAAGTACAGCACCAAAGCGACGCCTGAATGCGAGTTTGACTGAGTTTTGTTACATTTAGTGTTGGCTCAATTATTATTTTTTTGTTATTTGTAAATCGGATTTATATTTTAGAACCATTTTTTTCAATACGTAACCATTCCAATTAGGATATTGTTAATGTTAAATGAATTCACGATGTTGATTTTAAAACGTGGTTTCTAATACTATATTTATTGGTCTAAAATGGCATCTTTTGAATGTTAAAACCACTTGCTGAACTTTAGAAAATAAAGCGGTTGGTTTTGTTTTCAGTCAGAAAATATATATATTGAGAGTACTGATGTTGTATTTTCATACAAATCTGTAAGAATTTAAACCGTTATTACAATAGCTTATTATTTCATGTATTTAATTCTTTCTAGTTTTGAAAACAATTAAAATAAGTTATTGAAAGATATTCCGTTTATGTTTAAACATTCAGCTTAACAAAATTCGGTTAGAAGAGACCTTTTTATTAGGCGTGGCTTTACAGAAAGGGTAACTCAGCTTTTGATGTTACAATGGCATATCTACAACAATAGATATTTTGACATTTTACATCCGTTCCCAAAACAACATTACAATTTGACAGAAACACTCAATACCTACTCGTAATAATATTCGAAGCGGTTTCTGCGGATATATTAGGAAAAAATAGATGACATACATCATCTACCTTATCTTACTTTTATCGACCTAGTCGAGACCTAGCCGCTTGCGATATTTGATGACTATAGCTAATCCCCATGTAAAATCCGACGGGGCCGTCTAATATGAGACGCTAATGATGATGCTAAAATGGATAATTATGTATTTAATAAACCAATATTTAGGATCATGACCTGAGTTACTCCTTCAAATACCTGTACCTGGTCTACATATAAGCTCGCGAATTCTGATTAGTTTTAGAAAATCTGTTTCGGAATCAACATCAATGACATGATTACTAGTTTAGGCTGCGATATTTTCGAAAACATTCGAATATGACCACAAAGTCACATATGTCTAGATATAAAATCTTTAAATAATATTTACCCAGTGCCAACAGCATATTTGATATATCCAGTATTTTTGGGGCTTTTACTTACATGGTTTTCTATGAATTTTGAATCTCCTTGACCTACACGGATGACAAAAAGAAATATGTAAACTAGTCATGAGGGAAAACCTCTTGTCATGTAGTGTGTAGTTTGTGATCTTGTACCAAATATTTGTTGTAGTTTTAGTGTAATTTGTAATCAAAATTAATAAGTATATCTTTGTGGTATTTTTGTAATATCGTTTAAAAAAATCTATGCGAAACTTTGATATCGATTTGTGTACTAAGTACTCAGATTGAGAAGTTTTTTTATATTCCACATATGTAACGCATGTAATGTGTGTGTTTTGAAAGTAGTTGTATTCATGCAATGTCTCAAAATTGTTATTAAATTATTATAAATGTATGTAATTAGGTACTTATTATGTATTTATTATCACTTATTATGTATTTGATAATCGAAATTATTTTCTGTACTCGTATTCCAAGTTGAAGGAAGAAAAAATAAAGGCCCTTATTTGTACTATAAATAGGACCTAGGCAACTGTTATAGTTTACAACTCAGTGTGGAACTGTAAAAATAATGTTTATGTATGAATTTTTCTACAAGTTCTGTGGCTACACCGTCGGACTGGTGATACAGAGGTCGCTGGTTCGATTTCCGACGGTATACCTGTAGTTTGGTTGTTGTTCCGTCTTTCTATGCCTTCTTTATGTCTGCCACCAAAAGGGAATCATGACAGCAACATTATGTTTCTGATCAAAACGATGTATGTACGAATGTCGAGTACCTCATTCCGGATTAGATTAAAAAGAGATATTTCAAACACGACCCGCACTTGCACACTGTGTAAAAATCAAGGAATAATGTAAAGATCCTTAAAGAAAAATACTAGAGAGCCTTAGATTGCTTGTGATTCCACAAATTGTAAATGTAGATTTAAAAAAATAAAATTCGATCGTCGGTACTACAGTGTATATATCGCTGTGGTACAAATGGTTGTAAAATCGTGTGAAGATGACATGCGGCGGGTTCTAGTCCGATGAGAATAGATAGTGAGGCATATGCTCTTGTTGTGGCACCTATCTGGTATGAGGTACAGACCCAAATTATCTAATGAGACGCAATATCATCGAACTGAAGTGTAGCGACACACCTGCTGAAAGTAAGTGGTTTAATACGCTCGCATGACACATCAGCTGAAATTACGTCGCGTTCGACGTAGCGCCGAACATTCCTCCAAGGGACTATTTCAGCAAACACGTGTTCAATGTATTTTGCACGTGCCGACTTATCTGTACCTACCTCTAGTGTGAGTTTTAACCGAAACTATCACGTTTGCGTTACGTACAGATTTGTATGAAGAATTGTGCAGCGCCTCTAGCGGCATGTTTACGAAACTGTGATTCTTCACCCAAATCTGACGTAAACACAAACGCGACAGTCTATCGGTTAAAAACCAATTTTGGCGTTTGCTGTCATGCCAACCGAATACTCATCATCATCAGCCAGGAAACGTCCGCTGCTGGACGTAGGCATCCTTCATGGTACGCCACATCGACCGGTCCCGAGTCACCTGCATCCAGCGACTCCCCGCGACTAACCAGGTCGTCGGTCCATCTAGTAGGGGGACGGCCTGGTAGACGTTTCCCGGTACGTGGTCGCCACTCGAGACCCTTTACTCCCCACCGGTTATCGGTTCTTTACCGATACCGATCCGAATACTAGGTACGACCGATAAATTCAGTCGCTGACGTATCGGCGCCGTACTTTCAGCAGGTCGCTTCAGTAATTTGGCAGGCGTTAGATGACAGAAGACAAAAAATTGTCTTGTTCCATTAATTTAGTGATTATTTCCGCTTTGTGTGCATGTTTATCAGACATAAAATGAAGGACAAGTGCTCGCCCTATTTTAAATAACGAAGGACATTTTTTGAAGTCAAATTCAAGCTTCTAGGTTAATTTATTAGTGAAATATATTTTTTACTTTGTTTACGCTCAATGTTGTACCTGTTGTATGATTATTTGTACACTTGAATGTTTGTTTTATTATGAGTTGAAGGCGATGCTGGAGCCGTAAACCAGTCGGGGTATTTAAATAAGTTTGTTTAAGAATGTGCAAAGGATGCTGGCAGCTGTAGAGTACCTCTGCCTTAACTTTTGTTTATTATTTCAATAAAATGGTATTCTCGTCGATGTCTTGTTTTTTTTAAACCTTTTCGAGCATAAATTGCATTTGGTACTTATTACGGTCAGGCCAATCACAATATTTATATGACCAGATCGATTGTCCCAATTTTTTACAATCCAATTTGATACAACATCAAACTAATAGATTATACTTATACTCCGTTTTTAGGGTACCGTACCCACAGGGTAAAAAACGGGACCCTATTACTAAGACTTGTCTGTCCGTCCGTCTGTCTGTCACCAGGCTGTATCTCATGAACCGTCATAAAATTGAAATTTTCACAGATGATTTATTTCTGTTGCCGCTATAACATCAAATACTAAAAAACAGAATAAAATAATTTTTTAGGGGGATTCCATACAACAAACGTGATTTTTTACTAGTTTTTTGTCTGCCATTAGATGGCGTCACTGCCGCGTCGTGACAGGGCGCTTACAATATACATAATTATGTAAATCGAAATGTAAAGAGTAGCTGTAACAATAAAATTGTTAAAAGTGACTTAAAATAGTTGAAATGTTCATGCATTAATTATCTTTGTAACTACGTTGGAATGCGGATTCCCCTATGCTCGCATTTGCAGCACCGTTGTTGCCCAAGCCCCCAGTTTATTTTTCAGGTCTGCAGATATTTGATGGGTTCTAGTTATAAAAAAGACGCATATTTTACATGCGGTGCATTGTATGTTTTTTTTTCTTGATTTGATGTATGAAAATACCTACATAGTAAATAAAAGTACTAACTATCCCATGATTTTCAGCAGTTCCACCTGGATGTGAATAAGTGTAAGAGTACAAGCTCCTGATACCAGTCAGATACATTTTTGATATTGGTATTGTTACTAATTCTATTTTTCTGAAGGTTTACAAGCTGGCAAATAAGTTTGAAAAACCTTGAGCTTTACGAGATTATTTATATCATTTATACAGAATATGTGTCAAATTGAGTACCTTTTTTTCCCTAAAAATAAGTTTTGAGTTGGCAAATAACTGCAGAAAACCTTATTGCAATAACTGATTTTTGCAGATTTAAACTGTCTAGTTAATATTGTTATGAAGATAAGTTTTACAAGTCCGTGTATAATGTAATGAGTAAGGTGAGTAATACTTATGTTAGGTTATTACTTTGATTCAATTTAGAACCCTAAGCATTCAATTCAAGTTTACGTATACAAAATCAGATCTAGCAAAAAACAAATCTGACTTGAAGCTGTGTTATCTCTCATAGGCTTATGAATTAGCAGTAGGAGATTATGGATAAATAAGCCACCTTGCCTCACATGATCTATAATGAAATAGTTTGAATATTTTTGTGGGAAGATGTGAAGTTATTTTCATAACAACGGGTAGGTATATACTGTATAAAAACACATAGATATCAACTCTTACAAACATATTTAGACTTTATTACAATAAAGAACAATAGAAAACTAGTTTATTCTTAACACATTGTACTAATTGTCTCATTAATTTCATCTCCAAGAGACAACAGCTTTCTCCATTGCTCAGGCGTCATACTGATGCCCTTTTTCCCTGGCAACAGTTCACCATTCTTTTCGTAGAATTCTCGTACATCTACATAGACTTTGCCTTTGAATTCTCTAACTTTGACAAGCTTTTTTCCCTGTAGCACCCACGTGGGCTCCTTGTCGTCAGTTTTAGAGCTAGTTTTAGCTTTTTTCCCTGGCGGCGGATTTCTCTAGAAAAAACAAACTATTATTAGGTTCATGCCTCAATGAAATTCCAAATACTAGAGGAATTTAGAATTTTAATTAGCCTGTCATTTTTAAATAACGATTTTTATGTGTGAATCTGTTACGCATATTCATAGTAGATCTAAATAACATGTTTTGTCTGATTTTCTTTGAGTATTCGTAATTGTATACGTCGCCACATGGTTTTTAAATGGCGGACCGAGTAGATACTAAAAATATTCTGATATATTTCCTATTGAATCGTAAATTCAAGAGATGTATGATTTGTTAAAACAACAGGCGTTACTACAGATTTCGATTATTAACAAAACAACAGTAAAACTTACGTCGACAGGGCCATCGTCGCTGTCGCTGCTACTACTCGATGCTTGTTTCTTATTTTTTGGCATCTTCCTAATATTTCACAGCCTTTCTTAGAATAATCAAAAATATTATTAGATTACTATTTAATTTAGTTTAAATAGTTCTCAAATTACAAATCTACCACAAATACAGACCGAGACCGGCAATAAAAGTTTTATAACTGAAATGACAATGACAGTTGACACTAGTGACAACTCAACCTGTACGTTCTGAAACGAGAATGATATTGTTTAATCGATTTGTAGATATCGATGCCTTCATAATTAAGAAATTAAATACTCCGTTTTTAGCAATGGCTATTTTATGATTTATATTTCGATTTCTACTATTACTATCATCATCATAGCCATACAAAAGATCTAAAGAAGAGGTAATAAACTTACGGATCGTCTGATTGATGAGACGTATGATTTATGAATCGAAGTCATAAATTGCAGGCTCCAAAGGAATGAAAAACCTCCTCCGTTGTCTACCGACTGATTCGGTCCCGGGATGTCCACCTTGCTACCATGGTACCTTAGTCTGTCGCCAAACAACAGTGTTAATAGCACTTTTGTGTATCGGCATGAAAGGTAGCAGAGACAGACAGGTATCTTCACTTTCCATGAGGTGAGATTAAGGCCAAGAATATTTTAAACAATTGCTGTTTGTTTAGTTTGAATTCTTCTGTTTTCCTTAATTACCAATAAGGAAGATACTTAATCAGAAATAACGCAACAATATAAATTTAATAGACAATAGTCTAATAAAATATTACAGCTCGAAATTAACAATGATATGCTTTGCTTACTTCATGAACAAGAATGTGACTTCTGCAAGCAAGGACGCCAGGATGGGTAGGTATTGTTGTTAAACTGACCACCAACGACGACAAATCATATTTGCATATTTCTTTACAAATTTTGGTGCTATATATCTTCCTAGTGGAAACAAAAGTTTTTATTCTTTTGTTGTGTACGCTGGTCAAAATAACGTCGCAGAGTTTGGTTTTTCTGCAGGGCCGTGTTCAGGATTCTTGATGGTTTTTTGATGATTTCTAAAAAAACAAAGCTAGACAGAGAAACTGTTTAAAAGCCTGTATTGAGATTATTTAAATTGTTTACTTTACAATCATCGGAGATACAAGATGGTAATTATATTTTGGCACACATTTGTGATTGAGACCACCGTTTAAAATTATTTTATACTTTTCAGTGCAGAAAGTGATTCATTTTTGTGAAGAATTTTTTTTTACGCAAAACTGTGCGGCAATAGAATGTACATACAAATGTAGCTCAGCCTTTTCATAGTGATACAACTTTTCGACCAATCAATGGGTACTTTGGGCAAAAATGACATTACATTTGTCAGTTTATTACGAATTTTTTATGTGGGCCCATATCCAACATTCCAAATTTCAAGCTAATTGCATTAGTAGTTGCTGACATAATCAGCTGTGACAGATGGACAGACGGATGGACGGACAGACAAACATCAGAGAAGCTCATGAATCAATTAAAAAACAGAATACAGCATATATCAATGTTTACGTACGCATTGTAAGTAAGAGCTTTGTTTACATTTGCTGACAAGGGCATAATTGTAGTACTTGAACGGCCCCTTAGGTGATGTCCAAGTAGCAAGAATCAGCATACACAAGAACAGGGAGCAAATAAATTATCCAAGATAATTCTTTTACAACAAAAACGATTGCAATGTTCGCTAATCTTCTGCTAGATTTGTGACGTAGGGTAAGTGCATTGAATACAACAACGGCTACCACAATGTTGTTGGTATTCACGCGACTGCACGGTTCGTTGAGTATTTGAGTATTTACATAATAATACTTGATATAATCGAATTAACATAGCTTCGGTTTGTAGGTCATAACAGCGGACAAGCGAACTATTCAAATTATTAGTCACATAATAATAATGGATAAATGAATGTTTAACCAACTGAACGTGAAAACAGTTGTACGTTGTATTCTGCAGTTGAGTGCACACGCTGATACTCGTGAAATTATACTATTCATAGTTTATTACTAACATATGTTCGAGTCTGTCACTTCTGTCTTGTTTGTTAGTGATTAACAGATACGTTAGATTTCCTTGAGACTGTTTATTACTCGCTTCTTTATTCTTTAAATTGCGGAAGCTGAACACCGAGTTCTCCACACGACGGAGTTTCGGAAAACAGTAAACATTTTGTATGTTCAGAAGTTTGAACAATATCCTCTCCTAATTTCTGTGCATTATTTAAATATTGATGGTTACTACGCCCGTTTCGAAATGGTCAAAACGGACATCTTTCCGTTTTTATGTCGCGCTGTCGAAATCATCTATTGCCTCTGTCGTTTTCGAAACTATAAGTGGCTAATAGGCAAAGAGCAAATAAGTAGAAAAATACCACATTGGCGTGCGTATCAAGCCCGTATGTCCTGTTGTTGCGAAATGCGTCGTGTTTGACGTCTAACACAGGCATTATAGTTCCGTTTCACTGTCGTTTGTCGTTGACTCGTCACTCCATTGTAAATTGTAGTCTGTAAAGCCATAATAACCTGCAAGGTCGCGGCATGGCTTGCTGTAGTGGGGGACGGCATGTCATGACGCCTGCACTTCATATAGTTTTACAGCCGGTGGCAGACTACCGCGGACTATCGCAGATTTCAGTTTAATGCCCATCTCCGACCCGCGACATACGACGACTCTTATAACTCATATCTTGAGTTTTGTAGAGTTCGATTTAATTAAAACGAAACTTACGAATCAGCAGATGTTAGTGTCCTCGATAAACTTTCTCAGGAAAAGTGGTCCTTTTAAGTAAGTTTTCAAATTCGACTGTGATCGTATCGAAATATTTCTCGTTCCTCAAATATAGGCGTGTTTGTTCAGCTGTACGTGTAGGACGATCCGTAACGAATTACGCAAGTGAATCACCCTGAGCGGGTGACGAGGTGGGCACTGTGTGAGGGGTGCTCAGTCTTGGAACGACTCCGCGACTAGGACGTCCTGAAGAGTCCTGGTCATTGACGAAATGATGCCACCACGTGTAGGACTAACTAAGAGATGATTTGAACTTGTAAGAAGTTTAAGAGGATTAAACAAGTGATTTAAGCTGATATTATGAAACCACATGGGATTATCGCTGTTGTATTTTGTTTCACAATTGCTCATGGTAAGTATCTACTGCTTTTCTAATTCAGTTCAAAATATTTTTTGATAGATAGCAATTCGCGGGTAAGATTTAGCATAAGTTAATTTTTTGAGCGTCTAAAGACAATGCTACTAAATCTTACCCGCCAAATGATAACCGTCATTCGAATAAGTTTACACCACCGTATAGACTTTTTAATGATTGACTTATTGTCATTGATATCCAAACATTTTATATGCCAACTCCATTATATTTCCCTCAATATTTAGACTGTAATAACTCTACCACGAAAGTTGGCAACATGATAGTTATATAATATACAGATGTGGTAATATTTCCACCCCCGACTCTACCAAAAGATATACACTTATCATCACCTTTGCCCTTGAACATAAGGTATATATTTGCCTTTAACACTCCTTACATAATTTGTGACATACGGAGTAGCGACGTTTCAGTAACTTAGCATGTATGATGTATTGTTTATAAACAGAACAGAAGTTTATATTTGTGGTAACGAATAAAAGTTGATACGTGGTTTTAGTGACTTGGTGCCATACACAGATACGTCACGCGTAGTATAGAGTAACTACCCTATACAGCAGCGGTTCTCAAACTTTTTAGGACACGGAACACTAAATGAAACTGTATATTAAGACGGTTCCATGTGCCAGGCACATCTGAATCCCGAGATTTGTGCACGTTCAAAATTACGCGTGTTGATGACATTATATTGGAAAAGCCAGCCAGGTCAGTGCCAATCGTGTATCCCTACGCGATTCATAATACAAGATGCGGTACAATTAAATCTTGTGAACTTAAATTTCGTGACTTTCATCATATTTTCACCGACTTCGTGATCACGAATTCCTGGTTACACGCCTGGACCATAATGTAATGCTTGGGCAAAAAAATCCGGAAGACCCGGATTCGAGTCTCAATGGGTACCGGTATTTGGTTTGGTGGACGGTAGGGCCGTTTTCTATGTTCGCATGAAAATCTACCTCCATGTGACCCAAGTCTGCTGCCGAACAAAAGTGCTAACAGCACTATTGTGTTCCAGTATGAAAATTATTTGGGTGTGTATACACTTCCCATACAACATTATCATCACTTTTAAAAAGTTTCCACTAGCTTTTGCACACGGCTTCATCTGAGTAGACTTCATCTTCATCAGCCGGGAAACGTCGACCGGTCCCGAGCCACCTGCATCCAGCGACTCCCTGCGACTCTAACCAGTTCGTCGGTCCATCTAGTAGGGGGACGGCCTAGTAGACGTTTCCCGGTACGTGGACGCCACTCGAGAACCTTTACTTTACTCCCCATCGGTTATCGGTTCTTCGAGCGATGTGGCTTGCCCATTGCCACTTCAGCTCACTGACTCGTCGAGTTATGTCGGTGACCTTCGTTCGTCTACGGATTTCCTCATTCCGGACCTTATCACGTAGAGAAATTCTGAGTAGACTTAATGCGTAAAATATTCTACGAGAATAACTTATTTGATAGGGATTAAAACTAGCCTTTTCTGGCTCTTCAGCTGTTCCTATACAAAAATCAAGTAATTATGACTTTGTGTTGCGATATAAAGGAAGGCCAGAGTATGACCAGAGACTTCACAGAATCACTACTTCTAACCTGCTGTTCATGAGAGGATTTTCCATAATAGACACGTTTTTCATGTTACTTATATAATAGAATTCCATTTACGAATAGCGGAAGATTTCATACTCAAAACATTCATAAGATCAAAAGTAGATTACGTACAATCAACACGAAATTCGAGTATGCGTAATACGGCGGTTGATACAAAATTATTACCTGCTGGACTTATGTAACTCTTACTTAATATCTAAGCAGTCGTGTGTAAAATATCACATTCAAGCTCACTATGTAATGGCAACAGTTCGTTGAACGCTATGATCTTGATATAATTATGCAATTATGTCAAATATAAAGGTAATAGAGAATTATCTCGCAACAGAACAACCCACTCGCCATGAACTGTTTCATTATCTCTTCAATAATACTTGATTATTTCTCTGGGAAAAATAATAATCAATGTTAATTTTTTCAATGATTCACGATAATTATATCTGCCTTGGAAACAGGAAAAACCATGGCATGACAGGCGTATTGTAAACTAATCATGATAGTATAGATTTGAATTTAATTTTTCCTCAAAAACCAAGTATAATTTGCAAATGAAATAGTATAAGTATAGTTTTCAACAAAAAAATGAAATGTACAACATTTTTGAAACGTCTAACAGACCGTCCCCCTACTAGGTGGACCGACGACCTGGCTAAGGTTGCGGGTAGTCGCTGGATGCAGGTGGCTCGGGACCGGTCGATGTGGCGTACCATGAAGGAGACCTATGTTCAGCAGTGAACGTTTCCTGGCTGATGATGATGATGACAACAGGTTTTATACTGTATAGATAATGTCGTATTGTGCTCTATTAAGTTTGTTTGGTCACTTTATTTATAGAAGAATAGGATAATCTCGAAATACACAATGAAATACAATTATGATGTGAGAGCGTCGAATAAGGGCGCCTATTGACAATTTCGCTCTACTGTACCTATCAAGGGCTAAGGGCCGGTGGTCATTGAACCTTACTACCTATAGACCGGAAAAAGCAAACAAAATTTGGAGAAAAAAATAGTCAAAAATCACCCAGTCACGCTCAATTGACTTTTGAGATCAAAATTTATCTAAAGAAACTTTCCCAATACCCGTTCTATTACCTACTATCATCCTCATCATCAGGCAGGCAGGAAACGTCCACCGCTGGACTGAGGCCTCCTCCTAGGCCACATTGACCGATTCCGACCTTTACCAGGTCGTCGGTTCATCTAGTAGGGAGACGGCCCATTACACGTTTTCCGGTACGTGGTCGCTGGTTATCCGTTCTTCGAGCGATGTGGCCCTGCCCATTGCCACTTTCGCTCACTGACTCGTCGAGCTATATCGGTCACTTTAGTTCTTGTTATATATTTATTTTACAAGTTAACGAAAAGTAAATTCTAAAAATCCGACTGCGTTTAGCGCTATGTATATTTTTGTCAAACATTTATAGAACTTTTGATACCGTACTCGATAGGTTTTGAAATGAAAAGAATTTTCATGCCTTGTAATTTGGTGCCAAAGCTCCGCCATTTTGATTTCCAATAATTTTAATATAGATTATGGCACGCTAGTGTTTAAGCCGAATATAACCACGTATAATTTATTAAAATCAGTTTAGCCGTTTAGTAGTTACGAGGGAACATAGAGTCGGACATACACGTAGGTCAAACACAACAGAAACAAGAAAAGACAATCACTTCCAAATTAAGGTTTAATTCCACTCTGCGCTTATCGATCCTCATCCAAATTCTTCCACCAATCACTTGGTTTTCTTCTGAGTATCAGCTTTATGTGCAGCTAGCAAAGCCTCCCTGACTTGGCTGGCAGTGGCGCCCTTCGGCAGACACACCCTGTGGACATTGTCCGCCGGCAGCTTGCTGTCAGGACAGCTGGTCAGTGAGAGAGCTCCTGGCGCTGATTGAACTGAGCTGATGATGGTCATCGTCAGGGAAATCAGGAGAATCGCACGCAGGAGACTCATCTGAAATGTTATATTAACATGTACACTCGAGTACAAAAATATGTATACACTTTTCAACCGACTTCAAAATAGGAGGAGGTTCTCAATTCGGCTGTATGTTTTTTTGTATGTATGGTACGCGATAGCTCCACCAATAATGATTCGATTTTATGTTGTTTGTTTGTTTGATAGATCATAAGTGGTTCCATATGCAATTTTTTACGAAATTGATTTAGTACTTTTTTATAAAATCAACAATAACTAAATATATACCTAGATTCTACCCCTCAGAGTGAACATTTTAGGGTATGAATGCTGTAGATTTTTAGGGCTGATGAAGTCGGTTTCTTGGGTCATTTTGAACGCGTTAATTATGTACCATGTCGTATTTACCCTTTCTTGTACCTATGCAGTGTCTTGAGGGAAATGTCAATTAAAGGTGAATATGTCATGGCACTCGAGTACAAAAATATGTATCCAGTTTGGAACCATGTCACATTCAACTTTTATTGACATTTCCTTCAACACAGTACATAGTAACAAGCAAGAGTGAGTGTGACATGGTTCAAAAGTGGATACATATTTTTTTACTCGAGTGTACACATGTCCCCCAAAATGGCTCTTCCAAACAGTAAAAGAGTTTATTGGCAGACGTCATCATCATCATAGGCTGCACAAGGCCACAGCTGGACATAAGCCTACCACTTAGACCTGGGAATTGTGTATCACCACGCTTGGTAGGTAGTGATCGCAGTTAGATGTAATGCATGCATATATACTGCTGTTAATCTGATTTTTCAATTAGTAGCGACTTATTACGACACCAAAAATACTCCATAGGTTGTATTCTAAAGCCGCGAATACACGGTTAGCAGATTGCAGCATTTGTACATTCTTTTGTATCATCATCATCAGCTGTTTATTAACGGGATTTTCATGAGGTTTTTTCTTAAATCTCCATTCTTGATTGGATGACTTCTGTTTTATTTGTAACAATAGTAATCGAATAGCACTCTTAATATTGTCTTTAACTAAAGTATATTTCAGTTGTTAATATTTAGTTTAATAGCTCTTTGTACGGTCGAGGAAATTTAACAGTTTAGCTTTAAGACACCACAAAAACAGAGTCATAGAAATCTCATGTCACCTTGTAAGTGGAATGTCACCTGGCATCAGACATTTGATCCCGTGACTGTATTACACTGCAAAATTAAAGAGTCACGAAACTGCTAAACAGTTTATCTCTTTGACCGTACTACTATAGGTTCAATATTGTTTTTGATAATTTTTTGGAATTGTATCTGCTATGATATTGTATCTGGTCTCGAAGACCTTCTCTGCTTACGAATTAGCAAGTACTGATCAAGCTTCACTGTCGTTCAAACACTCGAAGGTGGCATAAAAGAAAAAGAAACCGGGGTGCAGTTCACTAAGGGCCAACATATTTATAACCTCACGGATTACGTAGGCCTTTGCTGACGATAGCTCTAGTTTCCTAGACAACAATGATCAATATTGAATGACGTCAGCAAATAAATCAGTGAGACGTGTTTGTTTTCGACACGGAGGATGTTTTCGTCAGTGAATTTTACCTCAGTAGTCCAGATAGTCTTTTGCATAAACGCATTCATTAAGAGACGCTTTTAAAATGCTTATACACAAAATTAAACTTTTACTTTATAGCGAGCGGCCCGCCCCGGCTTCGTACGAGTGGACATTTATTTTGGCAAAAACGTAGAGTAAATATAACTCTTTCTAGATCATTACAGAAATTTTCAAAACTTTCCAGAAGTTCTCATGTGAACTTTTTCACTCATGTGAAGTTCACATGAGTTAGACAAGGACATATATATATATATATATATATATATTTCACATTTTTTCTACCCATAACCACCCATTGCAACCAAACTCCCTTACTTTCATCAAGAGACCAAGGGGTATTCACTACTCCAACGGGAAGTTAATCGGAGTTGGTGGTGATAGAGAAAACCATGTCTTAACGTACTAACATTAGCTTTATATATATGTAAGATTTGTTTACGAGTAACCAGAACAACAATACAAAGATAGGCCAAATGTAAATATGCCATTTGTTTTGAAGGAAACAGCACAAAGGATTCGAAACACCTTGACATGTTATTGCAAGCGACTTGTCGCATATTTTAAACATACTCAATGTAACACTGGTACAAAATACAACTTTTGGTAGATCTTTGCACTTTCTTCAATCGTGTAACGCGTCTTCAGGGCTCGGCGTTTTACCATTCACAGTAAGATCGTGAGTTACCAATTGGTTTAATTGACCACTACATTTGGTATATAATCCAAGGTGTCATATCACTCACTTTGTTCACGACTCGCCGCTTGTAGCCGAACGCTTCGAAAGTGACTTCTCCGCGTGGGACCCGAATGGCCACTGACTAAAACAAACATATTAAATACATATAAATTGCAACTTTCCAACTGGTTTAGCATCTGGCTCGGCCATGACCTTTCACCTTCTATAGACCAAATATATACTTGACATAGTTTCATATCTCTGTCACATTTGTGATTGTGATCTTATACGCGGTGGTTTTTTGATAACATGCATGTATTATGCAATGTTACGCCAGGCGAGTTGTAAAACTACAGGTTTGGTGGTCGAATACGAACTCTCTCGACTAAACGTGAGGCGCGAGGCGTGACGCGCTGCATTGGCCGCCTCAGAAAACTGCAACTCTGTTTCAAGTTGCATTTGTTTGTATAACATATTTTGCTAAGTATGCTTGATTTTTTACTCAGACTTTGAGAAGATAAAATCTTCTGAGTCTCATACTGGATAGTCAACAGTACACTAGAACAATTAATCTGGAAGTCCCGGGTTTGATTCCCATAGGGGTACCTATCGATACTGGGTTTAGTTGGTGGTAGGTTTTTTATATGTCTTCCTGGCTATTAACTGCCATGTTGCCTATGTCCATCACCAAATAGCAGTGTTAATAGCACTGAATGAATGAATCCGGTATGAAAGAAAGCAGAGGCAGCGTCTCATATCAGGTTGAGGCTCTTGGGTGCGCTTGCCATCTGAGATGAAGGTGCAAAACCTGTTATACAGTTTAAAAAAAACTCGTATTATTATTTGAGAAATATGTTGTTGTACCTAACAAAAACAACATTATAATAGCAAACGTGTATTCTATGCATAAGCAGGTGTCCATCAGTGGACGCTTGCATCTAGTATTGTTTGCGTAACAATGCGGAATTCAGGAATGCATTTGGTCATTAGCGAACTCAGCTGCTTAGCTTTGTTGTGTCAAATGAGAAAGATTATGACAACACAAGAAAATTATTCATAAAAGAATTTGGTTCCGTCATATGTCTTGCTGCAGACAGTCTCGGCGATAGGTTTCATAATAGCTACCGCATCTTAAAACAAATAAAACGAAACGCTAAAAACAAATTGCCAACTATTATGTTCAGCGAGTATCAATTACACAAACTTACAAAACGAAAGCTAGTCGTGTCCAAACTGGCGTACTTACTTACACTGTTAAGTAACGTGGAAACTGGAAGCATGCCAATTTGTACGAGTAAGCAATCGAATTAGTGACGTGTCGACATACATACTGAGTTTGAATTTTATCTGCTGGAAACCTATTTGTTTTATCTCTAAATCTTAATTTGCGAACTTATTTTATGACTCAAGATGCTCTACATCAGTGGCTCCCAACAAATTTCGACCAAATACCATGATTGTTCTGTTGTTAGCAATTTGTTAGCGTTGTCAATATGAAAATATACTTTAATCAATGTTTAAATTATTTATTAGGGACATCAACAACAATATATACAACTAGACATAGTTTCGTTTCACGCTATCCTACAAAACCATTTATCCATCGCATTGATGGATGCAAAACGTTCATTCAATTCCGCGTGTTAAAAGTTCATATTCTAAAAATAGCTTAACGTCGTCGTTGAGCTGCTTTACATAAACGAGCTGTTTACTAAAACAGCTGGTGGTTATGGAAAGCAGCTTATTAAGCAATCCAACTGTGACATACATATACACAAACATTTACAAAATCAAATTCTAATAAAAAACTAGTTCTTCAATTGCCAATAAAAAAATTATACTGCCTACCTATTTGTTTTAATTTTATAGTATTATTATTTAATAGTAGTATTTCTATTAATAATTTAAAGTACTTCTACAGATGATAGTAATTGGCTTTTATGTGTTGTTATGAAGTGTGTTCACTGTATTCCTTTTATTGGCAACTTTTAATTTGCATTATTCTGGCCACTACCGAGGTTCTCACGTACCACAGGTTGGGAACTACTGGTGAACTACTGCTCTACATCGATTTTCCAATGAATGGCTTAATATATTGCGGCCTATCATTCATTATCACAATCATCAACAGCGAGAATATGTCTACTACTTAAAATTAATTATTAAATTCAGTCAATTATTACATGACATCGGTGTGACAAAACAGCAACAACATTTCATGTGATTTTATGTGTGAGTGAGTTTTGTTTGGTCGACTGCCACACCTCAAATGATTACAGCAATAGACAAAGGAATTGATTTTGATTAGATCATTGATTACAACTAAATATCATTCGGTATCAAGTCTCGGTTTCAACACTCGGTTATAACATAGCAAGCGTCTAATAGAGGCTTCTGGGTGAGCACACTTTTCATCCAAAGAACTTACCGTTCCCATCAGATGAGATGAAGGCCTATTGTACACTGACAAAAATGACTAGATTGTAGATATTTTTTATGTATTTCTTATTAAATAACAAGTGATTCCTTCACCAGAATCATCAGCACAATGCCGTGGACACGAGTCCTTGACCTTCGCTCGGTGGTCAGGAGTCAGTCCAGAACGAGCGACTCCGGTCTTCGTCTATTCAGCCAGTGGAGACGAGGAGTCCCTTGCCGGAGCCTGCATGGCCAGGTGCCAGGAGTTGGAAGACTGCGCTGCCGTCGTCGTGGCGTACGGCAAGGGGAACTGTCAAGGGATTGCCGCGTCGCGGAATGAGCGGCTGACAAGTGACAACGACGTCGCTTACTTCAAGAAGATTTGCTTGGAACGTGTGTAGGCTTCACATTGTTTATAAATATGTTCATAATTAACAGCTTATAATATATGTCCCCACTACAGGGGCTCAGGCCTACTCTCATACAGAAAGGCCACCACGGGTGTCCCAGTGCGGATTGGTAGAGTTTACACACACCTTTGAATTTCTTATCAGGAATGTCCAGGTTTCCCCACGATGTTTTCCTTCGTCGAAAAGTCATAGGTAATGATTTTTACATTCGTACATAAATTCCAAATAACAAATTGGAACTTATTTGTACGAGCCAGGATGGGATCCAGACCTCGATTGTTCAAGGAGCGTCAGCTCTACCCAACTGAGCTACCATTTTTTCTACCACGACTTTTTTAATGTTATTTAAGTCCAATACATATAGTATTGGACTTCACGCTTTTGCAAACAAAATCCTTGCACCTAAGCTCCTACGTGATAAAACTCGGGATGAAGAAATTCGTAGACGAACAACGGTGCTCGACTCGTCGAGAGTCGTGAGCTGAAGTGAAGCGAAATGGCATGCCAGATCGCTCGAAGAACGTGCCTTCCCCCTACTAGATGCAGCGATGACCTGGGACGACCATGGAGAAAAACGTAGTCTACGTTCAGCAGTGGAGTTTCCTGGCTGATGATGATGATGACTCGTAGCTACTAAATCAGACGTTCCGATTCAATTTAGTCTCATTAGTTCACCACTGTGACTGATGTTCACCTGTGAGTGTCCCGACTGATGATGATACTCGTATTCCTCAGTGCCGCAGACCTGCAACCAGAGATGGTGGACCCTGGAGATCACACCTGGGTACCACCTGCACTCCGACGGTCCAGACCTGAAGGTGGTCCTGAACTCCACTATTCAGGAGTGCTACGGGGCCGTTCTTGATCCCAACGGGAACATACGTTACAGGTAAATTATTCAGAGATCGTCAATTTATAGTAAAGAGTCAAGCCTTAGTGTCTATAGTTTCTTTTCCGTTACTAATCTGACATATAAGCAATTTTGCTAAACCCATAAATTTTCAAATTTTAATATTTTTGAGATATCGAATAAACCTAGTTATGCGGTAGGGAAAATGATCAAAGGAAATTATGTGTGTCGTTGATGTCTTTTATACGGTGGGAAAAGATCGACCAATTTTTTACATTTTAAAAACGGTCTCACCTGATAGTTACTCCAAAGATGATAATCTAATGTAATAAACATCATCATCATCCCTTTTCACAACTATACTGCAACTGCACGAGTCTTGATGAAAAGAGATGTTTCAAATTCGGCCTGCATTTGTACACTATTTAAAAAATAAAGTTATAATTTAAATATGTATAGAAAAATACTAGAGGTTTTTTTTGCATTTTTGCAATTTAAGTGTACAAAATTATTCATTACTAAGTGACAGCGTCAAATGTCATTTTATTGACGCCATCTTTGTTTTCAATGTTACGTCTTACCTGTTTCGTGCGTCTTATATGTTTTTGTACAAATAAACTAAACCAAAATATATAAAAATGGGAACTGAATCCCTTTTATTTGATAATGGCCTTTTAAAATTATAAGTGTACAACATCAGGCCTTGGCTCCATACATTCGCGGAACATGTCATTTGGCACGCACATGGTTTATGACATGAAAATGAACGAAGGAACTTAGGATCAGTCATTGGCAAAGAACTGCTTATGCCAGGCCAATAAGAAACTCTAAATGTTTTCACCTCCTCTGTGACACCCCTACATTAGATACAGCATTAGTTCTATTTTATTCTGGATTTTCATTTATTATTTACAAGTTATGTCGTCTTTTTTCTTGTCATGGAAGCTTGCAAGACTTATATAGAAAGTATAAAGAAACCTCTACAATTAAGATTGTATTATTTATCAAAAAAAGAGATGAATTTACCACCATTCATTGTATATGAAAACGAAACTATAATCTACCGGCGCTCATGATTTCTAATTAGTATATACGAGGGGCATACCGAAAAGATCGGTAATCGAGTACTTTCGATTTAATTAGATTAAAAACTCTTTTTGATGAATAAACACTGGTTAGTTGAAAATCGAATACAATTGACAGAATTAAAAAATTTTTTTTTTTTAAAGAACAATATCAGTTTGAAATTGATAGGTCGATAAAAAAATGGAGCTTACAAGAGAAAGTTTCCGTGCCATAATTTTTTACAACTTTCGACGAGGATTATCTCAGGGACAATGTCTCGCTGAGCTTATATCTATATTCAAGAGTGAAGCGCCTAGCCAGACGACAATATATCGCTGGTATTCTGAATTCCGGCGTGGACGTGCTTCTCTTGGCACCGTACCTTCCACAGGCCGGCCAAAAACAGCGGTTACACCAGAAAATGTCGCTGTTGTGCGCCGAATGATACAGGATGACCGACATATTACATATGAGCAGATTCGGGCTACTTTAGGGATAGGTATGACTGCGATACAAACTGTTTTACATGGTGAACTGGGAGTGAGAAAGCTAGTTTCCCGCTGGGTGCCCCATAATTTGTCCGAAGAGCAAAAGGCGGCTCGTGTCAATTGGTGCCGGTCTACTCTGCAACGCTTCAACGGAGGAAAGTCAAAAGCAGTTTATAACATTGTCTCTGGTGATGAATCATGGATCTATTCATATGAGCCAGAAAGAAAGCATCAGTCGGCTGTCTGGGTCTTCGCAGGTGAGATCAAGCCAACAAAAGTTGTCCGCTCTCGCAGCGTATCGAAGAAAATGGTCGCTTCGTTTGTCGCGAAAACAGGACATGTAGTCACAGTTCCCTTAGAGGAACGGAGAACGGTTACCGCTGATTGGTATACAACGGTTTGTTTGCCACAGATGATATCCGAACTCCGTAGAGGTAACCCGAAACGACGCATAATCCTCCATCACGATAATGCGAGCTCTCACACCGCTCAGAAAACAAGCGAGTTTTTGAAGCAGGAAAACGTTGAATTAATGGATCATCCTCCATACAGCCCTGATCTGAGTCCCAATGATTACTTTACATTCCCTAGAATCAAAGATTTATTGCGTGGTCAGCGGTTTCAAGGTCCAGAAGAAGCAGTGGAAGCATACAAATCGACGATTTTGACCATGTCAACTTCGGACTGGAATTGCTGCTATAATAATTGGTTCGAACGAATGCAAAAGTGCATTAACTGCAACGGAGAATACTTCGAAAAGCAATAAAAATAAATTTAGTTATTTCCTGTATGTATTGTTTTATATTCCCGATCATTTCGGTATGCCCCTCGTATCTATAGTATAATCTTAGGCAACATAGGGGTGAAAGTATGCAGTCGTTAGTATGAGATTGGTGTTAGAGTTTAACACACACACGTACGTTGTCAATCGATGTTAGTATAGTTCGTTGGCCTAGTGTCGGTACACCCGAACGGTATACGAAGCTATTGTAAAATATACTATTACATAATGCATATTGTTTAATTTATTCAATAAATAATTCCACCTAAAATGACTCAAAACTTTTTCTCATCCGCCACCACAAAGTCACAACAGCACTGCAGTGCTGTTGTTCAATATAAAATGACAAATCCACCAGTGGGTGTACTGTATACCAGTAGTGGACTCAGTACACGATCTTCTGGTTGTAGGATTATTTTAGTAGTAAAAGTAACAGTGATTTAGTAAACGAGTGAGTGTGATAACTGAGTGGTCCTAAAATAAATTATTTACATTAAAATAAAAACTTTTCAACTTATTGTTTCAATGGTGATGATTCCGATAGCTGTCGATCTTCCCTTTAGTACACTCGAGTACAAAAATATGCATCCACTTTCGAACCATATCATACTCACTCTTGCTTGTTCCTATGTAGCGTGTTGAGTGAAATGTCAATTAAAGGTGAATATGACATGGTTCAAAAGTAGATACATATTTTTGTACTCGAGTGTACATATGTTGTGACGTCACGATCTGCTTTGACAAATTTCATGTAAACGCTAATATTTTTTCTCGTGACAACGTTACATTGAGAGTCCTCCGGGTGGAAGTGTGCTCCTAGCAAACTCTCGCTGAAAAATTACATCGAATTATAATAATAATAATAAAAATTCTTTATTTCAGATATACATCTATCCATACAATAAAAATAAAATAAAATATAAAAAGACGTGTAGCACTCGGGGACTGCCGCGATAAAGCTATTGCATAGCATTTTGTATCAACTTATGCAATTATAATTATTTAAGAAAGTTTTAATAAGAAAAGTTTTTATGTCACGAACATAAATATCCCCACCACAAAAATGGAAATTAAATTACAAACAGGAAAACAAAATTAAATCAATATTTAGCTAACATAACGGATTTGCTTTGCTTTATCAAATTACATACTTTTATACTTAATAAATTATAAAACAGTAATACGTCTAATCGCACGCACACAACGCCGTGTCGAAGACTGCCGAACTGAAACGACGTTAGACGATGCACGGCCTTCAAGCCACACTCCGTGCCCGTCGGAGTGGGGAGCGTGAGGTTTTTTCGTTACGGAATTTCTCGATTCGGTCCCCGCGCTCAAGGCCCGCGATAGAAGCTATGCAATAGCTTAAAAATAAAATACTATTTACTAAAAAAAAAAATAAGAGAAACATGCTTCTCTAATGCTTATATTGTCATATTACTTATTTCTTATTTGCGTTCTGGTGAACACCAAGCCAGTATGTGAAAATGTGGCTGGACATATACTCACCAACGGCCACCAATATTTCGTTTTTGGAGCTCCGCACACTCTCCCAGAACGAGGCAATACGGGTCCTCATTAAGCGAAGAAGTCGGGCACACCCGCCTCGGCGAACATACTCGACGCACTACAGTATCGAGGCAGTTTCATAAGGATGCGATATGCGTCATTATATTGCACCCTTATCGTACAATATGGGGCTCCCTTAAATTTCACCCAGAGCTGGCAGGTATAGAAACATTGGCAGAACGCCCTGAATAATAATAACTTTTTTGTTGTGTCCAGGTCAGCACAGTGGATAGGGTCCCAAGGTACTCTGAACCCGGACCTCATCGGCACCTCGGACCGGACCATCGGGAACTGCGTCTTGAACGCTGAGGACAAGTTCACCGAGCCAGAGTCCTACAGAGTGTCCAACTACTACACGTTCTATATAGAGAACCAGTGTAAACATGACTGTGAGTTAATTCAGTTATTATCTAGGAAATAGGGCACTTTACTAAAAAGATACGAAGACCGATTGCGAACCGCTTACAAGCTTCACCTCGGATTCATACAATCTGTACCCAATCCGAAAACTATCCGAAGCATAAACGAAACCTAACGAAACAAAGTTCGTGGTCGTTGTTTCGTTTCGTTTTTGTTTCGGATTGCTTGGGTGCGAATTATATGAATACGAAATTTGAATTGTAAACGGATTTTGGTCGGTCGTAATTCATTCATCAAAACAAATGCCCAATTGCTTCTATGGCCTCAGTAATTTTTCTGGAATTGTCGGTAAAAAGTGTCGATCTGACTAAAAGTCTCATACATTAAAGCTTCCGCGTATAGGGGGTATGATGGGTTTGCACTTGGCCTTCATCTTACCTAAAGCACAACATACACAAAACTTACTCTACCATTATCTGAAGAAACATACATAATACTTACAATTAAGTAAATACTAAAATAGCGTGATGCGTATACATAGGTACTTATACGCCACTCGTATGTGTCTAGAACACGTACCGCAGTAATGACAGGCAAAATTAGGCATTATTATAATAATGCCCAATTACAGTGTAATATATAATTTACAAAGCATATATGATTGCAGATCCAAAGAAAATCGACAGATGTTCCTACGAGGAATACTACAACCAAACATTGAAACACGTCGAGCTTACTATTAAAAATTATACAAAGGATGAGGTAAGAAAACTTATCACAAATATGTAAATCTATGAGTGGTTAGTGGCATTATACAAGCTAAAATTTTTGCGTATGAATTCCCGCAAAGAGATGAATTTGTTTCGGTACTATACCGGTATAGTACCGATATTTCGGTGTTTCGGAATCCGAGCCATTTGCATCCAGCGACTCCCCGCGACCTTTATTAGGTCATCGGTTCATATAGTAGTACACCGGTCCACTTTTCCCGGTACTTGAAAACTTTACTCCCCATCGGTTATCTGTTCTTCTAGCGATGTTATCTGCCCATTGCCTCAGAGAAATTCGGAAAATGTGGTCCTTTACTTTGGGCCGAATAAAAAAGCTCAAAGTGACTAAAAATGACATATTAACAATTAAACCAAACCAATACATTCGATGGTACTAACAACTATTAAAGCTAAAACATACCGGGACTACAAGGGCTAGAATATCGTATTGTATGTATATTGTTTATATTATTATGAGTATTAATATTTAAATAAGCGACACATCCGTTCGCTTCGCATGCTCATCGCCATCCCAGGGTCCGACTGTTCACCATCGCTGCGGTCTGTGCTGCAGCACACGATGAGTTCGGTTCCCACTTGACAAGCGCAATACTACATAAATTATTATTATTTTGTGTTTTATTTTCTTTTGTTATGTTTTACTGTATTTATATTATTTGTTGTGGCTTCTTTTTTGTATTTATTTCTTCTGGAATCTTGTATGTCTTTCTGTATTGTGTTTGTCAATGAAAAATATGTCTATGTCTAATATACAGGCGGGAAGACAACCACATAAACTTTTAGCGACTGTAAATAATCATAAATTCATATCATAACAAAACATCAGACATTTCAGTCACTTTACGACTACGCCACGAAGCTCGTAAATCGTTAGGGTGTAAACTGTCGCCTGTTGTACATTGTTTTTCTTTTTAAATAGGTTTAAAGCAAAGTCTGAGTATTGTGTAACGTGTTATCGCTCGCTGTCCGCATAACTATAGCAGATAATGATTGCAAATTGCCGTCTGCTTGCCAGTTAGTGAGGAAAATCATAGTTAATGAAGCTCTGCCCATTGTTTTCATTGCGTTGGTTTCAGTTATTGCTGAACGAAGGCCTACCTGCTTCTAATGTCTGCATAAATAATTCATTTCCATAGCTCTTTCCATAGCCTGCTGAGTGACTTTGAGCTTGTTTATACATGAGTGACTATACGAACAGTAAACGACAATGCGAAGGACTGCTTATCCCAATAAACGCATCAGAGAATCTTCCTTCTCGTCTTGATAAGTGCAATGAAGTGAGAAGTGATACGAGGCAAATTGCAATTGACTTCTTGAACCTAAAATATTCACCACTTCTCTCTGGTCTCAGGTCTAGACGGTACGAGAGTCCTTGTACGAAAAAAATTCAATACTGTTATATTATACAATACCATTTATAACATGAAATCCGTATTTATTTGAACAGATTCTCGATCGTGCATATCTTTTGTCTGTGAGAAGGACATTGCACGAGTCAACGCTGGTTATTGTTCGTTCAGAATGTATTTCATTCGAATAATCGAGTACGCGACAATCTTGGGAGAGCTCCTTTAACTTGATTTTCACGGAAGTTGCTCTTATTGCAATTAATTTTGTGAGTAGGCTGTGAGTATCAATCGTCAATATGTATGCATTGTACACAACATAATTATTTACTAAATTTAAAATAAATAACGGGGGCAACAAACGTTTTTGCTTGATATTGAGAACGGTAACAGGTAGACGCTTGAAATATTCGCAGAATTTATATATTCACATTAAAATAAATAATTAAATTAAAATAAGACAAATATTGAAGGGGGCTCCCATACAACAAACGTGATTTTTGACATTTTTATAGATATAATGGTACGGAACCCTTGGTGCGCGAGTCCGACTCGCACTTGGCCGATTTTTATTTAATGTTTATTAAATTCCAGTGCAAATCCTCCTGCGAACTGGAGGAACGGTTCATTTGCCGCGGGTTTACGTGGACCGCTGATGCGAAGACTCCGGGATCGCGGGGACTCTGTGATCTGCACAGTGAAGACCTCATCACCACTGGCTCCTGGCTGCTGAGAAGAAACTCTGCCGCCACCTACTACAGAAGAGTCATCTGCCTGAATAGTATGAGCTTGATCTTTTGTTCTGACATTTTGGATTTTGAGGTCATGCCAAGGTCAGGTTTAATAATATGGTGGGTGACCATCTTCTGTATCTTTGATCTTCCTTTAATTTGACAGGGCAATAATTAATTATCAGATTTCTGTATATCTAATTGTTTTAGTCAGGATACATCATAAAGATAGTGTTTGTGGCATCATGGAGGACTATTACGTTAACGTAAAAATAGTGGTAGAGTCATTGGTATCAAAAAGAATTTGTAAAACCTGATTATATTTGTCAAATATAAAAAATATATGGAGGACTATTTAATTAACATCAAAATAGTAGTAGAGTCATTATAAGAAGTGATTTGGAATAAAAAAAACTACCCAATGATGATGATGAATGATAGACAGAAAAATTTACATCACGTCAAATTCATTGCATAGAGCATTTGACGACACTTTAAAATTAGCCAAGTAAAGTTTGTAAATATGTCTTCATTAGCTCCTTTAGTTTATGCGTTTGTAATTCCGATCGCATCCTCTATTATCTTCGGTATGTTTAGCAACCTTGTCATCCTGCCGGTAAATACACACCGCACCTAACCATTTTGCATAACAATACCATTGTACACCAAGGATACGCAATCTTCCACATTTCAGTTAGCGTCGAGTGCGAAGGTTCCGACCTCACAGTCACGTATAGACCGCGGGGTTTGTTCAGAGGAAGAGTCTACGTGCCAGGACGCGGCGAGCAATGCAGCGCACGCGCAACTGGAGGACCGGTTCAACTTACATTGCCGCTACACGGAGATTGCGATGTCAATTTTGCATTTGCCATATCAAATACTCCCAGTGGGGTCGTTAACAGGTGAGCACGATTTCTTTTGCCATGTGGTCCCTGGCTTTAGGATAAGATCATCATAAGTCATACCGTAGACGTAATAAAAGAAGACAGAAGATGGGGAGCACCATTCGCGTAACAACTCCTTATTGCGATCATAGATGTAATGGCAAGCCAAGCACCATTTTTTGCACATAATTGACTATTACGAAGCTATTGCTGAAAGTTGTAAATCCTGTGGCGATTTCAAGAGCATTTATTTATAAGATCTCATCAGTCAGTTCTTTTGTCGGTGTAGCCTGTTCTCGTCTTTTTGTACAGGGGTTCAGTTGTATGTAACGAAGTATGTAAGTCACCACTGTGTATGTGACTAAACCTATAAATTTTAACCTTCTGTTTACCGTATCGGTTTGGAACTTTACGATTGTATGTAATTATGATGACAATACAATAAGTTGGCACTCTAGAGCCAAAAGGTTTGATAAAGGAACTCTCCAACTGGTACTAGTAAACCCCTAGAGTTTGAGCTCGTTTTGTATGTTTTGATGAATATGGGTCTGACGATGGAGTCAAGAGGTAGAAAATGAAACTCTAGGAAAAGGCTACTAGTAAACCACTCGAGTTTGGACTTTGTCGTCTATCGATCATCCCTCTTATACATTGAGAACAAAGGTTTATCCAAAGGTAGTTTAAATATTTGGTTTCTTTATCTCAAATCCGGCAGAGGGATTGGTAAACGCTATAAAAGTTCGTATTCAAGGTATATAAAATTGAAAACATGATCAAATGTTTGCAGGACAATGGCATACGTGATGGTAATGATCCAGAACAACCCCATCATCCAAACAGCTGGAGATCGCTGGGTCCGCGTCGGTTGTTCACCAGGCGCTAGACAGGCCACCCAGGTTGATACTACCGTGGCTGTTAGAGAAACGGGGTAAGATCACACACCAGGACATCAAATACTCAGCTCCTACTCAGTCGGCCATTTCGATTGTCATTATATATTTTATCTGTCATTTTATAGTGGAGTAGGAATGTTGGCAAATCCAGACCAAATTTCTTTAGGCGTACCACTACGGCGAAGCGCTTATCATCATTTGGCTACTTTCTAGTATCAATAACGATATTATCTTAACACCTCTTTAACCGCCTCTACTGGCTGAATATTGGACTAACAATCCAGAGGTACCGGTTCGATTCCCAGAGGGGGTAGATACTTGGTTTGGTTGGTGGTAGGACATTTTCTATTTCCGCGTGACTGTCTATCATCATGTTACCTAAGTCTGACGCCACACAGCATTGTTGTGTTCCGTGAAAGGTAGTAGATCCAAGGCTTCTGGGTGCGCACGCTTACTATGCAACGGACTTATCGTCACTTACCATCAGGTGAGATGAAGGCCAGGAGCAAACCCATCATACATTTAAAAATGCACTGTATTTGGAGTCATCAAGGTACACGGTGATTGAAAGAAAGTCTGTTTTGAAATTTGAATGCTGTTATGACAGAAAACCATCCCCCTCATCGCACGGAGACTCAGCAACATCAGCAACTCCAGCGGCTGCCAGTGCTGTGTACAGCTCTAACTCAGCACCGCTCACAATGTACGTGGTGAGAGACGAAGAAGCTGCACCGGGCGCTGTGTCTCTAGGGGAGCCATTGGAGCTTCGCATCGAAACCACAGGTATTCTGATTACAACAATCATTTTATTACGGAATACGGGAAATACCCTATTCCCTTTTTATAATAGGTCAACCAGAAGAACGGCTGCATTACAGCTTTATTTACTTGAAACTCTCCGTTAAAAACGCTGTTAAGCGTGCCTACACTTTGTAATTTGAGGCACATTTTTTTAAATGTTATTATTTAGATACTTTTTTTGTGTAAGCCGTAGTTGCCTATAATTGCGGCAGCATTTAGAACTGAATGTGTGTGTGTGTGTGTGTGTAATTGCTTTGTAATGATGCTTGCTGTGTTGGCAACCTATAAAATAAAAAATAAAAAAAATACAAATTCCCAACCGGCTTCTATATTTCCGGAATATTATTAACTCTCTGCAAGTCAGAGTGAATAGGCTATGTCCAGGCAAGAATATAATCCTCGACCACAGTGTAACTAAGAAAGACGAGAGAGAGAGAGAGTGTGTGTGTGATCAAACGCAAGCGTAACTCCTGGTGGCAAGTCCGAAGCGTCATAGGAATGAGGGACTGGCTCCGCTTACACGCCAGGTGAGCATGGTCATATTCCCTACCTCCAAGTATAACTAACTACAATTAAAAAGCCTCACTTGATACTCTCCAGCTGTTATTCGTGTTATTTATAAATCAATTTTGATCGCTCACTTGTTTGAATTTCATGGTTAATCGAACGTAAATACCCATCGGTTTATAATTTCGCGGCTCACCATGTTAGATTGATTGGTCAATGTTACATTTCAGAGGACGCCGAAATAGAAGCTTATCATCTAGTAGCGTCATCTAGACTTGGGGATAGTTCTGTTCTTCTACTGGACAGCAAAGGATGTCCTACAGGACAAGTATGTAAAACTTACATGACCTAAGTTGGAAATGTCAAGCAATTTGTTTTGTGTTCATTTATTAAACCACATTGTTCCAGGTAGATTTTCCTTCGTTTACGAGGTCCTGGATAGGCGGATCCCAGAGGCTTTCTGCTCGATTCAAGGCTTTCCGTTTTCCTACTTCTCATGTCGTCCGGTTCGCGCTAATGGTGCGATTCTGCGAGAAGAAATGTGCACCGGTATGAAATTTAAGAAACTCAGTTATTTAAAAAATGGGTTGTCTGTAAAGTTGGCTTACGGACGATAATTTTAGGTGATGACGTCATAAGAAAAGAAGCATCAGAAGCCTAATACTAAGGCCAATCGTGCCTCTCTATCGCTTGTTCCGTGCTCTCGCTTGCACGCTCGGCTCGGCGGAACGTGACACTTTTTTATGCGTGCAGCCGGTGTTCATCGATTTAGCGACTGCATTCTTCACTCTGCATTAAGATGATTTCTGATTCGTACGAAAAATGTTTCATTCTAAATTTCTTTTCCTATAATCTTTTAAGATGTAGAGGTACAATATCAATTAGTAAGGAAAATAATTTTCACAGTAGATCTCAATTTTACATTTTTATACTTTACGAGTAGGCATTGTAAAAAAGTTTCAGCTCCGTAACGGCTATTGTATCTAACTCTTACGTTAGTGAAATTAAGTTTCAGACGTAATAATTGAAGTTTTGTTCATATAGCTTTTAATTGAACAGCTTTTGCGTTACATTATAAAGGTTAATGTTACAATATACACTGGATAAGATAAAATACAAAAGATTACAACCTATAATTCTTTAAGGTGATCTGTGGTTCTGGAAACCAACCACGCACCGTCCGAGGAACTAACGACACAGATTTGAATGACGAAGAAGTTCAAGCGAATGTTTTAGAAGACGAAGGATGGGACAAGCCGCAAGCAGCTGGAGTAGTTGCTCAAGGGGGAGCCACTTCTTGCGGGGGAGGGGGTAATGGGAAGGTGCCGATGGAGCTGGAGATGGTGGTTGGAGCGAGAGATCTGATGTCCGCTGAAACCCTGATTAGAGCAGATCATCGAGCTACAGGTGCGTATTTTACTTATGACGTAGATAACATGATATCGAGCAGCTGTTGTTGTGGGCTGTTGATGATGATAAATTTTTTGGGTATGATGGGTTGCCACTTGACCTTTATTTCACCTGATGATAAATGGCTATAAAGCCGTTGGATGGTAAGCGTTTGCACCCAGATGCCTTAAGATAATGAGGCGCTGGGTCAGCTACTTTTCAGACTGGAACACAACGACGCTATTAACACTGCTCTTTGGCTGCAGAATTCGATAACATGGCGGGAGCTGGCCAGGTGAAAACAGAAGTCCACTGGGAATCGAACTAGGGACCTCTGGCTTGTTAGTCATTAGGCCACGGAGGCGGTTTAAAATCTTAATCAATGTTCCCACATTGACCACCATCGCAGTGTTATTTTGATAAATCTTGTTTGTGTTTCCAGGGGACGATTTGAAGGTAGTGGATGGCTCGCTGGTGTGTGTACATGAGCTGCTTCTAGTGGCGCTGGCACTGGCCTGGCTGGCAGTGCAGGTCATCCTCCTTTTGGGTTGCTGCGTGCTTGTCAACAGGTAACGTACCTTTGTGGCCGAGTGACGGCCTCCTTGGCGCAGGTGTCTGAGCGTTGGACTCACACACCCACGCCCAGGTCCAGGGTTCGATTCCCAGTGGGGACATTGTGAAACATCACTTTGTGAGACTTTCCCCTGTTTGGTTAGGACACGGGCTGAATCCACCTGCTGATTGTCTGAAAAGTGAGATTATTCCGTGCTTCGGAAGGCACGTTAAGCCGTTGGTCCCGGTTACTATCTGCGAAATGTAGTAGCTACACGGCGAGCCAATGGCGACTCAAGAACTCTGACCTCTCATAGACCTTACAATCTACACGATAAGTGTTCTATTGGCTACACCAGTTAGATATGGTTCGGATGTATCCGATGAGCTCCTCAGAGAGCTACCTATCGATGCGGTTGGTAGTCTAACACAGCTAATAGCACTGTTGAGAACAGTAATGAAAGATAGCAAAGCCTAAGTGACGAGGCGAGGGTCCCTCATTTCTTCGCTGTGCGCAGATCACGTGTCGCATGTGTCCGTGAGAGGTGCCAGCCTCAGATAATGTCATGTCAATGTCATTCTCAAGGACAAGTTGGAGGGGAGCGTCCAGTCCTATTTTTGGCCACGGGGTTTCTGTGCACCGAGATGCTAACCAGAAATGACTAAGACGTTCCTGTCTTGACTGACTTTGTTTTATTTTTACATTGAGCTTTTTATTGGGTTTTGTGCCCTTCAATAAATGATTATTCTTATTAAATACATTGCCGCATTAAATTGGAACATTAACTTCTACTAGGCGGCCTTAACTTAGCAGCAGATTCCAGCAATTAAGACGAAGGCTAAGTGTATACACAGTGCCTCGTTTGGCAGGAGGGTTGGTAATCGTAGTAAGATATTAAAGTACATTAACTCTGCTGCCTATCCCCTGATCCTTAAACATTTTAGCGAGAATCTTGAAACCATTTAGTTAAGCCTATTTACTTACTTTATTTCCAGATATAAGAACTTGGCCGAGATGAGTATGCAAAAAGACTACCAATCTTTCGACAATGTGGGATTTGATAATGTCTCGACACATCGTCGAGTGCACTGGCCTGACCAAAGCATAGACATGCTACATACGTAGAGCACATAGAGAAAGTAAGAATCCGCCGCCATTTTGAAAAACGTTATTTGTATGTAAATTGTTGATTGTTTGAAAATGAGATCCGGGTTTTCGACCTTTATTAGTTGATCGTGATACTGCGTCTTTTGTGTATAAAAATCTGTACTAAGGAGTTTGTGTTCGTTCTTTATTTATTTACTAGAATAAGTGAATTAGTAGTATTATGTTGTTAATTAGATACTTAATGTACATATAGTGTTCATTAGTTCATAACCGTTTATTAACTTCGTAACCGAGTGATGTGCGAGTTGTAATTAGGTAGATCAATAAATGAAATAGTGTTTTAAACCTGTAATATTTATTTACACAAGTTTACCTTACGTCATATAAATACGATACGATAGTGAAATTATAAATATACTAGGTACTTAAAATCATCTCTTCAAGACGTGATAAGATTTTAAAGCTAAGGTTACATATAGAGTATTTTACGCTCTGTTATCCAAAAAATAACAGACGCTCAGTGCGTTATTAGTCGATGTGTAATCTCAGCCTAATTTTTGATGTTGCCAGGGCTATTTTACGAAAATTGATTTTAAAAATTAATTACAATTCTATTTTTGAAATCGAATTAAATATGAATTTTCTGACAACATCGCAGTTCAAATCCTTGGTCTTTAATAAATATTAATTATTAGAGTGTGGTATTGCTAGCGGTGCTATGTATCGGAGGAGCCAATGCAGGCGGTGGCGGTATCGGGGTTTGTCTGGCTGTGCCGCGGGGTGCTGCTTGTCTCACTGTCTGACGGTTAGAGGCTGCGTTGTAGTGGTATCCATCGAATTTGTCAGCTGCAGGCGAAGGGTAGGTTGCTGTGCCCATGTACATTACCTATGGGAAAACCAGAATAAAAAAAATCTCTTTGGGGATGTTTCGATCGATCGATTAAATTGAAATCGATATAGATAGCTTCTCTGCTAATGATTAGTATACAATGTAATTTAATGTTAAATATAAAGATTTTTATTAAATCGTTTTTTTAACAAAACATATGTCAAAAAGTTATTATTAACCAATGCTAAACCTTTAATTTTTATCTTAACTTTATTCTCAAGTCTAACGTATAACATAAGCCTTCGACATATAAACGAGCTTTTCATGAGTTTTAAAAAAATTATTATTTGTGTCTCTTACACAAACAGTGCCCAAGCTTTTAGAAGGCTTGCAATGAGGGGGAGGGGGATACACAGGTCCAAGACGTAGAGACCCTTTGCAGTGCTTTGCAGACTTTAATCTAAAACAGGCAAGCACCTGGTCCAACTGGTAATCGGTTTGTACGAGATTTTCGACAAATATAGTCAGTCTTAGAGATATTGATCTATCTCTAAGATTCAAACGGACTATTATTGGCGAGTGCGAATCTCGCTCAGCTGGCTAAAATTTTACGAGCGACTGGCCTAAGGGCGCCCGCTCGGTCTCAAACTCGGCTTTGTGATGGATGGATCGGATAAACTGTAGAGTGTAAGACCTCACCTGAGGCTTATATCCCTCTTGACCCGCTTCGTATTCGACAAGCTGCATACGACCATCAGGCAGCAGCACGTGGTACGACCCGGTGACTCGGTCGTCCTTCCTTTTCTCATTGTGACCGAAGTCCAAACTCACTGTGTTGTCTTGAACGTCGTATGAAAAGTCGTAGCTGGCTGGCAACTGTGTCATTTTTAGAGATTGAGGTAATTAAAGATAAAAACAGTTGCTAGTAAAATGGAAAACTTTTACATATTTGTCACTGCTGAAAATTTTGATTCGTTTCTAACGTAGCTTCTAATCTAATGTAGTTTCTAATCTAATGTAGTTTCTAATCTAATTTAGTTTCTAATAAAGTTTCATATCGTTAGTTAAAATATAAATAATCTACTTGTTGAATTTTTACGCCTCCTAGTGGCTACAAACTTTGGACTTACAATCGGAGTCCGGGGTTAAAAATACCCAGCGGAAATTCCTATCGGTGTGGGTTGTGGTTTTTCAGTCTATTGGCTAGCTACCACCATGTTATCATACACTGTCACCAAACAACAGTATTAAATAGCAGTATTATTTTCCCGTAGCAAGCAGCTAGGAGCATTTAATCACTTGGCAAGCAGAGTGAAGCTTGTGGGTAATCATGCTTTCCATCAAATGGAATGACAGTGATGGCAAAGACACGATGCGAGTTAAATGTCGAAAATGTGTTATTCACATATTTAAAACTTACCGGTTCCGGTCCAGGTTTCTTGCCGCCGACTTTTGGAGGTAAGTATTCTTGAGCTGAGATGCTTGACCAGAGCACCATCCAGAGTAAAGACAACTAGAAATAGAAAGGTAAATTAATTACGAAAACACTCCTTCTACTATATATTTCTTAAACAATGATTAAGAAAGAAATGACTTACGCAAAGTATCCTCCACATTTTAAAATTGTACGGTCCGTCTGCGACAACAGTCAGGGAGGATTATGGAAGATTTAACAAAATTCTGTGTATATAAAGGTGCTGGTATGCCACAGGGTTGCGGTTGCGGCTGCCCGCTCCTGCATTTTTCATTACAGCGGCGCACGACCCACGAAAATTATTGCACCTGATAATAATAGGCCTAATGCCACAATGAAGACGGAGTCTCTAAGGTGTCAAGTGGTTTCTATGTTGTAATTTTGTGCGGTGTGAAATAACAGCATGATTTTGCTCTAAAAGTATCTCTTTTTGAGAGCACTGTTTAAAATCTTGTAGTTCAGTGTTTTGTCTTTATCCATTTACTGCGTTGTTTCTTGTGCACATACTTTACACAAAATATGACGCGCCCCATGACACGTGTGGTTTGAAGAATATAAAGGTCTAGTAAAATGCAAAAATTAAGTTACCCTTCCTAACTGGCTGTAGGACATAATCCACCCTTACAGATCGCCAGATCTTCTATAAGTGGATTTGCCATAGTTAAATTGGTGATCGCAGTCAGATGTTATTACAAAGGTAGATGTTACTGCCCATCTCCTGACTTTTTCCCTCGGTCAAAACTAGGGATGACCTGGAGTGGTCCTATTCTAATGCCGAGCCCATATTGATCAAATTGTTAAAAACTTATTGGATTTAGGTTATCAGGGGTTTTCAGCCAGCCTAAAAGATGCCTAACGGGTGCGCTATATTACTACGCATTGTCTGTCGGTCCACCTGTCACAAAGCTGTAAGTCTGTTTTACTGTAATGTCTATAAAAAATTGAAAAGCAATGTTCCTTTACAAGAAACGTGTTTTCGGGGAGTTTTTGCTCAATCTTGTGTTTTTATCATTACATTTTGAAAGTTTTTCAAATACTATTTTGTGAAACATAAAGACATAGATAGTATTATGAGATAACTCTATTAATAAAAGTTTAATACACAAAGACATTTAAATTAACCGTTACGTCACAGATTTCCATGGCCACTGGCCACCACGATTTCATGAAAAATCAATTCCATCTCTCAACACGACTATTTTTTTCTTTTTGCAACATTCTCCTTCAACTGCCATTGTGACAATCTACTTTTTTTAAAGGTGTATACAGTTATGAACCCTAACGTCTTGAAAATAAAGTTCATTAAATAATAAAGATATATTATCATATCAGCTGTCACTGTCAACTGTCAGTCCCACATTTTCCATTTATCTGTAATTCTTTCTTTGCAAGATTGCACAAGGAATTTAACAGTTATGAATGTGATAATGGTATGAAATGTCAGTATTTTGATAAGCTGGTCTAAATTAAAAGTACAATCAAAATGCTTTCGTTATTGAGGCACACCAGTAAAGTAGTTCGTGCATTTTCGACGACATCAACTCGGCGATGCGCGGTGCCGCCTGCACCTCCCAAAAGGAAAGCGAAGACCATGGTACCCATAACGTGGAAGTCCATGGCCGGAACACTGGTGGTAGCTGGAGGGTTAACCGGCTTTATGTTGTACTTAAGAAATGAGAAGCAGGAAGCTATGGAGCGCGAAAGAAAGCGACAGCTTGGAAAGGCAAAGATTGGAGGCACTTTTGAATTGGTCGATACAGAGGTAACGTCTCAATTTACTTATATAGCTAGTCACTTTTACTCGGATTCTTTTTATGAATGATACATTTGTTTATTTTTAGGGCAAATTAGTGAAAAGCACAGATTTCTTAGGAAAATGGCTGTTGATTTACTTTGGATTCACACACTGTCCTGATATTTGTCCTGACGAACTGGAGAAGCTTGCAGAAGTTGTAAAGAAACACGGTAAAAGTTTGTCTATATTACAATGTATCTATACTATATTACAATGTATCTATACTATATTATAATGTATCGATCGTAATATTTTTCTAACCTGAACATTAAATCACAATTGATATGAATGTGTGGGTCGTCAGCTTCCTCATAGAGCTATGAGAATTCTACGCATGCCAAATTTTAAAGCAATTTAGGTGCAATCAAACTTTAGCATTCATAATTTAGCAGCAATCATGACTCAGTTACAGCGGCTATGTGAACTTGGCACCCGACCTTGAAAAAATTTAATTTTTTTTGCGCTATTCGATAGATTTACGTTTGTAGTTGTTTGTAGTGAAACTATTTTCGTTTGTAGTTAAACCAAAAAAAAGTTATGACGAGTCAAAAAAAAGCTGGCACCCGACTTTGAAAAAATTAACTTTTTTTGTGGTTATCGGTAGATATAGGTTTGTAGAGGTTTGTAGTGAAACTATTTTCGTTTGTAGTTAAACCAAAAAAAAGTTATGACGAGTTAAAAAAAATTCTCTCAAACTTTAAAAAATTAACTTTTTTTTGTGATTTTCGATAGATATAGGGCAGTAGAGGTTTGTAGTGAAACTATTTTCGTTTGTAGTTAAACCAAAAAAAAGTTATGACGAGTTAAAAAAATCTCTCAAACTTTAAAAAATTAACTTTTTTTCGTGATTTTCGATAGATATAGGGTAGTAGAGGTTGGTAGTGAAACTTTTGCGCTACTACAAACGAATACGAGTAACTACAAACGAAATCCAATCTACTACAAACGATTTTGAGATACTACAAACGAATACGAGTTACTACAAACGAAATCCAATCTACTACAAACGATTTTTAGCTACTACAAACGAATACGAGTTACTACAAACGAAATCCAATCTACTACAAACGATTTTGACCTACTACAAACGAATTCGAGTAACTACAAACGAAATCCAATCTACTACAAACGATTTTTAGCTACTACAAACGAATACGAGTTACTACAAACGAAATCCAATCTACTACAAACGATTTTTAGCTACTACAAACGAATACGAGTTACTACAAACGAAATCCAATCTACTACAAACGATTTTGACCTACTACAAACGAATTCGAGTAACTACAAACGAAATCCAATCTACTACAAACGATTTTGACCTACTACAAACGAATACGAGTAACTACAAACGAAATCCAATCTACTACAAACATTTTTTCTTAAAAAATTAACTTTTTTTGTGGTTATCGGTAGATATAGGTTTGTAGAGGTTTGTAGTGAAACTATTTTCGTTTGTAGTTAAACCAAAAAAAAGTTATGACGAGTTAAAAAAATTCTCTCAAACTTTAAAAAATTAACTTTTTTCGTGATTTTCGATAGATATAGGGCAGTAGAGGTTTGTAGTGAAACTATTTTCGTTTGTAGTTAAACCAAAAAAAAGTTATGACGAGTTAAAAAAAATTCTCTCAAACTTTAAAAAATTAACTTTTTTTTGTGATTTTCGATAGATATAGGGTAGTAGAGGTTGGTAGTGAAACTTTTGCGCTACTACAAACGAATACGAGTAACTACAAACGAATTCGAGTAACTACAAACGAAATCCAATCTACTACAAACGATTTTGACCTACTACAAACGAATTCGAGTAACTACAAACGAAATCCAATCTACTACAAACGATTTTGACCTACTACAAACGAATTGGAGTAACTACAAACGAAATCCAATCTACTACAAACGATTTTGACCTACTACAAACGAATTGGAGTAACTACAAACGAAATCCAATGTACTACAAACGATTTTTAGCTACTACAAACGAATACGAGTTACTACAAACGAAATCCAATCTACTACAAACGATTTTTAGCTACTACAAACGAATTCGAGTAACTACAAACGAAATCCAATCTACTACAAACGATTTTGACCTACTACAAACGAATACGAGTAACTACAAACGAAATCCAATCTACTACAAACATTTTTTCTTAAAAAATTAACTTTTTTTTCTGGTTATCGGTAGATATAGGTTTGTAGAGGTTTGTAGTGAAACTATTTTCGTTTGTAGTTAAACCAAAAAAAAGTTATGACGAGTTAAAAAAATTCTCTCAAACTTTAAAAAATTAACTTTTTTTGTGATTTTCGATAGATATAGGGTAGTAGAGGTTGGTAGTGAAACTTTTGCGCTACTACAAACGAATAGGAGTAACTACAAACGAAATCCAATCTACTACAAACGATTTTTAGCTACTACAAACGAATTCGAGTAACTACAAACGAAATCCAATCTACTACAAACGATTTTTAGCTACTTCAAACGAATTCGAGTAACTACAAACGAAATCCAATCTACTACAAACGATTTTGACCTACTACAAACGAATACGAGTAACTACAAACGAAATCCAATCTACTACAAACGATTTTGAGCTACTACAAACGAATACGAGTTACTACAAACGAAATCCAATCTACTACAAACTATTTTTAGCTACTACAAACGAATACGAGTTACTACAAACGAAATCCAATCTACAACAAACGATTTTGACCTACTACAAACGAATTCGAGTAACTACAAACGAAATCCAATCTACTACAAACGATTTTGACCTACTACAAACGAATACGAGTAACTACAAACGAAATCCAATCTACTACAAACGATTTTTAGCTACTACAAACGAATACGAGTTACTACAAACGAAATCCAATCTACTACAAACGATTTTGACCTACTACAAACGAATTCGAGTAACTACAAACGAAATCCAATCTACTACAAACGATTTTGACCTACTACAAACGAATACGAGTAACTACAAACGAAATCCAATCTACTACAAACATTTTTTCTTAAAAAATTAACTTTTTTTTCTGGTTATCGGTAGATATAGGTTTGTAGAGGTTTGTAGTGAAACTATTTTCGTTTGTAGTTAAACCAAAAAAAAGTTATGACGAGTTAAAAAAATTCTCTCAAACTTTAAAAAATTAACTTTTTTTTGTGATTTTCGATAGATATAGGGTAGTAGAGGTTGATAGTGAAACTTTTGCGCTACTACAAACGAATACGAGTAACTACAAACGAAATCCAATCTACTACAAACGATTTTTAGCTACTACAAACGAATTCGAGTAACTACAAACGAAATCCAATCTACTACAAACGATTTTGACCTACTACAAACGAATTCGAGTAACTACAAACGAAATCCAATCTACTACAAACGATTTTGACCTACTACAAACGAATACGAGTAACTACAAACGAAATCCAATCTACTACAAACGATTTTTAGCTACTACAAACGAATACGAGTTACTACAAACGAAATCCAATCTACTACAAACGATTTTTAGCTACTACAAACGAATACGAGTTACTACAAACGAAATCCAATCTACTACAAACGATTTTGACCTACTACAAACGAATTCGAGTAACTACAAACGAAATCCAATCTACTACAAACGATTTTCAGCTACTACAAACGAATACGAGTAACTACAAACGAAATCCAATCTACAACAAACGATTTTTAGCTACTACAAACGAATACGAGTTACTACAAACGAAATCCAATCTACTACAAACGATTTTTAGCTACTACAAACGAATACGAGTTACTACAAACGAAATCCAATCTACTACAAACGATTTTGACCTACTACAAACGAATTCGAGTAACTACAAACGAAATCCAATCTACTACAAACGATTTTGACCTACTACAAACGAATACGAGTAACTACAAACGAAATCCAATCTACTACAAACATTTTTTCTTAAAAAATTAACTTTTTTTTCTGGTTATCGGTAGATATAGGTTTGTAGAGGTTTGTAGTGAAACTATTTTCGTTTGTAGTTAAACCAAAAAAAAGTTATGACGAGTTAAAAAAAATTCTCTCAAACTTTAAAAAATTAACTTTTTTTTGTGGTTATCGGTAGATATAGGTTTGTAGAGGTCACCAAAAAAAGTTAATTTTTTAAAGTTTGAGAGAATTTTTTTAACTCGTCATAACTTTTTTTTGGTTTAACTACAAACGAAAATAGTTTCACTACAAACCTCTACAAACCTATATCTACCTATAACCAGAAAAAAAAGTTAATTTTTTAAGAAAAAATGTTTGTAGTAGATTGGATTTCGTTTGTAGTTACTCGTATTCGTTTGTAGTAGGTCAAAATCGTTTGTAGTAGATTGGATTTCGTTTGTAGTTACTCGAATTCGTTTGTAGTAGGTCAAAATCGTTTGTAGTAGATTGGATTTCGTTTGTAGTAACTCGTATTCGTTTGTAGTAGCTAAAAATCGTTTGTAGTAGATTGGATTTCGTTTGTAGTAACTCGTATTCGTTTGTAGTAGCTAAAAATCGTTTGTAGTAGATTGGATTTCGTTTGTAGTTACTCGAATTCGTTTGTAGTAGGTCAAAATCGTTTGTAGTAGATTGGATTTCGTTTGTAGTAACTCGTATTCGTTTGTAGTAGCTAAAAATAGTTTGTAGTAGAATGGATTTCGTTTGTAGTAACTCGTATTCGTTTGTAGTAGCTAAAAATCGTTTGTAGTAGATTGGATTTCGTTTGTAGTTACTCGTATTCGTTTGTAGTAGGTCAAAATCGTTTGTAGTAGATTGGATTTCGTTTGTAGTTACTCGTATTCGTTTGTAGTAGGTCAAAATCGTTTGTAGTAGATTGGATTTCGTTTGTAGTTACTCGAATTCGTTTGTAGTAGGTCAAAATCGTTTGTAGTAGATTGGATTTCGTTTGTAGTAACTCGTATTCGTTTGTAGTAGCTAAAAATCGTTTGTAGTAGATTGGATTTCGTTTGTAGTTACTCGTATTCGTTTGTAGTAGCTAAAAATCGTTTGTAGTAGATTGGATTTCGTTTGTAGTTACTCGTATTCGTTTGTAGTAGCGCAAAAGTTTCACTACCAACCTCTACTACCCTATATCTATCGAAAATCACAAAAAAAGTTAATTTTTTAAAGTTTGAGAGAATTTTTTTAACTCGTCATAACTTTTTTTTGGTTTAACTACAAACGAAAATAGTTTCACTACAAACCTCTACAAACCTATATCTACCGATAACCAGAAAAAAAAGTTAATTTTTTAAGAAAAAATGTTTGTAGTAGATTGGATTTCGTTTGTAGTTACTCGTATTCGTTTGTAGTAGGTCAAAATCGTTTGTAGTAGATTGGATTTCGTTTGTAGTTACTCGAATTCGTTTGTAGTAGGTCAAAATCGTTTGTAGTAGATTGGATTTCGTTTGTAGTAACTCGTATTCGTTTGTAGTAGCTAAAAATCGTTTGTAGTAGATTGGATTTCGTTTGTAGTAACTCGTATTCGTTTGTAGTAGCTAAAAATCGTTTGTAGTAGATTGGATTTCGTTTGTAGTTACTCGTATTCGTTTGTAGTAGGTCAAAATCGTTTGTAGTAGATTGGATTTCGTTTGTAGTTACTCGAATTCGTTTGAAGTAGCTAAAAATCGTTTGTAGTAGATTGGATTTCGTTTGTAGTTACTCGTATTCGTTTGTAGTAGGTCAAAATCGTTTGTAGTTACTCGAATTCGTTTGAAGTAGCTAAAAATCGTTTGTAGTAGATTGGATTTCGTTTGTAGTTACTCGTATTCGTTTGTAGTAGCGCAAAAGTTTCACTACCAACCTCTACTACCCTATATCTATCGAAAATCACAATAAAAAGTTAATTTTTTAAAGTTTGAGAGAATTTTTTTAACTCGTCATAACTTTTTTTTGGTTTAACTACAAACACTACAAACCTATATCTACCGATAACCAGAAAAAAAAGTTAATTTTTTAAGAAAAAATGTTTGTAGTAGATTGGATTTCGTTTGTAGTTACTCGTATTCGTTTGTAGTAGGTCAAAATCGTTTGTAGTAGATTGGATTTCGTTTGTAGTTACTCGAATTCGTTTGTAGTAGGTCAAAATCGTTTGTAGTAGATTGGATTTCGTTTGTAGTAACTCGTATTCGTTTGTAGTAGCTAAAAATCGTTTGTAGTAGATTGGATTTCGTTTGTAGTTACTCGTATTCGTTTGTAGTAGGTCAAAATCGTTTGTAGTAGATTGGATTTCGTTTGTAGTTACTCCAATTCGTTTGTAGTAGGTCAAAATCGTTTGTAGTAGATTGGATTTCGTTTGTAGTAACTCGTATTCGTTTGTAGTAGCTAAAAATCGTTTGTAGTAGATTGGATTTCGTTTGTAGTTACTCGTATTCGTTTGTAGTAGGTCAAAATCGTTTGTAGTAGATTGGATTTCGTTTGTAGTTACTCGAATTCGTTTGTAGTAGGTCAAAATCGTTTGTAGTAGATTGGATTTCGTTTGTAGTAACTCGTATTCGTTTGTAGTAGCTAAAAATAGTTTGTAGTAGAATGGATTTCGTTTGTAGTAACTCGTATTCGTTTGTAGTAGCTAAAAATCGTTTGTAGTAGATTGGATTTCGTTTGTAGTTACTCGTATTCGTTTGTAGTAGGTCAAAATCGTTTGTAGTAGATTGGATTTCGTTTGTAGTTACTCGTATTCGTTTGTAGTAGGTCAAAATCGTTTGTAGTAGATTGGATTTCGTTTGTAGTTACTCCAATTCGTTTGTAGTAGGTCAAAATCGTTTGTAGTAGATTGGATTTCGTTTGTAGTAACTCGTATTCGTTTGTAGTAGCTAAAAATCGTTTGTAGTAGATTGGATTTCGTTTGTAGTAACTCGTATTCGTTTGTAGTAGCTAAAAATCGTTTGTAGTACATTGGATTTCGTTTGTAGTTACTCCAATTCGTTTGTAGTAGGTCAAAATCGTTTGTAGTAGATTGGATTTCGTTTGTAGTTACTCGAATTCGTTTGTAGTAGGTCAAAATCGTTTGTAGTAGATTGGATTTCGTTTGTAGTTACTCGAATTCGTTTGTAGTAGGTCAAAATCGTTTGTAGTAGATTGGATTTCGTTTGTAGTTACTCGAATTCGTTTGTAGTAGGTCAAAATCGTTTGTAGTAGATTGGATTTCGTTTGTAGTAACTCGTATTCGTTTGTAGTAGCTAAAAATCGTTTGTAGTAGATTGGATTTCGTTTGTAGTAACTCGTATTCGTTTGTAGTATCTCAAAATCGTTTGTAGTAGATTGGATTTCGTTTGTAGTTACTCGTATTCGTTTGTAGTAGCGCAAAAGTTTCACTACCAACCTCTACTACCCTATATCTATCGAAAATCACAAAAAAAAGTTAATTTTTTAAAGTTTGAGAGAATTTTTTTAACTCGTCATAACTTTTTTTTGGTTTAACTACAAACGAAAATAGTTTCACTACAAACCTCTACTGCCCTATATCTATCGAAAATCACGAAAAAAAGTAAATTTTTTAAAGTTTTAGAGAATTTTTTTTAACTCGTCATAACTTTTTTTGGTTTAACTACAAACGAAAATAGTTTCACTACAAACCTCTACAAACCTATATCTACCGATAACCACAAAAAAAAGTTAATTTTTTCAAAGTCGGGTGCCAGCTTTTTTTTGACTCGTCATAACTTTTTTTTGGTTTAACTACAAACGAAAATAGTTTCACTACAAACAACTACAAACGTAAATCTATCGAATAGCGCAAAAAAAATTAAATTTTTTCAAGGTCGGGTGCCAAGTTCACATAGCCAGTTACAGCGAGTTGTTTTTAGTGTGTCAGCTGGAGACATGGGTCTCCAGCTGACACATGCCAGGAAGGCAAACCAGTGAGGTTAGGGCTTTAGACTATAGTCAGGCATTTAAAGCACAATTAAAGCAATGATAGCCAAAAAAATTAACGATCACATTGATAAACTGTTGGATCTACGAACGAAATACCGTGTGTAAGCTGGCGACCCGTGTCACCAGCTTACACATCTGGATCTTCGTAATTATTCAAGTTACGATTATGTATTGTACCTCATATTTTAGAGCAAAATAGAAGCAATAGGCTTCAAAATTTTCGAATCTCTAGTGCTAAAACTGTTTGAGCTACGAGCCGATATGTGTGTGTAAGCTGGTGACATGGGTCGCCAGCTGACACATGTTGTATCTCTGAAACTACATAAGTGAGAACTTCGTTTTAAAGATCAGATGAGACCATACAATAGAAGCGTTCACGAGTCAAAATTTCAAATCTCCTGGCTGTCTAGATTCAAAGTTATAAGCAAAAAACTATTTTCCCGCCAAAAAATTCAAAATAATCGCACGGACGCCGCTGAGCGGGCCGTTGCCGTTCCGTGCGCTACGCTATTACAATAGAGTTTCAACTTAGCCGTCATTGTTTTAAAATTCATTTTAACCTGCACTTTCGTATCGATTCAATTGGTATATTGAGCGTGTTAGACCAGGAGCCGACAGAAATAAGCAATGGTATACTACCGATTAACTTTATAGAGAGATTACGAACGACCTTCACCAAATTTGAGGTCAAGTGATAATATAACCCTTCATCGTTGGTGCATAATTCAAATCTACTAATTTAACTAATAGGAAGTCAAGATTTAGTTTAGTAATGAATCAACTTATCAGAAATAACAATTTACGGTGTGATATAACATAGTATAAGAGGTATATGTTCAACATATACAGTTTATATCACTATGATCAATAATTGTTGAGCTCGGTATTTAGTGTATTTTCAATAGCAATCCATACTAATATTATTTATAAAATAATATTATGAATGCAAAAGTGATTTTGTTTGTTTGTCCTTTATTATCGTCGTAACGTAGAGTCAGAATGATGATTTTTTGTATAGGGGTAGTTTGGAAAAGGATGGAAAATGACATAGGCTGTATTTCTTAAACTTTTATTCATAGCTATTTTCATGGAAATTGCAAACAATATTGGCACATTTTAATAAAAATTATTGCTTATACTCAGAAATTTAGATTTGCAAATGAATAAAAATCTTATGATTTGATATATTTTTATTATAAAAGTCGACTAACATTGCTTTGTCTGATTTTCATAATATCAAAAACGGGACATGTGCGAGTCAGACTTGCGCACCGAGGGTTCCTATATTTGTCCCATAAGACTTTGTTTTTTGCCAAATTTCAGGATTCGTGAAGGTCGTTCGTAATCTCTCTATAAAGTTAATCGGTAGTATACCATTGCTTATTTCTGTCGGCTCCTGGTCTAACACGCTCAATATACCAATTGAATCGATACGAAAGTGCAGGTTAAAATGAATTTTAAAACAATGACGGCTAAGTTGAAACTCTATTGTAATAGCGTAGCGCACGGAACGGCAACGGCCCGCTCAGCGGCGTCCGTGCGATTATTTTGAATTTTTTGGCGGGAAAATAGTTTTTTGCTTATAACTTTGAATCTAGACAGCCAGGAGATTTGAAATTTTGACTCGTGAACGCTTCTATTGTATGGTCTCATCTGATCTTTAAAACGAAGTTCTCACTTATGTAGTTTCAGAGATACAACATGTGTCAGCTGGCGACCCATGTCACCAGCTTACACACACATATCGGCTCGTAGCTCAAACAGTTTTAGCACTAGAGATTCGAAAATTTTGAAGCCTATTGCTTCTATTTTGCTCTAAAATATGAGGTACAATACATAATCGTAACTTGAATAATTACGAAGATCCAGATGTGTAAGCTGGTGACACGGGTCGCCAGCTTACACACGGTATTTCGTTCGTAGATCCAACAGTTTATCAATGTGATCGTTAATTTTTTTGGCTCTCATTGCTTTAATTGTGCTTTAAATGCCTGACTATAGTCTAAAGCCCTAACCTCACTGGTTTGCCTTCCTGGCATGTGTCAGCTGGAGACCCATGTCTCCAGCTGACACACTAAAAACAACTCGCTGTAACTGAGTCATGATTGCTGCTAAATTATGAATGCTAAAGTTTGATTGCACCTAAATTGCTTTAAAATTTGGCATGCGTAGAATTCTCATAGCTCTATGAGGAAGCTGACGACCCACACATTTGATATGATCAGTCTATTTCATCAAATGGGTGTCATTAAATGTGACTAGAAAAAAATATCTGAAGATGGATAGCAGCCTATACCTAAAACATCTTTACATTGTGATGGTCAATCCATCTCTCAAGTGTAGTTATTACGGCAAATTCCCCCCCAAAATATCAATCTATAAGAGGTTTTTGTCTTATATTGCTCTTATACAGCTAATTATGGTTCATAATCACTCTACTCATACTGATTCTACAGTTTAGTGAATATAAATAGTGAATTAATAATTGTCAAAGAATAATAATTGGAAAGAAAGCATTAATAGTATTTCCAAATTATTTAAAAACTTTATGTTTATATATTGCCTGATATTTCAAATAGCCTTTCTCAGGCTACAGTGGAAGGCTATAAATTTTTTCAACTAATCTTATATTTCATTCCATTGCTATATACAATTTTTTTTAAATCAAATATAAGGAAAGTATATAGCAAATATGAATATTCAGTAATTTGATGGTATTAAGTCCCAGTCCATTGCATCACTATTTTTTTAAAGTGGAACAAAATTTTAACTACAGTTTTTTTCTTCACAGAATCTACACCAGGTGCACCTCCTCTACAACCACTCTTCATATCTGTTGATCCAAATAGAGACACACCTGAAATTGTAGGGAAGTAAGTGAAATATTTTACTTTCTATGTGTGAGTTAAAATTATTGACAGTGATGTTTGATAGGTTTGGTAGTACTTCATTATATTTATGGGACAGATGCAGCAAAGCAGCATTTAAAAAAAACAGCACAACCGATGCAGCTAAAATTTGCCAATTGTATCAAGATAGACTTGGCTAATTTGTATCCCTGAAGTTGTCACATGAGATAATTTATGAATTGAAGAAGTTTGACACATATGAGGTCAAAGTCACTTGATATTTGAATCTGTTGTGTAAAACATGTTTATAATAAACAGATACTGTAAGGAGTTCTCCCCACGGCTACTGGGACTGACCGGCACAAAGGAGCAAGTGCAACAAGCTTGCAAATCCTACAGAGTCTACTTCAGTGCTGGACCCCAGGATGTAGACAATGACTACATCGTAAGTATTTAAAACAGATATTTTGTAATAATATAGAAAAAAAACTTTTCAAGTCTGCCGCCAAGCAAGATAGCTAATGGAAAATTTTCATTTGGAAACGAAAAGATAAAAAAATTCAATTCTTTCTGGAATATTGATTTGAAAGATATGGGAAAATTACCCATCACTAAGTGTTATTAACACAGTTGTGTTCCGATTATGTAAGTGAATAAATAGCCAGACCTACTGCTTTGTTTTGAACCAATTGTGCATTAAAAAAGTATGGAAAAACTCATGTGGACATGAGTTTTCTGAGGTTTGACTGAGGCCTTTTGGGCAACAATGATGATGATTAATAATTTAAAACTTCTTTGTTTAAATTTATAAAAATTTTATTTTATATGTCTCAGATTTTACATTTATTATTGTTAGTAATCAATACAATAGGGCTATGTTAGTAAGTAAAATATAATGTCAGTCATGATACTGCGACACTGGTGCATGTAATCACAACTGGGGCTGACGGGTGGACTGACAGCTCGGGGCTGCCCTCTTGGGCATCGTGCTGTAGAAGCAGTCTACCTGCGCCTCAACAAACATCCCCGAAGATTCCACCACGGGAACTAATTGCTCAATCGGAAATGTAATTTTCTTACAACTATTCCTATACAAAAAATCAAGTAATTCGGACTGATTAAGAAGGACAAAGTATGGATATAGTGTGTATTTTAGAACCATCAAATAAAGATTATCAACATCTCATAGACTTTCCATGCCTGACCTGTCATGCTTTCCATGAGACGATTTCCCATAATCATCATCAGTCAGGAAATGTCCACTGCTGAACATAGGCTTCCTCCATGGTACGTCACATTGACTGGTCCCAAGCCACTTGCATTAAGTGACTATCGGTACCTTTACTAGGTCGTAGGTCCATCTAGTAGGGGGACGGTCCTGTGCACGTTTCCCGGTATGTAGTCGCCACTCGAGAACTCTTCCAATCGGTTATCCGTTCTTCGAGCGATGTGGTCTGCCCATTGCTTTCAGCTCACTGACTCGTCGAGCTATGTCGGTGACCTTAGTTCGTCTACGGATTTCTTCATCTCGGAATTTATCACATAGAGAAATTCCGAGCATAGCTCGCTGAGTAACCTTTGAGCTTGGGATAAACATGCTCAAAGTTTTTCTCAAAGCTCAAATAATTTTAGTATGGGTAGTAGAGATAGTATTACACAACATACATATTGTTTATGAAACGTATTGTTTTCAGGTGGACCACACAATCATTATATACTTAGTGGACCCAGAAGGTGAATTTGTAGATTACTATGGGCAGAACAGAAACGCGCAAGAGATCCACGACTCAATGCTAGTCAATATTAAAAAGTTCAATGATGGAAAGAAGAAGTCGTGGTTTTGAAAAAAACACGTGCATTTAATTTAATGGGACTGTAGAATTTAGTTTCAGAGTATTTTTATTTAAGAACATTAAATAATTTTATTATTATGAATTTTTTTATTACATCTTCATGACAAGTCTTAGAATTTGTAATTTAAGTTAAAACAAAGTGTCCAAAATAATGCATTTCGGAATTCTAATTGCTTAATTTTCTTTCGCTACCAACTTATGTCCAATGACATCGTGTGGATAGACTTCGGCAAGTCATATTTTTCAAATAGTTTATTAATTAAATCGGTCAAACCGTTCTGGAGATAAAAGGGAGCATTCATTACACACGTATCAAAATAATAGGTTATTGGATAAGTATATTTAAAAAGCATTTGCCTATATTTTCTTTGAGTAGCCATAGTTTTGAGTCAACTTATTCAGAAAAAAAAATTCTGTACACTGTATATGGGTCAAAATTAATTAAAATATTCACAACTAAAAAAAATTACCGCCGCCAAATGTCCTTGTGGCTAAAACGCTTGGACTCAAACTGGAGGTCTCGGGTTCAATTCCTAGAGGGGTTGATCTGTTTAGTTGGTAGTAGGACATTTTCGACGAGAGCGTCGGTGGTGCATTGGATAAGGCGCGTACTCTCAATCTGAGGGTTCCGGGTTCGAATCCCTGCAGTGGGGACGTATATAGGCTGTTGATGATTACAAACAATCTTAACCTGTCATGTCAAGTCATGGGAAATATATAAGATCGAACAAAAAACACGAAACACTAAAAGGATTCAAATTCAAAAATATAAGGGGAATCAAATTAAACAAAGCCATTGCGCGTGTGTTCATGATTTTTATTATAAGTACAATTAATAAATAATAAAAATAAAATAATTATTACCAGTAGTTCTACATATGGAGACTTCTCCGCCAGAAAAGTACATGATTTTATTAAACATAAAATAATTCAAAAGTTCGCAGTCATTTTGCTAGTGATTTTACTTATGGTGACTTGCCCGCCAGAACTATGTATTTGCACTAAACTCTGATCGAGCTGGTACAACTTGACAGTGGCGCCCTCCAACACCGCCGAGGAAGCAGCAATGCTCACTCCACCCTCATTAACCGTGACTAAATTCACATCATTCCCGTAGTTAATATCGTTATTAACGAAGTTCACTCCGTTCGACAAACAGATTCCGTTTTGGAAGTTAGCGCTTTGGTCGTCAACTACTAACAAATCAGGTTTCATGTCGCTATCTTGTAGGACGATCTCTCCCGTCACTTCTAGCGGCATTTCTTGGGACGTGTCGACTGTTAATTCTTTGGTATCGTTGTCGACGTCGATCAGTGTTTCATCGGTGTTGACTCCCTTTTCGTTGTAGAGGGTATCGCAGGGCGTGCGCTGAGTGACCTCGACGCAGGGTCGTTCGGTCGCTATGTGTTTCTCTAAGTAGACGCCTCGACGAGGTATTTTCTTTGTCTTGTGCGTTTTGACGTGCTTGAGCAGGTGTGACTTGGTTGAGAACTTTAGCGGGCACGAAGCGCATTCGTAAGGTTTCTCGCCTTAGGGGAAAAGACACATTAACGTTATTCCTCTCCTAATGCTTCCATACTAAATTTCTGTTGCCGTAATCTTTTGAAATAGAATATCTGGCGTTGATAAGTAATTACCTAAAAATAGGAGACGAATATATTGTCGCGAAATAAATATAATTAATTTACAACTTTCTTGTAGCTGCAATAACAGTTACGCAGCTAATGGATCATAGATGGTGCTTTGAAAAATAATCGAAAAAAGTGTTTAAAATGAAAATTGTGATTCACTGTGAAGTTGTATGTTAATGATACTCATTTCGCGACATCACAATCTAATGTCCTGTTTTTAGATAGTTACTGCACAAATCCAGCTATTGTATTTTAAAAGATTATGGCAACATAAATTTAGTATGAAACTTTGATGAGGGTGGATCGCCTTAAACAAAAGTATACAGTCAAAGTGCCAAATATTATTGTATATATATAGCCCGCGACTTTGTCCGCGAACACTTCGGAAAGTATCCCACGGGAACTATACTCGATCGGGTCAATGCTAGATCTATCTTCTATAAAAAATCATTATATGGACAAAGAAGGTGGATTTGTAGATTACTACGGGCAGAATAGCAACGTGTAAGAGATCCATGACTCAAACATTAATATGGATTTGTATACAAAAGGAATCCTAACGTACATAAATGCCGTAGTTACCAGTATGTATCCGGCAGTGTTCCCGCAGCCTCGAGGCGGTGGTGAAGGTGCGGGGACACACGCCGCACGGGAAGGGGCGTTCGCCCGTGTGCTGGCGCATGTGCGCCCGAAGGCTTTTACGAGCGAACCTGCCAACAACACACGATAAAATATAGACGTGTCCAACAAGTTCGCGGTCCTACAGACTGCGGCTGTATAGAAAGAAAGAAAAATTTATTGCTTTGTGTTAAAATAGAGTATCAAAATAGGACAAAGAAAACAAACGGTGTCTATGGCACATTTATGAATGTCAGTGTTTTGTCTATGCTAATAAATCAGTATTGTCAAGTGCTCACGCAGTTTTAATAGGTTATGGGACCAGACTTTTATTCTGAGCGGCCAATCGTGAAAGTAATTAAGTAATTTGTTACAGTTCGATCGTTTATCGATATTTCCAAATTGGTTCGGCCAGTTTCCGCGTAAAAAACTGTATTTTGCTACGTGGGTGCCGGTGCTCGGTTCGTTCGCTTTGTCGTAATGGCGGCGAATTACATTATAAACGTGCCAAAGTTGCGTGGTCGTGAGAACTATGACGAATGGGCGTTCGCGGCAGAAAACTTTTTAATACTCGAAGGGATGATGAAGTGTATCAAGACCGAACGAGATGAAAGTGGTACAGAAGTTGTTGTATCAGCTGCAGACGACGCGAAGACAAAAGCGAAGCTTGTACTCACTATAGACTCATCGTTATATGTTCACATCAAGACCGTTAAAACTACAAAGGAGCTGTGGGAAAAACTCAAGTCGCTCTTCGACGATTCTGGGTTTACTAGAAGGATCAGTCTATTACGAAACTTGATATCTATTCGATTGGAGAATTGCAGTTCCATGACCTCTTATGTAACGCAAATAATAGAGACGGGTCAGAAACTATGTGGAACAGGATTTGCAATAAACGACGAATGGATTGGTTCGCTGCTACTAGCTGGATTACCAGAGAAGTTCTCTCCCATGATTATGGCGATAGAGCATTCGGGCATTCAAGTAACAGCGGACGCCATTAAAAGCAAGCTTCTAGACATGGAAACCGGAAGTATAGACAATGTAGATGGCGCGCTCGCAGTGTCAAGGAAATACCAACAGAACAAGTCGAAATCAAGTGCGTCTATGAGTGGCAACACTGGCAAAGATGGCGTCAAATATCAAAATGAAAACGTCAACTCGAAAACTGTCAGTGTCAGATGTTATCGATGTAAACAAACTGGACATTATCGATCACAGTGCTCGAATAATCCCAAGTTCAACAAAAATGCAGACCGTAAGCAGACTAATGCGTTCTCAGCTGTATTCTTGAGCGGCAGTTTCAACAAAACGGACTGGTATATTGATTCCGGTGCTAGTGTGCATTTAACTGCCAATGTAGATTGGATCACTAGTAGATATCGGAAAGTTCAACAAGAAATAATGGTTGCAAATCAAGAAACTGTTTCCGTTACGTGTGCTGGCGATGTTAAGGTTGTAACCTCAGTTAAAGACAGTGAATTTGAAATAAACATTGAAGATGTTTACTGTGTACCAAACTTGACAACTAACCTCATATCAGTAAGCAGATTGATTCAAAATGGCAACAAGGTGCATTTCACGGGCGACAGTTGTCATATTTACAATAGAAAACGTGAACTGGTTGCTACTGCTTCGTTGACAAATGGTGTTTATAAACTGAATCTAAAAGAATGTTTGGTAGCTGCAGTGACTACTTCGGATCTTACTTGGCATCGCAGATTAGGCCACCTGAACAGTGATAGTTTAAGGAAAACCAAAAACGCAGTTGAAGGAATGAGTTATGATGAAAATTTCACCATAAGTAAATCAACATGTAAGACATGCTGTGAAGGTAAGCAGTGCAGATTACCTTTTACAAGTAGTGACACAAGGAGTACAGAATTGCTAAATGTTGTACATAGTGACCTTTGTGGGCCAATGGAGGCAACTTCACTAGGAGGCGCATCCTACTTTCTATTGTTTGTCGATGACTTCAGCCGGATGACCTTCATTTACTTTCTAAAACATAAGAATGAAGCGTTGAAATACTTTAAGGAATTCAAGGCAATGGCAGAAAACCAAACTAATAGAAAAGTGAAAACCTTCAGAACTGACAACGGGAAGGAATTTTGTAATACAGCGTTTGATGATTACTTGAAGAAATTCGGAATAGTGCACCAAAAATCCAACCCTTATACACCTCAACAAAATGGATTATGTGAAAGAATGAATAGAACGGTTATTGAAAAGGCTAAGTGCATGCTTTATGACGCTGATCTGGACAAGAAGTTCTGGGCGGAGGCTTGCAATACGGCTGTATACTTACATAATCGGATTGTTTCTTCAGTTTTAGATGGCAAAACACCATATGAGTTATGGACAGGTGTTAAGCCAGATCTGAGCAACATAAGGATTTTTGGATCCCCTGTCATGGTCCATGTCAACAAAGAGAAAAGGTCCAAATGGGACAGAAAGTCCATTGAATGATTTGTCTTCAGACTATATGCCGAGTGAGTATGAGGATGCTGTAGAGACTCAGGTTGCAGAGAACCAGGGATTTAGATCTCTCAGAGAACGCCGTGCACCTAACAGATATGGTTTTGGTGGTGTCTGCTACTCGGAGAATGATATAGACGATGCATCAGACCTCACTTTGAAGCAAGCTTTAGAAGGGCCTGAAAGAAACCAATGGTTACAGGCGATACAGGATGAACTGAAAAGCTTTGAAGAGAATGAAGCTTGGGAAATTGTAGACAGTAAGGAAGCAGATAGAGTGGTACAGTGTAAGTGGGTTTTTAAGAAAAAATTTGACAGTGATGACAAAGTGAGATATAGGGCTCGTTTAGTAGCTAAAGGATTTACACAAAAAGAAGGTGTGGACTATAAAGAGACATATGCACCTGTTCTTAGGTACTCAACACTTAGAATGTTATTTGCTTTAAGTGTCAAATTAAATTATAAAATCTCCCATCTTGATGTCACTACAGCTTTCTTAAATGGTCATCTCGATGAAAATGTGTATATGCAAGTACCTCCTAATTTACAATGTAAAAGCAATAGTGTACTCAAATTGAAACGTGCTATTTATGGCCTGAAACAGTCAGCTAGACAATGGAATAAAAGAGTTGATGAATGTTTGATAGGGTTGGATTATGTAAAGTCAAAACTAGAACCTTGTTTATATAGTAAAAAGGTTAAAAACCAACAGATTATAATAACTGTTTTTGTTGACGATTTCTTTATATTTTCCAATAGTAGCTCTATGACAGAGGAGTTAAAAAAACATTTAATGGCGAATTTTAAGATTAAAGATTTAGGTCAACTGAAAAATTGTTTAGGTATGAGGGTGAAAGTTTATGAAGATGGCAGTATATCCTTAGATCAAGAAAAATTTGTTGACCATGTTCTAAATAAATTTAATATGGCACATTGTAAGGGTGTTGACACCCCCATTGAAATTAATCTAAAGTTAGAAAAATCAGACGTTATTTGCCAGGATTATCCTTATCAACAGCTGATAGGAAGCCTCATGTATCTATCTGTTTTAACTCGTCCGGATATTTCTTATAGTGTCAGCTATTTAAGCCAGTTTAATAATTGTTTTTCATCAACTCACTGGAAACATGTAAAAAGAATATTAAAATATTTGCAGAAAACTAAATCCTATGGATTGAAATTTACAAATGACAATAGCAATTTAGTAGGTTTTGTGGATGCCGACTGGGCCTCAAATACCGTGGATAGAAAATCCTATACTGGATTTTGCTTCAAATTATCTGGAACGGTAATATCCTACGAATGCAAAAAACAGCAAACAGTAGCATTATCCAGTACAGAGGCAGAATACATGGCATTGTCAGAAGCCTGTAAAGAGGCAATATATTTAAAAAATTTATTGTCAGAAATATTAAATCAAAATAATGAGATTATTCTGTACAACGATAATCAAGGTGCTCAGAAGTTGTCAGAAAATCCTTTATTCCACAAACGGACTAAGCACATTGATGTCCGTCACCATTTTGTAAGACAAGTTGTTGCTAACAATCTTGTTAAAATTGTTTATCTGCCAACATCTGAAATGCCAGCGGATCTATTGACCAAAGGGTTACCGAATGCAAAGCATAACTATTTTGTAAAGAAATTAGGCATTCAAAATGTTTCATGATAATATCTTGTTACAATAATGTTTAGATTATTTTGATAAGTGGAGGTGTTAAAATAGAGTATCAAAATAGGACAAAGAAAACAAACGGTGTCTATGGCACATTTATGAATGTCAGTGTTTTGTCTATGCTAATAAATCAGTATTGTCAAGTGCTCACGCAGTTTTAATACTTTGTTAGAAGAAAGAACAGAGATTTATAAACTAAATCCTACTAATATTATAAGTGTGAAAGTTTGGATGTTTAGATGTTTGGATGTTTGTGACGCTTTTACGGAAAAACTACCGAATGGATTTGAATGAAACTTTACAATAATATAGCTTATACATCAGAATAACATATAGGCTATAATTTATAAAGACATATTGTGTAAATTGTACAAAATCACACTTATAATATTAGTGGGATTACATGGGCAATTTGGGCATAACAAAAACGCGTTGCCTAGCAACCGACCATAGAATATGTAATTCGTATATACAAACTTTCGCGTTTATAATATTAGTGTGAAGACTATTTGAATGTACTACGTCAGATATTGAAATTTATTTTGTTTCTTTAAATTATTAGACTACGTAACAGAATAAACACTATTTTGTACCTTATGCTGGAAATGGAGATATATGACTTCTATGCCTATCGAACAAGTAGAATAAATCCTGAAGTACACGCGGACAAAGTCGCGGGCGGAAGCTAGTAAATACTAAAGCAAAAGGCAGAGGCAAAAAAGAGTGATTGCAGCGCTGGTTTTCAGGTAGGCCTTGACTAAAAATAATCTAATCTAACTATTTAATTAAATTTACGCATCAGCTACTAAACACAACTACAAAACGAATATACTACGAACACAGAACTAAAAATATTTAAAAGGATTGTACACAGACAGCAGTAATAGAATACCACATAAATACTAATAACAAAAAAGAAATAGACAAAACAAAAAGATGTTCAAAAAAATTTAGGACTAGAAGGGAAGTCTGTATGCATCTACAAAGAAACATTTTTTGGAGATCTAAAAGGTATAGCTTTAGTTTTTTTCTGAAGGATTTAATAGTATGTCACTGTCGTTTGCATAAATCCACTGTTGGACATAACCCTCCCTAATAAATAGTCACGTTGGACTGTCCATGAGGGAAGCGAAATAGTGATCGGCGTAAGATGATGTATGTAGATACTTCTGTTGTAAAGCCAAGACCACACGCCCAGTTGGTATGTTTCACCACGCCTTCACCGGCTGATTGGTAATTGCAAAGATGTTATGGATAAATATGAAAATACTTGAGCATGTCTCCTTAAAAATCTCTAAGTTGCCTTTACGACACATCGGTGTGGTATCATAACATACGCCAGGTGCAGCCGCGTGATGACTGAAGGCATATGTTAATAATTTTTTTATGTATCGTTCTTTACATATTCAAATATTTGCTTTAAGAATAAAACTACTCCAAGTAGTGCTATATTAATTGTTAGTAGTGTTAATGCGTTAAAAAAGAACTGGAAATTAGTTTTTTTTTTAAATTTAATTAGTATAACAGTGTTACTGAATATTTCTGGGCCTGTCTGAAAATCAGCGCTGCAGCTACTGCTGCCGCATATGCTGAGACAGGTCCATTTCGGCGTTGCAGTGCAGCAGAGCAAATTTAAAATAAATGTATGAACTGTACTGTAATCTGTATGTACGCCGAATAAACTATTTCTATTCTATTCTAAACCGACATCAATTACCCTAAAAGCCTACTTTTACTAAGGCAAATTTAAGATTTATATCGTTTTCTCATGTATGCCGTTGTCAGAACTGGACTAAATTGGAATGGGACCACAAGGGAAGCATCATCTTTCAAATAAATTTTCTGGCTAAATTCTCATTAACCAAAACCAAGGTACCGTATACTATACGACTACTCATGTATAAATCACTGGGTGAGTCAATCATATCGTACGGACTAAGTAGCTATGGACGCACTTATAAAACCCATATTGACCAAATCCAAAAAATTCAAGCTCGAATCATAAAAACAATAGTGCCATATAAAATAAAAGAAGAACTCAAGACAAACTATGCCGGACTGTTTTCGTATTGCAAAGTAATGAATATTCACAATAATATTAAATTTGTATTACTAGCGGAAAATATCCTAAACAAAGATCTCCAGATACCTATAAATCATTGCCATTCAACAAGAAGTAAAATAAAAAAAAAACTGCAGATACCAACATTTAACAATAATTATGGGAAAAGAACCTTAGAATATATTATACCCAGCCTATTAAATGAACTTCCACTAAACCTAAGAGAGCAAATTAATACAAAAACTTATAAATCTATTCTAAAAAAACATTTCACACAAAACTTCTAAAAAACAAACAAACAAAAATGACCATCCTGTACACAGCACAGACACACACAAACGTACACTCTACACTCACTACACACACCAGTCACACTCGGCGAACAATGCAGTGTTTTGGTGTTGTGGGATGAAGGTATTTGTTAAAATACCCTCATCTTACAATACTAAAGCACTGCATTGGAATGCGATGGAATGTGATTATTGTAAAATAAAATAGACGAGTCACATGGTGTACAGACAAACCTTTTCTAGGATTAAGTACACTGTAAGCAAATTTTGTAAAAATGTATGTTTAATTAATAAATAAAATAAATAAAAATAAAAAATAAAAAAATATCATCCAAATCGGTTCACCCAGTCAAAAGTTCTGAGGTAGCAAACATATAAAAACATACCCGTCGAATTTAAAAACCTCCTTCTTCTTTGAAGTCGGTTAAAAATGTCGGCGTAAATTCTCTACTGCCCCTGCAAGCCGGGGCGGGTCACTAGTCATTTATATAATGAACTTAAAAAGCAATAATAATGAACACATTATGAGAAGAAATGTCTCAAAAAAAATATCGAGTATGTGCGCCGTGCGGGGGGTGTCATTTCACGTACTTTTTCCCGCACTCTGTGCAGCTGAACGGTTTCTCCCCGGTGTGCGTGAGCTGGTGCGTCTTGAGCGTGGAGCCGGACGAGAAGCTGCGCTTACACAACTCGCACGCGTACGGCTTCTCTCCTGAAACCAATCAACATAACCCCACTACACTCAAATAATTTTGATTCACAAAAATTTTACCTCAATGAGACTACTCGTAAGATAAGATAAACCTTTATTTGCAATAAATGTGGTACATTTAAGATCTTCAAGAAAATTATTCTAGATCACACATTTAGCCAATGTTTTGACATGCAAACAGTAATTAAAAGTACTTTTGCAAAGGCGTTTCGCACAGTAAAAAGAGCATTATATGAGTATCTTTTTCATTCAAAAAGGCATTTTTTTTAGTTTGGGCCAAGAAACGATAAATGTGTCGTAATCATGTTCCTCTTTTTTCTCCTCTCTTAAGCCTCTGACTGACAGATGGACAAACAAACCATCTCGACATAACGATGGTGATGTCCTCCACGACGTATCCGTCGACTGTATTTGTTTCGGTCGTGTCTTGTGGATTTGCCGTTTTGCATCGAGACCTTCTCGAAGTATTATTTCGAACGCTTCAACTCGTATAGTAATTTTATAACGCCATCCAGGTTTTTACAGCGACAGACAGACAACGTTGCCGCAACAAAAGGTACCTGAATTATGAACCCCAAAATTGACCACGACAGTATTAATAAAGCAGTATTAATATACCTGTATGGCTTCTCATGTGCAGGGTCAAGTGCGAGTTCTGTACAAAGGTCTTCCCGCACGCCTGGCAGACGTACGGCTTCTCACCAGTGTGTATACGATGGTGTGTGGTCCGCGTAGACTCGTGACGGAACCTGCGCGATCAACCGCTATCATACAGACAACTGAGAGACATTTAAAACATGACTAGACATGATTTAAACAATTATTATCCGATCACTTTGGCATGCCTTAGCCGCGTTCAGTGTAACGTTAGACTGCACCGTATAATTAATATTGTACTACCCTCCCACCGATCTGCTATACCTCACCCCTCGCCTCAAGTGACCCGCTCATTGGTAGTAAGTACCGCGCGGGCGAATTCACTCACACACGCGCGTGCATACAAACGTCATCCGTCGATGTGTGGGAATTCCGAACCGATACCACGACATTTGTTTGAAGTGTCTGGCCTGTGCCTAGGATTTAATATACTGCTGAATCGACTCTCTGGAAACTGGTTTTCTCTTTATGAGAGCCACTGACCGTTTCTCGCAGTAGTTACAGGCGTACGGCTTGTTGTCGGAGTGCACGAGGTGGTGTGACATCAACAGTCTCTTGGACGGGAAGGACTTGCCGCATGTTGCGCAGACGCACGGCTTCGCGCCGCTGTGACGCGTCAGGTGAGACTCTAGTAGACATTTGTCTGTGTACCTGAAAATTACACTCGATCAGTTAGGTTTAAGCTTACAAAATATTTTCGGGCATAACTACATACCATATCATAAACAGAAAAAAAATATTACAATCGAAGAAAAATCCAAAATATCTCAAGTCTGTAATCGCTTTGATCTGTGAAAAATCAAACTTATAAAATATGGTCGTTAATGCCGCTTATTTTGATGATTTACCTTGAAAGGGCATTAAAACCTTTCGGGTACTTCCCATTGAACTACAATCCTGAAATTTGTAAGTTTATTTTTGGAAAAATTGTCCCAGCGCCAGTTGAACTCTCGGTGCAGGAGCTGCACTTGACCTGTTTTTATTTTTGATACAAAAAACTGAGCCAAAATATTGCAACGTGTGATTTGGCTATTTGTTCAAATCTTTAGTGTTTGAAGGACCTGAGTGTAAATCAAAGAAACTGGCCAACTCTTCACTAACGACCCTCGCTGAAACCCCACACCAAATGATTAAGGTAGCTCACCGGTTGCTGGCGCTCCTCGAGAGTCCTGGACGTCCAGGAATTGAAGTTCTTCCAGTTTGTGAATAGCAGTACTTAACACAACGCGAATTGTCCACCTGTCTTCATATATTGTGCGAAATTAATTTGTATGTAGTGGCGCGGTCAGGTTCTTAGAGTTGACTGAATCTTTTTTCAACGGAAACGGTGAGTACTTTTTTTCGGAGTCTATCCGAACCGACGGTATGTTTGGACAAAGCGGTAAATTTGAAATCGTCTTATATCAGCGCCGAGCTACCATGTTACACTGGAGTAGAGTAGACAGGTTCAGGTCGTTAGATACGAATTGGCCCAAACAACGTGGTTATTAAAAATCTTTCATACGAGAACGTTTTTTTTAAAGAAAACTTACCTCTTATCACATAGATGGCATGAGTACCGCTTCTCTACCCCTTCGCCGGTGTGGACGCGCGTGTGCCGCCGCAGCGCGTACAGCTCCGCGAACGTCTTGCTGCACCACTCGCACGCGTAACGCTTGTTCTCCATGTGGCGCTGGATATGGCGTCGAAGCTTCGATTTCACTGGGAACCACATATCAAACTATTTAAGAATATATTAAATTTTTTGTTTCGGTTCTTATAATGGTGAATAATTTCCGGCGCTAACGGTATACGACCGGTAGCTTAATTGGTAAATAGTTCGCCCTGGAATTGCGAGAGACACAGGTTCGATCCCCGCTCGAGTCGAATTTTTTTGTTACTATTTTCAACAACAACAAAATCTAAGAATATTAAGAAACCTCACCTATTTAATATGCATTTCAGAAGGTTTCTTAAAAATATGTTATTACAACATAATGGACTACTTTAATGTCAACATAAATGCTATATGTACTTCGATTCCTTTACGATATAAAGAAGTTATAGAGTAAAATAGATTATTTAGATTATATAACTGCATAAATTAGTGCTCTCAAATTTTGCTGCATGGGCATTGTGTCGTTTGGAATTACCTACGAGAATGTAACATCTTATTTTACTTGTGACTTGCAAATAAATGAAAATAGAAAAATATAATCAGATGACCGGCACAGTAACAGAGACTGTTCACGATTCAAATAGACACCAGTCTATGATACACTTAGGATATGATTAATATTAAGCCAGTATTTGAATCGTATATTGAATAGGATAAGGTGTGGACGTATCAGTTACATAAAAGATGGGTCTTCTTGTCAAACAGTAGATTTTAAATGGCTTTCATCTATATCTCATCTAACTTGATTTTTCAACACTATATTTGCTCGCAACTTCACCTGCGTGGACTAAATTGCATCACGATTGGTTGTGCGGTTTAGGCGTCAAGCGGTAGCATACAGACAAACTCACTTTCGTATTTTTAATTAATTGTTTTGGACGTTTACAGATTTTGAAAATATTGACAACATAACACAGAATGTTCTAGATCTGAATCATTAATTGTTATTGTCCCTACTATTTCTAGACAAATAGTGAATGACAATGATAAGTCTATAAACACAGAATATGATGAAATACAATAGCCTCTACTTTTAAAGTTTGGATATTAAAATTATGGATCAGTAATGTGAAGGAGCAACTTTATCCAAAATCTTTTTTGTATTGTATATTTATTGTACCTCGAAACTCCTTCTGACATTCAATACATTTGGCAACTGGTCCTCTCTCATGCAATGCGGAGTGTAGTTTTAAGTCGTGTTCGGAGTTGAATGAATCTTTACACTGCCGGCACGAATGTGGGAGATTGTTCGAACTGTGGGTGCGTTGAATATGACCTCTGAGCGCTTTAACTTTCTTGAATTTCTGTAAAAAGAAATCGTGTGGATTTGGATTACGTTCCAATCCCTATATAAAAAAATTAAGTCATTTTGAATATCTGTTTCGCTTTTGTAATATTATTATAAAAGTATAGATATGATTAGACAGGTTTTATAGGACAAGGTTTTTGCCCGCTAATTTATCTGTGTTATCTTTGAAATACATCCCACATGAAGTCCAAATTTCATCAAGATCGATTAACCAATTTAGTGTTGAAAAGAGACATAGTCTGTCAAGTTTATAATATTTGAGTGATTACAAATGCATACCTTAGAACAAAAACTACAGGTATGTGACTTGAGATTTTTCTTACTAATTTTCTTCTCTATTATGACTTCTTCAATCTGAAGACTTTCCAAATCTGGAAAGCAAATATTTTTAATGTATTTAAAAAATTTAAAGTTTCGACAGAAGTTATTCAACTGAAATAAATGCAATTTTAATTTTTTAGGGGGGTCAGTCGCCTCAAGGGTAGCCAGTCGGTGTCAAGCTGGTGTATAATTTGACACTCATTGAGATGTACCGTCATGATAAAGTCCGATATATGTATTTTTACGAACTACAAAAAATGAGCCTCCTAGTCTCAATTTGACTGTATTTTTTTAATGTTAGGCCATAACTATTCTTTTTTATGTTTGGTATATCATACTTCAGAGGTCGTCCTATAAATTTTTTATTGAAATGATTCAGCGCTTTTTAAGAAAACCAACAAAACCCAAAAAACACCCCTAAGGGTGAATAGGGGATGAATGCTATTGACTTTTAGGGCATATCAAGTTGGTTTCTCAGGTTTTTTTGAACGTGTTAATTATTTATTATTATCTTACCTGTTATTTCAATGTTTAAATGTTCTCTGAAACAAAAGATTTGATAGTGAAATATCACAAACTACTGCAAAACACAACTCACTCACACATCACTTTCACAACATAGAAACAAATACACAAATACGTCACGCGAAGAGCTGATCATCTGGTGCTTCCCCGGGTAAGAACCAACTACGGCAGGAAATCTGTCACATACGAGGGAGCACAGTTGTTCAACAAATTATCCGAAAACATAAGAAATAGTACTTTAAATTTGTTTAAAAAATAAACTTCATTGTTGGAATGTAACTCTGATTAAATAATTTGTAAAATAGATTTAACTGCCGCACCAGACGAATATTTGTTCTAATTAATATAAGTGACAAAATTTCTATTTTGAGAATACATCGTTTAAACCTAAATATTGGAAAAAAAGGAATTTGTAAACATAATATCATTCATTGTTTTTTTTTTGCGTAAAAAATTTACCAAGTCAATTTTGGGGAATGGCTAACACTGAACTATATTTTTGGCAAAGTTAAATAACTTACTAATGAAAAAAATAACTCGACTAAATGTTACAATATGGCACCAACACCTTTGGTCATGAATTTAAGTTGCATCTAATGTGACGTCACTAGTCACTGACATTTCTTTGGGATGAATCAAAGAACATCTCCTTTACATTAACCTAGGTTTAAATTACATAATCCCAAACGTACATACGAATTGTACATACTAAGGAATTGTTATCTATAACCAGTGGTCGGGAAAAAAGTACTTACTCCTCAGTTTCATTTCTCTTCTGTACAATACACAGTTCATCACTGTCACTATCAGGATCAATAAAGTCTTCTAAGTATTCTACTTCTGTAAAGAAATATATTCAATTAGATCCATGTCATAAAACCATTTCTTTAATTTTTATGTGTGATGGATTGCACTTGGCCTTCATATCACCTACATATGGAGTAAGCGACGATAAGGCTGTTGGATGGCAAACTTGCACTCACAAAAGCCTCAAACTAATGAAGCGCTGACTCCACTACCTTTCATACCGGACCTTTTAACCGCCGATGTGGCTAATGGCTAAAGGTTGACTCACAATCTAGAGGTCCCAGGTTCAGAAGTCTTATTACATGTTAGTCAAAAGCCTCAAGTTGTTACTTTAATTGACATAAACTGCTATTTATAAACTTTGAAGTTTTCAAGGTAATCAGCACTTAGACAAGGTTTGACATTTTGTATGGAGAACTAAAAATGTAATTCCTCACATTTTGTTGTTTAAAATCCTAAAATATATGGAACGCTACTGCAAGGCACTCTTAGTTTGGGCTGGTATGAACATTGAAACATCGCGCACCACCTTAGCAACTTAATTAATAACGTCTAGAGATTTGTAACAAAACTATGAATAAACTGAAATTATTAGACTTTGTGGACGTTGTGATCAGGCTAAGGCTCGTAACAAACTCAGAATAGTTTATTCATTAAAAACGTTATATTTGGTCTGTTATGCAATAAAATACATAAAGTTATTAAAGCTAGTAAAGATTTAAAACATAAATAAGATTTTTACTGATAATTCATTTCAAATAAGCCAATGTTGACAGGACCTTTAAAACAGGTTGCATATGCAAAATGACAGAATTAGATACAGGAGACATACCTACATTGGACTCTTCCTTCATACCTTCTAATTCAGTTTCAAATGTGGCTTCGGTTTTCATAATATTCTCTGGAGTTCTGAAAAAGTGAGTTAGATATGCGAGACCAAAATAATATAATTATGAAATCTTATCATTTTGAAGAATAAAAACAATTACAAACTCAACACAACCAGTAGTTAAAACATGTATCCATGAAAAAGTAGGAATTACTTTTGGGATACGAAGAAGTTTGGGAACTAGATAAATTCACATGATTAGCTCTGAAACATGGTCCTTTACTGTAGGCCGAATAAACAAGCTCATTCACTCAGCGAGCAATGGAACGAGCTATGCTCGGAGTTTCTCTACATGATAAAATGCAGGTGGCAAAGGACCGGTCAATGTGGCGTGCCATGAAGGAGGTCTATGTCCAGCAGTGGATGTTTCCTGGCTGATGATGACTAACACCTTCCTCGAATATCAAAAATATGTATAATTAGCAAAATGAGTAAGTAACTTACATTTTATCATCAGTGTATTCTGCTTTGATAAGGATATGTTTTTTCAACAGTGATTTCAAAGTGTCATCAGCTGTGATACATTTTGTTTTGAATTTGTAAGATTTTGTGACTTGTATTTTGCAGGGTTTACAAACGTTAGTTGGCAGACCATCATCTGGAATAACCTGTGAATAAAAATGAAATTTTAAATTTCATTTATTGCATTCATCCATCTAAAAAGCTTACGTCATCATCATTCCCCTAGCCTGATGCCATTTCTCAACCAGGGTTTGTTTCTAAAGAAGCACCAACTGACTCTCCAACCTAGTGGGGAAGCTAGACAATATGTTCTGGATTAGATTAAAAATCCAAACAAAAGGCTTTTCAGAGGTAATTTCCATAAATGTTCCATCGCCTTTTATGGCTCCCATTATCCTATACTAGCCAATGGGGTTGCATCGCCAATTTATTTCATCATCACCCGCTAACCTCCTCAGTTGGGGTGTAAATTTATTTAGTGCCCCCTTTAGTGTCTGTCCGCCGAAAGCCCCACTGTGTAAACACTAGGCTACAGAGCCACTTAAACTATATATCTCTGATTAAATATGATCACAAACATACCTCTAAAGCAGTGAGCGCTGTAAACATATCTGTCAGCGAGCTGTTTTGTATATCATTTACCAATGGGTACATTTGAGCATTATTTACAGATAGACAGATTCGACAAAGGTCCTGAATGTTACCACTGTTGGTTTTTATATACTCTAAAAAGTTTAATGGCATTTTAATTGCACTACAATCGTTTTCCATTTCCAGAACTTTTGACGACGAGACTTTGGTTTGTTTCATTTGTTTGGCTTAATAAAATCACTCTCAGGTTACTCTCAGGCAAATGCTAAATTAAATTTATGATCAGAGATAGTAGATACATAATGTTTCTACATAACAAGATAATTCACAAAAATATTTCGATAGTTTTTTATTTCCAATTTCAGTAATAAATAATTTACAGAGCTTTAACAATGTGACAGTATGTCTTGACAATGACAGTAAAAAGTAGTGGTGTGCGTGCTTGCATGATAAATCAATTAAAACAATAATCGGTAACATCGGTATTAATTAACTATGAAAAGAGACTGACAGGTTTTTGTCGGCATTTAAAAATACTTTTAGTAATTAGATTTTTAGTTTTAGCACGAAAGGTTTCTTGAGTAAAATTGTAATAAAATTTTAGAGACCACATACTTAGTTGCACGCTAGTGCCGACACACATTTCAATTTGTTGGTAATATTATGGTTGGTAAATACTATGGGTCCTTGTTACCTGATAATAAAGAAATAATTATTAATAATAATTTTTAATCTTTTTTCAAACTAGAAAAAATATTTCAAAATAAAATTGAGTGCCTATTAGGTCCTATGCTTCTAGGTCAAAAGAAAATGTCTTCCTTGTTCCTATGCATTGTGTTAAGGGACATAAGATATAAATTAAAGTGAATATTATGCCATGTTACAAAAGTTGGTACATATTTTTATTCTCGAGTGTACATTATTTACCACACCTTGTGTGATCAGTTATCGTGTGTATTTATCGAGCAAATAACGAACGATCGTGAATTAATCAGATCTGCCATCCCTAGTTGTCACCAAACATTTGATCGCTGTGCTCAGAATTAATATAATAAAATAAGTAACAATTGTTATGTTTTCTCTACTACTGAATATATTTAGCCATAATCTAGTCTTGAATAAGGTATACAGAATGTTTTTTTTAAGTATTTCTATCCCACGAAAAATAAACAAAGAAATATAAAGAAAAAGTGAACGCATTTTAATTTTTTTACTCCTTAACATATTCTAAAAGGCACTGAGCAAGTAAATCACTACGTTTTACTAAAAGGCAAAACGATGTCTTTTTGATTTTATCATCTTGTTATCATCATCATCAGCCTAGAGATTACATGCTCCTAGATCAGCCGGGAAACGTCAACCGCCTATTCATGCAACGTCACATTACCAACACAATAACCGGACCGGATCCAAGTGGATCTAGCAACTCCCCACGACCGTTACCAGGTCGTCGGTCCGTATAGGTGGGAGACGGTTCGGTACACGTTTCCCATTACGTGGTTGCCACTTGATACCTCTTATTCCCCATCGGGTTATTCGTTCTTCAAGCGATGTGGCCTGCAAATTGCCACTTCAACTCACTGACTTATCAAACCAATCAAACTATATCTGTTACCTTAGTTTGTCTGTGGAATTCCTCGTTCCGGATTTTATTACGTCGATAATTCTCACCAATTAAACCTCTATTAGTCCACTGTTGGACATAACCCTCATATAAATCGCCTTTGAGAGTTATGACATAGGGTGGTTTTATTCTAAAGCCTAAGCCCAAGGTTATGGTGATGACACGGCGGTTAATATCGTCCCCACAATGCCCCTGATAGATGCAATACTATCAATGATATCTCATCGCGGAGCTCAGAAGCACAAGCTTTGTCAAAGGATAGAACTATATTTAAAAGTAGAACAACGCATAGGATATTCTTATGGCAAATACATCCTCATCTCAAGACTGACTTTTCATTCAGAGAGAGGCTAATGTCCGGCAATGGAATTAGGTTTCTATTTTCCCTCCGTAGCACCTGGACAGACGACAAAATTACCACTTCTTTTACGAAGGCGTTCTATAGAGAAGAAACGTCATAACATAGATCCTTTCCCGATTTGAAATCCTCAAAACATTTGAAAAGTATGTACTGAGTGTAACAGCAATAAAATAATGTGCCGGTTCAGTAATCCTTCCTGAATCCTTATATATTTAGTGACAAGCAAAGAGAGCAGATGGAAATATTTAGTACGATCACAATTTATTAGTTATTTTGTTTCAAGACGTATTTTGACCCTTGTGATAAGAGTAACCCGGGAGATAACGTTTGGAAATGTCTCGAGTGTATTGCGCGGCCACTGTCGGGCAGTGGTCACTATCGCACGCACGAGCCTCAACACACACCAGAAGGCGCACCTTCTGACAACAACTGTCTTTCTATTCTTTGTTACCACCAATATGTTCATTGGCATCACCTCAAGTGGAGACAACGTCAATTCCCACTACGATTACCTGATTTGAGCATCTGAGAGGTAAGATTTGCTGTTTCTCTTATCGCAGGTCAAAACTGCCGGTCGTTGCAAGTTATAAAGTTTACAAATAAATTAGCAATAATGATAGTGATTCGTTAGTTCATACTTTTAATCTGCCTGTCGTCGGACCGAAGCCTCCGCGGCTGCACATGTTGATACCATCAAAGCGAGACAAATTCTTTTCAAAATGGCTGAGATAATAAAATTTCCATATTAACTACATCTAACAAAAACAAACACCGGACAGTTACAAGTTTAAACCTCTCTTGCAGAGTCCAACTGAGAATTCTTTGAAACCAGCACCATGGCATTAGATTTTATAGCCGGATGTATTGGAGGTAAGTGCTCTCAAAGCTTTTGTGATTAAAGATTGAATTAGCAATAAAATCTGACTTTTATTATAAAATTTTCAGGCTGTGCTGGAATTATAGCCGGTCATCCATTAGACACTTTGAAAGTGCACGTTCAGTCAGGAAGAGGCACCGCGTGGGAGTGTGCGAGGACTCTGTTGAAAGGAGGGACCATAGCGACCGCGTACCGAGGAGTCGGTGCTCCGCTGGGTGGTATAGCGGCGATCAATGCGATTGTGTTCGGAGCTTACGGCAACACGAGGCGAGCCTTACCAAATGCGGATTCTTTGAAGACTCACGCGACAGCTGGATTCGCGGCGGGAATACTGCAAAGCTTCGCCTGTGCTCCCGTGGAGCTAGTAAAAACGAGGCAGCAGCTAGCACGGCCTGGTGACGGCATGCCTGGAGGGGCGTGGTCTGGGGCGCGACATGTTTTAAGGACTGGTGGAATGCGGGCCTTATTTAAGGGACTAGGAATAACGATAGCTCGTGATGGCCCAGCGTTCGCAATATACTTTGCTTCTTACGAGGCGATGACACGCGGAGATCAGTCGGTAGCGAGAGTGTTCACAGCTGGAGGTCTAGCGGGAGCGTTGTCGTGGGTGGTATTGTATCCGATAGACGTGGTCAAGTCGAGAATACAGGCAGATGCAGTGGGACGGTATTCAGGGGCCTGGGACTGCGTTGTCAAGTCGATCAAAGCAGACGGCTTGCGGTTTATGAGTCGCGGCATCGGCGCTGTGACGCTACGTGCGTTCATCAGCAACGGAGCGTGTTTCACTGCCGTTGCGTGGACTGAGCGAGCTTGGCAACACTGCAACTCCGGATCAGCCGTAAAAACGCTCGTTCAAGCCGCTGCTATCGGCGAGGCGGTCTGCCACGACCATGCAGAGAGACATTATGATATACAAAGCCCGAATCTAACTTAGTACCGTATACCCCTTAAGATCTTGGAATTACTTAGTTCTAGCTGAAATACTTAATTATATTTATGTTACTTTGGCTATCATATTTGCTTGTCACAGGGTACTAGACTATTTGTATACATCTACCAATGTAGTGCCTTTGTTTAAACTACCAGGCAGGATAAGGTAATTGAAAATAAAAAAGAAACTACTGCGTAGTCTTAATATTATTTACCCATATACTCGTCAGAAAAATTTGATACAATTTTCAAAAATATTCCAAAATACAGAATTGATTCACATTATGAAAATATCACAACATTATAAATATGCCAAAACTGCTCTTACTAAATGCATGTAAATATTTTAAAAATAAAGGACTGTAACGATATAATTTTACATTAACTTCACTATAGATACTGTAACTAAGACTTTTTAACTTTTTATTTTATCTTACTGCTTAGGTAGGTATTTAATAGAAAACGTTGGAATGGCATATCGTCGAACAGCAGAAAAACAGTTATCTGAAAAGAAAAACAATATTATAATAGGCAATCTTAACTAATCTGAAACTAAGTACTACAAACAGTATAAAAGGTAATAAGGGCAGGGACACACTTATTCCCACCGATCCTATCACCCTAAGCCACCCTAAGCCGAGGTCGAGCGCAAGCGGTCGCCCTTAGCTATACTACAAATCTTATCCTGCTGAGCGCCTTCTGCGGTCGCCAAATTGTTAGGTGAAGCTATAAAGGCCGCAGGACCTAAAGCATCACGTCAGTTCGAAAAAAGAATTTTCAGATCTGACAGAATTTTCAACAAAGAAAAATTTCCGTTATAGTGTGCAAATATCACATGCGCCGACATGTTGCGAACTGATGATAGCCAACATCATTAAAGAACGTGGCGCCACGATGACCTTATCTCGTTCGCTCTATAATCAAAATAATTAAACCGTTACAGACCTCTAACCGCGAAATAAGTATGTCCATTATTTCAACAAGTTTATTGTTTCAATTAGAATGTAAAAATGAAAAAATTCAAATAATTAATATTACTATAGCCTATTTTGATTCTTCTTAGCCTATTCTATTATTTTGCTGGGCAAACGCTTTTATTATAGTCCATCTAGTACACTCGAGTACAAAAATATGGACCCATTTTTGTAGCATGTCATATTCACCCTTTCTTATGTCTGTGTTTCTATACAGTGTGTTGAGGGAAATGGCAATTAGGTGAATATGACATCGTAAAGTGGGTATATTTTTGGTCACAAGTGTACAAACGTTCGAGATTGCGGTTCCGCTAATTGTGTAATGAACCTATTCTTGCGTTGTCAACATTAACTATGTTAAACATTGAAGTTCATGTACCTATACAATTTGCAATCGGAAATTCAGAACCCACATAAAAATCATCGTCATTGTGAGCCGGTGAGTACTCTCCATTCCTTAAAAAATATCCTTACTTGCATTTTACTACACGTCTACACTTCACGTGTAAGTTTACTACTGCGAGGTATAAGCCCGTATTTTTATCTACCTCCAATTTTTTCTACCTCTATCTAATTTTTGGTATACCTCCATGTATTTTGTTCTACCTCTATGTAATTTTGTTCTACCTCTGTGTAATTTTGTTCTACCTCTATGTACTTGTGTTCTACCTCTATGTACTTGTGTTCTACCTCTATGTACTTGTGTTCTACCTCTATGTAATTTTGTTCTACCTCTATGTACTTGTGTTCTACCTCTATGTACTTGTGTTCTACCTCTATGTAATTTTGTTCTACCTCTACGTACTTGTGTTCTACCTCTACGTACTTGTGTTCTACCTCTATGTACTTGTGTTCTACCTCTATGTACTTGTGTTCTACCTCTATGTACTTGTGTTCTACCTCTATGTACTTGTGTTCTACCTCTATGTACTTGTGTTCTACCTCTATGTACTTGTGTTCTACCTCTATGTACTTGTGTTCTACCTCTATGTACTTGTGTTCTACCTCTGTGTAATTTTGTTCTACCTCTATGTACTTGTGTTCTACCTCTATGTGCTTGTGTTCTACCTCTATGTAATTTTGTTCTACCTCTATATCTGTCGCTCTACCTCTAAGTCTATTTGAATATACCGACGGTCGGTCGTTAATCAGCTGTCGGAGCCGTGAGTTCACTCCCTCTCCTGCTCCATTGGCTGTGGCGGGGGTGGCGGCGGCGGCGGCGGTATCACCACGTCATTGTTCACCTGGTTCTCCATCAGCCCCAGCTGCTCCAGCATGTCGTCATTGTCCTCGATCAGGTGAACCTGGACAATACGTCAGCGTCAGAAATACGTTCGTTCAAAAAGAAACTTTGGACGAACTTGTCTAATTTGACCACTATTTGTAAATTGGTTGCATACAAATTTGTCTAAAATCAGCTACACTTGTATAATGCAGTGTCGATAAAACAGTTGCAAACACGGTCAAATTACGAATAGTGCCTTAATATTCACCATCAATCTTTGGATAGCTAGAACTATTTCACCCAAATTGGGACCGTTAGATGTCGTTAGGCAAACTAAGCAGAATGTTTCATCATTATTATTAATATGTATATTTGTTATCCTAAGTAAAATACACATTTTGAAATACAAATTCAAATAATGACAGTTTTCTACAGTTATTTTATCGTTCATGAAACACATACGGTTTTTTTGTTCAAGGGGGAAATCTTTTAAATATACCCGACTTCTTAGGAGAGAAGTCGGGTCATGTGGAATTTCCTTCCATTAAAACCCCCTCGGTGGTCGAACACTCCAGTGCTCCTTTCGCGCTTCCTTCCTCCCCTTGGCGTTTCAGCCACGACAACTCGGCAGTTCCGGGCTGCAGCGGGACGGGACCACGCCGTACTACCGCTGCCTTCCAGTGGTCGCCGATTCACACCGATAGGGCGGACAGCGACAATGGTACAACTTTTTCTTTTAGTACACATTTTCTCTATCTTCTCTTTTTTTTGTTGATGATTGATTGAAATTGTGTTGATGGTTATGAGTGAATCGGCATCATATTAATGACCTTATATATATAATATATAGCGGGGCCCTAGGTGGGTCGGCACAACACGTTTTCTGTTTCCACTTGCCTTTATCAACTGTCATCTCAGTTCTACTTTGGAGTGAATATATTCTATTACTAACTACAATAGTACGAGTCCATTCATCTATTTCCGGATGGAGATGCATCGCATGACTTTTTGCATCGAATTCCATGAAAGTTCCACAAAGTTTTTAGGTAGATGCTATTTGCATATTGTTTACACATAACTTTATTTTTAATTCAGAATCAGGAAGCTATCAATCAAGCTATCTTTTGGCCTACAATGTCAAGAGTCGCGAGAAGCAATATAATATACAGGCAGACAGTATATGATATTGCAACTTCTCTTAGGTCCTGATTGTTTGGCAATATATCTAATTACATAATGTGCGTATTTATTTAACAGTCACATTTGTATTTATTGCAAAAGCTCAGAGAATTTCAATATTCCTGATTGCACGTGAGATTTATTTGCAAACAAAAAACAAAAAATTGAATAACATTGATGGGTCCAAAGGTTAATTCTGGAAGCCTTATCCGGTTTGTGATGGCTCGATCGAGTTCATGTTTGCGCTGTGTTGTGGAGTTATTATTTTAATGTTGAATGAGCGACAACTGGACAATCCATTATCATATCAATGTTATTGTTATACGAGGAAAAATATAAACAAATAGAAGCTATGAACATGATATGTGAATGTACTGAGGTCTTCTGATCCTTTACTAGGTGTATCCAGTTATTCTACTTGAATAGGAAGAATTATATCCTTCAACTACAATTATGATTCGAGATTTGAATTTTCTAATGAATTGATACTACGCGTACCGTCGCGATGGGTGGAAGTAGGTGGTTGTAAGTGGCAAAAATGTGAAAAATATATATATGTCCTTGTCTAACTCATGTAAACTTCACATAAGTGAAGAAGTTGACATGAGAACTTCTGAAAAGTTCTGAAAATTTCTGTAATGATCTAGAAAGATTACATTATTTAAAGATTACATTTATTTTACGTTTATGCCAAAATAAATGTCGTGCGATGCCGGGGTGGGCCGCTAGTTACAAATATATTCCCACTTGTGATTCTAGAACCTTATCGAAAACATTCCCTACTGTTAGTATATCTAGTGGAACATTTCCTCATACTTATGGTAAGAATGTTCTACTAGATTTTGATAAATGAGGCGTTGTGGAACAACAGAACGTTATCTGTTTTAGACTTGGATATTTGAAGAAATAGACTATCACATTTATTTTGATTAAAGGGACTTTTTGGAAACGGGACGTTTTGAGAACGAGGACCGTATATGAGTCTGATTGGTAAAATGTTTGATGAAATTTATTGAATTTGGTTTCGTATCGGCAATACATTAGTCATCCTTATACTATACTTCCGCTTATAGTTGATGAATTATGTATGTTATTAATTATGTGGGTCGTATCATCCTTTTGATAAAGTCCAGATGTTTCTGTAATAGCTAATAATCAAGTTGGAAATGTAACGTTCTATAAATTTGAGAACCTCAAATACCTACTTCAATACAACTAAATTAAGAGATTTAAAAATAACTGGTACACTCTAGTATAAAAATATGTATCCACTTTTGAATCTTGTCACATTCACCTTTAATTTAAATTTACTTCAACACACTACATAGAAACAAACTGGAGTGAATGTGACATGGCTCAAAAGTGGATACATATTTTTGTACTCGAGTGTAATAACTAAGTATATAAAACAGCTCTTAAAATGACAAATTATTGTTTTTGGCCGTGGATACTTCGTCTGATTTACTTAAATATTCTTTTACATTTCTGATAATCTAAAGTCAGGAAACACACCGTAAATGGCGTGGCCAATGAGTATAATGATGACCGTCACTTCTCTGTTTTACTGCTGTGATACTATATATCAGGCAGCACTCTTCGTGTATGGATAGCCAGGTAACGATAATGTTTACTTTAACTTCTCTGTTCGACTGTTTTTATATACAATGGGTTCACGCCTGACGATAGTTCCGATAAGATCTTGCAAAGCGTACTTATACAGAAGCTTCCAGCCAATGATGCGCTGACTAACAGTCTGGTTGGTAATGTTATCTTTTTTAATGAAAACACAAATTTTTTGGTCGGAGTACCTGAAAAGCTTGTGTCAGGGAAGGGTGAAATAGATTGCTAGAAAAACTGAAAAGTAAGATTATAATTTAAATACATTAAATGGATTTCCTCACGGAGCAGACGATGTCAATAATTTTGCTGTTAGACTACCTATAACGTTTTGAAAACTAGTACGTATTAGCTGGCAAGTTGGTTTTGAAAATGGCACCAGTTCAACAGTTGTGATAATGGAACTACTCTGTTTTACTGTTGTGAGAATCTAACATCGGGCAGAGTCGTGTTCAGTGGGACTAGTGATGATAACGGTGAAAGTAACTTCTCTGTTTTACAGTTGTGAGAATATTACGTCAATAATGTCGTGGATGGTGAGGCTAATGATGATAATAGTGGAAGTAATTTAACTGTTTACAGCTGTGAGAATTTAACGTTAGACAACGTCGTGGATGGTGGAGCTAGTGAAGATAATGTTGAAAGTAACTTCTCTGTTTTACAGTTGTGAGAATCTAACGTCAGGCAGCGCCGTGCGGTGTTGTCCGTGCCTGGCGGTCTCCGAGAGTAAGATCTTTTGGCGCTTCTCTTCCATCAGTCGTTCTCGGTGTTTGTGGATGTAGTCGTAAACGTTCGGCAGACCCATGATAACGCACGCGGAGAGAGCGGAGCGGTAGATGTTCATGTCAGTTGCTTCATACCTATCAAATAGCAATACCAATTTTAATATCACAGTTGAGTTTAAACTGACCAGCTTGAATGCTTTTAAAATCAATACGTAAAATTGATATCAATTGGTTGTGTAAGGCAATGTAAAATTGAAACAGTGAATTGAATTGTAAACACATTTTTTAATGTACAGTGTTACTTTGTGTTGGCTTTTGCCATTTATATCACCAGGTTTGCCAAAGCTTACCATTCGTTGGTTCTCTCGTCGTAACATTCAACATGATAGATGGTAGTGACTCCATTGAATCCGCCGATGGCAAATATCATGTCGTCGATGACCTCAATAGCGAAGTTACTGCGAGGGTTGTACATATCTGGCACCGGTGACCACGTGTTGGTCAGTGGATCATAGACCTCCCCACTGCACATCCTTGAAATACCATTAAACCCACCAATTACGTAAATCTGGAAATAAATAATGAAGCTGAATTCAAATATCTTCCTTTCATTCAACCTGACAATATCCATGAGATACAAAATGGTCAAAATGGTCTTGCTACAAAAAACACTAATCATCCTAAAACACTCAATATACCTAAATACCTTGTTGTGGTAAGCGATACAAGAGACGCCAGAGCGGCGCGAGCGCATTGGTGCCAGGTTAGTCCACTGGTTCGTGTCTGGGTCGTATACCTCCACGCTGTTCATGCACTCCTGCCCATTGAAACCGCCGGTGATGTAAATCTTATCTGTGACAAGCAAAGGACTCGGAAAGAAACACGAATTGCAGGAGATTTAGGGACTAGAAAAAAATTAGGCAAACTTACTGTCAAGAGCAGCTGCACTGGCATCAGACCTTTGTGCGTTCATTGGGGCGACCAAAGACCATTGGTTTGTGCGATGATTGAATCGCTCAGCAGTGTTTTGTCGATGGTGGCCATCGTATCCTCCCATCGCATATATTGTCTCACCCAGTACAGCGACCGACACGTAGCAACGGCGAGCATTCATCGGTGCTACCTGGACAAACAGCCTTGTTCATTCTAATCAAGTTTTGAATATGATTAACGCCATGAAACAAGACTAACCTCACGCCACGTTTTGGTAACGGCATCAAAACATCGACACGAGTTGAAGTAATCCATGCCGTCGAAACCGCCAATGACGTAAATGCAGTAGCCCAGTACAGCGGTGCCATGGTATGCTCGAGGGCCTGCTGGGTCCACCTCTTCCACCTAACCAATAAAGCTGAACTGTCATTGAAGTTGAGATAAACAATGATCAGTTAAACGTCATTTACCTTTATCCAGCGATCAGCTCTTGTATCGTAGGTTTCAATAAATGCTGTCGGTGAACCGCCACTCCAGCCTCCGATAGCGAATAAAACCTACAAATGAAATTTAATGGTTATAATCACTATTGTTATAGTAAGAGAGTAAGTAGTAGTAATTTCTGTTTTAATTACTTCGTGAGGTACTCTTGGACGTGCGATCTCAGGCGTTGCGACTTCGCCGTCTCTTTGTGCAATCATTTCCAGATCGTAAAGGAACTTCAAAGTTTCAATTATGATTGGTCGAGAACCTTCGTTGCCAGTGACATACGGGTGATCTTTAACGTTCTCCAGAAAGAACTGAAAGTGGTATCCAAGTTAGTTTAAATATTTCTACAGAAACTGTTTTCATGGCAGAAGTATTGACTAACTTGTGTATCTAGTAGTCCAAGCCGGATGCTGCCCATCAGCTTAACGGTATGCTGCCAGCGGTTGTCAGGATCGTAGTTAACCCAGCGCAGCACGGCTTCCCAAACGACTTCTTCACTTTTCACATTCAGTTCGTCCTCTAAGATTATTGAATTGAGCTCCTCGAGAGGTAAATGAAGAAATTCATCGCTTTGTGTCGCCACAGTTACGAAATAGCGTAGTAAATATCTTCTAGAATCTGCCTCTAATTTGTAGCAGAATACACGCCTGCAAAATGATAGCAAACACTACGCGTCTTTGTCGTGTATAGCAGCGATTAATATACGAGTAATGGCTCTGTAGACGGTTACCTTGCAAACATCATGATACCAAGACAGTTCTTCGGATTAAGCGAGACCCTGAGATGGTCACAGCAGAGCTGCAGAACTCCAAGAAAGGCCAGATAGTCAGCCGTCATGAGCAGCTCGTGGACATTCGAGTCACTGACATCAATACGGCGAAGGTATGCGTACTCGATCAGAAGTAGGAGTATCTCGGAGCGCACGCCTGATATCAACACGTCGCTCTGCTCGCGAGAGTGCAGTGTTGTTGTAAATAGAGCCCTGTGTCAAACAGTATTCGTAAAGCCCAACGTACTAGCTACTCATACATTCAAAGAAGCTACAATCACTCATCAGTAGTAAACCCCATAAACCACACCAGTAAATGGTCTTGAGCCTCTTCCATCTACACCACCATCTTTGATTTCTTTGAGTAAATTAGTCCAACTTGTTTAAGTTAATATTGGAACAGATAACATTGAATTGGAATAATCACCAAACTATAACAAATGCTCTTGATATTCTAGTCCTCGTCACTTTCATAAAGATCCTTTTCTGGATTTCAATTTAAATTAATTTAAATTCTAATCACGAGCCTCTTCCAAAAACTACATATGATATGTAATCACATAATTTTATAAATCATCTAATACAGATTCGTAACTACAGAAATTTGTAGCAGATGGAACTCACTACTGGTCGTTTGATAGTCGTATTTTAGAGATTACATCTAAGGAGGAGCAGGAGGTTTCCCAGCTGATGTTAATGATGATTACGTAAAAAGACAGCTAAGATCTCCTATATTCTATGAAATATATAAGGGTCTAACAGGAAATATGGGCTGCAGGCAGAGAGTATAGCGCGGTGCACGGGAAAAGCTGCACCGTCGTCCGCGCGCACTATTGCATCGCAGAGCAGCCGGCACTCGCGCAAACGGTGCAGCGCCTGCATTGCTGCAACCGACATGCACCGCCCAGTCTCGCGACCCGCCGTCTGTATCATAACCTTTTTGTCAGAAATCAGTACAATAACAGTTTAAATAGGTTTTATATTTAGTTTTGAATTAACGCTTTCTTCGCTTCTTCATCGAGAACTAATTAAATTGAAATAGCTAGATTTAGCATTATTAAATCTATATCTTTATACTATGTATTTACTGGAAGTCTGGCTCTTCCTATAAATCGACTGTATATTGTAACTTATATTAGCACTGTAAACAAATCTCTACGCTCATGAATTATAGACCTATCTCCGCGTTATAAATTCTGAGTATACGTTACTGAACTATACTGCATCTGTGGGGCTCGTTAAGAGCTGTACTTACAGTGTTATTCGGGTCGTTTTCCATTTCAGTGACTTCAACGAGGAGTCATCTTTATTCTAAATTGTCACGCGTTAAAAAAATCGTAAGTGCAAGGCCGGTGTCACGATACTATCGAGATTTAGCTCAATAAATTTTATACAAAAATAAGCGTAAAAAATAACTCAAAATAGCAAAATCAAGTCATTTGATAAAACATTTTAGGTTAGCAAAAAAATGATATAAGATTGACAAGCATGTCAGACCTTTTTTTTCCAGATGACATTACTGGAGAGCAGTATTTTCATTTTCGACGTCTGCCTTGCTGGAATCGAAAACGTTTGATGTCGTTTTAAAATTTAAAAGGCTTCGCTCGCTACATTCAGAAAGAGATTCATGTATTTATAGATCCTTCAAATAAAACTTACTTTCTGCGACCTTTTTAAATCCGTACTTAGCATTATAACGCGAATATGAGCTTGTTTGCCCTTCAGAACCACTTGATTTTAGGATATTTGAAGAGTCGGGAATAGATTCCTTTTCATCCCGATCTAATAAGTAGTTCTCGTGGCATAAATTAGGAAATGCAAGCAGTTGAGGTCGCGGGCAAAAGCTAAAATAATACACTAAATATTTTTGAAAATTTAATTATTCTTAAAAAGAGTTTTAGGGCATACAAATATCACATAACATATAATTATATTAATTATAAATTACTATTTATAAGTTACACACTAAAATAAGCTGTAATAAATATCTAAACTCTGAACAGGAACATATGAGGTTTACCATGTAAAGAGGGAGTTACTGTGGAAGAACTTTAAGAATCCGATTTGTTAGCAAGAAAGGAAATTAGTTCCAACGAAACTCCGCAAGATGGTGGCTGAGTTCCAACCAAACCAAATTAAACAGTATCCTTTGAGAGCCAACAATAACACGCGATCAGAAATTAATTGAGGGGTTTCGTTGTTTCTTTAGCCGTGATGCCATCAGATCGTAGTCTTGACAGCAGAGATCTGTACACGGCCGGTGAGAAGGGCAGCACCACCCCACGTTCCTGAATTTCACCTGTAATTAGAAACATACTCACTTTAGCATTAAGGTATCATAGTCTGGATTGAAAGTACTCAAACTTGTAAAATGACCTTGATTTTTAAGTAACTTTAATCATTTGCAAAAATTAGCTTTTCTTTAAGCGTTTGTGCCTCTTTTTCAAATTGCATGTGCCCTGGTGACTGTTTAGTTTTGTTAAAATGTAGAGCATTGAAGATGATTTACCTAGCACATTATTATATTTCAAAACAACCGAAGGAAGGATAAAATTAAAAGTCTATTTCAACCATGTCATGTCAAGTTAAACACCAACGTTAACCATTGAAAAGGTAAGGGAAAGAAAAGTTTTAGACAGACAAAAGCTCTCACCGTCTAAAACCATCTTAGCAGCAATGGCAGTTGGCAGGCCAACTGTCCTAGCCATAGCAGTATGAGTAGCAGGGTCTCCTCTCACTGTCATTGTTACATCTCTTCTCTCCTTTCTTCCATCACTCCACGTTACTCCAACTTCGTGTCGTAAGACCACTAAATCAGTTTCTTCTTTTCCTAAAAATAGCATTTAAAGTTATTATTACAATTTAGTCATTGTTTTTATTTCAAATAAATCTAACAACAATTTGTGAAATTTCTTCAAAATTAATTAAACGTTCAAAGACGGCCGTGTGGTTCAAGCTTCTGAACAGTATTAGTCTTGTTATGGGTATGATAGAATTTGTATACCTCAGGGATGATTTCAAAATTTAATACGATTCTCAATCCTATTACTCTATTGGAGAGGCTTATAATAAGCAGTGGAAATGCGGAGTAAATGATAAAAAGTTAGCTTCAAACATATAATATATTACATTACGAGTACGTTTGAAGCTGAACAAATACATAGGCTATATACATATTATATATCTTACCGAGTTGCAGCCGCTTGCTGAGATAGTGGCTGATAGTATCAAGAGGGGTGATACGCTTTACAATAACATCATCGCTCAAGAATCCCAATGACTCCAAAGCTTGTGCTCCAGAGCTTCCAACGCGCTCTGCAAGCCTCGTCTTTAGATTCTCATAAAATATTGAATTATCTGTTAATCCAAGCAGCTCACAAGCAAATTGACGCTGTAAATGGTTAAACAAGTATTTTGTATTGTCTTTCTTAGTGTAGGTTTATTTAATTCGATTGATGCATGTACAAATATAGTATGTTATGTTACCCATGTTATTTCTGGCCCTTCAGGATGAAGTGACGGCACTGGATTCGGGTCTACCAATCCAAACAATTGCATCGCAATCATAGTTTCCGCAAAACCTGAAAAAAAAACAGAAATTCGATAATAACATAAAGATGATTTGCTTTGAACATGGTACTGTAAATATGATAGATAACAGTCCTAAAACTATAGAAGCATCAAGATATTGAAAAAATTGAAACATTTTACCAACATGGTTTAATTTAATGTAATTATTTACAGCACTATCCAAATATGCATTTATTACTTTATACTTAAGTACATAATTGCTGAGACTATCATCTTCTCAAAATCGATTCCTAATCGCATAAAATGTAGGATTTCCTTACCTCTGTATCGAAGGGTACCCCTAAACATCGTGTGTGCATCTTGGATTCCATACAGCTCCGCATACTTTGTGCTGTCCCGGTTAGGAAAACCTTCAAATGCGAATCCAGGTAAGAAATCTAACTCTCTTGAAACTGACATTAATTCACCACCACTTAGCACTTCCACAATCTGTAATGTAATAAATCGAGTTAAACCTATTAATAGGGTGCAAATTTGTAATTAATAACTTCGATATTTCAATTACCTGTCCTCTGCTCAAATATTTGGCTCCAGAAATCGTGTTGAGTAAAACTCCGCGAGGACTCCATGAGAATTTGTAACGTAGAGCATTATCACTGAATTCCGGTGCAGGCAACCCTGAAACACAATTAACTCAGTGTTAATGTTGTAAATAGATTAATGTTATTGATCGGGTATATTATCCAGTATTTTTTCCTTACCTCCACAATATGATACGAAGGAATCAACTCTACCTCCATGGTTTTGGATATCATGAATGCATTCTAAAGCCAGAAGATGGTCAATACCTGGATCAAGTCCTACTTCGTTTAATAAGGTAATGCCGGCTTCAGTTGCTCTGTCAAATGAACAAATACGTAAGAACACAACTGTTTGGACCATCACCCTTAACGATATCTATACATATAGTTAGTTTACTCACGCCTTATGTAGTGCTTGGACTTCAGATGTAACATAGGAAGCTGTAACCATATGGGCACCAACACTTAAACAAGCTCTAGCCACAGCTCCGTGTAAATCGTACGGTAGGAGAGAAACAACTACTCGAGCTTTGGAAGCCAGTGTCCGCAGTGCTGATTCATTACTAGCTTCAAGATATTCAGCAGATACTCCATACCGTTCAGCTAATGCATCCGCTTCCTCTCTCACTTGAGACGCTGAAATCATAATTATTACGATTTTGATTTCTGCTACACGGACAAATCTTTTTTCAGAATGAATATTAAATTCTAGTGCTTCCTACCAACAGTAATAGCAATATTCTTATCTCTTGATAAATATTCCACAACTGGAGCTGAAACGAGGCCACTGCCTAGAATCACCACCGGAGTTTGTTGTTCGTTGCCTTCAACCTTATGACGTGAACGTCTGAAACAATTGGCAATGATGTAAGTGCTTTTTCATTAAGGATACGATCACAATAAATTAGAAACTGATTTAGATTAACTTACGTGGATGACATTCTTAATTCGTTGATGTACTCAAAAGGTGGCGTCAGTTTTCCGTTGCTTGCAATGATAGCCTGCATACAGATAATACAGTTAATGCATCTTATACTTACCGCAATTTGTAACTATAACATTATTTTCAAAGAGATATATATACCCCTTGTACTACTGGTGTGAAATTGTGTTCTTCCAAAGGCTTACTGGCGTCAGAGCTCATTATATCTTCGGAATAAGGTAAGAGTAGTTCGCCAAAGAAGTCTGTTGATTCTCGTGGAAGTTGAGTGGGCATATTATCTATAGAGCATACCAAAACGCCTGGACCTTTGAAGCTGAAAAATAATTACAATAGCTGTGTGTGACGGTGCCAAAACTTTTCAGTTTATTAATAATCAATTAATTAAGGGTTACCTCTTAGTATCCTTGTTTCGGTCGGCATCGTAGAGGCAGAAAGGTGTATCAATGGTTGTGCACTCGTTCATAAACTCAATGGAGCCTCCAGGGTCAGCAGATATGTCACAGATTGCCAACATGCTGTAAGTAACAGTTATTCAGTAAAGAAAGTCATTTTTAATTGAAAAAGAAGAAGAAAAAGTCTTAGCTTTAAGACTCTAGGGAATCTGTTCCTATTTATAATAATTTCAGAGCCGGTGAGTATACACTTAATAATGAGCTAAAGAAGCTTACCGATGAGGTAAAGCTGGTGCACCTATACTTTTTGGTAACCATGGAGTACTTGTGGGTAGCAGCAAATGCTTGGCGTCCGGAATTGTCAAAAGCTTGGGACTATCCACAGCCCAGTAGATACAGTTGACCAGAACTGAAGTGTACGGCGCAATCTGAACAAAAGTAGGTAAATATTTATTCATTTCATTGGCTCATGTTCATGACCGATAAGTACGCAACGTTTATCAGTGTTTTTGTCACAAGTGTATAAACTTTCGTGATTGATTGCGAATGCTATTAATTGGAAGTACTAAGGGATTATTGATATACACCCACCTTCTGAGCAAATGTAGATATGTATCTTTCAGGATGTTCTTCATACTCCTCATTGTCGTATCCACCTCCATTTTTCCTTTCCAGATGATGTCGTCTACGTACTTCACATCCGTATATTTTGGTGGGATCTGCAAACCATAACTTCACTTTAAAAGATGATTTCAATAATAAATTTACCTAGATTTTGGAAATTTATGCTGTGTATCTCCACCCGTACACCGTGGAAATTTCCACAGTTCACACAAAGCTTTTCGATTATACTTTCATCATGCGTACAGCTAAGGTATGAAATACCCTACCAGTTCCCGTGTTCTTTGGGGGATATAACTTGAGGGTCTTCAAGCGAAGGTTTAATGGACACCTTCAAGCTAGATCAATGCGTAACATCGTAGAATTTATCGTCATTTAACATCTGGCGAGATTGTGGTCAAGCGTTAATAAAATTATGTTTATATAATTATTTAAAACTGTTTAAAACACTTTCTTCACTGCACTACATACTTCCATGTTCTGCAACTTTTCTGAGCATTTCTGGAGGTACATATTCATGTGGCATTTCTTGAAGTATTTCTTGGCTTCCCTGCAAATATTCAATATTTATTGTAAATAATAGTTGTCAACATGATATATTTGATTTTATTAAGTCAAGTTATTAAGTCTTTTATTTATTACCTGAGATACGTTGCCCGAACCTGTGAAGACGAATGTGAGTGGTCCAAGGGATTTAGGCATCATGCCTAGAGCAATTTCATATCCAGCATCTCGGATTGCTTGCCGAGCCATGCTTGAGCTTCTGTAGTTGTGTGCTGGGCCAATATGCTGCGGAAATTACACAATTACACATGTTATGTTCCTACTAACATTTAAGTATTGGCGTTGTAATCTTATAAAACAACTGTATTAATTACAGAAAACGAATATATTCCAAATGAAAATGTTTCAAATTTTAAAACACTATATATGGCGAGCAAAAACGCTTCAATAGCGAATGTTATCAGGCAGGTGGCGACATTTATGCTTTTATGGCAGAAACTCGCAAACAGGTGTATATTTCAGTTTCAGCGTTTCTCTCTGAATTTTCTCCCAAATTAACATTCCATTAATATTTTTCACACTCAAAATATACCGGTGGGTATACAATTTCACTACAGATAAATATCCTTTCAATCTCACAGGTCACGGATGTCTTGCTGACGATATTTTCTAGTTTCTTAGGGATCAATGATCAACACCGAATGATGTCAGCAATGACGTCATTGAGATGTAAGGTTTAAAGGATTTTTGCGCATGGTAAATTGCTCCCGCTTTTGTTTCATTAGGAAAATTTACTTTTTACAATTTTGTTTTGTTTATTTTACGTATGATTGGCATAGGTAAGTTTGCATTTGACCTTCATCTCACCTGACGGTAAGTGACGATAAGGCCGTTGGATGGTAAGCGTGCTCATCCAGAAGCCTCAAGCTATGAGGCGTTGGCTCTGCTACCTTTCATACCGGAACACAACAGTGCTATTAACAATGCTGTTAGGCAGTAGACTTAGTAGATAACCAGGCATAGAAAATATCCTACCATCAATCGAATCGAGTACTGATAGGTATCCCCACCGGGAATTGAACCCGGACTCTCAGGTTTGAGCTGTGCTGTGAACAGTCTGATCATGAAGCCATTAGGCCGCGGAGGCCGTTAAAAATTTCGTTTATTTACTTACCATGAAAGGTGTGTGATGTCCCAGCGCCAGAAGTCTCAACCCGATGCCGTGCAGTATGTTGATCATGCCGGCCACTCCCGCGTACTTACCGAATGCTACCACTCGGTTGCCAGAGTCATCCATTAACTTCTCATAGTCTATTAGACGGATGTTCTGAAATTAAAGATTCAGCAGAGGTGAGCTTCACATAACGGTCTCGATATAAAGATAATTAATTAGCTCAAAAACAATTAAGCAACCGAATTAAATGGGAACTGAACACCCTTGAAATATAGCCAAGCAAACACAAAATTCATTTAAATCGGTTCACAATTGGCGAAGATATCAGTTAGGCCATAATACTCGTAGACTGCATTAGTCCATTATGTGACGAGTCACAGAGCGCCACATCATTGGACAAAAATAAACATAAAGTGGAATTAATTTACCATTTTATTTAGGACCCAGTTCGTCCCCTTGTAGGGCACAATCACCAGAAGATACCGGATGTGGTTAGTTTAAGAATTATGACAAATCGTAATTATAAAATAATAGCTCTTGCCCGCGTGAACTTCACATATAATTCATACTGATGTCATGAACCTCATAAGTACTAACAAATAAACAATATCCATACTAATGTTATAAATCTGAAAGTGAGTTCCTTCCTTTACGTCGTCGCAACGGAGAGTCAGAATTACTGGCCTTTTGTATATGGATAGTTGAAGGGCCGAAAAGGGAAGTAGGCTACTTTTATCCCCATCGAGCAAATTCTCCGGGAAGTCGCGGGCAAAAGTTATATTTATAAACAATACGCTGAATGCTTACTTTAGCCAGTATGGCATCCAACATCGGCATGTTGCCTTCTTGAGCCTTGATCGTGTGCGAGAAGAAACAGTAGGTCTTGTTCGGTATTAGGAGATCCGTGGGTACTTGTTTCACGCCGAAAATTACGCTTGCTTCACTGATGTCTTCTTGTATCATAGCTCCAGCACTTATGTATGACTGGAAACGTTAGGACCACAAAAGAATTCGTCAATATCAAATCAAATCGAATATTTATTTATTTCCACAAAAATAATACTTTAAAAATTTTGACGTAAATGTTGTTATATAAAACAAAAACAAATATACCTTTTCGTTAGAAAATTGTTATAATTGATATATATATTTTACAGAGAATATATGTATAGACATACTTGGAACTGACATACGTATGAAGAGAAATGTATAAATACATGAATTAAAGAATGGATATACGCTCAGTAGTAAAATATCCAAGACAGTACGCTTTTTAGAACATTCTCTTGATTCAATTTTGAAAAAAAATTAGCTCCATGTGCTTGCGAAGATTTAGCGATACTTTTTATATGCATCCTTATTCCTTACCTATCTAGGCATCTAGGGCTTGCGAATGAATTGATCAGATTTGCTTTGGTGTTTTGTACTCTAGACTAATGTGATAGTTTAAAATCAGTGCATCAGTGTGTCACAGCATCAGACAGAGATACACCTCACAATAGGAGTTATTTAATTAATATTACATGGTTTTTCTGCAATGCAATGGAACGAGCTATGCTCGGAATTTCTCTACGTGATAAGGTCCGGAATGAGGAAATCCGTAGACGAACGAAGGTCACCGACATAGCTCGACGAGCCAGTGAGCTGAAGTGGCAATGGGCAGGCCACATCGCTCGAAGAACCGATAACCGGTGGGGAGTAAAGGTTCTCGAGTGGCGACCACGTACCGGGAAACGTCTACCAGGCCGTCCCCCCACTAGATGGACCGACGACCTGGTTAGAGTCGCGGGGAGTCGCTGGATGCAGGTGGCTCGGGACCGGTCGATGTGGCGTACCATGAGGGAGGCCTATGTCCAGCAGTGGACGTTTCCCGGCTGATGATGATGACATGGTTTTTCCTATGAATTTTTGGACATTTTTTACACGCCTTATTTGTATGTAATTAACTATCTATGTAAACAATTTTAACCTACTTCTAATAAATGTCGTATCGATTTGAAAGTTAGATAATAATCCAATAATTTGGCACCATCGAGATGATGGCACCCTGGAGTCAAGTGAATAGAGGAACTCTTCAGTGGGCCTCTCGAATTTGAGCTCAGCATAAGTGCAAGAGAGCGTGCAATAATGTCGTTTAAATGTTTTAAATTACCAGGGCATCAAAAACAGCAGAAGTTGTAATTTGGCTCATGGCTAACCGATATTTAACTCCGTCCCGCTCCACTCGACTGCATTACTGACAAAAGTGTGTGTTAAGTTTTTAAACTATAAATAAATATTCATGTTTACCTGCATGGGATATGCTCTTCGATTGGAGGGCTGCACGATGACTTTGACCCCCTGCCTCACCAGCCTGCTCACGTTGGTCGGAGAGAACGGGGCGCGTCTCTCCCATACTGACTGGTCTTCTCTGCGGATCGCTATTACTCGACGATGCTGCCAAAAGTAGATCAGAAATACTATAAAATGATCAATTTCTGTTTTTATAGTTTCTTAAAGGCATGTTGGTATTGGCCATGGCTGACCGTGTAGGGTAAATATGTCATTCCGTAGGTCGGTAAAAGTGACTAAGTGACATAACAGGTGACGTGCAGCATTGTCTACCTATGTATCAACAACATCTTACTGCGATCACAAATCCGTCCTTTGTGTTGATTATGGTTAGATAGAACTTGATTATTCTTGATTATGGCAACCCCCCTTATAGAAGGTTTGATGTAGCCTATATGAGGGAGGCGTATGACCAACTGTGTTTGTGTGAACAAATTCATAAAGCCGAGAAAGATCATATTAGTTAAATCATATCAGTACTCCAACTCCCTGCGACCTTAACTAGGTCGGTCCACGGTCGGTCCGTCGGTCCACCTAGTAGGGGAACGGCCCGGTAGACATTTTCCGGTACATGGTCGTCACTCGAGAACTCTTACTCCACATCGGTTACCGGTTCTTCGAGCGATGTGGCCTGCCCATTGACACTTGAGCTCACTGACTCGTCGAGCTATGTCTATGGCTTTAGTTCGTGTTTGGTTTTTGTATGTTGGTTCTTTTATTCGATTAGTATCTTATCGTTGCTATCAGGTGAAATGAAGACCAATTGCTTATGTGCATTGGCGTATATAAAGGGGGCCGGGCGTGCTCTCCTCAGGATGTTTGGTAACTTATATAGAAATCTAGGGCAAAACTTTAATATTTTCACGCAAAAGCACTCTTAAATAATAAAGGTACAACTAAGGAATCAAATGTATAAACCTGTTTCTCTAATAATTTGTAAAATTAAATGTTTGTGTAATTTTATTTACTTATAGAAATTTCTCAAAAAACATCGTTTGAATATTGCTTAGCACTTCAAACACTTATTTCTGTGTATAGCCAGGCCTTTTATATATATTTTGCCATCATCATTTTTTAATTACAATATTCTGAAAAAGAAGAACTGACGGGAAAAATGAACTCGAATGTAAGTAAGAAAGTACCTTTACAATCGCGCCCTACGTTGCCTGATTGTTGAGTAGATCGCTGTTATCTGTAGATGTTTGCCACTTGTTTATGCTTTTCGTAGGTATGTTATTGTACATGAACACACCCTAAAGATAGCCGCTATGCTACTCAACAAGTTTAAGGTAGCAAACAAACAACTTATTAAATTGATATTGATTTGTAAACGTCCTTATCAGAAACGAGGTTGTGGAATTTTTAGGGCGGCTCGTTTTGATACTGGATCCTTCTGTTACTATGTTTTTGATTTGTTTGGTTATTTCAACAAATTAAAAACGAATATTTAAGTGATTAAGTGTCGATATAAGTAATATTTCATTTCACGAAGTAATTATATTAATAGAAAACAATTTGACCTTATAAAATGTTCGTTTCTTTTATTTTAATTCAACTTTTACGAAAGAATTAAATTTATGAAGTCCACACAGTGGAAGTCACGGCAAAAGCGAGCAATTCACGACAGGAAATTAAAATCTATCTTGTAACTGTTAGCGATAAATATATAATCGTAACAGTTATTTATTTTTTGGCGGAATCGCTATTTAATCTGGTGACGATTAAATCGTCGTTATCGACAAGCGTCAAGTAGCTCTATGAACGTTACTATGTCAATTCAAGGACGAAACTCGATTTACAATTAAATTATTAAATTTAATGATAAAGTAAAAAGTCATTTTAATGGTTGTCGAGGCACGTACATATGCTTGCTTTCAAATCGCCTACAGTTTGAATGTCCTATTTTCAACCGAATGCAAAAAGGACGAGGATCTCAATTCTACTGTATGTTTTTTGTATGTATGTTACGCGATAACTGCGACAATTTTAAATCGATTTTGATGATTCTTTTTTTGTTTTGTAGAACATAGTTCAGAGGTGTTCCTATATAAATTTTATTGAAATTGAATAAGGGCTTTTTTTGAAAACCAACGAAAACCAACGAAAACCAAATATGTTCCCAGATAATTCTACCTCTAAGGGTAAAATTTTTTAGAAAACAAATGCTGTAAACTTTTAGGGAAGTTGAAGTCAGTTTCTAGTTCTTTTGAACATATAAGATCGATTTATTTCAATGTCTTCAATTGGTCTAGTTACAATATGTTGAGGTAGGTTCACTTGATCGTTTCTTTGTAACCTTGCAAAGCGGTTTGCAGTTTTGCTGTTTAGCTACCTAAACGCGCTCTCTGAAAATTAAAACATATTTAACGTGTAAAATAAAAGGATTTCAACACGTTTCACGAGTTCATGTTGTCAAAACGGCCGAGTGGATTTTAAAATTGCTTCGGTTCTGGCAAATACGAGTACATTTACAGGCTTTAATAGATCACTAGATAAGCAGGAATCCATCCCAATCCTATCCACAGCTTTCATGATTGTGAAAAGTTATGGTTTAAGTTATTAATCTATTTGTCAGCAGTAATAGTATTGTATTTCATGAAGCATCACACTAAAATTATATATATATATATATAAGTACGAGATTTTGTTTTGAAAGTTGTCGCGTGTGAAAACTACATTTAAACTAAGCGCCTAGTTTCGAAACTAATACACGATATTCGAGAAGTTTTGTTATTTCTATACAGAAGCTTAAAGACTATATACTATTCGCATTTGTGTCGGTGACCCAATATTCTTGGCCTGACTGAGGTCACTGATGTTATGAAAAAAACGTTATCACAACACAACTGATGCAAGTAGGTATTGAAAGGTACTCATTCTTCACACACACAAACACACACACACACATGAACACAAGATATCATCGTCATCATCAGCTGCCAATGCTGAATTTAACTGTACATTGGCCTCCTATAGACCACCACTCTTAAAAATAAAAAATAAATAAAATTAATTTATTGTTAGTAAACTATTTTTATTTAATTTATTACTATTATAATGGCAGCATCTCAAGAATCCCAAACATCACGAATAAAAACGTTATTAATACCTGTTTAGTAAAATAGTATAATAATATGACTTAATTGCATTTCATCACATCATCAATACTTTTTCGTCACTATTAAGAATTATTATTAAATCGGAGTAATCTGAGCTAAGTAAATATTTCAAATGTTCCAGAACATGGCATCAATCTTCAAGTTTCCTCTACAAGACCATATAAACAAGTCTATAATTAGACATACATTTAGTAAATATAAAGCTAATGTTTGCAGATAACTTTATAATTGCATACTTTTCATAATACGAGTAGCCATAATCACGTCACCAACGTTAGTTTCATTAACCAACTTCGATTTGGTTGTGGTACACAAAAAAAGAAATAACTTCAGTTATGTGTTTAAAAACGCTAAAAGCTCTTACCTTCGCAGTCGAATAGTAAGCAACATGTTTCCGAAATTCTCTCCAACGGAGAGTCGACGATTTATGTAGCATTTTACTTAATTTCTCACAAAATTATAAAACCAACAAGTGTTCGATTCACATTTGAAATACCAATTAAAAACTGATAAGACGTGAAGACCTGTGCTCCTTGTGAGCTGTAATCTACTTGTACCAAGCTCCCCGGAGAACATGTAATCGTTCAACGTTATTTATCGACATTTGATAGTGATAATGGTATATATACAATTTGTTATTCACTTCAATTTATTATTACAACTGCGCCTAAGATCGTTATATAGATTAAGATAGTACTGTTGTTATTTTTATGTAAGTAGTTTTTTGTTTCATTCATCTCTGTTATTCCGTGTAATAAAGGTTAAGGGGGTGATAATGAATGGAATAATCAGGATTTCTCTATGTGAGGAAATTCGCAGCCCACATCGCTCGAGGAACAGGGGGGTTACTGCGTACCGGGAAGCGTGTACCGGGCCGTCCATGGAGGAAGCATATGTCCAGCAGTGGACGTTTCCCAGCTGATGATGAATGAAACAAACCTTGACCAGTATAATATTAATCTAAAGTCTGGCATGCTGAAACGATTGCTTCTGTTCTCAGCCGAGCTTTTGCCATTCAAGAAAGCCGAACACTATCCAATAATATCTATTTAGTATGATGATTATCAGCCAATTTCGTGCCAATCTCCAATCAATGTGTGTCGTGTGGAGACACGATCCAAACACAGACGAGATTGTGACGAAATTGGCCGATCAAAATGCCCCACACAGTTTAGGTACAGTCGAGTACATAAATATGTATCCACTTTTGAACCATGTCATATTCACTCTTGCTTGTTTCTATGTAGTGTGTTGCGAGTGGGTTGAAAGAAATGTCAATTAATGATAAATGTGACATGGTTCGGAAATGTACACATATTTTTGTGGTCGAATGTACAAGTTATGCCCCATGTAGGGAGCGTTTTTATGGATGTCATAGTACGAAATTAAGATTAGCCATTTTGAGCATTGAAAAGTGAACTGCTTGTATTATGACTTTGGTTGAAGTTAAGGAGCTTTACCTAGTAGGTTTTTGAAAATGTTGTTGGTAACACTTATATGTTGTCAGTGTCAAACAAATTTGACATTTTCTGACGGTAGCGGACTGATGCTTGCTGTTGCTTGTATTTTCTTTATATTTCGGGATATGAGTAGTTAATTGAATTAACTTAATTCGGTAATAGGTAGCTTTCTCTTTAACTATCTCATGAAATACAAATGACGTGCTTGATTGAGTAAACGGAAGTGTGTTTACGATGTCTAATTCTTCGTGTTCAAGCAATAAAAACCATTCAAAAAAGTCGAACAGTAGTCGCGATCGGGACAAAAACAAATCGGTTGCTTCAGAGTCCGGAGGCTCTAGCCAGTGTGATACTCCACCTCTCACAGAAAAGGCAAGTATTTATTCTGTAATTTACATTATATCTAAACAGCGAAAACTTTGTTTTTCTGAGTAACAACGAAAATGTATTTGCAAAGTACTTTGGATATTTTCAAGTTCAAGATCTTTCATGCAACTGGTTGCTTACAAATTAACCCGAAGATTACTGAATTAGTTTGATTAGCAGGTAATGTATCATGGTATGGTTAAATCCAGAGTGCATTTAGTGTTAAATGGCATTGCCCTTAGTAATTCATTTTATCGTAGTTTGTACAAGCAGCCGGGAAATGTACACTGCTGAAAATTGACCTCTGCCATGGTACGCCACAATGACAGTACCTTTGCTTGGATGGAAAAAGATAAAATATACCTAATATACGAATTTAAGTATACATTTTCTGAATTGTACCTTTTTCTAGACCAGGTTAGATCAGGATAAGCCGTACAGTCAAACAGGGACACTGTGTTTATGTACATATTACATTAGATATCTATATTTTAGGATGCAGGCCCATCACAAGGAAGGTTTGCTGGAATTGGTCCAGAGTCAGTCCTGTGTATGGCAGAGCAGCTTGGCGCAGAAATTAACCAAGAAGCTGTTACTAACCTCGCTGAGGATGTCAGCTATAAACTCCGACAGACCATTTCGGTGAGTATTTTCTTTAAGCTTGGACATGACCTCACTCACATGGTGAGCGATGATGTGTGTAAAATAACTTTAAAATAAAATTCTAAATATTTTAACAACTTATAAATAAATTTAAAAAATATGGACTGCAACATTTATCTCCAAATTATAATAATATGAGCATTCAGGAGTTTTAGAAATTGCTTCCTCTTTACACCACCAGCAGTGTTGAGCGATTGTGTACTCATTGACAATACATGTTAGTCTATTAAGATTATATTTTATATCTGAAGTTGTTGATAACAGGGAAGACAAAAACCTATATGTTATTATGTTTTAGCCATACACATGATAAATATGGAGTAATGCTTAGTGTGAGCTGTAGCAACTGTATATAGCTGGAGGCTTGTCATCCTTCTGTTTAGATGGTATTTGAATTGTGATTTTTATTTAAGAACACATCTGATCTATTCCAGACATTGGCACTGCACAGTGAGATGATGAAGAAGTCTCGTCTGGACAGTTGGGATGTGAACACAGTATTAATGCTTTCCGACACAAGCCCTGTGGTTGGCACCAGTTCTACTCTATACCTTCCCATAGGTGATGAAAAGCTTTGCTGCCAGGTTGTAAGTATCTTGTTAATAGTCTTTGAAGGTTGTACAAATACATTTATTATTATTTTTATATTTCATATGAGATGATAATATTATTATTTTGAGGTGTTGGCTAAATTGCCCATGGTATCACCTCCCTATTTGTTTGCCAAGCATGTCAATTTGTAGCAAAATTGAGATAGATAAAAAATAAAATTAAAATGAATTTATTTATCTGCACAATTTGTACAAACCATTGAAGACTTATATATAATATATTTAACTAAAACCCAAAAATTCTTGTGAAATATCTGAGAGACTGGTGCCTACACTAGATCAAGGACCTGAGCCTTAGGCCCTCCCGATCTCAGAAAAAGAGTAGTATAATGTTTCTTACATAAAGTGCTCATATTTTTTTCTAAAAGTTGGTTGTCTTCATGTTTTAGGAAAATCTGTTGAATGTGACAGACTTCGCCCTCGTGCCACAGAGTTATGTCTTCTCATCAGTGCCCACAATGGCGGTGGAATGGATCACGGACGACAAGAGTCTCAATAACGACTGTAATATTAGTGTTAGCCTACAAAATTACTATACTAAAGTTGCTAGAGGTAAGTAGGAAATCATTTGTGTGTGGTTGGTTTAAGATTATTTTAAGTCCAGTCTAGTCTAAATACAGTACTTTTTTGTACATATTTGTTTTTGTAAACTTGGTCTTCATTTTAGGCCGCTGCCTTGAATTTTGCGGGCAGCGGGGCGGCGGCGCGGGCAACGCTGACTAGTTCTCGAAACCAGCGGGCAGTCCGCGCGGTGCTGTAGCGGCGTAGTGTTGTGTTCGACACGACGAAATTTCTGACCAACGGCGACAACATCTTGTCGATTCTAATTTATTTCGATTTTTTTTTCGAAATAAATTAGAATTTCGAAATTACGAAGAACAGAGTCAATGTCCCGACAAATTCTACGACTACACCAAAATGAGTAGAAACTTTTGACTATATTCTTGAAACTAACAAGGGCGATTTAGAGTCTGGAATTAATCCAAAACTATCGCTCCATATCGGTGCCCTCGCAAAAATTTCTGAAATAAGTCGCTCTTGCACGTCCGAGGACATTTCGATACGTCACAAAAATAAATAGTGGAAACTACAAAGCAGACGCGCGGGCGGTCTCCGCTCGACAGACGCTCACCGCTCGTTGCCCGCGCCCGCGCCGCTCACTCGCGCACATTTAAATGTACGCAAAAGATCTTGCCGCTCCCGCGCCTCAGCCGTTCCCGCCCCGCTGCCCGCAAAATTCGAGGCAGAGGCCTTACAAACATAAGTGACGATGAGGAGTGATCAAGAAGTTTCTAATGCTATTAACACTGTTTGGCAGCACACTTAGACAATATACATAATCACTAAACAAATGTTTGGTTCGGTTTATGTTTGATTATCTGTGGTATGGCTAAAGCAAAGAAAAATTTTGTCAATGTTCCAGCCATATTAAATCTTAAGAAAAAACCCAAGGAGATAGCAGTGGAGGACCTAACAACGAACACTAGGATTGGCCCAATATTCCCGAACCTCTTCAACTTGGCTGTGCTGGTGTTGAATGATGACAACCTGAATGCACTGAATGTTCCTGCCAAGAAACCTCTACAGTCCAACGTGTTGGATATGGTAGATGCACTTTGTTCGAATCCCTGCAGCCTGGACACTAATATACAACAACAGGTATTGTAACATAATATATAGAAAGGGTTATGTTAGCTTATAACACCTAGCTGAGGAGTCACATCGAATGGTTTATTTTAAATTGACAAGAATGACTTGATTTTTGGTAGAGAGATAGTTGAAAGGCCAGAAAAGGACATCGGCTGCTTTTTATGCCGATCGAACAAGTAGTGCCTATGGGACAAATTTAAGAGTCCATACAGACGAAGCCGCGGGCAGAACCTAGAAATCAATAATAACTAATTCAAAAACAACACTGAAACAAAAATATATTGAAGTCTGATAAACTTTATTTAGATGCAAATCTAATCTTAAGAGGCCTTCCGGAAGATGATGATGTTTTTCAAATGATCTGATGTTAAGTATGATCGAAGTAATGACAGAGTGGGACTTTTGTTTGGATTTTTCAGTTTCAACGTTTGTTCCCTGTGATGGTATCTAACATCCTGGGAAACGGCTCCCTGGCAGACAAAATGGTAAATGTTCTCACAAAAATTACAAGGACATGGCCACCATTTATAACAATAGGTGAGTTTATATAAACTAACAAAAGCATGTATTAAAAATGGGTTAGTAAATAAGGAATAGTTAATTGCTTTAATTTGTGTGTTGTTAGCTAAGATCTGACTGAAAGTTATAGAATAGAAATAACATGCTGTCATAATAAATCTCTTGGAATTATTGGGTCCATATTGCCTGATCTTTTGGAAGCTTTGCCCCTCCCAGAAAATGGAACAGGGTACCTTCTTAAATACCAAGTGCCATGTTTTATGACAGATTAATTTCCACCTCTTCTACGCCATCTATTGACACGTTTGATTACTCAACTGACAGACGTCTCTGAAAATGCCTCGTTATGTTACAGGCAAAGGAATACTATTCGACTACCTCTCTCAAGGAACTAAAGAAAGACTGACAGCACCCATGATTAAGTGTGTGATGGCGCTGGGCAGGCGAGCGTTGGTGGAATGCTTGGCCAATCACCTCGACCACCTGGATACCTGCATACATGCACAGAACAAGATCAGACTGCAACCAGACCTCAGGGAAGCGATACTCGTAAGTATCATAGTGGTAACCAGGGGCGATCTGCTCAAACGGTCGATAGGGAAACATCTTATACTTTAAAAAAAAGAATGATGGTTTACATGGCCTTCATCTCACCTGAGTGGCGACAAGGCCGTTAGATGGAAAGCGTGTGTATACCCATAAGCCTCAATCTAATCTAATTAACACTGCTGTTCAGTGAAAGGCTTAGGTAACATTATGATAGCTAGCCAAGCAGACAGCAAATGCCCTATCATCAACTAAGCCGATTATCCAAGAAGCATTTCATATATACATTTAAAAAACGCAGTAACATCTTACTATGGCCACAAATCCAACTGCCAAGCGTGGTGATTTTGACAAAACCCTGGTGGAAAGCCAGTTTGATAGCTCATGTCAAACAGTGGAAGTATGCAGCTTTTGACGACACATACTTGTTTTTTTCCCCGAAGCAAAAAGAGTATATGTTTGTGTCATAGTAGCCATTGAACGGATGGATCGATTTTGATGCGGTTTCTTTATGTGAAAACAAGTTCCCTTGCGGTAGTACTAAGGTATATTTGTTAAAAATCGATTCAGCAGTTTGTAGAGTATAATGGAATTTTTATTTTTATTTTCGATTATTGCATAGGTTTTTTAAATTTATTTAAATTTCATACTTGTTAAGCAATAACGACATTATTATGGAATCGTTTTATGATTGTCCCCAGGCAACGTCGACCAGCCTACTCAGATCGGAACCGACCACCTACTTAGAGGACTTTGTAACGACAGACTACACTCTCTACGAAATGTTGGGCGACTCAATAATGCCTAGGCGGACACTTTTCCCTTATACAGGTATTAAATTTTGTTATTGGGTTTCTAATATTTAGCCCGTGATTCCGTTTGCGTCAACACTGTAGATTATAAATCTTGCTCTTTCAGCTACAGACAAAAATGAAGAAAGGAAGACAGAGAAGTCCTCAGACGAAGATTTCTCGTATCTACCCATGAGGCCTGTAATACGAAGACCGAGAGTGCGTCTCGTCCCCACCATAAGTAGACCTAGAAACATAATACCGAGGGATGCAGTCTTCGAGCCATTAAAATTTAGACTTGGTCGGTGCCTTCATATACGAATAAAAGGCTGTCGATCGAAAGAGGTCCCAATCAGACGTGGATTGGACAGAACTATAAGTGCTTTCCCAACTAGTCGGGTAAACAGTGTGGTGGCAGCTAGTGGACTTTTAAATAGGTTTAGGTATAGATTAAAGAAGTCAAGTGATGATTTTCCAATATTTGGAGCTTTAATATTGTAATATCAGGTAATATAATGAAGATATTGAATTAAGAAAATGAATATACTCGTAATTTATTTTTGTGTGTATTGTTTCCTGTCCTAGAGGCCGTCGAAAAAATTATGTAAATATTTAGATACTTTCGTTTTTGTCAAGACTTCTCTATAAATTTTAAGCTTCGTAGATTTATTTCTAAACTTAAGATTCGTGAGCAAGAAATACCTACATACAAAACTTCGGTCAAATTTCTGAAATCAAAATTTCTGACAATACCTTGAAAATCGAGACTTTTAATGCTCAATTTAATTAATTACAAAAATCCAACTGTTCAGAATATCTAATTTAGATTAATAACAGTAGATTAATGAAGAAAAATAAAATTATCAGTTTTATTTTTGACCTTAAACTTAAGTCAACTGGACGTAGGCCATACTTACATCTTTAGGAATTTCGAACATTTGATTTTGATTTTCGAAGTCTGTGATTTTCTAGAAAGAATTTTTAATAAACCTTAACCAATAACCAACCTTGTGGGTACTATTGGGTGGGTACTCCCTTTTGGCTACCAAAAGTTATTCTTTAGTACTGCATTATTTTATTTAACCTTCAGTAAGACGAATAAACATTTCAGTTGTCAAAAACCGGGGAGTTGGGTTAAAAAGAAAAAATGTGGCTATTGTCATTTCTTTTTTAGTACACGAAGTGCCGTCATTAAAATGACGAGTACACTGTATCGATAGAATTGTACAAATGTCACATAATACTAAACTTAATAATGTACTATCATAATCAGCCCGGAAACGTCCACCGCTGGACATAGGCCTCCTTCATGGTACGCCACATCGACTGGTCCCGAGCCACCTGCATACAGCAACTCCCCACGACCTTTATTAGATCATCGCTGTATCTAGTAGGGGGACGGCCCGGTGCACGTTTGCCGGTACATGGTTACCACTCAAGAATTCTCACTCCCCATAGGTTATAGATTCTTCGAGCGATGTGACCTGCCCATTGCTACTTCAGCTCACTGACTCGTGCTGTGTCGGTGACCTTAGTTCGTCTACGGACTTCCTCATTCCGGATTTTATCACGTAGAGAAATTCCGAGCATAGCTCGTTCCATTGCTCGCTGAGCGACTTTGAGCTTGTTTATTCGTCCCACAGTAAAAGACCACGTTTTGGTTCCGTATGGCAACACGCACTGATCATTGACTTCTTGTCTTTAGACGCAAAATACTTAAATAATGTTTGATAAAAGGAGACTTTCAGAATTAGCATTACCAACATGGTGGCCATATGGAACTTATTAAGAGGAGGTACGAGTAACTTTGGTTTGTGTTTTATCACCTATTATGGAAGCTAGACGTATGAAATTTGGGCAAAGAAAATTTGACGGTTTTATCGAGTAAACTTTAGAATGAAAACATGATTGGTGTAAATTTTCTCGATAACTTTATCGTTCAAATGACATCTTCTAAGACAATTTTTTCTTTGACAAGTTTACATTTTATATTAATTCGTAGGTAAACTCAGTATCTAGTAAAGATTATAATGATTTGTTCCTACACGAAACCGTTTTTAATAAATTAATTCACTATTTGTGTTTAGTCGCTTACGTTATTTGACTCCGGGCAGCATTGCATTACATCTTTCTTACTTACGCAGTGAGAACGGATGAAATGCTATCACTTTCTTGCATATGTGGCTAACGGTTAGATATTTCTGAGTACCTCGTCTTAAACATCTTTGGAAAGAAGAATGGGTTAGTAAGCACACAACCTTACGCAAAGCAAATAATAAACAGAACTAAAAGGCCGGACGGACTATTTCCCTAGAACAAATAGCAATATTGTACTATTGTGTGTAAACAGTCCTTTGTTGTATAATAAGTCCTATTTGTGCGGTGGCAGCGTGCGGTTGTTTATAGCGACGCGACGGTCGGCGCCGCGTCGCTCATACCTGCCGGCTGCCGGCGACCACGCGGACCCATTCACACCGACGCGTATCAGCCAGCACTGCTATAAGATCATTATATTACAGGATGCTTAAAATAAAAGTGGAACTTCTTCCTTTGTCTTTTTTACTATTTGATACAATCAGTAACCAGCCACGTGTGCCGTCAGGCGCGTAAAAAAGAGTTGAAAACCTTTAGCGTTCCCGATAGTTTTATACAAAGAAACAATGTTACATTTATACATAGCTAGATGCTACGTGGCTGCCATGTACATACATATTTATATTTATTATGAAGACGCTTAGTAGGGGTGATGCGTAGCAATTGTAGTATTTTTCTTCAAAAGTGATTTGGTATTCAATTCACTAATGCTTTCGTGTAAGTAAGGTTGATTACCAACCTCACAAACCCTAGTCACAGAATTGATGTAGTACTACATACAGAACGGACGTTTACCGCCTCTCGCCGATCAGCGCTGCCTCACCGCTCCCCGCAAGAAAATGACCCGCTCATTGGTTGTCAGTACCGCGCGTGTGAATTCACTCACACGTGCGTGTAGACAAACGTCACCCGTTCGATGTATGGGAATAGGCACAGATATCACGACATTTATGTAAAGTGTCCGCCCTGTGCCCTAGTGTCAAAGTTGTTGATGAGTTCGACGCAGGTATATTACAATTCAAAATAAAATTCCAAACATTTATCTGTCCCGATCTCAGTAATATCACGACGTTCCTACCCGTTTTGACCAGAAAATTTATCTATGTTTTTTTATTTGGTTGGCGGACCCTAATTTTGTCCTCGCGGACCACCGGTCTATAGAAGAATAGAATTTGCGTTCGGTGACTCTCAAGTTGTGATCTTCAAGGAACACCTATTATACATATAGATTTGTTTCTGTGTAACATGCGTCCAGTTTCTTTGCTTTTATCCACTGTTTATAAGTTGGTGAAGTACCAACGTAGTTTTTGGAACAGTGCCTGAACAAGAAACTTGGTAAGTATCCTGCTGTTTATTTGCTCCCATGAGCAATCAGGCCCCGCTGCGACGACAATCTCGTTCACGTTCGGCCACATCTTTTAAGAGGAACTTGCTAGAATTACGTAACAATAAAATGTACATACATATTGCGATTTTGTTTAGCGTAGTGGCCAAAGGGTTACGTTTTTCATCGAAAAGTGTAGAATCAGAAAAATGATATCGTACAACAGCCGCAAGCAACCGGGATACACTGCTTTCCGTGCCTTCAAAAGCACGAAATCATCTTACTTTTCAGGCAATCAGATGATTCAGCCTGTAATGCTTTAACCAAACTGGGGAAAGCCTCACAAAGTGATATTTGACAATGCCCCCACCGGGATTCGAACCCGGGACCTTCCGCTTGTGTTGCGTGTCTGAGTAAAATAGCAGTCATTCAAATTAAATTAACTGCTACATATCCCTTTGTGTACATGCCATACTATTCAAGTAATCCAGACTTCTGTGACTTGCATTAGCTAAACATCTGTCATTTCCTGCCATTAACTTATTTTTATTCTCGATCATTGCCCACAATCGAACCGTTTATGAAACCACAACGAGGGGCTTTGGAACGTGGACAAAACCTTTGATTTGGTTAGTAACTAGTTCACTTATAAATGGAAGCTAAGCGGACTTCATACAAATAAGTTATAATGGTCAACTGGGCAGGTATATGTACTATGCGAATCTCTTTAAGAGGGAACAGCAGATAAAAAATTTCATATGAAATTAAGGGTTTGGGATATAGCTGTTTTCTCAACGAAACGTTAGCCAAATTCAATCATTTTGATCTTATTCTCTTTATCAAAGAATAATCTAGGCCCGTTGGTTTTGCTTTTTTCAATATTTTGTCTACAATTAGAATTATGGGCATCTCAAAACTCAAAATTTCAGAAAAAATTTCTTTCAACTTATGGTACTCATTATTTAGAGTAAACGTAACATTTTCAGAAAAAGCAAAACCAACGGGCCTAGATTATTCTTTGATAAAGAGAATAAGATCAAAATGATTGAATTTGGCTAACGTTTCGTTGAGAAAACAGCTATATCCCAAACCCTTAATTTCACGGCAAAACTAGGCAAATACCAAAAAAAGCTTCAACTGTCCTTCTCGCACAGTTCGGTTCGGGAGGCAGGGTACACTATATCCCAACTATATACTGTGTATTATATGTATAAAAATAAAGTAAGCATGCATTAGTGATGTCAATAAGCTTTATCGATTTTTTCGACTAATAGTGGTGGGAAAAATATATCGATAGATACCCTTTCTCGAGCTATAATGGTTTTACCTGTTAGTTTTAATGTTTAGATTGATCTAAATAAACAAATATAAAGACAAATAATTCTAAGGAAATTTATTTTATCTCTAGAACAGAACATTTTCCCTGAAATTCTTAGTTGTTGTTACGTTTTGTTACGTGTAAATAATTAAATATGATTTATGAATAAGTGACTTATGTTTCAAATATTTTTTTAATGTTAAAGTTCGAGTCGGACTCGCATACAAAGGGTTCCGTACCACTGTAAAATATCTAAACAGAAAAAAAAACACAGAAAAAACATAACATTTATTGCATGGACATCCGTTTATTTATAACTTTTTTAAAAGCTTTTTTATATTATTTTTTGTTATTTATTTTTATTGAAAGTCTTGAGAGAGAACGAGAAGTTATATGGACATCGCATGTACAAATCGCTACGGAGACTATATGACCCGACACAGATATCCCGGAGATCAGCCAGCAAGAGCTTGAAATGGCTCTCCAACAACTCAAAAACCGGTCAAGAGCAAGTCGGACTCGTGCACCGAGGATTCCGTACAGAATATGAATTAATGACATACTGAAAATCATAAATAATAGGTATGGTAATATGCACCCAACAATGCTCTACCGAAAATGGAATTCTAAGCTAAATTACATATTACGAAGTTAAGTTTGTAAACATTAAAAAATCAATTTTACTGTGTTACAATTAAAAAATTCAGATTTATTCCTATGGTTGTGCTGTAAAACCTTTCTTCTTGCCAAATTTCAAGACATTAGGTCAACGGGAAATACCGTATAGATTTTGGGTTCATTGCATTTTGTACGGAAATGGTCTAAAATACAGCTATATCTTTTTATTGCGTTGACCTATAAGTTTCATTATTTGACAGATCTAAGGGACAGCAGACTGGAGTATTCGATATCACAGTGATCCTATAAGGATTCCTTTTTTCCTTTTGAGGTACTTAAAATATAATAGTATAATATGAAGTATGACAGTAGGAAATACGATAGATTTCGACGATATTATTATTCATGTCGACAAATAAAAACTTGAAATATTTTTTCCCAGTTATACATCTCATACACTTAAGACGGGATTTTTAACTCGTCTATTCTATTGTGGGAGGTGTCGTGAAATTACAGTTTTTTAACCGACTTCAAAAAAAGAGGTTATCAATGCGACCTGTATGTATGTAATATTTCCAGAACTGCCCAGTTTTCATATATGTTAGTCTATACCAGCTTCTAAAGAAGTGTGCCAAATTTCTAAAGTGTATGTTTGTTTGTCCTCGCATATATCCGGAACACACACACAAAAGAAAAACACACATAGGGTTCGTGGATTTCAACAAAGCATTCGACACACTCGAACATAGATTTATCTGGGACGCACTGGAAAAACAAGGCGTACATGCAAAATACATAAGAATACTGAAAAACATATACACAAAAAGCACCGCACAAGTGAAGCTAGAATCTACAGGCGAAGAATTTTCGATTGAGAGAGGGGTACGCCAGGGAGACCCAATTTTACCAAAAATATTTTCAGCTATCCTGGAAATGATATTCACAAATCTGGATTGGACGAATAAAGGACTAAATATAAATGGCAAAAAGCTGAGTCACCTACGCTTTGCAGACAACCTGATCTTACTTTCGGAAAACCCGAAAACCCTACAGACAATGTTCCAACAGTTAGCGGAAGAGAGCGAGAAAGCAGGCCTGTCAACGAACTTAACGAAAACAAAAGTAATGTCAAATTCCTCACAAACAGAGCCCATAACAGTAAATAATGGAGAAATAGAGTATGTAGAAATGGACAAGACTAATAACTGAATGGCAACCACGAGATAGCAAAAGAAAAAGAGGCAGACAGACTAGAAGATGGGAGGACGACATCAGACAAGTGGCGGGTCCAACATGGACCCGCATAGCGAAAGATAGAATAGAGTGGAAATCCTTAGAGGAGGCCTATGTCGAAAGACAAGCTGAAATGTAGGAACGACCGGTTACTGATACTTAATATAAAAAGATAAGTAACGTATAAAGTAAGCATATTTTTAAGAAAATTAAAACAAAAAATTAGTTCAGCAATAAAGGCTATTTTATTTAATTTATTTTTTATATATCCGGAACTACAAGTTCGATTTAAATAATCCCTTTTTTGTTTACCTAGGTATTGTAAAACTTAGGGAAGACTGCAAGTTTCATCAAAATCGGTTCAGTAGTTTTTGAGACTGGGAATGTTAAGTGTGTATTTCGGCGTTGCAGTGCAGCAGAACAAATTTAAAATTAATGTTTTAACTGCACTGTAATCTGTATGCCGAATAAATTATTTCTATTCTATTCTATTAGTTAAATGTTTGTTACCTCAGAGCTTTTCACTGGGTGAACCGATTTGGATGATTCTTTATTATTTGAAAGCTGATGCTTTCCATGTGGTCCCATTTCAATTTGGTCCGGTTCTTAGAATGGAATCCATGAGAAAACAATATACATCTTAAATTTTCCTTAATAAAAGTAGACTTTTAGGGCAGTTGAAGTCGGTTTCTAGTTCTTTTTGAACGCTTTAACTTGTTAGTCCTTAGACTCTAGCACTCTAGGTACTAAAACACCTCTAGGTCACCTAAAGTATCGTTGGAAGACGAACGTTCGGATATGGTGAAACTAAAAGGTTTCTTTGTTGACCGTAGAACCCTAAAATAGCAACGCCATAATTTATATTGTATTTATATGTGATAGGTACTTACTAGTCAATTATATCAAATACAACCACAGTATGTCGAGACTAAACCAATATGCGAACAATAATTTCTCAAAACGTAAAACAAGGGTTGACGCACGCTCACGTCAAGTTTATTATAATTTTGAAAAATACACTCTAGCCCAGGCGGAGGGGTAGCGACTATGCGCGGCGCGCAGGGGCCTCTTTGGGATGTTATGCAGCGTTATTTGTGTGAGTGAAAGCATGTGAAAGGCTGTATGTGTGCGTACCGAATCGCGACAGCAATAACATATTCAAATACCTACTATTCTACGGAGACTTTGCTTCATTGGCCTCTTATTCAGCTGCAAAAGTCGGCTTCTGAACATAAACCTCAATCATGAATCGCCATGTGGGACTTCTCACAGCAGTCGGACCACGCGGTCTCTTGACTTCCCACAAGGGGATTTTGGTTGGTCAAAGGTCATTTTAGGGTCTCGTAGGTACCTTAAAATGAAGAAAAAAACAAAAACAAGCGGTACCCTCAGGATCGTTTTGTCCGTCTGTCCCTATTTATATCTTTTAAAGATATCATCAGTAGGTGCATTGGAATTGTAAAAAAAAGATATGGTTAGTACTCGTATTCTAATTTTTTTTAATGTTTGCTTGCTTATGCTTATTGTAATTTGTCTGATTTATATTATATAGTTTAATATTGATTTATAACCTATTCTATATGTGGAAACATTTTGTAAAAGCTTTCCGAAGAAAAAAAAATATAAAAAAATATAACAAAAATTCGGCCATTTACGACACATTTTGATACTCACATACTTACTCATCAAAACTCCCTATTGCTACTATGGAGAATAACTTCACTCAGGAACGCTGGTGTTTTTCGTAGTTTGGCTCACATAGTCAAAACAATTGCGACTTGGCGACTTTCTTGTCTATTTACCTGCCGGAATACGATTCCTGCAAGATTTAAACTTTGAATTTCCTCTTGCAATTTTCGAACTACATCAATTTTTCAAGTTGTTCTTTACTTTGATCGTTAAAACTTCTCGCTGCGCGGAACAAAAGATAGGACGTGATCAATTCTTCGGTCCGGCACTACCTTTTTACAAAGTTATGGCCCATTGATTTTTATGCTTCAGAGTAGAGCGCGAGAAAATTGGCATTGGATGCCTGATATAATTTATCCCTAAGTAAAGTTGATTTGTTTTGGACCCTCTCGAAACGTCTTCCTTTCTTTGATGTTGAATACAAGTTAAGATTTCTTCATTTCTGAAAAAGGTCCTAGAAAATACACGCAATATGTCCAATGCAGGCATGTAATAGAGGTAACCTAGGTTTTTCATCAGTTATATCAATTGAAATTTCTATCCCTCTGTCTCTACAGATCACTGTAGTCTGTTGCCTCTTCACGGATAAACGTCTAAACAGATCTCGATGAAATTTGGCAAACATTTAACCTATTGCATGGAGAAGGACAAAGGCAAATTTTCACCCTGAAAGTTTTTCTAGTGGGTTAATTCTTGAATTCTACGCAGACATATAGCATATACGACAGAATATTAAAGTTTTGGGGGTGCCCAACTGCATACGCTTATATCGACTACCATAATATCACGCGAACATATCAACATAGCCACTAAGTAAAGCGTCTCTTTATAAACATAAAACCTCACTCCAATGCTTCCCGAACGGTCCAAACAAAAATATGGAGAAACTTGTAGAAGACAGCCGTAGTAAATCGAAGGCCAAATGCTAAACAAAACAAAACCAAATTGGACATACATAATTAGTTATTTCTTTAAAAAAGCATGTGCAGAACAGACAGACCAAACTTATTGTGGTGTAATACTAGTAATTACTTAGCAAACACTTGATGGCATCATTCTGCATTACCAGTCTGATGTCATTGGTTGATGAGGCATAATTAACGTCAACCAAGTAAAGAGGACACGACACTGCCTACGTAGTGCATCGTCATTGTCCGACACACAGGATAATATATGTAAATCTACACCACAAGTTGAATATTTATGAATTGCAAAATGTTTTTTCTGCATTTAAAGATTTGACACTTCGTCAGCCTGGATGATATTATACTGGAGTTAGACTGAGAAAAACTACAGACTCGCTGAACATTGCTGAGATTGTGACGTAAAAAGTAAGTGCTCGGTCCGTCCGTTGTGCATCCATCATGCATGACACAAGTGGAACGAAAGACAAAGAAATTAATACTGTCGTATTAACAATATCTTATTTAACAAGGATTGTTATTATTTTCAATATTCTTCGTTTGTACCTGTCAATGTTGACGTAGCGGTGACCCCTTTTATGCATAGGTAAGGCTGGTTTTTAACTTTGCATATGAAGTACAGCATTGAGTAGCATTTTGCATCAAAAAACCGGTAAATGCGAGTTGGACTCGCGAACTAAGGGTTCCGAACCATGGAAAGAAACGTGCATATAATAAGAAGAAGGTTCAATTTTCAAGGTTTTCTGATGATTTCTCAAAAACCACATATATAAAGAGACATCGCTTAGGTTTTGCTGTAATATTTACACAAAGTACTGTTTTATGGTGAACATAACAGATTTTCACTTTGGAAATTTCGGAGGAAGGGGGCGAAATCGTATTTTTAATAAGTTAAAACTAAATAAAAGAAAAAAGAAAATATGTTTTAGAATGTATAAAATTTATAAGATACCAACTTGACCTAATGATTCGTCTTTAAAATTTTGTCCCTCTATTTTTGCCTCTTTTTTAAATTCCAATTAAAATATTGCCTCAATTATTTCAGTGTCACCATAGATGTTCATTCGATCAACACCCACAAGTTTGGTTGACGCGACGTGTCCATGTCTATAGTTTTTCTAAGATGTCGGTAAAGCCTCGTGTGGGCTTGAGGTAGCCGCCAGAGCTTGCATCCGCAAAAAATATGACTTCATTGTTGATATACAGATGTGCAGTAAACATAAATACTTTGAGACATTGTATTGTTTTATTGAGATGAAACGAAGCGACACTTTTGATGGAGCGGCTTGGTACCTATTCGTAGGTATGGCACGCTTTCTTGGTAATGATAATTTGACTTTATTTTGTTTCCATTCATCTCCACGTAGTTTTTATTTTATTTCTTATTTCTATTACGTTTTGTGGGAAAGTCCCTGAACAATTATTAAATATTGTTGAACCCAAAGGATTTCTAGTTGTCAAAGGATCTCTTACTGCCATAAGACCTCAGTTTTGGTGTACAATAAAGACATATTGAATTGAATAATCAGGGCAGTAGGTGAAACATCCTTACAACTTTACGGCTCACGGATGTCTTTGCTAACGTCATTCGATATTGATCCTTGTCGCCTAGCCAGCTAAAAGGCCATAATTGGTGGTAGGACGTTTCCATGTCCGCCTGCCTAGCTATGGTTGCTACCAAGGAATGTATGTTTGCCGCCGAACATTAATTGTTAAAAGCACTGATGTGCTCTGGTAATCAAATATAGTAATCATCAGGAGAGACGAAGGCCAAAAGCGACCTTTATTTAGAGTAAAGAATACGGTTTTCATCAAAACAGTGTTTAACCGTCTTCATCTACCGGAGGACCCGGGTTCGATTCCCAGTGTTGGGGTACCTATCTGTACTCAGTTTTGTTGGTTATAGGGCATTTTTCATGTCCACCTGCCTAGCTACTACCATGTTACCTAAGTCTGCCGCCAAACAGCAGTGCGTTCCGGTATGAAAGGTAGCAGCGCGAGCGCGGAATTAGCTTGGGACTGCTGGTTGCGCAAACTTACTATCCCTGCCTGATTACTATTTATTTATCGTACGGTGGGCAGCTATAATTCGGGAAGCACTTTCAGGCATTCAATGTCGTCGTCATTTAATTCGTGGGCCTTGTCCAGGCCTCCATGAATGGACCTGACCACGTTGGGCAGTGCTCCACTAGGTGTTCCATAGTTTGAACTGCTCCACAGCTCCAGAGGCAGCGTTCTTGTCCGGTTCTGAGCCTGTTGAGTTTGAACCATAAGTCCCGGGGCAGTAGGAAGCCGTTAACAGAAGTATTTGTGTTGATGAAGAGTTCTTTGACTGATTACTTACCATCAGATAATATGAAGGCCGCCCAAAACCATCATACATAAACAAAGTGTAGCCTAGACGCGCTATCACGAGTATATACACAGCATTTTGTAGGTAACATGAATATGTAATGTCGTAAACCCCATTTACATCCGGGTTATACAATCTGCATAGCAACGAACAGATTCTTAGAGTATTACACTTTATAGGCACTGAAATTTCGCATCGGCGCAGGCGCATTGACGACCGTGCGTCATACTTGTATACCGCAAACCATTTAATACTGTTCCCTCAGAGAACGCATTCAAGTTCCCGTGGTATGCACTATGTAGCCAAGTTACTCTGAGATGCCGATCGAATATTGAAAGAAATATCTTGGATTTAATTACGAGTAGACAATCAAAATCAACCACTTTCCCACTAAATACTAATGGACTTTTTAGCGAGCTGGTGTGCTGAGCGTGTAAAGATTATTAAGTCATAAATAAAAGCCTAACATTTCTTTCAGAAGCTCTTTCCCTGACATTTCGCTTGTATGGCTGCGAGAGCTATATCTTTAAAAAGCTATGTACAGTTCATTCCGACATTTATTTGAAGGGTTCTTTCCCTGACGTTTTACTTGTATAGCTGAGATCCAATTAATAAAGAGCTTATCTTTATAAAGCTAAGTAATATGTACATTGTACAAACTATCCCGACTTTTCTTTCAAGGGTTCTTTCCCTGACGTTTCCCTTGTATGGCTGTAATCGTATCATGAAAAGAGCGTATCTTTAAAAAACTAACTATATATCACGACTAAGCTAAGCTTCTAACCAGAAACACCCTAATACCCTATATCGAAAAACTATAAATTTATAGGACAATAATATTCATTTCACGACACTTTAATTCCATCTCCTATTTTTAGGTAATTACTAATTACTTATCAAATCCTGTTATTCGTTTGTAAAGATTATGGCAACATAAATTTAGTATGGAAGCATTCTGAGGGGAATCCCTTATAACACCCCTCTTTTTGCATAGCGTCGATATATACTCGTATATTATGTTTGTGTGATACCGATATACCGCTCTTTACTTTTAAGTTTATACGCCCAGTATATTATCCAAAGAAGAATGGAAACTATATTTATTTCCAAGTTTACACTTTGTTAAGTTGTGGAGCATGAAAAATATGCGTTGTTTGTGTACCTCTGACGTCTTCCATATTTAAAATCTGTAAACATTCTTGTATCACTGATATTTAGGTGAGATAAATGTTACTTAGTGGTGTATAGACCAGACCTATCATCCACTTTTATGTGTCGTGTGGCCTCAGCTTTAGAATACGATCTCCCCGTATTTTCTCGCAGGAGCCTTATAACGCGACTAAAGGCAAGATCAAACCAAGGCGTCTAACGCGCGTCTGTAAAATCGTTAACCTAAGCTAATTTGGTTTGTAGCAATTTGTTTTGTGTCTTTGAATAGTGCTTTATAAATAACACATAGATACGTTACTTATGGTGCTAATCTTGGCTCAGTCTTGTATTAAGTTTGATGAAGTCTCTTACATTCATCTTACATTTATCGTCTGTCAAATAATCATCTCCAGTCTCAGCAGCGTGCCGGACTATGACCGATCTAGAGCTGACACAAGCAATAGAAGTAATAGTTGTTTTGTTTACTCTTTATTTGTTTACTAATTAATAACCTCTTTTATGAAAATAATTATAGATACTGAATAAATGAACTTTTAAAAACTATTTCGTTGTTTTGCTGGTTCGCTTTGAATCGAACCCTGCCCACGGAACACAGTCGAGACGCTAGTCGGATGGTGATGATATTTTGCGGTCAGGGTAAAAATAGAGAAAGCAGCGTGCGAACACTCTGCGAACAATCGTCCATATATCGGGATTGAGGCCTTTGTATAGTCGAACACAATCTATATTTGTTGATCGGTAAATGAGATATATTCGGGAAATTACGGCATATCTTCTCGTCCAAAATACCTCAGCGTCTAAAGACAAAAGTCTTTGATCAGTGCGTGTTGCCAGTGATGACATACGGAACCGAAACGTGGTCTTTTACTGTGGGCCGAATAAACAAGCTCAAAGTCACTCAGCGAGCAATGGAACGAGCTATGCTCGGAATTTCTCTACGTGATAAGGTCCGGAATGAGGAAATCCGTAGACGAACGAAGGTCACCGACATAGCTCGACGAGTCAGTGAGCTGAAGTGGCAATGGGCAGGCCACATCGCTCGAAGAACCGATAACCGGTGGGGAGTAAAGGTTCTCGAGTGGCGACCACGTACCGGGAAACGTCTACCAGGCCGTCCCCTTACTAGATGGACCGACGACCTGGTTAGAGTCGCGGGGAGTCGCTGGATGCAGGTGGCTCGGGACCGGTTGATGTGGCGTACCATGAGGGAGGCCTATGTCCAGCAGTGGACGTTTCCCGGCTGATGATGAAATGAGATATACGACACATGTATATATTGCCACAACATAATAAAACACTAGTCGCAGGCGGATTTACTAGCCGGCTGAGTAGGCTTCAACCAAGGGCGGCAGATTTTGGGGGCGGTTTTGTGAAACTAATGGCACAAACACTCGATGAAGAAATGATACTTTCTGGGTTAACACATTTGTAGACTTCGTTGCTCGACTGGTATCCGAATTAGTAAAGGCAGGAGGCCTACAACAAGATTAATGAAAAGTTTTTATTTCTGACCCAAATGAGTAAAGTTTACTTGAAAATTCTTAAGAAACATTCCGATACTCGAAGACATATAGACCGACAACAACGTAATACTGTAAGGGTTCCTTTTTGTTTTGAGGTACGGAATCCTAAATATGAGTTTAAAAATACCATTGCCTCTATCTCCAAAGTTTTCGAAGTGAAAATCTGTAATAACCACATTAGTGCGAGTGTAGCTATGACAGGTAACTTATCTAGTATATATTTATCTTACGAGTATTTATCTAGTAGCTAGCCAGTGCTTATGCTACAGGACTTACAGTCCTATTTTAAGCACTGGCTGATCAATAATTTTGTATGATTGTTGTCGTTTTGTATGTTAATGCATTAATAACTGGTGTAGTTTTGGACAATAAATCATTTTTAAGTTTGTGAGAAATCGTTAATACCCCTTGGCAAACAAATTTAGTTACGCGGTCGGGAATATGAGCTTTTTCGGTAAAACCTTTGTTTCCATGGTTTTTTTAAAAATTGCATTTGGTTGGTTTTAAAAAAAATCTGTTTCTCAAGGCAGTACAATAGAGAGAATGACTTTATTAATTATTTTCATGCATATAAACGTTCGGCTAACGAAACAAGAAATAATTAGCGGGCACTAGCCAGTATTTTACGTCCGTATGAAATATACACACTGTAGATGTCAATTTTGCAGTCCGATGAACGTTCGATGCAGTTAGTCCTCAGCATTGCTGACTCCTCGATGAAATTAGCCGCCGCATGCAAAGCCGCAGACAAAACACAAGTATTTAAGTAATAAACGTTTATTTGCGCAGTTATATGTAAATGATGTAGAATACAAACTACCAGGATTACATAAATCGGGAGGCGCCGCCGTCGCGTCGCTTCACGTAGTACTAGCAGAGACTATAGGTACTACAGACCAGACACTCCCTGTAAGACTGGGGCCGAACATTTTTCCTTCCTTGGCACTTTCTGTGGTAAGGCTTTCAGGATTCAAGTCTATTTTAATGGAAAACAAATCTTTAGATGCCGAAACGTTTTAGCCAATTATAATAAAAAGAAACTTTATGTTAATACGATATGAGTATTGTGCATTATCAGTAGCATAAGCTGCACATGAGTCTGCTTTACAAATATGTCAAATATTAACATGCTAATAAATAAGAATATCAATAATTATTGAAATTAGCGTTTAGACCGCCAGAAAAAGGACGCCGAGGAACTATTCAATAATTAATATTATAATGGAGACATTTATTGTTTATCCGTACTAATACTGAGCAACGGTGAGTCAGAATGTCTAGATTTTTTATTTAGAGCACTTTTTATCCAATTTTTGTGGGATGATTTCTAAAGCCAACACGTACGAAATCGCGATCATAAGATAGTAAGTACATCTTAAAAATCATATCGTAGATTAAAAGTCGAGCTATTTATTTTAACAAAGTTGTTTTTACATGACAGTTAAAATTGTAAATCTGCTACTTGAGTGAGTCACGTGGTCTTTCTGTCGGTTTGCCGCAAAATGGCGACGTAAGGTTGTTTAGGAGATTGAAGATTTTACAGCAGTCACCAATCCGCCTGTCAGCGTGATCACGGGAAAATCAATGTAAAGTCCGACGTGACGATCATTGAAGGAGGCACGGTGGACTTATGTAGCGTGTATGTATATTGTTGACTACATAGGTTTGTTTACATTAATTTGTGGCAAATTGATTCGTTTGTCGGAGAAAACAAAACTATACATTTTTGGACAGCTTAAACTCAAGAAATCTTGCAGGAGGGCTTCAAACTACTTCCAAGTGTCGGGTCTACGTAGGAAGTCTATATTTTGACTTCCCTGTGCTAGTATTGTAGGTACGGCGCGGCCGACAGTGGCGCCTGTCCGCCGCGGCCGCACTATTTGCCGAACTAATGATAAACACGCTGTCGCGTGCTCGTGGATAAAACTTGGATTATATGACATAACTGACATATTCATGTACACGTGCTTCTTTTGAAAATTCAATCGGCAAACACTAGTGAATTGACAAGGCCGGCGGCGTTCGCATTGTTTTATGATCTTAGATTATCGCTCCTAAGAAGTTATTTGGGGCCATCCATAAAGTACGTCACACGAATTTCATGATTTTTTGACCCCCCCCCCCCCCCCCCCCCCCTCCCGTCCTTGTCACAGGTGGTCACATTTCTGAGACCCCTCCTCCCTAGTGTGACGTCACATGTTTTGCAATTTCACATCGAAAAATTATTAAATTAATTTCGAATTTACTTTTATTTCCATTTAAATTAAGTACTTTTTTATGAAATCCACATCATATCAAATATTTGAAACAATAACAAAGCAATAAACTATTGAATATAAAGAAAAAATAAGAAACTCAATCATCTTCAGTCCATGGACTTTGAACCCACTCCTTTAAATTATTTATAACTGGCATGGCAGTCACTTCGTTCTCATTAAGGTTTTTCACGTCAGGAACATTTGTGGTGTCAACATCTTTTAGGTAATCTATGGTAAAGATTACCTAAATCTGTCTTTTTGTTCATTTTGAACTTGATTTATTAAAATATGTTTATATCTACAAAATAGCACAACTAAAAAAACGACGTCGTTACTTCGCGAAAGTCAATTTTCGAATGAAATATAAACAATAAAATCACGCTCGTCAATGCGTTGGGCGGCATTCGTCAAAGGGTTCGTAGGCGATCGGCGCGTGTCACTAGAGCGGGTATGAACTCGTCAACAAAACAATTTAAACCGTATTGTCCTAAAGATAGAGTTGGAAATATTTTTTAGTTTATAATTAATATTTCAAATTTCGCGATTACTACCTCTAGATATAATAGATTTTGAAATGTGATGTCACGAAGCTTAGTACCCCTCCCACCCCTTGTCACACTATGTCACACTTTGTCGAACCCCCCCCCCCCCCCCCCCCTTCACCCCTTTACGTGTGACGTACTTTATGGATGGCCCCTTTTTACCGTTCCGAACATATGATGAAAAAATCCCACTCTGGTGTCTGTCATAGCTGATTAACTCAGCATGCTTGGAGAAATTGTGCCGTATTGGGGCCGCAATGAAAATAAATGATAACTTAATTTTTAACAATATATAAATTAAAATATTTATTAAAATCATTCATTACAATATACATTGTTCAAAAATTAAGTTATATTAAATAAATTTTAAAACGGGCTAAAATTATTTTATGCCATGGAACATATAATGCTTTTATTTCTCAAATTGTTCTATAGGACAATGTATGAAAGAATAATTGTCATTATCAGTGTCGTTTAGCTTCTCATGGACGATTTAAGGAAAATATGATTACCTTTTTGTTCTATGGCATGAAACTCTGGTGAAAAGCTAATATGTGAGCTATGGAAAAAAATAGAGAAGTAAAAATTGCCATTTTGTCCGATGTTGTCATGTTCCATATATCAGATGGAGTATCATAATATGAAACCATACCTGGGCATAACTTTTTATTTGAAAAAACATTTTTCTTTCGATTTTGACGGCAACAAGTTTTTATTAGGCCTCTCGTCGCCTCTTGAATTTCAGGTGACGTTAAAGTTCATCACATTCATTGTCTTCACTCGAACTCATTTACAATCAAAAACATCAACAAATAAAATTAATTTTTATAATTAATAACGAACAAAAATAATTTTTCACGCACCAAAGCGTTCATCTTCTTCAATAAACATCTTATTTATTTTTTAATAATGGCTTTAACCAGTGGTTATCTAGCCAATGACGAGTAAAGTTAGGTGAACTAACTTTGAGTTTATAAACTATGCCGAAGCCATTTCTTCAGCTTTCTCAATAAAATGTATAATGTGTACATTTTATCGCTTAATTTGGATTCTTGACGAGAACTTCAAAGGCCAGCCTTGGTTTCAACATTATTCGAAAGAATTCATATGCCGAATGTACTCGACATGATAAACTCTTCGGATCGCGTCGAAACCCTCGCAATTTTGCGTAATTGATACTATAACACCGTCCATGACACTTTTTGCACTATATCACACCATTATAACACAAAAAACACACGTAACAGTATTATTATTCAATTAACAAAATTGCAATGAACCACCATTTTTCAAGTTCGCGCCAAGAATCCAATACACATCTTTCTTTGATTTGCAAGCCAGTTCGAAATTTAAACAAGACCTTTGATTAGTTACCTCCTTGGTTGCAATGTTTATGAGTAAAGTTCGTTCCATTTTTAAATTACACGACAGACATGAGTTTACAAGTATTATTCCTTGCCGCTAAAACACGACAGAAATTGATTTTCATACAAATTTTGCCGCAGCGGCTCGCCATTATAACAATTACGATTCATCTCGAAGAAGGTTGTCAATACAATGCACAAATTTCCAAACATGTTTGAGAAAATGTCATTCCATCTCAGAAGATTCCATAGTCAAAATCTGAAATAATCACAGTGGACAGGCCTTTCTGTAAATATTACATGACAACCTAAGCCGTGTCTCTATCTTATAGTTATTGAGAAATCATCAAGAACCTTGAGAAACAAACGTAGTTATGCGGTCTGGAAAATGAACCTTATTTAAAGGTAATAACATCGGTATGCTTATTTTTATGCTCCGGAACTTTTGGCACGCGATTTCAACTCGCATTTGTTTGGTATGGAAAGTCTACAACGCAGAAAATCCATTAATGAATTTATTATTTAATATTAATAATGGGGGATGGGACTACCTTACTGCAGCCACCAGTACAACTCGACTACAAAGCGCGGTGAGTATTGAAAGCTTGTTTATTGTGTCGATTTATGAGAAGGGATCAATTTTCTGTTGGACACAAAATGCAAATTAAAAAAAATCGATGATACTGATTTTGACGAGAATCTTGTAGACAGGAAATAAACCCGCATGACCGGCGGCACATTAAAAAGGACAGTGTATTCAAATGAGTACCAGGAGAACATAAATCTCGAGGCGCCGGCACTGGCGACGCCGCGGGCATCATCGGTGAACGTGCGCTCTATCGATATTATTCGATAAACAAATCATCACTCCCGACTATTTATACAGAATATTGATCGAATGATGGACTGGATCGGAATGTTGTCGACAGATCCCATATCTCAGATAGATATGTTAGAATGAGGATGGAAAGGCGCGTGTTATTCCATTGAAACATCATTATCACTGCGTATCTTCGCCTCGTAGTCTTGGACTACTCTGTTGATCTTACAATCTGGTTGTTCTCTCGGATTAGATTCCCAGACGAAGGCCTACTTGGCAGTCTGTTTAGTTGGTGGCAGGGCGCTTTTTTAGGGTTCCGTACCTAAAGGGTAAAGACGGCACCCTATTAATAAGACTCCGCTGTCCGTCTGTCAGTGTGTCCATCTGTCACCAGGCTGTATTTCATGAACCGTGATAGACAGTTGAAATTTTCACAGATTATGTATTTATGTTGCCGCTATAACAACAAATACTATAAAGCAGAATAAAATAAATATTTAAGGAGGCTCCCATAAAACAAACGTGATTTTTTGCCGTTTTTATAGAGAACGATACGGAACCCTTCGTGCGCGAGTCCGACTCGCACTTGGCCGGTTTTTGTGCCTTCCCGGCTTGTTATCATACTAATGCGTCGTGTGGCTATGTCTTTAGAACAATCACTTCATGTCCGAGGTGTTGTAAAGGGAAACATATTCATGAGATAAGCAGCAGCCTCTATCTCCGAAACAACAATATCTTACTGCGATCACCAATCCAATCTCTTTATGAAAAGTCTGACGCAAATTAAAGACATCGTGCACAAATAATATTATTAAAGATTTACAGGTTCATAGCACTAGCTTCAGATTAAAAAATATTAAAATTATAATTGAAATATTTACTAGATTGTTATAGAATTTGAAATATAGGGTAATAGTTGATCAACAGTTGACTTATATATTCAATTATGGTGATCTAATGAGGAGATGACATACCCAGCACAAAACTGCGGAGCAGAGCCTTTGGAATGGATCCCAGAGAAAATTCTGGAGGTTAGGGAGTAGCGTCCACATGTTACAACATCTAAGTACGATCACCATCCCAAAATTACTTATTAAAGTTTTGATCGTTGTATGCTGTCTATGGCAAAGACTCGTGTCACCTCGTGTTTAGCTGTTGATAATACCTCTAAAATATATATGCATTTCAAAAGATGTTATTTAATTATGGAGAGGTTAGATTATAAGGGACATGAATATTTTGATCAGCACTACCTGCACTACTAAACTAGGTGAATGATTGCAATTACCAGGATTGTATAAATCTGGAGGCGCCAACGCCGACGCTCGATTCGGCACGTGCATTGTCGACCGACGCGACGCCGCCACGACGAGACTGCATCCGTAATTCCGTATATTATGAATTTATGAGTAGACCAATCTCATCATGCGCTTTACATGAAATATAATTTTATCCTGTTCATAATTATTTCTGAAACCTGAAGTTTCTATAACGAAATCTCGCTGATTCTTTCATCTGAGATCTTACTCATAGAATAAGCACATTGTTCACCGAGGGAAGAAATCGATCGATTATGCATAGCATTTTCTCTCAAATGACACAGTGCTTTATATCACACCTACAAGGAAAATAAGCGTCATCAAATTTCCAGTGGCTATTCGTAACTTTATGAATTGAAAATTCAGATAAAACAAATGAATGCGACTCGCGCACTTTTCACTTTTTAACTAATTACTTAGTTTTAATAGTTTTGAGCATGAAGCAAAAAAGATGTTACTTCCCGCCCGCCCCCGGGCGATAATTTTTTACCTTCATGGTTTTGGGTAAAGACAAGTGGCCAGTGTCATTTGTATATTTATTTATTTAGTTAAAAATATTGCGTATATTCTCAGTCGTTTTTAAAATAGAAAGTACGAGTATATACTATCCATGCAGGTTTATTATAAATTATTAAACTTTATTATTATAAACACCGAAGGCGTCGGTGGCGCAATGGATAAGGCGCGGACTCTCAATCTGAGGGTACCGGGTTCGAATCCAGCCGTGTACCTATGAGTTGTTTTTCAATTCAAGTTTATTATTATTTTACAATTATCCGATTGCTTAACGGTGAAGGAAAACATCGTGAGGAAACCTGCATGTCTTGAACAGGCATGTGAAGTCCGCCGATCCGCACTGGGCCCGCGTGGTGGACTATGGCCCATACCCTCTCTGTAGGAGAGTAGGCCTGAGCCCCTCCAGTGGGGACATATATAGGCTGTTGATGATGATTATTATAAAATATTTTGGATTTTTTGACAAATTGCAGTGTTAGTTACGTGAGACATATTAATGGAAAATTTGTTGTAAGCCATCAGTTTTGTGAGAACACCACTATAGATATACTAAAATCAAAACATTCGCTAGTTGTTAAATCTGTCATTGAACTGGGACCATGCGTTTTATTTTATTTAAATAGGCACTTACATACATTGCAAGCTGATAAGGTGTGATGACACTTTGTTTGAACTAAACGAAGTGTGACACACCCACGTATGTTATTTAAAGCGAAATGTCAAATTGTTGGAACATGTAATAATTGTCAATGTCAAATAGCGTTGGGCACGGCGTTTATTTGGATGTACCGAGTGCGAGGCAGCGTTGAGGTAAAGTCAGAACCTTGTTTTGTGACAAAAAGTAAATAAAATTAACATATGCAGGTGATTACTATTGGTTATTTTGTAATTACTTGTCACAAAACGGTAGTTGGGATGCTATGCCTATTACCTGAATGTTTTCGTTGGAGAACAAATGACTATGGAAACCTAATCGATTCTTGGCGCAAACTTGAAAAATGCATTGCAATTTTAGTTATTTGTTAATAATATTGTTATGTGTGTTTTTGTGTTATAATGGTGTGATATAGTGCAAAAAGTGTCACGGACGGTGTTATAGTATCAATTACGCAAAATTGTGAGGGGTTCGACGCGATCGAAAGGGTTTACCATGTCGAGTACATTCTTCATATGTATTCTTTCGAATTATGTTGAAACCAAGGCTGATGTTTGTAATTCTCGTCAAGGATCGTCAAAACAAGCGATAGAATGTATATACACACTATACATTTTATTGAGAAAACTGAAGAAATGGCTTTGGCCTAATTTATGTAACCTTAAAATTCTAAAATATAATATCATTATCAAAGACATGGCTGTATGATATTTTGCTTTTGCCTTTTCTGGAAAGGAAAAAAAACTTACCAAAAAATATCTTTTTTGGTTACCTAAACGTATTCTAAAACGGCCTCCGTCTGTGGTAGCTAGTCGTGAATAGTTGGGAATAGCCTTAGGACCGAGGTAGCGCACCTTGGGAGAGACCCAGGTTTTTCATGATGACGTTTTTCCTTGGCAACCACCAAGCGCTAACCACCGTTGTTTTATTATAGCCAATGAGCCATGACAATTGGGAAGTATTATGGCCCGGACAGAAATACAAGTCTATTATTAAAGTAAATAAGGTGTGATGACACTTTTCGAAGCAAACTGAGTGTGACTCGCCCACACTTATCGTTTACATTTATAGCCGAATATCAAATTGATATGATAGGACATGTAATAAATGTTCAGCCGAGTACAACACTATTTATAGTTCGGTCCTAATTCCGTCCAGTCTGATTAGTGTCTTGTCTCAGAGTGAAGTCATGGTTACTATGGTGCACTATTCACAGAATCTTTATTGAATACAGAGTAACATATAAAATATGATAATTAAGTGAAAATTCGTCCCAATCTCATTTAAAAAAATCTTAGAAGAAATGAAAAAAAAAGTTCTTTTTTCAAAAACAACTTAGGAACCGACTTCTACTGCCCTAAAAGTCTACAGAATTCATCCCCTAAAAAGATGACCCTTACAGGTAGAATTATTTGGGTATATAACAAATATATTTAATGATTTTTTCAAAAAGCGCTAAACCAATTTCAATAAAATTTATATGGGACAACCTCTGAAGTATAATTGTCCGAATGATTTAGTAACATAAATACAAAAAAACCTCTGTCCTTTTTTGAAGTCGTTTAAAACAGTTATACGTACAGTATAAAATAGAGTACGTAATTGGAAAAATTTAAAAGTTATCTACATAAGTGATAAAGGAACCTGTCATTGGTCATGCTGGTAAATGTGTTCATAATTTGCCCAAAAATTAAGAAGGTAGGTAAAAAGTAGGTGTTTTGCTAGGAAGTAAAGGCAGAACAAGAGTAGAAAACGAAAAACAAATTTACCTGGGTCAACAAAAATACGTTTTCCTTGTAGCTTACGAGTAAGTCATGATGAGGCTCCCTTATCGTATTAATGTCCTCCGTGCAAAACTCTGAATAAAGTGTCAATCTAGCTGGAAACTTGGTTATTATTATGTTATATAACAAGCTGACTTGTTGACAATAGACATGTCACACGGATTGCTAGCTTGTGCCGCGAAAAGTACGAGCACCACTCTCGCACTATGGCTACTGTATTTTAATCTGACTGTAAGTCTATTTTAGTAATCATTTTTTTCTTTTAAGAAATATTTTTCATCAGTAAAATATTTGCAAATATTCGTTGAAAACGTAATGGATTACCAAACGCTTGGGTGTTTTTATAAAATACGAGAGAGCAGGGACCTACATTTTTCAGCATTCGTTTTCAGGTTTAGCGCTATCTATAGCTTTCATTAGTGTAGAGATACCTAGCTGTTTACAATCTCTCCCGGTTTGGGAATTAGGCGACTGTTCCCGGTTCGCAAACAAGTTGTCTCCTCCGAGGAAGGCGCGCGTGTTTCCTCGCTATACACGATAGACAATTGTCTTTTGTCAGTATAACATAAATCGGTCAAGTAAATAATGGAAGTGGACGCACATGGGAGGGCGCAATTCTACTGGAGCCTCCGATGAAGTGATTTGAAGAGGTAGGTTTTTGATTTATTTTTTTGTGCTTATTATTAATTTAATTGTTTAAAACATTGTAATTTATTAATTAAACACGATAGAATCATTCTAGAGACTAACCAGCTGCCTATCTGTACTGAAATTTGAAAATTTTGAAAAATATTAAAATTTGTTTGTTTAGTTTTTTATCAATCGTAAATTATGTCGTCAATTCGTTTAGTATAAACTTCAATGCTGATGTAAACTTTATCAGAATTTACTTGCGCATACAAAACAATAGTATTGTTAAGTGCACATTTGCAAATAATTAGGTATTTTCTAAAATATTTGGGATACCAACAAACTCTAGATCTCTTGCTTCAAACGGCGACGAACAATTAAAAAAAATACTGGTATACTTAATTGTATGTATATCTCTCTAAAATATATTTCGCGGTTTGAAACAGATATCGAATTCTGATTTCATAAACTCCTTGCAAAAAACGTAAACAATAAGGCATAAAGGCCCCTACACACTCGATAACAAAATCATGTCTGTTGAATACCGCCCAATTGATTCACTCATGCAATGCCTCACTGTAATTACATTGAGTCAGTGATTCTATGAGGATTTATTGAGTACTTATTCAACGATAGATAAATCTCATACAATTAAGCACAGTACTGCGTTAATTGGTGTGTTTGTAACTGACATAGCAATCAAGGGAAGTATTCTTCAATGTCTTCTTGTATATTGTATTTGGGTTTGCTGCAAATAATATGCATCGTGGGAATATCTTTATAGTTTAAAGTTTAAATCTACTTTTATGTGGGCAAACGTGCCCAAGAGTTCAGTTGGGTTATAATATCACTGATACATATGTTTTATGTATATTGTAATATTGCTATTTTCCTGTAATTTTCTTTCAACACTGCCGTCTTCCAAAGAGGTGTCTTATTCATATTTAATATTATAAATGCGAAGGTTAGTTTGTTTATTAGTTTGTCATTTTTTACGTCGTAACGGCGAGTCAAAGAAAGAGCGAGCGAGCGAGTGACTTGTTTTTTTTTGCACAGGAATAGTTGAAGGGCCGTTAAAGGACATATGTTTTTTTATATCCCGATCAAACGAGTTGTTCCAGTGGGATAAATTTTGAAGTACACGCGGACAAAGTCTTCAGAAAAAGCTAGTACGAAATAAAGGCCCTCGACTTCATCTGCGTGGATTGGACTAGATTTCTATAAAGTTTATTTGCAAAAACATGGTACGTAAGCACCTCCGTGGCCTAATGGCTAAATGTTGTATTCACAATGCGGAGGACCTGGGTTCGATTCCCATTGGGGGTACCTATCGGTAATCGGTTTGGTTGGTGGTAGAACATTTTCTATATATGCCTGGCTAGCTACCGCCACCTTACGGCCTTATCGTCACTTAGCATCAGGTGAGATGAAGGCCAAGTACAAACCCATCATACATATAAAAAAACATAAGATCACAGTTCAGATTTTTGTAAAGTCCTGTAAAAGGTAAAAAACAACAACTACATTTTACAATGCGAGATGCTTAAACATAAAACAATACAATCCTTTTTATCAAATAAAACATCTGAACTTTCAAACGTTGATTAACATTTTAGTTCAAATGGGATTACACTTCGCTTGCATCTAACGGGATAATAAGCGACGAAAATGATTATGTGTTATCAAAGTTGTCCACAATAGTCAATAAATTATAATCAAAGAATAAATACAATTATTCAGTGTGAAGTAACCTTTACAGTCAGCTATTCAAACAAACTATTCAGTTGGCGCCACCCATTAAACTTTCAGCTATCACTGTCTCATTTTAATAAACACAAATTAAACGAGATATGCTTTATCTCGGCGCCTGCGCACTAGTGCTGGCTGAATGAGATGGTTGAATGATATCGATAACGTTAAAAGTGCAAACATGTTTAAAACGGACAGGTGCCAAGTTATGTCACAGGATCTACTAATAATTAACGCGTTCATAAAGAACTAAAGTCGACTTCAACTGCCTTTAAAATGTTCACCTTTAGAGGTTTGTTGATTTTCTCAAAAAAGTGCTCAATCAATTTCGATAAAATGTATATGGGACCACCTCTGAAGCATGCTCTACCAAACTAAATAAAAGAATCATCAAAATCGGTACACAATTGGCGGAGTTATCGCATAACATACATACAGAAAACCATACAGTCGAATTGAGAACCTCATATTTTTTGAAGTCGGTTGAAAAGTTAAGAATGCAATAATAGACTATGTCCTTTTCCATGCTTTGGATGTATGACAATTTTTATATGTATGATGGGTTGGCACTTGCCTTTTTTTTTAATATTCCGCACTCAGGCATTTGTTGGCCATTGTACGTTAGTGGGGATGGAAGTGGTGGCGGCTACTCCAGCCAGCCGATTTCCTCCCAAAAGTGCGCGAGACGCTTGATGTCGCTGCACGCCTCCTGGAGTGATCCTGGATTATTTCGGATCGTCGCCCGTTGCGTCGCCACGTTGCTGCAGGTCGTGAGCACATGGGCGAGAGTTTCCTCGGCGGCCATGCACCCTCGACACAGAGAGCTGTCTGTAATGTTCATGTTAAACATGTGTTTGTTGAGTGGACAGTGGCCTGTCAGCACCCCTACCAGTCTCCTTAGGGTTTTCCTATTTAGACTGAGAAGGGTGCGGGACGAGCGCTTTGAGAGTGATGAGGTGATCTCTCTCGATTGGCGACAGTCTTTTAGTTCGGTCCAGTAAGTCGCGTGTTGTTTAGTAGTCCTTTCCTTAATCCAGGATGTCAGTATGTTGAAGGGTATAGGGATTATTGGTATGGGTCCAAAAACTGTTGTCCCAGAGCCCTTCCTTGCTAGTTCATCCGCAGCGTCATTTCCTAGTGAGCCAATATGTCCCTTTATCCATTGCATTTGGTGGGTTTAAATTATCTGGTTTCCTCTTAGTTTGGTTTTCTGCGGATTGACGTTTAGTACATGCCTGTGGCACCAGTTTTAAACGATCTTGAAGGCAGATTGGCATTTGGCTTTTACCTCACCTTATAGTGACGATAAGGATAATAGAGATCAATTGAGTCGGTCACTCTGCTACCTTTCATCCAGCGCCTCATTAGCTTGAGGGTTCTGGCTCTATAATGACTTACCATCAGGTGATATTAAGAGGGTATGCTGTGGTCAAAGCGCCCATACAAACGTAGTCCAGTCATATTTTGAGTATTAAGCTATGAAAATCTATGAAATTTTCAAGACACAATCTAGAAACAAATATCTGTGTCGGTGGTGAGTCAGATTTTCGTTTAAATATATACTTCCAGAGTTACAGGGCGTCAAAGTATTGTATTTTTCGTTAATAAAAAGCCCCAACTTTGAACCTGATTTACAAGAGTATGAATCAATTTGGAAAAACCACCGACATCTGAAATTTCATTAGTATACTGTATTAAAAAAATGGTTACATAATATACTGTATCCTTCAAATGATCCCTGGACTACGAAACATCCAAATAATGGGTGGATAACATCGCGTAATGTATGCTGTCTCACCGTACGCGCTCGGGTAGGATAGGGCTCGGAGAGGGACAGCTACAAAACAGTGCAACCTTGAAACCGACCACGTGGTCTTACCAACAAATTGTAAACCAATGATACATTAAAAATATATCCACAGCTCAGCTAGTCGTCATCTCCTGCGCATCACTAGCGCACGCAGCTCATAAGACGTAACATAAACATCGCTATAAAGGAACAAGATATTATACATCGTATAAAATCACGGTTCTAAACGATTTCGCCTTGATAATTGCGAGCCGCACTCTCAAGTTATTTATGTGATCTTCATTGTTACGGCACATTTGTGGCATAACTTGCTAATATATGTGGAGTTGAGGAGAATGAGTGAACGAATACATTGAGTCAATAAACATAAAAATATTGAAGAGTGCAATAGGGTCACCGGTTCAGTTCTTAGTCATTAAATTTAAAATACCATACTCGTAGCATGGCGTTTTGTTGCTAGTCATCATCATCATCAGCCGGGAAACGTCCACTGCTGGACATAGGCCACATCGACCGGTCCCGAGCCACCTGCATCCAGCGACTCCCCGCGACTCTAACCAGGTCGTTGTTGCTAATACTACTAGATAAACGTATAAAAGTAGGCATAGTGCGATGTTATATATGAAGGCTCCATAAAGTTGTCATGGTGCTACCGATTGCTTGAAACTATTCGAAAGTTAACTAACCGTGGTAGTAGGTATCGCGTTACAAAACCGCAGTGGGGACGTATATTGACTGTGGATGATTATGATAATGATTATATAAATAAAAACAATTTCTTCTCGGCTTGTTGATCGCGTTCGTGATACAGTAACCCACATGTTGATTGAAGATAATTCGTTGAGAAAATATCGACGTAGAATTAAATATTTATTCTTTAATACGTCAGCCTAGTTTACCTATCGTTTATCGACATATCACCTGTTTATGTTCATATCATAAGCTTACTAAACGTCCACTGACGGTGTTTATTCTCGGTGTCTGACGACTGTCGGAACGTCACAAAGATATGTTTATATGTATTTATATCATAATACGATATAATTTTTAAAGTCTACACAGACAAAGTCACTTACAAAAATACTAGTTGGCAATAAATTTATGACCACTAACCTACGAAAAATCCAACCTTTTGAACAAAAAAATTATAAACCAATAACCAATAGAATTCGCTAATAGCCCTGTTAGACAACAATTTCGACGCTAGCGGCATTCGACGCAATGCCTACGCCCCGGTCTGGCAGGAGACGCAGTTTCAAATCCAACTAGTGTGAATTTTTCAAACAATGTCAGGGAATTATTAAATTCATCCAACGCAAACAAATGCGGTCAAATATCTGAAAATACTTCCATTTTCTAATGAACACACGCAACCCATTAAAAACCTGTCACATCATTTACTACGAGTAGAAGCCTAAATACGAAACAAATGGAATATCTGTGGGCTATGACTCCGTGCGTAAAACCGGGACCTAATAAACTAGGTTGTAATCTACAACTTGTATAGTTGTGGCACTCAAGGGCCAGCGTTCGGTGGCAGTCAATTTGTTGCGCGTGCGCGGTGATAGATACATACGATCGTAGTGCATTCGGGAGGTGTGGTGGTCACTAATATAAAATCGTACTGGAATAGACACAGATTTTTGAGAAAATTGATACTGAAAGTATTCGTTTTAGGTGCTGTTGTAGGATATGCTGAGTTTAATATCTGAGTCCTTTTTGAAACAACATTTAGTACGAGTATATAGTACCCATATAATCATACAAGTTATTTCATCTAGATCTTTTTAATGGTACTTATGTATTGATTAAGTAGATCGACTTTCTATAGATTAGATTAGATTAGATTGTTTATTTCATTGTACCAATGTCAAGATTACAAAAAAATATATATAAAAATGTCAGAGTGTACAATGATCGTCAAAAATATTTAAAATGTCAAAAATTATATAAAATAAATGTCAAACAGTAAATTTAATGTCAAAATAAATAATAAAATAAATCTATAATATTATAGATACTCAAAATTTATCCAGTAGAAAATCTTTTACATTGTAGTATTCTTTATCCAACAAAAGGTTTTTTAGTCGTCGATAAAACGTTTCGTCATTTGTTTCACCTTTTAGATCGCTGGGTAGACGCTCGTAGTACGTGGGTCCGATATATCATCAAATATATCTGGCTGGGTGTTGCCATGTCAGTTGGGTACTTGACACCTAATTAGTTTAGGGTCGAATTGCATTTTATACCATAAAGGACATCAAAAGAAATTTCCCAAAATAAAAATACGTAATAATTTTATTTATTTTTATTTGGATTTTTCTTGTTCTCAATGTCTAAAAAATTGCGAAAAATTTTGTTCCTCGAATATTAAAATGCTTATTAGATTTCGTTTTTCAATTAAATTTTGAACGTTTTTATAAGGGTATATCTCACATCAAAACATTATTTTACGAGATAACTCAAAACATCGAATAATACAGTAATGTGACGTCAAAAAACACGCCCGATTTATATAGAGCGTTTTAGCACCGCGTGACTAGAATCATTTTTCGGCGGGTTGAGCTAAAAAATTTGATGCAGCTAATTTATCTATTTAAATGGACATGAGTGATACAAAAATATTTTTTAGTAAAATACCCAATGGCCATGTCAATTAGTCATTCAGAGAAATATACAATATAAATACTACTCCACAAAAAAATATCGTATACCAAGACCCGGGAACATGCGATTCTTCCGCGACTCGGCTGGCAACCCTATTCGTAACTCAACTACCCACGATTCCCCTAGAATAAGTGGCGCGGGGAGCTGATCGGGATCATAATCAGCCGGGAAATGTCCACTGTTGGACATAGGGCACTCCATGGTATTCCACATTGACCGGTCCCGAGCCACTTGCATCCAGAAACTCCCTGCGACCTTAGGTCGAGGTTGAACGGGATACGGGCGCTGAAACTGCATCCCTGCCATGTGCTTAATTGTTTTGGTAGTACAGTATATTTCAAACGGTTTAAAAAGTTCTTTTTGTAGCAGTAAATGCCAGCGATATTGCCATTATGTCTTAACACTTTAATAACAGAGTCAAAGATTAAGCTCAAATTACCCAAATTGATTACGGGCATTTTATGTCTCATCCAGCAACGCCACCTCTTCAAACCGATCACTGGCCTGACGTCATCCATTTGCTAGCTATTGAGGCTGGATAGGGACAGGATGACTGATTGTGATTGGCTTGTAATGATTATCTGGTACTGGCAGCGTCTGGCACGAGTCATGCCCATTGTCGTGAATAGATAACCAGGGGAGATAAAACACCAATGAGATCATGCGCTGATTTAGATACGGCCTTTCTGTTTGCTGATAGTTTTCGTTGGTCACTAGGTTTGTGGATAGCATGTATTACTTTCATACTTTTTTGATAAATGTTTTTGTTTGTTTACGTATAAAAATGAAACGGATTTCACGCGAACGAAGTCAGAGGCTAAATTTATCAAATAAACAAAAAGAAAAGTTCACAAAAACTAAACAAGTTTTCATTAGTCATCATCATTAGGCAGGAAACGTCCACTTCTGGACATAGGCCTCCTCCATGGTATGATTGACGGGTCCCGAGCCACTTGCATCCAGCGGCTCCCCGCAACCTACACTAGGTCTTCGGTCCATCTAGTAGAGGGATATCCCAGTACACGTTTCCCGGTACGTGTTCGACACTCGAGAACTATTACTCCCCATCGGATGTGGCCTAGCCATCTCGACTTCAGTTCACTGACTCGTCGAGTTATTTCTGTGGCCTTAGTCCGCCTACGAATGTCTTCATTACGGATATCAGGTTGGATTGGATTGGATCAGTTTTAGTTAGTTATGCACTAAAAAGAATGATTCAAAACATACAAAATAAGCCAAAATTCAACTTTCGGCCACTGGGTTCCATCATTTGACCCTCTTCACCAAGTGCAATGTGTTAGAATCGTAAAAAATGAGCTCAACTCGACGGGTTTACAAACCTTTAAAAGTTCTTCTATCCAACTCCTGGCTCTAGGGTCAGATCAGCTTGTCATCTGCACTAAATGCAAGCGTAAAGTTTGAAATCGACAGTTAGAAGTAGGTTAATATTGACTGGCTAGATACAAAATCATATTAGTACAAACTCAATTTAAAAAATATATGTATTAATATTCTAAAATATGACAATTTGCATAAAAATGTAATTGTACTTACTATTATTATATATGGTTATTACTTTTATCAACTAAATTTTTAAATGATAAATTATTTTATTTTATTACTTTTTGTAGAGTTTACGCATCTTATTTTAAAATCGCCTTGTAACTTCAAAACCATATAATCAATCCGTTATACTTTGTATACATAGAAAATGCCTTATTTATCCTTTTTCAATTTATTTTTATACAAACGTTGCGTGAGGTTCCAGTAAACAAATCAGAGGTTAGTAGGTGTGTCCGATATTAATCTTGCGCTGGGAGCATAAATTCCCCACATTTATGCAGGTCATACCACAATTAATACAGAATATATTATACAAATGTAGTGGTACTCAGAATTACAAGAAGAACACTAAATGGTATTTAGGAGTAATTAGTTAAAATAGTAGACTTGAAGCTCACTCTATTCTTAGCTAATTCATAATCAACTGTTGGAGAACTCGACGTCTGCAATTCGATTCGCTACAACTTTGGGCATCCTATTTTAACGTAATCCTGGTTGATGAATATTTATTACTCATTTCCGAAACAAAACAGCAAAGCTGAGACCTCCTGTGGCTTCGACCGGGCGGTCTCAAAGCCTCAAATTAAATTAATCCAGTAGTTTTCACACGGCGAGCGAGTGGTTTGAGCGGGTTTTTTCTCTCCTCAGGCGGGACATAGCCACAAAACCTTGGTGGCGCAAAAAGTGCTCTCTTTTATCGCTGGACACGTGTTAATGCCGTCATTTATGGAGAAAAACAATTATGATGTCATTCCCTAAACCGTATACTATGCTTCCTGCCATAGATCTCGAATATCTGGATTGGATTATGAACACTTACTAAATATGTCTGGTGGTACTGACATATAAAATATTACGAGACTACATCTTTGTTGGAATTATGAGTGAACCTGTACCGCCAATTTATACGATAACTTCTAAAATGCTTTCCAAAATCAAATAAATTCTCGGTATACGCTTTTCTTCAGTTTCAAATAATATGGTTCTGACTTCAACATATATTGCTTGCCATTTTTACTGCATCTTAGTACATAATTTTAACATAGAAAACTAAGACGTTTCAAAAAAAGATGATAACAATAACAATAAACAACATGATAGGCGTTTTTCATAATTATATAATACCATTTAATATTTCAATAGTTAGGCTTTTATTTTCTATGTATTCATAGAACACCTTCTGGTTACGAGCCTTAGAGATACATACTTATTGATGTTTACTTATGAACTTATAGCTTTCGAGTATTAATAGCTTAGTTTATTGGTAAGCGAAGGAACTTTTACTCTATATATTTGTCATTAAGATAACTTATCTGCAATATTAACCACCATTAAAATACCCAGTAATCGTATGACATCCAGAGTGTGACAAGTCAATGTTAGGTGTGACAGACACTCACGCGCCGGTTTATCTCGAATCAAGCGGTAATTATTATTGATATTCCAACAGTGGAACCACAACACAACTGGTTCCCAGTTAAGGTGACTTATCTGACAATGGCATACTGAATAGATTGAATTGTCAGTGTCAAATAGTGCAATTGTTGCTAGGTAAATGTGCTGCCTCATTGTTAAAGGTCCACTGAGTTTTAAATGACTCCGGACCTAAAGTATGGAATTAAAAGTGTGGTTTCAGTTAAATATCCTGAGATTTTGATATGTTATAGATTTCAAAGTCCTAAACAAATGTATTTAGGGGTGCTTCCATTGTTTCCGAGTCCCTTCCAGAGACTGATTTTGTACTAGATAATGCGTTTCTTGTCGTAATGTTTATTGGAACCTTTTAAATGGTAAATCATTTGTTAAAAATGAGATTCGTTACATGTGCATCCTAAAATAAGTAAACATAGATTGATAAGATTTAACCTGTAACGCTGTTTCCCTTTCATTTTATCCGTTGTTTATTGTTATGGTTATCTGGTACAAAGTCAGTCTAAACTCTGAAACGAACTCTGAAACAGTGGTAGCACCCCTAGATACCTTTGTTCAAGTTTTTGAGATCTAGAACATATGAAAATCTCAGGATATTTAACTGAAACCACACTTTCCATTCCATACCCATACGTGTGGGGTCCTTTTTAGGGGTCCGTACCCTAAAGGTAAAAATTGAAACTGGAAGGCTAGGCTGTAGGCTGCAATACAAAATGTACCGCCAAGCAAGAATCAGTCCAGACTGTTCTAGGTAGATCAGAGCAGAACAAATAGGTATATGACAGGGCTAAGGCTATTGTTTAATTACCGAAAATTCCAAAGCCAGATAGTATAAAATTTTAACAAAAATATAAATCCTAGTAAAAGGTAAGGGGTGACACCTTTTAAATTGACGACCAATCAATTTCGTTGGGGAACTATCGTTTGCGTCGCTCCGCTCTATCAAATCATTGACAACGCCTAACAAAAGATAACTTTACATTGCCTCTAGGTGGTACACAATCTTTAATAACAATTTGTCATTAACTAACCGTATCTAAACTACAAAGTATGGAGTACGTACACTTAACAAGACCAGTAATTATGGGGCATGACTTCACTGCACAAAAACTCGCGCCGTCTCAAACGGACCGCTCATTCATTCAACGGTCAAACTGACTGACATGTCGCACACAATATATCAAATTGATTATGTATAATAATATATTAGTGATCTAGTTTGCACGGCCGCCGTCGGCTCCTGTTTGTGCGAGGATTATAGGATTACGTAAGATTAGACATGTAGTTATGATTATGAGCATGACACAATGAGCGTAACAAAAAGTTGGAAAGTTTTTGATGAATATTTTTTTTCTAAATTGTTGATATTTATTCTGTTCTGTCACGATTTTGTCTGTAATAAGTTTTTATGACTTTAGTTTTGTGTTAAAATAAATTATTTTCAATCTAACCTTTCAGGCAAATCAAGTAGGTTAGCGGAAAGGCGAGTGCAAAACAGACCCAAAAGAGGTTGTGAATTTCGATATTACTGTACGAAAATGATATTTATTTCCCGATATTATAGTCTGATTCCCTATTTTTCGGTAGCTAATTACTTATCAAAGCCTGTTATGATATTCTGTCTTAAAAGATTGTGGGTCAAGAATTTTCGTATGGGAGCATTCAGAGCGAATTCCCGTTAATTTGATGAACTGAGTCAGAGAGAACAACTGAGTTCTCTAAAACGTGTCTTAACCCTCAATCGATACAATTAGAACCAAAACATTAACAATGCACCGCATGCACAAGAATAATATTAAACAATTGGATTCTAATTCTTTGAATGTTTTATATCACCTCGCATATATGAGTAACGGGAATCCCTGTGTTGCACCATTTAACTGAAGACATTAACAATTACAGTGGAATGAGTAAGCGCGTTCTTGCCGCGATGAATGTCTGCATCTACATGGATTTGTTAATTAAAAGTTTCCATTCTCTGCTAAATGCTGATTAATTCATCGTCAAGATGATATTGAGGCATGACCGGAATATTTACAGCGCACGAACTGATGCCTTCTTATCACATATTATATCACACATTATCGAAGTGGCTTTTTTGCCAACTTGAAGGTGACGATACTATGAATTGGTTTAGGTTTGGGTATAGTATTATTGTAGCAAATGTTGGGCCTTATCCATTTTATGTTTTTTTAATCTGTGTAGGAACCTTTCTTCAGCACATTCTTTTGTGTACCCGCTAATGGGTATTTCATTGGTGCCCAAATAAAATGTAATCGACTGATTTCCCTAGTAGCATGTATCAACTCGACATACATAAAAATTTCCAGAGGCCGTGTTCCACAAACACGTTTGAAGTAAATACTTCATACACTTTCGTTTGTTTTACACAAATAACACATCAACGTCAGACACTCGGCCGTCAATATGCAGCGCACGGCATCATCAGTTATACGTGTGTGTGTGTAATTTTGTTGACCTCACGCATTTTTAAATGGTTCCATCCGTATATCCTTTGCAAATCCGTGTTAAACCAAGACTTTTATTTTGTGCACTATATTTATCAAAATACTATCAAGAACAGTCGCACCATACATACACATATATGTACGAGTATGTAATAGTTGAAACATTTGTCCGAGCAAGAAAAATATGATGTCATGAAACATTATGAAAAGTTTCTCTTAAATATACATTGATCATAGCTGGTGATCCTATTCTATTCGAGAATAACACGGCTAATGCGTTACTGAGATCCGTTTAGTGCAGTGGTTCTTAACCGGTGGTCCGCGAACCACTGGTGGGGAAGCACCCGAAGTGGTCCGCGAAGCAACCATGATTAACTTGTTAGTAAAGAATATGCATAAATAATAAAACTACTTATATGGGGAATTAGTAACGTTTTTTTTTCTTAAAAAATTAAAATGTTGTTTACTTTGGAACGGAAGCTACAAATTTTTATAAAGTTTTGTTACCTATAAACCTCCACCATTTGTGACGATTTTTGGACACATGTAACCTTACAGAAAAGGATCTCTGTCCGTTTTGCTTCTTTCGTTATTTTGTCTAAAATCAGAATTATGGCTACCTCAAAACTCAAAATTTCATTAAAAATTTCTTTCAAGTTATTTATTTATTTGTTTTTGGAAAACTTACAGGCTAATAACAAAAATAGAAATTACAAACTAACTTAAAACTATTCCTAATTACAAGTTTCCACCATGGGTGTCTACATAATCTAACGTTATTCTTTAAAATAATGATGTTACATTTAACAGTGTATAGTGAATAAGTATAGAGATGTAAATAAGTGAACTAGAATAAAGAGAAATAGAGAGAACGAAATAGTGTTTAGACAAACGAAACTTAAAATAAATCAAATAATAATAATTTATACATACATCTGTACACTGAACCGTAGGTACACATACTACTTATATTTTATTATTATTTATCTTGGAAGAAAGCATTAGCGAGCCTTCTAGCAACTACAGATGTGCTGGTGCAGTACAGATCAATGTCTAGCTCCATTGACACGTCGTTGAAGTAGCTAGCGCTGCGCAACAGGAAGGAATTTGCTCTGTAGTTTGTGTTTGCTGGTGGCACATGTAGCAACGCTCTCTGCCGAAAACCAAATCTATTGGTACGAAGAAATATCTTAGAAAGAATGTCTGCACTGTCAATGTTACCTTTGGCAGCTTTCATCAAAAAGCAAATGTCACTTACGGAGCGCCTCATTTGTAATGGAAGAAAGTGATAACGCTTGCAGCGGTGTTCATAGCCGTCAGACCATTGTTTTGCCTTAAAGTCTAAGTATCGTAAGAATCTTTTCTGGATACTCTCAATACGAGATATATATATCTTGTATTGAGGATTCCAAACTTGACTTGCATACTCGAGGATACTGCGTACGAAAGAGCAGTACAGAATTTTTATTGTTTTTAGACTACGGAAGTCTGCCGATGTTCTGATCACGAACCCCAGAGCTCTTGATGCTTTATTTACGATATGGTTAATGTGAGAATCAAATAGTAATTTCTTATCATGAATGATCCCCAAGTCTCTAATCTCATTTACTTTATTTATGTCCTTTCCTAATAGTGTATATCCTGATCCGATATTGTTACCTTGCGCGAGAAGGACATATAATAACATTTTGATACATTGAGGTCAAGTTTGTTGCACGTACAAAAGTCCACAAAATTATCCAAGTCGGATTGCAAGTCCAAGACATCAGAAAAATTTCGTATCGGTTTCAGTATTTTCATGTCATCTGCGTATAAAAGAATGTAAGATTTGTTAAAGCACCGTTTGATGTCTGAAATAAATAATATAAACAGCAGTGGACCTAAAATCGATCCTTGGGGCACTCCTGAGGGTATGGGCATCCATTTCGATTGATAACCTTGAAGCGCAACCGCCTGTGTTCTGTTGTCGATATAGGATGCGAACCACCGAAGGAGATCACCATGAATACCAGCTGTACTAAGCTTTTGCATGAGTAAGCAGTGATTAATACGGTCAAAACATTTGCTGTAATCCGTATAGATAACGTCTACTTGGGTCCCCGAGTCCATGCCTTCAGATATAAACTCATTAGCCAGGATCAGGTTTGTCACTGTAGAACGTCTGGTGAGGAAACCGTGTTGCTCATCACCAAACGAGCTTTTAAGGGCAGAGTAAACCGCATTATGTACTCTCTAAGGTTTTGACAAATATGCATATTTTTGATATTGGTCTATAATTTTGCACATTTATAGTATTCATTATTTAGAGAAAACGTAACATATTAAAAATAAGCAAAACGTACAGACACAGATTATTTTTTGATAAAAAGATTAAGATCAAAATGATTGAATTCGGTTGGCCTCTTAATCAAAATTGATGGATAGAACAACCGCTTATTCATTTACATTTAGTATATATTAACTCGAAACAGTTACTGGTCCGCGGTAAGACAGAAATTTAGTCAAATGATGCCTCATCACTAAAAGGTTATGTACTACTGATTTAGTGTACTTATACATGAGGTTTACATGGATACATACACTGCGTTGTGTACCAACAAAGATTAGCGATAATAAATCCTAGAGCTCCGATAACAGCAGCGCTCCTGCCAATATTCAATGTAAACCATCTTGAACGTTGACGTCAGTTTGTTTGTACATTGGATAGTTCAATACATACAATATTGTAGACTAGACCTGTGTTGTTACAATTAATAAATTGTGTACTAACAAAATATTTGAATGAATTTCTCGGACCAAGCGCGTTGAAGTCTTTACTATGAATATAATGATATATTTTGGGCAAGATACGAAAACGACTCTAAAAATAGAATTGCAATTTCTTAATTACAAAATTATGCATCTACTTTTGTACCATGCGACATTCACCCTTGCTTGTTTCTATGTACTGTGTTGAAGGAAATGTCAATTAAAGGTCAATGTGACATGGTTCAAAAGTGAATACATATTTTTGTACTTGAATGGACATGTAGTTCTGTTTCGCTTGTTTATTTCTTTTTAAAAAATGTATATGAAAATAGAAATAACTTATCAACCTGCAACTACAAGTATTTGGTAAAAGATCAATCAACTGGTGTAATTATGAAGGAAAAAAATTTACAAGCGCCCTTGCGGCATGGTAAGAGTATAATATTTTCTATAGCTTCATTGATGTATTATAATGAACAAAAAGACAAGTCGCACTTCTACACAGAGTCATTTCATTGGGGCAGGGAAACTTAAAATTAGTAACACGCCACTAGCACGCTTACTGACGAAAAATCTCATCTTCGTATGTACTCGTAATTATTTCGATTATTATTTTTAAACGCACTTTACTTGTTCTACTTTTCATGTGATGGTATAGTCTGTTATACATATTCGTTATTAATACATTATTCAGTGACTGGATACATTTTAAGTAAAACAATAATAACTTTTGTTAATCTTGAGCCTTATGGTTTTCATCTTTAATTCGCCTAGTTGCCAAGTGAAGATAGTCATAAATAAAACCACGTCATGTATGGACGGATACAAGATCATAAAATTTTCATCTAACAAGAGCTGATACGATCGACCACAAATCGATTCTATCAGCAACAAATCGATATTAATAGAGAGTCCGAGTAAAATCGGTTCGATGACTCAGAATGTTTACTCGATTGTCAGACTATCGCCATTTGTTCGAATCCATCCGCAGTCGACGGATAGTAAATAAAGTAGTACTATCGAACGGTTGAATTCGTTAATTTATACTATGTACAAGGCGTCTCATGATATTTTTAGAGGTGACTGGACCTACTGACCAAACGGATTGAAATTGAACTTTTGTAAAACGAATGCTCAATAAATATGTCGATAGATATTCAAGTCAAGATATAAACGTAATTGATTGTTTGTTCTATTTCAAAACAATTTTTAATCGGCCGGTTATAGAGCGAATAGTAAATTTTTTATCCATACTCGTACTAATCTCGTCAATGCGAAAGTTTTTTGTTTATTTACGAGTCATAAAGGTTTTATTTCTTGAATACGGATATTTGAAGGGTTGAAAAAGTCTAAAATCGAGACCATCCGGTATTTACTTGCATTAATAACTAACATTGTCTCTCTCTATCTTGCATGCAGACTGTCCACGCCCTCCTATCCTATTACTAGTAGCATCGTCCTACAGGCGGTACTGCCATATACTAGACCCAATTACCCTCCCGCGAGCTGCGCGCACGCACCTCTCCGACGCGCTGAGTTTGTACTGACGCCAACACTACTACAGTACTCGCACACCAAGTTTGCCTCTCTGAAGTTAGCTCTCCGCAATTTCAAACATGTACGGGCATAATGTGTGTGTATTATTTTTGATAATAACTATTGCTAGATGACATAAAACACTAGGACATTTCTCTCCACCCGCTGCCTTGCCTTGCCTCCTATTTATACGATAATAATTGATACTTCGCGGTCTTTTGTGGCTAGCTTCAGAGGAGCAAACATAGTTTGCGAGTACTGTACTAAACTACCATTACAAGAATGGAAAGTAACAAATTACATACCCCTTTTTTATATATCCCTTTCAACATAATCTTTTCCAGTAGTTCGGAGAGATTGACTTTTTGGTGGAATCAGGGGAACTTCAAATCATCATCATAGCTTTGAATAGAGAATTTTAAATACGGAACCTAAAGTGGAACGGAATGAAAAGTAGTACATGTCCTTAAATATGCCATAAAATGTGTCTCAAATTTCCTTAAGATTGGTTGGCACATTGGTTGAGCAGTTGAAGAGCCGAGATGTAAACAAGCTCACTTTCGCATTCATTTTATAAGAATGATTGAACAATACTTTCGCTATTTATAATGCACTTGAAAGAAGACTTAAGAAAAGAGCTCTTAGCCTTAGAACGTGCACCATCAGCCCCCGGGTAGGATGTCCACCGGTGCGTGTACTTGGCACCGGAAACATTCCATCCCGGGCCCGCAGCAACCATGTAACAATCTCGCGTCTGTTATTTGTTATGCTAAACTAACTCGAGTGACATTAAACGTGGCGACTTAATGACAGTGACGGGGGTACTGCACAAATTGCCGGCTGCGATGGATTGTTTGTGATGAATTAATATAATAGAGACTGAGCTGGGGGGGTCTAGAGACCCACTACAACTGTCCGATAAATCGTTCATCAACTTGTATCACTAGAAACACGACCCAATCTGAGATAGCAAATCAAAAAGCCCATACTGACTGACCCATGACTGATTCAGGTACAATAAACGCGTTCAAAAGATTTAGAAATCGACTTCAACTGGCCCAAAAGTCTACAGCATTTATCCGCTAAAATGTTCACCCTTAGAGTTATAATTATCTCGGTTCTTTTTTGTTTTTATTGATTTTCTGAAAAAGCGCTAAATGAATCTGAATCTGAATTTCTGAAGTGTTCTACCGAATAAAAAAGAATAATCAATATCGACCCGTAATTGGAGGAGTTATCGCGTAACATACATACACAAAAACAGTCAAATTGATAGCCTCCTCCTTTTTTGAAGTCAGTTGAAAAGTGCAGCTCTAATATATAGACTGAGTTCGATTCATTTTCGTAGTTATATTTTGTATTTCTCAGGCTACCTCTAGGCATTTTTAGGAGTTTAAAAAATCACGAGCTTTCAAAAAACTGGATAAATATATCTTCAATCAAGGACTATATTACCTTTAAATTTGACATTTCGACTCTTAAATTAAAGGAATAACATGAACAAGTGTTCCAAAATTAGGCGTACAATCAGCGACATTAGAAATATGTTCGCAAATTAATAATTTTATGCAGACGATGTTTTTTTTAAACGATGGAGTTTGTCATCAACGTCAATGTGCCTAACATATTGAAAAAAATTAATTTGCCCTCTTGCAAATTTCTGTTCAAAGTATTTTTTATTAGCATATTATTATGTACTAGCTTCCGCCCGCGACTTTGTCCGCGTGTACTTCAGGATTTATTCTACTTGTTCGATAGGCATAGAAGGCATCTATCTCCAGTTCCAGCATCAGGTACAAAATAGTGTTTATTCTGTTACGTAGGCTAATAGTTTAAAGAAACAAAAGAACTTTCAATATCTGACGTAGTACATTCAAAAAGTCTTCACACTAATATTATAAACGCGAAAGTTTGTATATACGAATTACATATTCTATGGTCGGTTGCTAGACAACGCGTTTTTGTTATGCCAAAATTGCCCATGTAATCCCACTAATATTATAAGTGTGATTTTGGACAATTTACACAATATCTCTTTAGAAATTATAGCCTATATGTTATTCTGATGTATAAGCTATGTTATTGTAAAGTTTCATTCAAATCCATTCAGTAGTTTTTCCGTGAAAGCGTCACAAACATCCAAACATCTAAACATCCAAACTTTCACATTTATAATATTAGTAAGATAAGCCTATATGTTATTCTGATGTATAAGCTATGTTATTGTAAAGTTTCATTTAAATCCATTCAGTAGTTTTTCCGTGAAAGCGTCACAAACATCCAAACATCTAAACTTTCACATTTATAATATTAGTAGGATTGTATCAGCCGTGTGTTGTAGTAGTTGTAGCCTGCAATACATAAATGGAATTTTACCCAAATTGTCATTATGGACAACCCGACATGTAAGGGAGGCTCATGTCACTAAGATGACTGGACTTCCATAGCTGTTGATTTCCCGCGCCCCCCCTAAACGTCAACTATCACCCCTCATCATTCGACAGCACTTCGGCAGTCGCTAATTATGTAGATTTTATGAGTTCCCGTCGCCCGCGCACGCTGAGCATCGCAATGATTAAGGACTTTATTGAGATGTTATTCTGATTTAATAAGGGTTTCAACTAACAGCTTGAATCACTCATTTTATTGCTGTGTTTATGCTAAGCTAGCTCTTAGGTGTGATAATTGTGGAGCATGAGCAGGTCCTAATAAAACATTAATGTTTTAGGATACCTAAATCAGTTATTTTTAGGAATACGTGACATATGACGTTAAACAGTTATACGATCAATAAAATTCTAGCCTTTGCTAGAATTAAGAATCATATGTGTATCTTACTCGTCCTCATAACATAGTGTGAGGTCAAGTGTTGGTCTATCTTCAATTAAAAAAAAATGTGCAAAATGTCAAGTTTTTGGATAAGTTTGAGCGTTAATTTTCCAATCACCTAAGGAAGTTTTTTATACTCTTATTAGATAAAGTTGGAAGTGTTAATTATGATAATTAATTCAAATATGGAACAGACTAGTTAATATATGTTCTAGACACGCTAATATTTACGTCAATCCTTAGCAACCCGATCTAAACGACTGTTAAATTAAAATAAATTCTGTATTCTTCGGGATTTTTGACAACAAATGACATAGATGTCACAGATAGAATAACAAAATTCAAAATTTCATTAATCATGGTTTCATACGTACTATCGAGAAATCTCTTTCTCTACCATCAAAGAAAATTTTTGACAGTGGGCGCGCCGATGAGGACTACAGTTCTGTTAAGCTATTTCTGGTTAAAATTACTGTAAAGCGCTACCATAATTCGTACGCAAAGAAAGCGCTTTCTGCAAGCTAAATAAGCAATTCAGCTACATGGACCTGAACGACACTAGGGTTTGTAGATTATGTAAAGAAGATGAGTAAACGCCCATAAATATCCTCTGCTACTGTGATGCTTTTCATCACAGCAGAAACATACACCTCGGAGGCCAAACTACCACAACGGATAGCATCAGCCTATATACGTCCCCACTGCAGGGGCTCAGGCCTACCCTCCTCCCCAGAGAGTATAGGGGTTCACTTGTATGTCACTGACAAACTAACTAGCTAACGAAGAAATGTAACCAAATGTAGCAAGTCAATTATAACTGTCGTAAACGTTGCAGACTTATGAAGTTCAGCTGGCAAGTGTCTTGATGTGTAAAGCAATGGTAAAACAACAAGCTATTCATGCGGGTCTACTATACTACTATAAACACAAAGTATAGTAGTATGGCTTATTATAAAGTAGGAATAATGTAATATAACACGTCGGTACAACCATTAATTCTGACTTTATTACTTTAGAGCTGATAGATTGTTTTATTGTAGTTGTTTTATTCAAATCCATTGCTGTATCTAAACAGTCGTCGTGTCGTGTAATTGAATAGCAAATGGTCATTTGATTTAATTTGTTTTATTTAAAGTTGAAGCTGAAGAACTGGTTGGCTACCGTGTACTGGGAAACGTATACGGCGCCGTCCAACCACCATTGGATGGACCAGTGAGGTGAAGGTTGCAGGAAGCCGTTGGATAGAAACAGCTTGTGACTAAAGCAAATAAAGTCAACGCCAAAATTTTACGGACTAGTTTGCCATAGCTATGTGTAGAAAAGTGTGTCAAAAATTGGCAAGTTTTAAATGGTGACGCACCGATGACTGTGTCTCATGAAATTTAGACTAAGTAAAATAAATTGTATACAGATAAATACCGCACTAGGTGAACAGTGGCAGCATTCGTATTTGATGCACTGTCAAAGTTATCCGTGATATTTTGACTTAGGCTTTAGACATTGTGGCGTACGATCGGAATATCTATTCTATGACATGGTGGGAGGCCTAAATTTAGCTGTGAAGAAACAAATAAGAAAAAGCCGTATACAGATAAATATAGTAAAGCTGATATTTGTTTATGTTATAAAGTCGTCAAAGGTTATTTTTTTGCAAATAACGCAAAGTTTTGTTATAATGTGCCCTCTTGTATATAATACGTCTAAGAGTAGTTACATCAATTCAAAATAGTTTGTTCCAGCTTGTACTTCTAAGTGTTGTAGGATATCGTTAATTAAAAGACGGATTTGCAATAAAAATGATTAATTCAATTTCTTCGGCATTGAAAGGTGATGTAATAATGCATTCATACATATTTTTAGCTCTATACGTTATACTTATTTACCGGTTCTAATTTTCCTCTATGACGTGACACACAATAAGGAATTAGTTACAATTAATACTTTAAAGTATTAGAAAACAAAATACCAAATAAGGTAAACGTATTGCGCTTTATTTGCGTAAAAGCACAGTATTAAAACTGTGATTAAACTCTGACAATTTGTTGGTGCTGCTAGGTCACGTTATGGCAGCCAAAGGTTGTTGCTCGCTCAGTGTCGCGCGTCATGTCCATGGTACTGGCAAAAACTACTGCGAAAGTGTGCAAAAGAATTAATGCAGAAAGGATGTTCACCGCTACCACGGATCAGCGGTGCCTTACCACTGCCCGCAAAGTGGTCGGCGCAGATCACATCGACATTTATACGAAGTCGGAGCCTGTGACAGACTACTACGTCCTCTAGTCCGTAGTCTACCACACGATCTAAGTGTTCATTGATATAGTTCACGCACAAACATGTGAAATCTTCTTAGCAGTGAGTTTTTCAACTTTAAAATAAGATTGCCATGAAAACGTTAAAGTTAAGCAGTCATCTTCTGAAAATAGCTTTTACAACTTTATGGAGTTTGATAGACGATTTGAAAAACTTCACTCGGTAGTAAAACCTAAAAAATAGCATTTTAGGTAATGCCTCAGCGAGTAAAACCAGTTTTATTCCCTTTTTGCTGAATATATAGTTATAACAATTAGAATTTCCTATTTCCACCGAAGCACATTAAGGATTTATGTGAATACATTTTCTAGTAGTGTACATGCCAACAAAATAATCACACAGTATGTGATTATCTACAATGATTTCCGCGCGGATAAGTTTATTCTGGGAGGGATGGTTAATTGCTAACATATGCTTGTAAGAGTGAGACAGTTGGGACTTAAGCTATTCCAAAAAAAATTACTTGATTTTCTCATTTTTTCTCCTTTTATTCCTACCAGGAAAAGGCAAAGGCAAAACACCATACAGCCGTCATTGATAATGATATTCTCTCTTAGAATTTAAGGTTATAAAAACAAGGCCGAATTGGAACCACTATTTTTCAAGTTCGCGCCAAGAATCCTAGATTTTCTCCAATTACTTTCCTCATTGCTCCCGCAAATTATAAAACCGTACCCGATGATGTGTAAGGCAAAGGACAACAATAAACAATTATCTCTGACGTACCAACCCATGTTACATCGATTGCGTCATACTTAATTGCTTTACTCTTTGGTGTAATCCTGGTCAGCTTATTTGGTCCAAGTATGACACGGTTAAGGGAACATAGACCTTATGAAAGATTTCCGTGTAATTGCACTTGGTACCTGTGCCATATATTTGACAAATGACTTGTGCAGAAGCATACGTCATATAAGTGACAACTTATCACAATCATACGTCATGTTTTTCTTTGTTGGTCTCTTGTTGTGAAGAGCACAATGGCCACCAACGTACGCAAGTTCTATCAAAGGACACATCGATTGGTCATTAAGCTGATAGTGTTTGGTTTCCCTTGCGTCATTATTGTAATTAGTCATGTGTTTGCTGTTTTGGCGTAATTTTGTGGTTTCTGTGGGAATCACTATTACTCTCCATTTAGGTGCGTGGCTACATGGTAATGCTTAAATTTAAAATAATGATTGGAAAGCCGACCGAGTGTAGTGGGAAAAGGCGAGGCCAAAGAAGAAAGACTTTATTACGTATATTGTTATTACTTATTATACATGATTGTAATAGATCTTAACGTCAGTTAAAACAACCATAAATACAATATGAAATTAGAAATTAAACTATAAATATATACAACTGTAACTCATACATTAGTATGCGCATACATACTACTGTAATAACACTGACGTATGTTAAAATAATTATGATAGTACGGATTGAGTTTTATTGGACCCAATAGAATGATGTATATATTGGTATCTAATGCCTACTCTTATTTGTTAGTGATAAATAATTAAATATCACAACTTTAAAGACGTTATTCAGTTCCTTATTTGAGACTATGCCATGAGAACTTTAGGTAGGATTTAATGCCCCCAATTTGAATGTTTTCTATTGCTTGTCCTTTTAAATTATTGTTCTAAAATCATCCCTATTCATTACTGTATTGAAGCCTATTTAAAATAATTTAGTATTTATATCATCTTATACAAGTATTCCCAGTTAACAATTTAAAACATTTTCGCGTATCAACTCACTGAGATTTCCGAGAAGAACGCCCCGAGCCTCGACCTTCTGACGTTCGGCTCCAACCCGAAATGCTTAAGATATTTTTTGTCACTCCTATCACGTCCGTTTCTAATTGTTCCATTCAAAAATAAACTAAATATGCGCTCGATGCGTGGCGTTCCGACGGCCATTCAAAGCGGCTTCACTTTTTTTGAACCGAATCCGTGTGAATAATAAAGGATTTTATGTCATAAGTTGTTAGAGCCCTCGGTTTGATTTATATGTCTGCTCGTATTAAATGACGGTACCTGGCGTTTGACGTTCCTTACCTTTTTATATGTTCCTGTTTTTTGTTTGGTGCATGCAGCAATATGCGGGCTGGCGCTGGCGCCGCGGACACAGAGTAAAAAGTATCAGGATCTATTGTAAGTCTGTCCCAACATACAATAGGTGCTAAAGAATTAGGAGAATTTAATGCGAATCAATTCATTAATAGGTCTATTGTTAGATCTTGACATGGAAACTTACAATACGACTTCCTTTGACGTGTTTAAATATATTTTGTTAGTTTTATTTTCTGTGGATGTTAAATGTCTTTTAACCGCCTCCGTTGTCTAATAAATAAATGTAGGATTCACAATCCGGAGCTCCGGGGCTAGATTCCCAGTAGAAGCACCTGTCAGTACTCGGTTTGGTTGGTGGTAAGGCATTTTCTATGCCCGCCTGGTTAGCAACCTACCAACATGTTGTGCAGTGCTGTTTTGTTCCGGTATGAAAGGTAGCAGAGCCAGTGTTGCCAGGTGAGCCAGGTTACCATCCAACAGCATAGAATTATATTACATTAAAAATGTAATACATCTCCAATCCAGTATTCGGTAGAAAATATATTTAATGATAATAAAGCGACAGTGGCGCTCTTTTTTATTTCTTCTTAGCGTGGGGTCACACCTGTATTTGCTATTCTGATATATCTAGAATGACCTAGACCAGATAACAATGCAAGCACAAGCAAATATATATATCTCAGATATATGGAGTTTGTATGTAATTCGCGCCTCTTTCTGACCAGCCACCACGTTCTTACTGGAGATGCTCGCCGGTTGCTTGCTGACCGGGCGTGCTTTATGGTGCGGGTAGACAGGTGTGTCTCGATCAGTATATTTTGTATGGCATTCTAACCTACCGGACTCCAGATTATCTGGGTAGGTAAGAACAGCAAAGACAGGCGTGTATCCACTGTTAGTCGTACTCTCCTTTCGAAGTGGCCGTAGTTATGGATCGTCTGATATGTCGGTCGCGGCTTTTGCGCGCTCTTTGCTTTGCTCAGACAAAACCGGTCAAGTGCATGTCGAGCCTCGCGAATAGTGTATGGTTCCGTAGTTTAAATGGTTTTATAAAAAGTAATTTTGAGTGAAATTGGTACGAAATAAGTATATTTTATAATTTCACCTATTCCTCGTTAACCTGTGAAGCCATCTTAGTCGTGATAGTTTTTCTTTAAAGTGTAGCATATGTTTTACTAATGTGAATTAGATGTAAAGTGAAAGTATCGTTTTAAAGCTTAATATTTTGCAAACGGATCCCTCAATCAAAAAGTAGTGTTCCCAGAACTTCAATGGTTTTAAAATACCTATTCCACGATATCCAAGTTACGTGTAGGTATGGCAGCCACCCTTAAAATATATATTTCAAAATTTTATTCTACCACTTTGTCGGCGTGATTAATATGTATACCCGTACCAAATTACAGCTTTCTAGTAGTAACAGTGACAGACGGACAGAGCGAAACTATAAGGGTTCCTCCTAACAAAGACGGACTTTTGGTTGTCATTGCTTGGTTTACGGTCTATCGATAAATTATGGATTCATGTTTACTCTTAGATTATGTGTAGTTATTTTAAATTGAACCGCAAAAACTGTTTTCTTAATAGTAACTGTACACAATCGATATATCAATTACTGTCATAAATCATGTTTCTGATTTCATCATTATCATGAGAATCACCAACATAAGTTCACTGTTGCCTCCCTCATATCCACCGCGGTTGGCATGCGGAGTAGTCATTGCAATAAGTTGTTATTACAAAGGCATATTTTCCCTTAGTCGCTTTTTACGAAATCCACTCTATTCTAAGTCTGCGACATCTGTGTTTCCTGGAAAAGAGTGGGGCGTCCTAATACAAATATTATCCATATTTAAGGAGCTAAATTGAAATTCTAATGGGCGTGGCTTGTGTGAGAATCTGGAACTCTGATATTAGAGGCTATGGGTCGGGAATGTTATTCAGTCCGCGTGAGCCCTGCGTTTAGTAACGCGAAGAAACACATTTAAAAAAAAACCGCAACTTTTCGACTGTGAATATAGTAATTTTTTTATTTATTAACGTAATTTCGACTTGCTTACCTATTGTAGTTTAATAATAGTCTTAACGTTTATAATTTTTAAGGGGTAATTTCGAAATTAAAATCTATCTAGGCAAAATCATCGGATTACGTTTCTAGATATTGACGAGTCAATAAAGATATGAAGAAATACATGCCTTACTTTGAGGTTATCAGGATGTTTCAGTTGCATAACGTAATAAAATTAGTAAAAATTCACACCGTTCACGACATTTAAGAAAATTTTATGTATTAATTATTTATTTATGTATTTTTATCAAATTTCAACAAGAGCGTGCCCTTGTTCAAGGATCAGGTTAACTTAAATAAGTCCTTTGAATCTATTTAACTACTTCAGCTCACAGTAGTAGACTTTAGTTTTCAAAACCTTCCTTCTGGTTTGTGTACTCTGTGGCATCGCAACATGAAGCTGCTCTGCTGCGCTGATCAAAGCGATTGGAGACGATTAAACTCAGTTGATATATAGTCGGAGCACAATGCGCCTGCGCACGCTGCCGGCGCCGCACTGTCGCTCTACAATACGATAAAATGTCGATACGAATTAAGTATACTTACTTTACAAATATACACTAAAAATACCTAAAAATAATTTTATCTAATATCCAATCGAAAAACACAGTGTCCATGCCATGTGGCTTTAAGATAGACCACCCTATTTGTACCTTAAAATGCACCTTAAAAATGGTCAAGTGCAAGTCGGACTCGCGCACCGAGGTGACTGACAAAATCAACGGGCTATAGCTAGCAAAACAGCATTACGAATTTGAATATTTGGAACAGTTTGTAATCATAAAAACGATTTTCATGAGATATAATTTAAAAATAATACTTTTCAGGTGTATTTCTATCCCTATGCTGTAAGGTCTTGCCAAATTTCAGGATTCTAGGTCAATGGGAAGTACCCTATAGGCACATAATTAATATAGTACGTTGTACAGAATGGACATTCACCGCCGATCTGGATACTTCACTTCCCCGCAAGAGACTGACTCAGAAATAACAAATTAGAATACATACTTGGTTTTATGAAAAGTTATCCCATCTTTTGTTTACAATAAACGTTTCGTATTTGTGTGATAAAATAGCCTTTCTATTGTATCTGGCGTCACCGCCGCGTATCTATTGTACCTTATACATTTTAATAGGATCAGAATTCCACGGCTCAAGACAAGAATTTACGAACAATCGCGACGGAAGTCGTTTTAAATCGATAGTTTATTTTTCCTCTAATAGTACAGGGCAGGCGGCGCTTAAAGCCGCCAAGGAATTTCATTCAGTTCGGCCATTCATAGCGGTCGTATTGTATTTGTTGCCCTAGGGCAGTGGTTTCAAACCTCACATTTTTACTATAGTCACAGGCTCGACACATCAAACAAATATCGTGACATCAGTCCCTGTTACCATATATCGAAAGGATAACGTTTGTATATACGCGAATGAGTGAGTATTCATGCGCGCCATATTACCGATCCTTGAGCGGGTGTGGTATCGCGGATCGGTGGGAGGCGGGGAACTTTCTATCTGTACGTAGTACTACATTATCTACGTGCTGTTGGCGCTTCGCCGTACAGTATATTTATACAAATACTTCTATTATTTGTTCATGCGACTGAGAAAAAGTAGAAATTTTTAATGCAGTCAAACGGAATGCCAATGTGCAAGGACAATACAATAAGATAATGCACGTTAACTGCGACAGACGTGTAGTCTCGGCTTTAGATAAGAATTACTTTCATGACGTCCTGCGGCTGTCGAAAAAGGCGACTAAGAATCTTCACCTTTCATGAAGGTTGTAAGGTCAATGACTGACGTCATAAACTCTAATGTCAGAGTTGTAAAGCTGCCATAGTCCTCTGACATGGCTCATGTAGTTACTACCTGTCGCACATAATCATCTTACTTTTCAGACAATCAGGTGATTCGACACGTTTACTAAAAGATTGGACCTGGCTGGAATGGGACGACTCGCCCGCTTCCCCGCTCACCTCCCCGATTTCATCCTATCACCTCAGTACGATTCGCACCGTACCTATGCGTCGCAGTGACGTCATCGACGCCAGGTCCAAACTTATAGTAAACGGGTAGTATTTACCTTACCAAATTGGAGAAAATCGTTAAAAAGTAATTTAACAACAAGAGGTCGAACCCTGGACCCGAGACAACAGCGCTACAGAAACCGAAGGCGACATGTTTGGAGCAGTGGACTTTTCTGGCAACTATTGCTCCCAGATTGAGAAGCACAATGTAGAGCTTTACAAAAAATGTGAGGATAATAGCCGTTTAAGGCGGTCCTTAGCGACATGCCGTCTGCATCGCCCACGTGCAGTTATAGGGTGGTTCCTTTATCGTAGGTTCATTTGAGGAACGAATTTTATCTTTCCGTAATCCCGTTAGACGTTCTATATTTTTCTGATTTTGAAAATAAAATTTTCAACAAAGTAGAACATAAGAACAAGAAACAGACAGTGAACAACGACTAAATATATGTTTTACGAGAAACTGAAACAGCAAATTATTATTTGAATTTAAAAATATCTGAAACAATAAAAAGAGGTACAATACAAGTTTTGTGTGTGAATGATGTGATAGGTATAAATAAATAAAAACTTTTAAAAAGATCCCTTTCCTTAGTAAGATATTGAAAACTCCTTAAAACTACATTGACTCGAAATAATTTGCTTGTTTAGCAACATAATACAACCCATATACTATGACGAAAAAGCTAACTTGATTTTAATAGACTTGGAAAAAGTTGCTAATTATAGTCATTTCATTTTATCAATTTTAACTAACTAGTAAAATAATTTGCTAACATGCTTTAATGCTTATAAAATTTGAATCACGTAGTTTAAACGAATATATTTTTAAAATGATTTATTATTACAAGATTCGAAAACAATATTTCGCTCACAAAAATAGCTGTATTCTGTCGAAAATGAATAAAAACTGAACAGCCTATACTTGTGGGCCCGCGTCCGTGATATAAAGCTCTGGTCAAAAGCTTTGGAATGCCGGTGTACTTCTAAGAAAAATCTATGGAATTACACATTCTAATGGCATCTTTGATACCTCTAATAAAAGTATGTCTATCTGAATAAATTAACACAGTGTTATTGACAATACTAGGTATCAAGGAATATTGAGTGTTTTATTTTAACACTATTCCAAAATTATACAGATAGAACTAATGAACTAAAAGTCGGAAAAGTGCAGTGCATAATTGTTTTTGAATGCATATCTTAGCTTAGACAAATATTTGAAGAAAAAAAAGTTAATTAAAATAACTTTTAGGGGGCAGGACCCAGAGACATCTTAGCGTAAGTAATTCTTAAAAATAAAAAGATTTCCATAGATCCAAAAATTATTTAAAAATAAATAAATAATTGATGACTTGTTTCACAATAACGCAAAATAAACAATAAAACAAGTCAATTTAATTTTACACCGATTTGGTTGATTCCTTCCCGTGTGGTCTCATTTCAATTTGGTCCAGTTCTGACAACGGCGGCATCCATTAGAAAACGATATGAATCTTAAATTTGCCTTAGTAAAAGTAGACTTTTAGTGCAATTGAAGTCGGTTTCCAATTATTATGGAATGCATTTACTTGTACCTCTACTGGTAAACATTTTAAGGCAATGGAAGTCGGCTTTAAGTTCTTTTTGAACGAACTAATTATAATTGATAAAGAAACCATGTTTATTTATTAAACGATTTATTCATGTCACTAATTGTATGATTTATTCACAGTTACATTTATTATTATTTACATATAGCTATGTGCTAGGCTGTTATGCCATAAATTCTCAATTACTATTATGTGTTATTTGTGGCTATCGGTGACGGAATCCTATAATTTGATGATTAATACTGTGCCTCGATGAATATTAATCATCTCCAGACGTGATAAAACTAATAAATACTTGCCCGTACTTTATATGAGTATTTATTTTCATTTTATTTCCAGGAAAACTGTATAATTAATTGCAAAGTAGTTTAGCTTGTCGGAAGATTTATTTTTATTCCACAATTAAACGCGTTCAAAATGAACTAGAAACCGATTTCAACTGCCCTAAAAGTCTACTTTATTAAGGAAATACTTGTAAGTCAGCTGTCTAATACACACTTATCAGTCCCTATCTCAAAAAGTACTAAACCGATTTTGATGAAACTTGCTGTCTTCCCTAAGTTGAACAATACCTAGTTCAACAACAACAAACAAGAATTATTTAAATCGAACTTGTAGTTCCGGAGTTATGCGAGGACAAATATACATATGTACATACTTACACTCTTGAAATATGGACACTTGTTTAGAAGCTGATAACATATACGAAAACTGGGCAGTTCTGGAAATATTAAATACATACAGGTCGAATTTATATCCTCCTTTTTTGAAGTCGGTTAATAAACAAAGTTCGAGTTATACATTTCGAGTCAATCCAGGCGCGGCTATATTGGTTGATCCGAAAATAATAAAAATAAAATAAAAAATCATTTAATAAAAACAATCTTAAGGAAATTTTACACAACTTTGTAAACGATGGGACGTATTCGTAAACCTATACCGCACGGCTTATAGCAGAGCAGTAAATTTTACTTACTTTCTGACGCCAACAAACATCAGTGTCTGAGCAATAATTTATTTATGTTATATCTGAGCCGGTAACATACTGTAAATAGTTATTACAGTACAACTAAACCAATACCAAAATAACTACGAATTTAAGTAACAACCGTGTTACTGCTAGGAATATAGTACAATGACAAAGTGCTGCTCTTTACTAAGCCATATTACAAAATGACTAAAAACCAACCCATCAGGATCCAACCTTAAATTTTGCAAAGAAACTTATTTATATGTCATCTATAAGTATAAGTTACGATTGTCACATGTGTTGGCAAAATAACAACAAATAAATATGATGGTAAGGCCAAGACAATGAGGCACTAGCATTGGTATCTTTGAGACAAGCCCGGTGGTCCACCGGGCCTTTATACCCAGCGGACTAAACATATATGTATATTGCGACCCTTCATGAAACACAACGGTGCTATCAATATTATGCTATAATTACTTTGGCGGTCTTGAAGATGCTTTGTAATGTACCTAATTGTTTTATAAAGTGGCTAGTCACTTTTCAAAACATCTAGCAGCTTTACAACATTCTACTATACTAGCGCCATACTTACATGAGAGCTCTTGGATATATTGAACTAAACTTTGTTAAAAACGCAATTGTATCTGCGTCTGGCACCCACACAGAGCGCCTACATTTCGTAGAAGGCTGCGGATGTGCCATACAACATTTCTATGGGCATTGTGGGAAGCACAAATGGGCGGAAACGTGGAGATCTCTGATTTGGACTCCTACTATTGGAACGTTCGACTCGGCGCCATACTTTGGAAAAAATATCATAAATAGTTAATATTTTTAGTTAATGTTCATAATGGGAAATTTCGTGAAACTAGTTTTTTATACACATGTTTATCTGATTAATTTCCTGTAATTTCTTCTAGTCCGATTTTTTTTCTTACTTCCGCCGGAAAAAAGAAGAACAGCTCATATTTTCTTTTTTCTGTGACATATTTACGTATACGAGCAGAGTTTTTACTGACTGCTGTTTTGACTACTTTTAGTTTACTAGTCCATTATTTTATTGCTTGTTTATTGGGTATAAATAAATAAATTTATATGATTTTGACGTAATTTGCCGTCTTGAGAACGGCAGAAAAATCGGAGCAGTATGTATAATAATGAATTTGTATGGACTTCTCCCTTTCCAAATATATTTAAAAATTATCAAAATCACACACATTTCCCGCGCTAAGCCACAACAATCTCGATCGCAAGCAGCGAAGCGAGTCTCGATGTAATAGGATCGTTGCGCCATCTGCGCCGGCGCCTCCGACGCGCTCTTGAGCCGAAACGACGGATTCGCCTGGCGCCGCCGCGCCGCACCGGGCGCTGCTAGAGGTGAGAAAATCTCTCCGCGATACTGCCTTGCTCAGATGTCTACCTCTGCATGAATGTATTCTGCCTAGTAGCACTGATACACTCAGAGACGTGATTGACACTAGATTAATAATAGGTTGAAGATTATGGTACCCTGGTTTAATTAAACATTATGTTGTCCTATTCTTATGACAACGTTAAATGTGCTATTCACTTTTATGTTTTAGTAAATAATAGGTAGGCTTTAGATAGTCTCTAAAATATTGAATATATTGTATAGGTTTTTGAGCACACTCAAAACAATAATTTATATAAACATTTTGTATCTAACATTGGGCGTTCTTTTCGCAAACGCTAGAATACAGATCTAAAAATAATTGTCCCATCTTCCAAAAAGGCAGATTTACATCATTGTTTGCAAACAGATTGTCTGTTTACCGCGATAATAGAGATTTGAGGTGCTATTGTATGAGAGATAAGGTAACTGCAACACATGCTCAGAGAGATGTCCGGTCTGTGTCTCGGGTCCTGTAGTAACGGTTCTGTGTCGGAGGCGCGGTGCGTGAGTCATCTCGTTCATTGAGCGGCGCGGCGCGGCGCGGCGGTCGCCGGCGCGCGGTCCATTGAGGCGCTGCGCTCATTACCGCTCAGCCGGCCCGCCCTGCGCGCACGCACCAGTCGCTGCGGACTCCGAGCGCTCGCTGCCTACGACATGTCCGCTCACATCTATAGATGCAACGTGAGTTCAGCCTGCAGCCTACGACTTCCGCCCGAGGCTCGATTAATAACCATCGTCTCCCGACCGTCATCACATTCATTACTGATGACATTTAATTAACATTAATGCCTTTTTGTTACAGATGGAGAACTTCTACAAGTCCCATATGTGGCTCGCAGCCGCGGCCCTCCTGGCCGCCTGCGGAGCGTGCGCCGGCGCTGGCGTGCGACGACCGCCCGGCACCACCGGCTCCATTCTGGACATCATCGACACCGAGCAAGTGGAGCGGATCCTAGCTGCGAGGAAACAAGCGGAACAAGCGAAGAACTCGTCCCCCTCCTACGTGCAGCGAAACGAACTCGGCGACGGCAGCTCCGAAACAATGGTGGTGTCCGTCCCTGATCAGGAGGAGAGCACGGAAATTCCGCAAGGAGGTGATTTTCGTAAAATTCTGAAATCTTCCAAGAACGCCCTCTTCGTGACTAAAAAGGAATACTTGAAAGAAGATTGGTGTAAAACTGAGCCACTCGTGCAGAAGATTCGCGAGCCGGGATGTCTGCCGACGACCATAATTAACAAGTTTTGCTACGGGCAGTGCAACTCGTTCTACATTCCGAAGAGTCCCCGGCGCCGCGACAGCAGCGACGAGCGCCCGCCGCCGGCGTTCAAATCCTGCTCATTCTGCCGACCCAAGAAGTTCACCTGGATGGTGGTGACGCTACGGTGTCCGGGACAGAGCCCTCCGTTTCGTTACAAGCGTTTGCAGAAGATAAAACAGTGCAAGTGTTTACCGGTGGGAGTGAATTGACAGTGACTCGTATGTGGACCCTCTACACGGAGGCGAAGCAACCGTCTCGTGCGAGCTGCGAAGGCTGTCGCGCCGTACGAGTAGAGTTCGATAAAGAAGAGCAACGATGGAAAACTCCGAAGTGTTACGAATAATGTGTTACCGTTCTGTTTTAAGTATTGCTGCGATGTTAGCGAGCCACAATACACAGTACAGTCGGACCGAGATGTGCTCTCATACGTCAATAGGATGACGTCATGTGATGCATGTATTAGATGCCTTGTAGATCGTAGATTACTTTTTAATAGAACGACTTTGACTGCGAGTCGTCATGCAAGAGCTTTAATTATTGTCTGTAGGTATTTAGTGTTCCGAAGTGGTAATACTCGGAATGGAAATCAAGGTCTTTATTCTGTTGGGGAATAAACAGTTTTGGTGTCAAGACTCGGGAAGGAAAAGGCAGTGTGATATTAGTTCTAGTTTGACATTTTTTCGAATTAAGGTTAAAATATGAAATACCCGGTGAAGTTATGTATTGTAATGAAGTGATCTGTTCACGTAAGTAATTATTTCTTATTTATTGTAGGTACTTATGTAGTTACGTAGGTAGTTGTAGACTTTGAATATTAAAACAAAATACGCTTATGTTAGATTCGTAATTTTCAACTTTTGAAATGGCGAAGATGGGACTGCTTAAGTAGATAGATTAGATATTTTTGTCCGGCCCACTTTCGTGAAATCAAACTCTATACAAACCAGTTGGCAAAATTATTTTAAACATCATAAATTTAATTCCTTATTTGCTAATTTTGCAATTCATATTAATATGAAAAGAAAAAATTTGAAGATCAAAATGAAAATATACTTGCTACAGTACATTCGTAGAAAGATACGTGGCGAATATAAATTATTATATTATCATAATTTCTGAAAAAAGAAAAGTTACCAATGACTATAATACTTTTGACAAAGCGACGACGGTAAATTAATTTTGCTTTGCTATGTGGAAATAATACCTGAGAGTGATTTTTTCTGATATCTACAAAATAGAAATCAATTAACAGTCTAGATATCCGACGTATATTTTCTGTAAATTCACATCGAAATGTATTTACTTTAACATTTCATATTTTTATATGTTTGTTCTCAAAATATTTTAAAAGCCATTATTTTATTTTCAGGAAAAGAAAATGACATTATTGTTTTCTTAGTACTCATAGGAATGATTTCTTAAATGTAATATTTGTTGAATTTTTGTTACGCTTGAATTGAAATCAGGTTAACATTCGTATAAAAATATGATTTTACAATAGAACAATGTCGATAAATAATAAAGAGTGTGAATTCAATGCTCGAGCTACATACATTGCCCAAGCTAAATATTGTGAATATTATTTATTGTATTAAAAGTCAACATAACTGGGTGTGCCATATTTATTAATTCTAAAACTGTGTTCGTTTTATCTTTAAAACAGCTTGAAAGCCTGGGCGAACATGTATTTACTACTTACTACTATTTTAGCTACATATCGAGTTAAATTCGTTATTTATCCTTTATTTCATTGTATGTTGGTACCGCCACAAAATTTATGCAATAAATGGTGTTTAAAGCCTCAAGAACTATGCTTCTATATTTGAAGCTATATTTTTCAAGTCTGGTCTGATAATTTTAATCTACTGAATTATGTTAGATGAAATTTCCTCTATGTTTTTTTATAAAACCTCAAAATTTTGTCAAGCCTCGACGGCTTACGAAAATCTGTATAAATATTAAATTCCGTATAAAGATATCTGGGTAAATCCGAGATAATAGAAGCCCGACTATCGAGATTCGAGATGGATTTGATAAGTAGTGAAAAGCTGGTGGTTAGGATCTACAGGTAAAAGGGAAGGCATTTGATAAGCAGTGGGGTCGTGTATGGTTCAAATACAAAAATATATCTCACCACGTATAAATAAATGGTCACAATATGTATTTAAAAATTATTTCTGTCTGAGTAACTTTGTCAAAGTCGGGATCTCTATTTGCTCTCAAGGTGTAATTTCATTTCTATTACATCACATAATGATTATTTTACATTATTATATTATGATCAGTCAGTCAGATCATACACTCTCTGTAGGAGAGTAGGCCTGAGCCCCTCCAGTGGGGACATATATAGGCTGTTGATGATGATGATTATGATCAGAGAGATAAGTATGTTTTTACGTTTCCAAGTATTATCTGTTTATGATGTTTTGATGTAAGATTAACAACGTTCATAGACACGAAAATCTTTAAAATTTTCCTCTAGCGATGTACGTAGATAGTAGGCCCAATTATCATACACTATATGTACAATATATCAGTGTAAGTTTCTTATTGCTTTATACTCACTTTTATGTAAATTTGTGATTTAGTTCCCGCCCTGACTACATTTCAGAAAATTATCCACCGGTAACACTTTACCGAGAAAAACAGTAATTTATAAGTTAAACCAAAACATATTCTGTTTGGCAAATTTAATGCATATATGTATACGTTTGTGTATGATTGAGTCACAATAATAAATTATTCAGGGTGACAATTTTGTGGTGACCACAAGACGGGATGGCACTGGACATACACAAAAAAATCTCATAATCTCTACTTTCGTCTGATACAAATTATACTGTCATCTTATGTGCTTTTATGAACAATGATCTATGAAAATTAAGGTTGATTTTTGGACAAATAAACTCATACAACGGGACTATAAAATCAGACATTTTCGCTCTTATTACTTGTCTTTTTAATTATAATTGACAATAATGAAACGACAGACGGTCATGTTACATATTGGGAATTTCGAATAAATGTTACAAAAGCCTTTAATTGTATGACAGCAACTGTAGAAATCTTTTTATAATATGCCATTACAAACATATTTTATTATTATACAGAAATTCTAGATCAAATTCTGGATTTTTTGAATTCTATGTAGAGGATAACCCAAGTGGGAAAAGTAGTAGAAAAGGAAAACAATTTATTGATAATTAAAATGTACTTACTATGAGTAAAACTTCTTATATTCTTGCCGAATCAAGAATTTTAAATAAATTAAGTGTTCTTCTATCATGTGAGATTTTTTATTCAGTACTTTCTTTTATACGACTACTACTACTACACCTACTACAGTTTACATTAATAAAATATATTATTGACTTTTGTTATCAAAACTCTGAATTAATGTTCATTAGAAAATAAAACTATGTCCTAATTTGTTTCACAATAAATGGAAGTTTGACATGCAAGCATTGTTTTTTTAAATACTTTGCGAGTACATTTTGAAACTTTGTGTACGATTTGTTGACATTTTCTGGTGTGTCGGTTTCAGAATAGCCACGCCAGCGAATCCTATCTGATTGTAGTAAAATGACAGTGGTATACATACTGATGGACGTTGCTGACTGATCGTAGTAATATTACAGAGGTATAAATTCGTATTTGTTTTCAGACAGGTTTCCGCAACTCGACGTCAGATGTGCCTATTTTGCGTAATAGGGTGGTGTGCCTTATTCATCCCCAGTTCCAGCAGAAAGCCCAACAACTTATTTGTGTTGTTGAAGGACCTTGGGAGCGACCTAGGTGTTCCGAGGTATTTTACCCTCAGTGTTGCTATTAATACGCACTCCAGCAGGACATGAGCAGCTGTCTCCTCGGCCTCCGTGCATGCTCTGCACAGAGGGCTGTCAGTGATACCTAGAGTGAACAGATGCTTGTCCTGTGATTGCTCCTACAATCAGGCGAAATTGTCATCTGCGTAGTTGTAACAATTGTTTGGTGAGGCGACGGTTACAGGTTGGCATGGCCTGTTTCGCCTATCTGCATGTAAGATGACAGTGACAGCTGGACGCTGCTGACTGATCGTAATAAGATGTGAGTGGTATGCATTTGGACGGTGCTGACTCAACCGAAGAATCCAACTCGGCTGGGCAGCGTTCGGGAAATTTTGGCATATCCCGAAACGTGGCACTTTACTGTGTGCCGAATAAACAATCTCAATTTCTTTAAGTGATAAAATCTGGAATGAGGAAATGCGTGGACTAACTAAGTTCACTGACATGAATCGACGAGTCAGTGAACTGAAGTTGAAATGGTCAGGCCACATTGCTCGAAGAACTGATGATCGGTGGGGAGTAAAGGTTCTTGAATGGCGACCACGTAACGGGAAGCGTTTATCGGGTGTGCTGTAAGACCTTGCTTCTTGCCAAATTTCAAGACTCTAGGTTAACAGGAAGTACCTTATAGGTTTTGGTACCCTTGCATTTTGTATGGAAATAATCTAAAATACAGCAATATATTTTCATTTCGTTGATCTATAAGTTTAATTTTTTCATCGGACCAAGGACGGCTTGAATATTCGATATTAATTTCAACTTGGTATCTCCACGCGTTCCTGAGAAAAAGGTCTTGTAAAAAGTAGATTTACCTACGGAACAGACTGTGTTACTATGTCTAGTTTTGTTCTATTTTTGGTATATATCAATTTGTAGGCTTTATTTCTTACTTCAGATACTTTGGCTAAATAAGGAATATGTAATGAAATAATAAAACTTTTTATTACATATTTATTTTTATTATTTATTAATTAATACGGCTTTTAATGCACTATTAAATCCTATCGTATCTTAACACTAAATACAGTAACCTTATTCTGTTGCAATCTCATCGCAGACGCAACCCCCTAATTAACCTACCTTATATTTATTGGAAACACCAAATCACGTAAGATATCCAGGAGACCTTAGCCAATAAGATCGCAGTTTGGCTTTTTCAGTCGATATGCGCCCGAGTACAGGAAGATCCAATAGCTATAGACACGTGACCTCCTAGAGTCGGGCGGTCGACTGCCCTCTGACACACAACTTGACGTTGTGCAGACTACACGCCATACATGTAGAGTGCACAACGTCCCAGTAGTCCGGCTACTAACAGCGGAGCGACTCCTGTAAAGCCTACAGATTAGGTGGGAAGAAGTAAATACGTTGTGTATTATCGCTAGAGTACGCTTTTTAGGTGGTTTACTTGACGATATTACGCCAAGTAAAACAGAAAGACCAGGGGGAATAAGATGTAATTATTCCGCCAGATGTTTTGGTCGATTCCCTTAGTCGCCTCTTACGACACCCACGGGAAGATATGGGGTGACCTTATTCTAAGCCGAGGTCACACGGCTATATTTTATCAGTAATTAGCTAGATGTCTGAGAAAGAAGACGGAGAAAAATATATTCACAAAGTGCTTGAATATATCTTTCATAGTAACAATGCCGAAGTTAGAACGTTGTACGTTTTTTGGGCATTGGCGCTTTCTTTTGGAATATTATTGTTGGTTAACACTTTTGCGGTGTTTTAATATATTTAAAGTTTGCAGGGTCACATATAAATTATATAGGTTCAAATTTGTCAAAAAAAATTGGAATTGGGATTTTCATTGAAATGCAACTGAAGTTTTCTTCAAATAAATGTCGAAAATCACAGACACTCTTTGATTTTTTTAAATAGCAGTAATCTAAGTAATTATAAAACTCTTTATAAAATAGGAGCCCTTTAGTGCGAACTCCACGAGGCGTTCTCTAAATATCGTTACATAAAAGTCTTTTTCATTTTAACCGTATATATGGGTTGATATTACTTTCAGGAGAGCTCAAATTAAGTTCAGATTTAGAGAACGCGTTCTAGGATCGACGAAGTTATTGTTTTGTTTTGAACATTAAAAGTTCTTAAACAGCTAAATTTATTATGTACAACTACATCTCAATGCCGCCATATCGCCTTTTTTCATGTCTTCTCAAAATATACAATTTCAATTAGTGCTAATCAATAAATGCCAACTGGTTCACCTCAATTTGCTTAAAACTAAACATTTTATGACTATTATATATCCGTATTTTACACCGAGGAACATTATCTTGCTTGGTTTGATTAGGAAAAAATACTAATCTGTGTTAAATAAAACCAATTTTTTTTGCACACATTTAGGAAAAATAAAAGAATAATAAAATGACAGATAAATAAAAATACAAATTTTTCTTTAAATAATTTATCTTTACAGGAAAGACAACTACGCTTGGCCATTTACTATTATTGGTTATTTCGTACATGATGAACTTAAAATTTAAATGAGTATAGTAAAATATTATATGAGCAATAGATAATAAGGAATAAAATATAACTATAGATTTCAACGCTGTCTACGTTAATCCGCTAGACAATAACTAAAATTTCACGAAGAAATACTAAGCCCCGTCCCACACTTTCCGATTCTGTTCTGATCTACCTAGAACGACCTTCTTGCTTGTTTGGATCGGTAGGTGTGTGACAATCGGTACATTTCGTACTGCACTATAACCTCCCAGTTTTAATTCTACCTAAATCAGAACAGAATCAGTAGGTGTGGGACAAGGCTTATTTATTACAGCTAAACCTACATATGTTAATTACTAAGCCTATAATACCTAAGCTGCACGAAACATGATGATATTTCTGATCGATCATAGCTTCAGCGTTATTACTAATGAGTTTTAGTTTAGCATCCGATGTGTATGTATGTATACATTTTCTTAATCTTAAACACAGCAAATTTAACGAATTTTATTGTACGAATGAATATAATGTGATGGTAGTGACTATAAGGCCGTATTAGGATGGAAGCCTGCCTCACCCTAGCCTTTAGTTGCTACTAATATAATTATTAATACAAGCATTGACGAGTCAAACATTAATTATACACGGTCTTACCACCTATTATTTAAGACACACATAATATTATATTTTAACACACAGAAAATATTCATTAATTTAAATAGTTTATCATTTACTTACGATACCAAAAGAATTGTTTAATGTACGATATTTTATACCACAGCATATTCATCAATTATTACACAATAATCTACGCGACAACATCGAATGCAAACAAATATTTACACATTCACGATTAATTAGTAGATAAAATTAAATATTAGAAAAGCGAACTAGGAATATACATTCATGTAAAAAGTATTTTGATGTTGCGGTTTACGATTTGGCAGATATATTAAAATTATATGAAAAATACACATATTTCACACTAGCGACGCGACGTCAGAAACCGAATTCGATACTTTGATACTTGTAGACTACCATGATCAGCTTCTAGTAACGATTCTTGATCGGATCCATTTCATATTATTTCATTTCATTTCTTCCGTAGGATATTACTGGACTACATGTTACACAAAAAACAGATTATTGTCTCGTTTGCTTCCTATACAATCGAGTCTATGCCATGCCATGATTTTCGTTTTATTGAAGTGTTAAAATGTTTGGACAATAATACCACTATAGCAATTCAATCGATCCAGAGAGGGTATATATATCCTCGAAACTGTTACCACCGCATTGCAAGATATATTCAAGCTGAACTAAAAAGGGACGGACGATCAATAGAGGCTATTCGGATCACATTCGATTTGCGCCACAAAAAGAAGTGTAATATTTTAGGGTTCATGTACGGTTAGGACCTTTAATATCTCCGCAAATTTTACTGACTTTTACCTGCCATTGCTCAAAAGCAATTGTATCTTTCTATATTACGGAATGAGTGTGAGACGGTAAAAAGTATCGCAGATATTAATTTCTAGTCCTGACAGTATGTATGTGAATTTAGATATTCTGACATTACTACAAACCCCTGAACCTATTGAAACTGACTAAAACAGATTTGTACTATTGCTTTGTACTATTGTTTTTCAAAAGAGCAAGACAATGTCTATTTTAGTTTTTTATCATACGCAACTATTGTTTCTACGCTGCTGGAGTGGCTCGGGCCCGGTCAAATAGCGTACTCTACCTGTGTGGAAGTGTCTTATGATTGTTAAGGATAAACCAAACAATTACGTAGACCGTGCTGAATCACTTATTTTGTTAGAAATGGAGGAAAAACTCAACACTAGCCAGGGGTTAGTCTACCGTTTTGTAGTGATAGGAGATGTTGCTACCGAATGTCATTAGCCGTCTATCCCGCTCGTGTTAAAACATTTTCATCATATAAAGTGTTTTATTTCATGCACGCCTTGTACTTGGTGTTAATGTCACATGATATCTTGTCAGAATTATATATCTTTACCCAGGTGGTAGCTCCACATCCGTTCAGTTGTATGTAGAGTTTCCGTATCTGTGGTCTGTCCTTTAGTAAACTTTTGCGACATCCGCGGCAAAACTATTCTAAGCCAGTGCCACATGGATCGTCGCCTTTAGTCTGTCTAAACAAGCTTGACTCAAGTGATGTTAATGCCATGGAATGGAATCATACTCAGACAGAAGCCTTTCAAACCTATCAATGCCATGTATTTCATAGAACCTCAAAACAAATATCATCGAATATAATCGCATCACTTATCATATTAGTGATTCAGTGACAAAGAGATCATAATATATAATTGATTATAAAGCGGGTATTAAGAAAAAAATAACAGAAAAAATTTCATCTCACAAAATTTCCGTCAAAGGTTTTTAGGTTCGAAATTAGTTCAATGTAAATAAGTAAGATTGTTTGTTTCTGTATCTATCTCCAATAATGTTCAATACATTTGTTCAGTGAGTTCGAAGAACCGACAAAATCAACTTTTACATGAATGGACACTGTATTAACTATGCTTAATTTAAATATAAATCTAACGACGAGGGATGAAAGATATGTTCACAAAAAGTACAGCCCTTATTCTTTTGTTACCAAATACGCGGACAAACATATTTGCGGAATACATGTACACAAGGACACTCACACATAAACATGAACAATGAACTTAATGGTTAAGATATAAACAACGACTTTTTAAAATTTCTAACCCCAAAGACTTTCCGTAGCCCTTTCGTTTCCGTGCGAAACCTTTACGAAAGTTATTAGTTAAGGATAAATTGAATAGGTACTTAACAAATTAGGTTTACACAAAGAAAATATACTTACAGGATATAGTTAATAGGTATGAAGCGTAAAACCCTATACATGTTTAACATTTCGTGTACCGAAATCAATATATTAACGACCAATCGTTTAAGATCTTTAAATTTTTATAATAATATAAAAAATAGACATTTTTACGAACGATCCGTATGCCAATTTAAAAGCAATTTATTTTTCAGTTCGTTCTAAAAGTATTTTCATCGGGGTTAGTTCACTTCGCCACAATCTGCAGGAAAATTGAAACAGTTAATTTAGTTCGGCATAGAAGCAGAATTCAAAAAAGAAGAGTAATGACGAACAGCCCCCGCTTTCGCGGGGACCGACGTTGGACTAATCGGAAAAACCTTCATTTTCTGAAAAGTATAAAACAGACGAATTCAAACTAATAGTTACCAAGAATTGTGGTAAAGTCAAGCTGTGGCAAAGTGTAATTAACCCAAGAAATGATGTAGTGACTAGCATTCGAAGATAGTTACACGAACAATGGTTCTCCAATTAAACAGTATACGACTCTATCGTCGCTGGTCATTAAGCTTTGAGGTAATAGGTAGAGCTGTCGTTCATGTAACTTCACCCCTAGGTTGATATTTTATATTTAGAATGTATTTATAGCAGTTATTGTTTTGATTTAACAAGATATTTAGCCGGTCGGTATCAATTATACGTAACTTCGAAATCTTGGCCGCCGTAAAAGGAATTTTACCGCCTTTGTTGTCATCGAAACGTTTATCTTATTCAAACTGCAAAATATACCTCCTATCATTACATCATTTCCTTTTGAATAAATTTTTATCAAAAATATGGATATTACAACATCAAAATCGATTTTATGGTAGCCATCGTACGTAACTTAAATTTCATTTAGGATTGAGGTAGTTGAAAAGGTTATTGAAAACTTAACTTAAACACTATAAGAGTCATACTTTTGTTTCATTCAACCCTCGCGAATACAGAATAATCTTTGGTCTGCTGTCTGTCATCTTTATTCACCGATTGGCCTTCACAATTAATTAGAAGCACATATTTAATACGCATATTACATACCTAAATACCTATTTAAACCACAGATATAAATGTTATTAAATGATTTAATATATCTATGTATTAAATCTAATAAACGTAAGCACGTCAATAATATTATTAAGAATTATCTTATATTACAGATGAGAGAAATACGAGAATATAAATAAGTAAGAATATTGTATTATATTTAAGATAACGCATTACAACAACATTACAATATATCTATAATGGATTGCTAATAATAAACATGTAATTTAAAGTTTTTAACTTTACTTATAATTTAAATTGCTAGCCCTTTTGCATTTTCTGCCGGGAAAATACAATTTTACTAAAAGTTGACTAGTTTTTTATCTTCGAAATATACAAGTCTTAGCGAGCTAGGTTTCTTACAGCTAACATTAACTTATAGGATGTAGGTACTGACCTTCTGACCCATTTTTTTGGGAATATAATGTATCACATGCCAGATTTCACTGACAACTCTTACTGGTTCTTGAATTTTTTTTACGTTTCTGTTGGTTAGTTGATGTGGAAAAATAAACGATAACAATATGCTATTTCGAGTAGTTCATTAATAGGTATTATTTATATAACATGCGAATGAGAACGATTCCATGCTACGTGATACTACACTGTTAGCTTATTTGATGGATCTAAGGGGCTAGTCATAACAGGCGACCGAACCGCGCGTCCAGAACGCTGCGTTTCGGACGCCTTTTAATTTTTTTAATGATTGTATATGCAACGAATTACATCAAGCGGTAGATAGCTGTCGTCCATAGTGCGCACGTTCATATGCTGCATTTTGGACGCGCGCCTCGGGCACCTTTTATGACTAATCTCTTAGAATATTGGCACTCCTTTAGCGCATAAGTTAGTGAATTAGATTTTCGAGATTTTCCCAAATTTTCAAAACGATAAATAATTCAAATTTATCTGTTAGTAAAAATGTAACAATAATTTATGTTTAAAATGAAAATAAAATTAGCTCACTGACAAAGTTACATATTAGGATTGTGTGCATAGATTACTATAACTTGAAAACCGAATGTGTTAACAGTGAGTTTTGATGGTAAATAAATACCAGGTCGCAGGATGGAAGCGTTCCCACTTAACAGCCTAAATTTAATTGAACAAAATTACTCAAACCCAACCTATTTACTCAAGACTCATTTGATTTTCAGAATTTCACTTCGAAGACAATCATTCATAAATATTGATGTCATTATCATAATAGTTTACATAATTCAACTGATGGACATGAGCCTCTGTTATAGATCACCACGATGAAAACTACAAATTCATTCATTAAGAAATAAATTGCAAATCATCCGTAAACGATGTTTTGAACAATCAATGTGAATTTGTATTTGATTACTTAATGTCATTCCGTGGGTACTTTAGGTGGTCTGTTGCCATGTAATCTTTGCTTAAGAATTTGATTCCTCCGTGTCATCACATGGGTGTTATAGATACTCTGTGACAATGCGATCTTTCCTTATCCTCCTTAGCTGAATTTGCCTTCTCAATATGGCTGGAATAAGTTTTAATTATCCAAATTATAGGCACGCGGGGGGAGGTGTCATTAAATCTTACCAAAGGTCATTTAAATTGGGGGATGAAAATAAATTGGGAAGTTTAGGAAGGGAGAAGGGTAAATCTAAGAGTTTATATCACATAAAGCACCAAGGAAGAGTGGGGAGTGTGGGGGACCAAATATCAAGCAGGTAATTGATGGACACCCCCTGCTGCCGTGTCATGTCCATAGGACGGTGAGTAGAGTACAGATGACTGTGTACAGAGGCTGTTGTTCAGCAGTGGACTTATGCAGTTGATAATACAATAAAATATTGTCCATACATAAAACAATAAATGTTATACAATAGCGTTACAAATGACTTTTAAAGCTGTCGAATTACATTTGACCAATCTAGCTGCAAATAGTAATAGCGCCATTGTCGTGGTGGCAGATAAAGAGAATCTTCAGGAGGAATAGTCATTTCTAACCGTAATGTGCTCTTAGAAAATTGATATGAAAGTAAGATACATAGCTTTTTATATCTTTCTTACAATTACATGTTGAAAGTCGTCTTTGTGACCTTACCAAATTTTAAATTGAACTGCTATTCACATATGCGATATGCGTTCTAGTTCTCTTTGAAACATTTCAAGCCCTTTGACCAAGACACAAATAATATATCTAAAGTTCGAAAATATTGAGTATCAGTTTGTAATTTTTTTCGCTCTGTGCGACTGCTTCACCAAGATCCATCTCTATACCCTCAGATCAGGTTTGAATTGAGATAACAACAATTTCTGTTGAATCTTCTCTCCTTTTACAACATGTCAAAAGTTTCAGGAACCATAGATTCCACAACATGACCTATAGATTGTTCGTTCCAATGAATAGCCCGAAAACAGTAAAACAATCGCTTTCTCATAAAACATCCACTTTTGTAACATTAGTTGGGTGCTAAGCCGATGCTGATAAAGGACAAAGCTATGATTGATGTAGCGACCAATTCGTAGATGCTTTTAATTCACATAGTCATTTATTTTTTAGAAATGGTGAAGACGTACAACACGAGCAAGGAGTTGGTGTTTTAGCGATATGAGATAGTGAGATATTGTTCCCGAAAATCATTTGCAGGTGTCTACCCCGCTCGTGATGAAACATTTTCACCATAAAAGTGTTTTATTTTATGGACTTTTACTTAGTGTTCATATCATCTGGTGACGTCTGTTAGATATATCCTTACTCAGATGGTAGCTTCATATCAGACGAGTTGTATGTACAGTTTCCGTATCTTTGGTTTATCCCTTAGTCGCCTTCTACGACATCCACGGGAAGAGATGGAGTGGCACTATTCTAAGCCGGTGCCACACGGCTTGTGTCTAGCTATAAAGCTGCTCTTTATCGCTGTACACTGCATCGCATCGCAATCGCATGTTCTTCAACGAGTGAACAGTCCGCCCTCTGTTTGTAAATTCTTGTCATTTGTCATCATCAAAATTTCGCATTAGCTTTTTTTCTCCTTAATCCATATTTTCTCACAATTCAGGTTTACATCGGTCATGTTTTTAGTTTCAGTCTGAGGATATTCTAAACTGTGGCCATGTTAGCGTATTGATATTCATATGGGGGTATTAAGATTTTATTACCTCGCTGCTTTTACCCGGTAGATATTTCAGTACTGTAGGTTAGCTGGTTAGCTTGCTCATAAAACTTTGAGCTGATTCATGGAATGCTTCTGCCAATAAACTCCAATACCTTCCATTTTATAGATAGAGTTCGTCAACGTGGACAAGAATTGTTTATCATTAGTTGGCTCATTTTTACGCTCATAATTTAAATCACCAAACTTTTCCGAATATTACAACGCATTTTTGGCAAATGATATAATCAAGAAAATTATTAATAAGATAAAGGAGACATTCACCATGTATTTGAATGTTCAACTTGTCGTTTCTTCTACATGTACACAGTACTTCAGCCTGCGACATATATCTTGGTGTGCCACAGATATTGGTTCTCTGCTCATGTCATGTTTCCATCTTGCCGGAAGAGTCATAACTCTAAATGGTCTATGAGCGGTGTCTAATCGTTGTCTACATTTCTCCAGATCAAATCCGATGTGTCTTTGAATCTTCTAGGAATTGCTTTGTTTCAATACCGATCCCTCAGAGAAACTCTTTCCATTAGCGAGAATCAGTTTAGTTAACTCAGGGCCATTTTGCTGGCGTTTAGTTATGTCTTCTTTTAAAAAAATTCTTGAAAATCTTCTTGTAAAATTTCTTGGATGTACTGCGGTTCTTCTTCTATAAATTGCGTACCAAGATCGTTTATGTTTTTATCTGAGATACATTAGTTAATACATACAATTTCCAATTCAGGTTTCATTTTTCGTAATGTTACTTCAGTCGCTTGTCACTGTTTTTTCATTTCATTGTGCCAGTGTAAATGCATCTTTGAAGCGGTTGGTAAGACTGTCTTTGAATAATTTTATTGATAACTTCATAAGTTATGTATGGACATTGTTTCCAGGACACAGTTTTAATTACACTACATCTTTACAAGCCAGAAATAGTCAATGAAGTGAGTCTTCATCGTTTAGACTACTGATTTGAGTATTTTGTGTAGGGCGCATGTACAATTAATTATCTTAAGACGCCAATGAAGCAAAGTCTCCGTAGAATAGTAGGTATTTGAATATGTTATTGCTGTCGCGATTCGGTACGCACACATACAGCCTTTCACATGCTTTCACTCACACAAATAACGCTGCATAACATCCCAAAGAGGCCCCTGCGAGCCGCGCATAGTCGCTACCCCTCCGCCTGGGCTAGAGTGTATTTTTCAAAATTATAATAAACTTGACGTGAGCGTGCGTCAACCCTTGTTTTACGTTTTGAGAAATTATTGTTCGCATATTGGTTTAGTCTCGACATACTGTGGTTGTATTTGATATAATTGACTAGTAAGTACCTATCACATATAAATACAATATAAATTATGGCGTTGCTATTTTAGGGTTCTACGGTCAACAAAGAAACCTTTTAGTTTCACCATATCCGAACGTTCGTCTTCCAACGATACTTTAGGTGACCTAGAGGTGTTTTAGTACCTAGAGTGCTAGAGTCTAAGGACTAACAAGTTAAAGCGTTCAAAAAGAACTAGAAACCGACTTCAACTGCCCTAAAAGTCTACTTTTATTAAGGAAAATTTAAGATGTATATTGTTTTCTCATGGATTCCATTCTAAGAACCGGACCAAATTGAAATGGGACCACATGGAAAGCATCAGCTTTCAAATAATAAAGAATCATCCAAATCGGTTCACCCAGTGAAAAGCTCTGAGGTAACAAACATTTAACTAATAGAATAGAATAGAAATAATTTATTCGGCATACAGATTACAGTGCAGTTAAAACATTAATTTTAAATTTGCTCTGCTGCACTGCAACGCCGAAATACACACTTAACATTCCCAGTCTCAAAAACTACTGAACCGATTTTGATGAAACTTGCAGTCTTCCCTAAGTTTTACAATACCTAGGTAAACAAAAAAGGGATTATTTAAATCGAACTTGTAGTTCCGGATATATAAAAAATAAATTAAATAAAATAGCCTTTATTGCTGAAATAATTTTTTGTTTTAATTTTCTTAAAAATATGCTTACTTTATACGTTACTTATCTTTTTATATTAAGTATCAGTAACCGGTCGTTCCTACATTTCAGCTTGTCTTTCGACATAGGCCTCCTCTAAGGATTTCCACTCTATTCTATCTTTCGCTATGCGGGTCCATGTTGGACCCGCCACTTGTCTGATGTCGTCCTCCCATCTTCTAGTCTGTCTGCCTCTTTTTCTTTTGCTATCTCGTGGTTGCCATTCAGTTATTAGTCTTGTCCATTTCTACATACTCTATTTCTCCATTATTTACTGTTATGGGCTCTGTTTGTGAGGAATTTGACATTACTTTTGTTTTCGTTAAGTTCGTTGACAGGCCTGCTTTCTCGCTCTCTTCCGCTAACTGTTGGAACATTGTCTGTAGGGTTTTCGGGTTTTCCGAAAGTAAGATCAGGTTGTCTGCAAAGCGTAGGTGACTCAGCTTTTGCCATTTATATTTAGTCCTTTATTCGTCCAATCCAGATTTGTGAATATCATTTCCAGGATAGCTGAAAATATTTTTGGTAAAATTGGGTCTCCCTGGCGTACCCCTCTCTCAATCGAAAATTCTTCGCCTGTAGATTCTAGCTTCACTTGTGCGGTGCTTTTTGTGTATATGTTTTTCAGTATTCTTATGTATTTTGCATGTACGCCTTGTTTTTCCAGTGCGTCCCAGATAAATCTATGTTCGAGTGTGTCGAATGCTTTGTTGAAATCCACGAACCCTATGTGTGTTTTTCTTTTGTGTGTGTGTTCCGGATATATGCGAGGACAAACAAACATACACTTTAGAAATTTGGCACACTTCTTTAGAAGCTGGTATAGACTAACATATATGAAAACTGGGCAGTTCTGGAAATATTACATACATACAGGTCGCATTGATAACCTCTTTTTTTGAAGTCGGTTAAAAAACTGTAATTTCACGACACCTCCCACAATAGAATAGACGAGTTAAAAATCCCGTCTTAAGTGTATGAGATGTATAACTGGGAAAAAATATTTCAAGTTTTTATTTGTCGACATGAATAATAATATCGTCGAAATCTATCGTATTTCCTACTGTCATACTTCATATTATACTATTATATTTTAAGTACCTCAAAAGGAAAAAAGGAATCCTTATAGGATCACTGTGATATCGAATACTCCAGTCTGCTGTCCCTTAGATCTGTCAAATAATGAAACTTATAGGTCAACGCAATAAAAAGATATAGCTGTATTTTAGACCATTTCCGTACAAAATGCAATGAACCCAAAATCTATACGGTATTTCCCGTTGACCTAATGTCTTGAAATTTGGCAAGAAGAAAGGTTTTACAGCACAACCATAGGAATAAATCTGAATTTTTTAATTGTAACACAGTAAAATTGATTTTTTAATGTTTACAAACTTAACTTCGTAATATGTAATTTAGCTTAGAATTTCATTTTCGGTAGAGCATTGTTGGGTGCATATTACCATACCTATTATTTATGATTTTCAGTATGTCATTAATTCATATTCTGTACGGAATCCTCGGTGCACGAGTCCGACTTGCTCTTGACCGGTTTTTGAGTTGTTGGAGAGCCATTTCAAGCTCTTGCTGGCTGATCTCCGGGATATCTGTGTCGGGTCATATAGTCTCCGTAGCGATTTGTACATGCGATGTCCATATAACTTCTCGTTCTCTCTCAAGACTTTCAATAATAATAAATAACAAAAAATAATATAAAAAAGCTTTTAAAAAAGTTATAAATAAACGGATGTCCATGCAATAAATGTTATGTTTTTTCTGTGTTTTTTTTCTGTTTAGATATTTTACAGTGGTACGGAACCCTTTGTATGCGAGTCCGACTCGAACTTTAACATTAAAAAAATATTTGAAACATAAGTCACTTATTCATAAATCATATTTAATTATTTACACGTAACAAAACGTAACAACAACTAAGAATTTCAGGGAAAATGTTCTGTTCTAGAGATAAAATAAATTTCCTTAGAATTATTTGTCTTTATATTTGTTTATTTAGATCAATCTAAACATTAAAACTAACAGGTAAAACCATTATAGCTCGAGAAAGGGTATCTATCGATATATTTTTCCCACCACTATTAGTCGAAAAAATCGATAAAGCTTATTGACATCACTAATGCATGCTTACTTTATTTTTATACATATAATACACAGTATATAGTTGTGATATAGTGTACCCTGCCTCCCGAACCGAACTGTGCGAGAAGGACAGTTGAAGCTTTTTTTGGTATTTGCCTAGTTTTGCCGTGAAATTAAGGGTTTGGGATATAGCTGTTTTCTCAACGAAACGTTAGCCAAATTCAATCATTTTGATCTTATTCTCTTTATCAAAGAATAATCTAGGCCCGTTGGTTTTGCTTTTTCTGAAAATGTTACGTTTACTCTAAATAATGAGTACCATAAGTTGAAAGAAATTTTTTCTGAAATTTTGAGTTTTGAGATGCCCATAATTCTAATTGTAGACAAAATATTGAAAAAAACAAAACCAACGGGCCTAGATTATTCTTTGATAAAGAGAATAAGATCAAAATGATTGAATTTGGCTAACGTTTCGTTGAGAAAACAGCTATATCCCAAACCCTTAATTTCATATGAAATTTTTTATCTGCTGTTCCCTCTTAAGCTATTGTGCTTTTTCCCAAAAACCTAACATTAATACCTTATCTATTTTACTCTGTGTTCGTCTTGATAGTTACATTAAGCAGCTTATGCACCAACTTATATATTTACATAACTATTTTTTAAGTAGAACCATCATTTGTATCTGTAGTTTATGCGAATAATTTTATAACATTTACGCATACGAGTATTACATAAACATGCCTATATTAAATCACACAATGTTTTCTATTTCACCAAACTATATTTTTTCAACAGCTTTTTGTCTTAGAGGTCTGATTTGTTGGGACTGTCATTTACAAGATTAGTCAATTATATTACATATGACAGTATTTTTAAGTATTGAATGCACTACATCGTAGGGTAAATACGTACACTTCGATTCCATCGCTTAATAACTCTACAACAATTGTTTAGCGATCCGTGGTGTCAATTAACGTACAATTGTACTGGTTAAACCAATATTTGCATTTCACAAATATGTGACTAGATTATTGATAAATAAACAGTTATTTCTACCAACAACATGTATATTTACAGCTACAATTTTTTTCAGAGCGTCATTTGAGTCATTTTTATAGCTAATTGTAATTCTACAAATATTAGACACCTATTAGACACAGATTCATATCACATATACATGCCTGGATTATTGATGAATTACAGTGCAATCAAAAAAATAGGAATTAATGTTTTGAGAATCTAAATGAAACCACACAGTGGCAACACTGCACATATGTCAAACTGATAAATTCGAGGTGCGTTCGAGTATTGATTGCATTATTTTATTCGAAATTGATTTTTTTTATCGGGTTGTTATCAGAGTTGTTGAGCCGCCATAGCGCCATGGCTGGTGTTGTTAAATTCTGTCGTAGATATTAACCGGGACCAACGGCATAAAGTGCCTTCTGAAGCACCTTTTCGATTTCAATCATCTTACTTTGATATTCTCACTCCCTTCACACTCTTTACTCTGATATTACGATCGTTAGATTAACGATAGGCTACATCAAATGTGCAATCAATCTATCTTACATAAAAGTAGACACAAATTACCGGTCATGTCACCCGTTCTATGGTAAACATGGTCTAAATCAATACAAATTTTCACAGCTTGAAATTTAATCAAGCAATGCTTAAAACCGTTGTCTATTAAATCTTATGCATCATCACGAATAGTTTTATCAGTTTCGATTAACTTGAAATTAAGGCAGCAATGAAACTCGACTAATTATTACAATATCAATATAAATGACATTGTCAAATCTATCTTAGTTAAACTTTCCCCAATTTTGGTTAGGCAGGCTGAATCACCAGATTTTCAAGTTCGCGCGTTGTAGTTCTGTGTTGCCATGTGTACGACCTTGGCGCCCTTATTTACTGTCAACTTTTTTGGTTGCACTGTACGTAAATCTTTAAGTCACGTTTTAGAATTGATTAACGGATGAGGTTTATTTTATTTCAAAACTGCTTAGTATACTTTAGAATGTTATAAAACGGTGTGAAGTATAAAATAAAAATAAATAGGCTAAGATTTTATTTTTATTTGGGACCGGATTCAAGGCGAATGAAGTTATGGTAAAAAGTGGTATGAAAATTAAGTTGGGTTAGGTTATCATGCTATCCGGTTTACTATTTTTTAAACCTATGCCAGTACGACTCGCACTTGGCCAATTGTTAAGACTACGTTTAATTTCACAACATTTGCATTTCCGACTTTCTTTACATTTACATATTATACCTATTAAATATCTAAAGAAATGGATATATCGTATTTCGATTTTTATTGAATATATTACATTTCTTACAACAGTAGGTACTTAAAACTATTTAGATAACTTGATGTCATATTTCTTTGTAGTACTTTAGTTCATACCCATTGCAAGCCTAGGTCTTCACATTCTAGTCTTTTCCAAAAAATTAACACTTTAAAATATTTGCATGCCTCTCAAATCAAATCAATTTTTGTGCAATGTCAAACGTTAGGTACTCGTATTACATCAAAGGTCGCTATGTTGAGCCTTGAGACATACAAATATTCATACAATGTATCACATAGTCAGTAATTATCAATATAAAATAAATCAAATACAAATTAAATAATAATACAGTCAAAGCAAATTTAAACTAACTCCAATAAATATACAGATTGTAAAATTTAATTCAACGTCGTATTTCTGTCAAGTAATTAAAGAGATTTTTGAACTCCTTTATGTCTGTATAGCTGGCATGTGAGCACCTTTAGTTATTTCATAACTGTATCTATAATGTACGTTTAAAGCAAGTAAAATCTTTATCTCTGAATTTTACTGGTATCTATTTCTTATCCAATCTTTTTTCTTTTCTTGCAGTGTCCTCATATTGCTGGAGTGCATACTGTCTTATACGATTGCTTAAATTATTCCTTATTAAGACTACGATATCCTTCAGTAAACTTTCAACTTTGTAGATGTAATTTGATGGTTTTATTACTAAAATAAAAACATTTTATTGTACAGAGGTATTTTGGCTCATTATAATTAATATTAGCACTTATACTATTAAACATATATAACATCGTATGTTTTATAATGAAATGGTTACTCCGTAGCAGCGACTCGATAAATGTCGGCCATATTGCCGATAGTTGTCTATGGTATTGAAACTATTTCTACAAAAATTTAGGTATTGCGGTCACGATTGTACATTTACATGTTTTTTTCCATCTACTTTGGTATATATAACCTTGCAACATTGAGATTTTACATTGGTGACCAAAGCGATGATTGTTTATGGCGGTGCATACCGCGTGTAAAAGTAATAAGGTTATGCATCGGTATTACTTTTACACGCGGTATCGGTCTCCTCAAATAAATTCTATTCGAATGTAAATAGCAATAATAATTTGTAAGCGTGATCAGCAATTTTTTTTATAGTAAACTCAGTTAATATTATTGACACTTTTTGAATTTTCATATGTATTTCTAGAGGTACATCTATGTCACAAATTACTTTCTTTGTTATTCGGATACACTGCATTCTGTCATGTCTCTATTTTTATAAGGTGCCCCATATTATAAAATAGTCGTATATTACGACATTTGTATATACGACAGTCTTATTGGTGAATACTGTTTTTATAACAATTCAATAATTTTATGCCAAATATTACAATTTTAGACAAAAACAGACTCAGCCTTCTTGGTGCACCTAGTTTTGACGACGGTATTCCACAAATTTTAAATTCAAAGATCGAAATTTTAGTTTATCTTCAGATCGTCTATATAAAATAAAACCACACATGGCTCTATACATTCTCCGGCTATGCCTTTTCATTCCAAAATTCATGTACTTCCTTCGATGTTGTCCAGTTTGGAAATTCCCTTCGATTACATCAGCTATTGATTCAAAATTGCAGGCGACTGTGTCTCAAATTTTAAATATTAATTTTGACGGCAACTCTTGGTTGCAGGCCTCTTTGCCTATAAAATACGGTGTCCTGGGATCCGCACTACATCTAGTGTCGCTCTTCCCGCATTCTTGTCATCCGCACATAGCTCTGTCACACTCATCAGCAAAATTGTTTTGTTTAAAATCTTTTGCAATGTTCGTGTGACGGACTTGTCGGATGCAATTGCAGCTTGGCACGGGGCTAACGCTGGTGATTGTACTCCTATCACCACCACCAGTCAGAGCCCTTAGGATCTCCCGGCCATTAAATTAAAGCATGCTAGTTTTCTTGACAGCTGCCTTGATGACACAGACTGGGCTCGACTACTGGCCGTCTCTGAAAATGAATCCGGGCACTGGTTCCACGCACTGCCTTCAAATAATTTCAGTACCGTTCTCGATAAACCTTGTTTGAGAGTATCCGTGAGCCTGCGCCTTGGAATAAAAACATGTGAGCCTCACCGCTGTCCGTGCGGCACCTTTGTGGACTCCATGGTATTTCTTGTCCTCGAAGCGCTGGCCGAGCTTACCGCCATGGGACATTGAACGATTTGGTGCGGAGGGCTCTTGTCACCGCCTCGGTGCCTGCTACGCTCGAGCCCCGTGGCATGTTTCGAGACGGTGGCAAGAGACCTAATGGCGCAACTATAGTGCCATGGTGTTTGAGTCGTGCCCATATGGGATGTATGTAACGTAACCTGCGTCGACACGCTGGCTCCGTCTCATACACAGGGGACCGCCCGCAGGGCCGGCGCGGCTGCTGAAAATGCCCAAATTATCAAGCGCCGCAAATAGACTGCAATAGCCAACGATTATGAGTTTGCGGCGCTTGCAATGGAGACCATGGGACCATGGTCCACGGACACGAAGAATTTCGTGAAAGACGTGTCCGTGAGACTGGTGCTGGCCGCGGGTGACCCAAGAGCTGGCGCCTTTTTTGCACAGCGGCTTAGTCAGTAGATATTGTTATATATTAGCACGAAGCACAACTCCTTTATAGTGATTCTCATTTCATCAACTTTGTATTTGGTTGCATTTTCATGTAAACTAGATATATTACGTAGTGAGTGAGAACTTAGTATGTTATGCTGCTAATTTATTATCGACATTGTTGCAGTTATTCAGAAATACTTGGAACTATCATACTTCCAAGAAACTAAAAAATATTTGCCAATTACGCTTCTCAAACCTAAATATTTACATTTTTTCAAAATATATTTATTTGAGTACGACATTCTTTCCTTTTTTATATAAAAATATATCGATTTGTTTGCAAAATATATTCTATTCTAATTATTTACAGGCTACTGTTTTTATGACTAGAGACACTCTGCTCAGACATGGTTTATGCACACGTCATATTAAATCTTAAGCTATAAAGTTTGAGCGTACCACGATATGATTTTGTTTTACGTCAAAATCACTAGATATTTGACTAGATTATATGATACACTTCGTAAATAAATTATAGCTTTACACGTATTTATTCTTAGATATATATTTATATGTAGTTCTACTAACAAAGTTTTTGGGTGTGTTAATGTTTAAACGCCATATTTAATGTAACTTTTTAGTAAAAAATTTAAATGTCTTAATGTCTTGTCAACTCGTTTTATTGTTAAAATTATTCATTTGCCATTATGTCAAAAGATAAAAGTAAAAAATTAAGGTGAGTCTATTTTTTCAAGTTCTTAGTTAATTAAAATAATTCAAAGTTTAATTTTATATGTTGTAAAGTAAGCTTTAGTAGTAAAAATAAAGGTCCAATGACTTTAAAATATTATAATAAAGCAAAAGCCAGAGGCCGAGCCCAAGCGGGTGCGTTTAGGGCAATTGCAAGTACGTAAAGCACCATTCGCTCGCCAAATTGTTCGGTTGGGAGCTATATATTGGTCACACAATCAATATTAGAGGGGCGCAAAAATGACCAGGCGCGTGTTAGGTCATGCATGGGCGCATAGATATAGAAACTTGAACTGGGCGCATAAATAAATATGGCACTGCTAACAGTATCCAGTCCAATAGAAGAAGAAAAAAATTGTCTTAAGATTGCCACTGTCTATTATCTTAAACCGGAATGCGTCCACAAGTGAACTTCCGAAATGCGTTGAAATTCCGACTTTTGAATGCTTTGAGCATAATTTTTTTAAATCAACAAATAGCTTCAATTTAAAACAATTAATCTATATAAGCTTTGGTTAAATAGACATAGAATGTTATAATAGAATATTAGACGTCGACTTAATGCTAATATTATTACGTCACTTGTATTTGATACTCGTAACTTCATGCCTTAGTTTAAAGTACTTATGTACGGGTATTATATAAATTGGCTCTCTTGATTATTACAAACTTATTATCCATAAGTAACATAGACACATCATAACACATAATTCTACATGGGAGGTAAAAGCGACCTAGAGCCGTAGCAATTTATTTGGCAAATAAAAAGTTGGCTACTGGATTTCATACAGACTTTTTTTATGTAACTCAAAAGTTGTAATAAAATACTGTATTTTATTAAAATGGCAATACGTTGTAATAGTAACTCATAAATATTCTCAAAAAGCAAAACTAAATAGCTACAATTACACACCTAAGCTATCTGTACACACTACAATTCTTTTTGAGATACCGATAAACCTTTTATTATAATATACACTTATTTTTTTAGAAGGTACGCATATATGTACGCTAATAAATTACAAGATTGGGGAACCCTTGGTGCGCTAGTACAACTCGCGATTTGCCACTTCATTAATATTTTATAGAGTTTCCGGAAAGCAGTTAAGAAATTGAATAATTTTGTAAATACATACATCTTATTGTTAAAATGTTTAACAAATGCAAAATATTTGCCTACATCTGGACATAAATTGATGACAGAAAATTCTAGTTTAGGTTTAGTGTTCATCAATAATATGTACAGTTATCTGATGACTCTATCATGTCATGTTAAATTTTGAATGACATTGCTCTAGATTCGGTCAATAATATCAAGTCAGAGGAAAGTGGCATGGTATAAAGGTGCAATGCTTTTACAATTTTCGAAGCAAATACAATCTTTTACTTGTAACCCCATACATGTCATAATTGTGGCCCGTATCTCGTATTACATCATAATATTTAATTACATTATTGGGAAACAGTGCAATTGTGCACAATACTCTGTTCCACGCACTACTTCTTACAAAACCTAGGGAAGACGCATAACTGGAACGATGCTCTAAGTATTCTACCTGTATGTACACATCTCACAGTAAATCGAGTACCTATTAGGTGTACAGTTAAATTATATTCAGCACACAGCCGATTTTGATTTTTCTTCTATTTTATACAATAGCAAATAAGGTTAACACATTTAATACTGCAAATGTCGACACAGAAGGGCTTACATATCTGTGCGTCACTAGTTAATACTGGGGGACAATGTCTTATACATTTACTGGATTATAAATAAAGCTTTGGTGAATTTTAGATTATTTTTTCTCGTTTCTCAGACATCTTTCCTCAAAAGTCAACTTTTGACTATATAATTACAGTTATTCCTTCTTCCTTTTTTACACAATGGGCTCCCAGTTTGTCTTCATCTCATTCAATGGTAACTCACGTCAAGGCCATAGGTAGCATCAAAGCGTTTTCACCAATTAGTCTCAAATTAATGAGCTGGTGGCAATGTTACCTTATATTACCGAAACACAACAGTGCTATTAAAACTGATGATTATCGGTAGACTGAGATATTGTAGTGGTATTGAGGCGGTTATAGAATACCACTAACTACCAGTTAGGCACTCCACTGGGAATCGAACCTGTGACCTCCACAATACGAGTCCAGATGAGACGTTTAACTTTTAATAAGACTCAAATTCGTGCCCAATTATCCATTAAGGCGACGATTTTTTAATAGAAACCACGTCTTTCAGTAATTAAGGTTATAGATCATTGGTGTTTGCTTATAATTGTCATTATTTCTTGCTGGTTAATATCCCGATTTTAGCATTGGTGCCTGTCAGATGAGGTTGCAACAGAATTTACAGAAGGTGATAGACGACAGCTAGCGCTGTGCTGGAACCCCTTGACGTTTGCGACTGGACTGAATAAACTGATATACATCGTATTCCTATAATATAATGCTGTTCAGTTATTACGTTAGCTTTTCGAAACATTGGGATCTTACAAGGAAAAATTTAATGAGCTTACATAGTAAAAGTAAAAGCTTCTCGTACAAATCAACGTATATAAATATATAAATACCATAGTTTCGGAAATAGATTAACTTAGATAAGATTTTAGCAAATATCTTTCTTTCCATTCTTACGTAATAAAAGAATAGCTCCAAACCTGTTACGTGTGATGCCTTAGATATTAGTAGGCGTTTACGCCTTGGCCTTTCTTGGCTGCGATCGGCAGGCGCTCACCGGTCAAGTAGGGGTTTTCCGGCTGAAAAGAGGGTTTTATTTAAAATTGCCGCTACGATTACATAAACTGTAGAATATCGGATAATATTGACTATAATTTTGCTAAATTTATTTGCTAACGGTGCTGAATGGCGCTTTTGTCAGTAATAGAATCGAGGAGTTCCTTTATCCACATCCTGGCTCCATCATCAGACACTCTTCACTTAGACTCGTCAAAACAAACAAAATGAGCTCAAAATCTAGGTGCTTACTAGTATCACTTGAAGAGTTTAACTTGGCACCAAGTGTACCAGTTGTAATGGCTAAACCACATTATCCCAAATTCGAGGGGTTTACCAATACCAATTGAAGCTCTATCTATCTCCTGTCGCTAGGGTCAGATCAGCTCGATGGTGCCAATTTTTTACCACTAGGTTGCAAATCCATGCAACAGTTAGAAGTATGTTAAAATTGACTTGCTAGATTTGTTTATTTTGTACTTTTGTGACACATTCCACCATAAAATATTTGCCAACCCTATGCCTTTTGTATTTAAACTCGCGGCATTGCTAGCTTGAAAATTGATTCGGTGCTTTCCTTTCCTAAATCGGAAAATTAATTGATTTTCAATGTTTTCGATTCGACTAATCGAACTATGTGTTGCCTACTTTTTGAATTAGAATTAATTTATGGTGATGTTTAATGTCATGATACTCACATCAGGGTTGAACTTCTTAGCGACTAGATTTTTATGATGCTCCGGGAACCGAAGATCTAGATCGGAAGCGGAGTCAGGGGGGCAGCTGAACATGTGTTCACCGTCGCACATGCATCGTTGAGCGAGCTGGTACTCTCGGCTGAACGCTGCTGTGTTCTCGAACTCGCTGATGCAGCCTTGGTCTTCTGTAGCAACACAATACATTGACTGTAGTTTTGTATATGCAATGGCAACATTGCTGTGTGGTCTCGCTTGAGAATAGGACATCATCCAGTAGTAGCGTAAAAGGCTACTAAGGGAAAATACTCAAATACTAATCCTACTAATAAAAGCGTCGTTAGCGCATAAGGCGCGGACTCTTAATCTGAGGGTTCCGGGTTCGAATCCAGCCGTGATTTGTTTTTCAATTCAAGTACATTATCCAATTGCTTAACGGTGAAGGAAAATATCGTGAGGACACCTACACACTCCTGAGAATAAATTCAAAGGGGCACAGGGGCAAAGCCGCACTGGGCCCGCGTGGTGGACTATAGCCCATACACTCTCTGAGCCCCTGCAGTGGGGACGTATATAGGCTGTTGTTATTGTACATGAATTCCAAATAAAAAATTGAAACTCATTGGTACGATCCAGGATAGAACCCAGACCTCGACTTTTCGAGGACTGACGCTCTACCCAACTGAACAAACTATTCAAGATCTTTCGCTCACCAGTATATCCAACTGGACATGGATTGGGAGGATTGCAGTACGCCGGCAGCACGGCGTCGGTCTTGACCATCTGCTTGTTTGGAACTAATCCTGAGGGCAACAGACGCTGGTCTCCTTCGCCAGCTCCACCGGTAACGTACTGGTGACCCCAGAGGGAGCTGAAACGGATTAAAGTTTAATATAAAACATTATTTCATTGTAATACACCACTAAAATTGATAAAAATCAGTGTAATTCTTACCTGTGCTGCAAGTACTCTTGGTCTCTGAGACTGGGGTTGGGATTTCCATCGATTAAGGAGTCGTAGTCCAGCTGTTCATTTTCCAGGTCTTTGTTGGCTCGAGCCATGAGAGCGAGGTGTCGGTCACTCGCTGGGTACTCCAGGTAAGTGGATGCAGCATCATTGAACTCTTTGCCCATACGCTCCACAACTTCACGAAGTAAAGCTTCGGTGAGGATATGATCCTGAAAATAAAATTAAAAAATTAATCATTAGAAAAATCTCGCCTGCTAGTGGTTCGCCACACTGTGAGCTATCAATCAATACTTCTTTTCAATTTTATTGTTTCTTTACCTGATAAACTGAAGCGCAATGGCTTGACGCCAAGAGTCAGGAGTGTAGGGGGCTGATATAGTCAAAGCGTGAGGATCAAATGTATCTGTACAGGACTGACATGAGTATAATATAATATACTCAATGCCATAAGATACTAAATAAAATATAGGTCGGTTCCTCAGAGCTGTCATGAAATCACATATTTACATTGAAATAATAACGTTGTGGCGTTTGTTTATGCATGCAAACTATGATGAGTTGATGTCAGATTTTCTGAAACGACCTTCCTAGCGTTCTGGTTAAGAAACACGCGTCCCACTTATAATTATCATGCATGGGAATTCATAATCAGTATTTTGAGCTTAAGGTAAGGAATGTGGGATTTAAACTAATCCAAACCCTGGTTCGATTCCCAGTGGGGGTACATATCGGTACTCGGGTTGGTTGATGGTATTAGTACATTATCTATGTCCACTTGGCTAGCTACTACTGTACGATCCACGTACATTTAGTTTCTAGCTTAAGTCAGCATTCTACGGTGCCCCGCTCGTCTCCACCAGTGCACACTCATCGGCCACGCGGTAAACAGAGAAAATCACCAAAACTAACGGTGTAAACTAAACTTAACAATAAACAGTTAAATAGTGAACTCCTGCACACATTCATCACCTAAACATCAACTTCTAACTACAGCTACATACTGCTGCGTGTACGGCGCTAACTGGCCCGTACAACTACCATGTTACGTATGCCGCCCAACAGCAGTGTGTTCCGGTATGAAAGGTAGCAGAGCCAGTGCAACATTAGTTAAAGTCTTCTGGGTGCACGCTTACCATCCAACGGCCTTATCGTTACTTACCATCAGGTGAGATGAAGGCCAAGTGCCAACCCATAATTCGTAAAATAATAATTAACGCGTTCATAAAGAACTAGAAGCCGCGTTCAACTGCCCTACAAGTGTACAGTATTCATCCACTAAAATGTTCACCCTTAGAAGTAGAATTATACTATTTGTTTTTTGTTGATTTTCTCAAAAAGCGCTGACTCCATTTCAAAAATAATTTATATGGAACCGCCTCTGAAGTATGATCTACCGAACAAAATAGATTCATATTTAGCGGAGCTATCGCGTAACATACACACAAAAATACATACAATTGAATGGAGAACCTCGTCCTTTTTTAAGTCGGTTTATATTTAAAACCAACAACGTACCTTTTCCCCAATAGAACCATGGGGGATAAACCCCATGGCTCCTACGATGTTTATCACCAGGAATAGCGCTTCTTGAGCTCCCATTTCGAGTCTAGAAACAAACAATAACATGTTGGATACACAAAAATCATTAAAGTATGTTTGTACTCAATGCCATAGCACATGTGGAATCATCAATCATCATTAGTATCCATCGAGAGTTAGTCATCAGCGTTCGAGACAAGGAATAACTTCGACAAAACGTTATCGATGATTTAGCTTTTTTATCGCCAGACGAAATTTTACGAGGATATTATGACGTGTATCAATCAAGTGATACATGGCCTTACATGACATAACATCATTGTGTTTTTGTTTTTTATATGTAAAAGAATTAACCCATCCCATTGTATGGGAGAGTGTGGGAGTAGCGATTAAGATGCTATCAAACATTTTGGCGTGCGGCTTCCTTTGAGTGTTTTGTTTAAATTTAATTTATAATTGATTTCGTTTTGTGTCCATATTAATTATATTTGAAATATGTTTTTATAACTTCTTTTTTAAATCACAAAACAACATAAATTTCCATAGTTTATCGAAGCTCCGTTTAGATTATTACAACACAATTGCATGACCAATTAAACCCATTTTGATTGTGAATACATTTAATTTTCTATTAATTGCACAGAGTTTAATGCCAATAAAAGGGGACAAAATGAGATATTTTTTGACCCTAACTTATTAAATCACTTAAGGTCTATGATTCAAGCTCTTTTATGTGATGACTATGAACCGACTTATACAGTCAAGAATATAGGAAAAACATAAATATACTATTATCGAATAATAAAATATACTTGATTTCAAAAGTTAGAAGAAAAAAAAGAATATACTTGATTTCAAAAATTAGAAAAACAAAGCGTCTTCTAGTTTATAATGCAGTTATATAAAAAGAACACTGCTTAGTGACAGCATACAAATATTAAGTGTAAGAGCGGACTTGTACTGTTTGTCATTATTTAATTGTATTATTAAAACTGTGACAGAACCTTGTCATTTTTTATTAATTTTGTAATGTTGTGTATGTATGAATTAGTGTTATATATGTATATGTGTGTTTGTATGTGTAATTTGTCTGTGCCAAACAAAGACATTTAATATTAATAGACCGGACAAAGCAAACAAACATTTTGATCCTAAACTTATTACCAATTGGTAATAAGTTACTCAATCTAGTGTCACATCACGTCACGTGGCCGTACAAGATATTTGACATACCATTGACTTTTGAGATCAAAATGTTTATATGAAACGTTTCCCAATGACCGCTCTATAACCTTTTACTATATTTAAATCTCTCTGGTGCCAAATAAATGTTTTAAAAATGCCAGAGACTTTTGCGCAAAGAGATCTAAATGATTCATGGTAGGTTTTTACGTATACATGTAGAGTCATGAATTTAAAACCTTATTATCTCATAATAAGTCAATTCAATTCAATTCAAATAAACTTTATTGCACACACACACAAAATAAAAAAAACAGAAAAGAAAAGAGAAGAACATAAAAGGTACAATGAAGGCGGCCTTATCGCTAAAAGCGATCTCTTCCAGGCAACCTTGGGGCAGAAGAATCGTGTGATTAAGAAGGGGTAAGTAGGTGGTGCTAAATATATATTAATAAATAAATAAATAAATAATAATATATAATATATATATACCTTTGATTTCTGTTTGTTTATTCATTATCATATCATTATTCATAATCGTGTATGTATTGTATATATATATATATATATATACAATAAATCAAAAAAATAAGTCGAAGTGCGTATAATATAGCGACAGTAACTACATAACGAATGATAAAGATATTATAAGTGACGTATGAATCCTTTACTTTCCTCTTCACCGTGATCATTTAACACGTCATGACTCGCTATAATATTAGCTGGATGTAAATGCAACGTTTTAGCCCGACAAGAAAGCCCAGTCATTTCATACAGACTAAGTGCCAGATAAGGTACAGGTTGCAGTAATACTGGATAGGCTGCAATAAATATCGAGACTTGCTTCGATATAGCCGCATATACGTGGTCCATTCATAATGTTCATTCAAGCTTTCTATGGTCAAAGAGAAATGCGAAGCTCGCACGAGCGCCCGACATGCCGCGCGGTCTGGCGGACACGCACACCGCCTAACCGCGCGGTCCAGCCGAATACCGCGGTTAGACAAGACTATGAAATGTAATGTCTCAGTTCGATACATAAATTTGTTTTTTATCTTATCGGATTTGCGAAACACGACAAGAAAAACCGACGAAGATATTAGTTTCATCAATTTTTATAATAAGTGGCGATGAGCTTTGACATGGGAAATACCTTTTGATTTGACTTTGTAATTGGAACAAGACATTGATAAAGAAAGAGAAGACGAGGTTTTGTTAAAATTGAGCAATTCCCATGTAATTTGAAAGGAAATGAAAATGTAATAAATATTTTTGCTAATGTAGTATATTGATTTTGTTACTTTTACATTAACTTTTACATATTTATTGTTTAAAATGTTTGTTTAAAAAAATCAATGTTATTTAAACACAATTATTATAACTGAATGAAGATCTACAAACTAATTTAGTTTATTTTAAAAATAGATTAAAATTCCAATTTCGCCTTAAAGTATTTAGGTGCATTGTATTGCATACTCTTTGCAGTGCGTCGCGACGGCCAGCGGGGGGTGGCGGGGCGGTGCGCGGCGGGGTAGAGGCTCAGGTGCGCGGGCGCACGTGCGTGGGCGGGCGATCTGTCGGCGCGTCCCGCCCGCGCGCTGCCCTCGCGACGATATACTCACATAAAACCACTTTACGGAACATCCGAACTAGTCAAAATGCCTTCACAATCAATAAACGTCGTATCATTGTTGTTTGTTAAGTTGAAATGTGATGGTGACAACATCAAACTAATTCTTATTTACTATATAGAGTATCAGCGCGCCCGCCCAGACCAAGATGTTTAAAATACAACTTCACGCATTCTGTCTTTCTATGCTCAATTTATGTTTCTATGTTTTAAATAGAACACATATTATGTAAAATTTAAATAATGTGATATATGCAGAGATTATATTTTCGGTTTGTTATTTACTAAATATATCTTGTTTTACGGTACGATGCAAAAATATAATGTAAAAAACCAGTCAAGTGCGAGTCGGACTCGCGCACTGAGGGTTCCGTACAGAATATGAATAGTTAATTTATATATAAATTTATTAACATACTGAAAAATCATAAATAATAGGTACGGTAATATGCACCCAACAATGCTCTACTGAAAATGTAATTATTTTTGAAAAATCAACTTTACTTTGTAGCTAAATTACATACCCGATGTATGGCTTTCAACTTTAAGTTTGATAACATACAAAAGCTATTTTTACTATGTCATAATTAAAAAATCCAAGTTTTCAGATTTATTCCTATGGTTGTGCTGTAAAAACTAGCTTCTTCAACGGGAAGTACTTTATAGGTTTTAGTTCCCTTGCATTTTGTACGTGTATGTAAATGGTCTACAATACAGTTATATATATCTTTTTATTGCGTTGACCTATAAGTTTGATTTTTTGACAGATTTAAGGGACGACAGATTTGAGTATTTGATATCAATTTAAGTTTGATATCTCTACGCGTTCTTGAGAAAAAGAGTATTGACAGACAGACAGACGGACAACAAAGTGATCCAATAATGGTTCCTTTTTTCCTTTTGAGGTACGGAACCCTAAAAAACGACAAGTAAAGATTTATTAATCGCAATCAAGGGGAATTAAAGTAACTCCTGCAAACGTGAACAACATAAGTCCATCGCTGATTAGTGGAGTCGACATGTACACCGAAACGGGCTTCCGCTCATTAAACTGAGAATATATTCAAACAAGTATGGACGTAACATCTATTTAGATCCTCCGCTAGTTTCGTTACAAGTTGTTTAAAGCGAGGTTTGTTTAATGCTCTTAAGCCAATTGCACCCACTTGCACGTCAGAGTAACCAGTTCTTGTGCGGGGGCGCCACACTCGTAACTTCACATCTTTAACTACGAACAGTTGTCGATTGACAACAACTGGACACGATCCTACCGATCCTGCACTTTACTATCTCTAGGGACTTGTTTAGACCAACAACTGACTTTCACAACGATTTGTAGATCGAAATGTTGCAATAGTTTGTGTGCACTGTGTTTATTTGTATCCTGTCGCAATGAGAGGTTTGGAGGCTGTGAATTTGATCGGAAATGCAGAGTTATGAATGACATTAAGGTTTATTTATTGGTCACAATTTAATAAAATATAAACCGGTAATCGAAATAATCGTATCATCGTTATCAAAAGCTTACATATGTCCTCACTGAAGGGGCTCAGGCTTACTCTCTTATTATGGGCCATAGTCCACCACGCGGCCCCGGTGCGGATTGATATACTTCACACACACACCTTTGAATTTCTTTTTAGGAGTGTGCAGGTTTCCTCACAAGGTTTTCCTTCACCGATAAGCCAATGGTTTTATCATTCGTACTCAAATTCCAAATAACAAATAGTAACTCATTGGTACGAGCCAGGATCGAGTCCAGACCTCAAATCTGCCCTCCTTATTGCAAACGCAGTACTTGCAAAATGGCGGTTTGGAGATAAACGCGGGAAACATATTTATTGATTTCTGAGCAACAAGTCTATGTTGTATAATATTTATAGTGTACCTAAAAATTAAGAATAAAATCAAGCTCTCTAATTGATAAACTTTTATTTTACTTTATATGTGTAAGATATATAATATGCGGCATACTGCATTTTCATCTACCATTTGGAGATTGTGGGCATTAAAGTATCACTAAGGCCAAACGCAGTAATTGTGTCTATTACTGCAAAATTACCTAGTAAGTGTTCATTACTACGTTTTCAGTTAGCAATTATCTATTATATTCATGCATGATACTAGTTGAAAATGTTCTCAGATATTTAATTAGGTAAGAAACTAAATAAAACAAAGTTAGATTATTAGAAAAGTTGTTTCTTATTTTAAATTAGACTTATTATCACAATCAGTTCTACTTAATTAATTATATGTAATCAGTCTATAAAATTCACTTTAGGATTATTTTTACTTAGTCTACCATATTTCTTTGTTTCGGACATTATATAATATTATTATTTTCGTGTAAGGCTTTGCTAGCTTCTGCTAAATCTAACATAAATCAGTTGCACATAATAAATCAATAAGCACATAATTAAAATGAGGTACGTCATATTGACTTCGACACCCGTATATCACATACAACATTTATCAAAAATAACAGTAGTTTTATTTAAACAACTAAGTCTACACTTCTTTTTTATCATTAACATTTTAACAAAACAGAATTCTCCTAAAACCAAATAATAATGTTTTTCTTTTTAATATAAACTTTAAAAATGTTCAATATAAATAATAAAAATCAATCTTCACACTCTCTCTGTTCTACGAGATTAATAGAATTATTGTTTACGGGAAGATTTTCCCAAAATGTCAATCGGTTTTGAGGTATTATATTACTTAATTGTTTCAATATACCTGACTTCCTTTCTTGAGTTATCCCACGAGGCTTACTATTTTGAACAGCACAAGGTATAAAACCCTGTTTAACTAGCTTTGTTTTGAGGAAGTCGATTTCTTTTATATTTCCATCATCGTGAGAAGTTTTGATAAAAATTGACATACATTTTCTACGTACCTCAACACAAACAATATCTTTTATGTATGTCCTTTCAGCGTGTTTTTTTAATTTATATTGAGATGAATGATCTTCATATTTGTAAAAATCTGTAACCTCCAATGGCCTTACATTGACCTTTTCTGAATTTGCTAGTTGTACGCAATCAATAAAATCAGCAAAATCGTATACTTTTTTATCTGCGGACATAAATGTATGTCCTGGTTCGAGGTACTTGATTATAATTTTAATAGCAGCAATCTCTGAGCTATTTATAATCTGCACTAAGAATGTGAAGAATGCCCAGTTTTTGTTTTGACCCGTGCAATTATCAGCCCAAACAGTAATTTCAGAGCAATCACGCTTACTTTGAAAAAATGCACTGAAAGCACTTATTATATCTTCCTGCTTTCTTCCAGATATCGCTTCATGCCATACCACTGCATATGGTTTTTCTTTACTGTTTGAGCCCAGAGGAACAAAACTTTCATTGAAAGCTATTATTCTTGGACAAAATATAGCTACTTTAAACATGTCTAATCTAGGCAGTAAAACAACTTTTTGTAGGTCTGCTGAGAAGAAAACTTTGGAAGAATCTTCACCGTTTTGGGATTGCTCAGCGTCTTGTTGGTAATGAATTCGTGCCATTTGATATTTGTTGCAGTGGTTACGATATGACGAACATTCAACGCATTGCTCAGTGTCTTTGCAAGATATCTGATGAAATTTGTAGCTCTCACACAGCTCGCATTCCTCGTTTCCTAACTGAGCGAATGATATGTTCATGTCTTTTTTAAAAAAACTTTCGGTAAAGGTCATAGGATACCTTAACCGTTGGATTTTTTTAATATGAAATCTTTGTGCATGGCTGACACAGTTATGTCACTTGGTAGATATCTTCTATTAGGGGCATGTATTCGTCTATAGTGTGCAATAGCTGGTCTAAAACTCTCAATGTGTTCTTTAAGCATATCTCTGTTCACTTTCTTTGGGTGGTCTTCTTTGCTACGTAGGTCTGATTGAGCAATTAGAGGCTTTTTTAAAATATCAAATACACGTCTGTCATTCTTTTTGTCATATCCGAGAGTTGTTAGAAAGAAGATCTTACAAACTTCATTCTTTTTGTTTTCAGTCTTCAAAAAATATGAATAAGTATGTTTGCGCATCTGAGTGCTTTCTCTTATACGTCTATTTACTTCTTTATCAGTAATCAATGACTTGACATATATTCCTTGAGCTTCATATCCGAGTTCCCAATATGACTTATTTATATCTTGGCGTTCCGATTCTGTAAACAAAGACGAGCATTTTTAATGCAAGTTGACTCGCATCCAGGATTTACACTCATTCTCTCTAACTTCATCTTTTTCTTATTTTCGTTTCTTGCATCCAGGGATTCTTCATATTTACGTCTAAGTCTTGGTTTTCCGCTTTTTGTTTTTCCTTTCGGAGCTTCACAAGTATTGTCTGTGTTTTCATTCGTTTCAAGGTCAACATGATTTTCTTCTAGTTCTTGAATTGTTTCTTTATTTATATTATCCGTGTTTTTATTCTGATCTAAGTTGTCTACAGGTCCTTTATTTGTATCATTCGTGGATTCTTCAGAGTGATCCTTTGCTTTATCCATGTTTTCCTCAGTCCCATCCTTTGTCTCATCCATAATTTTCTCAGATCCATTTTCTGCCTCATCCATGTAGTTTTCATTTTTTTTCTTTTCCTCGTCCTTATTCTCACAATTTGCATTATTTTTCTCATTATTATTATCGTCGTTTCCGCCCACAAATCCTTTATTAGTATCATTCGTGGATTCTTCAGAGTGATCCTTTGCTTTATCCATGTTTTCCTCGGTCCCATCCTTTGTCTCATCCATAATTTCGTCGTCTCCGCCCTGACACATTTCTTCTAGTTCTATTGTTATAATATTAATCAAACTCTCGTTCATCACTGAGCTTTGGATCCGCGGATGACGTTTGCGCACTGATTTGCTAACGTGAAATGCAGCACTGTCACCTACGGCTTCGATGTGTGCGTAAGTGTGGTATAGTGTGTGTTCGTAATCTTGCTACTCTGTAATGCAGTACTGAAGAATACTGCATTTAGTCTTAGTAGCGCAAGAGTGGCGTTTTATTAACACCATACACTCAAATGCAGTACTGTATAATACTGCGTTTGGCTTTAGTTTCTATTCCTTGTAAAGAATAAAGTGCTTAATGAAGTACAGTAAACGTATCAATTACTGCATAAACTCTTAGTATTTGCTGAATGCTGCAGATCTCGATAGGATAAGTAATAGTTTCGTGCAAGTACTGCGTTTTGCGTTAAATAAAAAAACATTGTTAAAATAAAAAAAATAAAAAAAAATATTTTTTTTATAAACTTTAAGCCCATTAGATGTGATTTTTACAAAAAAGCTAAATTCCTAAAATTGACGATTACTGCAAGTGCAATTAGCAGGGCAGAAATGTACAAGGACTGACGCTCTACCCACCTGAGCTACCATGGCTCTGTTATTTTAATCGTTTAGTCGTGCTAATTCTCAGTGCTATGAGACTTCTGTCTCTAACTAGAGATGTGAGTGTTAAAGTTTAACTTATGTTATCGTTAATCTGTAATTCACGTCATAAAATTGATGTACATACGTTTTTTTTCTTTAATAATTTAGTTTAGTAAATAATATTTTCTTTCTGCGTGAGAAATGCATGAATTTACACACATACTTTCAAAACAATTCTAGCCGATAAATGTACATCCAATGAAGATACCTGCTTTGCTCTCAAAGGTTTAATAAAAGAAGAGTACATGTATTTTGATACAGGAAGCGTTAAGCCCAAAAATATGGTTTGGTCGTTAGGTAGGTAATGGCATGATGATGATTTTGTAGTCCTTACCAAGACATTTATTTACTTTGGTGTCATTGATTTAATAAAAATGTACGTATGCTATTCATATGAAACGTTTATTTATTCGAAAAGAGACATAGTGACATAAAATAAATAATTAAATAAAAATAAGCACACTGCACAATTAATATAGATCCTGATGTGCCGCCAACTTGCCAGAACGAGACAAAATGATGATGAGCCCAAAGTCAGGAACATCCGCGCCGGCGAACATGGTCGAATGCTAACATGGCAGATCCTCCTCGACATGAGATTGTAGGTACTGCTTATCGGATTTATCAGATAGCTGGTCCAGAATTTGAAGGTAGGATCACTGGAAGTAAGCTTGAAGGACTGTTATTTTTAATGATATTAGAACTTCTATTTATTAAAGAAGCCATTTAAAGAATTCAACAAAGATACTTACTTTTGTCGATCTAATAAAAATACATAGTAATATTGATGCCAATGGAAGTTCTAAGCCATTTGTAGTTACATTTAAACGAAGTCCCGGTCACGTAAACCGTTTAACGACCGAACTGTAGCACAAACACCGGGTTCATCAGCATTCAAGTCTCTCAGCCTACGATTAGGTCCGGATCGATTGTCAAGCTCGTCACATCTATTTGTTCGTAAAATCGGAAAACAATCGAGTAGATCCGCGTAAGTTTGACTAACAAAGGATTCCCGGTTCTTATCAGATCGGTGTTTTTGCAAGTTTTGAATGATGTAAGCGTGGTCATTATTTTGCATACGTTCAGGGGTTACGTGATGCATTATTTTTAAGGCATTCTTTGTAGCCAACACTTTTGGAACGTTTTTATTAATTTATCTCACTTTATCAAGTGATCAGTAAGACAAATTTATATAATTGCAACTCTGCTAAAGCGTAATAAAAATGTAACGTATAGGTGTAATGCCACTGCTGGAAGGCGGACAACTAATGTGATCCAGACTGAGCGAGTGAAAACTAGATTTGCCAGAAACCAATACAATACACTATCAGCTTTCTTATACAATAGACTCAACAGGAACTCTTTTAGAGGTAAAATAAGGAAAATTAATTAGAGGTAAAATAAATTACAGGTTTAAATAACTAGCGGAAGAGCGGGGCCTCCTAATACAAGGCTTTTCGGTGAAGTAAAACATCTCGAGGAAACCTGCACACTCTTGAGAATAAATTCAAAGGTGAGTGTGAAGTCTACCAATCCGCACTGGTTCCGCGTGGTGGATCACTGTAGGAGAGTAGTCCTGAGCCCCTTCAATAGGGACGTATATAGGCTGTTGATGATGATTGATGGTCTCACATATTTTTGTGTGTCTGTTAGATTTTGGATACATTCATCTACATACATACATTTAGTTTGTATATCGTTGGTCAAAGTTGTGTGAAGTGTGAAAGGTACGGAAGGAAACAATGTAAATACATTATTTACTAAATTATTTCTATGTTGTAAACGTAGTTGAGGTAATATTGACTTATGGAAGAGTATGATTTTTAATGCACCTGATAAAATCTAGTGTCATAGTTCCCAGCCCTACAATTCGAACGAGTTATAGTCACTTTATTCAAATTAAGTACCTAAATATTTTTGCACTTTACTTTTCTTGTTGATTAATTTATTTTAAACTAATATATTAATCTGAGAAATCTCCGTTTATAGCATTTTATACGTCATTGAAAACGGTTTGTTTCCCTTAAATAAATAATAAAATAAACTTTTATTATTATTTATTCGATTAGATTAGATTCTGTAATATAATTTCTAGAAGTTTAAGTGAAAATTAGTTACATTCTATCCCATAATCTAGATCGTAATCCACTTAAAACCCACTTTTAGGTATTTTAAAAATATTTGGGCGTAAATCAAAAGTATCCATTAAATATCCATTAAATAAAATAATTTTCAAACTGACTTTTGTTACATGTGACGTCACACACTAGTCTTAAACTGAAATTGAATTATGTTATGATCAATGAATAAAAAAGGCAAACTTGATTTAATTCGCATTTCTGATACAATCAGAAACGCTGGCAACTTGCGCCGGCGCATATTATCAACGTGTTGCTTCTGAAAATATCGTAGAAATGTTTTGTATATATATAAAGAACAGTACCTATTTGAGATTCAAAGAATTAGTTTTTGGCAAAAATAAAAGCAGATTCCTTTGAGAAAAGAATAATAATCGAGGATGTATTAAATTTGAAGTAACCTAAAAGGATAATTTTTAAAAATAAAATGAAATGAAAATGAAATGAAAATCATTTAATCCAGACCATCAGTCCATATTTTTTAAATGACAATGCCGTCTTAGTAAGCACCGAAACTCTTCACTTGTTATTCTTCCTATTATTTATGAATCATTAATGTTCAATCTCAATGCTTTAAAACGCAGGTATAAATTAATCAAAGTTAAAAATCGTTATGAAAACTTTTAAAACCATAAATATTTTGGATTGGTGTTATTCAAAAGCAAAGTCCGCCATCGGCTACGTTCAACTCCCTGACTACACATTAAGTAAACTTCCAATAAAATTGAGAAACATTGTTATTTAAAATCTATCGACAAGCAGCTAATCAATGATAAGAACGAGGTAGAAAGCAGCAATATGATTCACGGTAATTGTGAGACAGAAAATAAGGTCTAATTAGCCGTTGCTAGGTAGCTAGGTTTGCGGGGGCTGAAGCCAGTCTGGTCCAGTCTGCGCAGGCGAGCTGCCTAGGGCTTATTTTATAAATAGAATGCGTCAATAATGCCGCCCGGGAGAGTGCAACGGCGCAGGTCTGGATGCAGGCCCTGTGTACCTAGATGCAACGGGTGGGAGGCTGCAAATCAATACCGATGTTCTAGATATTCTCAGGTCCGCAGGCCCGGAAATCAATACAGGTGGAATCGGACATTTTGTTGCGCAAGTTTTATGGCGATGCAATTTGGACAAATAAATAAACTGCATTTTTTTGGCTATGGACAAATTCGATTATTTCGTTTGTTTTCTAGTCAATGCAAGCTAAAAGTATGTATAAGGATATGCAATGGATAGGCAGTCTGGCAATTAATACTGACGGTCTAGGTATTTCTAGGTCTATTGGCAAAATTTATCATTTTCACACTATTCGATATATACTATATCTTCTATTTTTTGCGCAGCATTACGGCGCTACAATTTTCACAGTCAACATGTTAAATTTAATTTGGTTTTGAGAGTTAATTTATTGTTGTTATGTTGTACTTGCTAAAAAATTCTTGGACAAAATTTCATTGTCATTTGGACGCAAAAAGTATTACATTGAGCGAATTAGATATAATCAATACAAGTTATATATTTTAAAAGAATTCGAGCAGAGCAAATTTGACTATTGGACATTGAGAAAAGCAATCGCAGTGATATTTCAGCCATTGACGTGAAATGATTTTATTCGTTCAGATAATATTTTGATCGATTCCTACAGTTAGATCAAAATTATACATGGCAATGTCGGTCGTCTTAGATAAACCGTTCGCAAGCTGACGATATTGCTAAATAGGAAAAGGTGTAAACACGAGATAATATCAACCGCAGTAATACATATCCAAAACAATACATTATTTTGTGTTAAATATAAATAATTTATTACACAATTACAAATATGAAAGATAATTGAATAAGAGAAACATAACGGTAAAGCTTGATGTATGTAAAGTAAACCAACAAAAGAAAGATGCAGAAGAAACTAAAAGATAAGTTAAGAAAAGTTCACATTGTCAGCGAAAATAAAGAAAATAATGAAAAGAATCGAATGAGGAATGGGATGCAGTAATATACTCACCTAGTCCGTTCCTCTTGAACCTACTTCCCACTCTTGTATCTATGTACTCATAAAAAAGTATAGTACTCAGATACAAGAATGGGTGTAAAATTTAAACTTTAATTGACTTTTCTTTTAATTTTAGTTTATTATTAACAAGGAAATACGGTCTACAAAATATAAACTTTACTGAAGTTAACAATGTAAATTGTAAATAGATATATGAATACAAAGGAAGCTATCTTTGTTTTTTGCCGAGGAGACGACTACCCTGATTGATGTCCACGCACTAAATGATGCTGTAAAAGCAACCCCCTAGCCTCCTAGGACTGTGTTTTGACTAATGCGCAGACTCCAACCTGTTGAGCGCTGACGTGTCCTGTTGCCCAACAACCCGCCTACAAATTAATCAATGTTTCTATTTTTATGAAATAAAAACTGGGCAGTTACTGTAACATTATGAACAAAAGAAACACGATGAACCTAGACAAAAAGGATAAGTTAAGGAATGTCATTGAGATGGCAAATTTTGTCAAACTCAAATTCATCTGTTTTCTAAACAAAGATTACGACAGGATTGAAAAGATTATTCATATTTCAATCAACAAATATGTCGTGGAAGATATAGTAAAGAAATATTTTTAATCAGAAATCAGGAAGTGAAAATAATAAACTATATTTTTTATGTCTGTTATTTATCCTATGAATCGAATTCCGAACGAAAAAGTACATTTCCAAATTTATTGGAAAGCACAAGAGAAGTACATGAAATTACCGACGGCATAGGCTATATATAATGAAATTGTGAATTTCGCAAGTTCCTTTCGGCACTAAACATATTTATATATACACAATGAAGACACAATAACAGTAAGATGTTTACAAACTATAGAAAATATGAGAAAAGAAGCGCAAAGAAGAAATACATAATACATAGATATTAATACACATTCATTATATAAAATGGACTTACGTGCAATCGGACCAAACTGGCTACAATAATGATCAACGCCACCGCTAGGTACATGCACTTTTCAATTCAAATTAGGTTTATTGTCGAATCAACATCAATACATTTTAGCTCATCTACAAGGTGTACTCACCACTTTGTTAACACCAGACAAGTGAATCCCACACTGTGCTTTTGATAGACTCTAGATCAATAGGGGCACGCATGCGCAGCCCTTACTATGCAGATGGAAAGTTTTAAAAGAGAAATTCGGGTTAAATTTCGAAATTCTTCTAAATATACTGTTTGGGCATGGGCACGTTAAACCAATTCATTGTCTTTATTAAAAAGTTTGATTGTTATGGTCAGTTGCATCCTGTTGCACAACATAAGTCATATGCATATATTTTCCTTGGTAGGTATAGCTCCATACATATGTCTGGCGGGGGTCTGGGATACACCCGTTGCTGCCACATTGCCAAGGGCAACAGAAATCAATAGAACCCTAGCAACGATACACTATTTTCAGTACGGCAGGTCTGCTGGCTGGCTGGTACAGTCACCACGCCATATCATACACCGTTATATTAAATGTGTCTTCATTATTGGATGTCATAATAGTAGGTATATTGATGTCATTAGATGAGGTTCCACTTTGATTTGAGTTGGTAGTGTCATTGTAAATTATTACATATTTTTTGTAGGAAAGAAAATTTATTTTATTTTCAACCGACTTCAAAAAAGGAGGACGTTTTCAATTCAACTGTATGTTTTTTTAAATGTTTGTTACCTCAGAACTTTCGACTGGGTGAATCGATTTGGATGATTCTTTTTTTTTTGAAAACTAGTGCTGCCCGTGTGATCCCATTTCAATTTGGTCCAGTTCTAACAAAAGCACCCATGAGAAAACCATATAAGTCCCTCATTTGCATTAAGTATTAATTTAAATTAAGGAATGAATGCTGAAGACTTTTAGGGCAGTTGGAGTAAGTTTCTAGTTCTTTTTGAACGCGTTAATTATTATTGATGGAAATGATTAGACAGAAGATTTTAATATTTTATAATCATTGAAGGTAGTGAGTTATCTTCATATCTTTAGATGGAGAGGATCATCTACCTACGTAACAACAACCTCTTACTGCGATCAACAACTCCATCTGTCAAGTGTTGCGATTTTGGGAAGACGTGTCGATCTATGATCTCTCATGTCACATCCAATAGTGGGCTAATACAGCAGCTTTTGACATAATCATCGTCTAGATGATTTCACTGCTGAACAAGGAGGATATATGGCCTCTATGAGCATCGTTCACTAACGGATTTATTCACTGATTAACAAATATCCTTAAAAAATCACGGCACAAATGTATTTGCAAACTTCATTCGATCTTGATTCTTTTTGCCTAGTCTAGTTATCTTTAAAATATTTAGATGCATTTATAGCTGGAATGTGAGAAACATTTTTTTCTGATTTTCATCTTATGTACACTCATTATCAAAATATGTATCCACTTTTTCACCATGTCATATTCATATTTAATCGACAGTTCCTTCAACTCAATGTGTAGGAATAAGAGAGGGTGAATGTGACATGCTGCTAAAGTTGTTACATATTTTTGTACTCGACTGTACCATGTTAGATGCACATAAACTTATATTTATCTAGGAAACTAAAGAAAGACAATTTATGAGTTGCACCCCAGAGTAACAAAACGTCACACAAAAGTAAACGTTCCTGCTTGTTCCATGGAATCTGCTTCGGTGACTTCCGAACCGACTCCGAAGGTAACTTTAATTCTTTTGCCGAACACAACCGTTTCCACGCGCCGTGACTTCCGAATCTCTTATCAATCGGTTTCAAAAATGGAGAAGTTCATCAAATCGATTGTATATTTTGTGTGTTTACAAAAACAGAAAGACATTTGCCTCAAATCTTCACCAATTGTGTTCTGATTTTAAGGTAATTTCGCTGACAAAAGTTCGCTGGCAAAAATAGGATATCTTACTTTATGCAGTGATTATCTAAAATATCACATTGACTTATATGTATATTGTCGAAAAATGAATATCATTAACACCCAACTTCAATGTGAGTCACAATTTTCATTTTTTACACACATTTTAAATTATTGTACAAAATGTCACATAATGGTCCCTAAACAATACAATAACAATCAAAAAAGTTTCTAAAAACCGGCCAAGTGCGAGTCGGACTCGACCGGTTCATGAGATACAGCCTGGTGACAGACGGACAGCGAAGTCTTAGTAATAAGGTCCCGTTTTTTAACCTCTGGGTATGAAAATTGTGATTCACTATGAAGTTGGATGCTAACGATACTCATTTCCGGACATAATTATCCAATGTCCTATTTTGATATAGACATAGAGATATCACAACGCCAGCTATCCTTTTCACAACGCCAGCTATCCTATTCTAAAAGATTATGGTAAAATAAACTTAGCATGAAACTTTTGTTTTGCAAGCTTTAGAACCACGGATTGATCATGAAGACGACAGACGAAGGTGGTCTCTTAAGCTATACGTGATAAACCCTTCGTGTTTGGACTCGATTTGCCTTGATGGGCACTACGTATATTCGATAACAGTGCGGTTATAAAGTACCGTCAACAATTTATAACAATATACAACAATATATTTATATTTGCTTGATGATTCTGGGTGAGCACACATTTGTTATCGTGTCAGTAGTGGAGATGAAAGCCAATTGCGAATCGATGTGGCCACTAAAATTCTACCCAATACGAATCCTGCCTACTGGACTTAGTTTTTTGGTTTGAACCTTTGAAGGCTTCCAAATTCATAGTGATAAACAGATTTCATATTTTTATTAGCCTGCCATCTATGTAAAACCTTTGGAAAACCAACACGAACGGACCACCACCTTGCAAAGCCTAATAAGCTACTAACACACTCTCCTGATAGATGTCACTGCTGTGCTGTATGTTCATAATGTTTTTACTAATGACACCTTACATAGTAGTATTTTGTCAAGGCAATAGATGGAGTTACTTGTTTTCCAAAAAAGTGCGAACATATTTTCTGATTCAAAAATAAAAGTTTCAGCGCTAAAATCTGAAGTCTAGTATTTTCAGTACTCTGACAGCATTTTTAACTTCTCTTCGAAGTTGATGAATCTAAAATATCTAAATTACATCGAAAACTTTGCTAGTGACAGGTAATGCTTGTCCGAAACCGATACACAAGTAAATGAAATTATAAGTTTTAAAAAACCTTCACAATAATCCTACGAAAATATATTTAAAAAATTATGCCGAAATTGCCTAAGGTTATATTTTTCAAACCTGCTGAATCTATTTTTACAAAATATACTCGTAGCTAAGAACCACCGCAAGGCAAGTTGCTTTCACGTAAAAAAACGCATCAAAATCCGCGGTTCATCCGTTCGCGAGCTACATTGGCGTCAAACTTACAACACCCATCTTTTTACGTCGAAGGCTAAAAACCGATGAGTTCGGATAATAGTGCCTACAACATCGTATCTTTGGAAAGAAATAAGTTATAATAACCAACCGCACGAAGTTCGAGTTTCTCCATTTAGCGTACGATTCAAATTTTTCCGCAGTTCAAAAAATAACTTGGGTGTAATTTTAATCTTTTTTCTGGCCTTATATACAAATTTAGGATTCTAAAAAGTTGATTGCATTTCTATAGCTCGTTAATAAGTGTTCTATTCCCAAAACTTATTGATCAACCTAGTTGATCGACTCGCTTGCCAAGCGTGGTAATTATGAGGAACCCCCTAATCGAAGTCTAACGTGGCGATTTACTTTTGTAGCTGGCGTTGATGATATCATTATTTTTAAAGTAGTAGTTTTCCTGTAAACTCGCCATCTTATCCTGACAGTATCTTCTATCACGGCTCAAGGACCAATTTAGGAACATTTCCTAAGCTGTTATCGCTGAAGCTAGGGTAGCGTGAGCCGGCCAGATAAGGTTGATAGACCAGCCGCATAATTATTAACCTCCTGACTACAAATTAAACGTTTACAAGCCTACGCTACACACTTTGGAACTTAATTTAATGGGTTTCTATTGGAAAATGTTAGTTTTATTAAGGCTACTGGTTGTTTTGATTGCAAATTTGAATGTGTCTTGGATAAAATTGAATTTATTAACGAAATCAAAAGTTATATGGTTAAAAGAGATAAAGCAAAAATTAAACAGCGAAATAATCCCACCTCAACAAATAGAAATAACTATATTTCCCTAAGAAATAAATGTAGTAAAATGTGTAGACAAGCCCGACGGCAATATATCCATCAATCGATTGAAAACTGTCCTCCAAATAAACTGTGGAAGTTCCTCAAGACATTGGGAGTGGGAAAGGAGCGTGCGAGCGCGTCTAGTAACGTGGATTTAAACGGTCTTAATTCACATTTCAGTAACTCTCCTGTAATTTTAGATTCTACGGTAAAATCCCGCACTATATCCTCTTTGTCACGCATATCTCCTTTTGGCTGCACACCATTTCAATTTGAGGATATAACTGCAGCTGAAGTGGTTAAGATACTTAAAACTATTAACACGAAAGCTGTAGGTGAGGATGGTTTGAGTCTTCAAATGATTTCACCAATTAGTCACTCTATTGCACCCATCCTTGCCAATATTATAAACTGCTCATTGTCTACTTGTATGTTTCCTTCTTTATGGAAGCTGGCACATGTCATACCGCTGCCCAAAAATTCAAATCCCTCCTCCTTTTCCCAGTTTAGGCCTATATCAATCTTACCTATCTTATCGAAAGTTATAGAACACTTTGTTCATCAACTTCTATCGAATTATCTTCGAAGACATGGTCTATTAAGTTCATTTCAATCCGGGTTCAGATCGGGTCATAGTACGGTATCTGCCTTAGTCAAAGTTACGGATGACATCAGGCTCAATACTGAACACAAAAACCTCACTATACTGGTCCTGTTAGATTTCAGTAGCGCTTTTAACACAGTCGACTTCGACATATTACTTGCTATACTAAACTCCATAAATATTTCATCTCCTGTTATTAAATGGTTCCACTCTTATCTCTTTGGGCGTCGGCAACGTGTTAAGGTTGATTCGCTAATTTCCGACTGGTGTGATCTCACAGCCGGTGTCCCACAGGGTGGAGTCCTCTCCCCTATCCTTTTCTCTATCTTTATTAATGGTATTACTTCTTCTCTATCATCTTCCTATCATCTTTATGCCGACGATCTCCAAATTTACGCTTGCGATTCTTTAGAAAACATCTCTAGCCTTGTAGTAAACATGAATACAGATCTCGTTAAGATTGAAGAATGGAGCAAGAACTATGGGCTCCTTGTTAATGCAAAAAAATCGCAAGCTATAATTATTGGCAGCCCCTATTTCCTATCTCGTCTAGATAATAACATACCCAAAATATTGTTTAATGGCACCATAATCCCTTACTCTTCAAATGTTAAAAATCTCGGTGTCATTATGGATCGGTCTCTTTCTTGGGCAGATCATGTGAATGAAATTAGTAGAAAAGTGTACGCTTCCCTGCATTCACTAAAACGACTTCAAAATTTCCTCCCTGTTAATACTAAAATTATGTTAGCACAGTCACTTCTTCTTCCCCTTCTGGACTACGGTGATGTGGTTTTCCTCGATCCAAACGAAGAACTCGTCAACAAACTAGAACGTATTCAAAACACATGTATACGATACGTCTTTGGTCTTCGTAAGTTTGACCATGTCTCCCTTTTCCGAGATCAATTGAAATGGCTCCCAATTAGACTTCGTAGGAAAATTCATGTTCTTTGCCTGCTTTATAATGTCCTTCGCAATCCACTGTCGCCAGGGTATCTCCGAGAAAGGTTCCATTATCTGGGCGCAGAAGATGGTCGTCTACGATCCAGCAGTAACCTCACCCTGGAGATACCAACTCACAGCACGCACACGTACACCAACTCTTTTACGGTGAAGGCAGCGAGGCTTTGGAATCTGCTTCCGGTTGATGTCAGGATGTCACCGTCTGCGACTACATTTAAAACAGGCCTCAGAAAGCCTAATATTCTCAGCATTTTACAATGAGTTAGTTTAGTATCCTTATATATATGTGTATATATTATATATTTATTTATATATGTATATATATTATATCTATGTATTATATTTATATAAGTATATGTTGTTCTAATTATTTCCTTTTCAAATCTCTTTGTTTGTATATCCTATATTATGATATTGTATATGTCTCCGCACACCACCCTTTTATCTTTCTCCTCGCCCTGGTTGACTGGAAGAGATCCCTATATAGGGATAAGTCCGCCAATTCAACTTTTGTTATTGTTTTTTAAATGTAATTATTTAAGTTGACATATGAATGAATAAAGAGTATTCAAACAAACAAACAAACAATATCGAATGACGGCAGCACATATGTACATACGTGAGGATCGAAGAATTTGTCTTTAGTTAATTGCACCCTAGGGTTTTGTCATAATCACTCTAAACTCGTTAGACACATCGGTGTTAAATAGGTGGGCGCTACTGTTCAGTCGCCAGGGGATCCTTTTACATTCCCCCCAAAATACCGAATCATTATCACAAGTCACAATATCAATATACGAGTACCATTGATAAGTTATCATTTTATCATTTTACAGCTATTGAAAAAGGTTAGAACTAAAGCAATAAAATGGGGTGCAGCAAATAATCTCGTGGTGAAACTAATCGCATTTGAGGGGAAGTTGGAAATTAATTTCTGTCGCCTGGCGCTAAACAATGGTTAACCTAAAATTATTACCAAGTCCGACGTTTCATTTAATAGAGTTTGATCGATTTCTGGAAGTTTCGTGACTGGGAACTGTTGGCCCGTCACGAGGTAAGAACTGGCCATTTACAACGTTGCCAATGTAAGAACTACGTTCTTCTACTGACTATAATTACCTATAGCTTGTGAAACTTTTGTATAATGACCTTGCGCTTGACCTTCATCTCGCCTGATGATTATTGATGATAATGACTAGCATAGAAGCGTACTACCAAAAGTCATAATGAGCAAAAGCTTTTATCTCAAAAGAAATGTCTCAGATCCTGCCTTCACTTGCATAATTTTACATACAAAAATTAAACAATAATCTAAAGATGTGTAGAGAAATACTGGAATGACATTTTTGTGGCTATTGTGTAAGTACATTCTATACGGAAACGTCATAATTAACGCGTTCAAAAAGAACTGAAAACCGACTTCAGCTGCCTTAAAAAATTTGGACTTTGTTTATTTTCTCAAAGAGAGATATATTTCGAAAAAATATTTGGGACCTTCTCTGAAGTATGCTCTACCATACAAAAAAAGAATCATCAAAATCGATTTATAATTGGCGTAATGCTCGCGTAACATACATATAAAAAAACATATGTGTTGAGAACCTCCTCCTTTTTTAAAGTCGGTTGAAAATGTCATTCCATTGAGGCCAGCTTTATTTTTAAAAACGCCCATACAAACGTAGTCCAGTCATATTTTGAGTATTAAGCTATGAAAATCTATGAAATTTTCAAGACACAATCTAGAAACAAATATATGTGTCGGTGGTGAGTCAGATTTTCGTTTAAATATATACTTCCAGAGTTACAGGGCGTCAAAGTATTGTATTTTTCGGTAATAAAAAGCCCCAACTTTGAACCTGATTTACAAGAGTATGAATCAATTTAGAACAATTTGAAAAAACCACCGACATCTGAAATTTCATTAGTATACTGTATTAAAAAAATGGTTACATAATATATTGTACCCTTCAAATGATCCCTGGACTACGAAACATCCAAATAACGGGTGGATAACATCGCGTAATGTATGCTGTCTCACCGTACGCGCTCGGGTAGGATAGGGCTCGGAGAGGGACAGCTACAAAACAATGCAACCTTGAAACCGACCACGACCGGTCTTACCAACATAGCCTCTTAAATCTCGTCTGTTTTGTGCGTTTACAATGCTTTTGTACAAGTAAACTAGAACAACATATTTATAAATGGTAATTAAGTCAGTTTTATTTGAAACTGACTTTTTAAGATCAAGAGCGTACAAGATTAGGCTATGAGGCTACACATAGTCGCGGAACGTGTCATTTCAAAGAATAACCGAGTTCAATATATTGATCACCAACAACTGCAAAGTCAATTGGCCAGTATCATTTTGCGAGTTTCGACATAATTTATCTTTTACTTTCTATCTTTTGACATTTACTGACCTCTTTTGACCTATCAAACAATGTAGCAGGATTTTCATACACTTCTCCGGCCTGAATTAGATGCAATAATCTCAGAAATAACAGCACACTTAAAAATGATACATGGTCTATTGTGAAAAAAACACCTTGTCGAAATGTCATTGACAGTAAGATGATTTTAAAAGATAAAATAGGACCAGATGGTAATATTGAACGCAAAAAAAGCTCGACTAGTAGCCCGAGGATTTTCACAAATACCCGGCGTTGACTATCAAGAGGTTTTCACACCTGTAACGCGACTAAGTTCAATAAGATTATTAGTTGAATGACTGTAATGACGTATCTTATACTACGTTTTCAAATAAGTTAGGAGGTAGTTTCCGAGCAAGTTTAATATAAACTTTTTAACACCCACAATTTCGAAATTTTAAATGGTCTTTTACCGATTAAATAGCCTTTAAAGCGTAGCCACCGGCGTAAAAGTTAATTGAGGAAGCGTAGGGGCAGTAGATCCACATTAACGCGGTTTCAGGAGAAAATACGAGCAGCGGCAAGAAATAAAGCCAGCCCCACGTTTACTTGAAGGCGCAACTGGCTAAGTTAATGCATCGATAATATAACTTAATTATTTCATTTGAACAACGCTTTACTTTGCTTAGATTTAATTTTGTCGCCCAACCACAGGCATAAGTGACGCCAAGGCAGTTGTTGAGGCACAGTACTGTAGAGAGGGGGAGGTAACGTAGCTGGTATCGAGATCTTTTCCAGAGAAACAGCGTAGATAAGACAGACAGTTTAATAGATAACTTAAAGCATATTACATGTACAACAGATGGGGCGGACACGCGGACCAAACACACCCACTTTAACTATATATTTCTAACTAGACACGCACTCGACCACAATACATTGAAGACTGCTCTATTGTTTTTTGTTCAACTGTCGTCCCTGCGACAGATTCTAAACTCAAAATATAAATGGAAAGTTCGAGAGATCCTTACTAGCCAGTGCGCATCCACGTAGGCGCCAATATGTAGGTCTAATTGCACTACAGTACTATATATCAAATCCATATGACTTTAAAGTCTGAACAATAATATTTTTTGTTTATTGAAGATAGTCCAACGCTTGGCCACAATGTCACCTGAAGTTACGTGCCGATGTGGTCGACGATGTAACGCGTTGGCCTAGGGCCTAGAAGGTTAATCCTCGTTTGAAGAAGTTGTAATCTTCAGGGAACACATAAACTGGTAGGGCATTCCATGATAAAAATGTAAGCGAAAGTTCTTGCGCAATAAACAAAAAATGTAAACTGTAATATACCGCATTCGGCAGGATATCTGTCAAAATCTATCAAGTGGGAGCTAATGTAACATAATTTCGCTGTCCTAGTGCCAGAAATTAGTTCCAACGAAATTTTGGAACATTATGGGATAGTCATATATAGTCAAGTTTTATATAACTTGAAGTCGTGAGTTGACCATAACTGAAAATTGCACACACCTGCGAATAATATGCTGCACAGCCAAGTGATGCGAAACAACAACAGACTATATATGTCCCCATTGCAGGGGCATATTTTATATATATTTTATATATACAACGTGTCCAAAAAAGGTGTGATAATACTTAAAGGTGGGTATATATCTCTTGTATAGAATACACTGTGAAAGTAGCAGCGTTGTAAAGGTTAGTTTAAATTTCCATACATTTTTATTTCATAGGTGTAACGTCGTAATTTTTGACAACCCTAAATGTTTGTTTACCAACGCGAGCACTGGGGTCAATGATGAATGATCTTATCTTTGGTTTTAGGGGTTATTGACACGCGTAAAACTAGGATAGGGATGAAATTCAAAAATTTTAGTCAATATTTTAAATTCATTTTTCTCCAGATTCGTACGGTTTACAGATGTCTACTACCGCTCCAAAGGTAAAACCTTACCTAACATATACCGCACTTAAGTTTTATCACTCCTTTTTTACACGTTGTATATTAAAGACACTGAGTGCATCGATGTTTCTCCAATCAAGATTTCATGATGAACGGCTTCCGCAATATCAAGGTTTCTCGAGTTTTCGTACAACCTACGTATTATTACTTTTCCGTCGGAGTCGAACTGAGTTGATTGAGTTATTACTCAATTTTCCTTGTGGATTGGAGCATATTTGATTTCGTCAAGAATCTTCGAAGGTTTGATATGTTAAATACATCGAACCGAGACTAGAAAAGCACGTACAAACAAATCTATCCTCCATCCTTTTAGCTAGATAAAATTTACGTAAACAGTCACGTACGAGTCGAAGTCGCGCACCAAGGGTTCCGCAAAGAATGTAATTATTTAACAATCGGAAAATTATAAACAATAGGTATGGACCGGACAATGCTCTAACGAATATGTAACTTCGCTTGAAGAACTTAGCTTTACAGTTGACAAAAATATAATCCCACAAAACCGCAAATTGAAGTTTGTAATCGTAAAAGATGGATTTTAATTTGATGTAATAAAAAAATTATGGTTTTTGGATTTAGTCCAAAACTTCTGCCGTCAGAGTTTGCTTCTTGCTAAATTTCAGGATTCTAATACAATGGCAAGTGATTAGATTTCTAAGGAAATCGATAAAATAATCAGCTTAAACGGCTGTCTTTTTATTGGCTGAGCTTAGAAGTGTAATTATTCACAAATCAAAGCGATTGCAGAGTTGAGTAATTATTATTAATTTCAATTTGATATCTTTACGCATGCTTGAGAAAAAGCTTCGTGACGCACAGACAGACGGACCATAAAGTGATCCTTTAATGGTCCCTTTTTCCTTACCAGATGAGGAAACCTGAAAATTGTTTTGAACTAAATTGGTGTAAAAATATATATACAGTTTGAAATATTGTGTGTGCACATTGCAGTGATGGCCAGGCCAGCTTTCTTACGGACGAAAACTTGCAAATATTAAATTTTGATACAATACAGCCCGAAATTGGAAGTAAAATTTGAAATCGGATCGTAAACTTCATCTGCAGACTGCGTTGTAGCCTGCATTATATAAATGCTAATCCGTCCCCTTTTACGGTCAAAGTTGAACCAATTCTGTTGATCTACCTATACCGAAAGTTTGAACAATCCTCTTAACTGATATTGTCTAAGTTTCACCGTAATGTCTTTTTGTGTTTTCTTTGTGAGAACCATTGTTTAGTTGGACTTGATTTTGTTACTTCTTCGAGGTAATTTCTCGCAGTAAGAGTCATTGGAGCTCGAGAGTTTCTCCTCCTGCCCCTGGGAGCTATCGAAATTTACAAAAGTATTCAACGTTCCAAGTGACGTCAACATTTCGTCAGTTATGAAAATGTTTTTCTTTTGTAATCCAAAGCCGTCGCCCTATATTTTTTCGCAACGAATAAATAAATATTTTCTGTATATTTTTACGTTAAGGATTGTATTACCTATTGTTTTATTTTGCATTAGTACCCTTATAAAAGGCTACATAAATGTTGTTCACTATTGATATGATTTGACATATAGAGTCAATTTCAAACTTATGTTTATTTTGAGCTATAATGGTCTTCCCATGATGTTAGTGTATTTAGTTTATTGTTTTTAACAAATTCTTCACGTAGATACATTTTACTTAGTTCGAACCATTCTAGTTGGTTTTATTCGTAGTTTTGAAATACTGGCCGATGCCAACGTATTTTACCCTAGTATGAAAAAACAGTCAAGTGCGAGTCGGGTCATGCACCCCTCGGTGCCGTACATAATATTATAATATGGATAAGTAACACAGTAAAAAAAATAACAGTTAACTTCACCGAACAGTGCTAAAATGGAAATGTGATATACTGAGGAAATGGTTTTCAGATTTGTTTCTCTACATGTGCTGTAAGACCTTGCTCCGTGACGAATTTCAGGAGTCTAGGTCAACGGGCAGTACCCTATATGCTTTGATTACTTGCGCTCGCAAAAGAAATCTTCAAAATATGCTGCACCACTGGCCATATCTTTTAAATACGTTGACTTATAAGCTTGATTTTTTCACAGATCCAAGGAAAATATATACTGCAGGTGCTCATGCCTACTCTCCTACAGAGAGTGTATGGGCCGTAGTTTACCACGCGGGCCCAGTGCGGAACGGCGGACTTCACATGCCTGTTCAAGACATGTAGGTTTCCTCACGATGTTTTCCTTCACCGTTAAGCAATCGGATAATGTACTTGGATTTAAAACAACTCATAGTTACACGGCTGGATTCGAACCCGGAACTTTCAGATTGAGAGCCTTATCCAGTGCGCATCCGACGCGCGACCGGCGCCATAGACAGACGGATACGGACATCAAAGTGATCGTATAAGGGCACCTTTTTTCTTTTTAAAGTACGGAACCCCACAAATGGAATTTTTAACAAATGTTTCATATTATTAACCATTGTCTTTGAGTTTGTGCCCGTTACTTAAGTCTGGGTTGCAGCGTAACTCAAGCTCACCTGTAGAGACTTATCCGGTTATCATGATGAATGTATGTAAATGAGCAATTCCGTTTAGACAGGTCATGTGCACAGAGTTCGAAATCCCCTAACATGTATGACAGACATTTACACTCGTGATTATAGATCAAGCAAGGCTGGTCATCTTACATCATCGGTTACATAGGTCCACTGTTAGACATGAGCGTGAATGATCTTCATGAGCATAAGATGGATGAAGATCTTCTCTCTGATTTGTAGGGCGTACCTCAAAAGGAAAAAAATAATCTTTATAATAGGATCACTTTGTTCTCCGTCCGTCCGTCTGTCTAGACCCTTTTTCTCAGAGATATCAAGCTTAAATTCTGAAGAAAACAAATTGCTGTCTGTGAGAAAATCAAACTTATATATCTACGAAATACAAAGGTGTAGCTGTATTTTACACCTTTTCCATACAAAATGCAAGGGAACCAAAACCCATAGGGTACTTTCCGCTGACCTAGAATACTGAAATATGTCAAGAAGCAAGGTCTTGCAGCACAATGATAGAAATAAATATAAAAAATACGGTACACCACACCCTTCGTCCAGAAGTCCTCCCTCATGAAGGTCTCCTTGCTTGCAGGTCGGGACTCGCATCACGACTTCAATGATGATAATATATATTGACCACTGTGACATTAGTAACAAGGTACATAAGTCACGTTTCTAATCGATATAATAATACTATATATATGTCTATAATGTATTTGTCTATAATAAAAAATCAAGTTAGGCCTGCCCCTGACGTGAAAGCAATGAAGGCTAGGCGTTTGATGGACAGATTTACTGATTCATCTAACTGCAAAGCGTGGAGTTTTAGCGAGATACACTCTGAAGGGATACTTGAAGCTCTTTCCTCCTTACGTCCGTATTTCCCCGCAAGTTGTGTACGTTAGGAGAGTTGCGTAGTTATTGAAAGAGCTTGCATTGTCGTACACACAATGCTTCACTGCCAGAGACGTCTGTGGATAGACAATTACTGAAGCATCGTACTTACAGCTGCAAACTTTTAACGGAAGAGTGTGCCTTTATTATTAGTACCTACTTTGTGCTGTTGTGAGGTGTTGTAACGGGCCATCGAGCTTGGTTGGTTAATCTCTGTGTCGTTTGGTATTCAGTCCGTAGATTCTTAACGAGAATTAACTGATTATGTATTGGAGGGATAGGGAAAGATAAACTGAGGTTAATTTTTATTAAAATGAAATATAAACAATAAATAAACAAACTTATATTTGAGAAGAAACATTTCAAATCTAGATAATCATAGTGATATTTAATGTAGTGGGAGTCTCAGGTTCGAGTCCGAGAGCGCACCTTTTCTTGTAAAGAATTAACCTTGTATCTATGATAAAGGCGAATGTGTGATAAAAATATATTATGTTGAACGATCAAACAATTCGATGTCAATAGAACTCATATATACGTCTAGAATACTTTGAGTCAACGGTAGAATAGCGAGTGTCTAAATTGCCTTTAAATCGATGGTCGAATATAAACCTTGAGGGTACTCGGAAAATCGTATTGCGGGTAGCGTTTGTAGACCTCCGTGAAATTCCATACGAAAATAAACCTTAAACGTATTAAGAAAAGTATTATGATTGAATGCGTTGTGACTAATGAGCTCGGTTACCTGCTGCAGTCGCACCGTGGACGGCCGAGGTAACACGTCAGAAATGGTATATGACAATGTCTGCGTTAAATAAGATGGGCTTTAAGTGTATTAGGAAAGATGATACTTTTGAATGCGCTCGTGACAAATACGTCAGGGTAGAAACGAGGTTTCAGGCGAGGAAGCGGGGGCGGAAAACTGGGGATATAAACGCAAGCGCGGCCGGCGTACGGGAACTACGCGTCGCTCAGGGGCCCAATCGCGCTAAATTACACAACAAAATCCTATAACGATCCTTAGCCCGTACTGTCAGTGCAAAGTTATTGGACTGGCATTGGATTTTCCGAAATTGCTATCGCGCTCTTTGACTCCACTCCGCCGAACCCAATCCATTGCGATACCGTGCCGCTCAAATATGGCTCCTCTTCACAATGTCTCATGCTCTATGGTTTATTCTAAAATCCCAGTGTGTAGAGGCGGCATCCTTGAATCGGTATTCATTTATCGTGATAATGCGGGGTCCGCTCTAGTAAAAAAAAGAAGTTTTTGACATCCGCTGTCAAATTTCCTAAAATTTTGAAGGTTATTTTCAATGTTTATATCTGAAACTTTTCTAATACCAATTAATTTTAACTGGAATATATAACAGAAACATAGTATGGTGAGTATTGGACGAATTCTATTTAATTTGTACGAATTATTCATGAATGGAAAAGAAATTCTATTTTGTTGGAATCATTTACTAAATAATCGTGATTTACTAACTTTTGTCTGTTTATTTACAGATTTTCATCTACCTTTGGTTACGTTGGATTTCAACATATTTTATAACAGAGCAAAGGATCAAGTGCTTAAACGATTCTAATATGACTGAGATTTGAAAACATTCTCCAGGCAAGGAATAGAACACTATGTTGAACTAGAGGTAAACATAAATTATTTTTATATATGAATTATCCATTTGTATATTACGTGAAAGGATTGTCAAAATGACTCGACTTTTTGAATCATACTAGTGTTAGAAAAGGATAAGGGCTACTAGCGACTACTACTACACTTACTAGCATAATTTCTTTTGGGGTGCACAAAGCCAATGCAAAGAAAGTCACAGTCAAAAGCTAGTCACTAATAATTAATTGAACTAATATCAACACAGATGGAATGTGTCCTCGATTTACTTCTTTATACCAGGATTGCACATAGACAAAGCCGTGGGCTAACTACACTTATACTGAATACTAGTTTTTAAAATAAAAAAGAATGGTATGTTAAAACAATTTTATTTTTTTATTACAGAAGTGGCACAACTCGTGAATATCTCTGAATGTAAGAATCACATAGAACAGGAACTGAAGCAGCAATACGAATGAAGTAACAACAAACCCCCAAAAGATACAAAGGACTATGTGTACTGTTCTGGATATATTAGTGAGCTATGTCCTTGCTGAAAACTTTATAATATGTGTAATAGAGGAGTGATTGTAATAAAAAGACTTTTGTATATGTATGTATTTGTTTGTTTTATTACCCTGTAATACCAATCATTGTACAAATTTAGATGAACAACTCAGTGTGTGGGGGGGGCTCAGTTAAATTAAGAATCTAAATATTTCATTATCCAGTTAGTATATTTTTACAAATTTAGTATAATCTCACATGGATGTGTATATAACCACCATTGAAGTACAAATCATGTAATTTTATATTATAAGAACTTGGTTTCGTTCCCATTAGAGTAGTAAGTTGCAAACAGAATATTTTTTCATAAAAAATTTAGAACAATAACTGCTGTCTAATTTATAGTATATAAAACAATTACAATTAGAGCAATATGATAGTAACTTTAAAAGGCCAAGACATCATTGTGTAGCATATGTACAGCCCTTGTATAAAATCCTACACACATACACACACACTCACGCCGCCTTAGAAATATTGTAATAAAATTTATCTAATAATCTTTTTGTTTATATATATTAGATTTGTCTGCAGGAACATTTATAAAAATTATTTGTGCAATAGGAAGGTAGACCTCTGTGACACAGGCTTTGCCTACAACAGAGGTCGTTGAATATTTAGTAATGTATAAACTAGTTTTGTTCGATCTAAGTTAAAATATGTATAAGATGATTAATGAATAAACTTATTATTATTAAAAAAAAAATTGTGTTTCCGTACAAATCCTCTTTAATATCTTGCTTGTAGTCAAATTGGTACATAAGGCAGCTAATGAGCCATCTTTAACAGCACCTGAAAAAAAATATTCATATCAACACTTATGTCCATATGGTTTCATCTTTAGGATCCCTGACTACGAAGTGAACATTTTAAACAATGTTCAGCAGCTTTTAGCTGTGTATCATGGACCTGTTACTGCTATCACCATATCAATTATTATCAGGGATTGATAAGTTAATAAGAAACAGTTAATCTTTAAAGACGGGAATCAAATTAGAACTACCATTGGTTATGGTGTACAAAAGTGGCCGCTTAGGAAAAAAACTTCGAACTTTATGATTTATTATTTATACAAAAAACTTACCTTATTTTGGAATCCTATGCATTAGATCTTCGAGCTTGAGTGAAATTTGTGAAGAGAAATCTTTTTGAAGGTACACAAATAATTCGTCATTTTGATCTTATGCTGCCGTAATTAGTCGATTTAATGAGGTCCCGGTTCACTTCAATGAGATAATCTTTAATTGTCACCATTTTACTTTAAGGTTTACTAGAAATTTTCTTTAAATACAATGCAAACTAGTTGCAAACTTGCACAAGGCACTGCAAAGGTTGCGAAATAATACCTCGCGATGTATTATTTCTCTACCTTTAATTTTGACATTTGGACGCAACGGCTTTGGACTGGATCGGGTTATAACCTTGACGTTTATTTTAGCGCGATACCAATTTTTTGACATATTCCGACACCGTTGCAAAACCGATCCGATGCAGAGCTTTTGGTAATTAGCGCGATACGAAATGACAGAAAAATGGAGGAGCGGGAGTGGTTAGGTTTTGGATTTGGCGTTGTAATTTAGCGCGATTGGCCCCCAGTCTAGCTAGCTAGTCATTTTGAACAAGAAGAAAGTTTCCTTCGTAAATTCTATTTAACTTCGTAAAATTTTGGAGATGGATGTTTTCATTTATTTTAAATGAATTCATCTATCGTAACCGTGATTTTGGTCTTACTTCAACAAACTGGACTACGCGTAGCTCAACAAACCCCTCACTACGGCCAAGACACCTTTAGCCGTCAGCTTTGCTGATCACTCTTCTGAGTCTGGTTGAGTGGTAGTGAGGAATTCCTTCCTGTGCACATTGCACGACGTGCACAACCCTTTTATCCTTCCCCCTTCCGTCTGTTACCTTAGGTCTCCCGGTAACAGGCTTCCCGCACTTATTTATACATATTTATTTGTTTATATGGTAGGTAGGGTATTAGGGAAGTAGGGTCTGTAGGGACTATCCAGGGTATTAGGGACTGTAGGGAGTAGGGTAAAGAATGTACGTACCTTTTAAATTTAAGTCCCATAAGGACAATCAGTTTAAAGTAGGAAATAGGCCAGGGATTAGGGAAAATTACTGGGAATTCATAGTAATACGTACGATGTTAATTTCATTCCTGTAGCGATGAAGTTATCAAACCAAATTACGTCAGTAATCGAGTCGTCCTTTGTTTATCCCAGTAGTAAAGGGTAATCGCAGTAAAGATTTTAATTTGAGTGAAAAGGTACATCTTTATAATTCAATCTTACAAAGATTGGTATTATATTGACTAGTTGTGATGTTAAATACTAACTTTGGTTATCCGAATTCCTAAGAGATAGGATGATCAGTTAATTAACAAAATTATCTTTGTATAGTAGTTTGCCGAACTATGGAATATAAAAATAATATTTTAATTTTAAAGTTCTAGAAAGGAATAAGTTTGTTATGAATGTTTACATGTATGGCTTCTTTGAGATACATACATTATTTTTAAAAGTAAATATATCGTAAGATAATTGGTCTAGAAAGTACAGACAAATTTCTGGAAATTCATTCAACAGTATAGACTTGGCACGAAAGATGCAATTTATTCTAGAAGGTGAAAAGGACCTAGTATTGATTCTTCCTTCCAAATATGAAGGTAGATTTCACGTGTATTGTTTGCAATTTGTACGAAGTAAAAATGCTTCTTGTTCTGGTTGGCTAAAAGACGGCTTATTGACTAGAACATACTGTATAGTTGGAATGATACTAGTGAAAAGGATAAATTTAAAGTCCTGAAAACCTAACAAACAAATTACTATTGAAGGAATTCCTAGAAATTATGGATTTCATAAAGTTGATTAAAATAAATAACCAAAATGTGTTGTCTCGAATCAGTCATATAGGTTTACATATAAATTCCTATATTTCAGGATAGGTTTAACAATATTGGTGTTTCTTAAGATTTTCCTTTTTGATAAAAGATTCCGTAAACATAGGTTTTCTTGTCGTTTCTTTTACCTATGTAAACGGACAACCCCTTAGTGAAACGACGGTAGAGTCATTCCTTTGCAAACAGAACATTAGTTGTATAGAATAATACAAGTTTGTTTATATATGTGTCATTATAAATTATTGATAGTTCTAGTATGGTATAAAATTCCATAGGTGGCTATGTCTAATGTAAAATAGTTGGACTGTCGCTAAACGCTAGAACTAATCTTTTATAAATTAGAAATTCAACCAAAGGTTCCATAGGAAGCTAAAATAAAGCTTCGGAAATATTATAAAACTTAATAATGGGTTTGGATTCAGTCAACAATTTGTTCTGTTCCTAAATAATTCCTCCACAACATCATCTCAGTAGAAGTATCTGATACTACTTAAATCTCTTGGTATGACAAAATAGTTCATTACCAACAAACTGACAAATTAGTTAGACAAATAAACATAAACTAAAGATGGCTGGAAATTCTCTACGAAATGGAATGAGAATTACAAAATTGAGCGTGGATGGGGCTCTTTTTATCTAAACCACCTTAGATGCCTATTAGAAATGAATACATATATCCCAATATTTATTACATAAGTTTTGAGAAACATAAATATTGAATTTTGTGGAAATTTATCTAATTAGTAATAAAGAGGTGTTAACTGTTATCTGTTTGTCAGAACTCATTAAAGTAGTATCTCTTTAGGATAAACATTTTCTCTAAGTAAACCATAGTATTCAGCATAATGTAATTAGTAGGAAGTAGGAATAGTTTGAATCATCAATCATAGGAGGATCATAGGACTTGGGAGACTGTGGACATGACTTGGGTCATTAAGCCACTAGATTATCACGAGCCAAACGTTTTATTTATTTAATATATTGTTTACCTTCTTCAAAGGTGGTAGAGAGTTCAATGGAAGTGGAAGCGTATTTAGGAGATGTATGTGTATGTATGTGAGTTGGATTTAGTAGATAGAGTGAATGATTGGGTAGTTAAGTTGTAGGGTATCGCGCGGATCGATCGTGGGTCGTTGCAAGGTGGATCCTGATATAGTGACGATTATTAATTGGATGATATCGAGAGTTGCTGGATTTTATTATAACTTAATATTTCCAAATTAGGACGATAGGGAATAAAGGTTAACGTGGTTCAAATTAAGATCAGTAATTCGACGAGACGTGAAGGGTAGGTTAGTTGAACGAAGGGTAGGTAGGTTAGGTCAGGTTAGGTTGGGGGGTTCATTACAATTTGGTGCCGTGACCAGGATAATTAATTGTTTGTTTGTTTGTTCGAGTGCTATTTATTAACATCTTTACGTAAATAATTATAATCATGAAAATAGCAAATAGAGATTAAGTATGTCTAAGTCTGTATTTGAATTTAGCAGGGTTATCCCTATATTATAGTACATAAGATGTTTCATACTCCCAAGTGATAGTTGTAGCAGTGAGCCAGTGACTTGATGCTAAGTAACGATTCGTAGATATTGGTTTCGAATAAAGATTGGAACAGGAATATGTTTGTACAGTTCTATGTATGTTCGTGATTAAGTAAAATATCGCTTGATGGTTAGTGGAAGCAACTTAGTTGTTATGATCTTCCTTTTGGCTTCAGATTATATATTATGATTAAGAATGGTCTCATGGTTTATGAAAATCACAGGTTCAATGGAAAAGGGGAACGATCAAACTTGATGTAATTATTCGCTTTGGAGTTTGATGTATGGTAAACTAGTTTAGTGATTCACCTGTACCATTCATTGCGTCGGAAAAAAAATTCTTACGCTTGGTGACGTGACTAGTATATACGTATTAGAGCCAAGTTGCATCTTATTGGTGGTAACATATTAGGGGTTTCCTTGTATGTTTACGGAATCATAAAGATGACTTTCTGACGATGCTGCTAAATTAAGGGAAGTAATCTTTTAGGGGCAATTAGTTTATTATTGGTGTTAAGGAATAGTATTATTATAGTTATTTTTAAGCGAGTGGTTTTCCTGGAAGGGGAGCCACAATTTGTTGTTCGTGAAAATGGATTTCGATTCTCCTTGATTGATGATTCATACAGTTAGGGATATATGTCTATTAAACATAAATTTTACCCTTATTTTAGTTTAAAACATGAAGGCAGGATGGTAGCCTTAAATAATTATAGTCTAAGGCAGGGAAAGTTGAGAGATAAATTAGGGAATAAAAGTTTTAGAGTGTAACAGTCTAAGGCAGGAAAAACTGTGATATGAATGAGGGAATAAAAGTTTTAGAGATTACACTTTATCGCAGGAGATATATCGAGAAAAAAAAACTTCCGAGGGAATAATAGTTTAAGGCAATAGGAAAATTCACATTTGAGATCATAATCTAAAGAATTGAGTATGACCTTCTGATATGAACATCTCTTAAGTAATCTCTATTGTCATTACAAACAGAGAATAGTAAATTAGTTAATGTAAGAAACGGTTCTATGGACGTTTCGTGGTAGGCTGCTTGTATGTTGCGACAGTGGGCAGTTATCAGATTGATAACGTAGTTCGCCTTCTAAACCACAAATGGCGTAACTTTTCACCTTTTATTAGAATTTAAATTGTAAGAGGCATATGTTAAATCGATCTGTAAGGGAAGTTCATGTTCAGTTCAATAGAGAACTTACACAGATAATATCGAACGTATGTCTTATCTCCACACTAATATTATGAAATAACTGTAATGTTTGTCCCGAGCTAGAAGTTCGAGTGGGATAATTTCTGAAGTCGACATGGACGAAGTCGCGGGGAATACACTAATGGTTTATAAAGTTGTGATAAATTCATGATAAATTTGATTGGTAGTTGGTATGATACGCTCTGATAGATTGTAGAGTTATAAAAATTCTTAAGTCTTTTGGTTGTTTCCAGTTAATTTGTTAATTATATTGCGTAAACAATAAACAAATTAATAGAGTAGCTGTTGGAAATAATTTAAAGTCTGCGAATTTGTGACTTTAGATTTGCGTGCGTGGCGGAATGTATGGAAGCGTGCTTCCATATAAATAACAAGGTGATAGGTAGATAGTAAGTTAACTTTAAGAAAATAGTAAATTTAATATTGTTTTGAAACCCGAAGGTGTTTTGAAATAATATATTTCATGATCAGTACAAGTTCTAATGTACATCTTGCTAACTACTTTCATCATCATCAATGATGGGTTTATGAAATTTTGATGTTGTTTGTAATGATTATAGTTTTAGACAATATGAGATTACTGATGAACCTTTAATTAAATATTTTTAAGAATTTGATAATAGAAGGATTGTCACGTTGGCAATTATACGTAGTCGTATCAAAAATTAATTAATAAAATATGTTTGAGGGCCTGTCTGCTGAATGAATAGAGATTGACCGTGAATAGTTGAATGTTAGGGTAACGAAATATGAATATATTATAGATTAGAATGAGTTATTTATTCTCCTTAGTTTGATAACGGGGTGATAGATTATAATGGTAACTTTAAGGGAAAGTCGTTATCATTTTAAAACGATTATCTCACTATTCAATAATATTATAACATATAACATAATATTCAAATATAATAATATATAACATTAGTTATTTATTAATTAATTTTATTAAAATTTGCAGTTTATAAATTATTACAAATTTAACACAATTCATGTCTATATCCGCTCATGCTAATGTAGTGCATATTTGTTACAAAGCTAGCGAGTGTGAAGCCAATGGTATGAGAAGGCGTGTAAGTTTGTTAACTTTTGGACATTGAAAGATATGATAGTATGAAGAATGTGTTAGTGGATTTTATGAAATTTGTCTGTGAGATTAATTCATTTAGGTATAACAGGAGCTTCGTAATGGCTATGTATCATTAGATGTTGGGCGGCGTTTGTCCATGTAATTTATGAGACACACACTAAACAACGGTGTCATCAGAATTTCAGCTCGTTGGTGCTAGGTTAGATTTATTGTTGTTTGAAAACAACAACAAGAGCGTGTTTTAAACAGGATTCTGGCGATATCATACTCTACTGGTAGGGAACAAATACTTGACCTTTACACTCTACATGCTCCAAAATGGAAGCAGGGTGAAGAATGTGTTGTGGACTGTTGATGTGTTCTGAGATATGTACTGATAGGAGTTTTTTGTCCATGGGTAATATTCTGACCTGGGAGATCCTTTTGGGGAATGCGTAGAATCACTGATGGAGAAAGATTACTGTGTAGATCCCCAAATCGAAGTTCTTCTAACTGCGGAAATTCACAACTTTCGTTTTCACAGGTTGGAGTATTATCTGACATTGGCTACTTCTTTCTATGTTTCGGGATAGTGATTTGGCAGCTCACGCATAACTTTATTCTGTGACTACGTTTGGTTCAAATACACACAACAATTCAGATTTATCTGATTCACGATTAGATTAACATGGACAAATGTTTAGATTTTGTATTGAAGCTCGATGTTGATAATTATTAAGTTGGGGTAAATTATTATATCATGTCAAGGGAGAATACGTTGCCATTCTATAATAATTTAAAGGCAGGGATGTAACGGGCCATCGAGCTTGGTTGGTTAATCTCTGTGTCGTTTGGTATTCAGTCCGTAGATTCTTAACGAGAATTAACTGATTATGTATTGGAGGGATAGGGAAAGATAAACTGAGGTTAATTTTTATTAAAATGAAATATAAACAATAAATAAACAAACTTATATTTGAGAAGAAACATTTCAAATCTAGATAATCATAGTGATATTTAATGTAGTGGGAGTCTCAGGTTCGAGTCCGAGAGCGCACCTTTTCTTGTAAAGAATTAACCTTGTATCTATGATAAAGGCGAATGTGTGATAAAAATATATTATGTTGAACGATCAAACAATTCGATGTCAATAGAACTCATATATACGTCTAGAATACTTTGAGTCAACGGTAGAATAGCGAGTGTCTAAATTGCCTTTAAATCGATGGTCGAATATAAACCTTGAGGGTACTCGGAAAATCGTATTGCGGGTAGCGTTTGTAGACCTCCGTGAAATTCCATACGAAAATAAACCTTAAACGTATTAAGAAAAGTATTATGATTGAATGCGTTGTGACTAATGAGCTCGGTTACCTGCTGCAGTCGCACCGTGGACGGCCGAGGTAACACGTCAGAAATGGTATATGACAATGTCTGCGTTAAATAAGATGGGCTTTAAGTGTATTAGGAAAGATGATACTTTTGAATGCGCTCGTGACAAATACGTCAGGGTAGAAACGAGGTTTCAGGCGAGGAAGCGGGGGCGGAAAACTGGGGATATAAACGCAAGCGCGGCCGGCGTACGGGAACTACGCGTCGCTCAGTCTAGCTAGCTAGTCATTTTGAACAAGAAGAAAGTTTCCTTCGTAAATTCTATTTAACTTCGTAAAATTTTGGAGATGGATGTTTTCATTTATTTTAAATGAATTCATCTATCGTAACCGTGATTTTGGTCTTACTTCAACAAACTGGACTACGCGTAGCTCAACAAACCCCTCACTACGGCCAAGACACCTTTAGCCGTCAGCTTTGCTGATCACTCTTCTGAGTCTGGTTGAGTGGTAGTGAGGAATTCCTTCCTGTGCACATTGCACGACGTGCACAACCCTTTTATCCTTCCCCCTTCCGTCTGTTACCTTAGGTCTCCCGGTAACAGGCTTCCCGCACTTATTTATACATATTTATTTGTTTATATGGTAGGTAGGGTATTAGGGAAGTAGGGTCTGTAGGGACTATCCAGGGTATTAGGGACTGTAGGGAGTAGGGTAAAGAATGTACGTACCTTTTAAATTTAAGTCCCATAAGGACAATCAGTTTAAAGTAGGAAATAGGCCAGGGATTAGGGAAAATTACTGGGAATTCATAGTAATACGTACGATGTTAATTTCATTCCTGTAGCGATGAAGTTATCAAACCAAATTACGTCAGTAATCGAGTCGTCCTTTGTTTATCCCAGTAGTAAAGGATAATCGCAGTAAAGATTTTAATTTGAGTGAAAAGGTACATCTTTATAATTCAATCTTACAAAGATTGGTATTATATTGACTAGTTGTGATATTAAACACTAACTTTTGGTTATCCAAATTCCTAAGGGATAGGATGATCAGTTAATTAACAAATTATGTTTGTATAGTAATTTGCCGAACTATGGAATATAAAAATAATATTTTAATTTTAAAGTTTTAGAAAGGAATAACTTTGTTATCAATGTTCACATGTATGGCTTCTTTGAGATACATACATTATTTTTAAAAGTAAATATATCGTAAGGTAATTGGTCTAGAAAGTACAGACAAATTTCTGGAAATTCATTCAAAAGTATAGACTTGGCACGAAAGATGCAATTTATTCTAGAGGGTGAAAAGGACCTAGTATTGATTCTTCCTTCCAAATATGAAGGTAGATTTCACGTGTATTGTTTGCAATTTGTACGAAGTAAAAATGCTTCTTGTTCTGGTTGGCTAAAAGACGGCTTATTGACTAGAACATACTGTATAGTTGGAATGATACTAGTGAAAAGGATAAATTTAAAGTCCTGAAACCCTCGCAAAGAAATTACTATTGATGGAATTCCTAGAAATTATGGATTTCATAAAGTTGATTAAAATAAATAACCAACATGTGTTGTCTCGAATCAGTCATACAGGTTTACATATAAATTCCTGAATTTCAGGATAGGTTTAACAATATTGGTGTTTCTTAAGATTTTCCTTTTTGATAAAAGATGCCGTAAACATAGGTTTTCTTGTCGTTTCTTTTACCTATGTAAACGGACAGCCCCTTAGTGAAACGACGGTAGAGTCATTCCTTTGCAAACAGAACATTAATTGTATAAAATTATACAAGTTTGATATATATGTGTCATTATAAATTATTGATAGTTCTAGTATGGTATAAAATTCCATAGGTGGCTGTGTCTAACGTAAAATAGTTGGACTGTCACTAAACGCTAGAACTAATCTGTTATAAATTAGAGATTCAACAAAAGGTTCCATAGAAAGCTAAAATAAGGCTTTGGAAATATTATAAATATTAATAATGGTTTGGATTCAGTCAACAATTTGTTCTGTTCCTAAATAATTCCTCCACAACATCACCTCAGTAGAAGTATCTGATATTACTTAAATCTCTTTGTATGACAAAATAGTTCATTACCAACAAACTGACAAATTAGTTAGACAAATAAACATAAACTAAAGATGGCTGGAAATTCTCTACGAAATGGAATGAGAATTACAAAATTGAGCGTGGATGGGGCTCTTTTTATCTAAATCACCTTAGATGCCTATTACAAATGAATACATATATTCCAATATTTATTATATAAGTTTTGAGAAACATAAATATTGAAATTGTGGAAATATTTATTTATCTAATTAGTAATAAAGAGGTGTTAACTGTTATCTGTTTGTCAGAACTCATTAAAGTAGTATCTCTTTAGGATAAACATTTTCTCTAAGTAAAACATAGTATTCAGCATAATGTAATTAGTAGGAAGTAGGAATGGTTTGAATCATCAATCATAGGAGGATCATAGAACTTGGGAGACTGTGGACATGACTTGGGTCATTAAGCCACTAGATTATCACGAGCCAAACGTTTTATTTATTTAATATATTGTTTACCTTCTTCAAAGGTGGTAGAGAGTTCAATGGAAGTGGAAACGTATTTAGGAGATGTATGTATGTGTGTTGGATTTAGTAGATAGAGTGAATGATTATAGTTGAATATTGTGTATGCAAATATAGTATTGGTTAGTTAAATTGTAGGGTATCGCGCGGATCGATCGTGGGTCGTTTCAAGGTGGATCCTGATATAGTGACGATTATTAATTGGATGATATCGAGAGTTGCTGGATTTTATTATAACTTAATATCTTCAAATTAGGACGATAGGGAATAAAGGTTAACGTGGTTCAAATTAAGATGAGTAATTCGACGAGACGTGAAGGAGAGCTGAAGGGTAGGTTAGTTGAACGAAGGGTAGGTTAGGTTAGGTCAGGTTAGATTGGGGGGTTCATTACAGTGTGGTCTGTACCTGCGACCGACAGTGTACTGTTTAGCGTATAATTATTATTTATGTGTTCTGTAGCTTTAAGTATTGTATATTGCAGGTCAATATATTATTGACAAAAATATTTCTATAAAGATTTTAAAAAAATGAATTGGTCTGCTGAATCTTGATGCAGACGAATTCACAGGAGAAATGTAGTCTTGTGTATAGGTGCCTTAATGGTATCTTATTCCAATCTATTTATGCTGTTTGAGGCGAACGCAAATAGTGGTAAGTAATATTTCAAAATACTTTGGGTTAATGATGACCAGAACTAAAATCATACTTAGAAATCCTACATAACACGTATGAAATACATATTTAACTGGATAAAGTGTTACTGTAACATAATTTGAAAATTGGGAGCAAACACAAGTTTGTTCATGAACACAAATCCTATCACAAGTAAAAATTAATAAACTATCATGTTACCATACAAAAATAACATAAATATGTGTAAAGCGTTTTAAAGTGTCATTTTCAAAAATAGCTCTATAAATCCGGACTCGTGGTAACAAGTAAAAAAAATATGCTCAGACTAAGTACGTGTATGCACTAGCGCAGGTTTTATTGAAAGAGTGCCTTTCACTTTACAAGCGCTAGAAGCGCGTTTTTCATTTAGAGGAGATGTTCTGTAAAGAGCCCTGTAGCTGCTACATTCAAAAGGGTGTTATCGTTTGTGAACGTTGTAGCGACATTGTTACTTGAGAAACGTTTTGATAAATACTTGCTTCCCTCGGGCGTTCAATGAAAGTTTAATGAGTGTCGTACTCGACTCGTATTTAAAAATACATTTGTAACTGGATCTGAGAGGTAAATGCATTGTCATTAGAGCTGGCGTTATAAACACAGCTAAATGAACGATAAATGTATTTAATTCTAATTGACGCAGATAGAACAGTTTTTGTTGTGTCTAGAGCAGTTTAGGTACAGATAGCAATACATAACTCACACTTTAATTATAAATATAAAAGTACTCTTCCTGTCTCTCTTTATAATTCTTGACTTTTCGGCGGCTAAATCTGTCAACAAATCTTAATGGCACGCCCGTAGCCACGGAGAACAATAACCAGCTCGTGGTCCGTAGCCTCCGACATGACATGGAAAAGAACACACGCAACGTTTATCTCGATAAAGAGTTACCGCCGCGGGCAATTATATAACTTGGGTGTCTTCAAGTCGAGGGTGAACAGGCACCTTCTAGACCAACGCGCACCATCGTAGGCCATATCGTCGCTTACCATCAGGTAAGATCGTGGACAAGCGTTGATCTATACTCTGTAAAAAAAGAGTATTACTAATAAATTATAAAATTAATGTATATACGAGCGTTTGCTTGTCTGTGATACGAAACTATAGTTTTAGTCAACCAGAAACCCCTATAGTAGTTTCACCATGTTTTTTTAATGTATGCTGGGTCTTGGTCTTCATCCCACCTGATGGTAATTGACGATACTTGAGATGGTTCTGCTACTTTTCTTACCGGAACACAAACGCTGTTTAATAAGGAACCATGGTGGTAGCTAGCCAATAGAAGATAGAAAATGCCCTGCCACCAACCAAACCGAGTACTGACAGGTACTCCGGGACCTCCGGATCGTAAGACAATATATAAGACTATATACGTCCCCACTGCAGGGGCTCAGGCCTACTCTCCTACAGAGTCCACCACATGGGGATTGGTAGACTTCATACACACCTTTGAATTTCTTCTTAAGAGTGTGTAGGTTTCCTTACGATGTTTTCCTTCACCGAAAATACAATGGTAATGATTTTTTATCATTCGTACATAAATTCCAAACAACAAATTGGAACTCATTGATACGAGCCAGGATGGAACCCAGACCTCAATTGTTCAAGGACTGACGCTCTACCCAACTGAGCTACCATGGCTTCACTACTATTTTCAACCGACTTCAAAAAAGAAGGAGGTTTTCAATTCGACGCATCTGGTTTTTTTGTATGTGTGTTACGCCAATAGTGAACAGATTTTGATAACTCTTTTTTGTTTGGGAGAGCATACTTCATAGGTAGTCCCATATAAATTTTATCGAAATTGATTGATCGCTCTTTGAGAAAATCAACTAAGTCCAAATTTTTAAGTCAATTGAAGACGATTTTAGTTCTATTTGAACGCTTTAATTATTATTTATTCTGGTATAATTTATATGTACAAAAACATTAAAAACGGCGTCAATAAAATCACATTTGACCATATCACTCAGTACAAAAAGAATGATTTGGTACAATTAAAATAAAATAAAAATGTAATTCTAGTATTTTCTATACATCTCATCTTTATTTTCTATTCTTTGATTTTTTTAAAGAGTGTACACGCGCAGGCCGAATTTGAAAATCTCTTTTTGCCTAAAAAATATATATTTTTTTATAACTTTGTGCAATATGTAATTTTTGTTAAAGTCAAGTGCAACACGAGCTAAAACGTTGTTTTTGAAGTTGAATGAAGTTAAATGGAAAACATGTATATTATTCTGTATATTGGCAAAAAGGTTAATTTCACAGTTGAACAATTCGGTGACAAAAGTTCCTTTTGTCTGTAGATCAAGATTACTCAAGTAGTTCAAACAATAACGGGCAGGCTCCTCTGGAGTACACACAAGTGTCATTCAATCAATTGCTAACAAACATATTAACATTATCGAATGTCTGAGATCTCGTTATTATTCTCTCCACTCCATTTCCACCTTTTTCTTGAGCACAATTGACTATTTTTTTTTCTATTTCAAATGCAAATTGAGTTGGAAACTTCGTTTGGTGGAGTTTTGTCAGGGGGCGGCGCGTCACTCAAGTTTCCATTTTTATTATAACAAAAGAAACGAGTTTTTGTCTTTTTATTAATTTTGGAAATTTAATTTTTTAATTTGATTTGTGTCCCATTTTTGAATTTAATTGCTTTTTTATTAGTTATTTATACACGGTAGACAGTTTTATGTTAATATTTTCTCATTTTGAAAAAAAAAATATCCTACTAATATTATAAGTGTGAAAGTTTGGATGTTTGGATGTTTAGATGTTTGGATGTTTGTGACGCTTTCACGGAAAAACTACTGAATGGATTTGAATGAAACTTTGCAATAATGTAGCTTATACATCAGAATAACATTTAGGCTATAATTTCTAAAGACATATTGTGTAAATTGTCCAAAATCACATTTATAATATTAGTGGGATTACACGGGCAATTTTGGCATAACAAAAACGCGTTGCCTAGCAACGGACCATAGCATATGTAAATTCGTATATACAAACTTTCGCGTTTATAATATTGGTGTGAAGACTATTTGAATGTAATACGTCAGATATTGAAATTTATTTTGTTTCTTTAAATTATTAGACTACGTAACAGAATAAACACTATTTTGTACATTATGCTGTACAATAATTTGTCATAAACGTCACCTGTGCCTATCGAACAAGTAGAATAAATCCTTAAGTACACGCGGACAAAGTCGCGGGTGGAAGCTAGTGTATAATAAAGCGTTAGAATGACTGACTGATTGATTGATACTCGTATATAAAAACCAGACAAGTGGAACCTTGCTTTCCTTATAATATAGTGGTGAGTACATAATAACATGACATGAGTATGTGAAATTACATAGTCATTAGCCGGGAAACGCCCACCGCTGAAAGCAGGCCTCTCATTATCATCAGCCGGTAAACGTCCACAGCTAGACATATTACATGGGGCTCACATGTTATACCAAAATGGGCGTACAAAATTTTAACGCCATTATTATTACCCCTATTCTTATTGCACTATTACAAATATAAAAAAAACTTGAGAGGTGTCAAGGGACACCCGGATGGAACGAAGTTCCTTTCGATTAATTAGTGAAGGAATTGTAATAAAATTTTACAAATTTTCAATAAGGTTTGAACGGATTTTTAACATTATATTTTAAATATGGTTTTGTAGGTTTTTTCATTAGATTTTTTATGTACGTGATGTACGTTTTGTTTTTAGCGACATCTGTCATTGAGTAGCGGCAACTAATCAGAGCCATCTGTCGTCACATAGCTGTACTATTGGTATCGTCTTACTACTACGTACGTCGTACTAACAGATGACGCTAACTTACTATAGCAAAAAAGTGTCGTGACAACTTTTCGTAAGAATTTTTTCCGTCTAGCCCCCTTTCACAACGCGCGATAAGAAACTTCGTTCCAAAATGACAATGATAAAAAAGTCAAAAATGAAAAATTCCAATTTGTATGTCAATTAACAACAATTAAAAAGAGTTGCAAATTTTAACACCATTATGAGAGCGGAAATTTTAGGGCAGTTTGAATTTTATAGGAAAGGAATAGGAAATTGCAACGGTGAATATAATAATGTGTGTTTATGTTTAATTTACATCATTCCAAATATATTTAAATTGAACAAAAAGTAATTTCGCATAACGAAGGTGATTTGTAGGCATTACTAGATGTCCGGGGTTTTAAATTACGGATTTCACGGACCAGTGACTTGCGGTTTCCGGATTATCTTTTGCTCGGCAACCCTGACGTCTGTCCGGCCTTTATTTATGCAAATCATGTTATTTTGACCCGCGAAGTTTGGTTCGTGCCGCGATAGGGTTGTGCCCACGCGACCATCGATCTGGAATACCGAACTGAATTTTAACGAAACGAAAACATCGTTGGTGTTGTGGCTATTCTGGTCGTAATTGTTATTAAGCCGTAGCCACTTGTAAACATCGAAACACTTGAAAGGTTACATAAATTTCCACTGCCTTAAAAACTAAACTTCTGTCTGACTCTTCTTCAAGTTTAGTATAAAAGATATATAACATTATATTAAATTTATCTATAAATTAAACACAATCCATTCATAGTAATACTATAAGTTGCTTTGTTTTTTGCTTTTCATCGCAAAGGAGAGTCTGAATAGCTCGATTTTTACCCGACTGCACCAGAAGGAGGGTTATGTTTTTCGAGAGTAGTACGAGTATGTGTAATTGTTTGCCTTGCTATGTGGCCTGAACGTCTCGATGGATTTTATCTTGATATCTTGAGAGGTGTCGTTAGATTCGTATTTATTGTGAGAGTGACACTGGATATATCAAAATCATCAAAAGTTAAATTTTATTATGTAGTCGGGTTTTTTAAAATTTACTTTTCATTCATATTAGTATTTCATAAAAGTGGAAGCAATTATGTCCCTCTTTGATTGACTAAATGAAAAAACTGATCCCCATTATATTTCTCACGCAAGTAGCCTACGGCAAGGAGTTGTAACAAGCTAAAATTTACTAATGTTATGATTGCTGAATTTAAAAAGTTAGATGGTAAGTGTGAGAACAAGAAGCCTCAAGCTAAGGAGGCGCTGGCTCTGCTACCTTTCACACCGGAACACAACAGTGCTATTAACACTACGGTTTGGCTTCAGACTTAGGTAATATGGTGGTAGTAAGTAGCTAGCCAGGCGGATATAGAAAATGCCCTGCCACCAACTAAACCGAGAACCGATAGTTACCCCCTCTGGGAATCGAACCCGGGACCTCTGAATTGTACGTCCAAGCGTGTAGATGTAGGCCACGGAGGAGCTTGAATATATAAACCGTGATAACAATGTAGAACCCTCTGAGATTTGCTCCATGTGTAGGAAATACGACGTGTATGTAATCCAGAGATGCGTAGTTATCTATTTACATGGATGTTATAATGAGCTTGGAACGTGACGTCATCAGAGCAGCAGGCAGCGTGTCGCTGCCTCACGTCGTCGCGTCGCCTGGGGCTGGGGTGACGAAGACATACAGTCAACATCATATGTATCTGTGCAACTTTGTACCCTGTCACACTCACTCTGACTTGATATTAAAGTATATCAAGAGAAATATCATTTAGAAGTTATTATGACATGGTACAAAGTTGATGCTGACTGTACAGGAAATCAAGCCTGATAGCTATGTAAGCAACGTCTAAAATATCTGTGCAGTCTCGGCTTTAGAATATCTTCTTATCCCGACTGTGTCGTAAAATACGTCTACAAGAATATTTCAGGAGATAAGCACCACATGTGTTTACCGATTTTTGAAATGGTAAGTGCTGATAATGGCTGATTTAAAATGAAAACCCATAACCCTAAATCTAATGTAGCGCTGGCTGACTTTTCATAACACAACGTGCTATTTATCACTGCCATTTGGCGTCAGACTGAGGTAGCATGCTGACAAAGAAAATACCTTACCACCAGCCAAATCGATAGGTACCCTCGCTGGGAATTGAACCTAGTGAAAAAATCGATTGAGTCCAAGTGTATGGACACTAGGCCACGAAGGCGGAAAATTAATTAGTTTATTTTCATCACTTACTTGACCGAAAGTATCCCACGGGAACAATTACTTCAATCGGGAAAAGAATGAAATTTTCTTCTCTATGCTAAAAAGTTAGCCTGACTATCCGTTACGATAGACACGAAAAAAATACAAGCACACACAAAAATAACCTCACGTGTCGTTACAATATAATTATTGATTTTTCTAAGCTTGCAATGCGATAAAAATAGGGATTTTTTTTAAAATTCAAAACATTTATTTTTGTACACGGTAATTTTTTTTCATTGTCTAAGAAAATGTATATAAATTTGACGTGAAATTGTAAATTATTGAAGCATTAATAGCGGCGGCAGCGTTAGATCCGCCCTGATTCCGGAACCTAATACATTCAGACTACGAGAAAAACTGCGACAGAGATAGGTACAATTATTGAGAACAACAGTAGGACTGGAATGCACTGCCGGATGTGTTTCTCCGTCGCTTCAACCGCTACATCAAGTAACGTCGTGATCAAGTGTTTGGAATTAGAACAAAGAAGTAGTTGTTATCATCATCCAGAACAGCTGAATCCACTGCTGGGCATAGGCCTTCTCCATGGTATGCGGTATGGCTACTCTCAATCCGCTGGTATCCAGCGACTCTCATCCAGTATGGGGACGGCCCGGTAGACGCATCCCGGTACGTGGTCGCCACTCAAGGACTTTTACTCCCCAACGATTTATCGGTTCTTCGAGCGATGTGGCCTGCCAATTTCCACTTCAGCTCACTGACTCGTCGAGCTATGTGGGTGACCCTTATTCGCGTACGGATTGACTTATTCCTGATTTAATTACGTAAAGAAATTTCAAGCATAGCTCGTTCCATTGCTCGCTGCGTGACTTTGGTCTTGTTTGTTCTGTCCACAGTAAAGGACCACGTTTTGGTTCCGTATGTAATGGCAAAACAATGTTGAAGTTTGATCTTACTGAAAGTTGGTCGGGAAATGTGCGGAGATATCAAATTGGAAATAATACCTCAAGTTGCAACCCTTTGATCTGTGAAAAAATTAAACTTCTAAGTCATCGCAATGAAAAAGTACGGCCATGTTTTGTACCGTAGGATAAAAAAACATAACTACAACATAAGTATATTTTTAATGAATCCAAAATAACAATATTTGATTGTTTAAAGTCGGCTTATGTTGATGTTGTTGGTATGGTATATATCAATCATTGAAAGCTCCGTCACCCCTTTTTCATGTCTGTGGTAATACACTAATTGGATTGGTCTTATCAAATTTCAATTTCTATTACCAAAGAAAAAATTAACGTGAAAGCAGGTGCCGCCGTAAATGTTCATTTAAGTTGTGGGGCTGTAATTTATGTCGTCAAGAGTTTACAGCCTCTTTCAGGGGAGTAGGGATTGTCTAACCAAATTCTTATCAATCGTTCATAAAACCTTCATTTTTCGGCTAGTTCTAAACGCCTCCGTGGCCCAGTGGAAACTTAGACTGAAGTCTGAGAGAGAGAAATTTCGATCATGCCGAAGAGTTGACTAAAATAGCTGACAATTATGTGGCTCTGGTGGTCTATTAGCCAGTAGAGCGCCCGTGGTTACAACTGTTACCAAAACTTTTTGCAGTAGATCGCGCGTGATAACGTTTGTTACCAAAATAGCACGCCAAAGACCTGTCAAATTCGCCTTAACTCTCTTATTCTTCCATAGAACATAGAACGCCCATCCATATCGTAAAAATTAGCGTCATAAACGTGGTTGGGCACCAGTGACTATCCGCCCGATTTTTCAATCTGACGCAAAACATAGCCCTGCCATAAGTTTTGCTTGTGTAATCTGTGCCTTGCTTAAAATTTAATTTTAAAAATGATGCTAAATTGTTGTCAGTAAACTCAGAATAATTTTTTTGAAATTTCTCTACAATTTCATTTCATATTTTTCTCTCTTTAATATTGATAAAATTACGTCCAAATCGGTCCACGTGTTAGCCAGTCCTTAGGTCTATGGGTCAGTCAGTGACTCAGTCAGGATAAACCCTATATTTATTTATATACTATAAATTGACAATACATATGAGATTTGAATATTTAGACTATGCCGTTTCTTGCGATGTTTTCTCTACCATTCCGGACGGTTAGAATTTGTGATTTATTGTCCTTTTCTAATTTATGAAATACCTTCGTCGTGGTTTTCAGTGGGCGTCTTGCTGCTATTAACTACGTCCACAGGAAAACATTTAATGATAAAATTGAAAGCCAGTTCATTGTTGCTTTTCCTTATATTATTATGGAGGGAAGCCACAACGTCTCTGTTTGCTTCAACATTTTTTGAATAATGAATTTCCTTGAAAAGATCCTTACAAAATTTAGATCAACGCTTGACTACTATCTCACCTGATGATGTGACGATGAGGTCGACGATGTTACACGTCAGCCTAGATTAGTCTAGAAGGTGCTTATTTACTCTTTGTTTGATCCTGAAGGAACATGTAGACCGGTTGGTCATTCCATACTCTATCCTGTACGCATGATGAAAGTGGAAGCAAAATGCTTAGTGTGGGCTGTGGAAATTTCTACTGTACACGGATGGAAGTATGTAGTTGACCTGTTAATTAAATGACGATAGCAGAATCAAATAACTCTACTCCTGCGCACATTCCCTAAAACGTATCCTCTAAAATATTTATAGGTATGCAACTTGACGTCTATATTCCAGGCTTTGGAACTTAGTCTTGAGAAACGAGTCTCATATCTATCAGTCTCATAGCTCGACGTTCTGGGGTCCAAAGCAGCTAGCTGATGGCATGAAGAGCCATCCAAAACATTCCAGAGGTACTCGATGCACGATTGTACTTGAGCTCAGTAATATATAGACTTAAAATTAGACTAGACTAAGACTTGAGGTTGTAGTTCAAGGCTGTGCACCCGCTAGAAGTAATAGCTTCAGCGCATTATTATTCATTCCGAGTTGTTGGTGCGCTACAGGTTTACTAAGGCGGATCCAGCGATAGCGTACGTGCCGCCGACTTTCTATAGAGCTAGTAAAAGATTGAATCACATTATAAAAAAGCATACCACTGAAATCAAAATAAATGAGCACTGTAGTATGCTGTTCGAAGGTAAGCATATCACTGAGAACGGCTAGATGGATTTGATTTTTTTCAAATGTTTCTTCTCACCATAGTTCGAGTAATGTTTTAGAGAAAGAAATACAATCATTTCCTTAATATCCAACTTCCAGCCAATATCGTACCCAGATTTTCCTTGGTAATATGAGAACTGTCACTCTATAAACCACTTTCGTCATACTCAAATGTGAAGGCCCCATAAACAACCGACCGACGTAAAGAGGGAATATTTTTCATGCTTTACAATTGGAGAAACTTGGCCAACAGACAGTTTGAACAGAATTTAGACACAATTAGTTCTGTGAACTTTGCTCCCTAATTGCTCACTACGAGTCACGATTGCACCCAGGCAGGATTTGAGGACCGAGGCTCCGTTAACAAAGCTAACACAACACTGCTTTAGTCATTTTCGGAAGCGAATGTCCAATAAAATAAACAGTAGATGAATGTGTTGAAAAATTCCCTGATTGAATTTAATTTGATCTATTTTTGATTGAAAATTATAAGTTTTCGACACGAGTTCGATACGAAAAATATGTGCCAAATATTGCCTGAATACCGAAACACATACACTTTTTCATAAAATAATCATGACAACCAGCTCCCTGTGTGAAATTCACTCTCTAATTGCCATATAAGAGACAAGATTGAACTCAGACCTATTTCTAGGCGAATGCTTATTAAATACAGCTAGAATTTCTTGTTGTAAATCTCCCACACACAAGGCATTCTTTATCGACGTAAACGGGCAATCTTCAGATATGACAATTGGAGTCCCGCTACTTTGTCAGCAAACAGTTAACTCGTTCATACACCCGTACATTTCTGCACGAGAACAAAAGTGTTAAGGTAAAATTAAACACCCCGCTCTGTGAACTCCGCCCGTAATTGCCCGCTCACTTGATTACGTCCTCGAAACGACACACGGAAGGTATTTCAATTTCGCGTTAACCTGTTACTACATCTGTAATTAATTGTTTGCTTGGGGATTGCAAGTGTGGAGGGTGTGATTAGCGTTCTGTGAGTTACGTATACATATATTAGTTGAAACTATAAATGATTTCGAGGTTCAACAAGTTGCGTTCAAAAAGAACTAGAAACCGACTTCCACTACCCTGCAAATTTAAGACTTATATGTTTATCTCATGGATGCCATTGTCAGAACTAGACCAAATCGCACCAGCTTTCAAATAAAAAAAGAATCACAAAATCGGTTCACTCAACTTCACTCAGTCAAAAGTTCTGAGGTAACAAACATACGAGTATAAAAAACATACCCGTAAAATTTAGAACCTCCTCTCTTTTTGGAATCGTTTCAAAACAATTTATGGTATATTTTATATCTTTATGTTAAAAAAATCTTCCACGAAAAACTTATAAAAAGTCTGTATTGACACTTAATTTTATCATCAAAATTAAATGCCTGACATTATAATCGACTTGTTATTTATAGACCTCAGTTCCACTTTAATTTTGATCTGTAGCGGTATGGAACAGAATGAAGGTCTATACTGTCCCCTTAAACCCAAAATGGCCGTTACAGCGTCACGAGGAACCCTAAATCAGGCGGAACCCTTTAATAAACATCTCCTCCGCCACGAGAGCACTTAAGAAGTCCTACACTTGTCGAGCGACACAACATAACAAATAATGCCTGTAATTTGTGTGACACGCCTCGCACGCGATACGAATTTTAAAGTGGAGGAGAAAATGTCGAATGGTCTGAGAATTGTGACAGAACTGACTAAGATAAAATGTATTCTAAAATTAGAGAAAAGTTGCTGAGTATGTGATTTTTAACAAATCTACTGACAGTATGTTTAGTAGTAGCTTACTAAATACCTTTGAAATGTTAAAAGTGACTATATTTTCAAATATCGAACATTGTCGCATTCCGAATAAAGCCACTTCCACGTTCACTAATAATTTTTAGGCAAACGACATATCTTATTCTCGGTTGCATTTTGATAGTAAATAGATCATTCTTTATGTTTAAAAAACGATACAAAAGAAATACGAAAGTGACTTTACTTGAAACAAGCCAAATGTTTTTTTACATTAAAATTATCACGGGGTCTACTCTTAAACTTAATATTTCATCATCATCAGCCGGGAAACGTCCACTGCTGGACATAGGCCTCCCTCATGGTACGCCACATCGACCGGTCCCGAGCCGCCTGCATCCAGCGACTCCCCGCGACTCTAACCAGGTCGTCGGTCCATCTAGTAAGGGGACGGCATGGTAGACGTTTCCCGGTACGTGGTCGCCACTCGAGAACCTTTACTCTTAACTTAATATTTAGTGCAGTTTATTTTTACGGACATAAGTGACACCAATACCAGACGGAAAACCTCAATTCCGATCCAGTACACGAAAATAAAAACGAGCAAGTTACTTAAGAACTTTGGTATTTCATAAAAGGCACTAATGTCTACATTTGGTTGCTTCAAGTGAAAACTTTTTCGAGCGCGAAAAAGTTTCGAGCTCACCCAAATAGCACTCCAGCTGGTACTTGCGAATTTACCCCAAACAACCAGTAATTATGTGTAAGCAGCCCCTGGTGCGCACTTGTGAGAACACCAGTAAACTCGCTTGCTAATGCTGAATAATGGGACGTTTCGTCGCTAAGTCTGCCTCCTAAACCATACGTAATTGTAATTATATTTGGTGTATGTGATTGCGCATATTTCAACCGTTTTCAGGGACTATTCCTGTCTGCCCTAATAACTCTGGCCGCGATACGCGAAGAACACTATTACACAAATACTATCAAATTAATCACTCGATTAGTATTATTTCGTAACAGTGTCTCTGTCTAGTTGTCCTTTTCATTAATAATCTTGATGAGTACAGACGTTTTAATCTGGCCCATACTTTATTCACTATCTAACAATTTAGGCAAAGAGATTTATTTTAGGAAACAATCTGTTACAGAAAAATAGTCTGAAAAAATTTGGTTGGTTTGTAAATTCCGTTTACGGGCGGTAATTTTCCGTGATAACTTCATAAGAAAAGATGTGTCACAAGCCGAATGCTTAGTCCGATCGTGCCTCTCTATCGCTTGTCCCGCGCTCTCCCTTGCACTTTCGGCCCAGGCGGAACGTGACACTTTTTCGTGCATGCAGCCGGTGTTCATCGATTTATAAGACGTTGGCATGTCAAAAGATTGTTACAGAAAAATACCTACATTTTCGGAAGTATTATGCTTGAACATACAAAATAATTGCTACTACTAATAAGTGCTTCTAAGCCCCTCCAACCATTCATTTACACGAAGACTATGACTCTGATAAGTCTACTTTTATGCCTATTTTAATTATGATTTCCTGTGGATTTTTTTTTGATTTTAACATTTATGTCTATAGCCTCAGAGGAAGAAGTTGGATGTAAGCGGCTCTGTATCATATTTTATGGCCAGGACCATAAGTTGACGAGGCTTTGTGTTCTGCTGTGGACATTATTCGGCCGGTAATTACGTCTATAACGTGCTCTTTATAACATTTACCACATCTAAAAAATAGAAACAACGAATTAAAAACCCAGACATAATTAACTACAAAAAAAAAACTAATAGGAGATCGGGTTTAATGTGAAATGGTCGAAGAGTATTGAAATGGATCCTGGTCTAGTCTCACGGATAGGATTGGCTTGAACGGAACGAAGAAGCCAGGAATGACCCATTTTGAAGACGGCATTGGTTCCAAGAAACTTCGCTGAGAAAGTTAATCTCTGTGCTAACGTACGTGCGGATAAAATTAATTCAACGAAGGAAAAACTCCAGGAAATGCGAGATAGTCCGTGCCGCAAGATGTTGCACAAAGAAAGGGTTCAACACACTTTTAAGTAATCAATATCAGTGTTGAAGCGTGAAGAAAGAGAAGTAAGAGCGAGAAGAGACATATATTTTTTAAATGTATGTGAGCTCTAAATATTTTAACCGCCTCCGTGGCCTAGTTGGCTATACCATAAGTCCCAGATTCGATTCCCAGCGCGTGTTCCTACCGGTACTCGGTTTGGTCAGTGGTAATAAGGCATTTCATTTGTCCGCCTGTCTAGTTTCCTGTCAGTAGGCACACAACAGTCACAAACTTACATAAACATGAAAACCAAAATCAAATTATATCCGCCTTACAAAAACCTAATAAAATACTCTCGAAACATTATATTGAAAGAGCACTTTTAGGGGTTTGAAACAAAATTTATTCTGAAATGATCCCGATGCTAAGGTACGCGTAGAAGAGGTAACGCTGACGAACTCTTCAGAACTCGATGTCGACTTAAAAATAATCTCTCCCTTTCTGATTTACGAGCAAAGTTTTTTCAGACGGATTTATTAACGTCGAGGAAGTAAAATGCCAGACCAACTTTTTATTAACAATGTTTGTTTATGGTGCAGTAGGATTTTGAATTTTTCCCTTAAGTCATGAATAAAGTGTGCCCTTAGTGATGCTAGATTTACTGCTACACTTTACACATACTTTAAATGTAAAAGTTTAAATTTTCTTTCAGTTTTGACAATAAAAGTAGATGATTTATGAGTTTACAGTCTAATTATCAGAATCATTATCGCAGGAAGTCTTTGGATGCAAGCGGCTCGGGACCTGTCAGTACTATGTCCAGCAGTGGACTTCTCCCAGTTGGCGATGAATCATAATCATATAAGCATCATATACATATGAAGAACAGATTTGCATCGTAGGGTTTTGTCATAATCACCGTGCATTGTTTTGCAATTTCCATATCATCAACAAAACTGAATTACCAGATGTACTCGCCGGGAATCAAACTCGCGACCTTCAAGAGCACAAATGCAACGGTGTAGTCACTAGGCTACAGAGGCGGTTAAAACTACCAATTGAAAGTTTACTGCAGACCGGCGCGGAAAAATATACCTTTTTATAAAGTTTCAATTTTTAATTAAAATAAAAGAGAATACTTAAGAATGACGTGGTAATCGCGTCTCCCTAAGTCCCCCTAAATGAGTAGCTCTTGCAAACAATACGCTGTAAAATGAAAACTAGCCGAGTTTGACGTAAATAAATGTTCAAAGTTTTACTAAAGTCGTTTTGAGTTTCGCTGTACTCTGATAGTAACTACTGTAAATCGTTTAAAACGGTTTGAACATACCGTAGTTAGGTATTTTATGTCATTCACTTTGATTTTTAGTGCAATAAATGTTAATTATTAGTATTATAAATGAACGCTCTTTTTAGCCGAATTGGGGGGGGGGGGGGGATATATATGCACTCATATTTTCATTTGATACCAAAGACGATATCCTAACAATCTTACAGAACATATGAAAAATTAAACATACATCCAATGGTTGTTAAAATCATTAACCGACTCTTGCTTTCATATTTTTATCAGGGGTATAATAATTGGCACATTGGCTGCCTCCACCTGAATAGAGTACACTCAAATAGGCTAGGCTCATATTGGTAAAACGTTTATTCAGAACTGTGGCTAATTTTTGAGTTAAATGTATTATAAAAAGCTAGTACATTGTCTTGAATCCCTCAACAGCACTTAGATATGACTTCCTTCGCTCTAAACCGCATTAAAAGTTTCCGTTAAGAGTTAATTGGTAATTAATGTTTAACGCTCTTACCTAAATCACATGGGATGAATACTTAATTTTATTTAAAGTGAGCTCAACTTGGAACTCATCTAACTTGGAACGAGCCTCGTGTCACATTTGGTGTCTTAAGGTTTATGTGGACTCCGTTCCCATGGTATTCTCCGCGTGGTCGAGTTGTACAATGTGGGGACCGGAACCCTCGTTCCGCAAATACAAAAATTGCAGTCTCTATAAGTCACCAGTACTTAGATAGTGAGGATTCCATTTAATTAAAATCATATTCAAGTTTTGCAAGTTCGTTGGAATAATAAACTGGATAACAATTTTGAAAATTTATTGTGCACAGTTCACGGGGTTTAGACGACTGGAATTGCTTCCAAGCAACTACTGGTACCCAAAGAGATTTAAGTATATATAGTAGGTTATTTAAATGTCTTTGCTGGTACCCCATAGCTGACCCATTTTTACACGCTTTATATTAGGTTCACTTCACAATACATTTAAATAACTAACTATGTATCTATCTATGTATGTAAACAAATCTAGCAAGTTAATTTAAAGCTACTTCTAAACGTCGTAGCGATTTGAAACTTAGCAATTATATGTAATTCGAATGACAATACATTAATTTAGCACCATCGAGCTGATCCGACCGGATGGAAAAATTCTACCCTGTGCCCCTCGATTTTTTGTGCAAATAAGAACGCTTGGCTTCTGTTGGAAATCTTGACCATCTAGATTCCAAGCATAGTTTGTTTGACAGTTCTTGGGTCGACGTCGCTGTCACTAGTGTATTTGTCAAACGAGGGAAAAATGACCTACTACAAGTAACATAATTATTGATAAATAATATTTTATTTTCAAACAAACTAGTTAAAAACTAGAACCGCGCGCTTGACAAAACAACGCAGCGACCTAGTGTCACGGGAACATCAAAAAAACCGCTAAGCTCAGCTTACCGTCTCACAATGAAATTTTACTGATTTGATTTTTAATATTCACTGATTTGATGAATTATTGTAAATAACTACAAGAGAAAGAAATTAATAAATGAAAACCGTTTCTAGTTGACGCCTGCAGATCCGTCCTCCATCTCTACAATTTATTATTTGCCCCTTATCCGGGCCCAAAACTGTATACGATATATCTTTCTTGTCAAATATACTAGACGTTTGCACTAATCGCATAGATTAGATATTAATACTGCATACTAATAGCATACATACTGAGGTGACCAACTTTACTATTAGCCAAACAATTATATTTATACTTCATTCAGCGTTCTGTCTGTCCATTAGGATCTAAAAAAATCGTATAGTGTTTGTCAACATTATTAAATTATATGTTTTACAAAAGATTTCATCTTGTAACATAGCAACCAGCCTTAGAAAGATTTAGACAGTTTTCTTGAAATGTCAAGCTTAATTCAGTTTTATTTCTTAACAAAAGTAAATTCCATTCCACTGGGAGAAAATTATACCTAGTTTCAGATAAGCTTGAAAAATATTTTCAGAGTTGAAACGTTGTTGACAAAAGCTAAGTGGCTTAGAGATACGTATTTTCTACTTAATTCTCACAATCAGTATTCTCTGAAATATTTTTTCTGATACCTATATTTTGTCCAAAAAGATAATTTTACATAAATTTCGACCTTTCAGATATCGTTAAAAACAGGGTTTTAAGTCGTGGCGTAGGACCATGGTGCATAACAATTTAAAGCCGATCATAAAACATCCACTCCTGAATTTATAGTTCTCGTCCTTGGTAAGCCACATCTTGCATCCAGCAATTCCCCACGACCTTTACGAGGCCGTCGGTCCATTTAGTAGGGGGACGATATTAACCGAATACGTGAATATACCGCTTTCGTGGCCAAGTGGCTACGCACTTAGACCCACAATCTGAAGGTCCCGGGTTCGATTCTCGGTGAGTGTACCTACTAGTACTCGATTTTGTTAGTGTTAGGGCATTTTGTGTGTCCGCCTGGCTAGCTACCACCATTTTCTTCCGCCAAACAATAGTATTTATTAGCACAGTTGTGTTCCGGTGTGAAAGGCAGCAGATCCAGTGTCTTATTATTATACTCTGTGTACTCGTAAGTACATACGTAGCTTGAGGCTTCTGATGTTCTGATGTTCTTAATAGTAATAAAAGCACTCTTCAGAGTTCGATCGCCATTCGCCTCAATCACCTAATAATTTTATAAAATAAAATCTCACCGAAATTTCTTCGTGTTTTCACAAACCTAGCCAACAAGAGATATATTTTTAACAGCTCAATTTATCTCTAGATATTCGGGAGAACAATACAGACGTGTATATCAGCGCACGAATGAGGATGTAAACGGTCGAATGAAGGAGAGGTAAACAACTCCGCGGGTTATAAAGGCCTTATCTGCGAACAACTAAATAATTTGTTGTTCTTTGACGGGTGTAGTTACGGGGTTTACGAGTTCCTGGAACAGATGGTTACTTTTATTTCTATCTGGATAAGTCCCAATATTATTTGATATATACTCATTGTTAGTTCTAAATCTTAACAGTGATTTCTGTTAAATAATAATATAGAGAATGATGAGCTGTTTGATTCCAGCCTAAGCGCTGTCACAGACCTACCGATTCGGTTCTGATCTACACCACACACCTGTCGGCGGGCTTTCTTAATTTGCGTTCAGTTGAATCTATCAAATTTATCGCTTGCCGGGAGATGTTCTAGTCTACCTATGCTAGTATTGCACAACTGCTGGCCTAGTGAGGCAAAATGTTGGGGTCCGGGTTGTCACCGGCCAGCGTTTGCAATTATGGAGTTTGTATGTAATTTACGCTTCTTTCTGACCGGCCAGCACGTTCTTGCAGCGGTTGCTTGCTGACCGGGCGTTCGTGCCGGTTCCGATGAATAGGTGTGTCACGATCGGTACATTTTGCATTCCAGCCTTCCGATTCTTTTCTGGTTTGGGTAGATCATTTTTAAACTTTAACGTCATTTGAATTTTTTTTGTCTTGCTTAAGAATAGTTCTCACATTTAATCCGAGTCGGGCATTCAAATATTGCGAATTGTTTTTATTTTTTTACAATTTCATCTTTACCAATTTAACTTTACTTACAATGTCAAAAGAAAGAAATGTCAAAATTAGAAATGTCAAAAATAATAAATATAAATAATCAAAAATGTCAGCAATTTTATAAAAGTTATTTTCTTTTAAGCATGTTATTTAATTTAATTTAATGATGTTATGAAAATAATATTTCGTAACTTTTTCTTTTCCATTTTTTGTGTATCCGTGCAGTGACGATTCATCTAAGTCGTCCATTATATGAAATTGTTTCTGTGAGAATCTCACCTGCTTCCGACAGTGGTGTTCAGTAAAGCCCGTTAATCATCAATTAATTTTCATGGGAATATCTTTTGGTGAATACGAACAAAAATTGGAAACCAATAGAAGTCAAATGTATACGTATTGAATACTATTTTTATGTAACAATGTTACACTGTTTTGTTATGCAAATATTTATTTCCGCTCAAAAGTTCCAGTTTAAAATGACACCGATGACAATTATTTTAATGAATGGTATAGAATTGATGTAGTGTATTGTAATTGTAAGTATTGTTGGACAATACAGAAGTTTCCAATTCTATCGTGCTTTTCAAGAAGCCCTGTGTGTCTATTTCCTTTTATAACATTACTTTTTTTACGCAATCCAAGGGTGGCTGCGGTGATCCTATTATAAAGCCATTTACATATTTATTATTGTGTTTTTAAGAATTTATTTTTATAAAGTTATTTATAGTATACGTATGCATCTTTTGTGACCGTTAAGTCCCTAAATCCCCGGAGATAAGGCTAACGTGGCTCGTACTTCAATCCCAGCAGTCCCACTTTCTTTTGTTGTTTGATTCGGTAATGGGGAGAAGGGAACCTAAAAGGTGTGTAATTGACTCTTTTGCAAGGATGCCGCTGATAAGCGAGAATTCTTTTGCCTGTGCGGCTGCCAGTGACACTTGGCAGGCCTATTATCCGATCCGCTCAGAATATGAGGCAAGGAAATGCTTACAGTAGAATATAATACTACAGTGAGTTGAGTTATTTTGGAATTGCGCTGTCTTCAGAAATTTATTCTAATATGGTCCCCGAGTTCTAAAACAAGCTAAGTACGAAACGATATTCTCAATAACTCTGTGGTATTTCAGTGATGAAAGATATCACACCCAGTGCCATAGTTTGTAGCTTCTGTAAGCAGGCTTTAAGTGAATTTCTTCAGAATATCTTCCATAGAGTTCTATGAACCTCAAACAAAGAAAAGAACCATGGGAAATATACCTATATCGTCTGTATACACGCTCACAGCTGGCTTTGAGTACTAAATTAACCGTTTAATTTTATTATAAATAGTATTTTCCAAGTTAAAATATAAAGTATAGTCCATTCGCTTGGACAGTGTCAGTACACTGGAATGGAATATATGGTTATTTTAATTAAAACGAGTGTTAAATAATATACATAATTTATTTAGGATAGTAATTACACATGACTGTGCATAAAATTAAACACAAAACATTTTCTATACACGCAGAAGTCACAAAAAGTCACAAACAAAACTACACCGCAGTGCCTCGATTTAAAATGCTAAATTCACCAGCGGGTGTACGTGCCGGCTTTCTTTGAGCTCGTGTTGGCATCGATTGATAGAGGCGGAGTGTACCAGGGGCACCATATAACAAAGCCGACACTATTTAAGGGAATGGACTTTACTAACGACCGACTTTACTAAGTAGCACATGGTTGCTATAGTTACAAAGTGTTTGGAGCAACTAGCGGAGTAAACGAAACCGCAAGGCTTCCAATCTACGAGTATCTGGTCTGGGACTGACATGTGACGAGAGTCCAGTGCTTTATGTACACACCCAATACACACCACACTCTTATGTACATCATTTCTTATGTTTACGTAACACAAGATCTCTAGAAAATATCCAAGCAAAACGTATTAGCAAGATTTCGTTTGTCTTTATGTTTGTAGCTTTTTACGAATATGTTGCAGAGATATATTCAGTCAAATTCTCTATTGTGTCAAAGTAATGAACTTACTCAAAAATAAGACTTGGCTTTGGCCTTATTGAATCGAAAAGTTGAAATTAAATAAAATAAGACTTGGCTTCGGCCTTATTGGACTGAAATGAGAAAGTAACATGAAATAAGACTAGCATAATTTGAAAATAATAATAATAAATTCTTTATTTCAGATATACATCCATCCATACAGTAAAAATAAAATAAAATATAAAATAATATTAAAAAAGACAAGGCAGTATGGTGCTTGATCTTTGCCTGCCAGTCATATGGCGAATTTAAACATCATCAAACACTGTAGAAATGTTACATTAGCTCGATGGAATACAGTAGTGCTGTGTATAGTTTGGCACTAGGTACATGGAACGAGTTACTACGTTGTGTTAAAAATATAGGTTCTCGAGTGGCGACCAAGTATCGGAAAACGTCTACCAGGCCGTCCCCCTACTAGATGGACCGACGACCTGATTAGAGTCGCTGGATGCAGCGGCTCGGGAGCGGTCGATGTGTCGTACCATGAATGAGGCCTATGTCCAGCAGTGGACGTTTCCCGGCTGATGATGATGATGATGACATGCCAATACTAAAGTGGAGACATATTTTTGTACTCCAGTGTAATGTACAGCAGGTTACCTACATGGTTGCGATCTCCGCGTCTGAGTATACAAGCTGGTGGTACGAGTATCTCTGATTTTAATGAAGAACACGTACTATTGACATTGGAAGTTTAAAGATAGACTTCAATGGGTATGGGGCGTAGTAAGTGGGACCATCGATAGAAAGTTTGTAGAAAGATAATAGTCTTTCCAGCAGAATCCCTGTCGCCGCCTGGTCTGCGCAGCGTTGTATGCTGTGACCTTCCGTTTGTATTGATCATTAAGAGGGAACAGCAGGTAAAAAATTTCATACAAAAAGGCATAGCTATTTGCTACCCCTAAACCTCCACCATTTGTGACGATTTTTGGACACATGCAAGATCTTACCGAAAACTAAGTCCGTTGGTTTTGCTTTTTTCAATATTTTGTCTACAATTAGAATTATGGGCACCTCAAAACTCAAAATTTCAGAAAAAATTTCTTTCAAGTTATGGTACTCATTATTTAGAGTAAACGTAACATTTTCAGAAAAAGCAAAACCAACGGACCTAGATTATTCTTTTATAAAGAGAATAAGATCATAATGATTGAATTTGGCTAACGTTTCGTTGAGAAAACAGCTATATCCCAAACCCTTAATTTCACGGCAAAACTAGGCAAATACCAAAAAAAGCTTCAACTGTCCTTCTCGCACAGTTCGGTTCGGGAGGCAGGGGACACTATATCACAACTATATACTGTGTATTATATGTATAATAATAAAGTCAGCATGCATTAGTGATGTCAATAAGCTTTATCGATTTTTTCGACTAATTGTGGTGGGAAAAATATATCGATAGTTACCTCTTTATCGACCTATAATGGTTTTACCTGTTAGTTTTAATGTTTAGATTGATCTAAATAAACAAATATAAAGACAAATAATTCTAAGGAAATTTATATTATCTCAGAACAGAATATTTTTCCTTGAAATTCTTAGAGTTGTTGCGGTAAACACTAAAAATTAAAATGATTTCAAGTTTTGTTACGTTTGAATAATAAAATATGATTTATGAATAAGTGACTTATTTTTCAAATATTTTTTAAAATGCTAAAGTTCGAGTCGGACTCGCATACAAAGGGTTCCGTACCACTGTAAAATATCTAAACAGAAAAAACACCGAAAAAACATAACATTTATTGCATGGACATACGTTTATTTTTAACTTTTTTATTATTATTTGTTATTTATTATTATTGAAAGTTTTGAGAGAGAACGAGAAGTTCAATTCAATTCAATTCAAATAAACTTTATTGCACACACACACAAAATAAAAAAACAGAAAAGAAAAGAGAAGAACATAAAAGGTACAATGAAGGCGGCCTTGCAACCTTGGGGCAGAAGAATCGTGTGATTAAGAAGGGGTAAGTAGGTGGTGGTGCTAAATATATATTAATTAATAAATAAATAATAATATATAATATATATATATATATATATATATATATATACACACACAATACATACACGATTATGAATAATGATATGATAATTAATAAACAAACAGAAATCAAAGGAGAAGAAGGGAAGAGGAAGGAAGGAAAGAAGAAAAAGGCAGCTAAGAAACGATCTGCTCAAGGAAATATGTTTTTAGGTTAGATTTGAAGAAGAAGAAGAAGTTATATGGACAGCTGTACAAATCGCTACGGAGACTATATGACCCGACACTTTATTGAAGATATCCCGGAGATCAGCAAGCAAGAGCTTGAAATGGCTCTCCAACAACTCTAAAACCGGTCAAGTGCAAGTCGGACTCGTGCACCGAGGATTCCGTACAGAATATGAATTAATGACATACTGAAAATCATAAATAATAGGTACGGTAATATGCACCCAACAATGCTCTATCGAAAATGAAATTCTAAGCCAAATTACATACTACGAAGCTAAGTTTGTAAACATTAAAAAATCAATTTTACTGTGTTACGATTAAAAAATTCCGATTTATTCCTATGGTTGTGCTGTAAAACCTTTCTTCTTGCCAAATTTCAAGACATTAGGTCAACGGGAAATACCCTATAGATTTTGGTTCCATTGCATTTTGTACGGAAATGGTCTAAAATACAGCTATATCTTTTTATTGCGTTGACCTATAAGTTTCATTATTTGACAGATCTAAGGGACAGCAGACTTGAGTATTCGATATCACAGTGATCCTATAAGAATTCTTTTTTTCCTTTTGAGGTACTTAAAATATAATAGTATGTAGTATGTAGTAGTAATATGAAGTATGACAGTAGGAAATACGATAGATTTCGACGATATTATTATTCATGTCGACAAATAAAAACTTGAAATATTTTTTCCCAGTTATACATCTCATACACTTAAGACGGGATTTTTTAACAGGACTGCCCAGTTTTCATATATGTTAGTCTATACCAGCTTCTAAAGAAATGTGCCAAATTTCTAAAGTGTATGTTTGTTTGTCCTCGCATAATATATCCGGAACTACAAGTTCGATTTAAATAATCCCTTTTTTGTTTACCTAGGTATTGTAAAACTTAGGTAAGACTGCAAGTTTCATCAAAATCGGTTCAGTAGTTTTTGAGACTGGGAATGTTAAGTGTGTATTTGTTAAATGTTTGTTACCTCAGAGCTTTTCACTGGGTGAACCGATTTGGATGATTCTTTCTTATTTGAAAGCTGATGCTTTCCATGTGGTCCCATTTCAATTTGGTCCGGTTCTTAGAATGGAATCCATGAGAAAACAATATACATCTTAAATTTTCCTTAATAAAAGTAGACTTTTAGGGCAGTTGAAGTCGGTTTCTAGTTCTTTTTGAACGCTTTAACCTGTTAGTCCTTAGACTCTAGCACTCTAGGTACTAAAACACCTCTAGGTCACCTAAACTATCGTTGGAAGACGAACGTTCGGATATGGTGAAACTAAAAGGTTTCTTTGTTGACTGTAGAACCCTAAAATGGCAACGCCATAATTTATATTGTATTTATATGTGATAGGTACTTACTAGTCAATTATATCAAATACAACCACAGTATGTCGAGACTAAACCAATATGCGAACAATAATTTCTCAAAACGTAAAAAAAGGGTTGACGCACGCTCACGTCAAGTTTATTATAATTTTGAAAAATACACTCTAGCCAAGGCGGAGGGGTAGCGACTATGCACGGCGCGCAGGGGCCACTTTGGGATGTTATGCAGCGTTTTTTGTGTAAGTGAAAGTATGTGAAAGGCTGTATGTGTGCGTACCGAATCGCGACAGCAATAACATATTCAAATACCTACTATGCTACGGAGAGTTTGCTTCAGTAGCGTCTTAAATGTTTTTGCCCCACATTTCTTGACTGTTCTTGATATGAGCCCTATGTCTCTTGCGAGTGAGAGTCGCCCCTCATAACAGTACTTATGTAAAATCCAGCTGTGATCAATCGCTATGCAAAGCGTAGTGATTATGGCAAAAAACCTCATGTAATGTCGCGATTTATGAGGTAGGTTTATGAGTCATGACCCAGAGTAGACTTACGCGTCCGCTTGTTGTGAAATTGAGCGCGTTTTAAAACATAAACGAAATGGTATTTGGATTTGCAATAAACTTTCTCAAACACGTGTTTTTCTTCAAATAAATCGAATGTGTCCTCTTTGATATCACTGATTAGGTTTTTTCCGTTCGAACGCAAACATGTGTTCCAGTTTAGATGAATAATGCAAACATTTGTTCCTACGACAAAAAAATACAGAACAAAAAAGTTAACACAATATACCTCGTTTGTGATTGTAACATCGGCAAATATGAACGCTTGTGAAGGCTGTAGGGCAAGAAGTCTGAACATGGAAGGTATAACTTCTATAGATAAAGGCTTTGGCTAACAGAAATGTGAAGACTGCGAGGAGTGTCCTCAATAACCACAGAATCTCACACATATTTGGTATATACTATGTCTAGACAGAAATTATATTCACCATTTCTATGAAGTGCCAGGTCTGTGCCAATAGCATCCAATAAATCAAGTAGATTCATGAGATACGATTCACTAAGGACAAAAAGCATTACACTTTCACAGTTCAAAGATTTATTCGCTTACAATACTCTAGTTTTCTAGGCAACAAGGCTCAATATCGAATGACGTCAGCAAATACCCCATTATCCGTGATGTATAAAGGACGTTTATCCTTAGAAAATTACACCTTTGCTCGGTGCAGCGAATTTTAGGGGGCACGGCAGGTTTGAAGGAAGATAATTTGACATATTTCTATAGTAATGCAGAGTTTTACTCATATGGTCATATAGGCAGACAACTCAGGAAAAACTATGTTGATATTTTGCGTTTCAAGTATTACCGTGGACGTCAGAGTCTACAAACGACGGTCAACTTTGTACCATTGTATATTTTAAGTACTAAGGTTTAGGTCAATTATCTTTTTGGTATTTAAAATGTGATATTTCCTCGAGATTTCGTTGAATTTGAGGTAATTATTTTAGGGCAGATGAGTGAAAAATGCGAATGAAAAAATGTTTATTGCATCATCTACTAAAATTAATATACAGGTTTTGGGTTACTCCTTTTAAGCTAAACATAGCTTGTATTAGGAGACCCCGCTCTCCTATAATGAATACAGCTTATTTTTGTGCAGATAATACCTAGGTCTAAGAATTTATGTTAATTTAGTTACTTTGTGTGTGTGTGTGTGTGTGTGTGTGTGCGTGCGTGCGTGCGTGCGTGCGTGCGTGCGTGCGTGCGTGCGTGCGTGCGTGCGTGCGTGCGTGCGTGCGTGCGTGCGTGCGTGCGTGCGTGCGTGCGTGCGTGCGTGCGTGCGTGCGTGCGTGCGTGCGTGCGTGCGTGCGTGCGTGCGTGCGTGCGTGCGTGCGTGCGTGCGTGCGTGCGTGCGTGCGTGTGTGTGTGTGTGTGTGTATTCTTAATTTTGATCCTGATATTTTGTTAAGCTGAGTGTGGTACCTAAACGTGATAGAATTAAGTATCTATTAATTATCAACAGTGCTTTATTTGATACCTATATTTCTGGGTCGTAGGTTCAGTTTGAAATTGTTTTAGGAGTTTTACCCCTAAAAAGGTTATATACAGATTATTAACATTTAGATTATCTTAAAATTTCTTTCCGTGTTGAAAAACATAATTCTTAATGTTTATTAAAAGTGATATCATGTGTGAATAATTTATATGTGATTAATTCATCTAAGCATTATATATTATGCTAAACTAACAATGATATCATTCTGTCTATATTTGTAGAAATCCATAGGCAACTTACTTCTTATGTATCATGTTTATTATAGCCACAAAAGTTACACAGTATTCGATGTCATTGTAAATAATTAAAGACATACTATGTAATTCTAGCTTACTGCTAACGACCGAAACCTAGGCCCTAATTTATTTATCAATGTCATTTATATGAAGAACGTACAACCGATGTGGGGTAAGAGTTTTAGAGTGGCCGGTGCGTCCCCTTACTAGATAAGGTGTGAGATTTATATATCTGTTTAATATATAGTTATTTTTTATTATAGGCTACAAGACTCATAGTATTATGAGTGTTGTATGAAATCTTCAAATACAATATTACACTTCATAAATAAATATATTTTACTACATCCGCTTGCCTAGCGTAATGGTTATTATTATTATAATAAATAGTGACATAAGCTACTTTTTAAATACCCAAACATTTGTGTTAAGTGGCCTCGCTCTTGTACATTTAGTTTCTTAATACGATTTGTATCCAACAGTAGGATGCATGTCATCAGAGCTCTATTGTGAATCCTCTAGCGGTGTCCACTCAGCATATATAATACTGATAGAGTACACCATAATTTAAGCCCAACGGATTGGTATATACGCATTAGGTCCCAAAATTACTACTCACGCATAATGAGTACATCCCATCACATACACCTATCTCTCTGGTTTTTTTGTGGTCGGCTTTCCTCGTCATCTTTCGCTAGACTCGTCTGTATTGAGGAATCCGGTCACTTAGGGCCACTTGCCATCAACGGCCACGTCCCCATGAACTGAGTCGTTGATGACAGATGACAGACTGCCAACAGATACATCGTTGAATATATGACTGAAATACGACATCGCATACTGACTTAGTAGACGAACATAGGATTTGACTAACATAAAATATGACGAACATAGAATTTGACAAAAAAAAGGATTGGACGAAACAAGTGTTTGAAGAAGGAACGTCTCCGATTTCCTTTTAAATAATTAATAAGGGGTTTTATTACAGCGATTATTAGAACTGTGGTCTTTGAGAATAATTTAATAGATAGAGCAATGCTTGCTTCAAGCAATGAATACATGAAGACTCCCTGATTTCAAGAAAGTAATGTAGAATTATTTTACTCAGTTACGTGATTATTTTTGTAGTCAGTGGGAAACTTCTAGACAGAATTAATTTTGGGAGATATACAGTGGCACATTTAGACTGAAATACTAGAGGGTATGAAATATGAAAACTGAGTTTGTGCCGTAAGTCCTAGCTGGACCGAAAACCATTTCCGAAAAGTATTTGTAGTTTTATAGTCGGCATTAATATATTTTGGACATAAGATATGGATATATCTTATTACGTTTTTTATTGTATGTACTTAATTATCCTTGGTTCTTAGCACTAGTTTACATGTGTGAAATTTTAACGAGACACATTATTTTGTTAGGGTTTTGTTTATCTGAAATTCTAATAAGTGAGATAGGCGTTCAAAATTCGGATGTTTGAACAAATTCTTGGTCAAATACAATTACTGTTGTGTTTTATATCCAATGACAATACCACACAATGAATTTTGCATGAAATCTATTATTAACAAAACAGTTGTATGGATTCACTGTATGTTTGTTGACTTCTTACGATTAAACATACCAGACGATCGTGCTGAAATTTGGCACACGCAAAGGCTACTGAATGGAAAGGGACTTAGAATATTTTTAATACCGATAAAATGGTCCCACTGGACAATTTCTGAAGTCCATGCAAATATCGCATCTAAAAGTACAAGTAAAATAAAATCTTTTAACAAGTAGATGAAAAGTAAAGTAAAAAAAAATGACTCCATAATAGTATGTACCTTTTTATGATTTTGATATACACAGTGTCACTCTCAATATGAATGTAGCGACACCTCTCAAGCTAAAATCCAACGAGCCGTTCAGGCCGCAGCGCGTGCAAAACAATTACGAGTATACATACAGACATACTATCCAAAAACATAACTCTCCTTCTGTCGCAGTCGGGGAAAAAGTTTTATGTAATGAGACTCAAGACTTTGTCTCATTTGTATAAAAATATTCCACAACAATTGAAATTTAAATAAAATGTATTTGAGTCACAAGGCCCACCCAAGGCCCGATCTTTTACGTCACGAAAAATCGTGTTGTCCTTGTAGTCTAAATATATCGAGCCTTACGTTATTTCCGTGCGTGGGAGTGCAGTGGGTAGTCTCTTGCCAAAGAGGGTATGAGATATTGATTTTCCTCACTTGGTTACTTACCAGTATTTCATCATCATCGGCTGGGAAACGTCCACTGCTGGACATAGGCCTCCTTCATGGTATGTCACATCGACCAGTCCCGAGTTACCTGAATCAGAAACCAGATCTTCAGTCTAACTAGCAGGGGGACGGCTCGGTAGACATTTTCCGATACATGGTCGCCACTCGAGAACCTTTACTCCCCACCGGTTATCGGTTCTTCGAGCGATGTGGCCTGCCCATTGCCACTTCAGCTCACTGACTCGTCGACGGATTTCCTCATTCCAGATTTTATCACAAAGAGAAATTCCGAGCATAGCTCGTTCCATTGCTCGCTGAGTGACTATGAGCTCGTTTGTTCGGCTCATAATAAAAGACCACGTATATACGAACATGAAAAAGAAATCAACGTAAAATAAAACCGTCCAAGTGTGAGTCAGACTCACGCACGATGACTTCCGTACCATTATCTATAAAAACGGCAAAAAATCACTTAAATATTTATTTTATACAGATTTTTAGTATTTGTTGTTATAACAGAAATACATCTGTACAACCTGTGAAAATTTCAACTGTCTAACTGTCACGGTTCTTCAGATACATCCTGGTGACAGACGAACAGACGGACGGACGGACAGCGGAGTCTTAGTAATAGAGTCCCGTTTTTACCTTTTGGTTACGGAACCCTAATAATGTTGAAAATGATAACCGCTGAATTTATTTGAAGAAGAATAAACTGACATTTCTTGACGAAATACTTAAAATCGCAACCCTGCATGAAATTCTGTACTAAGCCCCATCACAATGTTGGGATAGCACTGAAACTTCAACTAGCTTTAGTTTCAGTAGTTCAGATACAACGATTGCGATTGCCCAGATTAAGGCAAAGGTCGGGCAATGCTAATGCTGTTCTAATTTCAGGCTTTATTTCTGATTTCAGGGACTTAAATGCTAAATTACAAACATTTACAAATACTTTAATGACTTAATTACTGTTTAAGGGCAAGTTGAAAGCCTTTTTATATTTGGTGATTATTTTATCGGCATCGCTTTATTTATTCAAGAATTAAAGGTTCAAGGGCACGAAGTAATGGATTCGATTATAATCTGTTTCGTAAGAAAATGGGTTGGATGTAATTTTATTTATTTATGACGTATGATGAGTTTGCATTTGAACTTCATCATTCTAAAAAGCCGAAGGTCTCAGGATCGATTCCCAGGGGATTACCTATCGGAACTCGTTTCGATTGGTAGTAGGGATTTTTTATACACACTTGGCTAGGTACCACCCAATCACCATGGTACCAAAGTCTGTCATCAGACAGGTGTACCGTAGTGTTAATAGCACTTTTGTGTTCCGGTATGAGTGTAGCAAAGCCAGCTCTCATCTTGAGACTTCTGGGTCCAACTGCTCTATCGAAGTACAAACTCATTACCCTTATAAGTAATAATAAAAAGCATTTCGAAAAATGTTATATCTATAGGGGTATTTAGGATCTAAAAACTGTTGTGACATATTCATTTAGTCGAATTATAAATTTTTAGATATCTTCAATATTCGTACTTTTAACCCTTGAGACTTTATTTATTATTATATATCGTCTCATCTAACAATACCTGTGTCTTTTCATGCCAACAATTATTTTAAACCCTTTTATAAAACTTGGATTGTCTGTAATTTCAACATGTAAAGCGAAAAAGAAAATGTAGTAGTACCTTTGTTGTAATTTATAGGTATATCTTTATTCTGGACCTGAACCTTTTTTAACGCATGACTTTGAAAAAATAAATTCATTTGCTGTTCAAACACTTCATTTGTTTTCAGTGGTCTATGACTGCAAAATTACCCGAATGAAAAATTCGAACCGGTACAAAATCAAAGTGTTGCCACTATCAGACATTAAATATCTTATACAGAATATAAATTTTTAAGGTTATGTAGTCGTATGTTACGCGTTTTTTTTATGAAGGAGATTCTTTGCCATGCATTTTTAACCTCCTGGAGAGCACTCATGGGGTTGCCGCAATGGAAAAGGGTCACCCGATTTACTGGCCTTAACATGACGAAGAATGTGAAATTTCTTTACGCATGAATCACTAAATATGGCAGTCTATTGTGGTCTATGGCTTACTGACTAATAATTAATTTTGTTTTTTTACTTTTTAAGTATGTATCACATATATTTAAGTTTTATTTGTCTTTGTTTTATTTGTAGTTTGTTATGTAATTTGAGTACAATGAATAAAATCACCCGGAGAATAAAATGATTGACAACAATCTATAGTCAAAGATCAGTATTTGAAATATATTCTTAAAATATAGTTTAATATTATTTCTTTGTTATTCCTGTTCGTGGACATACAATAATCATAACTAATAATAAAAATCCTTTAATTTATTTTTCCATTGTAACACGGACAAGGAGTTTGAGCGTCTCTTTATGGATAAAACAAATTTTTGACGTGACAATTGTTCGAAAGGGACAGAGAGGAGACAAACTAAGTCTTACTCAGACCTTTTTAAAAAAAGAAATGTTTGGCAGTCAGCTCTCCTGATATATGTATATTGTATATATTATATGCAACCTCCTTGAACACGGTACACTGGGTGATAACTAAATCAAGTGGCCAGTATAAAATTAATTATTGGAATCTAGAGAGTCACTGACGTAGTGATTTTATGCTCCTAGGTTTCCGAAGGCGTATTCTTATACGTATTGATCTACAAGCATCAACAGTGTTATCCAAATTACGCGCAGCTATTTTAAGGAGCAATCAATATTAACAGAATACGTTGTTAGATTAGTTCTATCAGCGGTCTATGTTATATATTTATATTTATCATCAACTTACCAGTTCTTAATTCAAAATACCTCGTTGTACATGTTTTTAAGATTAAGGAACCGGAAACTTTCCCAAGCACGCTACTTGTAGCATTATGAATTTTATAGCACAATATTACAAGCTATTTTCGTTCGCATACGAATTCCTGAAAGTGCTTGTTCAGTAGTTTTATTTCGTCAGTGGAATTCTATAAAAATATTTGGAGTGCCGTGATGGCAGCTATTACGCTTTACGGCTGCTAAGATATTGTTTCCTTGATGGCAGTTGCGTGCTCCTTCAGGATTTATTAATTCAAAGCCCGGCTGATAAGTTTGCGTGGTCTTATCAGGGTTGTAGCTACGATGTGATAATCAGCGTGGCTGGCTAGCAGCTGTTTAAGCAACTACTAGGTGTATCTTTGAAGTTTTTTGAATGAAAGACTGTTCTTTTTTAAATTTAAATATGTTTAATAACTTGTATATATAACTTCTACGAGTATATCATTTTTACTCGAATGTTGCCAAAGACAATGGCAGTCAAAATTTTGTATCCCTTATCTAGCTTGTCATATTAACGTTACCTCAATACACTGCATAGGAACAAGTAAGAGGGAATGTTATGTTTGCTACATACTTATCGTCTATTAATCAAAGGTAACAATAAATAAAACCATTTTCTTGGTTTTTTAAAATAAAACTATTAACAGTAGAAAAGTAAAAAAACAAAACAAAAAAACAATTGCTTAAAGTAGACAAATGTGGGGCGCCATATTGCATTTAAAGTGACGTCACATAAACAATTTAATCAATCAAGTACAGAGGTGAATAATCTTATTAAGGTCTTCTACTACACTTCGATCACATTACGTGACCCTATTTTAGCCCAACTTCTACGTGAGAAACGTAGAAGTTGGGCTAAAATTAACAAATCCCTGATTTTATCTGTTGCCCCAATATAATAAATAAAATAAATACGTATTGCTAAACTTCCCCCTACTGGATTACCGTGGTTACTCCGCATTACTTCTCAGGGTCACTTGACTTGACTACTTGAGATATCCGGAACTGTTTCTGGTGGAGAAAGTTTCAGAACACCCTGTATACTTTCATGATTCCGATCACGGCTTCGCAGGCTCCGTATAAATCTCTTAGAGCGTCCTCGATCGTGGATCGACTCATCACGACTTGTTATGATGCATATCGTATCGGTATCGCTATATTTATGCTTCCGATAATGACAGGATGATGTGACTCGTTCCAGGAAACTGGGATGGCGGTGGAATAGTGGCGCACTGGTAAGTGATTTATTTTATTATATTTCTGGATAAAGAAAATATCAGCTGCATTAGTTGCCTGCCTGATTTACAAATAATGTTAAAAATATTTAAAAAACTGGTCAAGTGCGAGTCTGACTCACGCACGAAGAATATGGATATGGATATCCGTACAGAATATGGATATTCAACATACGGAGAACCAATCTAAAGAATGCGCCACGATTTTCGTTATTAATTTAGCTTACAGTAGCAGTAGTAGACGAGTACGACACTAGATGGCGCTAATTGTATGTTACACCGCACGTCTAAAATACGTTGTTTTATGGGAGCCCCCTTAAATATTTATTTTATTCTGGTTTTTAGTAAGAAATACTATCTCTGTGAAAATTTCAACTCTTTAACTATCAAGGTTAATGAGATACAGCCTGGTGACAGACGGACGGACGGACAGCGAAGTTTCAGTAATAGGGTCCCGTTTTTACCCTTTGGGTACGGAACTAAAAACTGAAACAATAAGAACTTCCTTGTCGTAGGGCTAACACAAAAACATCTACACCCACACAAACTCACAAACACACCCTTAAAATTCGCACTCACACTCACCCTACTTATTAACGCCAAAATGTTTAATTTTTTATTAGTTACACTACCTATAGTTCGGCCACCGAGAGAATGCGTTCCTGACAGGTGACAGTTAGAAGTAACTAGTGATGGCCAAAAAATAACGGTGATTCGATTAACGTCTACCGGGCCATGTTCTGTTATACCACTAATTGACATGTTACACGATAATTTTATAAAATGATCATCTTTCTTTTTGAAATATTAGATTTGTTTTTGCAATAAAATAAATGTGAGATTTTAATTAATTAAACCAGTTAATTTAAGATGATGAAATGATTTAAAAGTGTTTGAAATGAAATTTCGCCATTTTTCTTTATTGTACATTTCGTTACTATGATTGTATTAGGAAGCGAAAATGAATTATTTTAAACAGTATAATAACGTTGTATAGTTACCGTTATAGTATTTGCAACTGACTGTTATTTTTGGCCCATCACTACAAAAATAAAAAGTAGACGTGACCTTGTAACAGCGCAGTATTGGTTTAGAAAAATATTGTTTTCTAATTTATTTTACACTAATATTTAGTACAAAACTATATTATCGTCTGTCTTTTGCCACAATAATATTGTTTTAAAGCTGATTATTAGTTAGCAGCGTAAATAAACAACAAACATATTTTTGTCGTAAATTGAACGTCATTTCAATGTTACGTCGTCAGTTAGATCTCGACCCTTCAGGAACGCATTCTCTCAGTGGCCAAACTATAATATAATATTGTACAAAGCAAAAACAATGCCATGGAGTGAGAGAGAGAGATCATCTACATCTATCGCACAGGGCTGACAATGATTTATTAAAAATTATTTACACTATGGAGCCTAACCGGACTTCTAAAATTGTGTAGTCATGGTCTAATCAAGTCAAAAAAGTGCAATATACTCTATATGGAATGGGATGTCTTCATTATGGATTACGATGAATTTATGTTAATGTCCTTTGAAATAAATATTTTCACAGCGTCAAGTAAGGAGCCACTTTAATAGTACGAGTGTAAGGTCACAAGGAGACGATGGACGCACGCGGCCGATGGTCATTGTGCCGCACCATGGGTGGCGTATATCTGCTGTGGACATTTTCCTTGTAAATATGATGAAATATTTATTACATTATGTAAACAAGCTTCCCATGTTCTTAAGAGATAAAATAACTTGGTGAGATAAATATTCCGACTGTAATTTTCTTTATCAGCTACATAAATCCACTGTAGAACATCGGCGTCGCCATGCTTGGCAGGCGGATTAGTGATCGCAGGTAGATATTGTTGTTTACAAAGAGTGCCACCTATTTCCCAGTGTCCCTTTGTCGCCTTTTACGACACCCACGGAATAATACGGGGTGGTTGGGGTGGTCCTTTCCTAAAGCCGAGACCATACGGGCTGCTACACGAACTGTAATATCTAAGGTGAAATGTGTTTTATAGCTAGCTACAAAAATTGTATCACAAGTAACATAATAAAACAAAGTCTGACATCTGTAAATTTAAAAATCAGTACTTTGTAAGAACCGAGTTGAATCTCTAACTAAACTTGTAATTGCTACCTTTGCAATGTAAATGTTGTGCACCTGTTGTTCACAGCCTGTTGCCTACGGATCATGGCGGACCACGGCAGAATGTAAACAAGTCTATAACTTCGGAATAACAAGATTTGTCTTATTCCAACTCAAACAAGGTCAAAACGAAGGTAACTCTGCTTGCCCTTAGGGCCCATCGGCCTTCGACGGCGCGGCGCGACGTCTTTAGAAATACCTGAGAACTAGACTTTGTAATTTAGGCATCAAATATTTAGTTAGAGATCACAGGAATAGAAAAATGAGTACAGTTTGTTTTTAGTTGTATAATTACCACCGAATAAAATGTTAAAGAAATCTCAGAAAAACGTTCAGATAACCGTAGCTTTTTTGTAGTTAGGATAATTTCGATTTATTTATTCCGCATAACAGTTTTATAAATATATTTACTCGTAATATCTAGGAGCAGTGTGATACCCCCTCATCATCATCAGCAGCCGGGAAACGTTCACTGCTGTAGGGGAACCTCCCGGTATATAGTTACCACTCAGGAACTGTGATGTGGCTTGCCTATTGCCAACAGCTCACTGACTCGTCGAGCTATGTCGGTAACCATTTTCTACGGATTTCCTTATTCCAGATTATCATATAGAGAAATTCCTAGCACAGCTCGCTTCATAGCTTGCAAAGTGGCAATTGTGGCTTGAAATTTTCTTTACAGTCAAGGTCATTTTTACTGATATATAGAAACTTGTGATTGAACCTACTTTTGACATATATCATCTAAATAAAAATATAATATATAAAAAAATACTAGGTTTAATTTAGACGTACACGTAAGTACAAAAATATGTATCAACTTTTGTACCATGTCACATTCGCCCTTGCTTGTCCCTATGTTGTGTATTTGAGGAAATATCAGTAAAAGTTTAAAGTGACATGGTTGGTTCAAAAAAGGATACACACCTTTGTACTCGAGTGTACAGTCCAGAGACTGCATTCTGCATTACGGTCTCGTATTGTACACGAAGGAGACTATGATATAACTATGAAGCTCACGTACCTCCCCGGGGACGCTTCAGGTGTCAGCAAACGCCTCGTTGCACGCTCTACGTAATACATTTATATTTTACTGAAACCAGCTTTGTTTGTTTTTCAAGTTTAAGGAGAGCGCGGTATAGACACAAGTAAATGCGTTCAAAAAGAACTGGAAACCGACTTCAATTGCCCTAAAAGTCTACTTTTACTAAGGCAAATTTAAGATTTATATAGTTTTCTCATGGATGCCATTGTCAGAACTGTACCAAATTGAAATGGAACCACACGAGCACCACCTTTCAAATAAAAAAAGAATCATCCAAATCTGTTCACCCAGTCAACAGTTCTGAGGTAACAAACATAATTTTTTAAACATACACGTCGAATTGATAACCTCCTCTTTTTGAAGTCGGTTAAAAACGGGTTGGAACGGAAATGGTTTTTGATTTATACGAAAACAAACTTAGTGTCGTCGCTATCCTCTCTCACTCTATAGCATTACTAAATGCCATAAAATGAAAATTTTGATGGCAATTAGTGTTTGTTGGTCCTACTCGTAAACAACACATTTACATAAATTTCTTTAATTAACTGTGTATTTCTTCTTTCTTTCTTCTAAATAATTGAGCACGCAATGTATTATTTACATCTTAAGTTATTGACGGTACTTTATACACGTCATATTATTCAGTTCACGTCTTATATACAGTTCAATTTTCAATTTGGACGCAATCATTGCTGCTCTGTTGTACTTTAAAAAGTATTGCTTTCACATATTATTTGTACCAAATTTGTACGGTCGTAAATGTAGTGTATGTAAAGTGGGTAACCACGAAACAACAAGTATATTATATATTTATATGTGGGTATCTGTTAATAAACCAGTTGTGCCGCTGACTCTCGACTTGTCACTGCTTTGTGCGTTTATCTTCAAGTAATAATCCTAAAATCTTACTGTAAACTATATCTGGATAAATTATACACCCGTATGAAATATACACGCTGACGCTGTATATGATTGGTGATATGATTATGTAATTACATCTCTTACCAATCAACGTAGATATTGTAGACGATGATCAAGGGTTCCCCAGGGAATATATAGCTGTTCACCTGTACATAGTCTGTATAGCTATCATCAATATATTTATACGATCATCAACCCAGTCATGGGTCTTGATAACTATGTACATTGCTATTTGTTTTGTATTTATGCTTTCTCTTTAGTGCTGTGCAAGATATTTTTTCCGGATCTTTTATTTGATAGAGCTTTTTCTTATTAACTAAGAAATAAAATTTTACGAGGAACTATAAAGACAGACGGTAATGTAAGGTATAATTTAATATCGTCAGTAACGATTCACCGGTGTCTCATGTTATATGGATTTTTTATCGCGTTAAAAATGAAAACCTCTAGTAGAGATACCTATGATAATCAAGACGTTATTGCCATAAGAAAATGATCTACTCGTAGAGATCGCCTCAAACTTCTTGTCTCAAACTTCACTTTTTACAAATCGGCACATTTTATCATATCAGGTATTTCACTGTTGTTACAAGCACACAAATAACAAAAGCAAAACAGCCTTCAGGATTCTCATCAGGAACACATCGGAGTGATTGAAAACACGTTGGCAGTATAATTTATCGGCCTGCCTAAGTGCTCCTTGGGATTTTGGGACTAAATAGGTCAAGGGATCTCTGCGATCTTTCACGTTAACTTGGAGCCTTCCGACGCAGTATGTAGGCGTAGGCCCCTCTGTTCCGGTATGTTTTTATAGCTAAGGTTTAATCTAGAATAAAGCTACGGCTCACTCCATCTGAATACCTGGATTAAACTAACTTTGTGGCTTACGGAGAGCTCCCATGGGATTCTGTAATTTCTCACCTGGCTGCATTAACGTGTATGAGAATTTTCCAGACGTATCATCACAACGAAAAGGTAATGTTTAGGTATTATCTAGAGTAGGCTGTATTAAGTATTCATAGTTTATAGGTTTCGTTGTACAGAATTAATGAAGATGAAATGATAACAAATTCAAGTTATAAAAGAAGGAATCAATGTTATTTAAAGATAGTTATTTACTTAGTTTATATTATTTGTACAAAGAACTGTATATTTTAGGTTAATTTAACAAAGATTAGAAAATTATTGCCATGTGGTCTCGGCTTTAGAATAAGACCAACACATGCCATCCCGTGGATGTCGTAGAAGTTAAGTTAAAAGCGACTAAGGGAAAACTATTCAGTAGATGTACAGCAGCATCTCGCTATGTAACAACAACATTTTACTGCGATCAACAATCTGTTGCCCAAGCGTGGTGATTATGGCAAATCCCCTCATAGGAAGTACAATGTGTCGATCTATGGGGAGGCTTTTTTCTAACAATGAACACATGCAGCCGCTTATGATAGCATAATTTATCGTATTGTTTTAATCTTAACTTATTTAAGTTACAATAAAAATCATAGACTTTTGTTTAAGAGGCTATGTTGGTTAGACCACGTGGCCGCGTTCAAATTTGGATTGTTTTGTAGCTGACCCTATCCGAGCCCTATCCTACCCGAGCGCGTACGCGAAGTTATCCACCCGTTATTTGGATGTTTCGTAGTCCAGGGATCATTTGAAGGATACAGTTTATTATGTAACAATTTTTTTAATACAGTATACTAATAAAATTTCAGATGTCGGTAGTTTTTCCAAATTGTTCTAAATTGATTCATACTCTTGTAAATCAGGTTCAAAGTTCGGGCTTTTTACTACCGTAAAATACAATTATTTGACGCCCTGTAACTCTGGAAGTATATATTTAAACGAAAATCTGACTCATCACTGACACAGATATTTGTTTCTAGATTGTGTCTTGAAAATTTCATAGATTTTCATAGCTTAATACTCAAAATATGACTGGACTACGTTTGTATGGGCGCTTTGACACCAGAATACCCTCTTAATAATTCTTTTGAACGCTTTATATTAATTAGGTTCCCAGGACAAACTATCTACGTAGAAAATCTAGCAAGTTAATTTTAACCTACTTATAATTGTCGCACTACATAAAAGTTTACGATCATGATATTCATTTCCATCATTCCGATGTCATATCTTTTGGTTATAGGTGTCAATATCTTTATCAATATCTAGCTTTTCTATTTTAAAAGATTATAGTAAAATAAATTTTGTATTCTGAGAGAACTCCTGATGCAATTTATTAAATCATATACTAAGCATTTGACTTCGAATATGCGAGAAGCAATGGAAATCGAGCGACAGAAATGGTATTGAAATATGTATTCGTAAAAGTGAAACTTAATATAAACCAATGGGTAAAATCGTGACCTCAATGGCATATCAACCGAAGGGGACAAGGGAATAGGGAATAATATGACACTAGAAAGAGGCCATATCCCGCGTTTCGCAGTGAATACAAACAAGTTCATAACACGGGGTATAACAAGATTTACCCGGACGAAGCGAAGGGATGAAAACAAAGGGAGCCATTCGCCCTTCCTAGTGCGTTAGCCGGAGCCACTGGGTGATCTCCGAGCAAATCCCAAAACAAAATACGAGTGTTTTTATCACTTGAGATCTGCCGGATCGCGGACCGTCTCTTCAAGGTCGAGAGATAACAAGTTGAGTTTGAGTTTGAATTAGTTTCGGCCAGAGATATACGGGGCCAGTGGTGCATGAATGCACAGGAATTGATGTTGTAAACTCAGCCTTGGATCTGTGTCCAAGTGTACGAAAATACGACAGGCATTATACAAATATACATACCTGTATTGTATACGTATCTACATATTTGGGAAGTTAAGGCATAGGCATCTTCTCGTCCAAAATATATCAGCATCTAAAGACAAAATCAGTGCGTGTTGCTGCAGGTCTATATATATTCCGGTGTTATAAAATCTAATAATAATATAAAAAACAATATTTAGTTATTTTTTACTTTATAGTTAGCTACACTAGCCGTTAGGCAGCTTCAGTTCATAGATGGCGCTTTGAACAATAATAGAAAAAAAGTGTTTAAAATGAAAATTGATATTCACTGTGAAGTTATATGTTAATGATACTCATTTCGCGACATCACAATCTGATGTACTATTTTTAGATAGTTACTACACAAATCCAGCCATAATATTTTAAATGATTATGGCAACAGAAATTTAGTATGAAACTTTGATGGAGGTGGATTGCCTTAAATATAGATAGAAGGATAGATATAGAGAAATACAATAATAGTTATGTACACTTAAAAATTTAAAAACGAATCTAGAAAACCGGGTCGACTACCCAGTTTAAACGTATACCCATAGATACAAAAATAGATATTTTTCGTTAATGGTCGTCCTCAAATCATACTTATTCGTACTCAAAAAGTTGTTGGCAAGTTTTTAAAAGTTCTGAGTAAAAAGTTACAATAAATGTCATACATTTCCATTATTATTCGTTTATACTTGCTCGTACTCCCTGTGAGTGTTTTATAATGCGTGCGTGTGTTAGGGTTTTGTATGTTAGAGCACAAATGCTATTTGGATGTTTGTCTAAAGCATGAACTCGTATTGATAGTTGTTGCTAAAGAATGAGCCGAATTCGAGCTCCTTCGCAAATATTAATTTCTACTGTGAGAAATATTTCGGTGAAGGAAAACATCGTGAGGAAACCTGCACATTCTTGAGAAGAATTTAAAGGTGTGTGTGAAGTCTACCAATCCGCACTGGCTCATACACTCTCTGTAGGAGTGTAGGCCTGAGCCCCTGTAGTGGGGACATATATCGGCTGTTGATGAGTGAGAAATATGATATTTACTTTATCTTGAGATTGGCTCTTTTGTGAGAACGATCAATGAATAAGATCTTGGCCTCTGACATGAAAGCAGCCATTAGTACCCCACGCTGCTTTATGCCATTTGGCTTTTTGATAGATCAGTTATAAACATCATGTTTTTATTTAGATATTGACATTAATCAAGTTACATCACGGTCAACTCTTACATAAACCCTTGGCTAATGAAACATAAAACTGAGTCGAGTCATTCTTAAGATTAGCTACGAATTTCCTGGAATCTCAACTCTTCAGAATCCTTTAGTTGTCGACCCTTGGCATGCAATGTTGGTGAAGCTAAGTGTACCTTCCATTTGCCTTCAATTTTTACGTGTAAAACTTGTTAATATATAATGAGCTAAGTCTAAGCTTCGTGACCTTGCGGCAGTGGTTTCTACCCTCCCTTCAACATTAGTAGTAGGTGCGTACCAACATAATTACGTACCTTACTAACTACCCACCTTCTGGTTCCATTAAAATAAAAATAAAATAAGAAGCTTGGCCTTCGGATTTACCGAGAATTTTATCGAATCCTTTGTTCTCTTAAGAAGGTTAAAATTAAATTTTTTCTCAGTAAAACTTTCTCAACATTACAATCTCACCGGATCGTTAGTAACGATGCAAACGGAGGTAAGCGTTGGTTTAACAGATCTGTTCACGCTGTTAGAAGGCAACTGAATGAAAATTCCTGGTAGATGTAGCACTTACCTGAATAGTAACCAACTTGCCTGACTCGCCTGCCAAACGTGGTGATTATATCATGTTTCTTTGTAGCAGCTATATTAAATGGTGTATCGTTTACAGGCAAACTTTTCAGCTGAAAATTGAGATAGAAGAAGAAATCATGCTTTAAAATAAGTATATATAATATCATGTCGATACAATTCACCAGACGTACATTTTTTAGAAACGAAATCTATTGTGATTTGTTTGACCTCTTTAGTGAAATCGATACTTAATTTTTTATTTCTATTCGATTTTTTTGCTGTATTTTTTTACTAAGTATTTTTTCCTTACAGTATGTTTGCGAGTCTCAATTTTTCAAGTCGTTTTCAAGTGCCGTAGGCTACGTTTTAAACCGGTGCGAAGTGTTGCCACAAAATAATTTCTAAAATCATGATAAGTCGGGTATTAATAAAACTGAAGCACAAAATTGAATTATTGCCAAAAAGCACTATTGCAGTCAAGAGAAATGCTCACGCCAGTCCTGTGAAGGTAAAGTTTTACGTGGAAAATATCCTAGTGCCGATATATAAGATGGGATGATATGAAATATTTTTATGGCGACGTAAAACGGTTTTGTATAAAGCACTATTAAATTTGAGACGGGGACAAGCGTATTGTGTTTATTTTATTCGTTTCTTTACGTGTATTCTATTTTACAGATAAAAATATGGAAGGTAATACTTACATAAAGATAACAAAGTTGACGTGTGCTGTCAGCTTTGGACATAGTATCTATCCATGTTATCCCATGGGAGTCGTATAAAGCGAAGAAGGGGAAAATTTAGGATATGAACTACGTATGTCAACAATATCATAATGTGATCACTAACTCGCCTGACAAGTTTGGCTATTACGTCAAATACTGTCGTGAAAAGTTAAAAGGGAGGCTCATATCCAAACGTGGACTTATGCAGCTGACGATCAACAAAATTTATTGATTATGTAGCTAAAGTAATAACGAAAACTTTACTTGAAGAAAAGTTGTCAAATATTATTTATCGACATTAATTCCGTCGTAATATTAAAGGAAAAATATATATTGTGAAATGTACAGCAAAATTTGGGATACACGACAAGAATCCATTTTATTTCTTGAATGATACCGAACATAGATATTCCGGATCATCGCGTGCGATCGTCGTTCACATTTATTAGATTAGAAGATTGCCTAACCAAAGCATTAAAATAGTTTAATCAACAAAAGCCGGTAAACCAATGCTGTGAGGCATGCGTCCAACGTCCTACCGCGACCTTTACGTCGTCCGTCCATCTAGTGGAGGTTGACCTTAACATAAATTTTTTTGCAACGGGTCGACGTTTTTTGTTTTCATAGGTATAAACTATGTTTTATTTTCCGGAGAGAGACAAAGACCATTTATTTCCAAAGGCTTGTTAGCAAAATAACTTTTTAATTTGCAGAAATGGAATTGGTTGTTGAAATTTAATTGTTTTAAGGGAGATTGTAGTTTTGTAGAAAAATAAAAACATTCAGTATGTGTAAATCGAACGTGTAATACATTTATAATATAAAGAGATAAAATTTCACATCTTGTAAATATTAGACAATTTCATACAAATTCCTCACGATAGCTGCGTACACGATAAACACATTATATGTATAAACATTTATTCATTTAACTATGTTTCAGCTTAGCTATTTTCACATCATATTTAACTATTTTTTCACTAATTCCCAGAAACACCACTATGAAAAAAATAATTAAAGTTATTTAAATACGGAACGAGCTACTTTGAATAGGGCTACAATTTTTCGTCGACTCTTCGCAAAAGCTGAAGCAATTTGAATAATAAATTAAGTGCGGACATGTACAAAATTTGACCTTTCTGGAGTTGAGAGTTTTTGTATGTCTAGCCTATTTTAAGGGACCTCCCACACGTAGCCAAGTAATTGCGGCTACAATATACTGGTATAATAAAGAATGACATTTCCATACTGGTAAGTATACGTATTTGCACAAGGGTCTAAGGTCCCACCTAACAAGGAGACCCGCATCCCTCATCTGTGTTTTAATTGATAGTTTTAAATATACCTTTAAAAAAGATACTGGTTAGTTAGTTACTTAGATACTGGTTGGAGAACAATATACTGGTATAATAAAGAATGACATTTCCATACTGGTAAGTATACGAATTTGCACAAGGGTCTAAGGTCCCACCTAACAAGGAGACCCGCATCCCTCATCTGTGTTTTAATTGATAGTTTTAAATATACCTTTAAAAAAGATAATGTATATATTTAATTATTACGACTGAGTTTTGGCGTTACAATAGCATCACCAAATGTCAGTAAATATAGCCCCTCTATTTATTTCACGTTTTAGAGATCCATTAAAAAAAGCGAGCTAGACCCAAAGTAAAAAGATTGATGTTTCACTCCAACCACTTGTAACAGAAGACTTTATGGACCGTAAAAAAGCATCTAACGAAACATAATGGATCTTTGATAACAGGACAAGCGAAGTGCTAAAAGTTTTAAGAACTTTGTCGCGGGTACTCGTAATTTATATGGGGCGTCAAATTGTTGCTCAAAAATATGACTTCACGCTGAAATTGTACAAGAGTCTGAGAGGAGGATAATAAAGTATGCTTTACTTGTTTCACTATGTTGATACGGACTTGGTGTAAATCAAGGGCTCTCAAACTGTACCACCCAAGAACCCGTACTGGAATGTAAATGAAAAAGTGAAAAGTCGCAATCAAAAAGGTAATAATAGTTTTTGAAAGGTACGTTGATTGAGCGATATTTTGTATCAGTTCAGTGATATAGCGACGTGACACGTAAGACAACGACGCCAAACCGTAATTTAATTTTTATATCGATTATGGTGGGTCATTGTTTAGAGTGGTATAAACAAAACGGATCGATAACCTTTTTTAAATGACATATACTACAATTTAACATCCAACAACACATTTAACAAATATAATGGTATTATTAATCTTTATGAGTACAATATTTAGGTTTACATAAGCAAAATAGTTTCATTCGTGCCGCAAGAAATCTAATGAAAGTCAGTTAATTCACAGTAGTTCAAATCTCTAAACAAAATTGGACCTAATACAAAAACAGGAAATTGGGCACTGTGGAAAATTGTAACTTTTTTAAAGAGTTCAATCAACGCTTGGCCACGATCTCACCTGATGGTAAGCGACGATGGTGCGCGTTGGTCTAGAAGGTGCCTGTTTTCACCCTCGACTTGAAGTTTTTACTTTACGATACTTAAACTTTGAATTATAGCAATAATACTATTGTACGAAACAAAATTTTAAAATATCAATACGGAGCAATCCACAAATAATATCATTCGAAAATTTCCGAATTCAACCTCACTTTATACTTTTCTTATAATTTTAAAGAAACAAATTCTTTAGCGAACTCGCACCTCCAAAAAAATTAAGTACAATTGCATTATTGACAAAGTATCATTGACACAGCTTTTTACACTGAAAGCTTTTCGAATAAACAAATAAAAAATACTACCACAAATTGTTCAAGTTATTCCACATTGATTTACTGTCATAACTATTTTAATGTTAACCTAACTTACCATTAGACCTTAAGTTTATAAAAAGAGTGTATAGCAATAAGGAAGACATCGATAGCCTGCATGAATTTCTCCATTAAATATAGAAAATACACAGTTTTATGTTCAATTTCAATAATCGATTTACATGTCTCATAAACTTAATTGGACAATGACGATTTCTCCCTTATCCGATTACCATTGTCAACTCAAAATAACTCAATCTTCCGTCAATAAACCATATTGTTTTATTTTTGAAGTCTGCTATAAAAGAGTGTTCACATTGTCCAATTCTGTTTATCTTTAGAGACCGTATTTATAAATCGGCAACAGTTTTTTCTACACACCACATCTACGTAATGAATTTCATCGTAAATGGCAAAGTTTAAACGCGAAAAGTAATAGAGATGCGTATTTACATAACACATGCACGATATTCGTGAAAACTTTAGATGTATACCGTTATTTCGGAAAATTATGTCAGAAAAACAAGAGAACGATTAGTTTTTGATAAGTTAAAATTTAAGTTTTTTTATCAAATTAAAATTTAAAGAAAAACTTAACATGATTTCTAACGAACAGCGTTAAGTTGCTAGTTATAGCAACAGATCTAGTTTTTAAAGATTAAAATATATATTATGATTTGATTTAAACCAAAGTTGTCAAGAAAGATTAAGCATTGTTAAAACGTGGCTGTTCGTTTTCCCTTTCAATTAATGACCTGTATCCGTTTACGATAAGCATCTCCCTTACTCCTTGTTTAAGCAAAATAAAACCCCTAAAACGGTCGTTAGCTATTTACAAACATTTTTGTATTTCAACAATTTGAAAAATAGCATTCAATAAATAATAATAAATGCCTACTTACTCTGGAGTGTTCTGCCATTAGGATGAACGAAATGGTTGTAATTCTCAACTATGTGGGCAGAGATTTGAATAAATGGGAACATATTCGTTTCTCCCCCGAGGATCTGTGAGTTCTGTTGTTTCTAAAATACATATTTCATCTCCATATTAATTCTCTTTATTTTTTCTTGCATTGTACAACGGAAAGGTACGAAGCGGTTTAGGTTCATAAATATATATCTATGTATGTACAACTTTAGGAGACGTAGGCCTTACTTATGTTTAATTTACATTTTATAATGCTCACAAAATTTCAATTTATAAGTTATACCTAAATATAGTTCAAGCGTTGCGGCTGAACTGTTTCTTAATAAAATTATTTAAATTATCCACATTTTTTTTATCAATGTACGTAAGTGCAATTGTAGAGTAAAATTTATAATCGTAGGATATGCAACGACTTTCTGTATTAACATTTTATTTTATTCTGAAAATAACGCTAATTGACAATAAATGACGAATAATAATAAAATATATATCATCACCTTTCCATTCAAACACTTAATCAAATATTTTCACCACGAAAGCCTCTCCAATCCACAACATTTATAAATTTTACAAATATATGTTACTCACTCCTAATCATGATATGTTTTAGTTACGCGATTGCTCCAAAACCCCATCTGTTTGAGCCGTAATACACTGGAAGATTTATAATAAGTCACAAAATCTGATTTTTTTCCAGATCGAATTTCACCGAGAATACATCCCTGACTTTACCATAGCTAGAACAATATTTTTTATCAATGATTCATTCGATCCTAAAGCCACCTGCTTCTGTTATTTTTTAAAAAAACAATATCAGAGTCGTTTCCGAATCACGATTTTTAGTGGAATCACAAATTTAGTGCTCACACTAAAAATATCTCCCAATGTCGCTGGGCTGTACACATTTTTACTTACACGGTCATTTAACATTGTAGAGAAATAAAACGGGATTTAGTGTTGGATTTTATGAGGTCCGCTATTCGTAGTCCCGTGATCACGATGGCCGTAATCCCGGCCGAAATACCGGGTTCTACCAAACCAAGCATAGTAAATACGGTTTTATTTGTATTTGTGCAAATGTATTTCGGTATCATGCAATCTGTACTGGACTCATATTGGGACACATTTCCATTTTATTTTTATATCAGTACAGTTCTTTACCCTAGGGTTTGATGTTGAATTGTTATGTTTTATTGTTGAGCTGCGTAGATACCAACTTACCTATTTATACTTTCAATAATTCCACTTTATAAATTTCGTATTTTATTTTTTATTTACACAACTTGGTTAGTAAACTCATAGTAAGTGTCAAGCGTCTAAAATATATATTTAAAGTTTCAAGGTAAGGAGCAGAGGAAATTAAGTCGAAAAGATATTAGCATTGTGGATCAATATTGCACAAAATGTTTAAAAAGTAGTTACAATCAGCTCAATCTAAATTCATTGAACAGTAGGACTGTTGCCGGGTAATACACCTATCTTCCTAATTCAGTCTCATATTTTCGCGTAAGTAAAGGTCAATGTACGACGGAGGAATCTAGCAAGCAGCGAATCTCGCATTTCATTAAGAAAATGCCATTTTACAAGAGTTGAAGAACTTGGGGATGAAATCGATGTTTGCCTGCATTTCGTTCATCATTATTCGTTTAACAACGGGGCGTTGTTCGATCCAATAAGTTTACCATTTACTTTACAGCTTAAAATAAAGATAAAATAACTAATCAAGGGTAATTTCTATTTTACTGCGCTCAAGACTTTATAGTTCATCATATATTTTTTATCTATCCTGCCTGCGTAGCATGAGACGCGTGAGAGCGTCGAGAGTCAGATATGTCATATTTGAATGTAAAATATCTACGAGTATCTATACGAGTTGACGTTTAGATATGACAATATCTCACTCTTACCACTCTCACGCATCTCAATAAACAAAGTCAATATTTTCATTAGGTTTAATAATTTTTTTTCGGGCACAGCCAAATATTTACTTCATTAAAATGATATATTTACCATACAAATCGTATTACCTTTTCTTCCGTTACGTTACAGTTGTTAAATTATATTCAAAACATAATAATACATTGAGTATTATGAAATAAATTACGATTATACAAATAATAGATTAGATTATAATAAGATTCATAAGGGGTAGTTTTCAAACCTCCGTTTTGCAAGGCATCTTACAATTTGGTTGACTGTTTCTCGGTTTGTCATTATAAGTGTCAGTTAAATTTAGTCATTTTGCATTAAAATTTTGAGCAAAATGGTCAAATAAATATTTATTATTCGTTCTTCAAATAATCCATACACGATCGAATCACTTACATGATCACGGATTGGAGGTTTGAAAAGTCTTTCCTCAGTAAAAATTAGGCGTTTGTATAAAAATACAGCCTCCGGTAATAGATTCAATCAATCGGAGGTTCTAGAGACTAAAGTGGCACACGAAGAGCAACACAATGGCCATCACTCGGTCGAGTTGGAAACGAGTGGAGTGGCTCAATTCCGAATCGGCGCTGACTATTTTGACCGGCAGCTGTGTGGGCGACGGCTCGAAGCGGACGTTCACTGTGAAACAAAATACAATTAACTGTGCTGTATGTATATGTTTACCGAATATCTCGTTGAAAACTACAAATAACGCTGTATTTATTATCTGTAAGCAAACATGTTTCTTTAACAAGCTCTCTTTAAGCTAACTCATTCGTAATAGGATTGTTCAAGTGTAAGACTATGCTTACGAAGAGACTTTGTGGTATTATTAATACTTTGGAAAAATAACAATTTTAAACTGTTTAATGTAAGAAGAAATACAAATTATAGAATTTTTCCAGTGCGCTATATATAAACAAATCCTGGGCGCCTGAAGCGGGGGTAGTACCTTTTCGTGGTAGCGGTAGCGGGTCCATAGACACCTACCTACTTATTTAGAAATTTGATATAATAAAAGATATTCGATAATAGAGTGTATAAAAAATAGTTATTAGTTCAACAAGTGAGCAAAGTTTTTTTTTGGTGCGAGTGCCTACATAATTGAATTACCAGTGTAGCGAGAGATATAAAGGCTACTAACCAGACCTAAGCTAGTTCTAAGTTATTAGCGCCATATGCGCTTTGCCTACTATTGTAATTTGATTGTTGTGTTATTATTTTTTTTCTGAAAAAAAAATCGCCAAATTATGTAATTTTAAAATGTACAATCTGATGTTTTGAAACAAAACCTTCAGGTTGATTAATCAAATTGTCAATTTATCACTGGTCGAGTATTCAATAATGTGGACCTATTTTACTAAATTATGAATCTGCATATTCATAATTAAAATAATTGAACCAATGCAAACATAATAATTGATTCATTCAACAAATATTGTAAATTCAATGATATTTTACTGAATTTGATTGTCCGTCATCGTATATTGATTTCTACATTGAAAACGATGCAGCTCACGTCTGCGGCATAGAACAGTTAAAATTGGCGATCATGGCAACAAACAACAGAACAGATGTACTCGTCAATGTGACGGGTGTCCTCGAGTGTGCTCATAAATTTTGTGGAAATTATGATCAAAATCAATTCTAATTACGTTTGCCATTACGTAAATCTGACCAAGAACCCTTCCAATTGATGTACCCTCAGGGACTAATGTATCCCACTTTGAGAAACCCTGCATAAAGAAAGACCTTAAAATATTTCAGACTTAAAGTTATGCGAGGTTATCTATTCGACTGCACTTTTTAAAATGTTTGTTATAGAGCGTTCGACTGGGTAAACCTATATATACGTTGATCCAAGTACGACCCGGAGCGGGGGAACGACCCTTTTTCCCTTAGACGGCAGTTGAGCACTTTTAGAAAGCATTCGTATATGTAATGTTGGTATATCACTCACCAGTGACAGTGTGGTTCTGTACATCAGCGAACCCCTCCCCGATGCTTGCGTAGCTGGGTATGGTGCTGAGGCAGGTGATGTCGACGGTCTGGTTGGGGAACAGCTGCAGCGAGGACAGCGGGAACTGCAGCGAGGAGTTGGTCATGGAGAGCGGCATGCCGTGGTGGTGGCGGTGGACGTTCACTGTACCGTACGGGATCGTCAGACGCTCATCCACCTGAGGGAAGGGGGCATTCAATTACTGATCGACAATGAATCTTTTGGCATTTGGAACCAGAGTGCCACCATCTTGTCAAATTTAGTTATTGCCTAGGATCCTTGTTGCAATGCAGGTAGGTAGTAGGTAAACCTTCCTCCTCATCTCGTTGAATTATACGTTTGCCCCTATTTAGGATCTAGAACCTCACCACCTATACTTATCACTAGGAAAAAATCCAAATAAATATCAAAAACAACGGTTTTGACGCATATGGTCTCGTTCGCAAATCGTCCCGTACGCAATTCGTCCCGCAAACGCACCTCGTCCCGATCGCGACTGGTCCCGTTCGCAATTCACCCCGACGCCGCTGTCTATTGCTTTTACGAGCAACACATGTTTTTTGATAACAGCTGTCAAACTAAAAACTGTCATATCTCGGAAACTATTGGTGTCTTTAGCAAAGTCAAAGGACTTGATGAGAACTTCATTTTTGATGACAGCTGTCAAACTAAAAACTGTCGTATCTCGGAAAGTACCAAGAATAGTCTTCAGTTATTTGTATTTTTGTACATACAACAAAACGGTTTATCTCTCAAATACAAAACTGTTTTAGGGGGTTGTTCTCAGGAGATTCAATTCCCACCAGCCCCAAATCAAAATCTCATATGGAACTCAAGGGCTCCAAAAGTTATAATTAGATATTTTGTATAGATCACCCTGGTTTAATTACTTTACATTTGAATAGAAAAGCATTAACAGCGTGTCTCTATTTCACTTTTAAATTATAACGTATACATGTAGTGAAATGAAAACATCTGTTACAATCGGGTATATTAACAAGTTATCAATGAAAAATTTAAGTTTACACTAATTCAACTGTTTATTGCATATTTTTACGAGTCCAAGAAATGTATATATATATATTGTGCATTCACAGCTTCAACGTTCGTGCTGTTACTAACAACAAATCAATTTCAAAAAATACTAAAGCAAAACATTTGTGGCCTCGAGCGTCTAAGCTTTTAAATATTGGGGCTCCCGGGACCCACCCAAGTTATGATTCGACTTACTTGCTACTAAACAAAGAAAAGAACAGCAGCATAGAAATTGCCCTAAAACCATTTCTGCAACGTAATCGACACTACTGTATCAATTAGCTGCATGAATGCTTCGCTCCTTCCGCGGTCTCCGCTTCCCACACCAAAATTATTTAGGTATTTGTGGTACTTTCTATCGAGTAACAAAGCTTTGAGGAAAACCTCGCTAAGTGCCTGTGTGAGACATCTGCTGGCGTGGCACTCAAGATACATTCATACACCTACATCTGACTGTGACCTTAATCTATCTTTATTTCGCGTCATGTTGGTATGATATATTTTCTTAGCACAACACCTCATGCCGCAATTCATCAAGGACTATCATAAAGACATTAGGACGGGTGGGTTTTGTTATGTAACTGTACGGTCATTCTGCAGGATTGCCTTCTGTTTTTACGTAAAAATATATTGCTTTTAGGGTTCCGTACCCAAAGCGTAACCAACGGGACCCTGTTACTAATACTTCGCTGTCTGTCTGTCACCAGGTTGTATCTCATGAACCGTGATAGGCGGTTGAAATTTTCACAGATGATGTATTTCTGTTGCCGCTATAACAACAAATACTAAAAAGCAGAATAGAATAAATATTTAAGGTTGCGGCTCGCATACAACAAACGTGATTTTTAGAAGTGCATTTTAAGATATTCGTAGCGCCATCTAGTGACGTTCTCGTCTACTACTGCTACTGCAGAACTAAATCGAGAAAGAAAATCGAGACGCATTCGTTAGAGGATTGTTCGGTGCATATTATTTATGGTTTTCCGTACTTTAATTACCCATATTCTGTACGGAACCCGCGGTGCGCGAGTCTAACTCGCACTCGGCTTTATTGTTATTTATGCTATGAAAGATTTTATACATCTACCGGAAACTGTTACTCCAAGAAATGAAAATATATATATAATAATATATATAATATATATAATATATATATATATATATATGGAGGATGTTGCTGGCAGTTTTTGTTTTTTATTAGAAAATAATGTTATGTCAAAATTTGCTGTCTTCTTTTGGTTTTTGTGTGTCGCTGTGTAGCTCTATTTCGTTTTATGTAAAAATATCGTTTTAAAATAGATAATACAGTCCATTCGTTTTTAGTGAAGCTTACATATTTCTAAATTTCGTGTATTCCTAAATAATGAACGTTTAATGATTTACTTTTAATTTGATAGTTACAACAAGTTATTAAATATGATATAATACTATAAATAATCAGCATACAATTGCTGCACGCAACACAGAAAATTTTATATGCGTCCGTATTCTGGAAAATAAACATTTTAATGTTTGTATTTTTTTATTAATGCAATCAATCAAAATATGCAATAAAAATTATTGAGGGAGGTTTTCATTAACTTTACTTTGTAATATAGACCTATAAGGTCATATAAATGATTGAAGGATGAGTAATTGAACATACCTTAAGTACTATTACATAGCGATACATATTTTCATACACATCTTAAATCATGCTTATCAGAATCTATTGATCAAACAAAAATGCTTATAATTATTATTAAATATTTCGATAATTGAAAATGAAGTTTGACCGTCCACTAATTACTAAAAACTTTAGACATAAAAACTAAAGACAACTCCGCGTAAAACAGATTTGAATCGTATCTCTCCCAAATGGCCCATAAAGTGAAGGCAGAGTTTTGTAAACTCCTAGTTCTAGTTATTTCAAAGCTCACTCGTATCAAAGTTTGAAAGCCATTGAGAACTTTTGGGCTCTAGATCCGGAGCCATTGAAAGTTTGGCGATAGGAATTACCTCGATACCATACGTTTTACTGTATGAGGATAGCAAGATGTATTAACCCATCGCCCACATCATTCTGTCTGGATAAGGAGGCATGGGCGGAATGAAGTTTAAGGTTCCCCGTTTTCAAATGTAACTAAATGTGTAACTAATCTGATCTTCGATGTACTGGAAAAAAGTTGCAGTCTTGTTTTTCCATTTGGCGAATTACGTGTGCGAAAGCAGGATAGACTAACATACGAAGGTTTATGCCAAATCAGACTTTATCTTTCGCGTAGCGGAGTGTAAAAAGAATATTTGAATTGTTAAATGGCACGTTCCGCAAATGTATGGAGCCAAGGCCTGGTCTTGTAAACTTATAATTTTAAAAAGCCCGTATCAAATAAAAGTTATTTAGTAGTTTTTGTTTAGTTTATTTATACAAAAACATAAAACGCACGAAACAGGAAGACTTAACGTTCATACAAAATGAATAATTTTGTACAATTAAAATAAATACAATAATGTAATTCTAGTATTTTTCTATACATATTTAGGTTATTACTTGATGTTTTAAATAGTGTACAAGTGCAGGCCGAATTTGAAACATGTCATTTATTGCCGCTAGCGGTTACATCTGTACCACATAAATCTTCGATTAAAACTGATTCATACTGCATATTTATCCAAATTTGACGCCATATTTATAATGGTTTTGGTTTTACAGTAGGAGTAATATGTTATCTAGTCGAAAGTTCTGAAACAGTTAAAAGGCGTATTGGTTCGTATTTTAACAATGTAGATAATTATGTGGCATTGATATTCCTACGTCAAAAGAGATACTAAAATAGCCGTTTATTTGTGACCGTAAATTTAAACGGTATCGATCGAAATGAGTTGTGAACGATGCTTAAAATATCGTAACAATTTTAAATTGTTTGATAGGAGACTTCCTCAAAATAACTGCTCAATTCCTGTTTGTTACGACACACAGTGGGCGGACTCCGAAAGAGACAGATAATCAACGTCTTTGGGCATAGATGATCACTTGTTTTGGCGGGACGACGAGACAATAGTTTGACGACCCAGCAGGAAAGAAGGCGATCTGTAGGGAGACCAACAGATAGACGGCATTGTTTTAGCAGAAAATTTAGCAAATAATTCACCTTTATTTGAAATTTCTCTTAGCACTATACATATGAACAAAAAAGGGTGAATGTGACATGGTACAAAAGTAAGGACATATTTTTGTACTCGAGTGTGTAACTGTGACACCCGACACCTATGAAGCACCATGAGTATGGGAAATTCCCTCGTGCAGACCACAGAGGGATGATTATGTTCTGTAGATGGATTTTTTTAGAAATAAAAATAAATGTGGTCGTTTACCTTTATGTTGTTTATAAACCAAGTGAGGTGTGGGGCGGGATGCGCGGGCGCACTCTGACACGTCGCCTCCAGGTGATCGTTCGACGACAGCTTTTTATGTTTTATTTTTATTTTCGGACGGTATTTTTGTCGCACTGAAAAAGAAAGAAACTTTTAAATTGGCTCGCTTAAAAGGATTCAATATAATTAGGCCGTTTTCCTTAATTATAATTAAGAGGTTTCTTCCTTGAATATAATGAGTGCTTTGACCTGTGGTTTTGAATTTCTTGAAATGGTGTCGCGATATACAAATACGGGAACGACAAAATTAAAATATAATTAGTGCTTTGATATCTAATTGATACTGAGACAATATAACGTCCACTGACCGTTCTTTATATGTATAGGGCGGTGATGATGACGTATTCAATGATTGAATTTGAAAAACACCTATTATTAACTTAAGTACCTACAATTACATACTGCTGTAGAATATGGTCACCTACTCAATGGGGTTCTCTAAGTAACGGGAAATTCCAGAAGATGACAGTAATTATTTCGTATCGTAAAACTGTAATAGGACAAACACAACAAAAGCAACAATTTTTATAATTTTAGTCTGTCTGTATGTTTGTACACACATCACGCAAAAACTACTGCAAAAAATTGAATGGAATTTCCACGAATTTATTGCTAGAGGTCTAACTTAAGATGTGTTGCAAGTTTCATCTTGATACGCCGTCTAGAAGCTGAGTTATGTCACATCATTTCATTCCACCCGTGTGAAGCAAGGGTGGATCGGTAGTGTATTAATATCAATAATCTTTACAGTGTATAATGGGTTCGCACTTGGCCTACATCTCCCCGATGATCAGTGACGATAATGCCGTTGAATGGGCAGCGTGCTCAGTCATCAGCCTCAATCTAATGAGCCGCTGGCTCTGTTACCTTTCACACCGGATTTATTATCGCGATCTCCATCCAATCCTTCAGACAAGATTATAATAAAGCCCCTACAAAACCCCGTTCTCCGGGTTGATCAGTGCGGGATCACGTTAAATAATATACTTTCACTGCCTGCTGATAAATATATTATTTTCGCGCTCATAAAGAACTAAACAGCTGAAGTCAGCTGAAGACAGCAGAGTCAGTTACAGCTTGAAGCACTGTCATTGACATCCCTAATGACCATGTATGTACGTAATATATTATGACTAATTCTTACATGTAAGGTTTAATAACTGTTAGTGTAAGATGTATTTATTATAATAAATAAATAAATAAACTTCATTTACCAATAAAGAATACATATATTTATTTAATAAATAGGTGAAATGTGAGTGTGAAATATTTTAAACAGTGTGCATCCCCTAATATTTCACCCTTCGGCTAAGAATATTTTCTTAAAATTTAAATTAAATCCTTTAAAAATACATTTAATAAAAACACCGCCTCTGTTCCCTTATGGTTACACACTTAAACTAATAATACTGAGTTGGTTGATAGTATGACATTTTATATGTTCGCTTGGCTATAGCTGACACAATGTTATCTAAGTCTGCCGCCAAACATCAGTGTTTGCCGCTCTGTTTTGCTCCGGTATGGAAGGTAGGAGAGCCAGCACCTCATTAGCTTGACACTTCCGAGTGCGCACGATTATATTCCAAAGGCTTTGGCGGCATTGGCGTCACCGTCGCATGAAGGCCAAGCGCAGACGCATTATACATTAAAAATAAAAACCACAAAAAATTAAAGTCGAATCAACAACCTTTTTTAAGAAAGCAGGTAACAACGACAAGGATTTCGCGTCAGTCGCTCGTCTGTATTGATTAGAAACATCCCATGAGCGAGGTCTTTTCACAGAGAAAATGTTAGTGAAAAATTGGACCAACCTTTTGTATTCACGGGGCTTTCTTCGCGGGCACAATGTAAAGGGAAGGTGCACAAGGAGTGGAAAATGATATTTGTATTGAATTTAGGGTCATAGAGGTAAATATTAACTCAATTTTTTTCGCTCGGGGGAATGATCTGATCGAGATGTTAATGCGGGTATACTACATCTACACTAATATTATATTAGTTGTATAAATACCAACTCGGTCATGTTCTGAGTTTCGTATATTGGCAATGTACATTTTCCTCATGTAGCCTTAAGATTCCATAGAGCTAGTGACGCCCTCATTCTTTATTTTTAAAATTTCCCCGCATTTACTGAATCATTACAAAACTCAAGCCGTACTTTGTGTTGTCATTGTTACAAGAAGAAGAAAAACTGTATACGTAATTTACTTAAGTTTAACCTTATGTTATGTAAGTACTTCACTTTTCTTTAAAAATTTCCATTGTTTATTATCGAAGACATGTAATTGGCTTCCTGTCAACTAGTTGTTATGTTATACTTATATTATTAGCTGTTGGTCTTCCGAAACGATAAAATGAAAAATTACATTGACTCGTCTTAGTTGATCACTCTTAACTGTTTTATTTATAGTAACTGCAATCGTAAACGAAGGAAAGACTACAAAAATTACGGCTTGGTTTTTGAAATTATTGCATAATAGCGGAGAAGTGTAGAAAAGAGTGAATGAGGGCGCCACTGTCGTTCTATGGATTCTTAAGCCACACCAGCGGGGGTCCTATTCTGCAGTCGAGACCCATGGATCATGTGGGATTTATATACAATAGAGGAGTTTAAACGCGTCTGATACTGACATGTTGAGTATAGCAAGCTGTAATGAGAAATTTTAAAACTACTAATATTATAAACGCGAAAATATGTCGCAGACGACATTGCGGCGAATATAATATATAAGTCTATCTTATATATATATATCACCAATAACCGGTGGGAAGCAAAAGTTCTCAAGTGGCGACCACGTATCAGGAAGCGTGTACCAGGCCGTTCCCTACTAGACGGACCGACGACCTGGTCAAGGTCACTGGATGCAAGTAGCTCGGGACCGGTCTATGTGGCACACCATGAAGGAGGCCTATGTCCAGCAGTGGACGTTTCCCAGATGAGGATGATAATGATGATGATCTGTTTGTTCTAGTATCATACAAAAACTAATGGGCGGGTTTTGATTGAACTTTGAGCGTTAGAAAGTTTTCTCGTATCGGAGACAAAAACAATTTAGTGAGTCACAAAACCGCAGGCTAAATCTATTTGGAATTTGTAAGATTTCGCCCAGAATTATACACCATGTTTCTTCAATGTAAATATATAACATAATATACTTGTACATTGAGCTAATGAAAAGGCATTTCCAACTACATAGTCGTTAATTCAATAAGGGAGCAATAAATTGGAATTACGCACATGTGGAAGCGTCCAACCTGGGTTGTGTAATATAATTGCAGATAACTTTCGTACATCTTTTCTGAGTAATGGGTATGGTTGGATGAGCAATATAGTATTAGGTTTTGTTTTCCTGATACTAGGTGCTATTATTGAATATTATTTATAGCAACAGCAACTTTACAATATTCAACACGATCGAGCCAAAACGTAGAAAAATCACTTTATATTTGCACTACTGTATTAATTTAAATAAATATATGTTTCTGAAAGTAAATCTGTAAACAGATATGTTAAATAAATCTTTGTAATGTTAACTGTAAATCTAGCTGACATACATAGTCTATGCAACTGGTACTCACCGATGACAGTCAGATCGTGTATTTTTGATATTTTGGAGTATAAGGGGGTTTCTAAGGCTATTTCGCAGGCGTAGGGCCCCGATGCGGTGAAGTCCATCTTCTCCAATGTTATTGAAGTCGGAGTCAATTCCATTAGCTAGAATATAAAGAATAAGGAATTAGTGTGCTTAAAAACAGCAATGCGTTTGACCACACGATGTAGTCTAGGATGGTAATGGAAATATACTCTGGCATTGAAGACACTCAGATAACATAATGTTTATTCAGGTCAGGATGTGAAATAACCCTAGAACAGGTAACATATACATAATACAAGGATTGGTAAAATTATATACCTTCTTTTGACTTCACCGTAGTTGGGTAAAAAGATAGCCAGAAATCGAGAGGTTCTGAAAATTTCCAGCCATATTCCAGTTCCACCCAAATTGCCAGCACTTTAGCCAGAATTAAAAAAGAACGTACGTAACGTAATGATAACAATAAAATCTTTATTTTGAACAACATAGGTCAATCGTTAACTGAGATGACCAAATGCGAACCCATATTGTACAAGCAAGCTCGGGCCATGTTCGCCGCCCAGCCATCCATAATACATAATTAACGCATAACAGTTTATATGTATACTACAAATATTGGATGCGAGTGTATAAAAGAGATAAATATGAATAATCAATGTACATAAATATGATTATTATATGCATACAAGTAAGTGAAGACGAGATACAGAAAAACTGAAATTGAAAACTTAAAAAACACCTATAATACTGCAGTGATTTCATTTAACTAAAATAACTGAACGTTACAGATATTATATTTATAAAAAATCTATTAAGACTTTTATCATTTTATTTATGGAATTGATTCGAATCATTGTTCGAAGTTAAACTTCACTTCAAACTTTTTTGGAGGAAAATTTAGTCCTATTTTAACTGGCCATACCCAATTGTTGAGAAAAGCGCTTAAGAATTTATAAATAAGGCTAATGAAATTACTCACGAAAAAAGTCTAATGTCGAAAGAAGATAAGTACTTCTTTCGAGATTGACCTTTTATAAATCGATTAAGGAACGCACATTGACATTTCATCAGCATATTTTATAGGCACTAAATTTAATTGTGAACGAATACGTAAATATGTAATGTTTTTAGATTTCGAATAAATTCTTCTCTAAAATACCCTCTTGCAAAATTAATCTGCTTAGATTATCCTCACATTATATATTTTCCAAAGTAATTCTTATATTAAAATATGTGTTCGAATATTTGTGTGTGAATCACGCATAAACACCTAAACAAAATAGTCAGAGATTGGCACAATGTGCAGATACGTTATGTTGCTTACTGTACTTACGTTAATGTCAGCACCTGTGAAGTTGTACAGCTCGAACGGAGGGTCTCTCTCGCGGACGAATTTCATAATACGCTGAGCGCTTTTAAAAAACACCACCTGAAACAAAGGACACTGCTAGAGAAACTATAAATGCACGTCATTTTGAAACCAAACTCTATAAAAAAAAGTAATGCCACAAAGAAGGTCATTTTATGTATTATAAAAACACTGCATGTGGTAGGAGTAAAAACCATTTTAAAGTTTAAGCGACGTTTACAAATAATAAAAGAAACTAAGTATATGACTGTCTACAGCATTTCCTTAGATGTAGAATTATATGGATACATATTTTGTTTTTGTTGATTTACTCTGGTGTGCGTAGTGTTGTAAACAAAGATGCCGTGCTTTATTCAAATCACCAGCTCTTATGTTGAGATCTCGCGTGACGTAAGTCGTGAATTTGTGATTCCAGCTGTCAGCTCAATACAACATTTTGCCGGATAAAGGGCTCTGTGATTGCGGGGAAACGATCCTTTACACCCCTTTGACTATTTCGTTGCTGGTGTTCTCCATTGTAAAAGAGGGAGAGTGTGTGGGGAGTGGATGATTGTGTTGGATTTATATTTTACGAACATCAACCCGTATATAATGTTAGGTGCAACCGAACCAGGGTTTGGTGTTCCTAATAAGGAAAACAGTTACCCTAATTAAAAATTAAAAACAGCTATTAACAAGTTAACGCGTTCAAAAAGAACTAGAAACTGACTTCATTTGCCCTAAAAGTCTACCTTTATTATAGCAAATTTAAGATGTATATCGATTTCTTATGGATGACATTTTCAGAACTGGACCAAATTTAAAAGGTCAATTTGATAACCTCCTTTTTTGATGACGGTTAAAAATAAAAATAGCCAAGTGCAATTTAAACACGAGCAACGAGGTCTTCGTAAAGATAGTAATTGCACTGCAGTAGTTTAGTTAAACATACATTTTAGTTCTTTAACAGCATTACAAACTTTTGTAAAGAATTAAATTTTAGTTATATATTTTGTAAATGCTTGTATAGTTATATGCGACGTCGTTAAAGTTTTCTTATAGCCTGTACATCAAGATCATCAACAACTAGGCCAGTTCATCATCAGCCAGGAAACGATCCCTGCTGGACATAGACCTCCTCTGTGGTATGCCTCAATGACCGGTCACGAGCCACTAGCATACAGTGACTCTCCACGACCTTTCAACCCTTCATGAAAGTAAGACTTATCGAGAGCTGTTATAATGTCATTTAATTTTATTTAAAAAATATATACAAGCAGGAAAAATATTTAAAATTCGGATATTAAAAATACGAATATTTAAAACAGTGTAGACCAACCCGCCGCAGCCGCTTGCATCCCAATATACATATTTGCATGGACGATTGGTTACTTTTGTAACGTATTCATATTTTCCTCTATGCCGATGCATTTTTGTGTACCAAAAATCCTAAATTCCAGCCTTTCCCAGCGCATATTCAAACCTGAAGCGTAACCTAACCTCCCAAAATTGCATGCTCCGAATTCTGCAAAGCCTAATTCGGAATTTCACGTTCATACTCACATTCCCATTGGCTAATATTCGATCCCTACGGGTTTTGCTTACAGATTAGTATTGAATTTTCAGTCAATATCAAAGTTCCTACTTTTTTGACGTCAGTATGTCCTTATCGCAGTCTTCATGCCGACAAAGTAGTAGAAAAAAAATTATTGACATATATTTTGTTAAGGGTGGCTCTCATACAAGTACATTGGGGATGAAATCTTTTTTTCGTGTATACCCCATTGTGTGTTTTTATTGTGTGTGTGTGTATTGTTGAATAGATCTTTGAAAAATATCGAGGGTCACAACTTTTCGATTCAGGGACGTTCACGAAATATTAAGCTTTGAAATGATAATTTTTGTCATAGATGAGCGTCCTCCTGCCTTCTAAAATATTCCTTTTAAAAATCCTTAGAAATCACTGTAGTAAGTACGTACACTGAAGTTAAAAGGAAAACTATCACGACTACGTAGGCTTTACAGGTGAACGATTAATAGTCCACCAAAGTATAACATACACTTGGAGATGTCAAAATGAAAATTTCGTACAAATTCCATTCAAAACTACTTTTTACCCACGATGGAATGGATACTGTGTATGCGTTTAGGGTGAGAGGTTGTTTGTTTTTTTGTTTATCAAGAGGTTTTGTGTTTTTTGTTGAAGTTAACGTAGATTAACTTACGAACAGAAACCTTACTTCTTATATTGACAACGCTGGCTACTAACAGCTGTACTCGTAGCTTTCTCCGTCGTTCCAGGTTATTGGCTATCACTTCGTCTCTGCTGATTGATATTGTACCATCGCGCTCCAGATCTAGATTAGCTATCGATTTCAAGGATAAGAATCTATAGAGCTTCGATAACATCTTATTGTATTGTAATACTATATTATATGGTGCTATACAACCTCTTCATAATTGTTGGAAAAGTACCATATATTTGTTTAATCACGTGTCGTAGATTCCTTGTTAAAAATGTAATGATTAAATAATAAACTAACTCATTGTGGTGTGAATAATAACCGGTAATTTTAGTTCCTAACGGCTCTAAAATTCTAAAACTACTGTCCGTGGAATAAATGCGTTAATAAAGAAATAACCAATCATATTGATTTACTCGCAGACTTAAGGAACATGATGGTAGCCAGACAGGCAGACAAAAAAATACTCTACTACCAATCAAACCTACTCGGTTTGATTGGTAGTAGAGTATTTTTTCGGTAGAAATCGGATTGCTAGTCGAAGTGCATTAGTCCACACAGGCGGTTCATATATTTACATGGATAGGCAACCAACCCACAAAGTGACAGAAGGACATAGTTGCTTACCACTGGCGCTGTAAAGCTCAGTCTGACGCAACTTAGTTCCAAATTAGTTCTCGACAAATTGTATGAAACATGGTCAAGCATCAAAGGCGCTACTAGCGCATTATTGGCGATACAGCTCGTATATTTTGTATGGAATGGATTGATTTATTATATACTCTTTGCTTTGTCCCCTTAACATTAAATTTAATAATTGTGATGGTCTCTTACCTTGTAAAGCGCATTTGGATCAACATTGTGTTCGCAGCGGAGCACCGCGCTGTGCCGGTGCACGACGAAGCGAGGCGCCCGAAGCTCCACCCACACTTCTGACATTCCTGATACTGGAACAAACAAAAAGTATCCATATAAGCTACATGCTAAATTTCTTTTATTCACCACAACATACGGGTTAAGAAGATCCAATGAAAAATCAAACAAAAAAATATATTTTGATATCCCAATCGATAAGATTCGAGGGAAAAAGTGAAAGCATATAAGTTGTCACCAAAAAAATTATATACTTAGTGTCATTTTCACAATTAAGCAGTATCTAACGACATCTCTCAAGTTAAAACACATCATGCCGTTTAGGTTACAGAGCGTTCCAAAGAAACATACATACACTCGAAAAATAACCCTCCTTCTGGTGAAGTCGGGAAACAATTAAACTCAGAATTCAATTTTCAGTTAGCACATACAAAATTATTGACTCACTAAAACAATATCTAGTTTAAGTAATATCATTAGCATAGCAAAGGCTACGGAACTATTAGACGATCTTGACTGACTTGGATAGCTTTTCCTTCAAAATTTCATTTTAAACGCAGCATTTTAAGCTGAATGTGATGTTTTTCCAAGGCGTAGAGCTCTTAACAACTTAGGATTTGGAGTAAAGTGTGTTTACTTTGTGGATTTAAGCTCGAACGAAGAAAGGTTAATGTTGGTTCTGGTTAAAGTTTGGAAAGTCAAGTTTAGCCGGTCAGATTAAGTTGGACCTCCCTTCGCTCTTATCTCTAAGGTGGCTTTGATAAAGTAAACGATGTTAAAAAGTTAAAACTTTGGGAAGCGTTGATAACCAAAAATAAATCAGGAGTTGGGCAGCAACGTCTACCTATGTAACAAGGACATACTTATAGTACTGCAATCACTAATCTACCTACCATTCGTGAATAGAACAAGCCCTCTCATGGAAACCACTACATAACGATCTGGTAGGCTAACGATGCTGTATGAGGTCCAGCAGTGAACATATGCAGACGGTTACTAACCATAATGATGAGGGTTTTCACGAAAAGAAAAAAGGAAATATTTCTGGGATGGAATGTGGCGCTAACTAGTAGCGAAAATTTTCTTAAAAATTCTCATTTTAGCTACTTGTCAATTTCCGTGAAAATCCTTATTATTAATTTTCGATCATGTCACTCTCACAATTTTTTTATATGTGATATTTTTTATTAAATATGTTAAAATTTATTATGTGTTTGTAGGATTAAACGTAAGTTCATTTGTATTAATGATCTACATGATAAACAAAACAATTAGACGACTCGAATAAAATAAATAAATAGTTTTAGTGTGTCAAAGTTTAAATTTGAATGTTTACAATATTTAGTAACTTAGTAATTTTAAGGCAATAGCAGAATAACAGCGTCTTCGAGGTATTGAACCTCTTAGACATATGCTGAGCTATTAGCCCATTCATCATACTCGTACATAATTATATACGTATACGATGTTCAATTGTTAGTTTTAAGAATTTGTGATGAATAAACCTCTTTATTATTATTATTATTATAATTATCTTCATTAGAGGAAGATAGATAGCAGCGGGCAACGTTACGAGCAAAAGAGAACACCGGTAGCTCACGAATAGTTTAGTCGTTCACGTGACTGAATACCCGAAAATAACGAACGAAGAACAAGTGGCAATTGCAGTGATCGAAAAAGTAAATTTACCAAAAAAAAATAATTAATGTACTAATAGTGTAATATAAATTATAAATTATTGAGTGCTAGTAATGCAAATTCCAGCTAACTAGAATTAGGAACGGAAACGTCAATTTAAATTACTCAGGCTGAGCCTAGCGCACAACTTCGGTAACTTCCGCTGTTAGCACGCAATGCTTTAAAACTTTTTGAATTAAAAGTATAAACTGTATAACATACGTAACGTTCCATCGATTAATTTTTAGCCTCGTTAGTTAGACATGCGGACACGAATAAGGCCAAATACACAAACACAAATACATCAATCTGCAATCATTCGTTATCACCTGCAATTCACTTTTTGTCATCCATCTTAGACTTTGTGTGACGTCATATAGAAGCGCGTTACTTCGATTGATACCTCATTTGTCAAATTACTACGAGCGGGTATGAGAGATATGATATACTTGTACTTACAAAGGTTGCAAAAATAATAACCCTCTCTGCCTTTTGACTTAGTCGTAGACGGGTAAACATTACCATATGTTCCTCTTCATTCCATAGTTGTGACATTATGGTGCAAACAATCTTCCTCCATGGTATGCCCCGATCACCTGTCTTGAGCCATTTGCATCAAGTGACAACCCGCGACCTTTACTAGGTTGTCCGTCCATCTAGTAGCAGATAACTTTGACTACCGGTTATCTGTTTTTCTAGCGATGTGGCCTGTCAATTGCTACTTTAGCTCACTGATTGGTCGAGCTATGTCAGTGACCTTAGTTTGTCTATAAACATGCTTTCGTAATAAAATATTACTATGAGTGTTATCGCTCTTGTAAATGACCAAGTGACCACGCCCGCGCTTGCGCACGTCTTCATTAGGCTAATGACGTGTGTAAACAATACAATACCCAGAGGTTCAGTTAGTTCGTTAATCTAATAATTAACAGAGAGCAGTGTCTACAATTACCACTCAGGTTTGTAAGACCTAGACAGAGTAAGAGCTTTACTTAGCAAATGAAAAAGTCTTTCCACAACTTTATATTTATGGATGTAATTTCCTCGCGGCACAGTACCTGTTGCAGCACCCAAGTAAACAAATAAGAGAATCAAATAAAACTTACCGTCCTTATTTCTTTATTTTCTTACCGAAGTGAGCACAAGCTTTTATCGATATCCGATTTATGTTGATCTTCCTTTTTTAGGGAAGCGTCTTTTGTAGTTGACAGAATTATCGTATATATTTTTCCGTGATGCCTCAAATAATTCTTAAAAACTAATTCGTTAAATAAACGTATTGTAATTTCGATAAGAAAAATGATCGATACGAAACACAATAGGTGATATGAGTCGATATTAGAACGAAGAGTCATGGTAGCGAAGTTTGGTAGAGCGTCAGTCCTTGAACAATCGAGGTCTGGATTCGATCCTGGCTCGTAACAATGAGTTCCAATTTGTTATTTTGAATTTATGTATGAATGATACAAATCATTACCATTGGCCTTTTGGTGAAGGAAAACATCGTGAGAAAATCTGCACAGGTCACACTCCTGAGAAGAAATTCAAAGGTATGTGTGAAGTCCAACCCGCACTGGGCCCGCATGGACAATAGTCCATACACTCTCTGTAGGAGAGTAGGCCTGAGCTCCTGCAGCGGAGCCATATAGGCTGTTTATATGATAAGAAAACTCATTTTAAACTGTACGTAGAATAAATTTATAATTTTCTTCAATTATTCAACATTTAAATATTTCACTTGCGGCACCTGTCACTATCTTTAAAACTATTCCAAATATAAAATCGATGCCATTGGTAGTAGATGAGATAACCAACATTAACAAACGGGTAGACAGATAGACAGAACGACGCGATGAACAGAAAGACAGAAACCAGAGTGAGCCTATATTAAGGTTACGTTTTTTTACAAACTCTACAAGAACATCAAGATGATTCAAATACACGAGTATGAAAAACAATCATAGGCAGTAACAATGACTCGGTGGATCCATAATAATATTATAAATGTGAATTACTGTATAGTTGAAGAGACAGAAAAGGATATAGACCACTTTAGACCTCAATAAAGTTCCCGTGAGATATTATCCGAAGTCTATGGTAAAACTAGTATTTATATATTTGATATTTGCTTGAGCTTAAGCACCAAGAATTGTCTTTGAATTGCCTAAATTGTTCATTGAAGAATGTCCTCGAGTTATTCATATATGTACATTCATTCAGGACCACAGTGTGACGGGGTGACCTCGTTGTGTGAGGTAGATGCAGTAAAACGAATTTTTAGTCTTAGTAACTACGCTTCGCTAAAAATAAGATATATTTTGGAATAAACGAGCGTCTGTAAATGTATCCTGCATTCGCACACGTAATCCGGCAAAAGACAAAACAAGACTGCAACATTTTCATCATTATGTCGATTTCTACCTGTTTACCACACAATAGCCAAAAACTGACAATGAGGGACAAATTAACCGAAGGAAGAAAAAAGTTCCGGTAAAATAACGATTTAAGTACGCTGTACGTCGTGAAGATTTTTGTATGGTCTTTATAATACTATGTTATCGGTACTAAGCTACGTGTTAGGAGTACTACGGTTTCTCTTTCTCTTGGAGCTGTCTCCTTAGATATTTGCCAGTAACTTTTAATACGTCACGTGCCGACAGCATATTTCAGCGTGTTAGGCTTCGTTTACGATGATCACTTTCCCACCTTCACCTGCCTGCTAGGGGAGTAATGACGTCATAACTCACGGGGCGTTCTTACGAGCCCGGGATGGAACGGCCTGAGACACCGTTGAAGAGGGCTCAGATACTTTGTAGATGCTGTTTTATCTTAATTTTCAAACTTCATCGTTCTATAACGTACTTTATTTACATTTCAATACACACTTAAATGGGGCCATCCAATTTTGAAATATCAATGTGAATTTTATTATTGTCAATGGATAATCTATAATTATGTCTAAAACCTACAGCAATGCTTGACAGCTGCTCAATATCATGTTAGACATAATTGTTTTATGAAGTAGTATGACCTGAAAGGTCATTTTACCTGAATTTAACTTTTGAATTTATCCCGAAACTAATTGGACCTAGGCATATTTTTTGTTCGGTTTCTAGGGTCGCGCAGTCAAACTAAGGATCCTTATTATTATTATTATTATTATTCATTTATTATGTTTATAGTTATAGTTTCGCTCCGTCCGTCTGTCTATCCGCGGTTTTAATCAGAGACCCTGACTACTAGAAAGCTGTAATTTGGTACAGATATACGTATTAATCACGTCAGCAAAAAGGTAGAATAAAAATTTTGAAAAATAATTTACATACATTATCGATGGAACAATACACGTTGGATGAAATTTTTTTCACGTCTACCCCATTGTGTTGGATATCTTTGAATAGGTCTTTCAAAAATATCGAGGGTCTATGACCACCACTTTTCGATTCAGGAATCCGTTTGCGAATTATTAAGCTTTAAAGTGATAATTTTTGTCCAAGTTCCTCTATCTTCTAAACTCGTATGTACACTTAACTGAAAAGGAAATCTATCATAACTAAGGTGGATTTACAGGTTAACGGGTAACAGTCGAACAAATGAAAAAACATACTCGGAGATGTCGTAATGAAAGTTTCGTACAAATTCCATTCGAAATTACTTTACATCGCCCTGTGTGGGCCTAACTTACCTTAGTGCATTTCACCCTCGAGATTTATTTTTGTAGCGAAAGATCTGCGTAAGTAACAACAACATCTGAACCAGATCATGAATGGGTCAGGTGTATCAGTTGAGGAAAGTGTTGCTAATATTTTATGGAAAGCTCGATACACGTGTTAACTTTTGATATTTATGTAAGTTTTTAATGCCTCATCGATGAATAAACGTATTTATTTTGGATAGGAGTTTGTTTAGCCCATACCCATGCCCAGCTGTGGGGTTATGAAAATAATGCTACTGATCAATGCCGGGGGTAACATCGTTAGCTTCCACACCTGAGTCCTTCCCTACAAGCTTGTCTCGTAAAGTCACCTCATAAATTTAACCTTGCTCTAAATTCAACCTCGAATAACCCTCGATTTCCGGTTAGTTAGTTAACCTTAATCTGAGTCAGTTAAACGTGAGCGAGTTAATTGTGTCAAATTTAAATTACGGTCAATTGAAAATCTCAATAAACGAGTTGGATATAAATATGATTTTCAGTTATCTATCTTTACTTGTATTACACTCACTATTTAAAAATATTTAGTTTTTTCATTAAATGCCTAACGTATTTCAAGCCCCTCGACAACTCCCAGAGTTAATTATGTACATTTTAACTAATTATCAACAAAAACTTCTGTACACGGATGTATTATTTGACGATCTATCAAGAAGGATTAATATCGTAATGACGTCAGCTAATATATACGTGAGCTGTAAGGTTGTAAGTTTGTCCTTAGTGAATTGCATCCCTGATAATAATAATGAACACTATAGCCTATCTCGATGGACATGTAGTGGACCCGTTGGATAATTTAAAGGTAATAAAACTGGTTTAATCATTAAAACAAAGTACTGCATATTTTGTTGTTTCAGAACTAAAACCAAACCCTTCCATATCACCTAAAGCTACTGCGTGATTAATTAAATGGGAATCACAAGCAATCGTGGTTCAGAAGCTCGCGTTAATTATTTTCCTGCTTTTAAGCATGTACCAGTAGATGAAAATCTTATCAAAAACGAAATCGACTGAAATCCGTTTATATTGCTTCAATTAGTGGGTCGTAAAATTCAAGAAAATATTACGTGACCGTGGTTCTGAGGGTGATTGCTCTCTTAAAATAGCACAGAGGTAAACGAAATAAAAAAGACGGACAAATGCGAGTCAGAATTGGGTCCTGAGTATTCCTTACATTTACTTTCTTAATTATTCTGATTCAGACATCGTTATTGTAGGAAAAATTGCCTCAAAAGATTTTTTGGTTAAGATTTTGGTGTCAGAAATAACTATAAGTTCAAGTTACATTTTACAAGTTTTGCCCGCGTGTACTTCAGAAATTATCACACACCAATGGTAACTGCCTCCGTTGCCTAATGGCTAAATATTGGTTTCACAATCTGGAGGACCCAGGTTCGGTTCCCAGCGGGGGTGCCTATTGGTACTCGGTTTCGTTGGCGGTAGATCATTTTTATGTCCGACTGGCTAGCTACCAATGTTACCTAAGTCCGCCAACAGACAGCAGTGTTAATAGCACTGTTGTGTTCTGCTTTGAAAGGTAGTAGAGCCAGCGCCTCATTAGCTGGCTTTGGGATGCGCATGCTTACCATCCAACATACTTATCGTGACTTACCATCAGGTAAGTGGAGGCCAAGTACAAAACCAGCATACATTTAAAAAATACGGGAACTACTTGCTCGATCAGGATAAAAGTAGTCTACATACAAAACATCAAGTCGTTATGACTACGTTACAACGTGAAGGAAGGACAAACAAACAATAGGCAACAGCGGGTCGGTACAGCGAGAGTGTCTGAATCAAGCAAGTCAAATCATATGGTTTATTTTTAATTCATTTCATCTAGGTTCTTCTACGACCCAGTCGACGTCATCCGGCTGATGATGAAATACTTCTAAAGCAGTTTTGGTAAGTATGTCCCGAAAACTTAATTGCTGATTCGGATGGAATCGTAACTTTGTTCTTTGTCAGTAGGTTCCAAAGAAATTAAACGTGTCCCGTCGTACCTGCTCACCACCAAATTAGACAACAGACTGACGTGGATATGGGGAAAGGTTCAATGCTTCGGCTATTTTCGTAAATAAAGGTTTTAGGGAGGGTAAGATAATAAATTACCATGCTGCATCGCGAAATCGATTGATATTACATATGGACCGCAAAACATGTGAGTACACAATCATTGTTTTTAAACACTGTTATAATATCATTGATTTATGACACGGATGAAGACGGTAATAAGTGTGAAGAAAAAAAAGTTGTGAGCGAAGGTTATGAGTGCTTACTCTACGCCAAAAATAATTTCATGTGTTACAAAAAGGGTAACATATGCTTCTATTGTCATTTTTTGTCGTAAATATTACAATTATTTAAAGAACTCTATATCTTTTGCCTCTTCGAATCTTTTAAGCTGACAGTTCTCTGATCCATCTTAGGTTAGGACCAATGAGTTGGTGCCATTGTAATTAGGTAAGATAAAGTTATTTGCATTGAATTCGATGGTACATATGATGACAGTGAGAAAATTTTAGCTACTCAAATTTTAGTTTTCATTGTTTCAGGATCCGGATTTTCTATGTCAACTAGTAAACAGCAGCCCCTCATTAGCTTGAGGAAGCTTAACATCCAACGGCCCATCATCACTTACCATCAGGTGAGGTTAAGGCAAGTGCAAAACTCACATAAAAAACTATGTTCGTGTAAAAATTACAAGGTAATGGATTGGTTTCATAAACAATCAATATTTACTGATTGTGAATCATGGGTTAGCTACCTGCACCGCCTAAATTACACCATCGCGTACGAACGTGAACAAGTTAATTAAAACCAACAAATCAACTCACCCGCGCTTTACCGTGTATTACGAAATATTCGGTGAGATACCTCTACTTAAATAATTTCGTTAATTACACATGAGAATACATTACTCACTTGTCTAGAGATGTAATCGTGGAGGTGGGGCTATGTGTTAAGATTTTGATTGACAATTGACACTGTTATAGAGTCGATCTAAGTTGGATATGTCATTCTAGTTTAATCGAATCCGGGACCACAAGATTGTGAGCCCCAGGGTGTAGCCACTAGGCCAAGGAGGTGCTTATTATTTGGTGCCAGCATTATTTACAAAAATCAGTAACATTTTCTTTGTGGTGTCACAGGTGACATTAATGTTAATTATCATTATAGCAATATGTCATGAATGTTTGAGCAATCTAACCGACTTTCACAAAAATATGGGTAGGAGTAGTGAGAGTGTGAGATGTTTTGGGTGAACAATTCAGTGGCAGTTTAAGAAGCCCTGTAATCTGAATATTCAACAGTGAAATTAATACGATATAAATCAATCATTTTCAGGTATATGTGATATAGAAACTTAGTTTATCTGTTTCTTGTCTTTCCATGTGTAAATAGCTCAACCGATCAACATCAACCGACAAAATTTTGCACATAATTTTGCACTATGACCTGGAGAAGGATATATGTACATATATTGAATGAATAGTAATAAAAGGTTATTAAATCATGAAGAAATGTGTGTTACACTAGGGTTTGTCGAACTTCAATTGCAAGTTAACACTCGTGTTTATATTGAAGCCTAACATGATATGTTAATTAGCTTTTATCAGGTTGTTGAGTTGTTCAGTTCAGTATGTTTAGGGTGAGAAAGTTCGAACGAAATTGTAAAGCTATCTCACCTTGAAAAACAAAAATCATTCATACGAGATTACACATTTATAGTCACGATTATTCACGTGTAATCATTTAAAGTAAAATAATGAAACACAGCAAGACCAACAGCTAATCAAAATAAATTAAGAATAAAGCCAATCATGCCCACAAAGATACCCTTCACTCACACACAGACATCATTAGCCTTTGTCAAGACACAGCTAGGAACGCTACACAAGCTATTTGCAGAGTACCCCCAACTAATAACGAGAGTCGCCCGAGTTCCAAAACTACGCGAGGGAACGGAACGGAAGGGACAATCAAATCGACAAACTTCTCGCAAAGGACGACATGAGAGCCAAAGGGATTCGTCGAGGAGATCAATTTTACCGAATAAAGAGAACCATCCGAACCTTCCCTTCTAGGAACCACTCCGTCTGTACTTTTTTGGCTTTTCTAATTCACATAGGAGAATTACAAAAGGATTGAATGTTATGTTTTGTTCGGGTATTCAGTTTCTAAACAAAATAATCACGAAATCGACAGTGTATATTATTCTAGTAGAAAACAAAAATCCACCTCCGTGGCCTAATGGCTAAAAGTTGGACTTACAATCTGGAGGACCTGGGTTCGATTCCTAGTAGATCCCAGATTCCCTATCGGTATTTGGTTTTGGTTGGTGGTGGGGCAAGGTGTCTGACTGACTAGCTACCACCAATATTTTAAATTGCTGAACATTTGAACAACATTGTTTGAATTAATGTGAGTATATATATAGCTATGCATGTTTATTTTACCACTACTACTACACTGAACTAAATATATGTTTGTAGTTTATGACATACATATATTAGACACGTAACAATTAACAAATTTTGAAATAAAATGGAATTGTATAAAATTTAATTTTGTTTTGACATATATTAATTGTAGTTCTAGTTATGTTTTGCTAAAGTATCATTTTTTTGCTTAATTATGTAATTAAATTGACACTAAGCTACACCATGTACTGGCATATCACAATTGTCCACTCAACTTGTGCGTGTCACCTTTAATAACCATGAGTGCAAATAAACGCTTATCTAACCTAAAAACAACTTCAACATGGAAAACATGCTTCAAGGTAGCCACCACAAAATGGGCACAAAAATACAGTAGAAGAGAACATATCCACAAGATAGCTTTGCCATAAACAGCCTATGCAAATTACTTAATCTTATACGGGTATGGTTTACTCGCGACACTTGTGAAGGGACCCATTAGAAGGGTTGACAACGTTAATATTTATCTACGGCCCCTGGGAGCATACTTTATGAAGTAATCTGCCTGTAACAACTATCATTTGGTACAACCTTGAAGTGTGGAACGAGACTTGTGAATTTATGGGAACGCCGCCGTTGCCGAACGTAATCGAATTTTTGGTGAAGCTTTCTTGGTATGTTACCTGAATAATTAAAAATTACAGCAACTCTTTGGACTAACTGTTGAAGCAAATATCAGTTTCTAACCGCATCATGAGTTTGTGTTACGTAAAAAGTGCTATATGTTTATCTGTCTTTGCTATCCGGAATAATATTTTTCTGATGAGCGCATTCTCACCATTGCCAACCAACATTCAGATGATTTTGAGCTCTAGTCTAGATCTAGGCTATTGACCTTACAGTCCGCAGATCGCGGGTTCGATCCCCAGGCGGGTACCTGTCGGTGCTTGGGTTTGTTTGTGGTAACGCACTTCTACATACTTGTCTGACTAGCTACCATGTTATCTAAGTCTGGCGCTGAACAGTAGTGTTAATAGCACTGATGTTCGAAGAATATAGCGATGTTTAAAGACAGAAGTCTGGCAGTGTGTGTTTCCAGTGATGACATACGAAAAAGAAGCGTAGTCCTTTACTGTGGGCCGAATAAGCAAGCTGAAAGTCCCTCATCGAACTATGGAACGAGCTATGCTCAGATTTTCTCTACGCACTAAAATCAGGAATGAGAAAATCCGTAGACCAACTAATATCTCCGACATCGAATCAGTGAGCTGAAGCGGAAATTAGCTGGCCTCACCTCTTGAAGAACGAATAACCGATGTGTAGTAATAGTTGTCGAGTGGTGAACACGTATCGGGAAACGTGTACCGGTCCGTCCCCCTACAACATGAATCGACGACCTGGTAACAGTCACGGGGAGTCGCTGGATGCAATTGGCTCGGGGCCGGTCATTGTGGTATACCCATGGAGGCCTGTGTCCAGTCCGGCAGTTGACTTTTTTCGGTTGAAGATGATGATAATTAACGATGTGTTATCGATAATTTCATTTAAGTTACTTATGATACAAACGGATATGCGTTGTTAAAGATAAAACTTGTAAATAAAACAAATCGATATAATCGATTTCATTCATCGATCTTTTCTAAATATTGATTACAAAGGACCCAAAATACAAATACGCCAATTACTATAACGTAGATACAAAATAATACTTGTAGATAGGAACATTGTAGCATTCTATTGTTAGAAATTTTAATGTACATTTTTACTACATTATGTCTACACACACTGAAAAAGCTAAATAAAGGATTTTCAATTGGAGTCCCTTTTCAAAATACCTCCACCTCCAATTTAAAATGCCAGTAGTTGTTTAAAGATAAAACCTCTACGACGGACGCAGTGGGTCGGGCAGTAAAAAGGTTGACTTAGTACAAGCGTTCAGGCAGTGTTTACTCAGTAGGGAGTGGACGAGGCTTTGGTAGCGTAAACCGATAAAATGTAAATTTAGTTCCGCCAAGCTTCCGTTTGGTTCCACCGAGCTCCCTTTAGTTCCGAGATAGAATCCTCCCGTCTCACGGAATAGGAAATTGCATCGGTGGACAATCTGCGTTGCTTTTATTTATATTTATACAAGAAGATGTCAAGAACCACAGCTGAGCGGCCGTCGATTTCATCGAGGCTTAATATCGTCCCTTTTATCGACTTTCGGATTGTATTTCCTTTATTACTTGCTTTAAGGGTTAAGGTAAAGTTACCCTAGATAAGGGTAATGTTAATTAATACTACAATCTTCAACCTTTAAATAAAGACAAAACTGACTCCATGGCGTAATGGCTAATAATATGGAGGTCCCGGGTTCTATTCACAGTGGGTATATACCCTATTGGTACTCAGTTTGGTTGGTGGTAGGACATTTTCTGTCCATCTAGCTACCACTATTTTATGCCAAACACTGTTGTGTTCCGGTATGAAAGGTAGCAGAGACAGCGCCTCATTGCCTTGAGGCTTCTGGGTCTTACCATCCCACGGTCTTATCGTCACTTACCATCAGGTAAGGTAATGGCTTCAGTTCAAACCCATTATATAAAAATGAATAACATACACCATAAAATCCAAGTATAAATACAATGATCCTAAAACTTATTTTCTTCCCCAGAGTAACGGTACCCATTAAATTAAGAAGGAAAATAATTTTCTTCAACGTTATAACCTTCAAATTCTCAGCAAAATTGTTTTGTATGAAGGTGTAGAGGCGAGTAAGATAAAATTGAAGAGAAAACACGCCCTGAGGGACTCTTATCAGCGGCCCTAAGTGATGAACATCTTCCAGAGTAACTTCTATTTTTATACTGTTCATAAACTGAATAATAAGAAATAAGGTAGGCGCTTCTATATAGATAGCGCTCCAACGTGATTAAATAGAGCCAGAGGCTGTATCTTTCACTGGAATAGGAGCTATAAATATTGCTTCATTGTAGTCTGTTAGAAATTTACATTTCTATTTAAAAATCTGTAAGAAGCAATGGCGCTATAATTTTGCGGTTTTAATAGGAGCAGTCCGGATCTCCCAGTGATCTCTTATGTTGTCTTGTTGCCTTTGCAGGCCAGGATTGAATACCCAATTCCTCGCTCGGTATCTAACGGAAGCGGAAGGGGTGTCGAGCATCTCTCAAGTGTTCCAAACTCCCCTGTGCAACCCTTAGAGAGAAGAGCCTTCAATTTTTATCTCGGTCTCGGGTTTTATTTTTTACTGCCCCAACTTAGAGAAAGGGCTTCTTAAACATACTAAACATATTGTAATAGCTCTGAATTGATTTAGTTTATCGTGTTTTTAGCAACAAAAGCCTTTATTTTCTACGAGAATTTATGAAAATTTTGATTAATTTTTGACTCATTTTGACTCATACGTCATTTAAAATTATAATAATTATGACTGATCTTGATCAACGAGTTTAAGCTGTTTAAAAACAATCTTAACATGGTCAGTGACACACTTAACAACCGTGGTAAAGTCTGTCCGCTTGGCTTAGATCGTGTCGGTAAACTCGAAAAGAATATGAGATTATTGTAAAACAAAACAGAGTGTTAAATATTGCACATAATTTAATTTAGGCAGCAAAAATAATTTAATTGTCAAAATATAGGTACACATGACAGAGCATATAATTAAACACTACTTCATCACTCGAAGTGCCGTACACCTCACTGCGGTGCCTCGATATAGAATGCCAAATTCACCAGCAGGCCGCCACTGCCAGCCTGCTCTGATTTCGAGGTGTCGTTTATTAAAGGCGACCGTATCTAAGCAAAAGGACTTTAGTCTATGAACAGTAAAAAATGTATTTTTTATGTATTTATGGTAAGAGTTTAAAGTAGTGTCAGTGGTATGTGTTAGATAGTCATTTTTGTCAGCGCGGTTTTGTTATGATAAATAAAAGTAAATTAAAGACTTCAGCATATTTGTATATATTTTTTCGGCAAATGATATCGAAAGATTGTTGTACTTAGAAGTCATCATCATCGGCCATGTCAAATAGTCAAATCCATAAAATAGTTTTACGAATGTAAACAAATGTTTTACTAGCTAACATAGCAAAATAAACTTTTCCATTGTTTCCGTTACAAATTCTCGTGGCAGTAATGTCCTTCATTTTAGGTACAAGTGTAACATTTGTATAAGCTGAGTTTTGTTTGGGACATTGTGCAAGTAGAAAGCTTTGTTCATCAGGCAGGGTCCGACAGAAGAGAGGTTTCGTTGATTCCGTTACGAACTTAGTTTGAGTTTGAATAAATAGATAGTTGAATAGAAAAGGTTGAGTTAACGTTGAGAAAACTCACGAATAACAATACCATTTCACACACTCACACACACACACTTCCTCACAAACACATACTTCTTCATTCATCATATAGACTAGATATATTATACAAACTATAAGTTATTTTATATTTCCTAACTTTAATCTGTTTATAGGCAGCTCTAAAGCACCGTGGGTGAGAGCCTGGTGTCCTGTAACACAGGGTCACACCTATCTCAGGCACCAGTCTCTCACAGGTACACCTACCTTGCAGGACTTATGTTGTTTATTAATTATATTATAAATAAGGTGTCACTGTGAGATGAAATAAATAAACTTTTTTTTGACATTAGGCATATCCTGAGATTGAACTTTGAGTAAGGTCTATTAATAAAGACCTAAAAATTCTCTAACTTTAAAGTTCTGTAACGTAAAAAGATTACAAGAACAAAAAGGGATTTTGTATATGTACTAAACACCCGAAGTCTGATCTTTTATATTGAAAACAAATTTGTACAATACTTACTGATTTTCGTAGAAATAAGATTGAATAGAAAACATTTCCTTGTTTTCTTTTCTTCTCCGAGTTGCTTTAGTATCAAGTCTAAATATCAAGTATTATCAAGGTGAGCTCCTACTGTAAGAATGCAAAGCTTTCTAGTTTTTAACGCATGAAAACATACGGCTTTTCGTATGAGTAAAGAGAAAGTTATGAAACCAAATACTACGTTATTGTATATTTTGTTACAAAACCCCACAGATTACTGCATACCTCTAAATAAATCTTTCTATAAATGAAGCCCACTCGCACTTGTTCAGTGTTTTCACAAACAAAATTCAAGATCTTTCTAAATGTTCAATTAATCGTATTAAACAAATATCTTTCCTGATTCGTCTTAAATTTAAAATTCGAGAAAAGACTTTCACCTCTCACTGTAATGGAACAGACGGTACAGACATGCTGCCATACGGTATCAGTTGAAGATAGAGGAAAATCGCCTTATACTCTTTACAGTTCGCTGATTAAATGACGGGACAACATTATTGATATCGGAAATTGGAAGCAAAATTGCTTGCTGTATGTTGAACGAGAATGTCGAAACGTTGTTATATTCCACCATGGGCTTTCATTATCATTATAATGAAGAAAAAACAATCAGCTCTTTTTTTATTTACTTACTGAATATAAATACGAGTATTTATTTTATGTGAAAATTTTATACGACAATTTTTTTAGGGTATCTTAAAAGGAAAAAAAAACCAGTCAAGTGCGTGTCGAGCCACGCGAAGTAGGGTATAGTATATTTTATAATTTGGTCGCTTATTACTCTTTAACCTGTGAAGCCACCTAAGTCGTGATAGTTTTCCTTTAAAGTTTAGCATATGTGCGACTACTGTGGATTTTTAAGATTTTTAAAAGTAATAGCTGAGAAGATAGGGGGGGGGGGGGGGGGGGGGACACCCTGCTCTGACAAAAAATATAGCTTTAAAGCTTAATATTTCCCAAAATGATCCTTCAATCAAACATTTGTTCTCCCAGACCCTAATGTTTTTAAACAACAAAAAGAACGACGAACGAAACCCCACATAATGAGTAAGACGCGAAAAAAATATTTCATCTCCAAGTTACGTTTATGGAAGCCATACTTATGAAATGAAATATTGTTATTGTGGTAGATGTGGTATGCTGTGTGTGGTACACGTTGTTAGATATGGTTAATCGTTCAGCACATCTAGTCCGATACTGATAAGCATAATTATTTACACAAAGCAATTTTTTTTAGCATTAGCTTTGTAATATATCAAAAACTAACATAAAAAAGCTTTTACAATTTTTTAATTTTTTTTGAAAATCAGAAAATATCTAAAAATTATAAAAATGGATATATGTAATTCGAAAACTGTTCATTTTTGACCCCTAGATTATCGGACTTTTTTGTTGCAAATGAGCCATAGTTTATCTCCTTAAAAGGAAAACGACGATTTTCCGGTCACCCTGTATACATACATGGTAGAGTAAGTATGCCAAGTTTTTTTTTTAAAAGTGGCCCGCATTGTTCGTCTGGGGCTACACCGCACATTGCCCTGGCGCATTTTTTGAGCTTTAAATGCTTCTTCTGTGCTATTTCCCCACAGAAGAAGGCCGTACGATATCGTCGAATTAACATATCTATAATATGCATAAAGAAGTGTATTTTTTGTAGTTACCCTCCGTAGTTTACTTAGTAGGTAGACATAACTGTGCAGACTGGAGCCACCCTTAAAATTATATTTCAAGATTCTCGCCGCTAAGCCACGGGCGTGCAGAGAGACAGATGGACTGAGCGAAATTACAAGGGTTTCCTTGTTTGACTACGGAACCCTAAAAAACCGGCCAAGTATGAGTCGTTATTATTATCTATAAAAACGAAATAAAAAACACAGAAAAGGTTTATTTTTGTCGTACAAATAAAAATAAATTTAGCTATGATGCTATTGATATGACAAGAGATGAAGAATAAACCCCACGCTAATTGTGATAATGGAAATTCCGGGAAAATCTACAACATCCCACGCGAATACAAAGATATACGTAGAACATCAAAAGCTAAATAAAACTTTACTGCATAGTGAATTTAAATACGCAGAAACTCTTAACTTTGAATTCGTAGAACTTTGCTTCAAAAACATCTCTCAGAACCAATTTAAATTTTACAAAGCTATTTATTTTATTGAGCGGAATCCTGCCTTTGGAAAAATAAAGTAATTTCGAAATTTTTGAGGCAGAAAATAACTTTATTTGGTTGGGATTAACTTTTGAAGTAAATATGAGTTCGAAATCTAATTCCCGTGATACGCACCTAAGCATTTGTAGATATAATTTAAGTTCGTTCAATCCAGACTATCGTTTAAAATCTTGTCCAAGTATATTTCATTTCTTATTATCTAAACTTCCTCCTTGGTTAGTTTTCAACCAACTTCAAAAAAGGAGGAGTTTTAAAATGTTTCATACCGCATCCCGTGAGATCTCATTTCAACTTGGTCCAGTTCTGACATTGGCATCCATGAGAAAACCATGTAAGTCTTTGCTGTAGACTTGTAGGGCAGTTGAAGTCTGTTTCTATTTTTTACCGCATTAATTTGTTTTTGTAGTCCCACCATAATTAGTGGCTACAGTGTTTGAATGACAATATATGTATATGTCTCAGGTTTGATTTCCGGTAGCAACAAAAATGATTTTGTTTGTTTGCGGATGAAAATGTTTATACATGTATATTATAGCTATATATAGCTACCGTCATGTTTATCTGATAGTGTTCCGCTATAGTTAAAGATAACACATACACTTTATTGATGCTTCTGGGTGCGCACATTTCCATTCTATTCAGATTTTTTAAATATTTGCTAAAAAGTGAAGTATTCCAAACCAGTAGTATTACAGGCCTACTGAATTGTGACTCCATAATATGAATTTAGATAAATTTGTATCTCTGGAAAGTACGCAAAGTTTGTATTATCTTAGAATCTAAAGTCGATGAATTCGCATGTTACCTAAATCAGCTTTCACAAACTCTGAAGGCAATAACAACTTTAGAAACTCATAAATTAAAATAGGTAACATGCAAACTCGTGAAAACTTTAAAATTACAAAACGAACGGTGTACCTATCTCATACGAAAGGAGCAACGTCGTGGGCAAACGAAAATTGTGGGTGGAAGGAAAACTCATTTGAAACTCCGAAGATATCCATCGTCACTTTTCACTGGGCACTATTTGGTATTAAAAACGCATTGAACGGACAAGATTAGCAAATTTAATTTTTCACTATTCTCTTTAGGTTAGGCCCTCAGGTTAAGGAACTTTCAAATTACATATGCGACCATTTTAAAATTATTATTTTCAAACAGATAATGTGACATTGTAATGTATACGTTATACTAAATTCGTATATCGGATTCATACAAATTGCACCAACAGTTCGGGCCCTGGTACCCGGGAGGTTCGAATCCCGTTGGAGTCGAATTGTTTATCACTATTTTCAAAATGGTAGTGGCAAACTGCGCCTAAAGCCTAAAGCAGTGAATATAAAACGAAGAAATAATCCAAACATTTATGACGCACCTATGCCGCTTTTTTCCTCCCTTCTCAACTTTTCCACAGAAGTTAGCGTCGAGGCTGTAGATGGATCATCTGAACAATACTTCAATTTCATAACAAAGCTTACAAGCATTCCAACCTCTAACAAATGAACAATATTTGTTATTCAGACAGATGAATTAACTGCTTGTTGTGTGTCCTGTGTTGCTGACCTATTTTGAGAGTGCTTACTAATTTGATTTCTAAAATTATCTGATTTTGAATTGTTTATTTTATCAAGTCAATCAATTATATCAAGCAATAAAATTGCGTTTAAAATAGCTATAAAATGATTAAAGAAAGAGAAAGAAAGAAAAAACTTTATTTCGACAGGTTATACTAAAACCAAACTAAAACTAACTTATACTCTAGATTAAAAAGCAATTTTATGACGTGCCAAAAAAGGTCCCCACTCAGCTTATTTCCGCAGCAGATAGCCTGCTGCGACGTTGGTCTTCCGTGGGGTTTGAGATTTCTTATGCTATTAAAAACAAAATTAAATTTTTAAGAGTACACACACTTTTAAGAAAATTAAAATAAACTAGTAGACATTTTATGAAAAACACAACCATAAGAAAACACATATAAAATAAATCTATTATGTAATAATTATTTAAATTAGTGTGTCAATGTCTGGCACAGCACGACTGCTTGTGGATGAACTTTTTGTACCTCGAGTAAGTACTTTCTAAGCGCGTTCTTAACAGTGTAGACGGATTGTGACTTACGTATTGGAGGCGGTAAATTATTCCAGCACTTTGTGGCAGCATGCATGCAGCAGATGCGTAAAACAGTATCAGCCCAACCTTGTTATCTAACTCTGCCGCCAAACAGCAGTAATAATCGAACTGTTGTGTTCCGGCATGAAAGGTAGCAAGGCCAGGGCCTAATTAGGTTGAGGCTTCGGTCTAAGCACGCCAACCATCTAGCGTCCTTATCAGGTGAGATGTTGGTTAAGTGCAACCTAAAGAACTCTTTTATAAAATCATCCCGAGCGTGTAAAGAAACACTACAGAACTAACGGAAACTTAGGGATAATCATAATCTGTATTACCTGCGTATCAACAGTATATTACGTCTGCTAATCCACCAGGTGTTGTGGTAATTCAATGGAATTTCTTTCAAAGAAAACCTTGGAATGGCGATCTACAAAGGCTGTGAAGTAAGCCTCCCCTCATACCCGACAGTATTAACTGATGGTGAATATAAAAATAGATGAAATGAACTCACGAATAGAAAAATAAACACTGTCATTGACAATTGTAATACACGAAGCGAAATAGTTTAAAAACCAATTAGGCGCGTTTTATATGACAGGTGTGATCGCGTTCCCCAAACAACTCCACCCCATAGTGGGGCTTCAAGGCTGAACAAACATTTTAGTCGAACGAACCGTACAATTTGAGCTTCATTTACACAAATCCACACGGCTCTGGCTATGACATTGTGTGATTAGACGAAATTGGAAGTCAGTCTTGTAACATTATTGTAAGAAACATATCCAAGTATATACTGTGAGCTTCGCGAAGCTATCATTTCGAAGCTTAAAACTGTATAAATGTTTATCGAACACTTTAAAACTGCTCCCAAATTTCACGAGATTCTACTGAGAAATGCGACCTATAGAGGAGAACAGGCCTGCTCGTTTAAAGCAAAGCCTCAAGACTGGTCAGGACAAAAAGTTGCATGGGTCATGTTCTGTTCGAAATACGACGTGTGTTTAAAGGTTGACGCGATTGAAACAAAAGACAAGGCTTACTTTTTAATTTATTCATTGGTTATTTATTACCATGTGTTGATCAATTAATAATCATCCGCATACATAGAAGGTCACTTGAAAGTTGTGTTCTAAATGAGCAAACCACTTTACAAATTTATTTTTTACTAGATTTCCACGACTGCGTCTTCGGGGACGAAATCATCCTACAGGATCACATTATCGGGATGATAAGAAGCATATGTCCCTTTCCATGATGTTGGCAATGTTTCTTATGCTACGACTTTCAACAAGTCTGTAACGTCAGTCTGTCAAAGAGTCAACCACTGACAGAGTTATCAATATAGTGATCTGTGAGAGTCACAAGAGCCGTGGACGAGTGTCGACGTGTAGGAGTACCAAGCACGTTGACATTGCCGAGACAGGTGCTATAGCGCATACACTGTAATACCATTTACTAACCTGACCAGGACACTTTAATTTCTGAATTTTCTACCATAGTTTACAAACAAGCTACCCTGAATTTTAACTGAGGCTTCTAGCTAAAATAACCATGTATTCTGAAGAGGCTACGAGATAATTTATATATTTATTTTGTGAAATACAAGTATGTATGTTAAGAATTACAACCCAATCTGCTATGAAAGGTCACTGTATGTCTGAATAATGTACATTTAGTGATCTTATCTACTACTTACATTAGGGTGAATATCGGTAATGACCGTGTTGCGTGTGCACATCAGTGACGAAAGGCTGGTTTTAAGTTTTTCTAATCCTACTGTTTACTTCCTGCACACATTTCCGTTCTTTAAAAAAAGCTTTTAAAGATACTAACGTCCTACTTGTAGCATCTAAGCTAAACAGAGTCTCCTTTATAAATCACCACGGCTAAAAAAGTTTATATGTGTTATACTATTTGCCTTTCTTTGAGCTACTACTATCATAGAACAGGTGGAATTTTATTATGTGAGTTTGTAAAAAAAAAGCAGCCAAGTTCATGTCGGGCTTAGTTGGGTTCCTTAGTTGGGCCCACACAGGACGATTTAAATAATTTTTAACTGAATGTGTACAAAACTCATTCATTAGACATCTCGAAGTATATTTTATAATTTAGTCGACTATTACTCGTTAACCTATAAAGGCACCAAAGACGTGATAGTTTTCCTTTTAACTGAAGTATATGTACATACTACTACTGTGACTTTTTTCAGATTTTTAAAAGCAACAGTTTAGCAGATGGATGTGGGGAGGGGACGCTCAACTTTGACCAACCAAACCACTTTAAAACTATTTCGCAAATGGATTCCTGAATCAGAAAGTGGTGTTCCTAGAACCTCTATGTTTTTAAGTACCTATTAAACGATACCCATTACAATGAGGTAGACGGGAAAAAATATTTCATATTAAGTGTACTCGTATTTGATTCTACCACTTTGTTGGCATAATTAATATGTATACCCGTACCAAATTACAGCTTTTTAGTATAGCATAGAATAGAAACAGATTTATTTAAAAATTACACATTTTGCTTAATTCTAATTGCCTAAAACTAATACACACACTCAATTAGAAAATAAAAAACAACTTAAAATTAAATAGAAATATTTTAAAAAATATAAGTTTTAAAAATGTGACCAGCATGTTCCTGCGTCAGGAAGCCACAGCGCTGATTATCAGCCGGCACCTTTCACTTGATTAGCCTCAACTCAAACCTCGTACAACATACATAGTAGTAAAGTTTCTGATCTAAGCCGGACATACAGACGGACAGAGCGAAACTATAAGGGTTCCTAGTTTGACTGCGGAACCCTAAAAAGTATGACGGTTTAAGAATGTAGATCTCACTTTCACGCTTATCAGGTGGCCGAGTCGGTAAATAACCACTGCACTCTCGTTCTACAATCTTCTCTATACCTTCTCTACGTAGTATAAAACACTTGAGGGACAGCAGCATTTTCATATGCGACAACATGTTACTGTGATCAACAATCCGCCCGACAAGCGTGGTGAGTATAGCAAATATCGCAGTGGCGATCTGAGTATTAGGAAGGCTGATATTCAATAGTGGAATTATTTATTTATTTACAACAATGACAAATTAGTAAAGATTGTTAACACCTAAGTTTAAACGGACCAAAGTGACGACCAAAAACGTGTTTTTGCTATAGCAGCCCCAATAGGTCAAGCCTGTAGCAGGGCGAGCTACTTAATTATAGTTGTTCAATTTTTAATTTGTAAAACAGTAATAAAAAAGTACATGCAAAACAGATATATATATATAACTATATGATTAGAATATTAGTACTGTATTTATTTTGTTAATTTAGATATTCGATACCATAAATTAATAAAATCAGTCTGGCTACATTCCAGCAGGTATTTTTTAAGTGGATGTTTTATATTGGTAGATTTATCTCTTGAATCTATGCATTGTGAAATCTCGTGCGGTAATAAGTTGTATAAGCGTGGAGCTAAAGAGGTGAAGTGATGTCTACTGAAGTTATTAGTAGTAAAAGGTACTATATATTTTGTATAAGTGGCCACTGTTTGTATTATTGTGCCACTTATTTAAAATGCATGTGCTTCGCTGCCACACTGTGTTCTGTTTCTCACATAATACAGATATTATCTAAACATATAACCTTCGGTACCAAGAATACCCTCCTACTGCAAAATCGCGTGCCCTACGATCATTATGTCAGCATTATGTGCTCTTTGCTTGTCCCGCGGATGGTAAATCTTATCGGCGTGGCCCGTGTCGGTTCACATGCAAATATGAACACGTTAGTTAGTAATTTGCTGGCGAGTTGTTGAAGTTCTTGTACACACATTAAACAGCCATGCACTGTCGTGATTAATCCTGTGAGTACACTATCCGAAGGTCTGTCGAATAATCAGGTGTGACAGACGGACGGACAGACACCAGGGTTAGATTACAAGGGTTTCATTTTTTCATTGGACTTTCGGACTAAAAAACTTAATATTCACATAACAATACCCGTACAGAGTGTCCGACTATGGAATTCATCCGACGAACGCCGTCCTTCATATCCTTCAAAACTAACCTAAAAATCACTTCATTGAACCATGAAGGTAAAAAGATTATTATAAGCACAGTAACATCTTTTTAGTTTCATGCCTTGAACAGATAATTATGCCTTAGCAGTATTTTATTGTTTCCTTCCTGAATTCCTCTGATTTCCTTTTCCTACTAATACACTTTTCTATTGAAAATTGTTTATCAGTTATATTATGTACTAGCTTCCACCCGCGACTTTGTCCGCGTGTACTTCAGGATTTATTCTACTTGTTCGATAGGCATAGAAGGCATCTATCTCCATTTCCAGCATAAGGTACAAAATAGTGTTTATTCTGTTACGTAGGCTAATAGTTTAAAGAAACAAAAGAAACTTCAATATCTGACATTCAAATAGTCTTCACACTAATATTATAAACGCGAAAGTTTGTATATACGAATTACATATTCTATGGTCGGTTGCTAGGCAACGCGTATTTGTTATGCCAAAATTGCCCTTGTAATCCCACTAATATTATAAGTGTGATTTTGTACAATTTACACAATATGTGTTTATAAACTATAGCCTATATGTTATTCTGATGTATAAGCTATATTATTGTAAAGCATCATTCAAATCCATTCAGTAGTTTTTCCGTGAAAGCGTCACAAACATCCAAACATCTAAACATCCAAACTTTCACACTTATAATATTAAGTAGGATAAGTTTTGGTATATTTATTAGAATTATAGTTTGTTATTTTATAATATTTATGTAGATTTGCATTTTATTAAATAAACGATTCTTCTGCCTGAACGTTGCCTGGAAGAGTTCGGTTTTAGCGATAAGGCCACCCTCCTGTACCTATTTATTGGATATTTGGAAATCATCAATTAATAAGTAAAATAATAAAGTTTTACAACAAAAATGACACAGTGCCCTTTATAATAACGGTATTGCAGAAACTACGACAAAAACGCATTCCGTAATATTGTACCAACAAATACTGTGAAGCTTTTATGGAGCAGAAAATTATAAACCTTTTCCTCACTCCGAATAATTGGCTCCATTCACGGCGCTTACAAACGCACATAACAAAGAAACACCCGTGACTCAAACATAACAGTTTGTTTGTGAAGAAAGGCTAAACGAACAGAAAACTCTGCATTCCTGAGAGTAGCTGGAACCCTAATAAAGGGACCTCGCTCGCAGCAATTTAAAGAAAAACTTTGCTTCAAAGGGAGTCAATCTAATTACAGATGGGATAGGAAGAAGACCCGAGGAAAATTGAGACCATAACGACAAAGGTAAACATACGATTGGCAAGTCTGATTAGTTTCCTACAAGTTAGAGGACTGTGTTATGCTTCGTCCCTTTTGTCTTTTACGACTTTTTAACCACGACGGAACGGAGAAGGTGTATGCCTTCAGGGTGAGAAGTTGTTACATACGGGAGTCGACTCCTTTTTGGAAGAAAACGTTTGATTTTAAATAGTTTTCCGAAAACGACTTAAATTGCCCTAAAAGTCTACTTTCACTAAGGCAATTTTAAGATTTATATAGTTTTCTTATGGATTACATTGTAAGAACTGAACCAAATTGAAATGAGACCACACGGAAAGCACCAGCTTTTAATTGAAAAGAGAATCATCCAAATCGGTTCACCCATTCAAAAGTTCTGAGGTAACCTACCTGTCGAATTGATAACCTCCTCCTTTTTTGAAGTCGGTTAAAAAGGAAAATCATATATCATATCATTATTTCTCAACATCTATTTTAGGAGTGTAACTTCAATGAAACAGTCTGTTGTGAAGGCTAGGAACAAATTAAATTATCAGTCCATAACAGAGAGTTAAGTCTAGAGCAAGCAGTAATTGGAAATTTGATTGTCAAAGTCTAGTTCCCAAACTTCGAGTACATCTGGTGGTTTTAAAGCCTAAGATCATTTGTAAATTAACAAACAAACTCTTGGGCTTACAACGAAACACAATTTCATTATCGTTCGGAGTGGCTGCGTAAATGTTTGTGCTTCATTAACCAATTTGAGCGAAGTGACGTTGTACAGTCGAGTAGAAATAACTAATGTAGCGTTGATACGTTGTTTCAATAAGCGAGCTCGTAAATTTGAGAGCGGACAGCTGTTTGGGTGAAGGCGAGTAAGTATGAAGTTAGTTGTTAACATGAATACAAATATAGTGTTGTTGTAAATTGTTGCGGGGCTCTAGAACTTCTAAAACTAGCCCTGTTGTCAAAATTAAAAGTGTATTGTATTGTTGAAATTTAAATACGAACTAGGTATTGCCACGGGAACTGTTTTTGGACATGTGCATGAGTGTACTCTCCAAAAAGGCTTCTCAGAGATTGTGTTACACGGGCCCCTCCGGACATATTTAAACATTAATTCTGTGACTTAAGACTAGAATGAAAATTTTACACAGCTACTTACCTGTTATTTTAATTGGAATTAATATTTTAGGTAATGTTTTTTGGCGTTACAGCTTGGTTTATAAGGAAGTGTGACTTCATTTGAAATGATTTTTTCGCTCAAATCACTATAACAATCATATATAGAGAGGGAAATGATTATTATAACTCCTTAAAATGTTTTAGTTTGGTGATTACAAATTTATTTCTGTCTCTCATCTTTAATCAACGCTTTTATTTTAATTTGAAAGTCAAATTGAGTTTTTTTTTCATACAAAAAGTAAGTTGTATATTCTTTAAAAGTCCACAAAATCTTGAAACTCTCTCCAAATTAACTTACTAAGTTTTTTCGGTAACGGTATTGTAAATGACGTCAGTTATAATATTACCGCTTTATGGAATTGAATGGATGGTGTAAAATATTAAAATTAATAGAAGTTTATGTAAATGTTCTTTTGTAAAAGAAACTTTTTGGTGCTACGAGTATGTGAAAAAGTCAAGAGTTTATTTTATTGATTATTATTAGTTATTATTATTACTTATTATTATTAGTTATTGACACCAACTTTATTTAATGGTTAAGTGTTGCATATTTCGTGTGTACTTAATATTTTTGTTTAAAAAAAAACTATGTCAAAATATTTCAAAAGTGTAATTAAAAAGCTTCTTATTTGTTAATTAAGTTTTAAAATAAGTGGCATACATTACAAAGTCCAGGGCAGGGCTTTTCACCGAAATTTGTTCAGTCATGTAAAAGTTGTATTTGTTGTTGTAAGATGTAAGAGAGTAAGTTCATTAGAACGCATCTAAAAATGATGTCTCTATCGTTCTTATAGTCTGAACCCAAACTACCGCATAATTGTAAGGTCGAATAATTAAAGGTCTAAGATTGTACTTTGACTAACCTGAAATCAGGAGCCCTCTATAGCAAAATGATTATAGTGAACAGTAGGGAACCTGATTCCCTCCCGGCCTTTGTCTTCTCAATTATCAAGCCGTGTTAATTAAGTAAATTAATTTATCGTAAACTGATACTATTGTATTAAGAAACCTTAATTCCGAGGTATTAATGTAATTCTTGAAACTAAATATTCTGATTAGCGTATTTTAGGATTCCTTCAATCATAACGTAGAATCCTTATGGGTCTATTTTTATGTAACATCTATCATCTTCAGCCAGGAAACGTCCACTGCTGGACATATTCCAGACTCTTACTAGGTCGTCCGTCCTTCTAGTAGGGGGACGTACAGGTACACGTTTCCCGGCATGTGGTCGCCACTCGAGAACTTTTACTCCCCATAGTTTAATTAAATAGCGGCACTAATCGACTGTAGGACGCCTTCGAAAAGACACATCCTGCGGAATTATTGAAGTCCTGGCTTGGAACGTCAACATGTACACTACTAATAAAATTTTAAAACTTCATTACCGAATAAAATTATTTAAAATTTAAATTTTTGGAGTTGTTGACTTTTATGATGTTGATTTAACAAACAAAAAAAAAGACGGCACCAATGTTTTTGACTTAGTATAAAAACCGGCCAAGTGCGAGTCGGACTCGCGCACGAAGGGTTCCGTGCCATTATCTATAAAGACGGCCAAAAATCAGGTTGTATGGGAATCCCCTTAAATATATTATTTTATTCTCATTTTTAGTATTTGTTGTTATAGCGGCAACAGACATACATAATATGTGTAAATTTCAACTGTGTAACTATCACGGTTCATGAGATACAGCCTGGTGCCAGACAGACGGACAGCGGAGTCTTAGTAATAGGTTTTTTACACTTTGTGTACGGAACCCTAAAAAGAATGATCTTGAAACCAAATACTACTAAAACCGGACAAGTGCGAATTGGACTCACGTACCGAGGGTTCCGTACAGAATATGGATATTTAAAATACGGAATATAATATATAAAATGCACCGAACAATCTTATAACTAATTCGAAATACCTTTGAAACATCTAAATTGCAGTACTTGAAAAATACAAGACATCAGGGAATTACAATCCTTAGCAGCTGCTGGCATAATGAACAATGAAGCGAAACCATTTGTGTGATATTTGTTGACCGTCAGAGCACATTGTACTTACGTTATAGATGTATGAGGGTATTTTATCAAAGAAAGAGGTATTCTTACAAAATTAATAAAATGTTAAACTCTCTCAGCGCACAGCTCGCGGGCGTGATGTATTATAATGAATGAATATCATCAATCGTCATTTATCAAGTTCAGAATAACAATGATAACCCTTTTAGCGAAAATTCCGAACATTGAAGTAACAGTCCATCGCGAGATTACAGAGAAACTGCGTAAATTCGCTGGCAGAAAAAGTTTGGAGACTAAAACACGTCGCCGCTTCTTCATCGACGTATTTGTATAAAAACCGATGGACTGAAATTATATTATGTATTTACATTCACGTACGTGAATGGGCTTTCATAAATATTATAATACTCTAAAAGATAATGTACATTTTCTCATTAAGCTTTGAACTTGGTCAATATGACACAGAAAAAACTAAAGCAAGGCTACTGTACCAAAGAGATTTAAATATACTGTACACACTATAATTTATATACGTTATTATCGCGTAATTTTTATCGAATATAATACTACGTTCTTTTGGGGACTGGGGATTGGGGACTCAGAGCTATACGATATGCGCTGCGGATGGCCACATAACCCTCCGTCTCTTCCCCTAAGTAGTCGAGTATCTTGTGAAGATTCTACTTCGTTAAAAAATGGTGCTGTTGACGACGAGGATAGTCTGATTTAATAATCCGACAGTATTTTAGTGGTTATTTAATATTACAAAACTCTAGTACAACAGCCGCAAAGCGCACGCCATTGACAACTACAAAACGTCATATAAAACAATTGAATTAAACTAAATATTATAAAATACATTGCAGTTTAAAAAGATTGTTGCTGGTCACTAACATGTGCTATGCTAAACTATTACGAGGTTTATGAATGGTGTGGATGAATACATACAATCAAAGAAACAGGAATCGCGTTTATAATTAAAGCCTCAGCTTTGCACTGGGAGTAGAGCCATATACCTATTGCGTCAAGTATAAATACGATTAAAATGTAGCATAATGTAAGGAACGTTGTACATAAAAACTAACTAGAACAATAACATATGCCTTCAGTCATCACTTAATTGTAAGAACCATTCGCTTCCAGCTGCGGGGGCGCAGGCTGAGAGGCTGCATCTAGCGAGCCCATTCCCGTCCCCGTCGCGTCGCCCGTAAGTGCAGGAGAACAGTATATTACTTCGAGCGTAGTTTCAATTTACGATAAATCATAAAATATTCATTTAAACTGGATGGTGTATAGGACTATTATAGGATTTACTAAGGATTAATATTGTACCCGTCTAAATAGCTTTTGCAAATACCACATTATTTGTGATTATTTTTTAACAACTCCGAAACTTTGGAACCATGTATCCTTTGGATCCCACTCAACCTCTCTCTCCAGCTCAATACATTCTGATTATGATTTAATCGATTTAAAGGGCCACGATGTGACGTAAAACAAAAGCTACTTAAAGGTATGTCTGTCTGTAAGTCGAAGTATAATTTAAAAGCAAGGCATAACTTTTTGATTTATCGCTCCAAACTAAAAGACTTTCAATATTGGCTTTAAGGACACAAAACTTTGAAGGACGGTCGCTCCAAACTTTAGCTGTTTTAAAATAGGTATCAGAGCACCCGCTTGGTAACTAAAAAATCGAATGAAGAATACATAAAGGTTCTCGTACACAGCCCGCATCTCACAAATGAAAAACGAGGGAGCCTAGTCGTTGGATATTTACACAGACTACACCGTAAACAGTTTGTGTTGCCGTGTAGTCTCGTATGAAGGGAATGTGCTTGCCTTCACGTGGTTGAAATTCGAGGAAAAGAAGCGTCCAAGTGACCGCAAGTGTACACTTTGACGTTATTTTAAAATCACCAAACTGTAAAAACAATAGTCCGTAGAGTGTTGCCAGTTATTATATAAAAATATAATTTAAATACTTTAACATATTCATAAATATCTGTCATGTATGTCAAAATGTGGACGATGCAACAGATTATGGACCAATCACCGTCGTTGCATTCTCCGCATATAACCGGATTAAAATTGATGGGAGTGTAATAAACATGGTACAAGAAGTATGAATGAAATGCGAAGATAAACGTTACAATTTGATTGGTAGCTATGTAATGTGAAAGTATAATTGTATTCATAAGAACTTAATGAAAAACACTTGAAATTTTGTAAAGTCTATTTTAATAATAATAAAAGCAAAACAACACGCCAAATTTGACCAACTGAAAACAATTTCATTTGTCAGTATGTAAACTTGACGGACAAACTGCAAAATTTTTGAAGACGAAATAACAATAATAATACTGTATTGATATTACCTACAAAACTCTACCTTATAAACGTATCGATAGTTCCGGAAAATTTCAGAAGCAGGAAAATTCAAAATGCTGCTATCGAAGATAAGATCTAGACGTTTCTATTTCCGTTGGTGGAAGATTTAACCGAAATCTCTCGGAAGGGGCCGGCCGGTGCGCCGGTGTAGCAAATGGCCAGCCCGGGGAATAAATTGAGCGTAATTTTATCACCAGCCCTTTCCCAGGAAAGTTTGGTTTGTGAGTGCACAAGAACTAACACCCTACCGTTTTGTTAGCGAACTTGGCCAAAAATAATTACTAAAGTTCCAGGTCAACTACATGGATAATTTCGCTTAGTTTAAGTGTTTTCCGAGTGCACGGTAATGCATTGCCAACTTACAAATACCATAAATTTGTGACTTGATTAAAGACTGCTAAAAAGATGTTGAGGACTTGCATTTTAGGAAGAAATAACTGGAGGTAACGTTAAAAAATACACACAGACTTTTGTGATAGTAGGAAATTGTTTTCTTAAGTCACAAGCGCAAGCCGGGATAATCTTTATCACGCAATTTGACAAACATAATCCTTAGTTAAAATTCGTCGTCACTCCACCCGGCACAAATTAAGAAGATTAGGAACCTGTTAAGGTAGAAAGTCCGTAATGGTCGAAACGCACGAATAAATTTTGTTAGGGGCCCTCTCCTAGTAAACTTTGCCCGGACGAAGGAACGAACGTACGTGATAGAGAAGTTTGTCGATCGTCGCACGTGTACATGTTACCTAATGTTGTTTTGTTTGTTCCTGTATTATTATCGACAGTCGATGGTATAAAGTTCCACAGGGGAGCCCTGAGGAGAATATTGAAAGAAAGGGCTGGGATTTCAACTATACGAATTTTTTGTAGATATTACGTAGATAGTTGTAAGGATATATAAGTTGGCTGAATAGACGAATCGTTTGATACAATTAAACGTAAAACAACTTCAAAAGTCTTTTAAAGCTTACCATCAGCTGAAATGAAGGCCAAGTATCCGATCCGATTCCGCATTAAAAATATGACTATTGATTCTATTGTGACGTCAACATCAGTTACATTAATCCACTGTTGGACATGATCCGCTATCTTTCCCACGTCAATATAGTTATCCATGATTTGCCATCTGATCGCAGTAAGATGACTTTGATGATATACAGTACAAATAAGAGGTGCTCTGCGCGGGCATGGCCACAAGTAGTCTGCTATCAAATAAAATAGTTTATATTACGAAAAGAGCTTCATAGTTCGTTCTTCGTAAACAAAGAACAAAGTAGCTTTATAATCCGACGTGGCTTAAATATTTTTTTAAATTGGAATTGCGAATATTCTTAGAAGATGTCCAAATCACCAAAGAGATCGATTACAAACATAGTATAAACAAGTAACTGGCTGTATGATAAAGTAAACCGCACCGGACCAAATATACAAAAGAGAGATATGATATTATATATTATCCTCAAACGGTAAATAAGTCTACTACTGTGATGGGTATTCATAAGGTGCATTTACTCTTAGAGGATGATAAAAATTCGGAAAATATACAAAACCACGTGCGCCGTTTTTAATCCTTCCCTATGCTCAGGATTCTACTTTCGAGTCATTTGCTCGCGCTCGCCTTAAAAGTATTACTTTTCTCCCTTGTGATACAATCTACTATTAGCTTCCTGGTACGTTGTACAACAATATTATCGTCAATATTTCGAGTTTCCATAAGGATAATGTGCGGAGTATACCTGCTTGTACGTAATGCTTGGTAATGAGATGTGTTGAGAACGTGAGACTAAAGCAACCGTTGTAAATTCCAGTACCCAGACGCTTTCCGAGTTCCACCGTGGTCGTGCAACTTGTATGAAATGTATAAATAAAATATACAACCAATGAAATTATAATTTGCCGCATTTCAGTCTAATAGATTAATCAGTGGGCACCGATCGGTACTCGGCTTGGTTGTTGTTGGTGTTAGGACATTTTTATACCTGGCTAGCTACCACCGTAATACTCGTACGTATTTGTGACGCAAAACAATAGTTTTAAGGGTACTTATGTTTTTCAGTATAATAGGTACTAGAGCCTGCGCCTCTGGGTGAACAGACTTTCCCTTCAACGGCCTTATCGTCACTTAGCATCAGGTGAGATACAAACAAAAAGATAGATAGATAGATAGATAGATAGATAGATAGATAGATAGATAGATAGATAGATAGATAGATAGATAGATAGATAGATAGATAGATAGATAGATAGATAGATAGATAGATAGATAGATAGATAGATAGATAGATAGATAGATAGATAGATAGATAGGTAGGTAGGTAGGTAGGTAGGTAGGTAGGTAGGTAGGTAGGTAGGTAGGTAGGTAGGTAGGTAGGTAGGTAGGTAGGTAGGTAGGTAGGTAGGTAGGTAGGTAGGTAGGTAGGTAGGTAGGTAGGTAGGTAGGTAGGTAGGTAGGTAGGTAGGTAGGTAGGTAGGTAGGTAGGTAGGTAGGTAGGTAGGTAGGTAGGTAGGTAGGTAGGTAGGTAGGTAGGTAGGTAGGTAGGTAGGTAGGTAGGTAGGTAGGTAGGTAGGTAGGTAGGTAGGTAGGTAGGTAGGTAGGTAGGTAGGTAGGTAGGTAGGTAGGTAGGTAGGTAGGTAGGTAGGTAGGTAGGTAGGTAGGTAGGTAGGTAGGTAGGTAGGTAGGTAGGTAGGTAGGTAGGTAGGTAGGTAGGTAGGTAGGTAGGTAGGTAGGTAGGTAGGTAGGTAGGTAGGTAGGTAGGTAGGTAGGTAGGTAGGTAGGTAGGTAGGTAGGTAGGTAGGTAGGTAGGTAGGTAGGTAGGTAGGTAGGTAGGTAGGTAGGTAGGTAGGTAGGTAGGTAGGTAGGTAGGTAGGTAGGTAGGTAGGTAGGTAGGTAGGTAGGTAGGTAGGTAGGTAGGTAGGTAGGTAGGTAGGTAGGTAGGTAGGTAGGTAGGTAGGTAGGTAGGTAGGTAGGTAGGTAGGTAGGTAGGTAGGTAGGTAGGTAGGTAGGTAGGTAGGTAGGTAGGTAGGTAGGTAGGTAGGTAGGTAGGTAGGTAGGTAGGTAGGTAGGTAGGTAGGTAGGTAGGTAGGTAGGTAGGTAGGTAGGTAGGTAGGTAGGTAGGTAGGTAGGTAGGTAGGTAGGTAGGTAGGTAGGTAGGTAGGTAGGTAGGTAGGTAGGTAGGTAGGTAGGTAGGTAGGTAGGTAGGTAGGTAGGTAGGTAGGTAGGTAGGTAGGTAGGTAGGTAGGTAGGTAGGTAGGTAGGTAGGTAGGTAGGTAGGTAGGTAGGTAGGTAGGTAGGTAGGTAGGTAGGTAGGTAGGTAGGTAGGTAGGTAGGTAGGTAGGTAGGTAGGTAGGTAGGTAGGTAGGTAGGTAGGTAGGTAGGTAGGTAGGTAGGTAGGTAGGTAGGTAGGTAGGTAGGTAGGTAGGTAGGTAGGTAGGTAGGTAGGTAGGTAGGTAGGTAGGTAGGTAGGTAGGTAGGTAGGTAGGTAGGTAGGTAGGTAGGTAGGTAGGTAGGTAGGTAGGTAGGTAGGTAGGTAGGTAGGTAGGTAGGTAGGTAGGTAGGTAGGTAGGTAGGTAGGTAGGTAGGTAATGAAGTCATAACAGAATTAAAAAATACTTACCTAAAACTAATCCGTAGAGTAACAGAAGCAGGACCGTAGGGCCCCGTAGTGCTCGTCGAAGCTTCATTTCTCTAATATATTCACAACCACTTCACAATATGTCACAGTCGAATATTATCACTATTATACTGAAGTAGCACATCCTTACACGAGCGTTTGAACACCTGCAACGAGGAATTATTCAAATTAGGACATGATTTATTATGCAGAACAACCTGACGTCTTATTGTAACGGATCTGTGAGAGGATGCTCCAGTTAAATACTTTTAAATAGAAGTTTTCGTTTGTACTTTTTAAGTTTATTATGGTTATTATCTTTTTTAAAGAAAAAATACGAAAAAATTATTGAAATCATATTAAATATCGATAACGGTTAGTCCAAGACTAAAAAATATTCAAAATATAACCTTCGATTTTTTGAATTCGTCTCCGCCCCGATTAGCAGAATAAGTATTAAAACATGGGATATATCCACTAAAAATATTCATTTTCTCTTACATTCACGACCTAAAAGAGGATTAGATTGACTTGATTTTTGTAGAGGGATAGTTGAAAGGCCGTAAAAAGACATACAGACCGAACAAGTTCCTATGTGATAAATCCTTAAATACACGCCGATGAAATCGCGGATAAAAGACAGTAAATAATAAAATTCTGGAACAAATACAACGTCAAATATATAACACCGGGGAAATTAATAAGATAAAACGTGCAGTCTGCCTGCATGACATTTTCCTCTTTATTAATATTTTCCCAAAGGAATATTTTACTGGAATTGTTTGCGCTCGTCTCTTTGAACCAAAACTGGCACGATACAAAATTGTCTTATCAAAATTCGACGTAAGACAAATGAATGATCTGGCTTGCATAAATAAAATGATTTCATCTTTTTTCAGAATGAGCGTTTACTAAAATGGTTAGTAGGCAGACGCATACAGCTTGGCAAAAAATATGTACATAAAAATGAGGGACAACGCCATAGATTATTAATATACTCGTATGTACGCTCCGTTAGAGATATAAAACCTGCGTAATTAAATGATTCCTGCTTTCGCACACGTTACACTTCCAATGAAATCATGACTGCAACATTTTTACGTCACTGCGTAATTTGACAAAAACTGACAAGTAGGGATATATATATAAAATTTATTTCCCTTTATGTAACACACACACACACTCCCCGTTACCAACACGATTTCTCGATTTACATTTTTTGCTACTGACAACATTAAAATTACAAATAAAATGTTCAGATTGTATATTCACTTGCCTTGTTACGAAATTCCAACTATTGTTTAATGTTTCCAAAAACACTATAAATACGAAACAACAGTGTACGCATTCACATAAAAGTAACAAATTGCCTTTATAACATTAAGTTCCAACTGTAATGGCATTCACCAATTCATATTAAGATAAGTGGGACATTTTACCTAATTTCTCCGGCACAAAATAGGGCAACTATCACTTAGTGAACTAAAACAACAGGGTGCGCTAATATCAAACACATTACAATTAGAAGTCGTATGATACAAGCCTCTGCTAAATAATTGTTACTTTTAAGCTACCTACTCGATATTACAGCATAGTCGGATGGATCCGACAGCTTTAATTTCTCCCTGCTCAGTCTGATTGATCAAATCAAAAGGATTGCAAACATTTCTGTTAAATAATTCTAACATAAATATTGTTTGAATTAAGAAGTTTATTTAAATCATAACTAAATCATTCAAAAAGAACTATAACATGATGGTAGATAGCCCGGAGACGTAGAAAACACCATCAGCCAATCCCAGCTAGTCTAGTTAATCCAAGCCAAGGATGCAATTAAAGCAAAGATGAAATTTTAGGAAAAACGGCCAAGTACGAGTCCGACTCACGCATGAAGGGTTTGGCACCATCGTATTTTTTATAAAGCAACACAAACTCTAGGATTTAGCAAAACTTGCTGCCAGTATTACGATAGAGCAAGAAAAGTTAAAAAAAAAAGTTTCTGTGTGTTGTGTGTTTATGTTGTCTTCAACTGAAACACCCGTTAGGTACTTAATTGCACTGGAAATCTATTATATCTTCTTGAATTCAGGATACACAGTATATACCTGCAAGGGCATTAGGAGAGATTGTGGTTGCATTATGGCATAGTAAAAATGAATGGCAGTGTTGGTGATCGAGAAAACTGCGCTGAGGTGCTTCCATCGATTACACGTGCCTCGGAAAGCATGTTCGGGTCGTTTTGCAAGCTATCGCTGAATTCTAGTCATAAAGCTAGATTGTGTAGTGAGTTCAGGGGGTGCATTCACTTATGAGAAACATCCTTCCATCCTCACAGCTAGAGGATGCCTTCTAACCTAGATAGTGATCGTTGTTGCCTAAATAGTCAGCCAAGGTTTAGGTTGTAAGGACTTTTTTCCTTAGTGAATTGCACAGTTTTTGACACAATGTTATTTAGCCGTAATCTTAATATCTTAATGTGAGTATTTTGATTCGGAAAATATATGTTATTAATCTATACTAAATATTTTTAATTTTTTTTTTGTAATTTAATTCTGAACATTTAAACATTAAATCATAATCGTGTTATTTTATTAAAACTGAAAATAATATTTCCCACGGTAATTACCAGTAGTATAATGATTCATGATTTTTTTAAATTTCCAGGCATATTTGATATTATAGCGGGTCAATAATCAGATTCTGATAATTGAAAAAAGTTCTGTAACAAATTCATCATACATCCGTAGTAATATTATAAATGCGATAGTGAGTATGTTTGTCCGTTTGCCATGCCTTTACGTCACAACGGAGGGTCAGAATGACTTGATTTTTTGTATAAGAATAGTTGAAGGGCCGGAGAAAGGCATAGGCTACTTTCATCTCGATCGAGCAAGTAGTTCCCGAGGAATATTTACCGAAGTCTGTGCGGACGAAATCGCGAGCAAAAGCTAATTTTAGAAATAATTGAGAAGTCTGCGAAAATAAATTTATAAGGGTCTAGTTTAGTTTTTCAACTTGTATTATAATACTACAAAAACATTTAAGACATAAAAACGCACAGTTGATTCTACACTTAAGTTCCAGACAAAAAATCTCAAAGTTTTCTTCTCTTGTACACAATATGCATCAATATAGATTCAATACTTATACCTTAACCATTTCATTCAAAGAACTGAGTTCGCCGAGAAAACTTCCACCGTTTTCAATTGTACTTGTACAGCATGTAAGCTGAGATCATATCTTTTCATCGGCTATTGGATTATTCTGAGTCCTCCAGCAAATTCGACAGCTTATTTTATTCAATACGAGGCTATTGTTGGTTGTAATAAAGCCACTTGTCAGTCGAGCCATTTGTGGAATGTTATCCAATACCCATTGGGATTTATGAAATGAAATAAGGGGTATGATGTTTGAAAAGGTAGGGTTTGTGAGTCATAGCGGAAATTTAAATTAATTTCGGAGGAATGCCAATGCTTAATGCTTATATTTTGGGTTACCAATATTTACAATCAAAATAATTAGCAAACATTGTATCTTAACATCCTATAAAATGAAATTTGTAATATTATTTTTCCATTGTAAATAAGAATTGTATTCTCCGGACTTTGTTAGCGTTCCGAACACTCAATGAAAAAACGTAACGAACACTCAATGAAAAAACGTAACCCTTATATAGATGTACATACCAAGTATGTTCTTTTAGAAATCAGCAAAAAACCTGACAAAAGTAGTTATGCGGTCGGAAAAATGAACCTTTTTTCAAGGTAATAATACCGTTTGTTTCTTTTCATAGTTTGGAACCCTTGGTGCACGATTCCAATTCGCACTTGACAAAAACTAGACAAACTTCCTAAAAAATATCTAAAAAAAATGTTATTTAAGAAAGTATCTATCTATATATCTAGTATCTATTATCTAAGTATATATCTATCTATCTAAAGCCTAGATCACAGTGTCGTTATTAGATTTGTGTTACTCTACAAAACTCGATGTAACTTTTACAAAATAAATACACAACAAAAATGGTTTCACGAGATTACGATTGTCCTGGTATATTTTTTGTGACACCTACGGGATGACATGGGATGACACAATTACGAATCAAGGAACACTAAAAGCCTAAACCACTAAAGCCTAGTGGAACGATTAATAGAACAATAGACACAAATATACCGTTATAATAACTCGGAACAGGAAACGTCCGCACGAAGAAAGGAAATCAGCAACTTATGTACCAGGAATACGTAACGTCCAAAGGTCTCAGAATATCGGATATAATGAAGTGGAATCATTATAATGCTTCTTCACGCTCCAGATGGATCGGATATCGGCACATCCGGATCGGAAACGGTGGAGCGGAACTGAGAGTAATCCTACTTATTACAACGCAATATTCGCTCTTTGATTATTTTTGCGACGACGACGTGCCATCTTAATGAAGGCAGGAGCAGGTACTGGTAAGTTGGAGTAATCAGTAAGGTTTTTGTGGAGGCCTTGGGGACCAGCGACATGCAGTACACACGAACTGCACCCCTCATGTCCAAATAATAATAATGGTTTTAGTGCATTCAGGAACTCAGTGGCGTTCGTCAGAAAATATGTGACGTTCGTCACAAATTGCCACGTTGAACCGCCCATGAGGAAATTTGACATAATCGCAGTAGGATATTGTTTACTTGGGAAGATACTACCTTCTGATTGTTTCCCTCATTCACCTTTATGACATCTAAGGGAAAGCATGGGTCATCCTATTCTAGCCAAGATCACATTTATGCATTAAACCATTTAATAGTTGATTGGCTAGTAAAATCTTATTTAGACATTGCGGCCAATTGCACTTCAATGCACTGAGGCATATGTTCAAGAATGTACGTTTTACTGGTAATTGATATAGTGTGTTATTTGCATTATATTGCTGCAATGACGGACCACTTCTATATAATATACTAATAATAATTCATATTTTCATGATTACTAATTCAGCAAAATCCATTATTTAACATAAACTCACTTTTTAAAAAAAGTTTCCGGAAACAATTTAATTTTTTTTTCACATTAGGATTTTTACTCGGAAAACAAAATAATTTTCCAAGCATAGGTAGTTTTACAGCTTCTATTACGCTGCATAATTTTATAAATTAAAGTTTTACAACCTTATCAAACTTTAAAAATAATTTATCATTCCTAATATATATCTAACGTTACGGGACGGTTGAGTGGATAAATATACTATGTGTTTTGGCCTTGTTATCGTAGTTTTTCTATAACGCAGGAAGAGAGTGCGTAAAATAATTGCTACGACGTTGCTACAACATAACGCTACGCGCTGCTACGACAAATATCTAACGTTTTCCTAAAAAATTAGAGATGCGAAACTAAAATTTAAGAACGATAAAATATGAATAACTATAATAATATGATCACCATATCTCAATACTAAGAGAGAAAAGATCAAAAATGTATTCCTTCAGTAAAACTTTTCAGGATCAAATAAACGAAAAAAATGCAATTTCCACAAATGAGGACATGATTAAAATAAAATACTTAATAATTTAACATAACAGACAGTATTCTTAAATCATTCATTCATCTTCACATCATAAAAATTTAAGACTAAGTAATAATATTAAAATATTTCATCTTTCGGATACATATTTTTTTTATAACGATATAAATAGTTATAAACTTACTAATTATAAATTTTAACCAACGACTGGTTGAACTTTTGTGAAAGCACGTTAAAAGAAAACAGTATTCCCTAAATCCAGGGTATAATAATTTAAGAAATACAGACGTTAGCACAGACCTGTTAAAAAAGTAAAGCCCTTAAATTTATTAAACGCAAGGTGACAGTATATGAAAGAGACTCGCAAACACCGTTAACTCGGCTTTCATGGCGGCGAGTGAATTTCGCCCGCTTTTGTTAAATAAACAATAAATATCTAATGAGACCAGATGGACGGCTGCTATAGAAACAAGCTTGTTTAGTTGCTACCAATGATTCTACGGACAATACACGCTACTGCGTCGTACGCTAGCGAGCTACGTAATGAATGAGTAGAGTTGGATAATTTAAATAAGTAAATCTTTCCTTCAATCATTAAGTAACATTGATGAATATCTAACTAACTGTAAATATTCCAAGCAGAGCTGCTTCACGATAGTTCCAAGGTCCTTAGTATGTATTTAAAGGCTATCTAAAAATTATATATAAATATTATTATGTATTAATAGAATTATGTCTTTTTCTTTGGCCCATAACCTATTACTACTATATATAGAATTATAATGAGTTCATTATAATTATATATATAATTATCATTATAATTCTATGCTATTATACAACATTTTTCTATTCGGGATAAGTGGAATGCATAACCATTAAATCAGTTTTGACATGCATCGTACTTAAAATTAAGTCTACCTAAAAAGAGAATAAGTTGTTTCGAGATTTAAATATTATTAGCGACCTTGGGGTTGACACAACTGTGAATAGGGCGCATTTAGCAGGTGCTTACAATCAATTTATTTAAAAAATTACATCAGAAAACAGTTTAATATGACGTTAGGATAGTGACATATCCACGTTACGACTATTTGTAAGTCGCTGACAACTGCTATATATAAATCAATGTCCTCTGGGACAAAGCTATATTAAAGGTTGACGCTTTATCAAAGGAAGACGACCTTAAATTAAGAAGTGCTTAATTAATTAACGCCTTATGGGCAGGGATCTAATAACTCAATTTTATAAAGCATTTTATGTTTTTATTTATTAGCAATTCATTATTCACGGTTTACTTATAAAGTAGTCTTTTGTCAGTGACTTCATTCGCGTGGGCTTTGAAAAGTATAACATTGGAACTACTTGCTCGACCCGGATAAAAATAAACCTATGTAATTTCCTGTCTCTTCAAGTATACCTATACAAAAAATTCAGACATTCTGACTCTCCATTACGACGGTTACCATTAGGTTATAAGTGGTTAACTCAAATGAAAAACGCGCCAGCTAAGTACTTGTTCGTTCACGGACAGTACAATTTAAATAGCAAATAATTTCAAAAAAATTGTTTCAATATTGTATGTAGCGAATATATATTTTAAGTTGTGACGTTACTATTAAATTGTCAGGCATTATTATTCTATCACCATTTTATAGAAATATATTCATGAATTGTATCCAAAATTGTCTCTTGTGTCTTTTTCTCATAGATTATGAGAGTGGTACTCGGGATTCTTATTTTTTACAATCTACTCCATATAAAAGCTTCTCTGCTATGGATTCAAAAAAGAGAGTGCTACGATGTAAAAGTGTTATTTTTCTCCCTTGTTATATAAAATGGCGCTATTTTTGACATATTTTATTTTGATGTTATTAAAATATACTATAAAACTATTTCAATTATACTTGTTTATAAATTGTAAGGGCATTTGCAATATATTTACAGGTATGTAGGATATTATGCGATATATTATTTTTATCAATAAATTTGATAAAATGTTACCAGAGTGGCTTTTTATATATATCTCAATTTGAATATTTACAAAAATATTATAATACTTAAGTTTGGCATAAGATACATTTTTAAAATAATATCAAGTCATAAATACTATTACAATAAACTGTTTATTAAATTACATAACGTTTTGACATTGAGTGCTGACTAGTTTTAAATTAATTTTTGAGGACATTTAAAACATATTCAAAGTTTAGTTAACTGGGAATACTCCTAAAGGCACTCAACTTTAACACCATCGAGCAACATAAAAAGTATAAAAAATTCATTTTAGACTTAAGCCAACAATCTGCTTCACTCATAAAACTTCTTATGACCTCCATTATTACTTTAAATTACTTCGCATTATTCATGGCTGCAATAATTTCATATTTCTGCCCCTGAGGGTCGAAAATTAAATAACACTGACTAGGCGATGAACAATTTATTCTTAAAAAAAGCGTTTTAACTGTGATAGTAAAAAATAAAAATATGGTTTTTTTATTTACGCAGCGTGTATCCAGTCTCGTGACATCACTTGTAGACCTGACAGACTATGTTTTTAGGGTTTCTTACCTCAAAACGAAAAAAGGAACACTTATAGGATCGCCTTGTTGACGGTCTGTCTGTCAATGCCCTTTTTCTCAGGGACGCGTGAAGGTATCCAGTTGAAATTAATTCAAATCTGAAATTCCTTAGAGTTGTGGTAAAATCAAACCTCGAGGTCACTTCAATAAAAAAGATATGATTTAAGGGGTCTTGACAGACTTTCCTTTTGAGGCACGGCATCCTAAAAACGGGAAACTGTGATAACCATAATCTTCAGTTCTGTTAATGAAAATAGAGAAATAGTAAAACAAATTCACTTCCTATGCTACTCGTATGTAGATTGTTATAATTTTTTCTGGTATATCAGTGCCTTAGTGAATGAAAAAACTGTCGAAAAAGTAACTCCATTCCTTTGTGTTTTAGGGAGAAGTCTCATTAAGAAAGAATTTATGTAATTTGTAGCCCTAAGGGGATGAAAAGGGGTGAAATGTGTTTAATGGACAAACCACTCCAACTAAAATCAAACTGGAAACGTTCTACACAAATTCAGTTGACGAATTTAGAGAATAATTTAAGAATGATTTTCCTCCGAGGGAAGTCTTCTAGGCTACTTTACAAAACTGTTGATACTTGACATAACACAAAATGAATCACAACAAAAAAAACTGACTAGGCGAATAAGGTTATTGAATTAATAATCATTCAAAATAATTTAGATGTTCAAAATATAAAGCCATAATTTGCTGAAGGTCGTTAACACAAACCGTAACATCCATAAGTTCCACAAGTTGGGCTTGTAACAATTTGCCTAGTTAAACATCAACCTACGTGTGTCCCCAAGCTAAGGGATCTGTACGTAAATACAAGGGAGACCCTTAATAATTACTAGAGTTGGCGGAGAAAAAATACAATCTAATAACAAATTTGTTGGATTGCTTGTCGTAGCTCCTCCATAGCTACAGTTAAACCTTGTCTTTGACTGAACTGGTAATGTCACGGGTTTCATTCCCAGCAGGGCATCCCGCTTGTCATCTAATTGTACACGTATGCAACTAAATATAATTTTATTTATTATTTAAACAGTTTATTGTACACGGAAAATATTTACATAACACAAAAACGGTAAAATATATACAAAAGGAACAGCTTATTTCTAAAAGAAATTTCTTCCAGCAGGCCTAAGTCAAGGAGAAATAGTGAAGAAAGGATATAAGTTTCAACCATAAACGATTACCGCGAAAAATATTGATAGCAAGCTCTATTAATGTTATAAAAAATAACATAACTCACAAATACACATTGTTTTGATATTCCCGTTGGGATACTTGTGTCTATTTTTTAAAGACGTTAAAAGAAACTGGGAATGTCTTTTAAAAACTCATTAATGAAAACTTTTAATGTTTTAACTCAATAAACCTTAAACACTTTTGCTAAAAATGGTAAAGACAAAAAAGTCAAAATTAATAAAACCTTACTGGGAAACCTCTAACTACCCTGTGCTCATAAATATTGAGTCATTTCTCTTAAAAATTCGTTTTTCGTTTAACGCTGTGACTAAACCGCTCCTATTGGTTTATCCAGCGGCAAATAATAAATAAGCTTAATTAAGCAGTTGAGCCCTTATGGTTATTAAGTATAAGGGTTAAATTACGGATTCGATTTAGGGATGCGGTTCCGGAAATTTTGTTTTTGTGACCAATAAGATTGGAACGTGCACGTTACTGGCTTCATGTAATCTTATTTAAAAACGATATACATACATTTAAGCACCTTTTTAATGTAATCACATAATCACAGCTAATCTCACTTTCAGGTGCTCCCAGGGAGCTCAGCTTTTTTGGGTCAAGTTCCAGATTTTAATTTATCAGAACGTCTGAGGGAATATTAAATCTTGCTTTTAGCGCCTAATAGTCCTCGACTGTGTCCATCATTAATATTAATTTCTTTGTCGGTGATGACCTTTTATCACCAGTTTCTTGCTAATTATTGGATACATCAATAATAAAATATAATAGTTTTACGTTTCATTTCACTGACATGAACAGAAAAAATAAAGTATCGAGATTATTTATATCTTTACTATTTATTTATTTTCAACTAGTGTAATATTTATAAAACTGCAAATTTTAGTTCCTTCAGGAACGGGAATGGCAGCCCCCGACGGATTTTTTCGGACTTATTATTGTAATAATATGTAAGCTTCTTTTTATCTAGTTACTTACTTCCATTTAGTCGAGGGTTTCTCAAAAAATTATTTAACCCTTTTCCGATTACAACGTTTACATTTGTCGTGGTTTTTTTTGTTTCAAAATTTTTAATTTTATTTTTTATTCAGTCTGTATTGGCCCTAAGCCGGTATGCCCGGGGGCAGAATTAAAACACCGTTACGTAGAACACAAACTTATTCCGTCATGTCCAACAAGATAACTTTAAATGTTATTATGATCATGCTCGCGAAATTTCCTCGAGAAACTTCGTCGAACTTTGCAACTTTTGTCTGGTAGGAAAGTTTGGGGGTAAAAAGGCGCATCATGTGTCTTTTTTCTTCATCAACTATAAACTCCTTCGGCCTTCTTAAATAGCTTCCAACACTGTCGATGTGTTCAGTAAGGAATCTTTCATTTTTAACCTAAAAAAAAGCCTACTAATAAACAAAGACACAGGGACAAAAAGATAAAATTTACTTTCATAGGATGATCATGGGCACAACAAGGACCCAGTACGATTTAAATAAACATACAGATATTATTTTCAAACTTTGATTTTCCCGACAGCAAGTATGCTTATAAAAACTATACAAGATATGAACACCGCTTTAGCAAACCTAAACTGAAGATAGCGGGCTATTATTCCTTTCAAACACATTTTTCATGATAAGTCAAAAAAAGTATGCATTAAAACTGTTGTGGATTAAAAAACAAAACTCATTTACTCGTACGAATATGTGATACCTCACTTGACCTAGTGACTCCACCATAAATTTCTACTGCTTCGGCCTTATATTTTTACCCCTTTTCAAATAAAAAATGTTTTATCAATTATTTCACGCAGCACCTGTGGTTTACTATTTTCCAAATTTCAAGTGGATAACAATAGTAGTAGCTGAGATAATCAGCGGAGACAGACAGAGAAAGAGTGATTTATAAGGGTTCAATTTTTATCGGATGTTCGGACTTCAGCTTTTCATACTTGAGTTCTAATATTTCTAATGCTGTCACGTTGAAGAAGCTGAAAATTTCAGAAAGTGAAGAATGATTTGATTGATTAATGAAGTATGTAAATATGGTTTTGTCCAAAAATTCATCCGCATGAATTACGGAAAGCATCCCATCAACTCTACTCGGTTGATTGGGTTTAAAAGTAGTCTATGTCCATTTCCATCCATACGAAAAATCAAGTCATTCTGACTCTCCGTTACAAAGGAAATACCTCATCAGTATAAATACTTTACGTCCGTTTGTCTGTGTACCAATTTAAAAATGTATTTTTATTTATTCTTAGTTTTTTCCCACTTTTAAAGTAGGTATACTAGAATCAATTGACCTTATCGTATAACATAGATGTTGAGAAGTTACAGCTATGAATATCAGTTTAATTTGTAAAAGCACACATCGTCATTTATCGGCAAAGAAGGCGTGGCGTGGGCTAATGTAAACGCAAGGCTATACTTGTTGCTTGGTCGACGTGCGTACCTATAACAAGCCAACGTAAATAAAAAGAAATCGAAAGAACTCTCTCGAATGACTACACGTACAAATATTTGAGAGTAAACATTGTAATGTCTTGTTTGCTACACAAAGAAATAGCGCAACTTTTATACGAGTCTCTTAATTTTTGATAAATATTTGGATGTCATGAAAGTCACATTTGTTCACCTTTCTTAGTTAGTAAATGTAAAGTATAAATCGATAAGGTCTCAGAGGAATAATACGTTTTATAACGATAAGTATGTCTGGATAGTTAAGTCCCTTTCAAGCTATACAATCAAAACCAAATCTCCTTTAAAAGACTTACACGAATGGAACAGATATCGTTACCGAAGAATTTTATCTCAGACTAGCGGCCCGCCCCGGCCTCGCACGGGTAGACATTTATTTTGGCATATACGTAGAGTACATGTAATCTTTCTAGATCATTACATAAATTTTCAGAACTTTATAGAAGTTCACATGAGTTAGACAAGGACACTCAGCAATTTTTTTCTTCTTCACATTTTTGCCACCCACTTCCACCCATCGCGACCAATCTCCCTTATTTTCATCAGGAGACCAAGGGGTATTCACTAACCCAACGAGAAGTTGATCGGTTATTTCTATTGATTATTTATTATAAAACCCTGTCTTAATGTACTAACATAACATTAGCTTTATGTATATATAAGATTTTATCCATGATATAAGCGATGAGTATTAAAAATAATATCTAAGAGCGTTAGAAAGGCAGCACAAACCACTTGAAATAGAGACTTAAAATTTACTGTTTACAAATACTGAGCAATGACTTTCAGAAACAGCAATCTTTGTAATCCACGCACAGCTTTGCTTGGGTGGAAAAGACTTATTTATTAGTGGTTCGCTCTTAGATTATAGACAGACCTTCCGACGCGACACCGAAAACGTCATTTTACCTAACCATATTTTTAATTCGATCTGAGTTTCATTTTTCTTGCTCGGTTATTAACAAATTTTTAACAGATTGTGTAGTAACGCGGCAGTAATCGACATAATGATACAAAGGTTGCAGTCTTGTTTTTCATTCAGTAGACTATGTTTGCGAAAGCAGGATAGTCTTACGCACGCAGGTTTATGGTAAATTAGATTTTATCTATAGCGCAGTGGAGCATAGTTCTTTAATCTATAACCCCAATGTATAATAGCTGCCTTGTGACGTACATATTCTATTTATATCGACGGGGTGTGGACGGGTGGAGGCCCGTGCGATCTTACTTGTTGCTCGTATCATCTATCTACCTACATACATGTAACGCGTATGTGTGACGTCTTCTGAATGCTTAAAAGGGACGAAAGATTGAGAAAAGAAACTGCAAGAGGAAAACTATATAATTTAATCATTAAACCGACCAAGTGCGAGTCAGACTAGCATGCAAAGGGTTCCATAGTACCACAAAATATTTAAGAGAACATCGATCCATAACTAATGGATAAAAAAAGCTTCTTGTGTGGGTAATGTATATCGAATCAAGTCTATTGAAAAACGTGTGGTTGAGAAAATGAAATTAATATCAAGATTATAGGTGTTTACATTTCTTTCCATTGTGCACTTGGATGAGTTATTATTTCTTGTTACAGTAATACACAATTCATGAAAATTTTAAGTGTCTACCTGTGATGGTTCAAAATATACGCCCCTGTGACAGACGCACGAACGGACAGCGGGTCACTTCGCGAACGGAACCCTAAATACGTAACTAAAAAAACATTTTATGAATAAAAGACGCAATTTTTGTATATATTTTAATATTAAATACGTAAGTAAAAGCACAGAGAACTTTAAGTAAAATATACGGCAGAATATGTTGAAGAAGTCGTTTATGTTCACTGTGATGTTAAGTATGAATAAAAAGGGATAAACGGATCCACTTCGTCTACTTAAATTATCCCACGCAAACGAATTGTTCATTTAGGATACAAATGAACCTATATGTGTCGAAGTTACTTAAACTTATAATGCATTATATCCCTACACAATTAGACATTATGACTCTCTTTTACGTCGTAAAGGAAGGAAAAAACTTTCGCATTTATAATACACTAGCTTCCGCCCGCGACTTTGTCCGCGTGTACTTCAGGATTTATTCTACTTGTTCGATAGGCATAGAAGTCATCTATCTCCATTTCCAGCATAAGGAACAAAATAGTGTTTATTCTGTTACGTAGGCTAATTGTTTAAAGAAACAAAAGAAATTTCAATGTCTGACGTAGTACATTCAAATAGTCTTCACACTAATATTATAAACGCGAAAGTTTGTATATACGAATTTACATATTCTATGGTCGGTTGCTAGGCAACGCGTTTTTGTTATGCCAAAATTGCCCATGTAATCCCACTAATATTATAAGTGTGATTTTGTACAATTTACACAATATGTTTTATAAATTATAGCCTATATGTTATTCTGATGTATAAGCTATATTATTGTAAAGTTTCATTCAAATCCATTCAGTAGTTTTTCCGTGAAAGCGTCACAAACATCCAAACATCTAAACATCCAAACATCCAAACTTTCACAGTTATAATATTAGTAGGATATAACGATTCCGTTGTCATACACGTTTATACTGGAATTGCACTTATTTATTCGTCTTATATACAAGCAACAGTCACCACAAAGTCACAGTCATCACCTTACTGCGATTCTTCAATATAAAATGCCAAATTAACCAGCGGTTATACGCCACATTCGGCCTGCTTTCAAACACCTACATAATGCTAATATTAATATTACCCTGAGGCTTGAAACTGACTTGGCCTGTTTCCCTCGGCCCTTAACTTACTGATGCAATATTTGCACATATCCTTAGATAACCTTTGATACATATAAATTACATCTTATTGTATAATCCAGTTAAACTTATTTAAGACATTTCAGCACTCAACCACAATCTGTATGTGTGTGTTATTTTGTGAAGAAAAGTCCCCTTTACGAGTATAAACTTTTCTTTTAAGTACCTAATCTAATGAAGTAAAAAAAAGTTTCTGAATCAAGGTTTGTGTGGATTTTTTGACAAATTTGTTTCATCAACAATGTGCGTTCCAGTCTCGAGAATAATAGAAATGTGTCACACGTGTCAAAATAATATGTTAGTACATTTAAATCGCATTTGACTATATCTTCTTTGAGTAGCCATAATAGTGTTGAGTTTGATAACAAAAATTGAACACTGTATATTGGTCAAAATTAAATACATATTCAGAACCAACAAGTTTTTAACCGCAGCCGTGTCCTAGTGGCTAAAACGCTTAGACTCAATCTGGAGGTCTCGGGTTCGATTCCTAGAGGGGGGTACGATAGGTACCCTATTGTTAATCAGTTTGGTTGGTACTAGGACATGTCCGCCTGGCCAGTTTCCACCATGTTAACTAAGTCTGCCGCCAAACTGCAGTGTTAATTGCACTGTTGTGTTCCGGTAAGAGAAGTAGCAAAGCCAGCGCCCCATTAGTTTGATACTTCTGGGCGAGCACGCCTGTCAACCAAATGCCTTATAGTCTCTTATCATCAGATGAGATGAAGGTCAAGTGCAAACCTATTGTACATTTTTAGAAAAACGAACTAGAAGGTCACCTGCGGCTGCGCTCGTGTTGCAATTTCCTCTTTAGTCGTTCTATAAATCGTCAAATGGACCGATATGCCCAATTTCAAGTTCCTAACTCAGGTTTTAAAAAGAACCTTTTTTTTACTTTTTCATTCCAATCGGCTGGTAATATGTCAAATAATCGGCTAAGCATTTTATGAATAATTTATAAATGCGAATGACATCATCCAGTAAAATCAACCCATTCACAAAAAAAATTTTCTTTTTAATTAACATAAATGAATTTTTACTTTTACACTAGAGTGATTTTCCGATAGCTGACAGACGCAATCTTTTACCACCGTGTCCCAAATCGGTTAGGGAAAAATTGGAAACCTATCGAAAATTCCGTGACTCAAATAAATAATACGAAAGCACGTATGAGCAGCTTTTAAAAGGCAATCGTCGTAAGTATGAGGCGTGACAGGAAAATTTGATGCTTACCACTTCCCTGACTCGAGGAAAATGCGAAGTGCGTTCGAAAAATACTATCTTAAAATTTCTATCAAAATTTCAGTTAGTTTTGCAGTTAGTTTTAGTTATCCTTTGCATTAATTATCCTAGAAATATTTTATCGGTACACTGGGATGTGGGTCTGTATTCGGCATGGAAACATTTAATAGAAGTCCCAGATAAAACAATAGCAACTATAAACATGGCAATACGAACTAAGAAACATTTAATTTTGGGATTAGATGCTCAACCTTGTCTTGTCCATTCAGAAGTTTCGTTCATAATTAATTATATTAGTAAATTAATTTTATTTATATTTTAATTATTATTAATCTATACTATTATTAATATATATTATTATTAATCTATATCATTAGAAGTGTGTTGAAACACATTCGATGACATAGTCACAAATAATAAATTGTGTTTACTTCTCAAGGGAAAAAGGGAATGTATCCATATCGACGTAATGGCGTTTGTATGCTATTATGAAGCTTGTTTATACTAGGTAAATATAATTAGAGGCACTTTATGTCGATGTATCACTATATATAAACATTTGACAACAACAAAAATGTAAACAAAACATACAAAGATCATTATACAGAAATCAAAGAAAACCAACACCACAAAAGCTCTATAAAAGTTAAAACGTGCGATTACAAACGTAAAGACCGACTGAAGTAAGAAATATTGCACTGAATCAACATTTAGTAGGAGTTACAATAACGACCTGTTGAAAACGGACGTTCGGTGTGTAGCGTCCCTTTCTGGCTTCGTATAAAGCGTATGTGCGTCCTTTTTTAGCGTGTAGGGAGTTTGAGCGCAAGGCGTCCGCGCGCGCCGGCACTTCGGTACTCACTGACTCCCCGATCTATAAGCGAAGCGCCTCCGCCCACATAGTACGAAGCCTGAATAAAGTAGGGCGGTAAACAGCGGACACCTTACCTCCCTGGTGTCGCAGCACGCACCCACACAATACTTCCTCTTTATCTCCCCATAAATCGAAGCTCGAGCGTCAAACGGCAAGGAGCTCTCGGGTGATGTGATTCCCGACTCTGACCAAGTTTCTAATGATCTCGGGGTCGGGTCTGTCCCCTGTCAGAATATCCCGTCTGCCCTACTAACCACATGTTGCTCTTTATTGCTCACATCAGTACGAGGGATGTCGCAGGGACATTCGAGACAGCACGGGTCCAAATTAATCTGCTTATCTACGTTAACAATGGATACAGATAAATAGAACGTTGTGACGTCATACTAGTATTAATTACTCTATGATTTAGGACGACGCGTTGCATTGACATAATTTGATCGATAGATAAACATAATCCACCGAAAATAACACGTGCAAAGTCCTCATTGTGGAATTACACAGTAACTATAAAAAAGTGACAGCAGGAAGCGTAGGTATGGGTAGGGCGCGGACTCTCAATCTGAGGGTTCCGGGTTCGAATCCAGCCGTATACCTATGAGTTGTTTTTCAATTCAAGTATATTATCCGATTGCTTGGCGGTGAAGGAAAAAATCGTGAGGAAACCTGCATGTTTTCAATAGGCATGTGAAGTCCACCGATCCGCACTGGGCCCGCGTGGTGGACTATGGCCCATACACTCTCTTTAGGAGAGTAGACCTGAGCCCCTGCAGTGGGGACATATATAGGCTGTTGATGATGATGTATAAAAAAGTTTTTAATGAATGAGCGTCACAGAAATAATGCCTCTACGGATATCGTAGGTTTCCGACAAGAAAATTCCGAATTTTAAAGAAAAGAAATGTTTAGTATGATAATGGGTAGGAAATAGAATTCGTAGACTTCGGAATAAGCAATGGAACATAACAATTCTTGCTGAATAGTTAAAACGCATAAATATATAAAAGTATTCAATAGATGCCTGACCACACGTCAACAGGCGCGCCTGACATGCGGTTAGCGAAGCAATTTAGAACGAGAGTGCCGATGACTAAATCGCTTGAATGAATGCTCTGAAAATATGTTAATTTGCGACTAACTCTGCATATGCAGGATATTACATAGCCCGCAATATATGTACATTATTATGCAGATCGTTCAGCCTTGCACGAGAATCTCAGACTGTCGACTTCACCAGGTTCGTGGCATGCAATTTCACTGGCAAAAATGTGATACGCAGTGACAGTCTATTACTAGTCATTGTGACATGTACCGGAAATTATGTCGTGTATTCATGCTACCACTACGTACTACATCCTGACATGTGTTTGCTGACTCGGTAAAGAGTGAGATAGCACCTGTATCGCAGTCGAACAGCTCCAATGCTGAAGTCAAACAGCCATTGACCAATTGTACCCTTAATTAAATAGTGTTATTTATAAAATGTTTTCTGCTTCATCATAATCTATTATATCTCTGTGAGTTAACTGCCACAACGAAAATTCTACTAAGGCGACTTCAAATAATCACCACGTTTAGGAGGTGAATTTGTGATCGCATTTAAATGTTACTATTAGATATATACATACCTGTAGCAATAATTTAATCTTTTTATGACACCTTCAGTATGACACAAGGTTGTCCTATTCCACACCACAAGACCTACTAATAGATTTTTGCGGCAAAAGCTGCAAAACTTCAAATGAAAGACAAGCGAATTCTTGAACATCATCCCTACAAAATGGTGTTTACAACCACCGATAATAATACTTTTTTAGACATAAAACGAGACACCTGAACCCACTCGATGTAAGGAAACAGGATATTCAAAAACAAGTTATTACGAAGATACATTGTTTCTTGACTTCCCTTTGCACAACGTGATACTGTTTTATCTGATCGGATACAACCTTTTTCGTCTCGCGATTACGCGCAACGCGCCGAATCTCATTTTTCTTTTATAAGTGCGCTTAAGGAACCGTCAACTCGAAAATAAATTAATTTTTTCAATCCATCAGCCTTAAACTATTCGTCACCTTAGACAAACTGGTGATCCATATACTGATGGAATTTCTGATGAAAAATACTAAATAAAAGTATCATCTGAGTTCGGATTTTTCATGTCAAATATTCATGGCCGAAAAGTCGCGTTCCGCCTCTATGCTTGTTGGAACCACTGATAATCGGCATTGACAAGCTGACTGCAGGTGCTGCCCTTTTGTCCCGTCTTATTCAAACAGATTGATTTCTTGTCTAACAAGTTTATAAAATAATGCACCCATTACACGTGAAGGGCGTTCTTTCAAAATCATTTGTAGCTCTTCATCAACAGAAAGATGTGTTTTTGCAAGTAGTGAAGATAGATGCATGATATAAGCATCATCACCGTCTACTGGAACTATTTTATCCGAATATATCTTCAGATCGTCAATCTTGCAAATCCTGCGAGATCGCGCGCGATTCTGGGTGCAAGATTAATCTTGCAAAATTAGTGCAAAATATCGGTATTTCGATGATTTTGCACTCTCAGACAGACGAACAACGAAGTGATTCTTCTTTACCTCAAAACGAAAATAAGAAATTTTCGTCTTGAGGTACGGAACCCTAAAAAAGGTTGTATCGGACCTTTTATATTTTATAGTCTGGACAACAATATTTGCTGAGCCAATTTAAATGCATTATCCTTTAATTATACGCTACTTCTATTTCATCGACCGCTCAAAGTCGAACAACGAAACACATTTAATTCACTTTACTAAAGAGCTTTCAATATAGGTACTTAGTAATAGATTATATAGCTTATTCGAAGAAGAAAAAAAAACATTTTCACGTCGATGATTAGCTTTGTACCCTCTAGTCAAGTTATTTTATCATTTATTCTTATTGATTTTCGATGGTAACTGTAAGCAATGCGAAAAGCCTCAATAGGCATGATAAGTGTATAGAAATATTAGCAGTTGTTTAGGTATAATTGGTAATTTTTTGAAGTTGAATATATTTTTCATACATAATGGAGTTGTCTTCATCTCAACTGATGATAAGTGTAGACATGGCTGTTAGATGAAAAGCGTCCCCAGCGCTCACCCATAAGCCTCAAGCCCGTGAGACTCTGGCTCTGATGGTAGCCCTTCCAACAACCTATTCGAGTACATACATTAGGAATTGCGCCCTAGACTTCGGATTGTCAGTTCAACCATGCAGCCATCAGACCACTGAGGCGGTTTCAAATCATAATAATCGGTTTGTTACCTCACCTCACTGGCGTAACCAATCGTGAAATGACACGTTCCGCGAATGTACGGAGCCAAGGCCTGGTCTTGTACACTTGTAATTTTAATACGCCATTATAAAATAAAAGTGATTTTGTTAACATTTTTGTATATTATGGTTTAGTTTATTTGTACAAAAACATATAAAACGCACAAAACAGGTAAGACTTGACGTTGAAAACAAAGATGGCGTCAGTAAAATGACATTTAACGCTGTCACTTAGTACAAAAAGAATGATTTTGTACAATTAAAATAAACGCCAAAAAGGTAATTCTAGTATTTTTCTAGACATATTTAGGTTATTACTTGATTTTGTAAATAGTGTACAAGTGCAGGCCGAATTTGAAACATCTCTTTTGTCATGCTTGCATGGAAAATAACATAGGCAACCGGCCAGTCGTTCAGGAACAAGTTCAGTTCATCCCGACATCTCTTCCGCGGTCTGACGCGACGTTGATTTCCTGTGTCTGGAGCCAATTCGGTTGCTCACTGGCCACGGGTCCTAAGACACGCGGCTGACATTACCACACCAGTCCTATTTCAGATTTCCGACTATAACGGTATACGACCGATAGCTTAGTTGACAAGCCCAAAAAATTCTACTATTTTCAAAATAATATTATATATATATATATATATATTGGCTTAACTGTGCCTCGAGCAGTACATACAAAACCCAAAAATTATTGCTAAATGTAGTTGAAAAAACAGTCGCAATATGTAAATCAAACAGAAATTCTACTGAAGCCAAATAAATACATAATAATAATGAGTGATATTTAGTAATCAATAGCTTGGGATATGTATGTATTTGTCTGTACGTTATATTGGGTGGAATTTCGGCCTCGTTTGCAATAAAAAGAAACATATTGTTTAAATTACTATATTTGCCAGCAGCAAATCATCACCATCAGTTTGATTGGTTCACATTTTAACACGATTTTCCCTAGTCGCTCGCCATGTCCAATTTTCTGTATCTTTTTTTTTTCGATTTATAAAAGTGGAAAAGGTTTTCGTGTTTCACTGTTCAGCATCAATTGCGAGCAGGAAATTAAGATTCGCTTTTATACTACCTTTTTCGGATGGCATCAAGTGCAGCGGGATAAATTGAGAGACATGTTTGGTCGAAAATCTAAACTCGTCGATGTACTGGCGCAAAAGTTAAGTTATTTTTGATTTGGCCAGTTTGAATCTGACGGTCTGTTCCTGTGTAATCTACAGCATTTAACGTGAAAGCTAAACTCTAAATAAAGGCATTTCAAAATTGCCGCAATTCACTCAACTTTTGGGGGGAAATACCCTCAGTTTTTTAAAATCTAGCTGACAAACACGGACTCTGACAGAGTAGCCGCGCATACTCCAAATAGAATCGTTCGTATGTAATGTCATCGTGACAGCTTTCTCAATAATAAGAGATTCAACGCATCTTACTAGCTCACTGAGTTAGGCATTAGCAAGATGAAGTGAGAGTGGGCTGGTCATATTTGCTGAAGGACCGAAAATCGCTTGAGCAGACGAGTCCTCGAGTGTAGAACACGCCTAGACGAAAGAAGTCTAGTACGCCCCCCGACTAGGTGGAAAGACGGAAGAATCCTACGTAAGTACGTAGGATTGTCAGACAGACGTAAATGGATGCGGGAGCAGAGAACCGACTCGAGTGGCATACTCTGGGAGAGACCTATATGTCCAGCAGTGGACTACCGCAGGTGACCAGGCTATGCACTCGAGTACAAATATATATTTTCGTCTTTTTGGCCCTTTTTTACTTTGTCTTTACTCCATAACTCAACTAAACTTTTAAATAATAAGAAACCGCATCGAAATCGGACCACTTATTGGAGGGATCCAATCAAAAATCCCCGACGGTAAAAAAAATAGTTAAACCTATATACCAAGTTTCGTCTAGATCGGTTGAGAAATTCGACCTGTAGAGGAAACCATACGAACACACAGAAAGTAGCTTTTTGCCCTAGTGGCTGAAACGGATACCTTAAGTTCGCTTCAATAAACATAATATATATAAATATTTAATTTAGCTGCAATATATCAATTCAATGCTAATTTCTTCGGCACCGGCAATTAAAACGTGATTGAGACGCTTTCAATTCCAATTTGTAATCAATCTTAGTTTGATTAAAGGTACAAAATTCAATTTCGCAAAGGTATTCGATGAGAAACATATACCTTTCCATCCCTTCAAATGATCCAATGAGGATAAAAGGGTAGAAAATAAGACAGATGACCCTGAACCAAAACACACGGCACGGCAAGGGTCCCGCGATCCACATCAATGCGAGAGCTTGAAGAGTTGTGACACTTTGTGCAATCTATTCAGCCTTCGGAATCGGAAACAAACTAAAAACCGGGCAAGGTGCCTTGACTTGAGCGTCTAAAGGTTAAATGGACACAAATATGGTTTCACCGTACGCCTTTTACACCCGCGTCTATAATAAAGACTACAAAAGAAAAAACTTGAATCTTTTGACAATGTTGTGAAATTAGAAAGCTGATGTTGATGATAAATCTTACTTTTATTTAAAACAATACATATTTCTGTTTTGAATCATTAGCAGCTTATATTGTTAGATATTAATTACTACATATTTTACACGACTACATGTTTATCTATATTTATATACTATAATAAATAGGTATAATTGGTCAAAGCTCTGTTAGCGGCATTTTCAGATCATTTTCTTTGTGATGTTAGAGAATCAAAACATGTAGAGGCTTCCCGTTGACCTAAAACCCTGAAATTTGGCAAGAAGCAAGGTTTTTTTTACAGAACAAGTGTATGAATAAATCTAAAAACCAAAATTGTTTAATTATGTCAGTGTATAATCGCTTTTCCATGATTCATCATCATCAACAACAGCCTATATATATACCTCTATCTATATATAATTATGTCCCCACTGCAGGAGCTCGGCCTGCTCTCCTACAGAGAGTGTATGGGACATAATTCACCACGCGGGCCCAGCGCGTATTGATAGACTTCATACATACCTTTGAAATTCTTTTCAGGAGTGTGCAGGTTTCCTTCACCGAAAAGACAGTGGTTAAGATTTTTATCATTCGTACATAAATTCCAAAGAACAAATTGGAACTCATTGGTAAGAGTCAGGATCGAACCCAGACCTCGACAAACTTGAAACAAATTTTTTAAAAATTCTCCCATTAGAGAATTATACTTAACTCCATTTACAATAGGCCTGTTTCCACTAATAACAAATTGTTGTTTATAGTTTCTAATTATAAATGAGGAGACGAAGATAAGAAAAAACTAGTATATTTCTCAAAAAAGTTAAAGATTATTAATATTTTTAGAAAATGAATTCGAAAAAAATAGGCATTAGGTCACGTGACAACGAACACGAAGAACGCGGCGCAAGAAAGTGTGACGTCACGCCTCGCAAAACATCATTGTTGTTGTTGACGTTTTCATATCACAGAGCAGGTTATTTCGCGAGCTGTGACGTCATTCAAGACGCCATGACACTATTCAGCGTTTTCGAGGGAAATCTAAATGGCTTTTTTAAAATACAAAATACGTAATGTAAATATTGATTTTTCTTTAAAATATAGTTTTTTTGGGATAAAATAGATATTAAAGTATATAATTAGCCAAGTTTTCAAATTTAGTCAACTAGCCTATTGGCAAACGTTTTCACTCAGTACAAAAAAAAATATTTTTATACAAACAAAATGCAAACAAAACTTGTGCACTTATAATAAATTATAAAATACCATTACCAAACAAAAGTGATTTAGTTACCATTTTTGTATGTGTTGGTTTAGTTTAGGTACCTTTGTACAAAACATATAAAACGCACGAAACAGGTAATGTATTGTATTGTACAATAAATGTATTGTACATTGTATGCCATATTTAAATATAAGTTTTGAAAAGCTTTGTTTTTATTTATTTATAACAATTTAGGAAATACGATTTTGGTCTTCATTTTAGTGTATTTTCTACGGAGGCAGATGGAAACACAGTATCTACTCAGTCTGACAGCTGGTCATGAATAAAAACTTATTATTATTCAGTCTGACAGCTGACTTTTGTTTGTTGACGTTTTTAATACCGATTGTTGTCGATTGTTATGAAGGAATTAACATCTGTATTATCATTAAAAGTATTTGTTTAACGTTTTCAGGCTTTTAAAATAGTTAACAATGTCCACAAATGACGAACTGAAAGTGCGTGCTTGTAGGATTTGTCTCGACGCAAAACATGCAATCCGACTTAATTTTGATATTAATAGTGAGTGGTCCCGGTTAATCGAGTATTGCTTAGGCTTGTCAGTAAGTAATTTTGTTGAATATTTTGATTTTAGACTCCATTTAATTACATACTAAACAATCAAAACATTTGAAACATAACCTCAAATATGTTTTGACCGAGAAGCCAGTAGTTCAGTCAAAGTCAACCAAACTTTTACTTCCAAAGCATTTATTTATCTCACGTATCTATCTACGTCGAGGATTTTGATAGCCTAACTATTATCAAAATGTTAAAAGGGTAGACTGATAAATATATTTGATTTTTGGAGAACAATATAGTAGTAGTAGTCTATCTCCAATAAAAGAGGTCTAGTTGAACCTTTTATTTTTTTGGATCACGTCTATAAATGTCGTTAAATTAATTTGTCAATTAGGTAACCAAAGGTACTGCTCCTCGTGTCCTTTGTGGCGTATGTGCAGAGAAACTTCAAGAATTTTCCAAGTTCAAAAAGCGCAGTTTGGACTCTGCACAACTCTGGGACACTGTTTTAAGATCGGAAGCAGTAAGTCAAATCTGTTACTTTTGAAGCTTTGCTTACTGATGGTGCATATTTATTCATATCCTAAGCAGGCATTTATGATAATTATGGTTTTATTTTGGAACTTTTAAGATTTTATGTGAATGAAGTATTTTTCTACTCAAAAGCCTTAGTGCCCCTTTTTGTGCACCCCAACCCTCGGTAACTATTCAAGTATAGTTAAAATATAAAAAACCATCCAAGTGCGAGTCGTAATTGCACATGAAGGGTTTTGTACCATTCTCTATAAAGTGGCACACAAAAAATCACGTTTGTTGTATTAGAGCCCCCTTAAATATTTATTTTATTCTGGTTTTTAGTATTTGCTGTTATAGTGGCAATAGAAATACATAATCTGTGAAAGTTTCCACTGTCTAACTATCATGGTTCATGGGATACAGCCTGGTGACAGACGGACAGACAGACGAATGGATAGCGGAGTCTTAGTAACAGGGTCCCATTTTTACCCTTTGGGTACGGAGCCCTAAAAAGGATAACACCTGCTTTATAATTATTTAGGTAGAAAGTGTTCCAATGTTTGCAATGGCATGCATGCAACCTATGTCTTTGCCATAAAACAGTAGAATATGACTTGTTTGTATATTTAAGGGGTAAATGCAGATTTTTCGTATTTTAGGTTCAAAATGAGGTTAAATCAGAGGCGACTGATGAAGACTCAGATTGGCCAGTTAAGAAATTATCTGATGCTGATGAATATTTTAACATCCCGATAAAAATGGAAAAAAGGAAACAAGATCATAGACCCGTACCAACATACATAAATGAAGAAACTATAATTATTGGTGATAGTATTCAGTTAAGCAGTGTTGTGGATAAACCTGCACAAATATTATCTAGAAATGGGAAGAAAAATAAGACATACAGCTATAGCTGCACAAATTGTGGGAGTGACTTCAGTAAGTTGATTTATATTTTGACTGAGAATCTGATCCCATCTTTAGAATCAAATCATCAATTATTATTGTTATGAGGGGTATATGCATCCTCCTGTATATACATCAATATCTAACTTCTTTTTGTGTGGTAGTTGGAGGTTTTTTTCACCCTCTTTGAAACCCTATATTACATTATATACAGCCTATATTAATAGTAGATTCATAGTAAAAAAATTATTGAGTTTAATTTTAAACCTTTGGGGCCTTTAGGTTACATGCATGAACTTACAATCACAACGCCACTTTGGCCAAGAAGTGTCTATTTATTACTCTTTTGCTGTATGCATGTAAGCTTGAGAGCTGTCTGTGTATGGATGGAGGTCTCCTGTTGTTATGATTGACTAATAATTATGAGAGTGGAATCAATATCTCTACCGACTACATTATCTACAAAATGTAACCTGTGAAAAACTGAAAGGAAACTTGACATGTAATCTTCAAAGCTTTGGAACTTTATCTTTAGTAATAATATCATTGCCTATGAGTCTCATAGCTCAATGCTCGCTCCACTTCTCCAAAGCGGCTAGTTTATAGAGAACAAATGACAAAGGTAATCTATGTGTGATTGGCCTTAAGCTTATGGCTGAAAATGCCATCTGACCTTTGATTGGATAGCCACTTTTTTGGTCACAGCAAGGTCACAGTTTTGGCTATGCATTCAATGAGATGTATTGATAATGTAATTGGTCATATCTCATTTGGTCACATCCTGACAAATGAAAATTTTATCAAAAGCAGTGTGTACATTTTCACATTCATGCTACCTTGACTCTTTACACATGACATTTTAGTATTTTGTACTGTATTTTTAAACTTTGGTAAATTTTAATTTTTAGCGAGAAAATACAACTATGAATGTCATCTAAAAATTTGTCAATTAGATAAAGAAAAAGCAACTCCGGTGCATCATTGTGGTAAGTGTGACATGGGAACTATCAAATTATTTATATTTATAACAAAAGCAGACCGTACAAGTTGGGATGTAAAGTATGCAATAACTCAGTCATCACATATTTAAAGTTTTTTTTTGGTTCTATTTATCAACCTAATCATGTGCTTACAATATTTTCAGATTTTTAATAGGTGAAATTATACAGAATATACAATATTATAATAATGTGTCATTTTATTTGGTTCTTTGTCAAATCACATTATTTAGGGTTTCTTAGACAACTTTTTACTTTGCATGTTATACTCGTAACACTCTATTGTAGATAGCAATATATGAGCAATAGAATAAATTAGCTTAGTTGTGTAACTGGCAATGGTAGCTCAGTTGGGTAGAGCATCTGTCCTTGAACAATCGAGGTCTGGGTTCAATCCTGGCATGTACTAATGAGTTCAAATTTGTTATTTGGAATTTATGTATGAATGATAAAAATCATTACCAGTGGCTTTTCAGTGAAGGAACTCTGGGCGCGCATGGTGGACTATGACCCATATACTGTGTAGGAGAGTAGGCCTGAGCCCCTGCAGTGGGGACATATACAGGCTGTTGATGATGACGAGAATGAAATTACCATTCTGTTTTAATTTTCTATGCAGTGATCTTATAAATCTGAAAATATTTCTGACATTAATTTAATGCAAAATAGGATCACATAACATGTACCCTAGAAACATTTTGCTGACTAAAATTTAAATTATTACATTATTTTAGGGCTCTGTGAGTTCAATACGGAAGATTTGGATACTTTAAAGGATCATGTGAATGGAAGCCATGGAGATTTACTATGCAAGATTTGCAGTTATAGTGGTGAAGATATGGGTGACTTGACACATCATAGGTATTCAAAGTCTTGATTTTTTGGCAGTTTCATCATGTAACTTTTTAGCCTCACAAGGTCTATTGAGTGTTAGAATGGAACGATCAGTTAATGATGATGATGATTCATCATTGAACTAGTCAAACCTTTTATTCTTACTAGTTCTATTGGGTTTTAGAATGGAACGATCAGTTAATGATGATGATGATTCATCATTGAACTAGTCAAACCTTTTATTCTTACTAGTTCTATTGGGTTTTAGAATGGAACGATCAGTTAATGATTGTAGTACTAAAAAGTTATTTTAATTGCAGATTTACCAACCATCAACCAGTGCCACCAAAATTTGTTTGTAGTGCACCTAGGTGCAATAAGACAAAACAATCAGCTCTTTCGCTTATGTGCCACTACAAAAAAGAACATCTTAAACACAAAGCCCTGTGTTGTATGTATTGTGATAGTACATACACTAATTACAAGAGGTTTAAGGAACATATATTAGCCAAACATGAAGATGGGGCTAAATATGAGTGTGATTATTGTGGTGCAAAGTGAGTACCTTCTTTATTAAAGCTGTTCCCTGACCCACAAGAAATTCAATTTTTTGTTTCACTTAGACCCAACTAATCAAAACACATAATAGTGAAAGTAGAAACAGTTATCCACATTGGTCATGGAACCGCCTTAATTTTATGTAATTTATTAAACAATATTAAATGTTTCAATGTATTTATTTTAAAGGTTTTCACAAATATGTTTTAATATTAGTTACAATTAATTAATTATATGGTATCTATCTCCCAACGATGCCAAGATCCAATGACAAATCGCAAGTGACAGTCGCTGTCAGTTCTTTTACTTTTTTAAAATATCTGTTTGGATGCGTTCCATTAAAATTATGCTCCATTGCTTATATAAAATAGAAAAACCGGCCAAGTGCGAGTCAATTTCGCTCACCAAGGGCTCCGTCCCACCGAAAAATATTTAACAAAAGATCTAAAGATCTAACAAATAACCCCCAAAAACGTATTTGTTGTGAGTCTAATACATTTAACTTGGTGGCGAGTGTCTGACGATGAAGTCAAGAGGTAGAAAGGGCTCTGCAAGGGCCCCCAGTAAACTCTTTGAGTTTGGGCTTTTGTTTTTGTTTGCGTGTTTCTTCACATTTAGAATTTATTATATAACAACAACAAACAAAACAAAAACAAACAACAAAACACGAACATTTATTTGATGAGATTGACTAAACTTATTACTGAAAAATATAATATATTGGTTTCAGGTTCGTATTCCGGTGTTATATAGAGGCTCACATATCCCATGCGCACTTAAAAACCAAAAGCTTTGTGTGCTACGTTTGTGGATTGACTTTCAGCAAAAGTAGTAATTTGCATGTATGTACGTATGGGCCGCAATAAGTTTTTAATAAATCGTAATGTGTTCACATTAGTTTTCATTTAACTTGATGGTAAGGAAGTCATGAGGCACTTCTAGTCGAAACAAGATGGTACATTTAAGTCTTTTGTGTGGCGGCAGATTTTAATGCGGTAGTTGGCCGTCTATCCCACTAGTTCCATTGAGTTATCCCATCATGGGACAACTGAGACCACCCGTTATGAGTTTCATTTGAGCATTTTGAACATGGGAATGTCCCAATATATGTATCCTTCTTCACTGACCCTCAAACACGGTAATAGCGGTAATGTGACTTTTGGAACAACAATATGATATAAATATTAATGCCACTTGTCCCATGTGACTTCTGGGACGAAATCGTCTCAGTTGTCCCATCATGGGACAACTCAATGTGACAAAGTCAAAAGTCAAAGTCAAAGTCAAAATCTTTATTCGTAAACATAGGTAATGCAGTACATGGTAGTAGGTAACAGTTGTAGATCTGCTATGTTTCGTCCTTAGCGGACATACGAAGTCATACTTTAATATACTTATTAACTAGTATTACATATGTGACTAGTGAGATAGACGGGTAGTTGGGCAGGCCGGTAAAGAAAATAATATACCAGTCTTTCATGTCTTTGATAGGTCGTACACAAAACCGAGTCCACTCCTCGGAAGCGCCCGGTGCGGCACTACCTCGAAGCGAGCGTCGAGTTTATTTCAATTCAAATGACTTTTTTGCCTATTTTCTTTGACTAGACTAAGTTTGATTTTACTCAAATTTTTTATTTGAAAGTGATAAAAAGTGCTTCATTTATTGTGTATAAGACATTCACAACAATATACTATAATTTGTTCATACCGTTTATACGTCAAAAATATCTGTTAATAGGTGATATTCGAAACCTCTTACAGCAATAATTCTCAAAATAGTCGTAGCTATGAGGACGAATAATCAAAATTAAATAATAATAATAAAGAAGCTCGTTTATTAGATCAATATTGAAATGATCTTTCATATTATGCATTAAAACTTATGGAATGCAGTATTTTAACTACGTCTGTAAAATCACGTAAAAGAACGATATCGCCAATATTTCGTATACGGCCTCTTAATAAGTAGTTTTAAACTTTCTTTTTATGATCTACCTCATAATAATTAATTTTATCTTCATGATAAGTTGTCTAAGTGTGTTCTTCATAAATCTTCGAACGGGTTTGCCAGTAGCCTTTATTGTTAGATTTAGATAAGTTTAATTTCCAGCAGTGACAGTGGAATGTGGATATCTTAAAAGGCGACTAAGGCATAATGTATGTATATGGACGATGGAGACGGACAGCAGCGTGCACCGATGTATTACTGCGATCACATAGGATGATGTTGCAATTGTGTTGCATATTTACACCCAGATTGCATTTTTAATGTTTGCGTTGTGTTTCAGAGTCACGTGAAACATGTTCACAACACATCAGGTCCCGTGAAATGTGCACATTGCAATAAGATGTTCAAAAACGAAGCAACACATGAAGCTCATATGAAAAAAGTAAATAGGGAGAAGCCATATATTTGCGATTTTTGCTCTAAAAGTTTTGCAAAACGTTGCGACTTGCAGTTCCACAGGGTCGGGCATCTGGACGACCGGCCTTTTGAGTGTGACCTGTGTAGTTCTAAGTATAAAAGAAAGTGTCATTTGACGATTCATATGCGGACACACACAGGCGAGAAACCGTACGTCTGTACCATTTGTGACAAACGTTTTAAATGCGGCCATTCATTAAGATGCCATCAGAGTGTACATACTGGGATACGACGTCACAAATGTCCCTTTTGCACTCGTTCGTTTCACGAAAAAAAGTTGGTTCTTGATCACTGTAGAAGAAAACACCACACGGTACAAATGTCACTGTCACTGGAAACCCAAGACAAGTAACCCAATTAGCGATACTACATATTTAACCGACTTTAAAAAAGGAGGAGGTTATCAATTCGACGGGTATGTTTTTATATTTTATGTTTGTTACCTCAGATCTTTGACTGGGTGAACCGATTTGGATAATTCTTTTTTTTATATGTGGTGGTGCCTCCCATTTCAACTGGTCCAGTTCTGACAACGGCAACCATGAGAAAACGATATAAATCTTAAATTTGCCTTAGTAAAAGTAGACTTTTAGGGCAATTGAAGTCGGTTTCCAGTTCATTTTCAACGCATTTATTTGTATTTCGATTATTTGCTAATAAATTATTACTCAATGAAAGTTACACATAAATTCAATTTATTTAGCAGTTAGTGTGTTTTCTTTGAACAAAAATAATTCCTACGAATATAATAACATTAATTTTTTTTTAAATTGTAATATGTTTACATTTTGCCTTCGTCTAACCTGATAGTAAGTGACTTTGGTTGGAAAGCGTGCTTACTCAGAACCCTAAAGCTAACGAGGCGCTGACTCTGATACTTTTCATACACAAACAAAGCAAACAAACATTTTGATCCTAAACTTATTACCAATTGGTAATAAGCCCATATGTTACCAATTGGTAATAAGTTACTCAATCTAGTGTCACATCACGTCACGCGGCCGTTCAAGACATTTGACATACCGTTGACTTTTGAGATCAAAATGTTTATATGAAACGTTTCCCAATGACCGCTCTATAACCTATTACTATATTTAAATCTCTCTGGCTAAAACGCTGATGTATGGTGATTTAGTTAACATAGTGGTTGCTATCCAGGAGGACACTGGGAATCGAACCCGGGGCCTTTGGAATGTTAGCTCCAAGTGTGAAGCCAGTCCACGGAGGCAGGCAAAGGCAGTCATTACCTGTCTGTATACGTAACTACCATCCCACCCTGATCGCAATCTCCTTCGCTCTGGAGACCTGGAAAATTTCAATAATCCAATATTTCACGTTGGGGGACGCATACTGCCAAGTCTTGCATACACTGTTATTGGTCCATTTTTTACGCATTTCCCTTGGAGCGTCACATTTATGCGAGGGAAAAAGGCTAATCCATCACCGTCGCAGGCAGCGAGTCTCGTTAGCATAATGAATTAGTGCCTCTTGACAGGTCGACCGTCTTCACATCGCTGTGAACACCTCGCGCTTCACTCCCGATCACACGTAAGCATAGAATACGTAAGGTCGCAATAAACATGCTTGTTTCAATAAAAATGTAATCACGTCGAAGAATTTAAACAGACGCCCAGTAGATACTTATTATTTTACTGTGCCATATCCCTCTGGTGAGAACAGTTTCTTTCCAACATCACTCTAGTCCTCTCGAATAAGAATAAAACAAATCAATGCTTTAGCGAAATCCCACCATGGTAAGTGGTGTTGTGCTTGCTCCATGACGGTACTAAAGGTATCTTTTTGATCGATTGGCCTGGAAATGGAAGACTCCCATGAAATAAAACACTATATAATAGCTCATGAAATAAAAAAAGTATATAAAAATGCACAATGATTACTGTGCCACCTCACCTGATTCCTAGAGGCGATAAGGATGTCAGCGCACTCATCCAGAAGCCGAAAGTTAAATAGTCCAGTGAATAAGTCATCATAGATAGAGACTTCTGCCTTTTAAATATATTGTCTGTAACAGTCTATGGTAACAGTCAAAATAATCATACAATCTTTTTATTTACTTTGACATTTTGTACGGAATAAAGACTGTAGAGTTGCTGTAGAGTATAAAATCTATTCTAAATATTTCGTTCTGACGTGGTTCTGACTAAAACACAAATGAATAGTTTTTTTATATAAGTCATTGCTTTACATAGCCGTGTCACTTATGACATTCATCTATAATATTTTAGCTATTAGTAGGTACTTGTACTTTATTAGAACGAATATCTGTATGCAAATAGTTACGGTCCCCAAAGCCCGACTTCGCTAGTTTCGCAAAACTGACCCTAAGATGTAACGGTTACGGTCTTTCTCATACACAGCGAAGTCATTACCGCCTCTCTGGGCAATATAAAACACAATAAGGCGTCTCGGGCAAGAATTCAATAGAATATTAGGTATACCCCTTGCTGCGCACAAAGCCCTATATTTCCTTCCGGCCGTAGTGAAAGGTCAAAAGCGGCATCGCGGTATCTCTTGTGTTGTTATTAACATATAAATAAATATATTTGCTAGAAGCTAGGACTATAAGGGAAGACGTAAAATAATTATTTAATGTTACTTGTTTAACCTAATTTCTTATAAAAATGTATAATTAGTTTATAACTTATACTATTAATTTTTACTGTATGTATTTGTATTCCTAAATAACTAGCGGAAGAGCGGGGCCTCCTAATACAAGTTTTTTTTTAACTTAAAAGGAGTGTCCCAAAGACTTTAATTTAATGTTAATGGAAATAAATATTTTTTCATTTTTCATTTTTTTTCATACTCGCAACAATTGACCTAGTTTTTAGTTAGATCTACCAGTAAGACAATACCACCTATTTTATTTACCTACTTTATACAGATAATCCTCTAGCAATTGTATCTTAAGTCTAAAGCAGTAGCATCCTTTGTATAACTGACATAGTTCTACGATTACGAATTCCCTAATAATTTAATATGGTTATGGTAATTTTTAGTGGTGGTAGATATGTGACCTACTTGATGGACCGACGACCTACTAAAGGTCGCTGTAAGTCGCTGGTTGTACGTGGCTCGGGACTGGTAAATGTGGTGTATACCATGGGCACAGATAAGGGAGAGTAAGACAGATTGCTAACTTCATACATTAGTTCAAAACACGCTTAAAACTTATTATTGTCGCCGGTACCTCGTAGTTCGACTTATTATATTAGATGTCGCTACTATATTAGCTGAAGTATGATATACCTAGCGCCATCTATTGAACAGTTGATGGCACCCGTTAGATGTATTTGTGTGTATAAGTACAGTATGGCATAGATGTGTGTGTGATAGGTACAGTCGTACAACCCGTCGGAAATATCTGCGAACCGCGCTGGGATGCGCTTCCCCCCGCACCTCGTCCCATTTTCGCCTATCCAGTAGCTATGTAAAAGTGTAAACTTGTCAAGCGAAAGATTTCAAAATTTCGCTACATGACGTAATGATGCATTGGCTATGTAAGTATTGGTTACGGTGTCTTGTTGCAATTACACCAATTTTTCCTCCCTTTTCAATATAGTTACAATGTATACGACAAAAGTAAAAAATGGATAAAATGCAACTTCAAAAGACCACTACGCGCGTCTATTTGTTAGTTTCTGACGTCTGCTTGCACGTCCAGTATGATTACTTTAGAACAACGTACAATACGTATGTTGTACAATGTTCGATGCAAATCAACCGGCCAAGTGCGAGTCGGATTCGCACACGAAGGGTTCCGTACCATTATCTACGACAAAAGCATGTCTGTTTCATGAGAACACCTTATTTTTTTTAAATTTAATTATTTATTTTTAAAGTGAATATATAACTAAATATTCTGTGAATATTTCAAAATGCCGTTATCAATATCGAGTACATAACACGTTTGTTGTGTGGGAGCCCCCTTCAATATTCATTTTATTCTTAGTATTTGTTGTTACAGCGGCAACAGAAATACATTATGTGTGAAATGCTTAACTGTCAGTCACAACAAAAAAAAGAAATACACGGAAAGAAAACACAAGCCGTAAATAATCGCAAGCGCAACGCAACAAAAGCAGAGTGAACGAGAGTACGGCAACTTCATACAAGCGCGCAACAAAGCTTCATACAATACACGTAAAAAAGCGCGGGAAAGGAGAACCCGACGGCGCTGTCTCTGCAAACGCGGATCGGGCAAACGTATGCGGGGCGGGTGGGGGCTTTGGCGCGGCATCGGTCGCCTCGTAGGGCCTCTCGCGAACCCCGCTCACACTCAATTCGAAAAGACTGATTTTTAATATTTAAGATTATGTTCATTCCTCATGTAGATTTTTTTCCCTTGTAGTTTAAAAGTTGATTATTGAGAAGAATGCTCAACTGACCATAAATACCAATAAATACTATTTACAAACATATTATTGTGATGATTTAAACTTTTGATTACCCTAGCCAACTGTATATTAGGTTAATATATTACAATTATATATAAATCATGATCTAGAGCTAATCATTTTTTCTGGTCCCTTTTTTTAAATATAAAAGACATCAAAATTCACACAATAATAATGTAACGTGTTTCTCAACCCTAGCCGGTAGGTGCAGCTCCGTACATCGATTCAAGGTCACGGGACTGTTGCCGCACTCTCGTTCACTCTGACAGAAGTGACAGATATAACCGTTGTTGCCATATCAATGAAAGAAAAAACGTTCCCAAATATATTAAATATGCCTAGAAATGGGAGCCTTATATTTTCACACCCTAAAGGCAGCACACTCAAAATAAGAGATTTATTAAATCTTACGTTAATATACTTTGGGATTTATTTATTTGAATTTTTTGTATCTACGACGGCTTGAAAATTCGTAATAGTTTTATTATTTTAATAGTCTACCAATACTGTGTAGTGAACGTTACAAATGTATGCCATCTACCGGAATTCAGGATAACTGCATGCTTTTACAGCTTACTAAAGTCAGGTCTGTTCAATCGTGTGCAATGAATTAAAATGTTCAATATACACCTCATTAAAAATTTTGCCTTTTCGTGAGTAATGTTAGGAAAGTTTTGTATTTTTACATTCAAAATAAATAAATAAAATGAACTGGAACAGTATAATTCGATATTTCGTCAATTTCAGACAAATTTTATTTTTAACGATCTACTTGCTATCTACTATCGCCATCTAGCGGAACATTTTGTACTATTAAAAATTTTATATGGAGTTAGCAATCTATTCTTACTATGCCTTATCTCTGACCATGGGGGAGGTAGAGAATGTTCAGCAGTGGACGTTTCCCGGCTGATGATGATGTTCAACAGATTTTTCTGGCTGATAAAGTCAATATTATTTACTTTTTGTGTGTGTAGTTTTTTTGAATTTTCTTCGTTACAGTTTGTGTGTACAAATATCAAGTCGTGACCAAAATTGAACAAAAGTACAGGCGAACAACTAAATATAGCTGAGTGAACCCTTTTATGTTTAAGGAACCCTAAATAGCAGTTTCAAAGAGTAAGCCATTTCAATTATTCCTTTGTAGGGACTCTGTTCTTAATATTTACGACGTTTTTACCTGAAATAAGCACATTTAGAGGCATTCAGTACAAGCAAAACAATTTTATGCCTTCGGACGTGTTCCGAATCTTAATAGGAAAGGTGGGCACGGCATCTATTAGAAGAACTTTGGGACCGAATAATGTACCCTTTCTGAGATAAGTGCGTATATGCTTTGTATGTGCTGTCTTTTATAACTAGAAAACGAGTAAATAGCGTACAATAGGGATGATGACTAAAATGTTTTATTCCCTCATTCGAGAGACCATGTGAAAAAATAAATATCCTTGTAAAAGATTTTTCGGTATGATAGATTCTAGTCACGTGGTGCAAAAACGCTCTACACAAATCGGTACCTAGGAATGACGGCACGTCAGCGCATTGAAGTAGATAATGTATGAAACTTTTAACAATATTTGAGTTATCTCGTACAATATAGTTTATATGTGACTACTCCCTTACTAAAAAATCTTCACAATGTAATTACAAAGCAAAATGTAAAATAAAAATTTAATTCGAGAAAGATGTTTTTTTTTAATTCGCGGGCTGAATAACCTGTAAAAGTTTAGAAGAAAATTAAATAATATTAGATATTTTAAATTTTATACATGTTTTATAATACCCTTTACGGTTTAAAATACAATTTAACCCCAATCTGATTTGTGTCATCTAGTCTATTATTAAATAGCATTCGCCCACTTCTACATCCGCGGGATCCACTTGTTTAGTCGAGATATAAAGTAGACTATGTCGTTTTTCCAGCCCTTCAACTGTCCCTATACAAAAAGCTTTGACTCTCCGTAACGACGTACAGTATGGCCAAAGAAAATAACTTTCGCATTAATAATATTAGTAAGGATTCATTTCATCCATATCAGCATATATCAGTTCAACTGTATATTCTAGATTGACTCAATATCGAGTGTCTATATCCCACGGAAAAATTTCCGGCCTTCCAATTCAGCCCTCCAAACTTAATGCAAAAAAAATACGTATGTTCTCGGCTTTACAACAGGATCGTCCCATTTCATCCCGCATCATAAAATACGACTAAGGGTCAAAATATTCAGAAGACGAGAATCAGAATCTACCTTTAACAAGTCATTGCGATGACCAATCCGCCTGGTAAGCAAGGTGATAATATCAAATCCCTCATGGAAAGTCGTGATGATCTATGAGGGAAGTTCTTTTTCAACAGTGGACTCATGCAGCCGGTTTGAGAATGCCAAAAAATCTCTACTAAACTCACTGTCGTATATATAATTTTCTGAGAAGCCCAATAGGAAAAACCCGGTGAAATTAGATTTTCTGCCCAAGTCACTTATCTAAACGAATAACAGCAAGGATCTTAATAAAGATCAAGATTCCCGGGGCTTACTATATTAAGCGAATAGGTACCTTATAAAAACTGAGGAACGCATAATATTATGTTTACCTCTCTGACTCGGAAATATTTCTCTAGTTTCATGAGTTCCTAGTACTGGCAGCAGGAGGATGTTGCGCAAATTAAAAATATGTGGTAAATAGAATACAGATTTCGGACGTTTTACTGACTGAGCGAGAGAGAGAGAGAAGAAGGTTAATTAATGGTTTTAAAACAGTTATGGAACACAACAGCAGGTACTACTAACACTTGTTTGGCGGCAGACTTAGGTAACATTATGGTAGCTAGCCAGGTCGACATAGATCCGAAATGCACTACCACCAGCCAAACCAAGTAACCCAACTGGGAATCGAACCCGGGACCTCCAGATTGTTAATCCAAGCGCGATAGTAAGGGCACAAGGCGGTTAAGGCGAGACAGACACGGTTATACCTGTATTCAAATAATTTTTTTTGAACTTTATCGTTTACTATTATCTAATGTCATAATGAATACCATATTAAGCCGCTTATGCGTGATTGAGTGCCAAAAAAACAAACTCTCACGAATAGAATTAAAGTTAGAATGATCCTAGCTATTGAAAAGTACTTGTACTTACCTTGGTGAATCAAACTGAGTCGAGAATAGCTCTAGGATTTCCTAGCTCGTTCAATTTCCTAGGAGACAATTTCCAGGCCATAATGGCTGAAGTTTCTTCAGAGTTATGGGGAGAAACTTGGATTCAATCGGCTAGTAATAGACGCATCTTAATAACTGTACAGGAACTTAAATTGTTGAGCACTGGCAGTTGAGAAAAAAAAATCCCTCCACCGGTCTGAAAAAAAAACTATGCAAAAAAGCATTAAGATGACTCTACAATGTCACGCCCATCCAAACGATCTATTTCGAACTTCTAAGAAGTTAAATAAATTGCGTACGTCTGAAGTTGATATGTTGTTACACAGAAATTAAAACAGCAGTCACCAACACGTATTTATTTTGCGATTTCATAAAGTACGACGCTTACGTATTTATTAGCAGTCTATCCTTAAAGACCCGAAATGTTTTTACCAAAAATAAATCTTTTATTGCCACCATTTGCCGAGCCTTTGAACTTCAACCTGTACCCAAACAGATCGCCTTTTATATTATAAACGAGTAATGCGAGGGTAGAGGTATAAATAGGCATCAATGGAGGCGTTACTGGCAAATATCCGCCATCAAAATTCTCCTTCGGCATAAATTGCCCTGTCAATTGAGAGAGGCGCTCACGCAACACAACTGCTGATGTTGGAATCCGCCGCGCCGATATGAAGGTGCGGGCACCGCGGCCGGCGCGGCGGCGGGTGTGAACGTGTCTAAGCATAGATTTAAAAGCTTTATGCTAGGACTTTATTGACAGCTATGAAGCCACTATACTACGCAACAAATAAGACTAAAAGTACTCGGTAGCCTACTACAATTTAGAGTGACAATCTGGAGGCCGTTGGTGGGATTACCATATTATATCATCGCCTGTGACAAATATAGCGCTAATGTAGGTACTAAAGAATTTGTAATGGGTTAAGTGCTTATAAAAACTGTATGTAAAGTTATATTTTAATTGTCTAACTTTGCCTGGGATGAATTATAGGTCACAGAAAGAAAATTAGTAGACACTCGTTCATTGACATCTATGGCTTTCATAGCTGTTGGAAATCCCCACAGACTTTTTGACGACACAAATATAAAGGTGTCAAGTTTTCTTGTCAACCTGACCTTCAAATAGACGACGAGCCTGGCCAGGTAGGTGTAAGACAATTATATTCTTAGGTTCGCTAGGGGTTTTTTGTTCACTGGTAAAGTTTTCGTTCCTTCTATTTGTTATCTGTGTTATGCTACCAAAGTTTCGATCGATGAAGGCGAACCCTTTTCAGGAATAAAAGTCGCCGTTGGGAGTGTAGGTATCGAAAATGCGTGCTAAAGCAACATCTTTATTACTCTATACGTCTCCCGCGATACCCTTTCAGGTAATCTATTTTCAATGTAGAGCGTAATCTCTTTTAAAGTCTATTTTGCCGAGTTATTTGAGATAGTGAGTGCAAAGTGTATTGCAGGAGGTATCTTGCTTGCTTCACATTTTTAAAATATGATTTTTGGGAGAGACTTCTACATTGACTTGAAATACCTATCTTACCACCGGTTCAACTTCCAGCGGGGTACCTATCTGGAACTTGATTTGGTTGATGGTATCACTTTCATATGGTATCTAAGTCTACCGCCAAACATCAGGGTTGTTTTTTGGTAAAGAAGGATAAGTTAATAAATTTTTATTCTTTCACACACAGATGTAAACATTTTAGAAAGATACAGCTTATACAGAGTCTCATTATTTTTGTTGCATTCTTTATGCTTCATAACAATCGTTTAGGGAACAACAAACCATTCTTTATCGAACTAAATCAATCAATTATATTTTAGAGTGTATTCTTGTTTGAGTTTTCCAAAGCACTGTCTAGTTGACTTAGGAGAATCTATTACTGAGTCTCGGGATGTAGTTTCATTTTAGATGTTTTGCTGGAGGATCCTCTTCACTCAGCACCCGAGTATCATTACCTATTTATTATACGGCGCCAGGAGAACTTCGTAAACATGCTGTGATAGGATAGCTTCCTTTGGTATTTTACGCCGTATTGAGCTATTACCTTATTTCGGTTTAGGGCGACATCGAAATATTAGTTGCATTTTGATATATTGAACATTGCTATAAATGTCTTACCCTGAAACCTTTCCAGTAACTTTTATTTTTGTTTTTGTACGATCCTCTGAATAGAGAGAGAGAGAGAGAGAGAGAGAGAGAGAGAGAGAGAGAGAGAGAGAGAGAGAAATAACATAAAATTTTGTTAAACACCAGCCTATTTTTTGAGAAAAACTCTCTACTTACTCTTTTTATTGTATATTTTTTAAATTAAACATTTATAAGATTTCAAGAAAACCACGTATTTTGCTCGTCGCTGAGTTAAATTAAATCGCGCGTCGTGATAGTTCAAAACACAAGTGGTCATTAATAAACCAATTTCAAAATCTCTCAACATCGTAACGTTGTAATGGAATTGCTCGTAAACTGTATTGTATTCGCAAGCAGACCCCAACACTAATGCTGATGCGTACCCTATAAAATCTGGAGCTCTTAAGTCCAAGGCCACAGAACTGTCATAAAGGAATACAAAATGAATCATAATCGTAACTGAAACCCCCATAACATTGTGTGGGGTGACAGATGGTATCCGGAACATAGGACCACCACAGCTACCTACTCGTATCCTGCTCTTGCTACATTGTATGCAATGGGGTGATTTATATACGGACCCGCGACTGACCCTCGAAAAGAGCCCTGTCTTAAAGAGATACGATGCCCAAATACATAGTAGATAACCCTTGGGCAGTGCTCTAGTATCTATCTACCACTTGATGCATTGCCGAGAACTTTGCTCCTTTTTGGGTGAGATAAGAACTTGAAAAACTTTACAAATTCTGCTCGATACTTTTATAATGAAAAATTAAGTCGCCAAACTTTCACAATACAATCATAATCAATTTGTGGAGGCTTATTAATTTAGAGGCCTTTAAATAATATCATTAATGTTAGTAGTAAGCCACGCTAATTTAAATATTTTTTATAGAAAACTGTCACATAAACATTACTCTCTATAGAAAAATAAAGGTAAAAATGTAACAAATTTTTACAAAACACAATATTTGAAAAATATATTGCATTTCAACCACGAACATAATATAAACGAATAAGTAGGAATAGTCTAGACTTAAGTTTGCACACGTTTGTAAATAGGTGCTATAGTTTTATATTAGTCGCGGTTTCTCTATCTCTCTCTCTTTGTAGAGAAATTTGTACCTAAAATTTAGATGTACGAGTATATTTTGATAAATTTGGTGTGAACGATTAAATTGATATTATTCCTTAAGGGGTAAACATTGATGAGGAAATAATAGAAATAATAAAAGTAGGGATTTTATAGACCACTTGTTTTTGCTTGTGACTTCATCTGCGTTGATTTTAGCCATAAATATCCCACGGTATGACAAGTAAAAAAATGAACTGTAAAGAACATTATTTTACATTTATGAAAATGATATTATGTATCATTTTACTGCCATTGAAATAATACAGATTGCAAATTAGTACAATCTGAATTGAGGTTATTGGAGATCCCAATAAAAAAAAAGTTTGAATAACTCACTCGTAAATCATGACAAAAATCTTACGTGTTATAAAATGTGTCGCATAGTATTTTTCTACCGCTGCAAAAGTTCAATGTTGAACGTGAGCCTCCCTCAGATGATTCCATGGGGGATAGGATTCGAGATCGCAGTAGGTAATAATAAAGCAGCTAAGTGCGAGTCGGGCCACGCGCAGTGTAGGGTTCCGTAGTTGCTCGTCACAATAAGTTCAAACGTCTAATGAAAAGTAATTTTAAACGTAATTTGTACGAAATTTTCATTTTGTAATGTATTTTATACTTTAGTTTACTATTACTCGTTAACCTGTAAAGTCAGCTTAGTCGCTATAGTTTTTCGTTTACCGTCCGTCGACTACTGTAATATTTTTCAGATTTTTAATAGAATTAGTTTACCAGATAGGGTGGACGCTCGATTCAGACAAAAATTGTCACCTTAAAGCGTAATATTTCACAAACGGAACCCTAAATCGAAAAGTGGTGTTCTTAAACCCTCAATATTTTTGAAAATTTGAATATTTTTAAATATTTTTAAACGATACCTTACACAATGGAGAAGATGCAAAAAAACATCCCCAAGATAAGTGTATGCGAGCCACCTTCAAAAAATATTTTTCAAGATTTTATTCCACTTTGTTGGCGTTATTAATATGTAAACTTACACCAAATTACAGATTTCTAGTAGTAAGAGTCTCTGAGCTAAGCCGCGGACGGACAGACGGACAGAGCAAACCAAAAGGGGTCCTTGTTTGACTACGGAACCCTAAAAACTTTTCCCTTAAATCATAGCATACCGTGGTGGGCCTATTCTAAAGCCGAGACCACACGCACGACTAGTGAGATACAATAAGAATAATAATAATGTAGGTCAAACTAAGTAGAAACTCTAACAACGAGACGACAACGCGACAGGCTTGCGTGACAAAAGTTTTTACTGCTTAGAATTTATAAAGATATTTTTGGTCACATCTGAACTTGATAGTGATTGATTACGCTTTTATTGAAAACCAGTCGTGACGAAAATTCGATTCGGCGCAAAGTCTTTTTAGGGAATTTCTTGTAAACTGAGTCTTGAAAAAGTGTTGTCAGCAGATAACAAATCAATATACATAGTATGATAAATTGCTGAATGCACCTTTAGCTCGGTCTACAGGCTAAAAGAAACATGAAATTCATTTACTCGTAAAAAGCTTTCGTATGTTACTTACTGCAGTTATCTGTTTTGAAAACTCAGTTGTCTTTTTGCAACTTGAATGACCATTAACCGCCTCCGTGGCCTAAACAGTCGGATAAATCCAAAGGACTCGGTTCGATTTCCTGCGGGACTACCTATCGGTACTCGGTTTGATTGGCGGTATGACATTTTCTATGTCCACCTGTCTAGCCAACCACTATGTTAACCTAAGTCTGCCGTCAAACATCAGTGTTAATAGCACTTTGGTATTCCAGAATGAAGGATAGCAGAGCAAGTGCCTCAGTTTGTAGCTCCTGGATTAACATGCTTCGATCCGAAGGCCGTCGTTATTTACCATGATGCAAGATGAAAACTATTAACGTAAAATAAACATTGAGTACTTTAAAATGTGTTTGAAGGTAGGAGTTGTATTAACATAACACGCATACTTGCAGGTGTTGTTGTTTACAAGGCGCCAACTTTACAGCGCCCTGTGGCAAATTTGTTAACTTCTCCGTGTAAACTTTCTCTTATAGGTGAACAAACAACTTGCTGTCTAAATTATTAATTTATATTTGTTGTGGTCTACTTTAGTTTGATACCGAAAAGGCTTCACTTTAGCTTGATTTGTTATTAAGTTATACGTTGAATGAAGGTTATTGTGTATGAACAGATACTTCTTAAGTATTTTGTAAACTGACAAAGGCTGGGTTAAGTTTACATGACAGTATTTACTTATTCAAAATCATTCATCATTAATCACAAAATAAAGATGCAGCATAGTTCAATAATTAAAAAATACTTAGTATTATTTGGTTAACTTTTGTATATTAGTCTAATAATCTAGCTAAAACCTTAAAAAAACCATATTGACTGCCCGGCCGTACTCCCATTAGTATGTGACCTTATAGTTGATTTTCGATTTTTGCTCTATCTCCCATTTACCATGGTTAAGTGGGAACGTCTTTACCACTCCACCGTATTTTTTATTCTAAACGAGTCTGGGGTCCCAAGATAGCTTTGAGTCCGTAGGAAATTCATCCACCTTCAGTGTATACGTTTCATGTGTACCGCTGTAGATCCTGTCTAAAATAAAAAACAGGAATAACAGTGGGAGCGGAGAGGAGGTGGGAATGCCCGGCTCAGATGTACCCATGACGCTGGCAGCATTGTCACGCTGGATGGCCAAGGAAATACGTTATTTATTGTGATATCTGAATCTATGTGTCTGTCTATATATAAAAGATTATACAGCCAGTAAGCACGCTTCTATGCTTCTAAGTTCTAGTTATTTATCATGTCGTAAAGTGTATCACCCGAACCCAAAATCGTAGTAAGTTCGTAGTAAGTATTCATTTTCTTAACACAATTGTTGCCATCATGTTTGCATCACATTACTGAGACTTTACAGAAAATAAGCCACGGGTCAATAACCTTCAACCTTGCGTTTCATCTCGCTTTAGATATTTGAAATTTATCGAGGTAAGTTATACAATTTGTGTTTTGGCATCAGAAAGTTAATCAGGAATATAACCTGTTCTACTTTTTTTTCACGACTTGACATAAAGCGGCTATTTCTAAAAACATGTCTGACCCTAGACCAGAATAGAAATGGTAGAATTAACGTAGTCTATGGATTTGAGAAGGACAAAGGCTACATTTTATCCTAGTTCATTGAGCGGTTCCTATAGTATAATGTTTCAAGTATACGCAGACAAAGTTGTGGGTAAAGGTACTAAATACTACAAAATTCAATGCGGTTACAGAGTAGTACATATACCATCCCGCAGGGGGCATCGGCTTTACATCCATTAAAAATTCACATTGGTGCAATTTGCTTCACCGAATTTCAATTTTATTGTTTCAACTGTAATAAATAATTTATTACGTTTCGGGCTCACGTTGCGGTTATTTTATAGATAACGAACAATGTATCTGTGTTTTTATGGGCTCCATGCGGGGACAATGGTCAATTTTTAATGCAGCTATAACAAACGTTCTTATTTAGGAATAGACAATAATCCATTGTTTTGTGTGCTTTCGGGATGTTTTAGCAACCAACTCAGCGATGTATGTACGTATTTCGTACCCGGTTTTTTTTGGTAGGACAATTACGGTTATTCGGATGCGCAAGGCTATTGTTTTGGTTTTATAAAGGCCCCTCATATTTTTACCCGACTGCGCCAAGAGAAGCGTTATGTTTTTCGAGAGTATGTATGTATAATTGTTTGGCACGCTCTGCGGCATGAACAGCTCGATGGATTTTAACCTTGAGAGGTGTCTTTAGATTCGTATTCACTGGGAGAGTGACACTGGGTATATAGTAAAATGTATAAAAAATTTACGCAGTCGATTTAAAAAAATACTTTTCATTAACTTGACTAAAATTATCTTCTATGTACACACATTGGTCTATACATTGGATATACTAGCGACCCGGTCCGTCTTCAAAAACACACTAAATTTAAGAATAAACATGTAGATTACGATGTTTATTTTTAAATTTAAATGTGTTGTCTGTTTCAATTGTGCAAATTAATGTTCTCAGACTTGTATTTTCGTTTGGTCTTTGTTCAGTGGGTGGGTATGATTATTTATGATTTTCAGTATGTAAATTATTCATATTCTGTACGGAATCCTCGATGCATGAGTCCAACTCTCAATGGCATTTTTATATATATTTTATTTTAATACGTAACTCAATCATACTCGTATTAGTTTGTCTTTTGACTAAAGCAGGCACGACCACGGCATGATAGTTATGTGATGTCACAAAAGAGTTAACCACATATAAACTTATTAGTTTGTTTGATTAGTAATCAAATACAAAATTGTGAAATCATAAACTATTTATTGAATATATTGTTTATGAGTACAATCAAGACATTAAATACATAGGGATTTTTTAAATTTTTGTGGCAATATATAAACATGGCCGTAACAAATAGGTAGGAGCACAACCTTTATGGCGGAAGGGTCGCGTGGAAGGACGTATAGGTCACGTAGTATCGAATTCTTACAGAGATTTATCATGACAGCCCCGCCCCACTGCCGAGGTATATTGATAGCGGAACTCTATTGTACATGACAGTTGCTACGAATATTATATTTCGTAGCAACAGCTACGAGTCGTAGGCTACGAGGGACCTTATTATCGGTGATGGCATTGTTGTGTCTGTTCTATCTCTGGAAGATTCCCCTTCGTTATTTTAATAAAGGTGTTTGCTATACGACCAATCGATTATCATCATCACCAGCTGGGATGTGTCTACTGCTGAACATAGGCCGCCCCTATGGAAGGCCACAATGACTGGTCCCAAGCCACTTGCATCCAGTGACTCCCCGCGACTTTTCATCATCCAACTAGTAGTGGGACGGTTCGAGAACTACTCCGCAAAGTTTATCCATTCTTCGAACAATGTGGCCAGTCAGCTAGTTCAACTCACTGACTCGAGCTATGTCAGTGATTTTAGTTCGTCTACGGATTTTCTCATTCCAGATTATAGCACCAATCCGTACTAACAGTATAAATGCGAAAATGTATTAATGTTTCCTTTATGTTATAAGTTACATTTTCCGATTCTAACAGATTCCGAATGACTTGATTTTTGACATAGGTCCAGTTGAAGTGTTGGAAAAAGACATTTGCTACGTTTATTCCGACACATCACATAGTTCCCGAAAGTTTCTGTTATCCAAAAGTAGTTTAAGATAAATGTTGTCGATTGCGGGGAATATCTTTAATTGACTCCACGGCTACTTTACTGGACATTGATTGAGACTAGTTGGCTCAAATAGCCGGCCATGCTTCCACTTACGCACAATAGCCCAAAACATTGCCAAATGCGACCTTCAGTCATAGTCCAAGTACGAAATGAACATTCCATTTAATTTTAATCCGCATAACATCATCATGATCATTTAATTAGAGCCAGCTTTCCTTTACTTTTGAACATGGCTCCCTCCCAAAATGCCACAGAACTCAGTCATTAACTCTCCTCATCTATTCACGTCCGTCGACCCCACGCAAGTGATCCTTTAACCATCCCAGGTATCGGCCCCTGATACGTTTACCCACTCGTGATCATTCCAAGACCCGTCTGACATAGCGATATTCAACATAAAATAGTATTATGCTGTATAGACTTACACTAAGGATCGTCTCGAACGTGCTTCAGTCCTAAAGCCTCGACGATTATTATTTGCTTTACTAAGTTGGATTCTAAACAGCACTGTTAACAGCATTGCTGTGTTATGGCATGAAGGAAGCTGAACCAGCGCTTTGTTAAAGCTTCTTGGGCACTATCTCATGGAACATGACACAGTTGGATGGGCATGACGAGCACACAGAAAAATTCAAGCTAATGAGGAACTGGCTCTGCTACCTTTCATATCGGAACACATAAGTGCTCTTAAGACTGTAGTTTGGCGTCATTCTTAGGTAACATGTTGCTACTTAACCAAGCGGACAAAGAAAAACAGAGTACCGGTAGCTACTCCCACTGGAAACCGAACCTGGGACATTGTACTTTTTTATGTATGATGAGTTTGCACTTGGCCTTCATCTCACCTGATGGTAAATGACGATAAGGCCGTTGGATGGAAAGCTTGCGCACCCAGTCAAAAACTAATAAGGCACTGTCTCTACTACCTTCCATACCGGAACACAACACTTATGTTAGCAATTCAGTTTGGCGTCAGACTTAGGTAACATATTGGTAGTTACCCAGGTGGACATAGAAAATGCTCCCACTGGGAATTGAACCTGTAAATTTAGTAGCCACTAGGATATTAGAGATAAAGTGGTGTCATAAACCGAATCTATCAATCATAATATTCATTTTCAATTCATTCGTTCTATTTCGCCCCAACAAACCTATTGTTCAAATCACGAGATCAGATATGGTTAATTTAATCGTTTGAATGAACAGCCATTAATCTGGCTCGTTTCGGAAGCTACGTCAAGCACCTGTTACTGAATTGTTCAAAATCAATATCCAATTTTTATTCACCTCTAGAGATTTACGGGTCGTAATTTCATTTGTTTCAGCTCGTCAAAGTAGGGCTGTCAAATGGACAAAAATGTTGGATATTTATAATTAATTATGTACCTATTTCCTACCTACGAGTATATTATGTGTACATATATGATGGGATTTAGCACTTAGCCTTCATCTCATATGATGATGCTTCATCAAAACCCTTATCATCATCATCAACAGATCATATATGTATGTTCCCACTGCAAGGGCTCAGGTCTAATCTCCTATGAGAGTGTATGGGCCATAGTCCACCACGTGGGCCCAATGCGGATTAGTAGACATCACACGCACCTATGAATTTCTTCTTAGGAGTGTGCAGGTTTTCTCACGATGTTTTCTTTCACCGGAAAGCCAATGGTAATGATTTTTGTCGTCTTCTATCTTCTTCTTCTTCTATCTTCTTCTTCTATCTTCTTCTATCTTCTATCTTCTTCTTCTATCTTCTTCTATCTTCTATCTATACTATAATAAATCTGTAGAATCGACGTGTCTGTACATTGAAATTTTTTGACTAAAACCGATTGAGGGTGATGTAAGAAGTGTAACAAAACACAATAAGACAATTTTTAAACATTTTGTCTGTCTGTCTGTCTGTCTGTTTGTCTGAACCGGCTAATCTCCGAAATTACAAAACCAAATTTGATGCGGTTTTCACAATTAAATTAGTAGTAGGTCTAGGCAACATCTAAGCTTTATTTCATCAAAATCGGTTCACGCAATAAAAAGATAGCTTCAAAAAACCTAAATCAACTTACCTGTGTATGGAGAATTGACGTGTCAGTCTGTACATTTAAAATACTTGCCAAAAATGGTTTGAGGGTATACAGAATACAAAAAACAGCTAAATGCGAGTCAGACTCGCGCTCCGTGGGTTCTGTACAGAATAACTACAATGCTTGATTAATTTAAGAGTGGAAACAGGGATACAAAATTATTTGAAAGTCAACCATTTTTGAAGATAATGCCATGAAAATTGATATGTGGTTATATTAGAAATAAAGAAATACGTGTTCCACGAAGTTTTAATGGGGATGAAAGGGAGGATGAATGTTTGTATGGGAGCTCTGTTGTATTTGAAGTCAATATCATGAAAATTGATACTCAGTTAGTGGCTAGATTTGAAACAAAGAATTACGTGTTCCACAGGTTATTAATGGGGGTGGTTCATTTTATATGATAACTCTGATGTTTTTGTTGTCATCAGCATGAAAATTCATACTTAGTCTTATGAACTACCGTTAAGGGTGACGTTTTTTGTTTTTTAGAAAAATTATCCCCTAAAGGGTGAAATCAGGAATGCAAGAAAATTGTTAAGTGGGTAGAGAGTGGAAACAGATAAATACGTGTTTCCGCATATTTTTAATGGGGGTGAATAGAGGTTGAAAGTTTGTATGGGAACTCTGTGTTTTCCGAAAGTGGGCAGTTAGCTTTACTGATAAAAATTAAGTGTGACGTAGTTTCACACATAATGAAACAATCTAATCTAATATATAAAAATGACACGGTTTTTGTGGTCGCACTTCTGCGAAACGGCTACACCAATTTTTATGTGTGAATCTTGCACCCTCTTACCCATATTTTATATCGATTTTAGAATTGTAGTATGAATAATATCCAAATAATTATTTGTTGCCGGAAAGCACCACGTCAGTTTCATATTTGTTATGTAGTTGATTTATCCAATGAGATAAATCCTAAAGTCCACGCGAGCGAAGCCGTGGGCAGAAGCTAGTTCGTACATAAATTCCAAATAATAAATTGAAACTCATTGGCAAGAGCCAGGATCAAACCCAGACCTCGATTGTTCAAAGACTGACGCTATACCCAACTGATAAACCATATACCCAATATATATGTATATATATATGGAACCCATTATATATATAAAAATCTAGTCATAATCTTCTAAAATTATTACAACCTCGGGTGTTGATGTAGTAGCATGGGTACACTCGAGTAAAAAAATATGTATCCACTTTTAAATCATGACACATTCACTCTTGCTTGTTATCCTTCATAGTGTGTTTAGGGAAATGTCACTTAAATGCGAATGTGACAAGGTTCAAAAGTGGATACATATTTTTGTACTTGAGTGTACAACATTTAATCAAATCAAAACATCAACATTAGCACGTTTTGAAGATATAATTTTTTTATGAATTTAAAAGAATCTGCTTTAGGTATTTTGATTTTAGGGTATGAACATTATTCCGCTCGATCCACTTAAATCCATTGCAAAGGTCCACTGATGGATATTTTTGCATTTTTATGTCCACTTCATATGCCATCGGCTCAGTCCTTAAAAGGAACGCGGTTAATTTAATAGGATTAGATTTAGAAGTCACTAAAGATTTTATCACAAATCGTATTTATAGCGTCTCCTTCAGAATACTTTTTATCCGACAGATCTGCCACGCAAGCCTGAAAGCTGTTTTGTATAATAATCCATTTTAACCGGCAAAAGGTGCTTTCTCAACGTCAGATGCAGTAGTAGCGCTTTATCGCTGTTGTACTTACTCAGTGTACCACTAAATAACACTCATGATATGCAAATAAGCAACTGCCTGTTTTGCATGTTGCGCTAAAATTTCCGCATAAGCGATTACACATACACGTTTATAGGACTGTAATCAAAAATTTGCTTACTGCCTATTGTTGGACTATCTCACACACACACACTCGTATTTTGTTTGTGAGTATAAGACTCTTTAGCGCATAAACAGGTTTGGGCGAAATTTGGCACACAGAAGTAATAATAATAATAATAAAAAAGTTTCCATTATAGCCAAAAATTAATCAGTAGTGGAGGCCGAAAATCTATTTTAAGCTTGTAGTAGAGGTTTCCGCTCTTCCGTTAGCATAAAGTGGTTAATTAAAAAAGGGGGCTTATTTACTAATAAACAGAAAGGGTTAATGTTAAACATATACATCGTACTGCAGTGTGTGAAATGGTCAATTTTTAGTAACAATACAATAGTATATTTATGTAACTAAGTGAGCGTCTCAAGTCGTGTGTGTGTATGTATGTGTGTGTAAAACGTTTTGGATTAACATATAGGCTACTGTTTATTGTTTATCCCAGGACTCAACTCGTAGAAAGTCATTGGCAAAAGCCATAAGTTCTTTTAGTTCTTTTACTTCTATATTTATTTCATCAGGAAATTTCATGAGAAATATTTCACATGTTAAATTGTATTTGTTTGATTTTATTTTTTCCTGCACGTCGTAGCGGAGAGTCAGAATGGCTCGATTTTTGCATTGGGATAGTTTATAGGTCAGAAAGGATCTGAGAGTATAACTTGCATGTGACAGATATATATATATTAACTTATTTACTTGACATTGTAATATTCAATTTACGAAACAAATATTTTACATCAAAAGCTGTCTTCAAAAACTTCTGACTTGTATCAGTCTTTGTAAACACAATCATAGTGTGTCACCCAGTCCTCTGTGATTGGTGGAACAGTATTTTGAATATTATGAGTCATACATTAAATCCTAGGTGGCATTATAATCAATAAAATGTTGATGTGATGTTTTAACAACGATTTAACATAACATATGATCTGAGACTTATGGTTATATCGAATTATCAATGAAATAGCTAAGTCGTTGGTCATTGGTCAATTACGACTTGACAACGGGCTATGATTGGTCGAGCTGACGTGACATGCACCACGCCACAAACTGGGTAGCCAAGGGTATAAAAGCTTTGAGCCGCAAAGCATCGGCACCATTCATTGTGGAGCCGTGAGCGTCGTATTATTTTAACCAGTACCAATTGTCGTGAGACTTGAGACTGACATCACGTAAGTTAAGTATTTTGTCAAAAATATCTTTGTCATGCTGTAACTTTGATATTGCTTGTGCCCCTATATAGATGTTACGTATGTATGTAGAAGTTAAGGCCTTTTGTTAAAAATTGTGATTCCATTTATAACGTATAACAGGTACAACAACAGTATCTTTACCTTTTAGTATTGTTCAGTCTCATTGTACTACATTATTTATTTTTACCTTACTCAATTATGACAGTTGAGTATGTATAAAACATATCTTGATTCCATAATAACATAGGGTAAACTTTTGATATGGTTGATTTACTTTGAATAATCATTTGACATTCAAAATTAATATATTAATGAATTGATACAATTCTGTGTTTAATTTGGACTTTAAAATATATTAATGAATTGATACATTTCTGTGTTTAATTTGGACTTTAAAACCCCTAACCTCCTACATATGCTGTAATAATTTATTGAAACATTATCTGAGCAATCCAGGCACTTGGGATCATAAAGAGATATCTGCTTTTATTCATTTAAATTTGGATATTATGCCTCGCAAGTCATATAAATACACATCAATCGTAAACGCTACTACGTAACCTAATAACTAAAAAAACGTAACCTTTCATTATCCAATTGAATAACTTCCAATAACTGACAGACTGATAATAACAAATCAAATTGCAAGTTTATTAACAGTTTACTTAATACAGTTATATACCTACCCTCAACTATTTTATTTTATTATTACAACAATTCCAATTATAATATTTTAATTTAACAATCAGTTTTTATATGTCTACCCTCATATACCTTCCATGACTTCAAACAATCTAGATTTTGGTAGTTCAAGTAACTTGTATCTACCCTCAAAACACAGCTTGGGCTATCACCTCTCAATACATTTAGTCTCTGCAACTTCTTAGTTTCTCTATTAAATAGAAATTCTAACATCAGAAGTGGGATCCTTACGAACTACAATTGATCTTAAATATTTTAAACATTTCAGAATGGACGTTGCTGAAGTTGGCGAACTACTAAAGGCGATTCGTGACGCTGTCTCAACAACGCGCCCCAAAGATGACGACATCGCGTTGCCGTACTTCGATCCGGACCGGAACGATTGCGGAGCTACAAGCTGGTGCGACAGCATTGAAGCCCTCGCCAAGGACCTGCAGTGGAGCAGCATCAAAACTGCCGCAAAAGCCGGTAAGGCCCTTAAGGGCTCCGCTTTACTTTGGTTCGAGTCTTGGGAGCCTTCTGAAGGTAGATCCTGGGAAAACTTTCGAGCAGACATCATCGACTCTTACCCTGAACGAAAAAATTTATCCAAAAAACTTAGTGAGGCAGCTTCATACAGTTCCGAATCTGCGGAGTCGTACAGTGAATATGCTAGGGAAAAATTGCGTTTGTTGCGAAACACGAAAATTGCATTCACTGATGAACAATTGATAGAACTAGTGTGCGGTGGCATCAGTGATGTCGACGTTAGGATGGCATCTTTAAATAGTAGTGTCGTTACTACATCTTCACTCATCTCTCTACTTTCAACGTATGTGAAGACCAGGAAAAGGAATTTAGAAAGTATTAGGGATAGTGTCTCTGGACCAAGTGGAACTAAGCGACTTAAACTTGGGAACGAAAAAAAATGTTTCACATGTAATCAGACGGGACATTTTGCCCATCAATGTTTTAAAAATAAAGTTGCTCAAGCGAATCAACATGGTAAAGGCCAAACAATAAGCCAAGTTCCACAGGGTCCTGGGCCAAGCAATTTAAAATCCTGTAATTATTGTAAAAGAATGGGCCACGCTGAATCAACTTGCTTCTATAAAAAGCGAGTTGAGTCATCTGGCAATGCTTCGATTTCTTTGGCACCGACTAATGAGGTAAATTTTTTACAAAGAACGACCCCTGTCTCACCCCAGTTATAGTAAATGATTTTAAAATCAACTCGCTTATAGATACAGGGGCAAGTTGCAGTTTAATTAAAGAATCTGTTGCTAGGAAATTGAAATGTCATCTTTCTCCGACATCTGTTTATGTAAACGGGATAGGGTCAAATAAAATTCACGTATTCGCTACACTAACCACATTAGTTCAATTCGATGATACGAGTTTAGAACTTGAGATCCACGTGGTCCGGGACCACGATTTCAAGTACGACTTACTTATAGGTAGAAATGCCGTTCAATATCCTGATGTAGAAATCATTACTAACGCATCGGGTTCAAAGCTAGTTAGGAAACCAGTTGACACCAAGACGGAGGTGTGTTTAGTTTATTCAGAACTAATAGAATTAATGTGCAAAATCAACCATTTGGACCATGCATTGCAAAATGAAATAAAAAATATTTTCGTAAAATATCCCTCTGTTTTGAGAGAAACGAGTACTGTTCATACAGGGGAACTAAACCTACGACTAAAACGGAATGAGATTATCAACTACCGCCCATACAGATTGGCCCCTGTTGAGAAGGAAAAAGTGAATGCAATGATAAATGAACTTTTGAAAAAAAATATTATTCGCGAAAGTGACTCACCTTTTGCCAGCCCCATCATTTTAGTGAAAAAGAAAGATGGCAGCGATAGACTGTGCGTAGATTATCGAAAGTTAAATGAAATACTAGAGAAAGATAGGTATCCACTCCCTCTCATTGAGGATCAACTTGACAAGCTTGGAAAAGCTAAATATTTTATTTCAATCGATATGAAAAATGGGTTCTATCAAATTCCGATATCGTCCGATTCCATAAAGTACACAGCTTTTGTAACACCAACTGGACATTATGAGTTTTTAAAAATGCCCTTCGGTATTTGTAACGGACCAGCTGTTTTTCAAAGAGCTATCACAAAAGCTGTACACCATCTGAAGTTCCTTTTGGTGTATATTGATGATATTCTCATTCCATTTTCAACTATAAATGAAGGATTAGGATATTTGGACCAAACCCTTCAGGCTCTCTGCACTGCTGGGTTTACTATTAACCTCAAAAAATGTAAATTTTTTGTAGACAGCATCGAGTATCTGGGTAGACACATATCAAAAGAGGGTGTTAGGCCTAGTGATACAAAAGTAACTGCTCTAACTAATTCTCCGGTCCCAACTAATATCAAGCAGGTACGTCAGTTTATGGGACTAGCAAGCTATTTTCGCAAATTCATTCCAGATTTTGCTGCCCGTACAGCTTGTATAACTAAACTTACAAAAACCCAACAAAAGTGGGAATGGGGAATTGAACAGGATATAGCTAGGGATTACGTCATACAACACTTGTCAACTAAACCTTTATTATCGATTTTTGATCCAAACCTACCAACTGAACTTTATACAGATGCAAGTGCATTAGGTTACGGTGCCATATTAATACAAAAATTGGATAACAATAAACGAGTCGTTGCATACTATAGTAAAAGAACAACACCTGCGGAAGCGAAATATTGTTCATATGATTTAGAAACTTTGGCAATTTTCAATGCTTTAAAACACTTTAGAGTTTACCTATTAGGTATTAAATTCCAAATTTTCACTGATTGTAATTCTATTAAATCCACAAAAAAGAAAAAGGATCTGTCCCCACGAGTTGCACGATGGTGGACATTTATGCAAGACTTTGATTTTGACATCATTTATAAAAAGGGAAAATATATAAGCCATGTAGACTTCTTAAGTCGCAACCCTGAGGAGCCTCCTACCCCATCTAGTTCTGTTACATTGAAAAACTCTAATTCAGTCCTTGTCACAAATTTGGCAAAACCCACAAAAAACACTCAAAGCAACGACGAGTTAATTAATTATATCGAAGAACCCCAATCTTGGCTAGAAATATCTCAACAGAATGACTTGGAAACCCAAAATCTAATTAGTCGACTTTTAGCTGGAGAAATAGATGGAAACCAATACGTGTATCAAAACAATTTACTGTTTTATAAAATACAACCTAATGAGCTTAAGCTATATGTGCCAAAAAGTGATAGATTCAACCTTCTAAGACTTTTTCACGACGAAAATTGTCATGTAGGATTTGCTAAAACATTGGAGAAACTCCGCGAATATTTTTGGTTCCCTCGTATGGCTGAATTGGTAAAAAAATACTTGAAGCACTGTTTAACTTGTGTAGAACGTAAAGGTCACTCTGGTCCAAAACAAGGCTTTTTACATCCCATCCCTAAGACCCCTGTTCCATTTCACACTCTTCATTTAGATTGTACAGGCCCTTTCGTGCAAACAAACGAAGGATACAAATACATTTTACTACTGGTAGACGGGTTCACTAAATTTTGTTTACTTAAACCTCTCAAAAGCCTGAGTGCTGGTGAGCTGGTTCCTCTCATCCGAGATACAATCACAATATTCGGTACTCCATCAATAATTGTCACAGATAGGGGAACTAACTTTAGTTCCCAGCAAATTAAGTCATTGTTCAGAGAATTAGGAATCGAACATCATTTGGTGGCCACAGGCACTCCAAGGGGAAACGGTCAGGTAGAACGATATGTAAGAACAGTTTTAGACATGTTGAATTCCGTATGTAATGGGTCGTCAGACTGGCCGAGCGGACTATGGAAGGTTCAGCAGTCAATTAATACTACTTTACAAAAATCTACAGGTTTCACTCCCATTCGTTTACTTATTGGTTGCAATGCAAATATTCCGAGTATTCAAGCACGTTTAAACGATTTAACTTTACCTGAACCTATTATTGATGTAAGGGCTGATCGCGAACTAGCCAAACAACGGTTGCAATCAGAGGCCGAAAAATTCAAACAACGTTTTGACACCGTAAGGCGCGATGACAAGTCCTTTGAAATTGATAATATTGTCTACGTAAATCAGGATCATAGACGTCATGATAAATTAAGTCCCAGATTTAAAGGTCCATATAAAATTATTGAAATTCTTCCTCAGGACAGGTATGTTCTTAGGGGTGAAAACCATTTAAGAAATTTGACGGTCGCCAAAGATAAATTGAGGCACTGGCCAGGTGAATTGTTAGAAGACATGATTAATGATGATTAGTTTAAAACAATTTTATTAAGAGGTAGATATAGCAGCATTGTATATGTATAGTTTTAAGTGGTTGTGCTAACTGGTCCCTTAATGTGATGAGGCAGACTCAGTAGCATTGTATAGTTATATGTGGTTGTGCTAACTGGTCCCTTAATGTGATGAGGCAGACGCAGTAGCATTATATAATTATAAGTGGTTGTGCTAACTGGTCCCTTAATGTGATGAGGCAGACTCAGTAGCATTGTATAGTTATATGTGGTTGTGCTAACTGGTCCCTTAATGTGATGAGGCAGACGCAGTAGCATGGAATAGTTTTAAGCAATGATACATGTACTTAAAATTAAGGTGACTTTGTGTTTTTATAGTACTTCGGGGACGAAGTACTTGTCAGTATGGCCGTGACAGATATATATATATTAACTTATTTACTTGACATTGTAATATTCAATTTACGAAACAAATATTTTACATCAAAAGCTGTCTTCAAAAACTTCTGACTTGTATCAGTCTTTGTAAACACAATCATAGTGTGTCACCCAGTCCTCTGTGATTGGTGGAACAGTATTTTGAATATTATGAGTCATACATTAAATCCTAGGTGGCATTATAATCAATAAAATGTTGATGTGATGTTTTAACAACGATTTAACATAACATATGATCTGAGACTTATGGTTATATCGAATTATCAATGAAATAGCTAAGTCGTTGGTCATTGGTCAATTACGACTTGACAACGGGCTATGATTGGTCGAGCTGACGTGACATGCACCACGCCACAAACTGGGTAGCCAAGGGTATAAAAGCTTTGAGCCGCAAAGCATCGGCACCATTCATTGTGGAGCCGTGAGCGTCGTATTATTTTAACCAGTACCAATTGTCGTGAGACTTGAGACTGACATCACGTAAGTTAAGTATTTTGTCAAAAATATCTTTGTCATGCTGTAACTTTGATATTGCTTGTGCCCCTATATAGATGTTACGTATGTATGTAGAAGTTAAGGCCTTTTGTTAAAAATTGTGATTCCATTTATAACGTATAACAGGTACAACAACAGTATCTTTACCTTTTAGTATTGTTCAGTCTCATTGTACTACATTATTTATTTTTACCTTACTCAATTATGACAGTTGAGTATGTATAAAACATATCTTGATTCCATAATAACATAGGGTAAACTTTTGATATGGTTGATTTACTTTGAATAATCATTTGACATTCAAAATTAATATATTAATGAATTGATACAATTCTGTGTTTAATTTGGACTTTAAAATATATTAATGAATTGATACATTTCTGTGTTTAATTTGGACTTTAAAACCCCTAACCTCCTACATATGCTGTAATAATTTATTGAAACATTATCTGAGCAATCCAGGCACTTGGGATCATAAAGAGATATCTGCTTTTATTCATTTAAATTTGGATATTATGCCTCGCAAGTCATATAAATACACATCAATCGTAAACGCTACTACGTAACCTAATAACTAAAAAAACGTAACCTTTCATTATCCAATTGAATAACTTCCAATAACTGACAGACTGATAATAACAAATCAAATTGCAAGTTTATTAACAGTTTACTTAATACAGTTATATACCTACCCTCAACTATTTTATTTTATTATTACAACAATTCCAATTATAATATTTTAATTTAACAATCAGTTTTTATATGTCTACCCTCATATACCTTCCATGACTTCAAACAATCTAGATTTTGGTAGTTCAAGTAACTTGTATCTACCCTCAAAACACAGCTTGGGCTATCACCTCTCAATACATTTAGTCTCTGCAACTTCTTAGTTTCTCTATTAAATAGAAATTCTAACACATGCACAAAATGTGGAAATTCGAGCTAGTATATGTTGCAGTGATAGAATGGTTTTACTGACCTCAATGACACTCATTTAGCACACATGTATCCTGACATAGATATATTGTATTATAGAATGTCCCGTGGGATAATGATGACACCTAGTTGCGAGCGAAAAGCTTGTCATTTATTTATTCAGATTCCATGTGGCATGTAAACTAAGTATAATCGATTCAAATATTAACATCTGTACAAAATCGGCGCAACCCTAAGTAATTTGCGGAAAAATGTGGTCGAATTAAATAAACGAGAAACACTTACGGCCTCCCACGGGAAGGAAAGGGAAGCACAGATTAATTAAATCGAATACAAAATAATACAAATTGCCACAGCAACGGCATGTGCTTTTCGCAATATCAAAAATTATTTTTATTATAAAATGAATTGGCATGTACGAGAATGTGTGTGGGCTGTTTAGGTTTACCCCATGAATACTAGATTAGGTTCACCCCATGGTGTCGTTAATAGGCGATTAATAGAAAAAGATACGTGCCACTGCTATCTCCTGAATACCTTAACATCTTACTGCGATCACCAACCCGTCTGAAAAGCGTGGCGATTTTGACAATCTGTGAAGCTCATGTCCAGAAGAGGACTTATGCAGACGATCATCATGTTTCGATTGAATCGGTGTCGAAAATGCATCTTACCGACATTTCAACTGTGAGAAATACTATCATCGCCATTTGTGGTGACTGGCACTCTGTTACGTAAGAATTTGTGATTATCATCATCATCTGCCGGGAAACGTCCTCTGCTGGACATAGGCCTCCTTCATGGTACGCCACATTTACCGGTCCCGAGCCACTTGCATCCAGTGACTCCCCGCGACCTTAACCAGGTCGTCGGTTCATCTAGTAGGGGGACAGCCCGGTAAACGCTTCCCGGTTCATGGTCGCCACTCGAGAACCTTTACTTCCCAATAACCTTTGGCTAACTGTGATAGCCAAGCTCGTTAAGTGACACCCATAGGCTGTGCAGGTAGACGGCATCCGATGATGTGGCGGTTAAGAGGTATGAAGGAGACCGTAAGCAGCACAATGATCATTTCTATATTTTAGTTAATTACTTCGCAAAGTAGTACTTTTTACATTCTATTCCATTGAGAAAAGTTATATGTAGATTTACGTTTACATCAATGGTAGCAGTTATTTCTTTACAAATCACATCAAATCGCATTCGTTGTCAGAACAATAGAACTCGCAGCTGTCTTTAAAAACCACAATAGAGATATAACTAAAGCTTCAAATTAAAAATATAGCCCTTTGCCCTCAATTTTGCAGCAGGAAGTCTTCAGGCTACGTGGGTAGGCGCTTTCCTTACTTCAATTAATTTAATTATCCGACTGCCTGAAATTCGCCTGTCTTAACCCTCTCTTTGCATTTTGAAGCCGACTTTTTAAAATTACAATACACAGCTACGAGTATGTATGCCTATACAGTGTACCTTGCTCAAGATAGTGCTGGATGGAGCTAGAAATTTCTCTATAATTGTTTCTTAGGATTGTAATTATTATTTGTAATTCATCACATATTAATATTCTTTTTATACTTTTAGGGTTGCGTGACTAAAACGAAAAAAACAACAACTAATCCTTTTACGGTCAATTTGTTGACTGTCAAGACCTTTTTTCTGAAGAAATGCGGAGGTATCAAGTTGAAATTAATATCAACATCTCAAATACGCTACTGAATCAAGCTTCTAAGTTTACGTAATAAAAAGATATGCTGATAATTACGCTGAATATTTCGCCGAAGAAGGAATCAACACCTATAGGGTACTTCCTATTGAGCTAGAATCGTGAAAGGTAAGAAGCAAGGTATTGCAGCACTAGTATAGGAATAAATCTAAAAAGTAGAATTTTTATTACATCTCATTAACATTTTATGATAAAAAACTGTTCCAGCGCCAGCGTTATTTGTGTTTTAATTGTAAGTTAATAATTACTCGTGACTTTTCGTCAAAAAAAATTTTTTGTATGTATATTATTTGTATTATACATATTCTGTACGGAATCTCGGTGCGCAAGTCTGTTTTTTAGAAACCATTTATTCGTATTTATTTTGTACTAGCTTTTGCCGAAGAAATGGTCGCGTTAACTTAAGAAACTATCCCACGGGAAATATCAATCGGGAAAACAGTAGACTCCGTACTTTTCCGGCCCTTCAACAACCCCTGTACACAAAAAACCTAGTCTTCTTGACTATTCGTTACGGCGTAATGTAAGAACAAACAAACACACACACGCACATACATTCGTATTTGTAATACTAGTTTGGATGTATTATTCGCGTAATATTCAATAATGTAGAAACTTTAAAGTTTCATAGAGTATTGTGTTAATTTTCATTGCCGCTATGACAAAAAATATTTAAAAAGGAAATATAGAAATGAAATTGAGCTAAGGTATTTATTATATTGTACGGTAGTACGGAATCATTCGTGTTCGCAATTGGCTGTGGTTTTTCCACGCTGTTCTTGCCTTATATTTTAAAAACAATCAATCATGACGTAAGAAAAACTAAGTTTCCTTAGTCTTACTCTAACTTAATCTAAAAATGCAAAAACATTCCCTGGTCAAAGATTTGCAAAACACTTTAACCCTTCTTAAAGAATCGAAAATAAGAAATCGTAACAAACAACAAAAAGGAATAAAAGGCAAAATCCGCGGTTGACTTGAGCCGACATACACGAGGCTATGTTTACAAATATTTAATGAGCAAATCTCTCCCGGTCCTTAAACGGGTGCTTTACTATACTTCTTTTGAAAGCAAGACAAAGAGAAATTTGAATATTGCCTCAGGCATTTTCTGTTGCTTAGAAGTACAATATTAAGCAAACTGGAAGAAGAATAATTATGAGTGAAGAACTAAGTACGGAGCGGGGCCGTAAATAATGCACATCGTCCTTTGGAAAGAGATAATCAGCTATTTTCGATTTCGTAGAGCGTTATCTATTTCGCACACAACCTTTAAAGTAAAATTTGTATAGACAAACTTTTTTAAACGCCCAATATTGCTGCCACACGCAGGGATTTTTTGAATGGAAATTATTAATAAAAGTTCCTGTTAATTTAGATTTTCGCACCGATAACGAAGCCGTGGACGCAACAGGAAAACTATTCGCATACAGTCTCAAACTTCTCAAAAAGGCATCCGTATTAATTGTCTCGCGAATAACAAGGCGTTTTGTGAAGTTGCACTTACGGGCGGAGTGCCTACGGTCGATGGGAGGCGGGTGGGGCGCTCGGCGGACTCAGTGTGCTGAGTGCCAGTACTCGCGACGCGCGTCCCGCAACCCTCCCGCGGGCAAAAAAACACGGACGCTACAGGTGCCTGCACCGAACACCCTCGCATGATAAATGACAGTGTTTTTCACGGTCACCCGAAGGGTTATCACTAGAAAGCGCGCCGCGGAAGTCGAAAAAAAGTTCTTGCTCCGGTTGGAAAAGAAAGCGATGTTTTCATTACCTCAACGTCTCAATTATGAATGAACTTTTCTGTTATTGGTTTTGCGTTTTGTCAGAAACCTGTGTTGTTTTAGGTAAGTTCAATACATCTCTTATTGAGTCACTTTTGACTGTTGCTAACTTTTCAAATGTTAACATCTTTGTCACGTATCAACTTAACTTTCACTATTATTTACCTATAAATTCTACGTTTCTGAAAATTATTAGTCTGTTTAAAAGTTGTGTTAAATTTATGTGTCTTTAGGTTCATTTTTATGTGCCATCGTAGTGCGCATGACCTGCGCAGGAGGTAATTTCCGTATCTATAGATCTACATGTACATACATACCTACAGAAACATATGTACTGAATAGACATAACCTAGGGGTGGAAATGCGTCACGAACATTCATTTGGAGAGCTTACAATTTTTGTTCTGATTTCAACAGCTTTCAATAGTATGTTAATGTATGTACATTAAATAATTCAATGATAACAAAAAGAAATATATTGGAAAGACAAACTAAATCCAATGCTGAACCTTGTAATAGTGTTAGATAAACGTTAGCGCAGTTATTTCTGGTTATTTCAGTCACGTTCCGTGAATGTATGGAGCCATGGCCTGGACTCGTACATTTCTAATTTTAAAAGGTCATTTTCAAATAAAAGTGATTTAATTAATCTTTTTAAATATTTTGGTCTGGTTTATATATACAAAAACATTGAAAACGTACGAAACAGGTAAGACATAACATAAAAAACAAAGATGGCGTTGATAAAATGACATTTGACGCTGTCACTTAGAAATTATGAATCAACACTAGAAAAGTAAATTCATAGGTCGATAGGTACCGCCTTAGTCTAATAGCTACACGCTTTGAATAATTATCTGGAGTTCCGGGTTCGGTTTCCAGAGAGGGTACCTATTGGTACACGGTTTGGTTGGTAGTAGGACATTTTATATGTCAGCATGGCTAGCTAACAACATGTTACCTGAGTCTGCCGCCAGACAGTAGTGTTATAAATAGAACTGTTGTGTTCTGGTATGAAAGGTAGTAGAGCTAGCGCCTCATTAGGTTGAGGCATTTGAATGAGCACGCTTTCATCCAACGGACATCATTTCTTAGCGTCAGGTTAGATTAAAGCTAAGTGCGAACCCGTTAAACATAAAAATAGGAAAGGGGTTTGTAATAAAGACTATTATATACCTTTTCAGAGAAAACTTTGTGATTCTTTCCCATCAAGTAAAGAAAAATGATCCATGTTTTGCTTATAACTACTCCTATATTAGAAGAATGATATTCTGTACTATTTCTGTACTACTCCTCAAAATGTTTTTAACAAATATGTTTGGCTCTAGTAATTATGCGTTATACAATCGGTCTTAACATAAAAATTGTTCAGGGTTCACCAAGGTGGTCCAAACAGGTGAACCACGGGTTGGGAGCAAAATAATTTTGTAAAGCGTAAAAGGCCACGCAGTTTGTGTAAACGCACACCTAATCAAGTGGTCACTCGAAGGATAAAAGAACTCTTGCACAAAAGACAGCAATTATGATCACCGAGGGAAGTACTTATTTTATTTATTCAAGAACGCGTGCGAACTTGGAACTTGGAGTCAAGATAATGAGCATATTTGCACAGAGCCGAGCCGACCCGCCCAAGGACACAAAGGTCCTGTCGCTTTGCTCGTAATGAGCCTTAGAAAAATGTTTCTTTTTAACTTCATAAGGTACTTTTATTGTATTTTCATCCTATTGTCTTTGGGGCGTAATCGTGAAATTCATTCTACATTAATTAGCTTTGAGGAGGAATTGTTAATGAGTTTTCTTTATGTATTTTGAAAATGGTGTATGAATAATATTTCAGAATACCATCAGACCATGCGTAACAGTAGTCTTAAAGTGTCTATCTAGCTCTGACAATTCTTCATAGCGAAGTCTAGACATAGAAATCGGTTTTATCAATTAAAGATCAACTTTTGTCTGAAAATTTGGTAGGTTTCGTTTGGAAACCAAAAGACTCGTATGAAGATGGCACCGATCTAATGGGCTTATTTATTACAACTTCATGGCACATATTACGTAATACAAGAAGAGTTATTGCTTGAATATTCTCTGAAGACATTACTCTAGATTTATTTGTTTAGTGTTTGTGACTTCTACATTATCTGTATTTGGAAAAATTTGAGGGACTTTGGTTTGTATAATAATTTTCGCCAATAAATATTTCAAACTTGGATAGGTTTCAATGCGAGTGTTTATCTTCAGTTACTATTTACAAACATACAAATATACATACATATACTTTATTTGATTTGAAATTTGGCACAATTGTTTAAAAGCTGATATAGACTAACATAAACGAAAACTGGGCAGTTCTAGAAATATTAAATATATACAGGTCGAATTGATAACCTCCTTTCTTGAAGTCGGTTAAAAATATAATAGACTGACTCCTCAATGAGGATAATATAATGTCTAAATAATTTTAGATCACTATTTTCGGCAGCACTTTATGACCGATACAACATGCCATTTTAGATATTATATAACGATACATATATGGGGGGATAAGTGAACATACATATATTCGATGTTTTCATACTTAAAACGGGATTGGATGGGAAATGAGAAAGATGAAATGTCAAACTTGATCGATCGTCAAGTAGTAAAAAATTTCTATTCATACATATATACAAAGATTACTAACACCATAACTCCTCCTTTTAGATTCACCGAAGTCGGGCAAAAACATACAAATAAAATCACTTGAACTTATTTAAATTCAAGCTTCGTTTAACATACAGCCAACAGTTACGAAATTATTTGCCATTTACTTAATATCAGATTGCTCCCCGTCTATGCCCTTCGCAGTGGTATCGGAGATTTAGTCCCAGTGTGTTTGTATAGGTCACATCATGAATAATTTATACTTTGCTAGTGTTTTATTTACTTAGGTTTCACTTGGGCAAATTCGGTTCTTAAGTAAACATAGTGTATGTTTTCACTAATGTGTGCTTCCGATGGACGGTCAGTTTACTAGAAGTCCTTCCTACGATGTTCCATTTTGAATAGGATTATTCCTGGTCACATCGTGGCTGTCGATGACTATGAAACTGTTACAAAATAGAAGTGTGAATAGCACTGTTGTGTTCCGGCACATACTCATCGTAAATCAGATTTTAGAAAGCAAGTTTCATCATACAACCTTAACCTCACTTATCGACAGGTGAGATGAAGTACCAAAAATGTCTGTGAAAAGATTTCGGGCACAACTTTTTATATGAACATGGGATTTAAGATGTATTGTTTAAACGTCTATACGCATGTCAACTTTGACGGTATGACATAATTGTCTCGATTCAATGTCCTTTTTTGTCTCATAGAAGAAAAGAGTTTAAAAAGTATATATGAAGTTAAAGTTACACGAAAACATTTGCCGTAGTACAAACTGATCGTAGCTGGTAGCTACGATAGCTACGTGCGTAGCTGGCGTAGCACGTCGTAAGCGCGATGTACTCGTAGCGTCTAAACTAAACGTTACGCGTCGAACAAGTTATGCTACTGTAATTTAAACTACAATACCTTTTCTTAATAGTTTGTCATTATAATCGATTAATATAGTGCCATTCTTTTAAGTTAGTAATTTGGACTCGCAGTTAAGATTTCTGATATATTTTATACAATTACAATAAATAGTAACCAAGAAAGGAACACGGTGAGGAAACCTGCACACTCCTGAGTAAATGTAAAATTCAGAGATGTCTATGAAGTTTACTTTTTTGTGACGGACAAATTAAAAAATAATTGAAGCAAAAAAAAACGGAATCAGAAGAAAGCATAACAATATGAAACATTGTAAAGAAGGAAATGAAATTTCTCGGGGATTACATTCTAAACCTAAATAAAATGACATGTAGCAAATAATCACGTGTACCACCTGGGTTAGCAACGAGAATAAATTATTTGCTATACACAGAGAATCCAATCACGCATTCCCTTTTAGAATCCAGTACCACAGGAACCGAATTCGTTTCAATAAATTCTGACCTCGGTGCCCAAGCGGAACCGTTCGATTTCGCTTCGACTTTGATCAAAGATTGATAAATATCTAGGCTGAAGCTATCGACAGTAATTGACGTGTACGATACTCGTATAACAGGTTCGTGACTTCCACAGGCTATAGTTTGTGGTTGAGTTAATATCTGTGTTTGGATTGTCTATGTTTGTTTTTATTAGTTCTATCCTAATGGGATACGTCAACATCATCAGCTGGGAAACGTCCACTGCTGAACATAGGTGTCCCATATGGTGTGCCAAAATAACCTGTCCTAAGCTAATTGCATTCAGCGATTCCCTACGACCTTTAATAGGGGACGGCCCGGTACATTTTACCCAGTACGTGGTCACGACTTGAAAATTCTTACTACCGGCGATGTTTTTAACCAAACGTGATTAAATCATGTTCGATATGAAGAAAGAAAAAAGATTGGTTGAATAAACTATTTCTTAGTCACTTCAAATAATATGGGATGGGTCTATTCTCAAATTAGAACAGTTTGACATCAACTAAAAAGACAGTTAACAACATACACTAAACTTGTCAAAAAAGGTATTGATGAGACGTTTATTTGAATTTTATTATAACTTAATTGATTAAAAACTAAAGAAATAACAAAATAATCACGCGACATTTCTGTTATCACAATCTTAATCATATCGAACCGAATGAAACGATTCAATCGCTCAGATCGGCATCGTGTTGATTCCGACAATTCACCTTCCTGACTCGCAACGCATGGGTGTTGTGAGTGAAATAGCCGAGCATCAAATAAATAGTCAGGTCAGGTAATTCTGAATAGAGGTAGGCGAGGCCTTCAAAGGGGTTGATCACGCTCGCTAATAGAATGGAAGTGTGCTGACATTTCGCTGACATTTTTAACCAGTCTCTGAGATATTTATAGCTCACCAGTGTTCTATATTTAAAGATTATATTCACCCGTGTTCTGTAAAAGGTTTGTTATTTATTACGAAGGTGTTGAAACGCATTGGTGTGGCTTTTGTTGTTATGATGTGAGTTTATTTTTTTTTGTTTCTTCTATTTTGACTTCCAAAAGAGCTTTGACCTGAGATTGGCCGCTTGATCAATAAGGCACTGTAGGCAGTTGGGATTACTCAGAAACCTGAAGTTACTGAGGGATTGGATACCATAGTTGAAAGCTCCATAAAAACTGTAACTTTTTCCTCTGATGTTAATTTTCATATTTTTTGACCCTTATTGATTGTATTTATTACCATAGAGAGCCGGGAAGCATCTACTGTCTCTTACCTTTATAAGCCCTCTCACGGTACGCCACAATTAACAGCCTCGAGCCACTTGCATCTAGTGGTTACCGGACACCTTTATTAGGTCGTCGTTCCATCTAGTCGGTTTTAGGTCGACCCGATGCACGTTTTCCGATATGTAGTTTCCATTTGAGAACCTTGCCATCAGTTATTCGTTCTTTAAGTGATGTGGCCTGCCCATTTCTGTTTCGGTATCAATATCATTTTTGCTTATCTACGTAATTTATAATTTAGTATTTTTTCCCGTAAAGACATTCAAGTTACAGCTCGCTAAGTGACTTAGAGCTTATTTTAAAAGCTAATAGTAACGGAACACGCTTCGATTCCGTTCAAACAGAATCTTTACACACACGAAATTATGACCTAATACTCAGGTAAATCCTATCACGGCCACCAGACTATCGCATAGGTTTTAAAAACCCTATTACGATATCTAAATTTACTATGTGTAAAAGAAATGCCAAGTGAACAGCTATTAGTGTTATTCACGCTCGCCATGCGTTTTGTCAAGAGACATTCAAAGTAAACGTAGAGGAAAATCTATTACTCCCAACCTGAGCCCTTTGACATGGCCCTCCTCAACAATCCTTCGCAAATTAAAAGGGAAGCCGCAGATAATGTCGGCTTAGGGCAAGCCCTGCGATATAAATTCTCTTGCCTTTTATTAGGGACGTATGGCTCGTTTCTTTGAAGCTTTAACGGAAAACTTAAATTAAACTTGTCATATTCGGGGTTCATAATAACATTACAATCATTAATAAATTAAATTAATGAATTTTATAAAAATAAATACGAAAATTTCTAATCGAATATACTCTTGTAAAATTAATTATTATTTAATAATTGTAAAAATTAACCTGTATCATGAAAAAGTCTAGTCGTCTCCGAAAATCAGAATATTATGCTTAGATAGGTCCATTTCAGTGTTACGGTGCAGCAAGGTATATCTACTTTATTTATACTGAAGAATCTATTTCCATTCTATTTTATGTTATTTTAAACAATATCATGTTTTCGATAGCAATTATTAGTCTGAAAAATAATATCAGTTTGCCAAGAAAAACTGAAACCGTCACGTCATCATCTGATTGAAAATATAATAGTTACTCCGTATCATATACCTTTCCCAATTACTCAGACTATTTGCTATATTAATACAACAGTGCAACGCTACAAAAATACAATGTAGTACAAAGGAAGAATAAACTAACAACAGAGGTAAAACCCAGTTAAATTAAATTCATCCGAACGATCGGTGCGTCAAGTACAATTCATGAGTCAATTAAAATGAACATGCTTTAATCCAAATGCAAACACATTGTACAAATAACATAACTGAAACAAACATGCATTTGAATTTGTGGAGTTTTGGACTTGGGAACATGACGTAAGTTTTTGTTTGTAGTAATTTGAATTCACTACAGTTTTATGCTTTGTATAGTGCTGATATAGTTTTGTCTTTAGTGCTTCAGTAACTTTACGAACTTAGCATGAATCTTACTTAAAATAATTCTCTTTTATAAAATATATTCACACTGACTGACCCATTGACCTTATACCTAGCCCAAATATGTTGATCGTCATCATCATCGTATACAGCTTGCGGCATTCCATTGCTGGACATAGACCTCTCCCAGATTGCGCTACTCAATTTGGTCCTCTGCTCTCCGCATCCATTCAACTACAATATTTCTGATATTGAAAAGAGAAAGATATAGAGAAAGTATTTGATATATATATGGAGATAAAAGTGAATAATTACAAAGTAAATACCAAAACCAAGATATATGTTTTCTATTAGATTCACACAACATTTTTCGTATACGAAAACGATATATTATACCTAAGAAAGATGGGATTTAATGGAAAAAGCTTGCATTTGATGAGAACATTTCACCACGACACGCTGCCAGCTATCTTCTTACATTGTAAGCTTTTCCATTCCCACATATTCTCTCACGGTTGAAACTGGGGTACTGTTAAACGAAATGAGTTTCGTAGGAGTACGTAATACGAGTATTGTATGAATTCCAAAGTGTTTCATTAATGATTTAATGTAGCGAAATGAATGAATATGTAGATAAGTTGTATTTTATCATTGATCAGTTTTATTGAAATTAACATTACCATTACTCTTTTCTTTACTTGATCGATAGGAAATAAAACCAGGAAACTTTTGATTGTCTTAATGAACGTCTCATTGATGGTCTATATTCAACAGTGGACTGATGATGAATAGCCAAAATGCAATGGAAAATTTTCAAAATTGTGTAAAATAATAACTTACCCTTACAAATTGTCATTTCAGATGAGTCATATATTGCAATATTATATGCATTTCAAATTGTGTAGTAGTGTGAAAATGGACGCAATAATATAGTGATTTAGTTTTCCTTTTTCAAATTTAAACCGATTTTGATATTTCCAGAAATCGAGCTATTTTTGTTTTGTTTTACTCTTGTATACGTATTTCTTTGCTGAAATTTGTGATTTGTCGTCAGATTGCAAAACAGAAACACAACTATTTTTAATTTGTATTGTTCTGTTTTGTCTATCTTGTATCAAATAATGGAGAGAGAGAGAGTGACATGGACATATGTTCTCCGACCCCAAACATTTCAATAATCGCAAACACGAACCCTGCGCCCACAAACACATAAACGAGTTGGTTCATAAACTTACTGCGAAAATTACCAGCGATATATACGAACGAACCTTTCACTAGATCGTGAACTAGCTACATAGGTCGTGTGGGCGGGCCGCCGGCACGTAAGCAGAACGGCCGCGTCATCGCTCTGACACGCTGAGGGACCTTTGTGCGCCACTACATGTTTCCGAGAGCTGTCCTGTGTGAGAGCCGGCTGTTCTTTCTGTTAAACTGTTGCAACGAGCGTAATTTCACATTTTGTTTCTTTGTTTTTTGACATGTTAGAAATTCTCTTTATGGTTATTACAATGTTCCTTACAACTGTTCTTTGTTAAAGCTGGCTGTTACTTTTGTAAACTGTTGCAACGGGTTTAATTTCACGTTTATTTCTTTGTTTTTGACATGCTTGAATTAATGTATCATTATTGAAATGTTAGTTACAGCTATTATTTGTTAAAGGCAGCTGTTATTTTTATTAAAAAGTCATATAATTACTTTTTGAATCGTGTACATTGGTTTGCTGTCTTAGTAAGAAATATTGTTCGTTTTGTGGATATTCATCCTGACAAATGTTTTTTTCTTCTTCTAAAAGCAGACTTTTCTTTCTAATACTTTATTGTTACAAGTCGTTATTTCACTTCTGTTTCTTTCTTTGTTCTTGCTGGATATAAATTGATAGTGAAAAGCATATAGTCTAATTAACTGTGTCACTATGTTTCCGAGACGTATTTTGTGTGAGAACTAGCAGTTTCTCCGTAGTACTGTTGCTCATGCATAATTAATTTTTTTTTGTGTTCATTGTCTTGAACAAATACAAATTGACTGTCGTAAAAAATGTGTAGCTTATATTTTATGGCCATTACTTTTTCCAGAGCTGTCTTGAGCGAGACCTAACTGCTATTTATATTGAAATGTTGTATCAAATTATAGCATAATATTTCAGTTTTGTTTCATTGTTTCATGCATTAGTAATTATGAGCCAATCTTATTAACAATCCGTTTGTTTGTGGCCAATAAATTTATTCCTCGACCTTTTCTACCAATAATATAGAGGTAACAACTCTTTTTGATAAACTTGAAAGAATGAGGAAATCCGTAGACAAATAAAGATCACTCATAGCTCGACGAGTCAGTCAGCTGAAGTTGAAGTGGGCAGTCCACATCGCTCGAAGAAGGATATTGCTGATGGGAAGAACGAGTAAGAGTTCTCGAGTGGCAACCACGTACCGGACTATGTCCAGCAGTGGACGTTTTCCCGTTGATGATGAACAGTTAAATTACTGTAAAAAAGCATAATTGGCTTGTATTTGTTTAAGTCTAAGCCAATAATATATCGTGGTTGTGACTAGTTAATTATTTACTTTGTATCTAGTCTGACTACAGAATGACTAGTCTTACACAAAAGTTATCATGACGTAGCAAACATTACCGGCTGATTAGCTATAAGAAGAAAGAGCTCAATATTTTGTGTAGCCAAACTGTACATTAATCACATCAGCTGTAAGTCCACTGTTAGGCATTAATCTCTACTACGCTTTAGTCGTTATTGATTCATTGGTAGGAAATTGTGTTCATCTCCTTTTACGACATCCACAAAATAACTTAGGGTGGTCTATTCAAGACCACCTGGATTAACTGCCTTCACTGAATATTTTAATCATATTTTGTTAGGCCTTAAAGAAGCAGCTGGGACACATCCACTACTGGACATTAGCCTCCTCTACAAAGTATCTACAAAATGTCTGCGTGACTTAGAGATTTGCTGGAATCCCTTTACCTCCAGGGCGTAAAATGTATATGGTGTGCAGGTAGTAGTTTCTGGCCATTCTCAGTAATTAGAATATGTGTAAAGATAATCGTGCCTACACTATTGTACTTAATTTAAAATATTATTATAAATTAATTAAAAGTTATCAATGGAGAAAATTTTAAGAAGAAATGTCTCGGGATTGGAAATCTCTAGTGTCTAGCCCTGTGAGCCGTCCATCACTATCGTACCCACGTAAGTAGAGGCTCTAAACTTTGGCTGTTAATTTTGCGTTACCTGTTTTCTAAATCGTAAAATGGTTCGAAGTTTTAGCGCAAGTAATTATTTTTTCACTCAATAATTTCATCTTTTAAATCCATTTTGACGTGTTAATCGTTTCTTAGTGGACTGTTATCTACTGCACATAATCAAATAGACATATATTCCGAATCCCAAGTTTAAAGTTTATGAGGTTTAGACTGAGCGTCGTTGGTAAGTATGACTCAGTAAGGCAGGGAAGTCTTTTTTAGAGATTATAGAAGTAAAAACTATAATTAGTCATTATATATGCTTCATTATAGTCTTGGTTAAAGTCAATTAGTAAGAACACCCGCGCTTTCACTTCTTTAGACAGTATCTGGTCCAAGTCTCTACAAACTTTAATTTGCAGTTCGCGATTGCTCTCGCAGCTTCTTTAAAGCCACACGGTTCTTTAATTGCTTTTTGAACATTTCAAGTCGGTTGAAATTTATACTTGGGTAGTTTGACTTAGCAAAGCATTGAACGAATTTAAGCAGATTTAAGTTTTTCTATGTGTCTTCTTTTTTACCTGGCGCCATTCCATTTTTGAACATTCAACTCAGCTCAATTCCGTCATAGAACACAACGACTAAAAGTACTTTTCTTGAAGATCTACTACAACGCATTTTGCTGTTTATTTTGCATAATTTTGTGATGGGGTAACATGGGATAACAAATTAGGTTTGGGTTAAAAACGCAACAGAAAATTAAAAATGTGAAAAATAACGTTACCCAAATGAAGAAAAAAAAGTTTATTAGATGGAGTTTTTAATAGACTTTTGAAGTTATTTCATCAGGGTTCATTTTACATAAAACATTATTTTATAAGATAACTTAAACATCGATAAAAATTTCATACATTTAATGCTCCAACACGTTACGTCGTAGCTTGTGTCCGGTTCGTATGGAGCGTTTCAGACAGATTTTATTAGGAAAAATATTCGCCGTAAGGAAAAATATTGGATATGTTTATCTTTTGATATGGTCGCTCCGATGACAGGACCAAAATTCAGTAAAAAATAATTTTAAACGAAAGGTAACATTGACCATGCCGGTATATTTTCATACCATCATTTTATTAATAATCTGTAGATATCTTTCTCTTCTGAATCTGTATTTGTAATGTGGTTTACTTTACTAATTATGGCTTTACGGCTCTGGATACAAGTTTTTAAAGGCTTGATTAATTCAGTTCATGTTGCAAAAAACTACTATTTATTTCTGTCTCATATAACTAGTATTATATTATACTATTTCCTCTATTTACTTTCTTCAGTTAATTATAACTTATTGCATTGTGTCGAGGATATTGTAATCAACTATAATATTAACTGAGTAGAGATAAGCGCCGCTGATGATGTTTGACGGTAGATGCAACACTGTAAGGTTTCCATTAGAGACCTTTAACCACATATAGTGCAGTTTTATAGGCGAAAACTTCTAACAGCTTGCGCGGAATTGCAAACACGTGTACACAGTTGCAAATAGGCACGCAACATTTTGACTTTTTAAAAACAACGCAACATGAACTATGTCCCATTCGTAAAAGCGTGATACTCGTAGACGTTTGATAAAATGTGGCAAAACACCTTAAACAATTTGTCATTTATATTTAAAACTAAAAAGAGAGTATATCAATGAGTCAGTGAGTATCAAGAGTGTCAATGGTTTTCATTGTGTCAGGTAATTTCTATTTATTTCTAGTTAATTACAGAGGTTGTTGGATACAATTCAATTATTGTTCGTACTTTGTAAGTTTTATTTCGCTTATATAAATACTAGCTTTTGCCCACAAATTCATCTGCGTCGATTTCAGAATTCATCAAATAGAAACTGCTTGTTTATCGGGATAAAAAGTAGACTACATCTTTTTTAGGGTTCCGCAGTCACAAGGAACCCTCATAGTTTCGCTCTGTCCGTCTGTCTGTCCATCCGCGGCTTAGCGGCTAGACCCTTACTAGAAAGCTGTAATTTGTTAAGGGTGTACATATTAATCAAATCGACAAAGTGGTAGAATAAAATCTTGATAAATTATATTTTTAAGGGTGGCTCTCATACACTTAACTTGGAAATTATTATTTTTTTTCATCTACCCCATTGTGTGGGATATCATTGATAAGTCTTTTAAAAACACTGAGGGCCTAGGAACACTACTTTTCAATTCAAGGATCCGTTTGCGAAATATTAAGCTTTACAGTGATAATTTTTGTCAAAGTTGGAAAGCGACTGGTTGGTCGCAGGAAGAAGTCCTGGCTGCGAAACATTCGAGAGTGGACGGGAATAGCGAGTGACGACGAAAATTTTCACCTCGCGGCAGAAAAGGAAAAGCACAGTGAGTTGATAGCCAACCTTTACTAGTTGGAGAGGGACCATTATGATGAAGATATTTTGATATGAATGTCAAGTGCAAACCCATCATACTCGTGCATAAAGTGTAAAAAATGGATTAATACGATATATTTTCCTGTGGTTTCGTCTTAGAAGTGGTTGCGTTATATTTATGTAGAAACTTCAAGAATTTCTTTCCAGCTAATACTGTTATGGGTTTAAGTGGACAAAATAATCAATCATCAATTAAATTTCAAGACCGCTACTGAAAAGTTACAATAAAACTTACTAGCTCATCACGAGCCATAAAATTCAATTAAGTTACGAGTCTAAATTAAAATTTCAGGCATGTAATAAAAATAAATTTACAGCGACACGACAGCCGTGTCGGTCGGGAGAACGTGGTTGTGACACGAAAGCGAAGTGCGGGCCTGTCTTTGTAGACATCTGAATTATTTTTCCGCTAACGTTCTAATATTTATTAAAAGTAAAACGCAAGAAAAAATGACTTCTCGATGGATAATGCTTAAAACTGTGGAACCTATCAAGATCATCACAAGAGTGATGTTGATAATGAAAGACATCATAGCTACCAACTTAAAATCGAGGCTGCTGGGTAAGGGTATCCATCCACCATTAACATCAAGGCCTTTTCGACCCTTAACATCAGATGAAACTCGCACTGCAAATCATCCAGAGCTGTAAACTCACTGTTTGTATCTCTAGAAGAGATTTGTGCTGTCCGAATTATGAGTAAGAAGTAGAATGGTGTATACATACATGTACCTATTGTTTTTCGTTTTTTACCGAGTTCAATAATTTTGAGGTCAAAATTATTGAACTTGTAAAAATATTAAATAGGTTTATTTTAAGAAATTGGCATTCTCCACCACAAAATCGTCTATTTTCATTACATATAAAAATTAAAATATGTCTTCAAATGATAATAAAATGAATTGATTCCAGCACACAATCAAGGTTCTTCTCATACTTCTGGCGAAAAACATTATGAATACGTTATAAAAGCTAAAGACTCCTGAATGAAACTGTTTGCGCAGTCAGCGACTATTTTAGCGAGAGCTTTGTATGGTTATGACTTCCAAACTGTCATCGATAAATTACTGTAAGCGCATTTACACAACAAATACCCTAACATCATCGTGGATTGAGAATATTTTGGTTTAAGCCATTCGATATTAATACTTGTTGCCTAGGAAATTAGATATATCGTAAGCCAAGGTTGAGGTTATAGAATTTCCCCTCTGATTTATCTCAGTGTCACGATTGTCATTGGTTTGGTGACGTTATTTTATAAACAACCTAGTTCACCATTTCGTAGTACTGAGATGTGTTTCGAAGGTTTAAAATAAATAGTTCCTTCCATGTTCATCATCATCAACAGCCTATATATGTCCCTACTGCAGAAGCTTAGGCATACTCTCCTATAGAGATTGTATGGGCCACAGTCCACCACGCGGGCCCAACGCGGATTGATAGACTTCACACACACTTTTGAATTTCTTCTCAGGAGTGAGCAGGCTTTCTCACGATGTTTTCCTTCACCGAAACATTTTTGGTAGAACAAAATTAAAACGTATTTTTCCTTAAGTTGGCTCGCTTGGCGCTTCAGTGTTATACTGTGGTATTTGTGTAAGAGAATAGTCATAGCAATGTGTCCTCTTTGTGCAGTCAGCGATATTTTTTCCTAAAACGTGAACGGCATGCTTTGTAATGCTTCTGAACGCTACCCTTTTGATGAGTGCATTGGTGATTGGTTGCGTTTAGTTTTGCTCTATTTCTTTTTTTGGATCCAAAATTTTGTATATATTTTTACTTTCTTTTTTAGGGTTCAGAACTGAAATGGAATAACGGAGTTCTTATAAAATCACTTTGGTGTCTGTCAGCTGATTACATCAGATACTCAGGTGAAATAAATTAGTTATAATTATTAAGATAGATTAAAATATTAATTATTTAGATATATTTGAAAAGGTTTCAAAATACAAGATCAAAATGTCAGAGTCACTAAATCAAGTTATGTATTTACATGAAAGGGCTTCCATTGTACTTCAAAGATGGATTTTGTTTATTTTCTTTGCCTCATTTTGAGTACTTATCATGAAAAATGTGTGTAAAATGAACACAAAAGGTTAACCATCGCGTTTTTAACGACAGAACAACCGCCATAAAACTACTAACACCAAAATTCCAATAGCGTCCAAAGCCTATTACTAAATGCGTACAAACTGAATATGTCATACAGATCTTTGTCGTTATTTTAAATCTTTAAAACAACTTCAAAACATCCAACTTCTATCTAAAATTAAGAACAAAAGATGAAGTATTAAAATTAAGAACGCTTTAACAGTTTCTTATTTACCCAAAAATTACCAAAAGTTCTTATTTTCATCCCGCGGGAGTCGTAAAAAGACGACTTAGTGATTAGGTCAAATGCTGAAAAGACCGAGCAAAAACGCCGAATGAATAACATTTATTTTAAAGTATGTTATTTCTTATATTATTACTTATTGTTAGAGCTGGCCATAGTTGTAAACACTATGCTAAAATCTGAAATATCTATCTATTACGGTATAAAAGATACAGCCCTAGTAACAGGCGGACGTACAGCGGATCAATCAAGGCGGACCCGTTGGGAACTCTTTAAAATGCAGACACATCTTCTTAATAAACAACAACATCAATCAATCAATCCCTTCATGGAATGTACAACGTGGCGATCTAGTATATATACTTGTTTGTGTCCATTAGCGGATTTACTTACGTATATGCAGGTAAATGCATCACATATTCAACGAAGGAAACTATGTTCACGTCACGGTACGTTCAACATAAAACCCAACTTGGCAGATATGAAAACGTACATGTTAATTATCCAATTAGTACGAAATTTAGTCGTTACGCAAAATGTGCTCATAATAATAAGAGATTACGTCACTGTTTAAATGTATTGTGCGTTGAAGACTAACGTTTAAGAGATAACACATTGTTACAAACTTGAGAGTGTATGAAACAGACAATAAATGAAAGGAAACTGATCTGTTTATTATAAACTAGGAATATAAGTAAGTACTTGTATCTTGTCCTAAAAACTCACATATGTTCCAAATAATTAACATCCATACGTCTACTTCAGATCTAGTGCTTAACTGAGTCGGTTCCTGAGGTATGGTAGCGGCACTGGGAGCACACGTTTAAGCATAGTTGCGTCGTTTGACATTCCGAACCCCTCCCTCCCCTCCCATACCTCAGGAACCGACTCAGTTAAGCGTGACTAGACCTGCAGTAGTGGTTGGCAAACGACTTCAATTTCTACATTTCGGTCGTACTGTTTACCGCCATTATATTAGACTATTCCTCTGAATTTTGTTGTTCATTGCACAGAGTTGTTGTCTGTCAAACAAATATAAAATAGTCAAGTTAATATCTTAAAACAGAGTTTTGAAAACGTAGTCTTCTTGAAAACAATATATATATACGTATTTTTTTCTTCATTTTCTTTACACTTGATTAAACACCGATCTGTTTTGTAATCACCTACCAAGTTCTGTATATTGTCGTTTTTGATAGTTTTCATCCTGGTGTAATACCATACATCTTCTAAAAAGTGAAACAAGTCTATTTTGTTCTTAAAAAAAAAAAGAAAAAAAAAAGAAAGAGCAACGAAAAATAATTTGATACCATTTTGCTAAATAACAGCGTCGTAAAGCTAATATAATCTGCGATAAACATCTAGTTGTCTTGATATACTCGTAGCTTGGAATGACTATAACGATGCGGATCTTTGTTATTCTAGTCATGAAACTCACATCTCGAATACCTTTTTCGTTGTATGTGGGTGGGTTCCTCCTACACGAAACTTGCCTTTGTTGCGTAGGCACTGTGACGTCTTCATTCCTGATCATATTACGCAAAAGTACAACGTTATTTTCCTGGCGGAGATTTAACAAGCTAAATCACATGTTCTCATATATTTTTAGGATTTTTGAAAAATGGTGCACCGCCATTAATTACTAGCAGAACTAAAAGTATGATTTCATATTAAACACTTTTTTCTTCTTCATAAAATTGATTGCATTTTGTCTAATATTATGCGAATGGACGAGTTCACACCACGGCACACTTTGTTTTTGCTCGTCAGCGGGTAATGTTTTTAGCATCTTGATTTGGAACCCTATAAAAGTTTCGTAGACTTTATATTATCCAAGGTAGTAGTAAACTATGTACAAATCTATGTAAATCATTCCTAAATGGTTTTTGAATTGGCAAATGACATTGGTATACAATTCACCGCATATCTACCTCTCGTAATTACTTGCAGTCTTGCCGTGGTCATAGTTTAAAAGCATTCGATTCTAACTAAAACCTGATAGAGAAGCATGATCGGGGTCAGTGTGTATTGACGTGGAGGAAAGCCTCTAGGTTTTACCGGCTTTTCCGACTCAGTGGCGTCGAGGGTCCAACCGGAGAGCGCAAATGAATACGGGCATAGACAGACAGATTTTTAGAGACACATCCTTTCTTTTGCGTAGCTGGATTTAGGGGATATTGGCTTATTGAATTTGTTTCTTTTTATGAAGGACACCGTCGTATCCAAAAATAGTACTGTGTGATTGCATTGCATGTGAGCATGGTTCCTACGACTACACTGATGTGTATGTACTCTTTGCATACAATGACATTAATGAAGCGATGTGAAATAAATAACAATATGGGATGTACTTCAGAATAATTGCCTTGATTTATTTTTTACTCAACTTTGGATGTCACTAGGCCATCTAACTGATGAGATTAAAACAATAAAGACAGTTATTCTTTATTATTTCATGTCATCAGTTAGATGGCCCAGTGGCATGAGTTCCTCTTGGTAGGTGACATCATTGTAAATACAATAAACTATGTTTTGTAGCGTTACACGTACGCAGGCGGTAGAGTACGGCACGGCGTAGCAAGACTTACTATATCTTCCAGTGCTTCCATTATTTTAGTTTCTTCAAGCTTTCTAAAACGTAAGCAATTTTTTTTATAGAGGTATAAAATTCTACTAAACATTTTAGAGCAAAATACGTTCTAAGTACCATCAACTATATACATACATACGCTTACAATGTATAACGCATCATGATGAAAAAGTTTTTTAATTATTTATGTTTTCTTTGTTCGTTAGCTCGTAAAACTAGCTCTACTTAACTGTACTATTCGAGAAAATTTGTAAAGGCTTGATATCTTGTGCTCTATATATGTCTGTATATTTACTGTCTATAAGCTGTTAATTTTCCAACAAATAAAATAAAAAAATTAAATAAAACTAAAAATTTCGTACATGGACAATTTATTGCGAATGTTGTCTCCTTCGCACCAGGTAAACACGCGTAATTATTACTTACATAAGTGATAAATTGAGACAGTAACCAAGTTAACTACGCCTAAATTAGGTTTGAGTTACTTGCAAGTTAGCGAATGTATAGAGACAAGTAGTAATTGAGACAGACGTAATTACAACGTGTATGTTTGATGTGAGAATTGCGTCGAATTAGATTTCCTTAAGTTACTATAGATAGGTTCTTGGTTTTGTCTTTCCTTCCCGTTGTAACGCAGGGTCAGAATGACTTGTTTTTGTATGGGGATATTTAAAGGGCTGCAAAAGGACTTAGCCTACTTTTTATCCCGACCGAACAAGTACCTTCTTCGAGTACTTTCTTAAGTCCACGTCCGCCTTTTATTACATCCGCGGGATGACTTAGGGCGCTTCTATTCTAAAGCCTAGACCACACAGCCATTTCATATATACGAATCGCGACGAATACTATAACTTATGGCCTTCAATAAGCGGCAGCTCACCTTTAACTGAACTTTATGCGCCACTAAAACAAAACAAATCTATCGCAGCATCTAACCTAATAAAATAAACGTAAAGGAGAGGAATAAAACTTAATTAAAAGGTAAACATCGGCACCTTTCTTGTGGCAAAGCCTGCAGCCGATGGGAATTGGTTTTCCTGGAATGACTTTGTCCAGCTTACTTACTTTGGCCTATAAGAAGAAATAGGCACATTAAGCAAAGTAAAGTTGGTGTTGGATTTCCGTTATTATCCATTCACAATATCTGCTTATTGTGTTGTTTCTTGGAATCACCAAAAGTTTGAATTTAATATTTTAATTTTGTATTGTAATCTTTGATAAGATGTTTCATGAGATAGTAAAATTATTGGATATATATATAATAATAAAAACAAGCTTACTCGTAGGTATAGGTAGTTACCTTAAGGGAGTTAGGTACGGTTCCGTACGGTTGCAATCCCATACAAAAATGACGAAGGTTGTTATGCGTGGCTTCTCGTACAACCACTGAGGAAATATGTATGTAAAAGACATATCCGATTAAGGATCCGGATAGGTTGCTTTTTGTCAGAACTGGTGTCGTAAAAATGGATAATTTAAGCACCAATTGCTTGTGTACTTACTTTGTCTTGTACGAGTAGCATCAAATTTCTGCAATTCTTCTGAGGACAGGTTGCCTCCAATAAAAAGTAGGTCGGTTAATAAAATCATTGACCGAATGATCTCAGCGTCTAAAGACAAAAGTCTTTAATCAGTGCGTGTTCACAGTGATGACATACGGAACCGAAACGTGGTCTTTTACTGTGGGCCGAATAAACAAGCTCAAAGTCACTCAGCGAGCAATGAAACGAGCTATGCTCGGAATTTCTCTACGCGATAAGGTCTAGAATGAGGAAATCCGTAGACGAACGTCGAGCAAATTGTCAAATATAATTAGAGTGGGCAAAATGAAAATTTCGTAATTTTTTTATTCAAAATTACTTTATATAAAACTAGTTCAACTAAGGAACTGTGCATGGCCCGAAACGCACTTAACTGCTGTTTTTATTATTAGAATCTAAACTGTGTGATGCAGTACGTGGAACACGGATGACATGTGACTAAATTTTGAGGATGTAACAGAGAAGTATAATTACGTATTTTATTCATTTGTAGTAAATTATAAACCAAACTACTAACATTCGCATTAAAATTTTACGGATTGTCTGTTTATAGTTGTAATTAAATTTATTTTATTATTTTATTTTCTTCGGAAAGCTAACAGCTTCATTTACAATATTTGCAGTAATATAGACAAACATTGGCCAATTACAAACTTCCACATATAAATATAAAATAATATCCACAACAGCCAATTTAAACGCTAGGCATTATAAGTAAACCAAGTTCACAACATAGTGATTTGATTAACAAAAATATTATGTTTATACGATTTCATTGTTAGGAAAATTAAATTATAGTTAGCTTTAGTTTAGACTGATCACAATTTTCAATGTTAACTTTGCCCCCAATATCATTAACGTTTGCACAAGTACACTGCCGCATGTACCTTCATAGATAACATTTTTCTAAACAAACTTAGTCACAAGATAGAAATCAGACAGGAATGAATATATCGTTTAGTCTATTGTAGTCATTCCAGATGTTTTATTCATTATTCAGAAACGTCGGTTCGTGTTACGGTGGTATTGCTTTCCTAGGTGTTTCCTCCTTTATATTAAAGTTTACTTTCATGTCTTTATGTTCGAACATGTTGCATAGGAATGAAAAATTTTCTTCGTCTACTGAAAAATATTTTTGTTAAACTTTATTTACACCTTCAAACAATAAAACCTTTCTAAGGGCTTTGTTTTTGTGCACTGCTAGTATGTTGAATGACAGTTGAGTCTCCATAAAGTGGATGTGTGATATTCACAAACCAAAGTGGTATTAACAAACAGGCTAAAATAATATGTAGGACTTCATTTTTAAGGCATAAAGGTTATTCGTAGCATAAAGGATAGAATATTTACGCAGCGCTAAAACATCAGAAAAACTATATGTAGCTTATGTAACCAAAAGCAATATCAGACTAGTCAATAAAACCGGCCACTCCTAAGTATCTAATAAAAATCTCTGAAATGAGCGTTCTTATGATAAGTGAAAAAGTTGAGCCGAGTTAGAATTTTAGTCACATCATATTTCATTCTCTGGCAGGTGACGTATGGTGTGGGACTTTCGATAAAGTATAGGATTAATGGTCGCTAAAATGCTCGCTGAAATCCTTATTGATGATTTATTTTCCTTTTAGGCCAAAACTAAACTCAGAGCTTTTTCCGGGTATTATTATTATTTGCTATGGGGTTTTCTCAAAATACCGCTGGCTTAGTCACAATATGTTTGGTTTACTACGTTTCTGTTATACATATATCCTGAACAAAAATAAAGGTTTTTTACTTCGTGTATTGTTGTACAATAGTTCTATTTTCATTGGATTTACGGTGTCTCGGAGCACTACAAGTAGCTTAGTTACGAGATGATTTTTGTCCACCCCCAAAAAACTGCTGTTGTAGCTTAAATTAATTTTGTCCTATTTTTATTCTTTAAAATAGTCTAACGAAACACATGAAATTTGTACAATAAAAACTACTGTGTTTTATCAAGTAAACTGTAGAATTAAAACATTATTGATGTAAATTTCCTCGATAGCTTTAATGGTACCAGTCACATCTACTAAAACACTTTTTTCGTCTCATCGCCGTACTGTAATGAGATTTACATTTTACATTAATTTAACTAGTAAAGATATAAAAATAAATCTCCTACACGACACAGTTTTTTAATAAATTCACTATTTATGTTTTGTCGCTTAATTTATTTTACTCCAGACAGCCATTGCATTATAACTTTCCTACTTCCGCAGTGAGAACTAAGAATACTAAAAGGCTATATTTTGCTGCCGTATATCAATTTCATCTCTATGTTTATCTTTCTTGAAATCCATAAATCTAGAGACAGTCTTGTTACTTACACTATTCCTTGACATTGATTGCCACATGATATATTGCAAAGTAATTTTATTTACAAGTATAAGTTATAGTTTTAGTATAAGTTATAACTTTCGTGCGTGACCCTCCCTAGAGGCAACATACGTTGGCGGAGGCAGAGTTACAGGCCGGACCCTACAAACAAATTTCGTGATATCGGTTTATATTTCCACACATCGAACGGATCACGTTTGTCCTTGCGCATGTGTGAGTGGGTTTGCGCGCGCCATATTAAAAGTCTACGGACCGGTCACTTTCTTGCGGGAGAGGCGAGGTATTGCGGATCGATAGGAGGCGGTAAACATCTGTTTTCTCCTTTGCTGTAGGTTTTTATTTATAGACATGCAAATTAATTGTAGAAGTCCACATATCACATATATTTTAAATGTTTAAATAAATTAAAAAAGTACACACTTTTAATCGAGATTGGAGAGCTTAGTACGCATACAAATGCTTAGGATGGATTTTAAAGTTAAAAACACTAAGTGTCTCGACGTCGATGGATCTCGGGATACCTCACATTTTTCACAAGCTCAAAGATAGCTCCGTATTTATGCATGCAGGTCAGCACTCAGGGTAATTTGTTAAGTGACACTCTTTCACCTACAAGCGTTTGTGATATAAAACGAGTATACATTGCACCGGATATTTTTCGAGCGAGCTGGAAATAAATATTGAGTTTTGTATTTGACATTTACTCAGGGTAGTAATTTACAGTAAAGTAGCAGTCTCATTGACTTGAGGCTTTATGGGTGCCCATTCAACGTCCCTATCGTCACTTACCTTGCGGTTAAGTCCAAGTGCAAACTTGTTGAACTGTTTAAAAAAGACATAGGTGTCACAATACAATAGAAAAATAAAATAATAACACAAGTGCTGTTTACACCCGCATACATGTCAATCTATGAATTAGGCTCATGTTTGGCAGTTGTCTTTTGCCAAACTTTTGCAGAAAATACCTGAAGAAAATCACGATGATTTCATAAAATGTTTGCACGTTAAAATCAATTCCTGTCATTGCATCTATTTTTTATTTATAAAATAAGTTAGACCCTGAGAAAATGAACAATGTTAACTGAAAATTTCTAGCAAATAGAGGTCGTTTTATTAGCTCTACATCTATAAAATATTGACTCTGAAGGTAATCAAAATTGGCTCGACTCTCAATCTTCTTTTAATTAAAGACAGCCTTCCAAAAACACTCTCTTTTCCAGGGTAATTAAAACAGCTACCAAATGGCTCTTTTATCGATTTCTCGTGAGCTCAATGCGGGAACCCTCTGCGTCCCTAAATCTTTATTTCATAAGCCCAATACTACCTCGCCACAGGTATTGATTTTCGCAAGACGGCGAGAAATCTTAATCATTTTCTTTCAACACTTCTGTCCGTTTTTACTTGAATAAAGCTAACATTTGAACTATGTTTCGTGTCGTGTGTTTTCTCCTTTTTGTCCTAGTCCTCTCAAAGTGTATCGCGTGTCTGGCTAACGGATTATTTCCTATTACACGTTGCCTCTTTGGACACCAGATTTTGGCAGAATTACCATGAAGTTTGTAGTTGCCATAAATATCAAGAATTGAGTTGAAAAGCTAACATTACGTATTTTCATCATTGTCATTTTTGTAAAAAAAAAATTAAACTTTATTATTTTTCTAATAACGTAAACAGTTGACTTACAGACATTGTAATCCGATGTCGTATTTTACTTACAAGCTTATAAAAGTCAGCTATTCTATTTAAAAAGATTATGGTTAAAGGAACTTCCTATGCAAGCAGTCTGAGTGAATTCCCGTTTATTATTTTAAACACCGACGATTAGTAATTTAGAAATGATGAAACTGTCGAATATAATCTTAGCTTTGTCCAAATTAATTTATGAACCGAACGTTGAGAGTCAACTAATATTTTTGCTGTCTCTGTGGTGTTTATACCCTGATTAATGTTATTACCTATCTACTTGGGGAATGTACTCTTCGTTTACCGTTGTTATATACACCATATACACCACACAGTTAAAATATGCTAACGAAAAAGAAAATGTAAATAAATCTGTTGGCGACTGGCTGGCGCGCGACCTCCTTGGAACGCCAGTTGTAGATGTTTTACTTTTATATCGTTTTTTGATTTGTCAGTCTGCCTGTCACGGTTGTATAGAAAACATATTGTTATTTTTCTTGTGATTAAAACGACTAGTAAAAATACGTGTTTCCATCATCAAACATAACCATTATACAGTCCACTCCTCACTAGCTATCAGTTTGGTCCTTCGAGCCGGATCTGAACCAGCGACCTATGGATATATGTCTGGTGGGGCACCGATTGTCACCCCGAGTAACGCTCGAGGACATAGTTTACAACCGGCCGCCACCGCCAACTCGGTATTTTTCAACGTGCCTATCGTCAACCAAGCAACCCTCTCGAAACCCACACAAGCGCCCTTCACATACAACTACGACACAGTGGCACCAGTATCATCTGAACATTCCTCCTCAGACCCTATTACAAAACTTACCCAAGCTATAAACTCACTTTCAAACAGGCCAAAGAAGCCCGAGCTAATTACGTTTTCGGGTGAGACTTCACAATGGATGGCTTTTAAAAGTAGTTATGAACGTACAAAACGCAATTTTTCAGCTGCAGAAAACTTAGACCGTTTGAACCACGCGGTCCGCGGACAAGCGTACCAGTCCGTTGCGTCGCTCATGTGGACCTGCAGCTCGCCCGACGACATCATGAAGGCCCTGGAGCAGACGTACGCCCGTCCGGAACTTCTGGTTGCCCGCGAGGTCGCAGAGCTCCGCAACACTCCAAAGATAAGTTCTCCTCAAGACTTGAATGGTTTAGCAAATAAATTGCGTAACTTTATTACAACGCTCACATTGCTTAAACAGAATGAGTACTTATCATCTCCAGAGCTCCTTCGGTGCATTTTGGTAAAATTGAGTGAGCACACTAGATCTCGCTTTACAGACTACGCATCGGCTCACGCACCAGAGCAACAAAGTCTAACAAAGCTTGAATTGTTGTCACAATTTCTCTTAGCCGAAGCTGACAAACAATTAAAATATAATTTTATTGCTGACAGTACAATTAAGGCGCCAACGCCACCAACACATTCAAATGTACCACGTACTTATGCTCTGAAATTCCCGTTAAAAAAGGAAACAATACATGCTACGGTATCTAGCGGGACTACATCTGAGCATTGCGCATATTGTAAACAAGGATCTCATAAGATAAAAACATGTAAGAGTTTTTTAAAGTTAACATGTGACGACAGATGGCGCTGGGTCCGAGAAAATAAAATATGTTACCGTTGTCTCAATTCTAAGCCACACACGTGGAATAATTGCCGCGCGAAACGTTGCGGTGTCGATGGATGCCCTAGACGTCATAACGCACTCCTCCATGGCACAAAGACAGACGACGGCAATCCCGACGCAGCTCCAATCGGGCAGAGCACCTGTCTTCAGACTTCCTCTGTCAACCCTACATGTCCTGTCAATACAAATACTACTCAACAACATAACGAAAACGAACCTTCCGACAAAGTCACGAATACTACTGATTGTTCGATTAATGCAACAGGATCCTACCCAACGACTTCACGCCCATATCCCCGAGGCCTGCTGAAAGTGGTCCCGGTTATAGTCGAGGGTCCTGACGGCGCTTTCGAGACAACAGCGATGCTAGACGACGGCAGCGTGTCATCTCTCATTGACGCTGAAGTGGCAAAACGCATCGGTGCGAAGCCAACCCGCTCGGAGCGTCTTCGCATTGAAGGTGTTTGTAATATGACAACGGAACTTGACGTAAATTACGTTGATTTTTACGTACGCGGTCGAGACCGACCCGATCGTTACCTGATCGAACACGCGCGAGCCGTGGAACCCTTAGGGCTTCGCGCACGATATCCAGACACGATTAATATCACAGATTACGACCATCTGTCAGGTCTAGCAAACGAACTGTCATGTGACATTGCTTACCCCACCGTCCTAATCGGCGCGCCTGACTGGTATTTATCCATAAGTCGCGAAGTGCGGTGCGGAAAAAAGAATGACCCTGTTGCCTCCAAAACCTTACTAGGGTGGGTACTCCATGGCGCACACTGTTTATCGTCGAAGCCTTTTGAATTTATCAATCACGTCACGGAAGATCTGGATACACTTATAAAACGCCAATACGACATCGACGCCTTGGGTATCACAAAAAAGGCCCCACGACGAAACAGCGAGGATCAACGGGCTGTAGACATCATGGAATCATCCGCTCACCAACTACACGATAGCCATTTTGAAGTTGGCCTGCCTTGGAAGGAGGAGCTACCGAAAATTATACCAGATAGCTACCCACAGGCACTCTCACGCTTCAAGGCCCTCGAGCGGCAGATGTCAAAGAACCCAGCGTTTGCCGCATCCTTTCAACAATTCATAGACGACATAATCAGCAAGAACTATGCCGAAGAGTGTGATTCGAAGACTTACCACCATCGACCCGCACCAAATGCCTCTTGCGTCAACCCAGACGGCTCCATTCGCTGGTACCTGCCTATCTTTGGCGTCTATCATCCTCAGAAGAAGAAGCTGAGAGCAGTCCATGACGCGGCTGCCACAACAAAAACCGTAAGCCTCAACAGTCTGCTTCTGCAAGGTCCTGACCTATTGTCGCCCCTACTCGACATCCTGTTCCGTTTCAGAGAAGGTGCGGTAGCCTTGAATGGCGATATCAAGGAGATGTTTCCCCAGATTAAGATTGCCGCAAGGGACAGGGACGCTCAACGTTTTCTCTGGCGTGACAAGAACGGCGACCTCAAGGAATACCGCATGTCGTCAATGATTTTCGGCGCAGTTTCGAGTCCTTTCATCGCCCTCTATATAAAAAACAAAAACGCGAAGATGCACGAAGTTGACTATCCCGCTGCTTGCAAAGCAATAACTGACGACCACTATATGGACGACTACCTTGGGAGCCACACAAACGTTGTTGACGCAGCTCAACTAGCCGCCGACGTTGTCACAGTACACAAGAATTGTGGTTTCGAGATGCGAACGTGGACGTCCAACCATCCAGAGGCACTCTCTCTCGTCCCGAAGGAACTTCGTAGCGATGCAACTTCTGATGTTTACCTGCCTCCCAGTAGTGACGTCGGCGTCTTGGGTGTTAAATGGAACCCACGTCAAGATTTCTTAGGGTTTCGTGCCGTACCTCAGATGCCGACCAGCACTTTGACAAAACGCATTCTTTTATCGAACGTCATGAAAGTTTATGACCCTCTTGGGTTTTTGATGCCGGTCGTCATCTGGGGTCGCATCTTGATTCAAAGATTATGGCGGGCAGGCGTTGGCTGGGACACAGACTTACCCGAAATGTACGTAAGCGAATCTAAAGACTGGTTTGCACAGCTGCAGACGGCAGCAAATATAAAAATTCCACGCTGGTACATGGTCGGGTCAGACTTGTCCGACGTCCAGTTGCACGTAATCTCCGACGGTGGCGAACAAGCCTACGCCTGCGTCGCCTACTGGCGTTTCACTTACAGCGATGACTCTGTATCGACAGCTCTCATCGGTAGTAAGGCCAGAGTTTGTCCCCTGAAACCGGTTTCCATCCCAAGATTGGAATTACAAGCCGCGCTTATCGCGTCGCATTTTGCGCAAACAATTATGCAAGCTCACCGTTTTGAGCCCTCCGCAACCATTTTCTGGACTGACTCAACCACCGTCCTAAAGTGGATCCGGAGTGACGCTCGCACGTTTAAACCGTTCGTGGCACACAGATTGGGAGAGATATTGGAAACCACCAATCCATCCGATTGGAGGTGGATCCCTACCTCACTCAACGTCGCTGACGATGCGACAAAACCTAAACGAACCGACCTTACCGCAACTCATCGGTGGTTTACCGGTCCACAGTTCCTTGTTGAACAGTCTTGCACTTGGCCGACCGAGCGCGTCACTGACGAGGGAGAGACCTCATCAGATCCCGAGTTAAAATCGAATCTGATGGTTCTGCTCCTCGACACTGGGAACTCTCGACACTCGAATTCGTTACCTGACCCAACGCGTTTTAGCTCCTGGCTACGTTTACTACGTGCCACCGCTCGTTTTCTCCAGGGCGCACGCCTATTCCGGCTTAAACTGTCTCGGCCAATAGATCCAAATTCCAAACTCTACATTGATAGCACCACGTCTCCCCACCAGCTTCACGCGTCAGACATGATAGAAGCGGAGAAGATGTTGATCCGTCAAGCACAAACAGAGAGCTTCGCTGAGGAATTATCGAACTTACGATCTTCGAAGCCAGTGCCCAAGAATAGTCGGATTCGGAAATTGGCGCCTACACTGGATGGAGAAGGCCTCATACGACAAGACACGCGCATAATTTCCGCACCCAGAGTGAACGACGAGATGAAATCACCCATGATTCTGGACGGCCGCCACCACATTTCACAGCTGCTAATCCTGCACGAGCACATCAAAGCCGCGCATCAATTTAACGAACTCGTTTTGAATGAACTTCGGCAAAGATATTCGATCTTAAGAGCCAGAGGAACCATCCGTAGCGTAGCGAGCGCCTGCTTGAAGTGCAAGAGATGGAACACGAAACCTATCCAACCTCAGATCGGCAACTTACCACCAGAACGTCTTGATCACCACAAAAGACCATTCACTCACGTAGGCCTTGATTACTTTGGTCCGATCCTGGTAACGCTATATCGACGGAGCGAAAAACGATACATCGCCTTATATACGTGCCTCACAACCAGAGCGCTTCACCTCGAAATTGTGAACTCGCTCACTGCAGATAGCGCTATAATGAGTCTCAGGCGCTTCATTGCTCGCCGAGGTTCGCCCACCACCATATTTTCCGATAACGGGACTAACTTTGTGGGCTCTTCCCGCGAACTGCGCTCCCTACATGATAACTCGGTCGTAGAGTACGCCACTAACCATAAAATCAACTGGCGCTTCATCCCACCAGCATCCCCGTTCATGGGCGGCGCCTGGGAGCGGCTTGTGCGGACAGTGAAAGCAGCCCTCAGATCTTGCCTAACAAATCAACCACTGAAGGAAGAGGTCCTGTCAACACTCCTACTCGAGGCCGAAGCAATTGTTAATTCCAGGCCACTTACATACGTCCCATCTTCCCCAGACGCACCAGAGGCGTTGACACCATTTCATTTTATCCTCGGCTCCTCGTCAGTCGTCCCTTGGACCACGTCGCTGACAGACGCTGACTTATCCCGACGATGTGACTGGCGGAGAACACTGCGCCTAGCAGATCAGTTTTGGGCACGATGGCTACGGGAGTACCTACCGATGCTACGTACAAGAGGACCCAACAACAACTCACTGAACCTTGGTGAGGGTGACGTGGTGCTGATCGCCGATCCTACCCTCCCTCGTGGTTTGTGGCCACTAGGAAGGGTAGCAAAGGTCTACTTAGGACCCGACGGAGCGGTCCGCGTTGCAGACGTCCACACCAGAGGGGGCATGCTGCGCAGACCGGCCCGGAAACTTATCCTGATGGAGGCCGCGCCTCAGCCAGTAGCCACCAGTGGTTAGTGTTCCACTGGGGGTCCGGTATGTTGGCGACTGGCTGGCGCGCGACCTCCTTGGAACGCCAGTTGTAGATGTTTTACTTTTATATCGTTTTTTGATTTGTCAGTCTGCCTGTCACGGTTGTATAGAAAACATATTGTTATTTTTCTTGTGATTAAAACGACTAGTAAAAATACGTGTTTCCATCATCAAACATAACCATTATACAGTCCACTCCTCACTAGCTATCAAAATCATTGTCCTAAATTTTAATTACTACTACACTAATAAAAGTCAAAACAAAATGCATTTACAACTGAAAAGAGCCGAGACAATTGAGTTCACTTTTGTTTTCGCACAAAGCGAAGGAAACACTCTACCTTGTTGAATTATTTAAAAGCGTCTTTGCGAACCGAATACTAAATCCGTTTTCAATTTATCATAAAACATGATAAGTTCCCTGCTTAACGCGTCCCAGTTTCTCTTTACTGGGCCCAGAAAATGAATAAATTTAGCCCTTAGAAATTAATGGTACAATACTTACGATCGCTTCCCTGTTTTTAAATTTACAAAAGGTAACGAAGGAGTTTCATCTCGTTTTGGTAGCTTTTTGGTAAATATTTGTGTTGAAAATTTCTCTTATTATATAATAATAAGAAAGCACAGTTCTCGTTTAAGGAGGTTAGTATAAAAAGAAAACTGTAGGGAAAATGAGAAAAAATAATCTTAAGACTCCGTTTTGTGTTTTGCATCGTCCCGTGTAATCATGGATTAAATGAGAAGCAATTTCAAAAAAGGAATTGTTAGGGAAATACCACTTGTTTTCTTTCGTTATGATCAACTATTTGTCTGAAGATTTTCTGTATCCGACAGTTCAATTATATTTTTTGCTTTTCCCAACAGAATGTTGCATCTGATTTTTAGTACACACGTTGTAATTACTTGTCCTATTAACATTTTAGCTAACCTATTATTTATTTTCAGAATGTTAATTGTTATTATTTGTACGGAATCCTTGGTGCGCGAGTCCGACTCAGACTTGATTTTTTTTACCTTAACCACAAATTACGTTCGTCTGCGAACCGACTACACTAAGCTAATATATAACTCTCTCTCTCTCTATATATATATATATATATCTATCTCAAAAGTCTGAACGACATTACAGATCTTTGTAGATCGTCAGAATTTCATAATTAATACCAAAATTGATTTTTTAAAATTTTGTTTGAATTCCAAAAGCATCTTACATTTAATGTATAAAGTATAAACTTATTTGCCAAACTGCATAGTTTGTCGTCGAGCTTAAACTCTCATGTTTTCCAACATAACACTATAACTTAGGTAACTACGAGTACAATACCGAAATAATTTTATAATCCTGTGTGATGTATTGCATTTGTGTTTTTTTAACAATCATAAAAACTACTTTAGTACAACGGTTATAGGGAAACTTTTCTATAAATATATACTTCTCATCAGATAGTCCTTACAAAAAACAAACTTGCAAGGTGTTTCGATTTTGCTGATGAGAAGTATGTAATAACATTAAAGTGTTGAAAAAACAGGTCTAATAGTGCCAACAACAAAAAAAAGATTTATTTCTGTATAAACAGCCTTTACTATGCATCCCTCCTGTCTAGTAAGTATTACACTTTGCAATTAGCCTATAAGCTGAATATGTCCACATATTTGAAGCTTAAACTGCTTTTGTAAACCGTGTCATGTTTCCAACTTGTTAGGTATTGTTTGGTGATGTTTTAAAAACGGTAACAAGTTTGGTGACACGAGGGAGACGATACGGAGCCGACTTACGTTTTGGGATCGAGCCAAATCGCTGTCTGGCCTCAATAACATCGAAATAACTTGTTTTATTAAACGAAAGCAATTGATTAATTCCTAGACGCCTCGAACAGTATCTTAAACATATTTATGAGTGTTTTTTCTTCTTCTCTGGTATACGTTTTCTGAATAAGGTTGAAAGAAGACTGAAAATCGACGATAATACCAAAGAATATGTAATATACGTACACTAAGTAATAAAAGACGGGACTCCATACAGGGAAAATAAACCTTTTTTTTTTTTTTTTGAGGGGGAAATCTTTCAAAGATACCCGACTCCTTAGGAGAGAAGCCGGGTTATGTAGAATTTCCATCCACTAAAACCCCCTCGGTGGTCATCCTCGGCGCAAGTCGAGGAGCCCTGGGAACTCCAGCGGAACACACCAGTGCTCCTCTCGCGCTTTGCATTTAGCCCACCCCTTGACCAGTTAGCCACTACATCTCAGCAGCTCCAGGCTGCAGCGGGACGGGACCACGCCGTACTACCGCTGCCTTCCAGTGGTTGCCGGTTCACACCGATAGGGCGACCAGAGCTCCTACTCTGACCTCCCGCAACCCTGGGTGCCCCTATCCAGGGGTATTGTTGTGACGCGGGAGGGCATTTGTGCCTCTCCGTTGTCGCCGTCTACGTGTTGGATCGGAACGCTCCCGGTCACGTTCTGCCTCCTCTTTTTGGACCATAACGCACTCACAAAACGTGACCGCGGCATCCCACGCCTCTCGGCTTTCCAACATCGCCGCAACTAGCACAGCTGGGGATAGGTCTCTTCCAGTAATTTGTATCAGGACTTGCCGCTCAGCATTCCATGCTGGGCATTGCTCGAGCGTGTGCTGAGCGGAGTCCTGATTGGCTCCGCAATGGTGACACTGTGCTGTCGTCTCCCTTCCAATTCTACTGAGGTACTCACCGAAGCAACCATGCCCGGTGAGCACCTGGGTCAAGCGGTAGGTGACGCGTCCATCCCGTTCTAGCCAGGCCTGAAAGCTTGGCAAGATTGCCGTCACAACGCGTTGCTGCGCACTTCGCGGCTCATGCAGCCGCTCACGCCAGCGATTTAAAGCGCGTTGATAAGCTCTCCGCCGGAGCTCCACGATCGCCCTTTCTGGCACAACACCCTCTCTCTGGCGAAGGTTACGAATGCGGGCATACACTCTCGCGTCCATATCTGCCAGTATGTCTAAGGGGGGGAATCTTGCCAGGACCGTTGCCGCCTCGTATGAAATGGTTCGGTATCCGCGTGCGACTCTTATTGCGATGTGGCGCTGTGCAGCGTTTAATTTTGCTGCAAGGCGCCGAACACCCGTAACTCTTTCCGACCATACTGGCGCCCCGTAGAGCGCAATGGACCGAACGACACCCGCATAGAGACGGCGGACACCTTCCCTAGGACCTCCAAGATTGGGTAGTAGTCGATGCATAGCACCGGCAACCCTTCGGATTCGGGGGACAAGGCGGTCGAAATGCTCATCGAAGCCCCAACGCCCGTCCAGAATTAGACCCAGGTATTTCATATACTGACCTACCTGGACCTCTGCGTTCCCCACTTGCACTCTTGAGCGGGGAGGCACGACCCCCCTGCGTGGTTTGTAAAACCATAGCGCCTCAGTCTTTTGAGGCGCTACTTGCAGCCCTATCTCGGTGATTTTCCGCACTATGCAGGCCACTCCAATTTCGGCAAGGCTTACGGCCGTCTCGAAAGACTCCCCCTCGGCCAGAACTAGGGTATCATCCGCATAACAGATGACACTAACGCCTTCAGGTAGCGTCACACGCAAGACAGCGTCGTATGCAAGGTTCCACAGAAGGGGGCCTAGCACTGACCCCTGTGGCACCCCGCACACCACCTCCCTCTGCTGCCCGCTTCCGTACCGACCCGTATAGGAGATTCTTCTGTCAGACAGATAAGACCCTATGACATTCCGCAGGTAAGGAGGCATACGATGATATATCATTGCCTCCCTAATCGCACTCCACGGCAAAGAATTAAAAGCGTTGACTATATCTAGGCTGATAGCCAACACTACTCGTCCCTGGGATATCGCCTGATCAGACAGTGCTCGGACGCGAAGAATCGCGTCCACTGTTGACCGACCACTACGAAAGCCAAACTGGCTGTCTGACAGATTTGGGCCATCTCCCAACAGCTGCCTGTTGATACGATAGGCAATTATCCGTTCGAGCAGCTTGCCCGCCTCGTCCAACAGGCATATTGGTCGGTACGCAGATGGGGAGTCCACGGGCCTTCCTTCTTTCCGCAAGAGGACCAGTTTTGCAACTTTCCATTCTTCAGGGAAATGGCCATGCCGAAGGCAGCTGCTAAAAAGGCGCCTCAATCGATCACCTAGCGCAGCCTGCACTAACACCCAGGCACGACCTGGAATACCGTCCGGACCCGGTGCAGTATTTCGTACGCCAAGGCGTTTAACAGCCAACGTCATCTCTGCCTCCGTGACATTATGGTCGTTGCTCCATTCCATGTGAGTCATGTTCTCGGTAATGATATGGCCTCCACTATTCCTCGGAAACAAGGTGTCTACAACCCTTGCTACAAAGTCAGGGTCTAGGGTCTCCGTCAGGGGTGGCACCCAAGGCCGCAGCTTCCCGAGCACCATTTTGTATGGCCGACCCCAGGGGTCACGGTCCAAGTCTGCAAGGAGCTCATCCCGCGCCCGAGACTTGGCTTCCGCTATAGCCGACTGTAGTGCCATAGTCGCCATCCTGTATACAGAGTAAGCGTCCTTCTTCTCTTCATCGGTCGCTCGTCGTCGCCTACGAGTCCTTGTGTATCGACGCCGGGAGGCACAGCGAAAATAAACCTACCAAATCTCAAACGGGACAAAACGGGCTAGTAGCGCCTTTGATGCGTTGCCATGTTTCATACAATTTGTCGTGAACTAATTTGGAACTAAGTTGCGTCAGACTGGCTAATAGAATTCGTTATCTCTTGAAATATTATAGTTAAGATAACGTTTGACCAAAAATTACTTCAAATTTAAATTATTATTGATAGCTGCAGGAATACATTTGACAAGTCTTAATGACAAGTTTTTGTTTTGTTTTATCGTCATGTTATCTTAATAAACTGTTCGTACTTCGGGAACCGTTCAATTAACTGGGAAAAAAGTAGTATAATTATATCCTATTCCAGTGTCAAATCTATATCTGTACCAAAATTCTTTAAACTTAGTTCAGTGGTTTAAGTGTGAAATTATACAGATAGACAGAATTTCTTAAGCCGTTACTCTAGTGGGCTATCTGGCAAGTAAAATATTCGTGCTAAGTTACAAATATATTTTATTGTTATTGGGTATTTCGTCTGAGTTTGGTTGGTGATTGTGAAAATGAAGTGGTCCCTTAAATCCACCCTGCAGCTAGATCATCTCTGATATTTACATGAAAGCCAGGTGGATACCTAAATTTTAAACTCAGTTTGAATGATTGTTGACATGTTTCTAATAAAAGCACTTCTGTAATAATATACTCGTAGCATATGACATGACGTCCTTAAAATAGATTATTCTTCCTTAAAAATTGATTGAGGTTCTAGGAAGATTTATAATTGAGGGTTTAGAATAGGAGCATTTTAAGTCCTGGCATTACAAAGCGACTGTAAGCACCTATTTGTGCGTTGTTGGTTTGGGCAAATTATCTCACTGAAAACTCGTTTGCCGCGTCGATCTCTGAGGCAGGCTCATGTCTAGCCGCTGGTGATCATCGATTATTGAAACCTGCTATTTTTTATCCAATAGCAGTAGATACACAATTATTATTCTTTTCAATACATCCATTCGTTCACTGGTTGTTCTTAGAAATAATTACGCGTCTGTCTCAACTGTTTAGCTTAGCAGAAGTTAATTAGTCCGCACAGCTGCGACGGAAAGCTTTATGCTACCGGCTTTTCTTGCGTTATGCCTTTTGTAAATCAGGTTAATTCAGCTTAGGGGTTATTCCTTGAATTTCAAAGTAGCAACAGTAATTCTTTTTTCTAATTCTTTCTAATGAGATGATATATGAGATGTAAAATACTAAAATACTCAAGTCAAAATTTAATGAAATATCATATCATCGCAGGTTATGTACCTAGAGTAACGGGGAGATGTGAATAATAACAATTTGTTGTTTGCAAATTATTGAAACGTGATAATGCTTATCAACCATAGCAACCGACATAATCACTTATTAATAAAACAGTTTTGAGTGACAACATTATGCGGTTTAATTTATATTAACTACACAGAATCTAAATAACTAAAAAAAGTCCGCCATGGTTTCAGCAGTTTTTGTCTAATTTAAAAAATAACGAGTATCAATATAGTTAGTTGATACGCAATTATTTATAGAAATTTTAAATTGCTTTGCTTTGCCACCTAATGTACACTATATCTTTATCTATTTGAATTGAATTACTTACTGTCTTTATAAGGTTGAAACACATTACTTCTGTTTGTTATCACAAATGTCACAAAGTTTGGCTTTAAAATAAGAGACTAATATATAATAGATATATGGTAGACATTTGTGAAACGTTACCCAAGTTCTGAAGCACTAATATTCCATTTATGAATGCATATAGGAGCTTGTATCACTTTTAGGGTAAGATTAATTTCAAATATTTACTTTACAATATGAGCAGGCTACGGTAATTGACCACGCGGTTGAATTTACATCAAACAATCCATTAAATTAATCATCAGAATTAAAGCGGTTCAAAATTAATTGCTCACAAGAATTAGTGCCTACTTTATAACGCGTAGGCGATGTTTTTACTGCGAACCCTTTCATTACATTCCTTCTAGCCACAAATGTTGCATAATTATTCTGCTGGATGAAAGGTCCAGCAACGAAATGGGTTTGTCACGAAGTATGTGTTCAGTTATTTATTCGTTAACATATTATTATCTTACTTAAGGCTGGTGTGAAGAATGGCTGAAAGTATCGGGGAGACTCATCTCCAGTAGTGGACTTACAAGTATCCAGCTGTTGATGATGATGACTGTGAATAAAATAGCTATAAGCATGCTATAAGCAAGGTCTAGTAATTATTATGTCGTTATAAAGAATGCGTAGCAACATCAGATAATATCAGATATTTTTCTAATAGCATGTCATTATAACGTGATATAATTATAGCTTTTCTATTGAATGTAAAACAGGTGCCTGTACGTTGATTGATTTACATTTGATTGACGTTTACTGTTTGGCTTGAAATAAGTAGAACTTAACACTTATCTGTGCATACACAAATATAATTTTCGTCTGTTTTGTGACACGTTTTCGTCAATCGACAGCTCCAGCCGTCGGTTATCGGTTATTCGAGCGACACGGCCTGCCCGTCGCCACTTTAGCTTACTGACGCGTTGAAACATTGGCGATTTTAGTTTGTCTATGAGTTCCGATTGTTATTTCATACATAAATTACAAGCATTGCTCGTTCCATAATACATTCCACCATTTTGTACGATGTTTTTTTTCTTCATGTATGATAGGTTTGCACTTGGCCATCATAAGTGACGCTAAGACCGTTGTATGGCAAGCGTCCCAGAAGCGTCAACCTGATGAGGTCCTGGCTATGCTACATTTCATATCGGAACACAACTGTGTTATTAACACTGCTGTTTGGTGGCATACTTAGTTTGCATGGTGGTAGCGAGCCAGGCGAACATACTACCACCAACCTAACCGAGTACCGCTAGGTCAACCGAGTACCACTGGGAATTGAACCCGCGACCTCCAGATTGTAAATTCAACATTTAGCTATCAGGCCACGGAGGCGTTTTTTCTTCTTTCGCCATTTATTCTGAGTACAGCTAACGAGTGGAATTCCCTGCCCGCTCCCGTGTTACCCTAGCGCTATAACAGATGTCTTCAAGGCCAGAGTGAATTGGCTATTTTAAGGCAATCGAGACTACATAATCGCTTAACATCAGGTGAGATTGTGGTCAAACGGAATCCAATTAAATTTTAAAAAATTATTAAAGCAATTAATATAGCAGTGCCCGTGAGGTTTGAGGCAAAATGAGCACTGAGTAAAATACATTTATTAAAGCTTCGAATCTCCGCTTTCCATAGATTCCTGACCGCAAAATAAGAACAGATTTGTGAAAAAAGAAAACGATAAAAAGGAAAGGCTCCGTTTGAAATAATACCGAGAATCCTTGGAATCTTCTAATGATATTATTTGTTCGCAGCTTTTTGACAGATGGTATCTACAAGGGTAGTGTGATTTCAAAGGGTTGATTTATGCATGTAAACGTGAATGTGAGATGTTTCGTACGAGATTAGGTCAAGTCTCAGCCCATTTATCACTTTAAGAGAAGAAGTCTACTTTGATGGATGATTGGAGGAACACAAGACTTGTTTTATTAAATTTTTGACGCTGTCTTTTCATCAAGAGACTTTTTGTCAGAAGTTTTTTCTTTACAGATATTGAATTTTATATCGTGTCCTTTGGGAACGTTCTGTCTTTTCTGAAACAGTTACAACAACGCCTAATTTTAAATTAGGTTATGAATTTGGAAATTGTTTCGAAGCAATGATAGGTTATTAGATTCGGGTTTTCATTTGGAACACGATCAACCCAAAAACTCAAGTCTAGTTCTAGAGTGTGTGTGTCAGACAGAGAAATACCAAGATCGAAGAATGCTTGTAAGAATATTTAGTGCTTTGGTGGTCTTTGATATTTATACCCTCTCTTATAAAAGAATTGAAGAAAAAACCCGTGAAATTTTAAAATGTAAAAAAAACAATTTTTTGTGCATAAATGTTTTATAATTTTATTATTGTCATTATTGGTGAAAACTTGTATGTGTTCATTTATTTATGTTTATGTATTTAATTGGGATTTACGAGATGATGAACGAAAATTACTATAATTAAGAAATTAGATAGAATAATTATGCTGTTTAAATATACATTATTCTTATATTTATATGGATTTATGTCCTCCTCCATGCCATAAGCTATGTTCATGCCAAATTTCTTTTTGATTGGATATGCCGTCGGGGCGCTAAGAGTAAACAAACATTTTTATAATTTTTGTGTGGATTTAATGTGATTGAATTGAAGTCGGTAGCATGTGAGGTACGAAAAAATAAATCACTTAAATTAATTTAATTTTCTATCTACAACTACATTAAAATAATAAGGAATTGTAATATCACATAACAGCCAAGCCTTCAATGACGTTACTTTTTAATTTTGGTATGATGAGTTTCCGCTTGGCCTTCATTTGACCTTAAGTGACGATAAGGCCGTTGGATGGTAAGCGTTCGAACCCAGAAACCTCAACCTGATGAGGCGCTGACTCTGCTATCTTTCATACCGGAACACAACAGTGCTATTAACACCGCTGTTTCAGACTAAGGTATTTACTATCCTTGTGTATTTGTCTGCAGATACTTTATCTGCGTGAACATTCGAATTTATCCGTAAAAACTTATAACAATACTTCGTAATACGTATGTAAGTCGAATGTGACACGGGATACTCTATCAACACGCGTCCATGTCCCGCCTGGCGTGTAATGTAATGTGGCAGCCGCGCCACTCACGTCGCCCAACTAATATAATAACAATCCATGTAGATATGTGCTTTATAGTCTGTTCGATGTTTACGTATGATCAACAAATTGGAATAAACAAAACTCGTCTCAAAATCTGATTAAAGAAAACAAAGTCGAGTTAGAACCGATTTTTATGATCTTTGATTTTTTTAAGTCTTCGCCCTGAACAGAAGAACTATTAAATCGTGTGATGAATTCACTAAAAATAATTATCTCATACATTCACGTCGCAAAAAAGTTAAAATGATTTCATTTTTGTTGAGGGATAGTTGAGAGGCTGGAATAGAAGATAGGCTACTTTTTATGCCGATCAAATAAGTAGTTCCTACAATCTATTGAGACGAAATCGTGGGCAGAAACTTGTACTTCTACAAACAAGTGTCGGTGACGTAATTAGCGTAGAATGTAACATTACAGGCTAGCTTTAGATCGATGACGTTACGATAATGTACTTTATTACTTTCCCTGTTTATCTGTAACTAGTATTTTGCCTGCGACTTCGTCTGCGTGGACTTCCGAATCTATCCCAGGTGTAATATTTGTTCGATAGGTTTAAAAGTTAGATTGTGTCCATTTTCGACCCTCCAACAATCCATATTTGTAAAGTCACTGTGACTCTACGACGAGCACGGATGGTCAAACAAAACCGAAAACGCACATATATTTTCATTGACAATATTAGTATGAATAAATTGCCAATTAATTACTTGGGATAAATAAATTTCAGTGTAACCAAATGTGTCACAATATGCGTCTATTCTATCAACAAATATCGGTAGCGCGTTTAACGTGTAATGTAACACGACACAATATGCCTGACATGGTATTATCTATTATATATATTATTTGTATCTGTTAAGTGATATCACTGCGGCCGTAAACGAATTTTTTTAACCGACATAGCTCGATGAGTCAGTGAACGGAAGTGGTAATGGGTAGGTCACTTCGCTCAAAAAACGGATAGCCGGTAAAGGTTCTCGAGTGTTACATACGTATCGGGAAACGTTTATTGGGCCGTCCCCCTACTAGATGGACCAAAGACGCGGAAGTCGCTGGATGCAAGTGTCTCGGGACCGGTCAATGTGGCATATCATGGAGGAGGCCTATGTCCAGAAGTCGACGATTCCCAGCAGGTGATGATGATGAAAAGGTTATCATTGCTTTTTGCTAAATATCATAGGATTTTTTATTTTTTTATTTTATTGGTTATTTTCAAAATGTGTTAATACCTAGTTACATTATCTACTTTCGACTAATAAAACATTTGGCAGACATTCATAAAGAAATACAGCATTATTTATCCAAGGTCAAAAGAAATGTGTCACAGGATATTTTATCTATTACCTTCTGTCCGTTGCGTGTTTGGCGTGTAATGTAACATGGCAGCCGCGCCTCCGATGACATAATTATGTATATATTACCTGTCTCATTGTTTACTTCCGATCAATAAAGGAATAATACGTAAGACATGAAAAAAAGTCAAGTCGTGTCACAGTAAAGGACTATGTGCTGCATGTTTAGCGTGTAATGAACCATAAATTTGCGCCTTCGAATATTGATTTTCATATTTCCGTTTCGTCGTCTATCGATCGATCTGTAAATACAAAAAACTGCCCAGCCGTATCACAAAATATTAACTCAAGATCGAGCCAAAAAAACATCACGTCAAAATAAACACATTTCTTTGTGGACTGTCTTTAGTTTTTTCAATTTTCAGATTTTATATCTATTTTTAGGATTCCGTAGTCAAACAAGGAACCCTTATAGTTTCGCTCTGTCCGCGGCTTAGCTCATAGGCCCATACTAGTAGTAAGCAATTTTATTAACATTTTATTTGATGTTATGTTCTAACAATAACTATGATTTTGCGATTTCGATATGAAACTTATCTATATATGCAACTATAGGGTTAGTGTAAATGTAAACAATAAATTGTTGGTACTCATAGAATGAAAGAAAAAAGTTTACGCTACAACTACACTCACAAGAGTCCAAACCACACGCTTTCTTAACATTTGAAGAAACATAAATGTAGCTACATTTCAGCTAGAAGATATATCGACGGATCATTGAATAAAATCGTCTGAAGCTACGAAGGGTCCAGGAACCTTTTTATTGCGATGAGATTGATGCTCGACGATAACAGCTCTGACAAATTTGTATATGCTTACCTCATTTTTAACGTGGAAAAGGTTTTCAGCATGATAATTTATGCTGAGCTGTATCTCTCTGGTTAGAAATATATTCCTTGTATAAGTAACTTATAAACTTTACAATTTAGATATATAATAAATTTTAACTGACCGATCATTTGCTATAAGCATGAAATCTGTAGGAACGTGACATAAAGACTTTGTAAGGCTAGGGACTGTTCGATTTTCTGTTATTATTCTTTACACTTTCCGAAATCTATACCACAGAATGTAAAAAGGCAGACTGCTTTTCTTCGATTTTCCAGGCTTTGGAGTTTGTCCTTCACGAGTCCTGCCAAGTCCAAAGCCGTCTGGCCAGAACTAAGTAACTTGTATAATAGACAGTAGTCTCCAAATACAATCGAACTTTATCTCATCATCACCCAGGAAACGTCCACTGCTGGATATAGGCCTCCTTCATGGTACGCCACATCGACCGGTCCCGTTCCACCTATATCCAGCGACTCCCTGCGACCTTCACCAGGTCGTCAATCTACCTAGTAGGGGGACGGCTCGGTAGACGTTTCCTGGTACGTGGTCACCACTTGAGAACCTTTACTCCCCACCGGTTATCAGTTCTTCGAACGATGTGGTCTGCCTGATTTCCTCATTTTGGACCTTATCACGTAGAGAAATACCGAGCATAGCTCGTTTCATTGCTCGCTGAGTGACTTTGAGTTGCTTGCGGCTGAGCTTGTTTATTCGGCCCACAGCAAAGGACCACGTTTCGATTCCGTATTTCATCACTGGCAACACGCACTGATTAAAGACTTTGTCTTTAGACGCTGAGGTATTTTGGACAAGAAGATATATAATGGTATAGTTTTTTATAGATAATGGTACGGTCCAACTCGCACTTAGCCGGTTTTTTAAGTAAGTCTTTTTCTGCATTACAGTGCCTGTGGCGATATGACAATAAACTAGCTGAACATTAGCAGACAAACTTTAAAATGTTTCAAATAAGTTTAAAATTGTGATAGCTTTTAAAGTGAAAAGTTAAAATACGGTAGAGTTGTGAGAGTAAAGTAGCGTTGTGCAAGTGATGGTGCAGTGAGTATTAAAGTGCAATAGTTCGTGGGCGATGGTGCAGTGCGCGTCGCGGACATGGCGATACTGGATACTGCTTCTATGCTGTGTTATAAAACAAGGTAAGACAGTTGCATACTTACTTGTATTTATGATTGACCCAAAGAGGATCTTGGATTTCAACTGGACTTGGAGAAAGTAATATCCGCTTGCTTTGCGCCACTTCATACCGGTGTCCTTCTATATCATGTGGCATTGGTTACTCTGTGCGTCTCGTTAAAGGCGACTAAGGGATAAGTTTAGTAGATTGGCAGCAGCAATTACCTACCAAGCATGATGGTTATGGCATATCTGACGAGTTTTAAAGCCTGACATAGCGAACTGTGAGGGAAGGTCATGTCCAACAGTGACATTAACTTGAATTTTCTGGATTACTTACCATCAGGTAAGATTATGGTCGAGTGTTTAACTCTTCAGAAATAAAATTATGCAAATGTTTTTAAGGTTTTCCTAGGTCCTAGGGTGATTCCACTTTGGTCGTTTCTTTCTCTCCAAATACGCTTGGATATTAAAGAAATAATATTTTATAATAGAAACCAATCCCGCATGAGATAATTTTAAAGTGAGAAATAACAAAACTCTTTCAGACTTCAGAACTAACATCAGAAACTCAACGCCCTAATAGTGATGAAGCTAAAAATATTTACGTGTTTGTTTTGTGTTTGTTATACTAGTTTTCTTCATGAAATTAGTTTTACTCAAGTCCTTGACCTACACAGGTCGATCATGATCAGTCAATAGCCAATATATTACTCCAGAATTATTTGACTCTGAAATTAGGGTTCTTCATCATCAACAAGCCTATATACGTCCTCTCTCTACAGAGAGTGTAAGAGCCATAGTCCACCAAGCGGGACCAGTGCGGAACGACGGACTTTACATGCCTGTTCAAGACATGCAGGTTTCCTCACGATGTTTTCCTTCACTGTTAAGCAATCGGATACTATACTTCAATTGAAAAACAACTCATAGTTACACAGGTGGATTCGAACCCGGAACGCTCAGATTGAGAGTCCGCGCCTTATACAATGCGCCATCAACGCTTAAATAAGGGTAAACGAAATAAGGCTTACAAATAGCAATTTCCATAGGAAATGTTATACTTCAGGCTCATTTCCAGGTAGGCGTAATCTTGAGTGCAATCTAGCTTAAGGGTGCAACTCCACCATACATTTGCCAAGCTGCGTAGCTAAGGATGTGTAATTGTGTATGAAATTTCTCTTCCACGGTGTTTGGCAAATTCGGGATTGGGTAGAATCTGGATAAGGCAGGATTACTCTGCTACTAGCATATCTCTAGTAGAAACGGGTTCTACGATGTTATATTTGTGTATATATGAGGGGATGGGAACTAAGGATGCTAGAAAGATACACGCTGATTATTTACGACGGGGTAGCTATGCGTAGCGCCGCACCTCGCTTCGCTACCTCCTAGGGAGGCATCGGTTAGCTCGGGTCGCGTAGCTACCTCGTCCAACGCATTTCCGTAGCACATCGTAGCCGCTACGCTGCACCCAACGCTTAGCTTTGATGGAAATGGTCAAATAGTTTCGTAGCTGTACATTTTCCTCAATAACCGCTTAGCTACCTCACATCTCTAATGAAAACGCACCCTGCTAAAAAGTGAGAGTAATTTTTTCATTGATAAATTGCCATTTTGTTTGCAAAAAATTGTGTATGTAATGTTTGTCAGACATATAAGTGCTCGTGATGGTACAAGCCGGCAGAAATTGGCACCTTCATCGGCACGACCTCAGTGTCAGCACGGCATGGTATCCGGTAAACTAAAATTGTATCAAAATTTATGGTGAATTTTTCATGTGACACCGGTTTGTGAAAAAATGACCTTAGTCTTTTTAGACAACCTCTAGATGATATATACTGCTGACGAAAGAAGTAGATAACACAGCCCCTTATAAAACAATGTTTTCTAATAGATAGAAGAGTAGGGATTATCTCCTCTCACCTACGACCGCATACATTGGTATACATCAAGACGTGAGACCATAAATAATATATAAAGTGAGGAAGCAGTGAGATACGGTTTCATTCGTATCACGAACGAGCTCGACTTGATGAAATTCATACTCGCGCGGCGTGCGTAATGCTCGGATGAGGCATAAAACTACACTCACAAATTATATCTACGGGGGAATCGCGAGTAATTGCGTCAGTACATTTTATGGGTCCGTAGCGGCCGCGTGGCTTTACCTGTTTACGGTGAAAAGTAAGCAGAGTCTAATCCAATCAAATTCGTCGGTTATATAACGGCAATTGAGATATATTTTACAATTTTTTGTAAAATATATAAATTATTGACCTGCATGAGTAAGTCCTAAGTAACCCAGGGACCAACTCACACTCTATACTCGTTCGTGTTGTTCGACTTTAGACTAGACTCGTAGACTCAATTTATGATTGGTCATTTTGAGTTTTTATGTTTATTCGCATCATAGGTTAGAATGAGTCAGTATTTCAATCGGAACTTGTGTTTGATAGGTGTTTCTTGGGTCAAATTAGCTGGGTATAAACAAGGGCTTTAAAATTTCTACCTCTTAGGGAATACAAATTAAGGTAATCAAATTAATAGAGATACTTTTCGCTCCTGACTATTATTACCTCCATTAATCAATACAAATACTTTTAAATAATTTCGTACATTCATATAACTATCCTGAACTAAATCATTTTTTGAAATCTATTTAAGGTAACTGTTTACAAGATTCTGGAAATACTTCACTCAATAGTAACTTGAGGTATTTTACTAAATCTTATTTACCACAACAATGTCAATATAATAAGATGTCAGTGGCATACAGCAACCAACGGGCCGCGAGCCATATCGTCCGGTCCCAATCGAGCAATAGCCGGAACCACTGAAATCTAAACACATGGCCAATAGAAGTGCGGTGTCGTGTGTTTTTGACTTCATAGCAGATTTTTACCCGTATTATCATTGAAGGTATCCGTATTAGATGAAGGGCAAATACAGAAATGTACTAGCCATATTTTAATGTGATTACGAAATAAAAATATATTATTAAGGGATGTACTTGAGGTCTATCAACGATGACGATGACAATTATTAATTGCCTTTCTCTCTTCTGGTCCTACTCAATTGCATATTGCAACACAAACATATAATAACTGTACTGTATTGTATACTGTTTCTTTTCGGGTTCTGGACTTGTGTAGCTATAACAAAAACATGACACACTATAGCAAGTGTAAATAGGTAAGCTATTTCTATTGGTAATATTTTAGCTTCTGTGCGGTAGGTGACCGCCACATCCGCCGGAACCAATATAACAAGCGCCATTGATTCTCCAGGGTTGCCAGTAAATTGTATTAACATTGTTTATCGCAGGTGTTGCCACATAAACTGCTGGACAAATGTTTTGGTTGGCCTTTTAGGTAATTTACCACATCATTAACAACAGTAAGGAGGCCCTTCGGAAAGATTTCGTATATTTTTTTTCGGTCATAACGATTTTTTTTGAAAGTTGTTTTTATGCAAAACATGGATTTCATCTCCATAGAAAACAGAAACGTGTGATTACCCAGAAGTATCAAGTCTGTAGATAGGTGTATATTTTTTGTGAAAGTATATAGAAAGTCATCATCAGCCGAAAAACGTCGACTTGCCATAGGCCTCCTCCAGGCTATGCCACAATGACCGGTCCCGAGACACGGCTAGCCGTCATGGTAAGTCAAGCGGACAAATATATATTATGCCATGCATTTTCCAGAACAAATGCATAAAGCTAATTTTATTAGAGCTAGAATTATTTTACTTGCTACTTAAAAATTAATTGCAATTAAATAATATAAAATATTTTTGCTTCAGCTTTATACTCGTATTTAAGGTTTATTCAAATAAAATTTCACGTTATAAGCTTTCAATAAAAAAATAGAACAAGTACTTGATATGAAAGAACTCGTATATATATATCAGAAACGACATTAATAAGTTATATTGTGATGTGGGTGCAATAAGTATCGATTTTCCGAGTTATTAAACACCTGAAAGAACTTGGAATAATAAAAGTGAGGTTAAGTGGCATAGAGTACTAAATTATTGAAACATGAAGGATTCCATGGATTCGGGTCACGGGTACCCCTCTACGTCGTACTCGTATTCACATTGTATTGTTTGTAATAATTTCACAAATGATACTGTAAGTATTTTAGAAAGAATATTTATATTTATATTACTGCTGAAATAATAATATTTAGAAAGCTTATTACGAGGAACTATCATTTAACTTTAAATACCATATTTCTTAAAATGCAATACTAGATGTCAATAAAGACATACACATAAATATATATACCATACATACGAGTATATCTAGAGTAACTAAGGTCTCCGACGTTGTTCGACGAGTCAGTGAGGAAGCGGGAAGAAGAAGATGGGAAGTGAGAGTTCTCGAGTGGCGACCACGTACCGGGAAACGTCTACCGTACCGTCCCCCTACTAGGTAGACCGTCGACCTGGTTACGGTCGCGGAGAGTTGCTAAATACAGGTGTCGATTGTTCAATATGGCATACCATGGAGGAGGTCTGTCCAGCAGTGGACGTTTCCTAATTGATGATGATGCTATATACTCGTATCTAATTCAATACAGAAGTTTTCATTATATTTCTAAACAATTTATATTTCTAATACGCAGTTGACTTTGAAATCACTTGGCCTTCATCCCCTTAATTCGCTCACCCATAAGGTTCATTACACCAGTGCCAACGCTGTTGTTCGATGTTCAGGCGAGACGGGCATAACAATGTTCACCAACAACAACAACACAAAATAAATTAATATAAAAAAATTTCATAAAGAAGCTTTTATTTAAATGCTCTAAAAAGAAGAAAATAAACTTTAAATTAAATCAAACCCATCAATTGATTACATTGAACAATTTATATGCTATAAAAGCTTGTCGCGTGATTTTAATTGTATTGATGTCGATGTGGCGTACCATGAAGGAGGCCTATGTGTCGATGAACTAGAATACAAGAATTATGTAAACTGATCTAGAGAAAAAGTATGTATTTTATAAAATAGATAAATCTACATACATCTACACTAGTAAATCACGCGACAAGCTTTTATAGCATATAAATTGTTCAATGTAATCAATTGATGGGTTTGATTTAATTTAAAGTTTATTTTCTTCTTTTTAGAGCATTTAAATAAAAGCTTCTTTATGAATTTTTTTTATATTAATTTATTTTTTATTTTTTAGTTATCGTGTAAATGTTTCTTAAGACTAAAAAAGTCTAGTTAAATTACTGAATCTATTTCAATTTTAAAAACAAAAAACAGTATCCAAATTAGGTCCCACGCAGGACGATGTAAAGTAATTTTGATTGGAATTTGTACGAAACTTTCATTATGGCATCTCGAAGTCTATTTTTTATAATTTGGTCGACTACTCGTATTACTCGTTCACCTGTAAAGCCAGCTTAGTCGTGATAGTTTTTCTTTTAAGTTCAGTGTACATACCACTGTAAAGTATTCAGATTTTTAAAAGCAATAGTTTAGAAGATATACGGGGGGAAACGCGAAAATAGTAAATACATTTCGAAACTAGTTTTGAACGACATTTCTTAATACATTTGCTAAAAAATATAACAAATAGTAAAATTATGATGAAGATGATTGTGTTCCGGTTAGCACAGAAAGCAAAGTAACGTTTCTAGATGAGCACGCTTCAGCTATAATCACTTAACATCGGATGATATGAAGACGAAAGTACCAGGACCTCATACCTAAGGTGGAGTCTAACTACAACTTCAAAGAGAGAAAAAGAGATATATAATATCTTGGCATAAGGTCTCTGTCATCCTCATAAGATTAAATTAAATCATTATCAACATTCGAATTTACATATGTATATTTAAAAAGCGAAGGCCCGCGTTCTATTAAAAAAAAACTCGAACTGAAGCCAATCCTCTTGGAACATGTCAATGCAGCAAAAAGTATCTAATTAAACAGACCCCGATCTTTTTTCGGAGGTTAGTGCGGAACAGTTGTCTTACACGCTCTCTGACACTTATGTCAACCTGGTAGTCTGTTATTGAGATTATGGCCAAGAGTGTGTTGCAAATACTGCCCAGTGACTAGGCAAAAATACTAGTATTGATTTTTGAATGAAAAACATTCCTTCAGTTAATAAGAAAAAAGTACTAGTGCTTTTGGCTCCAGCATCAGACCAGGACCGATGACCTAGTTAAGCTCGCGAGTAGTCACTGGATGCAAGTGGCTCGGCCCTATCACCGTGCATGTGTGGGCGCGCCATAACAGGGAGACTCATGTCCAACAGTGGACTTCTGCAGCCGATGATTATTGCATACGCTGCCTTGTCCAGCCTCAATTGAGTGACACTATCTTGTCTTAAATTTATTTAGAAAACCATTGCCAAACGAACATAAACACACGCTTTTTAGTTGTATTTTTGACATTTATGGCCAATTTATGGCATTTATGCATAACATTCAGCATTTGCACAGAGGATATAATCACAAACTTTGCACAGATTAGGTACTGATATAATGTACCTACTATTCACGTTCCTACGTTCACCTACGTTCACGTTTATCAGGACTTGATTTTTAATTATGTGGTTACTCTTTCATTCCCTTGGGCCAAAAAGAGACAAATAGCATTTTGAATATAAAACACTTCAACTGAAAAGTCTAAAGTTAATGAATCTATTTAGATTTAAAAAAAAAGGAGTGACAGAAGCTACGCGTTCTCATTTGTAGAATAACCCGCGCGTAATATGTCATGTGAGCTAAATCAAATCTACTTCTGTTTCTGCTAACCTGGTACTTCAAATAATTTTAAGTAGTTTGTTAGGAATCAACCTGCGCTACGATACGATATATAGAAACGATATAGCACGCTCCCTTGCACTTATGTCAGCCTGGTATTCTGATTTTGAGATGAGCCTGATTTCGAGGGGCCCATTGATGAGTTTCTCTTTATTCCTCCTGACTCCAGCATCAGACCAGCTCGATAGTACCAGTAAAACGCATTGTCATCGGAACTGAACCAACGTACAAAATTTCAACTCCCTAGGATAAGAGGAAGTGCTTCTAATTCAGCTTGCAAGATTTGACCCGAACATACATACATACATACATACTTACATACATACATACATACAAACATTGCAAGTTAAATAAAAGCTTTTAAAAACCGGCTAAGTGTGAGTCAGACTCGCGCACCAGGGTTCAAATAACATCATAAATAATAATAAGTCTAATATACATCAAATAATTACCTAAAGAATGCGCCTGACAACATCACACGAGCAATTGTTAATGTACACATTACAGGCGCCAACAGTTTTAAATCGTGGTGTATTTTAATGAGATAAAATTTTAAAAAATTAAACTTTTCAGATTTATACACGAGCTGTAAGACCTTGCTTTTTCCAAACTTCCGACTTTCCGTCTGATGCGCTTTCACGGAAAATCGTCAAAATAAGCGGAATAAACGACCGTATATTTTATTGTGTTGACTTAGAAATTTATTTTTTGCACTGCAATTTTTATTTTTTATTTTTTGCATTAGTCTTTGATATTAATTTAAACTAAACATTTTCACGAGATCCTGATAAAATGGTTTGACAGACGGACAACCAAGTGATCTTATCAAAACTCATTTTTTTCCCTTTTGAGTTACGAAACCCTAAAAAGAAATAAAAACCAATTTACGTCGTACTAAAATCATTGCCTAGCTATTACACCTTGTTTGATAATCCAAATCTGTATTCGTAGCAAGTTAACGTCGCGAAAAACCATAATTAGTTGCATTGCCGCAGCGCTGTGCTCGCCACGTTCGAATAGTTCTCCGCCTGTCCGGGCCTTTGGGTAGGAACATTTTAATTAATAGCGTTGTATTCACGCACAAATTCCTTCGCCGAATTAATTGCTTTCAGGCACACCATACCATTCACAGGCCCGTTTTCTATAGCTATATTGGGATAGTTAGTCAAACATTTGCGTATGTTGATAGATAAGACTTCTAATGTTGTCTGACATTGAAAGAGTCTGTTGAGCAAGATAAGGCGTTAAATAACTTGCAAATCACTTTGTGGATCCTGTTATCGTAATTAAATATCATGTTACACAGATCGGATGATGGCTTGACTTACTTTCTTGAAAGTTACTCCTTCCAGTACTCCAGTCTGTCTGATCCTAGTCGATTGGTTCATTTGACCGTATAATACGATTTAACGAACGCGTGCAGATTGTATTATTTCATAATTAATTTAAAAATGCATGGTAGCTCAGTTGAATAGAGCGTCAGTCCTTGAACAATCAAGGTCTGAGTTCAATCCTGGCTCGTACGAGCTCCGATTTATTATTTGGAATTTATAAATGATACACACATACGAGTAAATAAAACTTAAAAACATGAATATGTTTCCCAAAGTTTTGTATACCGATTTCGGTTCAGATTTTTGCTGTTGTTCTCTAGTAGATTGGGTCCTTTTCCGTTCAACAGATAATTTGGGGTACTACAGCGTCAAAGGCAATACTCCCATCCTCGCGACCCATATCGTTCATTTCCTTTTATCTTCAACACAAAATACCGGCACTTTGTAAAGTATATGCGTGCTACACAAAAACGGAAGAGAAAACTTTTACCTCTGAACTTGCGACAATGGGAACCCGAAGAGACTTACACATTGCATGCCACACAATAGAATCCATTAGCATTGAAATGTGGATTATTGTTAGGTATGTGCGTTTGTTCTTTTGGAAATATTCCGAACGTACTCAAATACACTCATGCTGTTGTAGATGTAGTGTACAATCATAACAGACAGAGACAGAGATAGTAGTAAGCAAATCAAGAATTATATAAGTGCTGAATTGTATTAATTAATGTAATCAGTGTATCATACGTTCGGATGGATATGGTCATCTACTCGTACTGGACAATTACCCCGACGAGTGCGCTTTTATTGAGGAGATTTTCAATTGGGTAGATGACTAAAAAATAATATGCTTTCATTCCAGAGACCTTGTGAAAAGATAAACAGCCATGTTAGAGATTTTTCGATACGACTTTTCCTAATATAAACCGCCAAAAAGTGATTCTAGTTGCGTCGCAAACACGTTCCATACAAATCAATCCATAGGTGTGACGTGACGTAACGGCTTAGTATTGGAGCGTTAAATAATGCCACTTTTAACAATACTTAAGTTATATTCTAAAGTAATGTTTCAATGTGACTACACCCTCACAAAAAAAAAATTGGCAGTGTAATGAAGAAACAAAATGCAATAAATCAAGTTTTTCGAATTTTTGAGGGACTTTATATGGCATAAAAATTTTATCGGGGTTTTTCAATCCCCTTTATGGTTTAAAATACAATTTAACCCAATCTGTTTTGTTGTCATCAACCCAATATCTATACATATACTGTATATTTACCAAGTTCAGGACCTCTTACTTAAGAAGTCCAAAATTCTGGCCAATAAACTTAAGTCCGATCCTCAAGTAGTTTGTTTGTAGTACACCTCGCCGCAAGCACGCATGTTTTCTGAGTCCATACAGGATGTTCCCGAGCGGAAGTCGTCCCTTAACATCAAGCGCTCGTCCTTTGGTCCCGCAAATCACATGTTCCTTGATCGCCGAGTCTCTGAGACGGAAGCGGAAAAGGGAACACTTGTAAGGAGGTATTATTCTTGAAAGCAATGATATAAACTGTTTGATCTCTTTTGACTAGATGGGGCTCATATCTCATAGACACCCTCTCACACCGTACACGCACTTTGTAATTAACATTTACTGTGTAGTTTTGTTAATAAGTAAATATAAAAATATTACGGTTTGACCTTATAAATTAATATAATTCGCAGGGGAGAGGCGCTGAACGTTGAAATACAGGTCTTTAACCTCAGTAATGGAAATCTTGACTATTTATTTTGTCCAACTTCTGAAATGTAGCTACAGGTCTAATAGTTGATAGTACAAGGGATTCCATTCCACACTTTACTTCTTAGATTTTCACCACGTTTCATGTTGCACAGCTTGTGCTTAGAACATGTTGCGACACATTAAAACGTGCATTTGCCTTGTAACAAAGCAGAGCGAGGGCAAAAACAAGAAACCGAGCACATTTGTATCAGCACATGCGCTAGCATCGCTACCCGTCACCCGAGACAAATGTTCCTCGCGTAAGAACAACCAGACGCTCTGCGTTTTAGTTAGAATGTTTGTTTGTCTACATTGCATCGAAGCAATTCATTCACAGAACTTGTGCTCTGCACCTAGTCTGAACTTGATATGTATTTGTTCAAGTCTCCAAGGTCATCTGCGTCACAATTTCCCAGAGTAGATAATTCCTATTATATTATCATTTATAAGTAGCTTAGTGTCCTAAATTCCCTGCTAATATTATCAATGCGGAAGTGTGTTTGTTTATTTGTTTGTCCTTACATTATTTCTTAAGGGAGAGTCAGAGTGATTTAATTTTCAACCGACTTCAAAAAAGGAGTAGGTTCTCAATTCAACGTGTTTTTTTTGTATGTGTGTTACGCGATAACTCCGCTAATATTGAACCAATTTTGATAAATATTTTGTTAGTTTGGTAGAGCATACTTCAGAGGTGTTCCCATATAAATTTAATCGAAATTGGTTGATTGCTCTTTGAGAATATAAAAAAAACACATTTTTTAAGGCAATTGAAGTCGGTTTTTAGTCTTTTTGAACGCGTTAATTATTGTAGTAAGAATAGTTGACAAGCTGGAAAAGGACATAGACTACTTTTGATCGTGATCGAATCAGTAGTTCCCGTGGGGTAATTTCTGAAGTTCACACGGATGAAGTTAAAAAACCTTTAGCTAGTATTAAATAACAAAGCCGGTTGTGTCCGTGCCTCATTGAGGTTTCTGAGAGCTAAAACTAAACGATGTAAAAGTTATACAATTTTAAAGTAATGCTTTAAAACTATTTTCCCTTCTTCTTAAATGAGATTGCAGTGCCATATTAACAGGGTGCGTAATTGTATACGTTAGTTTGAAGACATTGATATACGGTTTTGGAAGCAATTAAGAATTGAAATTGAACCCTGAGAGCTTAAAACTAGTATAGAAATGATACAATACGTTAGTTAGAAATTTCACGTTTTCCAATACTTTGTTATTTAATTAGATCTGTTAGAAATGAACAATTTTCATCGTCTGTTACGTGTAATCCAACCAACATGAGCTCATCCGTTTTCATTAGGTATATTTCATGCACAGAATGATCAAACAACTGTCAGAAACCGGAAATGTTGCTTCCAAATGCAAAGTCACCTAACATCCATTGAACAAAAGCTTTTACAGATTAGTAAAATTTATGTTAATCGGTGATTGTTTTGGTGGAGGTGTTGTTATTTTAACGACGATAAGATTTAAATTGTCGTAAAATTAAATGGACCCTTATCAGATCTTACAACGTAATGAATTGGCGCTGTAAAACATCTTAATGATCCTATTCTCAGACGACAAGAATTTTATGACAGCCTGAACTTAAGCGAATAATAATTTGGTTAGGGGTAGATATCATTACACACACCATGCGAAATTTATCACTTTCATCTGTATGTATACAAATATTCTTTGACTATTTGACATACATACAACCGCACAAACTTTTAATAAACATGTCGGGAAATGTATAGTGCGATAGTGAATCGTACAACCTTAATGCATTCACCTAGAATTGTTTGACTCTCTACCCTATTTTTTCTCTTCTTGCATTAATGTAGGTAACCTTCATTCAACAGTCATTATCCAACAGCAGAACAGGAAAAAATAAGTTGAAATAGAATTCAAACGCGTTCATAAAGAATACCGACTTCAACGGACCTAACAGTCTTCAGAATTCTTCCCCTAAAATATTCACTTTTAGTGGTAGAATTATCTGGGTACATATTTGAGTTATGTTGATTTTCTTAAAAAAGCACTGAAACAATTTTGATGAAATTTATATGGGACCACCTCTGAAGTATGCTATACAAAAAAAGAATCATCAAAATCGATTTATAACTAGCGGAGTTATCGTGTAACATACATACACAAAAAACATACAATCGAATTGATAACCTCCTAATTTTTTGAAGTTGGTTGGAAATGTAAATTGTGATTCTATGACATTGACATTGTACATTAAAATATTTTTTCTTGAAACAATAATTCACTTAAAATCATCAAGCAGAAGAAACCCTTAATTCTTAAATATGGTGGTAATTTATCTAATATATTGTGTATGAATTATTAGTTCCAGCTCATAAAATAATAACACATATACGTCCCTCTTCCAAGCTATTGACCTTATTCAGCATTCTTTATATGACAGGCGTAAGTGGAAGCTAACCAAAAGTAAACAGGCGTTAACAATTGCTTACCAAGTCTTCGAACAAACATCTCGGCGCACGTTCAAATCGTAGCGTAGGTTAGAAAAAAGGGTTTTGTATACCCTCTTTATGTACTTAAGAGGATTGGAAGGACATGCCTATGTATATACGTTTAGGAAAAAGGACTTGGTATTAAATGGGTAAATACAATGTCATGTTTAGTTTTGGAAAGGTTTCATTATTTGTGTAGATTTTTGTAGCTAGCCAAAAATGATATGTTACAAAATATCTATTTTAAGGGCAACAATGTCAGGCTATTGGAGTGCTAGTTCTCTATCATTAACTTGAAGCTTATGTTGTTAAAGCTTTAGTTGAGCATGCTTCTATCGTATGTAGGTCTGATAGTTCAACAAGTGAGTTGACAGCCAAGTGAATGTTTATATTTTTTGCGCTACTTACAAAGTGGTTTCATTTGGAATTCGGTGTATAACATATAAAATAAGCAATTCATTTCAATTACTCCTCCTTCAATTACCCCAGGAATACAATTTATAACCTCCGGAAAACCTAAATCATTTCTGAACTGCAAGGATCCCGCCTAAAGCAAATATCCCAGCTTGATTAGAGAGCTGTAGTGGTGAGTGGGTTGACCAACGAAGACACTTCGTTGTGATGTGTGCATGTCATTAGGTACCTCTGTCCAAACCTTTCCTGTTTTATAAAACTATTACCCGCTTCTGTACTTTGGTGCTAGACAGCACAGATATACTGATAATGCGGAGGTATCAGGTTCGATCCAATGGGAGATAGATATATCATAAGAGGCGCCGGCTCCGCTGCCTTTCATACTATAACACAACTCTGCTGTTTGGCTTCAAACTTTAAGTAAGGGTGGGTTGGCCCAGACGGGCGTAAAAAATATCACCATCTAAAACATGAACTGATTGCGCGTCCAAGCTTGTAGCCACTAAACCACGGACGGAGGCGGTTAAAATAATCGCATATTTTCCCTCAAATCTCCGAAGCTACTCGTGAGGTATCATATAATCGGAGCTTCCTGCTCCTTCGCGCGATGATGTCACATAAAATCCAACATGGCGACTTGTAGATGTAGAGGATCTAAAGCGTTACCAAAATTTAAAGGCTATATAATATCGTTTACAGGATTAAATGAAAGGTCTTGATAAGTATATTCTGAAAATGTATATACGATTTTCTGTCGGGTTTTGGTTTGCTAACTTTCTTTTCGTTAACATTTCTTCTTGTTTGAATACCAGATCGTTCAGATAGTGGTAGACAGTTTGAAGACAGCAGGCAGCAGACGGCAGACATGTTCTAAATTCTAACAGAGCCAGCATTACGTATGCACTAAGCTTTGGTCCCGTTTGATTAATGCAGACCTGCTGCTGGCGCGACAGGGATTAGGTTTTTGCTTCTGTTTGCAGTTTACAAACAGCGCATAGTTGAAACGTATCAGTACTATTCTAATGGCCCAGGGGGGCCCAGTGGGGGCCTACAGGTACTAATTGGCTCTCGTTTTGATGAGTTGAAATGCTATTTTACAAACTTTTATCTAACTTGCAATACCTGTTTGTTTGTTTGCTTTGGTCAAATCTTTCAAGCTGAATTAGAACCACCTACTGGTATCTGATTGGCGTGAAAGGCATTTTTATGTAAGTTCGGTAACAATACCTTGTTACCTACTGGCACAGAAATATCTACAAAAACTATGTTTGTCCCCTGAAGAAACTTAATTCAGTACTTAGTTTTACTCATTTGAAAATACATGTACTTATTTGTCGCTTTTCAGTTCAATATTTAAGCAGTCGTTTTTTTGTTTTGTTTTCATAATATATATTTTTTAAATATTTAAATCGACGAATACGAATTATTGACTGATGACGACGAAACTACGCTACTCTTTTGTCTGTATCCTGATCCTCCCTCACAGACCATCACGTTATATTATAGAAAATTTCCCATAATCACCACGTTTGAGAGTAGATATGGTGATGTTACAAAAGTATAGATGCTACTGCCCGGCTCCTAAATATTCTTTCCTTACTTGTCCCTTACGTCACGGGCGATATACTCGTAGAATGTATCATAATAATTCTAAAGCTAAGACGACACGGCTTTATCGCTATGACGTTCATTCATTAATCCTAGTATTTTTGTCCGTGCTTCGTCTGCGGCCCTTTTAAAACCTAAGCTACCTGCATGCCAGATTTCATCGCATTTAGGCACTGAGTGGTTTCAAACAAACCTACATTAACATTTCTTTTAACTGTATATGAAGTATGATCTATTGCTCTCAGGAAGCGGTCAAGCGACCGACTTGGACGTGCGACTCACAGCTCCCAGCTGGGTGGCTCGCGGAGGATCAGCGACGCTTCGCTGCCTTCACCAAGTGCCTCCCCAGCTCCTGTACAAGGTGGAATTCCTCCGCTCTGGAGCCAAGCTGCTCCAGTACGTGCGGGAGAGGGTGCCACCCTACACGAACTACACATTCGCGGGCGGGAAACTTAATGTGAGAATTAATTATAATACAGATGTTATACATTTGTAGGTACATACTCGTACACAAATACATAGAGGGATGTAAGGTCTGTGCCACATGTCCCTAGTAACTATATTAACTAAATAGCTGTTCACATCGTGTCTGCAAACCAAACGGACATACGGACAGTGAAACCAGATTTCTCATGGGAAAAATGTGTTTTCCCGCAGTAAAAAGTAGCCTGGTTATTAAACCAGAACATATTATTTGTGTGTCAAATTTTAACATACTCAGTTCATTCGTCTGAGTCGCGTTTAGGTTACAAATACTCGTACGTTCAATTTTAGTCGATTAAGTCCACTGTTAAACATGAGTCCCCTCATACATCGCCACGGTATAATTTATATGAGGGGATTTACTATAATAACCAAGCTTGACAGGAGCGGTGGTGATGCATATTTTTTCCTGAACCTTTTACGATACCCTGAAATAATGACATTCGATCCTAGAGCAGAGATGGAATTGAGAAACATTACGTTTTAATAAAAACCTAGTTACATAATGCATTATGTTGGTGCGAGCCACGGTAGCATGAGACGCATGAGAGCGTTTAAAACTCAAACAATATTATTATTGCATTTTTTCACCTAAAATTACTATACAAGAGTCTGAATTGCATAAACATACATTCTCGTTACTTTTATGCGTATTTTTTTCTTATTCGAGTTTGGTCTACGTAGATTATTCAATAAGCAAGTCTAAATAAAAAGTACATCTGAAAAGCCTTCCAACAGACAGTTACGTGGCGTTGTTCAGAACGCTCAACTAAGCCTGTAGTCTCATTTAAATAAATAAAGACTGGGAATCCAAACTCGGCAAAAAAATATAATTCAATTTCATTTTACAAACAAACTCGACTTTGAAGCCTCACAAACAACATTAACAAGATTAAAACAAAGCTTTTTCTTACAAAGATAACATAAAATAAGACTTATACCGACTTGAATTGTAAAATTCAGATAATCTGGTATTACTTGAAAATCGTTTCAGTTCGATACCTGTGTATTTCAATATCAGTTGCACAAACATAAATGAAGTGTTATATGTTCTAAATATTATAAAGCTATCTACTTCATGTGTGTGCAATGTACATATATGTATATACTCGTATTACCACCAGTGATAAGCCGCTCTTCTGTGGGACTATATGTCATAATCACCAAGTTTGACAGGGAAAATATAAATTAGTGACCGCGGTAGACTTCGCTACCCTTCTCTAAAATGTCTCCTTTAGTTGTATTTTACGACATTCCCATGATCGCCTATTAGCAAGGGTTAAAGTAATTTCTTTACAGAATAAGTTCCAGTGTGGTAGATACTTTGATGCTGAGTTTTTAGCTTATTTTTAACTCAACCCTATTTTAAACTGACGTCAAATAAGGATGTTATCAATTTGACTGTATGGTTTTTTAAATGTATATGATAACTTCGCCAATTATGATTTTTTTTTTTTTGTAGATCATACTTTAGAGATTGTCCTATATAAATTTTACGATAAAAATTGATAAAGCTTTCAATCAGGAAATCGACAAACAAATACTCAGATAATTCTACCTCTGAGGTTGAACATTTAAGGTGATGAATGCTGTGGAATTTTGGGGTAGTTCATTATTTAATTGATTGACAAACTAATAAATAAACAGCTGCCTTTTGGACAGGCGATACTAGTACACCGTTGTGTTTTTAAACTTCCTGCCTTCCTTGTTTTTCACATAGTGCCACGTTGAAAATTCTCTTTATTTACACAAGGAACTTACATTTTCTTTTATGAACTCTCCTATATGATAGTTTTAGGTACTAGCTCAAGTTTTACCCTTTGTACAAGGTTCAATTGAACGAGATAAGTGATACATGAGTAAGTGAGAGAGATTGATGAGCTAGAGAAACTTATAGTATATTAAAAAATATCAATGTTTTTTTCTTTATCTTTTATTATAATGTTATTATGGTTATCTTTTTATATCGTTTCTCACAAAGTCAATAGAAGATACATACGAGTATACGTATGTAAAATGATATTTACACAAAATAAATGAAAGTGCTTTCAAATTCAAAATTTTATTTTATGTTAGATTTTGGAATGTCAAATGCAATTTTGTTTTTCTTTAGACTAAATATACTATAAATCAATGCTTTCATTAAGAACTACGGAATTTCATCGATTTCCCCACACATACTATAAATGGCCTGCAGAGTGCACGTATTTAAAACGAGATTTCTGATGTACTGCGTTCATCGCCTGATTTCCCACTCTCTGTGGTAAAACATTTTCTTCAAGATTTAATGGGATCCCAAACATAAAAATATATCTGGTGAAACAATACACACAACAAACATATAGTCGAATTGAGAATATTTTCCGGTTTAGAATTCACATTTATAATAAGCATTTTTGACCACCAGATGACTCTCGCCACGGAGAACTCGATCACGATAGAAAGCCTGGACCCTTCTGCATCAGGGTTGTACTGGTGCGAAGTGTCTCTAGAGACCCCTATCTTCACAGCCGCCTCGCCGCCCCATCAGTTGACTGTCGTTTGTAAGTGCCTTTGAATAAAATATGCTTGAAGTTTCTTTGAGATTGGCTATGCGTTTGAGTAAGGACCTGCAGAGAGCAGGCCTTGTAATAAATGGTTGATTCATATTCGTAGTCTTAATAATGTGTCCATTTTCAAGAAAAACTTCAAGGAACATTTTGTATCTCTTATAAATAGTTCATAAGCTAATATATAATTATTGTATGTATGTATTACTATTGATATAATTTAAATGTCAAAATAGTTAGGACTTTGTTTTTGAAGCTTTAGAATGTTTTATAAATGCTTTATATTCGTAAATTAAAACTGTAAGGGACAGGAGTGTGCTTTAAAAAAACACCTTTATATTAGGTTCACTTGTATGTAACTAACTATTTAACCATATATCTATGTATATATACAAATCTAGCAACTCAATTTAAAGCTAATCTAAACTTCGTAGCGATTTGAAACATTGCAATTATATGTAATTCGGATGACAATATAATAATTTGGCTCCATCGAGCTGATATGACCCTGGAATCAAGAGTTGAATAGAGAAATTGTAAACTGGGACCCTCTATATTTTTTGAAATAAGAACGCTTGTCTTATGTTGTAATCTTAACCATCTAGATTCCAACCATAGTTCGTTTGACAGTTCTTGGGAAGAGGAGAGGAACATCACTGTCACTTGTGTACGAGCAATTATTTAAATCATCAACAGCCTACATATGTCCCCACTGGAGGGGCTCAGGCCTACTCTCCTACAGAGAGTGTATGGGCCATAGTCCACCACGAGGGCCCAGTGCGGATCGGTGGACTTCACATGCCTGTTCAAGACATGCAGGTTTCCTCACGATGTTTTCCCTCAGCGTTAAGCAATCGGATAATGTACTTGAATTGAAAAACAACTCATAGGTACACGGCTGGATTCGAACCTGGTACCCTCAGATTGAGAGTCCGCGCCTTATCCACTGCGCCACCGACGCTTATGTTATTCGGTAATTATTTAAATATCAACCCAGAAATAAACTTTTCCCATTCGGTTTTTTCGATCATCAATGCTGGAATTTACAAATAAACAATGTTATTTTGAAAATAATCAAGCATAGCAGCAGCATTAAGTTTATTTCTGATTACAAGTTAAATGGCTTGTGATGAGCCAGACGAAATACATTTTACCAGCCAGCGACTCCCGGCTCAGCTACACATGACCTAACTAGTTAATATTTACGATCTTTGGGATCAGAGCTTAAACTCATGTGGGACCGCTACGTCGAGTGGTACACACAAAACCGGATAATCCAATTTTAATTGGTGTAAAAGCAATTTTATACAAAGCTCCTTAAAGTATTACAATAAACGGATGAATGCTTTACCGGACAACATTGCTTAACTACAAATCAAACAAACATACAAATCTATCACAGCATTAGCATCACCTTTACCTAGAACGTCTGCTGCAGGAAATATGATTAATTTACTCATCGAGATAGCAAGCGACGACAGCCGAGGATTTTGTTCGCTTAGTGGCCAAAGAACAAATAATACTAGAGACGAAAAAAACTCCCTGACTACTCTATGCCCAACTGTGGTACGTGGTACTATGTGCGCGCCAGTTCGAAAGAATGTTTCTTAAATAATACAGTAAGTTTTAAATAATAGGGCCAACCTTGCAATGAGAGAAAATAAGCTGGTAACTTTTATAATCCTTTACTTTGGCGTTTTTAAAATTGTGTGTGCAATGGCAGTGCTTTTATGCTCAATCGATTAAATTTGTAGATAATTTACAATTTTAGGACAGATAAGATATGTGTGACATTTACATTGAATATATTTCGTAGACACGACGTTTATGTGACTTTTGAGAACTTTTATGATACCAAAATGAAGGTGACTGGACAAAAAAAAACATTCTGTGCAAATGTAGACAGTATAGATATGCGTGGTTTAAATGTATGTTTCTCGTGTCAATTTACTTACTAAAGTAAGACACTTCGACTCATATAAAATTAGCGGCTTGCCCGATATCCTCTTTTCTTGTTGGTGCCGTCTTTGAATTAGGGTATTGCTAACGCTTGCTTGAATCCAGCAGCTTTATTTACTTCACGCAATCCCGGAACATAATTATCCGCGAAAAAACGTGTAAAAACACCATTTAGCGGTCAGCGGTTGATGACAGTAAGATGACGATAGTTAAGCTTTTATATGTTTTTTCCTTTTTTCCTATTTGTCAACAGATTCTCAAAAACACCCACCTATAATAACGTTTGGAAAGCCTGACGTGGTGGTAGGCGGTATGCTTCGAGCCAACTGCACCAGTGCACCGGCTGCACCTGCTCCGAAGTTGATCTGGTACATCGATAATGAAAAGGTACGTCACAAGTCATTCTAAGTTTAAAATCTATATCCCAATGTAGTTCTCGATATATTTATATTATTTATTACGTGTGTATGTTGATTGTTTCAAAGATCGACCGACCTACGCATTTATAGCACAGCGATAGTTTATGGACCGGAGAAGAGAAATAACTACCTTTTAATCTTAATGTTCCCGTGGGATTTAGCCATTGCCATACAACGGGACAAGGATGTCAGTTCAATAGGAGCCTTTGCACCGGGAAAAAAAAAGGGGGGGGGGGGTCTAATTGACTGACTTTTGTCACCTATTTTTATTGGCCTGTTTATTTATTTGTTATCTTATTAAATTATAATTCACTTTTTATTATTAAATTAGAAAACTTTCCTGATTTCGTAATCCCACATAACCTAGAAAAAAATGTGGAAGATCGACAAACCACTTTTGACGGGTACTTACATATCTTACAAATCGGTAGAAATTGATGGACTTGAAGACACTATTAGTGGGAGTTCATAACTTGCCACTTACGAGTGCCTAGGTACCTTAAGCGACAAGTCGCTCGAAGTTTGATCATCCAAAGTACACTCGAGTACAAACATATGTATCCACTTTTGAACCACCAACCATTCACCTTTGATTGACATTTCCATCAACACTCCACAGGAACAAGCAAGAGTGAACGTGACAGGTTCAAAAGTGGATACATATTTTTGTACTCGAGTGGACAATGTATGTAACAGTATCCCGTCAGGCAGGGTGAAGGTGATCCCTGTCCGTGGTAAAATTTCTGAAGTCCACGCAGTTGAAAGTCGCAGACAAATGTAGTGGTTGTGTTAACTGTCTCAGGTCCCTGAAGAATCGGTCCGCTACTTCTCGTACCGGGTCTCCAGTTCGACCCGAACTAAAGGGGGCGGAGGATACCGTCACAGGAAGCATCAACATCGGTACATCGCTCCGGAGTTCAACTACACGGCCAAGTACTGGGCACTAGTCAGCGAGACTACCACGACCTTACCTCCGACGAATAACAGCAAACATCACAAGTGCACTTTGAAGGACGCCCAAACCGAGGAGATGGCAAAGGTTCGATTCCAAATAAACATTTTGGTATTCTTCCCACTGCACTCCCTCTCTTATAGCAATAGACGCACATCCTCTCCAAAATACAGTTCATTCACTAATCAATCATCAACATTCTATATATGTCCCCACTGCTCTCCTGCAGAGAGTGTATGGCCATAGTCCACCACGCGAGCCTAGTGCGGATTGGTAGACTTCACACACACCTTTGAGTTTCTTCTTAGGAGTGTGAAGGTTTCTTCACGATTTTACAATTGTACTCAAATTACAAATAACAAATTGGAACTCATGGGTATGAGCCAGAATCGAACCCATGCCTCGATTGTTCAAGGACTAACGCCCTACCCAACTGAGCTACCATGGCTTTTGTTGCTTTTATAAAATTTTTGTTAATTAGCTTACTCCGCGAATAATTTAAATATAATTAAAAAGTCTTGTTATAGGCTTCATTGATTCTTCGTGTGGTCAAAATGAACATTCCGTACAAATTTCACTCATTTCATTACTTTTTATAATACCAGTTTAACTACGGAACCCTACGTTGCGCGTGGCCCGACACGCAATTGGCTCCTTTTATTGTCTTGTCTCACTTGAATTTGTATAGAAGCTTATTGATTTTTCTTAAAAAGAGGTTTCCAGAGAGCAGGCTAGTTGTCAACACATAAATATTCTCTGTTTCGAGATGACATATGAACAAATAGTTAGACTCATCAATTTAGTGTACAACTATTACTTTCCTTAATATACTTGTAGCCCCCAATAAATTATTTAAGTCAATGTTTGAATGATACAAAAACGCACCAATAGGCTAGATGACACCTAATCAGATAAAAAAAAACTGGACTTTTACATATTATAAAGCCCGCAAAAATTCCAAACAGCCAACTTGCTCGTATAAATTTTTTTATTTTACGTTTTGTTTTGTAATTACATTGTGAATATTTTTTAGTAAGGGAATGGTCACATAAAAACATTATTTTACGAGATAACTCAAATATTGTTAAAAGTTTCATACATTATCTATACTTCAATACTCAACCGTGACGTCACTCCTAGGTACCGATTTGTATGGAGCGTTTTTGCACCACGTGACTAAAATCACTTTTTGACGGGTTATATTAGGAAAACTATCAGTCGTATCGAAAAATCTTTGACAAGGCCATTTATCTCTTCACACGGTCTCTCGGATGAGGGAATAATTTTTTTTTGTCATCATCCCTATTAACTCACTCGTGGTCCGTGACGTGACAGCTAGATAGTGGAGCGTTAAAATGTATGAAACCTTTTATCGATATTTGATCTGTTATATCCCCACACTCTGAATTAGGAAGGACGTCCAAAATGAAATAAAAATCAACACCCCTTAATTTTTCTAGGCCGTAGTGTCCAAAAACAAATCATGAGTGTTGTGATGTCGTTTTTGAAAATTTTGTAACGTATTATTGACAAAAACTTGGATAGCTTTTGTTGTACTTGTAGATCCAAGAGAAGCCCCGACCACCTCCTGTGACACCAATCTCCTTGTGGGTTTCGATAGCGGAACTCCGCACCCCAGCACATGGGAGGCTCCAGCTCACATGCACTGCCACCATCCCGGATGAAGTGGGTCCAGGAGAGAAGTATGCTGATGTTAAGAAACAGACTGTTACTGGTAAGTTCACATACATACATAATGAAAAATATAATCAGATCTTGTGAAAATATATTAAGTAGTTTTAAAACATCATCAAATCAGATAAAACTCCGAATCAATGTGACAGCTTCGAAAGAGAGATAAAGAACTCAAGTGTTCAAACTTTTGATTTAATTAAAATAGCGTTGAGGTATTCGCGGGAAATTAAGAGGGATAGGACAAAGGGATCTTTTATCGCGAAACCATTAGTACGTTAGCACAAATGCGGGCCACCGGAACCGCAGCAAACTTTGAAATTAAAATGTAGGTGGGTTTTCGTACTAATTGCTAATGTTTTCTCTCACAGTTGCTGTGAATGAGCTGAGTGTGAAAAAACCTCATTCGGAGACGAGCAACGCAAATGCAACTTCTGCCCGTCTACAAAATTGCCACCCTCTCTGGCTTCTCGGCTACGGTTTTCTACTGCGGGAGCTCTCGGTTCAATTTAATTGAATCTTGAAGTTCCGCACCCTCGCTGGCGTCCCTGAACATGATTTATGTGCCACGACGATCTACCACCTTATGCCATATTGAAATTTTCTTAATTATTTTTATTTGTACACTTGATTTTCGAATATTTCAGACTTTCGTACTAAAATGCATAATGAAGTATACTCTCTACTCTCTATGAAGTCCACTATCCTTTTACTTTATCTATCAACACTTTTTTGTATATTTTGAAACTCAATTTTTATTGTTAACGTCTCACTTTCAAGGTAAAGGTTGTCTTTTCTCTATCTTTACATTTCATTTAATACAGATTTTTCACTTGTATCAAATAATAAGTACAACAAATATTTACCAGAACTAAAATGTATGTATATCTGCTTAATAAAGTTATACTGTGTTCATAATTTAATGTTAATATGTAATTAGAGTTTAATTAACTGTTAACCTATAAAGTTTGTTTACGATAAGAGGGTGTTAAATATGGCATCAACTTTATACTAATTATAACTTTTCCCGCTTCTTCCCGAGCTTTTATAAGTCAATTACATGACTCTCATGATCTATCTCCTATAACAGGGTTTCTTGATTAATTATTTACTTCAGCGCCAGAACGGATATACTATAAATGTAATAATAACTAGAGGAACCAAATCAATAGAAAAAAGTATATTAAGGTCGTGAGAAGTCTCGTAGTTCAGAATTGGGTTAGCATTGGATAAACTTTGTTTGTTTGTCAGCCCATCTCTTCTTACAGTATATGTTTTGTGACATATTAGTTTCTAGTACCTGAGCCACAGCTACGCTCGGTTTTTTTGACAAAAGTATAATTTTCATTTTAATTTAGCTTAAAAACAACAACTACTAAATTGAATAAATAATTTATATATAAAAGTAACACAACTCTGTATTTGACCGGGATTCGAACTCGGCCACCTGTGAATGTAAATCTATTGCCTTGTTTGCTTAACCACTATGCTTATGCCCGAGCGTGTGAAATTAGTGATCATATTATGAATCCGAAAGAAAACCGCATGAAAACTCGAAAACACGCGTTTTCTCAAACTAAACTATATCGATTTTTCGTACCCGAAATATCACCTCCCACATACCAAGCTTGAGCAATGAATATATAGATTTGACCGGTTAAATCTATTATTATATGTATAAATATATATCGATAAGATATATGACATTACAAGGTCAGCGTCATATGTATAGCTTAAGCATATGCAAATAGACGACGATACCAATGAACATAAAGTCCGATCGCTTAGATGGTTGTAGCCTTTGTTATATGCTGCCCTTAGCACACACCGCCTCTATCAAACGATATCGGCACGAGCTCAAAGCAAGCCGGATGCCGTGTACAACCGCTGGGGAATTAGGCATTATAAATAGAGGCAACGCTGATTGGTTGTGGTTGTTGACACCTCGGTTGCTATCATCTTTTATTATTATTTCATTAATTTATGTATTAAGTTGCCGGAAGTTTCAGTAGTTATTTCAGTCGTTTCCGTATTTCCAAGTGGACAAAAGTTTCTGGCTACTCATTATAAAAGAAAATATTTGTTTTATAAAACTTTTTTCTTTTTAGGTGGTTTTGTTACAATTATCAATTGATATGATCTATTTTACCCACTACCAATGACTAGACTGAACGCGAAAATCTATATACATCGTGACTGCACTTACTACTGTACAAATGACTCGTTTCTCTAATATGACTATTCATTTACTGTCACTGGCAGCATTACTGACTATAAAACAAAATATAAAAGTTATTCAACAGGCCTTAGTAATCTATTTCGTAAATCATACACGAGGTTATTTTGTCTCCGTTACCTCACCGTTCATGTATCTTCGCCCTAGCCATATTTCTTCAGCGTCGTGTTCCGGTGGCACGTCAAAAACGTCAATTTCCTGAATAAATTTGGGGGGAAATCGAGTCCAAATTAAATTAGCTGCCAATCTTCGCGACGCGCCAGTTTTCACGAAATTATTAATGATGATTATCTCTTAATGTGAGTGACAGGCTGGAACATTGATGAAATATGGCAACTATGTTGATAAACGTTGTTTGTTGTTTAATGTTTGGATAGTTTTAGTCATCTTTGAACTGTTAATATGTTTTTATATAGCCACTACTTCTCACGACACCTTACATATTTTTTAGTGTGTTGGAAACGTAATACTACTTACATAGAAAATCTGTTTTCAGAGCTTTGGTGCAGTTTTAATGTGACTGTTGAAAATAAACATTTGAGAAACTATTATATCTTCAACTAAGGACCCTTTTTAATGTATAAACTAGACAAAACTGTTGTGTAATGGAATCTATGTTTACGACACTTTGAGCTTACACTGAACCTTTATATGACTTCAAATTTACCTACTTACGAGTGCTAAGATTATATTATTATTAAAAAAATAAAAACAACACAATAGTTACGTGTGTACTATTTCTGCTATCTACCGCTTTAAATGTTGTCTTATGATAGATAGTGACATAGTATCCAAAAATACATATTGTATCTAAAGAGTGACAGTTTTCAGACAATTTATCTAGTTAATCTAACGTGTAAATTGTAAAACTTCATAGATTTACTCTGCCAAAAATTGTAGGAATATTGTATTAAATAAAGGAAACCTTTTGACTTGTATAGATAAACATTCTAAAATTGTATACTTATTCGAAAAAATGTATTTGCTTTGCGAATAATGCGATGAAGGGAACGAAAGCACCACAGAATGTGTCATTTAGTGAAAACGACAATTACTTATATTGTTTCGGTCTGATTCTCGATGGCTTCAAATAAAAAGACGCTTAGAAACACTTCTCTGTGTCATAAATTATAGTTTTAGCCTTTTTTGTAATTTCTTTAAACACAAAATCTTATCGTTCATTAGACCATTTTAAAAGAAAATGTATTTTGAGAATTCCATTATTGTCTGTATTGTAATTATAATTATAATATTCTGCAGTATATTTTCGATAATATTAGAGTTACGCGAGAGCAGAGTTATGAAAGAAAAATTTAATATAATTGCCAAGAAGGGGTTGACTTTAAAAAAGATCAAGAATAACTAAATGTCAATTCCTTCTATTGGCGTTGAAGTCTTCCTGCAGCTCTTTACACTGACTATTGTAGAAAGTTTATTTGTTAGGCTAAAAGATGTGATAAGTTAAGAACAAAATGTGTATATTTAAAGCGAAAATATATTTTAAATATAGATTAATGTGCTACTGTATAGATGGAAATATATTAATGTATGATAGAATTAGAAATTGATGAATTTATTGAAAAACAAGTTTAAAGAATCTCGATGCTGGCAATCGCAAATTTCAAAAGTATGTTTTAATTTTGTTAACTTTACATTTGATTTATACAATACATGGTGTAGAACTCAAATTATTTGAGTGTCGGTCCGGTGGTCTAGCCTAACCTAAACTTATCTAGTCTTAGTTCATCAATCGTAGTGTGAACTTTTTAAACAGAAATAACTGACCGGAATTCATGACATTTTGATTAAATATTGTGTGTTCTTTTTTAAAAATCGAATGATATAATCGAATGTCACTGTAATTAGTGCGTTACTATTATTTATATAATTTGTATAATTAAATAAGTATATTCTCATTGTGAAACTTTCTGTACTGTATTGTTTAGAACTTTGTCTGACTAGTAAGTTCTTCAACAAGTTTGAACGTCAAGAACTGAATCGACATTCTTGTCTGTCTCGGAATCTGTCTGAGAGTGCGATGAACCTTGAGAGTGTCATTAAGAAGCACATGTGTGTGAAAACTTGCAAGTAATTCTTCTATTTTCACTTACACAATTTCAAGTTTCACCCTTACATCATTGACAAATATTGCTGTACCACTTAATTGCTCATTTCTTATGAATGTTTCCATTTAAAGTTTAAATCAGGTATTTTGTGTGCGCAATGTGAAAGTTCTTGTTTATGAAATGCGATTGTTGGTCTCATATTTTTAGTCAAGATAAATCGGCAAATCAACGTGGTGAATCAACGTCAATGATGAAATAAAATGCTTAACGAAGCAGCTGGAATTGTTTTATTTCTTCTGTAGTGAGTATGTTGGTTACCTCTTGTCTACCGCCTCCGTGGCTTAGTAGCTACACGCTTTTACTTTCAATCCTGAACTTGAGACCCAGAACGGGTTCGATACCCAGTATCGGTACTCAATTTGGTTGGTGGTAAGGATTTTCTATGTCCGTTTAGCTAGCTAACACCATGCTACTCGTACATCAACAGTGTTAATAGCACTGTTGGGTTCTGGTATGAAAGGTAGTAGATACAAAATAATATAAAACTACTAAAAGTTAAGAAAAGAGCAAATGGTGAAAACCTTCGACTGCAAGTTAATCGTGGTCTAAACAGAACAGTGGTAGAACACTCCTCAAAATCAGAGTACCAATGGATATTCTTCAGATTTTAAAAGCTTTTCCATGCAAGGCTATTAGGTTTAAATGTAATATTACTGTAGCGACTAAAAATTATGCAAAACACCTCTCTGGAACGTTGTTATTGTGGTCGATTGTCGTCCACTTAGCTCCTTCATCGTGTCGGAGGCATCGATCGAAACGATGAATAATTCAACCTCTCCCAGACTTGTTATCACTCGTAATTCTATGTGGGCGCCAACAAATATAATATTCCCCTCATTCGTATGTCGATAAATTTTGTTAAAGGAAAAAAAAGGAAAATAAATCTACTTTTCTGCTCTTTGCTAACATTTTCTCGTTTTATTTCTCTGCGTAATGTGTGATTTGTAAGCAACATTTTTTTTTCTGTACTTTTTGATACTGAATTAAGTCTAATGTTCTAACGAAATACGTTCACCTAAATATACGACTCACACAAGAAAAAAGTAAATATTTTAATTGAATGTTAGCTTTTTAGCCCAATCGCTTCTAATATTTATTTAATAAACGTTGGGCTATATTATTTTTCCAAAATTCTACTTAATATTTGTAATAACAGAAATGCTGTATATATTTGTATAAGAACTGTTGAATTTGGTTTCGCTTACGCTTTGATTTTTGGGAATTTGACGCCTCGCTTCGACACTATGCGTTAGAGATCCCAATGTACACTCTGCTCCGTATATAATACAGTTCTAAGTTTTAATTTTTACTATAAGTTAACACATTGATCAATATGGTCTCAAGAAGTAATTCCTAAACAACGAAAGATAATTTAAATACCAAATTCGGTTCAGGTCCGCATAACTGAACTCTCTCAGGACAAGTCAAATATAATAAAGAGCAAGATATGAATCCGTGAGATGTCTCCGAGTTCCAAGACTGTAATGAGGGCAGACAGGTGGAGAGCAGTAACGGAGCGAACGACCCTTCAGACGAAATGTTGCGAGCGATGTCTGAAAATGATGTATTTAGTGTTTCTTTACGAGAAGTTATAAACAATGACACATTTGTTTTCTTTAAAAGTTAACATGAAATCACAATCGAAAACTAAGTAACTATCCTGTCAAGTGAGTGTCGGACTAGCAACTCGAGGGTTCCGTACTTAGGAATGCAATGCACTTTGGTCTTGAATATCTTAAGACGCGGACACGAGATTTTATAATACTTTTGAGACAAATTTTTGTAAAAGTTTAAATAAGTTTACAGTCATCTCTTCTTCCGAGGTTGACCCTGTTTTTTTTTCTTCTTCATTAATTGGAATAAATCCAACAAGTACAGCTTGCTCTGCGTGTGATTACGATGTCTAATGAGATAATACTGTTCATAACGTGATGAATATTTTTTATCCAATTAAAATTTAACTCTATGATTCGATTGTACTACTAATGGCATTTGCCGCGGAAATCCAACCACTGAACTTTTAGCCCGTAATCTTGCTTCGTTTTATGTACTGTCTATAATCTCAACATGATCACTTTTATTGTTACTGATGTTGAGACAATATTACAAATATTATATCAATTTGAGTTAATATTACATGAAATTTAATGCGATCTAATTAATGCTCTTTTTTTGCAGTTTTAATGCTGCCCCAACAAACCGTCTAAATTTTCAGCGCCGCTAATGACATTTTGAGAGTCGACGTGTAACATTTCGTGACGTCGTAACGAAATCATCTTGAGGTTATTTGACAGTCACTATCGATTAAATCACAAACAAATACCAAGCAAGAAGAAAAGATCTTTCCACCTTTCCATCGTTGCTCTCTAACGACAGAATCGGCCTTAATATAGGTACATACAACAAAACATCTACACGCCCACCGTAGCGAGCGACGTCAATGGAAAATCAATGTTGACGACAACCGCTCAAGGGAGATTGTCGAACGAGCGCCGTCGTTAATCATTACGAGCTCCAGATATGGAGAACGATTTGTTTACATGCAGTTAGCGGGACCTTAAATGCGAGCATCTTATTATACACCTGGCCTTTCTTTTGAAACTTGAGTTTTTCTTATCTCATCTCACTTACTGTAACAAATCACACTTAAAATGAAAAGTGAGTTTTGCTTGTTACATCGTATCGTCTAAGCGTCGGTGGCGCAGTTGATAAGGCGCGGACTTGCAATCTGAGGGTTCTGCGTTCGAATCCAGCCGTGTACCTATGAGTTGTTTTTCTATTCAAGTACATTATCCGATTGCTTAACGGTGAAGGAAAACATCGTGAGGAAACCTGCACACTCCTGAGAAGAAATTCAAAGTGTGTGTGAAGTCTATCAATTCGCACTGGGCCCGCGTGGTGGACTATGGCCCATACACTCTCTGTAGGAGAGTAGGCTTGATCCCCTGCAGAGGGGACGTATATAGTTTGCACCCAGAATCGTTATGGAATTTGTCACGAATGTAGTCTATATAATGTATTAGAAGAAATACATAATCTACTTTTAATGATGATCCAATTAGAGGTCATTTGAAGTCTACGCAGACGAAGTTATAAACAAAATCACTAGCGTGTATATGTACAATGTATTAAAAATATATGTTTGTTGTATAGCTCGGCTTTACAATTACCACTCATCTTCTAGTTAGTTCCATAAAGAGACTATATACTATAATATAAACACGGCCAATATACTGAAAATGTCTCTCCGCGCAGAACTTCACTTGGCCTCACTGGTATTTAGTGTGGTTAAAACAGAAAAGCCAGAGTACTTGTTTCAAAAACTGCAATGGACTACACGAAGCCGTGCATGTCGTACAATATTGATGTGCCCAAAATACCACTCCGCATCCTTCCGCGGCAGTTTTAGATACGCAGCGACCAAATGTTGGAACAACCTGCCGCCACCGTTACGGGAACTAAGCTCAATAAAAACATTTAAAACAAAAATAAAAAAATATTTAATTGATTATCAGAAGCAGTTCCCTCCCGGTCACCGTGTTGTTCCAACATACCAGTACCTGCAAGGTCTCTAACTGCCGCCACGTCACCTACACTGCACACTTGCTCAATACTTTCAACTGCTACTACAAACACACGTATCTATATGTTAACACGTCCATATACACTCACACATACACTTCTTTTACACATATATTTAATGCTATACATATTAGAGGGCTTATCTGAAAACCAGCGCTATGGCTACTGCCATAGCAGATGCTGAGATGAGTCCTTTTTGACGACACATTACAACACAATGCATATGTACATCAATAATGTACTATTTTTAATTGTACGTAATGTATGTATTAATTGTAATTTGTATTGTGTTGTGTGTGTTTAAGTCAAATAAATATTTTTCTGTTTCTGTTTCTGTTTCTATATTGAAGTAATTTTACGAACAGCGTTATCGTATAACTTTCACTCATACAGAGATCACTTTCCGTGGCGACTTAATATTTTATTCAGTTTCGACAAGCTATGGACTTTTTCAGCTCTGAAACTGATGATGAATTATAGGTATTTTTTCTCTATGGATAGTAAGAGCCCATCAGTGATATTTACCGTCGGAGAAAATTCAATACTATTAGTCCAACTGACACAACAGTCCTTAAAATCAACCGACTTCAAAAAAGGAGGTATCAATTCTACCGTTGGTTTGTGGTTGATCTCATTCGGTTTTAAGAAAATATTTCACCCTCAAAGAGGAAAATTTGTGGTGGAAGGCCATTTTACTTGCCAATTAGTTAACCGATTTTGCTTTTTTTTTGCTTTGATCATGTTTATAAATAGGCTAAATCTCAAGGTTTGTGTCTCCCATTTAAATTTTTTAGATAAATAAAGAAAATATTTAGCTTCTAAGGATGGAAGTTAAGAAAGGAGTACCGTCACTGTCGGGGGCAATGGAAGTCAGCACCTTCGTTTTATTGAACACGGTAATTATTTCGATAGTTTTTGGTCTTAGTTGATTAGCTATATATATACTCGTAATAGGCTGAGGCCTAATAAAGTCTAAAGCTACGAAAAATTTCTCATAATATACGGTAAACTAGCATTACTGTTTATTGATATTGAATCACAAAACTCAAAGCTCAACTAAGCGTGTTTAGTACACAGCTAAAGTATAAATAAAGTGAAACAATAACCAATGGATTTTATTATTTTCCAGCGGGCGTTTGTAATTAACGAAATGGAATTAATTACGCTCAGCACTCGTTCGTTTTATTAACATAATTGCTACAATAACAAGCTCTGCAAACAAAATCTTTCGCAAAGGGAACGCGGCCGCAACGACAGTCGATTTTATTGTTTTTTATCTCTATAAAAATCTATCGAACTTGAGATAGGGCTCCGTAATGAAAATACAGTGCTCTATTTATAACGTTGGTTGCAAAATTAGTACTGTAGGGTAATGTCCCCAGCCCAGGGGATCAGCTCCGAATGATGCGCAGTCGAAGATTTTAATCACTCGGGTGGCTCCTAAGAAACTCCGGGAGACACTCCTTACACTTGACTATTTCTCGCAGAGCTATCTATATATACTCACCTGGTTGACGATGGTCACAACCAACCATGGGCGTCTTTGTGAGTGCCAGTGACGTAGATAGTTCACCGAAAGGGGCCCCTTTCTTCTGTCTTGAGGCACTGATCACACACGCGCCGGGCACACGAAACCAAGTGGGTTCTCCTCTTTGTAAAGGGTTAACAAACAAAAATGACAGGTAGATAGGGAAAAACGTTTTTGTTAATGATGAACATCGGCACGTCAGTGCTAGCTGTCGCAGCATTTAAGCTGAGAGTCTACCCTTTCTTAGCTAATTATTGTTTGCCGGGTTTTAAAATTGTATCTGTTTGTGATGTTTATATATATTTGTTGGGTGACAATTAACGATTTACTTGCTTACTATATTAATTTCCTTACAATAATATTTCTTATTGTAATTTTATTCCTTACAAGATTACTTCAAAAAGCCAGCTATCCCATTTTAAAAGATTATGGTAAAATTATGAAATATTGTCAGCGAAACCGTTTTAAAGAAAGAAAGCCCTACGTACAAGTATGAGACTCCGCAGGTAGCAAAGTTATCCTCATTAAATCTGCTACCCACGAAATGCAGTAAAGCAGGTATTAAATTAAATTGAAACTACGCTACGGTTCACCAGAGCACGTCCGAGCATAACATCGTGATCATCGTTTTATTTTCATTTGACGTAATAAAATATGTATAAAATGAGGAACCACTAACATATTTTGATTTAGCATTCGCGAACGTCCGCTCGATCCCAGGGGAATCCCGCTGAGCTGGAGCGGGTAGAGATGAGAACAGCTAGCGTATCGAATGATTTAAGGAGACTTTGTTGCCAATTCTGATTTGCGATATATCTAAGTAAAATGCAACTTGAGAAAATAATTTTAAACTAAAGTTACTTTTCCGAACCAAATGGATATGACGTGCATTTCAACTAATTTCGATGCTTTATTTTGGGGAAGGTGTCGATTTTGCCAGCCTATATACTCGTATGTCCAAAGATAAACATATACCTTCTCCATGATATTCCGTTGACCGGCCCCGAGCCAGCCCGCCACCAACTCAAGATACCTTTACCAAGTCTTTGGTACATATAATGGAGAATCAGTGACGGAAACATTTTCCGCTACGGGTTCATTACTCAAGAAGTCTTACATGCGTTATGAATTATTTCTTCAACGTTTTCTATGTTTGTTAATCATTTGCAAGGCCTATTACATAAAATAATTAAATAAAAATAGTGTACATTGAAAGAATTAAACAACAGCCTTGGATTGGTTTCAATGGTGTAGGGTAAGTGTTATAGCATACACACACTGTCTCGTGTGGATATGGGTTGATTTATGATAAACGTCAAAGTGTCAATTATTTTTTATTAATATTCATTTATTTCAGGTAACAATGACTCATAAGTATACAATACAATAAAATACATTAAAATAAACTACTACACACTACAATAATATTATACACACTCATTTACGATGGCACGCTGTTGCCGCTCTGGTGGTGTTGGTCGCTATCTTCCCTCTGAAGCGACGGTACACCACGCCCGTCGGCCAATGACTGAAGGATGTCGAGTAGTGCGTAGGCATTGCCGAGCTAGTCATGTGCTAGACAACGTCGTATGGACAAACTTCTACAGATGGTATCGTAGTATGTAAACCTAGTTGTAGTTGGTATCTTTCCTACGTCATCATATGCAAATGACTGACATGGATGGATTATTCAATGACTCATTCAACTTCACCTCTATTCAAACTCTTCTCTGCTATACGACTCGTGTCCCGAGTGTAACCTTGTGCCAGCGGCTTTTGAACGGCTTCGATTTTATAATAACCGTGGAACTGGCAATCCCCGACTGCAAGTGGTGCTCCATCGTTGTTCCCGTAACGAATCCTACGCGGGAATGGTCGTGTAATGGTGAATTGTCGAAATAAATTTGAAATGTCATCCTAAAGTGCTTTGAAAGGCCCGTTATTCATTTCAACGGCTATCTTGATAGAGCTGAAATTTTATTTGTGGTGGTATTTGAATCGCTATAGAAAAATATCATTTTGGTTGGCTGTATAAATCTCGTTTAAAAGGCTTTGGGTTTCACTTGTTTAAAAAGGTCAGGGTTTTATCATCTAAGTGAAGTTAAAGTTGACTATGAAATACCAAAAATTGATACAAAAAGCTGCATAGTTGTCTGTTACAATTGTTAAGCACGTAAATTATCATCATTGTTTTAATACGGATTGAGCGAAAATGTCCGCGTTGAAAATATCATTTATTTCGATATAGAAATTGGATTAGAATTTCAAAAGTCTTTACTGCGGATTCAGCGCAATTTTTTGTTATATATCATAAAATATTTACTAAATTGTTATTTAAAGTAAGGCAACCTAACTGTAACAGCTGCAAACGCTGAACGTGTATTATTATTATACATACTCGTAAATCCCCACATAGTAATATTTGGCGACAATGTTAGGATATGTATCTTCTATTCAAAACAGTAGAAGCTCTGTGTCCGTACACATAATAAATTTATCTACAACATCAGTTTGGTCGGTAAAAAGAGTTTAAGTTTTTTCTTCTGATAGATAAAAATAAATTTTATTATTTTTTTCTGTCTATGTACAATGTACATTGTACAAGCTAATTAACAAAACCCCTGAACCGATTTACTGATGGGTTTCACAAGTAGATTTCATTTAAACTGATCTATTGAAATCGGTCGACATTATAAAGCTCTCGTTAGTTAGTGTTAAAGTGTCTATATCGTCAAGAATTGCAGTCACATTACTCCCTGGCGGTAAAACGGCTAACACAATTGGTAAAACTCCGATCAATTTAGATAGCAATGAAACACTGACTTGTTCGACACCGAAACTGCAACAAAGCAAAAGAGTTGGATTGTTGACTAATCGTTTGAGATGAATGCAAAATGGCGAACAAAAATACCGGCGAGTCTGTGGATAGAACACTGCTAGATACACCGATATGAAGCAACAATGAATGGAAAACGTCACAATTCTTTTCTTTGAGGAGTTTTAGTAAACCCTGTGGAAACGAAATCAATGTTTCGCTGAAGCGTCATATCAGAACACACGGGTGGATATTCACATGCCTAGGAATTGTTCATATTTCACTGAAAATTCGGAAACACTTGACAGAGTTGTTTTTTCAGAAGAACAACTATCATCAAGAAAACTATAGGTTATGTGAACTCAATCTATTTAATACAAGAAAGAAAATATTGATATTAACTCCTGGAAACGATTTGGTTTTCTTTTTTTTTTAAATACACGTATTGTCAATAATTAAGACGGTGCCACAAATTACCCAAATGAGTTTTTTAAGTTAACTTACTGCAAGCAATCTTCCTGCAAACAGAATCACGCTCAAACTTGGCATAAATTGTGCATCCCATTACAACTGCTTTGTGCTCAACTCGTAACTGCTTTGCAAAGGAACATCTTGGAAACTGAGATTTTGAGACTGTCGGATAATACCTAAAATTGACATACTCGTAGCCTCTAGCATGGAGAAGGACACAGGATACTTTTAATCCAGGTGAAATGTTACAGTGGCAGAATTTCTAAAATTTGCATACTCGTAACAGTCGTAGCCTCTAGCGGATAGGTTACTTATAACCCTAGTAAACTGTTACAGTGGGAAACTATTTAAAAATTTCATACTCGTAGCAGTCGTAGCATATAGCATGGAGAAGGGCATAGGTTACTTTTAGCCCTAGAAAAATGTTACAGCGGGAAACTATATAAAATTTCATACTCGTAACAGTCGTAGCCTATAGCGCATAGTTTACTTTTAACCCTAGTAATGTTACAATGTTACAGTAGTAAACTATTTAAAAATTTCATACTCGTAGCAGTCGTAGCATATAACGACTAGAAGGGCACAGGTTATTTCTAATCGTGGCCCAATGTACAGCGGAATAATATCTAAAGTCCACGCATACAAAAGTTTTCGCATATTTTCATATGTAACGTTTTTATCAAATAGCTTTATCAATCGTGGCAGTTCTGTTCTCTTGCATTATTTCCAATACATTTGCTCGAAAACATTCCTAACTTCGATCGAAGGGTGAGTCGGAGGCAAAGCCGTCGTCAATAAATCATACGAAGACGAGGCTCTGACACCCAACGAGTAGCAGTCTACTGCATAAGCAGAAATTGTTATGCAAAGGCACGAGGGCAAAACTACACTCTACCAACTTGTCCCAGATGTGACGTGCCGGTGAGGTTCTACTACTGGTACACGAATTTAGACTACTTGGAATTCTAACTGCCTACGCCGCTCCGGTGTGAGATTCTTCACAGTTGCTCAAAATCCAAGGGTCACTGGTTCGATTTATTGTGTGTAATTTTTGTTATTTCCGATTATCGGTTGTGTTGATGGTAGGATTTTTCTAGGTCATTGAGGTTACTTTGGGAACGGAACAGTGGGAGGCGGTGATCGTTCGTTCTGTTCGTAGTATTATATTAATTATGTGCAATTTTACCAAAATGAGTACCAAAACATACATATAGTTACATACATATATATTTTTTTCCAGGGCGGTTTCCGCACTCAGCCATGTAGTGGCCATTGTGCGTGGTGGTGTGGGGGAGGGGGGGAGTGGTGGTGGCTACTCCAGCCAGCCGATTTCCTCCCAGAAGTGCGCGAGACGCTTGATGTCTCTGCACGCCTCCTGGAGTGATCCTAGATTATTTAGGATCGTCGCACGTTGTGTGGCCACGCTGCTGCAGGTCGTGAGCACATGGGCGGGAGTTTCCTCAGCTGCCATGCACCCTCGACACAGGGGGCTGTCTGTAATATTCATGTTAAACATGTGCTTGTTGAGTGGACAGTGGCCTGTCAGCACCCCTACCAGTCTCCTTAGGGTTTTCCTATTTAGACTGAGAAGGGTGCGTGACAGGCGTTTTGAGAGAGACGGGGTGATCTCTTTCGTTTGGCGACAGTCTTTTAGTTCGGTCCAGCAAGTCGCGTGTTGTTTAGAAGTCCTTTCCTTAATCCAGGATGTTAGTTGGTTAAAGGGGATAGGGATTATTGGTTCGGGCCCAAATACTTCTGTCCCGGAGCCCCTCCTTGTTAGTTCGTCTGCAGCGTCATTTCCTAGTGAGCCACTGTGTCCCTTTATCCACTGCAGTGTGACCCGATTGTGTTCTGCAGCTGCTTCAAGGGCTACATGACACTCGAGGATGACGTTGGAGTTTATGTTGTTGTTCCTCAGTGCCTGTAGGACTGAGGCACTGTCCGAGATTATGCGAATGTTCTGGTCTCGCACGTCTCTGGACAGAATGGCATTTGCGGCTCTAGTTATTCCTACGCATTCAGCTTGAAATAGAAATACGGTGTTGTATTGTCCTTTTTTTTTCGAGGGGGAAATCTTCTGAAGATACCCGACTCCTTAGGAGAGAAGCCGGGTTATGTGAAATTTTTATCCACTAAAACCCCCTCGGTGGTCGTCCTCCGCGCGATTAGAAGAGCCCTGGGACCTCTTAAGAACACACCAGAACTCCTCTAGCGCTTCGCAATCAGCCCTTCCCTTGACCAGTGAGCCACGACGTCTCCGCAGCTCCGGGCTGCAGCGGGACGGGTCCACGCCGTACTACCGCTGCCTTCTAGTAGTCGCCGGTTTGCACCAAAAGGACGACCAGAGCTCCTACTCTGGCCGCCCGCGACCCCAGGCACCCCTAATCTGGGGCATCGTTGTGACGCGGGGGAGCGTTTGCGCCTCCCCGACGTCGCCGTCTACGAGTGGGATCGGAACGTTCGCGGTCACGTTCTGCTTCCTCCTTCTGGAGCATGACGGCCTCGCAGAATGCGACCGCGGCATCCCACGCCACCCGGCTCCCCAACATCGCCGCAATAAGGGCCGGTGGGGATAGATCCATTCCGGTAATTTGAATCAGGACTTGCCGCTCGGTGTTCCATGCTGGGCATTGCTCGAGCGTGTGCTGGGCAGAGTCCTGATTGTCACCGCAGTGATGACATTTCGCTGTCTCTTCTCTTCCTATTCTACTAAGATACTCACCAAAACAACCATGTCCAGTGAGCATCTGAGTCAGTCGGTAGGTTACGCGTCCATCCCATTCCAGCCAGGCCTGAAAGCTTGGCAGGATTGCCATCACTGCGCGCTGTTGCGCACTTCGCGGCTCGTGCAGCCGCTCACGCCAGCGATTTAAAGCGCGTTGGTGGGCTCTCCGCCGGAGATCCACGACCGACCTTTATGGCACGACTCCCTCCCTCTGGCGGAGGTCGCGAATCCGGGCATATACCCTCGCGTCCATATCCGCTAAAATGTCTAAGGGAGGGAACCTGGCCAGGACAGTTGCCGCGTCGAATGAAATTGTTCGGTAACCTCTAGCGATCCTAATTGCAATGTGGCGCTGGTAGAGTCATTGATATGTTTATGTTTAGTTCTTGCGAGAATACTCCCGCTCCTGTTCCTGTGATGGTTTTGGATCCATCTGTGTATATGCGAACTTATTTGGTGCCAGAAGAGTCTTGTGAGTCTTGGTACATACATATATGTTACCGTATATAATGTACTTCTCATCAGAAAAAACGAAAAACCTTGCAAGTTTATGTTTTGTAAGGATTATCAGAAAAAGTATGAAAATTTTGAATTTAGAATATTAACATTAGGATTTGAAAACCTCATATTATTCACTATTAAACGACGTTTGACATATATTCCTAAATATACATATTTTTCTGATAATCCTTAAAAAACATAAACTTGTATTTGCAAGTTTAGATTTTAAACATATATTATATTTTATTCTTATGTTATAATAGCAGTCTTTTTAGGTACTAAATAATATGGAATTAAACTAGAATAAATCGTATGTCGTTACGATTTCCGTATCGAGTGAAATACGGTCGCAATATTCCAACCAGTGCATGCAATAATTTAAATGCTATTCGATTATCCAACGACATATTCAATCTCACCTGGAGCTTGAACCACACTTGCAGCAATTCCAAACTTTGCGATAAAATCAGAGTCCCAACTATAAATATCGAAATGCACGTTTACAATCATTAAAAAGGGTATTAAATCTAAGCAAGCACCTAAAAGCGCGCCGTTGGGGAGGTAAATTAAAAAAGAAATGTTTCGCTTTTCTCGCACCCTAAGTGAAAAGATAGCGCATTCATTGAGCTCGTTCCGAGTCGTTTACGACTTTACGACTTCTCGTGGTACCGCTCCGCACTGTCCTACATAAACAAGAACATGTAAATGTGGGACCTATTTAGACAACCCGTGGGGATAGAATACATTTTGTGGTCATCCCGGCGTGAAATTTGTAGATATCTAATAAAGCTATTCACGCAGTCTTTTGGCGTAAACAAAACAGCGATAATAACGCCGGCTTGCTAAGCGAACTTTCATAATTTATAATTCAAATATTATTTTGTGATGTGAATAACATTTGTTAGTTTTATGTTGTTTTTTATTTGGTTTTTAAATAGCCTTTTCTCTTTCTTATTCAACAAAATGTGATATAACTTGGCTTTAAAGCGAAGCGGTGTATCAAGTTGAAGCATGTATCAGATTTTAAGTGAGGTCTTCAGCAATGGACGTATTAATCATCATCAATCATTATTATATCATCAAATTTTGAGGATTAATTTTTGTGTGAAGTGAATACAAACATTATACAAGAAGAAGATAAGAATTCTAAATATAATTGTTTTGGATCTGCTCTTCTAAATGTATAATTTTTCTTAACTATCTCCTATGTACAGACATTGGTCAGTTACAATTAGATGATAACGACTATATAAAGCTCTTATCCGAAGGATCTGTTTATACATACAGATGGACATTAACGGACGAGAATTATAAACGGAACAGCACGTCGTAGATTGTCACAGCCCTATTCAAAATGAAGAGCATTTCCGAGCATTGTTCATGCGAACCGTGGACACGACACACCCGTTTACCCGAGTAGGGCTGTCATACTGCAGTAAAATGAAGCTGTAAAATGTCATTTACATTATAATATAACGAATAACACATCGTTACATAATATGTAAACTCTGTATGTAATATTAGATTTCTTTTAGGTTTAAAGAATTTATTTCTCTTAAGTTTTACATTTCTCTTAAACTAGAAAAATCACATTTGATATTAATGTAGGTGTGTAACAGATACGTCATTGTAGAGTTGTGCAAACTTACGAGTATGTATGACTATTTCTAATTTGATAAGAGGTTGATCTGTAATATTACATTGTTTTTAAATTTTATATTTATTTATTTTTATTATATTATTTTTATTTTAATAAATTTTGATTTAATTCAACAGTCTACAATTACAAATAGTAGTATGAAGATACAGCGTAAACAATAAAGAATTGAATTTGATGGTTTCCGAGCATTGTTAGTTACTGAGAACAGAAAATTCAAACAAAATAAAAACAAAATTAATAAACAGTTTAAGTATTGTTTCAACAAAAAGCTGAATTACAAAAGTAAACAAATAGGAGTCGATGTATGCTAGCGAGTCGGGAGCCGTACCACGAGAGGTCAATGTTCAGGAGCATTACATTAAGGCACCTACTGCAAGATTTGCTTTGCTGTTTTTTTCGGATTGTGTGAGAATTGTACCTGAAATTCGGATTTTTAGCGTTTGTTTTAGCGTCTGGTGATGACTATGTAATAAAAAAATAATTGAGCAAACTTTTGCCAGTGATAGAGTGGCTTTGGTTTGGTTTGCCATTGCTTTTTTAAATTTTTTATTTTACACAAATTTAAAACTTATTACATGATTAATCATTACATTTGTGACAAAGACGTTTCGAATGTTTACAAGCTCTACATACTTCGAACATAATCATGTAAACATAATTTAAAAAAATATGTGATGTACCTATCTCTCTCCCTTTTTCTTGATGTGACTCTAGTTTTAATGGGTTATGAAATTGTTTATTGTTACTCCCTAAAGAGACATTTCTCCCGGCACTCACACTGGAGCTTTCAAAAAATAAATAAACTGAAAGTAGACCTACATGCATGTACATAAACAAAAAATATATATTACACAAGAAGATAATGTATATAGAAAAAAGCATAACAATAAATAAAAACATGATTTTCATAATATATATATAAATTATAAATTGTTTTACAGAAACTTTAGACTTCCTGCAATAAAACATGTCACGACAGCTAAAAAAAGATGTAATGGATGAACTGGTCTCTTTACTGAACAACCTGGTGACAAAGGGCCCTTGAGAGGAGACGCATTCGAGATAGTAGACTGACTTAGACAAACTGAACGACCTTGTCACTCTAAGAGAAGATTTATATCAGTTTGGCTTCTAAGTGAGTTCAATTTTTATTTAGCGAGACAAAGTGGTTAATTTTATTTAAATTGGACAAGAATGACGTGAATGAACAGGGCTAAAAATAATAATGGAGTTATGTAGGCAACCCTGCTCCCGTCCCAGATGTGTCTGATTCATGCGATCTTACTAGTGGTTTACTTGTATGCAAAACAGGGGAACGCAACCATTATGCTCTTGAGAATGGTCTGCAGAATTCGACCATAACTTCTATTAGGATAATAGTAAAACAGAGTAACGATAGGGGATTGGACGGCAGTTCCCTCAATAGTTAAAATTGAAGTACTCGTATACATTTCCGTACCGTACATACCAAGCAATATTACACTATGGTCAGATAAAATGCTCATTACACACGAGTTTCATAGTGCATTTTTCAACACATTTACGAGGAAAAACAATAAAACATCAGGTTACTTACCTTTTGATATCAACATAATGTTTGAGCTTAAACATACTTTTTAACATGGAAAACGTGCACCACATGCATCATTCTGGGCTTGAATGTATTGTCTCGTTCAGAGAAATACGCCAAAACACACTTTCAGAAAATAAATGGGTTTGTTTGGGATTGTAGGAAACAATCGTAGGCAGCCAAGAACTTTTTTCTAGATTTTACGGGGATACGGCTATCATTTGCATTTTGTGCTTCATTTAGTATATTTGGCGGGGTTAACTCTATCAATTGTTCATATTCTGAATTTTAACTTGATATTTTAAAAATAATATATCACACAGCAACAAATACAATAAACACAAAATCAAAAAGTATATAATATATGTATACCAGTCAGAATGTGATAAATTATGGGAAATGACTCAGATCTGAGGGAGGCTCATGTCCAACACTGGACTTATGCAGCCGATTATGATGACACTATTTATTCTTTATTACTGAAAAAGTTTATTAAAAGCAGAAAACGTCAAGAAGATCATTATTCTATAGGACCCCAAAATACGAGTTACAAGATAAGACATAAATCGCATTTAAAATAAATTGTACAATACCTGTTATTTCAATCCGTAACTGAAACTCTGAAGTAGTCCATGAACATAGTAGCTCAATATGCCCCGCAGACATTTTACATTACGAATCTGTAGCACTAAAAGGCGTCGTCAAAAGACGTGGATGTCTCTTTTTAGGTCACTGAACTATCTCATAAATCAATAAAGAAACATGTGAACGCTATCAGCCTTTTGTAAGTCTTTTATGTGCCGTTTGTGCGATGCAGAATTCAATTTTGGCGCATTTTATGGAGTGAGTATGACGTATAAAAAATGGTTATTGGTTTTCGATCCTAATAAGTTTAGTGCTAATAAAATCCTAAACATGGATAGAAGATGAAAAGCAGAACACTTTGAAAGCGGTTAAAGACCTAAGTTGTTAGTTTTTTTTTCCTTTTGTCCGTCCTTTGAAAACCACTAGGCGAATTTCGAACAACTTGGCATGCCATATCATCTAAACTATCCTGATCTATTTATGCTTGTTTCTGTAAACATTATAAAATGTTGTCAATTACGGATACAGACGTCCCATCGCATATTAAAATAAGTTTTGATTAATATTTTACATAGAATATTAGTAATTTCAAAATATATTGAGTTAATTTTTCGTAAACATAGAATACTGTTTTACTAGACGTCTTATTCTGATGCTTCAAAAATAATTTCGAGCACTTAACGCCTATAATAGCTTAAATTTTGAAGCTGAAACTCCAACAAGTCAGTTAGTATTTTCAATAAAACTTTTCGCTAAAGAGAAATAACGGTAATTTTCCACAGTTTTCCGGTTCAGTTTTAAAAGCTTCCTTTGCAGCACTCTTTGAAAGTCTATTGAAAACTACTTGTATTGCCGTTTTGTTTTGTTCTCCTTTACCGATGAAAGAAGTGCATTTGCTAAAGAAATTTTAATGAAGCTATTGTTTTGTTTCATTCGTAGTACTTTAAACGGAACGTCATTCATATAATAAATTTACATGGATATTTCCGAATTCGAATCATGAAATTGACAGGAAATAGGAAGGGGATTTATTTTATGTCACTGTTAATCCTTTTTGGCAAGTTTTGATTCTCATGAGGATTCAGAAATTTGTTTTATTACGAAAACAGTATAATTGAGCAAATATAAATCAAATGAATGTCATTATGTTTTTCGGATTCAAAATATCTCCAATAGGATTTTTATTTATGCCTTATACAAATCTTAACATACGAGTACCCAATTCTATAAAACTTTTAACCGTACTTTTTTCGCATTTCAGAAATTGTCTTACACAAACACCCATTATTTGCGCGTGTCAGTTTCTTTTGATTTTTGAATTGATTTGTTCAAAAATAACTATAAACCAACTTGAATAAATTTATTACCCGAAATTTCTCAGCAACAGCATCATTCATTTCGAAAAGTTTTATACCTTATCTACTTTATCTGTCATATAACTTCTTCGTTGCGTAGCCAGAAAAGAAAAAATATGTTTGGTAACTGGTCGCCAACTTAGTTGCCATGATGGAAAATATCTTCGAAACTGGTTGTGTATTAATGTGAAATATTCTTCATTCACAACTAGTTGCCAACAAAGGAGGAAAATTCTTCCTTTGCAACTGGTTGCGAAACATGGTGGTGGTGGCGGCCGAAGGAGAGTTTACCCCGATCCTATAATCAGACTCAAGACCTGATGAAAATGAGACCACTTGGGAAGCATCTTTCCAACAAAAAAGAATTTTCCCAATCGGTCTGTCCAACCGTCTCCGAGTACTCGGGGAACATATATTAAAAAAACTTTCAAGTGCGAGTCAGACGACAGATAAAAACGGCAAAAAAGTACCGAGCGATGCAAATAGTACTTCGCTCGATACACTCACGCTCGTTCACTCGTTAACACTGACCTTTGATCCAACACATGTTTAGGCATGCGATACATCATTGTCATCATCAGCTGCATTAGTCCACCAGTCACTGCACACGAGCTGTCCTCATAAACGCCACATCGTTTGATGAGGGGATTTCCCATAATTACATTACACAGTTTTGTTTTTGATTTGTGAGTAGACGCTGCATTTACACGCTGCAACATCTCCTAGCCAAAGTTAAAAGGATGATGTGATTAACACATGGTTTTACTTAAAATAAGCTAATAGAATAATCGGCCACTTGGTAATGTAAAGGATATGATGCTATTTAAATGTTTTAAACACATCGTTCCATAATATTACTAGAACTTATTATATATTACTATGTTAGTAAATATACTGACACCAAAGTATACAAATTACAATGTCTTAAAATTTAGATGAACTTACATACCGGAACACAAAAGTTATATTATCACTGCAGTTTGGCGGCAGACTTAGGTAACATGAGAGTAGCTAGCCAGCTAGACATAAAATGCCCTACCACCAACCAAACCGAGTACCGATAGGTACCTGTGATATGAAAGCGATTGTTTCCGGATTTTAAGTCCATGCGTGTCATCAAGTTGGAGGTGGTGAGAATGAATAAAATTAATGAAAATTAAATACTATCAGTCTTACCACAAAAAAGATAAACAAGCTTTAGACACACGTTTTGAAAAAATGTTACCACAAATGCATGTTTAGCCGATGTCAGCTTAGACACTGCTTAAAAGAGGGTATGCTGTTGTCAAAGCGCCCATACAAACGTAGTCCAGTCATATTTTGAGTATTAAGCTATGAAAATCTATGAAATTTTCAAGGCACAATCTAGAAACAAATATCTGTGTCGGTGGTGAGTCAGATTTTCGTTTAAATATATACTTCCAGAGTTACAGGGCGTCAAAGTATTGTATTTTTCGGTAATAAAAAGCCCCAACTTTGAACCTGTTTTACAAGAGTATGAATTAATTTAGAACAATTTGGAAAAAACACCGACATCTGAAATTTTATTAATATACTGTATTGAAAAAATGGCTACATAATATACTGTATCCTTCAAATGATCACTGGACTACGAAACATCCAAATAACGGGTTGATAACTTCGCGTAGTGTATGCTGTCTCACCGTACGAGCTCGGGTAGGATAGGGCTCGGAGAGGGACAGCTAAAAAACAATGCAACCTTGAACGCGGCCACGTGGTCTTACCAAGATAGCCTCTTAACATAAAACTTTAATTTGAATTGTAGCCTGTCATAACATTCTCTGCCGGAATTCGCAATAGATTTCGTAGACTTTGTTGATTTTAATGATTTTGACGACGTGGAATTAATGGACAACTATCGTGACCGTTTTAACAGTGCGAATAAATACATTTGAACATTACAACGAGCGCAACTTTCGAAAACGCTACAGATTTAGTAAAACTTTCGGGGAAATTATTATTATTATTCATTTATTTCAGGTAACAATGACCCATAAGGATATATACAATACAATAAAATACATTAAGTTAAACTACTACACACTACAAAAATATTCTGCACACTTATTTACTATGGCACGTTGGTGCCGCTCTGGTGGTGTTGGTCGCTATCTTTCCTCTGAAGCGACGGGTCAGCTTGCAGGTCGGGACTCGAACCACGAACGACTTGAATGATGTACCGTGGCGTGACTCCAGCTGCGCCATCCTCACGGTCTAGTTGGACCTCTGCTATATATATTCTGTGACGTCCTGCATGGTGGTGATGAAATGTAGGCGTGACAGATACGTGGCCGTGGTTGGAACTTCAGCGCGCAGCAGGTAGTTGGGCCCTGTGGGTGCGGTTCCGCAGCGGTTCCGAGTCACTCGTTTACGGTACGCCTTTTTCGTCTTGACTTTCTGAAATACATCCTCGTCCGTGTCATCAAATCGGACGCGCGTCCGCTGCTGGCTCGTGGTCGTCTGCGCCTTCGGTAACACCGGCTGCTGGGCTTGAACAGTTCGTTTGTTAGCGACGAAAACCACTGAAGCAAAATCACGTCGCGGTGATTCAGCTTCTTTGTGTCCAGCAGCAAGCTGTTTCACTGGAGGCTGAGGAGGCTGGTGACGTCGACATGGTCACGGTGACGGGAGGCAGCTTGTGCAACTCCTTCGCTACAAACGTAGGCACGTCGTCAGGATCGGTCTCTTTAAGCACAGTGATGATATCCTGCAGGCTCTTCGGTGTCCCTTCACGTCTGTGTGACATCATCTGGTCGCTCTTATTGAGAGCCGCGTACTGCAGCTTCCTCGCCGCAGCTATGTCAGCCTCGCTGAAGCTTGACTTACATATCTGCAACGCTCTGACTTCGTCCATCACATCCAGCTTCTGTTGCAGGAACACGAGGAGTTCGCCACGAGTTTTTCCTCGCCCATGACGCTGACGTCGCAGCGGCTAGCGCCACGCTTCGCAATTTATAATAAAATAAACGTAGTCACGTCCACACGAAACCACGCATGACTCGAGACGAATAATCGTTGATATAATTAAGGACGATATTCCTCACGATAGCATAAACTATAGCTCAATTTTAATATTCGATTCACAGATTCGATTGAGAGAATAAAATTAACCTGACACCTGACACTGACCTCATGTCAGTGAAAATCACGTTCCATTGGATGTATAAAATTGTTTATTTAAAAAAGTTTAGCATTGTCAATCCACCAAATGTACGGCAACAAAAGCAAGCGTGCGTTTATATATTACATAAAGTATATATTTCGTATATTTTTATAATGTAGAAATTACTGAATCAAATCAATTTGATAAATAAAAATTATGTTAAATTTAAAAAAATGCTTTCAATGAAACGTTTTCTAGAGGTGTCAACATAAAATAAAGATACGTCAAGATAAATCGTGCCTAAGTAAACAAACGTTGGATATGGTTTTGTGGTAAACAAAATTAAACAATTGTCTATGAAACAGAAAACAGAAACAGAAACTAATCTCAGCATCTGCTATGGCAGTAGCCATAGCGCTGGTTTTCAGAAAAGCCCTATATAGTATGTAAGGCATTAAATATATGTGTAAAAGAAGTGTATGTGTGACTATGCAGTGATTATCTTTTTAATACTGTCTAACTAAACTGGTATTTAACTGATGAGTTAAAATATTTTTTTTGGTAAGACTGTATGTCTTCGGCATTGTACAAGTTGAAAATTATTGTCCACCGGTCATGAAAATCTGAATTTTTAATTAGCTAAACCTTAACTTCAAACTAAAATTGCATCAAACACTGGACAGAGCCCAATGTCCCGTTGACGTTATCCAGCTGAAGTGCTCCAACATTATTTAAATGAAATCCGCTATCTCTCACGTTACACAAATAAGAGAATTCGAGAAATAAAAGGGAATGAAAGGCATGTGTTGTAATTAAATTGAAACAAAACAGTGTCCGCTTGTAATTGCGCGGTTACCCTTCAGGGCGTTGAAAACATTTAGAGGTACTTGACGCCGTACTATTTTGTTACCCAACATATAGCTAATATCTATATTTACTTCCACGACATCATAAGTAGTTAAGAAGAAATATAACTATACGAATAAATTCAGTCAAGTGAATTTTAATTAATTAAAAAAAAATCATCAATATGTCGTCACGCAGCTTCAAATGAAAACATCAGACGCCATCTGTGTCAAATCAGAAGTGGATGCCAGAAAGAGCCACCTTCGGTTGTGGGTGAAACGTTTCCGTTGTCTTGTGTTCCACATTTATTATGCCACATCCACGTTACCACTTAATAGCTACCGAGCAATTTTATCAAATGATGCGTGCTATACTCGTACAACATAGGGCATGTATTGAAAGGAAGCGGTGGAAGCGACAGCTTCAAGCGAATTAATACCACTGCACTGTTACTTCTATAAACATTCAAGGAGTACCTACTTAGCTTTTTCACCTGTGACACAGGGCTGCTCAAAGTCACATCTTAACCCTGATTTCCAGTACCATGTGTATAAAATCCGGATCAAAATCTCCATGGTACGGTCTGTGGTACATTGCCTCGCAACCTCCTGCCACCTCAGTACACCCCATGCAGATATATAAATATAGTAAAAGGTTTTGCTTTCATCAATGCAGCAGGTCTAGAATGAACGGTTTTGTAAAACAGCGTAAAATAAACAATTATGTCGTCTAAAGCAGAATGTATATAGTTCGTCAAATTTAACGGATAAAACCAGTGATGGATATTTTTTTGTGTGTGTTTGTTTAAGTGAAATTTAAAGTACTTTTTAACATAATAAATCTTGTTTTTCTTCCGCATACCTACCGCATGCCTAGTGATAAGGAATTACAAGGAAAATAATTTTCTGATGCAGTTACTATCACAATATCTCTATCTGAAGTATTAGATACTGGCAAGTTTTAAAAAGAAACTCCCATGCAACTGCACAGGGAAACACTGAAAGGCCTGCAGCACAACTTATTTCGTATTTCCTTTCAAAGAGATTTAGCCGCCGCGATAAGCAGCCCGTTCAAAGAAAACTCGTGAAAGAAAGAGCGAAATTACTTTTTTTGTTATTGAAATGTCGCTTCGGACTGTCGCATCGGAAGTCGCTGTGACATAATTGCTCCAGGTACTACGCTTTTATGTTCAAATTTGTTCAAGTCTGCTTTTACTGGGCTTTCTAAAATTTGATAGGATACCTAACATTGTTAATGTTACTTTGTGCCGGTTGTTATTTTATGAAACTCCCATTGCGTCAACATGTTGGATTATTGAACACGAATCATACTTATAAACTTTCTTCTTTATATTTGAGAGACTGACAAAGATTCGTCCTAGCCACGTCTAAACACAATTTATATCCAACGGGCGTTTTGCATGTCAATCCGTACTTTTCTGAGGTATTTAAATCTGATTATGCCACACCTTTGCAATGTTTCCGGATTTAGAATCACTCTTATCACTTGCCTTCGTCATTTGCTTTTAGAAAAAGAAAAGGTGAGTCAGATAAGATTCCATGCACCACTGCTGTGATATGCAATCACTAGCCCCATTGCCAAGCTGTAATAGAAAATATCTTCACTGGGAGGGGATTTCCTTTTCAGCAGTGGTATTTTTTTACTTAATAACCAAAATCTCATTATTACACGCTTTACATTAGGTTCATTTATATGTAACTACGTAAACAAATCTAGCAAGTTAATTATAGCTTACTTCTAACTGTCGTATCGATTAGAAATTTAGAGATTGTATGTCATTCGGATGAAAATACAATAATTTGCCACCATCGAGCTGATCAGATCCTGGAGTCAGGAGGTGGATAGAGGAAATTCAATTTGATGCATTCGGTTTGGTTTGATGAGTTCATCCTATTGCAAGTGGTACGCTTTGTGACAAGGGACTGATGATGAAACCTAGAAGTGAACGTTTAACTTGTTAAGGGACAGTAAACCCGGCAAATTTGGGCTCATGTTTTTAGTTTCACCCAGTCTAATACATTACTCTTGGTGATGAATGTCAAATCAAATCGTTTTATTTGCATTTATTTATTTGTCGTTCGGTCTTTTCTTTTTAATAATTGTCACAATGTATATTATATGAAATAAAACGTGTTCAGCCAGGAAGTGGCCTCGTCGTCTGCAGTGTGGAGTTTCTCCAGTCCGCCGGGAATGGACCACTTTGGGCAGGTGTTTATGAGGTGATCCATGCTCTGCACTTCTCCGCAACAGCATGTGGAGTCCGTTGTGAAGCCCCACCTATGCATCAGCTCAGCGCAGCGCCCCTGTCCCGTTCTGAACCGATTGAGTGTAGACCATACCTTCCTTGGCGCATCAAATCCAGGCATTTCGCTGTTCGGGTCAGTTACCAGAAACTGATTAGCAACTCCTGAAGCATGCCATCTCTCCAGCCACTTCTCTTTTGAGCTCTTCCCTTCTTCTTTCAGCTGGTTTACCAAAAATCCGAGTGGTGTGCGAGATTTTAATCGCAGGCTTCCCTTAGTGCACTCTAAAATTGCATTGCATTATTTGCATTCATGTACGTAGACTCATTAGAGTTTGAATAGTGACAGGGCAATTAAATGTTAAATTTTATACTAAAATCTAAAACACAGATAGTCAAACTATATGCAGTTTCCATAAATATCATACATTTACACTGGCGCAAGGATGCGGATAGAAGATCGTGTGTTTAGTTTTTAAACTCTAAATATTATTGATTTACTGGACGTGTTAGTAGCGGTAATTTTTAATGTTGGTGTGTGTGTGTAATTAATGATTTTCATTAGTTAATAACTCTAAAATTCAGATTCATTTGACCAAATAAACGAATAAAGTTTTGGGTGCCATGACACCACACGACTCTTGAATGAAATAGTCACATAACAGACTTTTCCGGCAAAATGTTAGTAATTGGATATAAACTACATGTAAGTTGGTACATCAATCATGATAAATGGTTTCCTTATCGGGTGCCACAGAATAACTAGTCGATCGATATAGTTAGCCTTTACAAACAAATCAATTACATTATTGTGAATCTTAATTCAAACAGTCAACCATCTTATTTCCCCGCAATTAGGCATAACGATAGTTTAGTTTAGTTAGTAGTAGTTTTAGTATTAGAACGTAGTGGTTGGGAACACTACAATCGAAGTTGTAGACGAGTATGTATACCTGGGACAGATCGTTCAACTAGGTAGGTCCAACTTCGACAAAGAGGTCAACCGAAGAATCCAACTCGGCTGGGCAGCGTTCGGGAAATTACGGCATATCTTCTCGTCCAAAATACCTCAGCGTCTAAAGACAAAAGTCTTTGATCAGTGCGTGTTGCCAGTGATGACATACGGAACCGAAACGTGGTCTTTTACTGTGGGCCGAATAAACAAGCTCAAAGTCACTCAGCGAGCAATGGAACGAGCTATTCTCGGAATTTCTCTACGTGATAAGGTCCGGAATGAGGAAATCCGTAGACGAACGAAGGTCACCGACATAGCTCGACGAGTCAGTGAGCTGAAGTGGCAATGGGCAGGCCACATCGCTCGAAGAACCGATAACCGGTGGGGAGTAAAGGTTCTCGAGTGGCGACCACGTACCGGGAAACGTCTACCAGGCCGTCCCCTTACTAGATGGACCGACGACCTGGTTAGAGTCGCGGGGAGTCGCTGGATGCAGGTGGCTCGGGACCGGTCGATGTGGCGTACCATGAGGGAGGCCTATGTCCAGCAGTGGACGTTTCCCGGCTGATGATGATGATGATGATGATGAGGCATAACGATTCGTCAGTAAATCAATTGGCGTACCTAATAAATTCATAATAGTAAAGTCAATAGTAGTCAGGCAAGTTTGGAAGCTGATTTATCTGGTAATCTGGGCAACTGGGAGGGGAACACGCTCCTCCGGACGGTTAATAGTGTAATTCAATTTGGAACTATCCGATAAGCCTCTCCGTATGTCTGCGCAGTGAAGCAAACACGCTCCGATATAATTTTGCTGATATAATGTTGCTGTTGATACGGATGCATGTATTCATAATAAACCCACAGGTGACTGATGTTGATCGAACGGCCATATCCTTAGGAAGTTGTGGCCAAGAGACATGGAAATATTTTTATGTATAATCGTAATGGTTTTAGCTTGGTCATTATCTCAAATGATGGCCAGTGACTACTAATGCATTCGACTTGATAGATATTTATGGGAAATAGTGACCTACAGGTGCCGCAACTGAAATAATGAAATTAATTAGTGTTGTGTGTATAAGTATATGTTAGTTAATTATATTTGTGTAGCGCTTCGTGCAAGTTTGTTATAATATTGTTAGAATAGGGGCTGGCTGAAAATCAGTGTTGTGCAGCATGCTGCATGACCGGTGCTGAGACAGCTCCTGCCACAGAACCTTCTCATTTTAATATGTAATTATAGTAATGTGTAAATGTTTAAATTAGTTTTATATATATGTGTGTGTTTGTATGTGTAATTTGTCTGTGGCAAATAAATGGTTTAAATGGTTTAAATATTTTTGTTAATAATTTGTGCCAAAAATATGGGAGTCTTTTTAAAATCATCTCAATTAATGTAAATTCATTTAATATATAAAATAATGATAAATATATGTAAATATAATAATTTAAATAAAATTTTCCTGGCTGGTGTAGTAAGTAATCTGGGGATCATATAATGGAAAGGCAAACAAGATTTCAGTTTTCATTGTGTCTAATCTCCCATGCAAAAGTTAATATTCGTAGCATATTAGATTTATATACATCCGTGAACTATTAAATATGGTGGCCAAGTAATAAAGATGATTTAATTTCAAACCAATCTACTCACCCGTTTTACATCTTTCCGTTTCACTACATCCCATTCCTACGATACCAAACCGACCACAGTTTCCCATCCGTTATGTTCCGCTCTTTTCCGTTCCATTCCATTCGATTACTAGAAAATCGCTTTAAAAGAAGTGAATCTATGCCGGGACCTCATATAAGTAAGACTTTTACCGAAATCATTAGATCTTAATAGTTAATAATACGGGAGAGTGAACGAACCTATGCTATTATAACCGTGATGATGATGATATTTGTCACTTAGCCCGTAATTTAACAGTTATGATATAGATAGATATACATATATTCAGTGACTTCACAAAATGAATGACCTTCCACTCGTACTATCTGATTAGTTGCTGATTGGCCAAAATGAACTCACGAGTTGATAATTTGAATATTGTTTTCAAATAAGGAACGCGGATTCCAAAACTAAAATTATGTAAACCAAAAGGGTTTCTAAAGACTATCCGAGTTAGTTCAGCGTGGTGCTGAGCTCGTGACTAGCATCGCGTGAATGTGGCAATTTAGCAAAGTTTCAAACCTCACTTACGAGTTCTTTGCGAGGGTCCGTCCAACTCCCGTCGGCTAACTTAAAAACTTTCCGTTCACTCAAAATTTCGGTGACCTTTATACCGAAATTTAATAAAGTCTGTCGCTCTCTTACATACTTACATAATTGCCTAGCTTTACATTTCCTTTTCCTTATTACGTGTTCCCTTAGATCTTTGTTGTAGGGAAATTTTTTTTTGATATATTAGACAGGTAATAATATTTTATCTGCTGTGTGAGTTTTATAACGTACTCCGGATACAATTTAAATAGATTAAAAAAATTAAAGATACCAATTAAAGGCATTTATTTTTAATGTTTAAAACTATAAGATGTGATGACGTATTAATAGACTTTACTATTGTACAGACATTCTCTCAGGTTTTTCTCAAACTTGAGTTTAGTTAAGTACTCTATAATACTGGTCTAAAATAAGGCTATCATTAGGAAGTGGCCGTTCATGGTAAGTGGCCCTAAGTGACCGGATTCATTCAAGGGAAATGCCACTTACATTGCTTATTATTTCACATATGCTTCATTTTCAATGTAGGCTTGTTTAGATCTATAACAACACCAATAAATCCTTAAAGTCAATATCGGAGAACCTGAAAATATCATGACGTAATTGAAATCCCCTAAAATTTAAGTAAGTGACGAGTTGAGTCAGGAAGAGTCAAGTATCTCTACACATAATGGGAACACAGACTAAAATCTCTGATATTATTCACACAACAAGCAATTCAGTTAAACGAGTGATTCGTATCAGTGACCATTAAATGCTCAGTCTCAGGCTACGAGGGGAAATTGGGATTAGGAACCAAATCCCCTGGGGAGTAGGCTTTATGCGACCTAATTTATCTGAACCCCAATGACCTTATCATGAGTCCCTATGCTACCTTTGTTTTATTTGAACCACTCGCATTCTGATCAGTCATAATGTGGCGAGGAATGCGGAAAAGTTGACATTGACTGGATATATTACGTGGCTTTCAATCGGATGACAAATTATTTTGAAATTTACAAGGCTTCTAGAAACAAGCTAAAAATACTCGTCGGATTTGCAAGGGAAGCTTGGAAGTGCAGCCGAAACAGACTGATAAACATTCTTTTTTCGACGTGTGTTGTAGAATATCCGTCGAACAACACCCATCTATCATTCAGCGTCCTTTAAAATTCAACACCGATTTCCCTGCCAAAGCAACATAGGCTTCGAAAATAGGGAACACGTTTCAAACAAACAAATACTTGTTTTGGAACACCTGCATCCTACATTTTTCTCTATCGATAAAGGCTACGATTGATGTGAAAAAGGGAAATTCGGTATCGGGGCATGCAGCACTCTGGTCCCAGTGCGACAAACGGAAATTGGATGTCGCATGGTGCCCGCTGACATCAGCACTATACCCGCCGGCGGAACACGCTGCCGACAAGCGACGACTGTCCTCATATGAGAAACATGAACAGTAGCTTTTGTTGCAAACTCTTGAACTACATATACATATTTAAATTACTATTCGTTGCAGCTAGGCCCTCTAATGACTTTTGATAGAACATGAAACTGGTAATACAATCGTTGTCCTACGAGTATTTATACCTTTAACCAAGTTCTTGTATATATATAATCAGAATCTATATTTCACTGAAATTTGGTTAGTTAGGGGCGAAAGATTGATCTTTAGTCTTATATCTGGGAAAACGCGTGATTTCAAGTTTTCACGCAGTTTTTCGTCGCTAATTTCACATTTTCGACCATAACCGTCGTGGTCATTTGGTCAAGCAGTCAACGCAAAATAGTCATTCGCAGGTGCCCGGGTTCGAATCCCGGCCTTTTTTTTTCATCATAAAAACATGAACATTGGACAACGCTTCTTCCTTTATTACTCTTGAATAGATTTGATGAGGACTGTGGACTCAAAATCTTAATGTCACAGGTTCAATCCCTATATTGAAACCTAACTGGTACCTATTATAGTTTGGTTAGCAGAACGGTTCTAAGAATTTATACTCAGCTAGCTAGCTGCCACCATGATGTTTGTCGTCAAGCTGCCGTTTTAAAAGTCCTTTTGTGTTTTGTGTAAAGTAAAATAGCCTGCGGTGCCTCATTGGCTTCGGGTTTCTATGTGAGCTACCTGAAATCTTTTTTCTATTTCATCATCACTTACTTAAGTTAAACCAAAGGCCAAGTGCGAAACCGGAGCATACAAACGTAAGCTTCAACGTTACTACGTGTAAGTTACGAGTAGATGAAGTTTACATGCAAATCGATTTGAAACAAAGTCATTGTGTTAAAAAGAAAAAATGCCTACTGTTTGGGGTTTATCTGCATCTTTATTTTTGGGATTTAATTAAGTCTTTTCATTTGATATCAAACACGATATCTGAAACTGTTTTTTTTATTCTTCAAGCTGCCATGTTTGATTATGCATGACGTCATACAGAGGTAGCATATAACCTGCGGACAAACACGGCGCTTCAAATGGAACTTTTTATTGTCAAAATACAATTATATGAGTGCTTTAGGAGATATGAGTAAACAGACACATACATACATACAAAGACTTCTAAAATCATATTTCAATTCCTTCATTTGCAATCACCTTCTTTTTGGGTTCAACGTAGTCGGGCAAAAGGTATTCAGTCGAACATATGTAATTTAAATAAAAACTGCGATGGTTTCAAAACAAACATTGAAACCTCAGTGTACAGTATGTGTACTGTACAATAGTCATATCGATGTCGCAGATATCAGCGTAATTACGAGCCATTGTCGTGATGCGAATGACAGCAATTTCAGCTGACAGCGGTCGGACGGACGGATAGCGAGTGATATGTTTGTTGCAGCGGGATTGTATCGCAAGAGCTTCATTGTTTTATATATAGATCGACATATTTGCGTTGTAGAAATTGTTAGCACATTACCTACTGAAATACTGGGCATCACAGAAAAAAAGTTTATTGCTACTTCAACAGAAAAAAGAAAACAGGGTAACCATAATATCTGTTTCGACTCGTTTTTGTTACCCGCGACGGCACGGAGACAGTGTATGCGTTTAGGGTGAGAGGATGTTTGTTTGTTCGTTTGTGTGTTTGTTTGTTTGTGTGTACATACAAACCAATGTTGCCACTTATCTCCAGAACGGTTTGACCGATTTACATGCGGTTTTTTGTAAAGGGTTGCTGATACGTCAGCGATGGTTCTTAGATAGGTGGTATGGCGCTAGCTCACCAGGGGGCGCTGCAATCAAGATTTTAACTCATTAAAATGAGGGACAGAGAACTTTGCGAAGGCTTATAGCTACTAGGCCGTGTTTGGGCTCTTTTGAAAGGGTTTGGTGAGCAGAACCTGCACATGAACTTTTGAGGGTCTGATGATGGATCAGAACGACGTTGAAGGGAATCTTGCGAAGGCAAATACCTAGTAAGCCGAGTTTGGGCTCTTTTGAGAGTGTTTGGTGAGCAGAACCTGCACATGTACTTTTGAGGGTCTGATGATGGATCAGAACAATGTTGAAGGGAACCTTGCGAAGGCAAATACCTAGTAAGCCGTGTTTGGGTTCTTTTGGGAGTGTTTGATAAGCAGAACCTGCACATGAACTTTTGAAGGTCTGATGATGGATCAGAACGACGTTGTAGGGAACCTTGCGAAGGCAAATACCTAGTAAGCCGTGTTTGGGCTCTTTTGAGAGTGTTTGGTGAGCAGAACCTGCACATGAACTTTTAAGGATCTGATGATTGAGCAGAATAACTTTGAGGGGAACTTTGTGAAGGAACATGGCGAATAAACTGTGGCTAAGCTCTTTATAGAGTATTTGGTGATTAGCATCTGTACATGAACTCCTGATAATCGAAATTATATAATACATTTAAAAAAACTCCGTCAGATACGGAAACCTTTGATTTTTAATACAATTGCGACGGATTTTTTCGGACTTATTATTGTAATAATATGTAAGCTTATTTTTATCTCGTTACTTACTTCCATTTAGTCGAGGGTTTCTCAAAAAATTATTTAACCCTTTTCCCATTACAACATTTACATTTGTCGCGGGTATTTTCAAAATTTTTAATTTTATTTTTTATTCCGGATTGCTTTCGGAATGGGTGCAAATCGTACGAATCCGAATTCTTGGTCCGGACGGAGCTTGTGATAAGTGCCAAGTAATTTCGGTATTGAGGGCGTGTGTGTGTGTGTGTGTGTGTTATTCATTATCATAATGAACTCATTTGTAGTGTTTTATACACTAAGGATTTCTCTACGTTATAAAATTCTCATTCCGGAAGTCCGTAGACAAACTAAGGTCACTGACATAGTTTGACGAGTCAGTGAGTTGAAATGACAATGGGAGACCACGTTGCTCGAAGAAAGAATAACCGATGGGAAGTAAGAGTTCTCAAGTAGCGACCACGTATCGGGAAACATGTACCAGGCCGTCCCCCTAGTCGCGAGGGATCTTTGGATGTAAGTGGCTTGGGATCGGTCATTGAGGCGTACCATGGAGGAGGCCTATGTTCAGCAGTGGATGTTTCTTCGATGATAATGATAAATTAAGAAATTCAAATAGCAGTAAAACTATTTTAATTATTTCAAAGAGCAAACGCGCTAAAGCCAAAATTTAATATTAAAACTTAAAACTGGCACATACTTTCAACATTATTTTCAGCAGAACTCTTAGCCTCAAAATGCATCTCACGTTGAGCTGACGTAACGTCGCTGTTGCGCTTCACTTAACACCAAAGGGGCGCTCTTATAAAAGTTGAGAGTCCCGGCACGTGCATCCATCGAAATTTTCTAGACATGTGCAAGTCACAGCCGGTGTTTTACGCCTTCAAGGCGGGAGATTATACTTACGAGCAGTTTTCGGGCACTTCCAAAGTACTGTGAGGTTGTAAGGATCATATTTTCAAACTGCAATTAGTTTTGTCATGACCTTGCGAGCAAGCTTCTTAGCCGTCTCAACCCGTAGAACGCGTACATGTAACTTTTAAAGACATGACCAATGCCATCTCTGGGACATCTTAAACACTATCACGGCTGAGCTACGAGTAAGCAGTGCGGGTCGGAAGATTTCACGCAAACCGTTTTTCAACTCAAGTGACTGCAAATTACATTACGATATTTTACTCTACCAAAATGCAAAAAGTCAAGGTTATAATTATTGGAACTTACTCGTAAGTTCAAGTTTACAAAATTAAACTTATTGGTGCGTGCAACGATCGAACCCAGATCGAAACAACTGAGCTACCATCGTACGTCGTAATAAGTCAGTCACAAAGTCAGTCTACCAAATCAATTATTCCAATAGTTAATAATAAATAAATAAATGCTTATTTGTATATAAACTAAATACTAAACTTACTAAAATTACCAAATTTACTTAGAATCGGTCATCCACCCCTGCTCTCTTGGGCCGAGTGCCCGAAATGTGTCTAGAATTACCTCTCTAGCTAGCAAAGCTCCTTTGTCAGAGGCAGAAATCAACTCAATTGTCACCCGTGCGTGATTCAATTGTTTGAGAGTCGGATTCCAAAACACAGATTATAATTATTATTTAATTTTTTCTTATAGTTCACAAATTGTTTTTAGGAAAGTACTAACACGCAACCATTTATCATTGATATCTCATCCGGGCAAATAACTGTCAATCAATCTTCAAAGACGAAAACTATTACACCTTTGTCTTCTGATTTACCTTCTTCTCAAAACATACCCGGAACCCCTATGTAAAATCGATCATCCTTCACACCAAACCTTCCAAAACCGTACACCTGTTGCATATTCGAAGACATTTTTATTGTTTCCTGAATTAACGATCTCATTGGTGACCTGTTGAGCCGTGGTGTGTGAGCGCTCACGCCTGGCGGCCAGCCAAATGGCCTGCCTTGTTTTACATAATACCCTGAATCCACGATAGGCCACGTTCACAAGTTATTATGCAATGGATAGCTTTTTTGAGGAGATATTTTCAGTTAAGCTTTTGTGACATCGAGGAATAAATTAAAGCGGATTTATAAACTTGTGATTCAGGATTGAGTATATAAAGCTAGATATCAGAAAAACTTTATGTGGAGAATTTTATGGTTCCGTGCCTTAAAAGAAAAAAAAGGAACCCTTATATGTTCACTTTGTCGTCCGGTGTCTGTCTGACAAGACCTTTTTATCAAGAACGCGCAGCCGTATCAAGTTGAAATTAATATCTCAGACGCAAGTTTGCAATTTTCTGCAAATGTGAAAAAATCATACTTATAGGTCAACGCAATACAAAGATACTCGAATAGCTACATTTTAGATCATTTCTATACAAAATGCAATGAAACTAAAACCCGTATGGTAGGGCACTCCCCGTTGACCTAGAATCCTGAAAGGCAAGAAGCAAGGTCTTACAGAACAACCATAGGAATAAATTTTAAAACCAGAATTTTCTAATTGTAACACAATAATAATAATTTTTTATGCTTAAAATTTAAATATGTATTTAAAAGCCATACATCGGGTATGTAATTTAGCTACAAAGTTAAGTTGGTTTTTCAATCGGACTTACACTTTGGTAAAGCATGATTCTAAGGATGTTAATCATTCACATTCTGTAAGGAACCCCGGGTGCGCTAGTCCGACTCACTTCTTTATGATGTGCTAGTACCTCAGGCAGAGCGTGAGTTCGTACCAATGATCGTTAATTGGGTTGCTGTTGACGTGAACGAATAATAAAAAATATTAACCTACTATTTACTACTTTATTTACGACTATAGTCTGAACGGACTATCATTAAACATCCTACATTATATTCTAAGACAGATAGTGGTTACTTAACTACATTTAGGTAAGTAAAGTACGAGTTATTCAAATGTAATAAATCATTCAAATTCTGTTATTATCTATGAGATGAGAGAATTTTTTTTCTTAGATTCCTTCTATCTAATAAAAGACTTTTTCAACAGAGCACCGCCGCCGGTGTCGAGTTTCATTGAAGATGGGAGGATTTGCATAACTAACCATTAGGAATTTAATTTATTAGAGTCATTTTGTCTGCTCACCGAGACCCGTCGGCCACTAAATGTACAAAAGATTTTAATTGTCCAAAATAGTCGAGATAGCGACAAGAACTTTTCCATTATTTTCATGAAAACGGAACTTTCTCGGTGATAAATTGTGAAACGTTTCAAACGAGGAATTTCGTGTTTGTTCGAATAATTAGTGCCGAGGGCACGTTAGGCAGAGGAAGGCTTGTGCTCAGGGAGAAAGCTTCGTTTTTTATTTAATTTAGTATCCGGCATAATTATGCAAGCCCACATACGAGTTTTAAACTTCCTACTACCCTTAGACTTTTACTGTAGATTTGCTTGATTACTAAAAATCTTTTTCAATAATTTTCACTTTACATCAAAAATTCGTAAAATGTTTTGGACAATTAAAGCATTGTTCTTTTATGCTTAATTTTCGGTACCCAAATTACAAGACCACATTCGTGCAGGTAGTCAGGCAGGCATTAGTCAGTTAACATTTTAAAGTCTGAAAAATCAATTGTACTCACCCTAATTTCATAGATTGCTGTTCAGACCCATCCTACGGAGCCATATTTTTACACTATTACTACACTACTATTTACAAAATTCTTCTTTTCCTTCTAAACATAACAAACACACACATACACATTCACCCACACTACACACACACACACACATACATAGTATGTACGCACACAGCCCCTCTAGCGGTTAGGCTTACAAACTGAAAATCAGCGCTTGTTCCCCCGGGAGCAAGCACAAGCTGAGTTTGCGGCCTGTTTTTGCAGCTGCAACATATGTTTATATAGAATCGTAGATTAACTAACACCTGTAAATTTAGTAATAAGTAAATATGTGTTGTCGATGTAAAAATAAATATATCTATCTATCTATATTAAATTTTCACAGCTGAAAATATAAGTTCTTTCTATCAAACGTAACCACTTAACACATATGGAACTGTACGACAAGCGAAAGCTTAATTTGATGTGCATAAGCCATAGAATGTGTCAGACTGGAAGAGTAAGGGCGTCTGACTTTAAAACGCTCACGCTCTCGTGAACGCTTGCTTTACTTCCGAGTGCGCGCTGAATGTAACAAGCTGGAATCCGAACACATATTTCAACGAGCACATTAACAAGTTTATTTATTTCTGTTACAATATTATTACAGAAAGACTACAACGCTTGGAACAACAGTTTATTTTATACTGAAAACAGGAACATAAAAACACAGACAAAATAAATACGAAATGTTTAAATTATAATTGTTTTCGATACAGCTGAGTTAAAAGCGACATTGCAAAGAGAGTAGTTAGGCGAATCGTACAATGAAACATATCAACGACCAACTGTAATTTTTACACAATGACCTACGAAGTTATGGATAGATTAATGGAAGATATGCTCTAAGCATAACCAAATCTAATCTTGTCTACATGACATGTATTTTTTATTCTGAGCGAGTTAGATTTTGAGCGAAAAATGAAGAAAAAAATTGTTGGCTCCATTTTCTACTGAACAAGTTTTACTCCATGCTCCACTAGTTGCAAAGTCAGTCGGCATGTGTGCAATATGCCATGGAATTTGTTGGCCGGAAGGGTAGGTTGGGGGCCCCATTTCAAACTTCAACGCTCTCATAAACTACCGTTTTGGTTCATAGTCGTAATTGTTATAATGACACGAGATACAATATGTGTAGAAAATACCGGGAATCGTTAGAAAACCATAAATAGTTTATTTGTCAAAGTGTATTTTGTCTCCTTCAAAGTAGTCCCTTCGCTTGCAATGATGGAATACAGCTACGCTATCGATTGATACAGTCCTCATACGTTTTGATTGAAGTCTTCAACTCCTTCAGAAAATTTCCCGAAGCTTCGAGAACAGGAAAAAGTGAGACAGAGACAGGTCAGAGGAGTACGGAGCGTGGTAAATTACGAGTAGTCGAGTTTTGGGCTGAAAACTCTTCCACAACTATGTATTTGTTCAATGTTGCATTATACATGACGTGTAAATATGAAATGTCGTTCCACAAATCCACAAATCTGGTCGATTTTGAATTCAATGTTTCAACATTAGTTTTTATTGTCACGCGAGTTTAAGAATTACTTCCTTGCTGCCCCCATAAGGGTCGTAAAGGACGAACAAGGGATGGTACGAAATAAAAAGTAATGGCTGTGATGCAATCCGAAACGCGCACCGAGTAACCTTGCACTGACTAAGATGAAAAGGGAAAAAGATGGTGAATTTCAATTGTGTAGCTTGACTACGATTGAATAAAACTGTCCTTAAGATTTACATATAGTATAATGTTGATATTTAGTACCTTATATGGATAATGTGATGGTATTGCTTGATTTTATTATCGTAGCGTAATCCGTCTTACTGTCTAGCAAACGCCCCTTCCAGTATCCCGATCTCTGAACCTTCTTTTAGACAGCGATCATATAAAAAATCCTACCGCCAGTTTAGTGGTCAGCTACGACGACGTTAATTTTGAGATGGGATCGAATCTTCCTTTCCCGCTTGCTCTGATCCACAAATCACCCAATCCCATTTTAGTTTAATTTACCTTATCTAACTTTATAGAAAAAATACGAGAAAATTATAATTTCGCATGGTAAAAAACAATGTTATCATTAAAATAGTTGATTGTTTATAAAAAACTATATTGACCACCCATTATCTGTGTCGAAGCTAATCAATTCTACCGTGAAGTCGTTTACTTAAGTACATAAATTATAAAAATAAATTTATACCATCTCATACTTTTCTATAGGTCTAATGACTCCTCAAAACATGCAATTCATTTTAAAATGGTATAGATAAACGATATCATTTTAAAATTTCAAAAAATTTCATATATGTTTGAAAGGAAATGATGTTGAAACAATGTGCAGGTGGTCACATCACAGGCAGGGGAGCCGAGCGCAGCGTGACCTAGTTCAAAACATATCATTATAAGTGCTCAGTCGCGAGACCGACTGATACAATTATTTATTCGATTGGACAATGCAAATTTAACTTTGTACGAAATGACGTCACTGTGTCCGTAGGGAAGTAGAAAATTAGAACATCCTATTATATACTCCAAACAAATATTAGCTGGCTGCCTATATTATATGGTGAGATATTTTGAGAGTAAAAAATCATGTTTTGACGCTGAATCGAATCTTACATGAAGGAAAGACAGAAAGAAAGAAATACAAATTACATATTTATACCTTTAAATAAGCAATTATTGTATATAACCAATGTGAATCTCGGAAACGGCTCCAACGATTTTGCTCAAACTTGCTATCTGGAAGTTTCGGGGTGAAAAATAGATCTAGATTAGTCTCCTGTCTGGGTAACCGCGTGTCTTCAAGTTTTCACGCAGTTTTATTTCGCATTATCCGACGCAAAGTATGGTCGCTAATTTCACACGTTCGGCCATAATGAAACATTTTATGGAAGTTTTTCTTAATCGATAAGATTACCGGGGTTGTGTTAGATCTCTTATTTTGAGCACTACTGTAAAAGTTGCTTCTGATAGTTTATTCAGAAGTGGAACATCAGTATGTCTTCAGATAATTTAAAGTTGAGTTTATGATACAAGGTTTATGGAAAGACATATAATATACATACATAAAACCTTTAGATAAGGTACATTTTCCCGACAACAGAACAGTTTGTTATTTTATTTATCGAAATGAATACAAAAGGTGCTGTATTTTATGTCCCGAAAAGGAAAAAAAATATTTGGATAAAATGGAAACATTGTTTTTCAGTTGGCCTTGAGATTAACAGTGCCCTTGCAACGATTTTGTTATTTATTTTGTCTCAAAGAAAATGTTAAATTAAATTTCATTCCATGACGATGACGTCACGGACATTCACCTAAAAAAAGACCACAATTTGTCAAAGTTTACGCGCCATTCTTGTCTCTTCCGCGAATCTGAAAAAAGTGTTTTATTTGAGATATTGTACAGCGAGAGGGACTCGCTACGAGGTACGGGGGCCTTTATTGTATCTCATCCACCATGTTGTATAGGATGTTTTGTCATTTTTTATTTATCTTCACAGGCTAAGCCTACACGGGGCGTTTTAAGTAGGTCAAAGGACACAAACTCGATAGCAACTTGAATAAGGCCTGGGTGAATTTTTAATGGAAGATCCGCTGAAAGTCGTCTCTTTGACAAGGGTTTTAATACACAATTATTGAGAAGTTTTCATCGTTTTTGAGTGGCAATACAAGTTTGAAAGGGTCAGATAAGATCAACCTATTCAGCAACCGTAGATATTCATACATCATCAGCTGTTTATGTTTAATTATGTGCCAAATATGAGTCGTAAGTCTCGGATTTTTGTCTAATCCTGTGTCTGTTTAGGTTAGCATTTGGCGCGGCGGGTTCATCCAAAAGGTTCAAGTTAATTAGACACTGGCACTGTTATCTTTCACACTAGTGCTATTTACATTACAGTTTGACGGTAGACTTAGGTGGTATAGTGGAAAGTACTGGCTACTTTAGATATAGAAAAGTGTCTGCCACCAACCAAATCAAATCAAATCTAACCTCTTGTTTGAATTATCCAACTGTGTAGCCACTGAAAGGGTAAGATATCGAGATACAAACGAAATCTTAGATTTGATGACGATCGGACATTCCATGAGGGGAATTTGATTGATAAAGTAGTAGATAAGGTAGATTGATGCTTAGTTTGGCTTCGTGATCCACGTTATAGCGCACCACAATCTGGATAGCGACAATGGACTTAGTCAGTTAGTATTAGATTCTAATTTTACTGAGTAGTCTAAGCGAAATACTCTTGGGATCATTTCTGAAACAAATGTCAAAAAGCTTGAGTATTTTAATACACATTACAATGAATTGAATAGACTCTGCCGACTGTCTTGGTGAGGTGATTTTATTCTGAAGCGTACAACTCACATGTATTTGCAAATTATATACCTCTTTTGTTATCATTATCAGACAGGAAACGTCCACTGCTGAACAAGGACCACCCCCATTGTACGTCGCACCTTTATGACGAAGTAAATGCAGTTGGATTTGAATTCAAAATCAATTTCGTGCTCCCGACAGCAATTCGCATGGCATTCGAATTTTCCATCGTCATACTAGGGAATTCAATAATTCAATTCCAATAGAAGCGCTGCCACTCGAGAAACTAAAGTAATAATATTGAATAATAAATTTTATTCAGGTTTAGCTTTCAATTTACGAATAAGAGGTTGAAATAAATCATATGAACACCGCCTATGGTAAAGATGTAAGGGCTCAGTTACGTAATGCATTATTTAATGCCTTAATTTCTAAAACATGTTCAAGAGGAGGGCTGTGCTCGGATTAATTTACGAGACGCTTGGGTTTTATGCAGAACTTGTTTTATGATTACTCTGATTTAGAGGGCAAAAGGGGCAACCGTTTAAATAATATTTGGTATCGTAGATCAGTGGTTTCTTAATGTTCGTAAACTACTGGTGGTACAAAATGACGGATATGATCCCCTAAGGGGTGTTCCGTGAAGTCACCGATTGATAGAGGTGCGAGCTGGCGAAACATAAATGAATTTTCATATAGATTGGTCTGCAAAGTCTAAAATGACACTTATGACTTATTATTGTAGGTATTACATTATAAGCACTTTGTTAGTCATTATACATATTATGATACTAAATACAAAGTCACTATTTGTACCTGACGTGGTATGTAAAATTGTGCCTAATTTTCAGATGAATTAATTAAGCCGCCAAAGTGGCTTCTGTGTAATGCTGGCACACCAAGCGGAAGCGAAATATTTATAAACAGTGGTCATAGCAACATTCATGCCTAATCTAGATTTTTATGTGTGAATGTAGTTTTTGAAGTGAAAACTTCTTAGACGCGTTGAGCACTTTTGAGTGACCAAAACTCATGTAACTTGCTTCATCGTCACCACACGTTATAACTTACTTAGTTTTCGCTTCTATGGGCGGTCCCCAAAGACTGCCCCACATTTTTGTAACGTATCTACGCCTTTATAATGTTTAAAACTACCTACAATGTTATAATACCAATAGTATTTAGTTATTGACGTGAAATATCACCTAAAAGGTTTACCCTTAGAGGCAGAATGACCTGGGTATATGTTTTGTTTTTGTTGATTTTCTGAAAAAGCGCTTTATTGATTTCGATAAAATGTATATGGAACTTCTGAAGTATGATCTACTCAAAGACTAAATTATTACTAACCCACTATATATATTTAAATCTCTTTATATCTACCAAACACACAAAATAATCATTTAAAGTCGGTTAAAAATAGTTTCTGTGTTCCAGGGCTTTATTATGTTAAATCAATAACTTTTGCAAGTTTTCCATTAGCTTCAACATGGCCAAGATTATTTATAAATTCATACCTATGTATATACTCGTACATACGTATATGATAAACGCATTACTTTCATTTCGTTCCCCGTAGTCGTGTAAAAAGTTAATATTTAGCGAGCATGGCCGCAGATGTGCCCTCGACGCCTATTAGGTGAAGGCATGGACTTTACTACCTCATCTAAAAGCTGTAAATCCCCATACTCTCGCCAAATAGGTACATGTATCGTGTATCAACATAAAACTGGTCAAACAACGTTGTCCAACCTGTCACGCCTGCCTCGAGATAGATGAGGTGAAATATGGGATGTTCAGGTCGCAGGAAAACCTACATTTAAAAAAAATTCTGTTTACTTTCCTGAGTAATTTGTTGTATTTATGTTAAATACTGTTCAAACAAAATTAGTTGTCAAATGAATGAATATTATTACTTCTTATTTATAAAACTAGAGAACAAAATATATTCAAACAACCATCTAGTCCTTTGCAAAGCTTTCATGTCTGACGATTGCTAAATAAATAGTGTATTTTTCTATACCCACGCATCCGCTTGAGTTTGGAGATTTTTCTTTGCTCATAAACGTACTTGTGAAAAAGTTTTAATAGCTAATAATGTCATAATTCTGGTATAGTGATACTCTGCATCTAAAACACGTATGTATAAATCGATTAGAACAATCTTTACGTAATATGTTTTCGGGTTTACAAATAAAATCACTAAAATTGGAAAAAAATACTTTCATTCTTTAGGGGTTCGCAGTATTGCGATATTGCAAGTAAGTCTCTGACAACCATTGTGTTTTCAGTGGTACAGGTCTAACGCATAACTGAGTCTGATCCTGAGGTAAGGGTGTGGTACCGGAGGGAGTGTTTACGAAACGTCAAACGACTCTTAACTTCAGCCGGGCGTCGTTTGACATTCCGTAATCACACCCTCCCTTACCGCTCCTCATACCTCAGGAACAGACTAAATTATGCTTTAAAGCTGTACACAGATAATTGATCATCTTCTAGATTGTTCCATAAGTCTCTTTTGACACCATGGTTACCACTATAGCCAAAACAACAAGGCCATTTAGTTGTACTACTTTTAAAGTATCGCAGCAACTTTTACAATGTTATCTTAGCTTCTTCACTAATTAATAATAACACTCAACCTTTTTGGATCCCTTATTTGATTAGATTAATTTTAGGAGTTTTAAAAACATTACAAAATAAATTAGTCCCTCTACCAACCGTCCACCCTTTCACGAACGCGAGGATGCCTGAGGTCAAAGCTCAAAAAAAATCCAGTTATCCTCATAAAAAATTGTTTACTTTTTAAATTAAAAACTGCGGTCTCCCTGCATCTTGTTACGATCTGCCCACTCCAGTACGTTTCAAAGCGTTGTACCTGTTTCAAAATGATATTTTCTTTCTATTTTCGTCTCCGCTATTTCTGACATTCAGGGAAAATGTACTCGAAAAATATACTTAGGTGTCATAAAAAACCGGCTAAGTGCAAGTCGGACTCGCGCACTATGAAAACGTAAAAAAATTACGTTTGTTGTATGGCAGCCCTTAAATATTTATTTTATTCTGTTGTTTAGTATTGTTGTTATAGCGGCAATAGAAATACATCAACTGTGAAAATTTCAACTGTCTGACTATCACGGTTCATGAGATACAGCCTGGTACAGGCAGACAAACAGACAGATGGTCAGCGATTCTAGTTTAAAGCGCCATCTATGAACCATAACGGCTATTGTAGCTAGCTATAAAGTATTAAATTAATGATATTTATTCCGCAACACTATAATTTCAGTTACTATTTTTAGGTAATTACTTATCAAAAGATTATAGCAACAGAAATGTAGTATGAAATAATTAGGGGAGAGATAACGTTAAAAGCGTTTGTTTAGGTGAATACACCTTTTCTTTAGCTTGACACAATATATTAATGAACTACGCTCCACTAAGGATAAAATTTCTATTTCTGTAAGTCTATCCTGCTTTCGCATACGTAATCCGCCTAATAAAAAAAAGAGTGCAACATTTTTATCAGTGCGTCGATTTCTACCTAGTTACTACACAATCTATCAAAAACCAAACAAAAAAATATAATTTTCAAGGAACGAAAACAAATAAATCGAAATTCTGATAAAATGACGTTTTATCCGTCGATCTTTCTAAATCTATGCTTGAGACGTCACCCGTGTACCTGTGTGTCAGGCCTTGTCTCCTTTCTACCTACAATCTACAACTTCAGATTCAATGAAACGTGATACGAATCACGCAACCGTATCTAAAATCAATTTATTGAAGACGAGATATTCAATCCACGAGAAAAAAAATAAAAATTTATCCGACAGATATGAAAAAAACACATCGAAAAATTCATTTCAAAGCGGATCATACTACGCCGAGATATTGCATTACCTGTCCCAGTTCAAGGTAAAAGGAGCCTATAGGTAGGTGTATCTGAGGGTAGAGTCGAAGAATTCTGCCTATCCCAGGCTCAGGTGCGCTCCGGAATTAGGGGAATGAACCGAGTGCTGTCACTCGAAATTATGAGCATCTTGATTTACTGCTCAGTTCCCGTGTAATTCCACTGCTCGGAATGTAATATTTTTACAGGCCAACCATTTTAATGGGATACAAACGATTTATAGATCAGTATCTGAGTTTACGGTCGTAAATATCTGCGGAACACAGCCGCTATTTCTGCACAGCCTCTTAGTATTGTTCGTCCCTCTTTAGTTTTGTGGTATGTATGTGTGTATATACACAACCATATACGACGCTGATTGTTCGTATTGAATTTTCTTGTTATTTATTATGGGGTTAGTTATGTATGATATGATCTCACTGAGTTAAAGTTGAAAGAAGCTTAAACTTACATAAATATAAAATGGTGAAGCATTATTCTCACGCAATCTGAAACCAAATTATTTTAGATATTAATAAAATCATACATATTGTGTTCATGTTTTCAGAATGCTGAATTAATAAACCACTCGTAAACAAAAATATAAATTAAAAAATATATATTTTTAAGCAAAACTCCTTTACAAATAAAATGTGTTATGCAGTGCAAAAATGAACGTCATATCTAGCTACGAGTATATCTACCTTTAAGCTTATTTATTATAGTATATACTTTTAATATATATACGAGCTACTAAGTACTAAATGCGATGTTCGCACATAAACTAGGCAGGTTCTTATATATGCAATAACGCACCTTGTTTCTACGAAGAACTTAAATTAATTTCGATGGGTAGTAGTCCCCCCCCCCTCCTCAAAAATAGGAAAACTGGAATGGAAATCTCAAGGATGATAATTAGGGTTTCATGATTAATTCTCATAAAGTTCACATCGCCATATCAAAGTCCAAACCAGTAAACCTCGCTTCGAAAAGCATATTTAATTTTCATCGCCGCTTCCGTGTGAAACTTTCATATTATTAGCAATTTTGCTTAAAGTTTGCGAATTATGAAATTTCTGCTGCTACGAACTGAATATTTGAGTCGTATTGTGCAGAAAATGAGAGAAACAAAGGCAGCAGCTAATGCTTTACTGCATACTTCACTCGTTAGATCTGCAAATAACAACACAGTTTTCTCAAATAAAACAGTGTCGTGTTTAATAGTAACATTAGCTACTGCTTAGATATCAAATTACTGGTAACTTGGGGTCTTCAAAGGAATAGTAAATAGCAAAAAAATCGTACATTTAGACCACCCCACGTTTCTAGATATAATAACTCTAGTAGTGACAGCGACTCAAAAAGCATCAATGTACGGCATGGCATGGTTTGGCCGACCAATTGTACTGTGTATAATTTTTTTAAAGTTCTTACCAGGGATAGGCGAAAACTGAAATAATACTTTTATCATTCTTACTATACCAAGCATCACTTGTAGTCCTGTAGTCATCCTATACTAAAGCAAGCATAAGACTCATAATGCAAATATAAATCTTACATTTTAATCATTAAATTTCATGAGTCTTTTAATACAATCCAATGTTTATTTTTCAGTCCCACTGACAACAGATGTCCAGAAGTGTGTGAGTTGCAGCACGATTGTAATTTCAACGAGTCAGGCAAACTTTTCCGAACATATTGTTCTCGAACTATTAATCGAAATTTTTCGATAGACTCGTTCGTGCGCGCAAAGTTTCAATTTGTTGTATACAGTGTAAATATTTTTCCTCCATTGCACTATTATTGTAACACATTAAGGATTCGTTCGTTTATTCAGTATGTATTATTTACGTCATATTCGTCTGGTTGATTGTACTGAATACTAAATAGTACATAGGGTGAGGGTTTAGATAAGATAGAAACTGTATCTTCATTATGGCTGTGTGAGTCCACTGTAGTTGGTCATAAGCACCCATAAAGGATTTCCCATAACCATCACGCTTGGTATGTTAATTTAGATGTTGTTTAATATCTCCTGAATTGATAATTTTCCCTTTGCATTCTTTTACGACACTCTCGGAATGACTTGGGGTAGTTCTATTCTAAAGCCGAGACCACATGTCTACGGTTAACACTTTTCTGTTCTATTTACTCGTATCTAAGCTTCCGAACCCGCAAGATTGTATTCTATTTGTTATTCAATGGTAGACTACAGTTTTGCAGTGTAGACACTGTGTAATTAGTCTCAATAGCTATTAACCATGAGAGTGAAGATCATTTAACACTTGCTGAGTACATTCAATTACGCCTGCCCGTTTGTTATTCTAGCTCCGCTTAAGCAGTCTCGTTTGTTAATGAAATGACAATTATGTTAACAAGTTCCTTACTTTCCATAATAATGGAATAGTTTCCAAGCATCTGCTAATAAAAGCATATCCCACCTTTTAAATTTTTTCCCACTGCACAAAAGGAATGGAGTTCGCAGAGTTTGGATCTAGTTTTATAACGTTTTTAAAATTTATAGCTCTTTCTCTTGTCGCCGACGAAATTAAATGAGAGGAGCGGCTTATAAATTACTTGTCTACCTGTCAGTGTCGTTGGAAACTCGTCTATTGTAAGGCATTGTTTTCACGACACCCCGGTTATAACTCTGCGAATCATTTGCCTTTGTGAATTGTCTGGGTAGCAGGAGATGTAACGAGAAAGTTAGTTCGTTAAATATACTGACGCTAGGTCACAATGTGTTTTTGTGCCCGTAGTTGTTAAGTTTTTAGTTTGTTCTGTAATGTCGTATCCCACGGTCAGAATAGCACTTTTATAGGATATAAAACTCACGTGTCGATAATATGTGGCTTAATTACATTTACGTAGTTGATTAGGCTTAAGGTTCTATAAATAGAGAAAACCAAAATACCTATCAGCTTCAAATAAAACCTTATTGAAGGTATTTTTATTTATTTACGAACTTCTTCCTTCTCAATGCTGGGTCCCAAAGCCCCTCCTTTTTTTTTTTCATTTTCCATGCCATCGTTCAGGAAAGAGTTTAGTTTATCCCTCCATCTCTTCATTGGTGTTACGTTGCAGTGATAAAGAATCCCTTCATTTTCGTTGCAGACAGATAATCAGTTATCATCCCAGCCTAGTTCCATTACAGATACCGTCTGTAGAACATGAAGTCATTCAGCCACTATTTAAAAGATTAATTACAATATAACATTTGTAAAGTTCTCAGTATTTCTATCAAACAATTAAATGTCAGATCAAAGCAGTAACAAAGTTTGCTGAAACGAAATCTCAAATGATTGCCACTTACAGTACAGTGTTTTGAATTTTTAATGAAGTCAGAACTGGTCTGCATTATAAAATCAGACATGAAAGCTACAGTTAGAAGGGAAATGGGACATTTGCAGCACGAAATTAACTTTGATATTTCGCCTTAAGATGGTTAAATGCCTTAACTCTGCTCAAAGTTAATTAAAACTCCCTCTGTGCTCGTCTTCATGACCTAAAATTATGGTCACGGGATAAGGTAGTTTTTGGTTTGGGAGAGGGCTGTGTCCAAGAGTGGATTGCCTCGTCAGGCTGTACATAATAATAATCATGATAGTGTTGTTCCCAAAAAGGCAAACGGTTTTAGAAAGACTATAAAATCACGCAAGTGGTCTTCATGCAGCATGGATGGAGCAAAATGAGCCCTTGGCTGGAGATACGTTGTCAGCTACTTACTTCCTGACAGAAACACATAATATTTGTTAGAGTTCCGTAGTCAAACAAGGATGGAAAAAGTTTCGCTCTGTCCGTCTGTCTGTCCGTCCGCGGCTTAGCGGTGAGACCCTTACTACTAGAAAGCTGTAATTTGGTACGGGTTTACACATTAATCACGCCTACAAAGTGGTAGAATAAAATCATGAAAAATATTTTTTAAGAGTGGCTCCCATACACGTATCTTGGGGATGATAAATGTTTTTCGCGTCTAACCCATTGTCTTTTTAAAACATTAAGGGTATGGGAACATTACTTTTTGATTAAGGGATCCATTTTCGAAATATGAAACTTAAAATCGATAATTTTTGTCATCCCACTATTTTCTAAACTATTGCTTTTAAAAATCTGAAAAAATTCAGAAAAGGAAGACTATCACAACTAGTGAGGCTTCACATGTTAACGAGTAATAGTCGACCAAATTAAAAAATATACTTGGAATGGTCAAAATGAAAATTTCGTACAAATTTCACTAAAAATTACTTTGTATAAAACCAGTTAAACTACGGAACCCTACACTGTGCGTGGCCCAACACGCACTTGACCGTTTTTTACTGTTGTGTACATGTCTCCCCTGAATAAAACATAACAAATTATAATTCGAACTGAATATCTAAAAGTATAACAAAATTTTCCACTACTGCTGCATTGGACAAAAAATTCAAATGTGACAAGACCAAGCAATTACAACATCCTGATACCCACTGGTCCCTACCGTAAAAAGTGTTTTGTTTAGAATTCGGTGCAATTTGTATGAATATGACAGATCAGAGGTAGAAATCGACGTCCCGTTATAAATCTTGCAGTCTTGTTTTTCATCTTGGCGAATTACGTTTGCGAAAGTAGGATAGATTATCAGACGCCGGTTTATGCTATACTATATATCTTATTTATCTATTTATAGGGTATCAAAGCGTAGCGAAGCGTACTCTAAATCTATGACACATAATATAGAAACTGTGACAGATAAAGGATCTCAATCAAACCTACTTCACCATTGACCTTATTAATAACGCAATCAACCCCTTTCTTCTGAATTTCTATGCAATATAAATCATATTTATTGTGAAAGTCGACTATTGCTAACGCAAAAATGCTGTTAAATGGCCGCTAGGGTTTTTATATCTCTCATAAATCATACTAATTGTTTTCGCAAAGGTCCGCCACTGAAAGGGTTTGGTTTCGCTTTAGTATGCGCCTGGTATATTGTTTAATGTCACAGTAGCTAAACCCTCATAATCGGAATTTTAAGATTGCACGTTTAACTCTGATTTAATATACAGATAAATAGTCAGAGGTCCGTGTGGTCTCAGCTTTATCACTGGGTCCGCGGGTGTCGTAAAGTGCGACTAAGTAAATTCCAGGATGTGGCCAGCAATACAAGTGATAACCCGTCATGCATAAAAAGGCATCGCCATTGTAAAATAATATTACAACACAAGTACAATATCAGCTGACCCAGCATTTACGCTCCGGTACGAGTATACTATTTTCATCCCAGTCAGCGCCACGTCAAGCTCCGACAGATTTTATATGAGCCTCCGGGGACTTACAAATAAAATTGAAAACCCCTTATCGCGGCATTTTCCTGCGTAATATGATAATATTTTTACCTGTCCCCGCTATTGTTTGGCGAGTGGAGAGATTTGACACAGCTGTGACGTAGTTTCTGGCACGTGAATTTTGTACAAATTTTTATTTATACGACGGAAGCGAAACTTTTGCAGCTATAAAACTTTGTCCGCCGGCTATGCTCAGAAGGTAGGTTATTGATTGATCGCCCTGAAATGTCAGTGGTAACATGAACATATCCAAAACCCTTGTAATAAACAGTTATTTACTCGTATATATTAATATGCTTGCCCACTCGAGGGCATAATAATTTTAAGGCTAATTTTCCTCTATTACATTTTTGACAACATTTAGCCTTGAGGTACACCCGTAGTATTTTAACTTTCATGAAGTTACAGCGTCCAAACTTCAAAGAAATTTGCATAAAAAGAAGAACAAAAGAACTGCCGTGGGATAGCAAAGTTTTGCATTGAGGCTTTCCTTATAAAAAAGCAAAATAAAAGTATATACATTCAATGTTGACCATCATTAAATTTCCTATGAGCTGATAAAATAAATTCAAACGTCTAACATAATTCAGTCATAAAATGTACAATCGAGGAATTTAAATCTTCAGCAGATTCGTCACTTCGTCACATTTAATTTTGCCGTAGAAATAACTGTGAGATTTTGTCCCAATCTGAATATATAAGAAATCATTACTTCTACTTAATTTCTTCTTAACATTAAAAGTATCGACATCATAAGCTTAAAAAATATTAACTGCTGAGTATAAGCAATGCGGTGTCCGCCATGGAAATTCTTACTGATATATGACAAACAACAGTTTAATTTTCCACTTCTTATCAAAGCTAACATGATTTCGCTAAAATCTTCCCACAGATCATAGAAACCTCTAAGGCTAGGAAATGTTCCAGAAATACACTTAAGTTAAAGTTTATGGATTTCGCAATCTTCTTTCATAAACCCATTTTTGAACACATGGGCGGGCGAGCGGTGCAGGTGTGAAGTTTCCAACTAAAACTAAATCACTCTGACGCATTTATTGCACACACTGAGCGTTCCACTGTGTACAAAGTTGAGAATACCACTGTAATTGAAAAGTGATCACATTTTCGACTTTCTACACTAAATTGAAAATAGCAAGGTGTTCAGTACAATTGAATACTTCAAATGTAATATTTATAGTTTCAATTGTTAATATTCATAGTATAATGCAATATAATAATAATATTAGTGCTTGAGATGCTCATGTGTTTTATTTCAAGCAGTAATTGATCCAATCTGTTTGCCTACAAGTTACTTATGGGCCTGTCAGTGTCATTAGCTATTATTATCCTGGCAGCATTCCTACCATAAGCATTCCTGTACGGCTATTTATAAAGTCCACACAGTTAATATCAAAAGTAATTAATTGAATTGAAGATTACTGAAGTAAATGAAGTAAACAGTATTTTGCTATACTCAAACCTAGTCATAACATTTCGTTACCTTTTTTAAAACAATTATAAGATTTCTTGCACACAGTCTTTATCTGACTACCTCTACCTGAAGTTTATGTATTATGGAACCACAAATGCAAATTCTATTCATGCCCTGAAACTTTCCCGTTTTCGTCTCTACGACATTCCAGCAAGAAATAGGGTGATTATTGTATGAAGTCATGGTTTGAGCTTTAGGATGAAACAAGCTATAAACCAGTAATGGCGACTTCTTGTTTGCTACTTTAAGCGTCACTTGAAATACATTAATATGTTAATTCCAATATTTTCGAATGAAATGGGAACCTTCAATCAACAAACCTACACCTACTACTAGATCCAACCGATCAATTCGATTAACAATTCGATTTTCGGATTCATACAATTTGCACCCAATCCGAAAACAAAAACGAAACAACAGCTCTTGTAGTAAGGGAAGTAGTGAGTCGACAGTGACATTGGATTGTGACAAACGACAGGAACACCAACTGTAATTTGTTTCAGAAGTTTGTCCGTCTTCGTGCAAGTTGCCTGCATTAGCATCAGCTCCCCCGGCCGACTCGCAGTCACAACTTGTTGCAACTTTACACAACTTCCTCTTACTAATACCTATCCTAGATATACGGGCCTAGTCAATAAAAGCGAAACTCAACGGTAATTGCTTTGGAAGTTGCATTATCGTATCCCATTTAAAATTATGTAAGGGAGAGGTCACGCTCGTAGTATGGGATCGCAAAAGATTAGTATGTTGAGAGGAATTAGTGAACAGCTAGCTATACATCTGTAACAAGCTCTTAGCTTTAAAAAAATATGTTAACTTTCTTAACTTAAAAACTGTAACGTACACCATCTAGTTTAGATACACGTACCTCTAGTGTGAGTTTTGACCGATACTATCGCTTTAGCGTTTACGATTTGTATGAAGAATACAGCTTCGTTAACGTGCCGCTAGAGGCGCTGCACATTTCTGCATACAAATCTGACGTAAAGTAAACGCGATAGTATCGGTTAAAACTCACACTAGATGTACCGTAAATGTACATAAAATCATTACATCAATCATTTTTCTACAAATATTTATACATCAAATTTGGTTGCATAAGGTTTGTTTATAGTCTCGTAATATCTTAAGTAATGAACGGAATTATAAGGTATTTTTGATTGACTTATAATAATCGGCTGTATAAGGCCACAGTTGTACAAATGTACATGAGCCTCACTCGATTTGCCACGTAGTAAGTTTTGCCATAATGTCCACGCTGCGAAGGCGATCTCCTGAATATTTTTACCTCCGTTGCCTTTTACGAATCCACCGAGAAGACAACGTGATCCACTTCTTCCAGTCCTCAGTCCTCGTCATGGATTCGCTCTTCATTATCTTATTAGCTCGTCAGATCAGCGGGAGGGAGTTAGTCCCACCCCGCATCTGCCGTAAGGTCTTCACTGAATCACAGGTCGGACATCGAACGGATGACATTTTTATTCATCTCATTTGTGAGTAATTCACGCGCGCTATATTAACGATCCTTGAACGGGTCACTTTCTTGCGCAGAGAGGTGAGGTATTGCGGGTCGGTGGGAGGCGGTGAACGTCCATTCCGTACGTAGTATTAATTCTGTGGCTGAAATTTCCTCGGTGGTACCACCTTAATCAATCTTATCCCAAATCACCTTATTGCCTTTATCTTATTAGATAACATAATATATTATTTCAGTGACATATTTTTAGCATTCCGCCTAACTAATAACTATCTACAAACTAACACGTTACATTCTAAATTTAGCTACTATTAGTTTCTAATCACCTTTCCCTCCTCCTTTCGGATCGTAAATCTTGAGCAAAGTCATTAAACTTGGTTTATGACTGAGTATGTTTCAGCCTAAAATTTATAGCGGTTTGAAAGGGTGTTTGTATGACGTCATAGCAACAGGCTTTCAGTAATAACAGGTGAAATATACAGATAAGGAAATCGTAAAATGTATTTGTCAAATCAATGTTGGTAACATGATTTATATGGGCATTGAATACATTATTGTACTATAAAAAACAGGTACGCTGATCATACTCGGATGTACGTTCTTTTGAAAATAAGTTTCCCTCACACCATGAGTGGATTTGCCATAATCAGCACGCAAGCGGCACGTCAGGCGGATTGGTGACTGCAGTCGTTACATAGATGCCGTTATGTTAGATGAAGTTATGCGGTCGGCAAAATTAACCTTATTTCAAAGTAATACTACGAAGTACATATCCATTTGTTAAAACCATAATTAGCAATATATTTTTGTGATTTTACCCAAAAAAATTGGTATATGACCAGTTTGATAATTATGTAATAAGGCACCTGATCAGATTGGGGTTAAAATTGAATTCCGAAAAAATCTGAAAACCAATTTACAGTATGTACTTGTGTATGTACTGTACTTGTTTATCAGATTTAGTTTTTTTATTACACTGTTAATGTTTTGAAATAATAATATAGTACACATAAAACTATGACGAGATATCTTGAGTATTCTTAAAATATGCCGTTAAGTCACACCTATGGACCGATTTGTATGGAGCATTTTTATAACCTCGTGACTAGAATCAGTTTTCGAAGATATATATATATATATATATTAGAAAAAAAAGCGTGGTAAAAAGATTAGTCGTATCGAAAAATATTTGACAGAGCTATTTATCTTTTCACATGGTCTCACGATTGAGATCATGATATTTTTGAGTCATCCACGCAGTTAAGGTTAAAGCTTTGAAGAACGTGGCTCCTGCCTTGTGTCAGAATAAAATATAGGCCACTGAATCGCAATATTGCCTTTTATAAGAGAGCACCTCACAATCGCTACATTACCGTTCCGTATAAGCGTATAAGCTTTATTTATTTTTATATCGTGGTAAAATAATTCTCGCCGGAAAATCCCGGCACGTACGACACAATTTCATTATCATTGTGAGCCTCCCTAAGGCTTGGCTTCTGGGGCCATTCCCGATGGGGACCTACATAATTTCCTATAATGCGTGCCTACATACGTGCAAATAAATAATGTATGTAGACAGTAGGATTGTAAGATTTACTTTCAGCTAGCCGCTGGTCGTGATGCCAGATTTAGAATTGTCTCTCTCAGTCTTGATGACTGAAGAACATTGGAGCATGTGATTGGAAGCATTGGATACTGATGTCACCAGGAGATTATACTTGATTTTCGAAATGATAACTACTTAAGACGATCGATGATTTAGTAAAAATCGCGTGGAGTCGGTGGATACAAGTGTCTCGGAACCGGTCAATGTGGTATATCTTGGAGGATGCCTATGTCCCGGCTAATGATGAACTACTTAAGAGGATTCCCTGAGTTAACTAGCACCCTATGGTAAAAAATTACTCACTGAGTAGATGCTTAAAAATGTAAACACACAAAGCCATCTATCCTATTTTAAAAGATTATGGTAAAAGAAATTTAGTATAACACTTTTGTTGTCGAATTTGCCAAGAAATTTTGACGGAAAGTTCTGGGTGAAGTATCGTATTTCCCCTTGTATTCCAAGATTACACCTGAAGCGAGTGGCTTTGTGTTTAATGCCTTTTTCGTCCAATACTACATCTAATGAAGGTGAAATCTGTGAGTGTAACTTTTGCGAAAACGAATCTTAAACTAAATTACGTAAGAAATCTAACAGCTTAATATATATAGTGTTTAGATTGTTATGTATGTACGAGGTTTAAGACTAATTAAGTACGTGAAAGGTGCCAGCTGAAAACCTCCTGCCGCAGCAACATGCTGAGTCTGCTGTCACCTTTTTAAAACTTATAAGTTTTGTTTAATATGTTTCTATTTTAAATTTTGAGAGTGTGTATTAGTTTTAGACAATTAGGTTTAACCAAAATTTGTAATTTTAAAATAAATAATTTTTCTATTCTATTCTATATTTATGAATATTCGTGTTAGCACTTTTTGGCTGAATTCATTGTTTTATTCGACTTATTTATTTTATTTTCAATTGACTTCACGAATGTTTAGAGAATCCTTCTTTGACTTGAATGATTGACTGTCGGTATTAGGTTAGGTTTGTGGTATTTTTTATGTCCGCCTAGTCTAGCCAGCTACCATCATGTTACCTAAGTCTGCCGCTAAACAGCAGTATTAATATCACTGTTGTGTTTCGGTTTGAAACGTAGCAAAGCTAGCTCATTAGCTTGCCATCTAATGGCCTTATCGTCACTCAGCATCAGGTTAGATGAAGGCCAAGTGCAAACCCATCATACATTTTTTAAAAACCTACTACCTACCGTCACTTATGGACGTGTTACTAATGCCCAATCGCTTACAGTGAGGGTCTGAGTCCAGAATTTATGTCGCTCCAAACTAAATGATGCCCTTTAGTTTTATTCGTTTTTAATGGTTAATCATAAATCAGGTATAAAATTTATCCCTGCCGCTACGAACTTTTAGGACTACTGATATGCTGTGCTCGTAAAACAAAAATTATAAGTGTATATATAAAACGGCCAAGTGCGAGCCGAACACGAAGGGTTTCGTAACACCGTAAAATTTTCAACGCAATTTTATGTGACTTTTGCCCAAAAAAAAGTTTGTTGTTATTTTTTTAACTGGCTTTTTCCTTTACAAAAAAAAAGTAATTCTGATTCTCTGTTGCGACGTAAAGAAATGGCAAAAATATAAACTCAATTTCGCATTTTTAAAAATTAAGTATGGACATTACTTATTTAATATTTTTGCCTTATACCCACTGATGTGTCTTCCTATTAAATTAAATTCCAAAGTATACAGCCCCGTAGTAGACGGACAGACGTACAGCGGATATTTAGAAGTAGGATCCCGTTGGGTACACCTTGGGTAATGAACTCTAAAAACGAAAATTGGCCAAGTGCGAGTCGGAATCGCACACATAGGGTTCCGTAGAGCATAAGGATCTGTAACATACGGAAAACCAATCTAAAGAATGCGCCTCGATTTTTGCTATCAATTTAGTTTTGCAGTAGTATAAGAGTACGATACTAGATGGCGCTAGTTGTATGTTACATCACACGTCTCAAAACACGTTTGTTGTATTAAATATTATTTTTATTCTGGTTTTTAGTATTTGTTGTTATAGGGGCAACAGAAATACGAGTACATCATCTGTGAAAATTTCAACTCTCTAATTATCGCGGTTCATGAGATACAGCCTGGTGACAGACAGACACACGGATCGACGGACAGACCGCGAAGTCTCAGTAATAGGGTCCCATTTTACCCTTTGGGTACCGAACCCGAATTGACGTAAAATCACCAAACAGGTAAAAATAGGTCTAAAGGGTTTTGTTGCTAATTTGAGTGAAAAACAGTGCCACCAATATATTGTGTCCCACTCTTTGTTCCACTACACAATACTGACCCATATACGTAACGCACATTTTGATATTAACTAGCACAACACTGCATCCAAACTCCGAAAGCGAACGGTTTATTATTTGCAAGTTTGATTTTATAATATTGAGTGATAACGGCTACCCTACCATTGTTTATAAATTCCTTGATAAAAATATTGATCGAAATATACTAATTTTCATTATATACTTACGTCCTTATATCGTGAGTGAACGGCGGGGCAATTGTTTCATTCTAATATTTTTAGATTACAAATTCATCTTCATTAAAATTTTGTTTGTAAAATCAGTTAATGATTGAACTGAAAAATTGATAGTTAATTATCTATTCAAAAAAATTCATCGGCAAAGTAGCACTATATCAAGTGTTTTTCTTATGTCTGGAAATTGACCTAATTTTGTTTCATGTTCACCGCAGCAAAACCTACAATAATGTCTAACTTCCAAGCCAAGTATTTTACAGTCTTGCTATCAGGGCACGGTTATCACAAGCCTAATGCATAAATGACTGAGCAATCTCATGTTTTATTATCCGTCTAAATATTTTACTGCCTCAGAAGTACCAAAGGTGCCTATTCAAAGAAAACTTCCTGAAATCGTAAACTTGGTAGGTAACTTAGTTTCATAAAACTGGAAGTTTGGAAACCATATTCAACCTTGGAAATAAGCCCGGTAACGGTAGTGAACGGGTCGGGCACCTTGCTTGATGCTCTCAGATTAAAAGGTGTATCCAAATTCCTTAGCTGTATCCGAAGCTTTTCGGATATAGCAATTTTTAGGTGCTGTACCTCCAGGAAAGAAAATAGGGACTCTTATAGAATCACCTTGTCCACCTGACGCCATTAATTATATTACACGAAAACAACATTTTTAAGATAACAAACTTACATTTGCTGTTGATAATTTATTCATCTTGATATAGACGGATATATATCTCATTTTTTAACTGCGAAGTTAAATTCTTTCGTCAATCAGACTTACATTTCGTCATTCAGATGGGTTTTTTTTTCGGTGGTTGTTACCTTATTATTTATGTTTATCAGCATGTTAATTATTATTATTCTGAACGGAACCCTCGGTGCGCGAGTCCAACTCGCATTTTACCCGTTTTTTTAAACATCATAATTATTTGTTGCTACAGCGTTTATATAGGCATACACCTTTTGTAATAATTCACGTGGGTACCTTTTATGTTTAAAATGATATAATGCTGAGTAATAGCGTCTCCTTCGGTACTTTTTAGGCATGAGACCCCAAAACAGTAATATAATAAATTGAGTTTAAAACGAGCCCTTCTCCTTTTAAACTTAACTTATTATATTACTGTTGTTATTATAGTACTGTATTCACACCAATGAGTGAAAAAGTAGTGATTAAAATATGCTTGGATGCAAAACAGTGTTATTTGATTTTATCCGAAGCCATGAAATTCAAAATATACGAAGTTCCACAACCCTACCCCTCTGACCGTCTCAGCGGGGAGTTGCTCTCTGCTATTAATCCTTACATCTTAACGATTGTTCTCGAGCCTTAAAACCCATCTGTGGCCTGAAGTGCGACGATTTCTCTGAGACTTTGAAACTAAAGGACTAACGGGAATATCTGGGACAAATGGATTCCTGATTGAATGGAACACAGTGGACATGTGGTTTAGGTGTGATATAGACTGCCATTAGAATTTCAGATATCTAGAGCATCGATCCTTTCAATTGAATCAAGGTTGGTCTTACTACTAGGGGTTGATGTATAGGTTCGGCTTTACAAAAGGGTCAACCGATGTATTTTCGTCTGTGTGGGACCAAGGGAATATTATATACACTCAATGATGGCAGATCATCCATCCAATGAACAGAGACACACACAACGGCGCAGACGAAAGGGCAGCGACAGCCAGACTAGAGATTCTGACCTACTTATCGATCGGTCTGGAGAGGGTCGGATAAGACGAAAAGCTAAAATAATGGAAGGGTTGGCATATCATCAGCCCGAGTGGTGTGACATGCAAGGCGCGAAGAGAGCAATGGAAGCGTTCTTATAAGGACCCAGACGTTTGCGATATACGCTGAGGATGGCCACCGGAGGGTTTAGGTGGTAAGTATACCACATGATCCAGCTCTTCCCCTAATGAGTTGGGTACATAGTGAAGTTTCCTCTTTATTAAAAAGGGGTTGAGGTATAGTTTCGGCATTAGAAAAGAATCACTCATATTGTCGTGTGTGGAACTAAAACACCCAAAGATGGCAGAGCTTCCATATCACCAGAATTCTGCCTGCAATTACTACTTACTCGTACTAGAAAGATAAGCTCATCGAAATCATCAGACACAGTTCCCTTTGGTCTGAGTTGCTTGCAATACTGTACGTATTAAAGGCGCCCACAGCGAATTTAATAATGTGATAAAGTTAGAATGGAACAATAATCATGGATAACAATATTACCTACCCTATCTACCTAACCTATCAACCAACTACCTAAAAATTCAAATTTATTTACGGGAAAATGTGCATCTTCACCTGATTTTACATGAATATTTTTATGTTTCAAGTACAAAAATACAACAGATTTACCAATACATTTTGCCGGGTTATGACTCGAGTAAATTGCCTGCAATTTCAATTTAATTGTTCTCTGCGCTGATTAATTAAATTATTTGTTTTGATTAAAGTCACACACAAACACAACACCGTCCAGAATCAAACAATGGACGAAAAAGAACGCAGAAACAATGAAAATGCAATAACGGTCCGAGTTTAGAATTTTCCAGTGACTTTTCTTTTTTGGGGTTTTGTTTTTAGACGAAGGTCAGACAGGTTTAGATCTGACTGAATGACTAATCGACTGACCTATTTACTTCGAGACCTGCACCAAAAGCTCAAGTTTTTACCTGTACACTATTTGAAGGCATCTTTGGTCGCACGTGCTACCTAATATAAACTTCGTTAATTAAGAGGCTATGTTGGTAAGAACACGTGGCCGAGTTCAAGGTTGCATTGTTTTGTAGCTGTCCCTATCCGAGCCCTATCCTACCCGAGCGCGTACGGTGAGACAGCATACACTACGCGAAGTTATCCACCCGTTATTTGGATGTTTCGTAGTCCAGTGATCATTTGAAGGATACAGTATATTATGTAGCCATTTTTTCAGTACAGTATATTAATAAAATTTCAGATGTCGGTTGTTTTTCCAAATTGTTCTAAATTGATTCACACTCTTGTAAAACAGGTTCAAAGTTCGGGCTTTTTATTACCAAAAAATACAATACTTTGACGCCCTGTAACTCTGAAAGTATATATTTAAACGAAAATCTGACTCACCACCGACACAGATATTTGTTTTTAGATTGTGTCTTGAAAATTTCATAGATTTTGATAGCTTAATACTCAAATTATGACTGGACTACGTTTGTATGGGCGCTTTGACAACAGCATACCCTCTTAAGTAGATATACAGTTCTGTTAGCTGCTTAATTGTTTTCTGGTTGATATAAGTACTCTTACTTTTTATTTCTTTGTGGTACGACACGTTTTTCACTCGTTCGACTCGACGCCTTAGCGCCATCTTTTTTTCACGTTGTGCCTTCGCAGCTAACGGGCCAGGGCTGCTGCTTGGAACAAAGCGACACATACCAATAACGATCAACCATATTTTACATCAAGAATTTGTTTACTTTACGAATATTTGACACTGAATACTTATCGTCAATCCTTTTACTCTTAAAGAGTTGAGCAAACTGGTGCTCATTTTTCGCAATCTTATCGAGAATGGAGTACCGTTTGCAGTAGAGAGCTACTTGGGATAAAATATGAATTGTAATGTAACGGGTACACTGCGAGCGCTTTGCTTCGTGTTATCGTTAATGTACTGGGTGTTGTAGTCGTTCTATGTGATTTACTGCTGACTCTAGCTTTAGTGAGTCTATTTTGAGCTGAGTTATTTTGAAATACACTTTTCTTCAGGCCAAAATGGAACAGAAGAGCGAGTGGTTAGAAAAGCCCCTCTTTCCACTTTATGACAAACGTCAAGGATCATTAATTGTCTCCTCTTGTGTCTAGGTTATGGTTTCTTATCATGACTTATGCTATTATTATTTTATTGTTATATTTAAGTGCTAGTTTAATTAATTAGTAAGTATAATTTACACTCTAACCTACTGCTTCATCTCGTTCCTACACAAATGACTGGTGTATGTTTCTTATACCAATTAACTGTCCTTTATGAGAATTTTTTCTGTTTATTTATTTACGAAAATAAATTATGTATTCAATAAAATGTAATATGATTCCTTGAAAGAATAACAGCTGGTTTTTCTTTGTTTTGACATATATTTTGCCACATAACATGGATTACATATCTGGTACTTAAATATTACCAATTTTCTTTACCGTTTAGTCCCAGAAAGCATGTGTTCGGATATTTTAGATAATTATGTAACATTACTGAAAAACAGTGACAGACAATGGAGAGTTGAAACCCAAATTTGACTTATGTACTGATACATTAAGTATTTTTGGTACATGTGACCGTGGTAGTCTACTAGGTACAGATATTCCTGTTTTCAACAAAATTTGAACAGTCTATGTCTAGTCTAAGAGGCTATGTTGGTTAGACCACGTGGTCGCGTTCAAGGTTGCATTGTTTTGTAGCTGTCCCTATCCGAGCCCTATCCTACCCGAGCGCGTGCGGTGAGACAGCATACACTACGCGAAGTTATCCACCCGTTATTTGGATGTTTCGTAGTCCAGTGATCATTTGAAGGATACAGTATATTATGTAACCATTTTTTTAATACAGTATACTAATGAAATTTCAGATGTCGGTGGTTTTTCAAAATAGTTCTAAACTGATTCATACTCTTGTAAATCAGGTTCAAAGTTGGGGCTTTTTACCACTGTAAAATACAATACTTTGACGCCCTGTAACTCTGGAAGTATATATTTAAATGAAAATCTGACTCACCACCGACACAGATATTTGTTTCTAGATTGTGTCTTGAAAATTTCATAGATTTTCATAGCTTAATACTCAAAATATGACTGGACTACGTTTGTATGGGCGCTTTGACATCAGCATACCCTCTTAAAAAAAACATTAGGTATTGGATCTTTCTACGATCTTTTAGGCTTCGAATATTAAAATGTTCCAATCTAATGTTGTACGATCTTAGTTCTGGGAGCTTATAGGATTGTAACGATAGGTGATACAGGAACCTTTTTTGTACACGCTCTATACGCTGTGAGTGAACTTCATATTGAGGTGACCACACCTGCAAGCAATATTCCAAAATACTTTTTACAAGAGAGTTATAAACCATAACTTTTGTTTGACATCGCTTGAAAGGCTTTACGTTTCTCAAAATAAACCCAAGCATTTTGTTAGCTCTTTCAATGATATTATCTATATGATAGTTGTAATTTAGCTTACTATCTTATATCACCCCGAGGTCTCTAATTCTATCGACTTCCTCAAGTCGTTTTCCATGTAACATATATGAAGTGTGAAAAATATTTTTGTCACGTGTAAATTTTATATGAACGCATTTATCTATGTTAAGTTCCATACAGTTTTCAGTGCTCCAGGTTTCAAGTCTATTTAGATCTTCTTGAAGCAATTTTGAGCAGCTCATCGATCTAATTGGTAAAACAATTTTTAAATCATCAGCGTATATATATGCTCGAGCATGGTGAAAACATTTTGTAATATCTAATATATACAATTCTCGTGTCACAGTTTTCGTTGCCATACTCCTCCGAAACGGCTTGACCGATTTTGATGAAATTTTTTGTGCTTATCCGGTATCTATGAGAATCGGCCAACATCTATTTTTCATCCCCCTAAATGTTAGGGGTAGTCCACCACTAAATTTTATTTTTTATTTTTTAGACAAAATTTTTAAATTCTATTTTTTATGATACTGTCACGGAGCTCGAAGAGTCTAGAGATAAAGAAAAGAGAGGGGCGTATCCATCTATCCCCTTCGTGCCGGATATTGACAAATGACTACCGTAGAAAGCTCTCGAATACTCGCATAAGGATTGTCATGTGCGAAAGGGAGAGCAATTCATCTATCTCCTTCGCGTCGAATACTCTCCAACGTTCCTGAAGATTCTAGACTATAGGATCTAGAAACAATACGGGGTATATATAGGCGCGAGCCGAGCCTCGGAGAGAGTTCAGTTTGAGTTGAGTTCACAGCGAAGAAAAGTGAAGAAACGAAAACTGGAAGAAATTGTAAAGCGAAAGTACAATCGATGTGGAAAAGTGTTAGTGTACTAGTGTGTCACGTGGTGTCAGTATCGACAGATCGGCATCAGTAGTGTTCAAGGACTCTGTACGTGGAATCCAGAGACGGACTCAGTGCAGACAACTCGGAACTAGTGAGACAGGGACGTACTCTGTTTGGGGGGACCCGTGATTTTGAAGATTGGTTTGTGGACTTGTGTTACCAATAAATTCTGGAACTTTGGACTTTCTTTCTCTTCAATCTAAACGAACCTACAAGCTCGTAACAATACAACATATAAAAATACATACAATCCTCAATTTTTACCCTTCTACGATCAACCCTTATTTTTTAATAGCCATTTAAGTAATTTAATCATTTTTCATCCCGCTCGATAACTGATCAATTATAGTGTTTTAACTGTACTTCGATTAAAATTTCCCTTATCTTATATTATTTAGAAACTAGAAATAATTTATAAGGCAAAACAACGTTTGCCGGGTCAGCTAGTTATTGATAAAAACGTTAAACAACAATGGACCAACGAACTGGGCAATCACTGTATGCAATTGGCTCGGGACTGATCATCCTGATAATATAATACTCGTAATAATAAAAATATTTACTCTCCAGAATTTTTCGGTACATTTTACTTATAAACTACTTATGTTTAAAAAGTTGGACAAAACTAACTGTAAAGGCATCCGTTGCTGATCTAGGTACAAACCTGTATTTCAGATCCAGCGCCTCCCCCTCCGGATTATATAATTTATAAGATCAAATAACCAATATTTGGATTATTACTTATGCACTAAGTTATACATATAATAAAGTGTGTGTGTGTATGCGTGTGTGTCTGATGGTGATTATGTATTTAATACGCCGATAAACTTGGTTCTCTGACAGCAGCCAACATTCCAACAAATTATTTTAGCCATTGTTGGCCCATATCAACTAGTAAATTCTATTCAAATTCCTCAATGCTGCGCTCCTTAATTCTTCAGCGATTATTCCCTCATAAGTGTCACAAGAAGGTCACGTGCGACCAAACATCAACTCTCCCCATGTTTGTACGGTGACATTTGTTAATTATCCCCAAAAATCCCTTCCGTGTACCGTAACACCGACAAGCTTCTCATCTCGACAGCACTTAAGTATCTGTACAAATTAATTTGTGCTCGACACTCATTAGCGGACTCTTAGACCCATGTTTAGAGACGGTCTTGACATTAGACAGCTTAATCTCTCAGGATGGAGCATTAAGCGACCAGCACCTGTTACGGTTCGGTTTATTAGAGACGACCTTTAGTTAATATCTTCTGAGCTGGCTTTTTCGCGTACTATGATTTAGGAAGAACGGGGTCGTTGGTTATTAGCGTCCTGTGCTGACGGATTCTAATGTATAATTATACTAGCTTCTGCCCGCGGCTTCGCCCGCGTGGACTTTATCTTTCGCATTAAAAAGTAGCCTATGTCCTTTCTAAGGGTCTAAAGATTGTCTGTGCCAAATTTCATCAAAATCGGTTGAGAGGTTTCAGCGGGAAAGCGTAACAGACAGACAGAGTTACTTTCGCATTTATAATATATATTATAAATAGTAGGGATATTAACCATGCTTGAGTTTACATATAAATTAGACTAGGCTAGGCTTGTGGTGTCCGGGAGTGGAGACTAATTTGATGTGAGACTTGATATGGTTTTCGGCCTGAGCGTAAAATTTTATCACCTGAAAAAGGCGTCTGTATTTTATTCGGTCTTGAGTCGTCGTTTCGATACAATCTGTCTGTCAGGGGCCAAAAACGAAAAGCGTTCTCGTTCAGAAGGCTCAAGACTCAATTGTTATTACTGTTCCGAACCACCAAGATCCATATATATCTGTAATGTGCTTTTTATGTATGATGGGTTTGCACTTGGCCTTCATCTCTCCTGATGGTAAATGAACATAAGGCCGTTGGATGGTAGATAAGTTGAGCACCCAGAAGCCGCAAGGTAATGAGGTGCTGACTCTGCTCTGCTACCTTTCATACCAGAACACATAAGTGCTATCAATACTGCTGTTTGTCGTCAGTAAAAAAAAAGTCGTCAGAAAAATAGAGGTAACAAATCTATGACGCAACTGTAACGCTCAAAAACGTAAAATATATCATACAAATTGGGCAATCCTCATTGGTAGAAAGACCAAAATAACTTCTACTAATCAGTCTTTATCCTAATTAACAAATTAATTAGAGTAAACATTTCCGGTTCCTCAAACTCAAAACGCAGCGGAGCGGCCGCGAGGTCGCCACCCTCTCGTTCAAACTGGAACTTTGTTGATCGCATTAAGTTAATTCGAAGGGGTGCAAATTGCTTTCAAGGGCATTCTCCAAATTCACTGGCTACGTAATTATGTTATTTTGAATTCCTGTATTTGATGATACAAGAAAAGTTGACCGATTTTGATTGTCATTCATTTGATGAAATGCTTATTCAGAGTTGGTCATGTAAAGAATATGTTTGTCAGTTCATTTCTTTCCTTTATCAACCGACTTCAAGAAAGGAGGAGGTCCTCAATTCGACTGTATGTTTTTTTATGTATAATGTAATTTATGAATCGATTTTGAGAATTATTTTTCGTTTGGTAGAACATACTTCTGAGGTGGTCCCATGTAAATTTTATTGAAATTATTTGAGCACTTTTTGATAAAATAAAATCAACAAAAACCAAATGTGATAATTTTACCTCTAAGGGATGAATTCTGTAAACTTTTAGGGCAGTTGAAGTAGGTTTTTAGCTGTTGTTTTTACGCGTTAGTTATCTATGTGGACATTTTATTGGTTATTTTAATTATGGCTTATGACATGCAATCAATTTAATAACTTACAAAATTCCTCAGTAAAATATCTAGAATATCTAGGTTTTTTAAGATAACATTTGCATATTCTGAAAGGGTATTTATCCTACTTGATAGTGATAGAAAATACAACAAACAAATTATTGAATTATTTTTAGCTTTTATTAACACAAAACAATAAAATGGACAACACAAAAGCAAAAAAACATCACGCTGTTTATATCAGACTGTAGCTAACTATTTAAAAATCATAACAGTTGACCATTTTGATTTATAACAAAAGATAAAATTTATTTAACATCCGGCTTCGTAGCTGTCGGCATAATCTCAGCTGGCGCTGGCCTTGTACATTACAATTTAGCGCACGAGGTATTCAAAAAGTAAATTAATTAATCTACATACAATGAAAAACATTGGAAAAATAGGTAAACTTGTAAATATTTGATTTCCACTGACATTTACTCGCGGCGTCTAAAGCGGCCCTTGAGCCTTGAGTCCACAGCTGAGCGGACGGCAACGCTGTGACACTGCTCTCGATTGAGACAAATGGACCCAATAAATCTATCCCGGCCGGGCTTCGCAGATTGAGAAAAATAGAACAAACGGTCCGCCCACTTCTTAAACAAGACTTGACTGAGACATTGTGCTCGGAGAGGCAAGAGTGCTCTCTAATTTGTCTTGTTGGAAGTTGATAGGCCACTTGTGCTTTAGGAAATATACCTACGTATTTTATTTATTTGTTTGCTATCAACTGAAGCACTCTGTTTTAAATAATTTTAAAAACAATGTATTATCGGAAGTCAGTGTTAAATTAAATTGCAGAGTCTTCATCACTATGTTAAATATCGCACTACTGACCATATAGTCGTCTTCTTAGGGCGTCACCTCGAAGGTTCTTTCAATGTAGTAATTCATCATAATATTAATGCATTCAGATTGGTGATCGCAGTAAGGTGAAGTTGATTCTTCTCTCCTGAATTTTTCCTCAGACGCCTTTTAGGACACACATGGGAACGCAATAAGTGGATTTATTGTACCCAGATCCCAGATGGACACCTGAATTTTTTTAAATATTTGATGGGGTTCATCTCATCTGATGGTAATTAAGTGACGATAAGGCCGTTGGATGGTAAGCATGCGCGCCCACAAGCCTCAACCGGAACACAACATTGCTATTAATACTGCTGTTTGGCGGCAGACTTAGATAACATTTTGGTTGCTAACTAGGCGGACAAAGAAAATATCATATAACTAAGCAAACCGATTACCGATAGGTAGCCCCACTGGGAATCGAACCCGGGACCTCCGTATTGTGAATCCAACATTTAGCCATTAAGCCACGAATAAAAAGCATAAAATAATTTCATCTAACCCTTTCCCTAAGCTACCTTCATTTCATAACTATTGGTTGTGTTGTGACGTTAAGACGCCAAGTGGTAACAAACCAACAAACCACATTCGCATCTATGTACTCGTTTGATAGTTATCTATTTTAAATTGAATTTCTACATAGTCCTGCATATGACCTATTTGGATTGACATAGCAATATAAACTCGAGTTTATGTTCGTCAGTTTGGTCCAATGTAACTGATCCGTACCAAACGCTAATGGAAACAATAATTAACAAGTAAGGATGTAGTTGGATGAACTTAGGCTACGTAACTCGCGGTACTTTTGTGTCGGAATTCGACTATAAATCGAAACGTGGAGGAAATCGAGGCGCGCACAAATTAGTTTAGTCACCAAATTAAACTTGACTAAAGTTTAGCGTTTGCCGTCTTGAAGGGGCTCGGCTTTAGCTGGAGGAACTTGCGTGGAATTAGATGCCTGGGTTGGTAGAGGAAATACCACGTGGCAAACATAAATTGTAGGCGTAAGAAGTATTTAAGATGTCGTAATGTAAATTATCTTTTCATCGAACATTTTTTATACAAAATGAGCACTCACTTGGCGTTCATCTCACCTGATGGTAAATTACTGGAAAGCCGTAGGATGAAAGCACGCTCATATGAAGCGCTGAAAATCGTCATACTAAGACAATAAGATCGTATAGTACATGCATGGTCATTTTAGCAACTGTGCCAACCTATGTCGTTTCCTATACTTTTAAGCAGGTGTTGCCACCTATTGTCAGTAAATGGAATCACTATTCCATAACCATCAAGTCCTCCAGCCCTGTAACATAATAGGGGTAGGACAGAAGAAGTATATCTTCAACATTGCAATAGGTGGCGCTAAAAACAGATTTTGCGAATACAGTTTATAGGATGAAAGTAACCTCGCTTGTCCCTTTGACGAAGTTTTATAAAAGTACTTCTTTCTTATTTCAATAGATGGCGCTGCCACCAATTGTGATATCAAGGTTTTATTACAAATCAATAATATCATACCTGTGATACTGCTAATCCTCAACGGTAAATAAAACGGCACACAATTTCTGTAAAAAAATACAGTATTGTTAGATTTATTGGGAAATTTCTGCATGCAGTATTTAATTTTTAAAATCATTAGCTATGTCATTGTATTGAACTGATATTGATATTGAACCACTAAATAATACATATTTCACTCCAAGGAAGACTAATTCCAGTCTATATTGCACCCAGCCCCAATGTGTATGACATTGGTGATTGTGGGTGTCCACCCACACACATGCACACGGCATGTAAATAAAACAAGGGAAGGCAGCTAGGAAATCTAGCCGCCCGCCGGCAGATTTTTTTGGCGTCAGTAATAAAATAACAACGTAAAATTTTACACAATAACTGTGATTTGTGAGTGTGTGATAAAATAAACTATGTTTTTGACACTGTTATTTTATTTACTTTATTTATAGTCTTGAAATTGAGGTTAAAAAGCCGGTTAGAATATGTTGTCCTCACAAACATGACACTATAAAATTATGTAAATATTACAACAACGTTTCAACAGCATTTGGAATACTCCTGCTAAATGATTTTTAAAGATTATGTTAAAAGATATTTGTATATAATATACACGTTTGTCAGGGAAATCGCTTTTAATACCTAACTAATACAAACAAAAGCAAAGCTCATTAAATGTAGGTCTAAAAATAATTATAGAAAATTGCTGATTAAATAATTTACGGTTTTTTTAAAATGAAACGTATTCGTTATTTTAATTTTTTATACATATTCATTTTTTATTTTGCTTGATAATGGTTATTTAATTTTTTCCTTTGGTTTCCTTTGGCTTCCTTTAATTTCTACTTTATATGAAAGCGAATACGTTAGTCAAATCCTTTTTTTAGTAAATTAATGTTTCGTCAGTAAAAAATTTTGAGGCGTGCTATAAGGCATTCCTTTGGCAAATATTACCCTAGTTTGAGCTCCTGTCTACCACTCAGTGTTAAATATTATTGTTGTGTACTAAATTAAACCTTGGGAATCGAACTTTTATGTAATTTTAATTCACTGTTGCCTAATGGCACGGGACTCAATCCCAATGTCCTAGAGCTACGTCAGTAATCCGTTTGGTTGCTGGCCTGGCTAGCTCCCTCCGTTTTACCTTAGTCTGCCACCAAACAGCAGTTTTTATAGCACTGTTGTGTTCCGGTATGAAAGCAGCATCCTGCGTCTCATAATCATAATGGATGCGTCACTTACCATCCAAGGCCATTATTGTCACTTACCATCAGATAAGGTTAAAATTTTAAAACCATGTTTATACGTATTTGAATAAGATAGTAATAGCTATTATAATAAAGATCTCGTTTATGAATATAACTTTTAAATTTTATTTTTATGTAATCAAATCTGTAAATTACAAATTAACGCTACAATAATATACGTTTTATAAATATAAATTGCAGAACACTATTTATTTAAAGCTTATAATATTAAATGTATATTTTTATCAGTGAAATCACAGGTAAACGAGAATAACCCACAACAATAAGGTTATCTAACAGATGTGACATATGTTTACGAGACACATCTCTTTATGAGATAAACGCAACTTTGACTTCATTTGACATTATTATGCAACGAACCGCATGCAGGATTTTACTGGAAACCTTAGAATATCTTGATGCAGACTTGGAAGTAGGTAAAAACGTTATGAAGCGCAATCTTCATAATATAATATATATAATTCTACTGTACGTGTGTATGTCACTGAATTCCTCCTAAACGGCTGGACCGATTTTGATGAATTTTTTTTGTGTGTTCAAGTGCATTCAAGAATGGTTTAGATTTTCAATTTAATGATTTTTTGGATTATTTTAAAGTTTATTCCTAAATGTTTAAAAATAAATGTCCACCCGTGCGAAGCCGGCGCGGGCTGCTAGTATAATATATGATTTTACGTAGGGTAAGAAAACGATATTTGTAATAAACAAATTACAACAGAATTTAAGAAAATAAACATGAAAAAGAGTTTTTTTGTTTAAATACAATACTAATGATAACTATCTATAGAAGAGAAGGCCTGAGCCCCTGCAGTGGGGACATATATAGGCTGTTGATGGTGATGATGACTAATAATAAATTACTAATCTTATTGCTTAAATTGTTCTTTGTATTAACTTTGTATTATTACTCTATTAACTTGAATTATTATTGTATTCATAAGAAGGAAGGAGGATCATCATCATCATCAACAGCCTATAGTATATGTCCCCACTGGAGGGGCTCAGGCCTACTCTCGTACAGAGAGTGTATGGGCCATAGTCCACCACGCGGGCCCAGTGCGGATCGGCGGACTTCACATGCCTGTTCAAGACATGCAGGTTTCCTCACGATGTTTTCCTTCGCCGTTAAGCAATCGGATAATGTACTTGAATTGAAAAACAACTCATAGGTACACGGCTGGATTCGAACCCGGTACCCTCAGATTGAGAGTCCGCGCCTTATCCACTGCGCCACCGACGCGAAGGAGGATGTTTATAGTTAACTATCTTTTATTCTGTCGATATTTGTTTACGAAAACGTCCAAAACTGTATATTAAATACATGGAAAATAAATTTACCGTCAAAAATAAACGAAAGAAGTGCTTTGAAACGTACCTTATGTTTATAGTAACCACACATACAGACCGCACGAGAATATTAAGCTCGTACGTCACACCCGAGCGTACCTAACTTCACCTCCATCGTACAGTAAAGGTGACATTAATTCAGAGTTAACTATCTGCGGCCTAACCTAAATAGTTTGAACTTGGTCTAACTTGCAGCGGTCTCCCAGCCAGAGGTTATGAAGTTTGGTGTTAAACGGAGGCAAATGTAATGCAGGTACGAGTATCTGGGACATACGCCAACATCCAACCAACTATACTTGGCATATGTATATAAAGTTTCTCGGTTCTGAAGCTGGTCATAAGCTAGGTGAGTAAGGATTTCGACCTGGATTTGCAAGACTTTTGTTACTACATAGATGAGATATTACCATATACCAACAAGGTATCTGGGTGAGCTAGGTTTCACCTCTCGGCCGGAGCATGAGTTTCCATCAGGTTAGATAGATGATATAATGACGAAACAATTATTTTAATCTGGTATCTAGTAATAATAGAATCTAGTAGTTTGTTGTATAGTTAGCAGCACTTTTGAATTAGTGACGTGAAGGCTCTGACATGCTCTTTGGAAGACACAAAAGGTATTAAATAGATAAAAATCTCAAGAAAATATCGAATTTTACTTTACTATGGGGTGTGCGTATGGTATTCTGTGCTATAGGGTAGATCTTTTTTGAAGATTCAGATCGTATTATGTCACAAAATTTCGAGCCAATTATGTGGAAACCGAGTGGAAAACTCTGGTATGAACATTAAACAATGAACAAAAACAATGTTCACGTTCTGAGGATTTCTGTCACACTCAAAATGTTCTTATCAATACATCCTCAATGGTCATTATCTATGTACACGTTAGGTGAGATACATAAATAATATTTGATTAAATTTGATACTCCGTAAATATACAAGACTCTAAGACAAATTATATATGCCTACCTAAAATTCCAAATAAAGTACATACGTAATTTCTTTTACAATAATCTGTAAAAAATGAAACGTCATCTTTGAGCTATTCTCATAAAGTGCCACGTCGCGATGTTTCTACAAGTGTAAGGGGATTGTCAAACTCACCGTGCGTGGCAGGTGGACTGACAATGATGCTACCCTAAAGCAGAGGCCACACGTCAATACATAATTTCAAGTCAATATTACGGTCTACAGAAAATGTATTTGAGGCTATGTTGGTAAGACAACGTGGTCGGTTTCAAGGTTGCATTGTTTTGTAGCTGTCCCTCTCTGAGCCCTATCCTAGCCGAGCGCGTACGGTGAGACAGCATACATTACGCGATGTTATCCACCCGTTATTTGGATGTTTCGTAGTCCAGGGATCATTTGAAGGAGACAGTATATTATGTAACCATTTTTTTAAATACAGTATACTAATGAAATTTCGGATGTCGGTGGTTTTTCCAAATTTTTCTAAATTGATTCATACTCTTGTAAATCAGGTCCAAAGTTGGGGCTTTTTACTACCGTAAAATACAATACTTTGACGCCCTGTAACTCTGGAAGTATATATTTTAACGAAAATCTGACTCACCACCGACACATATATTTGTTTCTAGATTGTGTCTTGAAAATTTCATAGATTTTCATAGCTTAATACTCAAAATATGACTGGACTACGTTTGTATGGGCGCTTTGACAACAGCATACCCTCTTAAGCATTTAACACGAACTGATAGCGAACCCGTTAATTTAACTCATAGGTATCCAAATTGCAAATTCGGCTGATGACTGCCGTTAAACTGTGATTGCGACCGCTATTCGAATCATTGACCGTGGACCGTTCGGAATCCCATATCATTACTGTAGTGATTATTCTGATGACATTCATCTCATTTTAGTATTAGATGTACATTACTTATCGTTATTATATATTTACTTAATAACTATAAAGGTGACCACAAATAAGTGCAAAGAACTAAATTTAACTATAATTCTTAATTGAATTAACTTACATGTATACATAATCATAAAAATTATAAATAGCTAATGAAAACAACTATCACAGTTCGTAAGGTAGATTACAACAAACCCTTCTAGACTAATGGTAAACCAGCTCAGCCTGAGCATATGATGGCTGTAAATAAATATTGATAACTTAAAATAAAGCCTAAGCAACGGTGGATAAGTCCACTGCTGGACGTGAGTCTCTGTCATAGGTCACCACGACCAATGAGTTTTCTATGAGGAGATTTATTACAATCACCACGCTTGGACACTTAAGACTTGGACTTAAGACATAAGTAGACGCTGCTCATCTTCCAAATTTTGCCCCTAGTTGCCTTTTCATACACTGACGGGACAAGTTAATCATGTTATTAAATAAACTGAAGAAAAAACGTATTACCTTTTATTGTTACTGAAGATCATTAAGTTCAATTCCCTGCAAACAAAGGCCGAGTTACAGAAATCCAGGCCGTAATTCGACAAGACCTAACGGAGGTTCTCCAGAGGGAGTCTAATTCAACAAAGTAGCTATTTTCCTCTTTGTCCGCGGCAGGCAGTCCCGATGTTATTTGTGACGTCGTTTCTAGATCGTAGCTGGGAATCTAAAATAAACTAACGAGATTTGATGCTTTTGAAACTGCTGCGAACGAGTTTTACTATTTTTATACGGTAAAGAAATAGCTACAAATATTTAAAGACTAGCTTCTGCCCGCGGCTTCGCCCGCGTGGACTTTAGGATTTATCCCATTGGATAAATCAACTACATAACAAATATGAAACTGACGTGACGCTTTCCGGAAACGAATAATTACTTGGATATTATTCATAATTCAATTCTAAAATCGATATAAAATATGGGTAAGAGGTGGGGGGTAAGAGGGTGCAAGATTAACACATAAAAATTGGTCAAGCCGTTTCGCAGAAGTGCGACCACAAAAACCGTGACATTTTTATATATTAGATTGTTTCCTTATGTGTGAAACTACGTCACGCTTAATTTTTATCAGTAAGGGTAACTACCCATTTTCATGCTGCTGACTTCGGAAAACACAGAGTTCCCATACAAACTTTCAACCCCTATTCACCCCCATTAAAAATATGCGGAAACACTTATTTATCTGTTTCCACTCTATAACCGCTTAACAATTTTCTTGTTATTATCTTCAAAAATGAGGAAATGAAATTTTAATTTGCATCCCTGATTTCACCCTTTAGGGGATGATTTTTCTAAAACACAAAAAATGTCACCCTTAACTGTAGTTCATTAGACTGAGTATGAATTTTCATGCTGATGACTACAAAAACATCAGAGTTATCATACAAAATGAACCACCCCCATTAATAACCTGTAGTACACGTATTTCTTTGTTTCAAATCTAGCCACTTACTTAGTTTTCATGATATTGACTTCAAATACAACAGAGCTCCCATACAATCTTTTCATTCATTTCATCCCCCCTTTCATCCCCATCAAAACTTCGTAAAACACGTATTTCTTTATTTCTAAGATAACCACATATCAATTTACATAGCATTATCTTCAAAAATGGTTGACTTTCAAATAATTTTGTATCCCTGTTTCCACTCTTAAGGGGTTGATTTTTCAAAATCGCTAAAACACGTCACTCTTAATTTTATTTCATAAGGATGCTTATCAATTTTCATGATATTGACTTCAAAAACAACATAGTTCCCATGCAAACTTATCTTCAAAAATGACGGACTTTCGTACAAACTTACATCCCTTATTTTACCCTGTTAGGGGTGGAATTTAGAGAAATCCTTTCTTAGCGGAAACTTTCACTTTACAAAACACGCAGCCTCCAAATTTCAAGGCTATAGGACCAGTGGTTTAGGCTGTGCGTTGATATATAAGTCAGTTAGTCAGGACTTTGAATCTTTGAATTGTTTAAAAAACTATCTGCTTCCGTGTCTATAAATGGCAACATGTTTGTACTAACAACTCTGAGGTGCCATGTTTTGATTGATTTTTGGTTTTTGTACATACAGTTTTGACAATAAATCCCAGTACCTATCGGTACTTGGTTTTGTCTATAACAGTTTGTTTTGTCAATTAAAATGTTCAGTTTTTCGTTAAAATTAGAGTAGTCACAATACGGAGGTCTAGGGTTCGATTCCCAGTATCTATTCTATCCAACGGTCTTATTGTCCACCATTACGATAACTTCTAGGCCAGAGTGAATATACTATTTATAGGCAACCGTGAACCATCCTATACATCATCGTCGCTTAACATCAGGCGAGATATTGGTCAAACGGAAACCTATCGAATGTAAAAAACGTGTCAATCAATCAGTCACTTCAAACGCTGAGGTAATGTTTTAAAATCACTTTTAAACATTAACCACTAAAGCACCTTCTTTTCTCTTTGCTATTTGAAATTAATCAGGCATTGTAGTTATTCTGTACAGAACCCACGGAGCGCGAGTCTGACTCGCACTTAGCTGTTTTTTTAAATTCTGTATACCCTCAAACCATTTTTTGCAAGTATTTTCAATGTACAGATTGACACGTCGATTCTCCATATACAAATAAGTTGATTTAGGTTTTTTGAAGATATCTTTTTACTGCGTGAACCGATTTTGATGAAATAAAGCTTAGATGTTGCCTAGACCTACGCCTAATTTAATTGTGAAAACCGCATCAAATGTATGAACCCAAAAGCTTAACTTTAGCTTATTTTTAATTTTTTTTTTTTATTTTTATATAAATATTTATTTCAAATGGTTTAATTAAAATTTAAATGAATTTAAATATGTATATATATATATATATTAAATATTAAAATTATTATTAATATATTAATTAATTAAATACTTAATTAATTAATATATTAAATTTAAATATTAATTATTAATTTATTTATATAAATATTATATATATATAATATATATATAATAGAGATTAGCCGGTACAGACAAACAGACAGACAGAAAGACAGACAGACAGACAACATTTTTAAAAATGGTCTTATTGTGTTCTGTTACACTTCTTACATCACCCTCAATCAGTTTTTGACAAAAAATTTCAATGTACAGACACATCGATTCTACAGATTTATTATAGTATAGATAGAAGAAAATATTTTGATTTTCATGTGGAATCATGAATATATTTCAAAATATTGGATAATAGCACGCCATACTCTTCAAATGTGATAATCTCGGTGTCATAAGGTTCGGTCCCTTGCTGCAAAAAATGCTGCAAAATTTGAACACAAAATAGCACAATCTTTTCTTTCCCTTCTGGACTGCAGTGATGTGGCTTTTGCTGATCCGAACAAAGAACTCGTTAACATATTAGACCGTATTCAAAATACATTTACCTATATACGATACGTCTGTGGTCTTCGTAAATTTGACCATGTCTCCTTTTTTGGAGAACAACTGAAATGGCTCCCAATTATAGACTGCGTAGAAAAATTCATTATAATGTCCTTCGCAATCCATTGCTGCCAATATCTCTAAAAAAGCTATTGTTTTCTTTGTGTACATGTATCGATCGATTTTGTTTTAGCAAAAATGTAATTTGTCTGACTTCAACAACCACATGATATCGGAAGCGAAGAAGTGTACAGATTGTGTTCGATATCATTACGTCTAAGCTTAACAATTCTTTTTTCTACCAAAATCCCTGCAATGTTTTAGGGTTCCGTACCCAAAGAGTAAAAAAGGACCCTACTAAGAATTGGCTGTCCGTCCGTCTGTCACCAGGCTGTATCTGAAGAAGCGTGAGAGTTAGACAGTTGAAATTTTCACAGATGATGTATTTCTTTTGCTACTACAACAACAAATCTAAAAAATCTATAAAAAAACGAAAAACCAGAATAAAATAAATATTTAAGGGGAACCCCATACAACAAACGTGTTTTTAGACGTGCGATGTAACATACTACTAGCGCCATCTAGTGTCGTACTCGTCTTCTACTGCTGCTGCAAAACTAAATTGATAACGAAAATCGAGGCGCATTCGTTAGAGGGTTGTTCGGTGCATATTTATTATTTATGGTTTTCTGTATTTTAAATATCCATATCCTGAAAGGAACTTGACCAATTTTTGCATTTATGGTCTATTCCTGCAAGTGACCTAGCTTGCATCGTAATTTTAACCAGTATCCAGATTAATAAGATACATACAGTACACGTTAACGTCGTATAGGTCAAATTGGTATGTCAAATCAGACAACGCATCAGAAATTCCATTTTTGTAAGTGAAAAAAAAAACACCTTTAGTAAATTGGTAGAGATAAAGTGGATAGGTCTGGTATGGATTTATTCCATTACGCGAGTCTATCCTAGACGTATAACTTCAACTGTAACAAGCTACGTTTGAAGGCTGTGCAACGGACAAATCGTTATTTATTCGCATTTAGGTACATCATATAAATGTAAGCATTATGAAAGGTTACACATACAATACACGTGTTGTTGTTCCCCACGATTTCGCTCACTAACAGAAAATAATCAAAAATTAATGTTGCTCTCGTTATATAGTAGATTAAAGTCAAAATTTACTTTGAAATAAGTAGCTTGTGAAAATAGTTTCGCTATAATATTTTATTTTAATGCATGAATGAAAGTAGCTCAAGCAAACAACCTAACTGTCTTTCTTGTATATTTGTAAGTGGGTACCTACATAATACATGTACACACGGCTACACATCAAGCTATACATTTCTAGTATACGCTGACTTCGCATTGAATGTACTCCCGCACGATAATAGTTCAGCTTACACTGGAAATGTACAGCTCGACCTGTAGCCGTGCGTACATTGTACGTGTTTGTTTAAGGATTTGTTCCATTACGCGAGTCTAGCCTAGACTCGTGACTACTTGGATTAGTTGGATTAGACTCGCGCGTGTTGCCTTGTTCGAGGACAATTCGCACAATATTATTCTTCCGCATTCATTTCAAAGCCACACAAAGCGAGTTATACTGCCGAATATGCAAATCGTTTCCATGACGAATTGTTTACTTTGGACATTGCAAAATTGAGAGCTTTCTGCGTTTTATTGATGTGCGCTAGTCCTAAATCAATTTGTTTTTGTTAGATTAATGTTGTATCCTTGTTTTATATATAAAGGTATTTTTTTCTGTAAATACGAAACATTCAATTCAAAATACATTCGAACTGAAGAAAATGTTATTTATGAGAAGTCAACGAAAACAAATTAGTTGAGGTACTTACTTGATGTTTTATTTAAATAAAACTCATTATTTATTTTCTTTAGGCTTTTGGGTAAGCACAGTTTCCATACAACGGGTTCATAGTAACTTGCCAGGTGAGATAATGATGGCAAAATACAAAATTATTGTCTATCAAAAATATAAATATACAACTGTAAGATAGCAGCTATTTTGTCAGGGAAAACTATGATTCTAATTTTTATGATTATAAAAGAGTTGTTTCAAATTTGACTTGCACTTGTACATTATTTAAAAAAATCAAGTAATAACATTAATATTTATAGAAGTATTTTAGAATTACATTATTGCATTTATTTTAATTGTACAAAATCATTTATACCAAGTGACATCGTCAAATGTCATGTTATTGACGCCATCTTTGTTTTCAACGTCAAGTATTACCTGTTCCGTGCGTTTTATATGTTTTTAGACAAATAAACTAAATCAAAATATACAAAAAAGATAACTAAATCACTTTTATTTGATAAAATAAGCCTTTTAAAATTATAAGTGTTCAAGACAAGGCCTTGGCGTCATACATTCGCGGAACGTGTCATTTCTTCGACATACTTGTTTGCTAAACTGATTGTATTTAATCGTATTTGAATGAATATATACTAGATTAATATCTTTTTTTTTACCAGGCAACGGATTGCACGTGGACGAAGTCGTAAGAAATAGTACAACTTGTAAATTCAACATATTAAAAAATATGGAAAATCTTATATTTAAGTCTCTTTGGAAAAATCGAAATGATTTGCAACTAATTTGTAAAAAGAAAAAAAAACCAGATAGCTGTTAATTTTACCTCATAGTAGACGGTGGTGCAAGTCTGGCAGATCCTTAATCTTTTGCGGAAATTAAACTACAAACCTGTCTAGGTAGTTCACTGCGACCACTTTCCTCCGTGCCGCAAACTGCTTATATTACACGCCCCAGTTGAGATGAACCGAGACAATTGCTGATTCTGTGCGACTAGCAGGCTTTCCTACACGGCAGGGTTGTATTATAGAAATGGTAAGTAGCAAAAGATATGCAGAATGGCGGCATTTTCAAACCCACTTAGAGAGTGCAAGTCATGTTCGCTTTTATTTGGAAATAATCGCATTGTTCGAGCTTTGAGTCAAAGTTTCATGGAAATTCCAGTTATTCAAAGAACATAATGGGAGTCAAGTGAGGATTTTCTTGAAACTAGTTAATGTACTTGATCCATTGTTAGCAATTTAATACTATGCGTGTTTTCATAGCATATAAATCGCACGTTTTAATTTAATTCTTCAGAAATGAGGTGCCTGTGAATACTTGAGTGTTAAAGTGTCTGTGATATCGTAAAAATCTAATTTGATGCGGAGTTTTAGATCAAAAAAGTGTAATTGTGAAAATCTGCTGTTCTAACTTCAACAATTTGAATATAAGTTGTGATTGAGACAGTTATTCTGTAGACTCTCTTAAAAGGACATTTCAAATTCTGATCTAAAGCTTTTTAAATTTGCTTAACATTGCTATACAAAATCTGAAAATACTATTTACTAGTTTGGCAAAACGAACTTTTAGAAATTTTACACCTTGCTCTCTGCATCTAAATATTTGTCCATCTTCTATGTTTGTTTAAGATGTGATTCAACGTCTCATCTCATTGAAATTGAGAACACTACTGACACGTAGTCTCCAGTCCGTATGGTCACACTACAGCAAAAATCATCATAGGATTACTGTTTCGTACAATTCTGAAAGAAAATTAACTGCCTAAAACGATGGCTAGGTTGGCTAAAACTGTTCGTGCGTATCAAGCGCTGTAGCTCAGCACGAGCAAACTAAGGACCCTGACACGGACCCTAAAGTGGCACTTGAAGCACTACAAACACCTATATACCACCTGAGCGATAACAAGGTTTGCAGATTATGTCAGGAGGCTGAAGAATCGCTTATCCAATAGGGTGGAGCAAAAATGTATGGAGCAAAAAAAAATTCGTTTTATCTCAACGGAATAGGGATGAAAAGTTGTCTTATAATATTCAAAACAAGTGTACAAAATTTGACTTACCAGTCGCAATATTTTGAGGTGCCCCAGAGGAGTTGAAAAATAAATAAATAAAAAAATCCAGTTTTTCTATTTATTGCAAAAATTAAACATTAAAAAAGCAAACTTAAATATCAAACTGTTTTTTCGTATTAAAAGTAGGCATTCGTTTACGCGAAAGCAGTCTCGCTCTAATCAAACCGTCTCTTTTATTGTCTCCACAAACTGCATTTGATGCTTCTGTCACCAACTTGATGCAGCGCTCTACTGCTTGAGTGTGACATGGAAAATCAATAATCTGACACATGCTGAGACCGTTCTTGACCACATCTTTCAAGGTTTCATCAAACATATTTAAAGTAAGAGGTGGTTCCGTTATCTCGCAATCTCGCCACGTAATAATATCAGTATAATCTTTGGCGTCAAAATTAAATGTAGGAACCTTAAACATCCGAAGTCCTTGAACATTGTCTGATCTTGCTTTGATAATTCTTCGGTATGCAAGATCCCTTATAACCTCTCTGTCATCGCCAAGCATAGCAAGAAGAAGATTTTCTGGATGCCCGAAATACCCGTTTCGCTGGATTACCTTGTCAATGATTTTCTTCAAATTGGCATCCAAATAACGACTAAGACTAATGGTTTGCCATAGGTGCTTGGCTCCGTTAACGCACGAAGAATTGCATTTTATCGTAAACCACATGGGTCCATAAACCCTCATAACGTAAGTGACTAATACTATTAACTTTTCTTCTGGGTCAGTTTTAGTGGCATACAATCTTAGAATTCGATTGGCTGTTGTTAGCCATCTGGAATGGTTAAGAGGTCCAGGTTCCATATTAGCTAAATCAGAAGGAAATATACCAGTACTAATAGCAGTCATCACATCAAAAAGATATTTTTGGTCAGTACTCAGATCTGTCTTTGAAATTTCAGGTAATATTGTTGGTATAACGGTAAATTTGACTATCGGCTTTGTATGACAATTTTGTAATAGAGTTCCGATAGTTTTGCCATCTAAATGTAACAGCAAGTGTCGTAATGGTAATTCATTTGAATGCAGTTGGCAAATAAACCACTGTAATGGTATATTGAGTTCTTCTTCCATCAGGCGGATAACACCACCTTTGAAACCAGTATTCACCACTGTTCCATCGCAGCCAATAACAACTATCTCACTCAGTTCTACAGACTTGGATTTCAAGTGATTTATTACAGTATCTTTTATACCTTTAGCAGTACCCGACTCACACGCCCAACATGCTCAAAATAATTACTTCCAGGTTCCGATAATATTACGTAATGATCTGCTATGACCCGTTTTCTGTAAAATTTCCCTTTTTTTTCAATACGAACCAAAGTCTTATCCTTTCTTCCATCAAAATATATACTACGAAGAATTTTGTTGCAGTCAGCTTCTTGCAAAGTTGATCTGACTTTAGTTCTTTCACGGCGCAACTTTGAACGATCAATGATATGACTTGGGTCGTTTGATGAAATAATGCCAACATCTTTCAAGACAGAAGAAGCTATAATAGCAGCGGCTCTATCCGAAACTCCAGTACGATCGCATGCAAGAGCTAATGAGGTTAAATTCAATCGCTTTTTTTTATTAGGTGGCACGACAAACAAGTGAACTCGTGTACGCGCGCGAGTTGACTAATGCCATTTCTTTGATGTGAGGGAGTGAAATAAAAAATACCCCTTCCCCGCACCCCGTTACCTACCGATCAGAACAAACACGTTTCAAGTTCAATCTTGTTTAGTTTACACTAATAAAGCATCGCTAAGAATATAATTCCGGGTTTATACAACGTTTGCGATTTTATGGAATTTGCGCAAATTTTCAAAACTTTACGATGATGGGGGCACCTCTAAACTTAATGTAAACAAACTGAGCTTTCTCGTATTTAGTAATGACCTAAAATAGCAACTTTATACAGGTATGCCGTAGCAAAAATTCAAAAAAAATAAAATCGCTCCACCCTATTATCCAAATTATGTGCCACTGTGGTGCTCTGGAACCAACCATTTCATATAATGTCCTATTGATCTTCATATCTTTGTCAAACAGAAAAGTTACAAAGCTCTTATGACTTCAAATTCGAAATTTTAGTTATTAGTCGCTAGACCTCTAGGACTTCAGTTTCAATCAGGATTCAGTGTTCCAGTAATAAAATAATAAGTAGCAAAAGCTTACGATCTCTGGAATCGTACCTGTCTCAACGTATCTCCCTGGAAAGTAGACATTCAGCTGGAGATCGGTATGTCAGTACGTCAGGATGATTTTAGAACAGTTGTTTTTCTAAATAGTTTTATTCTATTTACTATCATTTTAAATTATTATGCCATTTTGCGTTGTCTACAATTACTGAAGCATTTAAAAAATATGGTATTATTAGAAACTGGCAGCTTTTTGAAGGACAATTTTGATTAGTAACAGGGAAAATAAGCAAGTATGTTGCATAGTGCACAAAAGGCGAAATGGGCAAGTCGTGATTGGCTTGTATCCTAATTGGATTGCGGAGTCATGCCTTCGCTTCGCCTCGCTTATTCTTGATGCTTCTTTTAGATTATCACGGTCCGTAGTTCGCGACAATGAGGGCCGCCCCGCAAGGTTCACGCTCTATTCCTTTACTGTGTTTACTTGAAAGGAAATGCGAGGTTTTGAGGTTTTACCAACATTGTTCTATATGATAGCGTTAGATTCATTGCTCTAGTTCCTTTTTAGGGTTCCGTACCTCAAAAGGAAAAATGTAACCCTTATAGGATCACTTTGTTGTCCGTCTCTCTGTCAAGACCATTAATTGTCTCAGGAACATGTAATTACGAGTATGTCAAGTTGGAATTAATATGGTATACGGAAGTCTGCAGTTCCATGGAGCTGTAAAAAATCAAGCTTTTAGGTCCCTGAATTAATAAGATACGGCTGTTTAAGCCGAAATTTTCAACGAAGAAGGAATATCAACCCATTGACATTTGACATCATGAAATTTGGCACAAATATAGAAATTAATATTATAAGTATAATTTTTAATTATATCTTATTAGAATTTGATGATAACATACTGTTTCAACGCCTGTCAAGTCATTTTATTAACAATCGCTCACTGATTTAGTCAGGCATTTTTTACCTATATAGTTCTGATTTTAAATATGTTAATTAGACTCTCACTTGCCTTTTTTTCATGAAGTTTGTTGAGTGACTTTATTATTTTGCCCGCAATCTCACCTTATGTTAAGTTAATATGTGGTTGAGTCTATGTACTCTTGCCCTTAGAATAAGATTTCCATGTGTACCCACATGTAGGTACCCCTTGTAGGTAATCTAACCTGCGATCTTTAATACAACATAGTCACTAGTAACAATTTTAACATATTAATACCAAATTTTCCAGTAAAGTAAGGTATTATTACCAATGTGTGTATGTGCCTGTGTGTGTGTGTGTGTATGTACCAGAAGCCTCAAGCTAATGAGGCGCTGGCTCTGTTACCTTTCATACCGGAACACAACAGTGCTATTAACAATGCTATTTGGAAGCAGACCTAGGCAACATGGTAGTAACTAGGACAGGTGGACATAGAAAATGTCATGTACATCAACCAAACCAAGTACCAATATATCGTATAAATATAATGTGGTAATAATATACCCCCAATAGAAATCTAACCCGGCACCTCCGGCTTGTGAGTCCAAACATTTATCCATTAGGCCATGGAGGCTTTACTTAGTACTGCTATAATTATTTAATAATTAATGATTATAAAATAGCAATCCTTTGTCTGCTATTAATTACCTGCATCTGGATATTCTGTAATGAAATAAAAATTAATTTTGCACTTTATAGCTCTTCTAAATTAAAAGTTTATTTTTTCTCCACAAGAAGTAACATTTCAAGTTAATACCTCATTTTATACCAGTTTTAAAATGGTCCCTTCAAATATCTTGTAGGTGGGAGCTCCTAGGAAATTATAAGCCTACACAAGTTGGAGTTGTATCTAACTGGGGTATCTAACTACCCCAATCAGATTTTGTGATCTATGTTATAAAAAGCTCTTCATTTTTCATGGGTTGAAATATATTTTAAGAAGTCTATCCAAACTGTTATTTTAGTGAAAGTATATAATAACGCACACCTGTCAATATAATAAATTGCGTAGCTTGCGTTGGTAATAATTTGCTCTTTGTAATTGTATATATAATTTTGTATTGTTTATTTTCAGACTGCTGATTCTGCTTGGCCTCCTGATCGGTGTTCTGTACTGCATACATATTTTGGTGAAGGATTATCAGGCCCTGACGGCAGGAAGACTGTTGCGGATACTCTTTAAAAGAGATACCAACGCACAAAACTTTACGGTAAGAGATCCTGTCGGGTGTGTTTGGTTCGATTTGTGTGTTGTTACAATGTGATTTGTGTCTTAAAAAACTTCTATATTAGTTCTTAATAAATGAATAGTGGAAAGTAAAGAATTTTGTTAAAAACGGCCTAGTCAGACGAGAATAAGTCATATTTGAATAATTAACATACGGAAAATCATAAATAACATGAAAGGCAATATGCACCGAACAATGTGTAATTTACACACATAGTTACATTTTTACAGGCAATATACCTAGACCTGGTGTCCTGTAACACGGGGAAACCTTCCCAGGCACCAGTTTCACACACTGCTTCATGGTTCATATATACTTCGTTCATATGAATTGTAAACCGTTACCATGTGTGTGGAATAATGAACCTTCTTAATGAAATCTTATCTTAAATGTGATATAATTAAATAACTTGTAATTTATTTTCCTAATTTGTTGCTATATCAACAACAGAGGTACACATTCTGTGACAATTGCAATCTATCTATTCTGTTTATCTATTAAGGATCATGAGATACAGCCTGCTGACAGACGGACGGACGGATAGTGCATGCCCAGAAATAGGGTCCCGTTGGTTACGTTTCGGGTATATTCTACAGGATACATTTCTGAAACGGTGCGCAGGAATTATTCATGAAGATTCTGTAAAAGTTGCACAGGATGGCTCCACCAGTAGATAGTTCACATCCCTATGGCTTTCACTAAGGGTTTCGCTTCTAAAATTATCATGCGTACAGTCAGGGAATAAAACACACTGTGTAAGCTTCTGTATTTCCATAAACCAATAATCTAAGGTGAACATGCTCCTTCTAGAGAAACGCGCACCATCACATTGTACCTCATCAACGCAAGCGTTGTTCTATTCACAACTTTTTTAGGGTTCCGTACCTCAAAAGGAAAAAAAGGAACCCTTATAGGATTACTTTGTTTTCTGTGTCTCTGTCTGTCTGTCTGTACACATTTTCTCAGGAACGCGTAAAAATATTTGTTTAAAAATTGAAATTAATAACAAATACTCAAGTCTGCTGTGTCTTTGATCTGTGATTTTATTTTATAGATAAACGCAATAAAAAAATATAGCTGTATTTTAGACCATTTCCATACAAAATGCAAGAGAACCAAAACCTATAGGTTTTTTAAACCTAGACATATGAGAGTGGTAACAGTTTATCATCAATATCTGCATCTAGCTCGACACATTACAAAAGTTTTATTGGTAAACCCAATATGGCATTGTTTTTGCCAATCTCCTGGATCTCAATTCACTAAAGACAAAACATCCCTACAACCTCAAGGCTCACGATTGTCTTTGCTGATTGGATATCTAGTTTACAAGGTAACAAGGATCAATATCGAATGACGTCAGCAAAGACATCCGTGAGCACATTGAGGTTGTATGGATGTCCTTAGTGGATCAAATCATCATCAGATGCGAAACGTCCATGACCTTAAACAGCTAGTCGGTCATCTAGTAGGGGCACGGGCCGGTAGACGTTTCCCGGTACATGGTCGTCACTCGAGAACTTTTACTCCCCATCGGTTATATGTTCTTCGAGCGGTGTGGTCCTTCCTGCCCATTGCCACTTCAGACCACTGGCTTGTCGTGCTATGTATGTACCTATTACCATATAATGCTTAGTAAGAATTAAGAAGACCATTGAATTAGATGTCATGAAGACAAATTAAGAAGCAGGTTCGCTTGAGCCATGTATCACTACACTGCTTTATAAAGGTTGAGCAATACGGAATTGTCTGTTGATTGCGATGCCGTGGCGGTGTCAAGCAATGTATAAAATATTGCTTTGCGTCGTTGTGTTCATCAGTGCAGTCGGTTGCTGCCCTTATTTGCTGTCATTTATCAGAATACCAGTCTGGACCCGGATTGTGAATATACATTTTTTAAAACAATTTTATTAATATGAAATGATCTTCATGTTCAACTTTGCTCGTGTCCAATATTCAGCGAACGTGTATTGTTTCGTTAAGAAAAGGGACTGCCATAGGAAACTATAGTAGTGAGTATAGTTGTAAATTGTCTGTACTTTGTTACAGCACTCTTGGGTCAAGTGAAAAGTAGTAGATAAAGGAGTGCAGTTACGCGTGTATATGTTGTACATTTTATTATTTATAATATACAGTTTTACAAAGACACCAACAATAAAATACTAATGTGTTCTCATCATCAATCATAAATTCATACATTATAAAATGTATAGATAACTTAAGAATAACTTAGAAGCGATAAATAATGAAAATAGTGACAGATTTTCTGTCACGTATAGTGTGATACAACGATTCCACAATCCGGCTGCATGAACGGTGAAGAAGTAGGAAAAGAAGTGTAATGTTTGTAAGACCAATTTCTTTAAAAGAAAGAATGAAACACACGTCCACACTTTCAAACATATATTGCGAGACTCAATAATTATTGAATCTGGAAGCGGAGAGCAGGGCCACCGCAAGGAATGCTTAGGAATGTAGCCCCCCCCCCCCCCCCCCCCCCAATACATATATATCGCCCTGGAACAGTGTTAATAAAACAAAAAATTCGCTGTGAATACATTTATCATACGTTTCAGTGCATGATTTCCTATATATAACCGGAATGGGCCCGTCCAATCTGCAACGAGCATCCAGTTGCGTTAGTGGACATTGGCTGCATTTGCTTTAGCCCGTAGCAGGAAACAATAAGTACTGTCTTCGTATTAGCACATTCCTGAGGCAGATAATACACACCTAACACGAAACTACTAATAATGGCTGGAGCGAAATTCAATATCCCTCATTGCGGCTACGCGGCGCATCGTCTGTAATCAAGCTACTCGGCGTAATATTGCGTTGGATTCGCTTTAATTTAATTAGAGGGGAAAAGGTAGAGACAGGTGGTAAATGACGACAATTACCTACTATTATTACAGAGGTAAAGTGAGTAGACGTTACTATTTGTTACTAGATTCGCAGACAGACAAATAAGGCTCGTTGTGAAAGGCGTGCCATTAGGAATTTAGCACTTCTCTGCTTGAGCTAGAAGACTAATGTAAAGTGCCGAAGTGGTGCTTTATAATTAGCACTCTTGGAACAACAGGCACTTTAGTAGATCCTTTGCCATTTAACCAAATGAAACTTTTGTACATTATCTTAAAGGATGATATTTCTTGAAATGGGACAATGGAAATTAAGATCTTGTTTTATTTAACTAAGAGAAAGTAGCAGGTAAAATTTTTTCGGACTATAGACTTACAGTACTCGCACAATAAGTGTACACCTCTCAATTTCAAACATGTATGTACAGACGGAATGTGTGTCTATATATTATTATCGATAATAACTATCCCTAGATGACATACAACACTAGGACATTTCTTTGCACCCGCTAACTTGCCGTGTCTCCCACTTATACGTTAATAATTGATACTTCGCGGTCTTTTGTGGCTAACAGAGTGGCAAACTTATTGTGCGATCTTCATCACCCATACTAACAGATGAAATGACAGATAAGTTGAATCTATCCGGTGCAAACTTTTACATGTGAATTTAAACCATTTTAAAGTTTTATTCGTGGAGCATTATGCTATTATGTAGATATAAGTACAGATATTTTCATCAACAATATACTATGGTTCATTTCTCTCACAAGGCTACTTCAAAGTATTATATACCTATGGTGCATAGTAAAAAAGAATAAATGTGTCTGCCCTTAGACTGAGCTCCCGAACAATGTGAAGACGAGAACAATATAGGTGAAATAACACATGAACGTTGTTTGCAGAGGCCGAACGTGAGATGGCGGAAAATATTGCGGTCTGATCCAATACAATGTGCGAGATACCTGTACTGCGACATCGGGGCCCGGCCGGCGGACGACGACGTGAGGCGGGGGTTCACTGCCATGATCACGTGAGTACATTTACTCTACGTATCTTCGTTTCGATTGCTGTACAAATGTTTGCGAGGAGGCAAAATATGTCCAACAGTGGACTCATGCAGCCGACTATTATGAAGTTTGCGAGACTCTTCATTCCCTTGTTTCTCTTTACTTATTGTATGTTACGATAAGGCCGAAGGATGATAAGCAAAATGCTGCAAGTTAATGATTCGCTGGCTCTGCTGTCTTTCATACCGGACCACAACACTGCTGTTTAGTGGTAGACTTAGGTATTACGGTGGACTGGCCATGTAATGTATCCAATAGAAGTTGTAAAAGGCAAGGTATGTGTATATATGTAAGGTATATTATATATAAGCGTCGGCGCATTGGATAAGGCACGGACTGTCAATCTGAGGGTTCCGGTTTCAACCTATGAGTTGTTTTTCAATTCAAGTACATTATACTTGCTTTTTTGCTTGATTGCTTAACATCGTGAGGAAACCTGCATGTCTTAAACAGGCATGTGAAGTCCGCCGATCCGCACTGGTCCCGCGTGGTGGACTATGTCCCATAGGCCTGAGCCCCTGCAGTGGGGACGTATATAGACTGTTGATGATATTAAATGTATATGAAAACAAGGTGTCACCGATTGCCTCCTCTCTTTAACTCCACTTCACAGTACACAAGTTTTTACATGATTAGACGGTTCAGAAAAAAAATTTAAACAAATTGTAGCACAGTATATGTATGTAAGTATATATTTATTTATAGTTTATATACTATGTAAATCGTGTTTTTATTTATTGTTATGGTGTTTTTTTTCATTCTTTTCTATATACATTATCTTTTTCTGTAATATATACTTTTTTGTTTATTAACATGTACGAGTATGTAGGTCTACTTTCAGTATATTTATTTTTTGAAAACTTCAGTGTGAGTGCCGGGAAAATTAGGGATAGGCAACTCTAGTTGTACAATTTAGATATATGTAATTGTCTGTGTAATAATTATTTTTATATGTACAATAACCAATAAACTTCAAAAGCGACTAAAGTAAAGAACATGTGTGGTTGCTTGTTAATGTGATTGCTTGTTGTTGTTGCTAGTGTGATTCTCATACTATTCTTGGCTGCGACGACTTTGGTACCTTTTCAAATCGATTTCGTTGTGAAATCGCAGAAAGCATATCGTCGGTCATTGTATCAATGCGCATGCCAAGAAAATTTAAAAAGATTTCTTGAATTTGGTTTAAATTATATTTTATTTCAAACACTTAAAGAATAAAATAATGATTGTTACTACGGCAATCTCCACTCAGAAAGAGTGTTGGTCTGTATTTGCGATTTGTGAAAGAGGTCCATGACGAGCACTTTAATCATCATGATTAAGCTTTGTTTGCCGTGTAACTGATTGACCAACAACCTTTCCTGCTTTTACTTTTAAATTAATTCATCAGAGAACGGAAATAAAACCGTCTGCCACAAGACCACATAAGAGTGAGACGTAGAATTACGTATGTACATACAGATGAAGAGTAAAACAGTGGGATTTCCTCGAAGCTTTGCTCATAACCGGCGGATGCTTCTGAGATGTACTCCCTGCGCCCGGATATTCGACGGATAGACGGATGAATGACTAAACAATGGCCGCTTTTTATGGAAACGGTTATTTATGTTTTGCGATGCTATTTATATGACGGAATACAATTTACCTGTTATTAAAATGCTTTGATCTCTGTTATAAGCTCCCACATTATTATAATGTAATTCACAACCATCACCACAAATATAAAGTAAAACTTACAATGTATTCTAGGAGGCTAATAGGATTAGTTCCTACAAATATAATTAGTATACAAAAACTGCAAAAGTTCACACGTACTGGTAATTTTTTTATTCATAAATAGCTATGACTAGTGTCTTCGTCCACGTATACATCAGGATTTATTATACTTGTTCGATCGGCATAGAAAGTATCGTTTTGGACAATTCACACAATATATCTTTATAAATTATAGCCTATGTGTTGCTTTGATGTATCAGCTATATTGTAGTAAAGTTTCATTAAAATCCATTCTGTAGTTTTTACGTGAAAGCGTCACAAACATCCAAACACACAAACTTTCACACCTATAATATTAGTGGAATTAGACGAAATGTAAGTAAATATTATAAACTGAAAAGTTGAATCTGTCTAGCAGAACAAAAGTCAAGAATAACTGAATTAAGTCAGTAGCCCTCCGGATGCTTATCTGGAGTATCCCGGCGACTCGGATTTTCCGCGAATAGACGGATGAATGACTAAATAATTGCCGTTTTCAAGAGAATAAAGTGTTACGTATGTTATAAACTTGTGTTATTTATGTGTGTGCACTTTATGTTTATTATAATTTGTTTTAAATTTTAACGGATTATTCAATAAAGCAACAAATCTGAATAAAAAAATTGTGAGCTCCATGTTAACTTATGAAAATGTTTTAGGAACCGCTATGAAAAAAGATTTTTTAATCCACACTTCCATAATAATTTTCAATGTGTGTTTGTTTGTCCTGCCTTCACATCATAACGTAGCGTCAGAGTGACTTGATTCTTGTAAAGGGCAGGAAATAATAGCTAAAAAGCTACTTTTTATCCCGAACAAATAAGTCATTCCCGTCGGATAATTTCTCAAGTAGACCACGCAGTCGAAGTCGCAGAATATTATTATTTATATTCAAAAACTGTAAAAACAAACTAATGATTGTGTCCGTAATGAACATTTTTTAAGTTGATATAGATTAAGGTGTACTCGTAACCGTCCGGATACTTATCTGAAGACCTCCCGGCACCCGGATATTTGACGGATAGACGGGTGAATGTTAAGACGCCAATGAAGCAAAGTCTCCGTAGAATAGTAGGTATTTGAATATGTTATTGCTGTCGCGATTCGGTACGCACACATACAGCCTTTCACATGCTTTCACTCACACAAATAACGCTGCATAACATCCCAAAGAGGCCCCTGCGAGCCGCGCATAGTCGCTACCCCTCCGCCTGGGCTAGAGTGTATTTTTCAAAATTATAATAAACTTGACGTGAGCGTGCGTCAACCCTTGTTTTACGTTTTGAGAAATTATTGTTCGCATATTGGTTTAGTCTCGACATACTGTGGTTGTATTTGATATAATTGACTAGTAAGTACCTATCACATATAAATACAATATAAATTATGGCGTTGCTATTTTAGGGTTCTACGGTCAACAAAGAAACCTTTTAGTTTCACCATATCCGAACGTTCGTCTTCCAACGATACTTTAGGTGACCTAGAGGTGTTTTAGTACCTAGAGTGCTAGAGTCTAAGGACTAACAAGTTAAAGCGTTCAAAAAGAACTAGAAACCGACTTCAACTGCCCTAAAAGTCTACTTTTATTAAGGAAAATTTAAGATGTATATTGTTTTCTCATGGATTCCATTCTAAGAACCGGACCAAATTGAAATGGGACCACATGGAAAGCATCAGCTTTCAAATAATAAAGAATCATACAAATCGGTTCACCCAGTGAAAAGCTCTGAGGTAACAAACATTTAACTAATAGAATAGAATAGAAATAATTTATTCGGCATACAGATTACAGTGCAGTTAAAACATTAATTTTAAATTTGCTCTGCTGCACTGCAACGCCGAAATACACACTTAACATTCCCAGTCTCAAAAACTACGGAACCGATTTTGATGAAACTTGCAGTCTTCCCTAAGTTTTACAATACCTAGGTAAACAAAAAAGGGATTATTTAAATCGAACTTGTAGTTCCGGATATATAAAAAATAAATTAAATAAAATAGCCTTTATTGCTGAAATAATTTTTTGTTTTAATTTTCTTAAAAATATGCTTACTTTATACGTTACTTATCTTTTTATATTAAGTATCAGTAACCGGTCGTTCCTACATTTCAGCTTGTCTTTCGACATAGGCCTCCTCTAAGGATTTCCACTCTATTCTATCTTTCGCTATGCGGGTCCATGTTGGACCCGCCACTTGTCTGATGTCGTCCTCCCATCTTCTAGTCTGTCTGCCTCTTTTTCTTTTGCTATCTCGTGGTTGCCATTCAGTTATTAGTCTTGTCCATTTCTACATACTCTATTTCTCCATTATTTACTGTTATGGGCTCTGTTTGTGAGGAATTTGACATTACTTTTGTTTTCGTTAAGTTCGTTGACAGGCCTGCTTTCTCGCTCTCTTCCGCTAACTGTTGGAACATTGTCTGTAGGGTTTTCGGGTTTTCCGAAAGTAAGATCAGGTTGTCTGCAAAGCGTAGGTGACTCAGCTTTTGCCATTTATATTTAGTCCTTTATTCGTCCAATCCAGATTTGTGAATATCATTTCCAGGATAGCTGAAAATATTTTTGGTAAAATTGGGTCTCCCTGGCGTACCCCTCTCTCAATCGAAAATTCTTCGCCTGTAGATTCTAGCTTCACTTGTGCGGTGCTTTTTGTGTATATGTTTTTCAGTATTCTTATGTATTTTGCATGTACGCCTTGTTTTTCCAGTGCGTCCCAGATAAATCTATGTTCGAGTGTGTCGAATGCTTTGTTGAAATCCACGAACCCTATGTGTGTTTTTCTTTTGTGTGTGTGTTCCGGATATATGCGAGGACAAACAAACATACACTTTAGAAATTTGGCACACTTCTTTAGAAGCTGGTATAGACTAACATATATGAAAACTGGGCAGTTCTGGAAATATTACATACATACAGGTCGCATTGATAACCTCTTTTTTTGAAGTCGGTTAAAAAACTGTAATTTCACGACACCTCCCACAATAGAATAGACGAGTTAAAAATCCCGTCTTAAGTGTATGAGATGTATAACTGGGAAAAAATATTTCAAGTTTTTATTTGTCGACATGAATAATAATATCGTCGAAATCTATCGTATTTCCTACTGTCATACTTCATATTATACTATTATATTTTAAGTACCTCAAAAGGAAAAAAGGAATCCTTATAGGATCACTGTGATATCGAATACTCCAGTCTGCTGTCCCTTAGATCTGTCAAATAATGAAACTTATAGGTCAACGCAATAAAAAGATATAGCTGTATTTTAGACCATTTCCGTACAAAATGCAATGAACCCAAAATCTATACGGTATTTCCCGTTGACCTAATGTCTTGAAATTTGGCAAGAAGAAAGGTTTTACAGCACAACCATAGGAATAAATCTGAATTTTTTAATTGTAACACAGTAAAATTGATTTTTTAATGTTTACAAACTTAACTTCGTAATATGTAATTTAGCTTAGAATTTCATTTTCGGTAGAGCATTGTTGGGTGCATATTACCATACCTATTATTTATGATTTTCAGTATGTCATTAATTCATATTCTGTACGGAATCCTCGGTGCACGAGTCCGACTTGCTCTTGACCGGTTTTTGAGTTGTTGGAGAGCCATTTCAAGCTCTTGCTGGCTGATCTCCGGGATATCTGTGTCGGGTCATATAGTCTCCGTAGCGATTTGTACATGCGATGTCCATATAACTTCTCGTTCTCTCTCAAGACTTTCAATAATAATAAATAACAAAAAATAATATAAAAAAGCTTTTAAAAAAGTTATAAATAAACGGATGTCCATGCAATAAATGTTATGTTTTTTCTGTGTTTTTTTTCTGTTTAGATATTTTACAGTGGTACGGAACCCTTTGTATGCGAGTCCGACTCGAACTTTAACATTAAAAAAATATTTGAAACATAAGTCACTTATTCATAAATCATATTTAATTATTTACACGTAACAAAACGTAACAACAACTAAGAATTTCAGGGAAAATGTTCTGTTCTAGAGATAAAATAAATTTCCTTAGAATTATTTGTCTTTATATTTGTTTATTTAGATCAATCTAAACATTAAAACTAACAGGTAAAACCATTATAGCTCGAGAAAGGGTATCTATCGATATATTTTTCCCACCACTATTAGTCGAAAAAATCGATAAAGCTTATTGACATCACTAATGCATGCTTACTTTATTTTTATACATATAATACACAGTATATAGTTGTGATATAGTGTACCCTGCCTCCCGAACCGAACTGTGCGAGAAGGACAGTTGAAGCTTTTTTTGGTATTTGCCTAGTTTTGCCGTGAAATTAAGGGTTTGGGATATAGCTGTTTTCTCAACGAAACGTTAGCCAAATTCAATCATTTTGATCTTATTCTCTTTATCAAAGAATAATCTAGGCCCGTTGGTTTTGCTTTTTCTGAAAATGTTACGTTTACTCTAAATAATGAGTACCATAAGTTGAAAGAAATTTTTTCTGAAATTTTGAGTTTTGAGATGCCCATAATTCTAATTGTAGACAAAATATTGAAAAAAACAAAACCAACGGGCCTAGATTATTCTTTGATAAAGAGAATAAGATCAAAATGATTGAATTTGGCTAACGTTTCGTTGAGAAAACAGCTATATCCCAAACCCTTAATTTCATATGAAATTTTTTATCTGCTGTTCCCTCTTAAACAATGGCTGCTTTTTCTTAGAAAGTGTGATTCTTTTTACGCGTTATTATGATCGTAAAGCCCTTGTTTATCAGTGTGATTTTATCATGGATAAGTCCACTTCTGAATTCTTCCCTATACATCAAAATATCAACCTTAAAAATAAAAATCATAACATGAGAGGACTCGAGAGTAATCGTAGTAAGATGTCTTTGCAACATTATTTATTTTTTACAAAATACTTAATCATACAAAATAGTTACAATCCTTCAAAAAAAACGAAGGCACATTGTGCTAATATAGAAACACTGCAATCATCACAAAGTACTTTGGTAAATATTTGTTCAAAAACGACTGAAATATGAGAAACAGTATATGAAGCTACGGATGATTCCGAAAAGTGCTCCGGTGTCCGGATATTTGACGAATATACGGATGAATGACAAAACAATGGCGGGTTTTGTGGAGGGTAAATTATGTGATGGAATATCCCTCCCTGGTACGGTAGCGGGGATATATGATATACGGTTCGAGGACAATACAATAATTACATGAATAATCATACTCACATATTACATACCTTTATTATGTAAAAATCTCATAGTATGGACGGATTAAAAAGCAATTAGTTTTATGGTAACAGGAAAAAATATTTTTATTAATATTTTTATTTCTACAGTTACCCTAATTATCTAGGACACTTGCCCTATCAAAGACCTTTAGAAATAGAAGTTTCAAACATAAGGATGAAGATAGCTGGTGTAGTTAACCTCAGTACTCCTGTAGTAAACGGTCGAAAAAAGGAAACCGCGAGAAACAATAACTACGGACAAATTAATATAACAGTTTGCCCTAAAACTTTACTCAAATGTTTATTTTTCCGACTTGTTCTAAAATTTTATTAATTAATAATATATAGCTACACAGCTTCTTTGTTAACTTAATTTTTTATTCAAAACAACAACTGAATTTAAAAAAAAGGTATAATCAATAGACGCGAAAAGTGTTATGTCTCAAATCTCTAAGGGCTACAAGTCTGACAGGTAAAAGTGTCACGACATGGGCACTCTCTAAGGAACACTGACCTATAAAACTCATAGAAGAACAACGTCCACTATAAGAGTCCAATTTGTGGAAAGAAAAGAAGCACAAAAGAATGGATTTTGTGCAGAAGAATTTACTTACGAATGAATATAACACGGTAACGGTACTGACGTTAGTGTTACAGTCATTTGTATCGAACCGCATTTAGTTATCAGTCTAATAATTGAACGAACTTTTTGTTTTTACTTTCTAAGGTTCCGTACCCAAAGGGTAAAACGGGACCCTATTACTAAGACTCCGCCGTCCGTCCATCTGTCTGTATCTGATGAACCGTGATATTTAGAAAGTTAAAATTTTCACAGATTATGTATTTCTGTTGCCGCTATAACAATGAATTAAAAACAGACTTAAATAAATATTTAAGGGGGCTCCCATAAAACAAATCTGATTTTTTGCCGTTTTTAGGGTACCGTAGTCAAACAAGGAACCCTTAATGTGTCGCTCTGACCGTTTGTCCGAGCTGTCATTTTGTACGGGTATACATATTAATCACGCTGACAGTGGTAGAATAAAATTTTGAAAAATATTTTTTAAGCGTGGCTCCCATTACACGTAACTTGGGGAACATACATCATTGTATGGAGTATCGTTGAATAGGTCTTTTAAAAACAATGTGGATTTGTTACATGCCACTTTTTGATTTAGGGATCCGTTTGCGATATATTAAGCTTTAAAGTGATAATTTTTGTAAAAGTAGGGTGCCCCTCCCCCCTCCCCGTCCATCTAAAATATTGCTTGTAAAAATCTAAATAAAAAAAATAGTAGCACATGTGCTGAACTTTTAAGAAAACCTATCTAACTAGGCGATCAAATTATAAAATATACTTGGAGTGGTAAAAATGAAAATTTCGTACTAATGTCAATCAAAATAACTTTTTATAAAACCAGTTAAACTATGGAACCTTTCACTGTGCGTGTCCTGACACGCACTTGACCGGTGTTTAATTCATTAATTCACGACCTAACAGACAGTCAGAATGACTAGTTTTTTTGTAGAGGGATAGTTGAAAGGCCACGGAAGGATATGGGTTACTTTTTATCACGATCGAACGAGTAGTTCCCGCGGGATACATAAAAAGGTTCACGTGGGCGAAGTCGGGGGCAGAAGGTAGTATGTAATAATCAATGTACCTAATGCTGAGGAACCGATTAGAACAGACGTTAACTCCTTCAATTTCCTATATTGCTATGAAGCTGATAATTCATTTAAAGACACCCCCTTACACCCAATATTAACTCTCAAATAAATATTCACTCCTCGTACAGGGGTCTGTTAGCACTGGATATCAAACAACGTTATTAATCACAACTCCAAACACAATTGGAATGGAATAACAACACTGAGCTTCCAACTCGATAATTGGTTTCCGAAGAGCCGACAGTCGAAGCTTTCGAAATACCCATATCCAACGTATTCTGAAAACCTACCTATCGCAGCTGAAAGGAGACAATTTAAAAGAACTAAAACTAGGTTTGCATTTAAAATTGAAAAGCTTTGGTAAGACTTTTTATAGGTTCCAATAAAAACTTTATTTTGTTCTTGGTAGAGCTCAGAATATCTCTCCATGTTTTATTTAACGATTTTTCTAGAAAATGCTCATAGTAAAAACAGTTTTAGAGCTTCCGTTCAAAGTTTTAATTTATAAAATAGATAAATCTAGTCTTTCAATAGTTTGACATGGATTAAAACACACACTAACACAGAGACCCTCACCAAACTTCGGGCCAGCCCTGATACCGAGAGAGATATAGTTCCTTATAGCTCATATATATTTCACCATTTTTATTTCACAAATACTAGTTCACTCCAGCTGTGCCACATCGAAAGTCCGCAATTAACACATTAATTATACAATTTTTTAATGTAACCGCCGTCGCCGAAACGTTCTGCGATGGAATGTCACATACCGAACGTCATACGTTGGTCATACGTCACAAACTGACCGCTGCAAGCGCCATCTAGCGGTGGAATGAAAAAACCAGCCGAGACTGACGTACACGTACGTCTGTGGCTCTGTAACTTTGTCGCTCTAGCTTCCAAATATTTTGAAAATGTTTACCCGATTAAATTTTACTACCAGAACCGTCGAGACTTCGTCCTCATTATACAGATTTTACCGGCATATCCGGCACTCTCTTAACCAAATTCCCATTAAAAGTTTGATCTTTACATCCTTTTAAAAGATCCTTTCCTAAATGTTCTAAACACGACTTTCGTTGTTGATAACCGAAAAACCAAATATCAATTTTTGAGCGCTTACTCGGCCAAAATGACCAACTTTTATTAAATATTCAATTTTTAAACATGAAGCTAAATACCAACTTACACGCTATTGACGACAAATGCAAAAGAGTACCTAGGCTAAATTGCGTTTACGCTTTTCACCCCCTGAAATTTATTAACCTTTTGAAACATATTTTTAATCATTCCAACTTAACCAAAAATCTAAACAACATATTTGTAGATTTATCTTCAAAATTTTTATACTATCATATAAAACCTGTACGGTTATTCGCACGATAAAAGTTTCATAATTCATTTCGCAAAATCTTTTAAAATAAGGGTGTGGATACTGACCAACCTTTTTTAAAAGCTTTTATTTAACTTGCAATGTTTGTATGTATGTATGTATGTAAGTATGTATGTATGTATGTATGTATGTTCGGGTCAAATCTTGCAAGCTGAATTAGAAGCACTTCCTCTTAACCTAGGGAGTTGAAATTTTGCACGTTGGTTCAGTTCCGATGACAATGCGTTTTTCTGGTACCAGCGAGCTGGTCTGATGCTGGAGTCAGGAGGAATAAAGAGAAACTCTTCAATAGGCCCCTCGAATTCGGGCTCATCTCAAAATCAGAATACCAGGCTGACATAAGTGCAAGGGAGCGTGCTATATCGTTTCTATATATCGTATCGTAGCGCAGGTTAATTCCTAACAAACTACTTAAAATCATTTGAAGTACCAGGTTAGCAGAAACAGAAGTAGTTTTGATTTAGCTCACATGACATATTACGCGCGGTTTATTCTACTAAAGAGAACGCGTAGCTTCTGTCACTTCTTTTTTTTTAAATCTAAATAGATTCATTAACTTTAGACTTTAGTTGAAGTGTTTTAGATTCAAAATGCTATTTGTCTCTTTTTGGCCCAAGGGAATGAAAGAGTAACCACATAATCAAAACAAGTCGTGATTGTGCATTATATCAGTACCTAGTCTGTGCAAAGTCTGTGATTATATCCTCTGTGTAAATGCTGAATGTCATGCATAAATGCCAAAAATACAGCTAAAAAGCGTGTGTTTATGTTAGTTTGGCAATGGTTTTCTAAATAAATTTAAGACAAGATAGTGTCACTCAATTGAGGCTGGACAAGGCAGCGTATGCAATAATCATCGGCTGCAGAAGTCCACTGTTGGACATGAGTCTCCCTGTTATGGCGCGCCCACACATGCACGGTGATAGGGCCGAGCCACTTGCATCCAGTGACTACTCGCGAGATTAACTAGGTCATCGGTCCTGGTCTGATGCTGGAGCCAGGAGAAATAAAGAAGAACTTTTCAATGGTCCCTCAAATACGGGCTCATCTTAATTCCAGAATACCACGTTGACATAAGTGCACCGGAGCGTGCAATATCGTTTTTGTAGCGCAGGTTAATTTCCTACCAAACTATTGAAAAATCATTTGAACTACTAGGTTATCAGAACCAGAAGAAGTTAATGACATATTCCGCGCGGGTTTGAGTAAAACTTATATTTTGAAATGAGAACGCTCAACTTCTGTCACTTCTGTTTTTAGGGTTCCGCAGTAAAACTACGAACCCTTTTAATTTCGCTCTGTTAGTCGGTCCGTCTGTCAGTCCGCGGCTTTGCTTAGAGACCCTTACTACTAGAAAGGTGTAATTTAGTACGGGTATACATATTAATCACGCCGACAAAGTAGTAGAACAAAATCTTGCAAAACATATTTTTAAGGGTGGCTCCCATACACGTAACTTGGGAATAATATATATAGCTTTTCTAATACTTGTGCTCAGAAAGTGATACGTTTTGTAGCTGTTTGGCGTGCTAAAAGTTCGTGATTTCAGAAGCTTGTCTTAAAAACGCTAGGCAAACGTGCGTTTTTCTTATTAACTGAAGGAATGTTTTTCATTCAAAAATCAATACTAGTATTTTTGCCGAGTCACTGGGCAGTATTTGCAACACACTCTTGGCCACAATCTCAATAATAGACTACCAGGTTGACATAAGTGTCAGAGAGCGTGTAAGACAACTGTTCCGCACTAACCTCCGAAAAAAGATCGGGGTCTGTTTAATTAGATACTTTTTGCTGCATTCACATGCTCCAAGAGGATTGGCTTCAGTTCGAGTGTTTTTGAAAAAGGAACGCGGGCCTTCGCTTTTTAAATATACATATTTAAATTCGAATGTTGATAATGATTTCATTTAATTTTATGGGGATGACAGAGACCTTATGCCAAGGTATTATATATCTATTTTTCTCTCTTTGAAGTTGTAGTTAGACTCCATCTTAGGTATGAGGTCCTGGTACTTTCGTCTTCATATCAACCGATGTTAAGTGATTAAAGTCAACAAATGGAAGCGTTCTCACCTAGAAACGTTACTTAGGTATGCTTTCTGTGCTAACCGGAACACAATCATCTTCATCATAATTTTACTATTGTTATATTTTTTCGCAAATGTATTATTAAAAAATGACGTTCGAAACTAGTTTCGCGTTTCCCCCCGTATATCTTTTAAACTATTGCTTTTAAAAATCTGAATACTTCACAATAGTATGTACACTGAACTTATAAGAAAAACTATCAAGACTAAGCTGGCTTTGCAGGTGAATGGGTAATAGTCGACTAAATTATAAAATAGACTTCGAGGTGCCATAATGAAAGTTCCGTACAAATTCCAATCAAAATTACTTTACATCGTCCTGGGTGGGCCTAACTTGCACTTCAATGCTTTTTAAAATTGAAATAGATTCAGTAACTTAACTAGACTTTTTTAGTCTTAAGAAACACGTCGATAACTAAAAAATAAAAAATAAATTAATATAAAAAAATTTTCATAAAGAAGCTTTTATTTAAATGCTCTAAAAAGAAGAAAATAAACTTTAAATTAAATCAAACCCATCAATTGATTACATTGAACAATTTATATGCTATAAAAGCTTGTCGCGTGATTTACTAGTGTAGATGTATGTAGATTTATCTATTTTATACAATACATACTTTTTCTCTAGATCAGTTTACATAATTCTTGTATTCTAGTTCATCGACACACAGGCCTCCTTCATGGTACGCCACATCGACATCAATACAATTTTATTAAAATCACGCGACAAGCTTTTATAGCATATAAATTGTTCAATGTAATCAATTGATGGGTTTGATTTAATTTAAAGTTTATTTTCTTCTTTTTAGAGCATTTAAATAAAAGCTTCTTTATGAAAATTTTTTTATATTAATTTTTTAAGATTAGTTTTTCGTTCTCCGTGCCCTTACCCGAGATGCGGTTTTGTGAAATTCGTTTAGGAAACCCTAACTTGTAATCTTATATAATTGTACATGAACTGTTCATGACGTGAATACATAATATAATAAGATAATTCCTTTGTTGTACCTCAATAAAAGTCAACATTTATAGTAACATTAAGATATGAAATGAAATGGAAATTCAAGCTTGTATTCATTTCAATATTTACTAGTACCTATGATCAATCTTTTATGTTAACGCAACGGCCTCCGTGATGCAGCTGTACGCACTAGCAGGTCTCGGGTTCGATTCTCGGTGGGGACATTGTCAAACATCACATTGTGAGACTTGCCTCAGTTTGGTTAGGACATTGCAGGTTGATTTACCTGATTATCTGAAGAGTAAAATGATTCTGTGTTTAGCCGTTGGTACCGCAAACTGTTTGCCCCTCTAAAGATAGCTACAAAAGGCTGCGATGTATCAATTATTAACTTATAAATGGGAGGCAAGGCAAATTAGCGGGTGGAAAGAAATGTACTAGTGTTTTATGCCATCTAGGGATAGTTATTATCGAAAATAATACACACATATTCCGACTGTACATGCGCGAATTTCCGGAGAGCTAACTTCAGAGGGGCAAACATAGCGTGCGAGTACTAACTATCTACTTATGCCATGTGAGAGGCCTATGGCGGCTCCACAACTCTGACACTAGGGTTTATGAGGTCGGTAATCGACCATACAACCTACACAATAAGAGGATGCGATCAAAAAACACATTTTTAACGATCACATACGTGTATTTTGACACACGAAAACTTAATCATCAAAACTATAGGTTTAAGCGTTGTGTACATGGACAAATCCGTGCAACTATTGGCGAGTAATCTCCGAGATACAGCGGCAATTTCGTCAGCGGATCGCCGCGTGTCCGCAGCGCCTTGTTGCGTTACTCGTACTCAACTGTTTTAGAAGAGTTGAGTTTCATGTTATAACCGCCTCTGTGGCCTAATGGCTAAATGTTGGATTCACAAGTCCCGGGTTCGATTCCCATTGCTGCCGGTACTCGTTTTGAAAATGAAAAAATGAAAAAAAAAATTCCGTTCACATTTACATTAAATTAAAGATTTTGGGACACTCCTTTTAAGTTAAAAAAACTTGTATTAGGAGGTTTTGGTTGGTGGTAGGGCTTTTTTATGTCCGCTTGGCTAGCTACCACCATGTTATCTAAGTCTGCCGACAAACAGCAATGAGCACTGTTGTGTTCCGGTATGAAAGATAGCAGAGCCAGCGCCTCAGGTTTGCTCGTTGCTCTAAAGAAGTTAAAATTACACTGTTTCGGGCCTATTGTACCACCTTCTACACGAGCAGCTTGTGGGTTTCATACACGCAGAGGGCCTACAACGCCCTTCGCGTTCAATACAATAATGCGTTCAGGGCTCTGCTGTCTCGCTTCTGCAGCGCTTCGGGGATGTTTGCCGAGGCACATGTAGACTGCTTCTACAGCACGATGCGCAAGAGTGCAGCCTCTATCGCGCGCAGGGTGCGCAGCCGCAGCAGTCTGCTCGCTGTCGTCGCGCAGCGCACCGACGCACCGATGCTGCGACACTGGCTGTCATTACATACACCAGTGTCCCAGTAGCATGTCTGACAATATATTTAATTACTAACATAGCACTAAGTATACTAACACTATGGATGTATGTCTGACTTAAATAAATAATAATAATAATTAGGTAGAGGCTTCTGGGTGCGCACGCTTACCTTCCAACGGCCTTATCGTCACTTACCGTCAGGTGAGATGAAGGCCAGGTGCAAACCCATCATTTTTTAAACACTCTACGACATCACTGCATGTCGGTAATTCAGAATCACTCGTTGTATCGCCGCGATAAAATCGCTCTATAGAGACAGTCCTATATATTTTGTATGGAATTTGATCGCACGAAACTGTCGCCGCTATTTTCTCGTCCGTGTAGAAGGCGCCTAAAAATAGCTAGATTCCACCACACAAGTAAAGGAATAAATCTGAAAATTATTTTAAATATTTTTTCTGTAGGATGATTTGTTAACCAACAGAACGAATGAAGGGTTTCCTGAAAAGAACGTTTCGAAATGCACTGCCTCGTGGAAACAACTAACCTTTGACAAAACATTCTTTTGTTAAACACGTTTGCATTGCCTCAGACTTTTTGAAAACAATAAAAAACTTATTTCTTTCACTGAATGGAATGAATGTGTCTACAATCTTTAGACATTTTTCATTCAGACAGCCAACAAGCTGTTCATTTGAAAACAACGAAGACAAAAATCGTTTTATTGTTCGCAATATGATGATGATGTGATGAATGATATAATAAGCGTCACTTATTTATTGTAATATGACACCGGTTAAAGTACGTCGAATTTAAAATCCTTAGTAGTTGAGTTCAGACAGGTTTTGGAAAATCATACACACACACACAATGTTTTCTTACACATATACTTATTATCCACATATATCCGCTATAGAGCTCTCCCTGCAACCTGAGAGCAAAATGAATTTGTCAATCTTATTTATCCAACATATAAAATAATAACCATGTATAATATTGTTAAAATAGGAGTTGGATCAAAATCTACTGAAACAGCTCCTGCCACGAAACTCTTTAATATTTTATTAATTTTGTAATCATAATGATGAAAATATGATGAAAACATAAAAGAAATTCTAAATAGGTACGCATATTTTACCAAAAGAGGCATGCAAAATACAATAATAATAAAGTAAAAGTACGTCAAAAATTATAAATCAATCGTGTGAAAGTCAAAATATAATAAAATCCTAACTAGGGTACAACATGAATTTTTTTATAGTTAAATATTTTATTAATGTTATAAAAAATTAATATAAAAAAAATTTCATAAAGAAGCTTTTATTTAAATGCTCTAAAAAGAAGAAAATAAACTTTAAATTCAAACCCATCAATTGATTACATTGAACAATTTATATGCTATAAAAGCTTGTCGCGTGATTTTAATTGTATTGATGTCGATATGGCGTACCATGAAGGAGGCCTATGTGCCAATGAACTAGAATACGAGTACAAGAATTATGTAAACTGATCTAGAGAAAAAGTATGTATTGTATAAAATAGATAAATCTACATACATCTACACTAGTAAATCACGCGACAAGCTTTTATAGCATATAAATTGTTCAATGTAATCAATTGATGGGTTTGATTTAATTTAAAGCTTATTTTCTTCTTTTTAGAGCATTTAAATAAAAGCTTCTTTATGAAATTTTTTTTATATTAATTTTTCCATATCAAATTGGAAACAAAACCATCACGTGCTGTGTTGTGTTACAAGGATAGCGATTTACTTATTCCCCATTTTGTACGTGAGTTAAAATACTTAGTTAGTAAAATGATATATTAGTAAAACAATATATAAAGCTAATAATAGCTAACAAGGTAAATTCAATTAATATAGCCAACGATGTTGTTCTCATATCAATATGTGCTAGCATCTGGGAAAACGAATTGATTCTGCGGTAGACCTTTCGTCCCAGTACCTTCTATTGCGAACAGTGAACCTGCTTCTGGTTGCTCGGCAATCTGCTCTGGTGACGAGCTTGCCTTGCTCGAAGTGACGTATAGAGTGGATAAATTAGCTCCTCCCCACATTACCGACGTGACTACATCGCATGGAAGCAGATGCTCCTCCAGAAGCTTCCCAGATTCATAATCTATTTTTAGTACCTGAAAAAAAAATAAGATTGCCAATTATACTGGTTGAAAGTGTTTATGTATTTAATTTCAATTTATTACATTTAATTTATGAATAGCTGATTCTAATGAAGCCGAACAGCTACGTTAATAATATTGTCTGAAATATTTCAAATTCAAGTGTTATTGTATTCGTGACAAATGTGTCCTTGTCACTGTATGGTTCCGCTACTCGTAAGACATCAATATGGTAAATACAACAGTGCACAGTGATAATGCGTCAAATATGCTGGGGCAAAATCATTTCATTGGCATTGGCATAAAGTTTGTGCTGCTATAGTGTACAGTGTCTACTCTTAGTGCGTAAAGAATCTATTGTTATTGTGTGCAGTGTCTACTGGTAGTGTGTAAATAATCTTAATTGTTATTGTGTGCAGTGTCTACTCTTAGCGTGTAAAGTGTATACTGTTTGTGCGTAAAGAATCTATTGTTATTGTGTGCAGTGTCTACTGTTAGTGTGTAAAGAATCTATTGTTATTGTGTGCAGTGTCTACTCTTAGCGTGTAAAGTGTATACTGTTTGTGCATAAAGAATCTACTCTTATTGTGTGCAGTGTCTACTCTTAGTGCGTAAAGAATCTATTGTTATTGTGTGCAGTGTCTACTGTTAGTGTTTAAAGTATCTACTGTTAGTGTGTAAAGTGTATACTGTTGGTGTGAACAATATGTATTTAAATAAATTATCTTCTTTACTTGTTACCTTTCCACCACCAGCACTGGCCACCCAAATGTTGCCATCAGAATCTGTAGTCATGCCGTCCGGTTCGCCAGTGATATTGTTTGCCGGGAAGCTGAACAATGTCCGACGGCTACCTAATATCCATGTTATTACATTTATTTGACTATAGTTGATTATATTTACAATCTCATCATCTCACTGCTTTCACCAATACGCCTGATAACCGGTATGGTTTCGGACCCCTCAAGGAACGTCTGTCTTTATACCGATTTTATAAAACCTCACTGGATTTTGTTGGGTGGGGTTGGGTTTTTAGTTTTCGCCTTGATTTTCAGGGTACCGTAGCCAACAAGGACCCTTCTAGTTTCGCTATGTCCGTCAGTCTGTCTGTGTGTCTGAAGTCTAGCTCAAAGACTCTTAGCATAAATAAAACTGTAATTTGATAAATGTATACATTTTGATCACGCCGAAAAAGGGGTAGAATGAGAATCTTGAGATACGGACAAACATTGCTATATACAATTATATAAAAATATTAAAGAATAAGAATAAGAATATAGAAAAATAAAGAAAGAATAAGAAAGTCAGGCGAGATAATAAATGAATTTTAATAACTGTTTCCATATTCCCAATGCACCAGTGCATGTTGTTTTCATTTCTTCAAAATCACGGTTCACAACAAAACTTGCAAAACTGGTATGGGGACATAAACGTAAACAAAATGAAATATTATGTCACGTTGCGGAAATAGTTTGACATGATGCTTTGTGATATTTCAGGTTAGGTCAGGTTCTCAATCCAAATAAGTTTCACTGAGTAACACTTGGGAACAATAAAAGTATAGATCGGATGGTGACTGTGTCAATGTCTATAAAAAATATTCAAATCCTTTTCAAAATCTTTGTATACTAAGGAAAAAGGTGACTGCGTACATTTACCGTTTCCTGTATTAATCTTATTTTAGATTTCTTCAACGAAAATAAAGTTTGAATGATAACTTACTAATCCTCCCCAAGTAAACATCAAAGTCAAACACATCTACATTATATGTCGTAGTATCAATGTAGTACATTTGCGTGTTGTCCCGTGAAAAAGCTACACCATTCGACAACGACACAGGTCTGATTACAACAGACGGATTGGCATAGTTGTATTGGTCCACCATGTAGAATGTAGACGTATCGTTGACGAGTCCACTTCGATTTCTATCATATGTTCCTGAAAATTGTATACATGCTGTATATGTATGTATATGCTACATTCAATGCTGCATGTGACGCACACATAACACTAGCTGGACAACGTCTGGAGGAAGTAACAGCTTTTCGATACTTGGGAAGCATGATTGGTAGTGATAATCGCTTGGAAACTGAGATTGCTGCACGTATTGCAAAAGCTGCAGGTGCTTTTGGTAAACTAAATAAAAAAGTCTGGACATCACACGACTTGCGACTCACGACTAAACTGGCTGTGTATAAAGCGATAGTCTTGCCAATCCTACTGTACGCTTCCGAGACCTGGTGCCTTTACAGGAGCGACATCAAGCGCCTTGATTCATCCCACTTAAAATGTCTTCGAGCGGTTCTTCGAGTAAAATGGCAAGACCGTATACCAAACTCTGAAATATTGCGAAGGTCGAATACAGGAGGCATGGAGTCCCTACTGATGAAAGGTCAACTAAGGTGGTGTGGACATATAGTACGCATGGAAGATGCTCGACTACCTAAATCAGTGTTCTACTCAGAGCTTCAGAGTGGCAAGCGGAAGACTGGTGGTCAATACCTGCGCTACATGGACGTATTGAAGCGACACCTCACATCCTGTGGAATATCTCCTGACACCTGGGACCGCCATGCACTGCAAAAACCTGAATGGCGCAATAAAGTCTTAAAGGGAATTGAAGCGGCCGAAGCAAGTGTATAACTACACATTTAACGACGAAGGACAGCTATACTGCGCTACTTGCGAAAAGATATTTAAAAACAAATTCGGCTTCGCAAGTCACTGCCGCGCACATGCCAGGAGGTAGCGTCAAGGTGTCGCCGTCGACGGATACGTCGTGGAGGACATCATCATCATCATCATCATATGCTACATACTAGGTTTCGTGATCTGAAGGCTCATTTTGTTCATCTGAACTGTACTGATATCCATACACCTTACTTCAGTTTTGTTCTGATATGTTGTTACTCGATTTAAGCATTCTTGCGCTGCGTGGTTAAATAGTTTGGTTAGACGACATGTATTTTTTAGCGCTGCAGTGAACTTTAGTTCTAACCCGTATTTGAACATATGGTTGCTACGAGCGTTCTTGTCCATTTGTGAAATATATACCGAGAAGTTAGCAACGAACGTTTTGAGGAAGACGGAGAACATACCAAACCAAAGCCTTCCGTTTGCGTCCACCTTCCCGTCGTTTATTTTATTGTCAGGCAGACCTATGTCCACGACCGAGAGTAGTCTGAGTACACTGTCGCCTGTCTCCGGTGCGGTCCAGTTCAACAGGTACAGTCCGGACCGGACAGAGAGCAGCAAGAGCCCAGGTTGGTCCTTTACTGCCACCACAAGGGATATTGTACCGTAATCTGGGTGATTCAACATATACCACTAATGAATTTTTCGATAATGAAAGATAACAGTTTGTATCAATCTAATATAAATAACTGTAAAAACATCAAAGTGTGAGTTGGACTCGCGCGCTAAAGGGTTCCGTACAGAATATGAATAATTAACATCCTGAAAATAATAGTTAGGTCACCGAACAATGTTCTAACAAAGCCTATGTGCAAGTAAAAATGCTTTGAAAGTAATATAATTAAAAAGTTATGTTGTTCAGATTTATTTCCATATTTTTGCTGTAAGACCTTTTGCTTCTTGCCAAATTTCCTGATTCAAGATCAATGAGAAGTACCCTGTAGGTTTTGCTTCCTTGCACTTACATTAAGGGAAAATCTATACAAAATAAGCGGCATAAACGGTCGTTCACAGGTTCAAGGAAAATTAGGCACACAAAGACGGAGGGAACCAAGTGATCCCATAGGGGTTACTTTATTCTTTTTGAGGTACGGAACCCTAAAAAATAAAATCAAAACCAGACGATCACACAATAGAGCCATGAAGATGACAAAGTATCTCCCTATTTAACGATCCAATATTGCATACATATCCGTAAACCACCCCTTCATCCTTCTCCTCACACTGGTTGACTGGAAGAGATCCCTATATAGGGATAATTCCGCCAAATTTGCATACCGACTTAGACTTAACTTATATTTATTAGCCGTTTTCATGTTTTATTTATTTAAATTAAGATGCAAATAAAGAGTGATTAAACAAACAAACAAAGTACGAGTATCATATCTTAGCTGTATACATTTGAAAGTAAAATATAACAGTATAAGATGTCTGTTTGCTTGTCATTCTATCATCGAATACTCTTTCATCATAAGGTATTCTCATCATCAGGTGCGATTACGACCAAGTTAAACTGATAACTTAATCAGCAAAGAAAGCCTTTTATACAAAAAGATTGAACCATAAACATTTAAATACAACGAGGATACGTACGAAACCTATAAAGTCAACTAAATAAGATTGAAATCCTTCCATTCTATTTGTGTGACCTTTTTCTCAAGATGAGTAACACAACAATGTACCGTGATTTGGTTCTTACTGAATTTCCTGGTCGTAACATTTCCAGTTTCAGGGTCCAGTCGATGCAGGAACATATTTTTCTTATCGCTAAAGTATAGAACGTTCTCGGAAGTAGACCAGTAAGGTTCTTCGAGTTGTAAGCCTCCACTGAAAACCTAAAGTATAATATAACAAAACAAATTAATTACTCGTATAGAGCAGTTATATAAGAATCTTATTCTGCTAAACGTAAGTATAATTTTGGTTCAACAAAAACACTTTCATTTTTCGTGACTGTTTCGGCACTAGAGCTACATGCAAATACCAAAAAGCAAATTATTGTCCAAAACATTTTATAAATAACATATGTTTGCTACTACTGATAAACGTTATAGCTGTAATGGTAACATAAATATCAATGATGGTGTATATATTCTTCAGACTTATTTAGGGGTCAACATTGACAAATACGCCTCAACTGAAACTCATAATAAAGACTTATATGATTATTAAGCTTTTGGCCGCTTTTGCTTGATCGGGATAAAAACAAGCTTATGTCATTTTCCAGTTCTTCAAATATCCCTGTACAAAAAATCAATCAATCACTTTGCGATGGAAAAGACAAACATACAACCAAATCCACTTTTGTAATTATAATATCACGATAATTGACTCGTGGTCCTGCCGATTTTGCCCCGCCAGGCTGTGTTACCACCAATTGTGTTCTGATCTTGGTGTCTTGGTCACCAATTTACATAACTTAATTTTTAATTTAGGTAACTAGTGGGACATTTTATCCCGGTAGCTTTAAAATGCTAAAATTCCTCAACTGCAAAATCGGAAAAGGCAAATATTTCGTTTCAATGTAATTTTTATAACCTATACAAATACCTGTCTATGGAAGAGTACCGTCGTAATATATAAGCTTTTGATGGTTAATACAAACACCGAATTAAGCATGTAAGCCATTCCGGTGTCAAAGTATTTATTAGCTCAATGAATATGAAAACTAAAAGTTGTGGGGTTATCTTTGATTGCAATTTGAGTATCACGCCAAAAGTACTGTACGGAATTTTATGAAACTGGTTTATGATGGCAGACAGGCATTTTTTTTTTTGAAATCTTTGGAAACGATGTCGCGTTGAGAAGTATAATAAGCATGAAGAAGCTTTTATATTTCAATGTGAGAGAACTAAATTATTATTCGTAATTTTTAGGGTTCCGTACCCAAAGTGTTAACCAACGCGACCCTATATGTTACTAAGAATCCGCTTTCCGTCTGTCTGTCTGTTCGTCTATCACCAGGCTGTGTATCTCATGAACCGTGATAGTTAGACAGTTGAAATTTTCACAGAGGATGTATTTCTGTTGCCACTATAACAACAAATACTAAAAAAAAAACAGAGGAAAATAAATATTTAAGGGGGCTCCAATACATCAAACATGTTTTCTTAGACGTGCGTTTTAACGTAGCAAAAGTAAATCGAGGCGTATTCGTTAGAGGATTGTTCAGTGCATATTATTTATGATATCCCTTATTTTAAATATGTATATTCTTTATGAAAACCTCGGTGTGCGAGTCCAACTCGCATTTGACTGGTTTTTATATTATTTCAATTTAATATTTTGCGACGTAAAAATCCCCTGCGATTCTATGTCGTCACTAGTTGAACAATTGAAATATATATGTCAAAAGGGCTTCGTAGGAAAATAAAGTCAGTTCCTTGATTTTGTTTGAACTCATTAAATATTCTTATGATTCGATTTCATTTATTTATTTTTATGTTTATGTTATGCGAGATCAGAAACATAATAAACGTGAATTGTAAAATATAGCACTTATGGTTATATCACGTCTAGGTTTATTACAAACACATGTTTGGTACGAGTATATAGCTTAGTACCTTTACGTTAATTATAAAATTCAGAAAATATGAAAAAAGTTAGAACTTCACAAATGTTTTATGAATTGGTTTTCCATACAATTTTAGTAGGGTATAAACTAAATCGGTGCACAGACCCAGGCGAAAAAAATTGTGGTGGTGAAAAATAAACCACTTATCTATTAGTAACTTAAATATTCGAAGCACAACGTTATGGCTCAATAGCAAAACATGTAACAGTTAGCCTTTTTTGACTAACTTTCTTTCTTGGTACTACTGTACTACTGTACCGTCAGTCTGACGTAGTATTGACGAGTTGAGCAGAGCTGAAGTGTCAATGAGCAGACTTAGGGGAGTAAGAGTTCTTGAGTTGCGACCACGTACTGAGAACGAAACGCCCCCCTACTAGAGGGACCAATGACCTAGTAAAGGTCGCGGAGAGCTGCTGGGTGCAAGTGGCTCGGGACCGGTCACTGCGGCGTACCAAGGGGGAGGCTGATGATGAAGATGATTTTGTAACCAAAAAAATCCGTGAACACTATGATCATTTACTAATTATATATGAGCTTCTATCAAGGTCGATTTGAAGGACTTTATATAAGTGGATGTCCGCATCGAAACCCGACAGATAATAAGGGATGGTCCTATTTTAAAGCTGAGACCACTCGTACGACTACCCTACGTAAGCCATCTTTCCTCCTACACTACGTTTGCCTAGGCTTGGTCTTCACTCGAGAACTCGTCTGTTCCAGCTATTGTCGGTCCTTCGGCAAATATGACCGGCCCACTGCCACTTCATCTTGCTAATACGGTGAGCTATGTTGGTCACTCTCTGTAAGAAAGTAAGCCTGAGCCCCTGCAGTGGGGACATTTAAAGGCCGTTGATGACGATAATTATGTCGGTCACTTTGGTTGTCTAACGGATAACTAGTTTTGAATGCGGTCCATCAGAGAGATATATAGTATTTATATAAATTAGTATCAACTTAAATTATTTCGATCTCACATTTTGCAAACCTTGTGAATGTTAACATCTATATTGGTAGTGAAAATTTTTATTTGGTTAAAAGAGTAATGTATTTCTCTTGGCGAAATTACACTTAACTTTTAAAAGAGAAATTAAATTGCACATTATAAAATAGCTACAAAATTGTAAACAGCAATTTGATCTCATGATAAAAAAACTTTATTTGAACCTAGCACCAGTATGTACGTGAAACATTAAATTAAATTAACCAAATATGAAATTAGTTCACGGGCTTGTTTAGACCTTCTGCTTTTGCCCAGATAAAACACTACCTATGCCACAAAATATTTTACAACTCCCTAAAAAATTACTCACCCACAAAACCCAACATTTAGCTGTGTCGGTAAAAAACAACCACAAACAAAGTTTAGGTTACAATGGCAGTGTGAATTCAACGAGATATTTTTACAGCAGGTTATTACGTTGCCGCAAAAATGATGTAAAAATGGCGCAAAATATCACACCTGACACTCCCTACCCTTTGATAATACCCGGTGACAGAAGATACTTTTTATAATAAATGAGCTTTAGAGCACCTACCTAGCACCACTTTAATTGCGGGGGAGTAAATAAGTAGTATTTTGGACCGCATTTCTAACCACAGACTACTTATCTATACAGTAAGACCCTTCAGCTCTTCCTACTGTTGTGCCTACGCTGAATATCCTTTTGTTTATCAGCTTCTTTTAGCCCCTGATCGTGTAATAGACGTGTAATATATCCTGAAATAAAGTCGTCTTCTTTTTCAACAAAATCAAAAACCGAAATCAAAATGTTTATTGTTGAGCCTTTTAATATAAAATATCAAAATATAAAACTATTTATTACTAAGGCAGCAATACTATTAACTGAGCGAACGCCTGTGTCCCAAGCTAGAATGAATACTATAAAGTTGTCGTACTATTTAATTTACTGTAGGTTTATGTTTTGTGTGTGTGTGTGTGTGTGTGTGTGTGTGTGTGTGTGTGTGTGTGTGTGTGTGTGTGTGTGTGTGTGTGTGTGTGTGTGTGTGTGTGTGTGTGTGTGTGTGTGTGTGTGTGTGTGTGTGTGTGTGTGTGTGTGTGTGTGTGTGTGTGTGTGTGTGTGTGTGTGTGTGTGTGTGTGTGTGTGTGTGTGTGTGTGTGTGTGTGTGTGTGTGTGTGTGTGTGTGTGTGTGTGTGTGTGTGTGTGTGTGTGTGTGTGTGTGTGTGTGTGTGTGTGTGTGTGTGTGTGTGTGTGTGTGTGTGTGTGTGTGTGTGTGTGTGTGTGTGTGTGTGTGTGTGTGTGTGTGTGTGTGTGTGTGTGTGTGTGTGTGTGTGTGTGTGTGTGTGTGTGTGTGTGTGTGTGTGTGTGTGTGTGTGTGTGTGTGTGTGTGTGTGTGTGTGTGTGTGTGTGTGTGTGTGTGTGTGTGTGTGTGTGTGTGTGTGTGTGTGTGTGTGTGTGTGTGTGTGTGTGTGTGTGTGTGTGTGTGTGTGTGTGTGTGTGTGTGTGTGTGTGTGTGTGTGTGTGTGTGTGTGTGTGTGTGTGTGTGTGTGTGTGTGTGTGTGTGTGTGTGTGTGTGTGTGTGTGTGTGTGTGTGTGTGTGTGTGTGTGTGTGTGTGTGTGTGTGTGTGTGTGTGTGTGTGTGTGTGTGTGTGTGTGTGTGTGTGTGTGTGTGTGTGTGTGTGTGTGTGTGTGTGTGTGTGTGTGTGTGTGTGTGTGTGTGTGTGTGTGTGTGTGTGTGTGTGTGTGTGTGTGTGTGTGTGTGTGTGTGTGTGTGTGTGTGTGTGTGTGTGTGTGTGTGTGTGTGTGTGTGTGTGTGTGTGTGTGTGTGTGTGTGTGTGTGTGTGTGTGTGTGTGTGTGTGTGTGTGTGTGTGTGTGTGTGTGTGTGTGTGTGTGTGTGTGTGTGTGTGTGTGTGTGTGTGTGTGTGTGTGTGTGTGTGTGTGTGTGTGTGTGTGTGTGTGTGTGTGTGTGTGTGTGTGTGTGTGTGTGTGTGTGTGTGTGTGTGTGTGTGTGTGTGTGTGTGTGTGTGTGTGTGTGTGTGTGTGTGTGTGTGTGTGTGTGTGTGTGTGTGTGTGTGTGTGTGTGTGTGTGTGTGTGTGTGTGTGTGTGTGTGTGTGTGTGTGTGTGTGTGTGTGTGTGTGTGTGTGTGTGTGTGTGTGTGTGTGTGTGTGTGTGTGTGTGTGTGTGTGTGTGTGTGTGTGTGTGTGTGTGTGTGTGTGTGTGTGTGTGTGTGTGTGTGTGTGTGTGTGTGTGTGTGTGTGTGTGTGTGTGTGTGTGTGTGTGTGTGTGTGTGTGTGTGTGTGTGTGTGTGTGTGTGTGTGTGTGTGTGTGTGTGTGTGTGTGTGTGTGTGTGTGTGTGTGTGTGTGTGTGTGTGTGTGTGTGTGTGTGTGTGTGTGTGTGTGTGTGTGTGTGTGTGTGTGTGTGTGTGTGTGTGTGTGTGTGTGTGTGTGTGTGTGTGTGTGTGTGTGTGTGTGTGTGTGTGTGTGTGTGTGTGTGTGTGTGTGTGTGTGTGTGTGTACTTTTGCAAGGCATGTAATTTCTCGTACATGTTCCACATTTTGAAAATGCTGTGTGTGAGTCGAATAGCGGAATAATGCATCAATGTGTGAACGCAATTCTGATCAGCGTGGTATTATTATTTTAGCTTTAAAAGATTGATTTTAGCTTTAAAAGCTTGATTTTTACAGGGATAATTGCAGGATTGTAGAAAGTTATAGGCTTTTTCAGATTGAACTATTTATTTCCTGTGGTATAATTTCTAAAGTAAACGCAAATTATTGCATGACGCAAATTGCGAACAAAAATAACAGTGAGACACACACGTCAAACTTCCGGAATTTGGCAATGCTTTATTTAGCATAACAAATGTGCCTCAATTGTTAGAATGAGTTTGGGTACCATATCCAATCCAACCCAACCTAGTACAGTTCACAGGAAATTATTCAGACATGTGAAATCTAAATTCAACCTGCCGGGGATCTGGCACGTTTGCGTAGCATTCCAAGTTTGCTGTTCAACCAACATGCCACCTTTATTACATAACTTGTCTTTCTAACTGTCACTAGCAGCGAAAAGCTCAAATTACTTGTGAATTAAAACTTATTTCGCAAGGCTTTTCTTAATTGAGGTGTATTAAATTAATATGTAAGTTATACCTATAAATAATGAATTTACATTCTATTTGTAGCTTATTTTAATTTGTTAAATAGCAATCAAAATGCTTTTGTTTATAATTCGCACTTCGTCTATAAACGTATTCTACCTAAACAATTGGCTTATACCAATTTTTGAAACCATTCCTGATTTTTGACGTGTGTGTTTTTGAAAGAATTCAAAAGAGCAGATAATACAATTTAAAAAAAAACATGGATTTCAAGAATAGGAGAACCACGATTTACGAGTATGTACGAGTGGCTGTTTGTCGGCTCACTGCAAAATGAGCGCAAAACTTTATTTCATCTACTTACATGTAATTTCTTCAATTAACTTTCACGTGAAATCAATATTTTTGTTTCTTTAGGTTTGCAATTAGCCTTCGCCCGAGACACGAATAACGTTATGTTATAACTGTCACACAGGTCCCTCAATTTATACGGACCAAGTCTACGGGTATTATTGTTATTTTTAAACGCCGAAACACAACACAGATCAAAAAAATTTAATCAGACTAATCTCTTTCAATTTCGCATTGCCTGAAATGTATTGCCCGAAAAATATATATGGGACGAAATAAATATATAATTTTCATTTGTTTTTTGCAGATCATGTTCAACCTCCGCCCAGTCAAACTTTTAGAGAACTACATCGAAAACGAATTACACTTTATGTGCACTGGATACTGTGAACTCCTTCTCTCTCATTCAATCCAACTAATTCACTCAGAACTAGAAAAAACATCTGTAAAATATGTTTTTACACAAAAACATTACGCAGTTTTAGATGTTCTTATTATCATCATAAGACTAACAACGTAATAAGAACACTATCTCACCGAATGTAAGACTTTAAACGAGATATTAAGTTCTGATACGATTAGATACTGGCGTTCTATTACCATAGATTGCCTTACAATACCCTATTATGGAATTGATTGTATCCCGATGGGTTTGAACTTGATTCTATTGTAATATCGAAGCAGTGTTGTTACGAATGGGATTGTTAGAATCAGGTCAAATACCAATTTTAGTTAATTAGCAACTAAGAAAAGGGGTAACAATGTGGTTTGCATTGTTAAATCTTTTGCTAAGTCGCATTTACATTTAACATTAATAGTAATAGACCGGACAAAGCAAACAAAAATTGTGATCCTAAACTTATTACCAATTGGTAATAAGTTACTCAATCTAGTGTCACTGTACGTCACACGGCCGTACAAGACATTTGACATACCATTGACTTTTGAGATCAAAATGTTTATATGAAAGTTCCCAATGACCGCTCTATAACCTATTACTATATTTAAATCTCTCTGATAGAAACATAATTAAACATTGAAACGAATGTGCTTTCTGGAATTGTATACTTGTACTACTACTTCTATCAGTTACCTACTTTTCCTTAACTCTTGTGTTTGTCTTAAGAGGCTATGTTGGTAAGACCACGTGGTCGGTTTCAAGGTTGCATTGTTTTGTAGCTGTAACTCTGTAACTCTGGAAGTATATATTTAAACGAAAATCTGACTCACCACCGACACAGATATTTGTTTCTAGATTGTGTCTTGAAAATTTCATAGATTTTCAAAGCTTAATACTCAAAATATGACTGGACTACGTTTGTATGGGCGCTTTGACAACAGCATACCCTCTTAATCAACCTTTCCACAAGGGGGTACCAATAATCTTGACGCTTTCCAGGCGGGTTCAAGATACTCGTACTCGTAACTGTTAGACGTTGAGGACACTCATAGTATAACTCAAAATAACTGGATGACATGAGGTGGTTCTATGCCGAATGTATGCCCTGTATCTAAATTAACGTTATTAATAATTAAAGCGTTCAAAATGAACTGGAAACCGACCTCAACTGCCCTAAAAGTCTACAACATTCATCCCCTAAAATCCTTAGAAGTAGAATTATCATATTTGTCTTGTTCATTTTCTCAAAAAATCAATTTCAATAAAATATATATGGGACCACATAAAGTGTGTTCTAACAAAACAAAAAGAATCATCAAAATCGATTGACAATTGGCGAGTTATCGCGTAACATACAAAAAAACATACAGTAGAATTGAGAACTTCCTTTTTGAAGTCGGTTGAAAATGTCAATGTGTTAACAAACGTGTTAAATTAAAAAATTTAATATTTTTGTAGTTTTCACCTTAATTCATTCGTAAACATTTTTTGTTGCTTTTCGACGAAATTTATTTTCTTATATTTGATATTCGAACGGAAAATATTTATCATTGTAATACGAAACTATTGAAATTAGGTAGAAAATTAATAAGCGTTGCTTGACTTATCGTTTATTGTCATGAAGTGTCTAACACGTTCTATGTACGAATTAATAAAAAGTAAGATTGACATTGCAGTGTAAAAAGTATAACTACAACACCCTCCCTCAATGGAAATAATCTAAACAGTAAACATACATAGAACTACAAAAACAACATAAAAGGGCATAGAAAAACTAAGTGTTGGTTAAGCCTATACCTAAAGTACATCTTAGATGCGCTGTGCGCCTAAGAGGCTTAGTCAAAACATCAGCAGCCATTTGACTAGTCTGTTGATATTTAACTTCTATGACACCATCACTTATTTTCTCCCTAATGAAATGAAATTTGGTATCTATATGTTTAGTCCTATTATGGTGGATCGGATTGAGTGCAATTTTCTGTGCACTCTGGCTATCGTTAAAAAGAATCACCTTATCAGCGTTACCAGTAACATCAAGCACTAACCTCCTAAGAAACGTAGCTTCTTTAGCAGCGCTAGCTAATGCCATGTACTCGGCCTCAGTAGAAGATAACGCTACCGTAGGTTGCTTCTTACACTCCCAGCTGATGACACCGCTTGCGAGCGTGAAGTAGTAGCCAGTATACGACCTTCTGTCGAACGTACAGTTCGCCCAATCTGCATCCGTATACCCACACAAATAGGCACCCGTTTTCCTGTAGGAAATACAGTAATCAATAGTACCATTTAGATACTGTAAAACTCTTTTAGCAGCCAGCCAATGTTTCTTCTCGTAACAATTGTTAAATTGGCTTAGATAGCTTGTAGCGTAAGCTATATCTGGTCTAGTATTTACCGCCAGGAACATAAGGCATCCAATTAAACTTTGGTAAGGATAAGACGTATCACACTCTTTACCTTTTTCCAGTTTATTGTTTTCCAGAGGAGTTGACATGTGCTTACAGTCCTGCATATTAAAACTTTTAAGCACTTTCTGTATTAATGCAGATTTCATCCTTTTTATACGTTATATTTAAACCTAGAAAATAATCCAATTTTCCCAAATCTTTTATTGAGAAAAAATTCTGTAAATCTGTTTTGACAGTTTCAAGAGACGTTTCATTTTTAAAAAATATACAGATGTCATCGACATAGACAGCGAGAATGACGGTTTCGTCGCCGAATCTTTTTAAATAGACGCATGGCTCCGAAGAGGTTCGTATAAAACCTATAGAGGATAAAGATTGGTTTAATTTAATGTTCCAAGCTCTAGCCGCTTGCTTTAAACCGTAGAGGGATTTTTTCAATAGGCAAACTTTTCCTTCTTCTCCTTGTTTTGCAAAACCTTGAGGTTGATGCATGTAGACTTCTTCCTCTAAGTCACCATTCAAGAACGCGGTATCGACATCCAAGTGCTGCATTTTCAGACCCATCTCTGCCGCTAAAGCGATCAGTGTACGCAGGGACGAATTTCGCACTACTGGTGAAAAAGTTTCATAGTAGTCAACACCACATACTTGAGTGAAACCCTTTGCAACAAGTCTTGCTTTGTACTTCACCACTCTACCCTGGGCATCCTTCTTGATTTTATACACCCATTTACAAGGTATGACCTTTTTATTAGGTTTATCCACTAACGTCCATGTTCCCTTTTTTATTAATGAATTGAATTCATCTTGCATAGCAGACTGCCAGCTTGCGCTATCTTCTGAGTTGATAGCTTCAGCAAAACTTTGTGGCTCGTCAGGTTCACCTATCACAGCAGCATTGCAATCAAACTTGTTTTGATTTTTCTGAGCAAGTCTATTACGAAGAGGGTATCGTTCCTCAGGCGTTTCTATCACAGCCTGTCCAGGAACAACTTCTTCATTAGACTGATCATCAGTGCTATGAAAAATTGAAGTGTCGTGAACTTGACTTTCTGGTTGCAAATTAACAATTTCTTCTACCGAGCTCGTTTCACTGCTCTCTTGCGAAGTAGAAGCAACTGGGCGCGTTAAATACTGCTCGATTCTATAAATCGATTCTAAAGTTGATTCAGAGTGGTTCGTCAAAGGATCTGATTGTGTAGTTCTTGCCAACAAATCAGTGAAACAATCCTCAAAAAACACCACATCTCGTCCTTTTACCAACCTTCTTGGACAGCTTGGCTCACGAAATAAGTAGTTCTGCCGGTCGTCTGAATATCCGACAAAGATATACTGCGCTGCTTTAGGATCCAATTTCCTTCTCAGCTGATCCGGAATCTTCACCATCGCGCGACAGCCAAAGACTTTCAAATTAGTCAGGTTCGGTTTCTTGTTATTCCACAATTCGTATGGCGTCCTCCCGTCGAGAGCTCGATGTGGAGACCTGTTCTTCAAAAACACAGCAGTTTCCACAGCATCCTGCCAGTAACCTTTTGAAAGAGAACTGCCTGAAAGCATACAACGCGCTTTCTCAACGATCGTTCTGAAAGTTCTTTCAGAAACGCCGTTCTGTTGTGGGTTGTAGGGAACTGTAGTTTGATGTTTAATACCTTCTTTGCCTAAGTATTCTGAGAACTCACTGTTCACATACTCAGTACCGCAATCGGTTCGCAAAGCTTTAATTTTCAAACCTGTTTTCCTCTCGACCATAGACTTAAATATACAAAACCTACTAAAAACCTGATTCTTCGAAGAAATAAAATATACAAAAATCGTTCGGCTAAAATCATCTATAAAAGTTAAAATGTATTTATTTCCCTGAAACGAATTTTCAGACATCGGACCACAGACATCCGAATGTATAAGTTCCAATTTATACGTTGTTCTTTTGTGTGATTTGAAAGGTTTTTTAGCCTGCTTACCTTCTATGCAAGCCACGCATGGATCTTTATCAACCACAGAGTATTCTACGCCAAGATTATCCGCTTTTAATTTCTCTAATCCTATGCGGCATAGATGACCAAGTCGTTTGTGCCATAAACGAAAACTTGCGACGTCATCGCTTTGTACCTCTAACGCTGATAAGGTGTTTGAGGGACTAACTGCGCAATTTAAGGAATACAAGCCACCATAACAGGACCCATGTAGAACTGCATCACCTTGTAGCGTCTATCCCATTCAATACACCATAAACCTTTAAATAAATACAAAATAACATATATTTCATAACTATACTATTGGCTCATGATATCGTCTAGTGGATAAACTAGGATCCATGAAGTGCTTCATAACCCAGAGTTCTTTTAGAGGCATGCAGGTTCTGTTCCTATTTATCTATCTTAATAACTAACACACTGTAATGTAATTTTTAACTAAATTTTAAAAGAACCAGTCAATAAAAAATGGAATGTCTAAATTAAACACACATATTCTTAATTGGCTGTAGAAATGTTAAGCAATAATTATACTCGCTCAGGCCCAATAAACAAAATCATATTAAATTTATTTAATCCTTTAAATAGCACCTCTCCTAACAGTAATGGTCGCCCTTCTCCCCAACTACGGTCCCAGTTAGGTAAATACTTGAATAAGATAAAACTTAGGCGATAATTATCATGATATTTTATAATACAATTATAATAGCAAACGTATTTAACTTGTAATAGCGTGAATATATTTAGTGAATAAAATCATTTTACTATCGAAGATTATTTAATAACATAAGCATTGACCTCAACTGAATTCGTAGTGCCATTACCCTAACCTCCAGATATTAAATTTGGTTTGTTTGTTGGGGTGGTCAGAGCTCCCCTAGCTCAATATTAGAAGTCTTCTGCTTCATTCATATTAAAAGAAGTAAATTCACATTAAAATCCAAAATGGTCATTAATCCAATGTCAGGTATATGAAAATCCTGTAATGGCTGACAATACAGCTTGTTGCGAATTATAATGGTAACTCATTTGTCCCTTATTGCAAAAGCAGGTGGCGTGGGCAAGACGTCGTAATGATCCATGCAAAAGCTCTATTTGGCGTGTGCAGAGGGATTATATATATATACATTTAGGCCAAAGCTCACCGCGTGCGCCAGGGATCAAAGAGATGGTTTTAGTACTCAAAGAAAAGTTGTACAGTTCAGCCATGTCAGGCTATATTAATTTAAGGCGCTCCAGCGCAGACAGTAGAATAAATATTTCAATAATTCCAAGATCTGATGTTATTATATAATAGATATAATACGAATGAATGTAGTAAGCCTCCTCAAAGCGTAGTCACTACGACCACCTTTCCTTGATTCATCAATACCACCAGAAGACATCGAATACTTCAGTCTGTCCAATGTCATGGTGGTTAGTCAGTAATTTGAATTTAAAGACTCTTGAACCAAGCAGTTATAACATACTAGGGACTTGATATAATGTCAATTAGATTCATAGTAAAAGTGGCTAGGAAGTACATTATTATGGTCAAAATTGGAAAAATACCACGCCTAGGAACGAGGACGTCCCTAGGCAGTTATAAACGTAGATTTGGTAATGTCTGAGATGACGCTCTGCCATAGTAAACCTTGCTCCTGGAATTTCTGAGCATACGATGAGCTCACTGAGTCCACTCCAAGCTTGATGGGGTTCATGAGGCGGATTTAGACGCAACCCGTACTGACCACGTTAAAACTCTAGCACGACATTCTATCAAGAAAGATATGCGGCTCGCAATCAGTATGGGCACTACCCTCTTACTCATGTCCTACACATAAACACCAGGAACACGAATGGCTAGGTAGTGACCTCTCGCACACCACTGAATCCATACAGTTAAATAATTTCCCTAAGCTCGGTTCAATTCTCTCTGGATATTTAAACAAAGGCATCGTCAGTCGGGACAGGATCTAAATATATTTTAATTTTATAAAGATAAAAGGAACCTGTTAATAATATTTTGTTTGTAAGTCAATGTTGAATTTAATAATTGTACACCCTTTTGTTTTCTTGTATTTTATTTAGGGTAGGTACATCAAATAACCTGAATTATGCTAACTGCATATTCAGTCTAGAATTTTCTAGAATTCATAGATATTCAATACAATGAAACATATCGACTATTGTTAATATCACTTCCTTAGAGATTGTGGGATTACATATTTATTCCATATATCAGTTCAAAATTTTGCTCATAAATTTATATACTGTAAGAATATAAAAATGATTTGAAATATTAAACCAAAGCCAAGTAATTTTGAATATGGAATTCTATACTCAAATAAATTTTCAAAACTATGGAAAGATGGAAAATTACTATTAAAGTGTTATACCTCATCATATAATAATATAAACATACTATAACAGAAACCATGTTTCAGCCTGTGGCGCTTTCGTTAATATTTATCTAAAATACACCAGTCCAACCCTCAACAATGATATTAATCATAGTAGGTTTATCACCTTTACATCACTGACTATGCTATCATGATCTGATACCAAACTTTAATCATTTATGTAAAATCAAACTCATCTTACATAGTTAAAAATCTAAGTTCATTGACAATACAATGATCTGATTCTTTTGTCAACTCTTGGTGCCATATCAACAACATTTTATAGATAACATTTTTAATAGGATATCTGGGACTATCCACAATAAAACATGTCAATTCCATTGTGAATTTACAGACCCCACGCAACCACTGCGTTCAATAAATCCTCTCCTACGGGTAATATCACATTCATAACCTAGAAAAATCTCCATAGTACTTGATGTGAATCATATGCAAAAGTCATCAGACCAATGATAGCCGAATTAAGATGATTTGGCAAAATCAAAATACATACAATTTATTCTCTTCATATAAGTTGAGTTGCTTCGAATAAACAACAAGTCAAATGTGAAGTTATCTACAAAACCTCACCAAAGACACAAAGTTGTTTAACCTATTCACTCAGGTATGTCCATTCTGGTGGATATTATCCCTACATGCCTTCAAAAGAACTCACACATAAATTAATTTAACATTACTAAAGTTACACATTAAATTTTAGCCAGAGCCATTTATTTCAATTTCTTGCCCGCTTACTTTTATTCCCTGACTTAGATTCTACATACTCTCAACAAGGATTATGGTGACTATCACTCATGAACACAGATCCCAATCAAGTCCACAAATATAGATGGGTACAAATTGCTTGGAATTTTCCTAAAATTGTTTCTCTATTTAATGATAGGTTATCATTAAATAAAATTAATTAAAATCAATCAAACTTGGTTAATGTACAATTAAATTCCAACACTACCATAACTGACTATAGACTAAAGAATAATTAATTCTCGCTTCAACCGACTTTCAATAAAGAAACGTGCTTATTCAAAGTTCAATATCACATTCACTGATCATCAAGTCAAGTACACACGCTGATCTAGTATATACTCGTCCAACTTTATTCCTTGATTGCTTAAAACAGACCTAGATTGAATTCCTAGATTAATTGTTATGACAATAAAACAGTTCAACCAGTTTTAGCAAATGACAATAATACAGTTATGCTTTACTGTCACATGAATTAATGTAGATTAAAACATAAGTCCTATAATTGGAGTTAAATACTAATAGATATCCCTTGTATACCTAGACAGACCTAAATATTAACAAATTCTAGTTAATATGCATCTAACACCTCAGCCATTTTAGCCTTTAATATAAATCAAAAGTTTATAATTCGCGAGCTAATTTCGTTCCATATCACACAGATGAAAGTTAAATTAGTACAACTGAACTCAAATGTTATTAAGAAATTTAGGTCATATAGTTAATCTAGATCTAGGACAAGTTAGGTTTAAATATAAAATCATACGACCAATTGTCAACAAACAAAACTTACATAAATTCAATCCCTCACAGTTTACATCAAAATCATTCTTACAACATAACCTTTTCGTTGAAACAGTGCATATACTGGCAATCTAGGGCATAAATGTTCCTAGATCTAGGGTTCCTAAACAGATCCACTCGTTAGCTTATTAGAATCAGCTTTAGCATAAAAAACACTTACCGAACTATCACCAATCCTTACATACAGACATTATGCAATCAAATACACTGTATGAATTTTAATAAGTTAGTTCTACACTTTCAATGAATCAATTAGTGTTATTAAACTCGAGAATGCTTTTACACCAGGTTTTAAAACATCCATCTTTATTAACTAGAATCTTCTAGGAATTTATGTAAAGGCAAGCCACCATTCTTAACTTAACTTGGTGGCTCCCTAGGGCTTACTCAAAACCTAGCACCATCTAGACGAATTCGGACATAGTATAATCTAATACACAGTCAATAACCTGAATTACTCAAAACTCTCAGCCTATAACCTATGTTCCATCCTGTGACACAGTTATAATTATTTATCTAAATGAAAGAGAGATAGAGTTAGTGAGTTACCAAATTCTTAGCAAATCCTTTTAACCTAGAATGTAACAAACAAAAGTTCTTTGATCGTAGCGATCAGTAGATGACTTATTTTAATATAATACCAATAAAAGACTGAGAAGTACATACACGCATTCCACAAAACTCAAGCCAACCACCGATGTGAAAATGTAGAGGCTATGAAATTCCAGCTCTGACTAATAAGATTCACACCCGAATGTTAATGATTTAGCTCTGGCCTAGAGCTACCCTTAGCCTCCTTTTAATTTTCTCTCATGATGAAGTGAGAACCAGCATATTATGTATCAAATAATTGCAAAATTCGACTATAAGCTTATTCTTGTAAATTTAAGTTACTGAAGGTTGAATTGAAATAATTTTACAACATTTCATTAAAACAAAATTCAAATGCCGCTAAATCACAATTTATCAGCTACCATGTCAATTATGTTTTACAACATAAAATAGGAATTTTAAGTTAAAATCTCTCACGTTCTAGATTCTTGAAAATAGCTACTAGCTCCAAATATTATGACTACAAATTCCCTACCAATACATACACACTGTGCACACAAATCCTATTCAAATCTACTTCAAATTTATCAGGGAAAAAAAATAAAGATATAATACTCACAGATATTGTTAGGTTAGATTACCTATCGTAGTCAGACGAGTTCTTTCTGCTTCGTGAAGGAATTTATGACTGAAGACCTAAATTAGCCGTCACTAAAATATTAAGAAAATTTTAATGCGCACTTTTCATTTTTTTTTAATTTTACAAAACAACTTCAAAACACATTTGCAGAAACTTTACGACTGAAACTATAAAATAAATTAAATTTTCCCCGGACAAGCAGAGATTCCCTTATTTTACAACTTAAATTTTTATTTTAAACTTTTTAGCTATTAAAAAAAATAATATTCTATCTATTTATCTCCTTTTATTTTCGCGTTGGGGCCTAGCCAAAGGGCGCGAAGTCCCTGGCTGGCCCCACCCCATTTTATTTCACGTCCGACCTCTCTCGTGTCCAGTCCCAAACTGACTCGTCAACGCCCCGAATTCCACATCCACTCTCCTGTTGTGTAGGACCCTGGACATACATTGATTAATCATAACAACAATTTGTGTAATTTTCTTGTATGAAAATTGCAAAATCTAAAAACATAAAATTTTTTAGTTATTTTTTTCCATTGATTAAAATCCCTTAGGATTCCTCTTTCATCTAGCTTATTTACATTTTACTAATAGTTTAAACTTAAAACTTGTTAATTAATAGCAGAGCTTACCCAACAACATGATTCTTATTTCATCCTTTCTTTAGCTAACCTCTTGTGAGAACTCAAAACAATACTCAATTTACATGACTAGCACTCTAAATCCCTTCTAAACATAACTAGCATACACTCTCATACATAACAAAACTCTTAAATCTTAACATCTCCAGTTGGGTTCTATTTCTTTTAATCTTCATTTACTATTTTATGAACAATTCATTCTTTGCTCTAAGTTCTGATTTAAGTGAAGACCCTCCTATTTTCAAAGTGGGCTAACTTTTGGGCTCCCGCCTCCGCATTGTATGACATCGATGGTGATCACCTCCTTTTTTTTCCCGCCAAAACATTACGCGGTCCGTAACATTGTAATTTCTTAAAATATAGATGATTTAATCATTATTCAATACACAAATCTGTTGTTAAATTACATAACCTTCCCTACATATATAATTTACAGCTCTAAACATCCGTATTTTACTTAATAAAACGAAATAACTATCTCATCATAGCAAAACTAGCTCCCCTCACCCCGCCAAACCCCTCTTCCTCCATAAGTGGTTTTATAATCTGTGTCTCAACTAGTTAATCTGCTATGACTCTATGGACAAACATCAGAAAACGTCTGTATGAACTTTTATAAAACGTATTTATTATCTGTGCATTTATTGTCTAGTACGCTATGACTCCGCGAATAAACATCAAACAAATGTTCATTTTGATTTCCATACAATTAATTTTCTAAAATCGGAAACGATAACTAAAATTGATAATTTGTTCCTCAGGTAAGACATGTAATTACTTTAAATTGATAATTCACTTAGTATTCTTAATAATAGCATTATGAATAAAAGGTATAACCAATACAATCCCTCTTTTCAGGGCAACGCAAGCGCAACTATCAACCCGGTAGATAGACCATCTTATTTCTCCAAAAGCCTGCACAAAACGCTCATTATATTCCTCAGGCATTGTCCTCAGAAGGGATCCAATGTCTACACATACAGGTATCAGCAGAGAAACACACAATATTGTGCATATAGACGAATGTAAACAACCAAGTGATATTTGTTACTTTCAAACCTTTCAAGAAAACTTTAACCAGAAAGATCACTATTATGTGAAAGAATACTCCTTTTAGGAAAGAGTATGTTTAGTCAAGAGTAAAATGCCACTTCATGAGTGGTGTAGACCTGCAGCGAGTGCACAGTTTCACCCACCTGAGGCACGCTCTATGCAGCGAACTATCTGACATTGATGACATCGAGAAACAGCGCCGAGCGACTAGTGCCCACGCTCATATGATCGCTTGAAAATTCTACCGATGCAGCGACCGAGTCAAAGACTGCTTTTCATGACTTATTGCACGAATGTGTACACGGCGGAGTTGTGGGCGAACCACACGAAGGCAGCAATGAACACCATACGCGTTCAGCATAACAACGCGTACCGCACGATTTTTAAGTTGCCTACATACTGCAGTGCGAGCGGCATGCATTGTGTGGGCCGCACGCCGACCTTCTCTCGTCGTCCTGCATGCGCGCTCCGCCGCTCTCAACACGCGCGTGGGCAGCTCCCGCAACCGGCCAATTCAAAGCGTCGCCGAGTGGCCCCGAAGCCCTGCCATGGAAGTGCGGCGCAACTACCATGTCAATCAATTGATCTAGCTTTATATTATACTGCATGTTTTGTGTGTGTGTAAATATAGCCGTGTGCCGGATTAAATTGATTTTATTTACCTATTATTATTATTATTAACATATGTCAGGCCTCAATTTATTACATTCCTCTCAAACAATCAAATGCCCCATTTAAGTCTCCATGCTACAGTTAATGTGCAACCATCAGATTATGAGATGCAATTATAAATGTCATAATTATGCTAATAATCTACGCATAAATGTATGATTTATTATTAATAAAAACTTTAATTTAAACCACCGCCATCTATTCATTAATTACACTCAACAGATACTCAACTATAGAAACGTAAAGTAGCTGCGCCATCTATTGGAATAGACTAGAACCTTACAACAGTACTAGGCTCACAAAGCTTATAGCAACGAAATCGTACCATATAATTCTGCTAGATGGCGCGTATATTCATTACATAGTTTTGTACAGTGCCGAGAGATGGCGCTTTTCGGTACCATTATCGTAAAGCTCTGTATGGAGACCTAAAAGTTTTTAATGTGCAACCATCAGATTATGAGACAGTTAAACAAGTATGACCTAAGAACCGTTACAATCACCCCCTAAATTCTTGGTAGTGTAACGAACTAAGAATTTACAACTATATGAGATCGGAATTGATTGTTTGAGTTGATTGTCTGCACTAACTACTTTTCGCAAGCATATTACATGACTCTGCGGTACCTGCTTCCTTCAGTTAAAGAACCTGCCAAATCTTATCCCTGTAGGGCGACTCCAAACTCCGTCGACTGCACCAGTCACCCGTTGCTCGCCAGGTCCTCAACTTCACCAGCTTTCCCCTGGAATATTTTTTTTTTAAAAGCTATTTCAGTTGGTGTGAAACAGAAAGAAGGTACATATCCCCCCCTTCTACAACTTACAACCCCCTTTTATTATTATTATTATTATTATTATTTTAACTTATATACAACTAATTTCCCTCCTATTCTCTTCCCAAATTCGAAATTTAAACAAGCTTCATATGTATACCTTTACCTTCCAACTTAATTCCGGCTGGAAAGGGAACAATTTCAGTTATAATGGTGATAGAAAGGTTAGCATGCGCTAATTAAGGATAAGCAATGGAGTGATACTTAAATGTTATTTCACATGGAGGTAAGTGACACGGTGCAGTCTTCCTCCCAGAAGTCCGCCAAGAAGACTGCCTTGATCTCGATGCCAGAGGCCGATGTTGTGACTCAGCTTGCAACTCCGGAGTAGCCATCAGCCGTAGCAGCCTCGCAGACTCCTACTCGCAAGCTGCTCTGTTGCGATTTCACAACACCGCTGAAACAGTTTCGGCATATCCAACTCAGCAAGTGCAAGCAATTACTTGAACTAATCTGATCAATTATATACCTAAGTTGAGCCGGCCTTCTAGTCATAAATATGAAGTTCGGCTCGTGTCGTAGGACTTGTGAGATATATTCAACCATCCCTACAACAAGTTCCACAGTAATTCCATAACTAGAGTGATGGATCAGTTAGACGGTTTATAAGTCATCCTCCAGGTGAATTGCAGGCCTGATCTCATCTCTGCAGCATCCAACCTCTCTTCCTAGAATCCCTATATAACCATTAAAATACTTTTAAATGTCTTAGGTAAAATTAACCATTGCCTGTTCTTCACTTGCAACTACAACTTGATGAATGACTGAAGAATCCCAGTTCCACTACCTTAGATGAGGAAGATATAAAATTTAGTAAGCATAATTGTTAATGCACACAGATTAGTACTGTCAATAATTAAATAAAGAAAAGCTACTTAAATTTGTTAGTGAAGGTAGAGATCTTGCAGCAACGCCAACATCCATCCAAAGCCGTCTAGGATGACCATCACCGAATGTAATCAAAGAGCTCTACTCGCAACCCTGCCGCCCAATTAGGTAGCAGACTTGTATGCAACCCTGGAACGTGAAATAAAATTTATGGACAATATGAAGTTCTCAATGACAATAACCATGATTTCCAAAATCTAAATCATTTTAATTGATTATTCAAGGTTTTCCCAGTTGTTTTACAACAAGACTTGGGCCAACCCCCAATTTACAACAAACACTTGTGTGTTTGTTTGATAATGACCGCCCTTCGCCCCAACAACAATGTTCACCAGAGGGATTCGCCTAGTAATAATTTCTTATAATTAAAGTTAACTTCAGTCAAAAATGATATGCACCTAATATAATTGCAAAATTAATGATAGGCTCTTTAATCACCCTGATGAAGGTTGTTGTGTCACTATCCTCGACCTCCTTATTTTTTTTTTTTATATTTTTTTTCCCAAATTTCTTTAATGTTATTATTACATTACAATACTTATACTAAAACCTTATTCTTACTTGTTATCTTTTAAAATCTATTGGAAAATATAATTGAACTTTTATATATATGTTTAATTTCTTATTTTCATTGCTAGACTACAACTTTGCTGCCACTATTTAGCATTAGTTACATTGTTTAGGCTTTATTTTTAATTAAATAATTAATATTGTACAAACTGAATTACTAATTTAAAATTTACTTAATATATTTACTGTATGAATCCTATAATTTAAATAACAAAGCAATTACATCTTCTTCTTTTCTTACTTAACTCTATTAACATTTACCTAAATCTTCAAACACAAAATACAGACAAAATACAGGAATTAAAACTACTTATAATATCTAGATAGGTGAATGGCATTAAATTTACCCCTAACCTGTTTGGTTACTGGGTCCATTAAAATATATACATTAGTAAAGGGAACCCCTGCTACGACATATGGGCCTTCATATAATAATTCAAATTTTTTTGTTATTTTTAACTTAGCATCAGATTTATTACATTTTCTAATTTTAATGTAATCACCTATTTCGAATTTCACCATTTTATGGGTTCTATTAAATTTAATGCGTCTGCCTTCACTGGCTTTAAGCAAATTTTCTCTCACTTGTTTCCGAACATGTTCTACCTCTTTAGTTATTACGGCAGTGCCCAAACTGTTGTCAATAGTTAACTTAGTTCCAAATCCATACAATATTTCGTTAGGGGTGAATCCAGTGCTTTCATGATAAGTGTTATTATATAATTCCTCCACTTTAGGTAATAATGTAGCCCAGCCTCTATGATTGTTGTGACAGTAGGTTCTGAATATTCTCCCTAGTTCTTTGTTAACTCTTTCCGTAGTATTAGGACGTGGGTTTCGAACAGTGGTGTATATGGGTTTAATTCCCCAATCTTTTAAATTTTTTTTCCACACATCACTAATGAATTGACTTCCGTTATCTGTCATGATGACCTTTGGTTTAATTATTTGTACAAACTGCCGAATCTTAGTCACAACAGCCCTAGAGGTTGCCTTCCGTAAATCATAAAGCTTTACATATTTACTAAATGAATCCTGAACTACCAGAATATACGAGGCTCCAAACCTTCCTGAAGGTAGGGGTCCGTACAAGTCTGCCATCACAATATCACCCACATTACAAGTTACAATTGGTTTACATTCTCCAAAATATTTGACATTATCACTCTTTGACATTTGGCATATATGACAATAACGAATAATTGCTTTTATATCTCTTCTCATATTTTCCCAATAGCATCTACTTTTAATGTACTGTAATATTTTATATGCTCCTTGATGTCCCATTTCGTTATGTACTTGAAGAACCACATCTTCTCTTAATTCTTTTGGCAAATACACTATTTTACTTTGATCAGTAGGTTTCACAAAATACAATATCCCATTTTCAATTTTACAATGACGAGCGATTCGGCCAATCTTGTCCCCATGTTGTTCAATTTCCCCTTTTATTGTTTTTACATCATCATCATTTTCTTGATAATTAGCAATATTTCTTAATTTATTTGTCAAAGATCGATTTTTCCCCAATTCCATGTACATTATTTCTGGGCATTTTGTTTTGTCATCCTGCACAGAACCCCCGTGAGGTGGAAACCTGGACAATATATCAACTGCTATATTGTCTTTTCCCCTTACATGTTCTACTTCATAATTAAATTGCTCAAGATACAAAATCCAACGCGTAATCCGGCTATTATATAGTTTCCAAGTCTTCACGAATGTCAATGCTTTATGATCAGTTCGTATAACAACTGTTGCTCCTCGCAAATACGTTTCAAATTTTCGTAGGCAGTAAATGATTGCCCAAAACTCTTGCTCAGTAACAGTCCATCTCAATTCGGGTCCTTTAAGTGACTTGCTACAGTACCCTAAGATTTTCATTTCTTCTTTATCATCATACTGATACAACACTCCTGCAAGGCCTATACCGGAACTATCTGTCTGCAGATAATAAGATTTACTATTATTTGGGTGATGTAACATAATAGTATTCAAAAATTTCTCCTTCATCTTATCAAATGCTGTCTGTGCTTCTTGATCCCATCTCCAATGTTGTTCCTTTCTCAACAAGTTATATAATGGCACTGCAGTCGTGCTGTAATCAGGGATGAATCTTCGGTAGTAGTTACAAAGTCCGAGGAATGCTCTCAAATGCTTAACCTTCCTGGGTGCTGGGAACTTCTGGATAGCTTCTACTTTTGCAGGATCAGTTTGAATACCTTCCGTGGTTATTATATGCCCTAACATTTTTACCTCTTTGCATATGAATTTACATTTTTGGAAGTTGCACGTGAGACCAGCATCCTTTAGTTTACCCAAAATGACGTTTATATGCCCTAAATGTTCCTCTAGGGTTCCACTTGTTAAAATAGCGAGATCGTCCAGATAATTGGTACAGAACTCCCGCACATCCGGCCCTAAAATGATATCCATTGCTCTACTGAAACTACCAACAGCTGTCTTTAATCCTTGCGGTAGAACGTTATAAATGTAGGATTTTCCATTAAATGTGAATCCAGTATACATTTTACTATGATCTGAAATGGGCAGCTGAAAATAGGCGTTATTGAGATCGATAATACTAATATACTTAACCCCATGGAATGAATTTAGTATATCTATCTGCATTGGCGGAGCTTCAGCTTCCGCTACCATATACTTATTTATTTCTCTCGCATCCAGCAAAACTCTTATCGTACCATCTGACTTCAAGGTAAACGTTAAAGGACTACTGTATGGTGTGGAGGCCCGTGATATTATTCCTTGCTCTTCCATTTCGTTCAACTTTTCTTCCATCTTTTTACGATATGCATATGGTACTGGGTAAGATCGCTTGATAAATGGCGTGTGCTCTGACATTTTGATATCATGGACATAACAATTAGCTCGTCCCAGCTTACTGGTAAAGACTTCTTTATGGTTTAGTAAGACTTGTTTTAGTTTTTCCAATTGATGTCGTTCTAAAGGCATTCCTGGCTTTACTTCATCTATAACATTAGTATCAATATTAATCTCATTTACATTTTGGCCTGAATTTAAATTTGAATCCTTAAATTTGATGTAAACCTCTTGACCTTGTTTCTTGATGACCATACCAACAGTGGGTCGTTGAAGTTCTATCATGACCTCATTTTGAATTAACCAATCAAATCCTAATATTACGGGCCTAATCAAGTTGGGCACGATCAAGAACCCAGTATCAACTGTTATCTCCTTAAGTTTTATTGGTAGTAACACCAGCTGTTGCACTTTAGTGCTCTTTTGTCCAACGGCTCCTCGAATCTGTACCGGTTTTACTGGCAATGTCTTCAATTGGTCTTTCTTGACTTTATCCTGCAGTTCTTCCCAGAATGATTCTGATATACAAGTGATGTCACTCCCCGTATCCACCAAGCTCACTATTTCCTCCTCAAAGATTTTAACTATGATTTCAGCTCTCAACACATCGGAATTTTCTTCACCAATAACGTCCTCCTCATCAAACATTGAAGTCACATGCTCTTCTAACAATACTGTGTCCTGTTCTTTTACTTCGGATTCCCATTTAACAACCTGTACAACACTTTGGACCACTTCTTCTTTTGAATGCAGATTTAAATCGCGTTTATCATAAAATCCTAATCCCTCCCTACTCGTTTGCCCTTCCATTACAATAGGTCTAAGTATTCCCTTATCATTACAACCTAAGGATTGTCCAGGCTCCCATCCAGTTTTACACATTTGCCTTAAAACTTTTACATCTATAGCTAAGTCTCCTTCCCTGTGGATCGCGGTGGAGACAGCTCCGTCGACCCCGATTAGTTTAAATCTACATTTTCAGCAGGACTCGATCTCTCCTCCACAACTTCTGTTACATTTGACTCAATCGCTGGACGTCCCCGTTGATTCGCTTGCGGTAGATGACTGGACGAATTTTGAACAGCATTCCTTCCCCATCCTTGGTTGAAGTTATTGTAACGATTCCTCTGGTTCCATCTTGCACCTACTGCCGGAGCTGTTCCTTGACGACTTGGTTGATCTTGTTGATTTATGTCATCCAAATTCCTCAAAAACTCTGTTGCGGATAATATGGTTTTTTCTCCAACAGTTGACCAGGAATATTGCACCTCTTTTGGATAATGATGAATAATATCATTTATTATTTGCTGCTCCGGGATGGTGAAAGTTAGCATCTTCGCTTCCCCCACTAATCCTAAAAAATACCCAAGCATGGTTCCGGTTCCAGGATTCCATTTGCCACATACGATTTTCCTCCTCAACGCATTTTGCTCAGCTTCTCCCCAATAAGTTTTTAGAAAATCTGCCTTGAAATCTTCAAAATTCATCCATCTTTCCTTGTAAATTCTTGCCCAATTCCTGGCATCACCTTCAAGACATTCTACTATACAGTCTACAACTGGTACATCAGCAGGCAATTTTTTTATATATGCAATCATGTCTTCTATGAACGTAACAGGATGCGGTTTATATTTTCCCGGATACTTAGGTTTCTCATTCATATTTTGAATAGTATAATTAATTCGCTTTTCACCTTCCGGCCTAGACTCACACATGGACTTCGTTTTAATTTCATCTTCTAATTTCTCAAACTTCCCGGTTAGAATAGCAATGTGGCGCCTCAACCGTCTATTTGCCAACCTAATTCCTTCCATAGCACTCTTATTTTGCGACCCTGCTTTCCCTTGTTGGGCATTAGAAGGAAGATTGGGTTGATTTGGATTTTTAGTTTTGCTTGTTACCTTAGGCATTATGCACTAGGTATACGTGTAATAGGCACTCCCGCAATAATTCTGAAATCACAACATAACCAATTTTACCATCCGTATTATGAAGTCCAAAACTGCCCTCACTATAATTATGAGTAAGTCATTCCTGAAAAATATATATAAAATCAAGTGGAAAACATAACATTTTAATTTACCATATAAAATAATGTTAATTTAAAATAAACACAAGGAACCAACCACAAATGGCTGCTTATAAGAAAACATTACATAAATGTTGTTACAACCTTAAATATATAGTTTTCCCACCCCCAATTTTCTTAATGGCACCTTTTACAAGACACTCGGCCACAACCTTAACCTTAATTATTTATCACCCCCAAGACTCTTAACTCCATCTTTCATTTTATATAAACAAATTAGGATATATAAATAGTTTGTCTTAATACAAGGAGTAAATAACAGTTCTCCGCATAAATCCTCTTCCATTTCACGGCAACAAATTGTAGGCTGATCAGCCTATCTTATATGGTTATAGCATAGTTATGAAAATTCACACATACAATCACACACAAATTATCCTGCACATCAATCCTGGTCACGGCCACATCTAATTGTAGCGTCTATCCCATTCAATACACCATAAACCTTTAAATAAATACAAAATAACATATATTTCATAACTATACTATTGGCTCATGATATCGTCTAGTGGATAAACTAGGATCCATGAAGTGCTTCATAACCCAGAGTTCTTTTAGAGGCATGCAGGTTCTGTTCCTATTTATCTATCTTAATAACTAACACACTGTAATGTAATTTTTAACTAAATTTTAAAAGAACCAGTCAATAAAAAATGGAATGTCTAAATTAAACACACATATTCTTAATTGGCTGTAGAAATGTTAAGCAATAATTATACTCGCTCAGGCCCAATAAACAAAATCATATTAAATTTATTTAATCCTTTAAATAGCACCTCTCCTAACAGTAATGGTCGCCCTTCTCCCCAACTACGGTCCCAGTTAGGTAAATACTTGAATAAGATAAAACTTAGGCGATAATTATCATGATATTTTATAATACAATTATAATAGCAAACGTATTTAACTTGTAATAGCGTGAATATATTTAGTGAATAAAATCATTTTACTATCGAAGATTATTTAATAACATAAGCATTGACCTCAACTGAATTCGTAGTGCCATTACCCTAACCTCCAGATATTAAATTTGGTTTGTTTGTTGGGGTGGTCAGAGCTCCCCTAGCTCAATATTAGAAGTCTTCTGCTTCATTCATATTAAAAGAAGTAAATTCACATTAAAATCCAAAATGGTCATTAATCCAATGTCAGGTATATGAAAATCCTGTAATGGCTGACAATACAGCTTGTTGCGAATTATAATGGTAACTCATTTGTCCCTTATTGCAAAAGCAGGTGGCGTGGGCAAGACGTCGTAATGATCCATGCAAAAGCTCTATTTGGCGTGTGCAGAGGGATTATATATATATACATTTAGGCCAAAGCTCACCGCGTGCGCCAGGGATCAAAGAGATGGTTTTAGTACTCAAAGAAAAGTTGTACAGTTCAGCCATGTCAGGCTATATTAATTTAAGGCGCTCCAGCGCAGACAGTAGAATAAATATTTCAATAATTCCAAGATCTGATGTTATTATATAATAGATATAATACGAATGAATGTAGTAAGCCTCCTCAAAGCGTAGTCACTACGACCACCTTTCCTTGATTCATCAATACCACCAGAAGACATCGAATACTTCAGTCTGTCCAATGTCATGGTGGTTAGTCAGTAATTTGAATTTAAAGACTCTTGAACCAAGCAGTTATAACATACTAGGGACTTGATATAATGTCAATTAGATTCATAGTAAAAGTGGCTAGGAAGTACATTATTATGGTCAAAATTGGAAAAATACCACGCCTAGGAACGAGGACGTCCCTAGGCAGTTATAAACGTAGATTTGGTAATGTCTGAGATGACGCTCTGCCATAGTAAACCTTGCTCCTGGAATTTCTGAGCATACGATGAGCTCACTGAGTCCACTCCAAGCTTGATGGGGTTCATGAGGCGGATTTAGACGCAACCCGTACTGACCACGTTAAAACTCTAGCACGACATTCTATCAAGAAAGATATGCGGCTCGCAATCAGTATGGGCACTACCCTCTTACTCATGTCCTACACATAAACACCAGGAACACGAATGGCTAGGTAGTGACCTCTCGCACACCACTGAATCCATACAGTTAAATAATTTCCCTAAGCTCGGTTCAATTCTCTCTGGATATTTAAACAAAGGCATCGTCAGTCGGGACAGGATCTAAATATATTTTAATTTTATAAAGATAAAAGGAACCTGTTAATAATATTTTGTTTGTAAGTCAATGTTGAATTTAATAATTGTACACCCTTTTGTTTTCTTGTATTTTATTTAGGGTAGGTACATCAAATAACCTGAATTATGCTAACTGCATATTCAGTCTAGAATTTTCTAGAATTCATAGATATTCAATACAATGAAACATATCGACTATTGTTAATATCACTTCCTTAGAGATTGTGGGATTACATATTTATTCCATATATCAGTTCAAAATTTTGCTCATAAATTTATATACTGTAAGAATATAAAAATGATTTGAAATATTAAACCAAAGCCAAGTAATTTTGAATATGGAATTCTATACTCAAATAAATTTTCAAAACTATGGAAAGATGGAAAATTACTATTAAAGTGTTATACCTCATCATATAATAATATAAACATACTATAACAGAAACCATGTTTCAGCCTGTGGCGCTTTCGTTAATATTTATCTAAAATACACCAGTCCAACCCTCAACAATGATATTAATCATAGTAGGTTTATCACCTTTACATCACTGACTATGCTATCATGATCTGATACCAAACTTTAATCATTTATGTAAAATCAAACTCATCTTACATAGTTAAAAATCTAAGTTCATTGACAATACAATGATCTGATTCTTTTGTCAACTCTTGGTGCCATATCAACAACATTTTATAGATAACATTTTTAATAGGATATCTGGGACTATCCACAATAAAACATGTCAATTCCATTGTGAATTTACAGACCCCACGCAACCACTGCGTTCAATAAATCCTCTCCTACGGGTAATATCACATTCATAACCTAGAAAAATCTCCATAGTACTTGATGTGAATCATATGCAAAAGTCATCAGACCAATGATAGCCGAATTAAGATGATTTGGCAAAATCAAAATACATACAATTTATTCTCTTCATATAAGTTGAGTTGCTTCGAATAAACAACAAGTCAAATGTGAAGTTATCTACAAAACCTCACCAAAGACACAAAGTTGTTTAACCTATTCACTCAGGTATGTCCATTCTGGTGGATATTATCCCTACATGCCTTCAAAAGAACTCACACATAAATTAATTTAACATTACTAAAGTTACACATTAAATTTTAGCCAGAGCCATTTATTTCAATTTCTTGCCCGCTTACTTTTATTCCCTGACTTAGATTCTACATACTCTCAACAAGGATTATGGTGACTATCACTCATGAACACAGATCCCAATCAAGTCCACAAATATAGATGGGTACAAATTGCTTGGAATTTTCCTAAAATTGTTTCTCTATTTAATGATAGGTTATCATTAAATAAAATTAATTAAAATCAATCAAACTTGGTTAATGTACAATTAAATTCCAACACTACCATAACTGACTATAGACTAAAGAATAATTAATTCTCGCTTCAACCGACTTTCAATAAAGAAACGTGCTTATTCAAAGTTCAATATCACATTCACTGATCATCAAGTCAAGTACACACGCTGATCTAGTATATACTCGTCCAACTTTATTCCTTGATTGCTTAAAACAGACCTAGATTGAATTCCTAGATTAATTGTTATGACAATAAAACAGTTCAACCAGTTTTAGCAAATGACAATAATACAGTTATGCTTTACTGTCACATGAATTAATGTAGATTAAAACATAAGTCCTATAATTGGAGTTAAATACTAATAGATATCCCTTGTATACCTAGACAGACCTAAATATTAACAAATTCTAGTTAATATGCATCTAACACCTCAGCCATTTTAGCCTTTAATATAAATCAAAAGTTTATAATTCGCGAGCTAATTTCGTTCCATATCACACAGATGAAAGTTAAATTAGTACAACTGAACTCAAATGTTATTAAGAAATTTAGGTCATATAGTTAATCTAGATCTAGGACAAGTTAGGTTTAAATATAAAATCATACGACCAATTGTCAACAAACAAAACTTACATAAATTCAATCCCTCACAGTTTACATCAAAATCATTCTTACAACATAACCTTTTCGTTGAAACAGTGCATATACTGGCAATCTAGGGCATAAATGTTCCTAGATCTAGGGTTCCTAAACAGATCCACTCGTTAGCTTATTAGAATCAGCTTTAGCATAAAAAACACTTACCGAACTATCACCAATCCTTACATACAGACATTATGCAATCAAATACACTGTATGAATTTTAATAAGTTAGTTCTACACTTTCAATGAATCAATTAGTGTTATTAAACTCGAGAATGCTTTTACACCAGGTTTTAAAACATCCATCTTTATTAACTAGAATCTTCTAGGAATTTATGTAAAGGCAAGCCACCATTCTTAACTTAACTTGGTGGCTCCCTAGGGCTTACTCAAAACCTAGCACCATCTAGACGAATTCGGACATAGTATAATCTAATACACAGTCAATAACCTGAATTACTCAAAACTCTCAGCCTATAACCTATGTTCCATCCTGTGACACAGTTATAATTATTTATCTAAATGAAAGAGAGATAGAGTTAGTGAGTTACCAAATTCTTAGCAAATCCTTTTAACCTAGAATGTAACAAACAAAAGTTCTTTGATCGTAGCGATCAGTAGATGACTTATTTTAATATAATACCAATAAAAGACTGAGAAGTACATACACGCATTCCACAAAACTCAAGCCAACCACCGATGTGAAAATGTAGAGGCTATGAAATTCCAGCTCTGACTAATAAGATTCACACCCGAATGTTAATGATTTAGCTCTGGCCTAGAGCTACCCTTAGCCTCCTTTTAATTTTCTCTCATGATGAAGTGAGAACCAGCATATTATGTATCAAATAATTGCAAAATTCGACTATAAGCTTATTCTTGTAAATTTAAGTTACTGAAGGTTGAATTGAAATAATTTTACAACATTTCATTAAAACAAAATTCAAATGCCGCTAAATCACAATTTATCAGCTACCATGTCAATTATGTTTTACAACATAAAATAGGAATTTTAAGTTAAAATCTCTCACGTTCTAGATTCTTGAAAATAGCTACTAGCTCCAAATATTATGACTACAAATTCCCTACCAATACATACACACTGTGCACACAAATCCTATTCAAATCTACTTCAAATTTATCAGGGAAAAAAAATAAAGATATAATACTCACAGATATTGTTAGGTTAGATTACCTATCGTAGTCAGACGAGTTCTTTCTGCTTCGTGAAGGAATTTATGACTGAAGACCTAAATTAGCCGTCACTAAAATATTAAGAAAATTTTAATGCGCACTTTTCATTTTTTTTTAATTTTACAAAACAACTTCAAAACACATTTGCAGAAACTTTACGACTGAAACTATAAAATAAATTAAATTTTCCCCGGACAAGCAGAGATTCCCTTATTTTACAACTTAAATTTTTATTTTAAACTTTTTAGCTATTAAAAAAAATAATATTCTATCTATTTATCTCCTTTTATTTTCGCGTTGGGGCCTAGCCAAAGGGCGCGAAGTCCCTGGCTGGCCCCACCCCATTTTATTTCACGTCCGACCTCTCTCGTGTCCAGTCCCAAACTGACTCGTCAACGCCCCGAATTCCACATCCACTCTCCTGTTGTGTAGGACCCTGGACATACATTGATTAATCATAACAACAATTTGTGTAATTTTCTTGTATGAAAATTGCAAAATCTAAAAACATAAAATTTTTTAGTTATTTTTTTCCATTGATTAAAATCCCTTAGGATTCCTCTTTCATCTAGCTTATTTACATTTTACTAATAGTTTAAACTTAAAACTTGTTAATTAATAGCAGAGCTTACCCAACAACATGATTCTTATTTCATCCTTTCTTTAGCTAACCTCTTGTGAGAACTCAAAACAATACTCAATTTACATGACTAGCACTCTAAATCCCTTCTAAACATAACTAGCATACACTCTCATACATAACAAAACTCTTAAATCTTAACATCTCCAGTTGGGTTCTATTTCTTTTAATCTTCATTTACTATTTTATGAACAATTCATTCTTTGCTCTAAGTTCTGATTTAAGTGAAGACCCTCCTATTTTCAAAGTGGGCTAACTTTTGGGCTCCCGCCTCCGCATTGTATGACATCGATGGTGATCACCTCCTTTTTTTTCCCGCCAAAACATTACGCGGTCCGTAACATTGTAATTTCTTAAAATATAGATGATTTAATCATTATTCAATACACAAATCTGTTGTTAAATTACATAACCTTCCCTACATATATAATTTACAGCTCTAAACATCCGTATTTTACTTAATAAAACGAAATAACTATCTCATCATAGCAAAACTAGCTCCCCTCACCCCGCCAAACCCCTCTTCCTCCATAAGTGGTTTTATAATCTGTGTCTCAACTAGTTAATCTGCTATGACTCTATGGACAAACATCAGAAAACGTCTGTATGAACTTTTATAAAACGTATTTATTATCTGTGCATTTATTGTCTAGTACGCTATGACTCCGCGAATAAACATCAAACAAATGTTCATTTTGATTTCCATACAATTAATTTTCTAAAATCGGAAACGATAACTAAAATTGATAATTTGTTCCTCAGGTAAGACATGTAATTACTTTAAATTGATAATTCACTTAGTATTCTTAATAATAGCATTATGAATAAAAGGTATAACCAATACAATCCCTCTTTTCAGGGCAACGCAAGCGCAACTATCAACCCGGTAGATAGACCATCTTATTTCTCCAAAAGCCTGCACAAAACGCTCATTATATTCCTCAGGCATTGTCCTCAGAAGGGATCCAATGTCTACACATACAGGTATCAGCAGAGAAACACACAATATTGTGCATATAGACGAATGTAAACAACCAAGTGATATTTGTTACTTTCAAACCTTTCAAGAAAACTTTAACCAGAAAGATCACTATTATGTGAAAGAATACTCCTTTTAGGAAAGAGTATGTTTAGTCAAGAGTAAAATGCCACTTCATGAGTGGTGTAGACCTGCAGCGAGTGCACAGTTTCACCCACCTGAGGCACGCTCTATGCAGCGAACTATCTGACATTGATGACATCGAGAAACAGCGCCGAGCGACTAGTGCCCACGCTCATATGATCGCTTGAAAATTCTACCGATGCAGCGACCGAGTCAAAGACTGCTTTTCATGACTTATTGCACGAATGTGTACACGGCGGAGTTGTGGGCGAACCACACGAAGGCAGCAATGAACACCATACGCGTTCAGCATAACAACGCGTACCGCACGATTTTTAAGTTGCCTACATACTGCAGTGCGAGCGGCATGCATTGTGTGGGCCGCACGCCGACCTTCTCTCGTCGTCCTGCATGCGCGCTCCGCCGCTCTCAACACGCGCGTGGGCAGCTCCCGCAACCGGCCAATTCAAAGCGTCGCCGAGTGGCCCCGAAGCCCTGCCATGGAAGTGCGGCGCAACTACCATGTCAATCAATTGATCTAGCTTTATATTATACTGCATGTTTTGTGTGTGTGTAAATATAGCCGTGTGCCGGATTAAATTGATTTTATTTACCTATTATTATTATTATTAACATATGTCAGGCCTCAATTTATTACATTCCTCTCAAACAATCAAATGCCCCATTTAAGTCTCCATGCTACAGTTAATGTGCAACCATCAGATTATGAGATGCAATTATAAATGTCATAATTATGCTAATAATCTACGCATAAATGTATGATTTATTATTAATAAAAACTTTAATTTAAACCACCGCCATCTATTCATTAATTACACTCAACAGATACTCAACTATAGAAACGTAAAGTAGCTGCGCCATCTATTGGAATAGACTAGAACCTTACAACAGTACTAGGCTCACAAAGCTTATAGCAACGAAATCGTACCATATAATTCTGCTAGATGGCGCGTATATTCATTACATAGTTTTGTACAGTGCCGAGAGATGGCGCTTTTCGGTACCATTATCGTAAAGCTCTGTATGGAGACCTAAAAGTTTTTAATGTGCAACCATCAGATTATGAGACAGTTAAACAAGTATGACCTAAGAACCGTTACAACCTGTACAAGCAAAAGTTTTAGAATTATAAAATGTACAACCTTTCGTATCAAAAACAACACTAAATCCATTTTCAGTAGCTTTCTTAACAGAAATCAAATTAGTATTTAGATTAGGGACATATACTACATTTGAAATATTTGACACTATAGTTCCCGTTTTAAAGTTATTTACAATAGGCACATTACCTATTCCAGCAGAGGACAAAATGTCTCCATTAGCGATCTTTATTTGAGCAGCAGTAAATTCTTTGTAATTCACTAACCAATCTGATCTACCAGTCATATGAGCACTGGCTCCTGAATCTACATACCATTTGGCAGACGAGATATCTTCAGAAAAGGCATTTAATGCGCCAAGTAAACTCGAGAGTTTGTCTTTGTCTTTGCTTGGGCCTTCATCTTTGGACTTTCTGTTGAGTGGACAGTCCGGTTTGATGTGTCCAGGCTTCTTACAATTAAAACAATGTACTCCTCGTTTCTTTTTGTCCTTTTTAGTCTTAACGCGCAAAGCTATTTCTGATGTAGAACTAACATTCTCAATGCTTGTTCTCGAAAACTCTGTCAACAGCTTCGTCTTTACCAGCTCACTTGTAATAGGAAAACTAGAGCTTTCTAAACTCATGATCAAAGGATCATAACGCGTAGATAGACCGCCTAAAATAATAGCTGCGACTGAGGCATCGTCTATAATTTTGCCTATGTCAGCCAAATCTTGTACGGTGGACATCACCGCACTTATGTACAACTCCATACTGGCAAAATCTGTCAGAGTGTACCTATACAGCCTCCGCTCTAGTGCAAGTCGACGACCCATCGACTTATCCTCGTAGGCCGCCGCTAGTGCATCCCATGCTTCCTTCCCTGTCTTACTACTCCTTACGTGTGTGATGGCAGGTCCGTGTAAAGTGAGGCAAATCTTAGCCAGGGTCATCTGGTCGTCTCTCTCTCTTTTAGCGATCAAACATCCAGAGTCTCCAGCTGATTGTTCAGCCACAACTCCACTAATAGTGTACCACAGACCTTCATGGATAAGGTACATCCGCATTTTAAATTTCCACGTAGGATAGTCCTCCCTTCCTCTCAAGTGTAGTCCCGCAAGGGCTTGAAAATGAGAACCTTTTTCTGACATTTTGAAAGGCAAAAAAAAATAATTTTCACGTTTGATTGGTGAAATTTTTTATATTGACTTCACACAAAACACAATAACAATATTCTACAACTTCTTATTAAGAGCTTTCGTGCTGATAACGTATTGAAATTAGGTAGAAAATTAATAAGCGTTGTTTGACTTATCGTTTATTGTCATGAAGTGTCTAACACGTTCTATGTACGAATTAATAAAAAGTAAGATTGACATTGCAGTGTAAAAAGTATAACTACAACAGAAACTAAGTCTAGAACTCGGGAGATTACTTTTGCTCCCGAATTCTTTAATTAAAATATCTTGGTTATTTATGTTACGGGAACATTTGCTCTACTTTTACTGTTTTATGTAAATTAATTTCTTTTATGTCGCATTATTAAAGTTTAAATTCTTTTTTTGTATAATGGATTTGCATTTGTCCTTCATTTCACCCAATGTTATGTGAACTTTGGATGAAAGGCAGGCTGTAATTTGGTACAGGTATTTGGTATATTAATCACACCGACAAAGTGGTAGAATAAAATCTTAAACTAATTTTTTTACGGTGGCTCCCATACACGCAACTTGGGGATGAAATTTTTTTTTCGCGTCTTCCCCTTTGTGTGAGATATCTTTGAATATGTCTTTTAAAAATATTAAGGGTCTAGGAACGCAACTTTTCGATTTAACGATCCGTTTGCGAAATACTGAGCTCTAAAGTGAAAAATTTTGTCCGAGTTGGGCGTCCTCTATCTTCTAAACTATTTCTTATAAAAATCTATAAAAAAATCGAAATAGTAGCACATATGATATACTTTAAAGCAAAATTATCACGACTAAGGTATCTTCACAGGTTAATGAGTAATATGCGACCAAATTATAAAATAATACTTGGAGTAGTCAAAATGAAAATTTCGTACAAACTTCACTCAGAATTTTCATAAAACAAGTTTAACTACGGAACCCTACAATGCGCGTGGTCCAACACGCACTTGGCTGCTTTTTATTATTACATATGAAGTGTTGTAATGTAACTGTACTTTTATGGAAATGTCCGAAAAGTAAAACTATTGTGATTTTGATAATAATGATCCCTGAATGTGATAATTTCGGTTAAAATTTTGATTTTGAAACTTGCATACTTTATTCACATGAAGCCATAAAAACATCATCATAAATAAACAAACAAGACTAGTTAACTTCACAAACTTACCAGTCAAATCGAACTTTTATTTCAACCTCTGTAAACCCGTTGACTTGAGAAACTCCTAGAGAGCACTAAGTCGCAGATGCCTGGTTTGAAAGTTAGATGCCCAATGGGTATTATAAGAAGCGGAGGCAAACCCAGCATTACCATTGCATTTAAAGGAGTTGAAACTAACTCCATCGCCTCGAGACCTCACGTACGTCGCATATGTTTGTTTTAACATGGTTTGAACTAACGAGTTTCTGAGCCTCGGGAGTTATTTTTCGTATTAATGCGGTTTAAGTAAGCTTTAAATATGTTGCTGGCGCTGCAACTATAAAAGTACCTACCAGAGTGTATGCAGTTTGAGATATTTAGTTACTGTTAATTGAACTACTGATAACATATATTTAAGAGACACTACACATTACGGCATTCTGTAACCTTATATATAGCATAAAACGAGTCTATTTTTAATTTAATATTTGAGATTGTAAAAGGAACTTAGGAAAAGAAATACTCCGTTTCAAAAAGATCTTATTTATTTCCCTTGTATAACAAAGTACTTAACGAAGTCCCTTTTTAAATATTTTCTAACTAAACAAGAGACGGTCGGATTGCTTCAATTGTTTGTTTACTGTTCCCAGATTGGAGCCGCTGCTCGAGGATCGACTCGCACACCAAGAATACAAGGAGGCTTACTATTTCGGGAGACAACACGGCGAAGATGGTTGTAGGATGAAATATCGTCTCTGTCCTTTTGAGGCAACGTTTCTAATGGAGCTGGTGCAATATTTACTGAGTAATAATTTGTAGTTGACTTTGAGTGATGAAGGTGCCTTGACATGAGGTTTGACTAAACGCCTAACTATAGTCAATTAATATTAGTGTATGGTAGAAGTGAATATGATTTGTGTACCTATTTTAGTAATATATAATAATTTAATACGGTAATACTGTATTTCACTAGAATTGCGATTGGCTACCCAGTCAATTGAATCGTTTAATATCTACATTTTTTATGCTATAGTTTTGTGGTAATAATGTATATTGTTGACTCTTAATACATTTTCTGAAACAGGTCTAGGTAATTTTTTTAGATAATCATATCAGTGAAATAAGTCCTTCAATCATCTTTTGACGTTTTTCGGAAAAATAAAGCTATGTACAAAAAAATCTTGATTTTTATATAATAGTAACTAATACCAGTCTGACTCTATGCTGGACTATTATTATTTTTGACCTTTTACTGTATTTTTGTTATTAGTTGTGTACGCCAGTCTATTCTAGTCCATTAAATTCTTATTGAAAATGTTGTTTTATTTATAGAAGCTGTTAAAAAGATTGATAATGTTATGTGATTGAAATAAATTTTCTACTGACACATTTTACAATATGTTTTAATATTGTCGTTCTCAATATTAACAAAAGTTTTACTTTTCAATTTGTATATTAACTAATATGAACCTTTTAAAATCAGTATATTAAAAGAGATTTGTCACGAATGGTTTATCTATTATTTTCTCCTGTCTGCGTAGCATGAAACGCATGAGAGTGATAAGAATGAGATATTGTCATATCTAAACAGCAAACCGTATAGTATAGACCTTTCCATAGCATGCTGAACGACTTGTCGTTCGACGACGAATAATTTGCGTATCATAGCAGTAGACCTCAGAATTGAGTACGGGATATCATTCAATAATCACCAGCTTTCATGTTGTCTCTAAAATATGCCGTAACTTAATTTTTGGCCCAACCAACGAGTGTCTATGAAAAGAAGACAGCCAAATACAATAGACTTAAGAGGGTATGCTGGTGTCAAAGCATGGGCGCTTTGACAATGATAATGATTTGATAATGATCTTCAGTAACAATAAAAGGTAATACGTTTTTTCTTCAGTTTATTTAATAACATGATTAACTTGTCCCGTCAGTGTATGAAAAGGCAACTAGGGGCAAAATTTGGAAGATGAGCAGCGTCTACTTATGTCTTAAGTCCAAGTCTTAAGTATCCAAGCGTGGTGATTGTAATAAATCTCCTCATAGAAAACTCATTGGTCGTGGTGACCTATGACAGAGACTCACGTCCAGCAGTGGACTTATCCACCGTTGCTTAGGCTTTATTTTAAGTTATCAATATTTATTTACAGCCATCATATGCTCAGGCTGAGCTGGTTTACCATTAGTCTAGAAGGGTTTGTTGTAATCTACCTTACGAACTGTGATAGTTGTTTTCATTAGCTATTTATAATTTTTATGATTATGTATACATGTAAGTTAATTCAATTAAGAATTATAGTTATATTTCGTTCTTTGCACTTATTTGTGGTCTTAAACCTTTATAGTTATTAAGTAAATATATAATAACGATAAGTAATGTACATCTAATACTAAAATGAGATGAATGTCATCATAATAATCACTACAGTAATGATATGGGATTCCGAACGGTCCACGGTCAATGATTCGAATAGCGGTCGCAATCACAGTTTAACGGCAGTCATCAGCCGAATTTGCAATTTGGATACCTATGAATTAAATAAACGGGTTCGCTATCAGTTCGTGTTAAATGCTAAAGGGTATGCTGTTGTCAAAGCGCCCATACAAACGTAGTCCAGTCATATTTTGAGTATTAAGCTATGAAAATCTATGAAATTTTCAATACACAATCTAGAAACAAATATCTGTGTCGGTGGTGAGTCAGATTTTCGTTTAAATATATACTTCCAGAGTTACAGGGCGTAAAATAATTGTACTTTACGGTAGTAAAAGCCCCAACTTTGAACCTGTTTACAAGATTATGAATCAATTTAGAACAATTTGGAAAAACCACCGACATCTGAAATTCCATTAGTATACTGTATTAAAAAAATAGTTACATAATACGTATACTGCATCCTTCAAATGATCCCTGGACTACGAAACATCCAAATAACGGGTGGATAACTTCGCGTAATGTATGCTGTCTCACCGTACGCGCTCGGGTAGGATAGGGCTCGGATAGGGACAGCTACAAAACAATCCAAATTTGAACGCGGCCACGTGGTCTAACCAACATAGCCTCTTAAATAATACTGAAAACGATTTAACCGTGTCCAAAAGGCTAATTTGGTTTTAGATTATGTACAAAAAGTACTGTCAATTACATTTACCCGGATAGAGCGAGAGATCGTAAACATTATTAAGTTAATCAAGCGTAGAGAATATTTCAACGGAAAATGTCAACGATATCCGATCTAATAAGCCTGATTGAATAAAGCGCAAACAAGGATAGAGCGAATAAATAACTCAGAGATGACAAGCTTGCTATAGCTATTACGTACAGATAGACGATAATTGTGTGCTAAAAAGTTTTCCCTTCTCGACTATAGAAAACTTTTTTATAACGTATTTATTAAAGGGGTTTTATACAAGGTAGATGTCAACCCTACCCAATTATTGTAATGTTATACAACTTAAGCTAACTATAATCTCAAGGGTTCCGCTGACGAGAAGCGTTGACAAATTTGTACAGAGCTACTGATATCTCAGAAGTACTCAATTGTTACAGTACTGTGTTCCAATAATTGAAGGTAGTTTCACCAGTGACCTTTCAATTTTAGACTTCTGGTTGACCACAATTCCATCTAGCTGACCATTAAGCCCGATGTAAGCCCCGATAATAATAATAAAGGGCTAAATTCGAAATATAATAAAATGTTCAGAATATTAATTCTGCTGCTATACTATTATTCGTTCTGTGAACAAAACACTTTTCATACGAGTATCCCAGGCTAAACAACTTTTCATGCGCTATTTCATAAACTCAGACATCAGTCAGTTTTAAGTACTCCCTATTATAATATTCTGTGGTACTGCGTAGGATATTTACGAGATAAAGGGTATAAATTGTCATGTGTCTTTCAATGGCGCCTCTTCTCGACCTTTTGCATATTTAACAACATTATCAATTGGGCTGCATGGTTACAATTGGGTATTTGACAAAAAAATATATTTTTGTCTCATTCGATAGTGCATGTAAAAAGAGAAATAGCTCTATCATTTTTTTCTCGATACGACTAATAGTTTTTTTAACACAACCCGCCGAGTGAGTGATTCTAGTCACTCGGTGCCATAACGCTCCATATAAATCGGCGTGTTTTGTGACGTCACATTACTATAGTGGAGCATTAAATGTATGAAGTTTGTTCGATATTTTGAGTTATCTCGTTAAATATATTTTTTTATGTGCTATGTACCCTCATAAAAAACGTTCACAATTTAATGAAAAAACGAAATCTAATAAACATTTTACATTCGAGGAACTACAATTTTCGAAATTTTTAGGCATTAAGATAAAATTATTACGTATTTTTATTTTTGGGGCTTTCTTTAAATGTCCGTTATGGTATAAAATACAATTCAACCCCAAACTAATTAGGTGTCAATTACCCAATTATTTACTAGTATTTTCTATTAAATCAATACTTATTCATCAGGTTGTATATAAGTATCTATCTACCTATATAATACCTTTAAACGAGCAATTCTTGTATATATATTTATATATAATTCAGATCTCCGAAACGGCTCTAGCTCGGCGATTTCGCTGAAATTTGGTATTTGGGCAAAATTCGGGGGCGAAAAATCGATCTAGATTAGTCTCATGTCTGGGAAAACGCGCGTTTTCGAGTTTTCATGCGCTTTTTCTTTCGCATTATTCGACGCTAAATATGATGGGAAATTTCACGCTGTCATAACACAGCTGACATAATCACTTTAGCCGAGTGGTTCACATGTGTCATTCCTTCCGAGATATCCGCGTTCAAATCCCGGTTAAAAAATTGCTTTTATTTTTGTTTTTTGTGTGATTAGGGGCAGAAATAAAGTTTTTGTTTGTTTTTAAAGAAATACGAGCAAAGCTCGGTCGCTCAGATATTATACATTTATGTTATAACTATATTCATCAGCAAGGACATCGCTCGTTCTATGATCTCATTCCTGTTTGAATTTGATTGAGTTTGAAGATTGGAATGTGAAAGTTTATTATTAATATTCGCATTATTGACATCCGATATTTACTGTTATCTACGTGAAATACCCTTGAAGGATCACATTGTTGGCCGTCTGTTTTGTCTGTCAAGACCCTTTTTCTTAGGAACGCGTGGAGGTATAAAAATAAAATTAATATCAAGTCATCTACACGTTATTTTCCCTTTTTAGGAAAACAACATCTTTCTCAAAAGCGTATGTTTTATTGTGTTGCATCTTGCACTTAAGTACACACACAGTAAAAATGTAAATGTTTCATTCCTTGTAACCCTTATACTGCCTTACTCTTACTCTACTTATAAAGTCATGTTACAACTTTTCTATAAAATGTTATCTACGCGTTCAAAAACAAATAAGGAACCATCTCTAACTGCCCTAAAAGTTTATATTTGTTTTTTGTTGATTGTCTCAAAAGAGCTAAATCAATGTTGATAAAATTTATGTGGGACCAACTCTGATGTGTGATCTAGCCAAAAAAAGAATCATTAAAATCGATCGAAAAAAGATAAAGATCGAATAACATACATATATAAAGAAACCGCTGAGAACCTCCTCCTTTTTTGAAGTTGGTTGAAAAATAAGACATGAAATCATCAATTTGTTCTGTTTTATTTTGTACCAGTAACTGACATGTTTTCAAATGAATATAAAGTGAACAAAATAAACAAAGTTGTCTCCATGGCTTGTTAATATTTCCCCTTCATTGAACACTCAGCAACGTAAATAAATAATTATTTCCATCGGTATAGTAAATACCATACGTTTACCGACATGTTCGGTTTTCCGCATTTTCCCCGATCTTTGATGTGAAATCCAGCGGAGTGTGAAAACGATAGCCTTGCGCAAACCGCACTGGTAGAAACAGTCCGTTTATTTTTAGTGGCAGAAAACGCCGATATCCAATGCAAAAGTTTACGTATCCGGGGAACTTCACCACACTCAATAACCATCTGAATATAAAGTGGCTCGTTGGAATTGATTGAAAAAACTCAGAGACATTGCCGCCTACTTGTAATAGCTTCATGGGGACATAAATATATAATGAGAGGTGTTTTCGGACCCACAGTTAGTGTTATTAGAACACGCAGTTTCTTTTAATAAGTAAGAAAGTTATTCGAGCGCTGTGTTCGAAATATATAGAGATGGAATTAAATCGAAATCAGAAATAGGTTGTTATATATCACGCAAGCAATTTACAAATCCCTTGCTTTATTATATCGATAAATCACTTTTATTGTGTTAAAAGTCTCAGCAGCGCCAATATTTGACTGAACAGTAATGATAAAAAGAAAAATACGAATTTTACATTACGTTTTAAATTTACATCTATCAACCTTTTTGTTATTATTTATTATGAACCGATAAAACCTTACATAAATATAGTCCACGACTATATATTTTTTAAATACATACATATATACGATAGGCATTTTCATTTCATTTCAATTCAGATGTCGGTGGTTTTTCCAAATTGTTCTAAATTGATTCATACTCTTGTAAAACAGGTTCAAAGTTGGGGCTTTTTATTACCGAAAAATACAATTCTTTGACGCCCTGTAACTCTGGAAGTATATATTTAAACGAAAATCTGACTCACCACCGACACAGATATTTGTTTCTAGATTGTGTCTTGAAAATTTCATAGATTTTCATAGCTTAATACTCAAAATATGACTGGACTACGTTTGTATGGGCGCTTTGACAACAGCATACCCTCTTAATGTAAAATTGTTTATGCCTGATTGTTGAATAAATGTATTTTTATTTATTTTATTTTATCAGAAGACATTTCTTGATTATAAAACACCCTACCGGCACCCAATCCGTCCACCCCATTTATTATTAACAACGTGATCGATAGGTTTAGGTGAGAGCTCTGCTGTCGAACAACTAGAATTCCGGCGTCTGATGAAAATACCTATCGCAAATTAACTTTGTTACAGGGAGCCAACATGAATCGTGTTTGGGGGTAAATTTCCAGAGGTCAAAAGTCCGATGATGTCTATTTCCGTCGGGTCTGGACACAGCTGGCCGGACCGCTCCCTAATGAACGAAACGACTAACTGCGCCAAACAAAAAGTTCCAGAACGGAGAGATATATTACAAAGACCTTGTGATGCCGTCAATCGTGTCAATATCGTATATTATTAGTAAAGTTGCTATCTGCTAATCCTCCAGATAACGCGAATTTAATTCGAAAATCGGTGAACCTTAGCTATAGTTCCCTCCAAACAACTCGAACAATAATGGGCATATTGGGAATGAGTTCGCGCATCCCGGGCGTCATAGGGGCCGCAAGGGAGGACTCACGCGCCTCAACGCATTCGAAATTACATTCCTATCCCGCTCCCGCCAATGAGGCCCGAAAATCGTTTACTGCGCAGTCAAGGAAATTTTTACCAAGTTGTTTGCCGGTATACTCGTATGTATATTATTAGAAATTATTATGTGGCATAAGGTACTCGTATCTCTTTAAATTTGAAAATAATTCACAATACAAATCTAAGAAACTAAACGAAACTCCACGCCAGCGACATTAAGCTGAGCTTAATACAATGTTCATTCAAAATGTTCTTCCATTAGCCTGACCAGTCCGAGGATCCTCTTTTTGTGTCCTACAAAGAGTTTACATTTCTCTCAATGGTGCAGTGCAGAGTGGCAATATATTTATCTCAACCTATCGAGAAATAAGTTTGAGAAAACGAAATCAATTTTTAATTAGAACAGAATGGTGTTAACAGCAACAAAAAGAGAATAAAAGGACAAAAACTACATGACATACATAATTACGATTACGAAACTTAATCTTAATTTTACAAGTTCGTGTGCGACTATCGACGAGGGGATGAGAGGGAGGCACGAACTGCGAGTTCGAACCGGAATTTTCCCTACAGGTGCTAGAACTATGGTTTGTTTCTGTAGAATTGGCGCCGATGCCAAATGACAGTCTAATTCAATGCCTAATTTAATTATAATAATGAATTTTATTCACCTAAAATGAATTTCACTCGTGTACTTCAATATTAAGCAATCATGAAAAATGAAGTAAATATTTTGTCTGTATCTACAAACCTATTGGATTTCATGGATCAAGTAACAATTTCATAATAGACGACTTTGTAACATCCTTCCAATAACTTTCATTAGCCCTGTTAGTTTAAGACTAATGAATTTCTATTCATATAATATTTTGCGTTTTTGTTTTGTTTTCGTTGAGCATTTGTTTTTGGTGTAGATAATTTTAGAAATAGTATCCATCTAAAATTAACTCTTCTGGTATTGTAATTCATTTCGAACGTCGTAAAACAATTAGGTAGTACAAATAAAACGCTAAACCGTAACGCTAAAAACGTAAGTTTCATGGTATTTCGATGGTTAGATGTCTCCAGAAGAACAAAATTGTATGTACTGATAGTTGGGATTGATATGTTTGTTTTAAAACATCAAGTGAGTAAATATCGATGACTCATGAAGCCTTCAAGGATCAGGTAAAACAGTATTAGTAGTTCAAGGCAGTGTCACCCGCTTTTTGTAAATAAAGCAAAACCTTCACGACATTGTGTTCTCAATTGCCCTCAATATCCCATCCCCTAAAGCACTCGTGCCCCATGGCTACACGCTTGGGCTAACAATCAGGAGGTCCCAGGTTCGATTCCCAGTGGTCGGTATTCGGTTTGGTTGGTGGTTTTTGTCCTTTTATTCCCTTTTTGTTGCTTTTAACACCGTTTTGTTCTAATTAAAAATTGATTTCGTTTTCTCAAACTCATTTCTCGATAGGTTGAGATAAATGTATTGCCACTCTGCACTGCACCATTGAGATAAATGTAAACTCTTTGCAGGACACAAAAGAGGATTTTCTATGTCCATCTGGCTGGCTAGCTACCACAGCTGTAGCAATGTTTTGTTCCGGTATGAAAGGTAGCAGAGCCAGAGCCTCATTACCTTCAGGCTTGGGAGCGCACGCTTACCTTCCAACGTCCATATAGTCACTTACCGTCAGATGAGATGAAAGCTATGAGCAAAACCATCAAAATCATCAACAGCCTATATAATGTCCCCACTGCAGGGGCTCAGGACTACCTCTCCTATATACAGTGTAAGGGCCATAGTCCACCACACGGAAACAGTGCGGATTGGTATACTTCACACCTTTGAATGTCTTCTCAGGAGTGTGCAGGTTTCCTCACGATATTTTCCTTCACCGAAAAGCTAATGATTTTTATTATTCGTACATAAATTCCAAATAACAAATTAGAATTCATTGGTACGAGCCAGGATCGAACCAAGACCGCGATTGTTCGAAGACTGACGCCCGACCCAACTGAGCTACCATGGCTTATCCCTTATTAAATCTCTGCTGGATATATTGCTAAATATAATAAAACCAAAAAGACACCTGTCCATGCTTTCAATCATAGGCTTTTTAAGTACAATTTTATTGCCTTAAACGTTTGTTAATGAATAGTGAACGGCGACAATTGCTATAGCATATAAAGAAAGGCTTGCATATTAAATGGAACTGAACACATACTTCTTAAAAGTAAATACTTTAAAAGCTAGAAGTAAACAAGACTCTTTGTTAAGAACTAAATCTCTTTGGTTATTTAAGTCGGTTCAATTAAGCGAAAATTCCGGGTTATTTTCTCTCTAAACCACCGCTTTAACCCCTCGTTATTATAAAGGTTCATTCAGCAATTTCTGATAGTGAACGTTGCGGTGTGAAGCTTTCGCCTACAACGATATTTATTTTATTGTTGCGGCTTATCCTAGCGAAATCCCAAATCTGAAAGACAAGTTGACAGTTAATAACGAATGTTACATTTTCTGAAGGCATTGTTACAGAAAATTGAGCGATGAAATGTTTTTGAAGTCAGTTACATGAGTAACTACTATTCTTTGAGTCAACACGCACTAACTTCTGTAGACGTATTCTTCTATTCTATAAATTCGGAGTATCTGGTAACGTTGCAACTTGAAATAATTTGGTAGGAACGCTTCTGTACTGTCCTTATCAGCAAATATGCCATCTGGTTAGATGAAGGTAATGTTTACTAACTAATTAATTTTGAAGAAGTAAGAAGTGATTACCAAAAATAGTGACAAGAAAAACCGTTGTACTCAACTGCACGTCAACAAAAGAAGGGAAGTTACTGCGGATGATAGTATGTGAGTTTTTTGGGGTTCATCATTACTTCCAAACGAGTAGATGTTCATGCAATTTTGGCCGGAATTTTCACTGGTTCTTGATCTACGGGAGTAACTAGTACTAAATACTAAATTACTCGTTCTCATTACGCTGAAGCTAACTTAAATTTGAATAGTAAATAGGAGACAATGTTGTGCAAATAGGTCTTGTAATTAGTCGACCAGGAGTTAGCAAATAGAACTACAGGTACGCGGGCAATTGTGCTGTACTAGTACAATTAAACGTAACAAACCCAATTGTAGAAAATTATATCCATATTTGCTCAACAGTATTGTAACTATAGATTTTCAATGACATGTAATTGACAGGACTAATTGTAAAAAACCAAGTCTGAAACAGGACAAAGCTTTTTCAACCTGGCATTCCGATTACCTTTTGGATTTCAGATGGTGTAAACTCTGATCGAATACATAATCCACACATTCCCTTATTCTGACCCATGGCTTTGTTTTTAGCAGATGTTTTAAGTGATTAAACGCTAATACCTTATTCGAATTTGCCGTGGCGACTTATGATTGAGGCATAACTTATCTTAAATTTTAATTTCTCAGAAAAATAATCACGAATAGAAAACTTACAGTTAAAAAAGTTAACCTGAAAAATTCTCATGTATTCTTGTTCTTCAGTAACAGCATAGTTTTCTGTGGTAAAATGTTTAAAACAGTCTATTTGAACTTGAATTTTCTGCTGATCTTTCTCTAGGTCTGCTGGAAACTGGTTGTTGCACGAATCCAATATCAATATATATTTTTGCAATCCTTTTAGATCTTATTTGAAGACAATGAACTATATATATGTATGTCACCTCCTCTAATAAATACTATTTCGTCCAAGTGAAAGGTGAAAGTCCAACTTAGTCTCTGTACAAAGTCACAAACGAAGCTTCAAAGCTCCAAACATCTCTTTTTATTGGACGAAACAGATTACACTTTTGAGTTGACTGCGTCCAAGGAGGCGTCTGGTACAAAAGAGCTCTCTTTTCAAGCCCTAGTCGAGATGGCATCGCATTCAGTCTATTGAAGCGGGTCCGGGTCACAGGTCAAGTGGACTGGTTTACGTACAGTGCCGCATGTGCATGATCTTTGCGAGGATATGATTCTTTATACATAGCCAGATACTTCCTTTGGCTTAAAACATTCATAGAACCCTATTATTAAAAATTGCTGCGACTCATCTGTGTCACATGATAATATCTCTAACAATGGTTATAGTTTTTTCCATATTATCTTATGCACATTTCAGTTCTCCGTAAAATCTGCAAACTGTACTTTTTCCCAACTTTTAGGAGCCTGGTGGCTGCTGTAGTCGAGACTCACTAAAGCAACTTGCTCAAAGACAACTCGAGTGTTTTCTAGTAATTGTTTGCCGCCGCACCAGCTGCTGTGCTGGCTCCAACATTCTACTTATAGCTGTTTCTAGTGCCCGCTGTGACCAGAAGTAGAATACATTCGATCGTACACATGTCTTGGCATTGATGCTCAGCGTGCTCATCTCAGCCATCTCGCTGCTTATAGAGATGTATCTTACGATTATTAAACAAAACTTGTTTAATATTATTCATCAATCATACTCTATATCATTATCATTATCTCTCGAAACAAAAAGCATAGAGATAGAGTGCATGTCGATACGTGAGTTATCGATATTATAGCAGTATACTAGTACATGTATAGATTAAATGAATCTGAAAATAATCTGGAATCTTTTTTTTCTGTTCACAGTTAGTATAAAAGATAAATACTAAAGTAAAACTGCACAACCAATCTAACGAGAGAAAATCATGAGTAAATTTCATAAAACGTATAACGAACAAACTTAAAAATAACTTTGGCATTCTATTCAACACAACAGCGACTTTACGTCCAAGTTTATTTATATTTAAAAAAAATTGTTAATTTTTTCTAAAATACATTTTGAAAATGTTATATGACGATATGGAAATCATAAGGGATATTTTTTAAACAATGACTAATGAGGTTACAGTACCGGATATCCGGATTCAGTATTACCTACCATTAACAGGTGATTAATAAATAAGAATTAGTTTATAACATCGATAACTAGGATTTCCGTACAATGCTGAAGTCCATCTCTATGTCAATAATGACCGAGAGATAAAGATAACGGGGTCTCAATATTATTTACTTATTCGGGCTATGATTTCTCTAACACTTATTACTTCATCACATAATTATTGAATGTGACGAAGGACTCTGCGATGCTCGTAGCAGTTGGAGGCTTCGGAAAACGGCGTCCACTTGTTTGATCAATGTTTCGATGGACTGAAGGTTAAGGGTGTAAATATTGTTCAAACTGGCAACTTCACATTGCTCTCTTTTCAATTTCCTGTAAATTAGTTCACTTATCCTCGGTCCCATGGTACGAGTAGATACACAAGATATATAGTTAGAGTAACGTGGAGGTGGAGAAAACACGACATTAGGTACTTTTGTTGCATACAATCATAGTGACAAAATAAGGTTAGTGTGAAAGACTCACTAACACAAACATTCATATCCATTTAGACTTTTGAGATAATAACCATTTAGATTTAATAGAAAATAGTGGACAAGTGGCTAACGTTTGATATATTGGTACGATTTAAGTCAAAAATGCAGTTATTAAGAAATCCATACGTATTAATAATAGCGTTTAGATAGATTTATCAAATCTGACTCAGTTTGCAAAATAGCCTGTCAGTGCTAACGATAGTGAGATAAAATTTCGAATTTAGTGAATAATTTGTGTCACTTTCCAAAGGAAATTATATATATTTTTTCCATAATAATCAAATTTTATTATGCGTATACCTATTACAAACAAATTAAAACAAAAACTAGACAAATCGATCCCGCCGTTCTCGAGTTTTGCGCTTAGTAACACATCAACAATCCACCTTCAGATGTTGATTAATAATCATAATGAGACTACGCTACTTCTATATCAACGGGATGTTTACGCGTTCTTATAATCAAAATCTCTAACACTGAGACGTTGCCAGCTTGAAAGCCGTCAAAAACTGAGGGAGAAAGTAAGAAATGGGATTAGCAAGTTAGAAAAAGGTCATGTCTGCACACTCCGTCTGATTAGATTTGTAGAGGGCCTCCTATTATTCCGAAACGAATTGGGCAACCGTTCCTGCACGAAACCCCTGGAAACAGAGAAACAACATACATAAGTCCCTCCAGCATTATTCCACCAGAATGCAAACCAGAGTTCTTTTTTATGGTCGTTAATTCCAAGTCATCAAACCTACATTTTTGTACCAAATTTAAAACCAAGTGTAAAGCTACGTATGTACACGTAATGCTGACGCTACAATGTTCAATGATGTTAAAAATCATTTTCAATAATTGTTTTATATTAGAACAAAAATATATCTTTCCGATGAGGTAATTTAATTTATTTAGTATCGTTTTTATCAGTTTTAATATAAAATCATCATATCAATATATGTCATAGAAATGTAACTTCTTTTTTTCAAAGGGCAAATCTTTGAAAGATATTTGGTGCTTGGGGGGAAAACGCCTAATGATGTTGGATTTCCACCATCAGCTAAAACCCACCAGTGTCCCTCTCTCACACACATGCAATTATTGCACGACTCGTCTGGCAACCCCATCCGTCTCTTTACCTTCTGTGCCAACTACATCCATCCAAACTCTGCCCAAATCTCTACCTAACCTATAGAAATTTCCCCCCTACCCTGAGTGTTTGATGTTACTCGTAAATCATTGTCCATTAATGGTTAAACATTTTTAGTTTATCTAACAAGCCATTTGCAATTTTATTGAACCATAAATTAATTGTATTAAAGACACATTAATAAAATGTAGCCTATGACATGGAGACACATGACACACTTTCGTATCCCAGAACATTTGTTTCCCGTGGGATAATTTCTGCAGTCCCCCTAGACGAAGTCGTCGGCAAAAGTAAAATATTTATCAATATTTCGCAACATACTGCTTTATCAGAATCCCCAAGTCATCAGTTCATCAAAAGGTCGAATACGAATATAATACGACAGCAAGCAATCTCAAAGCTTATCAAAATCATTAAGCAACCCCAACTGACTGTACCTGAGATAAGACTGACAAGGCACAGAATAAATAAACATGCAGATTGTACGTTATATTCAATTGTACCTACTCTAAATTGATATGTACCTAATACGTCTCTTCGTACTGGCTGTGCCTAAGATCATTTTGTTGTTATTTAATGCTGGATCGCCTGTGGTTTTGGGATTAAAGTATAAGATTGAAACCTGATTACTTATATTACAGATCTCCCTTGTTCAAGCACATGCAGAACGAAAATTATGTTAGGTCGTGGCAGACTATCGTGTTTTTATCAAGGCATAATATTTATGCAAACCTAATGCAATGAATTGCATGTGGTTTTCACAATTGAATTGTGATGAATTTTTCATCGTAATACGTCGTCTACAGCAGGGTTTGTATATCACTTGTACGAAACAAAAGCATGTCGCTAGTTCATTCGTTGTGGTACAAATTGATTTATATTATTCCTTACCTACGAATTATTTATTCTGTGGCATCGGAGAACCCTGACAAGAGCACGTGCGAAACGTAAATTAGATCTGAGAATATCTGCTATGCAGAAGAGGTTTCTTTATGAAGATAATACCTTACCCTTAATTCAAGAGTTAGCCGAGTTAGAGGAAAAAAAGAATTTTTATAAGAGTCCGCATAAAAAAGGTAAAAGAGCGTGCCCGTATCTCGATTTAGAACATGTTTTCAAAAAAAAATTCTATCACAATTAGATAAACGTTAAACAATAAAACACTAATACTCGTAAGGTTATTTTGTCATTATTTCACTAGAAGCTTTTCGTCCAAGACTACGAGAATATCTGAGTTGATTTAAAAAATCATCCCTTTATATTGACAAATAGTAATCTATCCGGAATCCTGTATAAGACTGAAAGGTTGACTATGTGACTGGGTTGAAATGATGGGCTATAATCACCACGCTTGGCAGGCAGATTTGTAATCGCAGTGAGATGTTTTTTACGACATATTGCAGAACCTAAACTACACGGCCAATAATGTATGTACACTTGTACAGTCATTAATAACTTTACTGAAATCGCCACTTTATGACATATTAAAAAACAAAATAATAATAAACCTTGAAGTTATTTTACCCTTTGATTCAAGCGAGGAAAAAGCCGCAAAATTTCAAACGAACAAAGTCAATTTTTCCTCCTCTTTCAATTGTTTCAAAAATAGGCCGTAACTGCCAAAGTTACTCGGACTTAAGGGCTATAAGCCTCCAAAGGGAGACCTACCAAGTTGTTCATTTTCATTAGCACTGTCCGAGAATAAATTCTTCCTTCGGCTTTGTGAAGAACGTGTGCCTTGAGCCAAATACTTTTCCAATTTGGCTGATTACACGTCCTAATTGAAGTCCAATCCGCTTTTGCCTTTCTTCAAGTTAATTTGTCTTGTTTAAATGCATTGCCTCAACTCAGTCTATGTTCAAATATTGACATCCTATATGTTTCTCAGAAAAGTAAATATTTGGAGGAGAATATCCCTAAGGAGTACCGTCGTTTAATACATTTGGACACCTTTATTATCTTCTCTATGTCTCTATATTTCTCAAATTATCTTTCTTTCGTTATCAGCAGTTTAGGTACAAAACAGAACACACTTTCACGGATCTATACAACCTAGGAATGTTTTAGAATATCAGTAATCGACTACGATCTCACTTGATGGATAGCATTGACCGAAAACCGACTGGACACTAATTCATGTTTTAGTATGCTTCGTAAAATGCCTATTTATTTATTATTGGCCAGAATTCGGGCTACTAGGAAAGAAAACCACTTTTAGTGTTTTAATTTACATGATTTGGCTTTCATTATAAAAAAAGCGTCGCACCTATCAAATGAAATCTTTAGAACAGAGATTAGAGGTAATTAATTGGTTATTCAGTAACATGACAAAAAAACTTTTTTGGGTAAGTATTTTAAAAGTATCTCGAAAAAATTATGAACACTTGTCTACCCGATTAATTGTAATACTTTGTCTAGGACTAAGGTTACGGTTAGGTTACAGACTGTAAGTTGTGATATCTGTCTAGACAAAAGTCTATATTTCGATTTGAATGTAATTGATATATTGAAATGCATAAAAGTACATAAAATATTTTTTAAAGTTTTTTTTACGACGAAAAGTGGTTAATAGACACACAAAAAACACATAAAAATTTATGCGTCTGAAATACCCATTAAAATAAAATAGTCAACCTGCAATTGAAAAATATATGGGCGGTGTTATTCTGATTGAAATAAAATTGCCTTTATATTAGGTCTTACAGAACTACTAACAGAACAAATCCAGGTGATACAGATTTTATAAGTCAATTTGTATATAAGGTAGTGTATATGTCCTAATAGTCAATTTTGCGATTAAAAATCCACTTCGTGACGATTATAAAGTGGCTAAACCCATGTTGGAAGAGGCAACCACTTACATAAAATATTACATTGATCTATTATGTAACTGAGACAGTCTTCATCATGTTTGCTACATAAAACGTCAAGGCAGGTAAAATATTATAGAAGAGCATACGGGTAACATATAAGCATAAAATTCAACATTAACAAACATTTGTAGTTTGAGAACAACAGCTTAGAGTTGGGATTCCGAGCACCTCCGTTATCTTGCTTCACCTGACACCCTAATAACCAACGTACGAGGACATGCATGTAAGCAAATTTGAGCCAGTACACACGGAATTGGGAAATTCGTGTAGTCGGCAAACAAAGTTAGGCAAGCAAACTCTTAAATGGTTTACTGCATGATCCTGTCCTGAACAAGGCCACCTTGCAAAATCCTATGATATTAAAGAAAAAATTAAATACGAGTTCAATCTCGTTATATGTATATGACGTGGATGTAGAAGGTGGATAATATAACATATAACAGAAGTCATATGTTGGCTACGTGTACTCATGAAGTATTGTAATTTTACGAATAAGATGCATGGGACTTCTTATTATTAGACCGAAACTCCGAAACAGCTTGTTGGATTTCGATAAACGTGGGTCATTATGAATTGCTTCAGATTTAAGCTTCTCAATGACTAGGCGAATGGCTAAAGTTGAGGTGGCCTGTGTTGTGAGGAAGAACTGTGAGCTGGAACTAAAAATAGCATCTAAAACTGAAGCGTTACGGTTCCATAAACCACGCAAGGATATGGTACCCCCAGCGATGAAGTCCAGGTCAGGCCTAGTTACGGACGGAAGATAGAGCTTAAAATAGCACTTCAACCACCAGATCATCTGAATCAGAAGGGTGGAAAACGCATGAATGAAGAAGATCGCCGTTTCCAGTGCGATCCATTGCATTCAACGGGGAAACGGTTGGTTACATAGCCCGGCTTCTCTCTCTTTAGGAGATTTCCCCCTCGAGAAAAGTGAAGTCTGTTTAAATCCAATGTGGCCTAACATAATCTCAGAAAAATCACCGAATCTGTTGAGGACATATATATCTTGTGTTTAGTAGCTGTGAAGCAAGAGACACAAACGGATACACTGCAGGAAATCGAGACATTAATCTTTACTTATGGTGTATCCACATCGCCGAGGACGAGAAATCTGGTAGAAGTAGATGACGTAAAACTGTAGCACTAGAAATAATAAACATCATATCGTTATTAACGTGACTAGAATTTTTACGCATTATAAGATCCAATGACTTTTAAGCTGGCCATTCACAGGACTAAATTTAATCAGTTACTGCTCTAGTTAACTATATTAGCGTTTCAGTCTTAATTGCGCTTCTAAAAGGCTACAAAAATATGTAAGCAAACGAGGCGCTGAGCTGGAAGCAATTAAGGATCATGACAAGAACCCAAATGGGGTAATGCAAACTTAACAAACACCTCATTCGTAGATACTGTCAGGAGGACATATTAAATCTTTTGCCACTGTAGCAACGAGCATGCTCATACGCGAGCTGTCTTCCTCTCTAATCTTCCGTTACTGTAAATTTCTAGCCAATCCCTTCATCCATCCGTAGTGTTTTTTCTGTCCTTCTCCACATATCCAACGTCTCAACAATGCCCCTGATTTTGTTTTGTTTAACATGAATAATAGCAATCACTGAAAAATATTGAACAAATACGTTGACTTTATAACATGATTATTTAAATGATTATCGCTTCGTGTATATCATATAACATTCAAGGATTACCTATATACTGATACTTTGCCCGCGACTTCGTCGTGTAAACTTAAGTATTTATTACATTTGCTATTTGCTCGATTAGAGTATAAATGAGTGAGTTTGTTTGTTTATACCTCTTGGCAACTTGCAACATAAATTCACGCAGACCAAATCGCGAGCAAAAAAATAACACATGAAATTTTTATTTATGAAATGTCTAAAATACATTAGCTACTCTGTTTTATTTCCTCGAATGCGTCAGGTATACGAGATGAGTGTATTGACTGACAGGAATGACGGGTGCTTCGCTTTACAAAAACATTATTCCTCCCGACCCGGGCAAATGAAAATATCCGGGCGAAAGAGGATAACTGCTAAGGAGCCAGCAATCAGTTGACTGCAAACCATTTCTCAACGTAGACGCTCACGAAAAATGAGTTCCATTCCTGTTCCGGATATTATACTGATGGCCCAATCAGCCACGCTCGGCGTCGCTAAATAACACAAATCTTGGGATTCCTGACCTAAATGCTAGCTATAAATTCTGTCGTCCAGACCTCCGCTTGAAGATTCTTTCCGGCTAAAGCGCGCCTCCGACGATGCAAATTATTGGAAAAATTTGTAGAACGCTCGATGCGGAGCTGGCGGAATTCAATCATACATGATAGCTCGATCGCCCTGTTTCTTATTGCTATCCCTGTCATTCTATTTCTATACATATATTTAGCTCCGTCACAGACCTGTCGATTCTGACTTATACACTAATTTTTGTACCGAGTCAATCAAGTAATCCCTTTGACATTAATAAAGCATTTTATTATCTAGGTACCAATGAGACACTATTTTTATCGCAAAATATAACAATGGGCTATATTTAACTATATGGCTAGCCCTTTGCTCTTATACCGCTTCAAAAGTATTACATCGTCAATTGTTGTTTTGAGTCGGCATAAATTATTTATAGTTAAAACTCTCTGTCCAGATGTGCCAGAAAGACACCTTCAAGATTCGAAATATCGATGTATGCTTATAAGTCATAACACCTTATATGAAATTTCTGTGGAATCTGTCTATATAGTAAAACAGATACTCTCATTTGCTATCAGTCTTCAAAGCTTTCAAAACGCATAAAAGCTAAGTGGCTACATAGACCCTTCGACGTGTCTAGACTGGATGTATAATCAACACGTTGGTACCACCTGTTCTGTAGGAATTCAACACGTGCGTCTGGTACCTTATATAGCATCGGAATCATGTAAATATTTGATGTCTCCGGTGTAAGTAAAGGCGGGATTATAGTCGCTACGATGCATACTCGTACTGAAGGAAATTGAAACACACGCCCGCATATTTTATGGATAATGCTTGTCTCTCGAGTTATTCTTTCTAAACCAAGATCTGTCTGGGTTTGATAACTCTAACATACACAGCGAGCTCAGTTTTAGAACATGATAAATTCTTATCTAAGGAGCTTGTAGCAGCAACGCAACGTCTGGTATTTATGCGATCACCGACCTTTACTGATATTGAGACTCCCTTATAGGTATTCGTATTGGATCTTCCATGAGGCTATGAGGTGCTAAGCCTGGCAGGAAGATTGGTGATCGGAGGCATATGTTCTACTACTGGATCGATTGAGATAAAAAGGTTTGCTTTCTATCTACACTTCTACACTAATATTATAAAGAGGAAAGATTTGTAACTATTTTTGTATGTTTGTAATGAATAGGCTCAAAAAGTACTGGGCCGATTTAAAAAATTCTTTCACCAATAGAATGCTACATTCTTCCAATTTGACATAGGCTACATTTCATTTTGAAAAAAATTAGGGATCCTTGGTAAAATTTGAACAATGTAACCGAAGGTGTAGAAAAATGAGTCTTAAAATGTCTTTCGTCGAATGCGCTGCCGAAACTATTAGCGATAGAACAAAATAATGTACAACAATATTGAAGAACATCATAATGTCTACAAAAAACTCCGCGGTAGCATATGTCCAACTATTGTAGTTATGTCACTACAACAACTTTTTTCATTTTAAACATTAATGAAAATGCTAACCAAATTCAAACCATGCTATTTATGTGTTTATATTAATCCTTATCCAAATAAATTATTTTATGGTCAAAACCATTTAACTACCTATAAAATAGTTTTTAAATTATTTAATACTTTCCATTCAAAAGATATTACGAATTAAAAAATTCAAACAGTAAACAAAACCGCCATAGCGCCGTGGCCGTTGTTTGCGATGCAGTCTGAAAAGCGCGCCGGGCATCGCGGCGGGCGGGGTGGAGGGGGCACTGAAATAATTTTTTTTAATATATAATTAATAAATAATAATTTTTCAATAAATAAAAATATTTGTAAAAAAAAGTGTTTTATATCCAAATTTCCAAAAATAAATAATTGTCTACCCCGTGCGAAGCCGGGACGGGCTGCTAGTAGACAGAATAAAGTCATTATTAATCTCCGTTGCGACGTAAAGGAAATACAAACAAACAAAAAAGGGTGTAGGCCATTTAAGAGGGATTAATATACTTACTGATGTCTATTTAATTAATCAGCTTTAGTGTTTGAATGGATCCACACACAAAAATAATTGATTTAACATATAGAAAATACACGATTTATTGTTTTTATCTGTACCACTCGCGAACAAAAATATGTGCCCGCTTTTTTATCAAGGCATTTCCCTCAACACACTGCTTAGTAAATAGAAAGGGTGAATATCTAACAGTACAAATTTTTGTGCTGTCTGTGGTGTAATGCTACTTAGAAGTATATGACGACTGAAGTTGCTTGTGATGATACTATCACACGAGCGATTAAAATATGAAGCTCCAGTCCTTGTATAAAGTCTACGACTGTAAAATCAAAGGACTCCGAATGTTTTCGCTGCTTCTGTAGCCTAGGTAAGCAATTGAACTTCTAATTCTTAGGTCTCCATGTCTGTAGGAAGCATATTAGTACCGAAGTAGGTTAACAGTTTAGCTACATATATACAGCTAGCTACTGTCAGGTTTGGGAGCTCGTCAATGAAACAGCTTGTTTACTCAACTACTGATTTATTCCCCCCGCCGGAGGTTGGAGGGTGGATACTAAAAATATAAAATGCAACTACCTCACATCCTCCTTCCTTAAATGACAAAAATTAAGATATCTATTTACTAACAAAATAAAACAAATATCACAAAACAGACATCATAAATAATTCCAAATTTAAATAAAATGCACCAAAATCTAATACAATACATTTTGAAAGAAATAGGATTTAAAATAATAATAAAAAAATACATAATTGTCTCTTATCTTTCGATAAGAAGGAGAGTACATACAATGACTTTCACAAAAATTTAACATTGAAGTTTAATTTAAGAAGAAGCATTTAATTGAACAATTGTAGTTAAAGTATCAACTGAAACTTGAATACGAATTATTTTAAATTAGATCTGAATCATTACATGCGTTTATTAAACATAAAATCATCAACATTAGTATATTCCTGAACTATAAGATATTACATGCTTACTTAAATTAAATTAATTTTTTGTTTTCTAAACCTAAAATTTAAATATATTTTTTTATTACATGCTTATATAGTGGGCTTTTCTTGTGGTGAGACGTTATCTTCAATTTCATGTCTAGCTGGGCTAGTATCTATTCGGTGGCCTCACTATCCTGCCAAAACGAGAAACATATACATTGTTATTGTTGTTACGCGTCGGATGAGGACCCACAACTTGATTGTTACTATTAATGTTACATTCATCGCTTTCAAAATAATAATCATACACGTCATGTCGGTGCACAGAATCTTTGATGATATGTCTTCTATTACGAACTATTTTACTTCCAGTTATTAATTTAATTTCATAAGACCTATTTTTGCAAATGTTAGTTATGGTTCCAGGCATCCAACGCTTTGTATTAAAGTTAAATACTCTTACTTTTTGTCCGATCAACAATTTATCTAAATTTCTTGCGCCTCTGTCATAATACAACTTTTGTTGGTCTTGTTTTCTGACTAGTTTTTCTTTTACATTTCTTTAAACTTTTGAAAACAACTGTTTAGATGAAATGGGTACAATGCTCCTTAATTTTCTACTTTGCAACAATTCTGCTGGGGATGCAAGTTCATTTCCTAATGGAGTATTTAATAGTTCTAGCAATCCTAATCTATAGTCAATGCCACTGTCCGCAGTTTTTATCATTATTTTCTTAACTGTTTGTACGGTGCGCTCGATTTGTCCGTTTGACTGAGGATAGCGCGGTGACGAGGTCACGTGACTAAAATTCCATTCCTCCGCAAACTGCCTAAATTCATTTGACGAGAATTGTGGCCCACAATCAGACATTATAACATCAGGTATTCCTTGTCGTGAAAATATATTTCTCATACAAGAAATAACGTACTGCGAGTTAGTAGCTCGCAGCTCCACAATCTCAAAAAATTTGCTATAATAATCTACTATCAACAGATAGTCTGCTCCTTTAAAATAAAATAGATCCGCACCTACTTTAGCCCACGGCCTATCTGGAATCTCATGGGGCTGCATTTCTTCCTTTTGATGATTCTTTTTGTGTGTCAAGCAAGTGCTACAGTTCGTGATCATATTTAGTAAATCATTATTTATTCCAGGCCAAAAAATTGTTTCTCTAGCTCAATTTCAGCCAAATTTCAAGTAGCAGATGTGGAATCGGTGCCTATTTTAGGACGTTTCGCGTGTATCGAGCTTGATGTAGTGAGGCGCGTCATGTCGGTGCAACAGAGTAGCGCTAGCTCGGGCATACTGGCTGAGTATGAGGATGTCTTTAGTGGGATTGGATGTTTACCTGGGAAATACACGATACAGTTGATAGACAATGCCGTTCCAGTCGTTCACGCGCCCCGAAAATTACCGTTTGCTATAAAAGATGATGTAAAGAAAAAACTAGATGAAATGGAGTTGCAAAACATTATAGAAAAGGTTGAAGGTCCGTCTGACTGGGTAAATAGCATTACAGTGGTGAAGAAGGCCAACGGAGACTTGCGTATTTGTCTAGATCCTAAAGAGTTGAATAATGTTATCAAAAGGGAGCACTTCCGGCTTCCCACATTAGACGAGATCGTTTCCAAACTGTCAGGTGCTAGGTATTTTAGCACTCTGGATGCCTCTTCAGGGTTCTGGCAAGTTAAATTAGATGACAGTAGTGCCTATTGTACGTTTAACACTCCGTTTGGTAGGTACAAGTACCTCCGCATGCCCTATGGCATAAGCTCCGCGTCTGAGGTGTTTCATAAGAAAATATACGAAAATTTTGATGATTTAGAGGGGATTTGTATGTATATAGATGATTTATTGGTATATGGCTCTTCGAAAGCGGAACATGATGAAAGATTGAAGAAAGTATTAGACAGATGCAGGAAAATAAATTTAAAATTAAATAAAATGAAGTGCAAATTTGGTTTACATGAAATCAAATATTTAGGTCATAGGATCACTAAAAACGGATTATATCCAGATGATTCACATGTATCTGCCATTAAAAATATGCCTACACCGACAAATAGAAAAGATGTGGAGAGATTGCTTGGACTAATTACTTACATAGGCCGAGAAATATATTTCTCATACAAGAAATAACGTACTGCGAGTTAGTAGCTCGCAGCTCCACAATCTCAAAAAATTTGCTATAATAATCTACTATCAACAGATAGTCTGCTCCTTTAAAATAAAATAGATCCGCACCTACTTTAGCCCACGGCCTATCTGGAATCTCATGGGGCTGCATTTCTTCCTTTTGATGATTCTTTTTGTGTGTCAAGCAAGTGCTACAGTTCGTGATCATATTTAGTAAATCATTATTTATTCCAGGCCAAAAAATTGTTTCCCTAGCTCTTAATTTACATTTCTCAAATCCCATATGTCCTATATGTATTTTGGTTAACATTTCTTTTCTTAAAAGTTTAGGTACAATCACCCTGTTTCCCTTCCATAGTAAATTATACACAACCGTAATATCTTCTTTATAATTCCAATAAGGTTTCGCGATCTCATTCAAGCCATTCTTATCTGCCGGCCACCCAGCCATCACATACTTCTTCACACTCTGTAACTCTTCATCACTCTCGGTACACTTCTGCAGCCTCACGAACAGTTTGTCGGTGACCTGGTCTGCGAGGTGCGTGGCGGCCGCGCGCGTCACGGCGCACACCTCGTCGTGCATTGAGTCGCAGCTACTGTGCAGGACGCGCGACCCTCCGGCCGCCGCCGCCGGCTCGTACGCGCGCGATAACGTGTCCGCTATATACAGATGCTTACCCGGCTTATATACTAACGTAAATGTATACTTTTGTAATCTTAAAAGCATTCTTTGTAATCGGGCTGGAGCATCAACTATAGGTTTTTTAATGATACTTATTAGCGGCTTATGATCTGTTTCTATAGTTATATCCGATCTCCCGTAAATGTATGGATAAAATCTTTCACAAGCAAACATACATCCATACAATTCCTTTTCTATCTGTGCATACCTCTGTTCCGCTGACGTCAGCGACTTAGACGCATAGCTTACAGGCAAGCCATTCTGCATCAAGCATGCACCCAAACCACTCTTACTAGCATCAACTGAAATAACAATGGGCGTATTCAAATTGTAATACTGTAACACTGGGCGGCTCGATAACCTTTTTTTCAACTCTTCTAAGCATTTTTCTTGTCTTTCGTCCCACTGCCATTCATTTTCTTTCTTTAATAATTCCCTCAAAGGTAAGGTTTGATCAGACCAATTGGGAATAAAATTGCCTATGTAAGTAATTAGTCCAAGCAATCTCTCCACATCTTTTCTATTTGTCGGTGTAGGCATATTTTTAATGGCAGATACATGTGAATCATCTGGATATAATCCGTTTTTAGTGATCCTATGACCTAAATATTTGATTTCATGTAAACCAAATTTGCACTTCATTTTATTTAATTTTAAATTTATTTTCCTGCATCTGTCTAATACTTTCTTCAATCTTTCATCATGTTCCGCTTTCGAAGAGCCATATACCAATAAATCATCTATATACATACAAATCCCCTCTAAATCATCAAAATTTTCGTATATTTTCTTATGAAACACCTCAGACGCGGAGCTTATGCCATAGGGCATGCGGAGGAACTTGTACCTACCAAACGGAGTGTTAAACGTACAATAGGCACTACTGTCATCTAATTTAACTTGCCAGAACCCTGAAGAGGCATCCAGAGTGCTAAAATACCTAGCACCTGACAGTTTGGAAACGATCTCGTCTAATGTGGGAAGCCGGAAGTGCTCCCTTTTGATAACATTATTCAACTCTTTAGGATCTAGACAAATACGCAAGTCTCCGTTGGCCTTCTTCACCACTGTAATGCTATTTACCCAGTCAGACGGACCTTCAACCTTTTCTATAATGTTTTGCAACTCCATTTCATCTAGTTTTTTCTTTACATCATCTTTTATAGCAAACGGTAATTTTCGGGGCGCGTGAACGACTGGAACGGCATTGTCTATCAACTGTATCGTGTATTTCCCAGGTAAACATCCAATCCCACTAAAGACATCCTCATACTCAGCCAGTATGCCCGAGCTAGCGCTACTCTGTTGCACCGACATGACGCGCCTCACTACATCAAGCTCGATACACGCGAAACGTCCTAAAATAGGCACCGATTCCACATCTGCTACTTGAAATTCCAACACATACATTTTATCTTTGTAACAAGTCCTCAGGTTTATTTTTCCCACAACTTTTATTGCGGCTCCTGAATACCCATTTAACTTGGTATTAGTTTTTAATAAATCACTTTCCAGAAAACCTATTTTAGACAAACATTTAAGGGGCAGAACATTAACATCCGCTCCTGTGTCTATTTTGAAATTAATCATGTTGTCGTTTATGTCTAAACAAACGCTCCATTCACATGTGTTCTTATTTATCGAGTAAATTACCTGCTCTTCCGATTCCTGAACAAAATATACGCCACACACGCGCGCAAAGTGGTTCAGCTTATTGCACCTTAAACACTTTTTTCCGTATGCCGGACACTCATTTTTTATGTGTACACCACCACAAAACCCGCACTGCCGCACACCTGTAGCGTGTGCGCGCACCGCCGGGGACGCGGGAGGGTGCGGCCGCGCCGGCTGCCCGCCAGCCCAGCTGACGGCGCGCGGCCCCGGCGGCGGCGCTCCCACGCGTGGACCGCCGCGTGCTCCACGCACGGCCCGCGCGCCGCGCCAGCCGCGCCCGGCACCTCCACCTCTGGACATCACTGCACCACCGCCGCCACTCCGAATCATATTTACGTCATTGTATCTGTTGTCCCGCTCGCGATCATCATAAACCTCATACACAGAGCTATTATCTCTATTTATATTTTCCGAATATACCCTGGATATAACAGCTGCTCGACATATTTCCATCGCTTTCATCAAATTTAAATCATCTTCGCGTAAAAGTCGCTCTCGTATCGCCAAACTCGATACACCACATATCAATCTGTCTTTTATTAACGAGTCGTTCAGTGTTCCAAATTCACACGTTTGTGACAATTTCTTCAAATCATAAACGTACTGTTCGATCGTTTCATTTTCGCGCTGATTTCTAGTGAAAAATCGATGTCGTTCTACAGTAACGTTTCTTTTACGCTTGAAATGTGCATCGAGTATCAATAACGCATCTGCAGATTTCGTGCACGCTGGCACACATTGGTCTAACACTTCACGACACTGTTCTCCGATAACATGTAGTAAAATATTCAGCTGAATATCCTCTGTCTTTTTGTTCAATTCGCACGCCTTGCTATATATTTCATAGCTGCGCCGCTATCTTGCCCAATGTTCACTGACGCCCGACGTGATATCAAATGCATTTCCATCAAAGCGGAACGGTTGAGGCGGCGTCAAAACACTGTCCATGATGAATCGTCCTATGCTCTAGTCCGTAACACTAATTTTATCAATTATTTCTAGTTTTTAACCGGCTGCGCCATGTCAGGTTTGGGAGCTCGTCAATGAAACAGCTTGTTTACTCAACTACTGATTTATTCCCCCCGCCGGAGGTTGGAGGGTGGATACTAAAAATATAAAATGCAACTACCTCACAGCTACTATCACAGCAAGTCAAAGCCTAAATCGTTTCAGGTTCTTGAATAATTTTTGAGTAACTAACAAATTTATCACTATGTATATCCTTACCCTCCGCAAATGTGGTCTCAGCTTTGAAATAAGTGTATTCAGGAGTCGGGCATCAACATCTACCTGAAAAACAATCATCATACAATTCAATCCAGAGTCATTGTTGTGATAACGGGGAATCCCCCGAACACGCCAACTCTCCTACCGAACAGTAGACTTACGCATACATGTATATCCATATGTATGCCAAATGGAGACACATAATCGTACAAATATAATGGCAATGACATATTGAGAGATAAAATAGTTCTAGTTTCTGCGAGGTCGATAGTACAGTAACGACAATGTGCCTAGTTACTTACAATACATTTCCCTGAAAGGAATCTGTACACAATAGTCAAAATATTTGTATAGCAGAGTGAAAGCCTTCGTCGTTCACATATTTTTAGATCCATTAACGGATTATGTTGGTGGCGGACGGTTATTGATTTTAATGGGTGTTCAACTGTTCAGGCTTCCAATACAATGTTGGACAAGAGCAAATAAAATGGAACATTTTGTTGTAACGTGATTATTTATAACTAGAAATAAATTAGAAATAAGCAAATTGCATGCGAATGATGCGCTGACTCTGCTACTACCTTGCATACCAACACAAAGGTGCTATGAACACTGCTGTTTGGCGGCAGACTTATATAACACGTTGGTATCATTTATACCCTACCATATACATTTAATACGTTATTTATACGTTAGATATGACACTTCCTCACAGATCGCCAGGCCAAGAGAGGTCGTAATCACTAAGTTTGGCATGTGAACTGGTGATCTGCATAGTAATAGCATACAGAATCAATTTTGATTACATAAGGAAAATATGGTTAAGTGTCAAGTAGGTTAGCCGTTTTTCGTCCTTACAAGTAGATTTTTTATCCCTTTCGAGTACGTAGAATTGAAGCTAAGAATATGTGACAAGTGTTTCTGTACTTCATAGGATGCCCTTTGCGTGGCTTTATGTTTTAGTAGACATAAGTTCATTGACGGATATTTTATCAGTATAATATACTTACAATTGTCGATCTTATTTTAGAAAATTACAATCTGAAACTATTAAGGAAACGAAAGGATAGGAATCTCACAATCCCCGTATAATAGGCTAAATTACTTACAGTTTTGAAAGTTTCCAAGTCGCTTCAATAGAAATTAGTCCCGTATAACCGTGTCTAGTATAAAATAAGATATTTGATAATTGAAAAACAGCTTGAAATTAAAAATAATTAAACGATGGTAAATTACAAAAACCGCTAAGAACTATAGAGATAAAACGGGTACGTGATGTCAGTAGCTAGGACAAAAACGCAAACGTTATCAAATGCCGTCATGTAATTCCAGCTAACTTATTTTCTGTGAACGGATGAAAATGGATAAAGAGATTTAAGCTCTTAGCTTGAGAACATAAAAACAAAGGGATGATAAAGTTCAACGATCGCCTGGTAATAATCTAGATGTCGTGTTAAAATCTGGTTGAAGTTACTGGCACATTGCCTGTACCCGACATCAACTTTGTTCTACTTCTCCGCAATTTGTCTGGCGAGAACCTAGAAACAGTTTCAGAGCTGTCTGTTTTGAATTAAACATTTTGCTCGCGTAAGATAGTCCACTGGCAAAACACCAACTTTGCACATCACATCTCAGAATAAACCAATTTTTCCTTTTAAGAAAGCACTTACTGCCATTCAATCAAATACGAGCTAATTGCTGAGAGCGTGAGCGATCGCTTTTCCCGACACCACTTGACGTGACACGCGATTTTGTGATCAGTGCCTATGAATTATACACTAGCCGAGACCTTTGGCGTTGCTTGCCAGGTGAAAAACTTCAAGAGTGACTCGGTTCAACTGGCATTTGAAAAGAATTAATTATCCAAAAACTCAAACCGGTAGAACATTCGAATTCGAAAGTTTGGTTTCAATCCGCCCGTACTAAATAAGTCAACATTGAAGATAAATAAAGAAACATAGTTTCATTCCATCAAAAAAGACGTCAGCCAAAAGTCTTGTTTGGGCCATTCGATCCAATATAATATCGTAACCGGAAAGCTTTTGAGAGAACGCAATATTCCTATACTCGGAATTTCACATTGAAATTCCTTTTTGAAATATTTAAAAAGCGTGACGACGAGCGCTGATCCAAAATTGGATTACAGCGACATCAAAAATAGAATAAAAAGAATTTCTGGGTATTGGAATGAACCAGGAACTTCGTGGGAATTTAGAATTTTTAAATTTTGTTTGAAGCCTCAATTTTTTTTTACAAATTAATCTTTTATGATCTGATTTTCAACCAAATCCACCAAACTACAATAACTTGTAATCCTACTTGATCATATCTGAGATATCGTTGCAGTGTAAGTGGATTCCACTAAATCCTCTCCTCCCCTGGGAGCTCGATGAAAAATTCAAGTTTATCCCTTAGTGTTCGGTGAGATAAGACGTTAAGTGAATCACTGAGCGGATTTTCTAGTTTTACTTTTATACGTCGGCAGTTTTCTTCTAAAGAATGAGTAAGGATGAACATTACGCATTACGCATACGCATCATAGTTTGGCATTCGCAATCTTAGAGGTATTTGGTGCCAAGTAATTTCGATGAATATTAAAATCGTGAATGTTCTACTTTCATGGGCTAAAGTAGGATTTCTATCAAGATATTCATGCTGTCGACTGTATATACAATACTCGTATGAGTGTTGAAATGAATTAGATATCGTTATGTTTGAAGAACATATTAATAAGGAATAGATAAGAAAGAAGTTAGGAAAGAAATATTGAATGTGTAAAAACAATACGTAAGCACATATCTACGATAATGATGGCACAACAATTTTAGTACATCTCATGGCACAAACTCTGATGAACTACTACTAGCAACTAAAACAATGACATGATCATTGTATTGAAATAATGATTATAAATCTAATCATTATGTACGGCAACACACACCACGCACACATTTCAGTTTTTACCATTTTACCATGGTGAAAACAGTGTGGTCTCGGCTTTATATTAAAAACACAACAGGAATTATCTTTAAGAGGGTATGCTGTTGTCAAAGCGCCCATAAAAACGTAGTCCAGTCATATTTTGAGTATTAAGCTATGAAAATCTATGAAATTTTCAAGACACAATCTAGAAACAAATATCTGTGTCGGTGGTGAGTCAGATTTTCGTTTAAATATATACTTCCAGAGTTACAGGGCGTCTATACTGTATCCTTCAAATGATCCCTGGACTACGAAACATCCAAATAACGGGTGGATAACTTCGCGTAGTGTATGCTGTCTCACCGTACGCGCTCGGGTAGGATAGGGCTCGGATAGGGACAGCTACAAAACAGTGCAACCTTGAATGCGGTCACGTGGTCTTACCAACATAGCCTCTTAAGTGTAGGTGACCGCAGTTTTAATTTATTGCAGGTGTTATGAAGAAGTCATAGTAAAAAGTAGAAGTATGGTAGTAATAGTAAGATCCCTGGCTAAGCTAGACATTCCTACAGCTCGCACGAAGCGTTTCGCTTCCACATTTATCGTGCGTACAGCAAAAATATGGAATACACTACCGGTTTCCGTGTTCCCCGAAAATTACAACTTGGGAATCTTCAAAAGAAGAGTAAATAGGCACCTTCTAGACCAACACGTAACATCTTCGACCTCATCGTCACTTACCATCAGGTGAGATTGAGGTCAAGTGTTGGTCTATCTTCAATAATAAATAAAAAAGTTTGTATTTTTAGCTGTCACAGAAAATCCATCCGTACGAATATTATAAATACGAAAGTGAGTTTGTTATAGTGCCCTACACTTGCGTCTTATTTGAGAGTCAGACTGATTTGTTGTATAGGAATAACTGGAAGAGCGGAAAATGACATAGAATACTTTAATCCTGACCAAACGAGTAGTTCACATGGAGAATTTCTGAAGTAAAATTAGACCAAGTCGTGAGCAAAAGCTAGTGAATAAGTGCATTACATACAAACCGTCTGAACAACTCTGAAAGCGTAAGCATACGGAAACGTAACATTCAAAACAGAGCTAATGGACCCTCGTAATGGTTCGAGCTGCGGAGCTAAGAGCGTTTATGTCACGATAGAAATCAACTGCCTGCGCGTTAAACGCAACACTGCTATAGATCATATCGCATTCGAAACGACAAGCGATAAATTCACATTTAAAGTTAATAAAACATAAGTTTGCTTTTTTAAGATTTTACATAAATCTTGTAGGTCCTTCTCTCGATTCATTGATACTATCAAAATAAATGCGTTTGTTTGTTTGCCTTTCCGTCATCACATCAGAGAAACAGAGTGCCTTGCTTTTTGTATAAAGATTGCTAAAGGGTTGGCATGGCAGGCATGATATATTCTGCTTTTTATCCCGAACGAACTTGTAGCTATCGTGTAAAAATTAAGAAGTTCATGTGGATGAAGTCACAGGGAAAGTATTAGTAAAGAATTAGGTTAGTGATTCATTAGAAGTCATTATTAATATACAACAACATTTAATATAAAAATAATACAATTATATAAAATAATAAAAATAACAATGAATATACACATAATATTAGAACGATATCTGAGCAAGTCAAAAATAGTACGGATATTTTTATGGATAAAATTTTATGACATTAAAATATTCAAGAGAAGGTTGACTAAAATGGTCTTCGTAATCTTAAATGGATAAAAATAGTCGTGGGTGTAGGTAGGTTCTCCGGAAATGATCGATTATCACATTTCGTAAACATTCCCTATTTATTCCAACGGCTTTGTTAGTACGCCCACTTTAAAACTCTGTTTCAATCACAATTTACTTTAGGTTAAATTTAAATAATCAGTATCTCTAGTGCGAGGTGTTAACCGATACTATCGCGTTTGCGTGTACGTCAGATTTGTATGAAGAATCACAGTTTCGTAAACGTGCCGCTAGAGGCGCTGCACAATTCTTCAATAAATAAATGTATATTACAAGTTATGAGTTTGTTTCTTTGTTTCATTTCAAATTTTCCAACAACATTAAAACGTCTACTGCTGAAATGAACCTCACTTTGATTTACCGTAATTATTATGAGCAATACATCCAGGCTGTTTGGCGACCTTCACTAGGTGTTGACTCCATATAGTGGAATTTTTTATCCCGGTGCGTGGTCACCTCTCATCCTATCGCTTATTTGTTCCTGGAGCCATGTCCTACCAAGACTATTTATGAGAATATCTAAAATAGTATAATAGCCCGTATAAAATACACGTCACCCTAACATAGACTATCTTATAAGATGAAAAGATTAATTACTTCCATTTTATTAAAATGTACAGAGTAATATTAATGTCAGAAATAACCAGCAAGCTGACTTTTAAAGTAAGCGTCGTCTCACAATATTAATGGTGTACCTAGAGAAACGTCTGAGAGAATTTACTGAAGTAAAATTCTCGTGACAAGCGCCGTTTTCTTAGCGTATACTAATAATAGAGTTTACAAATACGATTTAAATAACATCTTTAAATAATTGTCTACCCCGAGCATCATGTCATGAGACGAGTTCCACAAGATGTAATTAAAGAGCAACAAAACGGGTATGACTAACAAATTAAACGGGAATCTTACTGAATCATTTTGCGACTTAGTACGTACGACATAAACTTTGAATTAATCTGAGAAGCGAATGTATCGGTTCTAGTTACAGACAAATACAACAAAACTTTTTCCATCAACTTTGTCCATCTTAAATGGAAAAATTTTCTCAGGGGTATTCTTGACCGACACAAAAACTAGCTTAGGTCTGTCTTCTTGCGATAGGCTACGTCAGTTTGACTGAAAGCAATAGACAGAAAGACATAAAAATTGAGTTAAGTATGTTATTTAATTGTGGTTCAATACAAACGAGATAGGGAGTAGGGAGGTTAAAGATATACTGTACACCAAAACATCTGCCCAACTTTTATGTTTATCGTGTTTTTGACCGTGACACTACAATTAGGGGTTCACTACAGTTACAAAAATTTTCGTTACTAGTTTTATCAAGAGGACTTCCATCCCATAAATATTGTCTCATTTTACTTTTGTTATAAAATGTCACTTGCCTATTTCCACTTAGCATTATGTTATACTTTAACAGTTTAAATTAAAATACAAAAAACAATGGGGAATAATTTTTAAAAATAATGTACAAAGTATAGGTTGGATTTGAAACGTATTTTACAATGAACAATATGCGTGCAGTCAGATTTTTCAATAATAAAACTCTTTAGTCGATTTAATCCATTAGACATGTATTGTATATTATTCAATATATTCTCAACACACAGTAGGGCAGAGTAACGTTTACTAGTACTATTTCAACAGAATTCATAAAAAGAATGGTTTACAAAGTGAGTGTTCATCAGTTTTATAATACGATCTTCATAGCTCCCACCATCGTAAGTTCCTACTTTCGAAAACAACAACTTCGTGAATCAAAACAGACTCAATTATACAATATTAATTAATTCCTATAACCAATTACGTTAATAATTCAATTTCAAAATGGATTATTATATTCAATATTTGTTACTAAATGCACATATTGTTTAAATACATGCTGCGGTGGTTGAGGCGGCGTGTCGGAAATGAGCGTCGCCTGCGACACCGGCAGCGCCTTCTCACCGGAACTGAGTTAATAAACTGAATATTAATCATTATCGTTAATAAATCATAGAATCTCATATAAAATATCAAAATAAAAAAGCAATTTTTGTTTACACATTTATAACTAAATGTAAATATCGTTCAGTCAAGTATCCGAGTAACTTGTAGTAAATTAATTTGATTTGACGCCGTCGCGGGCACCTGCTGGAGATGTTGTCATATGTCTTAATATAGATGTCGCTGGTAGCGCCCTTGCACCGGATGTTATCGTCGGTAACACGTATCTTTTACGAACTCACTTTTCAAATTAATAATAAATTTTAATGTTATTATGTCCTCTATAAATTACATTTTTATTACAGCTTCAAAAGACAGGCTAGGCTACCTTACGACTAGAGTTTAAGGATTAGAAATAAAAGAAAAACTAATCTGGGCAGTCTTACTTAGAAAGTTGGGCAAAGGTCGTCTATGGAACGTTTTTTGCAATTACAAGGGCACTTCAATCTAGGTCATCCAATTAATTTCGGATTTCTTAAAGTAGGGGTCAGGAATACTAGTGTATATATCATGTATTTTTATAACGTAAAGATTTTGCGTGCGATTGCTTTGACTCCAAATATCATCCCACTGAAAACCATTATCGGGATTAACAACAATGTAATTTTATTAACACTGGCTCTCGTTGCCGCCGATCCTCCCCCACCAATTCGAGATCTAAATTATATTAAATCCTTCAGAAATAAACCAAAACCATACATACCTTTTTGCTATACAAAAATTGTGCCATCGAACACCTAATCATTTTTTTTACTTATTTTCTTTATAGATGCATGCAGACTTTTCTTCTTATTTTTTTTAAACAACAGTCTATTTGTTTTTGTTATTTCTATTTATTTGTTTTGCTACTACTGTTCTCTGTGTATAATCCTTTTATATATTTCTAGTTTTGTGTTCGTAATATATTAGTTGTGTAGCTGATGCCTCAATTACATTAGATAGTTAGATTAGTTTGGTTTAGTATCAATCAAGGCCTATCTGAAAACCGGCGCTGCAATTACTCTGTGGTTGCAGCATAAACTGAGATAGGCCTTTTGCTTTAGTATATATTTAGCTTATAAATTTCTGATCTTTCTTTTGAGTAAACGTATATTTTTCTTTCTCAAATTGTAACCATATATATGATTAATAAAGGCATTTTTTTATAGGCTTTCAATGTCATGAAAGGGGTAAATTAACCAATGTGCTTTCGTCATTTTGATTAGAATACACTTATATTTTTTGAGAAAAAAAAAATATGATCGCCGTCATCGACGTACATGCGTCAGATTTGTATGAAGATACACAGTTTCGTAAACGTGCTTCTAGAGGCGCTGTACAATTCTTCATACAAATCTGACGTAACGCAAACGTGATCGTATCGGTAAACTCACACTAGAGGTCAGTGTGAAGCAACTTAGTTCCAAATTATTTCAAGACAAATTGTATGAAACATGGCAAAGCATCAAAGGCGCTACTAGCGTATTGTTGGTGCCACTGTCCCTATATTATGTATGGTAGAGAATGGATATTGATTTTGCCCCGTTTGAGATTCGGTAGGTTTATTTTCGCTGTATGGAGTTCCGTCTCTTTTTACGTAGTAAACGTATATTACTCTTTGCTAGAGGTACCGACGTATAAGAATACCATAAACGTGAAGCATTAATTTGTTGTTTAAAGATGTTTTACAAATTTATTACTAAGGCAACTTTCGTTATTATTTTTTATCGAGCGAAAACCAAACATGAAATTGTAATGAAAAAATATTGACTAAATTATCTGAACTTGAATATTATACCGTTTCTGTAGTTAGGTTGTAAAATTAAATATCAAATCGATCAGGCTACTAACTTCAAGACAAAATTTTGCTCTACTTAGAAGAAAAATTTGAGCTACTTTCTTGTAAATCAAAGAAGAAAAGTTGGCTTTTCCACAGAAATGGGCCATTATTTCCATACCCCTGCGGCTTAATGTACCCTTTCCGCATCGCGTTGTTTCTAAGATAATTACGAATATACCTGATTTATGAGAACCTCTGGCTCTGGCGAGCTTTCAAAATGTGTTGCGGTAAAATTTGACCGATGTTACGTGCCGTACGTATTTAACTTAGTATGCGACTTTACGGAAATCAAGGATTATTATTTGTATTCATATTGCGTTTACTGAATTTCACGTGATATAAGTTAGGTGTTGAGAGGCAGTAGTCGGTTTAATTGACGATAGAGCATTTTATATGTCTGCCAGGATAGCTATCACCTTGTTGCCTAAGTCTGCCACCAAACAACAGTGTAAATAGCACATCTGTGTTCCGGTATAAACGTAACAGAGCTAGAGCCTCATTAGCTTGAGGCTTCTGGGTGCGCACGCTTAGTATCTAACGGGTTTATCGTCACTTACCATCAGGTGAGATGAAGGCCAAGTGTAAACCCACCATACATAAAAATGTGAAGAAATTAATATAATAATACAAACATTCGAAAACAACTTCATATTCGTTTGCCAAAGTGTTTTGTGGCTTGCTTCAAATGTACGGTGCTTTTGAAAAGTTAACAAATTTAATTATTGACTGTTTTTATAAATAGACTACATCTAAATTAAGATACAACTTATACTATCATTGCAATCATTAGAAAACGATAGTGACGCAACTTTCCATTTATTGAAGCATCATAATCATCATCAGACAGGAAACGTCCACTGCTGAACGTAGGCCTCCCGCCGTGGTAATTTTAATCGTATTTTAGTAGATAAAATATGAACAGTGGCGTAGCTACCTAGGGGCTAGGCGGGGCAGTGTCCCGGGGCCCTCAAGCTCAGGGAGCCCTCGAATCCTTACCAGAAATCTTGATCGAACTGAACTTTTGGAAATTTCTCCCATTTTTAAAATAAATATGACAGGTTGCAACCCCACTGTAATCATGACAACTCAGTTGAGAGAAATTCAAAAGTTATGCCTAGGGAATTCCCCTAAATTCTTTCTGTAGGTTGGCAGTGTTGTCAATTTGACGGATAGTGATATGTGCGTTTTGTTATTCATCGATGTGCGTTTTATTGTGAATTCGAGTTAAGATTTTTTTACGAGAACGGTTAAAAAATTAATGCTGTATCAGGAGTAAGTAAGCTAATGTCAATAAACTTTTTTGTACTGGTCGACATAGTGGTTCAATTTTATTTGATTTTACCACTCATATTGATGTCCGTTAAGTCAATAAATCGTGTCAAATCTATAGATTTCGGCTACAGCTCATTGTATAACGCGAAATATCGTGAAATAATGCAAGTCACCTGCAGTAGGTACATTAATTCAGGCCCGCGGGCAGAAGATCGTTCATGGTCTCCACCGTTAAATGTGGTAACACTAACGGTGATAATTTTTTTTCCGGGGATTCCCCAACGACACTTGTAGCGTATCATTGTGTTTCTCTTTCCTTTTATTTTACTTTTAACGTCGTCAGTGAACAGTGAGTACCTACCTACTCGAGCACAATCTAATATTGTATTGTTGAAATAAATTAGAAAACTAAAATTATGGATAAAAAGAAGAAGCCCAGTGGTGCATTTAAACGCAAACAACGCCAAGAAAGAGAAGATAGTAAACAAAAATTGCCCAAAATTGACAAGTTTTTTAGTCAGCCTTCTGCAAGTACATCTGGCCAAAATATTTCTATTGATAGTGACTCAAATAATGTGGTAACTGCAGTGTTGGTTGAGAAGCCTACTGAAGAAGATTCGACAATTATTGCAGTTGGAGATACCTCCGCCGCTGATCATGTGAACGTGGATGATTTTTGCATGACACACATAAGAGCGGAGGGTTTGGAGGAATCACAGACCTCTACATTTTTCGAAAATGTGTACGACAAATCTTCTTATGACTTGGGAAACTTCACGAACAAAATATTAAGTGATAACGAAAAACGTCAAATTCTTGATATGGGGCCTTTACAGCCTTCAGGACCTTTTCCAACAGACATCAACCAGAACAATAGGTGTTTTTCAAAATCGTACTACGTTTCGTGTTCTAAATATGGGCCAGTTAATCGTTTTTGGTTGTGTTATTCCAAAATACTAGACGCTGCCTATTGTCAACCCTGCTGGTTATTTGCTTCACAAAGGAATAATGTTTGGTGTACGGGAATTCGAGATTGGAAGCATTTATCAGAAAGAATTAAACAACACAGTTGTTCGAGTGGCCATTCGGAAGCATGTGCTGTGTATGAATTTTGGAAAAAAAACGATGCTAATACTATCGACAAGGAACTTGAAAATGAAATTCGCAAAGAAGCATCATTTTGGAAAATGGTTCTTCAAAGGTTATTCGATATCATACTTACCCTAGCAAAGAGTTCTTTGGCTTTGAGAGGACATCAAGAAGACTTAAGACTAAGTCAGGAAGGATACCACGGAAATTTTCTGTCCTTTGTAGAGCTTGTCGCCCGATATGATCACATTTTGCGGCAAGTTTTGGATATGCCCAAAGGTAATAATAATTATTTCTAAGTTTTTTTATCGTTTTATTTTGTTTATAATTATTAACTGTTTAATATCAGGACTTTTTTGAAATTGTGTTTTTTTATGTTTTTAGGATCTACAAGATATCTGAGTGCAACAATTCAAAATGAAATGATTGAGAGCTTGGGGACCAGACTCGAAACCCATCTACTAGAACAAATTAGAGCGTCACCGTTTTTTGCCATCATAATGGATACGACACAGGACATATCGAAGGTAGATCAGCTAAGCATTGTTGTGAGGTATGCAGTAATAACCAGATCGGAAAATGGACAGCCAATTGATATAGAAGTAAAAGAAGTGTTTCTAGGCTTTTATGCAGCCATCAAACATGGCGCAGTAGATTTAGTCAACCAAGTGACAACATTATTTATCGACAAAAATATTGATTTAAAAAAATGTGTGGGGCAAGGCTATGATGGAGCCAGTGTGATGAGTGGTGTGTATAATGGTGTACAAAAACATATTAAGGATATCCAGCCTAACGCAGAGTACGTACATTGTGCCACTCATAATTTAAATTTGGTGATAAATGATGCCGTTAGCAGTTGTGTGGAAATACAGATTTTTTTCGCAACGTTGCAAGATTTGTATAACTTTTTCGGAAACAGCATCAAACGTTGGGATCTACTGTCAAAATTCACTGGCGAATCGGACACCACTCTAAAAAAACTAAATCCGACTAGATGGTCCAGTAGGGTCAATACGATATCTGCAATAAAACTTCGTTATTTTGATATTATCAAAGCATTATCAGAAATAGTTCTAAAGAGTCCTAATAAAGATGAGCGTAGTGAAGCAGAGAGTATTAAAACAAAAATGCTAAATTTCGAGTTCGTGTTGCTTTGCGAATTCATGCACAGTGTATTGAACGACATCAATTATGCATCCAAAACTTTACAAAAATGCGACATCAATTTGGGCGAGGCGAGTAAAGTTTTAGCAGAGACCAAAGCAAAGTTACAAATTTATAGAAATGATTTCGAATTATTCAAGTGCAAAGCCAGTGAAACTGCAAGAAAATATGGTATTGATACCCATTTTCAAGAAAAAAGGCAAAGAAAAGTAAAAAAACATTTTGATGAATTAGCTGCTGATCACCGATTTCCAAACCGAGAAAAAATATTTAAAATTGAGATTTTCAATAATGTACTAGACACAGTAATATCTCAATTAGATACACGTTTTATTGGTATGAGTGCAGTCTGTCATATATTCGATTTTCTAACACCAACATTTTTATTACATGTTGATGAAGCAACTTTATTACAAAAGTGTGACGAATTCCAAAGAAAATATTCAGATATAATAGGCCCTAGTTTTTCACTTCAATTTATTAATATTTACCACCTAGTTTTACCTCAACTAACTCAAGCATGGACTGTTCACCAATTATGTAAGGATATTTCCTTGAGCAAATATGGAGTGCTAGAATGCGACCTAACGGAAGTATTTACAGCAATGTTATTATTCTTTACAATTCCTGTCACTTCTGCAGCAGCTGAAAGGTCATTCAGCAAATTAAAAATAATAAAAAATTATTTAAGAAATAATATGGGCCAAACTCGACTCCGACATTTATCGCTAATAGCAATTGAAAACAAAACCGCATCAAGCCTGGATTTAAACGAAGTCATTGATACTTTTGCGAAAACTAAAGCTAGGAAAAAATTGTAAATATAATTGTTATTTAGTCAGTTGGTAGGCCCGACCTTTATATAATAAACCCTTGAATCTTCTCTATTTCGTTTTATTAGCCAAACCTACACCAAGTATTAATTGTAATTTATGTTGTTACTGTTTAATATTTTTATTACCTGCCCTGCAGTGCACAAAAAAGAGCTTAAGTAGCCTAGCATTTTTAAAGTATTTGTATATTTCATATTTTTATTTGATAAAACCTAATCAGTTTACATAGCAGTGGGGACCAATTTTTTAATTTGCCCCAGGGCCCTTGGTTACCTAGCTACGCCACTGAATATGAAACAAAAATATTTTTCGAACATTATGAAAACATTACAAACAGTAGTTATTTACAAAAAGCCGACGCAAAAAGTCACGCTATATCTAAAATATAAGCAGCGGGTGTGAAAATATATGGGAGTAAAATCAAATGTAATTATATCAGATATTAATCTGAAACAACTGTCAACTTGCCCAGGTGTTATCTTAATTTTATATTTTATTTTTAATTGATATAAATATAAATTTTTATCAATTGATATTTAACTCAAAGTTGAGAAAATAACCAAGTGAATAAAACTTGCAAATTACATTAAAATATGAAATTAACCAATTCGAGTGAAAGTGCATATGCGATAATTTGAAAAGCACGTGCATGCGGTAAAAACCTTATATCATGCATGCTCTAAGTAATATAAAAAATTCATTCGTTTTGATTTATTAAACCAAATATTTACAACATAATTCTCTTCACCCAGTTTAATATGGAATAAAGCTCCTTCGCTGACATGTGAAAATCTTATAAACGCGATTCCAGAAATGTATTGGATAGGCCTTCGAGTGAACATACAGCCAATTTCCGCTTTAACATATATGTTATACAAACCGATATGAAACATTTTGGTCGAAATGTTCGCACGAAATGATTAAAAAATATTAAAGAAAGGAGAAACCGATTTCATTTAATCACCCCATTTCTGTGTTGTAAAATGATTGCGTGTACATTTGGGTCACCTACATAGAGGCAATACTTTGTACTACTTCAATTATAGCTTTTCATGATTACGTTTTCATCGAGGTTTTTTGCTGATTATATTTTTGTGTGAGCGATAGTATATCTAGTAGATAGTAGATAGCCAGGCGCTGGCTCGGCTACCCTTCATGACGGAGCAAAGCTGTCTGGTAGCTTACCAGGCGGACATAGAAAATGCACAACCCCGAACCCTACCTACGCTACTCTACCCTGGACACAGAACTCTTAGTAATCAAATATGATTAGCACTTTGTTTTTTTATATTATTATTATTAAGGGAAATAACGCATTTCCCTACATAGTTACATGCAAAAAATTAAATCTCGTAAATAAATCTCATTAATGAGGAGGTAACTTTACGTCTTCGATAGCTTCAATAGCAGAGAACATATACCAAATACAAAAAAGGTATCACACTTTTTCAAGCAGGAAAATTCCTTCTGTCCACAAGGTTTTCCTGCAACAAACGTTTTGCTTAAAATAATTTCTGATGGCACAGGAATGTTGTCACAGATAAAAAGTTTCCGAACAAGCATACGTCACGTTTTTGTTGCCAGAGAAAAAATAAATAAAAAAGAAACATTATAAATCACTTGGCTTCCGCCGCGTGGTCTTTGTCCGGGGTACATTTATTTCCCCACAGGAATACGACAAATGTGCTTTAATGTGTTAATTAAGTGCTTTACAAAGGACGTAATATTATGGAAATTGTTGGGTAAACTTCTTATGGTACTTACTCAATGAAAATTATAGAACAATGATGAAAAATTGCAGTTAGTTTTGTATAAAAAACGAGCATGTCCAATTTTTTTACAACAAATTTATATCAGTGTAATTTTAAAATAAATAACGACATTCAATCAATTGTATTTAAAATCGATCGGTATGGGTAACTAAATATGTTTTTAAGTAAATATACTTCTCATCGTATGTTCTGTAAATGGGAGAACACATTACTATGAGTCGATCGATATATCGGTTCACAAAATATCGTTGCGGACTTCTTTTTTGAAGTCATAATCATATTATAGTTTAGTTATATCAGAGTTTTTTGAGTCACGGACAAGTCACCGATGAGATTAACACGAAATTGGCCGATTTAATTGCCCCGTGCAACTCACTTTTAAGTTGAGGATTGGTTCTACTTGCACAACGTAATATGGACGCTAATTCGTGAAGCACAAGGCTTTAAAAATGTTTTTTTTTTAAATCTAGGTGGATCATTCATCAATACCAGCGGGATTCGTTGTTTCATACATTATCCAACAATATTTACAGATGATAAGATTGTATTGTTACGAGCTCTCAGGCTTGTTTAGATTGAAGAGAAAGAAAGTCCAAAGTTCCGGAATTTATTGGTAACACAAGTCCACAAACCAATCTTCAAAATCACGGGTCCCCCCCAAACAGAGTACGTCCCTGTCTCACTAGTTCCGAGTTGTCTGCACTGAGTCCGTCCCTGGATTCCACGTACAGAGTCCTTGAACACTACTGACGCCGATCTGTCGATACTGACACCACGTGACACACTAGTACACTAACACTTTTGCACCTCGATTGTACTTTCGCTTTACAATTTCTTCCAGTTTTCGTTTCTTCACTTTTCTTCGCTGTGAACTCAACTCAAACTGAACTGTCCTCGACGCTCGGCTCGCTCCTATATATACCCCGTATTGTTTCTAGATCCTATAGTCTAGAATCTTCAGGAACACCTTTCGTGAAGAAGATAGATGAATTGGTGTCCCTTTCGCACTTGACAATCCTTATGCGAGTATTCGAGATCTTTCTACGGTAGTCTTTTGTCATTATCCGACACGAAGGGGATAGATGGATACGCCCCTCTCTTTTCTTTATCTCCAGACTTTTCGAGAAGCTCCGAGACAATGTCCGACACGAAAAGGATAGATGGATACGCCTCTCTCTTTTCTTGAAGCTTCGTGACACTATTATATTACTCAAGTTTTGGGACTTGCCCCAAAAATTAATGTACTTAAAAATACGCATTTGTAATTTTTTGACAAAATACAACATCAGGTTGCTGAAGAACATGCGGCAGTAATAACGATAATTTTGGTCATCAAAAATAATAATTTCCCTCCTACATTCATACACAGCCTGCGGCCAAGCGCGATTAACAAGCGTAGAGCATCAAAAATTTGCATAGAAACGAGTATAAAAGGACGGTAAATCTTTATTTCGTTGCTATTTTATTTGCTTTTTATTGGTCTTCCAGCCCGTCCCAGATTAAACGACCGAAATGGAGAATCGTAATGTTTAGCGGCGAGGAAAAACTGAGCCTTACCATGAGACTGTCCACATACGAGTATGTCACAGGACAGAAAATTACTCAACTCCAATTTTATATACTGGCTGAATGATGGCAAAAGCGTCAACGGATGGCGTAACTTCAGTCTTCGCGCAGAGTTAGACGATTTATCATACATAAACTAGGCTTATAGAGTGAAATCTTTTGCTCTTTACGCCATTTTATTTATTTTGGCCATGGAGGTTAAAAAATGTCTATCTGTGGGCAGCACAGTAAAATCTTTTAAGGGTTCATGATTTTTGCACTATTTGTAAATAAACTAGACTTTTAATTTGTATGTGAAGAATTGAAATAAAAATAATCAGTATAAGCTTGACTAATTAAATAAACGGAACAGTTAAATACTGCTTCATTTATAAGTAATGTCTTAAATATTATAGTGTTCCCACTATAGTCAAACAATGTTTACTTATTCATGACTGGCTGACTGACATATACATAAAGGCTTTAAAAAAATCGAACTAGCTAAATATTTAAACGTTTCCGTAGTTGAAAAGCCAAAAAGTTCGGTCTTATTCGTTTTTAGGCATGGTTGAAATGTTTAATTATTATTTCCTTCTAGTTGTGTATTAAGTGAAAGTGACATTATTTTCAAGTTTTACTATTTTTGAAAATTATTAAAATAATATTGTTAAATCCAATTTTTAACTTTCTGATGCCTATTAATTAACCGCAACTTCGTCGGCGTGGATTTAAAAATAAACTTACAGGAATTATGTTTGGGAAGAAAAATTTAATGAATAATTTTTAAAAATTAATTAGAACAATCACACACACAAGCAGTGTGCCAAATTTCGTGTAAATCTGGTTAGCCGTTTTACGTGACCGAGACACAGATATCCTAACTTTCCCTTTAATAATATTAGGCAGTTGCTAATAGTATGATTTGATATTAGTTAGGAAGTTTGTACCCGTTGGTCTAGCCTAAAAGATGCCTGTGCATTCTTGATTTAAAGTCTCCCAAATTGTATATTCCATTTGATTCATATCAAAAAATATTACTCCAATATTAATCAGCCTGTCTACTTATTTATTCCGTTTGTTACATGATTGAGAGACGCGAGTTGGAAATCTGGATTTAAAAGCATCAAATGTAAATTCATATTTGGTATATTGAGATTTCCGTATAATATTAGGATCGTTTTTCTTAATTGGATATTGTAGAAACTCATGCTTACACGCTACCTATAAATTTATTCAATACGATTCAATATGTCAATCGACTAACGATAATGATCATTTGATTGATGCAATTACGCCCCCTGAACACGTTCTGCGGATTTGGAAAAAATGTTACCAATTGGGCCTGAACTTGTACACTATTTAATAAATCAAGTAATAATGTATATACCTATAGAAAAATACTATAATTACATTTTGCATTCAATTTAATTGTACAAAATCATTCTTTTTGTACTAAGTGACAGCGTCAAATGTCAATTTTATTGACGCCATCTTTGTTTTCAACGTTAAGTGTTGCCTGTTGTGTGTCGTTCTATATGTTTTTGTACAAATTACCTTAACCGAAATATAAAAAAATGGTAACTGAAACACTTTTATTTGATACTGGCCTTTAAAATTATAAGTGTACAAGACCAGGCCTTGGCTCCATACATTCGCGAAACGTGTCATTTATATTTTTGTGACAAAAAGTATATTTACTTCTCAATAAATACTTAGCTATCATGTATTATCATCAAGCTACGTGTCCACTGTCCAGAGATAACATATAGTTTGCAAACATGCTTTGCTGACTGATCTAGATTGGTGAAGATTTATGGAGCGCTAACTAAACTTTTTGGAATAATAATAATGTTTTTATTAAAGAGGCATAAAAAACCCAAATAATAATAATAACACAACAATAAAAAGATACAAATAATAATAATATAAAACTAAATATTACAATTAGAAGAATAAGAATAAGTTGAATATGCCATTGCCTTCATAGTTTGTATGCTAGTGTACATAGCTATATAAATATATCTCCGAAACATTTCCCTGAGCTGCTATAAGGTACCTATGAAATGACAAAAAAGTAACTAATATTGCTTAGAGTATTCCTAATATCCCTGAAGCATATTGATTTTATTCACAGCATTGAAACTCATTCTACTCTCGCCGTAAACAGAATAAATATAAACTTTGAGACAAGTTAACGAGAAGAATTACCTTAGTAAGGAAAACACACGTATTTACAGAAAGATAATAACAAACTGTCCAGTCCTGGAAACCCTTTCAACCGGGGATTACACGTCTCGCACTGCTCTGATAATAGTGAGTGGCTTTTTACAAAAAAACTCGCTACCCTGGAAATTTTTCCTCAAGAGATATTCGTTTGGGAATTTTTGCTTTATATTAAATCCCTCATTTTATGAGACTTAGAATTGGGTCAAACGTATTGGATCAAATTATATTAGCTAACGAAAAACTCTGATTTCTTTAAATATTTTAGTTTCACAAATTGTTGAAATTGGATCTAAATTCTGGTTCGTTGATTTATATAAAATGTAACTATACTATATTTAGCCTGCGATATACTATCTTACTCGAGAATAAAAGTAACTTATATTATTTTCCGGTTCTTCAACTATGCCGATATCGGCTCTCCACTACGACAGGAAGGAAGGAAAAACCTATAAGTATGAAGTTTGGATATGTAATATAGGTCTTATAAATAACATATTAAGTTTAAAATTGTAACGGATGTCTGAATTGACACAACTACATTGCAAAATATGTTTATTTACATTTAATCCATCCAATTAAAAGCGTTCCGTCAACTGCGTACACTGAATCACAGTCCACTGAATATTACGAATAGGTCTTTTCAACCGATTTTAAAAAAGGAGGAGATTCTCAATTCGACGCATATGATTGTTTGTTTGTATGTGTGCTACGCCATAACTCCGCCAATAGTGAACCGATTTTGATAATTCTTTTTTAGTTTGGTAGAGTATATACTTCAGAGGTGGTCCCATATAAATTTTATCAAAATTGATTGATCGCTCTTTGAGAAAATCAACAAAGTCCAAATTTATAAGGCAATTGAAGTCAGTTTTTAGTTCTTTTTGAACGCGTAAATTATTTGTTAACGTAAATTTCCTCACAATCAAGCGAAAAGTTTTCTAAGCTTCATAATGAAATTTGGAATACCACCATGCTTGCAGGGTATGAAAAGTTGGAGCTTATAACCCAAACATATGTGTATATTTGGTGTATTATTTAGAGGAAAAATACCGGTAGACTTTAGTCAACCTAAACCACTGACGATCTGAGGCCCTCAGAGCGTACTTTAAAATGAGCTGATCCTAAAATAACTGCAATATTCAATTCCTCTAAAAAATATTTTATGGTTTACGCGAGACGCCATCTTAGCCATAATTAGCCATTCCGACCTCATCCGATCCATTTCCTCATATATCTTAAACCACTCATCGTATTTTGCCAAATCATCATTATGTATCAAAATCAGACGAATTTTTCTTCAGGTATGCTGAACCTGGGACCAACATGCTGGCTGATCCTTCTCCAGCTGATGGTGGTGTCATCTGGGAAGCAGGTGTCATGCTCCCGGCGCGTGTACCTGGCCAGGGCAGAACAAACTGACCAGAACGGACTACGCTGCTGGGACATGGTGAAGGTGCCGTCTTGTGGCGGAAGATGCGACTCACGAGAAGTAACCTGCTTTATTATTGTTCAACTAAAAACCGGATGTTATAAATCCCGGAGTAGAAGTAATATTATTATTACTATGTAGCTATTTCAATTTCTTGGGTCAATCTTTTTCAAGAAGTTCCCAGTTTTTCAACAAAGCTTGCGACAGGTCCAATACGTAGAGTCTCTAAAGAGGGATAGGACGAACTTATCGGGATTTCCAGATTATTATTATTTGGATTGTTTGTGCAGGTACCTGACCATATTCTCTCAACATTCTTATAACCATTCATTTCATATCAAACCATACATTTTAATTAAAATAATTATTTGATGTAACATAAGTGACGGTGCAGTTCACTCTCCGTTTGGAGACGTTCATATTATTTTCTGGTAACACTAAAGCGGGCAGGGAGCTCCGTATTTAAGCTGTATATGAAGCCTAACGCTTTGTAAGACTTGCAGTATCGATCGAAAAGGAAGTCTGTCTATATTTTAGAAATCACAAACTCACTAGCATTGTAAAAGACATTATAGTATTTGCTGAATCATTCGATAGTGTCTTAATATAAGAATTCCATATGTTTATCTTCTACACACTTTTAAATTGGTTTTTACATGCTTTATATTTAACATCAAGCCCACAAATAACGAATACCAGATCTTGGTTCCATTTTCAAATTATAATTCAAATTACGAGAATAGCTTTTTTCCTATAACATTAATAATGAAGGTCTAAAGGGTTCCTTTTATATGAGCCCGACTATATATGATTCAGATCACAGCTAATAATTCAGAAATTAAATTAAAAAATTTAAACACTAAAGAATACAAAGAAAGAAATTCACCGCTCACCGTGGATAAAGTCCCGTATAAAATGGGATTTCGTAATTCGTAATTTATTTTCCTAACCCTCTCAATGTCTCTGTTTACCACGGAAGTTGACATGAATCTAAATTTAAAACGCTTATGCAAATATGTGACCCTGTTCATCTTAAGCCCCTTCATGTAACACACATGACGTTTTGCAATGTTTATCTTGGGTTTACCCTGGCCATAAATAGGACGCAACAAACACCACAAAGGCAGCAGCAGGACAGTGGCAATTCATTTCCTTAAAATAACTAAACACAAAACAATATCTAAAAACTTTAAAATTCATTATAAAAACTTAGTTTGGTTTTTATTTTCATGATACCTACTGTCGATACTTATTTTGGTTGGTGATATAGCATTTTTTATATCCGCTTGGTTAGCTACTACCATGATACCTAGGTTTGCCGCCAAGCAGCAGTGTTAATAGCACAGTTGTGTTCCGGTATGAAAGGTAGCTGAGCCAGCGCTTTATTAGCTTGAGGTTTCTGGGTGCGCACGCCAACCATATAACGGCCTTATCGTCACTTACCATCAGGTAATATGCAGGCCAAGTGCAAATCCATCATAATTTTTGTAAATTGCAAGCTTTCAAGGGCCCGCATTTATATTATTATGACAACGCAGTTGGGCAATGCTTGCAGTAATTTTCGCCATTTTATTCAACAAAATATGATACTGATGAATAGTATAAACAGCTAATGTGTAATTGAATATAGTCGGATATATTTTTCATTTATTTAAGGGAAACAAATAGTTTTCAATAAAATAATTTCCTATCACATTAACCAAATAAGCTTCCTGCAACATACGAGTACAGAAGTGTTTACTTGCAGATAGCCGACTGGGAGTTTCCATTCAAGAAGTCCCACCACCCAGTGTGCGGGTACGGGACGAGGCTACCTCTGATGGTGCGCCTGCGACACTGCGACGCGGGAGTCACTTCAGGGACTGAGTTGTTTCACTTCGTGGCTGCTGAAGACTGCCGTTGTAAGGTAACTGAACGTTTCACTAATCACAGGTATTGAAGCGACTGAGAGTGAATCTAATCTACGCTGGTATAGGTAATTATCATAATTCTTACCACCTGGATGTCCTAAAGCGCCTCTCCGCTTGCCTCGCCCGCTTGCTGTGTGGCCTGCGCTTAAATTACCCTTGACATAGTGAACCATTTGATGAGAAGAATTATGTCAAAAAATAGTTATAATCCTATTTTACAGACGGATGGTAGGTACAAATTTATTGTGTAGACATTGATTTTCCTTAACCTTTAGGCTTTTAAGAACCACCCTTTTTACCGACTCTGGTGGTTATTAACCTCTTCCTTGGCACGTAAATTTCGCAAGCGTTATTCTGTGATTTACCTGTGATTGGTTATAAACTTATTTATAAGGAACCTAAGACACAATTAAATACATTAATAATTAATTTTGTCCATAACCCGTTCTTAGTGGTGTTCCTCGGTCATTGAGTAAATTTTTAATCCATGAACTCAATTCTACATGATTTAAAACTCAATTTCTTGTGTAATTTTTTTGTGCTTGCGTAGGTTAAATAATAATAATATTTAGTGTTGTTTTATTGTTTGTTATTACGTCCTGAACAAAATGTACAGATCTATTATCTGTATACTCCTAGATTGGGTCACGAGACTTTCGTGTACCACCCTGTGTTAACGATGAATGACTAAAAGTTCCATAAAGCTTACAATGATCAGACACAATGAAACTGTTTAGAAATAATTTTCGTTGCAAAACATTGTTTATTTACAACGAAGTTCGAAGAAAACTTTGGTATTCTGCTGTTTGACTAACAGCAAGAAGTTGTGTAACTATAAATAAATAAAGAAAGAAGAAAGAAAGAAAGAAATAATTTATTCGGCATACAGATTACAGTACAGTTAATACATTAATTTTAAAGCTTACTAATAATTAGTTCGACTTGGATTATAAAAGCTTAATTGTTAGCGATCATTACGTATCACATCGAAATGTGTAAGAAATAGTTTTATTTCGTACACATTAAAAATTAACAATAAAATAAACAATTTCAGATTAATAAAGTCCATCAAAATATAAATTACTATTAAAATCAAAAGCATCTGTTCGCTTCCTTAGATACCTAAGCTATTTAATTTAGTTTAACCAACTCTGAAAAATAACAGACCCTACAATGCTTTGGTAAATGTTGCTTAGCTTATCTGCGGCCTCGAACTATAAAAGTCAGAAACTCCCATTTTGCTCCGACTATTAAAAGCCCTAAAACAAATATCTAATATTTTGCTGACCTGAATTTAAGCTAGCTTATCTTTATGAAACAAATCAACATTCGGCCACGTCAAATATAAGTGTTTTGTAACCTAAAAAATGTACAAGTCCCAGAACTAATGACCGTAATTACATAGCTTCTAGAGCTCCAACAACATTTTTCGATTTCGTTCTCACGCAAACGGTTCAGAGTTTGAAAAGCCAACAGACGAGGAATCTGGAACAAAGGTAATTTCGAATAAGTAACTTTGCTATTCGGTAATTATTTTGCGCTGATGAATGACTGCTATGTTTTGTGTAACTTCCTCGCCCGCGTTCGTCAAACGCGGAGGATGAAATCTTGAAAAGTCATTAGAGACATTCGTACCTACCATGGTCCAATTGGGTATGTCAAATTTCACAGTACCTAGTGGTACGAGTATAATGTCCACTAAGATAAAACGTTCACCAAAAAACTTTAATTTCTAATGTCAACTGTGCGTCTAATTCTTCTTACGGGCGTGTGACGAGTTGTAAAGTTTTAGGATTACGATTTCGTCCGCTTTGTCATTTCTATCGCTACTAATGATGAACTTGATTGCCTGTGTATGTGATGTCTGTCTGGGGAATATGCCTATATTAAATGAATCATAAATATCATTTCGTTTACGCATCCTTTCATTACTTTATCTGTAACATCACGATTTACGGCTGAATGCCAAATTATATGCCAAATGACAGATAATATTATAAAAATCCCCGGCCAAGTGCGAGTCTGACTCGCGAGTCGAGAGTTCCGTAAATATGAATAGTTAACATTTGGGAAATTACGTCAAGTCGTCGGCGATACCACAATGCCTAAAGGCAAAAGCATCTAATTTAGTAGTGCACTTTGAGCCTATAACCAGCAGTGGACTGCCACAGGCTTTACATGAAAATGCAGGTGATATAGATGCAGGATAGTGCTCATCTCCTTGAATTTTCACCTCTTCGCCTTTTATGACTACCGGGGGTGACAAGGGGTGATTGTACATTCAATGCAAGACATAATGGTTAGACCGTAGCCAGAAATACATTATACCGATTGGAAATTCAAAAATTGGACAACCCCAGTGAAACAGATTTATTATTGAAATGAGGCAATTAAAGCAGCTGGAGCCAAGCGTATACTGGTTCCGTATAGTTCCGCATGAGAACGTGAAATGGGTTCATACTAAGTTATATTGTTCGGAGCAATTTTCATAATTGCATAAAATGTATATTTTTCTTTTCATCTATTGACATAATTTTTAAAAGTTTTTGTGCTGAATGATATTGTAAAACAATGAGGGCGCATGTGACTATCTTTTTTCTGATTCAATATCTTACGGTATGCATAATGCAGAGTTTACACGTTGACAGTGTCAACTGACTAGGAATCTCATCTGTTACATCACCATCACCTATGGTGACATACAGACGGGATCGACCCAGTAGGTCTGTTTGGTGTGTATTTTTGGCTCTGGCGATCATGACTGGACTGGCTGACGTGTCCATATAATGACAGTACTGGACTGATTGAGTGGCGTGGTGGGGTAAGGTAATGGGTCCGACAAAAAACTAGCTTTGGCACGGATTTGCTATATAGTCAGCACTGGACCACATTATTGTACTGCCACGTTATAGCCATCATGTAAATCAAGCATTGAAGTGAAAATATCTTTTTCATATTTGTATACCGTAAACCTGATTCTTGGTAAACATTTTTTGTTTGTTCTAAAGGTAATGTTTTTACGCAGTTTCAGATTCTGTAAACTGCAGAAACGGCTGTTGTGATTCATGTTATCTGTTCTCGGCATTTTTTGTTTATGACTTGCTGATTTATCATTTCTTATGATTTTGGATATCAGATAATATAGTTCCGTATGGTCTTGATATTGTAACTATAACTATATATGGAAAAGCTAACATTTACTAACCATGTAATGCATTTATGCTTTGGATTCTCATTTATCCCAATTCAAAATAGACCAAGAAGCCTTGTTGGAAATCGACGTCTCACAGCACGAAAGTTGAATTTTGCATTGCACAGCAAGGTCTTACAGCTCAAGTATTGAAATAAATATGAAAAGCATAATATTTTTAGTTACTATTTCACATAAAATAGCTTTTTTACCATTATTCGCATTATTCGGTGACTTAACGTATTACTTGACACTTGGCTGTTTCTTTTATTAATGTATGATGAAAAATCTTTACCACGCCTCACTAAACATATATGCCGAGGTAATACCAAAGTACAAGCGTTTCGCCTGGAGCTGTATTCAAGCTCTCACTATTTATCTTTCTTAGAGTTGATCTCGTGTAGTAGTTCAAGAATTGTGTTCCATTTTACAGTTTTGTACATCCGGTGTGGAACCATTTGAGATAACTCTTGCATCAAATAAAATAAGCTTCATTCAAAATTATTACTTATTCAAATGTTTGTTGACATCTATTCTCCATTCAAAAAGCGTTATGCAGTAAGATGAAAGAGCGAAAGACACTGTTCAGCTATCGTATCTTCTTCGTTATTCATTCATGTATGTCCGTATATGCTGATTATTCAACCATTAGTGTATGAAACAGTTTTTTTTTTAAATTCGTTGACATGCATTTCATCATGGTGTGTCAAAAATATTAATTGTGGACAATGGTAATTTAATATATCACATCAAACAAGGTTACCATCAGCACCTCTTATAAATTGGTACCTCTGTTTTTTTATGCCATGAAACAATCTATGATGTGAAATGATGGAAGATATTGCACTTAACCTTAGTATACAAAATAATTTAATGGTCAAAACATTATTAATATTATTTTTTAAAATTTGGTAGGTTTCTAGTTCCACTTTAAAACCTCAACCATAAAACCGATTATCGTGCAAGTAGCTTGCATATGAGACAGTTCACCAAGTCAGTTACAACAAGTCAGTACAAGTCGGTTTACGACTTCAAAAAAGGAGGTGGTTTTAGGACCATTATTTAGTTTAGTTAAAAATAAAAATTCGTTTCATGTACGTATATCTTTTTTTAAATTCAGGTAACAGACTTGAGTTCCCTTAGAAGTATTCAACTTGTTTCAGGCGAGCAACGTTAAAGGTAGCATATAGCTATACAACAACAAAAAACGTAATGCAAATATTATTCACCATGTATAAAAGTACAAAATTTCCGCGTCGTGTAAAGCTCTTGGCCCCATCCAGGGATATTCAGCCAAGGCACGTACATACAAAACACCTTATTTGGGTCACAAACAGCTGTTTGTGATATCATGTTGGCTCCGAGTGTCATTTCGCTCCCGGCCAAGATGTTTTTGTTGGGTTACTCAGTTCTATGACGCTATTCGGTTGACGTGTGGCGTTGCGACACTTCGAGAGGACAAAGAAAGTTACCTTGGAGTTGCTTTGTTCTAGCTCAGAGTAATATAACACTACGCTGGACAGAGAGACAGCTCTGCCCACCTGAATATTTGGTTGCAGTGAACTCTTTTAATATTTTTCAAAACTAATTGAGAAATTGAAAGCCTGACCAGACTGCTATATAATTTTTCTTGAGTTCCAAGCAACGAATTCGTAAAGAAGTGCTTTTGGATGCATTATTCTCGCTTATGGGTGAGTACGCTTTATCCTAAACTCTTTACTCACTAAAGACAAGATATAGGTCAAGATAGAGCAAATATCTAACAGAAATAGCAGTAATAGCACTGTGTCTTCGTTCTCCTACCTGGCAGGCCGAAGTAAAATGAGTCTTCTAAAATGGATTTAAAAATCAATTTGAAGTAGCACATTTAATGACTGTCAGATTAATCTAAAAAACAATCTTATTTACGGATTTCGTTAGAACCATCGTAAATTGCTTTGAACCATCAAAATATCGTTGAAACATAAGGGCCTTTCACTTCAGCGCTTGTCATGGGGCTTTAAAAGGATCAGTGTGTGATTAAATTTTCAGATCTAAACATCAACGCAGCGCATCTTCGTATAAACACAGGGTAACAATAATAACATGTTACATTTAGTATGGGCTATGACAACAGGAGCGAATCAAGGAGAGAAATTATCAAAAACTTTTTTGTTTTGATTACGAGTATATTTGGGGAGCGAACAACTGTAGATGTCATTAATAAGCTTCCACAATTATACCAAACACATTTTAAAATGTCATTTGGTTAATGCATAGATATTTTATACAACACAAAAATTAAATAAAAAAGGAAACGGATGCTACCGGAAAATAATACATGCATGGAATGCATGTAAACTGAGACAGAATGGCTCAGTTTAATTTGCTTCTCTTGCGGACGCGGACTCACTTCCAGAGACACTATTATTCTAAGTACAAACGTTTATAAACACTGGTTAAGAATATATACCATTCCACATTACAATATAATCCGGCTTGGTTACCACTCTGCCGCTTACTACAGCTCTTGAATCAGCTCTTGATTAGTACCTTAATCCGGCGCTGATCATATAATTATTAATATTCTAACATATCATGATCCTAGACTTATGGAAATAGCAATCCATGCTAATACCTACTAAATAATGTGATATAGTAAACATATAAGGGGTGCTACCTTTTACACAAATGACTCTCTGGGTCTTCGGAGTCGTAATTATGACGCGTTTAACTTTATGGGCCGTTTAGCTGCCCTGTTATTACAGCCATAACTAAATGTATAGCTACTCGTATTGGACGACGCTGGAAACTTCGACTTTGAAACACAATTTCGACACGTTATCGTGCGATTGATTACAATGTGGATAACAATTGTAATACGAGTATAATAGATTATTATGAAATAATACCTTTTGTTCGTTTCGTGACTTGAAAACGTTTCAGGTCTTAGTCAACTTATGTAACAGTTATATCAGTACTTCGCTTTGGACAATCGTAAGTATTAGACTCCCAACGGGAAGAGATAGTGTTATCTACTGAAATTGGATACGTTACAGACAAGTCAGCTAAAAATGGTGTTGGTTGAATAACTGAACTGATAGAACTAAAACTCATGCAATTATGTTCGTGAAAGACAGCAAAACCAATTCGTCATTTACTTCAGACTTTTTGTGGGCATAATTTGTATTATACAGGCTCTTAGTAGGCTCTAGTAATACTAGCGCACTGAGTGTCACATTATTCCCATTCCTTGGAAATAAACGTATGTAAATTATCAAACCCTACAATAAACTAAACGTATAGAAGACTATGCTGCCTCTATAGTACCATATCATTATGTCATACTGTCAAAGTGACGTAAACTTCTATCAACTGTTATTATTTCACATTTTTAGCACTGGGAACGGTATTTTACGGCATTTAGGTCTTTACCATACTTGTTCAGAACCAAAAAAAACTTTCTCTTATTTTTGAATTAAAGAAATGTGCTTGTTTATGAATCGAGGGTTAACAGATCAACAAAAAGTGATGTCAGAAGGTATTGTACCTTATATTTTGTTCTCGCCTTTCAGATAGGGTGTATTAAGGAAGGTAGCGACCTAGAGCACATAAATACCGGTAATAGCCCCACAAGTCGCATCCGCGAACAACAAATAACGGCCAGCTCACTACCGAGTCAATACCTGCGATAAATCCTGTTTATTTTGCTCGTCCGCCGCAGGATATTGCGCTGCAGTGAGTAATGCCCTTCCCGTGTCTCGTACATCTAGAATTTGCTTAAGAAATTGTGTAAGATAGTTTTTCTAGGGTCACGGAACAGCGTAAACACAATACTAGCTTTTGCTTAGGATTACAGTTTTGTTCGCTTTGTCCCTTCTATTGCTACTATTATTAAAATGTACTTGTATAAGACTCAGAATTGGCCTGAATCTAACCTGATGGTTAGTCATAGGATGCTAGTAGGATGAAAAAACGCTCACCCTGAAATATCCTAAAACCAACGAAACCAAATACTTGACGGGAATCAAACCGGGCCTCACCAAGTCTGGTCAGTCGTAAAGTCATTTACAGTATTTAAAAAATTAGAAGTAAAGATACACACATACTCGTAACTTCTTTTTGTTTTTAGGTCAGTAGGTTATAACAAAATGTTTTTGTCGTCGCTTAATTTATCGTCTAAAAACCGATAAATATTCCGAAACCAAGTGTTATGCCCATCATTTATTTATCAATTTCTCGTAGCTGCTAAAAGCGAACGTTTTTGGGAATATTTTCCTTCCCTCGGCAATTGCGTGAGGTGGAAGAATGCTCAGGAAAATATTTAATGGGTCGCTGAATATATAAAGTTCCTTGTTTATGGAAGTAAAATACAGGAGACAAAAAGTTTCGCCTCGAGGTAAAAGGGCGCGAGTGAGGTCCTCAAATGGATTCCCTGTTTTCTACGACAGTTGTTCACTTCGCGCTAAATTATTTTCAGAAGCCGTAGCGTATGACGCATTTATTATTTTTGGTTTTGTTTTCAAATATCGAACTAATAATATTTTGTTGCTTTTTTTCTTGTGACACAGCAACAATGACAACTGTAACACCGAAAACAGCCTATTCCCTCATCAACTGCTATAGTTATCGACTTGAAATTTGTAATGTTTATGGGAAATGATGGCGGTGCTTCCAGTGAAAGTATTAAATCAATATTTTCATTTGAAAACGGGAAAAAATAGGGGTCGAAATTTCAAAAGGGCCTTGTTTTTTATTAAACAAATATTACTTTCTTTGCAGAATAGCTTTTGACCCTTCGTGGAAAATGTCTGTAAAAATACCATTCCTCCCTCTATCTCCAAAGATTACGAACTGAAAAATCGGAAATAATCATAGTAGCCAAGAATTTGTGTAAATGTTACAGGAAGAGCTGAGCTAAGTACTGTTATTTAAATTTAAAACGAACTTTGTAATGAGGTCGGTAAAGTGAACTTTATTTCAATGCACTAATATTTGTAAGTTTCTTTCCGTAATCTTTGGTGTGCGAGTCCTATTACTCCCCATAAGCAGACACAAAGCAGACGAAACGAACCCGTGCGTATGAATTCTAGCTCGTTTGTAAGCTTTGTTATCGTTACGTCTGTAGGTACTCTGACATCGACCTCTTACGAGCCGAAGCTTCCATTGAAGTTAGATCTTTAAATGAACATTAATTACGTTTCAGGTTTGCTCATCTCAACATACTAGCTGCGAGTGGCTGCCTCCCAATTCCACCCTTCTCGAAGGCATCGCAGACAATCTTGATGATGACTACGACTAATTAACTTAATTAAACTCACGGCTAAGCACAGCTTTGTGATGAAAATTTTATATTCAATTGGAAAGTTGTTTTCGTAAGACTGGCTTAACTCGAAGGGTAATTACAAGGATGCGGGCACATGCGTGTTTGAAACTAATGGTGTAATACGTCGTTCGTTTGGAATCCAATATTAAGGCTAATTAAAATTTGTGAATACTTCTGTGTTTAAGTTTTGGTTTTGTAGTCCTAACTTAGTAGTTATAATTAGTAACAATAGAAAAAAACTGTTAAGAAGGTACTGCATGGAATTTCATAAAGTCTACTATTAGGCGATGAATTAGTCAAATACATTTAAATTATTTACGTTAGCCCGATCAAATTTCAACAAGAGCGTGCCCTTGTCATCCCTTGTTCAAGGATCGGCCTAACCTAAATAAGCCCTTTCAATGTATTTGACTAATTCAGCACATAATAGTAGTTTGTGACTTTAATTATTTTTTTAATTATAACCAACATGCTTCCCTACCAAAAAAATCATCTTAATCTTTTAAAATAGAGAAGCTGTTTTAGATAACCTTAAAATAATACATCGGTTTATAATGGTGGTAAATGAATATCATTATAGTACTGGAATACCCAGAAGGTAATGGTCCCTAACTGTCGTTTTGAGAAATACTCAAAAAAGTGTACAAACGAAATCTTAGATACGCTGTTAAAAGTTAATGAAATGCTCATTAACGACATTTTAATCCAATCCTATTTTTAGATAATTACTTCACGTAGCCTATTTTAAAAGATTTTGTAAAATAAATGTATTATGAAACTTTTCTCGTCGAAATTGCCTAAAACCATTGTTCGACATAATTATATGTATGTCCATGCAAAATATTGAAATTACAAATCAATATTTATTTGGACTTTTTCATCGTGGAACGTCTTTACTTAGAATAAAAGGCAATGCCTGAGCTTCATCATCTTGAGGCTTCTGAGTAAGGATAATTTCCATTTAAAACGGCTTTATCGTACACTAGCATCATGTCTACCCTTGGCAAAGCTTTTATAAATTTGAAAATTATTAGTTTTCCATTTATAAAATAAAGCTAAATTAACATCATTATAGATCGTTACAATAATTAGCACACGATGAATTTTTCGGGTGTGATTCTGGTCAATCAAACTCGTATGTTGGTGATGTGATGATACCTTGAAATGTTTGACTAATCGCTTGTTTAGGTTACCTTACGTAACTAAATAAAAAAATAGAATCGCTTCTACATTCATCATGCGTATAGCTAAAATATGGAATGCTTTTCAAACGAAGAGTAAATTCACCTTCTAGCAGACCAACGCGTAAAATCGTCGACCTCATCGTCACTTAACAACAGGTGAGATTGATTACAAATAAACAACAATAAAAATAAATTAAGAATTTAAGGGGACTCCCTTGCTAGAAGCGTGTTTTTCTTGTTGTTGTTTTTGCTCGATCTCGAATGGCAACAAGTAGACACTGGAAATGCTTACAAAGTTGGTATTGTTATATTCACTATTAAAAAATTACGATACGAACGTTTCAATCGCGAGTCGAGTGACTTGGACGTTTTTAACTATAATTATTTACGACTGAAAGTCTGAGAAAGCGTTCTTCGGAGAGAGAGGACGTCATACTTGCCTTGTTCAGACTCTTCGTTTTCGTATGAGAATATAATACAATGAACAAAACTTCATCCGCACTGACAGGGTCTTAACATTTTGAACTACTGGTAGTATGAATGTCTCCGATAGGCAACCAAGCAATTCATTGACTTACCAGGAGTGCTATGGGCTAAGGACAAACATCCTCAACGTTGGATGACGTTATCTCTAGCTTCCTAGGCAACAAGATTCAATATCGAATGACGTAAGCAAAGACATCCTCGAGGCGTGAGGATGTAAGGACGCTTGACCTTATTGAGATTTTGTAGCACGATGCCTACTGTCGCCCTTAATTCCTTATCAATAATGGTTTACAATAAAATATAGGTACCTAATAATAAACTTTATTTAAATAACACGAATAATAAAAGGATGGCTCAGGTAGTGCCTATTTTCTGTGTGTAAGTAGACCGATCAATTTCAAATTAAGGTCTTAATTACTCCAGTAACCTCGTTGTACAAATTTCGTAGAAAAATCTAACTTTTATCACAAAAAATGTTACTCAAAACCTAAATAAAATTAGTTTGTGGCTTTATCAAATTACATGAAGATAAATTCCATCAAAGTTTCCTTAATTAAATTATTTTCCCTGAATTATTCACTAAACAATTATGGACCTCATCTAAAATTACTATTAGCTCACCAAATGTTTGAACTTATTTCGTATGGAATAATAAACTACAAATTACGAATGAAGCGTGCGAATCTCATATTCTTATGGTAATTGAGTTTTCATCCGAAAACAAATAGGACAGGAGGTACGCAGAGATGATCATGTGTATGTTTTCAGTGTGTACTCGCTGTCATCATCTGATAGTATGAACAAAATTAACTAAATATATTTTAAAAAATATTTTTATATCGCGTTGGTTATTTTGCACACATCTATAGATCATAAAACCTACATGAATCTTTTACCGTAATCGTTAAGTAAATATGATTTTTGAAATAAGATAAAACGCAAATAGTCTCACGAAATTAAATTTAATTGTTAATTTTTTTATTCCAGAGGAGAATAAAAAAGATATTGCCTTTCGAATAATTGATTAATCTATATAAAACGACAGTATAAGCTCGTTAACACAAATGTTCAACGTTATTTGCAAAATTTGCTTTATTTATACACTGTACACATAGAAAATATTTGATGCCTCTGGTTTAATCTGCATGAGTCTACATTCGGACATGAGAGTTTCTCAAAGATCGCCACGACGAAGGGGATTTCAGGAGATGATTTTTGATAATCCTTTAGTCGACTTTTATGAACCCTACGAGTTGATAAGCGTACATATTATTGATTCATAAAATGCTTACTTAGGTTTAAAGAGTTTATTTTCTTTAAAAAATTCTTCAAAAATTGCTTTCCGATAAGAATGTGCGGAAATACTCAAATAACCGCCTCCGTAGCCAAAAGTCTACACGCTTTGACTAAAAAACGAAAGTTCCGAGTTTGGTCACCAGTTCAGTACTCGTTTTAACTAGTGGTCGGGCTTTTTCTATGTCCGCCTGGCTAGTCCAAAAGCTCATTCAACTTGAGGTTTCTGGGTGCGCACGTTTACCATCCAACAGTCTTATCGTCACCATCAGGTGAGATGAAGGCCAAGCGCAATACCATCATATACAAAATAATGTGTCATTATTTGGGCTAGTGTGAAAGCAACTGAAAACAAAACAGATTCCTTAGCAGCCTTTTCTTCTTTCCTTCCTTATCTCCTCTGATTTCCTTTTCTTCCTGATCTTCTAAATTTTTTCTATTGTTTATCGATTATATATATGTATAATATGTATATACTCGTATGTAGCACCACTTATGTAGCACCACTTACCCCTTCTTATTTACTCGTATAGGACTCTTCTGCGCTAAGGTTGCCTGGAAGAGATCGCTCTTAGCGATAATGCCGCCTTCTTTGTACCTTTTATGTTCTTTTCTTTTCTGTTTTGTTTTGTGTGTATGTGTGTGCAATAAAGATTATTTGAATTTGAACAAAAGAACTGCCACTGCCCACTGCTTTTACAGACTGTAAAAGTCAGTTACCGAAAATGTGCAAAGAAGAAAAAAACGTCTACTCATTTATTACTGAACCAGTAGGGACAAGAATATGTTGCGACAATAGCACATCTCAATAGTACATATAGAGACGTTCAAGCTATTTCCACGAATCGGGAAAAGTACTTATTCCCATTGTCAATTCAGGTATCTACAAGTGCGGGATGCACGAGACTACAAGACAAAACCACATCAGCCTGGGTCTGCGGGAAAACGCTGACGGAGTAATTACACCTATCGACAACTCACTCAACGTTGCCCTGTTCGATAAGAGCCCAAGAGTTGCAATTAATACCTTAAGTTCAGCAACAACTTGTTATTGTTGGTAAGCTCCGCCCGCATTGTTCCCTACCGATGACTAAGTATGGGGCTTTGTTTTGCGAACCGACCGCGGGTACTTGTGAATAATAAATGCTTGCACATAAATTGTGTGCGATTCATTAGTTCGCGTTTTAGACCCCGATGCGGATGGATGCGGACATGGGAACCTCACAGCTGTCATTTATAAATACCAAATTTCAGCTAACTTAAACTAATAAAATACCAAAATACATTCGTAATCTATTAAATGTATAGTTAAATGGGTAGGTAAATGATACACTGAAATAATTGAATTTCGCTATGAAATGAAACAGAAAGGAAATAAACGAAATTATTAACGTTTTAATGGCATCACTGAAATTATCGGTACTTTCGTTACTTCTTCAGATTAGGTTCTGCTATATTGATATTTGTTTTGTGCATCAATAGACTGGGATGATGCTTTAAAATGATGATTTTAAAAATAACAGTTCTAACTATATAAAAAATATCAAGTCTATAGTTATAAAATATATGATAATTATACTTGACATAGTAAGATCAGTCTCCGCCTCCTTTGTCCTTCCTTTACGTCGCAACAGAGACTCCATATTGACTTAATTTTAACCGACTTCAAAAAAGGAGGAGGTTATCAATTCGACGGGTATTTTTTTAAATGTTTGTTACCTCAGAAATATTGACTGGGTGAACCGAATTGGATGATTCTTTTTTATTAGAAAGTTGGTTCTATTCGTGTGGTCCCATTTCAATTTGGTCTAGTTCTGACAGCGGCATTCATGAGAAAACGATATAAATTAATATATCTTAATATATAAATATCTTAAATTTGCCTTAGTAAAATAGACTTTTAGAGCAATAGAGTTTCCAGTTCTCTTTGAACGCATTTACTTGTTTGTATAAAGATAGTTGAAGGGCCTGAAAATTACATGGGTCATTATTTATCCACATTAAGCCCAGCGTTGGACGTTACCTAAGTGATCATGATGACGTGAAATAAATCGCGAGCAAAAGCTAGTTACTACAGATATAAAGAGCTACATTATCTGTACCATTACCAGATACTTTATAATCAGGCAACGCTCTTTGATCAATTATGTAGCATTGTTCAGTAAGCCGACCGAGGGATACTTGTGAGTAATTAATGCTTGTACATAAATTGTTTACGGCACATTAGTTGGCGTTTTGGGAATGTATGCGGACGGATGTAGACAAGGGACAGCACACCAGCCGAAACGATTTGCGGACGGGGTTGCATCGGCCACGTATCCCAAATATCAAGTTTCTATATCAACAAGTGTATTATCAAGTCTAAGTCAGTATGATCAATAGTCTTGAATAATAAAGATGAAATAAAAATAATACTGTCACCATCTAGTAAAAAAAATTCTATTTGATTCTAAATTCTGATTGATAAGTATGGCGTCCATTTATATTAAAAAATAATTCACGATACATATTTTTGCAACGGCTATTTTTATGTTCTAAAACATCAATATTGTTATGTAATGTTCTCAAAACGAACAATCCTTAGTATATTATATAATAAAATACTCGTTGTCTTGTGACTTCTAGGTGAGTACACTTTCCACCCAACGGACTTACCGTCACTTACCATCACGTGAGAAATGACGAGTGTAAACCCATTATAGAAAGATAAATAAAGCGTTGAATATTATGAAATGCTAGTTCAAAGCAGAAAATAAGTAAATCTTATAATAATCTTATTAACAAGCTTCATTGTGCAGCCTACTTTCAGAACAAACTCCACTGAAAACCATTAATTAAATATAGTTAAACTAGGCAAACTCGAAGTCAAGCAAAACCTACGTCACGTCCTGTCTGAGTGGTTAGACGCAGACTTCAGCAGCTTCGTCGTGTTCGCCTTTTGAAAGAACTTAATTAACAAATCACTTATTAAGTGGAGACCGAAAATAATAATCGTCAAGTGTAGGTACATACTTAATAGAGAGGTACGTATAGGCACTTCGTACTATGCTCTAAATTCACTGAGCGAACGTTATTGTTTTTATATAGGGAAATAGCACAGAATAAAGTTGCAATCGCAGTATGATGTTGTTGGTGGTACTGTCACAAAACATTTTTAATACTTAATTTTTTACCGAACTTTTCATAGAACCCAAAAAATATCAGAATTACTTACGATAGTAGTTTAAAAATCTGCATTCAACAATCCTATACCAAAAATGGCTATCAGTTATAACTTGAAGGAAATACAAAAACATACAAAAAGTCATGTGTATTGTATATACAAATTTGTGTTTTTTAAATACTTTTAAATGTGTCTAGCAAAATATTCTTTTGCAATCCAACCTGAGATGATAGAAAATGTTCTCATCTTTAAGCAAAATATTTAAATTATTAGTAATAATATTGACACAATGACAAAGACAACATGCCCTTTTTAAAGTCTTATGAAAAGTATTTCTTGAGACTTAAGGCATCATCAGGCAGGCAAGGCATAAGGCAGGCAGAGACAAGTATGTAGTGGCATTTATAGAACAAGTATCTTAAAATCCTTACCAAATTGGTTACTACAGCCTTATACCTTTTATTGTCCAGAATCCCATTAATTTCACATTACGATCTCCAATTGGATTGGAAATGGAAGAAATATATTACGATCGTTTAATTCCTAAAGTATGCACTCATCTTCTTCATTGGTACCAAATTCCCCCAAAATATTATTAAAACTTTGTTTTGATTGGTTTTTTAAAATACATTCAAGATTTTAAAAACATAGAAATTTAAAAAAGGCACAAAAACATTCTGTAAAAGTATATTTTAAAACATAGTTCTCACATTCTCACTGCTCTCAATAAACGAGTAAACAGTACCTTAAAGAGGTAAGTTAATTGTAAGTGAAATAATTAAATGATTTGTACATTAATTTTTAATTTTTGAAAACCAATGCTGAAACCAAACAATTGTTACTGGCCACGTCATACAATCTATATTTAAAAAAATACATGAAACCTCGTTGGTTGCGTAGTCTGCGGAACACTTTTAAAATGATTGGACAAGTGCAAATTGGACTCAAATGTTTAGGGCTCTGAATTTAGCTTTTGAGTGTACTAGTATCAACTCTAAAGAGATATTAATAGAAATCCGAAATATTTTAATGTAATACACAACGTCTTTGACTTTCTAAGGCAAACGAAAATATTGCTCCTGTTAGTGAGCAATAAACTACTAGATTACAAGAGAAATCATGTTATTCTTAGAATATTTTGATTAATAGCTCACAATCAATTGAATCGAATCCCGGTATAACCCACGAACGAATTGTAAACGACACGACGCCGTGACGGCGGCGGCTGCAATTGGAAATCTTTCGAATTTACGAGTGATTCGTCAAATAATATCAATCATAGTGCTTTTGAAGGTTTGCCTCAAGTTTGCCTTCATAAAGAAAATACACTGTTCAGCATGAATACGTTACATATTATAATTCCTATGTTGGATCCAAGTAAATAAATGGTCAGTCATTAAGCCGAAGGATAATTGATATTGTTCGCTTTCGTTTCATTTGTAAATCGTTTGTAATTTATCTATGAAACAGTAAAATAACCATTAAAAACTTTTACGTTCAACGGGAGACTAATAAATTTATATTGTGTGTGTGTACGTGGTGAGGTAATAAATATCTAAGTAGCATGTTGAGGTACAATGTAATCAGTGCTACCTAGTGCTTTCTGAACCCTGCTAACAATTTAAACAGAGCTTATTTCGGTGTAAGCAGTAAATGATTTGTAAAAGAATACAATTGATAACATTTAATAAAATAAAATTCTAAGGTTCTAGATTATTTTGATTGAATTTTAAGCGTGGGCGTCAGTTTTAAGGTGTTTTATTGAACTACGTTCAATTTAGGCTGTTTAGTTGTTTAGTTCTCATGGTACCTAATATCACTTCACACTTAGTTTATTCTAACAGTAATGTACAGCAGTGGACGTTGCTTGGCTGATGTAATTACACGGTTTACATGTTTCCCTATACCTTTCTAAGTATTAAAAATAAAGTAAGCATGCTTTTATTCATTCTAATCCAGTAAACAATCTGTAGAAAAATAACACAATCACGTGATTTTTGGTAGGCCCTGTTTTCCGAATTCCCAGCTTAGTGTCCCGAGGGAGCCACTGTAAAAAAAAATTCCAAATTATACATATAGCCAATGTCAGAAATTAGTTCTAGCAATATCTTACAACATGGCGTCTTCTCAAATATTCCTAGACGGGCTTGATAAAATAGTATGTAATAAATAAGTATTTGTGGAGAATTAATTTGTGTGTTATACTAGAATCTATTGTTTATGGATTGATATAATATTATTTACGAATTCCCTAAAAATACTAATAATAAAAGATTATCTGTCTCTGTGCCATGTTTTAGTATACCTATGCTCGTGTGGTGAACAATCGTTATTTAGCTCACTCAAAATTTTTCTCAAAATTAGATCTGAGTTTTGTAGCTTATTATCTAACTAGTGCTACTTGCTTGGCATGGGTGCAATGAAGTAATGCTAAAGAGATGTAAATAAAGTTTCTATGCGGCGTTTCAAGCTGAAACATGCAACAATTCTCCATCAATACAATTTTGAAACTACATCCAATTTCGTGCAGTAGTTTTTTCGTGATGCGCTTATAAACATACAAAAGGTCAGATAAAATTATGTATGTCTTTGTTTTAACTTACATTACTCTTTAAAAGGCACCTACATATTAGTTTCACTAAAAATATATCTTATACAGTACATATCTTACCGAGTTACCATTTAACATAATACTCGTAACAGCTTCTGTCCGCGTCTTCACACGCGTGTACTTTAGGATTTATCCCATGGGAACTACTCATTTGATTGGGATAAACGTAGCCTGTGTCTTTTCTTGGCTTTTAAACTATCCCTCGATCAAAAATTCTGCTGCTGCTATTCGTGGTGGAGACAAATTCAAAAAATCAAAGATAATAATCATTGGTCCAGAGTTCTTGAGTTATAAATGGTCTAACTAACCCGACTTGGTTTTATTTATATAGGTTTACAAATGGACTTGTAATTTTCGTCTTCCATTACTTGAAGTTTATCGGCAGCGTGAAAGCATTAGCCTTAGGGAAGTTTATGTCAACACGTGCCAACAGTAAAGTAAGTACACACGAACGATCCTGGCACTCAAAATAAAATATCAAAGCTTTGAAATTCCATCGGAAATTGTTTGGTGGCGATCAAATAACACCTTAATTTTTTCCCAACGTCTATTATGTTCGGCCCTTTTAATTGGATCGGAGGTAAAAGCGGGTCATTCCGAACCCAGTTCATTACAGGGGGAAAAATGAAATAAAAATGTTTGAAGCATTGTGACGATTTTTCACGGGCTCAGCTATTTCGTTTTAGGAAAACATCAATATAAAATCACAAATTAAGTACTGTTACTTTCTATACAAGACTGTTTATATTTGGTTTTTCTTACTATATTTTGTCAGTGACTTAATTTTAGTAATTATGTCACAGGAACACTTTTCCATGACGAATACAACCTCAACATTTTATCGACTTTGTTCAAAAAAAAATATGCCGATTTGTGGTGCCTCTCGCAAGAGATAACCGATGGGAAGTAAAGGTTTTCTAGTGGTGACCGCATACCGGGAAACGTGTACCAGGCCGTCCCCATACTAGATGGACTGACGACCTGGTATAGTTCGTTGGTTCGTTACTAAGTCCAGCAGTGGATGTTTCCCGGCTGATGATGCCACATTAAGAGTAAGTATGTAGGAAGGAAAACAAATAGTCACAATATAGATTTTACAAAAAAGACACTAAAGATCACAGAAAAAGGCATCAGGTTTTAAAAACTTGTGACAATGTTTATATTATTATTACAATACACAGTAACTTTTAGATGACAATCGAAATGTTAAATAGATAATGTAATTATCTTTAAAAAATTTGTACTCTTGCTGCCCCTTGCTACCTGGCTGCTGTATCGAGTGTAATGTAACTGTGATTTTAAACAAATAATTTGAACTTTATCGATGAAGAGTCACAGTGCAATATTGGACCATCATCGACGTTATTGCCGCTGCCGAGGGTAGAGCTTACTGTAAGTACTAGTCATTGAGGCTTTTATTATTTAATGGTCCACTAAAAATCAAACAAACAACTAAATTTAAGGTAAATGCGTGTTTCAGTTTGTCATAGTGCGGGTTGATGGCGGTAACAAATAAGAAAACCTTTACAAAATGGCGGTTAAACTAAAAACTGTTTAAAAAAACGCTGTAGAAACAATTGCATGCAACGTTTGGTCACGGCAGCCATGCAGGACGTTATTTAAAATTCATTGTAGCCTTTTGCGTGGAAATTATGTAATATTTACGGAAAACATGTTATGTTAATATCACGAGAACAACTTGCCTTCATGAAATTCCCACTTTTAGGATTTTAATAACCTTTGTAATAAACTTTTCGTGTCGAAAATATTTGATCCGTAATAAATTTGACCGAATTAGGAATAAAGTTATAAAATATTGTGTTCACCTTTCCGATGGATCCATTCAGATGACAGTTGAACATTTCGTACCGAACACGTAACGTCTTATAAACTAAACACCAACAATCCAACGTATTTTCGTCTTTTCGTAACGTTATTATTTTCTAGTGTTTTAGCAGCAACTTACTGTGTTTAGGTTTATAAATTGTTCCACGAGAATATTTTATTATTATTTTATTTATTTATATAACATAATTTTTTACAAAAAAAATTATAAAATGTATATCTTTAATCCTGGAAGGTTTATCTGTACACCAATACACTGCATTGTTCGCCGAGTGTGACTGGTGTGTGTAGTGAGTGTAAAGTGTACGTTTGTGTGTGTGTGTGCTGTGTACATGTGTGTCATTTTTTTTGTGGAGTGTTTTTTTTTACGTGTATGCCTATTTTCATTAGGATTGTTTGTTGTGTACATTAGTGTGATTATATTATATTAAATTAAATTTAGAAGACTAACGCCCAACAAGGATATTCTAACTTCAAACATATCTCTCAAAAATGAAGCAAAAACAATATTGCGTGTTTTTACAACACACAAACAAAAGCACGTATAAACGTGAACGAAAAATATGACAATACCATGAATCCTTCTAGTTCATTAAAATCTTGAGAAAGTACGCTTCTCGAAACGAACACGTAAAATCTCACGTAAGCTTTGTCGCAGCGCAACAGAAGCAAACCTAAAACCCAAGTTGTAAATGTATAATACGTTAAAGGAATCGCGAAAATTTAATACCCCTGAGTCGGAGCAAAAACGGTATGTCATTACGGTTATGAAATCTACATAATACCTCAGACGGGAGTCGAGCGAATGATCACGCGTTCTATTTAATTCCCAACATAATGGAATCCTCGCTGAATTAAAGTAGGGTTTTGAATAAACTTCGTTCGCACTTCGAAACGATTCCCGATTTGGTATTTCACGCACGCGACACACCTTTTATATCGGAATATTTTCGGCAGTCGCTTTTGGAACTCCCCATATTTATATGCATGCACTGCTGTACCGAGGTGAAAACGGAAGTGAATCACAAAAGGTGAACGTTTTATTGCGCACCATGCCCTAGTCACTCTATAAAAAAATTATAATTAACATCGATTTTTTTAATATCCCATATAAACATGTTCCTGAAAATTACTATCACAACAAAAATTGCCAAATCGGTGAAGACTAAACTTTCTCACGTGATGATCTTTAATATATGCGTCAGTTGGTTTTCTTTTATATCAATTGAAATATGAAAATTGTTAACCCATCCTATTCTATTTTCCATTTTGGAGAATTTCTGATACTCAGTTCAGTTTATATGTACACTTAACTGTAGGAAAATTCTGCATCTGCCTATGTAACAAAAACATTCTACGATCACCAATCCGCCTACCTGTGATTATTAACTAAAACCTATATGTGGAATCTGTAGAGCTGTAATAATTTACAATGATTTTATTATTTTTTCAAAACCAAAAGCTTGTGCCGAACTAAAACATTAATTTAGAGAGACTCATACAACAAATAACGTCATAACATATTCACAAATCATTATCCATCGAGATATACCTCACCATCGATGACAACTCACATTATTCGAAATTTATTTTTTAATAATTTTGAAAAATATAAAAACGTGGCATTCTTTGCTCTTTATACATAAACAATCATAAAATCTTCGAAATAAAAAGTACTCTTTGATAGAAACTACTTCCACAACAAGACGTCTCAGCACGAGTAGAGCGTCTCAATTTTCTCTCCAAATAAGTCATAAAAACTCCCACTTATCTAGACTCGTAAAGGAGTTTTGAAGTTCAAAGTTTCAGAAAAATATATGACGGTCTCGAACAGGGTTGCCATACGTCACAGCGAAGTTGCGAAGGTGAAGTTGGATATCGCAATTACTCTCCTGTGACAATGTACCGGTATACAGGTACTAAGGTTCTTTACAGCTTACTGTCGTTGCTTGTTGCGTTGTTGACACGGTATTTAGGCAATCGAACCAGAATAGAAATACGTAATATAATAGAAAAGCACACAACAGTAAGAGTTAAATGGTAAGCAACAGTGTGCCATTCGATTCGATTTCGATAGCCTTCCGTTTCAATTAATTAATTTATTTGCAGTAGATATTTATTGAAATTCTAAAGCCGTCAAAGTAATATTAAACGAGCGATTAATTATTAAAAACCTAATTTAAAGTTTCAGTAAGTATACATAAAGGCGAGTGGCGATCTCGTACCGGGAAACGTCTACCGTCCGTCCTCCTACCAGGTAGACCGACGACCTGGTGAAGGTCGCGGGGAGTCGCTGTATGCAAGTGGTTTGGAACCGGTCGATGTGGCGTACCATGAATGAGGCCTACGTCCAGCAGTGGACGTTTCCTGGCTAAAGATTATAAAATAAAGGCATTTAAAAAAAACGTTTGACTAATTTTCGATGTTAGTTTTCAAGTTAAGTATTTAATGGTGTATCAGTCGCTGTAATATCAAAGATAATTTCATCACTGCTCATTAAATTAACTTTTTCCACGTCTACAAATATCATAATTATGTATGTTTCGGAGTCCGGCGCCGTAGAGCATATACTGTCACTGCTTTACTCAATTCTTTTTAATCCTCGTACTCCTTCCTGCTTTAAAGACCGTTTCTCTTTCCGTTTTTCAAGTCTCACTCGCCCTTTACGTTCTTCTGAGACCCTCCTACTTGACTTCCCCTCTCATTCCTCCAAATTTTACTCAAAATCATTTTCCGTGCAGTGTCCGACTATGGAACTATATCCCTGAATCCATCAGAAGAGCCCCTTCCTTACAATCCTTCAAAACCAGCCTTAAACCTATTTCCTTGAACAGATTATTCCTTAGCAGACATTCGGTAGTCTGACTTCTATTTACAAAAACCTAGTTTGCGAATTTAATAAAATTCTAATATACTGATTTGTAAAGGATGTTTTTTTTATTCCTTCGACGTTTAATCATTCATTTAATCACTCGCGAACGCCAATTCGCACGATTTAATTAAATGAACAAAAATTTCTGAGCAGTGTCCTAGAAACAAAAACATTGCCCAAACGCCTAGAAGCCGGTTGTCCTAGTTACCATTAAAGTAAAGAAAGAATGCCGCTAAACTAAATGTATCTCATCTTCTCAAACGCTTCAGAACCCGGTGTCCTAATGGTTACCACAGAAATAAAAAATAAGGCCACTAAACTAAATTTATCCATCTGAATAGCGCAAACGCTCAGAATCCAGGTTACAAGTTACCAATAATGTAAAAAACGGGCTGTATAATCTGAGATAAAAATATAACTACCCCGTGTTTTGCCATATGTCGCTCGAGTACAAAAATATGTATCCACTTTTGAACCATGTCACATTCACCGTTAATTGACATTTCCCTCAACACATTCCATAGGAACAAGCAAGAGTAAATGTGACATGGTTTAAAAGATACATATTTTTGTACTTGAGTGTACAAGCATCGTATCAGGCACTAAACCAACGTTAGTGTGGTTATAATGTCAAGTACCCTCACAATACTATTTTTTGCTGTGCTGGGATATCAAGACGACTTATGTTCAGCTGTAGGCATCCAGTTCAAGTGTTGTTATATTTTTAAAATCTTGAAAATACACACCCCTCCGTTCTACCAGCTATTTGAAGGAAAAGTGTTCGAGGATTCGTGAAATGGAGTTCATATTCACAGAGTAGCTGGCCTTTGATGCTCTGAAGTGGAAACATTTATCGAAAACAGTCTTCGTCTAAGGGAACGGAGCTGTTATCTGCACATACTTGGCTCATCGTATCTTAATTCAGCGAAGCAATTTATTTTAACTTCGTTCTGATCGAACTGTTCTTTTAAATTTTAAAATTTGTTTAATACGGTAAGCAGATCCCTAGGTAACCCACCTATTTCTATAGTACTTTTCGTCTGCCATGATGCTTTGTTCTGCACCTACTTATTTGCAGAACAAATCGTCATGGCGTCGTAAGGCTTTAGTTAATTTTGTACATTTTACGCTTTGTACATTTTGCGATCTAAGTTCATTTTGAGTTTTGAGCATATTGAGAGCCGTGTAGATTCTGCTCTGAAGGGGGTTACAAGTGTTATGTCCAAGTACATTGGTATGTAAGTTCACATGTGACGCTCCGCAGAGGCACTGCAACATGAGGATATGATTAATATATAAAACTAAACTAATATTACACAATTAATATATTTTTTTTAAATATCGTTCCTAATTATTACAATCACATTTACCTACTTTAATATTAATCAAATTATACATTATTATTTCTCATTATATATAAATGAGAGATACATAACTATGTCAAATGCTATTTACAGGAAAAAGCTTTCGGGAAGCTACGGCTAAATTCGTATAAAACCAGTCATTGACACAGATTAATAAGTCAGTCGAAGTGGCAATGAGCCAATGAACGTTATATCAGAACGACTTGTCACTAGTTGGTTCTAAAAGCTGGTTAAAGTTACATGAGGCATTCATTGTGCAGTCATTATGACGTCTCTGGGAGCATTTCTACAGCTGCAGACAAAATACAGCTAAACGTGTTCTTCAAAATTTAAATATCATATACTTAGACATTTGTCTGCGAGCACATGTCAAATACACTGTATTCTTATAAATTACATAAGCATATTACTACTACTGATATTACTCCTAACAAATAAACGAGATTTATTCCTAACATAAAACTGTATTATTGATACCAGAAACGCTACACTTCCGTTACACTCTCATGTTTACGAAGCAACTAACAAGAATTTCCTACCTGTTGCCTTCCCTGAATAACAAGCAACGTACGCAATTTTTCTTTGCTCGGGTGCCTATACCTTTCTTGCATATCTCTGCAGAGCCCAACATTCCTTTACTCACTATACTATTTGCATTTGTGCATGTCAAAAGATTTGTCATGACAATTTGTAAAACAAAGCGTTTGCCGCTCACCAAACAGTCGGGGTCACCAATATCTGGGTGCGCTTTGTAGGGGCTCCCTGCATGTTCGTTCAAAGAAATACTGGATGTGATATTACTGAATTTAATATGCTCAATTTACATGACGATTATTAAATTAAAGTACAATATAACTTATTACGATGTTGCTAGAGCGGCTTCTCGAATGATTCTCTGAAAATGTGTGTTCCTAGGAGCATATAATGTGTTCCACAAAACAAAATAATTTATTTTTCAAAACTGTAGTGAAATATTACATGCAGACCAAAGAGGCGGCACACCATACGTTGCAAAATGTAAATAAACAAAGAGTAAATTTGTAAATATATATTTCCTATCTGTGATAGAGTGGGATAGGGCGAGGACTGATTTAAGCGGTCGGTCTATAGCAATGTTATCCTTGACTGCCGCAATACAACAGTGCCGTTGACAAATGAAGTCATTTAATTCAGTTTAATCCTATTTGCTACCATTATCAGCTGCACAAGTTCACTGCTAAATATAAGCTCCCATCATCATAAGTCGTCACGACGAATGACGTTTCTATGAAGGGATCAACCAATAAGCGTGCTGTATGGATTGACGTTTATTATCCCTCGTCCCGGCTCGCCGCGCAGCCCCGCTCTCACGTCACAGCAATAAACTAATATAGCTAACTCACTTGCAGATTAAAGCTGCCAACTACACACATCACATGCAAAGACTTTCGATTGTCAAACGGACTCAAATTTAAGCAAGAATTAATTTGAATTTCAGTCGATATCGTAACTAAGCGTCAAATTTACAAAAAAAAACTGAAACAAGGCTTAAAATTTGGATTTCGGACTCACGCAATTTGCTTTTAATCCGAAAGCAATCCGAAACAAAAAATATTCGTGGTAACTTGATACATATAAATAAATAATAACAATAAAACAACCAAAGTCGCAAGCGAGTCCTAGTCTAGTCAACACAACAGGATAAGCAAATGCCTCCCTCCCTCACGTCCCAAGAATCCCAATGAACTTTCGAGTTATAAAAGGTCGATCGATTTCAGTAACTTTTATTCGATGGTTCAACATTTGGAACAAATCCTAAGCGGCAGGTGCGTGCAACGATCCTAATTACATTACAACTTGAGCCTCCGAACGACTTATTTGAACTTTAACTACGGTAAAAATCATAAAAACAAACCCCAGAATAGGGAACAGGGAATAAAGAATATTGTATGTTTCTAAAAGGCACAGAAAATACACTTTGTAGATAATTGACCAAGAGAAAGTCGGACTCGCATATGGAGGATTCTGAATTCTAACTTTGTGAAATGTATAGTTATGTGTGTTTAAAGGAATTTATTCAGTGAATGGAATCTAGACTCTAAACTGTTAACCATAATTAATTACGCATCATCATCATCAGCCGGGAAACGTCCACTGCTGGACATAAGCCTCCTTCATGGTACGCCACATCGACCGGTCCCGAGCCACCTGCATCCAGCGACTCCCTGCGACTCTAACCAGGTCGTCGGTCCATCTAGTAGGGGGACGGCCTGGTAGACGTTTCCCGGTACGTGGTCGCCACTCGAGAACCTTTATTACGCATATTTAACACTAAATTACAGTTTGATATCTGAAACTTTTCGAAAATAAGTGGTAATTGTTTCGTGCACGACTTGAGCTAGGCAATACAGGCCGACGGCGGGCTCGTGGGTGTTCTCGTCTATCTATCCCACTTTAACATTTCTTTAATATTTCGTTCAGCGAGTAGTAAATACCGATACATCTCTAGTTGATCTATAAAATATGACACAACGTTATCGGGTTTTATATCTGTGGATTTTTGTCTGTGGTACGAGTAAAAAGGAGCGATTGTTTATTTCCTCGTAGCTCACCGTTGTATGCCTCAATTTTCAAGAAAAAATGTGTCTTTGATTTGAGGTTTTACGAATGTTGCAATTGTCGTATGAAACTCAACATATTTGACTGGCGCGGGCGCAGATACATTTTTTTTCCTTCATGAGTTACTGGCTAGAGACTGGCCGGTCACCGGTCATGAAGAGACCTATGTTCAGCAGTGGACATTTCCCGGCTGATGATGATCAATGTTACGTGGCTTTCACGTCGCTGTGAATTCAATATTGACGACGCTTCAGACTACACACAAGTACACATTGTTAATAGATTAGTCTCGTCTAGTATTAGTATTTTTTGTTTTTGGGCTGCTTCGAAAAATTGTCCACCCTAACCACTTCCTTTACTCATTACGATTAATTCAGATACATCTCAAAATCACCGTAAAGTTATTTAAATTACAGACTTGTTTGTCATTTGGTAATATTTTTGCTTGGCGTATTTTCCGATAAAAATTGATTTGATTCTTATAGGAAACATTTCACATCATGCAACGAGCTCGTTTCGTGTCTGAAATTGCTGACGACTAAAGTTACTTGCCCTAAACACTACCAGCTCATAAATAAGGCTAAACGCGTTGGAGTTATTACGCCTAACACCGTGCTATGAAACACGCGTAAAATATGAAGAGCTACATTGCTAGGTGTGGCTTATTGGGTGTATTTAGAGAAGCCTACAGCCAGTTGAGCCTATTTATTTTAAACGAAATACCTTCATGTAAAAATAATAGCATCGATATTTGAAGAAGTTCTCCCGCGTGGCGGATTTGTATTATACATATATTGTAAAATACCATAGTCTACGTACCACTCCTAATTAAGTGATATTTCTCCATTTCGCTCGAAAAATTTTGCTTCTTAACTTAGGTATTATGCGTATAGACACAGGTATAGCTAAGGAGTGGAACTCCTTGCCGGCTTCTCTGTTTCCAGAGAGCTACAACCTAGGCACCTATTTCTAGGACACTGTAAAGCATCCTAGACCACATCATCGCTTAAAATCAAGTAAGATAAGATAGTGGTCCAACGTAATCCTATCTGTTCTTTAGATTCCGGACCTAAAAGGGACAAAATTATATAAGATAATCTAGACTGGGAGAAAATATTTGTGTAGGAAACAAAATAGTTATTTTAGTTTGACGCTTTAGAAGCTCAAATCAATCATCAATATCAATAATCAATCAATCAATATCAGATCGTAATTATTATTTATCAAAACCTTTTTTTAGGCAGGTACCTTTTTGGTAATTATTTGTTGCTTATTACATTATTCCTCGTTGCTAAGTGGAGTTTTTCTTTTTATGGAAAAGAAACAGGTAATTAAATGTGCTATATAAAAAAGTGAAGACGAAAAAGTTATTTTACGGTACGGTTTATTCCTATTTCCGCCACATTTTCTCCATAATTCTCTTTAATTTGGTAAAGAGAATCAAGATCTTGCCCATAATGAGCCTTTTCCTTTAAGTTTGGGCATATAATATTTAAAGCGCGGGTGGAAATGATGGGAGTCCCTTTGGTCCCGTGTTGGCGTTATCCATGTCGAATCGACAACGAAATAAGCTACTTAAAAATGTTATACTTGACTACTTCAAAGAAAAGTTACGTAATTGCTATCTACACAAATAAACAAATATAAGGCTGTAGGAAGACATTTATTCCGTATCTCGTTTTACAACACAAATATGGCTTTAGTAATTGTCTGTTTAATTTCAAACTAATTGGTTCTCTTTTCAAACTTAACAAGAACAATTTGTTTCAACAAACAGTACAAGGAAGTCTTAAAAGAGTTTCTGTTTTTACGACGGCATTCAGACGTGTGATCGTCGGGAATTTTTAGGAACTTCTTGAATAAACTCAACTCTTATAGCGCGGATAATGAGCTTTTAACTTTACTTTCTCGTGACAGTATACCTACTTGAACTTTGACATGAATAAGCAGCATCTTGAATACCTTTAACCGTATAACCTTTTTAAAGTTAAAACGTGGAGCTTGTAAATAAAAATTATTTTATTCCCATAAAATACGAAATGTCAATATTAAAAATTACAAAACTAACATTACTAAAACTAAAATTACCAAAACTAAATTAGTAATGAATTTAAACGTACTTGGTAAATGGTTGTTTTTTAGGTCCATTTTGCTACGACCGCGTTCTATAGATTACGTTACGTGCTTTTGCTCACGTTCACATGAGTTGCAGTCAGTACCCTGCACTACGAAGTGTTATTATCTATCATATGCCTGCACGAACCATGGGAAGTGCTAAGTGGGCTACAACCTTTGGCCACCGTACTGTCCCGACCTCAAGTCACTAACAATCAGTTTGGATAAAATCGTTTGCCATTTTTCAAAGAAACTACAGTGTAGAAGAAATCAAAAAATCATATGTCATCCTCATAATATTGTTTAATTTCCAGACTTCACAGCCATCCGGCCGTAAATCCGTGGTCGGTAAATAATTAAAACGGAATTATTGCCACTGTTCGCGCCCGACCCGCCGTGCCATATCATTTCAGCTCCACCGGCAAATTTTATGGCCAACCTATAAAACTTTGCCTGGTCACAGTTATTTATTTTGCCTTGTTTATGGACTCTGCAAAACATTAATAAGTTGTTGTTAACCAAAGCAGCAATTTATTATAATACCTTCGTGAAACAAAACAAAATTGTATTTAAAATTAGTGCTTCATTTGATTTCCTTTGTTCTGTCAAAACATTAAGATAAGTTAATATTATTTATACTAGTAACACAAACCTTATTATTTAATCTATGGCTAAAAATATTTGAGAGAGTTTTATATATTATCTATTACACATTTGTTTGAGTTTTCTACCAGCCGACTTTTTAACCACCCACGGGATCGTAATTGGTTGATTCTATTCCAAATCTTAAATGCATGGATAAACAGATGGACAGCAGAGCATCTACCTTTCCATAAACTGCATGAGTCCACTGTTGGACATAACCGTCATAAATCGAAACTTTTAAATTTCCATATGATAGTCCATACTAATTGTTTCTTTGTTTTTCTTCCTTCCCTTTGTAGCGGAGGGTCAAATGATTTGATTCTTTGTATAGGTTATGCGTGTACGTAATTCCCATAGGATACTTTCTGTAATCCACGCGGACGAAGTTGCGGTCAAAGGCTAGTTTTATATAAACACGTCATAATCGTCATAAGAGACTCATGTTTAGCTGTGACATGCAGCTGGTGATATTATGATCTATGTCTGAAAAATTTGACTTTTAAGTGGTTAATAAATGATATTTGAGAAAAGCAGAACAATCGTATCAAAACGAAATGATAAAATCCACAGAAATACTTTTTCATAATAAGTTTGTTTGTCACGATGAGTAGCGGAAACTTTGAGACAGTCCTAATTCCTGAAGAGCAATGGATAAAACCACAGACCTAGATGTAAATAGACTACGCAAATGTTCCTACTTCGCATCCCATCATAAGTTAATAACGCAGTGCCGCTACCAAATACCGATTTTGAAGTAGTACGTAAAAAAGTCGCACGATTCATTACATTCATTCATTCAATACTTGCATCATCTAATGTTAAAAACACTTATGCGCTGCTACGTGTACTAAATAGCCCTTGTCAAGTCGTCGTAGGTAGAAAATGTGACGCATTTTCACTGTCTTGTCTAACGGATCTCGGCACTTGAATCATTTTGAATTAAAAGCACTTGTCCCTATCATTATTATTGTATTAAATAGCACTAGTTAAAGAAGCAGTAAATATAAGTAACCTGGAGCACATCTTTTCAAATAGATCTCGGTATTTGCGACATCTTAAGCTAAAAACACTTTAGTGCCGCTGCGAAATAGTAAATAGAAAAAATGTGGCGCACTTCTTTTCATACAATCTCGGAATTTGCGTAATCTACTTCGATGTAGGTCTGTGGATAAAACACATTTCATTTTTCACGTATTTTGTAAGTGATGGATTGTGACGAATGTAGTGTCAGTGGATTTGTCGCAAATTCATAAATCGAGTGTTCCGTCAAAAAAGACTAACAAAGCCAATATGAGCGGCAACCGTCTTTTATAGGAAAATGTGCTAACAGTACACTCCTTTACTGCGAATAAGGGTAACGAGTGTGGGATGTATGTTTTTGAGATTATTGATATCCTGTGAAGATATTATTCCTCGTTCGGTGTAATGTTTAGATAAACATTTAATAGTCATAATAATTTTAAAAATGCGAAGTGTTTTTGTTGGTTTCACATTTTTTCAGCAACAACGGATTAATAAAATTTATTGGAAAGGCTATCCCTTTCCAATAAATTTTATTAATCCGTTTTATGGACTGGATATGTGTCATGGTTATGTATTACTATTATTTTCCCACAGGAACCACTATACAAACCGGGATAAAAGTAGTCTATATTCTTTTCTAAGCCCTCAGGCACCTTTGTGTCTAAATTCGTGACGATTGGTTGTACCATTGGTTCGCTAAATGGTAACAAACAGAATCTCGCACCTATATATAATATTTAAAAATTTGATGCATTTTTACTCAAGTTGTTCACGCCTAGACTGCACTATAGCACGCACGATCTTATGGAAAACACAAATAACATCGATCTAATTTACCCTCACGGTTTTATATCTGTCCTCAACACACCACCCTTGTCTAGTGTAGGTATTGGACAAAGCCTCTTAAGATTATTCCACACTGACTCGTGGTTACAAACATGTAAAAAATTCATTATACTAGCAAGTTTTTTAATGTTTTATTGGCTTGTGCTTGGCCTTCATTTTGAATTTATAATTTGAATATACATACCTTTTCCTGTCTTTTTCACTTTACAGTTGATTACTTTTAAGCAGTCGTGTTTTTTATAATAATTTTATTTCAGTCTTTTTAGTTTTATTAACCGACAATAAATGTCTTCAAATTTCAATTTGTAGAATTCAAATCATATATAATAATACAGTCTTGCTAGAAAATGATAGTTTGAGCGTCCCGACATATGATAGGTACGTAGGTGTATATATTTAAAAAAAATCTTCTCACCGGCTTCTCTCTTCTTCTCAAAATTTATTTGATAACCATATTGCTATGGTAAGAAACCCCCCTTTTTCAATTGCGGCTGCCATTTTCGAAATTTATATAGCATATGTCACTAACACAATTCTGACGAATTCAACGATATCGCATATGTCAAAAACCGCCCAGCCGTTTGGGCTGCAACGTGCTAAAGAAATGGTCATACGTACATACTGCTACCTCCTTCTGACGCAGTCGGGTTAAAAGGTGATCAGGCTTCTTGTCACTCCTCCGTCATGTTTCCGCCCCGACCCTTCGTTGTGCGACAAGCCTTATTTGATAAGCCGCTTCGTGGAGTGTGACCGAGGGTCGTCTCGGAGTAGAAAGCCAAGATAACGTCCACCAATTCTGTTCCTGAATTTACAGCTCGAGCAAACTTTTACTTTTCAGCTTTATTGCTTCGTTGTGTACACTTGTACAGTTGCTTGTGAGTATCTTTATAGTAGAAGGGTTGGAAATAGCCTCTGATGTTTATGTTAGATGTTAAGGGAATTGCTTGGCATCTTCGCTCCGCTGCATTTTCCACACAAAATAGATTATATAATTTTGTACAAGTTTGTGGAGATACATGGACACTGGAGTATAGTGGAACGAGATGGGCTGGATATTTACGAGACTAGTTCTCATGGCTCACTAACACACCCCAAATTAGTCTCTATACTACACTATACATTCACAGAATTTATTCCCATTATTTTGACTTATTACTTCTCAATCTGACAAAAACTATCCACTAGAGATACAAATTTTTCCAATTTCCAATCAGAGTGGCTGTAGGAGTAGTAGGAGTGGGATGTAGAGTCATGTTACATGGCTGCCACAAAATTGGCTCACGCTTGTTGAAAAAAGTTGAGGTGAAATGAGATTTTAGGTTATCCAGAATCTATAGTTTTAATAATTAGTAATCACTTTTGAATACGGCTACATTTGTCAACTGACTTTAAAAAAGGAGGAGGTACGACTGCATGTTTTGGGATGTATGTTACGTGATATCCACCAATTATGAATTGATTTTGATTGATCTTTTTTTGTTTGTAGGGAGCATACTTCAGATGTGGTCTCATATAAATTTTAGCAAAATTCATACAGCGCTTTTTGAGAAAATCAACAAAAAACAAATATCATAACTCTACCTCTAAGGATGAACATGTGCGGGGGTGAATGCTTTAGACTTTTAAGGTAGTTAAAGTCGGTTTTTAATTCTTTTTGAATGCGTTGATGTAACACTTCGAAAGACCGAGCAGTGTGACCTAAAAAGTAAATAAAACATATATAACAATTTAATTGCAATTTTTTAGTTTTACTTATATAAAAAGCCATGAGAGCTAGCCAATTTTAAGTCCAAAAACTTAATTTGATTTTGTCTATTGACGTGGTATATAATTTATTATATTTATAATAATTCATTTTCCTTTAAAGCTAGTTTGTTGGTAAATAAAGATGAACAGCATTCGCTAAATGGTTACAAAACTGGTGTTGTGTTTTCAGTAACTTTTACTGTGGACTGTACAACTAACGACGTAGCTGCGCGGTCCAGTTTTAAAATAACTCATCTCGTAGCAAACAATTACATTTATTTTTAAAAGGCTACGAAAAAAGCGTAGCAAAACGGTACGGAGTGGCGTAGCACTCATTACCCTAGTTAATTGTTTGGTAAACGAGTTGTGCAGCAAAGAAACAACACGATATTTAAAAAGAAGAACTGCTAGAAGCTAGTTTTAACAGAGTAACCTGGGTAAACAGTGATTTCAATAAGCGTAATTCAAATTATTTTTCAAAAAGCAATATACAAAAGGCATTTTCATTTGAACATCAAAATCGAATTCATCTAAAAATTAAATAGTTTAGTTGCAAAACGAAACAATAACATCACAAATATAAATAAGAATATCACAAAGGGGACAGACAGAACGAAGGGGAAACAAACAAAAATAAATTCACATCTCTTAAATATCTTCCATTTGATTTATTGCTGGTGTTTCATCTTGGCCTTTGAAACGTGCTTTAACCACGATAAATATGCAAAATTTATTCAAAAAAACACGCCGATGTCTGGGTTGTAGCGGATTTTATTCAAAAAAAGAAAGCAGGCGTTACCATTTGCTGAAAAAACTCAATTTGCCCATTTTGCCCGCTTTACGGGTCATAAGTACGCCTTTAACTGTTTTTTTTTCTACGCTCGTCTTTCTCCTGTTTCCCTTTAAGATCGTAAAAGTATTTTGTCGAGCTGTCATTTCAGTCCAAGTACCATCAAAAGACTTTTTTGTCAACTTTAATGGCTTTGACTGTATTTAAGGTCAGACAATATAGACTGCAGAGATATATAAAACGCGCCGCAGCGGAACTGTCTTCATTGGTTGGGTTTATATGATTATTTTATAGTAGATGTGTATGTAATGGCAAAAACAGTCCTAAGAGGTAGTTGTAACCGGATACAAATAGGCGTAGCCGGTAGCAGTTAGGTAAATTTAGGCGTATAACTCATACCCTATTTACTCATACCATATAAACAGGGCTACATCACATAATTATATAAAAAATGTAAATAGTTGTTGTTACTACTTAGCGCCTAAACAACAGTTACGACCAACCGTAATGAAATTCGGCAAAAAAGTAGTCTGTAATTTTTCAAAGACAACCTATTTTTACCCAATTACAGTAAGACGAATGCAAATAGATATGAAACTAAAATTTAATTTCGAACCATAAATTTTAAATAGTACGAGTACACACTCATAGTTATTTTTCAGCCAACTCGTTCCGAACGTTTCTTTTCTATACAAGTACTTAAGTAAGATTTCATAGCCCCCAACTAGATTCGTAGTTTCCGGGAAATGCATTTTCAAATTTTTATTTAATGTAAATTTGTAACCAATTCTCTTTTGAGGTCAAACAATGAATCTAAACTCCTTCGAAAAGTTTAGTAATCATCAATTCAAAAGCGCATTAGCATCTTCTAGCCTCGTTGACCACATTATCACAACACCTTTTAGGTAAGTAAGATCATTAACATAAAACAGATCTAAACTATTATTATAAACGTGAAGTTTTGTTTGTCCTTCCTTGACTTCGTAATGGAGAGTCACAGTGACTTGATTTTTAGGGTAAAAACGGGACCCTATTACTCGTACTAAGACTCCGCTGTGCGTCTGTCACCAGTATGTATCAATGAACCGTGATAGACAGTTGAAATTTTCATAGATAATGTATTTCTGTTGCCTCTATAACAACAGTACTAAAAACCAGAATATAATAAATATTTAACGAGGCTCCCATACAACAGACATGATTTTTTTGACGTTTTTATAGATACTGGCATGGAGCCCTTCGTGCGCGAGTCCGTCTCGCACTTGGCCGGTTTTTTTGTTTAGCTATAGTATCGGAAATGTATATGCTCCTTTTTATGTAGATTAAACAAGTCATTTCGTGGGATAATTTCTGGAGTGCGTGGAGTAAGTCACTAGTACATTTGTGAAAACGATTTCCTTTTTTTGTGAACGAGAAACGGATAGCAGAGTTATTTAGCTGCCCAGAAAAGTTACTTTTAGGTACTAAATTTCGCCGACATCGAACAAAAGCTTCATTTAGAAAAAGGTTTTGTAAAAGCCTCTGAATAGGTCCGCTCAGTTGGCAGCCCAAAGGATCGTATCCAACAAATAAGCTGACGCAAATTCACGTAAATTCAATGTTTTTGTTAACCCGACACCTGTTACTGTTACAAAACCTTCTGCAAAAATAATGACCGCGGCTAGACTTGTTATAAATTGTCTCTCTGTGTACAGTTGTGCTTCGATGGCCATTCGAAACTTTTGTTGTAATGTTTTGTTTGATAAGAATAAATAATGCTACAGGTATTTGATTATCATGGAGAATTCTGAAAAGAGAAATCAGAGTCTGTCTCGTGAAACATCAATATGATTTACTTTAAACCTTTTACAAATTCCATATATGATGGAGTATATTCGTATGACGTGATTAAGACTTATTTCAGGTGTAGCGGAAAAATGCGTTATATTATATTTAATTGTTGACGTTAAGAAATTAACCCGTCAAAACAAAATCACTTTTATCTTATCGATATTAACTACGGTGAAACAATCACAAAAGTAGTAAGCGCACCAATTATGAACAGTGACTTGGTAAAACCAGGAGTTATTATAGTATTAATTTGCCGCAAATTTGTCCGCGTGGAATTCGAATATTATTCCACGGGAATTACATGATCGATCGGGAAAAAATATGTTAAACTTTTCCTTTACAAAAAATCAAGTCATTCTGACCTTCAGTTACGACGGGGAGGACATACAAACAAACAAACTCATCTACGCATTTATAATATTAGTATGGAAGTATGAATAGATGACTAGTGGTAATGTTAAGGTAGTATGGAAGTATGGATGGATGACTAGTGGTAATATTATTATGGAAGTATGGATGGATGATTAGTGGTAATATTATTATGGAAGTATGGATGGATGATTAGTGGTAATATTATTATGGAAGTATGGATGGATGATTAGTGGTAATATTATTATGGAAGTATGGATGGATGACTAGTGGTAATATTATTATGGAAGTATGGATGGATGATTAGTGGTAATATTATTATGGAAGTATGGATGGGTGATTAGTGGTAATATTATTATGGAAGTATGGATGGATGATTAGTAGTAATATTATTATGGAAGTATGGATGGGTGATTAGTGGTAATATTACTATGGGAGTATGGATGGATGACTAGAGGTAATATTTTTAAAGCATTGATCGATGACGTACGACCAATAAATGTACAAGTTGATAATTGATATGTACACAATTATATTTCAAAACCATCTTAATTATATGATTCAGATTCGGAGACTAGGTTAAAAATGTCCTAGATTGATTTCCACAGTTTGAAACACAGATAAAGACAATCCTTCAATTGGGAATCAAAGCATTATTAAATACACTTGGACGACACGGTAACCACCATCAATCTTAATAAATGTCCAAGAAGCAAATATACACAACTCGAGCATAAAATGGAATCCCAGCAGCCGACATAATTCAGGTAATCTCAAAATCTCGGATACCTTTATCGATGACCGTGTATTTTATTGGCACATTAGAAACATTCTGTTACATTTGTTCCCCTCTGTCGTATTTGCTGGTTTGCATTTACATTTTTGTAAGAGTGTTCCAATTTAATTTAAATTCTAAATTATATTTTAATTTATCAAGTCAGGCAATGAATGAGCCGTTACCATGGTTACATCAATGTCAGCTCCCTTGAACTTATTCAACAGTTTTAACGAGTATTTGAATTTTGCTAAAGTCTATATTATAAAATATGGGCTGCCCTTATTTTATTTAACTGAAACAACTGAGATACTCGCCTTTATTTCTATTATGAGTGACCTTTGAGAAAGTTTGTCCTTCCTTCCCGTCGTAACAACTTGATTTTTTGTATAGGGATAGTTGAAGAGCGGGAAACGGACATAGACTACGTTTTATCCCAATCGAGCAAGTAGTTCCCGTGGGATACTTTCACAAGTACACGCGGACGAAGTCGCGGGCAAAAGTTAGTGTTGAAATAAAAAGCATATTTATATAGACGGAGTTGATCATAAGACAATTCACTTACGTTTTCTTTGAAAGTACTTAGATTCTCATTTTGTTTAATCGTTTTGTCTTAACTTATTCCGATTTTCTACAACAAAATGTAATGCGCCCTGTTTTTCGCCCTGACCAAACTAGAGTTTATGAAAGTCAATGAACTCATAGCTAAAGCTGACATTCGATATTTCATCCTAAGCCCCTCTGAGAAATAAAAATTAATCGTGACCCATCAGTATAACAACTCCGACAACCGCGGCTATAAAATGTTAGGTACTTGCTTAAGCAGCGCGTCCCATATCTTGAGGACTCCCCCTCTAAAGCAAACGCACCCCAAGGCATAGTAGAGATAAAAATAAACAAAACGGGACCATTACACAAAGACCTCGATGGAATTCTTTCTGCACTGTCTCGCATATTATCTGCGAGGAGCTAGATACTATTAGTGCAGGTCTTGGTATATTGGACGGGGAACAATCCCCGTTCTTGCATCTCAGGCAGGCGACTAGACGGCGCCAGTTTTGTGACTCAACTTGCCGAATGGCAAAACAGCTGCTTTATAGCTTTTCCGCTGACTCACAACCATCTATCATGTTAAATTTTAGCGTTATGAATGACACAGCCGAATAAATGAACACCCTCTAAATTAATATTATTTGTAAAAGTTAGATAGATATTAATAGACGGTTAGAATTTAATTAATGGAGACCCGTTGAATCCTCTAATTTTTACGTCTGGAAAGCCTCAAAATGAACTAATAATCTGTAATAATCAACCGTTCAAGTAATTTTATAATAATGACCTTTTTGGATTAGTAAAATTATTTACGCATTCTTTTTTAGCGGATGATATATTATGTTTACAGGCATGGAAGTGACTTTTGTACAGTAAAATGAAATGCGCCAAAGCCGTGACACAGCATGTTCTCAAGGTTAAACATATCGACAGCTCGTAGCGTGAGCTTTCATGGTAATACAGTACAGTCGTTTGCATAACTCTAGAATGAAAACCTTCAAAACTTTGTCACAGAATAAAATGATTCCCAGCTCAATATTTATGACCCGTTATAAAACAACACTGTTGTATTACCTTTTCCCATTTGAATTATTTAAACGGTTACTTTTATTCACGTTCTTTTGGAGATGACTATACACTCTAGTATAAAATATGTATCTTTTGGAGCATGTCCCATTTTACCCATTCTTGTTCCTACGCAGTGTTTCGAGCGAAATGACAATTAAAGGTGAATATGATAAGGTTCAAAAGTGGATACATATTTTTGTACTGAAGTGTACATGACTATTTATAAATGATTCGGAATGATTGATTCAAACAGAACATCGACACAACGATTTGAAATAAAAAATCCTTATTGTTCCGTTCACGGATCTTCCACAAATTCGAAACAGATTGAATGGCTTTCATTGTTAGAATTGGGAAGTCTTGATATTTATGCCGACCTTTTCACTCAGTCACGACGCCATGGTTCTTTTTGGGGATTACATACTGTATAATTATAATTATTTCGACGTTTCATTCCGTTACAGCTGTAAATGGATAATTTTTAAATCTTTTTCGTCATACTCGTATCTACACATTTGAAGGAAAGTACAGTCGGCAGACAGTCGCTGGAGCAGACGAGTTCTCGAGTGGAGACCACGCCTAGGCAAACGTAGTGTAGGACGTCCCCCGGCGAGGTGGAAAGACGACTTACGTAGGGTAGCCGGACGTGAATGGATGCGGAAAGCAGAGGACCGAATCGAGTGGCGCACTCTGGGAGAGGCCTATGTCCAGCAGTGTACTGCCGCAGGCTGTACATGATGACAGTCGGCATCACAATGTAGAACGAATTTTAAATTTAATCAGCAACTCATTGAATACCCAAAACATTTATGTATCTTCATCGGAATCAGCAGCTTCATATGTCCACTGTTGGACTAGGCTTCCCTCATAGATTACCACTTCATACTCTTCAGGAGAGGAGATATGCCATAATCACCAAGGTCGGCAGCCGGATGGTTAATCACAGTAAAATGTTTCTGTTTCATAGATTAATAATGTTACACACACCCTGGAAGTGTTCCCTTAGTTGCATTTTACAATACCCCAGGATAGCATAGGGCGATCCTGTTCTAATGCCGTGACCACACATACAATTTATTTATGACATAAATTAATCATCGAACAGTTAAAACTGTAACTGTGACACTATTTGACAGTATTTTCGTTTGACGACGCAGGCGCCGAATATGTAAGCATCCTATGAATAAAATTTTAGTGTCTGTCGGCGGTTTTGTTTACCACACTTTTACACAAATAGTTCATTTACTATAACCAAACTATAACTATCAACACATCCTGTTGAAAGTTACTTGCTCTGTAACTGACGGACGGAGCGATGAACTGAATGAAATCTAATGTTTTCCTAACTTAATGAAATCTTTGTTTTCATATGGAATTATACAAATGATAAGAATACTAAATACTTGAAAACAGAGAAATATGATCATAAAAGCTAGTACAGTCAAGAAACTGTAAATGCTAGGATAACCTAGTAGACTTAACAATAGACAAACAACACCTGTCTTAAGGTCGTAGCTACACTTTATATAATCAGATTAATTTGATTGGGTTGGATACATATTTCTGCCAAACTGATCTGTTCAGCTTGTGAGACTGACACGAAACGACGAACAACCACATTTTTAAATATATCACACAATCTCACACCTATACTCATGAACACAATTTCACTCGACTGTACGTGAATGTTCGACTTCGAGACTATTTTTGGCTTTCATTTGTTGTTGCATTTCGTAGCTCCCAACGGTTCCAAAAAAAATTGTGGCTGTACTAAACGATCGAGTACGACAAGTTGGGCTGCGATCACTCCCCATAGCATAGACATTGCCGTGAGTTTTTTTTAATACTTGAACAAAAGGTTATGTAACTGTCGTTCGTGTAAGCGTGATATATATTTATGTCCTTTTTCATGTAAGTCTTTTTTTTAAATGTATTTTATATATAATTTAATTAAATTTATTACTATCTCTGCACAACTATTTTTATATGTTCAATAAACAATAAAATAAAATTCCCAGGAATTCTCTTGACTCTGACATGAACGACGAAATTAGCCAAATGCCCAAACTTGTATACTTTCCATTTTCTTTACACGTCGCATTCAACCTTAATCCGAGCTGCTGTGAACAAATCTTGACCAGATTCCCTGACTATCTTCTGTTTGTGTCAGCATCTGACACAGCACTAATCCAATTACATAATTATTAATTACCCACTGTCAGCCTTGGTTCCCCTTCTCATCCATCCGATGGGTGCTCTGTTGGGTTAGCTTATGTTAAGGTTAGTCGAAACGGACCTGCGATTTCTAGTCTATTGATGTCGTAAAAGGCAAATAGCGTAAAATTGTAAGAGACGGGAAGGAGCGTCTGTGTTTCACGATCTTAGTATAAGTAAATATTCCGTTTATACACCAACTTCATAGTTCTTATTATTTTGTAGATAATATTAAATATTTACGGCTTATTAAAAGGTACACAAAACTGTAATAAAATTGTTTTACGAGGTGAGTAAAACCACCTTCCGACTCTGAGTTGAAAGCACTGAGTTGAGTTTAAAGCATTTAAGAATTTTGTTTCAATGTCCAATTGACCACCTTTGTAAGTATAGCGCCAAACAACAGTGCTAATATCACTGTTGTGTGTCGGTAAAGGTAGCAGAGTCAGCGCCTCATTGGCTTGAAGTAACTGGGTGCGCATGCTTGCTATGCACCGGCCTTATCGTCACTTACCATCAGGTGAGATAAAGGCTATGTGCAAACCACCTTTTATAAATAAAAGTGCATTCTTAGGTAACATCAATTCATGCAAAAGATAGTGCAGAACGAATGATACAAGATGAGATGCGTTCCTATCGCGGTACTAATTGTCATCATACTCTTTATATTTTAATCATCAATAAAACTAAGGCAATTATGTGCATTTCATTGCCGTTATCGGTTCAAGGCACCTACTACAGAATCTTACTGATCGAAATCGAAAAAAATCGAGTTTCGGATTAATAAAATTTGCATCCGATCCGAAACAAAAACGAAACGAATCAAATGTTGTAGTAGGTGACGCCGGAACAGCAGTAAGGACACTATGCAGCAAAACCAGCCAATCGCGAAGCATGTAAATGCTTGCTTATTTCGTGTATGTGTCCCCGACGCAACATCTTGAAACGTTGACCACAATTTTTGTTTTCCCGCAGTTTGTGAAGCGCCGCGCCGTGCAAAACATTTCACCAGTTCTAGTGTGTTATACCAGCCCCTCGTGAATACCGTCCCACAGTCCGTCGCAATGCGGGCGAGTTGTGGGGTGCGGGCCGTAAGCCGACTTATAAATTGCTTTAATTTAATATATCGCTAAACCGCGGGGTTCGGTTGGCAAACATTTTTCTCTTCAGGAGGGACGTTGGCATCAACCCGGAAATAACTGTGGGTTGGCGCTTGAGCTCTAGTTTATTTACGCTCGATTGAACACGACTGAAAACTATTTCGAGTATAGAAAAATGGCGGACTGTTAGTTACAGTAGTTCTCATGTTTTGCATTTTCGCTGTTTCAACAGTTGCAAGTCTACAGGAGCTTTATTATTAGCCACGTGATTTCATGGCTATAATCACCACGCCATGCGGATTGGTCAACAAAGTAAAATGCCATTCATGTATTAGTAATTGATGTCTATCTCCTTACTTTCTTTCCTTGGTATCTTCATCTCATCGTATAGGTTGTAAGGTCAATGACCGACCTCACAAAGCCTAGTGTCAGAGTTGTTGAACCGCCATAGACGCCTCTAATATGCCTCATGTAGCTACTACCTGTCGTGCCTTCCGAAGCACGGAATCATCTTAATTTTCAGATAATCAGGTGATTTAGTCTGCAATATCCTAACCAAACTGGGCAAAGCCGCACAAAGTTGTATTTAATAACGTCCTCACCAGGAATCGAACCCCTGCGTGTGATGCGCGTCTGAGTCTAACGCTCAACCAACTGCGCCACGGTGGCCGTTTCCCTTGGTAAAATGGGGATGATTCAATTATAAAGCGCAGACATCCGCCCATTTATGGATTTTACCTATCGTGAAAATTTTAGTATGTCCATTGTACTCGTACATGTTTCCAAATTTTAATTGAATATTTGATCTTAAATGTAAAATGTAAAATTTTCGTAGTAAAACTAACTTGTTTTGATTCGAACTTAACTTATTTTCTACTGCTATTTTGTAACTAAACACTTAGTTATGAGACTTGTTTAATCACTGCATTTGCTTTTTAGCGTCATTATTTGTTTATTCGTGAGAAAAAGTACATACTAATCTACACTAATATTATAAAGAGGAAAGTTTTGATTGTTTGTTTGTTTGTTTGTTTGTATTGAATAGGCTCCGAAACTACTGGACCGATTGGAAAAATTCTTTTACCATTAGAAGCCGACATTATCCCTGATGGACATAGGCTATATTTATTTTTAGAAAAAATTAGAGATCATTACTAAAACTTCAGTAATGTAAACCAAGATGTAATATTTTTTGCCGTTATGGCGGGTTTGCGCCACGCCACGCACGCGCGCCGAGCGCTGTCAGTCGATCTGTAACTATGACTACGAAAAACAACGGCTGCTATTGTAAAATGTTTTATTACGAGTCTTAAATATATTATTGTTGAACCAGAGCCTTTAGTCCGTTCTTTTCAATATCCCCGGAAAGAAGAGTAGACAGTGGATACGCCCGCTGCGCGACAGCCTGCAGCGGTCGTCCTCCACGTGCACCTGACGTGCGTCCGACGTGCATCCGAGTAGAAACGTGCGTGTTTCGTGGCCTGCCGTGGAGCGAACATGAGCGAACGAACATTGTGTGCGAGCGCAGAATATTCTTCAGCAAGCACGGTTAGCAGGATTGTTTTAAACTTCAAAATGACGGAGGGGAACATGGAAATGAAACCTACAACGACGGTGGAAGCCGTGTGTGTGAACGTGCCACCATTTTGGCCCGAAGAGCCAGCGCTTTGGTTCGCGCAGCTGGAAGGACAGTTCGTGCTTGCCAGCATCACCGCAGACAGCAAATACAATTATGTCATATCGAATCTTGAGTTCAAATACGTGTCAGAAAACAAAGATATAGGTAAAAACCCTCCCGGTGCGAACAACTATGACAAGGTTAAAACGGAACTGAACGGAACTGTCTTCATCGCAAGAGCAGCGAGTGCGCCAGCTACTCACGCACGAAGACATCGGGGACCGCAAGCCAGCACAAATTCTTACGGCACCTACAAAGTTTGGCCGGTCCGAGCGTACCCGACGATTTTGTACGTTCTATTTGGTCGCGGCACCTGCCAACGAATGTACAGGTGATTATTGCGTCGCAGCCTAAGAAAGCCTTTAGTCGGTTCTTTTAAATCTCCTGGGAAAGAAGAGTAGACAGTGGATACAGCCTGCAGCGGTCGTCCACCACGTGCTACGCCGTAAAATGTCTTTCATCGCATGTGCTGCGGAAACTATGAATAATCAACAGAACAAGAACATCAAAAAGCTATTTTCTCTGTGTTATAAATAAATAAAAGTATGGTTTTAGATTAATTTCTATGGTTGTGATGTGCTGAGACCTTGCTTTTTCCACATTTCAGGATTCTAGGTCAAACGGGAAATACCTTATAGGTTTTGATTCTCTTGCATTCTATAAGGAAATTGTCTAAAAGTGCGGCTTAAACAGACATATCTTTTTATTGTGTTGACGTAGAAGTTTGATTTTTTCACAAATTTAAGAGACTGCAGACTTGAGTACTTGATATTAATTTCAACTTGATACCTTTACGCATACATTTACGTATACACTGAGAAAAAGGGTATTGACTGACAAACAGACAGACAACAAAATGATCCTTTAAGGTTACCTTTTTAGGGTTCCTTAGTCCAATAAAGAACCCTTATAGCTTCACTCTATCCCTCTGTTCATCTGGCTGTCCGCGGCTTAGCTCAGAGACCCTGACTACTAAATAGCTGTAATTTGGTATGGGTATACATGGTATCACGATAGCAAAGTGGTGGTAGAATAAAAAAACTTGGGGATGAAATATTTTTTCACGTCACGTCATTGTGTGGGGTATCGTTGAAATATTACGCTTGAAAGTGAGAATTTTTGTCCGAGTTGAGCGTCCCCCTCCCCTCTATCTGCTAAACTGGTGCTTTTAAAAATCTGAAAAATTCATTAACATTAAATCCAAACCGGCACTTATTGTTCCGAGCAACTACGGAGCCCTGCACTGCGCGTGGACTGACGCGCACTCGGCTGCTTTTTAGGGTTCCGTACCTCAAAAGGAAAAAAGGAACCCTTATAGGATCACTATGTTGTCCGTCTGTCTGTCAAGGTCCTTTTTCTCTGGAACGCGTGAAGGTATCAAGTTGAAATTAATATTGAATTAATGCGAATCTGCGGTCCTTTGGACCCGTGAAAAAATGAAGTTTCTAGGCCAACGCAATAAAAAGATATAGCTGTATTTCAGACCATTTCCATACAAAATGCAAAGAAACCAAAACCTATAGGGTACGTCCCGTTGAGCTAGAACTTGAAATTTGACAAGAAGCAAGGTCTTACAGCGCAACCATAGGAATAAATCGGAAAACCAGGATTTTCTAAAATTAAAATTTTTTCTTTGGATTTGGCAATAATTTAAAGTCTCAAAAATAGCGTTTATGCTAATTTGTGCGGTATATAATAAGAGGTTAAGGCGCGGACTCTCTATCTGAGGGTTCCGGGTTCGAATCCAGCCGTGTACCTATGAGCGTTTTTCAATTCAAGTACATTATTCGATAGCTTGACGGTGAAGGAAAACATCATGAGGAAACCTGCATGTCTTGAACAGGCATGTGAAATCCGCCAATCAGCACTGGGCCCGCGTGGTGGACTATGCCCCATACACTATCTGTAGGAGAGTAGGCCTGAGCTCATACAGTGGGGACGTATATAGGTAGATGATGAAATAAATATATGTCTATGTAATTCATCTTAAATAAAGCGTGGTTTAAAGAAAAAACCGCTCGCTTCGCTCGCGCAGCTACAGCGTTTTAGCTACAATGCCAAACCTAACCAATCAAAAATCTCACCTGAATGGATATCTTTTTTTCTCTAGCAAGTAGTTTCGCCAACAACAAACAACCTGTGTGGGGTTTCAGACCAACTCCCTTAACACCAAAAATTCATAGAAACGTCAAAATTAGTTGACCATTTTAAACATTTTAAACACCAACTCAACCCCTCGCGGTCGGTTGTCTGTAAGCCACAAAATATCGCGTGAATTAATTTACGAAATTTTTCATAAAACTAACAACTGAATCACTTTTTTGTCCTTCTGGTGTTATGTCTGTCAAGACCATTTTTCTCAGGGACGTTGGTCGCGTAGGGATATGAAGCTGAAAATACATTTACGCTTATCCAAAAATGTTTAAAAAATAAATGTCTACCCGTGCGAAGCCGGGGCGGGCCGCTAGTATTTTATAAATTAAAAGGTTACGTTACTTTGTATGGTTTGTCCTTCCTTTACGTCGTAACGGAAAGTCAAAATGACTTGATTTTTTTGTACATAGATAGCTGAAAAAGTTGAAAAGGACATATTGCATTATACCCAATTAAACTAGCAGCTCCTGTGGGAAAAATTATAAATTCAACGCATATGAAGTTGTGGGTAAAAGCTAGTTCATACACAGACCCGATCCTCGCATACACTTTTCTGCTAGTAGAATTAAGGCGGAGCTAAAGCGTAATGATCGCTTGCTTCACAATGACCTTCCTTCACTTGATTGTATTCTAATGACAAAGTTTAACAAGAAGGTCTTAAAAGGATTAGCTTTCTAATTACAAAATGCTAAGCAGAAAGGATATAAAAAGCAATTGTAGTCCCTTTAGGGGTCCATCCGTGACGTTAGCTGTATTCAATATGTAGATGTAAATTAATTTGTTAATCCAAGCAACAAATACTGTGTAACTGTAGATGATTGTAGCTCAATTACTAATCAGCGGTTGACTGAAATTCGGAACAGATACATACATTTTAATAAAATTCATTGCTGATCAATCATCATCATCAGCCGGGAAACGTCCACTGCTGGACATAGGCCTCCCTCATGGTACGCCACATCGACCGGTCCCGAGCCACCTGCATCCAGCGACTCCCCGCGACTCTAACCAGGTCGTCGGTCCATCTAGTAGGGGGACGGCCTGGTAGACGTTTCCCGGTACGTGGTCGCCACTCGAGAACCTTTACTCCCCACCGGTTATCGGTTCTTCGAGCGATGTGGCCTGCCCATTGCCACTTCAGCTCACTGACTCGTCGAGCTATGTCGGTGACCTTCGTTCGTCTACGGATTTCCTCATTCCGGACCTTATCACGTAGAGAAATTCCGAGCATAGCTCGTTCCATTGCTCGCTGAGTGACTTTGAGCATGTTTATTCAGCCTTGCTGATCAATAGTAATTTCAAATACTATACTGATACTATGGTCTGGATCAACACATACGATTTTCGAAAACGAATAAAATTACATGTTTATGCATATTTTGAAAATGATAATTTTACTAACGCGCAGTGTAAAATAACTTGTTTCGTAAGTTTTTCCAAGTAAGTTAAAATGAGGATCGGCACTTGTCATTTCACCTTAAGGCAATCCCACCTCCATCAAAGTTTCATACTAAACATCTGTTGCTATCTTTTAAATAGCTGGATTGGTGCAGGAACTACTTAAAAATAGGACATCAGATTGTGATGTCGCGAAATGAGTATCATTAGCATACAACTTCACAGTGAATTACAATTTTAATTTTTTTTAAAGTGTCATTTATGAACCATTGCTGCGTAACTGATATTGTAGCTAACTATAAAGCTGTAAATTAATGATATTTATTTCTCTACACTATAATTTCATCTCGTACTTTTAGGTTATTGCTTCTCAATTATTCCCAGCCAGCTATTCTATTTTAAAAGATTATGGCAACAGAAATTTAGCATGGAAGCATTAGGAGAGGGATAACGTTAAACAAATATTTTCTTTACGAAATCACTTACACTCGACGAACTACGTGTTTTAGAATTCCATTAAAAGTTTTTTATAACTTATAGTCACTTCAGGTTACACCTCTTCAAGCTTTGTCCCAAAATTAATTACCTCTCGTAGAATGTAAACAAACGAACAGTGGAAACACCTTCCTTTTAATTTTCTCTCTTTTTTGTTAATTTGTTTTTCGGTTCGTGCTTTGTTTCACTTTGAATGTAGAGCTATGTAGGCCCGGGCCTGCTATCTGGCACGCCACGGCGTGAATACAAAGGTAAAATGTGTGTTTTATTTGGAATTAATTTGGAATCGTTATCATCAATATGAAATCTGTATATTTTACTTTTACTTCGATTTTTACTGCATTAAAAACCTTTCGAGGAAGCTAAAAAAATATTATTACTCCGCCCATTTTTTTTCTTTCGTAACAGTTCATTGTAAAGACACAAAAATTGCATTAACTGTTTGTTTATCTGAAACATTGTTTTGAGAGCTACTGTATTATTATACTGATCAAATGATACCGTGTGCTCTCTTTAGAATCACTTCACTCCATGTCATCCCGTGGGTGTTTTCAGAGGTGACAATTGAAGAAAAAAAACGGAGATAGGCATCGGCATCAATCTAAATCACTTGAAAACTGAGCACAAGGCTTAATTTATCATTTAGGATAGGAAGCGACGATTGACAGTTGAATGAGGGGAAATTCTAAAAGATAGTAGTGGCTAAATGTATGAGTGAGTATCCCAAACAAATCGTCGTCGTAATTTATGAAGGAAACTTGTGTTCAGAAGTGGAATTTTGCAGCTAGTTGTAAAAATTGATTAATATTGTATTGCTCCCGGCTTCAGAAATTATCCCACGCAACTATCACTATACAAAAGCTAAGTCAGTCTGATTCTGTTAAGAGGATATGCTGTTGTCAAAGCGCCCATACAAACGTAGTCCAGTCATATTTTGAGTATTAAGCTATGAAAATCTATGAAATTTTCAAGACACAATCTAGAAACAAATATCTGTGTCGGTGGTGAGTCAGATTTTCGTTTAAATATATACTTCCAGAGTTACAGGGCGTCAAAGAATTGTATTTTACGGTAATAAAAAGCCCCAACTTTGAACCTGATTTACAAGAGTATGAATCAATTTAGAACAATTTAGAAAAACCACCGACATCTGAAATTTCATTAGTATACTGTATTAAAAAAATGGTTACATAATATACTGTATCCTTCAAATGATCCCTGGACTACGAAACATCCAAATAACGGGTGGATAACTTCGCGTAGTGTATGCTGTCTCACCGTACGCGCTCGGGTAGGATAGGGCTCGGATAGGGACAGCTACAAAACAATGCAACCTTGAATGCAGCCACGTGGTCTTACCAACATAGCCTCTTAAGACGTAGAGGAAAACAAACTCACTGCATTTATAAAACTAGTATGGACTCGTCGTCGCTTCGTACTCTCCCGTAGGCTATGTCCTATGTGACGTCACATAATCTCTAACATAAAGTGCTACCAAAATATTAAATAAATATTAAAATATCGTGTTAGGTATCTGATGGAATATGATGTGTAAAGAACATATGGATTCCACCTCGTCTAATAATGCGTGAGGTAAACAAAATACACGCGCGTATCTGACAATGACCTGCGCTTCATAGTGACGTGTCACGGCACGAGTCTTTGAAGTTCAGTGTACTTTTGTGTATTGCATCTTGTACAAACGAAAATGTCTGACCTAGTCCCATCATACGTGTTCAATTGATCATCGGCTCTGGATGTTCTGCTCGGAAAATATATAGGCTATTTATAATATAATATATATTACGTAACGTTTAATGTACGGTATAATTATAATATTATGCCTAAAACGATATTTCTTGTCTTAGCTTTCTTCTTGTATATTTGGGATATGAATAAAAATTTAAAAAGTTACATAAAAAATCAAAGTTCCAGCTTCGACCTTTAGCTTGTTTGCGGAGTTTGCGATATTTTTACACCAAGCATAACTTTCACAAACAAACCTATGGATAGACTTTGCTCACATAAATAACGGGACCGAAGGAAAACACCCCCACTCGAGATTGGCCGCGTGGAGTGTTGATTTAGGTCGATTTGCACGCTCTCATCTCATAATACTTTACTGCTGTAATCTGTGCCGATATTAATATAGGAAATAACTTTGATGTATGTGTAACGGTGCAAACGACGAGCTTGTTTGGAAGACCTTAAACGGTTCTGGAGTGGAGCAGGCCGTTAGATGGAGGGAGGAAATGGGAGCGGGTTATCTGAGCTTTGAATAAAAATTTCTTACGTGAGTTCTCCAAAAACTTACACCATGAAAATGGTCTGAAATTTAAACTTTAGAACTAGAATTATTTTTTATTCATATACTGCTCAAGGTTAAGCCACTAACAATTATCTGGCCAGTGAGCTATAGAGTCGTATGCCGCGACTATCGAAATTTTCCACAAGAACTGCCTGATAGCGCAAGCTGTCAAAAATCAATTTTAATCGACCAACTTTTCATGTAGCTATCTATTGCCTATTGCTATATATTTTTGATATTTCTGATTATTATAACTATAAAATTTTATATAAAGTTGTATCAGATCTCCCGGCCTATTTAACAATAACATCACTAATCCGCCTGCCAATCGTGGTGATTATGGCAAATCCCCTCATATAAAGTCCAATGACATGATCCATGAGGGAGACTTATGTCCAACAGTGGACTCATGCAACCGATAATGATGATTGAGCGGACATCCTACAAAAGCTAGTAATACATTACCCTAAAATGATTAATCGGTGAATGCAAAACGTGAAATTGTCAAAATGGGCTCGTTCAAATCGTAGTACAAGTCGTCATAAATCTTTTCTCGTTCCTCGCTAAACCCTTTTTGATAAATACACCTCACAATTTACCTGACCTAGAAACCAACAAATCAAACCGAAATAGGAGGATTTATTATGATTTATTAAGTAAAACACGATCCAGCAGTAAATATAGAAATGATCCATTAATAATTTATACCTAGGCGGGATGGTGTGTTAGAATTTAATAATTGTTTGTTATTATGCGAACAGTTAAAATTTGGTACAATATATAAAACATGAAGAAAAGATAAAGAAAATCTCAACCGACAACTCATCACTTGTTAAGAGAGTTGTACAAGAGAGTATCTTGCTAACAAAATTTATTTTATGCTCACATGGTGCTTTGTGTAGTGAACGTTTTTTTGGCAAACTATTTTAAAACACATTTTCTATTCGACACCGAAATGTTCCATTGTATAATGAATGTGTTAATATTATCGTTCAAAGTACCTATTTTATAATAAATCTAGAAACAAGAATTGTCATGTCACCCAAACAAAAATCAAAATGCTCGTAACATAAAAAGACCACTATTCGATTTTTATTGTTATAGCCCATAAATCTTTTATGGGCTAAAGTTTTGGGCATTTTTTCTACAAGTTGAACCCCTGAGCGCTCGTCAGCTATCTTCGTTTTACGACAGTGCATGCTAATCTTTCGTTTTCTTTGGTTAGCTTTTGAGTCCCTTTGACAACCGACGAGTATTCGAAACTAGGCAATTCTACGAAAAGTATGTTATACTTGTTCATTTTTTATAGCGAATAAGTATTTAAAAGCACTGGAACATATTTTAAATCATTTTCTGCACAACCAGTTCGCATTTTAACTTCATCTCACCTGGTGCTAGTGACAGAAAAGTATGTTAACATTCGAATCTTGACCAGAAGACCAATGTTAATGAGGATTTGGCTATGTTATCTTTCTTGGAACACTGTAGTGATATTAACTTTTAAAACCTGCTCTTTCGCAGCAGACTTAGACAGCAAGATAAGATTGTGGTTGCTAGCTATTCATAGGAAAGTGTCATAGCAGCAAACATACTGACAGAATTGTATACCTGGGTATTAAACACGCGACTATCAGACGTAAGTAAAACTTCGTAGCCACTAAGCTACAGGAACACTTAGATACATGAATACAAGCTTTCAGTCATATTTCAACTTGATTGACATGAACATTAATCATTTATTTACATAAACATCACAATATCATATAATTTTTAACTAAACACACACAAACTAAATACAAAACACACACAAATTCATTATTATTATGATAGGGCGGACATCCGGTTTCCCCAAGTTACAGAAGCTGTTACGTTATGCTGAAGTTCAATGTGGAAGGGATCATCAGGGATTTAAAAATTCAATTTTCTTCAGTTCGTGACAAGTTTTTCACTTTCGCTTTACCATGTATATAAGCAAGCTGGTAAAATTGGTAGCGTATTCTAAAACAAACCCATTTTTTGTAATATTTGCAAGCAAGAGATGCTTCTATTCGAGACTGTTTAGCATAATGAGAAAATATCTCATCAAGTCATCTAAAATGTTTGTAATCCACATCATTAAACTATTCAGAGATTAATCCACAGTACATCGGCGCCAACAAAATTGGCTTGTAATATAATTTAACAAAGACAACAATTAACACAATCATTAAAGGTCATACCTGTTGCGGCAGTGCCAGTGTCTTTCAGTAATGTAATACTTAATTTAGGATACGAAAGAAAAATAGCATATTCGTAGTATTTTAAACATTGACACACAACAAAATGCTCTGCATTTTGGAGTACATTCCGCCACATTAGTCACGCTGCTACTCCGGCTGCCATATAACTACCTTCAATCTTGCCAGAGTTAAAATCCTACTACGTGACAATAACAACGGAAACAGGTAGCTGTCAGTGTACCACCGACATCTTATGGTATCACCAACCTGCTCGACAAGACTGATTATAATGAGTAGTATGCGCGTTAAGACCTTCATTGATTAGATTATTTAACTTCCTTTACTTGTCCAATAAAATGCTTTCAAATAATTTCTTATCACTGAACTCAATAGGGTATTTTACACTATGTAAGGAAAAATATAAAAATGTTTGTTCATAATAGATTTCGAAAAAAGTAAACAAGAAACGTCGATATTTATTCATAAAATTGCAATTTTAATTTTATAATTCCATTTTAAAAATCGTCTTTTCTAATCTGTTTTTGAAATGTCTAGAACGCCATTCGCCATGTTGGATCCCGCCGTGACGTCATTCCGATAGTAAACAATCTACTGAAAATAAGTTGTGCGCTGTTATTTTGATAAATTTACGAGTTATTAACACGTTTGTAGACTTCTAGCCTTTATTTCACTATGGAAGACGGTTTTGTGAAAGCAGAAAGTACAAATCTGCCAATGGTTAATACTTTAATGGTGGCGAAATTTTTTGCCTCCAATCCCGATTTCTGTTCTGCGGAGTTGAGAAATGTTAAAACAGCAATGTAAGTAACCATTGTATCAAGTTTTGTCTAATAATAAGTACAATAACAATACACAATACAATAAAACGGGTCCTTCATGTTACACTCCAACCTAACCTATATTTTGTCATCAGGTCGGGAAGGGAATCTTACGGAGACGACGCAATAGGCTATGTGCAGCTGAAGCGTGTTCAAAATACATGCGTGGTTAAGTGTACGGTATGCCCGGAACATAAAGTGCGTACCAAGCCCTATGCAGTGACACTTGTTGTAAACGAACAAGAAGAGACTGTGACTAGTGTCAAGTGCCACGATTGCCCATCTTCAGAAGGCGGCTGCAAGCACAGTGTTGCAGTGTTTTTAATGTGGTTACATCGTCGAACCGAAGCCCCGTCGTGTACTTCGGTTGAATGCTATATATTATATATATTATTTGATAGTTAATTTACCATTTATAGCGCATACTTACATCAAAGTGGTCTTCACAGAAATACAGTCTAGTCTTTGTGGACAATGACTTTGGATCTCTTCTTGCCAGTTTCAACCAAGTATTTCTCATTTTTACATCACTTGGCACTTGAATCCATAATTTTTGTGGCGTTTTTACACTTGTATTTTTGCATTCAGGCACAAGACACCAATGATAACTCATTATTTTCACGAATCTTAATACTTGGTCTTTCGCAGTCGTATTGTTTACTAACCGAGTGACGTCACGAGATGAAAAAGCATGGCGGCTAGCGTTTCCGCGCGATAATTCAAAATCATAAATAAAAAACCGATTTTAAGGTGCTTTTCGGTTTTAAAAAAAATTAACAAAATTTCTACTAGTTTATTACGATCTCAGGATTAATTTAAAACAGTTTTTGAAAAATGGTGTAATACCCTATTGAGTCTACTACGTCTACTGTCTTAAATTAGTGCTTATGGCGTATCAAGGAGAACGTCTACGCTCAGCAGTTGTCGTTTCCTGGTTGAAAGTTGTCGAAAGGGACGAATTTCGAACGGGACCATATGCGACAAAACCATCTAATTATTACTAAGTTTGTTGATTTCAACTTTCAATGAAGCTTCGATCTATCTCTACCTCTACTTTAAGAGGCTATGTTGGTAAGACCACGTGGCCGTGTTCAAGGTTGTTTTTGTTGTTTTGTAGCTGTCCCTCTCCGAGCCCTATCCTACCCGAGCGCGTACGGTAAGACAGCATACACTACTCGAAGTTATCCACCCGTTATTTGGATGTTTCGTAGTCCAGTGATCATTTGAAGGATACAGTATATTATGTAACCATTTTTTAAATACAGTATATTAATAAAATTTCAGATGTCGGTGGTTTTTCCAAATTGTTCTACATTGATTCATACTCTTGTAAAACAGGTTCAAAGTTGGGGCTCTTTATTACCGAAAAATACAATTCTTTGACGCCCTGTAACTCTGGAAGTATATATTTAAACGAAAATCTGACTCACCACCGACACAGATATTTGTTTCTAGATTGTGTCTTGAAAATTTCATAGATTTTCATAGCTTAATACTCAAAATATGACTGGACTACGTTTGTATGGGCGCTTTGATAACAGCATACCCTCTTAATCATGATAAAAAATAATGGGAAGTGAACATAGACTGTGCAATTAGAATTCTAAATAAAGAACGAAACAAGCCAAAAAACCTATATACTCGTCCTATGGTATAATTTAAATGTAGAGAAGGTAAATGTATGTTTCGCATAAATCACGCGGCACTTTATGGGAAGTTTTGAGACTTGCGTACGAGGAAAGTCCCGTTCACGGGTGTGTAACGGGAATTAAAGGGGGACCCAACTTTGTTGACTGTCAAAAACTCCCATTAGGGGAAATACACCAGCAGCAGATTAAAAGCGATATATGAACATTTAACAGATACGTTGTCTATTGTTATGTTTTTTTGTTATGTTATTGACAAAATTCCAAAAATAAATATGTAATGGAGAGAGATAAATATATCAATTCAGTGTGGTTTAAATTAAACTATTAGCGATATAAAAATACTGAGTGTATATATATATTCAGTGCGCGGAAATGACAATGGCCCCATCGCTTGAAAATTGGATAACTGATGGGGAGTAAAAGTCCTCGAGTGGCGACCACGTACCAGCAAACGTGTACTGGGCCGTCCCCCTACTAAATGGACCAACGAACTAGTAAAGGTCGCGAGGACTCTGTAGTTTCAGAGAGGCAAACTTATTGTGCGAGTTCTATAGATTCGTAGTGTATTCAATGTCATCAAAAAAGATTTGTGACTTTACTTTGAGCACACCAAATATAAGTACAAATACAGTCAGCGTCATATGCTTCTACGCAACTTTTTACCTTGTCATATTCAATTTTAAATGACATTTCTCCCGATACACTTAGTAATTCCAAGTGAGTGTTACATGACACAAAGTTGCGTATAAACATATGATGCTGTCTGTACACTTTTTGCCTTTGAATTTTGATATTCTGACCTGAGAAATAGACGAAATCGACTAGAAGAGAATAAAGTCGAAGAGATAAATCCATGACCCTCTCTCAATCCCCTTTTTTCACCGTACCCCCCGCTCCCCTATACCGCAAAGGCGAGGACTCATTTACGCGGCCGGTCAATAGTGGCGCATAAGTACTCGTAGTTTCGTCGCTTCGCTCTAGTTGACTACAATTTCCAACCTTAAAAAATCCAAAGACAAGTCTATCATTAAAATCATTCCTTTGAAGTTCGTTTCTAGGAATAAATCAACTACTTACCATTTTCCCCATAAGTTAGATAAAATAATCAGACTGATAAATGCAAATGTGTTAATAGGATGTAAAGTAAATTTATTTATGTTAATGTCGTCTACTGTTAAGGTTTGATGCTCGTTTGATGCTCGTTATATAAAACTGAAACCAATACCCTGACAAAATTTATACGAGCTCTAATAGTACCTTTCGAACCCCTCTTTGTAAGTAAATTAAATACCTTTACGAACTATTCGTGGAACATAAGCGGCAGAATTTACCTTAAACTTTGTTTGGTGGTCGGCGAGGTTGCTTCGGCATTTTCTATTCAGTTACTCATATCAAGTTTTTCGTAAGTCGATCTCCATGAACGTGCCACGAACATACAAATATACACAAACAAAAACCGACCAAGTGCGAGTCAGACGAGAGGGTTCCGCACCATTCTACTTTTCAATACTTTTGTGAAAGAAACAAGTTATGCGCCTATATAAAACATAAATAATTTTCATTCAACTTTATTTTCTCATAATTTTTTCTAGAAATACAAACTCTGTGAGAATTTCAAGCATCTACTTTTTTTCATTATTATTATCGAGCTAAAAAACACGTTACTAGTTTCTTTTTAATTTCTTTTTTGTTATAGCGGCAACAGAAATACACATTCTGTAAAAATATCAACTATCTACCTACGAGTATTTCGGCCCATGAGATTCAACTGCTACCCTCTGACAGACAGACGGATGGATGGACGGGCAGAGGATGCTTAGTAATAGGGTCCCATTGTTTTATTATTTATTTATTTATTTGAGACAAGGGGGGTGGTCCACCGGGCCCAACCATTCACTGCGACCTTGATAGATCTATTGTGACCCCTATGTGGTTAAAGCACTTCCCCGAGGCCCACTCCGATCATATATCGGACGATGTCTCCAGGGGTGGAGGCCTTAATATCGTCTGGTGTGACGATATGGCCTCCAAGGTACTTTTGTCTACTGTGATGGAGTGCATCGCAGTGACAGAGGATGTGGATAGGTGTCTCCTCTTCCTCTTTACAGAATCTGCAAATCTTATCGTCTCCTAGACGCATATAGGTCAGGTGCTTGTTAAGTTTGCAGTGCCCTGTGAGCGTTCGTGACAGAATCCTTAAAGGATTTCTATCTAAGGAAAGTGCTTCTCTTGCAAACTTTGCGTTGTAGCCTGCTAGAAGCGCTTTTGAGTGGTCTTGACCTGGTGTCGCTTTCCAGTATCGTAGTCCTTGCTCGCGGGACCAGTTTGCCAAGACACTCCTAATGACGCACGAGGAGACGCCCACAATCGGTTCTGGACCAATTATTTGGCCCTCGGCGCCAGCTCTAGCCAATTCATCGGCGGCTTCGTTGCCGCCAATGCCGCAGTGTCCAGGCACCCATCTGAGAGTTACTGAGTTGGCAGCTCCCAGTTCATTGAGTTTCTGGACACACTCCATAGTCAACTTGGAGGTAATTTCATATGACATGAGGGCCTTCAGTGCAGCCTGGCTATCCGATAGGATAACAATTTTCTTGTTTTTGTACGAGCGAAGTAGGTTTTCGTGTACGCAATGAATGATTGCGAACATCTCAGCTTGGAACACCGTTGAGTGCTTCCCTAGGTTGACGTATTCGTCCACCCTAGGACACACTCCGTGCACCCCAGCCCCTGCTTGCCCGTTTTTCTTTGATCCATCTGTGAACCAAATGAGCTCTCCGGACTGAAGTTCAGGTTGGTCTTCCTCCCAATCAGTCCTTTGAGGCAAATGCACCTTGTAAAGCTTTTGAAAGCTGAACTCCTTCATCAAGGTGTCCAAGGGCATTGCGCTGATGTCGCTGCGCATGAGATCTGATTGCAGTTTTCTCATGGCCGATGATTGCCAGTTGTAGTTGGAACTGACACGTGTGCGGAGCATTGCCATCCTCGCCTCCATTTGCACCTGAAGGTGTAGAGGGGTAAGGTTTAGCATCGCTTCCAGCGCCGCTGTAGGTGACGAAGATAAGGCGCCCGTGGTAAGCAGGCAGGCCATTCTTTGAAGTCCATTTAGCTTCTTGATGCATGTCACCTGGTTGGTCTTGCCCTGCCACCCCACACAGCCGTAGGTGACCATGGGTCTCGCTATAGCCGTGTAGAGCCACAGTGCGATCTTTGGCTTAAGACCCCATTTAGCACGAACCATCCGGTGACATACTCCCAGTGCCATCTTGGCCTTCTTGATCACATAGTTAATGTGTGAGTTCCAGGAGAGTCTGTGATCGAGGATTACTCCAAGATACTTGACCTCGCTGGAGAAATTGATTGTTTTACCAAAGAGTGTTGGTGGCTTCAAGAGCTCCAGCCTTCTCTTTCTGGTAAAGGGGACGATAATCGTTTTCCCCGCGTTGACAGAGAGCTGAGACTCTCCGCACCATGTTTGGACTATATTCAAAGCCGTTTGCATTAGATCCGATATGACACTCGGAGATTTCCCCACCACGGTCACCACCAGATCATCTGCATAGCCTTGAGTGTCAAAGTGAGCGTTGTTTAGCTCTTTTAGGAGGCCATCGACTACTAAGGACCACTCGAGTGGGGACAGCACGCCTCCTTGGGGGCATCCACGCGTAAGTTTCACTTTAATGGTGTCGTCCATTAGTGTCAATGTCGCCTCCCTGTTTCGTAGCATCGCCTCCACCCAATTTATGGTTGTAGAATCAATGTTACGCCGTGTCATACTTTCCAGTATGATGTTTGTGGAGGTGTTGTCAAACGCCCCCTCTATATCCAGAAAGGTGCACAGGGCGACTTCTTTGTCGTCCATTGCTCTTTCAAGTCGGTCTACCAGTGCCAAAAGTGCACTTTCGGTTGACTTTCCTTTCTGATAGGCATGTTGTCTTGGATGTAGGGGCTCCTTTGATAGGTAGCTTTCCCTGATGTAGACATTAAGTACTTTCTCCATGGTTTTCAGCATGAAGGAAGTTAGACTGATCGGTCTATAGGACTTTGGTTGGGACTTATCTTTGTCCCCTGCTTTGGGGATAAAGGTGACCCTTACCTTAGTCCACGCTGTGGGTATATATCCCCAGGCATAACTGGCTCTGAATACCTTCAACAGCGTAATTAGGATGAGATTTAATCCCTGCTGCAGTAGAGCAGGAAATATCCCATCTGGTCCGCTGGTCTTGTAGGGCTTAAAGGAGTTTACCGCCCATCTGACTCGGTCGGGTCTGAAGATCTGGGAGGCTCTTTGCCAATCGTCGGTGCCTGGTCGTGTCTTCTTAGGCACTTGCTCCGAGATTCCCGTTCCACAGGGGATAGACACTGAACCAGGGAAGTGGGCTTCAGCCATGAGCTGCAATGTTTCCTTCGCCGAGTTCGTGTATGTACCATCTGGTTTCTTTAATAATCCTAGATGGAGAGCTGGGGCCTTGGAGAGGACCTTGTGGATTCTAGCGGACTGTGAGGTGCTGTTTATTGCCCCACAAAATTTCCGCCACGACCTTCTCCTGGCCTTCCTGAGCTCCTTGTTGAAGTGCGTCAGTGCCTTCCTGTAAGCGTCCCAGTTATTGTCGCTCTTCGCCCTGTTGAAAAGGGCCCGTGCTTTTTGCCTAAGTCGCTGTAGTGTCTTGTTCCACCACGGTACATTGCGGTTGGTAACTGTAGTTTTAAGGGGACAGTTGTGTAGGTACGCTGTCATGATACCTTGCTCCAATGCCCCCGCTGTGGTCTCCAGTTGTTCTAAAGATCTGACTGTTTTGCTTACCGAGCCAAGACTTACTTCTAGGTCTTCTCGAAATCCGTTCCAATTGCACGCCTTGGGATCGCGGTAGTGGTTGACTTGCTCTTGCGCGCTGCCAGGCAAGTCCAGACGTATGTGTCTGTGGTCGGACAGCGATGCCTCGTTTGAGACGTGCCAGCCCGATATCCGGTTGTATATTCGTCCGGAGCAAAAGGTGATATCTAATACCTCCTGTCGAAGGCTTGTGACAAAAGTTGGTATGTTGCCAGTGTTAAGTACAAGGAGGTCATTTGATACCAGATAATCATATAGGTACTCACCTCTGGAGTTGGTGTCAGTACTACCCCAGCTAGTGTGGTGTGCGTTAGCGTCGCAGCCCACAAGTAGTGGGATGTCCTGACTGATGCTGTAGTCCACTAGTGGTGTTAAGACTGCAGTAGGGTCTGACTCGGTGCCGGGTAGGTATACAGAAGCGATGATGATCTTGCCTCCGTTCCCTGGAATCATTGCATACGCAGCAACCACGTCATCTGTACATAGACAAGGAATAGTTAAAAATTTTACATTCTTACTAAATAGTATACATGATCTGGGCTTGGAGCCGTTGGTGTTGTATAGTACATTACCTGCGGCATTGAGGCCCATGACCCTGTTGCCGTTAATCCACGGCTCTTGTAGCAAGGCTACATCAAGGTTTTCATCGGTGAACCTTTGGCACAGCACAGCTGTTGCTGCTTTCGCATGCCTGAGGTTGACTTGAATGATTTTGTTCATGGTTGTATGAAGATTTTATTGTGTTGGGGAGGTGAAAAGTTTAAATGGGAGTTGGGGTGTGTAGGGAAGGGTATATGTGCGTCTTGTCTGTTGTTTCTGTTTCGTTCGGGGAGTGAGTGGGGAGTATTAATTGTTGAGCGGGTTCTTCGAGGCCTTGAGACTGGTGTGCTCTCGGCCTAGACTCGGTAGTTGAGTTGGCCGTCGAGCATGCCCGCCCCTGGCGCCTCGGAACCTCGCTGTGGATCCGGTTTGGGTACGGGCTGTTCCCGCACCTGTACCTCTGCTACTATTGGACCCTCTACTTGGGGTGCCACGATACGTGCCTCTTCCTCGTTCAACTGGTTGGACTATGGAAGTCGGCGCCTTGTAGCTAGTTGACGGCTGAGGCTCCGGAGCAGTGGCGTTTTGCGATGGTTGAGGCCGGGGTGAGCTAGAACTGGTCGCAGTACGGGGCTCTGCGGTTTGCGTAGCCACCTGTACCTCGACCTCGCTCTGCTCCTCCCTCCCCCCCTCCGCTGCCTGCCCTTTGCCCCTAAGCCTCACCGTAACTATGTTAACGCTGTAGAAGATGCTGCAGCCCCGCTCCTGGAGGACCATCGCTTCGGACTCGTCGAGGCAAAAGGTTACCGTTTGGTCTTTTTCCCCGACCTTCCTGTTGACGACCCTCCAGGTACTGAGCGGCACATCATTTTGTATCCGCAGTCGTTGCATTAGTGCGTTCGGCTCCAGCGGGGTGCCCGGGAACCAAGCCACAGCAATGCGTTGCTTCGGCAAGCTGTCCACTGTCTGCATCCGCGCACCTTCGTACGGCACCACCTCGCCAATATGCGCTCTGAGCCACTCTTTCGAGTGTTCATCTGCACACATCAGCGCGATGCCGCCGGACTTGAGCGAGCAGCCTGCAAATCGTGGACCTTGCGAGTGTTCACCACTGTCGATGACGGAGTTGAGTTTGTCGATGAACTTCTCTAACTCCTCGGGGCCAATGGGGCGTGAAGCATCCACTACGCCAATACGTATGGAGCCCGCCACCTGCCTGTAAGACGGCCTACTCATAGGCTCCTTTTGCCGCGGAACTTTATCCGGTTTCTCCAAAGAGGACGAACTTTTGTCCAGGCGTGGCCGTTTTTCCGGCCTCGTCTGGTCCTCCTTAGAAGTACCTGGTTGCGGCTGTGGGTTTTCGCTAAAGCGTAAAGGGCGCTTACACAGTTCTTTCGCCTCCTCGTAGTTTACGCCTTGAGCCAGTAGAGTGTTCAGGCGCCGTTTAGCAGCACCCGCCCTTCTCTTCCTTCGGGGGGGCCGGGTGGCGTTTGCCTTCCCGTTGCCCTCTCCGGCTTGCGTTTTGTCGACAGTGTTGTCGATGTTTGTGGACGGTACCATGTCGCTGTCAGGATCTTGCGATCCTTCAGCCCTTGGACCCATCTGCTCGTCTATCAGACTGACTATATCCTCCGTTGGGCTTAGTGCAGCCTCTTCTTCGGATATAAGGGTGTTAAAAATTTGGTCTATTTCAGAGTCCATAAAATTCCCACGAGTAGCTAGGGAAATGTGGTCGACCCTCGCAGAGCCCCGCTTGCGAGGGCAAGGCTAATTAGTGTTTGAGGTCGCCTGTTATCAAACACCCACCGTTTACGACTGAGTGACCTCTCAGCCATGCATCCATCGGCACGGTACGGATTACACCTTGGATTAGGGATTTTGGGAGTTGAGGTTTACTCCTCCAGGAGAGACGGGATTGGGATCTGGGGTAGGAGGGAGATAGGGCTAATAGAGAAAGGATGAAGGGTAAAGGAGTACTCTACATCCGTAGAGCACCTGCCGTGTTTAGCCAGCAGCTAGAGAGAAGTTTTTAGGCTAGTCGCTAACTGTTGTTGCCCAGGGTGGACCAGGAGTGACCCGTTACGTTCCTTTTGGTTTTTTAGGTCCGCCAGGACTGCAACGTGCCTCTCACACGAGGAGGTACACGAACAGGATTCCCACCCCCCTGTTTCCCATTGTTTACCCTTCGGATACGGAACCCTAAAAACTGACGAGCAAGTAGCTTAGATATGTTATAGGGCACGCTCAGTTTGAAATATGCCTAATATGAGAGGGCGATATATACTAACTGTTGAAAACTTTTGGGTTAATTGATCATCTCTCTGTTCATCGCCAAGGTGTGACAAGTTTTGTTAGTGTTTGCAGGTGTTTGCCTGGGCCTGTGTCTTCTTGTCCGTCAGTCTGTTGCATACCTAATGTTTCTACGGCATCTAATTAATGATTTAAATAGCTTTCAGCATTTCGACAGTTTTGTAAGACTTTTGTCTTAAATCTTCGTATTTTAATCAAAACATTTTGACAATGGATAATCTGGGAACTCAAATAGAGATTTCATCACTCAACAGTAACTTTAAAAACAAGGAAAAGAGACAGGTCAAACCTTGCCTTTGTAAATCCAGTTTACAAATCCAAAATCAATTCTTCAGGAAGATTAGGTTTTCATGTAAACTATTAGTTTCTTAGATACTTCGACATTACTTCTACGTGTATACTGACAGTGTGCTGTACTGTACAGCCTGTACTGTACTGCCTGAATAACTTTGATAGTCATTTCCTTCATTTCATCTGCCACTAACAATGCTATTTTCAGTAATTATGTGTCTGGTCCGCTAATAAAAACCCACAGAGAATTATGTCGTCTGTAATATATTGCTAAGAGGTTTTTTCCTCTTTTTTGAGGGCATAACTTTTATTCCCACCAGGCTAAAGCAATAACAGAATTTCATCCCCAACCCTACGTTTGACAGTTTCATTTCCAGAAGTTCTCACCAATGCCATATTATACGACAGATTTCGACTTTCAGGACCCATCTGCCCGAACAATAGTATCTGGTAAATCATCTCACTATTCCTGGAAAACTTTACCACAATACCTATTGACATACAAAACATGTACACGACATACACCTCTGTATATTTAACTGAATTTTGTGTGTTATTGCAGTCATTAAAATTAAAATCATTTTTAAACATATTAGGTAGTATATGGAATACATCGTTTTTGTTTATCAATGGTACGCATATACTGTCTCCGTTCCGTCGCGGGTAAAAATAAGATTTCTGCAAAAAACAATATTTTATTGTATTGTTTATGACTGCGACTTCACCTGCGACAATTTCGGAAATTATCCTAGAGTTACACTTTATTGTGTTATTAGTAAAACTTACTGACAGATGTAACCATAAGGGTAACAAGTAAATGCGTTCAAAAAGAACTGGAAACCGACTTCAATTGCCCTAAAGGTCAACCTTTTACTAAGGCAAATTTAAGATTTATATCGTTTTCTAATAGATGCCGTTGTAAGAACTGTACCAAATTGAAATGGGACCACACGGGATGCACCAGCTTTCAAATAATCTCTAAAAAATAAAATCATCCAAATCGGTTCACCCAGTCAAAAAAAGAGTTAACAAACACAAAAAAAGAAGAAGAAAAACATACCCGTCGAATTGTTAACCTCCTCCTTTTTTGAAGTCGGTTAAAAAGATTATTGCCCGGGCGGCACAGTAACATGTTTTTAGCTTCATGGGTCTAAAGCATACCTGAGTCTATTCCTGAGGTATGGGAATGGTACGTCAGGATGTCGTTTGACGTGAGACTCAGTTATGCGTTAGACCTGTAAAACCTATGTCAATGGGTTAAAACACAAAACACATCTTACAAACTTTTATATTTATAATATTAGTTGGAGGAATCATAAGATAATTTAAACCTAATACCATTTTTGAATACATTTTGTTCTTCATTAATTACAGATTTTCGTAGCGAACTCTTCAAAAATATTGCCGCAGTTGATGCGATTAATATCACAGGCACAATATTTAAATTCGTAGGAGCTTATTTCTTTCGCGAAACTAAAGTTGTACGGAACGTATTAGCATCAGCATCTAGTCCTCTGTCTAATCTACATTTATAAGATACCGTTTTGCCTTCAAAGACAAAATACTTTTAAAAGTTTAAATGTAATTTATCAAAAAAGTCTAGAGCTCTGTTTTAACCCTTCGTCGAGCGTTAACAGCTCAATGTCAGAAGTACAAGGTTTGCAATTCACGGAAGACAAACATCCTTACAACATCACGGCTCATGTGTTATCATTAGTGAATTGCACACCAGATTTTCATTAGACATTGGATATTCCGTATTTTTCAATCGCTCGACTGCAACTTCAGCGGGTAGTTTTTCGTATAATACAAACATTCAAAGTTAATTCAAAAGATTCTAATTATTATGTTTCCTAATTATTAGGCATAAAGCTTACTGTGTTAGACTAAAGCAGTGTTTTTCAATCTTTATGATTTCGCGACCCCTTTACAGGTTGAGAAATTCTGGCGACTCCCTTACAATGTACAAAAAAGTTATTAAATTAGATGACTATATGCGTTTCAGATTTTACATACTTTGATACATTTATTCATTATTAGGATAGGACATTACACTCTGCAAGAAGCCGCGAGTTTTGAAAGTAAGTAGGAGGTAAGTTGGTCAATAAGAAGAAAATGATTTGATTATTAGCATTTCAAAAATAGCACCACGATTTGATTTGACGAATAAACAAGCCCATTCTTCTCACTATCATTGTGTATTTGTTGTAGTGTAAAACCTTGCCTTTTGCTTTTTGCCCGCAACCCGCCGATTAAGTTTTTGCGACCTAGGGGTTCCAACCCACAGATTGAAAAACACTGGACTAAAGTATCAAATTTCAACAGTGAAAATTCTAAAAGGTATGTATTATCTTATAATTATTATGTCCGAATGTTTTCTGTGCAAAATTGTGTTCTAGTTGTAAGTTAAGACGCATTAAGTGAAAATGTAATTTTCTTCTTTTAAGAATAAATATATTTAACCACAAAACTGAAGAAAAATGTCGTAGGCACCACGCACAAACAAAATGTAGTAGGATGGATGCGTGCATGTCTTAAGATCTCAGAAGTCACTAACAGAACCTATAAACAACGTTGGATACAGACAGGACTCGCCCACGTGCGGTCTCCAGACAAATATTTTAAGTCTGGGTGAAAATCTTTACTTTGTTGTTGTATTTATTCCTAGATGGCAGTAACTTGGCAACTAGATTGCTGCTTTTGTTAAAGCTTTCTGAACTGCGTGTTAAGTGAACTGCAACTCTTATATGTAGACATGGTGAATGAACTTGAAAATGTAGGTTTCTTTCAATGTCTATCTTTGCCCCTCGGCTGACAAGGTCTAGATTCCTAAATCGTTTAGTTTGATAAAAAAATTGTGTTTGATTACGTCCAGTCTTTCCTTCCTTTAACGCCAGCCAGCCAGCCAGAGCCAAAATGCCTTAAGTTTTTAAGTGTTAAGATAAAAGCTAATTTTTATCCCGATTGAACCAGTAGTGCCCGTGGGATAATTAGTCCACGCGAAGTCACGAACAAAAAGCTAAAAAGTAAAAATAATAATACTTGAAACCATGGTAGAGGCAGTTTGATACCAAAAATATCGAATTAATTTTAATAACTGTTTTATATTATATAGATTTAAGTATTAAAGAATCCCTTCACAATTCGAAAGAGTACAAACAAACATTTTTGCAAAAACTAGGACTCTGATTCACATTCTAATTACCATAATGAGACGCAACACTCTCTGCGAAACAATACAATGCTTGTAAACCAGGTCGTCAACCCTGATGCTCTTATTTACTTACCGAGAGACTGTATGACAATGACGCTCGGGAAAAGATTCACATGTATTCTTTAATCATGTTCTTTTTAGGGGCCAAAGAGCGCCAGTGGCACCCTCATTCGCTCTTTTCTACATTTCTCCGCAATTATACAATAATTTCAAAAAGCAAACCCGCCCTGGGCGCCTCTGTCGCTCTATGGACCCTTAGAATATGACATCAAATGCCGAGATATTAAAAAAACATCATGTCAGAGTACGATAAAGTAAGTAATAAACCGTAATAATAATAACGAAACGATATCTAGGTGACCTTTTAGTTACCCACATAGCAGAGTGACACTGTTGTAGCTTATATTTAAAATAAAGTTATATCATCTTTATTATTATTTTTACCTTGAAACTATCAATACTCCTATATATGTATATATATAATCTGAATTTCGGAAACGGCTCCAACGATTTTGTTGAAATTTTATATGTGGGGGTTTGCAGTAGCAAAAAATCGATCAAGTTAGTATAGGAAAACACGTGTTTTCGAGTTTTCACGCAGTTTTCTTAACATTAATTCGATGTAAAATATGGTCGCTAACTTCGCCATAAGCATCTTGGCGTGGTGAGGTGGCGGTCTCAGTGCAAGTTTGTCATTCACCGGTGTCCGTCCGGGTTCGATTTGCAGTCGGATATAAAAAAAATTAGTTTTATGTAGTTTTGTAATAATATATCATCATCAGCCAAGAAACGTCCACTACTGGACATATGCCTCCTTTATGGTACGCCATTATTATATACATATGTAGTATTTATTATTGTTACTTTTTAGCAATATGGTAACTTTGCTTCGATTTCCGCTAACACATCAGGACGGAATATCGAACAAAATGGGATGGATTTTCTAGGAACAGACCCTTTTGTGCTATTGTTAGACATGGTCATTACATCTTTGTGTATTTCCACTGAATTTATTCAAGTTACACGCTTTGTTGAGATTTCTATTGAATGCTTTACAATAAATACATGATTTATATTACAGCGTTTTCTTAAGCCTGCTCTGTGGCTTAAGCCTGCTAGAGGCTGCTAGAAGTACCGAAAGTTAAAATTTTCATTCAAAATAATTTTTAGCAATTATGAGTACATCAATGAACTTCTACTACTGAGACGTCTACTAAATCTACTAATAATAGGTCTGAATAAGAAAAGGAATGGTTTTCCGTTACGTTAAAATGTTGTAAACAACGAATGAGCATAGGTTAGTGTAATGAACTGGACGAGATAGGCTGGTCTTGGCATTATGGTCCGACCTTGTCGTTATCGCCAGGGCGACAGAAAGTTAAGACTATGGGCCATGATGAATTCGGACTCGCGTACTGGGGGTCCCTTACACACTTGAAGGTAATATATGAAATTTAAAAGTGTAAGCATTTAGGTAGATGTAGTATCATCATCAGCCAGGAAACGTCCACTGCTGGATATATGCCTCCTTCATGGTCGCTACATCGACCAATCCCGAGCCACCTGCATCCAGCGACTACCCGCAACCTTAACCAAGTGCCAATAAAGCTTTTTTTACTTTTTTATTTATCATTTACAGCTAAGTTCACCAAAATAATTAGGTAACATTACTGAAGTTTATAAACTACGAAACAGCTAACTGCTTGCACAAAGGAACGTTCCACCACGTACCACGTCGTTCACCAACTGCAAATTTGAATATATCGCATATATATAATCGCAACAACATAAAACTACAAATTCACTGTTTTCGGATATATTTTTTCATTTACTTGTACTGTAAGACCCATAAACCCGTTGTTGAATTTTGTCACCTAGAAGTACCCTATAGATTATGAATTCCTTACGAGTGTTAAAATTGCGTTGACATACAAGTTTGATTCTTTTACAGCTCCTATTCATATTAATTCCAACTTAATGCGGTGCGAACCTTCACACGTTTCTGATAAAAAGAGCCTTGACAGACAGACGAACAACGAAGTATGTAATCCTATAAGGGTTTCTTTTGAGGTACACAACCGTTGCATTTTGGGCTAGGTATCTATAAGTCACAAAGTTAGTATTTTTATATATTTATACATGTATTTTTTATAGTTAAATTTACATCTCTAAATTAGACTCTTATGTGTTTCTGATTACGACAAGACATGTTTTAATCTAATCAAAATATCATCGACGTCACTGCATGGTATTATACGAATTAGTATATAACTCACTCTGGCCACTGTCCTCTAATGGCCTCCCTGCCTGGCACCTTCCAAATAAATTAATACCCGATACAGCGACAGACAGCAGAGCTTAACCCTTCCGCGTCAGGTGCCATTTATCGGACAAGTTTTCTTTGTCTCTCTCCCTCTCAGGTGTCCTCTTTTACAAACAATTTCCACAAACTACACACCGCTTTAGTGTATAAATAAAATTGCCTGGAGAAGCGTAGATTTTACGGCCACCCTAAGCTATCCATAAACGCGTAACAAAACACATTTGACCCAAGAGCTTAGGTGAGAAATTTCACGACTTCACGACTCAAAGTGGAATATTTTGCTTTATACGTATTTTTCGGGTTAAGTAGGTAAACATGACAAACGATGTTTGAAAAAGTTGCAAAAAAATATTCCCGGGAGCTAAACTAGGTGACTTCTTTAATATAGGTAGAGTCGGCTTTGAAATATCTACCATTTCTCAACATACTCAATAGTAACGATTAGAAACGAGTAAGTGTAAGTAGCATAGTATACAGAAAGGTGCGCATTACCTCATACAAGTTGTAGAGTATAATGCGGTGCACAACGTGTAAAATGTGGATCTGACTGAATGCTTACTGTCGGAATAATTAATCTTAGTATGCGCCCGTGTGTCACCAACAAAGATAAATCCAAGTAAAAATAAGTGTAGCGTAGAACTATTCGCGTTCAATATTATAAAGATAGCTGGAGTCTGCACCGACCAACACTTGTTTTTTGTAGTTTTCTTTGAATGTGATAAACTGAATCTTATAATTAACGAAATTACGCAAAGTAGCAGTTTTAATTGCCAGTGTATTTCAGAAGTGGCAACTCTCACAGCCATCGAGCTTCAATACACCCTCAGTGCTTTTCCCACTGCACTGGCTACATACTACTACTACTACTATTACTACTAGCACTATGGCATGTAGCCGTGAGTTCTGGGGTAGAATATACTATACTATGTCAAATCGAAGATCTCTTAAAATACGACAACAATAAAAAATAAAAATTTCCGAAAATGGGCAACGGCATTTAGCTATACACGCGGACTTATTAGTGGTTGTAAATTATAGAATAAAACTTTATTATTACTAAATTATTATTCTTACAGATTTTTTAAAATCAGCAACTCTAAATGGCCGCTCCGCCCACGGCTCTTACCTTGCTGGATAATGCTCTGTTGATGCTGCATGCTGGGATAAGAAAGAGTTAGTATTGGCACAGAATTAATATACTCGTAGTATAAGTCTGTGTTCTTAAATAAAGGTATGTATATGTATTGGTTCACTGTCGCTTTCGATTTTTATTTTTTTACAATTGTCAAGCTGCCATTTTCAAATTCCAATTATAAATATACATAATAATTAGTTTATAGTACCGGAACAAAATCATGTTACTACGGTAATACAACCACAAAATTTCAGCGAACATATATCAACAAAATGTTACTGCGATCACCAATCCGCCTGACCAGTGTGGTGGTAACGGAAAAATACTCCGAAAGGGAATGCAACGCTGCGATCTATGAGGAAGGATCATGTTAAACAGTGGACTTATGCAATTTTTAAATGATGTTCATGATGATCTATGTAGCACCACTTACCACTTCTTATTTATAGGATTCTTCTGCCCTAAGGTTGCCTGGAAGAGATCGCGTTTAGCGATAAGGCCGCCTTCTTTGTACCTTTTATGTTCTTTTCTGTTTTGTTTTGTGTGTGTATGTGTACGTGTGTGCAATAAAGATTATTTGAATTGGATGATGATGATAAAGGATCGTAGATTTTATGATTCTAACCGTATACATTTTCTTTATTTAAATTTATCTCGTTCTGGACGGTGCTAGCAATTGCGAATTTTTACTTTGTCTGACACTCCCTTACACCGACATAATCACTTTTGCATCTTTATTATTACGAGTAGTATGGATTAAATATGTACCTGTGTTTTAGTGTCAATTCATGCTACAATTTATGGAACCTACTGCGAGCAGATACGAGGGTAATATCTCGCGTGGTTAAAGATTATCCCATTCCACCTGTCGTGACAATATTCCATAAAGTAATGAGATATGAAATTGGCTAAAAGCTCGAAATAGAGCCATTGTATTCTGTCCACCACAAGCCTTTTTCCACTAAATAAGAGTAAATAAACACATTCTAGACCAACGCGTAACGTCGTCGATCTCATCGTTAACCTCAGGTGAGATTGAGGCCAAGCTAGTCTATCTTTTATATTTAAAAATTTTGTTGTCTGTAAAGTCGGTTTACGGACGATAATTTTACGTGACGACGTCATAAGAAAAGATGTACTTAGGCCGATCGGGCTCTCAATCGCTTGTTCCGCGCTCTCGCTTGCACGCTCGCCTCAAGCGGAACGTGACTCTTTTTCGTGCGTGCAGCCAGCGTTCTTCGATTTATATGACGTTATCACGTCAAAAAAGATATGAAATGGGGTAGTTAATACCAAACAGATTAGAGTTAAATTGTATAAAGCTCATTATTTTAAAAATTTGAATGATTTTTTTCCCGGGTTGTACCGTAATCAAATGTCTTGAAAATTGGAATAATCGGCTAACTCGAATAGTAAAAACTTCTTAGATTTTGTGAAAAGTTTGCACAAATGTAGTAATTGTTTTTCTAAAATAGTTTCATTTCTTATTTTTATGGTTCCTCTTCAACTAGTAGTTGACTGTTAATAGTTATACGTTTTCCTGTCTAACGCACGTCGACATAGTTCTTCTGTTTGCGGTGAATCCTCCATGGTACGCCACATTATCCGGTCCCGAGCCACTTGCATCCTGCGACTACCCGCGGTCTTTACTAGGTCGCCGGTCATTTAGCAGGGGGGTGGCCTTAGGTATATAAGTTTGCGGTGTATAGTAAATAATAAAAAACATTTTTGATATTGAAACATACGAGCTGTAAACATCGCCCTAGGCAGGCCTTTACTGTCAACAGCTCGGTCGAATGTGTAATTAAAGTTCCAATGTTCCCTACCCATTTATTTTCGCGTGTAATATCCGCTTTAGTGTCGTAAATTTTACGACTTCAACTCGTCAAATAGAAATTAAATCCACTTTAATAGAGGTGAGGGTATTTCTCAAAGCGTTTCTACAATTCTAGTTTCGCGTGACCGTTCATTTTAGCAAATCAGGTTTCTGAAATATTTTAAAATTTCAATACTTTCCTTCGACAACAAGACAGTGTTACCGTATATCTGCACTTGGGCATTTAAAGTCACCCTTGCATAAAGTTATCTTCAAATCAGCTTTAAAAATATAGAAGTCCAGAAATTAGTCTTCATGAAAATATCCAATTACGTGATATTTTCGTCTTATTTGTTCGTATTACACGCTTGTACACACTTTGTACACGCTTTTGTCCTGCGATTTCTTTTACGTTGACTTCAAAACATCCCACGGGAACCTTGTATTAAGATAAAAAAGCATCATCATTTCTCTCTGTTCCAATCTATCTCATAATGTTTATCGTGCAACAAATGATAAAACTGAAGGTATATCGATACAGTACTGTATTTTGTCCCGGATCCATCCATTTAAGATGGAATTGAACTCTGGGGACGGTAGATATATGTAGATCAAAAGGTCTCTACTTAGCCTTAATTTTACATGAATGTGAGTGTATCACAAAAGCCTATGACTCACTGTAGATCTAGATGGAAATTATAATACAACTACTTGGACATTTTAAGATGCGATGTAATCATTTTGCAATCTAGTCAGTGTAATCATCAAGTAATGTATAAATATTATTATTTGATTGATGCGTGTATATCACTGCACTTGTTTTAATGTTTCTAAATGTTTGTTTAGTCTGTTTTTAAAACAATTCACTGTAGTAGGACTTTATTACACTTTCAGGGAGAGCGTTCAAAGAATTCTCTACACGGTTAGGCAAGAAGTGTTTCCTAGGGTTGCTCCTACATAGAGGCTTGGTGAGCTTCATTGAGTGTCTTCTCAATTAACTGTTCTGGCTTACAGTGAACAAGGTTCTGATGTTGCTCACATTGTAGTGTCCATTGCGTATTTTATAAGTTTCAATGAGGTCACCTTATTTGTTTCGCTCTTCCAGTGTTGTCAGATTAAGTTGAAATAGGCGTTCTTCGTAAAATTGGTTTCTAAGAGATACAACCATTTTTGTTGTTCTCCTTTTGACATTATTTCTAAAATGTAAATGTCTCTCTTGAATTATGGACTCCATACTTGGAAGGCATATTCCAATAACGGCCGAATGTATGTTTTGTAAATTTTGATGAACAACTCTTTGGTGATCATGTAAAATGCTTTTCTAATTATGTAGAGCATAGAATTTGCCTTTTTCGTAATGTTAGTTATATGCACATCCCACTTGAGATTGTGCGTGATGGTAACGCCGAGATCCCTTTGTGTGGTAACAGCTTTAAGAGGAACAGAGTCTATTGTATAGTTTAGTGTTTGGTTATTGCTTCCTATGTGTAATACTGTGCACTTTGTAATAATGAAATAAATGAAAGTAACATCTTCTAGATAAACGTGCTACACTCGTATATACAACACATGAAACTAAATATATTGTTTATTTGCTCACAATGTAACGGGTGCAATCCGAACTGAGGTACTTGTAATGGAAGTGAGACAGGTGATCTGAAACTCAGGGTAAGCCTATCTCGGACTCTATGCATCCTTAATTATGATCATTTACATACAAGTACATGCTTTGTGAGCTAAAACAAAGAATATTTGATTGTGGCTTGCAGTGGACGTTTCCTGTATAATGACAACGCAGCATGGCTACATGGTTTTCGTAAACAGGTGGGGTATCTAGAAATGAAATATTTGAAATAAAACAATCATTATACGTGTACTTCATTTAATGAAATACATAAATTCGGGTTGGCACAACAACAACGCATCAACAGTGGAAATATAGAGAAGAATTCTTCAGTCGTAGAAACAGCGGGGTTTATCTACCAAGTGATGCCCAACGAGCGACAAATATAATTGATTATAAGAACGCAGGTGATTCATTTGAAGGTGGTGATTTATTAAAAAAACGTGACTTCAAAATGTACTAGATAAAGAAAAATTTCTCACATTAATTTCACTGTATTTATTAAATAATATGCTTCAAATAAATTGTCAACATGTGGTTCAAATTAAAATACGACAATCCGTAATATATTCTCGACCACAAAATTATAGGTTCAGCTGTAAACCACAGTCAGATTACCTAGTTAAAGACTAGATTTTTGATCCCTAGTAACCTTTGAACGATTTCTTTTCCCTTTATTTATCTTCTCGCGTTCCATGATATTTTAAATTAATAAACTATATTTGTCTGCATACTAAATCGGGTTAGAATGAAACAGAAGGGTAACGAGCAGTCTCAAGGCCTCAAGGGAGTATTTATTGTCTTCTTTTTAAATATGGAGTATGGCTTTCAGTTTCACCTATAGTGACGTGGTCTGTACTGTTCGGTAACGTCACATAACAACAATATAATTCGGACTAAAATAAAAAGTCTCTGATTTTATCAACAGAAAAAACTATTACAAAACCTCTAAACTAAACCCTTAAAAATTTAGCTATATCAATAGTTTTAATATCTATAAAAGCGCTGAGTTTTAGGCGATGAAGTTATCGAAAGTTAAGGGGGTTGGTTCCCATACAAGCAGTTGTTGCCCATTTCCCTTTAATTGGACAAATAAATTACGGATTTAGTTCATTTACCGTAAATAACAAGCCAAATACCTAATATTCATGTGAGTCACAGCTTATAATACTTTGACATTAACCTGGGAATGTGCGCCAACTTTTGTATGGAAACGCAACCGTGTATAAACACAAATATATGTAACGATAAGTTATATTACGTATGAAACAAATGCAATACTGTTTTGAACCAAATTGACACGAAAATATGACAGGCCTTACATGATACAGGAAAATTGGATATTTTTTCTCACCACCTTCAAAGATATCAGCCAATTTTTGCACCTTAAATATTTAACTCTTATAGATAAATTTACAAATTCCTACGTAAAAATCTTTTATATACAAAGATGAAGCTGCCTATATACAAACTGAGGGCAATAGTTAACAAGCAGTTGAACTCGCTACTAAATGATGGTTTAGTTAGTTTTACTTCGTGAAATACATAAACATCAACATTTTGTCGAAATAATGATCTACGAGTATACTTATGAGTTTGTTTGTCCTTCCTTCACGTCGTAATGGATGGAAAAGAATAGACAAAAGTTGATAAACAAGAAAAAATTACATTATTTCCATATTTTTATGGAATAATAAGAATTGTATATATATTCCATATATACAATTCTTATTATTCTTTCAATTTCTCAAGTAATGAAACCATTCCGTACTCTTGAAGCTCATGTTCAGCAACGAGCATTTTCAGGCTGATGATGAAGAAATATTTTTTTAAACAAAACAAATTTCAATCGATTTAAAAATATAAATTAACCTTTGGCACGTGTGGTAGAAATTAATATAAATGCATTTTTATCACAAGAAAGACAGCTTCATTGTTATGGAAAAGTCAGTGATGAACACGAAGAATGAAAATCACACCGAGTATTGAAAATTATTTGTGTGTGAATAAATTAATCTTTTTCTCTGTTTGTCAGTTACAATTGATGACTGGACACTTTTAACGAATACATAAAATATCAAAAGTAACGACTTAAAAATAAGAACCTAAGTAATTAAATACTTACTTCAACCTTCATCCAGCAGTTGACAGATGACAACATGTCTTAAGAATATATTTAACCTTCAAATGAGTTTTAAACTCCTTTAATACTATTACGTCAAAAACTGGCAACAAGCAAGTTTTCTTTGTTGTTTGTTCTATACGTCAACATTCATATAATATTTAGTTGAAAACATTGAACCATTTCACACATAGGACACACAAGGCTCATTTATATTTCAGAACGACTACTCCCCACCATGTCTTTCTATATCAATTCTTGTGGACTGTTAGATACTAGCTTTCCCCCGGACATTGTCCGCGTGGAGTTTGTGGACTACCTGTTAGAAAGGAAAAAGTAGCCTATATCCTATAACGGACCTAGGGTTAGTTTAAGGGTCGAAAAAATATAGGTAAATTTTATACCGATTAAACAAGTTGTTCCCGTGGGATAATTTCTGAAGTCAACGGAAACGAAAGTAAGTATAGTCATTAAGGGAACCCTTATAAATTTGATAAGTCCGATATAATAGAATACACAGATGCCTGAAACTCGGTCCAACTGCTCAAATGAGATGAAAACCATGTCACGTTAACATTTACAGAACGACGAGATTTAGATAAACAATAATATTCGTAATGGTAATATGTTGCTAATCTTGTTGATATTACAAGTATATGGCTTAAAACAGATTCTTGACTAAGTATACTGCAATTATAATTAGTTCAGAATATACATTGTCTTATTACGTACTAATATATTACGTCGTATTTTACGAGTTTAATTGTCTGGAAGTATGCGAACCTTACAAACTTGTGAGCCTTGACATAAAATAAAATATTTATGACGATGAGATTACTTGTATGCATTAAACATTATGTAAACACAGAAACAGTGATTGTAAACCTGGTCCAACTATAATATTATTCATTATAAAAAATGATATGGCTATAAAAACTAAAGTCAGAAAATCTACGAGTAACGTAAATATTTTGATACTAAATACATTTTTAGCGGATGTTATGTTTGCATTTATTGACCGATATACGTATCAGGCAATTGAGGACTTAGAAGGTTAATGTTCCATATGTTCAAAGCCTCTGATTTTTAAGGTTTTCCATTGAGATTATTTCGGAAACAGTATGAAAGGGGTACTGCTGGGTAATGCTAGTTTTGTTATGGAAGACTGAGACCTTTCTGAAATGAAATAAAACCATTTTGAATTTGAATTGAATGCAAGCTGTTGAAAGAAATTGTTTGAAGAACAAAACACAGCACCATTAACGTTAAACAAGCCACTTATATTTTTTTTTTGTGGATAAGACAAGTGCGTAATACTTCCATTCCTAAGAGAAATACCATATGATTTGTACCAAGTTTTACCTCTTAATAACAAATACATTCTAAGCAAATATAATCATTCGGAATACAAAACACCTAGTTAAAGCTTATTCGACTTCCTTTTAACATTAAACTTTTGGGATTTTTACTTATTAGTTTTATATGTCGTACACGATGTGTATTTTATTTGCATGTAATAAACAGCATGTACTAAGAATTATATACAATTTAAACATATTTAAAACATATTATTTATAGAGGATTTCCTACTTGTTGCCGATAAATTTCGTAGTATTATAAACACAGTTTAATATTTTCGTCCGTTGTGCAGCACCCACGTAGATTTGTTTATCGTTCGGTAGAACACAATGAATTCATTTATTTATTTTAACTAACTAGATAGGTCTCATATAAGCTTATCTTAGCACTGAAGGCAGGAACAAGAAGATTATTGAAATGATCCTTAACGAAGTTGATGCGATGCTTGGTGCTCCCGATGAAGCTGAGGACAACAAATACATATCAGTCATGGTTGTCACACAAAAATATAGCACTTACTAGCAGAAATGGATAAGTGGAGTTCTATGATATCAAACGCTGATGTCTTGTTTCTATATTCAGCGGAATACCTGTGCGGAAGCAGGATGGATATACATACGCAGGTTTATGCTAAATTAGATGTTATCTGTAGCGCAGTTCCTTGATCTATGCCTTACACTTACATTAAGAAACTTACGCTCCTCTTAATAAAATTCTTTGTTCAAATATAATTTAAAATTAAAAACAGGAAATACGAATAAATATAAAATATTCAATTTAAATGTTCAATTGAGGACTAAGTCCATGATTGTACATTTAACTTCAGACTTCAAAGTTAACACTAAACGAAAAGCTTTTGCAATAAGGTTGGAAGTTATTGACAAAGTTGAACAATTGGTCATCATCATCCCCCATTGTATGCAACAATTTCACAACTTTGTAGTAAAGGAACATGTTTCGATTTGGTTTCGCACATGTGGTGATTGGACACGAAGAGTACGCTAGAACAAAGAGGCAGAGTAGCTTAGACGTGATGTTAATTTTTGTTAATTTGTTTGTGTTATTCATTCATGTATTTCGCAGTGTAATTAACTCTTTAATTTTTTCTTAATCCTTTTTATTATTATTAACATGGTCGGCAATAGCAGCAAGCTCTCGCAGTTAGCTAGGTGGCGCTGGCATTCATTCCCGAGAATAATCCTGTAGGTGCTTTTTACTACACCCAAGACTACAACACCGAAATCAAGGTCAGGAAATTCAACAAAATGTTTTATAAAACCGATGTTTGGCAAATTTGATGATGGCACAAAAATTTTGCACCTTCTGTCTCCTCATTAATTCAACACCGTCTCGTACTTTGTTTAATATTTTGTATTCGTCACCAAAAACTTGTTAATACTGGCGAAAACTCAAGCACAGTCCATGAATTTAAATACGCAAGATCAAAATTAGTTTGTTGAAGTTGCTAATTCAATTTTGGGAGAGTTATTACTAAATGACTTTTCGCAGTACGGCGACGAATTTTGGGAAGTTAGACCCTTAATATCTATACAAATGTTGGTTTTGCTTGTCGAACCCGAATACAAACTTTGTTTGCAATGTTTGTCGTCCATAATGAATTATACCTATCCTTGTTACTATTTTATTATTTTGGTCCAACTACTTGTTTAAGAAACTCCATATCAGGGTAGCTCAACTACTCTGACACTAGGATTTGTGAGGTCGGTTATTGTTAAATCAACTTAAACTGTGTAAATAAAGAAAATCTAGTCTTTTCAGATTAATGTATCTTTAATCTGAAAAGACTAGATTTTCTTTATACAAAATTATTGCAGAGCTAGGTTATAGAGTGGGCATTGGGAAATTTCCATATAAAAACTTTGATCTTGAATGTCAATGTTACTGGACTGGGTGGTAAAAAACATAATATATTTGACGACTTTCGTTTATCAAACTGATATCGGGGTGCGCTTTATAGGGGCTCCCCGCGTATTCGTTCAATGAGAAACAGTATGTGAAATCACTGTAATTGGCTTAATGGGAGGCACAAGGATTTTACATGTCTTTTTACATGTCTTACATTCGTTGTGTACATCGAGAGTCTAAAAACAAAAGCATTTTTAATTCAAAACAGTGTTGATATTATTCTGTCCAGCCAGCTATCTCATCGCGCACCAAGGAGGCGGCACGCCATACTGATATAGATCGTAATATAATCTTACTCGTACAACCTCTGCACATAATATGTCTGCTCCTGTCTGATAAAGATATCAACTTACTGACGCTTGAGTTAGATACTTTAAAGTAACAGCGATCCCTTTGATGATAAAGTACCACTAAGGCAGGAATTTATACGCGGGGATATCCAAGTGCTAACAATTAGTTCATATAATGATGGATTAGCTGGTATTTTGATAAGACCATAGCACTACTATACTACGCTCTACCAACCACTGCACTGCGCTTAGGAGGATATATGTACCTCTATTTGTATTGTGTATGAGAATAGCTTTGGATATACGTCAAGTGGTTTCTTTTAAACCAAACAAAAGTCACTCACATATGATAACAACATATATCTTAGCGATTAAGTGAATATAGTGTTGCGCAAGCACTGTACTTGGTCTTGGGCAGTCGTGGGTGCAGCAGAGCTACGAGTACTGTGCCATTCCATCGCTTTCTCCGCGCACCATCTGTAGGACTCAGGGCGTGGTGCAGATCAGTGTTTCCCAACCTTCTTTCGACCAAGACCCAGACTGATTGTTATTTTGTTAGCAAGGACCATATGCTTCAAGAATTACAATCGTGTCAATCTGAAAATAAGCTTTAAACATAACATTCGAACTCCCCGTTATTTTTTTAAAAATAATTATATTAATATTTTAAAGTTATTCAACAGATGAACGATAGGAGGAAAGGACGGTAAGGTCCCCCCATTTGTCCTTGGCTTTCTTTCTAGCGCCCTGTCTCACTCTAGGTGAAACAACAACATTTTGAAGTGTTAGGCGCGTGATCTCAGCGCGGAGTTGAGCAGTGCTTGCTGCGGACTCATAAAACAGAGAGCATCACTTTATATTACGGAAAGTAGCGCCTCACTACGGATAAGTCAGTAACGGTGTAACATTGAATATTGATTCTTGGCGCGAACTTGTAAAATGGTGGTTCATTGCAATTTTAGTAATTCGTTAATAATAAATACTGTTATGTGTGTTTTTTGTGTTATAATGGTGTGATATAGTGCAAAAAGTGTCACGGACAGTGTTATAGTATCAATTACGCAAAATTGCGAGGGTTTCGACGCGATCCGAAGAGTTTATCATGTCGAGTACATTCGGCATCTGGATTCTTTCGGATAATGTTGAAACCAAGGCTGGCCTTTGAAGTTCTCGTCAAGAATCCAAATTAAGCGATAAAATGTACACATTATACATTTTATTGAGAAAGCTGAAGAAATGACTTCGGCATAGTTTATAACCTCAAAATTTGTTCACCTAATTTTACTCGTCATTGGGTAGATAACCACTGGTTAAAGCCATTATTTAAAAAAAACATTGAATATTCGGGTGCTTTGATATTTCCTGCAAAGCTCCATCATTTGAGGCGAAGGCCTCGCCGGTATCGAGTCGACTCTAAATAATTCATTCATTTACCGCCTGTCGCAGTCTGGTACACAGAGCGATATATGTTATACCGTATTTGACTTGACATAATCGAAAATAATCCTCAGTCTTGATGATGTAGTAGAAGACCGAATAGATAAACCATATGATTCAAGGATAAGCTTACTTTAAATTCGGATCCGTTTTAAATTATTTTAGTTGGCCAAGTAGTCCACATTAACTATAAAATCTTACATGAATTTTGTATCATTCGAGTACTATTCCGTAATAAGTTTTCAGAATGTTGCAGTCAATGAGACAAATGTAATAAAATCTTATTATATTGAAAACTTTACAAAAATAATCCGTAAAAAATGGTTTATATTAAATGAAAGCTAGAAAATAATTAGGTTTACAGATTTGGGCTTTTTGCGATACTTCCGACTGGTAAGATTGTGCTAGATAGAGAGTACTGAGGTCCTCTACGAGTATTGTCGCCTTCCATGAAATCTTCGCGGGCTTCGGTAAAACTAAAATATAACTTTGGAGTGCATTAATAGCTACTGACACCGATATTTAACATGGTGTCTGACTATCTACGGCAAAACATCTATCTAAATAATGATAAAACGGCACTTCAATACTCATCAGTCATCACTCAACCATAATGAGGCACACATAAATCTATGTGCATTTGAGTGATTTTAGTTCAGGCATTCCATAATCCTGAGCGTCAGCTAGTTGCATAAATGTAAAAGTTTCAACTGCATTGTACGCTACAATTGAGGAACAAAATCTTTAATTTGCCTCTTGTATTGGGAATGTTCTATTTTTAGATCATCTTGAATTTTGGTCTAGCTAATTGGAACGCGCATTTGGAAACTCCAGTGTTATCGATGGACGAAGAGATATATTTTAGCGCAAAAATCACACGATTCACAATGAAACAAAAATGAATATTCTAATGGCTAAACAAAGATATCGGTTTTTCAAATGTAACAGCCCCGTTTGGGACATTAAGTGTTTCAGATTTAGAGAACTGTATCGAAGATACAAATAAAACCTTTCATGGGATACGAGTGCTTGTAAAGTGTAAAAGTGCTGGGTTAACAGAACCTCAGTCCTTCAATGCAAAGGTATCGGCCAAAACAACTTTATTCCTTTTGATGTCGCTCTCAATCCCTTGGGACCAACGCGCGTTTCCTCGCTTTTTGAAGATTTACCCCACACAGGTGACAGTAAAACGGACTGGTTTCGTGTCCGGATTTATTCCTATTTGTCACTTTATTTATCGTTCCGGCTACAAGTAGAACCTTAGACTTAGCAGAATGTAACAAACAATATAATCTAGTATTTATCCCTTTAATGCACCTCTGAGACATACGGACATCTTAGTCTCAGTCAAAAAACGGTTATTTAAAAGAAGTTTTTGTAACACGATTAATACAATTAATAATGATACACGAAGAGGAGAAAACAGATATACTTATAATAAAATTTATTACATTTTTTGAACAAAATACAACCGACCCTTTACATGATCTGAAAACCCTACTGTTACACTTGACCCAATTTCGTGTTTATCTAACTACCTGGAATCTCCTGAACCTATCGGAAAACTAGTCAATACTTAAAGAAGGTATAAGCCAATCAGCTTACAGTCAGTAGTGAGTGATGAAGAACAAATTCCGCCCGTTAGCTTATTACAAAGTATTTACTGCATTTAGACCGTCTGAAACAGTCCCCATGGAATAATAATAATAATACAGAAAGATACATCACTGCTTCACTTCAATCTCAGGGTTTTACGGTGTATCGTACGCATTGACGTAGGAAATAATTACAGGATTTTTTTTACAATAATCGTTTTATTTAGGTTAATGACAAGGAAAGTACTTGCACTATTAATGGTGCTGGTCAATGGTGCAGATAATTTTAAAGTAGATGATATAAATTGTTTCATTTTGTACCAGTAACAAAGAAATAAAGTTACAATGTTGTCATTGATAAAACTTAGAAGGTCACGAGCCTTCAGCGCTTTTTTATAATTTTATTTACCCCTGTAATAAATTACGAACGATTTAAATGAAGTAATAAAGAGTTCTATCAGTTGTAATCCATTATAAATTTGAAAGAGACAGATAACGGCCAGCGAATCGTGTGTCGATATCCGTACGACTAAGAGCAACTTTGAATAATTTACTTGTCAGAGTATAAACCAAATGGTAAATTCGGTTCGTTCCAAACAAGACTGCTCATTAAAAGTTTAATCCGCAAAAACGGTCCGACCGGGTTTTGTTCGTTCCGAGGGTATACATTTTGTAGATTTGGCAATACTGCCGTCATATGAAGAAAGCGTATAACAAACGTTTAACATTTTTTTGAAAAAGTTGAGTTCAAAACCTTATAAGTATGGATAAGTCCGCGAACAAATGTTTACTCGACTTCAGTGAGTTAAGGGTATAAAAATTCATTTATCTGTATTATAAGATTTTTTGGGACTCAAGTTGTATTTCATTTCATTTGCCACTAATTTTTACACTAATTCCCCTACCTTTAATTAGACAATAAATTTTAATCAATATACTGTTACTATCAGTTTAGAAGATTACATTGTATCTTTATTATAATTATTTTAGTGAATTACAAAACAGCATAAGTAACTGATTTTTCCCCCGGAATTTTCATCTAAAAATACAAACATTTAAAAATTTATCAAAAAGCCTACAATCTCCTAAATAATGAAGCAAATTGTTTTCGAAAAATCAAACTGTATAGTTATCTCCGTTAAAATCTAAATGGAGATATTGTGTGAGTTTCAGTAGATTAAAGAGCTACGCTCTGATACGCTATATGTCAGATCTATTTTTAAACCTGCGTATTTATAGACTACCCTGCATTCGCACACGTAATCCGCCGAATGAAAAATCAGACTGAAACATTCTTGTCAGCGCGTCGTTGTCCACCTCGTTATTACACCACCGCCTGTCGTCAAAAATTGACAAATACAAGCAAAAAATAATCAAATCAAATCAGTGTCATTTTTGATTAAATTTTTGAGGCCGTGTCACGTAATTACAGTATATTTATGTAAATATTATAAGATTTTACCCATTTTTGTTTAGAAGAGCGAACAATGGCTGAACAATACAGCTACGACATATTCCTTCGGATTCGAAGCCCTAAACACGAAAATAAGTCTCTGCGAGTTACGTCCTTTCTCGAACACACTAACGTCAGAATAACGATGCCCATTTTCATTTTATTTGTATGAGGCCTCTCACTTTAATGCCTTCTCATAATGCTTAATTAGGAATTAAAAGTTGACTGGGACGGCTAATGACGTCTTCTTTTAATATCTAGAGAATGAAAGTTAAGCCACTGTGACCTTTTTAATCCCTTTCGTCAAATCGCTAGGTTGCAACGCTTGTGTGTGTCACGTTTGAATTGAACTTTAGGAAGACAAAGGCAATAAAATCAAATGCGTTTGTACGATGTGGTAATATAACCTGCCGCATTTCACTGCTTCATAGCAGTGCCTACAGACGTGTTATTAAAATATTACATGCCTATTTATCCGTTATGAAACAATTTTTTTTCTTAATTCTAGGGGCACGCGATAATTAGTCTGTTCTGAAACGTCCACACTGGCCAGCTAGATTACTGGTATATACAACTGTAGTACCGAATTATACATATATACTTAACGAAATGTAGGTAATTGTTGAAATAGACGACCTACCTTTATACTTACTGCTGGTCTCTGGCAAGCGATGTACAGAGTATATGACAGCCTCGTGTATTTCTGGGAGGCTGGCTGGAGTTGTTCTTAGCCTCTCCTCTTCGGCACATTTCTCTAGACTCTTCCTATATATGTTATATATTATAGCAGTACACCGAATCTGTAACAAAACGTCCTATGATATCAACGGTGTTAAAAGTCTTCTGTTCTGATGAATGAATGAAACATAGCGGGCTAAAGCGGCACGTTTCCCGGATATTTCAAAGTAAAGATGGACATAATAGGTCTTACAAACATGATTAAAAATGAGCTTAGCGTGTTTTTAACCGACTTCAAAAAAGGAAAAGGTTCTCAATTCAACGGGTATGTTACTTTTAATGTTTGTTACCTTAGAAATTTTGACTGGGTGAACCGATTTGGATTTTTCTTTGAAAACTGGTGCTTCCCGTGTGGCCCCATTTCAATTTGGTTCAGTTTTGACAATGGCGTCCATGAGAAAACTATATAAATCCTAAATTTGACTTTTGGGGCAATTGAAGTCGGTTTCCAGTTATTTTGAACGCATTTACTTGTTTCACATCGATTTGTCTTTAAACACAGTCACACAAAAATTTCAATGTGCAGAAGGCATATCAAGGTACAACTATGTCACTTTTTATCTTGAACTTGAATTCTGTGAGTGTTTACGTGTTATCCACCTCGCCATTGAAAAAAAATGAATATTTGTCAACAGCATTTCCTATTTCAGAATATTTTAACTAAATAAATTATTTCCTCTGAATTAAAATTAGATACTCCAATAAAAACTCGCAAATTGAAGTAAGCTTCAAGTGCCTACTTACAGTTAATTTTCCACGTAACAAAGAACAACCGATCAAAAGGAACGACCGGAAATAACCGAGGGATTTCACGTGCTCAAATATGCGTGTAATTTTGTATTTCATGTTTCATGTAGAGAGCCCGGAGTCAGTGAGACATCTCTAACGCCACCTCGTAACAACATTCTGAAGAAAGTAATTTTTCCAGAAAATTTCTTGGAAGCTGTAGAACGAAGGCGGGTTTGGTGCTCATTCAGATATGTTACAATATTTTATCTGAAAAAAATATATAAAGAAAATAGCTATTGCAACCCAGGCCTTCTCGCCAATCGTACGCCATGAACTATCAACTGAAAGATCAAATTGATCTCAAGTCACTTGCACCTTATATTATACTACCAGCGACGGAGACCTTTTAAGTGCATTTTACCTGCTATGAACTTACCGTCTGATGATTATGACATTTGTTTGCAAATTTAATTAAAATTTATTGAATGTACTAGTGCACTAATTCACGTAGTGTTTTCGTTTTTCTTAACATAATTACAGCAATAATTAGGTAGGCAAGGAAGCAGTTTATTTCAGAATTTTTGAACAACTAGTACCTTTATTTTCCCTCTGACAAAGTGATGTTTCTGTATAACGAACTGTATGGTGCTGTACGCGGTCATCATGCGTCCCTTTTCACCGTCCACGCGGTCCCACACCAGCTGCGACGACGCCTGTGGACAATGTATGTACATGTTGGTGGCTATAGACAAAGTCATATTTTTATTTTGAGAGAGAGAGGAGAAGCTTTTACCCCAATGTCGCATAGCATGTTGAAAGAGAAAACAACAGTTTGAAATTACAGATGAACCTGACACTTTCAAACTGATATTTGACATGTTGATACATATCAATCGTGTGGTTTCGGTTAGATCCTTGGGACCCACGGGTGTCGCAAAAGGTGACTAATGGAAAACTAGTCAATCGATAGGCAGCAGCATCTATGTAACAACATCTTGATGCGATCACCAATCCGCCTGCCAAGTGAGTATAGCAAAATCCTACGAGGCTCACTTCCAATAGTGGACTCGTGCAGCCAATTATTATAATACATTCATAATAAGCTGTGAAATAAAATCGGGGAAAAGATTCTAGTACAGTCTCATACACTAAAAGCGGGGATGATTTTATTTTACTCGGCTTTTGTTGTCGTAGTGTGAGATTCAATGCGCGAATAAATATGTTAAATTTTTTATACAGTTAGCGTATTGTTGTTGTCCTTATTTAGCAGTCATTGGCTATGAGAAAACGACATAAATAATTTGTATTCTTACGGTTTGAGATTTATTTATTTCTTAAAAGATTACTACTAATCACTTACAAGAAATAATTGAACTTAAACATGTAGTAAATATAGGCGCGAACATAAGCACAGTGAAGGTAAATCTAAAAAATAATTATTCAGTTTGTTGATTAGCGTCGGCGCGGCAACGGCGGCCGGTCATTAGCAAACTGGTTTCATGTGTGGTAAAGCTGAGTACACACAACTACTTATTTTATTTATTAAAGTCTTTGAATAAATAACACTTTAGTGATTTTTTAAAGACTGCAAGTGACTTTTCAAGTCAGTATTAACTTATCAAATAAAAAGATGTAGCCAACGAAAGTAAGCTTGTACTGTATACATAAATCCTACAACAACAAAATATCCTACTTCATGAGAGAATGGGATGTGTCCTCTACGCACCTTCAAAAGCATAACACATTTCTGTGTGATATTTATATGAAGACGAGTTTCAATTTCACTTTGAAACAAATGCCTTCTTGGTGTGGAATTAAAAATATTCTTATTTTAAAAATCAAACAATAGCATAGCCGTCAATAGCGGACTTTTTACGAGTGATTTTGAATTCAGAACAGATTCTCAAAAACTGTTCTGTTTCTGTCTAATAATTCCTCGAGAACCAACATGAGAATATTCTACCCGAGCATTAGCATATATAATTGTACAAGTACAACTTTACTAACAACCCTCCATACACATGCAAATTATAAATAATGCCGTTACAAATTCTCATGTTAATTTAACTTTATCCGACTCAAAGGGTTAACAGTATGTAGTTAGTATTGAATCCCCTTTCGGATACAGTGTGTGTGGTTCATTAATTTATAATTGAGAATAATTGGCAGGTGTCACGGGGGTGTGGATGAAAGCTTTGTGTTACTTTATCGCGGCAAGCTTTTCAAAGCGAACGAACGCCTATAATTAAAAATGCGCGCTTTGTGATGATTGTAACTTGCGCACGAAAGCCCAAAGCCTTGAAAAGAGTAGAAATAAGTGAGCTCGTTCATAACTATTGAAAGAAATGACACGTTTTATAGATGGACATCCCAGGTTTTTCCATTGAGTACTTATCGTATATAGCAACAGAGCTAAATTTCAGAAGACATAGACATTGACAGTGAAAAGAGACGTTCTGCGATTACACGGGGATGGACTCTGGACTTTGCACACTTTTAATTTAAATCAAACATTTTTGAAATATTTTGTTCAAGTTGTTTTTTGGACAGGCATTCCTGAACCAAAAAAAATACAAGTAGCGTCAAGGAAATTGGACGTTTTTTCATATAGAAAAATTAAGATTTGTTAGTGATTGTGTTCAAGCATAATAATAAAACATTGTAATTTTAGTAATAACCAATGTTTTCCTCATTTTTTTCGTTTTTGTATAAAGTGTATAAAGTGCAGGTAGGATTTGAATCATCTATTTTTCTAGGCAAAATACGTTTATGTTGTTGTAATGGCTTCATTCAATTGTTTCACCATAACGCGTTTTCTTTTTCTTCATCAAAAGCTTTCACAGAGACAATAGCATATCCACTTGTACACAAGTTCAAAACTTGTTGACGGAAATTGCGTTGGAAACTATTAAAACGCAAAGCCCGAAACGCTAGGTGCTTTGCTAACTCAACGTCAAATTATTTAGTAGAAAACTAATAATTAAATATAAATAAATTAATTAAATAACGGCGCAATGGATAAAGCGCGGACTCTCAATCTGAGGGTACCGGGTTCGAATCCAGCCGTGTACCTATGAGTTGTTTTTCAATTCAAGTACATTATCCGATTGCTTAACGGTGAAGGAAAACATCGTGAGGAAACCTGCATGTCTTAAACAGGCATGTGAAGTCCGCCGTTCCGCACTGGGCCCGCGTGGTGGACTATGGCCCATACACTCTCTGTAGGAGAGTAGGCCTGAGCCCCTCCAGTGGGGACATATATAGGCTGTTGATGATGATGATAATAATTAAAGCTTCAGCTACATACATACATATGTATAGTACGGTTAACGGTTGTAAAGAAAATTGGACCCTTTTTTTCTTACAATTCTACCTTAGCTCAGATATACTTTCGCACTTGTTGGTGGAAGGGAAATTTTCAATGTCCATCCAGCTAGCTACTAAGTCTGCCGCCAAAGATTGTGTTCTGGCAATAAAATTCCACCTCATTCCAATACAATAAGACGCAACGACACTGACTTCTAGATGAGCACACTTTTAACATAACTACTTTATCGTCATTGATCATCATAAGAACACAACCGCTTGAAATTCGATGAATGTGCGTCACAGAAATGGTCGTGCAATCTTTACAGCTCTTATATAATTTATTTTTGCTTTGAGAGAAATGGACTGCATAATTTTTACTTTTTGCATTAATTTCTACGAAGGACAGAAAAATGAGAACGCATTATTCTTTACCAAAATTCATAGAGATTTATTACCCTACAGAAAGACGTAATTAATCATACAAATAAATGAATTAACGTAGTTATCACGTCTGTACCAGTTTTTTGAATTGATTTCCAAAATGTATTTCAATTTTATCAGATATTTTTTCAAATATTGGTGTAAAATCAATATTTATTCTGTACATAAAAAGATTAACTTAACACGAAATACTCGATTACGATACATGAAAGCTATCTTACACTGTCTGAAGTGTTAAATAACTAACTACTGGATCAATTAACGAGTAAAGACTAAACTGAAACTGAAACGTCGAAAGTTTCACACCTGGCTGAGTTCTAGCTTAATTGAAGTTCAGCAAGTGCTGAATTAGCTATCAGTGCATCTGGAAACTCTCGAATTAAATGGGTCGCTTTTCGTTACAATCTATAAATTCACTGAAATTACATAACATCTAGATGGCCGCTATATTTCAAGTTAAGTTTTAATTTACTAGTTTCACGTTTGTAAATTTTTCTATTAGTATTATGTTGCGGACAAAATACACTGCACATATATTTGTAATGTTTCCATTGGGGAAACCAGAAATAATAAAGAGGTTTTATGACGAGATAGAATTTAGTCTGGCGGCCTTTGTGACATGTACCTAATATATTACACAAGTAAGTTTCATTTTACAAGGTTGTTTCGAACCTTAAGATATAGAATAGATAATAAATGACGACCCAACTTAAACTCAGTTTAAGGCTGTTAAAGAATATATTTTAAAAATGCATATGTATATTAAAATCTAAAGAGTTGTTTTTTCAATGTATAATTGGTTTCACTTCTGGTCTTCTCCGACCGTTGGATGGAAGCCGTGCTCATCCAGAAGCCTTAAGCTAACTGGGCCCTAATAATTTCTTCTAAATTAAATCTTAACATCTTATTTAATATCCTTTCATCGATCCAAAATGCTGATCAGAGTACAAAGTACTGAAATACAAACTAGGTCTATTTTATACGATCTAATCATAACATTTTCGTCTGCCAATGTACAAATATTCGGATCCATCGTTGCTCGAGCCAAGCTGTCGATCGGTTGTGGGTGCAATTTATCAATGAGAACGATCTTAATAAATGTAAGTAAATAAATAAGACTTATCCCAGACTAATGGAGAAGTCAATATAAATTAACTGTCGAAAACTGTATTCGCTTAGTTCGACAGGTTACCGCTTGGATAGACATATAACGTCAATAGTTAAGGTACTGCGTTGACATCTGGTACCCAGCCAGCCGGTCAAAACCAGGGTCTGACAGCTCCATTACTATTCATGTCAGGACCGTGGGCCGCAGATTCCTCCGCTGTGACACTGGCAGACGGTCTTAAAAATTACCGAAAAATACCGACGATTATTACATCGTCCTAAGAATTAGTCATTCCCAAGATACGAATATGTATACCAATGTCAAATCATAAAAAAGAAACTAAGAAACTACTTGAAGGTTCGCTTATGTCATTATATGATTTCATTCATTTTAAAGACCTATAATAAATAGATATGTTTGACCTTGTGGTATCGGCTTTATAATATAACCACCCCCCAAAAAGTATTTGGGCAGCATCTACTTGTGTATCAACCCTCATGAACATTATCCAAATTTATACACACAATAAGACTGAACCACCCAGGAAGCAATACATTTCTTGTTTTGATTCGATTAATAAACAATTTCATCTATATCAAAATATATTCAAGCATCGTCTATCAATTTTATTTATTTATTTTGATTTCCAACAAAGAAACACTGTAAGTAATCACACAATAACAACTTAAAATAACAGTAAGTGCTCCTTCAATGACAGGAAACCACCGCGTGCAAACAATCATTGAAAGAAAAATAACAACAACAATTTAAAAGAAAATATAGCTAAAACAAGTGACTACTACAACTAAGTGGAGGCAATGGTAATACGGTCCACATGAGTGTAGCACGTTTATTTAATGCTCATAAACAAAAACCTAGGAGGCCTATGTCCAGCAGTGGACTGCCGCAGGCCGTACATGAAACAAAGACCGATATGAAATTACGATTTGTTAGACGTCTTCCGCTAAATCGTTTTCCCGCACATTAACTCTTATCCCGTCCCGTTCTATGATATCAGCGGTATGTGAAAACAGTGAGTCATTCCATTTATATGTATAATTCATATAGTGAACTTGCCCTTAACCTTCATCTCACCCGATGGTAGGTGACGATAGCTTCGTATAAAATAAGTGTGCTCATCGAATATCCTGAAATTGAAATCTTTATCTGACGGAATCCGGCCCAGACTGGCCCCAGGGCAGATGTGGCAAATTCCCGATGGGCCGGTAGGCTGGTCGGTCCACGTGTCATGGCGCAGTCTGGGACGATGAACCGGCCATCACATTTGTTCGATCGTGTATAAAGTACCTCTGTCATCTTTGGGTTAGCTATGCTATATATACTAGTAGGGTGTTCTGAACTAATCATAATCATAATCATAATTTATTGGTACTGCTGGTACAAGTCAATATTTTATAATCAGTTACATACACAAAAGTCAAAATAAAATTACTAAAGTTAAATTAAGTTAGTCAAATTACTATTAGTCATGGAGAAGAGAAGAAGTCATCTATTTTATAGAAACACTGCTCGACAAGCCATTTTTTAAGTTTATTTTTAAAAGAGCATAGATTCGGAGCCTCTATAATTTGGTTTGGCAGCCTGTTGTAAACTCGAGGGCCCATAACTCGAATGGTCCTCGACATTTTGTCTAGTTTAGATGCCACTGGCCGCAGTGTGTCTGGGTGGCGGACATTGTGCGTGTGACCCTCTCTCCGTCTGGTGTACGAGTTTAGATGGGTTCGTACATAGACAGCTACTTGCATGACCAGTAGACATGGCAACGTCATTATACCGAACGAGATGAAAAATGGCCTCGCTGTCTCATCAGATCGGATCCGCGCCATCACCCGGATAGCACGTTTCTGGAGACGAAACACTCGCTCCCAATCCGCGGCGCGGCCCCAGAACTCCAGACCATAATTTAACAATGATTGCACAGAGGCAAAGTAGCATGACCGGACCGTTTCTTTTGTCAGGGTTGCAGCTACACGTTTTAGCGCGAAACAAGCCTTGCTAAGCTTGCCGCACAAGTCATCTATATGACAATCCCACTTCAGTGCTGAGTCCAGGCGAAATCCCAGAAACGATATATTTGACACTTGTTTGATCGGCGTATTGTTTATTGTCACTACTAGAGGTCTCTGGGGTCTACTAGTTAAGTCGAAACGAATAATAATTTGTGTTTTAGCCAAATTTAGGACAAGTCCGTTTGTGGTAAACCACGTGTGTAATTGAGAGATGACGTGGTTTATCTGGTTTTGCAGAGCGTCTAGAGTAGATGACGTTATAACGGCTGCTACATCATCAGCAGATGCATCAGCAATAGAATGTCGTCGCAAAAAAACTCCAAATCCTCGAACACAGACGAAAAGTGTATTGCCTTTTTATCTGTATGTCTGAATGATGCATTGCAAAGTGTGTGCATGAACTTTAGATATTCATGTTGATTCCGTTACACCATAAATTTCCTTTACATTAAAAAATATCAATTTTCATGTTGAGATTGGAAGCGGAAAGGGTCGATTCTATCTATAATACCGGTTTTTTGATCCCAGACCGGTCCTGGCTGGTCCGGCTATTCGCACTGATGTTGGGCGTCAAAGTAGTGGTAGCAGTGGAAAATATACCAACATTTCCACTGTTGGACATGGGAACACATATTGCACAAAAATATATATTCCATTATCTATAGTCTATACAAAACAACGGAAAGGATTTTAAAGTGTTATGCTCGCAATTGAATATTTTATTGAAGTCCCCTTATCTCGCAGGCAGCAAAAATAATTACCGGTTCATTATTAATGAAGAAGGAGAGATTGGCAGCCGGCATGGAGTCTCGGCTGACGCACTCCGCTCGCAGCTTCATGCCCGCGCGGTATCTCCGCTTTATGCCGCTCATTGTTGGATCCGACGACGGCAAATCTGTTGGAAGACGTTCTTTGATTAATGCTGAGTTGAGGGAGCCGGAAACGACACGACGACGCTGAGGCTTTAATCTATTTCTTGAATTGTGCCATCGTTTGGAATAAAATTACTGATGACAAAGAGGAAATGAACCCACAGAACACTGGTATGTACTACGGAAGGAATGCTTCGCAAAGGCGTACAATTAAAGAAAACCTGCCAAGTTCGAGTCGCTCTCGCACACAAAAGGTTTCATAACATTATCTAAAAAAGGCAAAAAACATTTCTATTTAATGCCATTTTGCTATCTACCGGTGAGTCGCTACCTACATCGCGCGCACGTGCACGAAAACTGAAAGCTAATCCCTACACTATTTGAGTACACCACCAATAACACAGATATCCATAATAATATTATATTATATAAATATAAATGCGGAAGTAATTGAGACTATTTGTTTGCCTTCCTATACGTCGAACAGGAGAGTCAGTTTCAATTTGGTGAAGGGATATTTGCAGGATCAAAGAATGACAGGCTGCGTTTTTATCCCGTTCGACCAAGTCACGTATACGAAATTGAGCCTACAATACTATTTAGTTAACCCATTTAAGCATATACCTAGAGTCTTCATTGGCCGAACTAATTTATACAATCGAATAACACAGCTCAAACTTTCAAGGTGCCTGGAATTACAGGTAGCATGAAAGGGAGCAGCCTAACTGACCACACGACCAATTTGTTTCCTACGAGGAAAGTTTGTGGAAAATTTCAGAGTTTCGAGAATGTTGCGCCATTCCATAATTGTCCCTCCAAAACTCAATTGCTTCAAACTTTGTAAACACAAAAAAAATCCGCCCTGCCCTTCAGTCGTTGCGTTGCCAATTTAATATTTATTTATATAAGTGTCTCCATTAAAAATGTTCGGTTCTTACGTATACTGATTCCAGATAACATTAAGCATGAATTATTTACAACGAAGAAAAGCATTGATCATTGGAATGTGAATATAAATGTATTTTTACTCTTAATGTCTTAGTCAATTGACTTTCATACTTAAAAATATCATACATGCGAAAGTTTGTTCGTCCTTCTTGGAAAGTCAGAATAAAATAAATAATAAAATAAATAAAATAGTTTATTTTTCATTATAGGACAATAATTTATACAATACTTTCAGGGCCTTCTCATAAGTACTGATGACTTGTGTTAGGAGGCCCTGCTCTTCCTAGTGTTACTTTAAATACAGACCTTATATTAAAAAAAATTCATTCAATTCTTATGAATAGTTAATATTAATAAAGTAAATTATAGTTAATACATATATATATATATATTTTAAACTGTTTCATCTACTTATATTACTAATTTAATAGAAGAAGGAAACAGGACAGGAACAATAAATAATATCATTTGTGTATCATCATGATCATCATAATATCATCATGAATAACTTCATTTTTTGTGTAGGGTTTGTTGATGGGCCGAAAAAAGACATAGGCTTCTTGAATCTCAATCTAACAAGTAGTTTCCGTTACATTATTATTGAAATCCACGCGGACGAAATCAAGTCAAAAAGTCAACCTCTCGGCGCAAAATGTCACGTTCGCAAAACGTCACCTTCGCAAAACGTTACACCAAATATATATACGTGGACAAAAGCTCATAAAAGTAGTAAAAACCAAGTCCGTGGGGTGTTTAAAGGAAGGTTGCAGTAGCATGGTGGTTGTTACCGAACAGTGGACTGTATATTGGTGGAAGTCTCTAACGAAAGGAAAACCAACTTTACATCAAGACATTTACTCCAAAACTGAAACTCTGACATAAAAACAAAAACAGCATAAAAAAACCAAAAACAATATGTATCAAAAAGGTATAATGAGGCTGCCAGTTCTCCACAGTGGTCTTACATCGATCGTTGGCTGTTTGAAAACTGTTAAAGTAGAAATTATTCACAAAAGATAAATATGCGATATTTAACAGAGGGCCTATTTTAGAGGCAAAATAAAGCCTCGACAGATTAGATCACAGATTTTCCGTTCTCTTTGGCCATGTTCAACTAATACTTTTTACTCGATGCGGGGGATCAAAGGTTCCAGAAAGTATCCTGGTTAGCTCATTATTATTATGCTCAGCATCCTTATTGTATTAACTGATCTTGACATTACAACTGTTTCCCGAACTTTAATTCCACTCTCACGGACCACCGGTTGGGAATCATTGAAAGATCAACGGATAGACCAAAACAAAAATACCGTTACTTTTGCCTTATACAAGTTTTATGAAAGCCTACCGGGAACCGTAATTCCTCTTCCTGTTCAACATTTTTTTCGCGGAAAATGTCAAAAGTAACACGTCCGTGGTGAATTTTTAACCCTTTGCATACGAAATGCGTAATGCTATTTGGATGCGCATCGACGTCGGACTTGTTTTTTCAATCCACTGCAGATACTCGTAGTCCCTTTAAGAGGGCGGGGCTGTTTACCACAGAAACAAAATGTAAATTATTGAACTACTTATAAAGTTTCATTTTTGAACGCAAATCTGAAAGCACGGAATGTCTTTTACTTTTACAAGACGTTGGCAAATGGAACCAAATTTGGAAAAAATCGCCCAGTGCTGCATACATTACTAGAATAATGAAATAAAAAACAATCCAACAAATTCACACACTTATTTTTCGCGCAGATCTCGTTCGCATAGGTTTATCATCCACACTCGGGTCAGCCCAAATTTGGTTATACAGAATCGCTATACAGTCTTGAAACAAGACGAAAGGGTTAACGGATATCCCTTTTGCGATAAAGTCCCGTAAATCTCTATCTGCCTAATGCCAACTGGGCTCTTGGAACGAGCAGTTAAAAAGTAAAAACGTTCCATTTCCTTCATGGACCCTTTCCGTCTTCGGCCAAAGCTTTTAGATACGGAAACTCCAAAATACGAAAGTAATATAGCACGGATGCCTCTAGCAAGGATATCGGTATTTTAAGCTCCTTTCCGTAATGGAAATCTTTGCACGTTTCAGTAAAGTCTTCTAATAAGGTTTAATGGAACTATGGAAAGTAATTATGCCGCGAGGGGAATTAAAGTTTTGTGGAATCAATGCATAATTCATCTGTTGAAAGGTTGACTGCTGCGCCGGCTTCTGTTACCACTGTTATATCATTAAGATCAGATGTGCAATCCACTACAAGTAGAATATAAGTACTAACATAGATAATAAGATATTACTAACAAAAATGGACCATGGTTGTCTGAATATTTAATAAATGAAAAAAATAAAAAAACTACAGACAAAAATCCTTGTTCATGACTTTACATGCTAAATTTTTTGCCGTTGAGTTCTGAAAATGCAACAAACCAGCATAGAGACAACTTTACCTTGAATATTAGCTGAACTTTTTGTCAAGTAATTTCTCAGTAATGCTTGCAATTTTTTTATAACATGAAGTACATTGTCATTCGAAAATTGCGATGTAGGTATAACAGTGGTTGTTGGGAGTCTGCCAGCCACAAACGCGCGTGCAACGCCTATCGTCCTTACGAAAACATGAACTCTGTATAGATTTCCGTCTTTCTGACCGACAATGATAAAGGAAAAAAGTATGTGGGTAGTCTGAGTCTATGTATGACGAAACTATTTTTCAACCGACTTCAAAAATGAGGAGGTTCCGAATTCGATTAAGCGCTTTTTGAGGAAATCAACAAAAACCAAATATGTACCTATATCATTCTACCTCTAAGGGTGAACATTTTTAAGGCAATTGAAGTCGGTTTTTAGTTCTTTTTGAACGCGTTAATTATTAAATCACATAACAGAAATATTTACAACACACCACTTTTTACCCGACTATGGCCGCTGACTAATATATGCTACCAAAATAATCTAGAAATATCGTTGTTAGTATCAAATTAAATATAGTAGTAGTATAGTAGAGTACATTCCGAAAATAAAAATAAGTTACATATTATTATACCCACGTACAACATTAAAACTTTTTTATCTGTTTTAATATTACGTCCACCACGTGTTTTTATCTCGCAGTCTAGTTTTATTTTTTCAACTTTCCTCTTGAAATATGAGAATATGACGAAAAGGGGCATACCAGTCTGTATATTATTATTATTCATTTATTTCAGGTAACAAAGACCCATAAGTACATACAATAAATATACATAAATACAATACATTAAAATAAACTTTTACACACTACAATAATATTCTCTCATAATCTTTTTCGTTTATATATATTAGATTTGTCTGCAGGAACATTTATAAAAATTATTTGTGAAACAGGAAGGTACACCTCTGTGACACAGGCTTTGCCTACAACAGAGGTCGTTGAATATTTAGTAATGTATAAATTAGTTTTGTTCGATCTAAGTTAAAATATGTATAAGATGATTAATGATAAACTTATTATTATTATACTCGTATTCTAGACACTTATTTACTATGACACGTTGGTGCCGCTCCGCTGGTGTTGGTGGATCTTCCCTATATTATCCCCACAGGGGGCTCAGGCCTACTCTCTCCTACAGAGAGTGTACGCAAAACAATAACTAACCAAAGCACTGGCATGAAATATAATCCTACAACTGTACACGCAAACACACCGACATTCAAATATGCATATAAAGGCAAATGTACAGACAAACAGACAACGGCTCATTGCATGAAATTCAAATTGAAACGCGAAAATGGAGTTGCGTAATGCATGCAAGCTTAGTGCACATCATTTGCATCAGGATTAATGGCCACGATAATTGGCTCTAGGAATTCAGGATCGTGTAATAATAGGATTAAGTACGATATCGACATCAAATTAATTAGTAATTTTCAACAAAAATAACAAACTAACCAACACGTGATACGAAGGCCACCTCATTGATATTTTCACCGTATGTAACAAAAGACATGGGAGCTTGGTTCTGTTTTGAAGTCAGTTCCTAAGTAACTATTGAGTGGTATTATTAAAAAAACACAGACTAGCCATGTTTGGTAGTAGGAGTAGTAGTAACCTTTTGTTAGGTTTAAAAAACATAAAAACCACACAGGTGCTAAAATTGACATACTCGTATACATACTATTTCAAATGCGATCTTGATTGCCTTCGAGGAATCACTTTTGTGGCTGTTGATTGTAAACTAAAACATTACTGGCGTGTCTACGTGATTCGTAGCAATAGCATAGCAACACATTTCCGAGCCAGAAAGAAGTGCATTAATGCTCATACCAAGAATATTATGTTTGATTGTACCAAAGCATGACCTCACATCACTGAAAAATAAAAAATCCGTTGACTTTAGCTTTCATTGCATCTAAAGCACGAAATTATGATAGTACCTACTACGTACAGAACGGACGTTCACCGCCTCCCACCGATCCGCGATACCTCACGTCTCCCCGCAAGAAAGTGACCCGCTCAAGGATCGGTTATATGGCGCACGTTTTCACACATGCGCGTTTTTTCAAACGTCATCCGTTCGGAGTATGAGTAAGAACCGATATCACAACATTTGTTTTAAGTGTAGTGTCTACAAAAAAAATCTGCCAGAATGTTTCGGACCAACTTTAAAAAACTACGAGTATGTAGGTATATCAGAAAATTTTAAGTTAACTCCTCCGTAGAACTGGACCGTGAGTTTGTTCCGCAAATTCACGCTTTGCCTTTATAAAAGAACTTACCTACGACATACATGAAGCTGTGGACCTGCGCGGTCTGGAATGAAGGCGCATCTGCCGACACTTCGCACGTGTAGCGACCGTTGGCCACATCCGTCGCATTCACTATAGTCAGACGCTTTGAATCTGTCTCTTCTTTCTGTAACAAGTTTTAAAAAAATTATTTTTATTACAAACTTTTATTTGACGGTACATCATTATTAGATCTACTTAAGAGTACCCAACAAGACAAATCAAAAAACTCTAAAACGACGGGTAAATCATGAGTAGTTTAGGAGTTCCTATAACCTTGCGTCCACAGCATCGAACCAGTTCGATAGTTGGTCGGATGCGTTGTCATTAGAACTGAACCAACAGCCAAAAATTCAACTCCAAAGGATACCATCAAGTAGTTCTATAGTTCAACTTGTAAGATTTGACCTAAACAACACATGTTTGTAACATTGCAAGCTAAATGAAAGTTTGTAAATACTGTCCAATTTCATATAATTTTTTATATCGTCATTAAAATAAATGAAGTCTCTATCGAATTTGTCCAATCAGTTATCAGCTCCGTAGCATTTAGACATGGGCATGCGAGACGACGAGACATGACTCTCTTACAAGCCCTACGTCAAACTTTCTATGGGGGATTTGCCATAATCACTACGCTTGTCATGTGGCTTGGAGATCAGCGCTGCAGCTGTCTGCAGTATAAGCTGAGTCAGGACCAGTTCATCGGCAGCACATGTCACAGGATGCGGCACTTACGAGACCAATGTCGGCTGATGTTGTCTTCTTGTTTGTGTGTGTGTTTGTGTGTATTTCTGTTTATGTTCACTTGTATGTTTTTCTTTATATCTGTGTTTTCTGACGAACAAACGATCTATCTATCTACCGTAGTAAGATGTTGTGCATATACCAAAGCTGCTGTCCACTCCCTAAACATTATTTTCACTTGGTCACATGGGGTTCTAAAGACTTTTTTATACTTCCATTTTTCCAGCAACATATCGAAATATAAAAACGATAATACAAGGTCAGGGACTTATAAAAATGAATTCGTATTTTATCTTAGACCTACAATATACTTTCATGTAGTTCAATATTTTATTTACACCTTGTCGATTTCTTTTAAAGGTTGAATTATACACGTGTTTGAAGAATTAAATTTTTACCGTTTGTTCAATATCATGTTTCTATCTTGTAGTTAAGGACATGATACGGTCGTGGTCACTGAAGAATTAACATGATTATTGTCCAATACTCGTAATATCATTTAGCCAGTCCTCTCTTGCTGTCAACCTATCTTCTTAAACTTTTCGTCACCTAGAAAAAAATATTACCAATAACAGTTCGATTTCTTTTCAATACATAATTTTAACTAAACACGGTCTATTACATTTACGGTACATTTCTTTCAATAAGTTCATGTGGGATCAAAGTATCAAGCGAGTCCATATGTACCTCTTGGCCGTGCTGTGGTTTGTATTGTGCTATCTTTCTATTAGTGACAAAAGCTACATGAAGACTGTAACAAACTAGTCTTCAGAACTATCCACTCAAAGTCACTCAACCTCGAGATTGAGAGAGGATTTCTATAAAGAAAACCTGTTTAAAATTCGAAGCTTTTCAATTCTACTTAAATGACTTAGTTTATGTGACAACAACCTAAACAGCCACTTACTAAATCGGAGAAGTAACCTTCAATCACCAAAATTCATTAGATTACATGTCATGTACACAAAACGATGTTGTGGTCGGCATGTAGTGACCTGAATGTGTGCGTAGCACGCCCTTCGACGGAAGACGATATACCTATGTTTTGGTAATGGAAGATATATACGTTGTACGCTATAATGTGGGTTTAGTAATAACAATAATATTGCTTTTTTACTTTCAATGTGTTTATCTCTTACCTTTAAACGAGCAATTCTTATTCATGTGTATGTATGTACACATATATATACTTCCCCTATAGAAACTATTTTTATAAAGTTTACAGCGGTTTTTTTTTTCGCATAATCCCAGTCGAATACAACGTTTTTTTTGTGGTTGTTTTTATCGTATTTATTCCAGTTTTAGTTATTTTTAAGCTACATTAAAAAGAAAATTGTACATTTGGCGAAAAAATCCGAAATCTGGGCAAAGCTCGAAAAGTCAACTTGTCTATATTTGAACCATAGGTGAATGTAACTATGTAGCAGATTCGTGAATCTTTAATGTTGGCGTATGATATTCCTACGAGATCAAAATGTCAGATGAGAAGTGACACTTTACTAACATGTCACATCACATGAAATTTATATTACTCGGTAATTTCGGAGTGTTTAGAATTTAATAACTACATTCCTCGATCGTACGTGAATTCAGCTGTTGTTGCATTACAAGTGTTCTGCAAAGAAGACAGTAATATTTTTTGGATAAAAACTATTTATCTAAAGAGTCTTCATTAAGACTTTATTTGTTTGCTGATTATTAAGACGTAATTAAATAAGTGGAACCAAGGTTTGAAATGAACTAATTCTATCAAAAGTAAATCTCACTAAAGCACCGTGTCGAAAGCTGTTTTGAAATTTCACTTAAAAGAAAAAGAACAAAAATTTACACATTCATCCAGCAGAATGAAGCGTTATAAAGGACAGTAAACAATTACTTTAGTTAAGATTCTGCAATTTCTGACACTTTATTTATACAGGCCTACGCTGTTATTAAGATGCTATAAGAGCATTGTCAACAGAAAAGGGGCGGTAAAACGGAAAAATTGTTCAGTTGGAAAAGATTAGTGTAAGAAAATGGAATAATCTCTGTAGGAAGTGGGGTCCAGCAGGATTCGAGGTCGGTCACTCACGCATTCACATCGGATTAAGTCCCAAACCTCCCAACCATAGGGTTAACTCCGCTTTTGTATTCTACGTGCAGCCCTCCGATATATTTCTACTTGAGCCATTTTATTTATGTTGGAAATGTGTGCGAAACTGGCACTGTTAAGAATGATAAAAATATTTCTTGGAAATAATGTTTCTCAGGTATTTGGATGCCCTTTAGCTGTCACCGGTGTCATGTTGGAATCTTTATCTACGTCATCGTTTAAATTGTCAGCTGCATTATTCAACTGCTGGAGTTGAGCCGTGTCAGGGATAGCTGTGCCATTACAAAATGGATTTAAGATAAACAGTATCAAAGCAAAGATTTAAGTAAAACGTCATTGATAAATAGGTAGATGGAAAGTTCAACGTGGCGATCTATAAGGGAAGCTCATATCAAACAGTGGATGTATGCAGACGATGATGATGAGCACTTTATATAATTATCCGGCGGGCTAGCTATCCAAGTTAGACGACAAAATAACATTGTTGATAAGATTTAAAATGACTTTCAATCCGCCTTCGTCGAAATTATCGAATCCCTACACTTCTCTACAACATCTTACACATTATCTGTCTTGGCAGACAACTGCGTCCCCAATACTCCCTTGATCTCTCGATCACTTCCCACACCACCCGCATTTACTCACTCCTTCTCTGTTCATGCAGTGATACTCTGGAACGCACTTCCAAATGACATACGCGCCTGTAAAACTATCGGAACATTTAAAAAAAGATCTTAAGGAGCACTATTTATACCTCATTTAAAATAATAGGCAGTTTATATGTATGTGTAAATTTATTTATTTACTAGCTTCCGCCCGCGACTCTGTCCGCGTGTGATTCAGGATTTATTCTACTTGTTCGATAGGCATAGAAGTCATCTATCTCCATTTCCAACATGAGGTAAAAAATAGAGTTTATTCTGTTACGTAGGCTAATAGTTTAAAGAAACAAAAGAAATTTCAATATCTGACATTCAAATAGTCTTCACACTAATATTATAAACGCGAAAGTTTGTATATACGAATTACATATTCTATGGTCGGTTGCTAGGCAACGCGTTTTTGTTATGCCCAAATTGCCCATGTAATCCCACTAATATTATAAGAGTGATTTTGTGCAATTTACACAATATGTCTTTATAAAATATAGTCTATATGTTATTCTGATGTATAAGCTATATTATTGTAAAGTTTCATTCAAATCCATTCAGTAGTTTTTCCGTGAAAGCGTCACAAACATCCAAACATCTAAACATCCAAACATCCAAACTTTCACACTTATAATATTAGTAGGATTATTTATGTATCTCTATGTTATTTAAATTCTTTTTTTTTGTTATGCTTTTTTCTGTATACATTATCATCTTCAGTGATCATTGTTTATGTACATGTATGTAGGTCTACTTTCAGATTATTTATTTTTTGAAAGCGCCAGTGTGAGTGCCGGGTGAAACCTATCTTTAGGGATAGGCAACTCAAATTGTACAATATTATTTTAGTTATGATTGTCTCTGTATTATTTTTATATGTGCAATAAACAAAACAAAAACATTTAAAATAAACGACTAAAGTGTTGAATAACAAGAAAATAGCTTTTTAGAAATGACCTTTACATTACTACCGCTTCATTTCTTGGCAATATCTTCCAAAAATAAATTGACTTGAAGATTTCAATTCCCATTACAAAATTCCTACTTAAACTCTTGCAACAAACGGAACTTAATTACACCCAATTTATAGAAATCCAATCAGACAAAAATAGAACGTTTCAAAATAAATGTATTATTACGCAATGGGTTCGCAGTTAGACATCATCCAAAAGTCTCAAGCAAATAAGCCACTGGCTACGATATCGTTACGCGTGTTTTACGTTGGCAGATTTAGACAGTATAGATAAATACTCCGCTATACATCCGAGTATTCCAAATTTTGATTTTGATTTTGATGATGATGGTTTGATAGCAAACTAAATATATGGTAATTAGTCAGAAGATCTTGGAAACAATAAAATTCAATTTATATTTTAAATATTTCTTCGTTTTGTAACTTTAACCTCTCTTAATAAATCATCATCATCATCATCAGCCGGGAAACGTCCATTGCTGGACATAGGCCTCCCTCATAGTACGCCACATCGACCGGTCCCGAGCCACCTGCATCCAGCGACTCCCCGCGACTCTAACCAGGTCGTCGGTCCATCTAGTAGGGGGACGGCCTGGTAGACGTTTCCCGGTACGTGGTCGCCACTCGAGAACCTTTACTCCCCACCGGTTATCGGTTCTTCGAGCGATGTGGCCTGCCCATTGCCACTTCAGCTCACTGACTCGTCGAGCTATGTCGGTGACCTTCGTTCGTCTACGGATTTCCTCATTCCGGACCTTATCACGTAGAGAAATTCCGAGCATAGCTCGTTCCATTGCTCGCTGAGTGACTTTGAGCTTGTTTATTCGGCCCACAGTAAAAGACCACGTTTCGGTTCCGTATGTCATCACTGGCAACACGCACTGACCAAAGACTTTTGTCTTTAGACGCTGAGGTATTTTTAATAAATCATCACTGTGACGTAATAGCCTTGAAGATTTAGTCCTTAGGGACTCCAGTCGGGCGGGGTAAATATTGGATTTTGGGTGAACTTTGCTCCGCGCAATCTGTGCGGTTAAATACACACCTTAAATCTTAAATTTAAAAGGAGCTTATGGTCTTCATATTTTTAATGTAGTATTTTATATTAAGTTAGTCGTAGGTGCCTAAATCTCCCGTTTTAACTGACAGTCTCAACATTTAATTAAATTTAGGACATGAACAAGATGTCACCAGTCTTGGTGCTTAATTAATTTCGCTATATCACACAAAGAGATGAGATCAATGGATGTCATTCGGGCATGAACATAACAATGAAGTTATTCTTGTATTGTCGCTATCCATATTAATATTGTTACACAGGATACTAATTAATTTATTAGGACATGTCACGACAGACACTACTTCGTTAATTGAAGGAGGTAGAATATAGTGTGAGCCCAATTAAATTACTCTTGTATTATTTCCCAATTCTCAGTTAAAGCACTTTAAATTGAAACTACATTGAATAATATAAAATTAGTCCTGCAAACGAAATCTATTCTTTATTTCGAGGGTTGTGACTTCTGAAACCTTTTCATGTACGTGCTTCTGATCCCTCATATCTCCTGTATTATTAGGAGCGTCGCTATTTTTCGTAGGCTATGAACTATATAACATTATATACAATTCAACATAGCGGTTCGTAGCGGACGTACGCATCCTACCTATAACAATCAGTTTAAGCTTAAAGTATCGTGTTTGGTATATAGTGGACATAGCTCGACGAGTCAGTGAGCTGAAGTGGCAATGGGCAGGCCAATTTACACAATATGTCTCTATAAAATATAGTCTATATGTTATTCTGATGTATAAGCTATATTATTGTAAAGTTTCATTCAAATCCATTCAGTAGTTTTTCCGTGAAAGCGTCACAAACATCCAAACATCTAAACATCTAAACATCCAAACATCCAAACATCCAAACTTTCACACTTATAATATTAGTAGGATTATTTATGTATCTCTATGTTATTTAAATTCTTTTTTTTTTTGTTATGCTTTTTTCTGTATACATTATCATCTTCAGTGATCATTGTTTATGTACATGTATGTAGGTCTACTTTCAGATTATTTATTTTTTGAAAGCGCCAGTGTGAGTGCCGGGTGAAACCTATCTTTAGGGATAGGCAACTCAAATTGTACAATATTATTTTAGTTATGATTGTCTCTGTATTATTTTTATATGTGCAATAAACAAAACAAAAACATTTAAAATAAACGACTAAAGTGTTGAATAACAAGAACATAGCTTTTTAGAAATGACCTTTACATTACTACCGCTTCATTTCTTGGCAATATCTTCCAAAAATAAATTGACTTGAAGATTTCAATTCCCATTACAAAATTCCTACTTAAACTCTTGCAACAAACGGAACTTAATTACACCCAATTTATAGAAATCCAATCAGACAAAAATAGAACGTTTCAAAATAAATGTATTATTACGCAATGGGTTCGCAGTTAGACATCATCCAAAAGTCTCAAGCAAATAAGCCACTGGCTACGATATCGTTACGCGTGTTTTACGTTGGCAGATTTAGACAGTATAGATAAATACTCCGCTATACATCCGAGTATTCCAAATTTTGATTTTGATGATGATGGTTTGATAGCAAACTAAATATATGGTAATTAGTCAGAAGATCTTGGAAACAATAAAATTCAATTTAAATTTTAAATATTTCTTCGTTTTGTAACTTTAACCTCTCTTAATAAATCATCATCATCATCATCAGCCGGGAAACGTCCATTGCTGGACATAGGCCTCCCTCATGGTACGCCACATCGTTACTTTAAATTAAATTACTCTTGTATTATTTCCCAATTCTCAGTTAAAGCACTTTAAATTGAAACTACATTGAATAATATAAAATTAGTCCTGCAAACGAAATCTATTCTTTATTTCGAGGGTTGTGACTTCTGAAACCTTTTCATGTACGTGCTTCTGATCCCTCATATCTCCTGTATTATTAGGAGCGTCGCTATTTTTCGTAGGCTATGAACTATATAACATTATATACAATTCAACATAGCGGTTCGTAGCGGACGTACGCATCCTACCTATAACAATCAGTTTAAGCTTAAAGTATCGTGTTTGGTATATAGTGTACATAGCTCGACGAGTCAGTGAGCTGAAGTGGCAATGGGCAGGCCACATCGCTCGAAGAACCGATAACCGTTGGGGAGTAAAGGTTCTCGAGTGGCGACCACGTACCGGGAAACGTCTACCAGGCCGTCCCCCTACTAGATGGACCGACGACCTGGTTAGAGTCGCGGGGAGTCGCTGGATGCAGGTGGCTCGGGACCGGTCGATGTGGCGTACCATGAGGGAGGCCTATGTCCAGCAGTGGACGTTTCCCGGCTGATGATGATGATGATGATGATATAGTGGAAGGTCTTGAGGAGTACATTCCGAAAATATGTAAGCTATGTATTTGTGTACATACGTATGTGCTTATACCAGACCAAAACCAGTATAAGTTTTAATACATTTCTTGTACTAGTCGGGTTTTATGTTTTTATCTCTCTTCATGTTGCTATAAAATTGAAACGTCTCTTATTGGTATATACGTTTCATACAAAGTGAATCGAAGTATATCAACAATCTAATACCCGTGCAGTTGTGCACTCAACGCGGCCTCAATTCACCTGTGCGCTGCGGCACTATTGAACGTGTTCCAATAAATGGATGAACGTTTATACATTCAAGAGTCCGTTATTTCTAAGAGTAATACACTTTTTAACCGACTGCGCCAGAAGGAGGGCTATGTTTTTTGAGAGTATGTATGTATCATTGTTTGGCATACTCTGTGGCCTGAAAGGCTCGATGGATTTTAGCTTGAGAGGTGACGTTAGATTCGTATTTACTGTGAAAGTTACACTAGGTATATCAAAATCATAAAAAGTTAAAATAAATATGCAGTTGTTTTCTTTAAAATTTACTTTTCATTTCCTTTTTTGCTGCATATTATGCATATACACCTTTGCATTCATATTAGTTTAATCAACAGTGGTTTCGTAAATAATCATCATCTGCACTTACTTCTACAAATCGTGACGTCAGACTATCTAAGAAAAGATTTGACATATAACCACGTGTTGTATGGTGTTAATACATCGTCATGATGTTTCCATTCTTGGAAATTTTTCACTCAGGGTGACATAAGGTGGTCCTATTCTAATGCCGAGACAAATAATCGTCATCGGCCGGGAAACGTCCACCACTGGACATAGTTCTCCCGTATGGTACGAGACACTTGCGTCCAGCGACACAAATATTCGCATAAAATGGTGTTACAATTGACTGGGGCAAAAATATTTCAAAGTTTTTGCCCGTGTCTTCGTCCGCGTAGATATCAGAACTTATTCCATAGTAACGCGTTCAAAAATAACTAAAAACCGACTTTAATTGCCTTAAAAATGTTTACCTTTGAGATAGAACTATCTATAGGTACTTATTTGGTTTTTGTTGATTTACTCAAAAGCGCTCAATCAATTTCGATAAAATGTATATGGATCACCTCTGAAATATGAAATATGTCAAAATACTTATCAAAATCGGTTCACAATTGGCGAAGTTAACGCGTAACATACATTAAAAAATATAAAGTCGAATAAAAAATCTCCTCCTTTCTTGAATTCAGTTGATAAATAGGATTTGTTGGGTAGATTTCGCAAACAGCGAATTTTAGATTCGTATTTCTAGCGTGACGTCCACTAGATGGACCGACGACCTGGTTAGAGTCGCGGGGAGTCGCTGGATGCAGGTGCCTCGGGACCGGTCGATGTGGCGTACCATGAGGGAGGCCTATGTCCAGCAGTGGACGTTTCCCGGCTGATGATGATGATTTCTAGCGAAATATTAAAATATTATTATCTAATGTATTATAGAACATACAACACATATATATGTATCTAATTTCAATTCAGTTCAAATCAATTTTTTTGCACGCACACACACACAAACAGAACAGAATCAATAATACCAAAGATATTTTGTGTATATGAAGTTTCATTCAAACCTACCTTGTCACAACAACACCATACTCTCACATTAAGATAGAAATAAGACTCCATTTTGTTTTTCGATATGAAATCGCTGGCTCAACTTCAGAGATACGGCTTTGAAATGTGTTTTAACCTAATTTTTTTTCACACAGCATTGCATACGGGGCAGTTATTAAAGGGAATACGAAATCCTACGTCTCATTCCCAAGTTGGCAACGGGCCCGAACAAATGCCCAGTCAAGAAGATCGGAAATGAGATTTGGGGAAGCCTATTTCCTTCGTAGATATGAGTGTGTTGCGTAGAAGGGAATGTTTTGTTCAGAAAGCACGACGTCAAGTCAAATGACGTATTTTTGTTGCGTTTTATCATCCTTTGAAAGGGTTTTTGAAGGGAAACAATCTTAAGAGAGATTAGATTTGTTTAAGAGACATTCACATATATATTTTTTTTACCCATTGAAAAATGATATTTCTTAAACGTTGAGTATAACGGATGCCTCTTATAAGTATATCCGTCATCTTACCGGATGGTAAGTTATGTTACGGTCATTAAATGGAAAGCGTGCTTTCCCCAAAGCCTCAAACAAATAATGAGCTGATTATTATCTCTCATAACAGGAACACTACCATTTTATCAACGCTTTTGTCTAATTCTTACTTTTGGCTGCAGCGGTTTGCACTTGAACTTCATCTCATCTGGTGGTAAGTGACGGTAAGACCGTTGGATGGTAAGCGTGCGCACCCTGAAGCCTCAACCTAATGAGGTGCTGGCTCTGCTACCTTTCATACCGGAACGCTACAGTGTATCATGGTGGTAGCTAGCCAGGCGGACATATAAATGCCCTACCACCAACCAAAACGAGTACCGGCAGGTACCCCCACTGGGAATCGAACCTGAGAGCTCCGGTTTGTTAGTCCAACATTTCGCTATTAGGCCACGGAGGCGGTTAAATGTTATGTTTCTGTTATTAATACGAGTAACAATCAATCACGTAAAAGGTTATTTATCATCGTTTCAAATGTCGTTCACAGCGTCAACCCAAAAACTTTTCAGTTATTATTGTGTTAAATTCAGTTTGTTTCTTTGTTATTTTTCAAAGCATTTCATTGTTTGGACATAAAACATACGCCATTTACCAAATAATTGTTTAAAGTTTTGTTGAAGCTAATATGTTTATCGCTACACCATCAAATACATAAGATTATAATACAGTTTAATAGTATGCAGTGTGTGACTCATCAAGTCATATTAGGACTGAATGCTTAATTAGAATATTTAGGCAACATTTTCATCAATTGCTGCATAGAAGTTGGTCCCTAAGCCGTTGTCTATCACTCCACTGGCTCGGCAATATCCACGGGCTCGGTACTCCTCAACGTCCGCACTCGCACACGTTTGGCTGTCATTCACACTCTGACACTGATGTTTAGCATACCAATCCATAGACACATGAGACAGTGTGTGTGCTATATGCTATGTATGCTATAACGCATACACTACATCTAAGAAAATTACTGCGCTTTAGACATCTATGACAGATACGCAGGAGCAAAATTTGTACAGTATTTCCCATCAAAGTAAAAAGCCAAGTAGGTACTCAGATGAATATTGATAAAATTGTTTAACTATAATAATGTCTAATCTGTAGCCGTTTCTAACATGATGTTATCAAAGTTTTTATTGCCAAACAACCGAATAAACAGCTCTGTTATGAAACACTACCTTTAGCCTGCGACTTCGTTTGTGTGTACTTGAGAATATATACCACAGGAGCTTATTTGATCGGGACTAAAGTAGACTGTTTTATTTTATGACCCTTCAACGAATGATACAAAAAATTAGTAGATTATGTATGTCTGTTATGTCGTGAACTCGGTGAAACTCAATGGCATTTATTATATTAGTATGGATAAGATATCCAGTGCCTCAATAGATGAACGTCATGAGTAATCCAACATATTTTCTTGTGCTGCAGTGATACTGAATCAATATGTTTGAAAAACACAAACATTTGAACTTAAATTCGAATATAAGTATTTCGACCAGAGTAGCTTACTGAGTACTTAAGATTTTACTAGTAACATACTAAGTGTTCACTTGGGTATACTCAAATGCAGACATATTTTCGAGTCTAGAGACTGCAACGAATACATTATGACAAGTATTACTTAGAGTAGATTTATTCCGAAGAATTTATTCAAGTGAATAAGGTATTTCGCTATCGCAGAGTATAGTAATAGGATCTTACGAGCATTTATACTTTGAAATACAGCTGTTGGTCTTTTTCAAAATAATAAATATCCATACTAATATTATAAATGGTTAAGTTAGTTTCTTTGTCCATTCTTTACGTCGTAACGAAGATTCAAAAGCACTTGATTATTTGTATAGGGATAGTTGAAAAGCCGAAAAAGGGACATAGAATTTTTTTTGTCCCGATTCAACAATTATTTCCCTATTTCAAAAGTCCACTCGTCCACAAAGCTCGTAAATAATAATTAAAATCATGTGACTGATGTGGAATGCTACTAAGGTAAACCAGCGTAAAAGCATACAAAGGAAAATAATCACTTTCCAAATTAAAAATAAATATGAACTCAGATATTATTAACAGTCGGCCACAACCTCGCTTGTTACGAGTATTAAAAAATTATAATTTTTAATTTTGCTCGTATCAAAACAACTTTACTATTTGACTGTCCTCGAGATATATAAGGAACCCAACCGTGCGCCTTGTCGACCTTCGAAGCTATTTTATGTAAGGTTCTTTTATTTTTTTCTCCTATCCTCGGATCCGCTTGCGACGTGTTTTGTCGCATCCCAAAGGGACTACTTGACCTATTCGAATAGTTTAAAAATTGGCTATGTAAGTGTCGGAGCACGCGTAGTGCAGTTCTCCTTTGGGCGGAGGTTGACAAATTCGGATTAGATTCATTACTAACTTTTCCAGTTTCTTATTTAGTCAGCTTCTGGGCAAATCATATAGTTTCTCGTCACAATATATATGTATATATATATCGTTATGGGATGGCTGAGCTGACATTTTTGGGCTATTAGGGGTCCCTTGCCAGAAGCTAAATACTAAATAGAGGTGAGTAAAGATGACAACCTGAAATAAATAGTGGTGAATAATAAAAAAATAGACTTTTAATATTGAGATTGAATTCTTCTGGTCGGACCTTTTCTGTAATGCCGATTTTTTGGACAGCATAATTACTAAAATTACAATTACAATATTTGAAATTAAATTTATTGTTGTAAGTTTACTTCTAAACCGTTTGGATTGCCGTAAAATTGAACCGTCAACGTAGTCGTTTGTATTATTTTATTTAAAGGCATACCATTTATTTCGATTGAAAGAACAGTTCTCGTGAATATTTTAGATTTTTCCATGCGAGCGAAGCACCGACTTACACTAAATACCACGAATATTAACTTTCGTTCTATTTTCAAGTATAAAAACATATACAAACAGTCAATTGATCTCCGAACCTACTAAAGCCAACATGACTATGAGGACCTAGAATTTCTTAAAGTACATAAAATCAAAACTCAACACTAACAAATTAATATGTGATGATATGATAGCAGAAGATTCTTCTAGTCACTTCTATCCAGAGTGCGTGCGTTATATATATACCTATACCTAAGTCTGCCGCCACACAACAGTGTTAATAGCATTGTTGTGTTCCGGTATGAAAGGTAGCAGAGCCAGCGCCTCACAGGTTGAAGCTTCTGTGTGCGCACGCCAACCATCTAACGGCCTTATCGTCACTTACCATCAGGTGCCAAGGCCAAGTGCAAACCCATCATCCTTTTTTTTTAATTAGTCGCATCGAAAATAATTTCATATATTAATTTTGCACATCACATGGAATGTAAGCATGTACTTTTCAGTCAACTATACAATGCGCTCCACGAATCCAACTCGGCTGGGCAGCGTTCGAGAAATTACGGTATATCTTCTCGTCCAAAATACCTCAGCGTCTAAAGACAAAAGTCTTTGATCAGTGCGTGTTGCCAGTGATGACATACGGAACCGAAACGTGGTCTTTTACTGTGGGCCGAATAAACAAGCTCAAAGTCACTCAGCGAGCAATGGAACGAGCTATGCTCGAAATTTCTCTACGTGATAAGGTCCGGAATGAGGAGATCCGTAGACGAACGAAGGTAACCGACATAGCTCGACGAGTCAGTGAGCTGAAGTGGCAATGGGCAGGCCACATCGCTCGAAGAACCGATAACCGTTGGGGAGTAAAGGTTCTCGAGTGGCGACCACGTACCGGGAAACGTCTACTAGGCCGTCCCCCTACTAGATAGACCGACGACCTGGTCAGAGTCGCAGGGAGTCGCTGGATGCAGGTGGCTCGGGACCGGTCAATGTGGCGTACCATGAGGGAGGCCTATGTTCAACAGTGGACGTTTCCCGGCTGATGATGATACAATGCGCGACCTGCACTTGACCAGCTTATATAAATCACGCCTTAAACACAAATATGTAAATACAGTGAAACAGAAATAGCAAACTCAAACGAGTAAGTAAATGAGGATTATAATAAAATACAGGAAAAGTTAAGAAAATGACTTAATTTAAGGAAATAAATAACAGAGACCAGACAAAGTAAGAAACTTAAAAAGCTAATTATAGCTACAGGGGCTTACTAAACGTTCCTTTTGATAAAATTAGATTGGCCGAGGTCTTTCAGACCAAAAATGCGGCTTAATTAAAGGGGAGTCTTATGGTTGTGCAATACAAGTATGAAGAAAATGCAGTTTCTCATTTTTTTTAAATTTGCTACACCTTTTTACAACGTTATGAAATAAAAAACTAGAATTCTGTGGTATCGTAGCTCTCGAACCGTCTCCGTTTCGCCGAGTCTCCGATTTTGATGTAGGTTTTTTAAATAGTTTTTTTCGTAAAACCAAGATTCGTTCTTTGCTATATTTGATAAAAATTGATTGAACAGTTGGAAGAGTATCAGCTGATGATGGACATTTTCGTCATAAAAAAGTTTTTTTTTGTTTCGTATGACTATTGCGTAGAGTAAAAAAAATTATCTAGTACTTTTTACCCATTACGTTCATGAAATAAGTAGCGTAAGCGGTTCCAACGCAGGAATGTGGTGATATTATTCAAAATAAATATTAAGAATCATGATCTAGCATTTAGTTTTCATTTCCTTTTGTATATAAACGGCTCTTGCCCACTGAACTTTGTTTTCTTTGTCAACCGTTTAAAGAGATTTATTTGTCACCTCTACCCTGTAAATCTCAGCTAGCAACCCTAAACTCGGACGTAAAGTTAGGGAGCTCTGGTTTCCACAACTGAGCTCATAAAAAGCCGTTCTTGACGCCTGACGCCGCCACGTTCCCGTTTACTGTTTACGGGTTTTACGAGAGGCAGTAATTGCATTATAAAGTGGCAAATTAACCGTGCAACAAGTACCTGTGTACTCGTACGTAGGTGTGAGAACAGCACCGTTTCCGCTCCGACATTAATTAACTGCCGTGTAACGAACGCGTCATAAAATTTTACTGGTCAGCGCTAACGTAAATATTAAATGAGTGACGTAGACATTAAAATAAACTGCTTTGGGTTTTCCTGACGAAAATGACAATGATTAAATTTGAACTACGTGTAAACATAAATAAAAAATTATTGACGTGTCTATAAATCAAACTGATAGATAAATTGTACCTGTGACAAAAAATAGTTACTGAATAACAAACATAGCTATACAGTAATTCAAGTGTGGCCGTGTACAAGATATACAAGTTTGACCGTGTACAATTTATACAAGTCTGCCCGTGTACAAGTTATACAAGTTTGGTCGTGTAGAAGTTATACAAGTTTGACTGTGTACAAGTTATACAAGTATGCTCGTGTACTAGTTATACAAGTTTGACCGTGTACAAGTTATACAAGTTTGACCGTGTACAAGTTATACAAGTATGCTCGTGTACAAGCTATACGAGTTTGACCGTGTACAAGTTATACAAGTATGCTCGTGTACAAGATATACAAGTTTGACCGTGTACAAGTTATACAAGTATGCTCGTGTACTAGTTATACAAGTTTGACCGTGTACAAGTTATACAAGTATGCTCGTGTACTAGTTATACAAGTTTGACCGTGTACAAGTTATACAAGTTTGACCGTGTACAAGTTATACAAGTATGCTCGTGTACAAGCTATACAAGTTTGACCGTGTACAAGTTATACAAGTATGCTCGTGTACAAGATATACAAGCGTCGTAGTGTACAAGTTTTACGAACGTGGCTGTGCACAAGCTTACAATGTACAATGTCTAGAGTCGCTTCTGTGCTATATAACAATTAGATCAGGCATGGAAAAATATTTATAGACAATACGACAGTCAATCGTGTGTCAAATGTTTGTGTGTGATGTAATGTGACACAAGACTGAGCGACTTGTTACCTAATGCAATAATTTTGTTCGTTTGGTTCCGCCTATCGCTACTAAAACTACTATACGTAATGCTTGTATTTGATATACATTTTCAAGCGTAAGATGAAACAAAAAAAAATATCACTAGTCAAAATTTAGATCTCCAATACACGAAAATGATGAAAGCTGTTTCATAAACACATAACGTAATTTGTACACAGAACGCATTTCAGAAGTGAATTTATTTATTAGCTACAGTTGCATAAAAAGCATTTTTGACACTTGATTCATTGATATTCATTGGATACTCGAATGTTGTTTCGCACAATATAGCTCGCTGAAAAATACGGTATCTGTTTTACTTTATTTTGCGTATTTTGTAAGAGCGGACCTCGACGAGCAGCCGTTTTCACCAATCCAACGTTCGTTAGTAGATCGTCATCAACTCGCTTGGTATATTGAGTATATTCGAATTTTATTTTTATTTTAACTCTTATATAACGTAACAGAGGTAAGATATATTATGTACATTCTGATTTTTAAAAGAAATAACACAGTCTGTTGACTGACTAATATTTTCTATTTTAGAATTAATCTCATTTGTTTATTTCCAATGGACGTGAAAGTAAATAGAATCAATGCAAACAATAAATATTGTTGATTAATTGCGCGTGTGGTCACGTGATACATGATACAATTTGTAAAACAAAGACGGCGTGACGCTGCAATAATGGAGCCTGACACTTTCAAATAACTGATAGCTTTAAGAGGGTATGCTGTTGTCAAAGCGCCCATACAAACGTAGTCCAGTCATATTTTGAGTATTAAGCTATGAAAATCTATGAAATTTTCAAGACACAATCTAGAAACAAATATCTGTGTCGGTGGTGAGTCAGATTTTCGTTTAAATATATACTTTCAGAGTTACAGGGCGTCAAAGTATTGTATTTTTTGGTAATAAAAAGCCCCAACTTTGAACCTGATTTACAAGAGTATGAATCAATTTAGAACAATTTGGAAAAACCACCGACATCTGAAATTTCATTATTATACTGTATTTAAAAAATGGTTACATAATATACTGTATCCTTCAAATGATCCCTGGACTACGAAACATCCAAAAAAAAAATGTGAGCCGTCACGGGACGCCTGGCAGATGTGAAACATCGACAATCGACATTATTAAAATATACAGAAAATTTTAATTGGCTTTAATATACTAGTAAACTTAAGAATCTTAGCTAGTTATTGTAATATATTACTAAAGATCGTAAATTATACATATCAATAATAAATATACTGTATATATACACCATCATATAGCGTGGCGACGCGTCGCCACGGCATGCGTCGCCACGCCAGTTTGTTTTACGTGCGGCTATAGATGTTTCACATCAAAAATATAATTAACTTACTGATGACTTGATAATGTGTCATAGTGTGATTTTGCTTTCTTTGCAGGAGGCTGATCACTTCCACTCTCTAAATTATCACGGTCAGACATTTTATTATCAGAACAGAAAAATGATTTATTTACCAGAAAAACACAGGTTATGAGTACTGTAATAAACAGAGTATACATTATAGGTATCCGAGCTCAGTGGAGCGAAAGAGATGGCTTAACGCCGGATCGAGTGAGAGAGAAACGCACAGTCGATTGCGCGTGGCGACGCGTCGCCACGCCAGAAATCGGTCTCACGTGCGCCTATAGATGTTTCACATCAATAACGGGTGGATAACTTCGCATAATGTATGCTGTCTCACCGTACGCCCTCGGGTAGGATAGGGCTCGGAGAGGGACAGCTACAAAACAATTTAACCTTGAACGTGGCCACGTGGTCTTACCAACACAGCCTCTTAAAATTGCATAATCCTTAAAAAATTAATTTGTTATTTATATTAACGCGTGGACTTACTTAAAATATTCATCCTTCTAAATGCCATGGGCTTTATAGTGTGTTCATTACGATTGGTTGTGTCGTTGAAGCGTCAAGTGGTGACAAATAAACTCAGTTTACCTTTTATTATATTATTATTATTAAGAAGCGTCGGTGGCGCATTGGTTAAGGCGCAGACTCTCAATCTGAGGGTTCCGGGTTCGAATCCAGCCGTGTACCTATGAGTTGTTTTTCAATTCAAGTACATTATCCGATTGCTTAACGGTGAAGGAAAACATCGTGAGGCAGGCATGTGAAGTCCGCCGATCCGCGTGGTGGACTATGGCCCATACACTCTGTAGCAGAGTAGGCCTGAGTCCCTGCAGTGGGGACGTATATAGGCTGTGGATGATTGATGATATTAGTATTAACCATTATGTATCAAATTTCCACGGAGTATCTGCATACTTATATATTGAGATATGTAGATGTAGATAGGATAAGCTAAATTCTAACTAAAAAAGGCACGACCCGTGCCAGTGAAGGTTCCTTGTTTGTGTTAAATGCTACTATACTACTAGCACAATAAGTTTGCCCCTCTGAAGTTAGTCACAAAAGACCGCGAAATATCAATTATTAACGTATACTCATAAGTGGGAGGCAAGGTAAGTTTGCGGGTGCAAAGAAATGTTGTATATCATCTAGGGATAGTTATTATCGAAAATAATAGACACACATTCCGTCTGTACATACATGTTTGAAATTGCAGAGAGCTAACTTCAGAGGGGCAAACTTATTGTGCGAGTACTATACAACTAGGGAAAACTTTCAAGACATCCAGTCGCCGTCAGTATGCCAAATCCGCTCATGGAAATCTTGTAGATCTAAATGACAATATTTGTACATTAAATTGTACGGAAAAAACCTTATTTTTTAAAATTCTTTGTATTTATCTTGTATCCATCCGGCCTCACTAACATTAGCCTCCGTGTCTCGTGTCAACACAGACCCACACTGCGGTAAATGTAATTACCAACGTAATGCACCACAAATTGAGGTGGCCCAACGAAAATTTACATCTGTGACATGCCCACCATTCCTTCGTTACCTTTGTGGAACTAAATTTATACGTAACTGGGCTTTTTCCCGCTGTACCGGCCGCGCGGAACTTTGAAAAGACCGAATGTTTCCTTCCAACCTTTTCCATCTGATACAAACACAGTCTCTACGAATCGAATATATATATAATATCACTTACTGTCAAAAATAATAAGATTAAGTGCAATCAATCAAATTTTTATTTACGATAAATAGGGTAACATGTCTTTAACATGGTTTTCTCACGGATGCCATTGTCAAAACTAGACCAAATTGAAATGGCACCACACGGGAATCATCAGATTTCAATTAAAAAATAATTGGGAGGGTAAAAAAAAGATTGGGTTCAAAGAGATGATACTCGTAGTAGCCACATTTGCACGTCTTTATACGCCTGGCCCCGGTTTTCGACAACTATAAAGGATGTTAGTTTATAATTTGTAAAAGTGAATAATTTTGACCACGACGTCGTCCGCGTGGATTTTAGAAATTATCCCACGGGGTAACGTATAGTATAAAGTATAAAATAAATCATTATGACTCTCCGTTTCGACACGTACATTAAAAACAAATAAACACACTTTTGCATTTATAATATTACAATACGAGTAGAATTATGGATAGACCAACACTTGACCAAAATCTTAGCTAATGCGAATAAATAATAGGCTACTCGTAGATACATAATATTCATTTCAAGATACAAATTTTCAGAAATGGTTTAAAGCCTTTAGAACTAGGCTTATATTCATAGTAAATAGCTTCCTAGAAATGGCAGCCAATTCCGAATATTTCGCTTGTTAGGAACAGCTCGTGTAAAGGCTAAAATTGAAATCTCGCAAATTGGTCTTTCAGCTGGTATTGTATACCTCCTTTAAATGTACGTCTATTGATGAATTCATCATAATTCCCAGAAACGGTGATCTTTCACAGAAACTGCTCCAATAAACGATCATAGAGGATTTATCACAATCTCTACGAGTGGAAAATGGATATGTCGCCGATACGTCTGGAATACATATTTTTCAAAATGTTACTGACCATTAAGTAGATACTCATTGTCGTATCCTGATAATTTTACTATACTATGCTTACAAGATAATGCTTAATTTATACCCCATGTCATAAAAGACGACTCAGATAAAACTATTCCGGAGATGGGCATCAGCATCGTAATCAGCACCTATATAACAATAACTTTTCGCGATCACCAGCGGTGGTGATTATGGGGAACGCCTTTAGAAAGCTGATTATGGGTGATAAGGAATGGAATCATCGCTAAATCTAATAAAAATAAACTAAAACATAATTCTAATCTGTTACAGAAGAGCAACAGAAAGCAATAGAACGAGAAACATTCCAACGCCCCAGACTTGGCCAGCGCCGCGCTGTTATTAGCCAACTTCTAAACCGGCGCGATCGTACTCCAAACGACTTAGGATATTGAACAAAGTTACACCCACTCTTCCTAGGCTTGCCACCTACTTTGAGGAAGTAATTTTCGCCGTGTAAGCCACCGCTAATCCCTGCCACGCTTGTTTGAGACGCCTTAAAACGGAAACACTTCAAAGAGTCCCGTTGTGGCACTAGGAAATCAAGTTTGAAATGTGAAATTAAATTTAACTTAGTTCATTGAAAGTTTCAGCGCTCGGTTTGTTGAGGCTTTAATTTGAAGACGGAAAGCATTTTAAACATTTTATACTTGTGTTAGCAATTCACTAAAACCTCGTCTTGAACACGTGTATTACAATTCAGGTTAACACAATAATACCATTGTAGGTACATCAACGAGCATCTCCAACGTTAATTGCTGTTCAGTTAAACTTAATATTTCAAGGAAATACGATGTGAAACTCTAAGAATGCTATTTTTTACCTGGAGTTCGAAGGCCGTCCCGAAATAACAGAAAGCAATAGAACAGAAGATGATAATGTCACTTAGCTGCTTGACAGTTGACAGTTACACTACGTTTCGAAACTTCTTACACTTGTAAACAGTAAATTTTGGACAATTATTGTTTCGTCACACAATCATAATTTTAACAGGTTCCGTGTAGTTGCTGTACGCTTGTGCTTACAACCCGTAGGTCCGTTCAGTGGAGATACCTGTCGGTACTCAGTTTGGTTGGTGGTTGGACATTTCCTGTATCCACCTGGCTAGCTAACACTATGTTATTGTGCTCAGGTGCTAAGTGACAGAGTAAGCCATTAGCTGATTGTCTTTTGCCATTTAGTATATTGATTGAGGTATTCTCACCCCGTATTACTCTGTAGACTTAGTACATTGAAATACAAGTAAAAATATATCTAATTTATTCGTCTCTTCTGGCATTTACCGCACAGAGCTATGCTTTTAACTTCAGCGACGTAAAGGCATGAATATGTAAGATTTCCGTGAATAACGTGCGTAGGTTTCGTTATAGGTCACGATAAAAACAAATATTCTAGAAGACGATGCCTGAATACAATAGTACCTCCTTTAAGTCCTGGATAGCAAAACGTTGTGAAACATCTGGTAAGAAAGCCTCGAAGACAAGCAAAAGCGATGCTTGAGGCTAAATACATGAAGATGTGTTTTTTTAAGAAATCACTGTATCAAACAAGATGTTCAAAGCGAATAAACGAAATTTATTTTCGAGGAAGATGTAAAACAGAAGTTTATATTACCGTCCCTTTATCTACCTGTATTTTACTTTTTAAGCAGTAAAAATACACGGAAATGGTGAGTGAATTTGCTACGTGAAATGTTTTTCTCCCTTAATTTAAGTAAAACACTTTCCGTTTTATAGTGCTGTTAATTTCATGTTGATAACTTGAAAATGTTCAAAATCGGAACGTGATAAATGCCACTTTTCACTGCTATTTAAAATAATATCATCAATAGTCAATAAATGTACAGTACAGTATTATCTGTTTTATGACTGTTTTAAGACTGACGGACTCACTCAATGTGTCCAATGCAGCACAGTGCATTATGTGCCAACGGGGAAAAAATGGAATCAGTTTGTGACAACACTTTTTTATACGCCATTGTTGCTAACCTGTATTTTAATTTTAATACAACATTATATTTAATGACTTTGTTTTGTTTCAAACAAACTTGACATAAAAATAATTTCTTCTTTGATTTTGAAACACTAAAATCTAACAATAAGCTGAAAATTTCATCACGTTTTGTTAAGAAGCTTACACTGAACTATATCCACTATAGTGTATACTCCGGATCGGAGCAATTCTAAAACAATCAACAGCCGGACGCCCCCTAGAAACGGGCACAACCGGAGCTTATCTGAACGAGGAATCGAACCCCGTATGGAAAGGAGGACGGATTTAATCCTGGCTCAGCGTGTTATCGTGCGAACGGATCGTAACTACAGACCCCGGTTAAACAAAATGGCACCTATATAGGTACATGTATTCTAAACGACGACCACACTTAGGCATTATAGATAAGGATTTAAATATCAAACTTATACCGTAAATGTCAAAGTTTCGATGTTCCTGTCTCAATAACGCTTAAGCGGCTCAGCATTAATGCATTTATCCAAATGTATTGAATTGGGACAATTTCTAAAGTCCACGAGGACTAAGTAGCAGCCAAAAGCATGTATATCATTATCTCTTTATGATGTCATAATTAGAGACCATCTTTTACTCTGGTGAATAGATGGTAACAGTACATCCGTGGAGCTCTGGTATGTGTTGCAAGTACATTGATTTTTTTTAAATTGGTGTACTATCCCGTGTTTCTGCGTCTCTCTCTAGTGAGCTTTTATTTATTGAGCTGCTTCTTACGCCTTACGTCCTTGGTATATTTCTTTGTTGTTGATTGATGACATAGATAATGATTTTGTGTAACTTATGGAAACTCAAACAACACAAAGTATGCGAAAATTAAAACCACCACTACTTGCTATTTTGTACAGATTATACGTGTATAAAATAAATACATAAAGACATGGACTTGCAATTTGTTGCATAAACTTGTTCCACATTACCTGTTGGTAAACATAAAACAATGTGTCTGTTATTGCAATATAAATAAAATCATTTTGAGAAACTCGTAATCCAATCAGCAAAAGGCTACTGTAACGAGTATGGTAAAATATTTAAGTCATTTTATTTCATTTGCTGCATCAATATTTTTGTAGAATGTTTTTATTGAGACTTGGTAAAAGTAACATCTGCCAGCTGCTATATAGCGGAGGTTTAAGCGCGGTCGCCGCTACGCGTCAGCAATGAACATTGTATCCAGACTGGAGTTGAACATCGGGATACGATTTTCCGCGCGTCGTAGTTTTTTACGGATTTGGTAAAATATTTCTTTTGAATTTTGGGGTATTAGAGCGACCAGTGTTTGATTAACAACTGTAGTATATATAAAAGCTGTATATGGGTGTATTTTAAGGACTCAATTTTATGCTAAGGTTTTATTTTAGTTACTAAATTCACCTTCAGGATAATAATACAACAATAAGCACTAAATTTGCTTTCGTAATTACCGGCAACCACGACAAGAACAAGATAGAAAAAGCTAAATTCAAGATACAAAATATAAAAATTTGTAGATAGAGAAGCAATTTTGTTTATTTGGTTTTAACCAATGTCACAGAATTAATATAGTACTTACCAACGTATTACATACATTGACGCACAAGTCTGTTTAGTGGTGCGTGAGGTCCAAGATTCGTTCTTGCATTGGTTTTGCTAAACAAATTGTATCTACCAGAGCGGTGTAACTTGACTGGTATTATATGTTTTAGGGTTTATATGTAAATCAGTCTGAGATGATTTTAATATTTATAAATATCTTCGTATAATTTCATCATTGCTCATAAGTAGCTACATAATATAGTGTGAAGTTACTGTTTGGTATTTCATAAATGTAATCAATATGTCATCTAACGATGAAAACTTTTCTAGTAGAAACATTTCTAGTAGAACAAGATTACGAACCTTCACAGAAGAATACTTGGAATTACTAAATTTTTCAGAAGCAGACAGTACTTATATGTAACACCGACAGTACCACCAAATAAAGCTTTTCGTTCACAACTTTTCTTTGGCACGTGTCTACCCGAGCCCACATCGCTGTGTAAAGCCTTTTCAATTCTTTTTGCGGGAGCTTTATCTCGATTCTATACCATAGACACATCTACGGCTAATAGAGGCAGCTGAATGGAGACGGTCGGACACCCGCAGGTGACGTGGCAATAATTTATGTGCTGCTTGTATAAAGGAGAAAGGTATTTACATAGGTTCGTACCATAAATGTCCATGCCAATTTGTATCCTGTCATACTAAGTTTTAATTGACATTTCTCTTGATATACTCAATAATATCTAGTCGGTATGAATGTGACATGGTATCAAATTCCGTATATATGTATAAGCAGGCAGCACATACATCAAAAGATCAAGAGACCGTGTTTCTATGAATATTTATGAAGGAACTACTTCAAACACTTTCGTTTGTTATGCACAAGGTACACGCAGACAAATGTACATCGCATCAGACACTTGGCCGTCAATATGCAGCGCACGACAGTGTCAGTTACACGTTTGTGTGTGTTTCTCTTTACCTCACGCATTATTAAACGAGGTATATTCTTTACAAATCCATGCCTGACAGATCTAAATATTACTTTGTAATTACATTGCTTGCACTCGATCAAAATTATACTGACATAGACATTGACACTTTATCTAAACTAAAATATCACTTGTAAGTAAAGATATGGCAGAAATGCGAGCCTAAGTAAACTTCATTTCAATCCAATAGAAATCACAGTAGACAAACACCGAACCGTACTTCTATGTAAGACTTAGGGCCTTGACGATATCAATGTCAGCATTTCTAAGCGTCAGTTCATTACAATTTGAAGACTATGAGAATTTTGGTGCTGCTATGTTTATTTTACTATTGATGATGTTTCTATTTGTTTACTGTTATTTTTCTTGGACTGAAATGAAACTTACCTTAATTCTTTGGGCACCTTGAAATTCTACTCCCTAATTATTATTATAGTTATTATGAACTAGTTTTGCCCTAAACTTCATCCGTGTGAACTTCAGAAATCATACCACAAGAATTGCTTGTTCGATCGGCATAAAAAGTAGCCTACCTCCTTTGCCGGCCCTTCAGATATCCCCATCATTATGACGCTCCGTTATGAAGTACAAACAAACAAACTAATTTTCGCATTTATAATTTTAGTAAAGATGATAACAACTTGTCAACACGCTTTTACGCTCCGTGCGTAAATACGGAATGGCAGCTAAACAAATTCAGGAAAAAGCATAGACAACTAACTTCAATTCCCCAGTGTGGTAACCTAAATGCAAATGATTACAATATGTTACTTTCGCGTAGCATGTTAGTTTGTTGACGCCAGTCTGCATTAAGTTGAATCTGCTAAAACATTTTCTTACATCACAATTGGGAAAGCTAGTTTTCAACTTGAACCTTTTCTAGTATTAGTACTTCACCTACGCGGACTATACAAATTTATCCCACGGGAAATGCTCATTATTTTTTCATATTCATTACAATGAAAACTAGCCTATGTCCTTTACCAAAACTTCAACTATCTCTAAGCAAAAAATGAAAACATTACTCTCAGTTACGACTTGACGGAAGACGAAACAAACAAACTCATGTTTGCATTTATAGTATTTATTAGTGTGGATTTAAAACAGTGACGCACATTCCTGACAAATTCAGAAATACATACACTTTGCAACTACAAAGGCAAACTACAGACGCCGTGGGTGCGATATATTTGGTCGTAACTTAGTATCCATTATTAGTAATATTCCTGACCGACGATTTACTACTAGTAGCAGGCCTAAGTTTAGACTTAGTGGTCATTTTACATCAAGCTCGACATTTGAAGGTTATCCAGCTGATATTAGAGGGCATTAAGTCAACCCTAAAGCAACTAGCAAAATGTCAATATATATTGGGAATTTCGACATTTGTCCTATATTGAGATCTACTCAATTGTTAGTATACATAATTGATATTTCGGAATGGTTAATACGACATTGGAAACACAACGAAACATTTCTTTAAAGTTTAGTAATATTCGAGCGTTTTATGTTATTAACTTTACTATGGTAATTATTTTGCTATGCAACGCTGTTGTTTTATTAACGTATTGAGGAGGGAACTTTTGACTCTAACGGACTATGTAGCACATGCTGATTCAGGACCATTTCGTTGGAAAAACACAGATAACAGGATGCGGCACTTCACACAACATTCGTGGCTTCTGTCTACTTTTTTTTGTGTTGTTTTGTTCCCGTTTGTCTTTTGGTTTACAACAAATATTATTTATCTTTCTACCTGTTATTACTAACGCTCTATTGCTTTCTCTAGTGAAAATTGCGTAGTTGGTTGCTTTATTAGAAAAAAGCTTACAATTAGTTGAAGAAGTTATGGTTGCATCAGCAAAATAGCTGAGAAGATGATCGTATCAACAACGTTTTATAGCATATAAATATATTTGATTTATACATTTATAAAATGTAGATAATATAATATGTTAAAATGATATACACAGCTGTGTATATAACAATATCTAAATGAATAGTATTGTTAAAAGTTTTAACAATTTTAAAAAAAATGCCTTTATAAGTGAAATGTGTGAAACATAAATTTTCTGACTATCATAACATTCGAAACAAATGCATTTTATGTTTCACGTAACTTACGCAGCTGTTATGATGAGCTATTTCTGTGTCGACTTCTTGTAGTGGTTTATTTTGTAGAAAATGTATTGTGGCGTAAATCGTTGGAATAGCTACGGACATAGAAAATACCTTACCGATATTTCCCCCCACTGGGAATTTAATTCAGGACCTTCTGATTATATTCCAAGCATGTGAAGGAGGCGGTCAATCGGTCATTCAATTATTATGTTTAGTAACAATATAGGTAGACTTACGTCAACATCTATCCCAGGTATGGGGAATATCTTCAAGGGCGGGACGTCCCTTGGCGAGTACCGGCAGAACTCCCGATCCCCTCGGTACCACTTCACTGAATAAAGGACCTCCTGTTCCAAGTCGTAGAGGCACTTCATCTCCACCCTCGAGCCTCGCTCCACCGCTTCAGGCACCTCCATGCGAACTTCACGAAGGCACAGCGTCCCTGTAACAATAAAATGAACATAATTTTAAAGGGAAAATCCAATAGCCTCCTATCTTACTCGTGTTGACCCTTTTATCTTACATCAAAGTCAAAATTTAAATCAGATATAAAAACAATTATTCTTTCCAAACAAAACTTTTAATGCCTGTATCTCTTTCTTTCTCTTTCTTTTCTTGAATAATATATATATACACACACACACACAATACACTGTCATAATAATCAAATTTTTTCTTCTTCTTCGGGCATGTCTTGTACTTTTAGATTGATTTATATAATTTTTTTTTAAAAATTTTAAATTGTAGCACATGTTTGTGAAATAACGTCTTTTAATTCCGGTACTGACAGAATACCAGCGCTGTGTGTTCTGTTCAGTTAATGAGCAGAGCCCACAGCATCATGCTGAGTCAGCGCCATTTTCCGCAGAAAGCAACGAATTATACATATAAGCACGAATGTAAATGTAAATTTTGTGGAAATAAAGATTTTTATCTATCTATCTATCGATCACATAACTTGAATTTTGTGTAGCGATAGTCGAAGTAGCAAAGATAAGCTAAATGTATTCCGAGCGAACAAGCCGTTCCCGCGGGGTAATTTCTTCAGTTGCGAACATAAGCTTTACGTTCTCTGTTCACCGACACCTATCATTATTTGACTCTTTGTAAGTAAATTACGCTTTATGCTCCTCCATAATGCACTATCACATCATGATCATTATTTATATAAAGATATATGGCTATCCTTTCGTACTTTTAAATATAATATGTGTTTACATAAAGCCAAATTATCAAGATCAGTCTTCAATGAACTAAATTTTCCACGAAAGTAATTGACACAACTTTTTATCCAACACATGATTTATTTTAATCTCACGGATCAATTAAAGATAAATGTTGTTCACTTTCAACATTATTTAAAAGTTACAATTCTTCACTAATATAATGTAGCAGATTTTTAAAAAACACATTCTGAACATCTGGCTAGGGAAAAATCCTAAATCAATGTTCTTTAGTTTGTAGAAAGAAGGTTAGAATTGAAGACTTACAAGCGAAGGGCATAATAAATATCACCGAAAGGCATCTCCTAACTCAGTCGCTGAATTGAAAACCGACTTTTTGTAATTCCCTAGGATCCTCAAGTGAACTATTCAGACTGTGAAGTGCTTTTGTGATAAATGCGCCCTTGAAATTATTGTTCTCGGGGACCATATTGTCCAGAGGACAGGCAAACTACGCAACCGTTTGTCATAATAATGCGAAGGTTTGGATGCCTGTGTGCTCGCTATAGCTACTTGGGAAACTAATGGAATTCCTGAGATAAATATTTTTTTCTGCATTGCATTATTTTTTGTTCGTGGAACTATGGGTTTTATAGCTATATAATATTCTGTTGATGTTTATGAGAGATTCATCGGTGAATCGATCTTTATATTTTAAATGCTCATTTTAAAATTAGGTGTGCTTGGCTACCACTATGTCTTTACTGTAAAGTATAATGTTTAATTTTCCAAACAATATTTGAATCATGCATTTTAACATTAAATTTTATAAGACTAAAGTCCTAAGACAAAATTATCGTTCAAGTTGGAAGATTTGAAAATTTATCGGTTGCGAATTCCATTTTGGAATTCTTTTCACATAACATTTCCTTCTTGAAGACTGATCGGATATCATTTAATTCTCGTGGGTGTTTTCCAACAACGGTTGTCATAATTCTTTCGGTTGTTAGATACTCGTTTGCTCAAAATATGTAATGACATACGACAAATTATACGTGACTTGATCATCAGTACGACAATGGAGCTAGTCTTCGAAGGCGTTACCCTCAATGTTATGATAAAAAGACAAGAATTTAGTCAAAGCTTCGAAATTCACTTATTGCTAAAAGGAAAGCAAAATAAAAACGATCCGTGTGTTGATATTCATTTACCCGTTGTCCTTTCGGAAGCGAAGGCCGTCGGAAGATTTCCCCACGAGCGACCGCTTGTCTAGTCGCATTTATTGAATTCCAGTCACGAATCGCTTGTGTTTTGGACGTCTGTGACCTGACGTACTCACTGTTCTTAAGTTTCATTTCACTGAGGAATAAAAATTCACTGTTTTGGGACATACTTATAGCCTGTACATGTAAAGTGGAAAGCTGTCTCTTTTTTCCGTAGAGAGGAAATGAAACAGAAGTATTGACTTTTCCATTTCCATCTCAGGCTTAGAAAAACAGAAGGATTCTTAAATGAGAAAGCCAATGAATATTTCAATGAACACTTCATCGGTGTTTATCGTAGATGGAATCTTGCATACTAAAGTACATTATATTTTTACGGAATTGAACAAAAAAGTGGTTGCTGCACTGTTGACTGGACCAAAATATCAATTTAAAAAATGTACTGCGTTTTTAATGCACATTAGTATCACACTTCATTTAACAAGATTATAAGACCGTAGGGTGGATAGGTGCTCACACAGAAGCATCAAGATGATGAAGCGCTAACAGCCTCAGTGGCGCAGCTGTAATAGCGTTCGACTCTATCACAACACACGCTCATAGCAAACCGAACGTGGAAGTCTGTGAGAAGGCTAATGACTAACATTTGACTTATGACAGCCGGTCTAAAGTAAGTTGCGGGCACCTCCCCACAATCTATTCAAAAAACTATTATTTATCTTTGTGAAACAACACAGAATTGTAATTTCGCAGAATTATTCTCCTTTACAATATTAACGAACTTAAGCTAGAAGTCTTGAAAGCACTTCACTGTCTCAGATACCTAATTAGAATATTCTCAATTCTTCTTAGGACTATCTCGAGAAGTTGAAGGTCGGCAAGTCAATCACCGAGCAAATAAATCTTTGAGGACTTTTGTGTACTCAACAAATGTACATTACAACTTATTCAAACAAACGGTACATGGCAATGGGTATATCTAGATTCTAGGCACTAGATATAGGCCTTTTAGTATAAAAAGCTTTCGTACTGCCATAACCACACCACGGATTTCTGCTCGTCACATTCAAGCGGCACAGCGTCAGTATTTTTAATCACTCGCAGTATCTTATTTAAAATTTTAAAGCAGAGCTTAATTCTCTACTATATATACAAGTATAATAGGCCTGATGACATAAATATTTTGATTTCATTCGAGAGGCCGTGTGAAAAGATCCCTTCAAAGATTTTTCAATACAACTAATACCTTTTCTAATATAACCCGTCGAAAAATGATTCCAGTCTCGCGCTGCAAAAACGCTCCATACAAATCGGTACAAAAGCGTAACGTAACGGATTTATGTTGAAGTTGATAATGTATGAAACTTTCAACAATATTTGAGTTATCTCGTAAAATGTTTTCTAAAAACGGTTTCTAAAAACGGTTACTAAAAACGGTTACTAAAAACCTTCACAGTGTATTGAAAAACCAAAATCTAATCTTAAAAAAATTAATTCGAGTAAAGTTGCTTTTTATAATTTTTGCGGGCTGTATGCTGTAAAAATCAAGTAATTTTTTTAAACTAATATTAGATATTTTAATTATATAGAACTTTTAAAATGACCTTTATAGTATAAAATACAATTTAACTGCAATCTGATTTGTTGTCATCTACCCTGTTAGATTATGTATGTATGTAATTTATATAATTACTTTAAAATATTGTAGAAAGTCTGACGTGGCGATCCATTGGGGATGGGGGATGATTATGATGATGATAATACTACACTTATTGTAAAAAAAAACATTTCACGCTGGATTTTTTGACAAACGACATTGCAAATCGTTCGTTCAATACCGCGTGTTCAGCTATTATGAAAAGCCTTTTTATGACGTTAATCAATCTAACTGCGACATAATTATGTATATAATAACAAAGATGTAACATACACGAGTACAAGTGCTTAAATATGTACGATAAAGAACGTGTTTCTTCACTTTTAAAAAAATGCTATTCTAAAAAGTCAGTAAGTAATTATTATTAAAAAATAGCCAGTCATGGTTCCCCAACCTATATTTATGCAACGTAGAACCAATCCCATATATTTTATCCCAGAAATATGTAATCAAATGAGATACTAGAGCTGCTCTACCATTATGTGAAAAGGCCTACCTGTAATCAAGTCTAACAATTCGTCCATGCTATTTATACAATCATCGCTGTGAGCGCTTCAACAAGCCGAGACCGCGCGTCCTAATTTGGTTACTCCGAGGAGGCATTTCTTCGGGATTACTATAAAACATATCACAAAAGGCTGGCTACAATGGATGTCTATAACGCCGGCGGCATTATTTACGGAATATCAATTTTATGTGAGGTTTAGTGTTCAAATAGACCACAAATAGAGCGTAAAATATAGGGCACAGGTGTTGGGTAGAATACACAATTCCGTGATAGACGTCTCATTTAGTATGCTACCTGTTTTATTATTCTACAATGAGTTTACGAAAATGCGTAGTGGATTTAGGCTTAGTCTGCTCTGCCCAGCACATAATCCATAGCAATCCTAGCATGCCTAATCCTCCGGTATGAAACATAAAAATAGCGAAAAACCAAAAGATTTTTACGAAAAGAAATATTAAAAAATTGGTATCAGAACAAGCAGCCATGTTGTATTTTATGTGACGTCACAATGACAATGACATCTCATTTGTCAAAATACGACGAGGGGTTCAGTTTCGAAGATATGGTATGATATTGTTTCTGAGGGATAATTTCTGAAAGCTTCTCAGACTAAGTTCCAGTTATAAACTAAAGTCAGCGCCAAAATTTCACAGACTAGTTTGACATAAGAGTGGGTATAAAAGTTTGACCAAAATAGGTCAATATGAAATGGAGATTCAACGATAACAATGTTACATTAAATGTTTTCTCCAATAAATAAAATTGTAAGTCAATGAGAATCACATTGGGTGAGCTGTAGCAGCATACGTGTCCGATACACTGTCAATGTAGCCCATAAAATTTTGGCGTCGACTTTAGTATGCGAACTTTATAAGTTTCACTATCGAACCGTAATACCTCTTGTGTATGATTCAGTGCATTTAGACTGTCTACTGTATTAATGTAATGGTAGGTAATCACAAGTAGCTCAGAGGAAACTTGAAAGGAAGCTCGTGGAAGTTACGTTGAGAGATCGTAAGACAAACACCTGGCTTAGAGAGCAAAGTAAAGTCACAGACGCCATTAAACGAGTCGCGAGTTTGAAATGGCAGTGGGCAGGACACATTGCCCGCAAGCGTGGCGGGTGGGGCGCAAGGTCCTATAATAGAGACCTTAAAAATAAACACGTTCTAGAAGCAGAACAGAGTTGCGGTAGAAAGACGACATCAAGAAAGTTGCGGAGAATTGAATGTAAGTATCGCAGCACCGGGATAGATGGCGCAATCTAGTGGAGGCCTACATCAAATTGGTCGAGAATGCCTCAGAAGAATGAATGGATAGTAATTTTATCTTTTATTGGGTTTTTGCAAAATACTCTAGATGTATAATGAGTACTGAATTACTTCAAAGAGTCCGATTATACATTAAAGCAAACTCCGATAAAGATCATGGAAAGCGTCTTTTGATCAAGAAATCCATTCAAATTATTTCATAAATAAATAGTCAGCTGAAATGTTTCTTTATACTTAAAGAAATATATTACTTTTTTCTCTTAAATTATAGATAGTGTTTCTATTAAATGGACATATAATAATAATTATCGATCGAATCGAAGCATTTCTATTTTCATTAAAACTTTTTCTTTTTCAACAAAAAGTTGGAGTATTTGAGACTTTGAATAAGATTTATTTAATATCACAACCTGGAGTGGGAATCAACTAATTTCCTTTTATAATTTGTAATTGAGATCGCCTACATTTAAAATTTCTAACAGAAGCTTTAACCAGCAAGTAACAAGACAATAAATATGTAAAAGATTGCTCGTAGTAAGATATTTCTTCTATGGTTCCGTATTTTAATGCCGAACTCTAAAATCCATAAAATTATATGCATTCTATGCAGCCGTATAAGAATCGTCTATTCTGTAACTATGAGCACATTTGTTAACTTAAGATAGATGACCCTAAGGCCACGATCTCATCTGATGGTAAGCAACGATTTGGCCTACGATGGTGCCGATTGATCTAGAAGGTTCATATAGAAGAGCATGTCCACCCTCGACGAAGACACTCAAGTAATTGTTTTGTGGAAATATAGACGCCAGCAGTGCGTTTCACTCCCTGGCTGTACACATGATAAAATTAGAAGCAAAACGCTAATTGCGAGCCGTAAGGATGTCGACTGTGTACTGTTGGAGCCCTGCGATTGGTCTGTTAGATCGATACTTGAATGGCGATGGCGGAATCTACAAGAATAGCTCTTGCACGCACTCTCCAAAATGTAACCTATAGAATAAAGAAAGGCAGTCCACTTTTCACCTGTGCTTAAACATACGTTCACACACGTACCTTCTTTTTTTTGCTTCTTCCCTTGTTATGACTGACGTACTACTGTTACATACAGAAGCTACACACACAATATTTCATGTTTCAAAATCTCCAACGATCAGTTTAGTCCGTCGATGTCCGTCTTATTGAGCAACGTTTTGCACTTAACTAAACCCAATTAAACTTGCCCACCACTCTACTTGTACGAGAACAATAAATTAGCAGGCATAGCGGACTCTTGTTTAACGAGCTTTATACGGCTAAACTTGCAATGACGCTTTGCTATCGAATTATATGGACAATCTAAAGACGGCTATGTATTATTTGATGTACATATTTGTTTGTTGGTCTTGGTCAATAATAATATCCATAATAATATTATACATGCGAAAGTGAGACCGGTTTGTTTATATTTCTTTTACGTCGTAAGGGAGAATCAGAATAACTTGATTTTTTGTAAGGGATAGTTGAATAGCAAGAAAACGAAATAAACTACTTTCTATCACGATCTTCGGATGAAATCGGGGGAAAATCAAGTGATATTATAACCTAGCTTTTGCGCACCATTTTATCCGCATAGTATTCTGTTATAAGTTTCTTATACGAGTATATCACACTCGGAACTTTTTGTTGTGTGTGTACTGGGGATTCATTTCTGAAATATACACGGGAAAAGCTTGTGTAAAAGAAATCAACAAACACAATGTCAAACTGATGCTTAGTGAAGATGTGGTGCAGGATTCACACGTTGTTGTTATGTAACTATTATTAGCTCTTACTTAGAAAACACAAAAATTACACACAAGCACAACCTTTTATGGAAAAATTATAGTGTACCGGTGTTGAAAGGCAAACCAACATAAAAATATGTGGAATCCTTTGTTTCTGTAGTAAGTATACCTACAATGAAATTAAGCATTTTATCGGAACCAAAGAATGACGAATGTTAGCTTTTTTGGACAAATTCTTTATTTAAATCGTTAAACTAACTGTAACGCGTCTGTAATTTTATCATAATATCGAAAATGTTAAAGCAGAGGTGTTCGAAAGAGAGAGTGAGAGTGAAATTACATTCAAAGTGTTTGATCACCCAGTCATCCAGTCAGTCAGTCATTATAGTGATAACCGGGAAAGGACACAAGGTCTAATTAATTACATTCTACGCAGGTGAAATCGCGGTCGTCCGCTTGCTTCCCGTATTTTGTATACTTGTTTCATAAAGAATTTCGTTGATATTTCAAAAACAATGTCTTAATTTTCTAGAGCCGACGTTCACAAAATGCGTCTTATCTCTTCCGTCTCCATCTTCATATTCATGGTACACGTTGATCCGTCTTAAGGGGGATGTATGGTAATGCAACAATATTCATGGAAATTGATTTCCAAATTTTATGGGCGCTACTTTTCCCGGCCCTACCGAATTATGTGGCTCCGCGAACGGATGACGTCCCAGTTTTATGGTTACCCTAACAATGTGATCTCGTAAAATGACTCCCAAAGCGTTGAACTATTGATTTTATATCGTTCTCTTTCCTAGGGGAGACTTAAGTAATTAATCGAAGATTTGGGTGTGTCAATGGCGCGCGTTCAAAGTTTATTTATCTCTGGTGGTAACTGGTTTATTGTGGCTTAGAATTGGATTTACTGTTGTTATACCAAGAAGTAACGAACAAGCTCACTTTCTGATAGTATTAGTGTAATAGAATTTATCGTTAAATCATTTTATCTATTTCCTTTCGCATTCAAAGTTCAAGCCAGAGATACGAAAATTGATCCAACAAACAGACAGTATCCCCTATAACCTATACCTTCTCGTTATTATAATTGGGTTCAGTCCTCTTGCTTCGCAGAAACTTTCAATGTAACTTGAATATTAAAGAGATTACATTATATCAACTATGAGGATTGTTACCTACAACAAAACACTTTTAAAACATTGCTTTAAATAACCTACTATAAATAAAGCAAATATATTTGCTTAAATCCAATTGCTTTCTTCAGTTCTGCGCGTAAATTTCTCCGGCGAAATCACTGCCATTGACAGTGGAAAACAGTTACAGAAATTGTATAGGAAAATCAAACAAAAGAACAACAAAAGAACGATAAGTCAGTTGTAAATTTTAAACAACAAATTTAATTCAAACTAGTACCTAAGCCAATGCATTTATTTGTATATTATATGGTACATGCTTAAGCTCGCGAAGTTCCAGTTCGTAATTTAAATAAACTACATTTGCTTCAATCGATATCGAATTGAATAAACATCCAAATGTTTACCGATAACAACTTTCTTGTTCCATCAAATAACCTCGAATATGTAGATCTTAAGAAACTTCAAACTCTAAACTTCAATTCCATTTCGTACTCCTTCTAGTGCTCACTTTACGTTCGCATCTTTCAGCAAAGATGTTAGATGCACTTAAAGACATAAATTTCCGCTTAGTTCCAACTTGTTCTTGTACAGGGGGAGTTTTTCCGATCATTTATAATCGTTCCAGTTCTCCTTTAGTCGTAACAGAGGACTTTTAGCTCCCCTCAGGGAGTCTCCCCGAATTTAGAGGGTAGACGGGTATGTATTAATTTCGATCCGGAATCTATCGCTATCTCTGACATGTCCAAACTCTGTCAATTGAAATACCATCCGATATTGTGGTGGGGTGTCCTTGGAGAAGGCGCAAAGTCTACGTTGAAAAGTTTTATAGCGTCGCGATAGTATCTTTATGTGACTATAAATCAATTATAGATTTTTCTATTTTTAACAAAAAAGACTACTAAAACTATAGGTTGTGCTATGGCATTAACTACTTATACGCCAAATGTCAACTAAAACTGTTGAACCTTTTTGGATGATTAACTAAAAAATATTCAAATGTTTTATAGATAGTCTATTCGCATGGTGAATGGTGATTTATATGGCAAGTTCATGCCCAGCAGTTGATCAATCCAGACGGTGATAGTACAGACTTTCGCAAAATATTGAGAGAGTTCTATGAATCAATATCATATTCAACTGATGAGGGTAAACTCAGTTTAGGATGTTTTGGGGCCTTGAATTAATCAAGGGCTTATCTTTGAGGAAATGCTGCTTTTTACTTTATAGGGGTCCGTATTCCAACAAGGAACCCTTATAATTTCGTTTTGCGATTGCGAGGGACGCTCGTACGTCCAGCTAGAACGTTCCCGTTTAACGTACTTCGTCTTTCCACAAAGCACATTTTACAAGTGTCCGTATTTCACTGCATTTAAGACACGACTTGAAGGTATTAGTAGTTTGTCAAGCTCTCTAGCTAAATACTTTTATGTTGTTTTAAAGATGTCGCAAGATATCAACTACCAATAGATCTGGTAGCTGGATAATTCTTTGAGGATATATGAAACAATCTCCGAGTGAAACGTGTTTGTGTTTTTATGGATAAATATTTAGCTCTCCAAATTATCGCAATCAATGTAACATTCGTTTGCAATAAATGTCAACTTTCTAATTTGTATAAACAGTGTTCTATTTATCACAGATCAATATTGATTTTTACTACTGACTGACATATCTATCTACGCATGTTTTTACCGTGTAACATTTACTGTGACGTGACTGTGATTTGATATTCGTGATCGTCTGCATAAATGTCGAACATGACGACATAGATAATCACTACAGAAGAAATATTAACCGGACAAAGCCTCGGGTGACCTTCTAATTGTAATTACAAATGAATATTCATGTAACTATTTTACATATAGTCCTTTTAAGGGGACAAGGAAGCACAACGCTTCATTATCTGATTTCCGCCGCACGGGACAACCCTAGCTGCTTGCATTTCCTCGCCTAATGTTCATATTATCAACCCTCGTATAGAAACAATGTGCCTAAAGGGGCAAATCCCTAAATAGACAAGAAAGCTCGGCTTTGTGCCTGTACTCACAAGTTTACATTAAGCAAACTGTTAGAGAAACCCCACAGTTTTGGGGTGGTAAATGTGTGTAATTAAAATTCAGTGCCACGTGACTTGCTAACTTAACGTTATATCTAAGTTAGCTTATCGTCACGGGTGGATCGAATTCTAATTGGCAGTTTTAAACAATTGTTTAAAAGAAATGGTTATAGCTAGATAAACGGACTTAGAAAATGCCATACGACCAACGGAACCACGAACCTCTGTAGCCATTGTTCTGTTTCTCACTTCTATATAAATTTGCCTTTTAACAAAGCAGTAACCAGTGAATTGTCAAGCTACAAGGAATTAGCGTAAGCACAACAATTAATGAATAATCAAATAGAAAACAAAACATAAATTCTAATTTCACAAATGTGTACACATTGCCACAGCTTTAGCTCCATGTGGTTGACCCTACTTTAAATTCCCTCTAAAGCTACCGGGGACAAAGTTTAATAGAAACTATGCAATTCAGCTGTTCTTGTTTAATTATGTTTTTAAAATTAGAGCTTTGCGTGTGTTTTCGCTTGGGCAACGGTCAAACATTTTGTCACAAAGGAATTTTCTACAAACAATATATACAAGACAAACGTAAAACACAAGGGGCAGTATGTGAAACAAAGAAAACCGTGACGTTCCCTAATTTGTAAATGGTTTCTCGCAATTTGTAAAGTAATCGTAAGTCTGAAGTTTCTTTGTTATTCGTAAGTGTTGTTACATATATTTAATAGTTATAATTAAGTTAACTAAAACTTATACAAAAAGACATGTACAAGTATATCACTTTAGCGGTGGCAGTTTACTCTATATAGCAGGAGTGCTGTTCACTATGCACAAAGAACCTACAATCTCAATCTCGGCGGATGATATCATTAGTTTACTAGGCAACAAAGATCAAAATTGATTTATGTTACGTCCTCAAGACGTAATAATGAAAGGATTTTTGTCCTTAGTGAATGCGCTCCCTATTTTCATGAATAGGATTGTCTACGATTTGTCGTTATGAATGTCAACAAAATTGCCAAGTGTTGAAGAAAAAGGTAACTAAGGGGAAATATTCAGGAGATGTAAAGCAGCATCTGCCTACGTAACAGCAACATCTTACTGCGATCACCCATCCAATTGCAAAGCTTAGTGTTTATGGCAAATCCAGTCAAAAGCCGTCAGTCATAGTCTTAGGCAGCTGATATAGATGACATTTTGCATTTTAGGCCTGCCTGCATACTATGGATTATTTAAAGCCTTAACAGAAAATTGATTTGGTGTGTTATACACTTCTACTTCTTATATATACAAACGTAAATCTGATTTCCATAGAGTTCCTAGTAACATGTATCTCCTACATTTGGTTCTCACTTCACAATTAAATTGTACCACTTTGATTATCAACTTTACATGGTTGCTTAACCATGCCTCTGTTTGTATTACAAAACAAATACAATCCAGTGTTACAGCAGTACACAAAAGGATTTAATACAAATTTGATTAGCAGCGTGGATGTTGGCACACTCTGATATATTATTTAGGAACTAAACACCACGGTACACGGAAGTCCCTTTGCGTTACTCTCGTAAACTTCAAACCCTTTGCACTGCTATGAAACATACATAAATTCATACGAGTATGCAATAATAATAATAATTTTAAATGTCAATTGGGATGAGTCCACAGCCAAGCATGAGCTGAGAGTTATAGTTATACTAGCTGCTGCTATGCTATGCTGAGAATAGAGAAGCTATGGAGCTTCGTGGCATTGATTTTGTTTTAAAAAAACAGCCAAGTGCGAGTCGGCCTCGCGCACAAAGGGTTCCGTAACATTTTCTATAAAACGGCTAAAATAACGTTTGTTGTGTGGCAGCCCCTTTTAAATATTTGTTTTATTTTATTGTTATTGCTTATTTTTAAAGAGAGTTTATAACCAAATATTATGTGAATATTTCAAGCGCCTGCCTGTTACCGTTCAATATCGAGCAAAAACTAGCAAAAAACCTGTTGGTTGTATGGGAGCCCCCTGAAATATTTATTTCATTCTGCTTCTTGATATTTGCTGCTATAGCGGCCACAGAAATACATAAGATACAGCCTGGTGACAGACGGACGGACAGCGAAGTCTCAGTAATAAGGTCCCGTTTTTACTCTTTGGGTACGGAACCCTAAAAATTGATGATGATGACAAAAGTTAAATTGTCAATGAACTAGCGTTTTGGACACGACTTCATCCGCGTGGATCAGAAATTATCCTATGGGAACTCGTTCGCTTGGGATAAAAAATAGCCAATATACTATTCCGGACCACTATACATGTGCGAGGCGAGACACATATGAATAGGTTTAAGTTATAGTTTACAGATATTGTTCGTTTGTATAGTCAAGTTCAGTTCATAGTTTTAATTCATGTGTGTGTAGATTCATAGTTTTAATTTAACGTATAGTTTACCTCATAGTATTGTTAATAGTATGAACAAATAGGTGGCTTTCGTTATCGCACAGATCGGGGTTGGAATGCGGGGGCTTTTTGTCCCGCTCGCACGGCGCCTGCCGCTCGCGCACCGACCGACATACCACCCCTGCGTTATCTCTTCTCCGAAGTTGTGCGAAATCAGAGATAAACAGGCCGCCTGCGGACCGATCGTCATTCCGTGCTCAACAGCCTAACAGAAAAGATCGAGAAGCGAATCATAGAGAAGAGAACCTACAGTTGTCTATAGTACAGAAGAAGTTTTATTATTAGCAAGGGTGAACCCCTGCTCGTCCGCCCGCTCTTCCCTAAGAACTCCCCGCCGCCGCGATCACGTGGGTCGATACGTAATCCATACGTTACTTCGACACGAGAGCGTGTACAAGCGGTTGGCCGTCAGCCTAGCGTCCCGAAGCGAAGCCTGCCCGCCCCGCACAATACATAATATACAAAAAAACATGTCATTCTGAAAGTTACGACATAAAGGAGAACCAAACAAACTCAATTTTGCATTTATAATATCAGTGTGGATACTAATTGTTTGAAAAAGTTAAAAAAAATTTAACAAACAAATTTGTCTTTAGTAATCCCCGTAATCGTGAAACAGTATGGTTACGTTTGGTAAACGTAGTAAGATTATTTTTTTAATAATGGCTTTAACCAGTGGTTACCTAGCCAATGACGAGTAAAATTAGGTGAACAAATTTTGAGGTTATAAACTATGCCGAAGCCATTTCTTCAGCTTTCTCAATAAAATGTATAATGTGTACATTTTATCGCTTAATTTGGATTCTTGACGAGAACTTCAAAGGCCAGCCTTGGTTTCAACATTATCCGAAAGAATCCATATGCCGAATGTACTCGACATGATAAACTCTTCGGATCGCGTCGAAACCCTCGCAATTTTGCGTAATTGATACTATAACACTGTCCGTGACACTTTTTGCACTATATCACACCACTATAACACAAAAAACACACATAACAGTATTATTAACGAATTACTAAAATTGCAATGAACCACCATTTTACAAGTTCGCGCCAAGAATCATCAGTAAGATTTTATTAGTACAAAACTGGAACCCCAGTAGTATTAAGAAGATAAAATTGATCAGAATTCGGCTTGTCACAGAATTTCAAGAACATACGACAACAGTCACCCTTATACACAGATACATATATTACAAAAACATCTTACACGTTCTTGGCAGTCATAGCAAAATACTTGTGCATCACAGAATAAATTTCTGTGAAAATAATATTCTGATTTTAAAATACATGAACAGGTTTTGTAGTTTGCACAATTTTAAACTATCTCCCTCTGAGAATTAACCGCTCGTTTCCGCTTATTAAAACACATACATAATGTTTTCAGTCATGTTTTTGCGTCGTTTTTCTTTAGAATACGATTAACTCCTGTTATGCCGTGGCTTTAGTATAAGACAACTTAAACAGAAATTTCTGCAAATTGACAGCATTATCTCATATATCTAACTACGATCCATCGCTAAGTATGGCGATTAGGCAAAAGTGTTCGTTGGCAATTTATGAGGGAATCCCAACTCCATTAGTAACGTTATTGATTGATTTCGTTTACGAATTTGTTCGTGACTTCAGGAAATCGGGATGAAAACGGTCTGTCCTTTTCAGGACGTTCAACTGTCGCTCTACAACAAAACAAGTCATTCAGATTATCTGTTATGACGCAAAAAGACTAACAAAAAACATACTGTACGTTTGTAATATTATCATTAATGAGACTTTATGAAAAGTCAAATTATGTAGCCACAACAGAGACCAGAACATCCAGAGGCCATGTTCAACTGAACACGTATGACGGAACTACGACAGTGTTATACACAAGGTACACAACAAAAGTACACCAAACGTCAGACACTCGGCCGTCAATATGCAGCGCGCGTGTGTATTTTTGTTCACCTCACTCATTAATCGACGAGGTTGAATCCGTAAATTATTTACAAATCCGTGGTAGCCAATACGCCACGCAGACAGTTATTATTTTATCTTCAAAGTCCTACAACTCTGACTCGGTAGCCTGCTACATAACTCGATAAATATACCTATTTTCAATTGGATCCAACCCCCGAAAACTCATACTCGGTGCTGGTTTCAGGACTATCAAAAGGTCGTCGTTACTAAAACACATCATCACACGATCGTCTTTTAACTAAATCTCATAAGAAAACTTAAATGTCAAGAAAAATACCTGAAAGTAACAAGTGACATTAGAGAGTAAATAAGTAGCCGCCGGGCCCGGATTAGGTCTCCAAAGTTTGCGAAATCTTCGTTGACAAAGGCCACAGACAACTATTCACCTACCCTTTGTCCCTAAAAGTAGCCAGACTGCCTTTGTTACGGTTTAACGGGGCGAGATCTTTTCAGCAGTATTTTTAATAAATACGAGGGATCAAGGGTGATTTTTTTTCCTTAACTCTGGGTCCAGCAGAACCCTCCACAACACAGTTGATGAAAACATCTGTTTTGCATATTTAGAGGTTGGTCGTATATTAAAACTGTTACTTTAATTTGCTTGTTTTTGTTAAGTTTAATGCAAGCCACCTGCTTCGGGTAACATTTAATTTACGCAACTGAAACAGACCTATGATTTGAAATGTTTACAATGCATGAAACACACACACCTAAAATCACACCCAACGTTATTATTATTTTTATTATGGTGATTGACGCGATAAAAATTACATTTTATTTTTAAATTTTTAAATAGAATTTGCAGTACTTTCTTTCTTTCTGCAGTAATTATCTTAAATTAGGTGAAATCCTATTACTATTACGCCTAGAAATGAATATCATTTACATATAATTTATCATTTACAAATAGGTTACAATAGTTGTGTAATATCTATTTTAATTTTGAATTTTACATTGGGCTAAATATTTCTACAAATGCAGTTGAAATCTCGTAAGTTATGTCCAATACAGCGTATTGACAATGACTTGACAAATCTCTTAAAAGAAATATTTTTAAAGCAAAGTTAAGTATTATAATTATTTAAAAGTGTAGCAAACAGTTTTCATTACACGCTACTTTTAAATCAATCAATCATCAAATAGCTACCTTTATTTTATTTTATACCTTTATATTATACCTACAAATTAATTCAAGCTCCAAAATGATAAAAGCATTTTTCTCAAATCTTTACCATCAAAATTTATCGCTTTGGAATACTTTTCCTGTTATAAATCATAATTTTGACTGATTGTTCAAGTCAAAGTTAGAACAAGAGCACTTTGGTCTACAGTTTTACAATTTCTTTAAATAATAATTATTCTTTGTTACATTCAAACTGATGTTGAGAATGATATCAATAATTTCACAATAAATTGAACAGACTACTTCATTATACTTTCAGTCAAAACTCTGTCATAATTAGATTTTTATCGATTGATTTTATGTTCTTAAACAATAGTTTTGGAGAATAAGACTTGTAGCACCACCCTTTGACGAACCACCAGAATGCAATTATTTCTGACATTACTTGTCTTGAAACTAATTTAAATCTATTTCGGTAAAGGTTAAAGTTATTAAGCTAATCTACTAAAGAGTTCTAAACGAATGGGTGAAAAGTTAAAAAAATAGAATGGTATTAACTTCTATTTCTATTCAAATTTATCAAGACGCTACTTTGAAAGATGTATTCGTATATGGGTACATTCTTTAAATAGTTAAACAGAGAGTATCAATAAAATATGCTTTCGTCTTAGTCGTACTGGGTTAGTGAGATACTATTCGATCTCTGCTTTGTACGTTGTACGATCCTTACCTACTTCTCTGCTTTCGTTGACATTTGAAGTGAAAACTTTTTTAGCATCGTTGTGATTTGAAAGCCGACGAAACGAAAACGCAACAGTAAAAAGACAGACCCATAAATTCATAAGATTTCATGTGGGAGAAAATGAGATAGTAAATGTTTCTTATGTTCGTGGTTTTCTTTGTGCTCTCACAACAACCGTGGGGTTTTGTATACGTGTACGTATTATTTACAATAAAATTCTTCAAATATGCCGAAAACAAATGCAGAATATTGTTGTGATTATCGAAAAAAAGTAAAAACTAGATTAAAAAGACAGCAAACAGTTCAACGGAATGTGTTCGTGAATTTCAAAATTTTTAAAGGTTTCATTCCTACCACGTGTGAATTGCACACTTTTTTAAAAATGTATACATTTAGCCTTACATTTTGCCTTGGTCTTACCTGATGAGTGACGATAAGAACGTAAAGGGTACTCTACGAAAAGCCTCACAGCAATGGTTGCTACTTACACTGCTGTTTGACGTACTTACACTTAGGTACCATGATGTTAGGTAGGTAGATTTGGTAGTTTCGGTAGTCGAACCCGGTACCACCACATAAAACATTCATCATCATCAACAACAGCCTATATATGACTTCACTGCAGGGGCTCAGTCCTACTCTCCTACAGAGAGTGTAAAACATTCACTACTCCATAAAAGCTCCTTTATTTTTCTCCCTACACACAGCAAAGTGAAAACAACTCCGATTGGATCAATGAATGATACACTTGGGTGCGTGTCCTTTAGGTTCACATACGTCTACTTTCGAATTGTGAATATCTTTCGTCACTCTATGACTCTCAGCCGTTCCTAGTCAGCTGCAAGGTCCCTTTTAACAAGTTCCTACAGAAAACAAACAACAAAAACTAAACTTTACAAGTCCAACTGAGAAACACTCACGTAATGAAACGATTAAACTGAGTGACGCACCAAATCCGTTACATAACTGCCGTAAACAATCCAAGAGCCGAAACTCTTCAGCGAAAACGGAAAAATACAATCTTCGAAACACCCAAACTCTTAATTGGAGCCCAACATAATTTGAGGCAGCCAATTATTCTTCTTTTCCACCTTGCACGTAGAAATTGCGTTTATTGTTGTCCTCTATTTCGTTGCGGAAACCCCGCGAAGAGGAAAAATTTGATTGCGCCCTTAGAAGAAAATGAATTGGGTTCATAATTTCGTTTTGGGGGAAGAAGTTTGTAATAGCAAAACTTTTTCTGGTAGCCCCGAATGAGGATTCGATAAAACGAAATTAAAGTACTTCGTCTTAAGGTGGGGAAATTCTGGAAACTTCTCAGAGATCATGGTCAATCTAAGTCGACGCATCGGTGCGTGTCGCAGAACCGTCTACGTCTTAGTTATGCGACCTAAATAGATTGAATACTAACTAAAATTTAATTTAATTACTTGTAAATATTTTGTTTCAATCACTATCCGTCCGTCCAATCCATCTGAAGGACTGGCCACAGCCTCTCTGTAATTTGGCAGGTAGAAGTAAGGTGAAAACATAGCATCATTATCCACAAAAGCTTACTGCTGAACATTCAGAATGCGTTGGTTTTCATTATTACATGAGTAATTAACTGATATACAGTGTAAATTTACGGGAAAAGTTCATGCCAAATATGTTTTATTGTTGAGATTACAATCTTAATACTTAGTGTAATTTGGCCAACCTGGGTCCGGAGTGTGTTTAGAGCTTTCCAGGTCTGCCATGACCAATCATGTCCAGTGTGGAGTTACTCTGTTGCTTGTGTTAGTTTAGTGGGTACTTATCGGTATAAAGACACGTAGATTTGATTATTTGTAAAGGTTTGTGGCTTTGAAAACTGTTGACATCTATTCAAATAAAAATGTCTCTCATCCTTAAGTACTTACTCAAGGTTATTAATTAGTACTAATTATGAAAATTGGCACGATGTCTGTCTTCTTTTACTTTAGAAAAATATTATTACTCGTAGTTTCACTGGAGATATATATAGATAGTTACAACTATAACAAAGAAAACGGAAATATTTCGCTGTGATATTAATGGAGACATAAATCTTAGGGCTCCTATTAATTTGATACCAAGCAACGTAGAATTTCCCTCGAGAACAGGTACTAACGCGAGCTCCTCTGATAATAGATCATATTTAGGTGCAGGCATTATGTATACAGCCTTGTATGTGCCAGATAAATAGGTACAAAGGGACATAGAGGGAATACCAAGCCCGCATTGTTTATAAACGCTTCCTAAAGGGAGGCATTCTACTACCCTAGGTTATTTATTCGCATGTGTCGCAATTTCTGGCAGAACAACTAGAAACAATACAAATAAAGCCAAAAATGATGTTCAGGGGTTTAAAAAAGTAATAGAGAAGATTGTATTTTTGATTTAACACTACCAGCAAAACATAAATTACATAACTTTGCTTGGTAAAAACCAATCACAAAGTGGCCTCTCAAATAAATTGTTCTAAAAGTAATTAAACGAAAAAGTAGATTTTATTACACATATTAACATGACTTAATTGTATGGGCAATATGTAGAACATCCTTTGCATAAGTGAAATGAAAGGGCAATGAAATTTTTATGATAATTGTGCTTACCATATCCATTTAAGGAGCAGCTGACTATATTATTTTTCATTACCTGACCCAAAAAACTCTTCCCTATCGCTAGGATACCTTCTTTGATCCTATCCTAAAGCCGCAAAGCTAGGCTCAAAAGCCCAGTTAAGAGGGAATTAAGAAACCACATGCACATCTAGAACACATTTTCCTCTTATTTATCAAGAAACAAGTCCTCTACCAAAAAAATGCAACAATACATTCCAAGGATTATTATTTTTCGTCAAAACGAAATACTGCGTCTATTTCGAAGTATTCCCTTGCGAAATCCAGGTCTGATGCTGTCAGAACCATGTCACGTTTGAAATATTAAATCTTGGAGGTTGTTCATTTTAGGAGGCCGTTGAAAGCCGAGTGCATCTATCCACTTGTATAGATATACTGGTTTGTATTTTACGTTCTACTACGTCCCTGTGAAATATTAACGTTGACCTTTGGGAAATTAAGTCTAAAGTGCTGAGAATAGTTAAGTTTGTGGAGGTATTGGAATACAACATAGTTATAGATAAGTGTTTGAGATTTGATCTGAAGATTGTATGAACCGCTTACTGTCTTAACTACAGATTACCCCTATCATGAGTTTCTCTCACGAATCGATCAATTGGTTTTCGCTCAAACTATTTTGACCTGACCTGCAATGGTAGTTTGACAACCCATTTTGGAACTCACATAACATTAACTAACATTTCACCTATTGACTACACAGTAGTACGGATCTGTCCACTATCAATTAGCTGCATTGAACTCAAGAGAACGTCGCGCCACAAGACTCATTGGTGGCTGTACACTGGTGATGGGTAAACTACAAATCCTGAAACACCGACACAACATAACCAGCCTTTCGCTCTTCTAAATGGTTCATTTCGGAGAGCGTGCGATTGCATTACACGTCCTAATTCCACCGTTCTCGTGTTTAGAATAGCGTCTGGGTTCCACCCCTATTAAGTTGACATTATATCATTACGCACGAAGCATTTCGCTTCTTCATTAACTAAGGAGTTGAATTGCCTATCATCTTCCGTGTTCTCCGATCGTTACAACCTGGATATCTTGAAGGCCAGAGTCATTAGACTAATTCTAGGTAACCGTGAACCATCCTAGACCACATCGTCACTTAACTTCAGGTGAATTGAAGGCCAAATGTAACCCCACTTTTTATCTATGTCTTAGTTATCAGCCCGGATATACCCTTACTTACTCACTACTAATTTTACTACATACATACCTACATTATCTATAGAGTACAGACTCCAGAACAATATTTTACTAAGTATACCTATTATCAACCAGGTGTCTCTATATGTATATGAAGAGGTATATATTTTCATTCTTTTTAGGGTTCCGTAGCCAAATCACAAAAAACTGAACCCTTATGGATTCGTCATGTCTGTCCGTATTTCCCAGCCACTACGTTTTTCCGAAACTATAAGAACTATACTGTTGAAACTTGGCAAGTTGTATTCTGTGAACCGCATTAAGATTTCCACACAAAAATAGGAAAAAAAATTGAGGGACCCCCATACTTAGAACTTAAACTCAAAATGTGTTACTTGCTGCTACGTAACCCTTCATGGTCAAGTCCGACTCACACTTAGCTGCTTTTTTTCTTGCTACGTTCTTATTAAATGCCGATTTATGTTATTCACATCAATATCTAAAATAAATCATTTCAATAATAAATTTCTATTCATGTGTATGAGGAATAATATATTGATTACATATTATGTAATCAATAGTTGGGTTAAATTTCTTTAAATAGGACTTACAATATTTTGTAACTGTACTGTATGCTATAGCACACATACGCTGTTTTGTGTGTCACTGTGTTGGCTAACTAAACGCCAGTGTCAAAGTGATAATCAGTCAGTGTCACTAGAGAGGGTCGTAGGCGAGTGCGCATCGTTGGCTATTACCGAATACGTGGTCAATGCCGAGCCAGCGAAATGATAGTGAAATGTAGGGAGCAAATATAACCGCCTCCGTAACCTAGTAGCTACAATGTTAAACCCACAATTCAGAGGCCTCGGAGTACCTATTGGTACTGGGTTTGGTTGGATATAGGTAAAAATTAGAAAAGAATTGATAATAAAAGGGTACCAGGAAAATTATAAATCCACTGCAAGCTATCAAACAGTCGAACATATAATAGTAACCTTTTATTTAGACATAATACTCGTGAGTATTGGTCTACAAAGTCTCATTACATAAACGGAATCATATTTGTCATATATAAGCTGTCGCTAAGGGCTAAATTGTCGTGAACTCTAGTGTTTTAACAATACGGTAACTACCCTTAATACTCTTCAAAATACATTTGAGTAATTGAGATTTACACTTGAATGATTTAGCAAGAATTACTTCATCATCATCATCCCAAAACATCAACCCAGTCTAAAGAATCGCTTAGTAGAACTTAACTCCTTGTACAAATTCCATCAAAGCAAGTTCCCGTTCAAGTTCCTTTATATAAAATACTTTACAAAACATCAAAACCATTTAAAAATAACAGACACAAGAACGTCCATGCTCAACTTGTTTCAATGAAAAAAAAATTTAGGGAAAACCTTGAAGGTGAAAGGGAAATCCTTTTCACCCTAAAGTTTTTTCATTCGCCCTTATTCAGGAGCAAAAAAGTAAACAAAGGCGTCTAAGATTTGATTTTTCCCGTTACCGGGATGAATATGTTTTCCATGTTATTCTCAGGGGATCTTCCCTGAATTTTGAGTACGCCCCCGCTTCCTTAAACGAAATCTTTTTTCCAAAGCGGAAGAAAACATTTGGACAGTTTGAATAGTTTTCATACGATTTAGAAGGTTCAAATATTCTCTAGATCTCTGTCGAGATTTGATTTGATCTCTATTGAAATTTATATACCTATAAATGTATGGGTTTATGAAATCTATACTAATATTTTAAATATAAAATAGCATTTGTTTGTTCCATCGTTGACGTTGCAACAGAATGAAAGAATGGCTTGGTTTTTGTATGAGGTAGTTGAATGAGTGTTTTCAAATAATTTCTGAAATTCACGCGGCAAATATGGGGAGCAAAATCTCACCGTCGTCATCAGCTGGGAAACGTCCGTGGGAAAATAAATGGCTCTGAGCCACTTGCATCTAGCGACTCCCGCGACTTTTACTAGATCGTCGATCCATCTAGCAAAGGAAGGACCCGGTACACGTTTCCCGGTAGGTGTTCGCCACTCGAGAACTTTTATTCCCCGTCGGTTACCCGTTCTTTTAAAATCAAATTTATTATAATTTAGGAAGAATTTACCTTTACACAATAGATCCTTCTGGCATTAGGAGCACACCTGTAGGTGATAAGTGTTGATATAATTCTTTCATAGGCTGTCGTTTGGTCATGGAAAGGTGTCAAAGAAAAACGAATTTTTGATGTTTTTAAAAATATGCAATATTTATCCAAATCAGGTGCGTAGAGTAGTAGTAGAGTAGTAGTAGTAGGTCTTTATGTGCGATGTTATAAAGTGAGAAAAGAAATCTCTCCTGAAAGATAGATCAAGGGTTGACCTCAATCTAATGTGATGACGATAAGTTTACACGGTAGTACAGAATCCATTGGTTTCAAGTCAGATTCCCAGTGTTGTATCTATCAGTATCCGTGTAAGTTAGTAGGCAGGGCGCTTTAAATGCCCGCTTGATTGGCGGCGTGTGCCAGCTTTCAAAACTGTTTGATCTGTGCGTCATACATAATAATACTCAAAAAAACCATGTTTTAAGCCAAAAGATATTAAAATTTAAAGAGCCTCAATTTTTCAAAGTTTCAAACAGCAAATTCTCACAAATAGAAGCAAAACAGAAAACTGTTAATGACACAATAAACAAACAACCTTTATTTTATCATCATAATCCGCTGCATAAATCTACTTTTCGATATGTGCCGCCCTCATGGATCGCCACGTCAGACTCTCCGTCATGGGATTTGCTATGAATCATTACGTTTGGTGCATTGGTGACCGCAGTAAGGTATGGTTGTCTCATATATAATATAGGTAGAAAATAATGCCCATCTCCTAGATATATTTTAATTAGTCGTCGTGTAAAACAGGGTGGCCTTAATCTAAACTCGAGACCATACGGCTTGTTCTTTAATTTATTTGATGTCATTTAATTAGGTATTTGTTCACTGGGTATTTCTTACCAACAGCCTTAATTCCAGCTAGAGGTATATTGTTATAAGACAATAGTAAGCATGCTGACTGTGATATTGTCTGAAAATTAATGGTTCATTTTAAAACTACCTTAAATCGATTCTTTTATGATGTCATATATCAAAACCTGAAACAAAGGCTTAAAGATGTTATTTGGCGTGTTCACTGAATATATGTCAAATGTTTCATGGCTTATTTAATGAACGCTTTACTAGGGAAAATGTGTTTTAAACATACCCAAAGTGCACTTTTCATGTTCACATTTTTAAGTTGTTAAAACTGAAGCTGTTGAACTCAAAACTAACAAAAACACACTTTGTGACGTCATATGAAACAACACACCCTTCAATTTAAACTCACCTTGCATTAGTACAAAGAAGAATGTGATCGCCAGTACCATCCTTAAAGCATTCATTTTATTATTTATTAAAGTTAAATAATTTAACTCTCACTGTAAACACCACAAAGTTTTATTATCGAGCACAACACTGTTTCATTTTATAAATATTTGTTTCATTTATATTTACAACTATTTTATTTTATATTTACAAAAACTTTGAATATTTTCGTAGCACGTATCGAGTGCGTAGCGGTGCAGCGTAGCCGGGCGTAGCGCTTGTAGTACGTCTACGAAAAGACTGAGGAGTGTGTCCCGGAGCGCTCGCTCGGGCAAACCAGCGCAGCGCGCTCGTTTCGCTTCGTCTCCATTCGCCGTGGGGTTATCAAAACATCATTGGTTATCAATTTGTCTTCGCAAACGAGAACTCTATTTATTTTCAATCGGAACACTAATGATTTATGAAGAAGAAAAAAACTTTTATCCAATTCGCTGTAGGATAATAAATTCACTTTATGTATGTAGGAATATAAAACAATGACAAAGAGAATGAATAAAGAAATGTTTTTTTTTTATATTTTTGTGCTAATTTAACAAATTACTGTTTGATTTGTTTGTTATTCTGTTTGAAATTTTTCGAGTAGACTAGACCGACATGCCTTCCCGTAGCCATGGGAAAATTCCATACGACAAGCATGGTGGAGGTGACCATTCAAATCTTTTTGCAGTTAAACCAGCAGATATAAGATTGGCGATCACGGGAAATTCCTCAGTGAGTCCATCCATCGTAGCGATATATGTAGGATTTAACCATTTCAGTGGCCTAATGGCTAGACATATATATCTATGTATCGGTACTAGGTTTGGTTGATGGTAGGGCATTTCCTGTTTCCGTCTTGCTACCATGTTACCTAAGGCTGCCGCTAAACAGCAGTGTTAATAGGACAGTTGTGTTCCGGTATGAAATTTTACAGATCCAGCTCCTCTGTAGCTGGATCTGGACCCATCATACACTTTTATAAAAAGAAGGCTCATGTTCATTAACTGTTCCAATTGACCTAAAACCAAATGCATGCAATTAATCAAAGAATTTATAGATTGTTTTCTTGACTAAGGCTTTAAGTCGATACCTGAGTGTGGATGCAAGACAAAATTCAGAAAAAAACTGACGCTTTCTTTTCTTGAGATTGACCGTGAACTTGAGTACTCGTGCTGTATAAACACGCACGGCACACTAGGAGGTCCTACACCCGTGCGTAGCTTTAATTCTTCTCCATTTTTAAAATAAAATACCTGACTTCATTACCGAATAGTTTACAGGAACCCAGATATAACGAACTGTTTCTGTACTGTAACGTCGTATTAGCACGCCATCTATATCATTTTACTTCCAGAACCTTCAAACACGTCATGACATTTTAGATTTCATCACATTCGTGTTAGGACCAACATTTCACAATCGACAATAATAATTAAAAATCACGAGTTTGATATCGCTGACTTTCAATCATAAGCTGCGTTAGGTATGAGATTTTCACATGGATCGAAATGTCGGAAACCATATTTCGAAATAACACAAAAATCATGTAGATAGACAGCTGACTTCACAATAGGCTGGGCTCGTATTGTGGAAACCATTTTACGTATGGACAATTTTATTAATTAATAAGTCAATTGGTTTCAGATTTAAAATACATCAATTAAAACTAAAAAATGTTTGGATTTATGCAATTATGAAGGGGTGAAATAAGCCATTATCACACGGCTGTAAAGCGGATTGGTGATGGCAGTAAGGTTGTTGTTTTTGCATTAGTAGTTATGGCTGCACATTACCTAAAATTTTATCGGTTAGTCGCCGTTTAAAACACTTTACGAAAACTTTCAAATGTAATTTGGCAAATCATTCATGGAAAAATAAAATTTTACTATCTATGAAAAGTCTAATGACCATAAGTGGACTTTCAAAGCTACTGATACTCGTAACCAATTTCAAAGTAAAATTTAACACCTTCAAACTGAGTTCATGCTGATACTACAACGTTTACAGCTTCACTGAGCGCGGAAGAAGCTCAGCTTTAATTTAGCACCACTCAGGATCTCGCTTCTATCTCACTACGTTCTTGGCACCTACTTTTAAAAAATGTTTTAATACTACGAATGAATTTTTTTTATGTCATCTCTCTAAACTTATAGGCAATCAATTTTCATATCACTATAAAAGTTAGAAGAAATACATGAAGATATAATGTTTGCGTTAAAAAGTTTACGATAAAATGGGCACAAAAATTACACCAAAAAACTAACACTCTGGGTCTGAACTACTGAGATAGGTCCACTTAGATATTGCAAAGAATCGAAGCCGTGGGTGGGTACATCTCAAAGTCCATCTCGTACTCAATACCGCATGAATTTATGATATTTAGATTTTTTAAATAATATTTTTTAAATTGTATTCTTTTATCTATGCAATAAATATCTTTCGTGCTTCATTATTTATTTCAGCTACAATTTTATTTATTAATTATGTAAGTTAATTGGGATTAGATCTTGTTATCCAACAATACATTTTGTATGGTTGTGAACTCTTTTCACACAAGGAGTGTGATGAGGAATTATGAGTAGAAAAATTGTGAGGCGAGTAGCGCCATCGGAAAAAGCTAGTTTTAGAATACCCCGAGCTTTCAGTCGACAAGTCTGAAAGTATTCCTCTTGAAAGTTTTGGAGTTTCTAAAAGCTAATTAATTAATAGAGCTTTAATTTAGCGCAAGTTGAATTTGCTGGGAACCTATTGAGCGCCCGAAATGGACTCGGCGTTTTTGAACTTGGCTTAAGAGACGTCTGATTAATTCTGATTACGTAATCATGTTGGATGTATTATAACTAAATGTAACTTCATACCTCTCATTGCAAGTCATATTTCCAACTTATTGTGCTATCAGCATCCGAATGTCGGTAGCTAAAATATTTATGCAATCAGCAATCAACCGTGAATTAGGTTGGGTTGTTTAACCACTTTAACTAACTATTTTCTACTTCCATTTTCATAGGAGTTACTAAAAAAAAGTAAATGCGTTCAATAAGAACTGGAAACCAACTTCAATTGCCCTAAAAGTCTACTTTTACTAAGGCAAATTTAAAATGTGTATCGTTTTCTCATGGATGCCGTTGTCAGAACTGGACCAAATTGAAATGGGACCACAAGGGAAGCACCACCTTTCAAATATCCAAATTGGTTCACCCAGTCAAAAGTTCTGAGGTTACAAACATTTAAAAAAACATTCCCGTCGAATTAATAACCTCCTCTTTTATTGAAGTCAGTTAAAAATAGTTGCGAGAGCGCTAGTTCAAATTATTTATTTTCAAAATGTATTTTAACAATCATTGTTTGACATCAATAAATCTACCGCAATTTTTGGAACGACACTACCGGACAGCTATTGTATCTTTCAAATAAATGTTACCATCATAATCGGCTATATAAGTTCACTGTTGGGCAAAAGTCTCTCTCACAAATCGCAAAGTTGGACTTCCCAAGAGAGGACTTGCCATTATAACCTTAGGCGCTTGATAGACGGATCGGTGATTGCAATAGGATGCTGTTGATATATTATAGATGCTGCGGACTATCTCCTGAATATTTTTATCTTATTCGCCTTTTATGACGCCCGCGGGATGACCTATTCTAGAACCGAGATCACACGACGTATATGCCTATCGTACGGAACATTCCCAGTAAATGTAAAATTATGGCAAATCTTCCCATTCTACCGTTTCTACGAACAAGCGTGATAATTCATTCAAGACATTACTTGTACCTCCAAAATATTAATTACTTTAATATATTGAAAACTGATAAAATAGCAATATGAAACATATCTACTATATAAAAAATTGCAGAATATTTTTGCAAATTTTTGTTGAGAATAAGAAAATAATATGGAAAAGAAAACTTTGACGTATACGGACTTCGAGTTTCCGTTCTGATAAGAAAATATAGATACACAATTTGTATTATATTATTTATATAACCTTATAACCTTAATTGCAACTGTTATATAAGTCCAACAGCAATCAATTCAATCAACTCGAAGCAACGACTTGAAGTATTCCATTAAGAGCCGAAACTTTCGAAAACGGATAAATGTGATTTTAATTTCGTTCCATTTGACATCAACTTGATCACGTTTGCCGAAATAACGAAGCTTCGGAAACGAACTCGGTGTTCAGTCCAAATAGAATTAGATGAGCACTCGTTTTTACCTTCAAGAAACGTTCGAGTGAGATCTTATCTTTCTTAATTTGGAATATAGGTAGCTTTGGCAGAAACACTTCTAAGAGTCCGAGTACATCAATACATTTAAGTCGCTGCGATTTTATAATCGCAGTTGTAAAAAAATTTAAACTTCAAATTATATTAAAACTAGCTTTCGGAATAAATTGGGATAAAAAGTAACCTAAAATACACCTATACAAAAAAAAACATTCTCTCAGATACAAAAAAAACTCACTTTCACATTTATAATATTAATTATAGATATGGAGGAACTACTCGTAATCTATGAAACCGTTACGTAATTTTGATTATGTATTTGGATAAGACTTTGCAATTTATAATTCAAACGAAGATTAAGTATTTGAAAAGCTAGAGACATGCTTAAAGAATCAGCTACGTGTGAGGTATACAAAAGACCAGGTGAGTTATTCAGTAAGGTGTAAGTAATCGCTAGCAACAGAAACGTCTGTAGAACCGCAGCGTTGACTTTCACAAGCCTGAACGCCTCTTTAAACCGATTTAAGTTCCATTCAAAACACGCTCTGGCAACACATTGGGGAGTACCATTTACAGCTCGCAAAGGATTTTCACGGTACATTATTCCCGTTGTAAGCAATTCTATCAATGTGCGGGTAATATCTCAGACTAAACGAAAAACTTGAGGTACCAAAATGTAATACGTTAACCGATAGTACGATACAATAATTTATACTATACTGACATTCATATATATTTTTAATCTAATTGCACTACTGTAGATGGAAATAAAAAATGATAGTAGTAGCAATGTGCCAGAAAAGTGAAGTAAATTTTATGCTTCCTTAGACTTCCATCTGATTAAAACGTTATGTTCATTGTATTTTTTCAATGACCCATATTTTTGCCGGTATCACTTAACTTAATTGTTTTATGCTGAATTAATTAATTACTTAACGATTAAATATAAAATGTTTAATATTAATTGCAAGATCATTGACGGATGACAAAATTTGTAACAAGTGCGACATGTAAAAGTTCATAAATTTTTCAACCTACTACAAAAAATGAGTAGGTTCTCAATTCGACTGTATATTTTTTGTATGTGTGTTACGCGATAACTGCACCAATTATAAATCGATTTTGATGATTCTGTTTTTGTTTGGTAGATCATACTCCAGAGGTGGTCCCATATAAATTTTATTGAAATTGATGAAATCAACAGAAACAAAATATATACTAAGCTAATTCTACCTCTAATGGTGAAAATTTTATAGGATGAATGCTGTAGACGTTTATGGCAGTTGATGTTGGTTTCATAGTTATTTATCAGTCATTATTTGTTTTAATATACAATGAAGTATTATTGTTCTAAAGAATCCGAAGTAAAATATTGATTTCGTAATATTAACATTCAATACATTTAAATAACTAACTGGAACTGCATTTGGCACCAATCAATGTCACGTAGGATCAACCTTCACTAGATTAGATTTCTTAGTCTGAGGCTAATACGGGATTTGGAAAACGTAAATGGCATTCGAATAAACGAAGTGTTCCGAACGAGTTATTAAAATAATTGGACCATGGAGAATGTTCCTCCCTTGACCTCAAAAGTAAAATATAGCTCGCTGTTCTACCAAATTTCGATTATCGGTTTATGGTACATTTTAGCGATAAAGTGCGCTTGAAATATAAATCAGGTTTGGAAGAAATGTAACTTGTACCAATTTTAGCCAAATAAACCTCAACCATAAGGTAAAAAGCTGTGAATAGTACCTTCATATTTATAATATACATTTATATATTTAGTTATTTACTCGTAGTTTTTTGATTGGCTGTAGGTAACTTTTTCGTGGCACCTTGGTAAATACTACCACGTTATGTAATTCGGCTTTAACGGGACTTCGCTCAAAATCCTTCTATACAAAATTGATTCTGCCATAATTTTATAAAATATAACACCTAGTTTTGATAAGCAATTACTTAAAATTAGGAGATCGGATTATAATCACTATACTTGTAGTGTCGCGAAATGAAAATCATTAACATACAACTATATTGTCAGCTTAACAGCTGTTACGCAGCTAGTAGTCCCTAGAAGTAGTTTTCAACAGTATAGATATCTACTGCACAAAGCCAGCTATTCTACTTTAAAAGATTAAGGGAGAAGAAATTTTGTATGAAACTTTTATCGTTGAAATAACCTTAAAAGATATCATAATAGGCCTATTTCTTTAAGGCTACTGGTTGAGGAAGCTTCCGGCCTACGGCCTTAGAGTCACTTACCATCAGGTGAGATGAAGGCCAAGTGCAAATATGTTGTACGAGTAGGTATAGTATTTTTCAGGGAACACGTTTACTGTTAAAACATGATACGAGATAAAAGTGGAACACGCATGACGCAGGGTAACAGTGGAAGCAAAGGTACGTTAAAAAATTCCATGTTTATATCGTCCTATATTAATTCACGAAGAATTACAAGTAGTTGTTGCGAATATACGTATTTATAGCACAATGACATAGCACTCTTAGTTTTGGTTACTTCAAATAAAAAGTTTTAAAAGACTCCGTAACTTGCTTATTGGTTTAGAAATGTTAGATTTTTTTATACTTGTTGACAGATAAGTTTAAAGTGACTCAGATATCAAATATGTCTTTGTTTGATGTTTGCAAGCCACTATTGGAGCAGAGGGCATTATTTTCTCTTTACTTAAACTTGCTTTGTTTCTCTACCTGGAACATAAAATAAAACTTTCAAATCTTAAGAAGCTTTTTTTAAACTGTTTTGCTTATTTGCTAGTTAGCTTTGTTTTAGAAACCGTAATTTAAAAGATATTATAAAACTCTAACATTGAGTAGGTAAAGTAAACTTAATATCTCATATCAAAGTCATACAATGGTTTCAAACAAGCTTACATTACTATGCTTGAGTCTAGCTGTACTCTCAGCCGCTGCGCCGGCCGAAAGAGAGCAAACGTTCGGACACAGTTGGGGTCCCAAATAAGGCTACAGCAACCTATTTTCCAAAGAAACAACGTAAGGCCATCTTGCATCATGTCATCATAACCAAAATATCTTGGAGGTTCTAAAACATAAAGAACATTCGCTGAGACTAGAGCTTGCATTAGAATACCACATAGCTACGGAGGTGGTTAAAATATCCTGTAATAAATACTTATATATCCAACTAACCTTCCAAATTCAAATCAATCGCGACAACTATATTCTAGTAACCAATCGCAGCCTTCTATTGCCTAGCTATATAACACTTATCAACTCTTTTACCTATGCAGTTACCTCTACTGCCTATTTAAAATTCAAACATTCTTGCTATACCAGTGCTCTGTCCCAAGTAATTCAAGTATTTAATTTTGCACTGAAAGCATCTTCACCGCCGATTGTAATTACCACTGGCAGCATCGCTTGCTAAGGACTTACGGACTTTAATTATTCTTGCCAGCACACTGCTATGAGCCCTTTGGTATGGCAACAGCCTGTAAAAACCTTGGTGGCACTAAGTATAGAAAATCCTTAATATCAACCATATCGAGAGCCGCTGCCGGATCCAAATTATTTATTTAAGGTAGACGCTATACGCAAAGTTATATAAAATTACCTATGCTAGTTTGCCACGTGTGAACTGCGACCCAATTCGGTAAGATATCATCAATTGACACGACCTTTTTTGGTACGTCCACAAAATGTATTTAATCTAATAGTAATTCGTTTTAGTTTGGTGTGCCAAAATAAAGTTTTTTCTTTCTTTCTAATTGTAAATGGATATGTATACTCGTACATAATAAGGGTACAGCAACTGACTAATTAACAAATCAACTCCCAGACCAAAACGCTTGAGCTAAAAAATTAAAAGATCAATACATACTACGATTTAGGCATTTGCTAAGGAAGAAATTTCCCCTCAGCTAAATTTGTTTGTCTACACTTTTAAAGAGTTTTTATTCCACGAATACTTGAAAGCACTCGCTGGCCTTTGTATTTCTTCACCATTTAAACGATGCTAGCTTACGTTCTATACAGTCTGTCCAGACATAAGAAATAGTTTAACTCCTTTAGTAACTGAGAATTATTTCTTTAATCTGCGCTTAACAGAGTTGTTAGTTTGTTAAAACACTCGCCAACCAGCATTACGTTCCTTTAGTTTGCACAGAGCGCAATGGTAAATAAAATTGTGTGTTTAATCTAAGGTGATTATAATGTTCTTTTAATTTATAACTTCATTTCATTTATTTAAGTAATTGATGGGTTAGTTTTTTAAGAACAGAAGAGTGATTAGACTTATTCTAAGTAAACATGAACCGTAGTCGACAACACTATTATTTAACAATATATGAGACTGCAGTCCGTGTGTCCGTCTCCGTAGGCTCCGTAGACGTGAGCCTGTTGTATATTTCAATGAAAAAAATTATGGGATACTTAAATGCATTATGCCAATTTTGCAAAACACGTGCACATATTTTCTGAAAACACCTAACATACGATTGACAATAACGTTTAGGTGCTTTGGATTTGTAACCCAGAAATTTGTGTTTTTAAAGTTCCGAACCTCAAAAGGAACCCTTTGTTGCTCATCTGTCTGTCAAGATCATTTTTCTCAGAAACGCATTGAGGTACCAATTTGAAATTAATATCGAATACTTGAGTCTTCAATCTCCTGGATTTGTGAAAAAATCAAGCTTCTGGGTTAACGCAATGAAAAGGTGCAGTAGTTTTAAAGGTGTGGTACGTGAATGTGAACGAAAGATCTTACACCTATTGGTTGATATCAAAAACTTGTTACGTCGATGGATCTTTAAGTGGCAAGCATTATGCTTTATTATTACAACTATCGCTGTCTGCAGATTAAATCTGCTTACGTGACGATTTGTCTCTGATCGACACATTAGCCGTTATGTCAATGAAATCGTCAAAACATGATTATGTCTACACATTTATACGCAGAGTCAATACCATCAGGTTGACATTTTGCAAGTCTAACGTCCATCCTGACGATATTGCTTTCCAATGAACGTTCGACATATTACCTTGGTTCACTCACATATGTCCCAGACCCATTAGTCAATAATCGTTCAGGCATTCGTCAACTAAACATTGACAAAGATATCCCAACATACGAATAAGTTTATGTAACGAGTCGCCTTTAGTGAGTCAAGTCGTCTCAACCTCCCTCCGAAACTGTTAGGTTCGTATAAATTATTAAAACAGTAGTTCCACCAGTCTGCCGGTGCTAGTTTTAGGGGATATGTACAGAGGAGAGACTGAGATACATTTTTGATAAACAAGTGTCTCGATGTATGAACAGTCACAGTCGGTTGTAGATATAGTTATATACACTCATATATTATTATTAAGTATGTCAATGTCAATGGAATTTTTACCACCGCTGTAACTACGGTTGCATTACGTTACACACATCATTATTGATAATGATTACTATAGTAAAAAAACTTATGCTGTGTCCCGTAATACAAAAAAACCGGCCATGCGTGAGTCGGACTCGCGCATGAAGGGTTCCTACCATTATCTATATAAACGGCAAAAAAATCATGTCTATTGTATCTAAGCCCCCTTAAATATTTATTTTATTGTGTTTTTAGTATTGGTTGTTATAGTAGTATGTGAAAATTTCAAGTGTCTAACTATCACGGTTCATGAGATACAGCCTGGTGACGGACGGACGGACGAACAGCGGAGTCTTAGCAATAGGGTCTCGTTTTTACCCTTTGGGTACAGAGCTCTAAAAAATCGAAAAGACAAGATGTGTTTAATCCATCCTATTACACAATTGAACTAATTGCATTGTTTCAATGTTTTCATCGTCAATAATAAATTAAACTTGTTTGTGCTACTGATACTCGTACATGAAGTGCTTAGAACAAATAAAATGCTTATGTATCGATAGGGATATAAGGAATAACGCAGGTGAAGCCACAGTCAAAAGCTAAGCTGTCTATAAAGCAGTTCAAAATGTTACAAAGGTTATTCGAAATTTAAATTAAATTTCTAAATTTGAATATAAAGTTACGCAATTTCATCATGAACTGAGTTAGCACAAGCTTTTTAGGTAAATACCAAACCCATTACGTGAAAGTAGAATACAAAATTGTTCGCAGATACATATATCACATTATGTATGTCTCTTATAACAGGCTCAGTAAACATATTACTCACATTTGTTCATTCAAAAAATCCTCCAAAAAGTCAAGTCACGTAACGATTTATGTACGCCTACATTATGTCTACTGTTTGCGAGCATAGAGAGGTAATACCAAAGAAATTCCGTCAGACGCCTCTAGAAATTGTATTAATGTCATGCATGAAGATAGAAAAATAACGGTCAGTACAGTAAAAGAAGCGGCGGTGGCGCAGTGGATAAAGCGCGAACTTTCAATCTAAGGGTTCCGGGTTCGAATCCAGTCGTGTACTCGTACCTATGAGTTGTTTTTAAATTCAAGTACATTATCCGATTGCTTAGCGGTGAAGGAAAATATCGTGAGGAAACCTGCACACTCCTGAGAAGAAATTCAAAGATACCAATCCACACTGGGCCCGAGTGGTAGACTATGGCCCATACACTCTCTGTAGGAGAGTAGGACTGAGCCCCTGCAGTGGGGACGTATTGCTGTTGATGATGATAGTAAAATATTTTTATAAGTGTATTGACGTACCGTTGACGTTCGAGTTAAAATTTTCCTATGAAAAGGTTCCCAATGACCGCTCTATACAATATTACTGGATTTAAAACTGTCTGGTTTTATTCTAGTTGTATTAGAAGCAGCTACAATGACATCGAAAATGCAGGAATGTCACCGATCGTAATATACACTTCTATTGTCATTTAGATTTCTATGGGTAATACGAATAAAATGATGCTTGAAATCCAATATCCTTGAGTCAACTCCATCCCGGATGGACGACGGCGTGCTGTTTAAACAGGATATTATTCCCTATCAACTGTGATTGGACTGGAATCTGATCTGTCCAGTCCAATCTGACCAGTACATTGGCTGGCGGTATTCGTTTACGGAAAGGGATCGCTTTCATACAATGAGAGACACCAGGTGGTATGGTGATTTAAATGGAGCTTTTCTGGCCATGAAAACGTGGGAAATTGTAAACAAAATTGATAGAACAGTTGGTTTTTCTTGCTTGAAATTGTATATAACAGTAGTGTTTTTAAATGTATGTTTAGGCTGGTGGTAAGTGACGATATGGACCTTGGATGGAAAGTGTGCTCATCCAGAAGCATCAAGATAGTAAGGCTTTGGATCTGTTATTTTCACTGCCAGAACAAAAAATTACTTCGATAAACCTTGGTATCAGGTGGACATAGGATATCAGCTACTATCAACCAAACCGAAAGTCGATAGGTAACCCCGCTGAGAATCGAACCAGGACCTCTTGATCATAAGTCCAACTGCGTATCCATTAGGCCACGGAGGCGAATTACTCGGGACCTCCGGAATAACAGTCTTTTTTCGTTCGGAGTCAGTTTAGATATGTAAAATACATATAAACAAATATCTCGTACATACTTTAGTTCTATAGGTATAAAAGCGTATTTCAGTGGGGTTTTTTTGCTGTCCTCTTGGCAGGTCACACTCATGAATTTGCGTTTCACCATTCAAAAATCATATCAGCTTAGCCCTTTATTTATTATTTATTTATATTTATATTGTTTACATAAACAGAATGACTTTGAAATCGCGCTAAACAATTTAATATAATATTTATTACTTGTGAGAATCATTGTTTTTTCATGCGATGGTCAAGTCATTCTGTTTATTGAAAACATAAAAGATTTTTAATATTTATATAGTCACTATAAGGCGTTGTAGGTTAGCTTATTACTTAAGACAGACGTGGTATTGCATGGATATCAAAACTTTTTACAGTAGAAGAACTGAGTTGCGGGACTTATTTTTCAGAAGTTATATTTTTGATGGCATTTGACATTTTCATTTCGGATAGCGGTCTGTTTGAAAAACAATTAGCAATTTTCCAGTTTGAGTGTATCTCGTGTGTGTTTAAATCAAGTAAATTCTGAGCGGGGCCTCCACCAAATGCCTTGCTCATATGCTGGCCTATTAATCACACAAAAAAGGTTCAAATCAAATTTTACCACGATGGCTTCATACGTTTAGCCGTGAAAAGGTACCAGACAGTCAGAGGCAGCTTCAAATTAGTGTGATGATGGACTATGGCCCATACACTCTCTGTAGGAGAGTAGGCCTGAGCCCCTGCAGTGGGGACGTATATTGATGATGATGAGTGTGATGTTATAGACTTCACTTCACTAGACTATCACTTGTCTATGAATGTTTAGATACTTTACTTATTTAAACGTAGTGTCCTATAGGTCACAGCTCGTATAACAACCCCGTTTAATGTGATGATTACAGGTACAAAGCTTTTGTATCGATGCAATGCTATCCAGTAATCACTTAACTACCGTAATTTTAACGTTTTTAAGTGAATAAAGTTTTAAACAACGTTCATTATTTAATATTTGAAGGACTTAATTTCATCCTTTCATAAGCCATTTGATTAAACAGAGCCAATTTAATTTATAACGAGAGGATTCATCTATCTAATTACATAGATATAATAATTGTTTATACGTTTACGAAACACGAGGTTATAGTACTCGCAAACTAAGTTTGCCCCTCTGAAGTTAGCCACAAAAGACCGCGAAGTATCAATTATTAACGTATAAATGGGAGGCAAGGCAAGTAAGCGGGTGGAAAGAAATGTCCTAGTGTTGTATGTCACCTAGGGATAGTTATTATCGAAAATAATACACACACATTCTGTCAGTACATGTTTGAAATTCCGGAGAGCTAACTTCAGAGGGGCAAACATAGCGTGCGAGTACTGTATTTGTACATTATCGTCACGCATTTAGGGTTCCGCAGTGAAATTATCAAATACAATTGAATAAAGTTTAGTGATTCTTTTGCAACTATAATATGTGTAATCGGTTCTAACAGACCGAAAGAATAACTAACCCAGAAAATGACTTCAATTGCCTACGAAAAAGAAATTTTAATAAACGGCATGCATACCTTACATGTATGTACATTATACACCCCTCTGGTCTGAGAGATACGAGTATGATATAATCCCACAGTATGATATTCCGTAATCCTGTTGTATTTGGGACCATGAGCTGCTTTGAGGACTGATAGGATACGTTTAAAGCTATAGCTGTGAAACAAGAAGCACAATTGACATAATCATCGAGTATGATTAACTCTCGAATATTGATAGATCAAATACAATGAAATAGAAAAACAACAAATTTATGAAAATAATTGTTACATTGTGCCACTATTACACATTGCTTTGAACGCCACTCACAGCTCATCTATTTACTTTCATAAGCGTGAATAAACTTAAGTAATGCGTAAGTACTTTTAGTTTTAAAATGAAACATAGATTTTATATAAAAAAAAATGAAAATATATAGATTTTTACACTTTGTAATTTAAATAACCAATTCCAATTTCAAACACCAAGTACAATTGGATATTGGTGATTTACGTGAAAGAAGTATGAAACTATTAATTTGTTTTAACATTAATTATAGACTTTCAAGGATAAGATTATGGATAGCTTGAATGCTTTAAAAAGCTACATACATTATTATATGCATATGTTTAGAAATATTAAAGCAAATAAAATCTGCAGAGCCCTAACGAAATTTGAGTCCACGCACTTGTCAAGTCTATTGTTACCTTGGTAGGTGTAAAACTCTTTTGATCATTCACAGGCTTATTCACACGAATTTTCAAAGGCTCTCAACAATAGCATTGAAGTATCAAATCTCGCATTTACAGGTAGACTGGGATCAAACTTACTATGTTTTTACTTTACCGTAGGGTTACCTTACATTATAAATACAAATCGAAAATGCACTAATATGAATTATAACAAATTTCAACTAAGTATAAAAAAACTCTGTGAGAAAAAGACAGATATGCTACTGATCTTCTAAAATTAAATTTTTACTTTCTAGTGTGCAACCATAAGAGATATATTTATTCTGAGAGAGCTTTGAACTGACATAAACAAAAACCTGTAAAAGATTATTGCGAAAAAACAATTCCAAGAAAGATTTGCTTACAGGATATTGACTCCTAAAGGAACAAGGTTAGTCTTAAGGCCCTTCATAAGGGCATTACTTGGTCGCTTTTGTAAATACTCGTACTTACAGCCAGTTATTAGCTGCAAAAAGAGCCTTTGTCAGGTGAACTTTTATAGGATAACAACCTCTAATACAGATAGAACTTTACAGAAAGCAATTCAACATAACTCTCGACATAAACAACAAGTTCGAAAGCATACATTAACCAATTTAAAATGCATACTGAGAATTACATACCAAATTTTAGACCTCTATGCAATTTATTTTTGTCGTGGTTTTAGTTGTTCATGTTTTATCGTTAGTAGGAACTAGTTAATGCCCGCGACTTCCCCTGCGTGGATTTATAAGTTATCTTACAGGAACATATTACAGGGATGGTGTCATGTGTGTTTGAACATATTCTGTAAAATATAAAAATACAACTTTATATTATTTCGATATGTAATCTTTCTTCACATCACACTAATATTCTAAATTCAAAAGAAATAATGTCTATCAAACTGAAGCTAGTACCCCCGCTAGACATAGAACTCGAATTCGCTTGATTGTCAGTCCATCTGTGTAACCACTAGGATATGGAGGCAATTAATTAATAAAACTAGAAGACAAAAGAATTATGGGTGTTTAGATGGGTTGAATTGAAATGGACTCGTCAGGTCACAATTGTCAAGTATAAAAATTACAAAACAATGAAAGACCACTAATAATATATGTTTTGAAAATATATACTATAAAATAAATACTCAACTGAAACTTACATTTATCATAATCGAAATATAAAACACAAATTACAGGATCTCGCTTACCTACCTACACGAAAGCTATTTTGATGCATGCCTTCCTATTATACAAGGCGAATATTCCGAAGCTTAAAAAATAAGAGAATTTAATACATTTATATTACCCTGGGGCTGTCAAGATTCGCATGAAGGTTGTAATTCTGGTTTCATTCATTGTTTCGTCACGGCCCACGTCACGTGACACACAATAAGTATAACACCAACAATAGAATTATTATTAAATACGAAAGCAGAAATGGGCACTTGAACAAAGCGCGTGGGTTAATAGAGGAACTTCGTCCATTTTGCGGGTTCTCATTAGGCTAAGTCCATTGTTGCTGACTATAGTCTAACCACAGAGTGCTATAATACTGTTTTAAGTCTATCGTACATACATACAAAGGTATGAGCATATTGTTGAGTCGTGAGTCGTGAAAAGCAGGCGCAAATAACCTACTGACAGTTAACCCGTCACCAGGCAACCCACACCCGTACACAGTAAAAATTTAGACAGCTACGACTAGATGAGCTAGACTAGCGTACAGCTAAAGTTTGGAATTTCCTACCGGTTTCCGTGTTCCATGAAGAATGTAAATTGGGATCAAGCGTTGACTATACGAGTATATATATCTCTATAACTATAAACATCTTAAAGAATTAACTGATCCAACGGGTTAAGATGTTATCTGTATCAACTTCACGGACAAACATTTAATTGAAAATCCCTTTAAATGATTTTTATGAAATCCAAATTCGAATTTTGAAAAATTTGAAAAAAGATATGATAATAATAAATCTAAATATAAAATAGTACATTTCGACACTAGTGCGAAATGTCTGTAAATTCAATTTACATTTTCGCACGAGTTTTGAACGACATTTTTAATACATTTGCGAAAAAATATAACAAATACTAAAATTATGATGAGGATGATTATGTTCCGGTTAGCACAGAAAACAGCCAGTAGCGCTTCCATCTATCGGCTTTTTCATCACTTAATATCGGATGAGATGAAAATCAAAGTACCAGGACTTCATGGCTAAGGTGGAATCTGACAAAAAAATTCCCGCGTTCTTTTTTCAAAAACATTCAAACTGAAGTCGATCCGCTTGGAACAATGCTAATGAAACAGATGCGAGATCTATGTACGGATGTTAGTGCGGAACAAACTGAGACGTCTGTGGTTTTGATAGCCTGGTACTTCAAACTTGAATAAATGTAAATGGTATAAACCTGCGCGCTAAAGAAATGATATAGCACGCTCTCTTACCCTTATGTCAACCTAGTATTATGGTCTTGATATGGTGGCCAAGAGTGTGTTGCAAATACTGCCCAGTAAATAAACAAAATCACTGGTAATTATTTTGAAGGATATAGATACATGAAATACATTCCTTCAGTTAATAAGAAAAACGCACGCTTGCTTTGCAATCTCCTGAAATCACGAACACGCCAGACAGCTACGAAATATATAACTTTTTGAGCACATTATTAAAAATAAATTTATATAATTAATCAAGTGTAACATTTCTGTCTCAATGTTGTCGTAATATAGATTTATATATATATATACCTATATATATGAATATATGAATATATATATATATATATATATATATATATATATATATGATGGGTTTGCACTTGGCCTTCATATCCCCTGATGGTAAGTGACGATAAGGCCATTTGATGGTAAGCGTGCGCACCCAGAAGTCTCTCTCACTTCAGAAACTCCTCTTTTAACAATTTAGTATGCTACGAAACTACTTAATCAAATTGGAAAACAAAGTTTCAAGTTTCAAACGATTCATCACACCATTAAAAGCCTTGATACCAAGAATAAAGGTTGTCATTAGCATTTCTAGAGCATCTAACCGGGGTGCAGTATCTAAATGGACTATTCCCAGACAACGAGAGAAGGATTTAAAGCCCCAACATTTCTGAGAAAATACAGTCCTACGTACTTCCCAGTAATTTCTGTGCTTCAAGCGCGATTTGCTCGAAACAGGATTAATGATGCCACTTTAAACGGAACTGGCTCCACATTCAATGAGAATATAAGTTTACGAGTACGGAAGATATATGCGGGACACCTGGCTTAGTCTAACTTTAAATTTTATCGAGTTCGGGGCGGTTTATGTTTGAAATTTCATAAGAATATGCTGCGTTATGGTTTATATGAAAATCTTAAAATGAGTTTCAAAACTGCCGTTATAGTTCGTAATAGTTTTCAAGCGATCAATAAAAGAGATTATCAATTCGAATATCTGTTTATTGTGTATCTTTGTAAGGATTTTTAAAATTCGACCTCATCGTCACATACCATCAGGTGAGATTGAGGTCAAGTGTTGGTCTATCTACAATTTAAAAAAAAATATAGAGTAGGTTTTCAAGGATGAAAAATTATGTATTAAAATTTTACTTACTTCCTGTTAGATGATTTTAATGAAAGATTATGAGCAGTGTCTTTTTGGTTATTTATGGCAGATCCTTAGTCTTATGAAAACATATCAATCTTTAATATTTCATATACTTATTTATACCGGTTTTACAGTGGATATTTATATAAGCTCTTATAGACTGTAAATTGTTATCAAACACAAACGAACTTCCTAAATAAATTCAAGGTGTGTTTAAAGTTTAAAATACAATAATTTATATAACTTGAAATAACTTCGATAACAGTACATACAAATATCAATAGTGTTACTGCAGGATATATTGTTATAATAAGTTGTGAACTCGGACCCTCGAGGGGAAAAACCGCTGTTTGAGTTTGAACACAAAATTATGTAAAACATATGTTTGGTTACTGTAAAGTTTTATATAGGATGAATGGAAGAAGTAAAGACTATATAATAAAGATTCAATATTTCCTTCCGTAGCGTAAAATTCGAAGTCAACAAACTCTCAGTAATTGTATAAACGTAATTTGAGATGTAACGTAGAATGAACGTCTAATTAGCTTCACTTGGGTGCTCCTACACTAGAACCTTGTTAAAGTAGCTACGAAAATTCATTGAAGCTACTTCAAAGGGGTCGCTGATCTTCCAAAAGGCGAACTTTTTGTACTTCTCTTCAAGGTTAAACATAAACATCAGCTAAAATTTCGTATACAAAGCCAACTCTGCAGGATGATGTTTCAATTATGGAAACCATAGTATTCTAGTTTGGATGGAAATTTTAGCATGGTGCGTGTCGCACGCTTTCGGAATTTGTGCGATGAGCTGCGCAAAAATTTATTTGAAATGCCGAGTTGTGTATAATAAATATACGAGTATGTACAAGCATATAGGTTTATGTGTATGTATGTACTGTAAGAATTGTACCTATATAGCTGTTCCTTTAAATCATTATTACGTGTATCAAGTTACATTTATTAATAAACTCATTATAATCTTGTTTACGAGTCGTGTGTGTTTGTTATGTTAAAAAGCACTGTCAAATTTGAGTTTTATTTTTAGATCCTCCTGGATTCATGTGTGCGTGATGTGTTCACATTTAATGTGCTGTATTACATATACTTTTATATCTAGTGTTTGTACATGGAAACTTGCAGTCAGAAGAAAACTTCAATCCAAATATTTTTATAGTTTGTTAGAATTTTTTTTAATAATTTCCCAAAATCATTTTTATATACATTTTCATTATAATTATACGCTGTAAAATACAAAGGCGTGGCGAGGTATAACGATGTTTATCGAATATAAAAATAGTCACTGCTGTTGATCCTTGAACCCGTTAAAACTGAAACTGGAAATTTGAAGATTAATTTACTAAAGTCGTTGACCTCTCATTCCTGGGGATGAAATAATTTCTTACCTTCTTTAATACCAGTCTTCCGAAGTATTTTTGGTTTCAATTCACTTTAGACAGTTTCCACCATATTAAAGCCCTCATGATTTTTAAATATTTATACTAATGTAGTCTTTATATTTGTGATATAAAAGCTTTTTCGTTTAAATTGGGTTCGTACTTGGTCTTCCTCTTAACAGAAGATAAGCAACGGTAAGACCATTAAGCGGAAAGATTTTTCCAGCGCTGTATGTAGGATGGTTTGCTATATATCGAGAGGCCTGGTGAGCAATTCACTAAGGAAAATATCTATACAACATCACCACTGTCTTTGCTGACGATATCTCTAGTTTCTTAGGTAACAAGGATCAATATCAAACAACGTCAGAAAATGCATGTTTCATCTTCATCAACCGTTCCCACTGCAGGGGCTCAGGCCTACTCTCCTACTGAGAGTTAATAGGCCATAGTCCACCAGGCCGGCCCTCTTCCGGCCGGCTTCTGTGAGATCTGGATACATCCGTTCCACGCTACCGCCTTATCGCCACTATCACGTTGGATAAAGGTCAAGTATTAATCCATGCATATAAAAATATTAATACGTTCATAAAACGACCCCTTCTTCTATATCATATAATCTACTAATGAATACACTTCTGGAAGTCAGCATTTTTCCCGAAGAGTCGTATTAGCATTTTCCCGAATGTGCCGACTCCCGGATTATGATTAACGACTATAATCAAGGGGAACGATGATTTTTATTTAGGGCAACGTTCGAGATATGATAATTGCCCTAGCCTGCGGCCACAGCATCGATCATGCCTCTGAATAAGATAGATCCTCGAGCCCATTGTAACACCGACTCGCTGTAATCAATCATTTCGATAACCAAAGCCAACTACTTACACCGGCTCTGCAAATGTTGGAAAGATTTGCTAAGCTTTTTCTATTAGGATTCCTTGGGATATTCCAGTTAGTTAGCTCTTTGAGTGGTTTGATACTTTAGGGCAGAGTACACTAGATGCGTTAACGTGAGCCCACACGTGCAGGTGCACATTCCATTACGTTGTAATATATGGATTCCCAAGAAAGACGTCACAACTCTTGCGCAATGCGTTACGCGTACTGACCATCAGTGCGTTCAGTCCGTCCTGACGATACGCTTGAACTGACCGTCACTTTGTACCATTCAGTGCTCACTTGACCAACAAACCGACTCGGTCCACTGGTCGGGTGCAGCATTGTACGCGTTCATATGTTTCCATAGCGCGTCGGTTGACCAGCGCACGCATGCGGTCGCGGTCGACCGACGGCCCTCGTGCGCAGTGCGTAGCAATATTTTGAGCAATATACGCGTGCGTACAGTCGGTCCAGCACTGTACGATTTATGAATTTTCATATAAATGACAAGCGCGGCTGATGTACGCACCGACGGTCGCTGAAGCACTGTAACCGGCCCAGAGATCCACACATCCACATACATGCGTAACGCGTTGCGCAAACGGTGTGACGTCTCTTTTGGAAATCCATACATTACAACGTAATTGAATGCGGATTTGCACGTGCACGCGTTTGATGTCATTTGATCAAATAAATTAGATGGCATCATAAAATTAACAGGAACTGTAACTTGATAATAAATTGGATTTTTCAGGTTTCAATGAACGTGACATGAAAACGATATGAAGTTATTGTGACTCGCTATACCTAACTATGCGTAATTGGACAAAGACATAAGAAGAGTGGCAGGGTCCCCTGGCAAAGAAATATTCATCATCATCATCAGCCAGGAAACGTTCACTGCTGGACGTAGGCCTCCTTCATCGTACGCCACATCGACCGGCCCCGAGCCACTTGCATCCGACTCCCCGCAACCTTAACCAGGTCCTCCTGTAGTTAACCGCTCGAGTTTGGGATAATTTTGTTTATTTTGACGAGTCTAACACTTAATGAAGAGCATTTCATGTTTGGGTTGCGCCTACATTGCACTATAATAAACATAAGATAATGCAAGAGTTACTTCAGAGACAACTCTATGTCATTTACTTGCCATATGCGTGAAATCACAACCATTATATTTTCATTTCCTTTGTCAGAATACGAACCATTTCCAATAGTGCGAAAGTACTCAATTTATTTATTTTTTATGTTTAGCATTCAATAAACAATTTTGACTGTCATTTCAACTTGAATGTACCTTGTCGTAGATTATATAATACATTCCTACAGTTCGTGTTCTGTGCTATTATCTTCATTGTAATCTCATTACAAAACAATTAGGATGTTGTCACCGGAACGACGGAACCCACATATCATATTTCACCACCCTCTTAGCATTAGTTGCCCTAGAATAAATCGAGTTGGATGTCAGTAACCTCCTCTGGGTCATATCCGAATTATTCCGAAAGCCACTCACGTATAAATGATGCCAACTTGGCAAGTAGCTGTCTACAGCAAAACATTTCAACGGTTTCATGCCCGTAATATTAAAAAACTTCCATACCTTCCTCACAAATTAATTAAATCAACTCGTGTACGGAAATTAATACGGTACAAAGAGGAAATTCCGGTATTTGGAGAACTTTCGTGGTGTTTTCTAAGACAAAAAGGTTAGCCGTCTTTATCATCACGTGGTGAAAATTTAAACTTTATGAGGAATCATTATTTATAAAGGCGGTATGAGCTGAGCTGTTTACACCTTGATACGGTCTTGAATCTTGGGTATCGTGACTAACATAGTTATCACTGTCTCTCTTCTTCTACTAAGCTCAGCATTTTTATAATACCCTGCCAAATTCTGTGTTTCCTGGACGCACGCATGTATTTAAGACCAGCAGATAATTGTTAACCATTATCGACCACGTCATCACTTATCGTCAGTTTACAATGTGGTCAGTTTACAATATGTTCAGTTTACAATGTGGTCAAAAACAGATCTATTTTTTATACACAGTGGACTTGGTTCGATTCACTGTACGGATCGGCTTGGTTGGTGATGTTACATTTTCTATGTCCGCCTGTATGTGTGAAACATACGTAAGTCTGCCGTGAAAAAAAAAAGGTATGAATGATTGCAGAGCAAGACTAGACTCATCAGCTTCTGTGTGAGCAAGTTTTCCATCCAACGGCCTTATCGTCACTGGCCATCAGGTGAGATGAAGGCCAAGAGTAAAACTCATTATACATTTAAAAAATCTTATAAACAAAACTATTCCCTAGCTATTCCCATTGTAGTAAGTAGGTAAGCTTGACGCCGAATTACATTTCATAAACACCGTCCCATTCATTCTGGGTGACAACGCTTCTATAATATTTTGTAGTATAAAGACTTCTATAGGCTGACTTGATAGTCAGAGTGTAGCTTAATTGCAAGGTAATTGTGTATTTTTTTCTATTTTTTACCGGCTTCAAGACTGGATTAGATACAATCATTTCCATAAAATATTTACAATTATTACTTCCTGTTTTTGTTTTTACATCGACTGTTTCTGAGTGAGCACTTTTGCCATCCAACGACCTTAGCATCAGCTAATATAAAGGTGAAAAGCGAACCATTGTGCAAATCCATCCACTGAAGCTCAGTTTAAACAACTAAGCAAATCTGCACAGGCGAATCTCTGAACTCTTAAACAGTTGAAAATTTCGCTGGAAGAAGCAGTAAAGGCTTGAATAATTGAATATCCCTTGTTAGACGCGCCTATGAGACATTAGAGGCGCACTAACTTTTTGATTACTAACATAAAGTTCAAATTACCACGAAGTATATCAATTCTGCGGTGCGTGCGAACGTTGCGACCGCCTTGGGAATTCAGGAAAATTCTCGGGACGTAACGTCACAAGAATAATGTCCTCTAAATGCAGTAAAATATGAGGCACTGGTGCTGCATTAACATATGTATGAACGGTTCTCTCAAATACGAAGCGAGCATTTACACGTTGTACAAACCATATATTAATGGTTTACAACGTTTAACGAAAGGATATACTGGTACTGCACATCGCTGTTTGTGTTTGATTAAATATTCTTTTGTCGCACAAATAACACGAACACACCGTTCAATAGTGTGGACACGAATAGCAAATATGGATAATACTTAGGAATATATTTGCTTGTAGGCGCACTCTTTCACACCTGGCGATGGACGAGGTGACTGAGTGATGTGTGAACGGTAAAAGAATAAAAATATAGACAGCTAAAACAACTAAAACATTTTACCCCAACTTCTTTTTTTTCGTACCTGAAAGTCATTCGACCTGTGCTTTATTTTTTTACCGACTTCAAAAAAGGAGGAGGTTCTCAATTCGAAGGGTATGTTTTTTTTTAAATATTTGTTACCTCAGAACTTTTGACTGGGTGAACAGATTTGGATGATTCTTTTTTTATTTGAAAGCTGGTGCCCATGCCCGTGTGGTCCCATTTCAATTTGGTCCAGTTCTGACAATGGCATCCATGAGAAAACTATATAAATCTTAAATTTGCCTTAATAAAAGTTGACTTTAAGGGCAATTGAAGTCGGTTTCCAGTTCGTTTTGAACGCATTTACTTGTTTACATTTAGACAGATTGTTTAGGAACGAGGTATAAATCTACGTACTAATAAAAAGGTTGCTCGCTTCTGTTTTCATTTGGTGGATTACGCAGGACAGACGAACTTTTATGTTGTTTGTATGTGTCATTTGTACATTATAAAACAGATTTCTGTAAAGTATTTGCCATAATCACTTCGCTTGGGAGTCGGCGGGGCGCCTGTAATCTCAATAATGTGTCTTAGATCCCTAAGTAGCCAGATGACTGCCTACACTGGCATTAATTGAGCCACACCTGAAATTTCTAATTAACTTTTTACGAACAGAGTTGAAATTAGTTCGTTCCTGCCCTTGAGAGGTAAAGTTGTTTAAAAATCAAGCATTAATATTTTTTTAAATCTGAACAATCGCCTTCTTAAATATGCCAAAACTTCGAAACAGAAAAAGTTGTTACAACTTGCCACCTAAAATTATTGTAATAAAGTGTGACGTATTTGCTTCTATAAATATGGACTAAGAAGCATTATCCTTTTTTTCTTCGTTAAAAAAATATATTTTTTCGATCGATTTAAAAAAGGAACATATTATTAATCATGACTTTATCGTTATAAATTTTACCTGTGACTTTCTCCATCTACATGCTACCTACTTCCCAACTACATCATGATCAGTTTATACGTTTAGTAGTGAAAAGGAAAAAAAAGAGGCAAGAGTTGTTCTCGCATCTATATTATTACTGTGATGCCATTTTGGCTTTGCTTTCCTCTATTTTGTTGACAATGCACGCTGGCATCGTCATCTATTTGTACTTGTAAACGGATGGTATGCGTTTATAGAATTTCTGACTAAAAACGGCACAAACATCACAAAATTCAGGGATAGCATGAGAGTACCTACCCTACCTTGACGTAAAATATCTCATAGACAACCCCTTAGTCCTGGCACATATTTTCATCCGCATTCCAAACCTGACTTCAAAACTAACCTACCCACTTTACTTAAGATATATTCTCAAGCAAAATTTCTTGCAATGGAACAACTAGCAAATTTCATACAAAAAATTACTAGTATATGTGGGTGGTCAAATTTTAATTTTACTGATAAGCAATGACATTATTCAAGGCGTGTTGGGCGTGCTCGGGACTAAGCACCAAAGCCTGAACGATAGACGTCAAGTTGCCTGCTTGTTGGTATTTACCCGACTACTCCAGAAGGCGTTATGTTGTTCGAGAGTATGTTTGTTGTAATTGTGTGGATGAACGACTCGGTGGATTTTAGCTTGAGAGGTGTCGTTAGATTCGTATTTACTGTAAGAATGACACTGAGTATAACAAAAAAATTAAAAATTACGCTGTTGTTGTTGTTTTTTTAATTTACTTTTCATTCAATTGTTTACCTAACACATTTTGGGGCATATGAGCTATTTATGTTAATTCCGCCATCGCCATTCTAATACTGGTCAAACAGAAGAACGACAGACCTCTACACGTACATAAGATAAATTCCCACAGCTTGAATAAACTGTTTCGCTTCCACTGTCATCATTAATCAAAATAAGACTAAATAGGCTCCTAGACGGACGCGCACCTTCGTAAGTCACATAGTTTCTTGCCAGGTGAGATCGTGGCCAAGCGTTGATCTATTTTCATAATAATAACAACTCTGTATGGAGTACACTGGACGGCAACATCCATTTGAACCTATTTATACAGAGTCAGTCACTGACTTTACTTCATATTCATGTGTTAGGATCTTGAGTGACGCGAGTGATTCATGTCCTTCCTTATTTATTCTAGATTTGCATACTAGACTTTATATCGTCACTACGAGAAAATTTTAAGCGAGAAATTTACTAAAGAACAAAACGAAAGTTAAATTAATTAAAGAGTACCTTAAAATTAGAACAATTACAAAAATTAAGAGTAATTTTCTTCACCAAACAGTGATTAAAAGTGCTTTTTACTTTCTGAATGGTAAAGCAAATTAATTAGTCCAACCGTGAAGCTAAAAAAATTCAGTATGCCACCCGCCTCTCATTTTTTGCCTTAATGAATCTAACCGATAAGCAAATTAGTCCAACTTATAAGAATCTTCTTTCAAAGAAAGAAAACAACTTTCAAGAAGCGTCGGTGGCGCAGTGGATAAGGCGCGGACTCTCAATCTGAGGGTACCGGGTTCGAATCCAGCCGTGTACCTATGAGTTGTTTTTCAATTCAAGTACATTATCCGATTGCTTAACGGTGAAGGAAAACATCGTGAGGAAACCTGCATGTCTTGAACAGGCATGTGAAGTCCGCCGATCCGCACTGGGCCCGCGTGGTGTACTATGGCCCATACACTCTCTGTAAGAGAGTAGGTCTGAGCCCCTCCAGTGGGGACGTATATAGGCTGTTGATGATGATGATAAGAATCTTGGTCCACAAGAACCTACAAACAAAATCAAAACTAAACAGTCATGAAACCGTCACCCCGCAAACTCCAGTAAAAAGAGGGGACACCTTTATTAATTTTGCATAAAAATTACGCGACGCCCCGCGTCGGAGCAAGATTCTTGAGGAATTTTAATTTGAAAATTACGTAATTTCCCCATGGGGGCCGTTCCATCATTGTGCTATGTGGAGCGAAAACGTTTATTGTCTCAAAACATATGACACTGCCATAGAATAGATAAACACAGATGAAATTATTGCACGTTTATACAGAAACACCACTCAGCCAACATAGGGTCGTTTGCCTTACATACTGTCTCAATGTTTAATTCTTTTATATAAATTAAATTATTTAAATAAGTATAATTAAATATAATTTTTTTATATATAAAAAAGCAGCAATGTGAATGCACCCTTATATGATGTCCGTCGGACTCGCCATTGTTCTCTACAGCAACTATGCAATATGTACCCTCAACTTTTTTTATATTTTATATCGTACACACTGTGTCACCATTGGATTAACCTACGTTTAATGTATATTTAAGTTTATGTTTTTCATGGAAGTGATTTATAATCTTAATGAAAAATAAATGTTTTAAACCGTATAATTCAGTAGTAAAGTGAAGTTAATTTTTTCGTCCGTATATTAAGACTGTTTGTAAGTGTATTAGGGGTTTTCAAAAAAACTATGCTATGTCGCTATGAAAATAACTAAGAGTGACGCATCTATGCACGTGCTCAATATTTTGTACTATGGTCATGTTTTCTTTGAAGGAAACTTGTGTCGTTTTGCATGCGGGAGCTATGCGGAATGGAAGATGGAACGGCCTCTTCCTGCTCGCGTGGATGCTATGATATACCCGTTTCCCTGATAATGTCACTGTTACTACATTCCGCGATTAAAGTTAATAGTTTAGTTTAGGTCATGTCACGTCTCCAGAACAAAATTTACGTATTTAGTATAATTTCTACACACAAGAGAGAGATTGAATTCGTTCACCCAGGTCACTGTAATATTAGGAGAGGGAAGAATATTTTTTGTAGAATTTTTACAGATATGCAACTTTTTTGTACTTCTGTAATTGTAATTCATATTTGAAAAACAAGAAATTCTGCTTCTTGAGCAAAATCGTCAAAAACTGTTTACAAATGCAGGAGATTTAATACAAAATATATTTAAATCCTATAGTTGAGCTTCTGCTGAATTCAAAGCTAAAGGAGAAAGTTTAATTTTGTTATTAATATTTTCCTTATTATCAGAATTTTCACTATTGAAAATTCAACAACAAATGCAACGCGGAACAATTTTTAAAATAAATTCCCAAAGAATATCTTCAAAACGAAATAAGTGTTACTTTCCTCAGACGCCAAATAGCGTAACTTTCCAAAGTTCTCAGTACGAACTTCCCAACCGGCAATAATAGTTGCAAAGTTTCACTTCCTTGCTTCAAAATAAACCGATATCTATAGCAATATAAATAAACATTTCGCCGAAATTTATTCCGATTGCCAATTCCGTAGTTACATTCGATGAGCAATGAACATAAATTATTCGAATCGAAAAGCTTCCTTTTCAGAGTCCATGCCTGAAGCTGAATTGTTATCTTAGACGGAATCCATTCCCAAAGCAGATATCATTTTTACGAATTCGGCGCTTTATTTAAAAGAAAGAATAATTTTCAGATCATATTAGGACTTACCTAGAGTACAAAATCATATCAATATAAGAAATGCTAGAGATTATTTATCACCAGTTAACATCTCAATCTGGCATTAAATCGTGATGAAATTTGGCATGCAGTGGCTTAGGGCATGGAAAAGGGCAGGCTGTATACCCGTGGGATACTTTCTGAAGTGTGCGCAGAGGACGATACAGGCAATAGTAACTTAACGGGATTCTGCTCATAATGTTTCCACACAAAATTTCTTTTACCATAATGTTTTAAAATAGACTAGCTGACTTTGATAAGTAATTACCTAAAGGAGGAGATTTTTATTGTGTTTTTGTCACTTTTTTGTGTGTCAAATCCAATATACATTCTTCATGATTTAAATAAACTAAACTGAAACTCCGTTGCAAGAAGTCAGTCGTAAGAAGTCAGTCGTAAGAAACAGCAAAGTTCGACGTACAAATTACAAAGCTTCGTCGCTTAATTTTGCGATGCGTCGTCTCAAGGCAATCACGCAAATTGCAAAATTATCCGATGCGCCATCGCAACGCAGTAATATGTTTTGGCCGTTAGCATCCCAAGAGTCGAACCAGGTTTTAATGTCATCCTTATTCGTTATCCCGAACACGGGATATATAAAGAACAATATGTTAATTTATGTGTTGCGCCATTACGGCAATAAGCCAACGACCGGCTATATCCACGCGCGCGATCATTTGTTATCACGATGACTGCCAGCGAGCGATCCGCGGGGGCGCTTTCCGCGGAACGTTCCGCTTTTGTCTCTTCAAATATCTCACGGCTTTTACTTTCATACGAGTGTCTTCAACCTTCAACAGCAACAACACAAACTGTGTACTCGTACAAGGGTTATGAGCACAGTAAATGTTTTGACACCATACTTAACACGTTCAAAAACAACTAGAAACCGACTTCAACTGCCCTCAAAGTATACAGCATTCATCTTCTATAATGTTTAATCCTTAGAGGTAGAATTATCTGGGTTCATATTGGTTTTGGTTGATTTTCTTAAAAACCGCTGAATCAATTTCGATAAAAATTATATGTAACTACCTCTGAAGTACGTTCTATCAAACAAAAAAAGAATAATCAAACTCGATACCTAATTGGTGGATTTATCACGTGTAATACATAAAAACGAAAAAACAACGACGAATTGAAAACCTCTTCCTTTTTTGAAATCGATCGAAAATCAAAGTTACTGTTTCTGAATCTACGAGTATCAACGAATGTAAATTATATTTTTATAATGCTATGCTAAAATAGAGTATAAATAATATGAAGAAGGTTTAAAAGTAAAGTGCTCACGTAATTAGGAAAAATGTGACATATATTTCCAGTTATTATATCGATGAAGCCGAACTTTATTCCAGGATGGACTGTGGAGTTACTAGCAAGCAAGTACGCCTGTCACAAACAACACAAACACATTTCTCATACACCTCACAAGGGAAATAAAGTTGAATATCGCATTACAGTTGAACATTTAACTCGACAGTGAAATAGGAATATTAGAGTACCTACTAATTTTGGAAATTGGATATAAACAAATAATTTTAAAATATATACTGGACTACTTCCAGTGGCTTCGTCTGCGTGGACTTGAAACTATGAAAACTACCTGATCCGATAAAAAAAAAAGTAGCCAATGTATGTCCTTTTGCAACCCCTGTCTGTTGACATAATCTTTTAAAATAGAATAGCTGGATTTGATAAGTAATTACCTATAAATTGGAGACGAAACTATGTATAGTGTCGCGACATAAATATCATTAATTTACAACTTTATAGTTAGCTACAGTAGCCGTTACGCAGAAAATGGTTCATAGATGGCGTTTCGAACAATAATCGAAAAAAAGTATTTAAAATGAAAACTGTGATTCACTATGAAGTTGTATACTCATTTCGCGACACCACAATCTGATGTCCTTTTTAGATAGTTACTACACAAATCCAGCTATTATATTTTAAAAGATTATGGCAACAGAAATTTAGTATGAAACTTTAATGGAGGTGGATCGCGTTAAATATCCGCACACAAAAATTCATTTTACCAATCACCATCAGATGAGATCCCGTACAAATGCAAACCAATACATAAAAAAGTATATTAGCTAATTGTGCCTTACTACAAGTTAGTCATTATAAAAATTGCTACCACTTCTCAGAAATACAATTTTAATCAGCATTGCAGCGATAGGAGATGAAAATGAAAAAGTCGTAGATACAGCGATGCGCTGCTGAGGAAATTTCTACTGGGATCTCGTAGCACTAATATAAAACTATGCTATTGCCTATAAAAGAAATAAATCAATGTATCGTACGTGAGATCTATGTACATAAAATGTTATACAAAAAGCAACCGTCCCCCGGGTGCGCACTGGTCCCCAGTGGAACGGAGTTCGTGAATCTTTATGCTACGTCATAACTCCACTCAATTTGTACAATCGTACACTTAACGATACCATTTGCCAATATTGCACACGCTACACCAGTCTTTATATACACGATATACGGTTTATAATGCTATAAAGTTGATTCGTCGGTGTAATTACTCGGAAAATTGCTGAAGTCTGTAAAATGTGAACTTCTGAGCCTGCTCACAGTTGTCTCGAGAAAGGTGCTGAGTTGAGCTCAGGTTTATACTTAGATTGGTAATTCAGGCAATCACATTATTAACTTAGGGATATTTGTATAACCAAATTTAAACTACCTTATTCAAGGTTATCTACCTCTATTTCGAACTAAACACACGTCAGTACTATTTTCAACCAACTTCAAAAAAGGAGGAGATTCTCAATTCGGCTGTTGTTGTTGTTTTTGTATGTTACGCGATAACTCCGCCAATTGTGAATCGATTTTGATGATTCTTTTTTTATTTGATAGAGCATACCTCAGAGGTGGTCCCACATACATTTTCTTGAAATGGATTGAGCGTTTTTTGAGAAAATCAACAAAAACTAAATATGTACCTAGACAATTCTACCTATAAGGGTGAACATTTTTAAGGCAGTTGAAGTCGGTTTTTAATTCTTTTTGAACGGGTAAATTATATTACTAGTATCCAATTTGACACAAAAGTTGTTATATGTATAATAGATTAATAATCTCATCTGGTGGTAAGTGATAACAAAGCTGTTAGATAGAAAGCATGTTCTCCCAGAGGCCTCGAGTAAAGGAGGCGCTGGCTTTGCTACTTTTCATACCGGAGCACAAAAGTGCTATTAACACTGTTATTTAGCAGCAAACAAACAACGTAACTAGTCACTCGAACATAGAAGAAACACTAACACCAACTAAACCGAATCTATATGCTCCTGCTGGAATCGAAGGGCCGAATCGTGGCCCACGGAGGGGATAAAACTTTTAAATAGCTTGCAATTTGCAAGAACTGTTAGGACCAATTACAATTCAGAATATTGTTATCACTGTTGGGTAAAATAAATAAACAAACATAATATATTTCAATCTTATCCAGCGGATATTGTCCGCAAAGTCCATAATCAAAACGACATGCAATTTTTTTAAGTTAACCAAATATTACTACTACTACTTTTATTACCGAGACGCGCGCGTTGATTTCTTTCTTGTTGTCTCCTTTTTGTAAACTGATATGTACAATTGTACATTGGTTGTGTTGTATCTTACCTCTCCCTCCAACGAAAATATGTAAGTTGTGCTTAGAACAAAAACATGCTATTCTCCACTGGCTATCTCACCCGTGCCCAGAAGTTGAGGGTCCAATTTCTAATGGAATTATGTTTGGCAGCAGATGTACTGGATATTATGGTATCCATCCACTAAGCAGACGGATTATCACCATTGATTATCATAATGATGAAAAACAATTTGTATAAAAGACATGTGATTCTATATATTTGAAACCAAAATTCATGTCTTTTTTTTCATTCTCGTATAAATCAACTAGAAGGCACTCACCATTCTCTTTGGGACCGCATAGACATAAATTTTGATAAAGGTCTATTTGATTTTTCAACGGGTTAGGATTGCTTTTAATATTCTTGAACCGTTTCCGAAAGGCAAATCCCATGAAAATTTAATTTTTTCTTTTGAACTAGGTCGCAACCTGCGATATAATATTCCCTTGGACCGGAGCCAATTCCACCTGCAAATATATTCGCGATGCACCGACTAAAACTAAAATAAATGGCCAAGTTCGAGTTGAATTCCAATATGGAGAGTTCCGAATGAAGTTGCTTAGAGGCAAACAAGCGTCTAAGAGATTCCATTCTACAGAAATATAATAAATAAACTGTATACACATAAAATTTTCGATATTCAACTACATATTTTATAAACCCAATTTTAATGAGTAATTTTCTCTTTAGGTAGAGAATACGCAAACACAGAAATTTTAGTTTTAGAATGACTACATCGCAGAAAGTCGAAATCGCAGCAACATACGTAAAAGTTATTTTTATACGACCTTTAATGAAATTGGCCAAAACCAGACTGTTATTAACAAATATATACTTTACAAATTACTATATTAAAATCACAGTACTATTTCTGTGCTATGCAAAGAGTCTATTCAACGCTAACCCACAAGCATAGATAAATGGTTCAGCCTCCTTTGCAGAAAGCTTCATACATTTTATAACAATCCAACAAAAACGTTACTGAGGTGTTATGTCACACCTTTGGCCTGATTTGTATGGAGCGTTTTTACACCGCATTACTAGAATCACTTTTCGCCAGTTTCGGGTTGTTTAGTGTTCATCCTTTTACATGGTCTCAAGAATGCAGAGATTATTCCGTTATGGACTAACATATAACATGGAAGGTCCATGTCTCACACAATATAGGCGCCAGTAGCGTCTGTCAGACAGACGTACAATCATAATTGCCTCAATATTGGGCGCCGTTTGGACCATTGGTCTTCGCAACCCTAAAAACTATTTTAAACCACACGCAAACTTGAAAATGGCCACAATTCCGGTTTAGATTACCAGAGCTGTATTTTGTTCCAATAGTTGTATTTTGACTTCAAAAGTTACTGTTATTAAAAATGTTACTTTTCTTAAATTGTAATTCTAATATGTTGATAACCATGAAATACTCGTAGCTCACAAAATGACAGTATCTGTAGTACCTAAATAAAATTTAGGACGTAATAACGTAGAAGTGCCTAATACGCATTGACTTTTTCAATTGTACGAGATGGTGATCGCTACTTCCATACATCGATCGCAGGGACCGTCTGCCTAATGTGCTCCCCAAAGCAGTTAACCGTACCTTTTGAGGTTCTATAGACCGTTGCGCATGAAAAAGTGGGCCACGACCAGAATAAAGAAAAGAGGCACTTCCAAATAGGAATATTAGTATAAAACGACCATTCTAAAATATTGCTGTTGAGAACAAAAGGTTCCTAAATGGATGGGGACACGCGTTTCGTGCAGAGACCAAATTTCAAGTCCCTCCAGCGAAAACACTTCCGGAAATTAACTCCTTCGTAAACAATTAAAGCTATTTAGAAGTTTGAAATTGTGTTTCTTTATTCTAATAACAGCAGCGCTTTAGAACTCTTCTCTGATTTCTGTTGAAAGTTGACGTAAATATTAAATCAATTAGACAGTTTATAATGTAATAATTGTACCAGGCGGAGGACAGCAAATCAATGTAATCTACTAAAAATCTGTCTAATTATAGAGAACAAAAACTTCACCAATCTCTTGACTATTTTTGATGAAAATTAGTATCGCTATTGATTTTCAGATGCTACAGAGTTTTGTGAAAGAAACCAAGTTTTAATATAGGGTAAGGTTTTAAAAAAGGCTATGAGATTTTTCTTAAAACACTTTTCTTTTTAGTTACAGTATCAATAGTTTCAGTATGATTATATAATCATTATTCTAATAATTAATTGTATAAGTTCACTTTTGGACACTTCGAACAAATGTCATAATATCAGCACACATCGAACGGATGCCATTTGTTTACACGCCCATGTGTGAGTCCGTGCGTGCTATACGTAATGTTCATTTTCTACGCCAGTCTCTTGCGGGGGAAGTGAGGTATCTCGGATCGGCGGGAGGCAGTGAACGTCCGTTTTATACGTTACCATATTAATTTTGTGACATCAGCCTCACAGACAGTCCTGTTGCCATGCCATGCCAGCCATGTTAGCCTGCCCAGCATTTCAAATATGGCAAATCACATGGATATATCCCATTCTACCTGGAACCGATAAAATCGAACAGCAGTAGGAAACAATGACCTCCCGATCCTTATTATGTTGCGGAGTGGATACTAGGCCACAAAGGCGATATCGAAGCTGAGTACAGCAAACCCCAGTAATAATGCATTTTGCAACAGACCTTGTTATAAGTTGTTAGCTCTAGGTAGACATCTAGATTTAGCCAGCAACTTGGTTCCAACTTTAATTGGGATTCGTGCTGAGGTGCACCAGGAGGCGAATATTAAAACTTGAATCGAAAAGTTGTTCTTGTAAATAGGTCGTTTCACCTTGTAGTGTTTTCTTGAATTTCCGTGACCCACATTCAACAGTTTCTGCCTGTTAGGTGGTTTTTAATGTTTGTGCTATAATGACTTTGAAACGATGTTCTCAGCTGAAAATTAATTAAAACTTCTTAAATTTTTCTACTTTAATGACGCGGTGACGATGGTTTTCTTTTATTTCAGAGCAGCTCTACATATTTTGTTCATTTTTTATTTTACTTGGAACTAGCTTCTTTCTGCCCGCGAGTTCGTCCGACTTTAGGACTTATTCTATGGCTATCTGTTCGATCAACATAGCAAGTAGCCTGTGTCATTTTCCGGCCTGGCAACTATCCGCCTACGAAAATCAAGTCATTCTAACCTTTTTTAGGCTTGTGAATGTACGATAAAATGAAAACATTTTTTGTTAATTTCCGTGTTTTCATAGTTATTCTGCTATTTGGGTCGGAGGCAAATTTAAAAAATCCAAGATCATAAAAACTGTTGCAGCCGTTTTGGAGCTATAAATGGTTTAACTAAATCGCCTTTCTTTATTTATATAGAGATTTAGATATAGTGGAGTGACGTCAAAACAATTTAAACGAAATATTAAAGAATTTTTAAAGGACGCCACTTTTAAAGAGTTTTCGTTGAAAATCCTCTCATTTGAAGCCTCAAAATGTTATAATAACAACAGATCATGGAGCCAGATCAAAATCGAATCAACGTAATCCAATTACTTCTAACGATTTCTTAATCGGTTCAGCTGAATTCAATCAATCAGATCGATCAAAATTGAATTACCACACGAGGTTTCCCTTTATCAAAGAATAACGAATTCTTTTTCTACAGACTACCGCTTGTATGGTTGGGATTTTTTCCCATTCTTAAAACTACTACTATTTATGGATATCTCTGTGTAACATATATGTGTATCCTGCAAAACTAAAATAGGATAACACTTGTTACTTAGGATAACACTCGGCCACTTTCGGCACCTTTGAGGTTCGGTCAAAAGTGTACAATTATATGTTTTTTGTGCACTGTAGTCACTGTGGTAGTAAATACGTCAATCCCAAGACTCATTTTATGAACCTAAGCATCATTTGAGAGCTCAAAATAAAAGCCTTTTGTTTACAAACTGGGAGCGCATTCACTATCGTTTACAACAAGATTCCGAGATATAAGAGACCTGCTGAGAATCTTTCTCAAGTGTAAATTACGTAATTGGCTATTAGAAAAATGTATCTATTCAGTTATATAATTCTTGGATAGCAGTTGCGAAGATGATACTCTTAGTTTAAGCATCAAAATGTATAGCATATAAAAATAATTTGTTTGTTTGTGTGTTTGAATACTCTTTATTCATATGTCAACTTAAATAATTAAATTTTAAAAACAATAACAAAAGTTGAATTGGCGGAGTTATCCCTATATAGGGATCTCTTCCAGTCAACCAGGGCGAGGAGAAAGATAAAAAAGGGTGGTGTGCGGAGACATATACAATATCATAATATAGGATATACAAACAAAGAGATTTATATAAGTATATGTTGCTTTAATTATTTCATTCTCAAATCTTTTTGTTTATATATATAAGGATACTAAACTAACTCATTGTAAAATGCTGAGAATATTAGGCTTTCTGAGGCCTGTTTTAAATGTAGCCGCAGACGGTGACATCCTGACATCAACCGAATTTGATTCGTTATAAACTAATGATCATAGTTCTGTAAAAGGTCACATAAATTCAAACCATGGTGTTAGAATGTTATCTAAATGTGGAATATGATAAAATAAAACTATCATCATATTTCGATGCAAATGGACTTATATTTATCTTTAAGTACAAACATCCTTACATCATCACGTCTCAAGGATGTCTTTGTTGACGCCATTTGATATTGATATTTATTGTCAAGAAAACTAGAAATATCGTCAAGGTTCCTAATTTTTTTTTAAAATATATTTTTAAAATATTAATGTTAAGTTAGAATAAATTTGAATTAAGTATTAACCACATATGCTTATATTTACTTGTCTCGTGTATTTTTTGGCGTGTCACTTCTTCAGTTTCTGATCCGAGTTACATGTTATCTAGTCTTTGATGTAGCGTAATTGATTGTGTGTGTGATTTACGAGTATTCTGATCTCACATAAGAGGGGAGCTAAGTCACCGAGTGACGTATCACGTGTAAACTATAATTGTGATCGATTGTTATTAGAGGAAACTATTGTTAATGATATGTCCGTTTATTATGAGATATATTTTACGAGTCAGGAGGTTGACTGGCGACATATTCTATACAAAATAACGTAGGTACTACAAAACTTTCTTGATCGGTGTTGAAGATTGAAGCGTTAATAATGTACTTTTCATCTCACTAGCTCGGAAAGGCTTTCTTGTTTATTCAAAATCTGCGTGAAAAATCTCTTTTTCCACGCTATCGAGGAAAGAGTTTATGGAATTCGAACATGACGAACATAACCTAGCTTGACTTTTTCTTTCGATTATAAATAATATATATTTAATGTATCCCCTTCGAATTACCAATGAACAATAAATATGAATAATTAAAAACGTATTTGCTCGTGCCTTGAAACCCTCGCTACGCTCAGGGTTCTATTTTTGAACTTTATACAATTATAATTGTTTGTATAATTTCTTTTCTGAATACCGATGATAAATCGAAGGACTTATAATATTTCAAAATGGTTATTACATTAAACTTTGTGATTTCGAAAGACGGTTGGCATTATATTAATATTATTGACATTATAAAATACTATTTGCCCGGTTGATTGCAGGTTGAAATTGCCTTAAACTTGTATGTATTCTAGCAAAAACGATTCGACAAAACGAGACGACGACAAAACGAAACGAAAAAATTGCCTTTTAGTTTTAAAAAGCGATCAAGATTTGAATCCGTCCAATGTATTCCAAATTTGTATTTTGATCTGAACGTTTCTCGTAGTAAGGATCCAGCGTCGGTGCAGGTCTCTAGCATAAAGTCCTAAGCACCAAACCGATTACCGTCGATATAAAACAATAAGATCAAAATGTGGAGCAATAAACGGGAATCAACCCACCTAAGTGCTCGAAGGAATTCTTAAAGGGAATTTTCATTAAATTCCGTTCCCGCTTATTGACATGGACGCCGGGGCTCGGGGCTGGGTCGCACTTTATTAAGAAATCATACGGATGCCTGCGAAATAGGCGTACGTGACGATACGGCGGCGGGGCGCAATGACGTACGAGTATATTGCTCCACTTCAAGTGATGCACTCGATCGGGACGGGACACTGTCACACACTGTCCCGAGAGATGCGATAGGCGTCCCGAAAGCTCAATCAACGCTGTCCCAAATACAACATAATATTACCAACTAAGAAAATTGGAGTTGGAAATTTTTCTAGAATTTGACATTTATGTCACTTCCAACTGATAATAAACTAATGCATTTATCAAAAGCATACCTGCCGAACGAACGAGCTATACTCGGAATTTCTCTACGTGATAGGGTCCGGAATGAGGAAATCCGTAGACGAACGAAGGTCACCGACATAGCTCGACGAGTTAGTGAGCTGAAGTGGCAATGGGCAGGCCACATCGCTCGAAGAACCGATAACCGGTGGGGAGTAAAGGTTCTCGAGTGGCGACCACGTACCGGGAAACGTCTACCAGGCCGTCCCCCTACTAGATGGACCGACGATCTGGTTAGAGTCGCGGGGAGTCGCTGGATGCAGGTGGCTCGGGACCGGTCGATGTGGCGTACCATGAGGGAGGCCTATGTCCAGCAGTGGACGTTTCCCTGCTGATGATAATAATACCTGCCGAATATTTTTACGATTACGTATTATTTAACAGGTATCGTAATATTTTCATTATTTATGCGACAAGGCTGGTTCATCATGGCCTGTGTTCAGCAGTTGACGCTGCCTCGTTGTAATTGATGAATTGTTATGTTCCGTTTTATCGTCTACGCTAATAGATGGCGTTGATCCATAATCCGTGTAAATAGTTCTTATTTTCACAGATTTGCTCAACGCTGAGAAACTTTGAGGCTACACCGTAAGCTGACGTCGGTGACGCAGTGTTGTCAGCCTGCCTTCACATCTACGAGTATCGAGCTTATTCGTCTAACTATACATTCAATAAAATAATTAAAACTTTGATACCAGTGTACGAAATTAATATTAATAAAAGAGCACAAAAGATATATTATCCAGTAGGGAACTTAGTACAAGGTATTTTCCCCAAGCTCTGCAAAAATCCTTTGCCCACACTGCCAAGTAATAGCTATTCTGGTAATCCTTTGTCTTCTGTCCCGCAATAATCTGCTTCAAAGCTTGGCAGCTCTACACACGCCGCCGTTCAGAGACAAACGATGTTCAATGAATTAAGATGGAAGGAAAAATGAGCGCGGAATTTATTAGACTTTGGCCGTGTTGTAGATGTTGTAGAGATGTGATTAGATAGATAGATTAATGAAAAAATGTGCTAGTATGGTTATCTACTTCTTTATTAAAATTAATTGAACCCCCAATACATACACCACCCACCGAGTGTTGCCGGTTCTACATCCAGTTCGATCTAATATATAGATTCCCGGATTGATTGTTTCTATCAATAATATTCATGACACTTTGCGTAGCTTATATATCCAACAAACAAAAAAGCAATTCAAAAAAAATCATCTAAAAGGTTACAGAACCTTTTTGAGAATACTCTAAATCGAGAAATCTAAATCCTTTTAGCCGTTGGTTACGCGTCATTAATTCAGAAATATCAACATTTTAGACGTATATGCGGATGATTCTTCCTGTATATTTTTTATTTACAAAAGAGTTGGACTTCATTTCACTTGCTGGTTACGGAAAATAAGACTCTAGGTCGAATCCTGCTTAGCCATAATCCTCAAGTCAATTAGGAACTGGTTTTCTTATCTCTGTTGGAACAAAACGCTACTGTTTGTCGAGAGATAGATAAGTATTTATTTAGTGGCAGATACAATTAGGTGCCCACTATGTAAGAATATATTGTAGGCATACCTACATAGAAAAGCTATTGTCACTGTAAATGGCTTCTTTCCTTTATCAGCTGGTGAAGTCCGTTCTGAACATGAGCCCTTTCATCGGTCGCGAACTCGCAACGATAAACGAGCATTGCTTTTACAGACAGGAACCAAACAAACAATTTATTTAGATTACAAATTTCTAGATCAAGTTGTTTAAAAACTCAACCTTTATCATCCCATCGGTGGTGGAATTACAAAGTAATGAAATGGTATAAAGGATATCATTATTTCAAAGGATATCGTGTCATAAAATAATTACAACTATGGGATGATATTAGGGCAAGGGGTCCTTAAAATAAAATGAAGGTATTGAGTGTTCTGCTTGAGCTTAAAAGATTGGGAGACGCTGCTCTACCTACATCATCAAAGGAATCAATTTTTTTGAATTTCAAGGAACTGGCTCAATCTGTTTCGTCAGGGAAACCTTTTAGGTATATACATATATCAGACGCCACTATACGATACAAAACCAAATAAGGTACCGTATGCACCATACAGCCATTCGGATCGGAATATGCAAGATTGTGATTAAACTGTGCGCAATACCGAGTATTTTACAAAATATTACAACTTAAATAAACATTAACTTGGCATCGTAGAGCTCTGAAATTGATTGTTTGCGTTTGATGCTTTCTTTTTAAGGCGGTTCCATGATCCAGCCAGCCTCGAATTAGCACACTTTTAAGAGAAACTCTGATATTTGTTGTCGTGGGAAAAATACATATGAATGTTGATGATATTATCTGTGATAAGACGACGTCAAAACACGATTCTTACACTTCGCTCGATACAATTAAATTCTAAAGTATCCTCCAAAACGGTAATATGACGATTTTTAAACAAACTTTATTTTGTTTACACTTAATCTTTATGAAACTAAAATGAAAAAACAACCATAAGTTTTATAATATTTTGACAGCTGGTTGTAATGAACTCTTCAAAGTCTAGGTCTTATTAGCAACAGCGTAGAACTTCATTATACACTTGAACAAGATATGAGTAATATAACCGGCTGTTGGAATAATTTAGTGAGCTCATTTACACTGAGGTTTATTACGCGGTTTCTTGTGTTACGAGTGTAACAGTGTTTTCGAAGTAAGTTATTGTTGTTGAAGCACAGGGTTGTATAAGAAAACACTACTAAATCGCAGACTACTCCTGTCCTGCTTACTCCACAGATTATAGAATAGATAGAGATTGGACGCATACAACAAAACAATATATTGAAACAAGAAGCTTGCACACATTTACCACACACACGCCATGTTTGTTTCTGCCACCAAACAACAGTGTTAATAGCACTATTGTGTTGTGGTATGAAAGGTAGCAGAACTAGCGCCTCATTAGCTTAAAGCTTCTGCGTGTGCACGCTTTCTATCCAACGGCCTTATCATGCATCACTTACAATCAAATGAGATAAAAGTCTAATGCAAAACCATGAAACTTTTTAAATATGAATTTTTATTGCAAATTATCAAGCGCTCACTACGTTACAGTTTGCGTCTGAACACTCACACAAATACACGATGAATTTATATGGGTTGAATTCACACAGCAGAATGATATGCCTTCAGTAGTACTGTCGAATTATAGAGTTTAATTGGAAAAGTAACAATGGTTGTATGTATTAATAGCATTACACAAAAGAGTGAGTTTATTTCAAAAATGCGCCAAAAAAATTTAATACTACAATGAAAATTAATTTCAAATAGGTTACGAGTTACACATTACATGCCATATCCCAAGAAAACACTAAGTCAGTTATCTTAAGCTCTATTTTACCTTACATACTCTATATGCTGAAACCGAAATATTAGACTCACAATTCACGGAGTGTGTTAGAGATAAATATGGCTTGTATTAATTAAGTTAGAACCTAAATACCACCTATGAAGCCTATACTAGCACATTACAATATTCCTATTCAGATCTTACGTAAACTTAATATGAGATGATAAACAGACGTAGGCGATAAAGTACTGGGAATTCTTTCAGAACGCTGCCGTACAAAATTTCTTTCACCATAATCTTTTAAAATAGGCTTTGATAAGTAATTACCGAAAAATATAAAATCGCATTATAATGTCAGTAAATGTCCTAAAAATAAAAGCAACTAATGATCCCAAAATAACAAGAAAAGGATGTTAAAATGAACACTATGAAGTCGTATTTTAATGATATTAATTTCCCGCAATTACAATCCAATGTAGCTATTTTTAGGTAACACCCCAAAAAATTAATATTTATTTGAACGTTTTGGACTCTTTAATGGAAATTCTCAAATCTCCGTTATTATTTTAGGAAAAACTCATTTACGGTTAGTGCTTGTAATAAAGTAGGTAGTTACTGAAGATAAAGTAGGATTATTTGAATGCTGGACAGTGAATAGGCATAAACATCTAGAACAGAGCGGCCAAGCCATTTTGGCTGCCATACTTTGAGGCTGAATAATTATAGTAAAACCCATAAAGGTACGTACTAGGGGAACCTAGGGGAAAAGAGTAACAGTCCTTAATTATTATCACCAAAAAGAAAATGTTCAAATTTACGTTCTTTACACATGATAATTTATGTGTAAAATTTATCTAACACTTAAAATATTACAATGATACGTAATTTCTGTGAAAATAACCTATAAATACTTTTGAATAATAATACTATATAGTTGGTACTTACCTCTTTATTTGGGTTATTGCTGTATATACAACACAACATAGACTAAAATATGTACACTCGAGTACAAAAATATGTATCCACTTTTGAACCATGTCACATTCACCTTTAAATGACATTTCCCTCAACACGGTACATAGGAACAAGCAAGAGTGAATGTAACATGGTTCAAAGTGGATACATATTTTGTAATCGAGTTATATTGTGAAAATACTTGTAAAAACAGCAATGGTTGTATTTGGACAGGAAGCTAGGGGAGGTTGCAGAGTTTCATAACGTTTTTCTAGTGTCTCTTTCGCACAGGTAGGTTTTCCTATAAGGATCGCTTTCTGACTCACACGCACTGGCCATCTTTTCTGTGGTATAGTAAATTTATGGTAAAACCAAATAAATATCTTGAGTGTTTTTGGTTACAATCGTTTTTCAAAGATTCTGTAAATGATATATTGTTTGTTAACAGAGTACGAATGTACCAATGTTATTACATTGTAGTACATAGTAAATTGTCGATACGACTAATTATTCTTATATCTGATCATGGTGCCTAATAAAATGTTTATGTTCCCATCACATTCTAGATATATTCGACAGTGTGATCCTCCTTGAAAAAGTGTGTGGTTTTACTCCTCTACACCTACTGCGAAACGAGCACAACCATTTTCCGTCTCGAAAAAATTCAGCCAGTTAAGTGCGCGGAAATATAACTCCTTGGTGCTTCCGAGATGCTTTAAACCAAGACCACGGAAGGTGATGAGGTAGTGCACTCGTGCACTTCGCAGCTGTAGGCATTAATCTAACAAAAAGCTGGCAAATGAACCCTCTGCTCTTATCTAATGACCAGAAGCACTTAGCAGCAAAAGTTTTAAATATTTAAGGCTTCCACAAAGAGAGCTGTTATACATTTTGAGAGGTACTCGCCGTATATTTCCACTTCGTTGGTGCCCGTCTTCTTCCTAATGATGAGAGTCCTTCAATTGGATCGTTCTTGGTCGTTAATGTTTAAAAGTCAGGAAACGGTGTTTCAAAGGGTGCTCGGTAATTTAATGTACATTTATGAATGGAGTGGGACAACAGTTTGTGTACAACGTTTTTAAAATTTCATAATGGATTTTCTCTTTCCTTTTCGTCTTGGTATATTATTTAGTGAGGATAACGCTGTAGAGAAGACGTCCCAAAAGTCTCAAAAAGTATGTATGTAAAAAAACTGTCTACAACCAACCGGGAATCAAAGAGGTATTGCCGTATAGCTACATATATTAGTCTGTGGGTATTGTACTGACTTGCGCCCATCACCAGGTACTTACAGTAAACAACAATCAGTAGAAATTCACATGGTATTTCGTTCATTTACTAAGTTTCGTTAAAAACACATATCTATTAAAAGCCCGCTAGAAGCTATTAAAATATCTCGTCGATAATTCTAAAACGAGTAGGAAACCCACTGGATGCGATGGAAGCACATCACTACAACCCGTAATACCTACTAACATTTTACATGCGTAAATCTGCATGTTGGTTTATTTTTCACTCAACAACAAAGTAATGGATGTGTTTTTGCTTACAGATAGTGATTATGGGTCAGAAAGTGAGATACACTACTTTCTATTCCGGTAAAGTGTTCCCGTAGGATAATTTCTGAAATACACGCAGACGAAGTCGAGGGCTATAGCTAGTTAATAGTAGCAATAATACCTACTCGTACTACAGTTCACTTTACATAAGAAAAATAGATGAATAATAAAGAAAACCAACTGATACGTCGTTATTTTATAAAATTACATATAAAGCTTTTCCTAGCCGACATGGAATTCAAATGTAGAAGAATAGTGTTGTCCAGTGTTTGTCAATACAATGCTAATTTCGATAAATGCAGTTTGCAGAAATCACGCTCGAATTGTCTGTCGCTTTGAACTTTTTCGAAACATTTCTGGAACTGTTTTTATTCCTGATGGATGTGAACTTGCAATTGCGATAAAACAGGCGGGTGCATTCCACTAGCCAGCACGGCACCGGCGGCGCCGGCTCTGGCGACAACCTCTATTCTCACTAGTTCGGTGATTTACAAGTAGCTCGGTGACAAGAATAGTGAGAGTAACAGCAGTGAGACAGTACGGGTAGCTAAGGTGCAAATGAACCGATAATTAAAATTTAAAATTACTACTTTTGCCACCAAGACCAAAATAACGCTGTTTTCTACTAAAATTGGTATAATATAATTTATTGGTTTTACCAATATGAGCAAATCATTTCTGAAGTGAAGTGAATAAATGTCTCACTCACACGTGTTGTTTCGTCACCGAACAACATATACTAAAAAGGCTCACTAGTCCGGTCACCGAACTAAATCACCAAAATAGAAGGGGCGACGACATGGCACCGATAAGGCATCACGAAAAGAAAAAGTGCTCGAAAATATGTGGTAGCACGCTTTTCCACTGGACGGCCATAAGTCCCTTTCATGCATTTGCCGTCGGCGCCCGCCGGCTTGCCAGTGCTGCGACGGCTAGTAACTAAGAACCGTAAAAAGTGGTCATAAAATTAGTTTACAGAAAAAAACTGCAACACACATACCTCCTTTCAAGCAATTAAAGATGCTTTACCCCAACATCTGCCAACTGTGTTGCATTTTTTTTTCTGTTGCGAAGGGAATCAAAAGATAATACTGGCTTTCATTTCATTGTTGCTTGAAAGTTCATTTCGAAAGAATACATACAATCTCAACAAAGAAAATAGACACTGTTTTTATGAAGTCGGGAATCCACGATGCTTTCACAACAAATCATAAAGTCAATACAATGTCTTCTCGCGGGAAATAAAAGGCGATTGTTTCCTACAAATTGAGGATTCATGAAGGCCTCTCTATCCCTTTAGTCGATAACAAAGATCAAGAGGATTCTGGCACTCTGTCAGTAGATTCCCGCGACCACGTGCTCCCGCCCCTATTTGTCCGGGGCGACGACCTACTCAGCTGGAATCTGTGGCTGGAATCGAACAAACAACACCCAGCGGAGATCAAGCGCTTGTGGCGCTTGATTTGCATCCGTCTGCTTTTTCATTTTTTGTTTAAATTTGTATAATGTCTGATAAGTACGATCTGTGTCTGTCAGCGATTAAAGCCTACGCTGAAATATTAGATTAGATTTATTTATTTCAGAGTACCAATTTCAAGTTTATTTCTCTCGAGTTTCACAGGTAATATAGTCCTAATAAACTACTGAATACTGGACAATGAATGCAAAACGGACATTGCGTGCTCAAAGATCTGTGCCAGACAGTTCACAGACCACTTTATCTCGGTCGAACTATCGTCGTGCGACCTTTCAGTGGTTGTTGCTAATCTGATTACTATCTACAAAGCGAACTTGGACCTAAACGGACAAAGGATTAAATGCTCTCTGGAGAATGTCGTTTCTGAATTCGAAATCAGAGTAACTACAACTAAAATCTCAGTACTTTTACAAAGTTTCGTTGTTGTTTTGAGTGTTTAAAATTCATCACGGACTCCTTGGTTTTTGAGTTTAGAAAATGATTGAATTGTTCACACTAATGAGTGGATAGAATAAATCATACACAGTGACAAGGTGGCCTCTGCATACAAGTAACCATAATACTAACATGAAGGGAAAAAATATTATCGTGTAAAATATTTTTAACTTTACGCGCACTCATATTACAAATGTGAAAGTGGGTTTGTTTGTGGGTGTGCTTCCTTCGTGTCATATCGGAGAATTTTTTATAGAGATAACTGAAGTGTCACAAAAGGATGTAGGCTTCTTTTATCATCGATCAAATAAATAAACCAGCAGGATAACTTATGAAGTCCAATACAACTAGACTAGCACCAGTAACCGCAATGAAATTTTGCATTCAGGTAGCGTATGGTATGGAAAAAACATACGCTACTCTTTATTCCGCTGCATAAAGTGGTTACCGTAGAATAGCTTCCGAAGTATATGCATGCGAAATTTTGGGCAAAAATAATTGCTATTGTAAGTTTATATGCATTATGTTGAGTTTGGCCTTCATTGGCCGAAATACTGCTGTTTTTCGTCTCGACAAACTTCGTATTCCAGTAAATTTTTACATTATTTCAGCACTCTAAATATCGACGAAGATATTCTGAAATTTATTTCAGAGAATTTATTCTCTGAAACGCCTTACATGGAATCACAAAGGTTGAGGTGCCTGTTGTATTACTTTTATCCAGTATAAAATGTTGGCGAATTGCCCAGTAGCCGGCAGCCGCTGCAAGCGCTGCATAGCTATAGTACAACATGCGTGGAGGCCCGGCGCCACTCCGTCGGCATAGATCATGGAGCAGGATATCTAGTACAGATCTTTTCTCTGCAATGAAACAAAACAAAAGCAGTGTATATGTTTCAATGTAGGTTACGAATTTTACTAGACTGCCTATTTGGGGTACTTTTGGCTGTAGGCCCAAGAGGGCAACGCTTTCTGCCTTCTGCCAAATTGTCGTTTGAAATTGTTCCACTAAAATTCATACTAGACATATGCGACTGTCGAACTATCGGCACATTTATGAAACGACTCAAAGAGCACTATTTATCCCTCATTTAAATAATAGGCAGTGGTGGCCCCCGATACATATATTATCTATTTACTACGTAAGTATTGTATGTTTTTGAACCCTTAAAGGGTCACTTAATATCTAATACTCAAGTCTGCGGTCCCTTGAATCTGTGCAAAAATCAAACCTATAGCTCAACGCAATAGAAAGATATAGCTGTATTTTAGAGCATTTACATACAAAATGGAATGGAACCAAAACCTAGCAGAGCTAAAGCTAGCGAGAAGCAAGGTTTTACAGCACAATCACAGGAATAAATCTGAAAAACAGGATTTTTGAACACAGTAAAAATAGCTTTTTTATATTTACAAGCTTAACTTTGTAGTTAAAATCCATACATCGAGTATCTAATTCAGCTACAAAGTTAAGTTGGTTTTTCAATAAGAATTACATTTTCAGTAGAGCATTGTTGGGGGATATTACCATACCTATTATTTATGAAGTTTATTTTGAAAGCTCCAGTGTGAATGCCGGTAAAAACTCTCTATAGGGAGGCATATCCGTTTGTACAATATATATTTAGTACGATAGTTATTTAATATCATATTTATTTCTGTGTCTTCAGAACCCTGTATATAAGCTTCAAAGTCCATTCACCGAAGTGATTGGTTTATTTTAGGAAGGAGCAGGCTACACAGAGCAATATCCGAAGAATACCAAAATAAGTGACTTATGTTCAAATAAAATTGCTTGTGAAATTATATACCGTCTTATTGGTCCCTTGACTGGTGTATTAATGTAATCGTTTCGAATAGATTCCGATAGAACCTACGCCAATATTATACCTTGGGTTTAGGTATCCAAACCTGATTGAGAAACGGGCTTGAATAAGCCCTAGGGGAATGATAATTTCATATGATCAGGCGATATAAGTGCATCCTACCAAGCATTCATTTTATAGTGACCTACTCAAAGGTCTTTGTGTAAGCTAGTAGTTAGTGTGATCCAAGTATGACCGAAGCATTATCACAAGGGTTCAGTGGGCTCGGTTGCTACAGCGTTCCTCATTCCTCACTCAGGTCGGCTCAGCTCAACACAATGCCTGTTAATGGCCGCTATTTGTTCTCATTATGACTAAGCTCCATCCTGCTTAGTGGAACTTCGCAATTTGTCATAAACCAAGCCTTGATTATATTAATTACGCTTGAGTGCCGCCGTGCCACCAAGCAAAATTGGTTGACAGCCAGATTAGTCTGAGGAGGATAAGAAAATATGAATCTCTTTGTTATGTATTGTTTTCAGGTTGCTAAGCCTCTGTAGAAAGAGTAGGGATTACAAACGGGTGTTTTGTATTCCTGGAACGAGGCAAGCTAATGGAACCGCGCGGGAGAACCTACTTAGTGATACAGGCATGCCTTTGAAACACAGGAGAAACTCAACACAATTTGCAATGTAAAACCTAAATCTAATTCATGTTACAATTTTGATAGCACATATAAACATGCGTTTGTAACCTAATACAATTTAGTGGTTCAATTTATGGGCAGAAGGCTGTAACAAGGTGGACAAGTGCCCAGCGCAATCCATGGGGCCCCATACTTCCTGATTGATCATCAACGAATAATCGAAATTATAATTTTACTTACAAAGTGAAAATGAACAAATTAATAGTTATTCATGATTACACGTATTGAAATGTATAAATTGCATTGAGGATAGTTTTCAGCATGATTGTAACAAATTCCAATGAGGAACGCTCGTGAAAGATGAATAAGTCAATTTTATTAATAAGAATTTTGCATTTATTTATATTTATATTACTCCCTTTGCAAGTTCTTAGTAAAATATTCATCGATATCTCATGGTCATGAAAGCCCCATGTAACAATAATATATCTTTGGGGGTAAACAAAAGTTTAAACTTGCAATTGACTTGTTAGACGATGTGCACAAGCATATACATGCAAAGAATAAGCCAGTTGTAAAATAAATTCACATGAAAACGAAAGAATAAAAGGAAATTGTGTTACATTGTAAAAGAAGTCCTAACAGTAGCTGAGGCTAGAGCTGGCACCAATTTTTGGGTAGGTATTTGAGGCAAGCTTAAAACTTGACACATACCAATAATAAGTTCTCAATAATCGTCTGTATATGTCTGATTGTTGCCTTTTCATGTCTAAATTTTTGAACCGATCTCGGTGAAATTTAGCACGCACATAAACATGTCATTATTCAAGACAAGTTTTATTTTTTAATAAATTTTATCTTGCTATTAATATTAAAATTCTAATTTAAATCCTTAATATAATTAAACCAAAGGAAAGTATGTCACAAGAATACATAACTTAAATTACAAAAATTATAAACATTAATTGCACTATTCATAAATAAAAAAGTTGCTCCGGTGATATAATTTTCTCTACTATCTGTCTAGGCAGACGAAATCGCAAGAAAAAAGCTAGTAAATAAATAACATGTACTGTACGAGTATGAGGTAGTTCCGGTATTAAAGCACCAGCTTATCCAGGTTGGGCTCCTATTTAATGCCTGGGAAAAGATTGCAACCCAACTGATTTACGTCGTCGAAAGGCACAAGTGAAAATCATTTTCGTACATAAACCTAGACATTAAAGCAATTTAGGGCAGCATGAAGCCTGGCAATAAAAAGTACCTCCGACACGACACAAAGGCGGAGGGAAACCTCTACAATTTTCCTTTTCGTTTATTGCTGTAGGGGTACTCAAACTGAGGCATTAATTACGGCACATTTCGAGCCGTAAGGCTTTCGTTCGAATCCGAGACCCATATAAATGACTACATGTCACCCAGAGCTCGTTTGCATAAAACTTTTACTATCTAGGTACATATTTAATCACGTTACTGTAAACATCTCTAGCACAGTGTGGAGAAATAACAGATTTAATCCCAATGATTATTATTTCAACAATGTTTCTTTAGGGCAAGCAGATGACTCATCCATCCAAGTAATTTTCACGAAAATATGAACGAAATGACAAACATCTAAGTCTATTTCGTAAAGGATCAGACAGCCAATCTCATTTTCAATTTCATTTCAACGATTTAACTCAGAATTAGGTGCGATTTATTTTCATTCCTCGCGCGCCCCGCATTTCGTTCGCAAGGTAAAATGTAAGTACTACATACCATTGAATTTATTATTACGGAGCCACAGCTTGAAAGGTTCATTGTTAGAGGCACAAGTAAAGACTACTCAGGTGATCTGCGCAGCTATTAGGATTGATTATAATTGTGCTAAAGAAATGGACGATGCTCGGATTTCTTGCTGTTATTTTTGTTGCGGCTCACAAGATTTAATTATTCCAAAACTATTTTGAGCTTGTGCCTAAATTTTTCTTGAGCTAGTTGCTTTGTTTTTACCCAATATCTGCATTTTTAAATTACAATGGGTTTGCACTTGGCCTTCATGTCTATTGATAGTATGTGACGATGAGGTCGTTGGATTGTAAGCGTACGGAGACAAGTCAATGAGGCGCTGACTCCGCTACCTTTCATAAAGGAACACAACTACTATTAACACTGCTGCTGCTGTTTGGCGGCAGACTTAGGTAACATGGTCGTTGCCAACCAGGCGGAAATAGAAAATGCCCGGTACCCCCACTGGTCATCGAACCCGGGACGTCCGGATTAACTGCTCAATGATGACAGTTGTCATGCTCGAACGCACTACCCACCCCATGTCATACATCACACGGGTGTCGTAAAAGGCGACTGGAAAAGCTATTTAGAAAAGTAGCATCTAACTTACGGAGTAACAACATCTTAGTGCGATCACCAATCCGCCTGCCACGCTGTGTGCGATTATTACAAATTCTCTAATGGAAAGTATGACGTGTTGGTCAATGGGGGAGGCCCATGCTCAACAGTGAACTTCTGCAGTCCATTGTGATTAGTTAATAACCGTAAGAATTACTAGGTAAGTATTATTTATTTATTATGTGGGATTAGTGATACGTGACGCCACAACGGGATTCCCTCAGTTAAAGAACTACGCTCCGCGATATGGTGATACTATAATGAATACATAATAGTAAAAAAGATTCCGACGAATAATTCGTTATCAATATTGAGTCGGTCAAAAAGGAGCGGCGGGTTTCTTTGAAATAAATAAAATAAAAAGTCAAGTAAATACTAACATAAATTTCTCTCAATCGAATACATTTTTAAAAGCTTTTATTTAACTTGCAATGTTTGTATGTATGTATGTATGTATGTATGTATGTATGTATGTATGTATGTATGTATGTATGTATGTATGTATGTATGTATGTATGTATGTATGTATGTATGTATGTATGTATGTATGTATGTATGTATGTATGTATGTATGTATGTATGTATGTATGTTCGGGTCAAATCTTGCAAGCTGAATTAGAAGCACTTCCTCTTATCCTAGGGAGTTGAAATTTTGTACGTTGGTTCAGTTCCGATGACAATGCGTTTTTCTGGTACTATCGAGCTGGTCTGATGCTGGAGTCAGGAGGAATAAAGAGAAACTCTTCAATAGGCCCCTCGAATTCGGGCTCATCTCAAAATCAGAATACCAGGCTGACATAAGTGCAAGGGAGCGTGCTATATCGTTTATATATATCGTATCGTAGCGCAGGTTGATTCCTAACATACTACTTAAAATCATTTGAAGTACCAGGTTAGCAGAAACAGAAGTAGTTTTGATTTAGCTCACATGACATATTACGCGCGGTTTATTCTACTAATGAGAACGCGTAGCTTCTGTCACTTCTTTTTTTTTAAATCTAAATAGATTCATTAACTTTAGACTTTAGCTGAAGTGTTTTAGATTCAAAATGCTATTTGTCTCTTTTTGGCCCAAGGGAATGAAAGAGTAACCACATAATCAAAACAAGTCGTGATTGTGCATTATATCAGTACCTAGTCTGTGCAAAGTCTGTGATTATATCCTCTGTGTAAATGCTGAATGTCATGCATAAATGCCAAAAATACAACTAAAAAAAGCGTGTGTTTATGTTAGTTTGGCAATGGTTTTCTAAATAAATTTAAGACAAGAGAGTGTCACTCAATTGAGGCTGGACAAGGCAGCGTATGCAATAATCATCGGCTGCAGAAGTCCACTGTTGGACATGAGTCTCCCTGTTATGGCGCGCCCACACATGCACGGTGATAGGGCCGAGCCACTTGCATCCAGTGACTACTCGCGAGCTTAACTAGGTCATCGGTCCTGGTCTGATGCTGGAGCCAGGAGAAATAAAGAAGAACTTTTCAATGGTCCCTCAAATACGGGCTCATCTTAATTCCAGAATACCACGTTGACATAAGTGCACCGGAGCGTATTAACTAGTTATAAAGCCAAAAGCACTAGTACTTTTTTTTTCTTATTAACTGAAGGAATGTTTTTCATTCAAAAATCAATACTAGTATTTTTGCCGAGTCATTGGGCAGTATTTGCAACACACTCTTGGCCACAATCTCAATAATAGACTACCAGGTTGACATAAGTGTCAGAGAGCGTGTAAGACAACTGTTCCGCACTAACCTCCGAAAAAAGATCGGGGTCTGTTTAATTACATACTTTTTGCTGCATTGACATGTTCCAAGAGGATTGGCTTCAGTTCGAGTTTTTTTTTAATAGAACGCGGGCCTTCGCTTTTTAAATATACATATGTAAATTCGAATGTTGATAATGATTTAATTTAATCTTATGGGGATGACAGAGACCTTATGCCAAGATATTATATATCTCTTTTTCTCTCTTTGAAGTTGTAGTTAGACTCCACCTTAGGTATGAGGTCCTGGTACTTTCGTCTTCATATCATCCGATGTTAAGTGATTAGAGCTGACAAATGGAAGCGTGCTCATCTAGAAACGTTACTTTGCTTTCTGTGCTAACCGGAACACAATCATCTTCATCATAATTTTACTATTTGTTATATTTTTTAGCAAATGTATTAAGAAATGTCGTTCAAAACTAGTTTCGAAATGTATTTACTATTTTCGCGTTTCCCCCCGTATATCTTCTAAACTATTGCTTTTAAAAATCTGGATACTTCACAGTGGTACGAGGGGCATACCGAAATGATCGGGAATCGAGTACTTTCGATTTAATTAGATTAAAAACTCTTTTTGATGAATAAACACTGGTTAGTTGAAAATCGAATACAATTGACAGAATTAAAAAAAAATTTTTTAAAGAACAATATCAGTTTGAAATTGATAGGTCGATAAAAAAATGGAGCTTACAAGAGAAAGTTTCCGTGCCATAATTTTTTACAACTTTCGACGAGGATTATCTCAGGGACAATGTCTCGCTGAGCTTATATCTATATTCAAGAGTGAAGCGCCTAGCCAGACGACAATATATCGCTGGTATTCTGAATTCCGGCGTGGACGTGCTTCTCTTGGCACCGTACCTTCCACAGGCCGGCCAAAAACAGCGGTTACACCAGAAAATGTCGCTGTTGTGCGCCGAATGATACAGGATGACCGACATATTACATATGAGCAGATTCGGGCTACTTTAGGGATAGGTATGACTGCGATACAAACTGTTTTACATGGTGAACTGGGAGTGAGAAAGCTAGTTTCCCGCTGGGTGCCCCATAATTTGTCCGAAGAGCAAAAGGCGGCTCGTGTCAATTGGTGAAGGTCTACTCTGCAACGCTTCAACGGAGGAAAGTCAAAAGCAGTTTATAACATTGTCTCTGGTGATGAATCATGGATCTATTCATATGAGCCAGAAAGAAAGCATCAGTCGGCTGTCTGGGTCTTCGCAGGTGAGATCAAGCCAACAAAAGTTGTCCGCTCTCGCAGCGTATCGAAGAAAATGGTCGCTTCGTTTGTCGCGAAAACAGGACATGTAGTCACAGTTCCCTTAGAGGAACGGAGAACGGTTACCGCTGATTGGTATACAACGGTTTGTTTGCCACAGATGATATCCGAACTCCGTAGAGGTAACCCGAAACGACGCATAATCCTCCATCACGATAATGCGAGCTCTCACACCGCTCAGAAAACAAGCGAGTTTTTGAAGCAGGAAAACGTTGAATTAATGGATCGTCCTCCATACAGCCCTGATCTGAGTCCCAATGATTACTTTACATTCCCTAGAATCAAAGATTTATTGCGTGGTCAGCGGTTTCAAGGTCCAGAAGAAGCAGTGGAAGCATACAAATCGACGATTTTGACCATGTCAACTTCGGACTGGAATTGCTGCTATAATAATTGGTTCGAACGAATGCAAAAGTGCATTAACTGCAACGGAGAATACTTCGAAAAGCAATAAAAATAAATTTAGTTATTTCCTGTATGTATTGTTTTATATTCCCGATCATTTCGGTATGCCCCTCGTATGTACACTGAACTTAAAAGAAAAACTATCACGACTAAGCTGGCTTTGCAGGTGAACGAGTAATGGTCGACCAAATTATAAATAAATTAATATAAAAAAAATTTCATAAAGAAGCTTTTATTTAAATGCTCTAAAAAGAAGAAAATAAACTTTAAATTAAATCAAACCCATCAATTGATTACATTGAACAATTTATATGCTATAAAAGCTTGTCGCGTGATTTTAATTGTATTGATGTCGATGTGGCGTACCATGAAGGAGGCCTATGTGTCGATGAACTAGAATACAAGAATTATGTAAACTGATCTAGAGAAAAAGTATGTATTGTATAAAATAGATAAATCTACATACATCTACACAGTAAATCACGCGACAAGCTTTTATAGCATATAAATTGTTCAATGTAATCAATTGATGGGTTTGATTTAATTTAAAGTTTATTTTCTTCTTTTTAGAGCATTTAAATAAAAGCTTCTTTATGAAATTTTTTTTATATTAATTTATTATGTTGTAATTTACGGTTATCAGTATATTATATAAATATTATATTATATTTCGACTATAATATCCAGCGTACCACACTTGCATCATGTATTGTACTTATAAAATAATAAATAATTAAGACAAAAGCTCTATGATTGGACAACTTTTGCTGTAAATATTAAAAAAGAATATTTGACAGTTTATTGACAATAGGCTAGATGACACCAAATCAGATTGGGGTTAAATTGTATTTTAAACCATAAAGGGCATTATAAAGCTCCTATAAAATTTAAAATATCTAATATTTATTTAATTTTTTTCTGGACTTTTACACTTATAAAGCCCGCAAAAATTCCAAAAAACCAACTTGCTCGTATAAAATTTTTTATTTTACGTTTTGTTTTGTAATTACATTGGGAATATTTTTTAGTAAGGGCATGGTCACATAAAAACATTATTTTACGAGATAACTCAAATATTGTTAAAAGTTTCATACGTTATCTATACTTCAATACTTAACCGTGACGTCACGCCTGAGTACCGATTTGTATGGAGCGTTTTTGCACCACGTGACTAGAATCACTTTTCGATGGGCTATATTAGGAAAACTGTACATCATATCGAAAAATCTTTAATAAGGCTATTTATCTTTTCACACGGTCTCTCGAATAGGGGAATAAAAATAATTTAGTCATCATCCGTATTGGATTTATGGCGCGAACTTGAAAAATTGTGGTTCATTGCAATTTTAATAATTCGTTAATAATACTGTTGTGTATTTTTTGTGTTATAATGGTGTGATATAGTGCAAAAAGTGTCATGGACGGTGTTATAATATCAATTACGCAAAATTGCGAGGGTTTCGACGCGATCGAAAGGGTTTACCATGTCGAGTACATTCGGCATATGGATTCTTTCGAATTATGTTGAAAACAAGGCTGACCTTTGAAGTTCTCGTCAAGAATCGTCAAAACAAGCGATAGAATGTACACATTATACATTTTATTGAGAAAACTGAAGAAAATATATGTTCAGAGTAGGCTGTATGGCTTTCTTCCATTGCCTTCCCATTCAGGAGAATTAAACTACCACTACTAATTGACAATTGACAGATAACCTTAAAAGAATCGGAGATTTGGTGCAACAGAATATTTTGTTTTAAAATGCTATTTTATTTAATAAAATAACTAAGATATGACTTCCCTACTTATAAAGGCAGTCAAAAGGCTGCAAATATCAGCAGTGTCTCAAATTCGAGTCCTTTCTTCAGCGAACGCAACAGCTGTAACCTCAACTACAAGCGGCGATTCGCTTTCCGTTACAAAAAAAGATTGGAAATTCCCTCCACAATACCTGAAACCTCGAGAAGTATGGATTGAGAATTTGGACAGTATAGAAGAGAAAAAACTGGGTTTATTTGAGCTCCATCCTTCAGTGTATGCGACCGTGCCAAGGATAGACATAATTCACCGTAATGTTATGTGGCAGAGAAATTATCGGTGGGTGTCTTGGGCTCATACAAAAACTAGAGCCGAAGTTCGCGGAGGTGGAAGAAAACCCTGGCCACAGAAAGGCTTAGGAAAAGCCCGTCATGGATCAATAAGATCACCACTTTTCAAAGGAGGTGGTATAGCTCATGGACCACGTTCTGGCAAGACACATTTTTTTATGCTGCCCTTCCATCTTAGAATACAAGGCTTGACTTCAACATTGTCTGCTAAATTTGCTCAGGATGATCTTCATGTGGTGAAAGATCTAGAATTACCAACAGAAGAGCCTGAATATTTAGCAGATCTTATAGAGGAAAGAAATTGGGGGCCATCTGTCCTTATTGTTGATGAGTAAGTATGAAGAATACATGTGAAAGCAGATTAAAATAGTTACATATAGATTTAAATAAACATGAAGATACTAAAGAGTTGTCCATGCATGCATTTGTGATAAAAAAACAAGCTTTTCAATTATTTTTTACTACTGCAAATCTTAATCTAGAGCATCAGTCCTTGAACAATAAAAACAACAAGGTCTGGGTTTGATCTTAGCTTGTACCAATGAGTTCTAATATGTTATTTACATACAAATGGTAAAAATAATTACCATTGGCTTTTCGGTGAAGGAAAACATCATAAGGAAACAAGAACTTCAATTTTTGTATATATACTGCTTAGGCACAGTGGCAAATTAAATTTTTTGATAAAAGTGAAAAAAAAATTACATGTGTATTTACCCTGGGCTGGCGAAAGATGCAGGTTCGAATCCTGCTCATGTCAAAAAAAATTCCCTTAATTAACATAATTGTTACCCGCTACATAAATCATTTCCAAACATAAGCCAAATAGGCTTTCCATGAGGGGGGTTTGCCATAATCTTCAAGATTAGCTGCCGGAATGGTGATCACAGTAAGATGTCATTAATATGTAGATACTGCTGCTGATCCTTCCCTTTGTCACGGTTTTTAATACCCATAGAATGAATGCAGTTATTATATTAAACAAGAGATACTACGACAAAAATAAAGGCTATGGTGTTGTTTTTGAACTGATGTTTTTGTTTCTGAAATTCTGGCATTGTCACCAAGCTTTGTAGCTGAATAAATACTTGGTAGTAGCATAAGGTCACCCCTAAGGCTCAGACGTCAGCTTTGGGCATTGCTATGTGCAGATAAAGACAGACAAAAATAGGAACCGAAAGCAGGTGTGGTGTGAGCTGGAATATGGCCATAGAAATATATGTGGTGGTATTTCTAAAGGTAAAACCACAAAGCTAACTGAATGACAACAATGAATTATAAATATGGCATTTTTATTGCTGTTCTAATCTTAATTTTTGAACTGTGACATGTTCACAGTATAGTAATTAGTGACTGCATGCTGAGACTTGGTTGACAACTGGACTGGAATAAATGAATAATAATTCATAAAGGAATAAGTAACAACTACTATTATTTATTTCACATTAAGGAGGCAAACTTTTAAACTGAATTTTTATTTTTTCAGCACTGACTATGCCCCAAGAAACATAGTAGCAGCCTCAGATGGACTAGCATATGTGAATATAATGCCTGTTTATGGTTTAAATGTATACTCCATGTTAAAACATGACACCCTAGTCCTCACAATGGCAGCTGCAGAGGAAATAGAAGAGAAGATCCTGCAGCATCTCCACTCAAACACATTGCAGCAACAGGCTAAATTCAAATTAGATCAGGTGTAATATTTACAATGTAAATTAAAGTAGTTAAAAATGTTAAATCTTTTCTTTATTGTCACGACATTAATAGCCAAAGGCAAGTTATTGTCTTAATTACTTAAAAATAAAGTATCTTCTTAGGAATTATTTTATCCTAAAACTTTTACATAAAGTAATTTTTTTGTATAAAAAATTTAACACTTCAATTTTCCATATTAACCCTTATGTGTCCCATGACATGTGTATATAATTACTTTTTAACAAGTCTGCCAAAAAAATTCAACTTTACCACATACTAATGTAGGTAAATTAAAAGCCTTTTTATCAGAAGGAGGCTAATCTTTTTAGTATTACTTAATTCATAAAATTACCAGTTCAACAAAACATAAGATCTCAAAAATGTTTATCACAATTTTATGAAAATTTAGCTGGGGTATCATAAGAGTGGTGAGAGTAAGATATATCATATTTAAACGTCATTATGATTTGATGTAATCATAACTACCCTCAATGTCCTTTTCTACCACTATCTTACATAGCTTTTAACATTTTTCTATAGAAAATATTTTTTCTAATTAGCCCAGTTACGTGCTTCATATACATTGCTTGAAGCTATAATTTTTTTTATGTAAACTAAGCAATAGAGTTATTAAATTATAATATTGGCACGCTTTCGCTATGTAGCGAATATGTTCGCGATGTAAGCGTCATACTGCATTTTTTAAAGCCTACTATAGCTGAAGGGAGTTTGTCCTTCTTTCACGTCCTCGTAACAGATAGTTAGAATGACTGGATTTTTTTGTATAGTGGTAGCCCGATAAGGAAGGAATTCTGATATATGACAAAGTCTAAGTCAAAATACTAGTAATGGAATAGTAATAGAGTGAAGGCTCTTAGAACAGACAAATTGACTATACAATACTGTTTTTCTATTGAAAACCCAGCAGCAGGCAGAAATATGCCATTAGTTCAATTTAAAATACATGGAATAAAGTGAATGCTCTCATAAAAAATTTAACAACAATAAAAAAATTTCTATTGGAAAATTTTATAGATTTTATAGATAGAATTGGATCAGGCAGAAATATGCCATTAGTCAAATAAAATAGTTTTTATTATTGCCAAAAATATAGCATTCTTCCCAATGGGGACTGAATTCATTGAACAGGACAAGTATATGTTAGGAAACATTCAAGATTAGGACCCATCATTCACAATAGGACACATCATTTCACATATCAACATGAATCAACAAATTTCAATGATGAATCAAAAAGGACAAAAATATTTTTGTTTTAGTTTAAAATGTTCTGTTGTTACTAAACAACTGCATGAGAATTATAACCATTCGTTTTTACTATGGAACCCCAGTTAACATATACATAGTACTAGCTTATCAAAATTAAGCTACTGTGCAGCCATCGTCACTTCTTGCCATGCCCTTTTCGTTGAATATCAGGTCCCTGTAAACAAAACAAATAGGAATTAGTGTAGTGATTAAATATTTTCTCCATGAATATTAGGGGGCGTCCATAAATTACGTGAGATGATTAAGGGGGGGAGGGGGTTGAGTCAAATATCATCTAATCTCACGTTGGGGAGAGGGGGGTCTCGACAAATATCACGCAATTTTTTTTTCTGATTAAAACTAGACATGTGTGATGTTTAGTTTTTAAATGTCTATTCAAATTACCGACGTTACCACCGGTAATAACAAGGATATTTGAACAATATGTACATTTCGCCTTTTTTGGATCCACTTCTGCAAAGTGGTACCAAACAGCACTTCTTTTCCGTGAAGACATTTCTGTCTCACCAAAGTTTTTTTTATCAATAAAGTAACACTACACTAAGTTAATATTAATAAACCCACATTCTGAAAAATCTCACGTGAGATTGGGGGACGGGGGAGGGGGTTGAATAAAACCTCACGACATCTCACCAAGGGGAGAGGGAGGGACAGAAAATTTAAAAAAACACCTCACGTAATTTATGGACGCCCCCTTAGCTACAACCACTATTGGACAGTAGCCTCCTCATAGTTGTATGTTGGACTTTCCATGAGGAGTGGTTGCCGTAAGATGTTTGAGGTACATAAAGTAGATGGTTCCCCATTCTATCTCCTACATATTTTTTACTTTGTCACTGAAAACTTGTAACTTATAACTTATAAAAAGCTACATGAGAATCAAACTTGCCATTATAAAGATGTTTTAAATGCATGAGATGAGATTCATCAACATTAAACATGCTTGTTAAACATGGGCCTCCCCCATTACAGTGGCCCACCATGACTGGTCTCAACTCTAAAGCCACTTGCATCCATCAGCTCCCTGGGACCAACATTAGGTCATCAATCAATCCCAATACAATGCAGATGTTTCTCAGTATGTAGTCGCCACTCGAGAAATCTTACTCCACATTAGTTGTCCATTGCCACTTCAGTTCACTGACTCAAGCTGTGACGGTAACTTCTGTTCATTTTCCGTATGTTCAAATGAGATGATTATAGCAGTCAATTCCTTGAGATGGGATGTATTATAGTGTCATTGTACATTGGCCTTAATGTCACAAATAAAGCTTATACCAGTATTACATTTAGAAAATTCTGAGATTCTTTACTGATATATTGAGCTATCTGAAAAAAAATTACATACTTTAGTTGGTTTAGAAGTCCCAAGTCCAGCCATCTTTTGCCTTATGCTCCACCTAAGATCTGCCCAGTCATTTTCACCAGGCACATTTGTTTTGTACTTATCCCATAAGGAAGTATAGTAGTGATATAGGGACACTGGGTCACTTTTCTTCTTTATTTGAGGTTGTGGAACACGTATAACTGAAATATATACAATTAAAAATCATTAAAAGAAACTATGAAAAGTCTGAAACTAGTTTTGATGATGTCACAGTAAGTTTCCTATGAATTGAGTTTATTTGAATTTGACAACTACTACTACTAAGTATTAGGGGATATTTTTGCTTGTGTTACTTAGGTATATGTTCATATTTGTTTATAGTTACTTATATTGGAAAGAAATGAACCATACAATTGTAATATTTCTACATTCCTACTGCTACCTACCTGCAAGATCTCTATATCTTCAGCATGATTTATGAATATGGATCTTTGGCAAGATCTATTTCACAAAGTACTTACAATTACTTGAAATTGCAGTCCCAGGTCTTGTCTCTTTTGGAGTTGTTTCAGATTTCTTTTCTACTCGAACACAAGAGCAAGCCCTTCTGAGTACCTTTTGTTCAACATTTAACTTTGCAGGACCCAAATTTGGAGCCGAGTGTGTATTCCGCACAGATAATGGATTGTTTCTTTGACATTCCTTGCTACATCTTACAGTGCCTTCTGAAACTTTTGATCTAATTCTAGAAGAAAATGTGCTTGCACTGTGTAGTCTTTCAGGCCCCAGTTGTTCCTTTTTTTGTTTAGTTTTTTCTTCTCTATGTTGTAAGTCATACTTAATCAGTTTTTTTAGATCTGAAAGACAAAGTTTATGAATATTTTATTTAAAACGAAACGTATATTAGGGGGATTCATAAACAATTGTTTGGTTTGTCCATTCAGGAGCCTTCTTTTATAGAACTTAATTCAATTTATACAAAATTATTAACTCTCAGATACACACACAACAACAGCCTATATGTGTCCCCATTGCAGTCTCAGGCCTACTCTCCTACAGAGTGTGTATGGGCCATAGTTCCCCACGCGGTCCCAGTGCGGATTGGCAGACTTCACACACGCCATTAAATTTCAGTTGGGGTGCGCAAAAGGGGGCACTAAGGCGAGACTTTGAATTGTCATTTTGAAAATTTTTACCTGTGATAAAGTATTTCAAAACTTCCCCACTGATATTATGAATACCCAAGTAGTTAAGATATCTCAATACGTCTCTGGCATCTAGCTCCGACGTGATTTCATAGTATTCATCTTCCATAATTCAGGAATCGAAAGTTTTGTTCATAAAAATATATTACATTTATTTCAGAATCTAGCAAGAAATCAAAATTAACGTAACTTTTAGCACCATGCTAGTTGACAGTGACAGATTCAACTAAATGAAAAAGAGTGCATGCAATTATACTGTCTTTGCAGGAACCATCGACATGTAGAATACGGAATGTACGAAACTATAAAAAACGCCCTATACAAACAGGGCAATTTGATCGCCCATTTTCACAATCTCGTCTGTGTTTGAACATTGATTCTACTCGGCAAAATCTGATTGGAAATGTGTGTGAGATCTGCAATCAAATTACCCCATGTAGGTGATCTTTATTTCCTTATAAATGCAGAACTGTGGTTGATAAAGACCTATGCAAATCTATCAGATAGTTCGCGCATAATCACGGTCCTATTAATTGTCAGTATTTACTTGTTTATAGTTGTACAACGTCAAAATCAAGAATTGTGTAAATCAATCATTTAAAAAACTAATACTTCATTTGGGATTCCTTTCCATCATTAAATAAAAACATCTTCAACATAGAACCAAGTATTCTGTACATAGAACGTTACATATAATAATAATATACGGACTAAACATTATCAACAAAGTGTGAACCAAGCATTGAAACAACAGAAAAAGATGAAGTGTGTATCGGAGCATAGATCGGCGGACAGTTCTTTAATCTATTACATGAGCGTGAAATGACTTTTCATTTCACTGTCATTCATTTTCCAATCTGACGTTTTCGTTTTCCAATCTGTGCTTTGTTTTCCATTCAATCAGACAGGACACACTCATTTGTTTATTTACATTTTTAACGATTAGTTTAATGAAATGGTTTTATTTTCCAACTATTAAGGTGAGTAATACACAGCGATATGTATGTAAATAAAATTGTTACAATATGTGATATTTTAACTTTTATGTTGTTTTTGAGCGCTTGTTTATTTTACGAAATCGAATTTTATTCGATAATATGGAAATATTACAGATATTTTTAAATTATTGTTCACAGTATTTACATTTGATTTGATAAACTATAAAATATACTCACAATGCATACTTACTACATTGGTGTAGATTCTACTATCTGTTTTATTTACATTATCAACATGATAGTGTTGACTCCATTATTTACCAAATAATTACGTGGTAACAACTGTGTTAGTATATGTTAAAATAATTATGTAATAGCACTATCAGCAGATCCTAGCATACTGTCAATTCTTGAGCTTCATTTGATACCATTCGTGTTCTAGCCCTCGATGTGAAAGGTTCAATATGTCTACCAACTATGAAAACAATCCGGCAGTCGCCAATTTTGTAGAATATTTGAGAATACCAAGTGTTCAACCAAACATAAACTATGGTAAGTCACAGATATATTTATAATTAGAATCTTATTAAAACGATAACGTAAATATTGGGTTAAGAATTAGTTTTAGAAAAAGGTTAATAAAGGTTTTTGCGTTAAGGTGACATGACATAGTATCTAGGGATAGCTTGTAAAAAATTGTTTTCAGCGTAATTTAGGGTCCCCCATTAAACAAGCTTATAATGCGTGAGTCTGACTCGCACTTGGCCGGTTTATGTGCACTGTAATCTGGACATTTAGTAGATATTCTTAAGCAAGTGACGATAAAATATAGGATGGAAGTGAGCTCACCCAGGTGTCTTAAGGTGCTGGGTATGTCATCTTTTATTACCACGTTTGGCGCCAGATTTAAAATGCATGGTGTAAAAGAATAAAAGGAAATTGCGCAGCTAATGGGGATCGGACCCAGGACTGCCAGGGTTGATAATTTTAGTAAAATATTTCTTTTTACGTAGCCACAGGTGCAATTAAATATATGGAAATGCAAGTTAGTTGTAGTTTCAAGAGTTGCTTGCTAAACTTGTGTTCGTATGAATTATCTAATCAAAAGACAAATTGTTGAAAATGTCTAGATAATATTGTCATAATTTAAAAACAACATCTTGCTGTTTCAAAGGCTTTTGTTTATCTGTGAAACTGAGATACTTGTATCAAGTACAAAAATCATTAAATGACTTCAACGAACAGCAATAAAATATTTACTGGGTGGCTCGTTTTGGCATACCTACGGATTAGCGTTTAAGATACCGTTTCCGATAAATTTTTGGGGGGGCTATATTTTTAAATCCTCTCAGAAGTCGCGGGCAGAATCTTGTCACATTAATCTAGTAAATTCGAAAGTAACTGTCTATAATCTGTATGTATGTCTGCTTGTTGCCTTTTCACGACTGAACGTCTGAACCGATCTTGTTGAATCACGCGCGGATAATATACGTCACAAAGTGAAAAACATTTTTCACAATATATTATGCCGCTAAGAGAAAATCATGATACTAGCAGCAGCTCTACATATGTAAACAACATCTTACTGCGATCACCAACAAACCTGTCCAAGCATGGTGATGTGGCTGATCTCCTCATGGAAATTTCGACACTGACGTGGCAATCCATTACTCATGACGGAATTTCGATATATCGAAATCAATCGGCCATATTGACTCGCTTATATTCCCTCTACGTCGAGTGTCACAAGTCGTCTGTTAAAATATTAACGTCAAAAATTTTGTTTATAGAGGTATATTTGAAATATTTTAATATAGCCGATTGCATATTATAGTACCTACAGACTAAGTACCAAGTGGACTTATGGGGCTATCTATTATAGCTAACTTTCAGGTTGTTTCAACCCAATATAATTAATCATAAACAATTAGAAACGTCGCTTATGTAATTAAGTAACACAAACAAACATGGCTATATCACAACACTTATTCAGTAGTCTGATAGTAAAAAAATGGAAATGAAGAAATATGTAGACGAACTAAGGTCACCGATATAGCTCAACGAGTCAATGAGTTGAATTGGCAGGCCATATTGCTCAAAAAACGGATACCTGAGGGGTCCGAGGGACCGAGGGACCGACGGCCTAGTACAGAAACGTTAGACGCTAATGGCTCGGAATCGAAACGGCATACGTTTCCCGGCTGATAATGATAATTTACTTCTAATTATCAAATTCTGATGCACTCAGAAACACTAGCGTTAACAGCATTCTTGTTCCGACGTTTGTTTACGGTTACTTTTATTGGACTGAAACAAACTTTGCAGTAAAACTTTTCCACTGTAATTTGTCGTTGTAGGCCCCTATGTCGTAGAGATAAATCTACACTGTAGGTCTAATAATGAGGATATAACGCATTCAACTATTGACGTGTGCAATTGAGGCTCAGCCCAGCGACATTACAGAGTTAAAATAATTTTGTAGTGCATGCCATTTTCATCCCACGTATACTATGCAATAGATCTTGTTCGCATGAAGTTGTTGATAACCTATTTAAATAGATGAAACGATTTTGAAGCTACTCGTACTTCTGCGTGAACATATCAGCGATTTAACAAAATTGGCAAATTATTTACGAAAACTCATAAGTTTTACAATAAATAGTAGTAGAGACTACGTTTCAAGAAGGTACTGCGGGAAACTTTGTAAACTAAAGTCTACTACTATGTAGTGAGTTAGTTAAATACATTTAAAGAACTTATTTAGGTTAGCCTGATCCTTTGACAAGGGCACGCTCTGGTTGTTTGATACAAATACATAAATATAATTAGTAAACATTACATGACGTTAATGACATCTAGAAAAAATGCGTTTCGCATATCATCAACAGCCTATATACGTCCCCACTGCAGGGGCTCAGGCCTACTCTCCTATAGAGAGTGTATGGGCCGTAGTCCACGAGGCGGGCCCAGTGCGGAATGGCGGACTTCACATGCCTGTTCAAGACATGGTTTCCTCACGATGTTTCCTTCACTGTTAAGCAATCGGACAATGTACTTGAATTGAAAAACAACTCAAAGATACACGGCTGGATTCGAACCCGGAATCCTCAGATGACAGTCCGCGCCTTATCCAATGCGTCACCGACGCTTTTTCTTTTCTTTTTTCGTTTCGCATATGATCGCATATGATGAAAAAAAAAGAGCTTTTCCAAGCAGATTTTAGAGAGAACGTACCTTTGTTCAAGGATCGGGACATCTTTCAATGTATTTAACTAACTCAGCGCATAACACGAGTAGTAGCGTTCTTAAGTTACGAAATTTCGGGCAGGACCCTATTAAATATTGAAATATTTGTGTTAGATCACACTCTTCTTCATAAATGGACTAAGTACTAAAAAAGTCATTCTTGTTCTACGTTACGACCTAAATGAAAAGCAAACAAACACATAAACAGATAAACTCGCTCGCATTTATGATAGGAGTATGGATAATGGATTTTTACTCTGCCGTATTCGTAGTCTGCATCTCATTTGGTTGTATGTAACGATAAGGCCCTTTTTTGAACAACTTTTTTAAGCGCGTTGAGCACTTTTGGGGTGAACTAAAATCGTGGAACTCGCGTCATAGTCACCGAACGCTTTCCATGAGCTATATGTATAGGTACTGTGTACGTATAATTATGTTTACTTTTAGGGTGAATAATTCACAAGTGACTTTGTTTTCACTTCTATCGGCAATATCCAAAGACTGCCACGCATGTTTTTTAATTTATTTATTCACTAATATTTGAACAGACGGCAAGAACATGTGTAAACACACAAAATTTAATAATAATGGAACGTATACAACAGAATATACAAACCGCATTTTAAGTTATACAAATACAACTGTATAATATGCTTCAACTTATAGCTGAATAATTGTGTTAATAATTCCACAAACGGGCAACACTCACGCAAATAAATTATTTTATAAATTTTTAAGACTATTTGGAACTGGAAACAGTTCTCATGCATCAATGAGGTGCTGGCTCTGTTATAGTATAGATAAAATGGGTTTACACTTGTCGTTCATCTCATTTGATGGTGAGAAACGATAAGACCGCTTTGGATGAAAGAAGTGCTTATCCAAAGCCTCGAATCAGTGAGGCGCTGGTAACATTTCATTAAAGAATCACAACCACATCACAACATTGCGATTAACACTGCTGTTTGGCGGGAGGCAGCATGTTGAGCTACGTCAAACTTCTGTTCTATATTCGAATGTAACTCCGACCTCTCGCTTTGGATCTTTGTTAGTTACATAGAGTTACATTTCCAAGACTAAACGACTGAACCGCTTTTAACGATAGACCGAAATACAAAATCAAAATACCGTATTTGTTCTCAGTGATTAAAAATAGATAACTGTATACTATGTTCAACTGATTTTGATCTATTACGCGAATATTTTGACCCGAAGTCTACCAATCCGCACTGGGCCCGCAAGGTGGACTATGGCCCATATACTCTCTGTAGGAAAGTAGGACTAAGCCCCTGCAGTGGGGACATATACGAGTGTATAGGCTGTTGGTGATGATAATGACTCGAATATTTACTATCGTCAATATACTTAAATTACTATAATTTCAATTTTTCAGATGAATGTTTGTCGTTCCTCACAAAGCAAGCGAATTCCCTTGGTCTGCCCATCAAAGTTTACGAAGTGGTTCCTCGGAAACCGATAATCGTCATAACATGGGTTGGAAAGGATCCCAAATCACCGTCTATTTTGCTCAATTCACACATGGACGTGGTGCCTGTATTTGAGGTAAAGTTTAAAAATTATATTATTTCCTGTTTATATTTTGTAGGTCTATTTTTTAAAAAAGAAGAAGTTCGTCTTATGGTGAAGAATTTATACATACATTGCCGTGTAGTATCAGCATTAGAATAGGACCACCCCATTACACTTCAAGTGTCGTAAAAGGCGAATAAAAGAAGAAAAAATATTTAGAAAATGGACAGTATCTACATAAATATGTACGTAACAACATCTTATTGCGATCACCAATTCGTATGCCAAGCGTGGAGATTATTGCAAATTCCATCGTGGAAAATCTGACGTGTTGATCCAATAATGTACTTACGCAGCCAATTATCTTCTTCATTGCGAACTTGTATTAAATACATCATTAGGATAAATTTACATTTTGTCAGTAGCTGAACTCGAATTCAAGACAAGTCTATATCTTCGTGTAAATTGATTTCAAGTCAGTTCAGTGACAGCGATGTAATACACTGTGACTGACAGCACGGACGCCTTTTACTGATCCAATGTAAATTTGGCCTAATGATGTGTTTAATACAAGTTCATAATGAAGAAGAAACTTTGTATGTGTTTTCAGAATAGTTGGACTTATCCGCCTTTCAGTGCTCATATCGACAAAGATGGCAAAATATTTGCTCGAGGCTCACAGGACATGAAGTGCGTCGGTATGCAATACCTCGAAGCTGTGCGCAAATTGAAAGCGCAAGGCGATCAATTAAAGAGAACTTTACATATCTCTTTTGTGCCTGGTAAGTAGGGAAACACGGTCAACAAGAAATTGTATTCGTTAATATTTATTCAATAAACAACTTTTTAAAACTAACTTTGTACCTAGATGAAGAAATCGGTGGCCACGACGGAATGGAAAAATTTGTTCACACCTCAGAGTTTAAAGCCCTAAACATTGGTTTCGCTTTAGATGAAGGAATGGCATGTCCTACTGAAGAATTTATTATATTTAGCGGTGAAAGGAGTATTTGGCGTAAGTAAGGATCATTTTTATATTGACAACGAGAAAGAAACAACGTATTCCAAAACTATAAATTGTTTTTCAGAAATTCATGTGCATTGCACTGGACAACCTGGCCATGGGTCTCTGCTGTTTCCTAATACTTCAGGTGAAAAGGTAACACTACATTATTCGAACAAATGTTTCATATTACAAAACAGTTTCCATAACACTGGACAACAACAAAAATGTATTTTTTGCCGTTATTCGCAAAAAAAATTTCATACCTTGGCAAGAGATTAGTTAAAATATGTGTGTGAAAAAAAATTAAAACATCCATTTCCGTTGGAAAATATGTTTATTAAAAACCAGACAAATATATCTTCGTTTGGCAGAGAATCATGTTTTAAAAAATTATTCTGAAGATTTTTAGACCGTTTTGCTTGTCTCATAACTATACGATGGATGATCTCGTTTTATAGTTTAAGAAAAATCTACAAGCATTTTTGACGACCATTTTCCTTGGTTTCTTTTTTCCATCGCCATGATATCTTGATGAAATCTTTCCCCGTGTTCGTCGCTTACCGCACCTAAGTTGTCAGGGAAAAAGTCAAGATGGGAATGTAGAAAATGAATCTTCAAAAACATATTACATCCTAAGGCTTTATAATCATGTAATGGTTTAGAAACAATCTCTTTATAGTTTGCAGACATTCTATTTCCCCCAAAAAAACTTTGCCACTTCAACAATAGAAAGCCATGCATTCTTTTCCTCTGTGGTTAATTTCGAAATAAAATTGGAATCCTTCATGACCTTTCTTATAGCCGGCCTGACAAAAATTCCTTCTTTTAATTTAGCTTCCCCAGTCTAGGAAATAAAGTTTTTAAGTACAGAATACCTTCTCCATTTCTATCAATGACTTTTAAAAAGGTTTTATGAGACCTAATTTTATGTGCAAAGGCGGCAAAATATTTTTTTGTCCAGGAATGAAATTAGTCCTCATTGGCCAATCCTTTTTGGCCGTTCTCGATTTGAACTTGAAGTAAACTCTCCACAAACAAAACAGAACAGATCCGGTGAATTTAAGCATTTTCGACTCATATTGTTATGTGTTTGGATAGAACACTGCTTTAAAACCAAAATACAAGAAAATGAACTTAAAAAAAACTCGTCACTATCAACCATAAACCGTTGAAAAACATTAGAAATTGAACGCCGTCAACTACTAATATCGTACGCGGAAAGAAGTTCTTGGTACAAAATAACTTCAAACTATATTTTTCTCCGTGGACTGAAATGTGAGAGTATAGCGTGTAATTACCAATAGGAGTATTTATGGCCAATTGAGATAATTTTTTCGATATACCGACAAAAAAATCCTTATTTATAGTTTGTCATTTATTTAGATATTTCGATGTAGTAGAATTTTATTATTATTTTTCTGTTAATACTTATACATGAGAAATATCGAAAATATATAATTGGATTAACGGCAAAAAGTCGTGTTGACCAGTAATAATCAGTAACATTGGTAACCATGAACACATTGTTTCAGTTGCGTTACATAATCGACAAATTCATGGATTTGAGGGCGCAGCAGAAAAAGATCCTGGACAGTGATCCCAAACTAACAATCGGTGATGTCACATCAGTTAATTTGACACAAGTGTTTGTAAGACATTTGAATACATTTTTGACGATCACTCTACACTTTGACATTTTTATATTTTAAGTACTTAAAACTTACATTGGTTCTTTGAAATAAATAAACCTAATCTTACTAAGTGATTGAGTTAACTCACTCAATTATCGAAGAAACTATGTACTTGCCTTACGACACCTCTAATATTCATAGTTTATTTTATTTCATTCCTTTTATTTTCAAGCCTACCATTAATATTATTATGTAAATGGTAAGTGTTATAATTACACTGAATTGAAGAGTTACGTTGAGAGGAGATATACAATTCAAATAATAAGCTTTCATTTCTGCCTTATTTTTATAACATAACCATGGCCGTGTTTCGTATAAGTACAATTTGTAATAAACCGACACATGTCATTTTTGCCTATAGCGCCCGCTGATTGGTCGAAAAGTCTAAAATGGCTGAAATTTGTCAGTTTATTACGAATTGTTTTTTTATGAAACACGGCCCATGAGATTAAATAATATTAAATTCCTATTTTAGGGTGGCATCCAATCTAATGTGGTTCCCGAAAAGCTAACAGCGGTGTTTGACGTTCGATTGTCAGTTACTGTTAACCACGAAACGTTTGAGGACATGGTATGTGAACCTACTACCTGTACTATTTGTCATGTATATTTGTTTATAACATGTTTTAACAGTCCATGTTTTTAGATCAAGCAATGGTGCGAAGAAGCTGGTGAAGGAGTGTCCTTTGATTTCGAACAGAAAAATCCATTTGTTGAAGTCACAAAAACTGACAATTCCAACCCATATTGGGTTGCTTTTAAGGCAGCTTCTGATGAACTGTAAGAACAAAACTGTTACTATATATATTCTGTTATTTAGTTATAAATATGTTGAGATCAAATCAAGAACTTTTAGGAGAAATTATGATATTTGGTTATTTCACTTATTGATTTAACAGATTCAACAGTAAATATTTCAGAGCTGCCAGGGCAGCATAAAACATGAGAGCGTTGAGAATGAGATATTATCATATCTTCCTGTCAAATCGTATGATTGACGTTTAAATATGTCACACCTCTCTCACCGGTCACATGTACCTCATGCTACGCAAGGTGCTCGTAAAGTGAATTTATTTGCAAACTGAGTGAGTGAGTGAGCGAAATGAACGAATTTTAATTTTATTTTTGTGCGCTTTTTCTTTTCTAGCAATCTGAAATTGAGCCAACAAATATTTCCTGGAGGTACAGACAGCAGATATGTCCGCAGAGTGGGTATTCCAGCTATTGGGTTTTCACCAATGAACAATACACCTGTCCTTTTACACGACCATGATGAATTTCTCAAAGCTGATATATATTTGAAGGGTATTGATATTTACGTTAAACTTATCGCAGCCATAGCAAACGTTTAAAATGCAATTTATTCTACTAGCGGTACCGAGTGCATTATAATAAGCAGGTACCTAATCAGTAATCATCTATGAAAGAATGTAAACTTTAAATGTATCCAATTATTACAATAAATAGCGTCGAACGTAACATTTTAAAACGTGGTCATTCATGTGTAAATAAAAGAAATAAAATTTGAAGTTGGAATTGATGCAGTGGCTAGTAAATATACTATAGTAAATTATGTAAATGTTTATTCAAAGTGCCTTACTACCTAAATAAAACGTCGTTATTGTTCAAATGTTACGTTTTGTCTCCTTTTTGTTTCAATGTTCTATTTTATTAGTTAAGTCGTTATATTTTTAATATGTTGTTATTTTATTTGAAAAGTTAATACTAATCGTATGATATATGACAAATAAATGTTATTTAAAAAAATTCTAAAACTGTCATTCATTTCAGTCAACACCCTTTCTGAAATCTTTTTTATGTACTCTTGGTCACAGGCCGGACAATTCAAACAAACGAGATATTGGTTCCTAATTCCTATAAATCGAATGGATGTTTGGATACAAGCGCGTATGTTTGAGTAAATTTGCGCGCGCTGACCATAGTCGACGATCCTTGAGAGGGGTCACTTTCTTCTGGGAAGACGCGAGGTAACGCAGATCGGTGGGAGACGGTGAACGGCTGATACTGTATTATGTGCCCTGGGGCCTTATCGTCTAACTCCAACACCTATCGCGATACCTTTGAAAGGTATCGGGATCGCGATCGGGATTGCGACTCTTAAATGGTATCGTCTAACATTCTTAATCACAATCGCTTTCGGAACGAATGAAATCGGCGCTTGTTGTCGTTGTGATTTTTCATTATCCTTAGCAGGTAAGGCAATGGTCTTTAAATCTTACAGCCAGTTGTTTAGTTGTCTTAAAAGGCAACGATCATTAAATCTTACAGCCAATTCTTTAGTTACCTTAACAGGCAATGGTCCTTAAATCTTACAGCCACTTCTTTAGTTATCTTAAAATATTTTTATCGCTCGTTTTGGTATCTTTTTTTTACAAAAATTGCTAAGGTTTCATTTCATCTAATAACTAAGATAGCCTTGGTACCACCAGTGGTGTAGAAAGTTCATTTCCGAAGTATATATAATATAAATTATATACAAATATTATATTGTGGGTTCTCATCCATTCACACATAGCACCGTAAACAAACAGCACAAATTATTATTTATTATCTACACAACAGTAGTCACCTACAGTCACCCGTCATAGCTAATTTTGAAGAGATACCATAATACTCGAAATTAATACAAAATAATTATTTACGTACGTAACGTATATTATCTTGTTGATTTTATTACTTATTTAGGCAAATAATAAAAACAATCTGAAATTATTGAGAGTTATAAATAAAACATCAATTTATTATATTGTGCGGCTGAATTTCTTCTTCTACGCTAGCTATCAAAATAGTTCTTGCTACTAATTCAATTGATATAACGACATTGAAACTAAATTAATCATTAAAGTTATAAAACAATAATAAACTTGCGAGAAATCTTTGAAAGATTCGAGGTCAGTGTTGAATCTTTCATTTGACACTTGCGAGTCGCTTTGAAAGCGATTTCTAGTTGTCAAAAAGTTACACGGTACCAATTTTATGTCAAAATTACGATTTCGTTCATTCATAATCTTTCAAACTCGTGATTAGTCGCTATACCTTTCAATGACATTTAGCAGTCGCGTTTGAGCGGTGTGAAGTTCGTGAATCATCTTCAAACGTCAAATTCAAAGGGATCGTGATCGGTGTTGGAGTTACACGATAAGGCCGCTGGTTAAGGCTTTCACTTGGCTTTCATAATTTTATCTGATGGTACCGAAGGATCCACAGTGTATACCTGCAAAAAACATCTTTCTGCGAGCGTAAATGATACGTCTGCTAAGTGTATGCTTTTGTTTCCGACGCGACCTATAACGAGGATGTTTGGCGGCAGAATTAGATTACCATGAGCTCTATTTTTGATTCGCTCGTGTGACATAGCTTCGTCGCACTCGACTTAAGTCACAATCGACTACAAGTCGCATGAAAACAGGTTCGACCGTATTTTTGAATCATTCGCCTCAGGTGTTGCCGATATAACTTAAAATGTTTAATTTTATCCGTTTTACGCAGAAAAATAAAACCGGTAATTCATGCAAGGAAAACGGAATGCAAAGTACATAGAAGTTCAATGTAAATAAGTGGTAATGTCAGTGTTCGACGATGGCGTTTAGTCTATCGCTCGCCTCCGCAAAGAGTGGTCCCGACCACTCGTTGCAGAAGAGCCATTCAAAAATACCAAATTTCATAAGTCGAACGAAAATCAGTAGAAATCGAGCGCTCGCGGCGCGTAGAGCGAATCAAAAATAGAGCCCCTTGTAGTAATCACCCAATTTAGGTATATAGAACACAAATACTCGATAAATGCTGCTTGTGATTTTTGCTGTCACAGACGATCGTAGTTCTATCGCTGAGGAAATAAAGAAATGGCTGTAAGATTTATGACCACTGCCTTTTATGCAAATGAATAATTTTATTACTTTATGTCAAGGACCTCTTTATGTTGACAGTGACACTTGCTTGAAATGCTTGACAAGGTTTGACAATTGATTGACATTGACTGACACGATATTCAGTATTCACGATAAACATAACCTACATCTTTATTAATTTTTGTGCTATAATTTTAAACTTAAAATGGTAGTGGCTATCTTCTGTAAATAGTAGCTATTTATCTGTACCAAACTGCATTAATGGGAATAGACTGACGTTATTAAGCCCAGTACCTAATTTGTTTACATTATTATTATCTATCTCTTAGTTAAACTTTCTCCGAGTGACTATGCTGGAGCCATGGAACGATTCTTCTTTATTGGCTCCACCGGTGCACACTACACCAAGCGACAGCATTACTGGTATAACAATATTTTGATTCATAGAGCTGTTTAAGGTGTTTTTTTTTACTTATTTCTGTTGACACAAAGATTTACTTTTCCAGATGCGAAACACCTAACATACACATGCAACAACATAATCAGAGTGCTATCTAAACAATCTCCGCTGCATAGAGAGAGTGCCATTGCTTCAAGAATCCAGTACAAATATGACAAGAAATTCCGCAATGATATTGGTTATAGATATTTCAAAAAAGTCAACACAGCTTTAAAGAAGTATTTGACTTTAAACCTGTTAAAAGATGTCGAGAATTTCTTAGCGATACTGCCAAGTGATGATGATGAATATATGCCAACCCGACAAATGTTAGAGTATGTTTTAGTAAGAATGATAACTTTTTCTAAACTTATGCAAAGAGTGTGTGTCTGTTCAAAACAGGCATCAGTCTTTTACATGGACAGAATAAAAAGAGGAGAAAGCCATTGGATGTCTCTTATACCTTATGCACTATTAAGTCGCATTTGGTCTATGAGCTTTGTACTTTTAGAGCATACTTGTAATTGGTATTTAAAATTATACCCATTCTTAATTAAACTCACACCTAAGGGTTTAAATTTTTTACCGAAAAATTATGAACTGCCTACAGACTTGTATGAATGGCTAGATATGAGAAATATTGATGACCATGGTAAGTTTAAATGGTCTCAAAAGATTCAAATTTATGTGGATCCTAGCTTAGAAGAGAAAGACAACTATGACACCATTATAGAATATGTTAATCTAATTAATAATGGTGAAGAAAGTTTAGAGGAAAAAACAGAAGTAGAAATTCAAGATGTATTGAAAGAGAGTGACCAAATAAAAGTTGAACTTAAAAGTGAAGATAGAGGTGAAGTCATAGCTCGTAATATGTTTAAATCATTCTTTAACCCTACTCCTGCAATTACAAATTTACATGCAGCTGAAAGAGTCACAAATAAAAATTCCTTAGAAGAGTTTTTAAATGTTGAAGAAAGATTTAGGAATGAAGAAAATGATAAGTCACTTTCAAGCCATTTGAGTTTTATGCAGTGGCAAGCTTTAAAAACTTCTTTACTAAAATTACTTGACTCCCTATCTAACAATAGGAAAATAGAAAGGAAATTTCAAAAGATATGGAAGGAAAAGTGTTTGGATTACAAATAAACAAAAAAATATGAATTTGATAGCTTTCTTTTATTTTTAATTATGTACAATAAGAAATACAGCACCATTTTAGGTATATATTTGAAATATCAAACGCAGACAGAGTAACAAATCAATTGAATCTGATTTAAACTATGCAGACTGCAGCCATAAAAGTGTTTGGATTACAAATAAACAAAAAAATATGAATTTCATAGCTTTCTTTTATTTTTAATTATGTACAATAAGAAATACAGCCCCATTTTAGGTATATATTTGAAATATCAAACGCAGACAGAGTAACAAATCAATTGAATCTGATTTAAACTATGCAGACTGCAGCCATTTATAAATAACAAAAAACTATTGTCTCATTTTTGTATAAAAATAAATGTTTTCATACAAAACATTAATTCAATATTATTTACAATATCTGCATTTTACATTAAATAGCAAATGGTTGTACATTAGTATATAATATTGCAATATTTTTGTGCTCAACTTTCGATTGATTTAAGCAAAATGAAGAACTTGAAATCAAATCAAATAATTTTAACAGTTTAACCGAGTGTTACAGAAACCATAACCTATCTAGAAAGTTATCTGTATATTAATGACTGATTTTGTCACCTCCCAGACCAAATATCTTTAGGTCAGTGTTGGCATTCAGTACATAGTGGTCACCTAAGAAAGGAATTCACAAAAAAGTATGATATTAAAATAACTAAGTTGAAGCCTTTTGATTTTTTATCATAATGTTCAAGAAACGAGCTCAGCCCAAACAAAAGAATATTTATATAATTAATAAAATATTCGGTGAAGGAAAACATCGTGAGGAAACCTGCACACTCCTGAAAAGATTTTCAAAGGTGTGTGTGAAGTCTACCAATACGCACTGGGCCGGCCTGGTGGACTATAGCCCATAAACTCTCTGTAGGAGAACAGGCCTGAGCCCCTGTAGTGGGGACATATATAGGCTGTTGATGATGATGATTTATTTCTACATAGTGGTGTCCTATAGGTAGAGCAATAAATGTGATGATAGTGGATAACTTGTTCAATGTACATGCATATAATTATAATGGTTATATAAAATATGCCCATAACTGATATCCATCCAGCAGAATACTAACTCGATATCCTTTGCCGTTTTAAGGCTGAGAAATCTGAAAATGATTGAATTATATTTCCACCACTCCACTCTCTTAATTCATTCTCATCACATTCATTCATCTCTCTTGCTAAGGGACCGTCACTAGATCGGAGGTATTTCTTAATTAATATGTTAAACATCATCAGATTGTCTTATTAAAACATTTGTACATTATTCAAAAGCTTTTAAATGTTTCGTTAATAGCAACTCTTAAAAGTTTTATGTTTGCAACATGACTGAATGTTTTCAGTGTTCCTCTCTGTTGATTGTAATTTGAGTTTCCAATAAAAAAGTTTATAAATAGAAACAATCAATACCGTCTTCATTTTACTAGATTGCGTCTAGTGAAATGACGTATTACTAAAAATGCCAGTGTTTTGTCATATCACTAGTTTTCAGTAAGAAGACGTAATAGATAAATACGGCATCTTCCGTGATATAGCGATATTACTGTTTTCTTCATTGCCCTGCAACACATACATCACTCCCCTGCAAACCAACCAATACTCTTATTTAACTAAAATGTGTCTTTGAAATTATAAGTTGGCTTCCCTATGCTTCAAACTAGTATTTTTATAGAAAAATCCTTTCTAAAGCAACCTCTATAATACAGATTTTTAAGAAAAATTATAGCCATCATCTTTCCTTTTGACTCAGTACATATTCCTTCTTTATTTAAATTAAATATACATGAAAAAATTCTTTTAGTACATTATAATCATTATTCACTGCCCACATGTCTCCTCAAACAATAAATAAATTAAGGGTGGGGCATTATCAGGTACAATTTTACTGGAATGCAAAACGATGCATGAATATATGTACAAATAAATTACAATAATGGAATGCATCTGGTAATGATACATTTGTGCGCAAATGGCAATCAATAAATGGCATAGCTCGCTTTAACTCTTTCTTGAATTGGACAACTTTTGTAGCCGAGCCTTCAAACCACCTTCTTTCTTGGGTTGCGTCAAAGATTTCCTCTCGTGTTGAAGTTTTTTGGCTTCTTTTAATCTGAAATTTAAATTTAATGGTAGGTATATCTTTGCACTCGAGACTGCATAGTGTCTAGTTGTGATAGAGCTAGAGAAGAAATTCTGAGTAACTATACAATTCCAAAATTCGGATTTTTGTAGTCATTACTGGCTTTCATTTTATGGTGACATTATGGATGTTTCGATAATGTACAGTTACTACGAGTATCAACACGGTTAAAAGTGACCGCTTTAAGTTTAATTTATATTAACTAAATATAACTTAAATAATGTCTCAAATAAACCGATAACCATCATCATCATCAGCCGGGAAACGTCCACTGCTGGACATAGGCCTCCCTCATGGTACGCCACATCGACCGGTCCCGAGCCACCTGCATTCAGCGACTCCCCGCGACTCTAACCAGGTCGTCGGTCCATCTAGTAGGGGGACGGCCTGGTAGACGTTTCCCGGTACGTGGTCGCCACTCGAGAACCTTTACTCCCCACCGGTTATCGGTTCTTCGAGCGATGTGGCCTGCCCATTGCCACTTCAGCTCACTGACTCGTCGAGCTATGTCGGTGACCTTCGTTCGTCTACGGATTTCCTCATTCCGGACCTTATCACGTAGAGAAATTCCGAGCATAGCTCGTTCCATTGCTCGCTGACTTTGAGCTTGTTTATTCGGCCCACAGTAAAAGACCACGTTTCGGTTCCGTATGTCATTACTGGCAACACGCACTGATCAAAGACTTTTGTCTTTAGACGCTGAGGTATTTTGGACGAGAAGATATGCCGTAATTTCCCGAACGCTGCCCAGCCGAGTTGGATTCTTCGGTTGACCTCTTTGTCGAAGTTGGACCTACTTAGTTGAACGATCTGTCCCAGGTATACATACTCGTCTACAACTTCGATTGTAGTGTTCCCAACCACTACCGGCATAGGTGCAACATGGACATTTGACATGATTTTCGTCTTGTCCATGTTCATTTTTAAACCTACCTGTTGGTTAGGTTAGGTTACGATAACCATCAATTAGTAAAAATTCCCTCCTTGGTTTTGTAATAATTGTATAATTGATAGAAAATTGTTAAAAAACAAGAGAGGGCGCCACTGGACGATTCCACTCAGCGTGCTTACTAAATTTATATTGCCATTATATTTAAAATAGAATAGCTGTCTTTGATAAGTAACTACCTAAAAATAGAAGATTGAATTCTAGTGTCGCGAAATGAATATCATTAACGTACTACTTTATAATTAGCTACAACAGATGTTAAGCAGCTAGGTTATTTTGATTTAAATAGTTAACATTAATATCAGTTAGGAAATATCCATACAATTCAAAGCAATGAAAAATATACATAAAAACATTTCTTTTGTATCAAATAGTCCCATTACTCACTTTTCTTTAATAGCTAACTGTTCCTCCTTCTTGTAAATATCCTTAAAATCACTGCAAAATCCGGTCCATAACAAGAAGAACTCCTTTGGTTCGCATTCCTCAATTTTCCCACATTTTGGGGTGAACTGGTAGAATTTCATAGTCGCTATGAACTTAGTACGGCATTCTTCTAAGTTTTCATTTTCAGTCTTTAATTTTTCCTCTGCCGAGTTGATGAATGACGTCATTTTGTCTTTGAACACTTCCAATCGTTTACCACTATCACTTTTAATGGTTTCTTCGACGTCGGGTTGTGCCACTGGATCCGATTCTATTACTTTCTTCGTTTTTTCTTTGCATGCTGTAATCAAAACCATTATTTTATTTACACCGCCATAAGCTTCTATGTCATTGCTGGAACACGTAACAATAGTGCTGTATGGCGGCAGACTTAGATAACGTGGTGGTACAGCTAGCCGGGCGGGCATAAAAAACAATGTCATACCACCAACCAAACTATGAAGTGTATCTCTATATATTCGCTGGGAATCGAACCCGCAATATCCGGATTGCCAGTCCAACTGCGTATCCGTAAACGACAAAGGTACCTCAATAAATAGCGACTTGCAAAAACCGTAAAATATTCTCATTAAACTGGTCAATGGGTAAAAAGGAACCTACTCTAGATTGAGTAATGATTGACTTAATTCTTTAATGTAAGCTGATGGGCATTTTAGGCCAGCAGTCTCATCTTTACCCTAGGGCCACATTGGAGATCAGAGGTCCTGACCCCATACCCATATAAGGTCTAGGAAAATAAGCTGTATATCCCGAATATTGGGTGTAACCCTTAGGCTTGGGGCCACACCAATAAAAACAGACAGACAGACAGTACAGACATTATTACCGTGAAATGTACCTTACATTTTCCCGACCACATTACTAAGTTTGTTTGTAAAGGTATTTTGATTTCTAATAACTAAATTGCGGTACCTGTGGATAATCATTGCACAAATGTTTCAAATTTCAAGCCGATAGTATCAGTAGTTGCTGCGATAGTTGTGACAAATGGACAGACACCAGAGTGATTTTATAATGGTTCCGTTTTTCCGAATGTTTGGAACCCTAAAAACGCTGAGTAATGAATCCTTAGATTTACGTGTAACACTTGTGTTATTTACTTTCGTGATTAATGACGGTTACATTAGGTACTGGGTAACGACTGTGTTTACCTTCAAAGTAAGTAATGGCAGCTACCTAAGGTACTGGGTAACAACAGTGTTTACCTTCAAGGTAAGTAATGGCAGCTACCTAAGGTACTGAGTAACAACAGTGTTTACCTTCAAGGTAAGTAATAACAGCTACCTTAGGTACTGGGTAACAACAGTGTTTACCTTCAAAGTAAGTAATGGCAGCTACCTAAGGTACTGGGTAACGACTGTGTTTACCTTCAAAGTAATGGCAGCTACCTAAGGTACTGAGTAACAACAGTGTTTACCTTCAAGGTAAGTAATAACAGCTACCTTAGGTACTGGACAGCGGTGTTTACCTTCAAAGTTACCGTAGTTACCGGTGGTGTTTACCTTCAAGCTGCTTCCTGAGCGTAGTAAGATGTGTGCCGACGTCAGCAAAGTCTAGGGCAGCGGCTCGCACCACGTCGCCCGGCTCAGGGATTGGCAGCACACAGGCGTCCGACAGTGCACCGCCACACGCGCGCATGTATGTACGCACCACGAAATGTAGCAACGTCACATTGGACTGCTTCGACTGTAAGTTTCACGGTGAATCTTTATTATAATTCACAAAAGCTGCCCGCCTACTCGCTGCCCTGCAGCAGTGTTAATAGCACTGTTGTGTTCCAGTAATAACACGGAATAGGGCTAGAGCCTCATTCACTTGACTTAGAAGCTTCTAGATGAGTACGATTTCCATCCAAAAAGCTTTATCGTCACTTACCATCATTAGGTGATATAAAGGCCAAGTGCAAACTAATGGGTTTGCACTAAAAATTACAACAAAATCATTAGGGAGGGAGGGTCAACTCCAACAGTCGATATAAGTTTAATAAAATAAAATGATTAGGTTCCTTCAAAATATCCACATCAGAAAGTATAAAAGGAATTACCTTTACATCCTTTAGTTTAGAAAGAATCTCCAAACCAAAACCATCAGCCTGGCCTCTTTGTCCATTTCCGCCATTCATGTAGTTTCCCAGAGTCAAGATAATGGCAAATAATTTCTTCAGAGATTCACTAGTTAAGAGAAACTGAAATTTAAAAAAAGAGTCAACTCAAGAGTACAGAATATCATTTGACATATCAAGTTACGGTAGCCAATATTGAGATTCAAAAGAATAAAAATGTAAGTCGGATAAGCTATTTATTTAATATAAATTTGTTTATTATAAAAAAAATTGAGGATAATTAAATTAATGTAGTAACTCGCTGTGAAGTGAGCAGTATGTGGCAGTAAAAATCAAGTTTTAAAGAATTGGAGGGATGTGTCGAGGGAGACCTTTACCTAGCTGTGAGACAATAACAACAACAAAACAGTTTTTGATAATTCCCTATATCAGTAGCCTAAAGAGTAGGCATAGTATAGGCAAATTCACTTACTTTATAAACATCAATTTGGGATCGCTGATAATAATGGGGATAGAGGTCATTGAAATATTTGCAAAGAATTACTCACCTCACAAGTATGTTTTAAATTGTCAAGTTTGTGCATTGTCGTGCTGACAGAATCCTCAAACTCAGCTTGGAACATAAAGCAAGAAATTCTTTCGGCAAAATTTGAAATTCCCGACAAATCATGCAAGAAGGCTTCAGGTCTATCTAACGGTATTTCAGGTTTGGTCTCCAGGTGCTGCCTTATCAATGCTTGCTCTTCTTCTGTAGCCCTCTGGAATAAAATGGCATGATTTGTGACCAAAAACATTTCTATGGTTTATCTCTGTTAATTTGTCAAATTAATTTCAAATCAATCAATCAATCAAAACCATTTATTGTACTAGTTGTAGGTTAGAATAGTATTATGTATACTTTAATATCTATTCTTGCCTTTTGGGCTTACAATATAATTATTATAGATATTTAATTTAATGTTAAACAAATTGGTATTTTAACCTGTCATTTTCAGTTCAATGTTGACATTGAACAATTATTATTTACAATTTTCAAAAAGTTTTTTTATTTTAAATATGTACTATATTTCTTTAAAAAATCATCAAGACTATAGAAACATTTATCAACTAGAGAATTAAATAATGTTCTCTTGAAACGCGAAAGTGGGAGCTCTTTCTTGCTGTCATGCAAATGGTTGTAAATTCTCGGAGCCATCACATAAAAACTTGCTGTTTTCTATTTAAACACCGACTATTTCCATGTCTTTTTTCTTATTTTTCTGTTAGCTTGTGTGAAATAATTTAAGTTACTATTGACGAACATGATAAAGAAAGACTCATTAGTGTTGGCAATTTGCAATATGAAACCCAAATACTCACCAATTCATATATTTGTTGTAACGCTTCCAAACTAACTACAGATGTATCAAAATTGTAAATAGCATTTTCTATCTCGGAAAACTCAAGGTGCAAACTTTGAGCTAATATTCCCACATTTTGGGATCTCTTGCTATCTAAAATTTTAACGGGCTGAATCTTGCTTTTTACTTCTACTTTTTTCTTCACAGGTGCTTTGACAACTTGACGCGAAAAAAGATCCGTGAATTCATCAATATTGTCAAGTTTTGTTTCTTCAATTTCCAGCCAGAGGGGTTTTAAATTTTTGGTATCTGATTCACCTTGACAAGTCGGCAGCGGTGGAATTGCTAATATTCGAGTCCAATACAGTGGCTTCATTGGTGCTGCTGGTTTTACTGGCGTCTTTCTTAATGCTGCAAAAAGTTCATAGAAAATAAGGAATTTGATGTAGCTAAGTTGTTTGATACAGATGAGTGCTGAATATTTAAACCTGATATTAATTTTATAATTCATATACTTTAGGGCTATGCTTTATAAATGCCGAAACAAAAATTATTTAATATATCACAATAACACTTACTGGCTCTTTGTACATTCCATCCACCTATTGGAGGAGCAGGGAATGGAACTGGCCCACTTGACGTGAGTGGTAGCGGTGGGTCTGGGCAAGGCATCCCAGGTGGAGGTGGTGGCCCTGATGAAGTGGGCATCGGCGGTGGTGGAGGACTGACTCCAGGCATAGGGGGTGGAGGTCCCATTCCAGGCATTGGTGGTGGAGGTGGACCCATTCCAGGCATTGGAGGAGGAGGCGGACCCATTCCAGGCATTGGTGGTGGGGGTGGACCCATTCCAGGCATTGGAGGAGGCGGCGGACCCATTCCAGGCATTGGAGGAGGTGGCGGACCCATTCCAGGCATTGGTGGTGGGGGTGGACCCATTCCAGGCATTGGTGGTGGGGGTGGGCCCATTTCAGGCATTGGTGGTGGGGGAGGGCCCATTTCAGGCATTGGGGGTGGTGGAGGAGGGATAGGTGTCGGATCTACAATTGAAATTGACTTTGAACTTATTCCAGGCATTAGTTGTGGGGGGTCCAGTCCAGGCTTTGGTGGTAATTGACCTATATCAGGCTCTGGAGGTGATGGGTGTCTTGTTTCAATTATTGGAGTGAAGGGCATTTCAGGCTGATTGGGCATTGGGGGTGATATGCCTAATTCAGAAATTGCTGGTAACAGTTCTTGTTGCGATGGACTTATTCCAAACTTTGAAGGTAATTTTGGAGTGCCTTGTAATGATGGTGGAGACACAGGCGCTGTCGTCTTTGTGACTGGAGGTGACTTAGGTGGAGTTTTATTTGTAGTCTTAACTGGTGCTATCGGCTTGTCTGATGCTACCCGCACAGAATTCTCTGGTGATTTTAACTGGCTAATTGGTGAAGTTATTTTATTTATTCTTGATTCTCCCTCATTTGCTGTACTATAGTCTGAATTAGAGATATCGGACGACAATTGATCATGTGTGGCACAATGCTTTTTAACAACAATTGAGTAGATAACTTCCGTTGGAGGTGAAGATTTCACTGGAGTTCCAGGTTCTTTTTTGCTTGAATCAGAAGAGACAGTTGGATGGATAACTAATAATTCGCTAGAATCACAGGTAGTTCGAAATGAATATTCTGATGAGCTTTCATAGTTCATTGTACTAGTTGTTTTGGAAACATTTGCAAGTTGTGCTGCCTCTGTTTGGTTCATGGCATCTATTGTCTCATCTGCTAACTCGGACAGTTCTTCTTTTTTAAGGAATTTATTTAGTTCTCTACTTTTATTTAACTTACAATAATTTTCTACTTTCTCAGATCTTCTTACTTCAGGTTTTTCATTTAGTTTAGTATTCATATCATTTTTTTTAGGGCTACTTAAACTAAAATTATTTACATTTGTTCTTATTGGATCTTTATCAGGTATAGTTATCACAGGTCTATAATAGGATAGTTTGTATACTTCTTCCTCTATTTCATTAGTTTGTACCTCTTTATTGGCTGTTTCAACTTTACGTTTACTTGGAGAATCCATACTTTTCACTATAGTTTTGCTTAGGGCTTCTATTTGAGAATTAATTCTTTGCTTTTCTAATTGGTTCTCCAGTTCTTGAACCTTTCTTTTAAGCTCTGAGATAATATTTTTGGCTTCATCAAGGTCATTTATTTCTTCATTGTTGTTTTTGTTGTTGAACCATTTCGTCTCTAAACTGCAACGGCCAATGTAGTTTTCTTGGAGAGAGTGTGGGCTCTCTTTGTCTGGAGGCCAGGCCGCCATGTGCAAGCGGCCAGGGGTAACGGGCTGTGATGCTGGTGCTTCCATTTTGGACCAGTAGTACATTAGATTTGGCTGTAATGAGAATAGTATTCTGTGTTAGAAGTCACTCTTCAATCTTGATATAAACAGTTTAAAGAAATATAAATAGTTTATTCGATTTTTATCTGAAATATTCATATTATGTTTTATGGCTGTGCTGCACTTGCCATGTGCAAAAATACTTAAAATTAAAATTTTAAAAGATTTTGTTTCCACAATAAATTGTTTTCATGTGGTTCAAATATGATATTTTATATTATTATCTTTTTATTTGAATTAATTAATGGAAAAAAAATTATCTTCAGTATAAATGTCAATGCACTACAATGTGAACTATAAACTTTGTATGTGTTGTATTTAGGAGGATAACAAACAATAAATATGCTAGAGATGAGGTTTTATCAAAGAAACAATAAGAAAGTGATCAAACATGGCCAATATGCCATCAATAGATGCTATCAAATACCCTATTATGGATGTGTGATCTGGTGCATTGTCTTGATGAAACAAAACACTCTTTTCCTTAATTTCAGCACACACTCTAAAGTAAGTTGTTATATGTAGTTCACTGGTTCTCATATTTGGTAACTGCACACTTTCAGTCGCCAGTCATCAAGTAATATTTTATGAATTTTCTGCACCAATACTGCAATGTTCATCTAGGCCCTAGGCAGTCCTTATGATCTCGTTTTTCTGCCACCTAATTATTGACTGTGTTACAAATTGAATTCAATGGATCAAACTCCCCCAGAGTTGAATCCAGCTTAGCTTTAATATTCATTGCAGTCAGACTTTTCAGATAGATAATTTGAATTATACTTCAGCATAAGTAGTTTATAAAGTCACTCTTACCACAACCGCCATTTAGACGTCAGGTCAGGTATTTCTGAGAACATACATGTAAAATGAAACCTCTACAAAAGTACAATACATACCTTAAACACACTTTCGATGGGTGCATTTTTATCCGATATCTGACGGAGAACGCCAGCAGCGAGAAGATGAGTACAGTACTGAATACCAAGGTTCTTCAGATCTTGGGGGCTCAGCAAGTGTTTTAGATGATTGTTCTCAGATACTGAAGATAGGAACCAGTTTAGAAGCATTTGCCCTTAAAACAAAACATTTTTGAATTAGAAAAATGAAACTGACACCATTAAAATCACGTAAAATTAACGAAAATCCTCTTGATATTCTTAAATACTTTTGATTCGTTTAGGTACACCACAGGTACACAAGACATATATACACACACATATATAGCTTGCGAGTGACAACGACGTTAAATAATTTGACCGAAAGGGAAAAAAGGCCGATATGCCACTTTGGAACCACTCGTCTTTTTGGTCCAATGTGCACTCGATCTAAGAAATTGGACGACTTTATCTTTATTTACTATGCATGATCAAATATTTTGATATAACTGATATCAATTAATGTGTCATGAAATATAATTAATTTGCTCAATTCCTTTAAACTATGCAATGAAATCTTCCAAAGATTTTTACATATTGCTAGTAGCTTACGAAATAAGTGCATAGACCTGAAGTTTTGTAAGCATTTATGAAGACAGCTTTATACTGAAAGCTAAAACATTACTTTGTAAAGATAATTAATTTCAGGTGTTATATTTTATGTTAAGATTTAAAACATTGTCAAGAGAATTTACAACTGAAAATGATTATAAACACAATTTTAACACCATATTTTGGTAAAATTCATTGGTGAGATTAAACCACAATTACACGTATGTGTCCAGTTTAAATTAACTACTTCCTAATAATTAAGTAAATAACATATTAACCATCTTTTGTAAAAAAACTATACTTAAAATAAAAGCTTCGCAAAGACAAGTTGTTTTAAACTATTTTCAAATCATCATAGTCAGCTGCACACTGTAGGTTTCACTGATTAAGTCTAGCTAACGATGGTTGACATGGTTTCTTCACAGTTCGCCTTTTACATAATGAGGACTATTTAACGCCGCGATCCCTGATAAACTTACATTGAACTAGTATTTCCAGTTTAAACTGGCTGCTTCCTTTAAAGTCAATAACGTATAAAATTTTCGCCGACGTACTCCTTTCACAAAGACACATTGTAAAGCCGGTTCTGAAGTCGCACTCGACTTTTATCCGTCGATATTTGTTATTCAGAACGAAGAGCACATAACAAAACCATGCAGTTGATTTTTCAACATTCAATTTTACTTTTTTAGGGAGCACGTAAGGCACTAAAGCGCGTCTGTTTTTTAAATCCCTCGATCGAGACCGAAGTTTTCTTGAAATTTGCGGCAACCGAATATCGAAAGATGGGTTATCACTGTGCACTCCTAGAATTGTGACTATATCTGTAATGTCCTGGGTAGATCCGGACTTGCCCAAGAACTTGACATAGTTGAAGTGTGCCACTGAAGAATTTGTGAAATTGACGCGCGAAGTAGATAACTGCATATTTTTTATTATGGTCTTATTTTATCATTGCCACTTCAGTCACGTACACACTTGCCACCGAGCACTGAATTCAATATGATTGTGAGATAAGGATTAAGAGCTATATTGGTATTAAAGATAAACATTTCTTATCTTTACGTCCATTCACATGCTCTAAGCGCCGGATGATAAAATTGATTGTGACGGATAAGATTTTAAATTAGGTAGATATTACTAAATTCATGGAAATAAAGCGGTAGACAATACTCAAGCTAAACACCATCATTCTCCACCTTTATGTTTTACCAACATGAATATTTTTAAGGCCTGAAAATGTATTTATGCTAATTCGTGTAAAACACAAGAGATAAATAGTATTTGCATTATTATTGAAAATAGCACAGTCAGGTAGGTAGGCAATAGTTTTTATAATTTTTGATGTATAAGTTTACGTTTATTTATATTTAATTTGTCTATTCAAACTTACATTGTAACTGAAATATCAACAAGACTTGAAACTATCACTGTCTTATCGAAGTAAACCTTAAATTAAAGAAGGCAGCTACAATAAAGTTCGTTAATGTATGTCCGTGGCCAGAGATAAGGTCCATGGCTATGCTTTTTATCATTCCCAATAAGAAAATGAGCTTAGGTTTTGACAATTTTTCAGCTAAATCTGTTTATAAATCTACAAACTATCATCATAATTGGTTTCGTTCTATCACACAATGTTTCAAGTTGACTTCCGAACTGTAGTCAACAATTATACGATACAAATATTTGAAAGCAGTCATTACCTTCAAACTTCTCATAGAGCTGGAAGTTTAGTTTTTCTGGGACGAATTTTGGGCGGGAGACCCTCGTTTCTGAATTCTTCTCCAGTGTCAAAGAAGCGACCTTCCGCAGCACGTTGGAGTCCATTGGCGTGTCGCTAAGGCTCGAGTGTCGTCTGTCTATCTCTGAAAGAGCTGTGGAAAGGGACTAATTAGTGTTTTATTTTATTAAGTTGGGACTGATTTGGAGGCAGAGCGGTGTGTATGAATCAGCTCTTGCGCTTTGCCGCTCACGATGATAAAGTCTGAATAGTATTTGTGACACTCAGGTCAACATTAGCAGCGTAAATCTAATTCTGAACATGGGTCTTCTTTATTAATCCGCGAGGGGATCTGCCATTTCATTTATTACCATTCTAGGCAAATTTAATGTTAGAAAAATGACTCAATTTTTCGAAATTTCTTCCGTAAAAAGTGTGAAAGGTTTTTATGGGCAACCCGCTTGGGCTTTTGAAACTCTGTAATTTTTAAATATCATTCCAGTCCATTTGACGATTTTTTTAAATACCTACAGGTTGTGTATTATTTTATACATTTGTGTGTATTATTTACTAGCCGCTCTATTTAAACAATCATACTTATAACTAGACTGAGCCGCCTCCTTGGTCTAGAGGTAACACAGTTGGATTTAGGAGGTCACGGGTTCCATTCTCAGTGACGGAGTTCGAATGTCCAACGGTGGGCTTGTTCCGCTGATATTGAAAATAGTCATGTAAGTAGCAATAGACTCCCGCTTTAGGCGATTCCGGGCCGATTCTCACCGATCCTCTTCGTCATAAAGCAAGCAATAATTTATCTGTCTGAGCGCCGCATTTAGACCGGGTTAAGCTGTAAAGCAGCAGCGTCGGTGGCGCAGTGGATAAGGCGCGGACTCTCAATCTGAGGGTACCGGGTTCGAATCCAGCCGTGTACCTATGAGTTGTTTTTCAATTCAAGTACATTATCCGATTGCTTAACGGTGAAGGAAAACATCGTGAGGAAACCTGCATGTCTTGAACAGGCATGTGAAGTCCGCCGATCCGCACTGGGCCCGCGTGGTGGACTACGGCCCATACACTCTCTGTAGGAGAGTAGGCCTGAGCCCCTCCAGTGGGGACATATATAGGCTGTTGATGATGATGATGAAGCTGTAAAGGTCGCCGGACCTACAGCATCCAGTCCATTCGAAAACAAAGGATGGCGTCAAATTGCCTGCGCCCAACATTGCTAGAACCGATCATTTTTGTGGTTCAGCTTACAGCTTCAGATATTCAGAATGGGATCATTTTATTTCATTCCATTGTTCTCGAAAAAGCCGACTACGGGAAAATGTCATCAGGATGAGAAGCATTTAAACATACTGCTGTCATCGCTAAGCGTGATAATTGTGACAAATCCCCTTCTTTGAGAGCAGGTTTAAAGAAGTTCAGCAGTGGACATACAGTTAAACATTATGTTAGACTCTCGAATTATGACAACTCTAGAGGCAGAGGCTTTTACTTATAAACTGCTCTTAGATGACACAAACAATAATGATCGTCGTGCGCAGGCGCAGGCAATATTTTCGGGAGATTCCGACGACTGGTACGAGTTTTGGTATCATTCAAATAGCCTAAATTAAACAATTGATATTATCTGTAGCACAGGGGATCCTAGTTCAGGAGCCAGTCTTCACAAAGTCACGAAACCGTAGGATTAAGTGATTTTATAATTAATATGTACCAACTTTATGGAGAAAAAATAAATTAAAATAAATTATGATTTTTATGTAACCGATGTCGATGATAAATGATATACTTGTATGATTATTATTTTAATATTTTTAAATTTTCTACTTTGTTTACTGATTTACCACTTATTTGTTTCTTTACTATGTTCTAGCAAATGAACATATTTTATTTAAAATAATGAACATAAGGAAATCTATCAAGCACTTGTATTTTCTATTCAAAAAATTTAACACTTTTTCTCTAGTGGAAAATTGTTAATATCTAGTATTTTTCTAGTTCAAACAGCTTAAGGAGGATCTGTCATATATCCTTTTGAGAAAAGTCTAACTTTATGATATCTCATGACTATCAATGGTAAATTAATACTAAAGCTTAAATAAAAACACCTCTTGTGTGGTGTATATGTAGAGATTACAGAAAAATTGATGAGCTACGTAATTTAAATCTATTACGCTAACAGTTGTTTATGTAAATATGATGTCAAAGATTGCGTTCTCATTACTTATAAATTTATAATTAAGTACATTTAAAAAATTCAATACCTCGTTTTATAGCTCACATGAACTTGTATTCTAAAGCAGGTACGCTCATTGTGAGAACCGTATTCACATCAATTTCGAGTCATTGTTATTGTGTTCGTTCACCATAAAAACTCTACTAAGAAGTAAAACAGCTCGTGGTGCAACAAAATAGCGCACACAATCGCCTGCGGCTAATATCGAGCACATAATAAACAAACCGGTTTCTTGACCATTGTAAAAATTTGGTAAAAAGTGTGGTTACACTACTCACGCAGCTATACTATCAAACGAGCAACAAGTCGAAACGTCCGTCAGTCCGTCCCTCATGTTTGATTATCGAAAGCTATAAGTAAAGCAGTTAGCTTTACTTGTTCATGTCATACATATGAAGTTACAGCTTGTTGTAGTTTTCATTAACATTTTGTAAATAAACATTATGTATGTTTATTCGCAGGCGCATCACTTACGATCAGGTGAGATGAAGGTCAAGTGCAATCCCATCTATACATATAAATGGATATCTTTTCATGGAATCGAGATTGAATTGTAAAACGTTCTGTTTTCATGGAACTAATTTTCGTGTTACTTTGCTATACAGCAAGTCTTCATATTGTTATCATTAATCTACATAATTCACAGTACGTGTTTGAATGTAACAGACTAACAGTTTCGATTCTTACCGTTGTCTAGCAGAACGACGTCGCAGGAGACGGGAGCCAGCTCCACCTTGCGGTGCTTGGAGACGGTGAAGGAGGTCTGCCCCGGGCAAGACTTCAGCCGATTCTCGCGGAACTCATGGTTGCACTCGTGTGTGCTCCGTTCTAGGTTCTCGCCTCGCGATAGTAGTCCGCCCATAACCTTTTCATCGTCCCTGTCACTGTTGTCAAATATGTCACTTTTTTCTTCTTTATGCATGTCACAGTTTGTGATCGCGGAGGCGGCATCATCGTGCGGCATGTCGGACGGCGTGAGGGTGTTGGAGCGAGCGCGCGCGTCCTGCTCGTGCGCACTGCTCTCCGCGGAGTAGTAGCATAGGTTGAGCTCGACGGCGAGCGGCGTGAGCGGGTCCGTGAACACTGAGTCCGCCTCGGAGCCGGCGGTGTGCGAGGCGGCGGGCGAGGCGGCGAGCGCCTGGTCGCGGGTCGCTGACCGCACCGGCGACCACCTGGTCACCGTTACCTCCGACTGAACGCTCGCCGACTCGCCCTCCCCTTCCCTCGACGGTGTTTTGAGCACGCACTCGACCGTATCGTTATCTGATGCTTCGATCGGTTCATTGTTATCAGAGTCCGGCGTTTTATCAAACTCTCTGTCGATAGCTTCTCGTTTCGCGTCGCTCTTTTTCCTTCCATGCTTCTTGTTCTCTCGCCCTGACGATTTTCTATTCAAATTTCGTATAAAGTGTTTACCTTTCGCTGGTGATTTACCTGTCTTCGATTGTTTTTCGTTCGTTTGACTGTTACCCATATTTTATATCGTGATAGGCTAACACGAAACATCTAAAGGACCAGTTTTCGATCACCCAATTTACTAAACTAAGGGAATCTTGTGTCTAATCAGCTTTTTAAATTTACAAAAACTATACGACGATTTTCACAGCCTTTCAGTAACAACCAGACCATGTGTAAGGCATGCGCAGTAAAAGCCTTCCAGAATCAATAATTTTATCTGCGTGCAGATACGTTTTCAAAATAATTTGGTTCTGTAAGAAAAAAAGAGGAGAATTCGTAATACTACAAACAAGCCGATATTTTTATAATTTTTTTCTGTTTGTATTCCGCCCATTCATTGAACTTGTACAGTAGAGCCTACTATCTACATGAATCTACCCTTTTCTTACACTACCTCAGCTCTGCGTACAATAATTTCGTAAGAATGCAGTAGATGGCGCGACAGGTAACGATCCGTAACTTCGCTTCAACTGTGTTTGTGTTTGTTGCAAAACTCTTATCAAATCTTTATGGGACAACTAATGACGGTCCCCTGTGGTTTAGCCAGCGGTTTATCCCTTTAAAAGGGTAAACGAAGTTTCTAAAATACTATCCTAGTGGTTACTATAATTTTAAAATACGCGTAAAACTCTACAAATTTCCCGCTCCTAGGATAAGCGCTAAAATAAATGTTGAAATTAAGCTTCACTTGTATCAACTGAAAATCTTAAACTTTTCTCACAATTCGTCTATCGATTCTAATTAGAGAAATTTATCAATATATAATGTTAACAAATAAATTGCTTCATAGAATTGAAAATAAACGGTTTCGTTTGATTAAATTTCAACTCAAATTTAATCTTAAAACTCGCTCGACCTTTAAGAGGGATATGAAGCAAAGTCTCCGTAGAATAGTAGGTATTTCAATATGTTATTGCTGTCGCGATTCGGTACGCACACATACAGCCTTTCACATGCTTTCACTCACACAAATAACGCTGCGTAACCTCCCAAAGAGGCCCCGCCGCGACGCGCATAGACGCTACCCCTCCGCCTGGGCTAGAGTGTATTTTTCAAAATTATAATAAACTTGACGTGAGCGTGCGTCAACCCTTTTTTTACGTTTTGAGAAATTATTGTTCGCATATTGGATTAGTCTCGACATACTGTGGTTGTATTTGATATAATTGACTAGTAAGTACCTATCACATATAAATACAACATAAATTATGACTTTGCCATTTTAGGGTTCTACAGTCAACAAAGAAACCTTTTAGTTTCACCATATCCGAACGTTCGTCTTCCAACGATACTCTAGGTGACCTAGATGTGTTTTAGTACCTAAACTGCTAGAGTCTAAGACCTAACAAGTTAAAGCGTTCAAAAAGAACTAGAAACCGACTTCAACTGCCCTAAAAGTCTACTTTTATTAAGGAAAATTTAAGATGTATATCGTTTTCTTATGGATTCCATTCTAAGAACCGGACCAAATTGAAATGGGACCACACGGAAAGCATCAACTTTCAAATAAGAAAGAATTATCCAAATCGGTTCACCCTGTCAAACGTTCTGAGGTAACAAACATTTAACTAATACACACTTAACATTCCCAGTCTCAAAAACCGACTGAACCGATTTTGATGAAACTTGCGGTCTTCCCTAAGTTTAACAATACCTAGGTAAGTTCCGGATATATGCAAGGATAAACATACATACACTTTAGAAATTTGGCACACTTCTTTAGAAGCTGGTATAGACTAACATATATGAAAACTGGGCAGTTCTGGAAATATTATATATACAGGTCGCATTGATAACCTCTTTTTTTGAAGTCGGTTAAAAACTGTAATTTCACGACACTTCACACAATGGAATAGACGAGTTAAAAATCCCGTTGTAAGTGTATGAGATGTATAACTGGGAAAAAATATTTCAAGTTTTTATTTGTCGACATGAATAATAATAAAATACTACTATATATTACAGGTTTTAGTACTACGAGTCTCTGATTTAAACCGAAAATAGAGGGGCAAAGCGAAACTACAAGACTATAAGGGTTTCTTGTTAAACACGGGACTATAAAAATGGCAACCGGCATACTTTCAAGTACTATATTTTTTCGTTTTGTTTGAATTTCAGATTTTGTTTAATATGGAAATAAGGAAATAAGAAAAGGTTGAGGTTATCTACAAAACGAAAAATAATTACTTATTAAATCAAATAGGTGGCCAGAGTAAACAAATATCAGGTAAATCTATCGTATTTCCTATTGTCATGCTTCATATCTTCATATACTATATTTTAAGTACCTCAAAAGGAAAAAAGGGATCCTTAGAGGATCACTTTGATATCGAATACTGAAGTCTGCTGTCCCTTAGATCTGTGAAATAATGAAACTTATAGGTCAACGCAATAAAAAGATATAGCTGTATTTTAGACCATTTCCGTACAAAATTCAAAGGAACCGAAATCTATAGGGTATTTCCCGTTGACCGAATGTCTTGAAATTTGGCAAGAAGAATGTTTTTACAGCACAACCATAGGAATAAATCTGAATTTTTTAATTGTAACACAGTAAAATTGATTTTTTAATGTTTACAAACTTAACTTCGTAGCATGTAATTTAACTTAGAATTTCATTTTCGGTAGAGCATTGTTGGGTGCATATTACCGTACCTATTATTTATGATTTTCAGTATGTCATTAATTCATATTCTGTACGGAATCCTCGGTGCACGAGTCCGACTTGCACTTGACCGGTTTTTGAGTTGTCGGAGAGCCATTTCAAGCTCTTGCTGGCTGATCTCCGGGATATCTTCAGTAAAGTGTCGGGTCATATAGCCTCCGTAGCGATTTGCTGTCAATATAACTTCTCGTTATCTCTCAAAACTTTCAATAATAATAAATAATAATAATAAAAGTTATAAATAAACGTATGTCCATGCAATAAATGTTATGTTTTTTCTGTGTTTTTCTGTTTAGATATTTTACAGTGGTACGGAACCCTTTGTATGCGAGTACGACTCGAACTTTAACATTTTAAAAAATATTTGAAAAATAAGTCACTTATTCATAAATCATATTTAATTATTCAAACGTAACATAACTTGAAATCATTTTAATGTTTACCGTAACAACTTTTAGAATTTCAGGGAAAAATATTCTGTTCTAGAGATAATATAAATTTCCTTAGAATTATTTGTCTTTATATTTGTTTATTTAGATTAGTCTAAACATTAAAACTAACAGGTAAAACCATGATAGGTCGATAAAGAGGTAACTATCGATATATTTTTCCCACCACTATTAGTCGAAAAAATCGATAAAGCTTATTGACATCACTAATGCATGCTTACTTTATTTTTATACATATAATACACAGTATATAGTTGTGATATAGTGTACCCTGCCTCCCGAACCGAACTGTGCGAGAAGGACAGTTGAAGCTTTTTTTGGTATTTGCCTAGTTTTGCCGTGAAATTAAGGGTTTGGGATATAGCTGTTTTCTCAACGAAACGTTAGCCAAATTCAATCATTTTGATCTTATTCTCTTTATCAAAGAATAATCTAGGCCCGTTGGTTTTGCTTTTTCTGAAAATGTTACGTTTACTCTAAATAATGAGTACCATAAGTTGAAAGAAATTTTTTCTGAAATTTTGAGTTTTGAGATGCCCATAATTCTAATTGTAGACAAAATATTGAAAAAAGCAAAACCAACGGTCTTAGTTTTCGGTAAGATCTTGCATGTGTCCAAAAATCGTCACAAATGGTGGAGGTTTAGGGGTAGCAAACAGCTATGCCTTGTTGTATGAAATTTTTTACCTGCTGTTCCCTCTTAACTTGCTCGAATCTTTACGTAAGGATCTAATGTGTTTCCCAGTGTACATACATATTACAGCGATTACCAAGCCTGCCACAGTTAGTTTTGTGTTGAATGTAACAAAGACGGTCTTTGCAGACGCAGGCCTATTTTCAGTTTCATACTAATGAGACAGATTGATTTTCGAACCACCCTGATTAATGTTTTTGAAATTATGTTTAAATTTATTAAACGATTCGATTAAAATTATATTCAAAAACAGCAACATTAGGTTTCGATTTTTAAAACTGAATTTTAAGTGTCATGACATATACTAAAAGCAGGAACAACGAATACATTTTCATTCTTTACGGTCTCTATAAGGTGGTTTGCATAGTAAACGGTTCGTTCTACATTTCTTTCATCATAATTTTTATATAAAACAGGATGGCTGGCTTTGAGCCAGTGCCTTATTAGCTATGGCTTTGAAGTGAGATGTAGGGAAACTGCGTATCCATTATACATTAAAAATCAAATTTCTTACCTTCACTTACTCGACTTGTCAGCCCGTGTCTGTACACCTCTCCTCTTACAACATGCGCCCCTCCTGCAGGTCCTCAGTTCTCATCATCAACTCGCTCCCCGCTATATTCTTGAAGAATATACCTGAGGTACTTGAGTACCAGCGGGAATGTCCAATTTTAATTATATTTATCTTTTCATTCATTATCGTGATAATAATTTAATAGTCTATGTCACTCTTAGCCAATAATCTCGTCAATGACGCTCCGGTGCTGCGTGAAAGAAGGACGTACCAACAAATACAGTCGCATTTATATATTACACTAGCTAGATATATTTGATGATAATGGATTAGTAAGGATATAAACCTTATTTGCTTAATTTCCTCTTGTGGTTTTCTCAGAAGAGATTTGCTAAAATTAGAGAAATGTCGCGTGTAGTAGTCGACAGAGTGCGATGACATCTTGTTCCGCCGGGTCCTCAAATTACTTCGTAGGACAGTGAAAATGAGTGAGCACTCCTACATAATACACACTGTACGAAATCCAAGCATATACGAAAGTGTAGTACATACACAGTATATTCATTGCGCTAAAATATTTGCTACTGAGAGAAAGAACTGTTTCTCGAATGTAAATTGCGTGATAGGCTATTAGAAAAAAGTTATTACAGAATTCCTGGAATTTTCCGACTGTCATCATAAATGCCAAGTTCGATGCAAATAAAATTATATTTATCTTACAAATTTACTTTGTAATTAAATATTTTTGGCTTTTGTTACATATTCTATGTTGTCCCGTGTTTAAGTATGTTTGCATTAAAACGGGGACGTATTGTTCCCTGGTATTGATTCGGAAGTAAATTCGTGCATACTTGTAAGTAGACTCGTTGTTCTAAAATTTATGAATTATATACCCCATTTTGATTCAACTTTCCAAACTGTTGTACTTGGTTGTACTACGTACTTGCAGGCCGGCGCGTCGAGACGTTTTGGGTAAAGAGCGGTGTTTGTTTAAATTTACTTTTTCAATTTCAATAAAACTAACGAAATTTTCATTTGATAGATTTCAGAGTGATTATTGTTTTCTGCGTACTTATATTTAAGTGAAAAAGACACCTGAGTAAAAATAGTCAGCCTTTTAGCCTCCTAGCATTTCAAAGAATAAGCGCTCACACGAATCCGGTCATCAAACTTAGAGCATTTGTGATTTTTACATTTTGATTACCTCCTTGGTGTAATGGCTACAAAGTTGGACTCAAGATCCGAAAGTCCCTGGTTCGATTCACAGAGAGGGATCTATCGTTACTAGGTTTGGTTTGTAGCACTGTAGTTTTCCGGCAATTTAAATATAAAATAGACAGTGCCTCGTAGCACTCACGCCGTATGAAGTGGCCTAATCGTTACTTACAAGTATCATCAGGTGACATGGAGGAATAGTGTAATTGTGTTTTAAAAAACGTAGTTTAAAAATCTTTTGAAATCTGAAATACCTGCCCGGGCAAGAGTTCTACAATGCCTATTAGGTAAAGGTGAGGGAGAAAATAATGAGAATCTCCAGCATTATGTACCTACGCAGCTGCCAAATTAGTTTCGAACCCTAAATTGAATCATCAAGTTCGAGCTTCGAGTGAAGTATGTTTGATGTACTAAGTAACTACTCGGTGAGGAATTGTTCAACAATTCAATTACTAAGTTCACGCGGTACATAGTTCAATCGTTTGGTTTTAGATTAGGTTAGGTGATTTATTTTTTCATTGTTGAATCGACTTTACAGCTTTTAAATGCAGCGCAAGAACTTAGTTATTTGGCCACTATTTTTACGAGTATGATACCTCTTTACTCGTAGAGTCTTCTCATCCAGACATTCTCATATTTAAAAAAAATACAAAGTCACTTGGAAAACTTGACAGTTCGTCAATCTATTGACAGTAGTAATATATTATATACTGTTTGGTAGTAATCGTAGTGATTTACTTGCTCAGTGGTAGTAATTTTGATTGACAGTTCTGCGTTCTATTATTCTATACATTACAAATACATTATTTGTGCATAATATACTTATTGTGTTTACTTTGTGTTTACTTAACAAAACTATATAGAGATCCTAAAATTTACTTCCTCAGTGCTTCTATATACAGTGAAGATAAAGGTACTTCTACCTATATTATATATATCTTTGCTTAAAGTTAATATCACAGAGATACATGAGCATGACTTTGAACATAAAAATACCACAATAACATACTATCTTAATCACCAAAATGCCATAGATTTGCTATAGATGAATAAAGTAAAAAATTATGAATAGAATAAAGATTGCGAAACTCACTTTGAAATGCTATAAACTGTTGTTTTCAGCACGAAACCAATTGATGGTTTTTATAAAATGAATTATTCACATATATGTACAGGATCAAGAGTCTAGTCAGAGTTCCAATAATCTATTTCTACTGCAGTTTTACTCCTCGTAAGAGTCAAAAGATGACACAAAAAAGAACTTGACATGTAAAACAACAGGTGCTATAATTGATCATTACGTGTACAAAATCATTAAAAATTCAACCCTAAACGTGAGACACTTATATTGCAGTCCTTCAGCAATCATCACGAATGGGGTGGCGACGACGTGAAAAAATAATAATAGCAAGACCTCGATATAATAAAACGAATTTTTTAGAAAAATATGGTGTTATAAACATATTGAAATGGCGAAAGAAAAAGGTGTCCACCTCTACCAATACAAGGAATACGAAAAAATGTGTATCAATGAATGTGAAAAGCCGCCCCTCCATTATACGAACTGAGCCAGGTGTGCTTAATTACCTGAGAAAATTCACTATAAACGAATTGAGGAAAGTAATGAGAACAGATTATCTCTATGTGCCGTGATTATCAGGTGACAATATTATTCTTCCACATAATATTTCTGGAAGAAGTTCTACGGCTGTTATTTCGTCAAAAAGATGTCCCTGTATTACCTCAATTGTACTTAGTTTACATAACCTGTAATTAAATTATATTCTTGGGTTTGAGTGGTAAAAATCACACACATTATTTTTATACGTCTGACCCATTAAAATATTAAATATTTCTTTGAAATAGACTGTGTGGTCTCGGGGTTAGAAAATATCGTAAAAGGAGACAAAAGAAAAAATGGAATTGGACAGTCTCATCATATCAGACATATATATACAAAATTGAACAGCTTATTTATTTATGAAATTTCTTAGCAGTTTTCGGTCATGTGAGAAATAATGAAGAGAGGAAGCAGTTTGGCATTGACAGATATGAACATTCTATATAAATGTAATATACGATTACATAAATACGAGATACAAAATATTATTATGTATCAATAATATTTTTATATGAAATAACATAAATTACATGAAATAATTTTATATAAACTTATGATCTGCTTATAAGAGACATAATGCCATGCTACACCCTTTCAAGGTGTGTATGAGAAACCTACCTTGTACTAATTAAAGTCTGTATTGAACTATATAAATGGCTAATAAGTGAACTGCCTTTTTAAAATTATTATTTATATCAGACAAACACATTTTTATTAGGGAAAAAAATAAAGTAAGTTTTAACCTAGTGTTAGTAATAAGCTCTAATTTACAGAAATGTCACTATGAATGTCAATATCCTGCTGTCACCAGTTGGATGGTTAAGGCACAGGCTATGCTACCTTTCATACCGGAACACAACAGTGCTATTGACACTTTTGTATGGCGTCAGACTTAGGTAACTTGGTGGTAGCTAGCCGGGCACACATAGAAAATCACCGTTAACGAAACCGAGTACCGATAGGTACCCCCACTTGAAATCGAACCCGGAACAACTTGCCATTAGGCCACAGAAACGGTTAAAATTTATATTGCACGTTCCTCAGGTATTGGGTTCCCGTCGAAGTATCACTCTGGCCCTCTGGTTTTTGGTGAGATATTTTTCTGTCTTCGCTACCTACCCCCATGCTATCACATAACAAAAATTATCAATATCTATATTATGCGAATACCGCAATGTGAAAGGCACAGTTGAATACAGATACTGGTCACAGATAAAACCTAGTAGTGAGTTTTAGGCTAGCCAAGTTTCCATACTATTCAAGAGTCACTGTTTACTATGCGTTTAAAAACTTTCCATTTTTAAGGGAACGCCTGTGTCTAGATATCAGTATAGGTTGTCATTTCAGTTTCAATTTATTAAATTGAACCGCCGAAACATCCAAGGTCTACATAAATTTTTTTGCCACACAATTAAATAAAGTAAAAGTGGAAGGAAACTGGTACCTGCGCTGATAATTGGCTCCTTTGTACGCAGCTGTACTTTCCTCAGGGGGCCAAAAAGAAAATAATTGAAACAATTTTCTCTTGATTTTTTTTCCATACGAGGTCTAATATGCCTAAGGAAATATTTTCTCACTCTCGTACCGATGCGGTCGCTTTGAAGTACAACTTGAAGGTCCAAATTGAAACTTATTTTTTATTTTGTGTTTTTTTAAATTGTCTGGCCGTTCTTTGATTAGGGTTCGTACAGAACATTCTAATACACCGTGGTATTCTTATAAGATATTGTCTGTCTGTCCATATGTCACAGATGATCATTACAGTACAGTACATTAGGTACGAATTAAAGTTGTACGTTAATGATATTCATTTCGCGACACTATAATCTGATCTCTTAGTTTTAGATTATTACTTAGTGAAGGTAGCATATCATACGATACTACCATTCTAAACGATTATGGCAAGAGAATTTTTTAAAGGAGCATTCTGAGAGTTTGTTAGAATCTAGTCTATAGTGTCACATTTTTGTTTTAATAAATAGTACCAACGAATAATGGAACCGTTCAAAGGAGTGCGCGTTTTTTAAATTTGTAGATTTTTTTTTGGAGACTGACATGTCACTTTGACAAAACGCAATTAATTCCCTAGTCCTCCGATGACTCATTATCATTTAACAGTTTCCTTTGGCTATGTTTGTTTTACTATTAAAAGACAGCGGGTCTCAATCCAATTACGGGAACAATTAAAGTTGTACCACAAAGACTCCAGTGTCTTTGACTCGTAGTGCGAATCTCTGTCGGTAGTTTCGTGATTTTCGAGAGTCTATTAACTGGAATGGGTACTTGGCCCATGATATTTCTGGCGGTACAAGTGCTTTTCTTGTTATTTACGATGTAGGAAAATCTAGGTGTATTGTTAATGTGATGGTCGGTACGCTTGTTTATATGCCTTTAGTGTCGGTGGATGGTTTCCACTACTATTTGTTTGTTCATTTTGATAAAGGGTCATCATTTGTTTGTATCTGAAATAAAAATTCTAATTAATATTTAAGCAGTTATATTGAAATCGTAATGGGCGTGACTTGTGTGAGAATCTGCAACTCTAATATTAGGTCGGGTGTGTAAGTCACTCCGCATGAGTCCTGCGTTTAGAAAATATTGATGTACAAGTGAAAAAACACATTTAATTCATTTAAAAATAACCGTGACAATTATTTGAAAAAAACACTACTTTAAAATTGTGAATATTGTAGTTATCTATTTATTAAAGTAATTTCGACTTGCTTACCTATTGTAGTTTATTAAAAGGTCATTTCGATATTAAATTTTCGAATCAAAATCATTGGACTGTTTATGGTTCTTTACTAGTCAAGATAAATATATGACATAACCTTCCTTTGAGATTCTCAGGATCTTTCAGCGTCCACATCATTACACCAAAAAGTCAGTTTTTTCAGAATGTCACCTTAATGCGTTCAAAATAGGAATTACACTTTTTGCCCATGTAGTCTTAAATATACTATTTTCAAGTTATTTTGAAGTTCATTTAATTTGAATACAGGGAAGGGGGTGATTTTATATTAATAGACATTCATTTTTTACTCTTCCCCTCTTGATGAATGTTTTATTGATGTTTATATTATTTGTTATAGCAGCATATAGCGGCAACAGAAATACACACAATGTGAAAATTTCATCTGTCAGACGACATGACAGACGGACGGATAGACAGCAGAGGTTTAGTAATATGGTCTCCTTGGTGTCCCTTTGGTTATAGAACCCTGAAAAGCGATATACATATAAAATGATAAACTCTCAACGACGATAAATTCGTCTATATTATAAAATTTGATATTTTGCGAAGAGTATCTTTAATATTTTCAAGTGTACACTAACCATTTAGGTATAAGCACATAATCTTTCATAATAAGAGGTTTCATGAAGAAGGTAAAGCTTATTTGATTTATTCCTGATATTAATTCAGGATCTTTTCTGAGACTATATTCATCGCGATTATTAGAAGAGGATTATATTAATTTTATTAGTATTTACGCCAACATCGCCTTTCGGATATCAAAATGAATTTCTGAGAGGTATTCGACCTTTGACTTATCGAAAATTTCAATGCTTCAAAATGTCAAAATCTTTACTTAAGGCAAATTAGTTACAAATCTTTTTTGACGTCATTGAATCTGCTCCTTTATGAGTAGCATAGGCTTGTGTCCACTAATAACAAATGGCTTGGTTTATAGTTGCTAATTATAAATGAAGACACGAAGGTGAGAAAAAACCAGTCTATTTCTCAAAAAAGTTAAAGATTATTAATATTTTTAGAAAATGAATTCGAAAAAAATAGGCATTAGGTCACGTGACAACGAACACGAAGAACGCGGCGCAAGAAAGTGTGACGTCACGCCTCGCAAAACATCATTGTTGTTGTTGACGTTTTCATATCACAGAGCAGGTTATTTCGCGAGCTGTGACGTCATTCAAGACGCCATGACACTATTCAGCGTTTTCGAGGGAAATCTAAATGGCTTTTTTAAAATACAAAATACGTCATGTAAATATTGATATTCTCTAATCGTGTTGACTCGAATGTATTCACGATTATACCTGGTATAAGAAGTGATACGTCTCGATCATTGGGGAACAGGGGAGCTACATAACATTTTGATACAAATAATATAAAAAAGTGTTTGTATTTTGTTTTCACAAAACTATTCTTTTTTGTACTAAGTGTAAACGTCAAATGTCATATCATTGACGTCACCATCTTTTTTTATTAAATCTTGCCAGTTTTGTGCGTTTTGAAAGGTTTTTAAGTTTTTTGTTCAAAAAAATAAACCAAAATATTTCAAAGTGGTAATTAAATCAATTTTATTTGATCGGGGCTGCGGCTCCACACATTCGCGGAAGGTGTCATTTAAACAATATCCCGAGTTTGATTCTCATACCTATGGGTAGGTACTTGGTGGAATGCTGTGACGCGTCCATGGTGGTGGCTGTGTTATTTTAAGTCTGGCACCCATAAACGCAGTGTTCACTAAGATAAAATAGCTAGTGCCTAATTAACTTCAGTATACTGGGTGAGCACGCTTTCAATAGGTTGAACAGCAAATCTATTAACACGGGTCTAAATTATTCGAGTCTAGATTTTACAGAGTGAGTCGTTTTACTGACGTATCAAGATATTACCCTGCCTATTCTAATAATGTAGCACCTGCTTGAACGTTGGTTAAATATCCAAAACTTGTACCCAGTCAGGAAGAGGCTGGCTGGCGTGAGAGAGAGCAATTTACAAAGTTACAAGCAATTAATAACGTTTCTATTGGTTTTTGCAACAATGAGAGGCCATTGTGGCCTCGTGATGTTCCCCCTGAGTTCCCCTTTTTGTGAGTACGCCTAATAAACAATATTTCGGTATTACTTTTTTTATTTCTCCAGGAATTTAATGTTCCAAATTGGATTTTTTGCGGGCTTTCTTTGTTTACCGAAAAATGTTATAGAAAAAGTAGCTAAAGGATTCATCGTGTCAAATGATCGTCGCAATCAAATCAAGTTGTTTACCAAAATAAGGAAAAACATTATTCAAAAAATATATCATATGTATAGCCCTGGTATCAAGCAGATGTAATGATGTGGTGTGAAAGGGTTGCTTGTACCAGGCATTAACGAACTTTTTCTTACCGCGACTATATCAGTGTCGGGCCTCATTCAACTATCACTCGTAGTGTTCATCTAAACCCATGTTAGGTACCTAAGTCTGCCGCCAATCAGCAGTGTTAATACCACTGTTGTGCTCCGGTATGAAAGGTAGCAGATAAAGCGCCTCATCAAATGGAGGCTTTTGGGTGACCACACTTACCATCCAACTGCCTTACCATCAGGTGAGACGGTCAAGTGCGAGAAACATTCTTCGTCTTCAGCGTCTATCAGTTGCATAAGTCTCCCCCTCCGAAATCTGGAGGGGGAACTTAATTGGGGAAACAATATGAGGTAATTAAACCGTATCAGTATTACAAAGACAACATTTTAAACTGACAAAGTAATCAAAACGTCCAAAAAGCTCATTAAATATTCCTTTGTCACCTTTTACGGACTCCACGGGAAAACTTTGCAAAGCCGACACCACGCATTTAAATTTACTCGTAATACAGCCACATAAAATTTTATGCATATTAAATGATGCACCGTTTCAGGAAAAAAATGTACACACGTATCTTCCCTATTCAAAACAGCCATGACATACAGACGGACGGTCTAACGGACAGAAAAAGACACATCGCTTGGGGATTTATAGTCTAGAATTCTAAAAAAGGTAATATTATACAGTTTAGCGAGCAACAATATCCAAACTGAAATGAAATACGTTTCAGATTAATTCTGTAATCTGTCGACAGATCCCTTTTGTGTCGGTACGCCGCTTGCTTAGATTTCAGCATAACAATTACTTTGTCAACTATTGAATTAAATGCCTGTAATATATTTTACGTAATTGAAATAGTAAATACGTAAATAGTGAAAAAGGCAACGCTCGTAAACAATAACAAGAACGCAAGCATGGCTCCGAACGTTGACAAGGGCGCTAATTTTATTGTCTTTTGTACGTTTGTGAGTACACTGAACATTCGTTGCATTGATCGATGGTATGTTTTATGTAATAACATCACAGTTAATAGTAGATTGTTACACAAGGGATGAAGGTTATCAATTGCATCCCCGATCGAAGCAAGGGCGCCTATAGTTCGAGGGCGCAATTGATTCTTTCACCCGAGGTAAACACTGTACTTTTCATTTCGACTGTGAGGAAAGAAAATATGTGATATAATATTAACACTTTTATAATTTAGCAAAACCAATGCGTACGTATCTCGGACATCACTCACCGCTGAACAGTTGTGCGGCAATATAATCATCATCATCATCAGCCGGGAAACGTCCACTGCTGGACATAGGCCTCCCTCATGGTACGCCACATCGACCGGTCTCGAGCCACCTGCATCCAGCGACTCCCCGCGACTCTAACCAGGTCGTCGGTCCATCTAGTGGGGGGACGGCCTGGTAGACGTTTCCCGGTACGTGGTCGCCACTCGAGAACCTTTACTCCCCAACGGTTATCGGTTCTTCGAGCGATGTGGCCTGCCCATTGCCACTTCAGCTCACTAACTCGTCGAGCTATGTCGGTGACCTTCGTTCACGTACGGCAATATAATGCATTGAGCAAAACCAAAGATATTGATATTTTTGCTGTCAGTAAATTTAAGAAAAAATAATTGTTTTCAAACTGTAAACTTTTATATTTTAAATCTTGTTCGTTTTTTATTATTTTCGTAACACGATCATATTAGCATGTCGTTGTAGACGTTAATTAAGATAGCATTTAGTTATATTGTTCCAAAAGTATGTGTTTTAATGATTATTTTTGATGTATATCCTGTAGGTGAGCTTAATAAATAAAATAAATATGTAAAATGTATGTTCAAAGAACGAAACGAATGAGAATTGATAATAAAACTCGAGTGTAGTCAAGAAAATTAAATTCTCTATGGTGAAATTTGAGCAACCTATATTAAGGCACTAATATTAAGAGGGTATGCTGGTGTCAAAGCGCCCATACAAACGTAGTCCAGTCATATTTTGAGTATTAAGCTATGAAAATCTATGAAATTTTCAAGACACAATCTAGAAACAAATATCTGTGTCGGTGGTGAGTCAGATTTTCGTTTAAATATATACTTCCAGAGTTACAAGGCGTCAAAGAATTGTATTTTACGGTCATAAAAAACCCCAACTTTGAACCTGATTTACAAGAGTATGAATTGATTTAGAACAACTTGGAAAAACCACCGACATCTGAAATTTCATTAGTATACTGTATTAAAAAATGGTTACATAATATACTGTATCCTTCAAATGATCCCTTGACTAAGAAACATCCAAATAACGGGTGGATAACTTCGCGTAGTGTATGCTGTCTCACCGTAAGCGCTCGGGTAGGATAGGGCTCAGATAGGGACAGCTACAAAACAATCCAAATTTGAATGCGGCCACGTGGTCTTACCAACATAGCCTCTTAAGGCAATGGGCAAATGTATCACACTTCATACAGACATTTCTTTATTTGTAAAGATTTGTTTTTAAACATAACATTTAATAATTTCTCTTATACATATAATAATTATTATATAATAAATTTCTAATGATTGTAATAATCTAAACTGTACTTAAAATTGTTCGCGTGTTTTGTTACCTTAAAAACTCTTTCGTTGCAAAGCTCAGCTAACGAGTTTTCATTCTGAGGCTAAATGCCAAAAATTACTTACATTCCTAGGGAAGTAAATGCGACTTAAATCCCGCTGCGCAGATAATGAAATACCTACTTTCAGAACAGGAGGGATGAAAATGTTAAAGAGTTACACGAAATACATTTGCAAATTGCCAATCACATTAATGTATTTATTTTTAAAACTAAAAAAAGCGCCAGAAATCGACTAAATATATATATATATACACTCATAGTTACATGTTATTGTACTAGTCAGTATGTATGAATTAATTCGGCACCTCATTGAAATTCTAACACCCACCCAACACTCAATGCCGTCATCCGGCACGTACATTTTGCCTTCGTTATCGTTGCGATACAAAAGTGTTTTCATACAATTATTCCTCGTTTTTCTCAATGGCTGCCTGCACCATCGAGGGAGAAGCTAGCTTGAAGTCATAAGGCTAAACGAAACCGCCCAAAACAAGAGAAGTGAGATTGAAAATAAACTTTAGCTTGATACTCACAGCTAAAGCTCGAGCTATGCCATCCTTCACTTACTGCGATTAAATAAACAATCAAAATCTGTGATGCCATTATGTTTCTGAAAGCAAAATATATTTTATGATATAGAACGGCTGAAAATGAAACGAACGTAGCCGTCACCACACTTGTCAACAATTGAGTCATAATCTGAAAGTCAGCTGCTTGAATATTCATGGTTTACATAACTAATACAAATCTAGATGTAACTGGTAACTACGAATTCAGCAATTTGAAAATGGAAAATATAGTAATTTATCCCGCGACTTCTACCGCGTGGAGTTCAAAAATTATCGAAGAGGGAACAACACATGCCATTCTTCATGCCCCACGTTCAATCTCGATTACTTGTGCCATTAAAACGTTAAGGGTAGTTACCAAATAAGCTCACTGTGACATTTATAGTATTAGTAATTTGCTGCAGAACCTGCTGAGTCAGCGCCTTTTCGGTCGACCCACAAACCCACTACACCTTATTTTAGTTTGTTTAATGTTAACTTCATTTTAGTGTGTTTACTTAAGTATTAGGTTTCTTTTTGTATTGGATAGTAACCGAATAAAGATCTTTCTATCTATCCAAATCTACCTTCCAAGGATGATGGTCACTAAATACCGTAAATCTAACATTATCATCCTAAGTTATGTACCTCATAATTTAACTAATTAAAATATGAACATTAAAATTCGAATCAAGAAAGTTACTAACTGTATATATTTATTTAAAGCTTCTCAAGGGTGACGTCTTCAAAATCTTCGGGGAAAGACGCTTAACGGAAGCCCTATGTCAACTTTTAACAACATAGGGCTCCCCATGGTACACTCGCGAACAAAAATATTTTTTCACTATATTTTCACCATATCTGTCATCTACCTATAATCTTAAAATTTAAATTTTCCTCAACAGACTGCACGACTCAAGAAAGGGTGCATGTGCTATGGTACAAAAGTGGGTACATATATATTTTTTACTTACCCACAACATACAAACTTATCGGCATAGCAATTATTGAATGGATGTTCCTTGTGTAGGCATAGTAAAGGAACCCAGATGTCGTCCACATGTGAAGTAAGCTCAGAAATGAGTCCACAACTCAGACAATGCTTCTCTCCCACTTCCGTATCCATGAGGTACTGTGTTCCATTGTTTAGCCGTATTTGATCGTAAGGGCAGCTTTACATTATGATGTTTATTTGCGAAGCAGTCTGTTTGTTTGCCATACTGAACAACTTCCCGGTTTTCGCACCGAGACTACTTCTGTGAACAGTGTTTTTAAATGAATAATAATGGGTTTTCACGTGGTCTTCATATCACCTGATGGTAAATGAAGTGACGATAATTCCATCAGATGGAAAGCATACCCGAACACAACAGTGCGAGCATAGTGGTAACTACAGCTAGGGGCGGAAAAATATAATTTCAACAACCAAACAGAATACCGACAGGTATTCCACTGGGAATCGAATCCGATATCTTCTGACTGTGCATTCAAGCGTGTAACCATTAGGGCTACGTACTCACACTAATTAAGCTACTGAAATTATAAATGCGCCTCGATCACTAATTTAAATTGATTTGAGTAGTACTACAAACAGTTCTTAAATTCATTTTCCATTTCATGAATACTACAATTTTAATATTCCATTCTACTATTAGATACATAACCACCATGTTTAGCACGGAGATTGGTAATCAGAGAAAGATGTTTACGCACGTAGTCATATATTGTTGCTTTCCCACTATGTCGCTTTTTACGAAACCCACACCATGACGATACCATTAAAGTCGAGAGCACGCGGACCAGTTTTATGTAAGTAATATTCGCTAATATTGAAAAGAATGTGAATACTCTTTTCAATTTCCCAAAACCCTGTCCGTAATGGACACGTTTTACCTGTCTAAAAAGCATCCCTAAAATGAAAAATGTTCCAATTTTGTTAGCTGCTTTTGTGATGTGCGCAACACCTAACGAAAGGGCACAATGAAAAGAGTATGTACCCGTTTATCATTTATAAACGCCCCCTATAAAGTGATTGCTTTGAAATAAATACACAAAATCACAGTAAAATCCATTTATTTTACGACCGATTAATATTTACAATTGATCAGACAAATACATTTAATTTTGTTTGTATTTTTAACAATTTGTCTTGTGTTTATAATCTTACAACCTAAAAATATGGCTTATTTCTGTTCTTTTAAGTCTATCTATTTTAAGTACTGTAGAGATTTACTAACTATATTTGTAAAAAAATATACAAAATATTGTCAACTAACTAAAAATGAGTAGCTGCAGTATAAAATTAATCTATGAATATATTCATTAGGATTAATTTGATGAGATTTTGTTCTTAAGCGTCTTCATTACGGATTCGTCGAATTAAAAAGTTTTGACAGCTCATCTGCACAAAATTATATGCAGATGATAGTCAAATTTAAATGATTATTGTCGCCCTGAACAAGAATATCATCTTTCGTAGCGCTCAAAAAGGTTATCTTCAAAAAAAATTGAACAGAAGTTGCATGTATCGATATTTAATATGTGCTGAGCTCAATTGTTTTTGAGCGCCCCGAAAAAGGCTGTCGAATATCGAGCACGTCATCAAAGAAATCCTAATAAAATGCTGTTCTAGTCGTAGTGCCACAATCGTGGTGGTATCGAATCGGGAGCAATTCCAAGTCTTTCCAAACCTAACAACTACGGCCGGAATGAATGTTGCCTGTCGTACTTAGAACACTTAGAACCTGATATCGATACCACCAAGAGTGCGTTTCTGTTCTACAATATACATTCATTAGGTAATAATCTAACTAACACTGTGATTTATATAACTTTAACCAGCGATTCAGTTTCTTAAAAATAGATACTTAAAGACGTCTAATTAAATTCATAATGCGAATAAAGTCTTCTATATGTATGACAGTGACGAAAGCTGGAATATAAAATAACAATGTAAACATAAGCTAAATGAAATCATAACATTGTAATTAAGTAGTATGTCATAAGTAGATTACATCTAGGTCTGTTTTTAAATCTATATTTTACAATCTCAGCATTTTAATGTCGTGTGAAAAATTGTAATAACTATCCTAAATGATTCTCTTTGTAAATACTTTAATTACAATAATAAAAGGTGGGCCCATTTCTTATATTTTTAATGCTAATGAAAACGAAAATGAAAATTTGGAGGCGCGGTATTGTAGATGATAAATTTAAGTGCGACGCTTTAAGGAAAAATGTTTCGCTTTTTTTATATTTCGCTTCCTAAACGACCACAGATTAAATTTTACGCTTCTCGGAGGGGTAATTGTTTATGCATTTCATCAGCTGCCGTGAGTTCATTGAAGGCGTCATTACCTTCCAAGCCGAAAGGTCAGGATGACGAGCACATCAATCAAGAAACAATTATTTTGAATTACTTCCGACTATCATCATCTTTGCCTACAAATAAGGCAAATGACGTGAGGTTCGAAGCTGTCTTCTTATAATAAATAAGCTGGTGTCGTTTTGACCAACGAAAAATGGAGGCAAAGCGATACATTTTCCCTTCAAAAAATAACAAAAATTGGTAAGCTAAAGTGATATACTTCGACATAGATAAAGAGTACTCGTAAGTGGTCCATGGTTTGGCACTTTGTTAGAGGTAAATGGTAGGAGTTAAATCAGCTTTAACCAGCGATTAACATAATTAAACAAATGGGTAAAAGCTTGCCGTTAAGCCGCCGAGCTTGATCGAGCAAACAATTTAATTACAGCGAATATAAAAGTAGCTTTCCGAGTAATTTGCACTCATTCCAAAACTTCTTTGTGATAATAAAAAGTAGGAATACTTGTAATCTAGTTTTAAAACGCTTATTTTCTTCGAACAGCAGCTGTCTCTTCGCTTTGAGTGCTACGATCTGTTATAACTAACTTTCTTTGTCGTATTGATGTTACTAAGGCAAAGAATTTGCACTTTTTTTATTGATGCAAAAAATATATTGGAATGTCAATTGGTTTCCTGCAAGTTTCCTGTATAATTTAATTACGAAGTTAAGAGTTGCAGAAACAATGATGCAGAGTCAGTATTTGTTATTCAGAATTGATTATCTAGAGATTTGATATTTTAGGGAATTTTGGCAATTTTAAAGTGTCGTATTTAACATGACGTAGATTACATAATTTCTAATTCAAAGCGTTTATTCTACAAATGGGTACATTACCTTTTTTTCTTCATTTGAACTTTATAAAAAGCTATTTTTTCAAATTCATTATTTATCAAAATCTCTGCTTGTTTAAATACGTTTGTAGTTAGCATCTGTTGCCTACAAACGAAGGTAATATTAAAGATCCAATTAGCGAAAAATTTAATCAATATGTAACAAAGAGCAAGAGGCTCGTTTCCAGCGATGGACAATTCTGTCTGACAAAGAAGAGACAGCAAGTATAAAACGAGCGTGCGATCTGTGAATTCGGGAAAATGTAAAAGAATAAAATATCGGATGCTTAAAGTTGGGCTCTTATTAAATGAATGAGATGGAAATGAGATCAAATTCCTGTGTAAACTTAATAAATCTAATATAGAGGGAGCAGATGTGATGAAAGATTCATTTATTTTTAAGGAAATCTTTAAGGGAACTTCTGTGTCCGTTAGGCCTATCATAAAGCATTGGGCAAGTTGTAACGTGAGTATTGTTTAAGAGCACTTAAGATGACACTTTGCTTACCCTTCCCTTAGGAAACAACGATAAAATCAAACAATTTTACTGTGTTCAAGTTATTATCCAACAGGATCTAGCATACCTTTCTTGATTCTAATATTTCTAACATAACCTTTTACTACTTTGAGAGTTTGAGTTTGAGAGTACACGTACGTGCAATCAACTTAACTCCATATAATAAGCTTCGAAATTGCTAAAATAAATGGCACTGAAGTTACAGATCAAAACAGAGTATTCAAATGACGATGGACAGACAGCTTATTCTTAATTCGTTGTGCCGATGCTATTTTAAAGCAAAACTTGAATTCTTACGAAATATAATTTATCAAACTAGAGTATAAATCTATGAGGCTATGAGACATAAATTGCATAATTTCAACAAAAATTAGAACAAATTACACATAGAAACTTTTTTGTTTGAAGTGGATTTTTTTTTGTAAAAACCAATTTGCAAGGACTGAGTAAAAAGCAAATATGTAAATGAGATTTATTCCTCCCGAACCTAATTTCATTTTTAGTCTTGTCTGTCTATAAAGATCCTCCTAATTCGCAGTCCAAACGCGTTGCTACGTTAGAACGATACCCGCTTTTTTTTTCTTCAAAATATAACCTATCGGGTTATTGACAGTGTCTATAAATAATTCAACAGCATATCTTTACACTATTTACACATCTAATTTTGAACCGAACTCAAATTTCAATCAGTGATTTAACAACGTTATAACCCATGTACTTACAATTTTGGTGTCACAAACATAATAAAATAATTGATTGTTTGTCAAACTTTCGGATTGGCAACACTTCAGCCAATGCTTCGAATTTATCGGTTTAGATATTCACGGCATCGTGTAGGTGGGAAAAAAAATTGATAGCAATGTTGCGTTTTGACTATTGATACATTAGTCAGGATCTCTATAGCTTGATTTAGTGCGACATCTACACACACATTGAGTTGGAGGCCAAGTGCAAACTTAAATAAAAACTAAATATACATAAATAATAAAAACTGAATAGTACGGGGCACAAAAATCTTGAACGAAACCGTCAGATTTTAAAAAATTAAATATAATCGTGGTTTAAATATAGCGTGGGCTCGGCCTCCGTGCCGGATAATCCGGATCAAATACTAAAACGGCGTAGTGGTCATAATGGCGATGGGATCTCTGAAATGAGAGTTTCAGCTTGACGTGCTTGAAGGGTAGCCTGAACTAAACCCATCCTTGTTAAACTATATTTACGACAACTAGGAATCAATACTATTCCAACTTTTGTATAAAATCAAGAACCCTAATTGATCGTAGCTGTATCTGTTGATTCGGATGACAATTTCTATAGAAAACGTCTCAATCGTGAGTACGATCTTATACTATGGAGTAGTAGAGAGTTTCTACAGAAAATATTGTCATTCGACTGAAGGTCCGAAAATAAATCGTTATCTAGATTGAGTCGACGTTAATACAGGTAAAGTATCAATTTTTCCTATAGAATTTTGTATAAATCGGGCCGAAGTCTATTCTAAGTCAAATGACAAAATTTCTATAGAAATTATTTTTGTATACCTATAGAAAAGTTTGACATTCGACGTAGAATACATTTTGTGAATAATCTTGATGTAGAGCAGCTAAGATCTTTAATAAATTCTATTCATACAGATCGGTTTTAAAGAATTTAGCAAGCTTTGATAGATATTCGCTAAATTATTGAGACGGAAACATGACGAATTATAATTATCTTTTATATATCTATACAGTCTTCCTATACGTAACATGCTCCATCGATTGACATCGTAAGCTCATTAATGTAACGAGAGGCCACACTGAGCGGCGGCAGTGTGTATCGCGTCTACCTTTTATGTCTATCAATATTTTATTATCTGGACAGAAATAAAATTTAATACGGATAGAAACGAGCCACGGTCGTATATATTGAATTTTACACAGGTAGCGTAAGATTCTATTTGGTTTCCCATTATTGTTTTCCTTATTTTACCCCCAACTTTGACGTTTGCAGAATAGACTTTCTTCTAGAGATAATACATACCTACACCTTTTTAATGTCTCGTACAGGCTTCATACGTTTGACCTGTCTCTGTCATCGTTACAAAAATACCACCTGACTTTGTTTATTTTATTTTAAATATGTTGCCGCTAAATATTTCTCTATATTAACAGCTGTACTTTATAACAATTTTTTTAAATAAATTTAACTAGAGATATTCAAACCTACTAGAACGACCTCTGGCTTGTCCGTAATAAACATAATTTCTGACACACTTTGTGCGATTCCCTGTGCCGTTGTATCTCCCGCAACTAAAAAGGTAAGCTCGTTATAAAATACTCAGTGCGGAATCTCTTAATTTAATTGTTAGGTACTTAATGATGAAGTCTCAACGAAGACACGTGTAACGAGGCCGCACTATGACGTCACTACATGACTACAACATTTTCAAGATGCATTGCATACGTGCATCCATTGCATTTCGTCTGCCTTCGTTTCATGAGCCTGTAAAAATCCAATGCAACAAATGCACGTATATTTGGACACATTTGTGTGAATTGATGCAAACACTATTTAATAGATCTATGTAGTGACGTCATGGTGCACGTCCCCACGTACTTCATCGAGTTACATAACTATTAATTTGTATTGAAGAGTTAGTGACTGAGGGTTGTGTTATAAAACCCTCGACACTAACTCCTAGGCTTAAAATGTAATATTTAACACCTAAAGAAAATTAAATTTAAGATATCTTCCAAAAATGAAGAGCAACATTATAATATATACATTTACAACTTACTCGCTATGATTTAAAGGTACATACCTCAGTACAACCTCCATATGAAGAATGTGATGTCTTAATAGAGACACTTTCTTTGAATATATATCTATGTTTTGTATTCAATAACACTCTATGAACTTGTGATCAACGTTTCATTAATATTTAACGAGTAACAGGGACTCGGAGCGTAGCACTCTTGGGACTAGGCGAGTTGACATGCTTACACGTAATTCTTGGTAAATAGGTGTATTTCATCATTCATATTGTCCTTATTCTGCCAGACATTACGGAATATTACAAGCACTTTGACTCGTGATCGAATAAACTGATGTAGACGATCACTGTCGCAGAATGTTGCAAATTGGTGTCATAATGTGTCTATTACTGTACACATGTTATAAATGATTTTTATTAGCTTAGTATCAAAAACTTTTTTACGTACCCCTATATAAGCTCCCATTAAATTTAATGCGTTCGTCAACAAAAATACACACACACGTGTAACTGACAATGCCGTGCGCTGCTGCATATTGACGGCCGAGTGTCTGACCTTGTTTGGTACATTTGTATGTATCTTGTGTATAACAAACGGAACTGTCTAACCTAGTTACTTCATACGTCAGTGAAACTCGGCTTCTGCATGTTCTAATCTCTGTGTCTAGGGGTGAATCTACGTAATATGAATAGAATTTTTACGCAAAAAAATATGAATACACGGCGCACACTCTACTAACATTACTACAACAGTTGTTTAATAACAATGTTGTAACATTCAATCACTGCACGTTTTAATGATATTAATTTTGTATGAATGAATATTTAAAATTGCGTGTGGAATCGACTTTTAAAATTGGTGAACATCACGCTTGTAAATATGCCATATGTATATTCAACACTAAAATTGAACGCGCTCAATTTAATGGGGCGTTATATAAAAGTTGTAAAGTTTGTTATACAAGTGTTGGGTAAAAGCTGTCTGAATGCAGGCAATAGCTACTCTGAACGGATAAAAGCGGACCTAATACAGTGAACAGCTATCCCAACAGTGTAACGCTCGAGACCTCACAAACCTCACGTCCTCACGAACGATCATCTACTATCACAATTGACATTAACAATCACAATGTTGTTTAGGCGTCAGATGATTACAAACCTTCGCACCTTACGTCAAGCACCTATTTGAAAACTGTGAAGGCGATATTTGAGTCCAAAAAACGGCGGTCAACAAACGAGAAATTAATTACTTGTCAATCTACGAAGTGTTATTCAATTAATGCGAAGACTCGAAGCGTTCCAGGTAATTTTCGTTAACTTAATTATCATAACGAACTATAACAATTTTGCAGATTTTCTATTAACTTCAATTCTTGTTTTGTGTGATATTATTTAGCGGGGTGTACATATTGGGTGGGAAGTGAACAAAATAGTAATTCAGAAAAACAAGTTTACTAAGGTAGGTTTCTTATAAAAATTCCCCCCAGTGTGAACATCGAACAATGACGGTCGAAACTTTGATTTAATTCAATAACACATAGTAGAATGACATGTGCAATGTTGTACCGCAAAATCTATAATTTCGATAATCGCTGGATGGAATTAGAAGCGGTGCTTAAAACATTCACTCAATAGCAGCAACCATTACAAATAAATGTTACTCAGTCAAAAAAACACAAATGTGACTAGCTCACAAATTAATTAACTTTATCTCGATCTTTGGTAGTATTTATTCCAATCGATCGAGAGTTTGTTTTCGCTCAAACATTCGTATTGTCAGCAATAAGTGACCGGATTGGTCTAAAGAAACCGAATTCTAATTAGGTACTTATATACTATGTCATTTTACAATAAATATCCGAGTTCCTCTGCAAACCACAATGTTGTCATAAAGAAAACACTTCATAACTTCAAGTCTTCGTTTCGAAACGAAACCCTTAGGCGCTTCGGTTCCTTTACTTCAAAGCGGTGAACAAATGAGAACTCGAATGTCGAGTGTACATCATTATTTAGCTTTATCCGAAATATTTCGAACAAAAAACTTTATCAATCACAACCGTCCGTGTCACACAGGGATTTGCCCAAACTTTAATTCGAAATTCAAACTGTCCAAAACTGAAATCTGCGACGGTCGTGAAAAATAAGATTTCCGTGTTTGGGCCTTCCGTTAAGGGTGCGTTCACACGATGATTTCTCGAATGACGCGTCGTGCGCGGGAGTTGGGAGTCGAGTACCCGGACTCCAGGGACTCGTCGTAGCTGAGTGACAGGTGGGGGGGCTTGTCCTCCGCACCCCCTTCCTCACCGCCCGCGCCGTACGCCTCCGGTAGCCCGCTCACTTCATGGTACGGTGACTCTACACAAAGGACAATGCTATTAGCAAAACATTTTCTGCGTAATAAATAAAATTACAAGGCAAGGATAGAACGTTCCCTGTTTCTAGTTTAATGTACAACGGTCTAAGTCAATAACATTCCTGTAGCCTATATAAAGTTCGTTGTCGAGAATCCTCTAGGAATGTTTTCAAAACAAATGTATTATACCAAAATATTTTAAAAAAAGAAAATGAAAAATATATATTTTCTTTTACATACGATTTTCTTTACATAACAGTTTCTGGGACACTTCTTTTTAGCTAAAAAAACTTGTAATTAGGAGGCCCCGCTCTTTTATATTTTAAAATATAATCTCTTGTTGTGATAATTACCTAAAAATATGGCATTGGATTTTAATTTTGGTAAATCAATATAATTATTTTACAACTTTCATGGTGTTTCGAACAATAATCAAAGCATTGAAAACGAAGACGGCACAAAGCCAATTACTATAAAAAAGTACGGGGGATTTTTTTACGAAACTTTTACCGGCGAAAATGATGTAAATAACATCAGCCCTTTCCATGAAAGCACTGCTTTATTTCATTATTCAAATTGGTAGTCCGTAATCTATAGCTTGAATCCTATGGAGACACAGTGAAATACACATCTATACATGCAATTAATAATGAATACATCCTGCATTACTGGCGGCAACATTATCGAGTATCTCGTCCTAATATCACCTAAGTTCATTAACAATGTATCGTTTACTGAAATGTATCGTATTTCACGGGCACAGCGATAATTTGTAGTAATACGTCACGACTATTACATATTTAATAATTCCATGACAGATTGTGTAATGTTTCGTTATTAAATGTCCTCGGATTTGAATAATTTGAATCAGAATGTGGAGTATGAAACAATTATTATACTCTACCCACAAGCAGCGAAGATATCGATCTTGATAAAATAGATTGTAGTAAACTCTAGTTTTTATGTTTAATAACTGAAAACGTATGGTACTCGTATGAATTATAAATACGTTTTCAAGTATTAAGTATGTTGACTTTTATTAGGGTAGTATTTTTTTCGTGTAGATTGTCATTATTGAAAATTGTTGGGGGATAAGTCTTTCTGGTTTTACTCATACTGGCTGATGTTGTTTGAATTTTATAAGATAAAAAGTTGGCATTGTAGGAAGGGTATACTCATAGTCTAAGGAAGTTATACCGCTAAGCTCGTGGTGAACTTGTAGCAAACTGTTAAGCGTCCACCTTTTTATTATTATTACTTATTAATATTATGACTTCTGTATAATCCATCCATAGGTCAATGTTTGCCGCCAATTGTCACCAATTTATCATACAAAATTGAAAATTAAAAACATTATAAGCAGCTAATCAGTGTCACTTCTAGATATAGTCGGTTTACAGTCATAGCTCGACAAACTGCACACAAACTGAAGTGCGTACTTAGAGCATAAAGAGAGAAAAACCTTGACATTGGATGTCTATCCTAAAATAAAGTTGTCTTCTTTTGACAAAGTACATTAGTTATATGAGCGACGAGTATAGCTTTACGTGGTAAGCTTCAACATCAGTCAAATCAGGTTTTGCAGAGACCGCGGCAGCATCCCTAAACTGATAAATAAGATTTTGAACAAAGGAATCTACCTGTACAACTTAATGCCCATCTGATCAATTATTAATATATGCTTTCAAAATCCTCTATCGATAAAACGTTCAAACAAATTTGAGAGTACGGCTAAGTTCTAGAAAGTTTGTTTTGTCGAGAACATCGCTACTGCAAGGAGAGCAACTCCGTAACTCATCATATCAATCTTCATATATATTTCTTTACATACATCCTCCACTCCATTTAAATAATATAGATGAATTTCCTCTTTGTAGCTCTTGAGCCGACTCCTGTCTTGTGTTTTACTATTACCTGTTTAAAACTTTTGCCCACTCAGTCTTGATAAAAGTTTTAAAGAAATGTCCCGCTCAGTTTAGCGTTAATACAAGACGATGCAGAATTTTGCGCTACATTTCTCCTATAATTCAACAATTGTGGGTATTATATGTCGAAACTAGTTACCTAAAACGAAACTTTGGTTTTTACTTTGCCAATCATCATGTCGGAAATTGCCCAATGCTGAACATCCCATCCAGGGAGGCATCCCCTTGGATCACCAAATGATCGGCGACCTTTTTCAGATCGTTGGTCCATCTAGTAGGGGAACAGCCCGGTATACGTTTCCCGGTACGTGGTGGCCACATTACTCCCCATCGGTGGTGCGTCCTTCAAGCGATGTGGCCTGCTCATTGCCACTTTAGTTCACTGACTCGTTGAGCTTTGTCGGTGATCTTGGTTATTCATGACGGGTAAAAACACGACGATACGAACGACAAACAGAACAAGAGCTTTCTTTAAACAAACATCGCGATTTAAATAGCCTTCTAGAAATATTACCCTCCTTCTGACGCAGTCGGGTAAAAACAGAGCATATCACTGACAACGACAAATCCATTTGAGAGATACGTTACCATAGACAGATACACAAAGGCATAGAATATATATAATCATACTTCGTACCAAAGATTTCAAATTTATAACGCCCCTCTATTGGAGTTTGGGGCTAAAATCCGAGAAAGTGATGCTATTTTGTCAAAAATCTTTTTTCCAAATAATTCAGGGGCTTACACACGGCATAGAAAGGAAACCTTTACAAATAACTTTTCCGAGAAACCTAAAGTACGTACAATGTTTGGGTAGCGATTAACGTTCATGTTCGTGTTTTTAAATGTTGTTTTATGTAGGCTGTAACATTAATTATTTTTTTTCGTTTTCTTTGGACAGCTTCTAACGTTATATCGAGCTCAAGTTCGATCTTGCTTGGCTTATCTTGCTGGTGGATGGTAAACTGCAAGACCACGATCGCAAGCGCAGCCATAGATTGTGGACTTCTATGGACTTCATTTCGCAAATTTTGTACTAGAATTACACAATATAATTTAGCTATCTCTCTTTTACTCGTATGTATAATTGGTCAACAGGGCGAACGTTCTGACGTTTTCAAACTGATTTTACACAATTTTGTATGAAGCGTTTCGCTCTTTCATCTGTTATGTGAACGCGCCCTGACAAAGTGTAGAAGTCCATATTCCCAAGTTCTCCAATTTTAAATATGGCAAATTATAGGCAAGCATGTACCATCGGTAAAATGATATTTTTATCAAAAGCGAACTTATTTTTATGTGCAAAATCAACAATTATTTTCTTCATTATTATTTCTCTGCTCAATGTTATGTCGGGAGATTTTCTCCGTTTCTGCTTATACCGGCTCTGGGGTCTAATTTGAGGCGACTTAATTACTATTGGTCTCTATTTGCGTAACGTCTAATTGTGTAGGTATATTTGCGTCACAGTCATGTAGCCGCTAAATGGGTGTGATCATCAACCGGCAATTACATGCAACTTAAAGAGAGAGAATACTTACCAATGTGCTGGTCCATGCGTTTCTTGGGCTTGTGGACGGAGGCGTAAGGATCGGAGCAGTATTCTTGTCGCGACGGGTTTTGGCTTCCCCTCATATTGTAGTCTCCTGGAGCCGGCTGCCCACCGTGGGGCAAGTGAGGGTACGGTGCGTAATCGTCTATGGTTCCGTAACCACCGTGGGCGATCGGATCGTAACCATAGTTACTCTGTCTGTCCATGATTTGGTGCGCAGGCATCGGCGCAGCATTGTTTGCCGCCGCCATTTTCATTTGCCATAACGAGTCTTGTGAGTTGACACTACCCCCGTTGTTGCTGTTCGTGTAACTATTTTCTATGTATCCCATATTAACCCCTGTGGGAAAAAATGCGGAATGAACAACAAGTTTTACAAGTGAATAATTTTCATGAATATTTTTCTAAATAGGAAATAACTACATCAAACTGATTATTTATTCAATTTTGATTACAGTACAAGTACAGTCGGCAACAAAACCAAGTAACTTCCTTACAACTTTGACACCACAAATAATGTAGGTTTAAATGAGAATTCATTAATTTGACTTTAATAGTTCATGCAATAGGTATTTTTCAAAGCATTTACGCGTCTTTACTTCAAAACGCATACCATAGCCGCCAGAAATTATCTGAATATCACCACTATACATTTATTAACAAGTAAAACATGGAGGGACGGTCACACACTGCAATTTGATCTCACTGGAATCAAGGCACACAAAGCGAAATCCATGTTGGTAAATTAAGTATCATTCACTCCAGTGTTGATTGGAATTCGATGAATTCAAGTCAATACGGGGAACCGGAGCGGAGCAATGAGCATGCGAAACACGACGCAAGCGGGTGACGAGCGAGTTCAAAAAGTGCTTGACATTTAAAGCCGAAAACTACAGAATATAACAAAGGAAGAAATATTTTTGTGACGATGCTATATACATACATACTTCAAACTTGTCAATTTGACATATTAAAGTGCTTATTTGTGGCATGAGGAATACCGTATTCTGTCGATATACATTATACTCGTATATATATACGCTATACGCATATACGCTTCCCGTCGAAGAGTACGTAAGTGGTATTATTTTAAGTGGTATTATAGTATTTTTCTGGTTTAGCCGATTTATTATTATTAATCCGACCAGGATCATATTTAAAAGCGGACACTATTCTATTTCAACTTCAGTCAGCAAAATCACATCATCAGGTGATACATTAAACAAGTCTCATTACTTAATACTAGTTTTTGTTCCCGACTCCATACGCGTGAATTCCAAAATTTATCCCAGGGGAACCACGAAAGGAATAAAAATTTCGTTCCGGCTCTTTTAACTACACAAAAAACCATTACGCGTTACGACGTAAAATGAAAAGAATTTTAATATTTGTTTCTAATTATGATCTATCAGGATTGACACTACTTTGAGTCCTAAACACGTTTTAAATAGGTTTCAATTTAGTTACGTTCCATGTGTTTACAAGTACGCGATACTGCAGTGCGTCAAAAACGGTTAAAAGTAACCAACTGTTCCAACTCTACTTTGCATTTTTAATACATAATCATGCAGGAAGCGTTAGTTACATGTTAATTTTACCTGATATCTCCGCAACAACCCGCAATCCTGATTGCATGCGGAAAACGAACAGGGTTGGTGCATACAATTTAAAAGTTATTAATGAAAAGTTTTCAAATTTCGAAACGAATTCGATTCTTATGACAAGTCACCCGCTTCGTCAAAACAGACTGCAATGCAACGCAAATAGGAAACTAGTGCTATATTTTATCCGTTTCATTAATTGCCTTCATGACGTCAGTATTTTTCTATTTTTATTTTATTTATGAATTAGAATTTGTTAATTTATTATTTCAAAGAAACCTAACTAAATTGAGATTGCAAAAGTTAACAAGTATTTTTTATTACCTGAACTTTTAACTACATAATATTTTTAGAGCTTACTTCGCTGCCCTTAGTACAGTCAGCGATTCAATTAAATTGTATGCATTTTGGTACATGAAAAAACCGTTTCAAGATAATGGGAGAATTCGCAAGCCCATTTAAATGTCATTATGAGGAATTAATGGCAAGTTACCTAATTGCCATTTCACTTCAGGATAGAGGATAAAACATTTCTCCCTTTTATAATGGACAAACGTTCAAAATAAATAGTTGCAGGTGTTATTTGGTTTTGGGGTAGAAAATGATAAATTAATGCCTATTTTTTATTTACTGAACTAAATTAATGTGCATTCACGATTTGGATACAAACGTAGGTATACTTTCAGACGAAAATGTCTAAGCTCGTGTGGCTCAAAAATTTCGACAAAAATTATTACTTATTACCCATACATGTAAATTAGGATGACTTTGTTTCCTCTTGGGTTCTCCTATCCCTTGGGTTTGGGATAGTGGGGATAGTGGGGGTAGGTTGGATAGATTTGTAGTATCACATGCGTAACGTCGTCTGCGAGTTTTTATATCTCCAAAATCCCTACCCAGATTTTTTCCTGAAGAATCGGAAAACAAATTTTTCCAGGTTCCTTGGAGCTCAAACAGTTTTTGAATTACATTAATTTAAAATTTTGCAATGTTGTCCATTGAAGTAAATGAAACAAAAATATTTCGGGAGACACTTACATTCTGAACTTGGCATATTCTGCCCCGGGTGACCTTGAGCGTGCGGGGCCACGTGATAGCCATAGCCCGCTTGAGTGGCGTAAACTGCATTCTTAGAATCTTCCAGAGCAAGATCCATCGAGTGTTCTAGCGCCTTGTTCTCCATACCCGTGCTGGGGTAATAAGGCGGCGGCGCCTGGTTCTGGGGCGACATGGGAGGACGCATCGAGTCCATTTCGTAGTCCTTGGACGTTTCTTTAGCGTTTTCGTTGCGTTTACATCGGCAGAAGATAAACAGTAAGCTCAGGAACAGCAGGAAGACGAGACAGGATACCACTATGGCGATGAGGGTCGCTGTGGTCAGAGCCGCAGCGTCTTTCGTAAACGATGTCCCAACTGAAATAAATACAATAGGTTTGACTGGCGTGTTTCACTAACAGTTTTCTAATATACTATGAATCATATAAAAACACCACTTGGTAATTTTGTTTGAGTTTAATAATGCAGTTGTATTTAAATTACTCGTACGCGTTAATATAATATAATATCAAGTTATAAATGATACGTTCCGTGAATTTATGGAGCCTAGGCCTGGTCTTGTACACTTATAACTTTAAAAGGCCATTATCAAATAAAACTGATTTAGTTACCATTTTTGTATAGTTTGGTTTAGTTTATTTGTACAAATACATATAAAACGCACGAAACAGGTAAAGGCTTAACGTTGAAAACAAAGATGGCGTCAATAAAATTACATTTGACGCTGTCACTTGGTACAAAAAGAATAATATTGTACAATTAAAATAATGCAATAACGTAATTCTAGTATTTTAAGATTCATATTTAGATTATTACTTGATTTTTAAATTGTGTGCAAGTGCAGGCCGAATTTGAAACTTTTCTAGTGTAATAAACTAACAGTAATTGTACGGAAAGCCCATACAATGCGAGGTTTGCTTATTATGTATCCGAGTGTACTATATATGGCAAAAAGAGTGGTAATTGAAAAGGAATTCATAACTCAAAACATTAACAACCTCCTCTGTTCTTTAGTTGCTACAATGTTGGCATGATGTTCCGGTGATAGCAGGTTAATAGGTTCCCAGCGGGGCACCTGTCAGGTACTAAGGTTCTCAGTTTTCTATACCGACGAATGGCTTATTAAAATATGTTTTGACTTTGTGACGTAGATGCTTGCAAAGAACCCTCAATTTATATTAATGAAATAATTATGTGCATCTCATTTCAGAGCGAGAATTCTTTAATGACAAAAGACGCGAATATTTTCGTGGCAGGACGATAATGCGTCTGCGAAAGATCTGTCTAACAAATTATACCACAATTGCTTCTTTTACGAATGCGTACTAATGAACCACGCTAATGAGTTCACAGAATTTGAGATGAATGCCGCGTTTATAGGTCGTAATCATTAACTTTTTACCCTGAAGAAGTAAGACTGAATGCTCAAAGGTATCTCTACATTTCTATGTCATTTTCTTATTCGCGAACATGATAATTTTCATTTACAAATTTTCTTCACAGAAGCCTTATTATTTCTGAAAATATTTTGAAACGAATACGCAAAGAGCTGCACTATTAAAAGTTTCTTTATTAAATTTTTTGTCCGAGCTTTTTTGCTGACGGTACTTTATTATGGCATTGTCATCGGATTTACAAACACGAGATTGGCCACACACAAAAGACTAACCTAAAAATATGGTTTAGTGTCCCTTCTGTCGAATGGCAGTCACTTCCGTAAATATACCTACGCCAAATAGCTTGGGTTTAGTTTAACTCAGAGCTTCGCTAATATTTTAGTAAATGACGGGCAAACCCGCGAGCAAAAGTTTGTTTCTGCCCCGAGTGCAAGTTTTAATGATGTCGGATCGATCACATTATGAAATTACTTGGAGTTTTCGATGAAACTTTGTCCTACATAAAGCGAGTTTCCAGAATAATTTTTTTCGTACAAGCTCCCGAATTTTAACATAGAGGCGTTGAAACGAAAACCTCTCATAGGTAGTTTAAAATACGAATTTTAATATACATTTCTATATAAAATTAACAAATTTTAAAATCTCTAATTTGTATGTACTTGTATAGAAATACAACAGTGATATGATGTTTAGTGTTACCAAAGTGTGGTTAAAATAGACGTGTTTTTATACGATAAAGACACTTGACCAGACTCTTTCTAGATAAAGTCTCAGTAAGATATATTTTGTTAATATGTTAGTACAAAAGCAACACTGAAAATCTTACTACGATCACCAACCCGCCTCCAAGTGAGGTGATTATTGCAAATTCCTTTCCTGAGACTGAAGCTCATGACCAGCAGTGGACTAGTGTAGCTGGTTATTACGTTTTAGATGTACCTTTTCAGGATATATAATAATATCACCACAAAAATCTCCTTCGAATGCTCTAACGAAACATGTTCATGAATTCCCTGTTAGTTTGTTGAGGAACTTCGCAACTCATAACTACGCTACGTACAACGTACATGCGTACGTACGTAGAAAGTTATAATACGCAACGTATTCGTAGGTAAGCTTCATGTCACTCTTATCAAGTTCTACCCTGAGGCGTCTTCCTAATTGGCAGTCCCTACGCATCGCGTTATTTGTGCCAATGATGCGATGTAATCAACGTTTCCTTCTGTCACTTGGTTGAACTTTATTTAATTCGGGTTAAGATTGGTAAATGGTAAATCTTGGATAAATATATACGAACTTTGCACTAGGCCCTCGCTTTGGCATCCATATTCCTATACAAAAATACAAAAAAAAATCAAAAATGTTTCCTGAGTAATAAGAACACGTAAACAATTTACATTATCTCCCGCACCAGGAGACCTGTGTTGCGGGAAGCCAATTTTGGAGAACATATTGGAATATTTTACATGAGGAAAATTAATTAACTAATTGAGTACATTTCAAATAGATGGTAAGGAATTCATGACTATCTATTAGGCCATGCAGGTTAAATAAATTCAGCTTGGAACGATACAATGTCCTGTTCCGGTATAAAAGGTAAAACCAGCGCCTCATTGACTGGAGGCTTCTGGGTCCGTACGCTTTCCATGTACAGGACTTATCACTTACCGTCAGGTAAGATGACGGCCAAGTGCACTGTCAATACCAGGTTGATTCGATGAAGATAAGGACATTTATGGGTAATAATGCAAATAAGAAAGAACTATTAATTGAGCACATCATAAATGCATATAATAGTGATTTGTTCAACTAAATGCATTGCATCATTCACACCACACGCCAAAATCGTGGCGGTGAAGGCAAAAAGAGCAGCGCAAACGAAGGACGGTCCTCGGGTTATTTTTTGTCCGTCAAAATAGATCACTTGAAACTGAATCGCATAAACGCTCACAAGGGAGCTCAACATTAACGCGTTTAAAAAGAACTGGAAACCGACTTTAACTGCCCTAAAACTCTACTTTTATTAAGGCAAATTTAAGATGTATATCGTTTTCTCACGGATGCCATTCTCAGAACTGGAAAAAATTGAAATGGGACCACAAGAGAAGCACTAGCTTTCAAATAAAAAAAGAATCATCCAAATCGGTTCACCCAGTCAAAAGTTCTAAGGTAACAAACATTTGACTAACTTAACATAATATAACATAAAATAATCTACCTCAAACAACTACTGAACCGATTTTGATGAAACTCGCAGTCATCCCTAAGTTGAGCAATACCTATTACAACAACAAAAGGATTATTTAAGTCAAACTTGTAGTTCCAGAGATGTGCGAGGACAAACATACACTTTTGAAATTTGAAATTTGGCACACTTGTTTATAAGCTGATATAGACTAGCATATACGAAAACAGACTAAAAATATTACATACATACAATATGTCGAATCGATAACCTCCTTTTTTATAGTCTGTTTGTCCTTCGCTGAATAAAGTCGTTCGTTTGCGCAGGTAAACAAAGCAAAAAGACAATGTCTTACTTTCAGCCTCAGTGTAGTTGCTGCAGATCTCCTGGTTCGGCTGCAGGCACAGCTTCAGTTTTAGACGTGGGTTGAGGTCATCCAGGGGAGGTTCAGCGAAATGTCGCCCGGTCGATCGACTAGGCTTCGCCGGTGGGTCCAGCACGGCCTCTTGTATCGTTGACGAGGATCCAGAAAGTTGCAATTCGATCGTGTCTACCACCTACAAGTTTATAATATTTAGTGTGTCACTGTATCCCTTCATACTAAATTTCTAGTACCATAATCTTTTAAAATAAGACATCGTTTTATTATCATCAACAGCCTATATACGTCCCCACTGCAGGGGCTCAGGCATACTCTCCGACAGAGAGTCTATCGTTTTATAATGTCATGTCCCGAAATAAATATAATTCAGACAACTTCACAGTGAATCACAATTTTAATTTCTAATGCGCAACGGCTATTGTAGTTTTGCGACACTATAAACCGATATTTAGGCAATTACTTATAAAAACTACCTATTCTGTTTTAAAATATTATGGTAAACGAAATTTTGTTTGGAGCGAATTACCGTTAAAAGGAAAGTTTTCACTAACATTGACTGTGGTTTACATGTATGACGGGAAGAAAAACCATGAAGAGGCTTTTTATTTATCAAACCGTACCGTTAAAATAAGTGAAACCATTTCTTGCCTATGTTTAATTAAAGACTTGTTCCTATCTAAACAAAAACTTTGAAAGAGATTTTCGTCTCGAATTCTTAGTAATCTTGCCTTCATTTAACAAAGTACATATGTTAACAGAACTCTGGCAACAAATGTTAATTTGAATGTGAAAAATTAACAAACCGAAGTGAAACTTTAAAGCGCTCGCAGCTTTTATTTTGAAATTACATGTGTAAATTTAACTTCACGAACGTTTGTTGCACGAAATAATATAATTTAAATATTCTTTGAAATGAAACAAAAACAGCCTGCGACAGGGAAATATGTATTGTTTTGGGTAATAGCGTCTATTTATAAAAAACATATTTTATTTAAGAAGAGCTCTAAACTCATAGTAGTTGATCACAGAATTGCTTTTACAGTAATCTTCTGTGTAGAACTAACAGAAACAATGTCTTAGTAACTAATTTATATTTGATAGGATAGCGTCTGTGAAAAAATATTACCAATGATGATTAATTATGTAATCTCAATCGAAAAGCAATTTCATCAGATTATGTTTTGTAAGAAATACGGCTGGTTTTAAATTATAAGCTAATATATTGTATTACTTTATTTTAAAAAATCAAAGTTTGGTACAATTTTGTAGCTTTAGTCTTTACGATTATTTAGGAATACTGTCACTCCGCTATCATTAGTATAGTTGACTATGTACCTGCCAGCCACCAACAGCTCCCAATCCTTCAGCCACCCCGACCAGAGAGAGACAAGTGGGTCCAGCAGTGAACACCACAGTCCTCGAAGTGGGGTCGTACGTCAGTTGTTCGGGAGGAGGTATCTCGTCCACCTTCGTTGTCACTGCGATCTCATTAGAATAGTTGCTCTGTCCCTTTGTGTTCACGGCTTTAACCTGAAGTGGAATTAAAAGTTTGCACAGAGTTCGAACCAGAGGTTGAACATGTTGGTGCACTATAAAACCTCGTTAAAAACTATACAATTGAAGTTAGCGACGCAAAAAGCAAAGCTTTCGATTTAATACAACAAATCGGCGGAACAGATGAAAAGTTAAACAGTTATATAAACTTCCTTAGAAGTTGCAATGTTGAAATATTCGAATAGCTCTGAACGAGGCTTCAGGAAGACCGTATAGTGGAACAAAAGGGAGCGTTCAACAGACTTCCGTTTCTTTATGCGACTCTCAAATAGAATTTATTTTCCTCGAAACTAGAGTAAATCAAAGTTTAATGTACGCTATCAAAGATTATGCAGCACCGGAGATCGGGCGCCATTAACCTTTTTTGTGTTATAGGAGGATGTGGCTAATAACTGTCAAGTTTCATAATAGATACTGGAAGTAGGTAGTGAACGTACCGAGTGCTCCGAGAACGGTGAAGCGTGAGTGTACTCTACAGCGACGGCACAGAACAGAATACAAGAACAGAGATTAAAGGGCGCGTCGCCAGATTTACCTTGAAAATGAACGATTCGGTCTGTCCGTAGCGATAAAAGTAAAAAACAAAAATAAATTAATGACATTCGTAACAGATAATTTTGAATCATATATGTGAGCTCTGATAGAAGTTTGATTAGAGTCATAGGAACTAAAGCATCTCATTAACATGGCAATTAAAGTTTGTGTCGAGATCAAAACATGTTTAACTAAAGGTATTTAAGTAATGTTCGATAACTTTAGTACATGTGAGTAAGTCAACATAATCAAATAATACGAACACCAAGTTTAGTGAGTTAAATATACGTATTTATGTTTGGGACTGAAGAAACATTGAGGGTCAAATAGGTCTAAAATATTAATTACCTTGAATGTGTAAGCGCTATGTTGCTCGAGTCTGGTAACGTTGCAGGGGTTGATACGCCCGCAGTCGTACTCCATCCAGTCGTGATCGCCAGGACGCTCCGCACCGCAACTCTCGCCACTAGCGACTCCGCGACCGACACGACGGTATAACACAAAATACTTCGTACTGGAGAGACCACCGTTGAAGCCCGCCTCCCACTTCAAAGTCACGTAGGATGGCCCAACTTTTTGAACTGATAAGGCTTTGGGGGATTCCGGGGCGCCCTTCGGCTGCAGGCGAATCTGTGGTTTGATGCTTCCCAAAGAGTTTATTACTTTGCAATAATAATCACCGTAGTCACGTGGACTGACATTCTTTATCCGTAACACACTGAGGTATGAATCGTTGTTGTTCGATGTGGTGTTAATGTCATAGTGACCATCTGAGGACATCTGCAGCGGAGAGGTGCTTGACCCATAGAGCCACTGGAATTCTGGTTTTGGAAAAGACAAAACTCGACACGATATTTCAGCGGTTTCCATCACGTCGTACGCAACTTTCTTCTGTTGCTTAATCGGAATGGGTGGATCTGGAACAAATCAAATTTTATTAAAGCTAAACACATAAAGATTTGTTTTATAAACACTGTAATGTTTCCTGCGTGTGTTCCGTCAGATCAAATCAAAACCAGATCTCTGCATACCTCATAAATCAATACCAACCCAATTGGAATTCAAAGAAACATCTATAAATAACGTTAATACTCACGCTCTATTCGTAGAGTCATTGATGAATCTACTTTCTTGACTTCGTTCTCGAAAGTGCACATGTACGATCCTCTGTCTTCCGGTATCAAGTCGTTTGTGGTCGGTCTCGCTTTTCCATGAAATCTGAGCGTTGTTTGCACATTGAATACTGCGTTACTGTTCTCAGTATAATCTGTTTTCACCTCGTACAAATTAGCATCTGGTTTGATTTCAGCGTTGTCTTTGTACCACTTGACGTTAGGTCGTGGTTTTCCAAGAGCGCTGCACGACACGGCAAAGTCTTCTTCGCCTGATCGTTTAGTCATGTGTAGTGGTAATTTAGATTGGAAATGCGGAGGTTGGTGAACCTCGAGAGTGACTGAAGCTAGATCGCCGTGTCCAAGTTCGTTTGTGGCTTGACAGCGGTATACTCCTTCGCTACCGAGATGAGCACTCGGAATAGTATATTGATTGCCAGTTGCTAGTACGGCAGGCTTGGCGTCAGCGATGCCATTGTCGCGGAACCACCTATACTGAGGCGCAGGCCACCCTGGTGGCTTGGCTGTGCACGTGAGGGTCACAGCAGTGCCTTCCTGTGCAACAGGTCGGTCAGGACTAATCCTGGACCGGCCAGGCCTATGCCTCACCAACACCGCCACAGATGCACTGCTGGCTCGCTCTACGCTCTTACCACTACTCGATGATATAACATTAGCCGCTCGACACACATAAGTTCCAGCCATGTCTGCGTTAACTCTTCTTAACAACAGAGTGTTTCCTTTCTGATGGAAGCTGGGACTTCCTTCCATAGTCCATTCTATGGATATAGGTTCTGGATTCGCTGAAACTTCGCAGCGGATTTCGACCGTTCCACCTTCTTCGGCTTCGTAGGTTTTCGATTCTACCGTTACGCTTGGAGGAAAAAGTACATCTAAATATACTTCCTTTTCTCCTGGCCGCCCGAGTCCATTATCAGCTGAACAGGTGTATTTGCCAGCATCTTGTACAGTGACTCCAGGTATTGTGTGAGTGAATGAGTTAGATATATATTTTCCATTCCTGGTCCACCGCACGGAGCTTACTTGCGGCTTAGCGTCAACTTTGCACTCCATGGTGGCGGTGCCGTCGAGCTCCACCCTGAGCGGATTTTCTGGCCCAACTTCGACTCGAGGAAAATCTGAAATGAAACAGAAAAGAATAAAATTAATAATCGTGTAGATAAAACATCACCTTATTACTAGAAGATTACATATTCATTTAAGGCAAAATTGTTTTGTAAATAGGAATATGAAACGAGGTTCCGTCTCATTCCCAAGTCGTATAATAATTAATTTGGAGCGCGTTCCTCAAACGGGCAAGTTATTGAGGTCCCGAGCACACCTATCCCTGCGCCCTCGCCTCGCTCGGGCCCGGGCCCGCGGCGTAACACCTACCACGCACTCACTTAGCTCACATAGGTGAGATGAATAATTAAATTGCAATCAGGAAGCAGTCTAAACAGAGAGCACACAACTACACATGCATAGGATTTGCAGTAGATCTATCCTAAATTTGCTTGGATCCTAAACAAATGAACGCGAAAATCGTTAGATCCGTTCTAAAATTCAAACGGAGGAATAGATATCGCACTACAAATCGAGTTAATAATGAATCAAAATGGCTCCACAAACTTCCCAAGCTCTATACGTGCGATGAATATAATATAGATCTTCTTGAAACTTGAAATGGAACTTTGTATCGATCGAATCTCTGTATAAACAGGATATATTTATACAAACGTATACACAGTACTCGATAAGCTACTTTTGTGTACTTGTTCGCTAATGATCGTAAATCCCTACCAAAGTAGGTGGTAGGTAGGTAATGATATTATACGTAAAAAATTATTTGTAAAAGATTGCCTCTTTTCCATTCTAGTCCATTATAAGTTGGTTTTATCAAATATTATTATCAAAATACTCGTAGGTATAAATTTATTTATTTTAAGGCAGTTTGTTGTGAGTTAACAACATTATGTTGTTATTGCCGAAAGGGCCCCGACGAAAAGTGACCAATCGGTATATAGTTCTATATAACACGAGTACATGTGATAATTTATTAATACAATCTAAAGATTGGATTATTTGTGAACAATTTAAATATCTAAAAATCTGAAAAAATTACCAGTAGTAGTAAATATCACGGCTAAGGTGGCTTCACAGGTTCACGAGTAATAGGCGACCAAATTATAAAATATACTTGGAGTGGTCAAATTGAAAATGTACAACGGAACCCTACACTGCGCGTGGCCCGACACGCACTTGACCGGTTTTTAACACAGATAATTTATAGTTTGGAGAGGGGCATAGGTTAATTTATATCTCGGGTAGAATGAAATCTCCACATACGAATTAAATACAACTTTACCGTTTTATAAATTATAACACACAGGAACCGTATGAAAATTATTGTACTGGTAACTGTATTCAAACTGCTAACTAAATGAACGCTGTATTGTATATTCCCAAACTTTGCAGACGTACTAAATTTTCTTCTAATATTACGGAATGTTGCCAGCGACTGAACACATAGATAGGTACACGCCAGAACTGAACGGCGCCGCGCTCGAGCATTTACCGCAGTTATTGTTATTCCTTACACTTCCTGGCAGAGAACGTATACCTGTATATTTACTAAGAACACGGACGGATGGACTATATAACTATAGACTACATAGACCACAGGTATCTTTGAACCAGATTGTACAGAATACCTGTTATGTTAAACTAACAGATTTCATAAAGGTACAGCTACAAATATGTCCTAGTAGCGGGTAGGAGGTAGACAACAGATATCCTAACGTAGGCTATCCCACGCCAGAGCTACTTCCCCCGTAAGGCATATCCATGCAAATCGGTATCCTGGTCGAGTGGTTTCAAATTTATGATTATGAACCCTGGGGATTCGCCTTTGAACAATGAACATTTCCATAAATAAAATGTTTTGAGATGAGTGCGCCAGACCACCGAGAAAAGAGGGCGCAAGGAAAGTAGATCAATTCATATTTTCGTTTTGTTTATTTGATTGAAAGCACGTGCGGTGCGATAGGAAGCGGATGCCCTGTGATGCGAGGCGTGCGTGTTCGAGGCATGCCAATAATAAATATGTTTACAGAGCCAGCCTGATTACAGATTACAACACGTAAGCAATGCGCTGCGCCCATGTTTATCATTCGATACTACAATTAGCTTTACTTTCGATTGCGTACCCGAAATGCAGCGGCAAAAGAAAACAAATACAACACGATCGAAATATTCAACTGGCCTCCATCAATGTTGTGCAACACTCGTACTAACAGGGTGTATGTGTAGCAAGGAGACGAATAAAAAAGAAGTGTTGTATTTTTTTATATTATAAACTTCAAATCAAATAGAATATTATATAACAACTAGCGACCTTTCTTCGCACGGGTGCAGTGTACGATGTGACATAACTCGTCCTCTAGGCGTCGCGCGTCGTATCAAAACAAAACATGCACTAAATTTTATGTTAGACCGCCAGCAATAGAACTGTGAAACCGCATTCAATTTGGTGCATTAGTTTTTGTGTGATGCGCGTACAAACAAAGGGTGAACAAAAATTCTAAAGTATTTTGTATGTATAGATATGATATATTCTTCACTACAAGCTTACGGATGATATATTTATTGTCCTTACAAAACCCAAGACAACAGACAAATTTTGCCTTACGAGTGTATTTTATTTCCTGTTCTATTGATACTCGTATGTGTAAATTTAGTACCGTCAACTGTATATTTCTGTTTTCAGTCAAACTTCGTGTCTAATGTATTTTCAAAGCATGAATTCGGAATGTTGGCTTTAGGAGGACTCGACGTTAGAGCAAATTAATTTAACTTTAAACTTAGGTTTAAAACAAAAACCAAACTCGTATTTAGCTCTTACCGCGTACGTTAATTGCGATGTTGGCATACATTTAGAATACCAAAAAGGAGTAGGAAATTTAAAACATTACAGTAAAGTATATTTCAAATTGAAGAGTGTCCAAAGGGAGATACGAGTACTCGTATTTCATTTTAACAGCAAATCTTCTGCTAGCGTATGCTTCCAATTTAATTTATTACCTGCTACCTACCTAACCGTGTGGTCTAGTCTTTAGAATTAGATATAAGAATAGTGTACATTAATTCCAAATAACGGACAGCATCGAAATTGTATTGTGATCAACAGACTGCTAGAAGTGGTGATTATGGCAAATCACGTAAATGTAGTTATTTCTATCGATCTATGTTCCGAGGCTCATATTTTTGGCGGAAACATAGGATTGATAGGTAAAAGTAAAAAAGTATTTGTCAAAAGTAACATGGTGTATGTATGTATGTCTGAAATATAATGTATCTAAAACTGATTCTGTATGCCATTACATTTCACTCAATTCGGCAGAAGATAGTCAAACAATGGGAAATTACAGCTAAGCAAGCGGCCAGACACCATTATTCTCAAACTTACGATATTAGTTTTCTGTCAACCGATAACAATTTAATACAATAACTTCATCGATAACTTTGTTGATTTCTTAAACTGGATACCACTAGGAGTAGGAGTAACTTCCTTAATTGCGATATTCTGAGTGTGTAGAAGGCGACTAAGTAAAATTTAAGAAAACTGGGTGCAGCACCATTGTGCCAGTCAAATCTTTGTGCGGTCGCCATTCCTGTTATTAGATCTTATCGTGTCGATTGTAAGGTCGATAATCGACCCTACAAACCATACTTTTCAGAGTTTTTGAGCCACCGTAGGCCTATGTCATGTCTCATGTACCCAGTACCTAGATAGTAACCGGGACCAACGGCTTAACGTCTCTTCTGAAGCACGGAGAATTATTAGATTAGTAAGGACACATCTTCAATCAAAATGTTATCTCACAAATATATCGGTTTGCACCTGTATCCATAATATTAGTTGTATGAACACTCGAATCGATCGTACCGCCTTCGTATAGTCGGAAGCTCGACATCTCTGTCGACCGACGCGGCGGTGGTGGCGCCCATAAGTTATGGAGCAGCGCAGTAGTTGGTCGTGAGGCCTGGGGCTGCGCTGAGGGCCGGGGCGGGCGCTGCGGCAGCCGCGCGGCCGCAATTTTACATTCCGCACCGAAAGGAGCCAGGCAAACAGAATCCTCATTTCGCCTTCCCGTCCTTTTCATACCGCACTATGCAAACGGTTTATGTAACTACGCCGCCATACTAATGACGGCTACGTTCCGGGCCCTTTTATTTACTTATGTATCAAAGGTCTCGCCTATATAATAACACACCGATGTTTCTTGCTAAGTTGTTTCTAATTACTTTGGCTTTGTTTCGGTGTTTTCTTCGGATAGTTGAAGAAAATTTCAGTGAAAATTCAGTGTTTTTGAAGTAAATTATCTCGGGACTTATCTTTATCAATCATCGTTTGTAAACTATAATAAACAGTATTCTGATGGAAATTTAAAATTCGAGCTAAATTATTATGTACAAAAAATAGAACTATCTTCATATTATGTATATTTTCTTTTTCTCGTCATAGTCACTAAATCATGCGACACGTTATAAGAAGGCTCTACAGTTAAGAAAGTACAAAAAATATTACACGCTAAAATATAGAATTGTAGATTCTTATTTAAAAGTACACTTTATGTAAGCCTATCGTCAAAAACCAGTTTTTTATACTATTAACAGCAGTTGTTTTCTGTTAATGAGGTAACATAAAACATAATTCCTTACGGCCTTTAGGCTACTGGATAAGCACGCTTCTATAATAGAACCAAGAAAGAGATGAAGGCCAAGGGCAAACCCACTGTGTACAAATAATGTCACTTGCAAGCCTGTACACGAATCTTCCCGCAGTCATTCTTATTCATCATTCTTAATAAAGTCACAGAATATAATATTGTTGGGTCATGTAGAAGTGACCCTAGGCCAGACGAGGTCATTTGGGAAAAGATCCATCGCACCCGTCCACAGTATCGCTATTAAAATTTCGGTACCAATTACACATAATCCTTTATTTAAACTACGAGCAAATCTGTGTAGTTAATTCATAGATTTAAAGTATTTGCTGTCAAAACTGTTACTTTGACGTTTAAAGTTGAGTAAAATTTGAATATTTTAATAGATTAAGAAACTTTACACGAATCTAATATTATCCAGAGGGTGGTTTTATCGGACTTATGATGTGACTTAGAAACTTAGTATTAAAATTACAAATAAAATATACATTTTAGTTAAACATTGTAATCACATCACATTGCAAATGTCGAAAGATATCATCAAACATAAATTAAGTATTTGTCTGTTTCTCTATTCCCTTTAAAATTGTCGTTTTAATTTAATTTAAGAAAATGTACTGTAATTATACGTGTTACATTAAATATGTAGCATATCAACATATGAAAAGTTCTTATTGATTTTTAATTTTTTTACACAATTTGTATTTAATATGAATGTTTTTTATAAATAATTATATTTGTGTTTTATTATTTTCTGATATCGTTTTTATTTTTATGGTACGAGTGTATATTATACATTCAAAATGTTTATTTATTTATCAAAACGTAAACATAAAACCAGTGAAAATCTTGGCACATCCTTATTATATTAGCGCTCTATAAAATCTTATAACTCGTACTCAACAATCCTAATTAAATGAGAAGACATGAAAACATCCCACTTAATTACCCGAGGTACTGTCTCAAACCTCCACAATTAAAACAGAAGGCAACAATCCTAAACTCCCACGGCACGCCACGCTCCAAACTCAACTAATTTAAATACGAACGATACACGTTCCACCAGCAGATAATATAGGTTTGTAACTGGAACATCTGCAATTGTTAAACGAACGTATAATCTGTGGTATATCGGGTATTCAAATTTATATCATATCCGGTCATCATCCGCTGCGATTGCATATCTCCACTGTTAGACAAGAGCCATCACAGACAGATCGCAGTTTGATGTTGGTAATGTACTTATGGGGTGGTTCTAGTCTGTATATAGTCAGATCCACACAAATACCTCCGGTGTACATTAATTAAAAACCCAAACCAATCAATCAGCCAGCCATGTTAACTATGCCGATTCCCAGTAGAACATACCAGTACATTTCACACCATGGGCATGTAAAATCATGTAACAACAAAACTGGAGCTAAACACCACTGAGTGAAAGTGTTTTGAAGACCTAATTTTTCCGGACGTCTCATATACTGGTATTGCTGAAGCGACAACGTTACTGCGTACAGTCACGTACAGTGAAGGCTAACTACCTATATCTGTAGCAATATGGAATAGGAATGGTGCGAAATGTATGGATAGAGAAAAACATGTGTTGTAGCCAAGAACTACAAGTAATCAAGACAATCTGTCTGGAGCAGAGCGGCGTTATGGCAAAGTAAAGAATAGTACACGTCCTTGGACTGTACAAAATGTACAGTTGCATACAGAAATCAGCACCACTAACTACAATTGAAAAGCTAAATTCCTCTATAATTTAATACCTACCCTTCTAGTGTATGCCAGTGAGTAAACTTGGTTGTTAAATTCATAAATTATCTCAGAGGAACGTATATCGGGATAAACAGTATCATATATATATGTTAATCCGTAACATTATATCTCTGTTCCAAGTTTCGTCAAAACCAGTTCAGCTAAACCATTTATTCATTAAAAGTGAAAAATTCAACTCACAAACCATTTTCCCGCAGCTAAGGTGAATTCTTGTCTTAACAAACTATTGTATCACTATTGTATCGTCTGCCTCTTTGGGTTCATCCGATGGTAAGTAACTTACTTCAGTAGAAGCGTGCTCAGCTATAGGATTGAAACTAATGGTACAAGTTATATTTCATTACCGTACACATGAAGGAAAGTCAAAGGGACTCCGCATATGTCGCATCCTTTTTATGGAAAATAGATATTTATACCAAGTACTTCCTGCTTCTCATTAGTTGGTAACTGACCAGTACGTTACTGAAATCATAACTATTTTCAGGATTCAATAACTCAAAAGGAAAACTATGTCTGTCTGTCAAGACCCTTTTTCTCTGGAACGCCTGGAGGTATCAAGTTGAAATTAATACCAAATACCAAAGTGTGCGGTCCTTTAGATTTAAGGAATAAATATGATAACCAAAATTTTTAATATACCACATTAAAATCGATTTTTTACAATTCAATCGGGCTTGCATTTTCGTTACAATCTTATTCGGTGTTACTTTACCTATTATTCACGATTTTCAGTAGGTTAATTATTCATATTCTGTACGAAACCCTCGGTGCGCGAGTCCGACTCACACTTGATGTTTAAAAAAAAAACAATTTCAAGAGATCAAACTTACCAACTTGTTTTATAAGAATAGAACTATCAAGTATTGCTGACGCAACTCTAAATGTAGCCTACATGCCAATTCATGTTTTCTAGTTATCTCAAATGGAAAATAATAAGTTTTGCTAAGCGCATTGGCGAAGTCCCTATAAGTTTAACATAAAAGTATCAGAAAAGAAACAATAAGTTTCAAGCCCTGTGTGGAAGTACGCTTGAACTCGTCTACTTGATGGGATTTATTCGTACTCCTTCAGGAACAAGACTCCAATGGAGGAATTGTGTTGATATTGTTTATTGTTCGCAACTCACTATCTGAACTGAAACGATGTTGGGAATGTTTTACAGTACTGTCATTGAAGTGTGTTCTCGGTCTTAGAATGGGATCAACCCCATGTCATTCCGTGGGTGTAGTAAAAGACGACCAATTGAACAAAATTTCAGGGGATGGTTGGAAAGTCTGACGCGTGGAGCAATGAGATCTTATGCATTTTTTACATTTTCTAGGCTCTACTTCCATTCATTACAGGTTGTAATCTGATTAAAATCCGAATTTCATTTTTACATAAAATTCAACGTACAAACTACAAAATTATGGATACATCTAAAAGGTCCTAGAATAGGCCTACGCGAAAAATCATTAAAAATCAACGCACGAACAAAACGAAGTGAAATATCGGAGATTGGTATTACATCAGACTCTTCTACAAGTTATCTATCACATTGCATTGAAAACTATCAGATTGGAATGAAAAACATATTTTGGCAATTACTACATTTATCGTGACATTTACATCTCCCCTTATGCCTACTTTTTCAACAAATACAAATCAAAATCTTTGGCGACTCATTTTTGTAATTGTAAGATAATAAATTATTCCAATTGGTGCCTGTTTACTCTTAGGCTGGTGGGTTTAAGATAAATAAATGTCATTAAAATGATATAGAGCCCGTACTTGTTTGTTTCTATAATAAAGAGATCGCAATGAAATTCTTGTTACTCTCCCAGGACCATAAGCACCTTCCGACATCTCCCAAATGGGTAAAACATACGAAGTTATAAAAAACTATCTTATATTTATGAGGGTGTCCTTCCCAATAAACATTTTATGGTTGTTAGACTTATTGAGTATTACTTCGAAAGCCGCGAATTCAATTACAAAATCGATGAGTATTTGCGTCGTTTGTGATTCATAAGGGATTTGCTTTGAATTAATTAATCTACACGCACTAGGAAACACATACTCGCTGGTAACATATACGGATGTTATAAGTCCACTGTTGGACAAGCGCCACCCTCCACGTCCACCTCGAACTTTACATGAGGGGATTTGCCATAATCACAACGATTGGCAGGCGGATTGGTGATAGCGGTAAGATGTAGTTACATATATGTTTCAGCCCATCGCCTGAATATTTTTCCCTGAATAAAATTTTCCTCCTGAATAAAATTAACAGCTTACAGACAATACTTAGTTATACAGACGAATATAGAATACCAAAGGTCAAGCCTGTAAAAAAAATCGAACTGTAAAAAAATATTATAACTCAAAAAATTTGATTAATTTACGAGCATGTTAAAAGTATGAACAATAGTAGTCTTAGGGGATAAAATATGTGATGGAAGCCACTGTCTAAGTATCTCTTACGACATCTACGCGAAAACATGGTAAATTTTAGTCAGGTGCCATATATACATAATAATACTACAAAACGGTGACTCTATGAATGTATATGCTAGCTAGGATAACCTATTACACAAACGAACCAATTTGTCCGAAAAAAGTAAAAACTATATTCATGGTTTACTAGCAATTATAATAAATATCCCTCGAAAAGGTGTTCTACGGAGAAGAAAGGTCGAAATTAACTCAACGGCAAGTACATAACTTAGATGTGTATGCATAACTTAGATGTGTATCTCATAGAGTATACATAAGCGTCATTGTCATCAATGCAAATGAATCGTACACATGGAAATCGCTGAACAGAATCCGTATGCTTGGAGAACCATTTCTCACCGAGACTGTAGTCAAAAAACAACGCCCTAAGCCGAGACCACGCCGAAGCTGTAGAGGTCACAGGACCAACAGTATCAAGTCCATTTGAGACAGAAAATCCTAGAGAACCAGGTGAAGGAATCTGCCAGGGCCATAGGTGCTCTGTCGAGACTAGAGTGCCCAATCGCCTGCGATGCACTCTCGCAAAACCATAGAAATTTCTACCAAGATGAGGACATTCAGACCTTAACCTCAACGTTAACTGTCCATCGACCCGAAGAACTCTAGATTATGGATTTTTACGTTGCCTTCTCTAGTTCAGATTCTCATCCCGTTCCAAGTATAAGTGATATTGAATCATTTTGTTGTTGTAGTATTGCTATAAAACGAACATCAATAAAATGGATCCGACTTTGGAGAGCAATAGCAGTAATACTGCTATAGCAATAATCGTAAATCCCAGATTTCAAAGTTGTTCGTTATTATATAATAACTTTGAATCTTTACTTAGCCTTAAGTTATAAGATGTTAGACTTTTGTGACCGATGGTAACAGAAGCAAATTAGTAGTTCAGCCAAAAAAATCCTTCACTTGTTTCTCCGCAAATGATCATCTCTCGAGTATTTTGATAGTTGTCTTTTATGCTGTGACATGTGAACTAAACAAGCAGCACATTCAGCTGTAACTCACATCCACCTACTTAGCGAATCGTTATTGCGTGATGATTTCATGATTCATTCTACCAAGACTTCGGACCGTGATTTACAATAAACAATAAGTAATAACAAACACGCACACAACACATTTGATTGTTGTAACAAAATATACGGAATTATTAAAGTTTTGATATTATAAAAATGTATACTATCTAAGTAACATAAACTGAAAATATTTATAACTAATATAGAATAACAGCTGGCGCTAGCGGTGCACAATGTAGACAAAGAAACAATTCATACATTTCGCAATCGCAATTTAAGTAAATTACTTATATTTCAATTCATACATGTACGAATTTGTAACCTAGATAATGCATTTAGTTATATAAGTTATGTTTACCTTAAAATTTAACCTTATGGTAATTTGTCTGTCTGTGCCACTAAGCGACATTACGGCATCTAAAGGTTGTTGCTCATTTAGCGCCGCCCCTGTGACATGTGGGCACTGACGGCAACACAGGGACGCAAGCAACACGATCCCCGGGAGATATTACATCAAGCGGACCATGTGTAAATTTCACACATTAATTGGAATTCAGAAGTGTGCAGGTTTCCTCGGACGTTTTCGTTGCCGTTGGCTAAAAGTCTCTCGGTATGAAGTTAGACTTTGGCTGGTTAAATTACGGGTGAATGAATTTATGGAGTTAAGGCAAACCGCCTAATTCAATAAGTCAATAAGAAATTGAAACAAGCATGCGCAGATTTTATCCATGAACACTGGTACGAGTACGATCCTGCAAGTTGCAAATTGCACATGAAGGTATCTTGGAAATAATAGAAACTTATTTCAATCCAAACTAGCGCATGCGCGCTCACTACGGCACTGGTATAATTGAGTGAGATTTAATCAAGAGTATCTCTCTATACTCACAGTTAACACTGACGTCGACGATGGCATCAAGTTGCTGTCCCTCGGACATGGCTCGGTTCCACACGACGCACCGGAACGTGGCACCGTCGTCCTCCCTCGAGGGCGTGAGCGTCAGAGTGGCCACCGACGGCACGTCACGGGTCTTCCCGTGGACGACCTCCGCATCCAGCGGATAATTGGACCCCTCTCTGAACCACCTACAAGAAGAGAACACAATTAAACAAATGAACAATGAACAAATCCAGAAACAAGTAAAACAAATGGGACATCTAAAGGACACCAAAAAGGATCCACACGACAGCGCAAACAACAAACCCAACTAATTATGTAAAATCCAATGTAATCCTAAATCAACAAAAATAGATTTCAAAGAAAAACACCACCAAGTCTGCGTTAACGAAATTCCGTAGCTGCTTAGTATTCTTATAAAATAATGTTAAATGATTGTCCCCCGCTTATCTCGAAGTTAACGCTCCAGAGGGCCAAAAAATACGTGCTCCTGTAAATGAACACAACGTATTTACCTAAATTCCATCTGCGTCGTGAAGAAAATTAAGCAATTTCGCATGTTTTGCGTATTAAAGCCTAAAATTAATCTTATGTTTAAAGTTCGCTTCAAGAAGCTACAGCGAGCCCACTGCCGCGCCGGGACTCCTCACGGAATAGAGGGCGATACTCATCTCGGAAACTCAGAAAGTTTTTACGGTTCATCTTCGTATACAAGGACAAAATTCATATTTTCTTTTTCATGCGTAAACCTTTTTAAATGAAAAGGAAGTCGGAAGAAATCCGTTGGTTGATGAAAGGGCTAATTCTGTTTAATGTTTACCCGGCTCTCCCTTTTTTCGGGAGATTGCCGTTTTTTTGTTACGCGTCGTATAAAGTGGCCGGTGGCTGGCTACGAGTGGTGTTCGTTAAAAGCGTTTAACTCCGCGCGAACCGCACGCAAGGATGGTGTTTTTGATTACGAATTTACCACAATAAAAACTGTGCTATATACTAAAATGTTACGTTTTGTGGCGCTCATTCGTATTCTTTTGTGCCATTAATAGATTTATTTCTATTCTTGGCACAATCGCGTTTCGAAGAAAATTGACGGTTAACATTCTCAAAAACATGTTTTGATCTGATAATAGCGTGTAAAGGGCTATTGGGGCAACTATAATATATTGAGTGTCGTAAGATCGATAAGTGGCAAATACGCTCACATCTAACCCGCCATGCCAATAGTAGTACAGTTACACCGCCGTGGGATGGTTGATCCGAAGGTCGCGGGTTAGATTCTCCGTTTAGTACAAACAGCAGAGAACTTTTTACGTTACTTTATACTTTCTCATGTCACTCTTAGCTATCACCACGTCATACTTTATTTCAGGCACAGCCACAAAAGAGCATAAGCTTTGCATTTCTGTAGAACACCTTCTATCACTGACAAAGTTCATTCATAGTTTTATATACCTGCGTCATTTCGCTAGTGACGGACGGCGCCACGTACTAAAGAGAATCAAGGTCGTAACCGCCGGCAAAGTTGTGTTCTAACGTGTTCTAAACTTTTCTGAAATAAAGTAAAAGTCTGCCTCAAAGTGACACCATAAAATATAATGGATGTATTTGCCTGTCTATGCCGTCTCACTTTTCTGTAATCCCTTGAATGCTTACGTGATGAGGTCAGGAGAACCTAATCCCTGCCTATCTTGATTGAATAGCAATAAATTTTATTGTTTTGTTTATCTCTCCATACCATAATGGAAGAGTAGTATTAAAAAGCGTTTTCAATGTAAATAATCTGACCCAATAGGTTACCAATGAACAAAAATAAACTATGCTGTGTGCCTAGATTATATATATGTAATATAGCTATGTGTGTAGCTATATTACTACATTTATGTCCATGCAATGTCACAAGAAACCAGTTGTTGTCGTATTATTATTAGTCCGTAAACCAGCCGCTGCGGACCGACCACACTAAAACTCGCTCAATGTTTATAAATAAAACACTAGACATCATCCTCCGAAGCTACCTGCCAGGACTCTACAATATTGTCATGTTCCATCAAAAGTGTTGCCTTAGTTTAGTGTGCAAACAAACGCTGCAAAGTTGTTCAGGCTGCGGCTGTTCCAAGTGAGGCTTAAATTTTAAACAGATTTTGCGTTACACAAACCTTACCTGCGTAGTAATACGATAAATTTTAGGTAAAGCAAACTTGATTTTGTTTTAGAATATTAAACCGCTTTCTAGCCGTGGTCCGGAAGGTATGCGGTAATTAGCTTTTTGTTTGTACGTAGGAGTGACGCGTGGACTATTATCAAGGTGTACTCGTGACAACCGCCTATTAGCCAAAACTGAAGCTCGAATTCCAAAACCCTAACACCCACAAGAGGTGGAATTAGGTCAAAGAATCACGAGATAAGCGGGAGGCACAGTTATTCCGACGTGGACTAGATTAACTTGAGCAAAAACAAAATAGAACTGCCGATGGAGTTGGTCAATTCGATTCGGTTGCGTTTCCATCTTTTTGTTGCCTTTCTTAATCTCCGTTCGTTTATGTTCAAAGAGCAAAAACTTGGAGATAGCAAGTCGTACAACATGGGACGTTATATTGAATAGAACGCAAATGCATTTATAATCGGCGAAACCAGTTTGAATGTCGCCGGACTTGTCTTGGACTCGTTTGGTTGCACTTCTCGTTCTGAAGCTTTCAATGCCGCAGAGAGATCTTTACAATCAGATCTATAGGCAATGCATTCAGTCTGACTAAAATTATATTAACAGAACCTTAGGTCATTTAATTTAAAAAAACTATTACATGGACAATTTACAACCTTTACAATCCTACTAACGATTTGTAACTAAGTTACATTTCATGATTACACGAAAGAAAAATGAACTACAACACGCTTAAAAACGGGATCTTAAAAAGAATCCGGAAAAAGACCTTCCCATGTCACCGATAAACTAATGCCGAATGATAAAGTTGTGTCTTTTAATATCCTTTATCTAGAAGGTCGCAGCTAACATGTTTGTCAAAGTATTTCTTGAAGAGGTGCTTATATCCAAAATAATAATTAATATGTTGCGAAATGTGTTACGTAACAAAATCGATTTTAGAATGTACACGCCCTGCAACTATCAAATTATTTCTAAATTAGGTCGTTTTGAAAATTCTGCTGTTTATCTATGATTTATGGATTCAGTTACCGGCTTCCATTGCACGCAAGGGTGGCATGCGGGAAGGGATTATGGACTAATGAAATGCCATCACTAATTTCACTGTGACAAGCTTTGACTTTGTAACTTTCTGGTAAACAGGTCAATAAAACTACCCATACGGATTTGTAAACTGATAGTTTGAGATCTCTGAAATAAACACGAAACTCAAAAGGTTTTACTCAGTTTTATCATCAAAGTAAAACTAAAAGAATCCGTCAGGTTCCCTACTGTTATTACTACCTATAGTTGTATATGAATAACCCTACGAGTATGAATAAACTTTTAAATATTCACGAATATGGTTCCTTTCTTCTAGTAAAGTGTGTCGCAAAGTGTGTCGTAACTGAAAGTCTTACACCCAGCTTGGAAGTTGCTGTTCTACGAAATTTATACGTAAGGACCTTGGTTCCCGTGTCTTGTAGCTTTGGTGATTTAATAAAATAACTAGGGGGGAAGTTATTCATGACATCTGTTGATAAATGATTCAGGTATCATAAGAACATATTTCATTTTCGACATATTGGTATGTTAATGAGAATAAAAACATGTCAATATATTTACAACAATTAAACGTCTAAACTGACAAGACAAATATTCCAAAAGGAATACATTACAATAAAACTTTATCTACGAGATTTCTAGCCCCAACGTAACTCATAACAATGAGTTTGACACATTTGTGACCGTTTGTGCCTAACTGACTTCAATGCGATTTTTACATTTGTATTCATTAAGTCAATTACACTCATAAACTAACAAGTGATATGCCTCTTAAAATTTAGAGTTCTGGGTAAGCAAAGGAGTAATTTCAAGTAATTTTTTTAAAAAAACATCACTCGCTTTTGCTCGCGACTTTATTTATTGCCCTAAGGTAACTTTTAACCAGAAAGACCTTACGTAATTCTCCATCCTGTACAATCCACATGCCTGCTAATTTTCATCAACATCATAGTTATTTTTGCATTTATAATGTTAGTGTGGACCTGTGGTAGCTTTGTTGGGTTCGATCCTGGCTCGTACCGATGAGCCCTAATTTGATATTTGGAATTTATGTAAGAAAGATAAAAATCATTGGCATTTCGGTAAAGTAAAACATCGTGAGGAAACCTGCACACTCGTGAGAAGAAATTCAAAGGTGTGTGAAGTCTACCAATCCGCACTGGGCCGCGTGGTGGACTATGGCCCTTACAATCTCTGTAATAGAGCAGACCTGAGCCCCTGCAGTGGGGACATATATAGTCTGTTGATGATGAATATTAGTGTCGTGAATTAAGATATGATTTTACTAGCTATATAAATCTCTAGCTGCTAGCTAGCTCCATAAAAACGTCGGAGAGGCTTTCCAAACTGAGAAAAAACTATTTGTTCGGATATACAGAAATACTCGTGCCTGTACCAAACAAAAAATCTCGCTTTTCACCGTTTTTCTCGCCACTATTCGTTAGCTCTGGCCGGTGTGTCTGCGGGACAGGGGCCATTTAATTTTCACGAAACACTTTCGCGCTTGGGCGCTCCTCGCTGCTCCCTTCGCTCTAATTAAATCGCCGTTACCTTACCTACTGAAACTTAACTAATACTATACAACTGTTCTCTCCTTTTATTTTGTTTCGTAATCGGCAACGTTTAATTAAAAGATCTTCAAACCCGTGCTGTCTAAAGTAACAGTTGATTGAATGACATCGCGACAAAAAGCTATACCAAAATTATCATCCCTAGGATATAAAAGGCGTTCTTCTTTTATGATTACTGCGAAAGAGTGGCTCGAGCCTTACAACATTATTCTCAACGAATTCGTCACCCAATGTATTAATCAAACCCTAGCTGTAAGTAAATAAGTTGTTGTCAAAAATTTAATTTTTAATACACGTTTTTTATTGAGTGAAGTTTACTTCGTCATCGCATCTACTTAATACTATTTATAAAAACAAATTAAACTAGCACGACGGGTTTATGAAGGGTAATTTAGAAGTTCCTGTGACCACCTTTCGGCTTCATTATCAGACTTTAGGCACCTAAGTGTTTGTCGCTCTAGGGATAAATCAAACAAGAAAGATAAAGCCTCTAGACAAATCAATCGAACCCAAACACGACGGGTTTATAATGTGTAGTTTGGGAGTTCCTGTGGCCACCTTCTCTTCACGTGTCTTCATCAGACCAGCTCGATATTACCATAAAAATTATTGACATCAGAACTTGTCGAAATTTAACTCCGTATGATAAGAGGAAGTTGTTCTAATTCAGCTTACAAACAAACATACATACATTCATTCAAACATTGCAAGGTAACTTAAAGTTATTTCTACCCAATCGTCTGCTCTGAAGTTATAAAATAATAATGTAAAATGTTCAGCCAAAAGTTTTGATTATATAAGATAAAATAAGTAATGTTAAAAACTTTAGAAAACTTTACAGTTTTGAAGTTTGTATATTTAATATATGATCTTTAACAACTTTTGAAGATGGGACTAAAATTATAAGAACGTGAAAGTTTTATCCAAGCGTTTCACACAGCTCAAACATTATTGAACTTCGGTACAGAATCTTACAAATATTTGCATACACCTCGTCGTATCGAGGAGGAATAAGTGTTCAAAAATTAATCTGGAAAATTTTGTATAACGTCTGGAAATGAAATGAAAATAGTCTGCGCACTGTGCCGGAGCATTGTTTGATTTAAAAAGATAAAGTTCTAAGAAAATTTGAAATTGGTATCACACGAGTATTATAAATTCGAAAGTAAATCAGCTCCTTTGTCTATCTCTCTGCATGTTTGTTATATTTTCACTAATGTCTGAAGCTATCGTGATGAAATTTGGCAAGCACATAACCTATGACATTGAGAATGATGTAGGCTACTTTTTATCTCAATAACCCGGTGCCACTGGATAATCTTTTATGTTAACGGGATTCCTCTCCGAATGCTCCCATACTAAATTTTTGGTTCCATAATCTTTTAAAATGGTATAGCTGTCTTTGATAAGTAATTGCCTGAAAATCGGAGATGGAATTATAGTGTCGCGAATGAATATTATTAACGTACAAGTTTATAGTTAGCTACAATAGCTGTTACACAGCTAATGGTCCCTAGATGGCGCTTTGAACAATAATCGGAAAGTAGTGTGTAAAAATGAAAATTGTGATTCACTATGAAGTTGTATGATAATGATACTCATTTCGCGGCATTATAAATCGATGTCGTATTTTTAGATAATTACTGCATTAAGCCAGCTAGTTTAAAAGATTATGGTAGATGAAATTCCGTATAAATCTTCTGTCGAGCGAATAACCTTAAGGCCGAAGAAGTGGCGGACGAATTGCTGGTTCTGTTACAAAGGTCACAGGCCGGACGCTTCAAACAAATATCGTGATATCGGTTCCTATTCCCATACATCGAACGGTTGACGTTTGTATACACGCGCGTGTGTGAGTGTATTCGCGAGGGCCATATTACCGATCTTGAGCGGGTTACTTTACTGCGGGGAGAGGTGAGGTATCCAGGATCGGTGGGAGGCGGTGAACGTCCGTAATTCTGTGACACGATCCCATCTGACATGCAATTTGCTGTTACAATTTGCTTGCTGTGCAACGAGGCTGCAACGTAATTAGGTATGTTGCAGTTCCGTTCCAACATGAACATGCTGGATGTTTTATCGTCCGAGCTGGCAATCGACAAATTGTTACAACAAATTGTCACCGCGTCGCATCGCGTGAAGTGCGGTTGCATGCAATCCGGGCATGCAACTGGAAGCAAAGCTTTTTGAAATTTGATCAGCGTCATCAGAGTCATTACCTTGTGCACGCTTTAGAACCCAATCGTGGGATTAAATTTGTGATCGGTGGCTGCTTCGCGATTAGAGCATAGATCAAGACCAACCTTGGCCAAATCCAAAGGTTTGTTTATCTAAAACTTTCATAAACCTAAGAACTCTTTGCTTTGCATACATGTTGCAGGTACTTACTTAAATTATCCATTCAAATAGCGTTCAACTTTTTAATAATTCATCAGTTTAATGCTATAAATTTGAATAATAAAGAACGGATTGAATTGTGCTGCTTAAATACTTTTTAAAAATATGTAGGAGTTATTGCTGGGAGCATAGTTCTACCCGCTGGCGCAGTAGTAAGTTATGTTTACCGTTTGCAAGCCTTCTTATACATTTCAAAATATTAGCTGGTTTAGGATTCTTGGCGCGAACTTGAATAATGGTGGTTCATTGCAATTTTTCGTAATTTCGATTTCGATTAAGCAAAATTGCGAGGGTTTCGACGCGATCGAAAGGGTTTACCATGTCGAGTACATTCAGCATATGGATTCTTTCTAATTATGTTGAAACCAGGCCAGCCTTTATAATTCTCGTCAAGAATCGTTAAAACAAGCGATAAAATGTACACATTATACATTTTATTGAAAAAACTGAAGAAAAGATATGTTCAGAGTAGGCTGTACGGCTTTGTTCCTTTGCCTTCCCATTCAGGAGAATTAAACTACTACTTAGCTGGTTTAGGAATAGTGCTAGTGATAGGCAGTATGAACTGTGAAGTTGGAAACATAGACGCGCAAACAATCGGTCGTACGGTGCAACTAATTCATACCGTTCTCACATAAAGAAGATTGAAATTGGAACAAAGATGGAAAATAATAATAAAATCTGCGCTTCGTCACGTTATTTCAGCGTTGGCACAAAGTATTGTGATGACTTCTTTACAAATTTTTGGGTTCCGATAAAAACAATAGTCGAACTCACTTGACGGCCGGCTCTGGAGACCCGCCCGCCGTGGAGCACGCGAGTCGAAGCTCTCTTCCTTCTTGCGCTTGAACTTGGGAACCGGGTGTCAGCGAGGGCGCCCCGGGCTGCGTCAACACAACCAGGCGATGGGCCTGAGTGTGGAACAGCTTGCCGGTGCCTCCCTGGCGCACGCGGCACTCGAACTTGCCGTTGTCGCGCTCGTATGACACGTTGGTGATCAGCAGGTCGAAGCGACCGTCGTTCGGCGCATATGTGATCCTAAAAAAGAAGAAACCACGTTATTAGAATACAATAATAATACCAAAAAAATCACGTCATATCCCTTGCTGAAACTCCTACACACTTCTCAATTTTTTACATCAAACATAATTAAAGAAACACCCGATACAAATCTAAATGTATTGCTAAAAGAAAGTATTAATAGCACTTGTGTTCCAGATAAGCATCTCATAACAGCCTTACATCTTACCATCCGCGGGCAAAAGCTAGCACCTATGCTATACAATCTTTAAGCAACGACCAGCTTAACACATCGTGCATAAAAAGAAAATTAAAACGTGGTCAACAAAGTATATCATCATGTCTATGCCTACAATACTTCATCACTACACATTTTACTGACACAAAAGAATCATGGTCAAGCAAGCGTAAACAAAACGCATGGCAGCTATGCTGTAATCACTCAAAAGAACGAGGGGCTCCTTCGCTCCCCGCAACCGAACCATCCGCATAGCCCCCTATGCGGTCATTTGACACAATTTGATATGAATGTAACTAACGATCCAGCTTTCCTTGTCATATTAATTTTCATATTAACTGCTTTAATATATATCAGATTATCGATGTAAAAATATACATGGATATTATATGCAATCCCTATGAATTATGACCACATAAGTAAATGGCCTAAGTCGGTTTTAGGGTAGAGCGAGAGACAGCTCTAGACGCCAGGGGGCAATGGCCACCAACATGCCAAATGCCCAAAACTTATTGATCCGTCCGTCGGACAATTCCTGAGTATAAAACTGCCCGAGGAAGCGATACCGACCCGTTCAAATTCTGATGTTCGTCATTAACAATGACCTTAAGAAATCTCAAATAAACGACTAGATGACCCAAAACTGATGTGTATGGCGAAAAGTTACAAGGATGAATGACCCCAAATAAAAAGGATAAGGCTAGTCTGGGAAGAAGTGATGTGAAGGCGTCGACCAAAGCGCGTTGAAAGAATCTTGCCGTAACATGAACATGAACAAGAGCTTGCACCGGGACCCTGACAATTATTTATTTTATAAGTAAATAGGGCGCAATATATGTTTTCGGGAAACGCCACTACATCATCATGGATTTAACTCACGATAATTTTCGTAGTATGTTTTTCTACGATTTTAAGTGTAATTTGACAGCTCATCAGATCTTCGCTCGGCTTCAAACTGCTTTTGGCGATAAAGCACCATGCAAGACGACTTGTAAATATCTGGTTTCAAACACGCTCGTGTCAATCTCAGTGAAAATAAAAAACTTCGACTTTCTAGACAAATTAATAAGTAAATTTGCTTCCAAGTAAATTTCGGGGGAAAAAACGAAAAATATAAAAAGACAATTACGAGTTGGAAAATTAGTCTGGAAATTAGGTCTAAAGGTACCCGGAGCAGGTGAAAAATAATTTAGAACCGTGCTGAGGTTAATTAATAAACTTAATTGAATAAAACCTTTTGTGACTTGTTAATGTAATATTTTAACGTGGAGCTATAGAAGATGGTTAATTAATTTAAGGGAATTCAATAAATAAACCCAAATCTTGAGAATCCGTGTTAAGAACATCTCTTATTATTTTTCGTTACGTCCGATGAGTAAACAACAGATTAGTAACATCATTAAAATCATAATCAATAAAACCGTAGCAACACAGAACATTTCTGTCATATTCTTGGCATGAATATTTCGGGTATACAATTTGAAGCACGATTAAATGAAGTAAATACGGTTTACATGAAATATTTCGGTTTTGTTCTGATTTTGCGTCCAGTTCACGGAAGCTTTGATAAAATGGAGTTGAGACTTCAACAGCTATCATAACCATCATCAAACCCTGACTTGTTTAAATAAAATACCGTACATCGCATAAAGACGAGGGATGAAACAGGTATAGATGACATCTATATCCTATCTGAAAATCTATATGAATTCGTGTCTAATTTTGTCTTAGAATATATGAACGACAATGTAAACTAATTTACATTTAAAACACCGATCTCATGTCAAACACCACATCCTCGTTCAAAATGACCATAAACTCTCGTTTATCTCGTAAATCCATGCGTCTAAAGCTTCCGCGATGAGGTATACTGCGGACCCTGAAACGAGCGAAGTGCCTAAGCGTCTGTAAGCAAACCGAAGGAAACTATTCCGTCAGCAACCACTGCCGTTTCAAAGGGTCAACTCTGAGGTAAAGTAAACTTTACTGTGTTTAAGGTAACTTGCTCCATCAGCCAAAACCCAAACCAATTAAGATAGACAGCAGCTTCCTCAACTATTTACTGCCTATTGACTGACGAATTGACATTGTTCATTTAAACAATATTTCTAAAGGCTACTAGATATCTACATAACAGAGTGAGACCTGAATTTAATTCCGTGGCGATCTATGATAGAGGCTCTTGTCTAACATTGTATTTATAGAGGCAATTATGTGTGTATGTTTTTAAACGTACCTACATTAAGTTTTTGCATTTGTTACCCTTAAGTTACAGATATAAGGTAACGGCACACAAGCTCAAATGAGAGACTACTGGTTATGTCTGTAAAATTAATTATGAGAGATGGTCCAATAGAATAATGGATAGGCCCGCATTGTTCCAGTCTGGTTTGGAAAAATATATGAGAGGCATTCAAATGGCTAATTAATTTTTATGCATTCAAATCTTAGTTTTTTTAAATTACATAAATCCCTAATGAAGAATACTCTTTAGGAGAATTTGCTTGACAGGGGTTTGGTCACCACTGTAAGATTAGTATAGATATAGTACCAGGTAAGCACATTTGCCAGGCACTTATTATGCATGGTCCCTTACCTTAGCTTAGTAGTGACTAAGTGGCGGACTTTTATGATGTTTACAGGAATATAAAGGTTGAGAATAGGGTCACTTAAGCACCAAGACGTGTGCTTATGTTTACTTAGCTTTTATAATTGGAATTGCAAAGCCCTTCAAAGTCAACATTCTATGTGAGCATCACCTAAATGAGCTTGTATCTGAAGTCCGTAGTTTTCGTGGGACACTTGTTAATTTAATTATGTACAAAAACTAAAAGTGCCAACTTTGAATAAACCAAATGACTATCAGAATTTCTTCAGTAAATGACAGCCTCTTTTCTGTTTTCAACAACAACAAATGAATGACGAATAAGAAAGTGTTTGAATCACGCTTGTAACTGAAGTCGGCAGTTTGCGGGGTACCGTGTTAATTTGATGACCTAAAAACCCGAAAGCGCCATTTTTACATAAACGTGACTATCATAAATTATCAGTAAATTGCTGTTTATTTACCTTTTTCAACGACAATCAGTAACAAACTAACAACTCAGAATTGTTTGAAAAGCTTTAATAATCACCCCTGTACGAGTGATTCTTGTAACCAAAGTCCGCAGTTTATTGGGTAACTTGCTCATTTTGTGACGTCGACGACGAGTAAAAGCGGCTTACAATTGCGGAGGCTAATACCTAATACCAACAATCTTATTGTATTACGCCAAGTGTTTCTAAGTGCCACTAATTTGTGCCTCGAAATACGACGAACAACAGCCGATGGAGAGCGAAATCTTGGCAGTGTAAATCAAATTTACCCAGTCATATTTCCATGAGATTTTGAATATTTCATAAATGGGAATATCAAATACTAAACTATTGCGCAGCAAGATACAATAAGCGTCAGATTTCAGTTAGACATCCAGCGAATACAACTGTGAAAGACGCATTTAATTAAAAATAATTAACGCGTGCAAAAATAACTAGAAACTGACTTCAACTTCCCTAAAACTCTACAGTATTCGGCATACACTGTTCACTCTTAGAGGTACAATTATCTGTGTATATATTTGGTTTTGTTTATTTTAAAAAAACGCAGAATCAATATCGAAAAAATATATGTGGGACCACCTCTTAAGTATTTATTCTCTATCAAACAAAAAAGAAACATCAAAATCTATTAATCACTGGCGGAGTTATCGCGTAACATACAAAAACACATACAATGGAATTGAGAACCTTCTCCTTTTTTGATGTCGGTTGAAAATAAGCATCTCGTTCATTGAATAATTTAACACGTAAAGTATGGATTCAATTATTTCTCTGTTATATTATTATAAAATTTCGTCCTTGTTTCATAAGCGTTTATCATATTTTCTACATTATCCCTCAACGGCCTAGATACTCGATAATAAAATACAAACAGCTTTATTAATATCGTATAACACAGACCCTCAATCCGAATAAGTAAACTAGATTGTTGTAGAGAAAGAACATGAGTTTGACATTGTAATTTCTTAGATTGGTTTCAATCTTGAAAATATAGCTGGTATATGAAACGTATACTTGAAAATAGGGATGTTTTCTTCCACATCTATTGGGTTTTTCCAAAAAACCGATAACCGATACTCTAAATTAAAAAATTAAATAAAATTTGTATGAGGAATTTTTGATAACTCTAGAAGAGAATCGATTTGATTTTAATAAATATTTTCTTCACACCATTCATTATAGGAATATCGCTAAACGATACGAAAACTATTCAAATATTGAAAAAATATTTTGCGAAAACTTCGTTTGCTTTGCTGTAGAAACGTTATCAAAACTCGCTCTTTCATAAGCTCTCAATTTAATAAAGCAACATATTATGGACGCAAATAACAGTGTATAATAATACTCGTTGAAAAACTTCAGAGTTTAGAGTAACGCATCGATCATCGTTGAAATTAACCAAAAACTGATTTTGAACAACACACGCATTATTTCTGACCGTTGCCTGACCGAACACATATATCACTGTAGGACATGAGCCTTTTGAAAAACTTCATTTCTTTTTATTTTATTTTACATAATTACCACGATTGGCAGGTGGATGTATTATAGATGTTGATGCCCAGTCTCCTGTTTTTTAAAGTTCCGAAAACCCAATGATAAAATAGAACCTTTATTATCTCAATCTGGTTTTTGTCTGTGTGTCGATTATCTCAGAAAAATACTAATCATAGATATGACAATAGACATGCTTTTGTGTAGATATTACAATATAACCTACGCGAGGTATCCGTCTAGTATAATTTTTGGAGAAATGATCAAAAAACCTTTTCAAACATAGTTATGTGTATGGGAAAATGAACCTTTTTTAAGTTCCCATGTTTCAGACCCCTTGGCCAGTTTTTTGTAAAATAGATAATTATAACAGGGAACTTCAGGGAGGATATAACAAAAGCATACCTATAAGCGCTTTGAAGTGTGAGCTCGCCAAACGCGACATTCTCGACCTCGCTCTCTGTGGTCCTGACCCAGTAGTATGTGATGTTGGGCAGCTTCGCCACGGGGTCGAAGCGACACGACAGCGTGACGTCATCGCCCTCCCTAGCGTCATGCAGCTCCGCTGGCTTGGTGTCCTCGCAGCCGACTGGAAACAAAAGAAAACGCTCATTATTATGACATCCTAATCCTACTAATATTATAAGTGTGAAAGTTTGGATGTTTGGATGTTTAGATGTTTGGATGTTTGTGACGCTTTCACGGAAAAACTACTGAATGGATTTGAATGAAACTTTACAATAATATAGCTTATACATTAGAATAACATATAGGCTATAATTTATAAAGTCATATTGTGTAAATTGTACAAAATCACACTTATAATATTAGTGGGATTACATGGGCAATTTTGGCATAACAAAAACGCGTTGCCTAGCAACCGACCATAGAATATGTAATTCGTATATATACAAACTTTCGCGTTTATAATATTGGTGTGAAGACTATTTGAATGTACTACGTCAGGTATTGAAATTTCTTTTGTTTCTTTAAACTATTAGCCTACGTAACAGAATAAACACTATTTTGTACCTTATGCTGGAAATGGAGATAGATGCCTTCTATGCCTATCGAACAAGTAGAATAAATCCTGAAGTACACGCGGACAAAGTCGCGGGCGGATGCTAGTTGAACAATATATTTTATCAAGGGGCCATGACGTGCTGGGAAAAGAAGAACCTGTCACATCAGACTAATACGTTTTACACACTTTAGTTCTAACCACTTATGACATGGTGCGAATTTGAAACAGCCAATCAGCATGCACATCTTTACCCTAGAGGCCAATCCGTGTGCATTTCTTTTCCCCTAACGTAATTAGCGTTCATGCGTTAAAATGTACGAAGCTTTTAACAATTTACTTATTTTATTTATTTATTTTTTATTCAATTTCAACGTTATCTCGTAAATTAATGTTTTCTCTGACACCTATATTTAAAAACTTGAACAAAAAAACCTAAACCTAATCAATTTTTTTTTTTCAATTTGATTTGACCTTTTCATTCTATGATGACCAATCTAAAATAAATATTTTCATTATTTTGGAGTTTTGGAAATGGAAATGGAAATTGACGCCTTTAAAAAGAACTAAGCAACCGGCTTCAACTACCCTAAAAGTCTACAGAAAATTTAAGGCGTATATGGTTTTATCATGGATGCCATTATCAGAACTGGGCTGAATTGAAATGGGACCAAACGGGAAGCAAGTCGAAAGTTCTGAGGCAACAAACATATAAAAACATACAGTCGAATTTAAAACCTACTCCTTTTATGAAGTCGACCGAAAAAATACAATGAAACCCCAATTAGATTTAAGTGTAAATGACCCTATTTGGTCGTACCAACCAAATCCAATAACCTACCACAGAAGACATAGTGTAGATAGTGACAACACGGAACAAAAATCTAACACGTAAATTGTATTTCGTTCCGCATTAATTTAAATTCGCTTGCAGAAACTGAGCTTTTGTATTATACACATATTATTTTAATAATGCAGATCTCATTTTGCAGAAATATGGGGCGATTTGCGCCACTCAAAACACGTAAAGCTTTTCTTAATTAGTGGTGGCCTCTCATAGCACATATAATGTTAAAGTTCGTTTGTGTTTCGTATCTTTAAATAATTTTAATTAGTTTGTATTATTAATATTGTATGTATTAATTTTGAAAGCGGTAGTGGATCATTGCATTCTTGTTTTATTTTTATAACGTTGAGTACACTTCTTTAGGATTTACTAATATTATTAATTTAAATTATTTTTTGATGTGCCTAACTGACAACCTAATGCTACCACCATGCTAAATCTTCCGCCAAACGGCTGTGTAAATAGCACTATTGTGTTCCAGTAAAGAAATAGAGCATACCCAGCGCCTAATTAGCTCATCGCTTCTAGGTGAGCACATTTCCATCCAACGGCTTTATCGTTACTTGTCATCAGGTAAAATGAAGGCTAAGTGCTAGCCCGTTGCACATAAAAACGCCACATTTAGCCAAAGATTATTACGATAATTTATGGATTTTCCTAGTTTTCAATGTAGCTAAAATAATACAATCTTTACTAATTCATTTAAAAAACCACCATCATCATTTCTGAAAATACTAAAATATAGTAAATAGAGTTTGAGAGAATAAAAATAAATAATAGGAGATTTCTTTTCTTTTTACCAGTATTGCTATAGATCAACTTGGGTTTGCATTTGCTATGTAGATGTTGCCCTACACAACCACATCGGTATTTGCATACGTAGTTATCTCCAGTTATTAAGTTTTATTTTTCCCTTCCCTTGTTGTGGCTTCTACTCGCGCCAATACATAAATTTAGGTTTATTTGACTTGCTAAACGGGTAGCAACTAACGTCCAAACTTCCTGTTTACTAAAAAACAACGTGTGCAGAAAACTCTTGAAAAAAAACTCCTATAAAACATGCAACGCACGTGATAATCTGATAAGATACTAAATATTACGGAAACATTTTCATCTAATACAGAAGGTAATACGCAGGTAGATAAATTTCTTGAAAAATACACAAGAAACCTAAAACAACGCGTGAAGTTTCTTATGGATATTCTGTGTAAAGGCCAAAGTTTGTTTTGTTTCTTACTGAGTTGAGTTATTATCGTGAAAAGATTTTTCTCATCAGGAAAATTTCGTAGGTACCCAAGAAAATTTTCATAAGCATTTTGCAGATGTATTCCTGAAAAACCTATCCATAACGCGAACTCGCCAGCGGCAGCTTTGTCACCGAATCGTTTTGTTGTTCTTAGAAGCACGCTTTCAACTTATTTAAAAAGACGTCTCATTGAAAGGAAAAACACGTAGATACCGGCTTTTTCTTTATATCTCTTTATTTTATTTACTTTTGCTAAGGTACTGTGATTTTTTTATCGCAGGCACTCTGGGTTCCTTTAATGTAAACATCCTTTGATCTCGAACAGACTGCGATCTCGTGATGGCTTATAAGTACACGTTTTATTTGTCACAGGGTGATTTAATTAACGCTAAAAGCTGGAAATGGCCTTGTAGGTGGAAACCAATTACGCACAACTGGATAGCTACCTTAAACTCTTCCGGAGTCGTCAACTCGTAATCTTATACATACACAATCTGTGACGGAATATATGTGCCCTCTTTTCTGTGACAACACTCACCATTTCCTGTTCCTATGCAGGGTATTGAAGGAAATGTCAATTAAAGAAAATAGGTACATATTTTTGTACTTGTACAATGCACTCATATGTCAAGGTGCTCTGACATCATACCTGTGTTGCGGGACTGGAAAAAAAATCGATATCTAATATTGTAGTAGATACATGATACCTACCTAAATCTATAAGAAATACCGCCCGAATCCGTTTATCTTAGGATTCAACAACTCGTCTTTTTGAGTCAATATCAATTTCGTATCAGCCAACTAAAGCTATCGTTGAAAAAAACTATTCCTCTTTCAAGGTGTTATTTTCTTCTCCATCTATTGAATAATCAGTTACGTTCACCGTGCCACGTTTTAAGTGATAATCGGTGTTCCCGAGACCAACCTGTCCTAACTTAATTGACCTACTTTACTAAGAGCGGTATCTTTAAAATCAATAGATTATTATTGATTGGTACTTGTCCAAAAGCATTGGACGTTTCTAAGCCAACCGATAATCCTGAGGCAGTCCATCCCAATCAAGTAATCCTTAATCAATCACTAGCCTCTAAAGTTGTGAGCCAAACTTAAGCCGACCTCGCCTTTTGTAGAGAATAGACATAAATTCGACATTGAAGTGCTTAAGTGTCCACTTTCTACTTAGCAAATTAATATAGGTATGCATACTACATTATATGTAGGATATTTCATAAGAGCTGTCAGGAACTTTCACAGTATAGATGTATTAGTCTACACACCGGGAAACGTGTACCGGGCCGGCCCTCACTAGATTGACTGACGATCTGACTAAGGTCTACTACAGCTCGTTTCAACACAAATTAAATAACAGTAAACCAACAAAGGAATCTTATATCTCAGTAATGCAAACAAACATAGCTCTTACTTAAAGTCTTCATGCAAGAGTCAAGTCGTAATGCACTCAGATTATAAATACAAAATTTTGCATTTTCAAGTCTAGTATAGATGGTTGTTTGGGCGTTTGTTTATGATTATTTAAATTGGATTGATACAAACTTTATTAAATTTTCATGACCCTGTATAAACAAAACAAAAATGTACGAGATTTTTCTATAAGCATTAACCGGTCACAAGAAGTCCAATGATAAACCGGAGACATGTAATGTATTAGCTTTCACCTGTGATTTTATCCGCGCAGATTTATCATCAGGATAAAAAGAAGCCTATTTCCGGCACTTCAACTATCCCTATACAATAATTAAACTATAATTCATTCTGACTGTCCGCTAGAACGTAAAGGAAGAACAAACAAATAATCAAATTCATTTTCGCTCTTTGGAGGATTTTGTATACCCATTATAAGTATAATACCTATGACATACTTTAGCTTTAAACCACTAACCACCAGCATATCGATTACTCTTAGTAAATAAAAGGCTTTGAACTAACTAAAAGTAAGTTAGACCTAAGTAGAACAATACATTTATTGGCAAATCAAAAAATGCATTAGCATAAAATATTTATAGGGAATGTACGCAAAATCAATATTCAATCAAGTTCTTTATATATTTTATTATAGTACAGCTTAATTTATTGGATTGTCTTGATTACAGAACCGGGCATTTCTTGAAATCTTCATTAAAGTCTGCGAGTTAATTAAGCATTGTGAATTGGACCGGATGTAAAAGAAGAAAAGTAGAAATATTTATTGAACTTAGTTTTCAAACTGAATCGGATTCAAGACTTATTTATGTTTCTTTGTAATAACTGCTTCTTTATGAGAAATTAACACAAAAGATATCTATAGCAAATAAATCATGGAAGTTAATGTATATTACTTCTCGTAGGTACCCGACTCTTAGAACTTTCTCTTATACGAGAATGGGCTGATACAATTCTCACACTGAGACCTTCATTACTTATCTTTCCTATTGGTGTTCAAAACCACGCTGTATTTGAAGCTACCTATGCAATAAATTTCAAAAGTGTTTCATTTCTCAATAGACAGTTCTCTGACGTATTCAATCCATCCATCGCAGTACGAGTATCAACGTCAAATGTTCTGTCTATAGGTAGGTACAATTCCATAAAAGGGTCGAGAGGTTCTCGTAATCAAAATATCAGGTTTCTCTGAATTTACAGCAACTCGAGCTTGCCTTCAATAAATTTATTGGAAATTGGAGTTATGTAGATCGCATAGATAATCACAATTGTGCCTCTAGTTTCAATTGTGCAGAGAATAACAAATCTTTAGTTTAGATGAATTTATATTCATCCGCATAACACAGATGAGGAAACATATATTATTGAAGACAAGGATACACAAGCATTCTCATTATGAAAAGAGTATGCTCATAAACACAGCAAGAATATTTAATTATTTACCTAAGGATATGAGGGAAGAAATGAACAAAATTGAATTTAAAACTAAAATGAAGACATGGCTTTTATCGAAAAAATTGTATAATTTGAATGATTTTAAAGTTATAAAATAGTTTTGTACTTTGTACTTTTTTGAAAATTACAAGAATTTCTTTTAAATCAATAAATACTGTGACTTTGACTTTGCACGATGATTTACCAGAGTAATGAATTAAAACAGAATACAAAACACAGCAATCAATGAGAGCTTTCGATATTATAATGGCTCTATCAAAGGGATCAACGTGGATGTTATTTATGAGCTGTCCATCATTAACACAAAATTTCAGTCGACATGATAATTTATTGAAGCCCTACTTTGTGTTGAAGCACGTCTGTAAAAGAACTCCGCCTTGTTGACGTTTTCGTTTACAGTCAAAAGGGACTTGATTGAAATTCAACATGACAGGTTTCTATGCTGGTTGATTCGCTGAAATTGCCGTTATAATGTCCCGTGACTCGCTCGAGTGAACCATAACGTACTAATTGCTTCTATAACCAACTAGTGCTCTAATTATACCCGATGCAGATAGACAGGTAATACTTGATAGTGGACATATTGTCGCAGTCATTACGGTGTTCACATGCCACTAGCATGTCAACGACATGAACAAGAAACACAATAAATCAATGAGACAGAAAGTGACGGAGGAAAGTTCGTGCGAATCGGCGGTTGCATTGAAATTAATGAGCCGTACAAGTAATCCAACCGTGCAAATTCAATTTTAAAAATTTCTGTAACTGCTGGATCGAATCAAAGTTTGGGTTTAGGTAACTGGGATTACAAAAGTGTTTTGACTGTTGATTTTAGTTTTATCAGTGAAAGTTTATTATTAAGTTGACCTAGCCTATTTTTAACGTTTTAATCTTAGGTACTCTGGCCAAGTTTGAACAACTACAACTACTATATACGTGAAAACAATGGAAAGGCCTCCAAGTAGAAGCGAAAAAGAAGAAGAAGCGACTATCATGAAACTAATTATGAACTGTACCTAGGTAAATTACACTTCTGCTAACATCATTTTTATTCGCTTTGTAATTTGTAATTGAGTAACGCTTTTAGTTTTATTTTACGTAGATTTATGATTCCAAGATATTGTATAAGGTCTTGATTCCGAGGATATCATAAAATTTCAGTAGATCTATTGGGGGAACGGTACCCCTGCCAGGTGCGGCCACATTGCCATCGGTTTGATAGATAAACGCGACATTTAGTTTAACCTTTAGGTAACAAAGCATAAGGGCTACAATACTGTCAGTAGTCCAACCCACGATAGAGCTATCTGCGCTAACCCCAGAATTATTTATTACGTTCTCGACATCTCGCCCCTTTCGTTCACAATTCTCAAAAATCAATGTAATATTGGAAGTACTAAAAACTTTAGATATTTCCATGAGAATTCATGCAAACAAAAACTAAAGGAAAAATAAACATGTCGTATTGGTAGAAAAATAACTAAATTCGTGTTTTATGAATTCAGGAAAACATTAATAACAGTTCTTTCAGAGATGCCTGCCTGGCTATGTTTTTAGTAGTTACTGAGACATGGCAATAATACCGTCGTCGGTTTATTCAATATTGGTATATTCTAAGGGTTTCGTACCTAAGAATGAAAATAAGGATCTTGTCGGATCACTTTGTTGTCCTTCGAGACCCATTTTAACAGGAACGGCTAGGAGCGCCAAATCGAAATTAATATTGAATCCTCACGTAGAAAACCTCAAAAAATACCAATTTCAAGCGTAAGAGTTAGATACTTTTAATACTACCGTTACGACAGTGTAACAACTTGTATGCAATCAGCGTATAATAATCACAGTATGTGTAAGCGGATCCTAAGAAACACCAATGCATAAGCTAAAAACCGGCCAAGTGCGAGTTGGACTCGCGCACTGAGGATTCGCACAGAATATGGATAATTGAAATACGGAAAACCGTAAATAACATGCACCGAACAATCCTGAAATGAATGCGCCTCGGTTTAGGTTTGCTACTCGTCACTAGATAGCGTACGTTAAAAGGTTTGTTGTATGGGAGCCCCTTAAATATTTATTTTATTCTGTTTTGTAGTATTTCTTGTTATGGCGGCAACAGATATACATCATCTGGAAAATTTTCAACTGTCTAACTATCACGGTTCATGAGATACAACCTGCTGACCGACGGGCCTACAGACAGATGGACAGCGATGTTTTAGTAATAGGGTCCCGTTGATTACCCTTTGGGTACGGAACCCTAAAAACCATTGTTCCTTAAACAGTTGTTGTTTTTGTCATTATTTTAGTAAAACTCTTAAATTACACTCATTAGAAATCTTTTCTACGACGTATACCCACTTTTCGAAACACCGTATGTATTTGAACTATACAATAAGGCAACATTATTTTTTTCTCACACTGGTTTCTCTCTTTCCACATAGTGGATGCAGCTATCTCTGTCTTTCTTGTTAGACCCGGAAGGTTGTTTCTTTCATGCATCGCTCATCTAAGCGGTTTACGTTAGGGTTGACAGTTGCTTATGATATGAAAAGTCACAATGTTTCCAAGAAAACGAAATGGTTTAATATCAAGACGGATTCTTTATTTAGTCACGTTCTCCAATATTTGTCTGTATTTGCGAACGGTGCCTCGCATTAAGTAGGTTTTTGCAGAAAAAATACTTACTTAAATTGAACTTTTGGTAGATTATAAGTAAGGTAAAACTTTATTGTACTCTTCAATGACAAACAAGTCACAGCAGCAAGTTAGACTCCATTTCTTTGCAATAAAAGAACTCTATGCAATGATTAATTGAACAGTTCACAGTTATTTAGTATTTTGAAACTGTAAAAGTCTTTGAGTATACATTTCGTAGCACATGACGTAGCATACGTCACATACTAAGCCAGGAAATGTCTACATAAATATCAACTTTCGTATAAATATACGACCATAAAGCTGTTACAGTGTCTAATACTGGAAATACAAAATTTAGATTCCAAGCGTATAAGAATAACAATAATAAGAAAGAATACATAGTTTAATTACACAAAGCTATGCCAAAGGGACAGTTTAGCCACGAGGTACTTTAAAAAAACAATAAATACTATCAGGATTCTAATTAACAATCCAAAACAGATTTTATTTTTTTACCAAAGCCCGCATCCTGTTTGTTATTGTAACGTTGAACATCTGGGAGCCCTGGCAGTGAGTTTGAAAAGCAGCAACGACTCGGCGCGCGGGCGCAGCGCGGCAGGCGTCGTCGCGGTCAATGACACGAGGTCGCGTGCGCGCGCGCAGCTCCGCGAGCTCCTGCCAGCCAGCTACTGCTACCGGTCCCTAAACGGGCCAGCGGGGGAGGTACTTATTTATCTACCAATACACGACCTATAATAATTCTGTGACACTACCACACATTATCAATTCAACTCAACTCAATTCAATACCTTGATTTATCTATATTTTAAGGATTGTTCATGTAATTCAAACTTTAACATTGTTTTTAGTGTCATTGATTATTGTTCTTTTTTCATTATATCACATATGTTTGAAAAGATATAAGTGGGAAATGTAATACCAATGCCACTTATTTTACTTCCACCCAACCCATCCAATCGCACTCTTGAGATGAAGACGAACCTAGCCACACCTCATTTGTTGGAATTGATTGAACCCATTTTAGCTACGAGCGAACATTACCGTAATATGCTTGTATACTAACACAATACATACATTTGTCTACTTTATTCACTGTTTATATTTAAATACAACATACTGCATTATTCAAGTCTATCTTTTAATTTGATTTTTCGAATCAACAGCGTGTTGAACTTCATAGTTAATTTTGAACCTCCATTTCAAACTCGTCTTCGTAATTTTTCTGTCATTTTGATTGTCCATAATTGATCCTTGTCGTTATTTATCATTCTTCTATTTAGTTTCCAAGACATTCAATTGTTTCTATGTCCAATTTTCATGTTTTTCCAATGACATAATCATAAACAATGCCTGTGTAAGTTCGAATCCATTGTAAACCAGCTATTTACGAATAGGATAATCTACTGTAACGCATCTTTGAATAAAGCATTAGAGCTGGATTAGCCACTTTTGCTTTGTTTGAATAACTCGAACAACATTCCTTTTCTGTTTATAATCTTAAGAGGATTTTAATCTGTCCCAGACCGCTAAAACCGAGGAGTCTGTATCCACAAAAGAGTTCTTATAAGTGGTGTGTGTTTCTCACATTTCTCTTTGTACTATGTGACTTTAGAACAAACGTAATCCACTAAACTAACGTTTCCTATTTGTATACTGATTCGTGTGTTTTGCTGCGTTAGACCAGTCTCTCGACTATTGTGTGGCGATTGACCAACAATATAAATGAATCCAATAAAAGATTCATTGAAATTGATATCCGTCTAAGTAACGATTTATTTCCGATTCGACACAAAAGGGGACTGACAATGGCAACGAAACACGGCACCGGCTGCAGTCAACCCTAAAAACTTTTAATTTAATTTAATGTTCTCCAAGAAATTGCTGGTACTAAAAGTTTTGGGTTTATGAAAATTTTTAATTGTCTAACGTAACATGAGATAATGAGAGTAACCTCAAAACCTCAATACTCGGTCGTGATATAAAATGCAAACGGTAACACAACTGAGGAAGCCTTATTTGTTTGAATCGTTATACGCAGGTGCAAGCGGGACAGATGATCTAACCGAACCGAACAAGCCGACTCGCAGAATACGTTGCAGTAAGTAAACACCGGCACGATGCACTGTTTACGTTAAAGCTATACCCGCATGCAGCGTCCTCTGCTAAGCAATGCCAATGTTTGCGAGCTCATCAAAACAGGACACGATTCGAATATTCCTGAAAGTCTGCGGTTACCGGTAGTAAGTAGCATACAAATGCGATGCTGCAGTAGACGGAATTAAGCTTATTGCGAAAAGATTTCGATATTTTTTATCGCAACCAATAGATAATGAGATACTTGGGACTTTAGCTATAATTTCACCTGATTAAGTGACGAAAGTCTTAGCGTCAGTACCTCTCGACCTGTGGCCTGTTTCATAAAGTGACAATTCGTAAAAACTGACATATGTCAGCCATTTTCGATTTTTCGACCAATCCACGATCACTATAGGCGAAAATGACATGACATATGTCAGTTTATTACGGATTGTCGCCTTTCTGGAAACAGGTCAGCTGGTAGATGAAAATTATAGATTTGCGCAACTGTGCATATGTGGAAGTGGAAACAAAGATTATAGCCGAGTGGCTACCACGCATCAAGAAACGTGTACCGGACCGCTCCCCTACTATGGACCGACGATCAAGTAAAGGTCGAGGGGAGTCGCTGGATGCAAGCGGCTCGGCATCAATATATAGAGTGGCATACTATGGAGGAGTCATATATCTAGCAGTGGACGTTTCCTGGCTGATGATTTCTGATGATGACTTCATTTCATTAAATGATAAGGATTAGGAATATTAAAAGTGACTGATCAACTGGTATATTTGAATGATGAGGGTGCAAACAGTCTTGAAAATGAAAACTGTAAATTATAGCTTACGTCACAAACCGAATTAGTATTTGTATTAAACTAGTATCAACTGTTTCGGCAGTTTCTTGAAATCCTAAAGAATTGTTATGGCACTATAGACAGCGAGCCGAGTAACGAATTTAAATGATGAAATTATACGAATGCAATAAAAATATATCAGTTTGGCCCGTTACGGCATTGCTTTCAATAAATTAAGACGAGAATACCGAATGTCATGCAAAAACGAAAAGCCGCCAATTTATATTGTTTCATTTTCTGCAATGACAACATTAAATTAATCGATTGAATCCGGAGAATCAGTCCTCTCCAGATACTGAATATTTTACAACACGGCTCACACATACCATTGTTCGTTTTTATCATATCTGGGACAATATTACATTTTAATACGCATAAAATACAAAATCGATTTCTATTTGACTATTGTAATCTATTTCGACGTTTTTGAAATACATACTTTGTAATATTCGGTATAGCTATCATTAGATAAAAACAACATATATAGGATTATAAAATACGCGGAATGCAAATTCCGAGCAAGATAATCCAGGTAATGATGGTGAAAAATAAAATAAATACCTAGAAAGAAACATATTTGAACTATCGTCGATATAAAAATAAAATAAAAACAAAGCATATCCTAACAAGCCAAACACTTGTTCGTAATATTTAAATTAAATTTGCACAGATTGTTGGTGATAAGTTTAAAACTAATCTAGTTCAGATTTCACTCTGATTCCTCAAACGATCCCGAAGTTATGATGAATTTAACCCAAAGGGGACTAGGATAAGCCAGTATTTAATAATTCATTAACTCCAACAACAACAAGTGAGATACGCTTATAAATAACCTATTTTTATGTCAACCCAAAAATTTCTGTTATTACTCGCTCGACAATGTTAAAAAGAAGACCGTATATTTTTGTATTTGTGTAGCTGTTTAAACCCAAGGATTCTGCGTATATAGTATATAACATCAGGAGAGCTGACTGCCAATCATTTCTTAAAGAAGAAAAAAAAGGTATGGGTGAGGATTACTTTGTCTCCACTCTGTCCCTTTCGCACAATTGGCACGCCAAATATTTGTTATATCCTTAGAAAGAGACGCACAAAGGTTTTGAGGTCCAGATATATATATTCCATATGCAACCTCCTTGTTTATAACTTCGTTTCTGTTTAACGTAACTGGCCAGTATCATCATCATAAACGCTGGGCTGTAAGCATAGACTAAAACGCGTTCTACACGATGCAATTTAATCGGTCGATTTCGTGACAATCTCTTCTGTGATTGGACCTTACAGGGCACATTCTGATTGGAGACTGGAAAAGTAATTTGCCCTGTCTTTTTTTTTAAATGGTTAATTAACAAAAATGTTGGTAAATAAAGTTTTCATATGCATGCTGGTGGACAACTTTACATCGCGCTATAAAGTACGTGTCGGATTTATCGACAGTTACTCCGGTAGTAAAGCAAGGTTATTATATATGTATTCCTGCGTAACAAATTGTACATAATCACGCGAGTGTACACAACGCGGTGTCGCCGGTTAAATATTAATGTCAAATTATGGAAACAAAAGCTAATTACCGACACACCATTTTGGACGGCGCACGTATTGCGGTCCGGTTTCGACGTTGGCTTATAATACTCGTATTTTATGCTAAAAGTTGTATTTCCTTTACGCGTACCTAAATTATCATCAATGAGGTCTTTCAAAATATGCTACTTCAACTTTTTTGTACTGAACGATAGAAATATACCCAAGACCGTTGTTTTAATCACTTTATGCTAAACAAATATCCTAACTTCCATGTCATTAACATTTTTGGGAAGTAAACGTATATTTTGCGAGGAATTAAAACCCTTCCTGATTACGGGTTAACGTTTGGCATAATTTAGAGATACTTATCAGCCATCATTAAAGTTTATTTTTGGTTATTTAATGTCAAGAATCATAGAAGCAATAATCAGCTGTAACTTTATAGAAATGAAGCCTATCGAAATGCATTGGTCCATAATAATATTTATATTTAATCCGTAGGGCTTTTTCTGTTGTTTGAAGCTCAGTCATATCGTTGAAAAATAACGCCAAAATAACCCATTTTTTTGTAAATTTCGTAATATATTAATATTTATCTTTAAACTTGAAAAATTTAAGCTACAATTAAAATCACGCCACGTGGTTCTGCTAGACGGAAACTGATACCCCCTGTTCAAACGAACATGTCATCGCCACATACATAAATTCTCTCCGTCGCCGCCACCGCATAGACACTTATTTATTTATCGTATTCGTAGTACGTACAATCAGATTGTATCGATTTTAATAATCGTAACTCGCTCAAACTAAATAGGTTCGCCTCGTGAAAGTCCCATGACAAATAGCCTCAAGGACAATATCTGTGGCCGTAAACGAAACAATCTCCGATGAATGTTTGCAGTAAGCAGTTATGTACTCTGTTGTTCACAATGAGTTCTATATTTAGATGGGCAAAGGCGACAGTATCGAATAAGGCCAATTAATTTTATGCTGGCCGGTATTCCCATACGGCATAATATTGATGCATGTGGAGAAAAATGAGTTTGTTTCTGTGCTATTTACTTAATAATATTAAAAATAGAAATAAACAAAAATATATTGTAAATAAACTAGGTGACCTGGCGAACTTCGTAACGCTTCAGAAATTCTTGGTAGTTGCATCACTTGAAATGTAATAAGTACTTAAACCGTTCCAAGCAAAATGCATAAGAAAATGAAATGTTGTTTTTGTGATTTTATCCCAGGTTTGAAATTTATTCTGCTATTCGGGGCGGAGACAAATTCTAAAAATCAAATATCGGTCCAACCCTTCTTGAGCTATAAATAGTGTAACTAACCCGAATTTGTTTTATTTAGAAAGTAGACACAGTTATGTTTTCAGTCAAGTGTAAAATAATCACTGTCATCACACTGATGTGCCTGGCATAAATGAGTTTCAACTTGGCTTTCCCCGCCCTGATACTCACTGCTAGCCCATATTAAATGAGGCATGTCGAACAAATGATTCTCTCCGACTCCGTAGTCTATATTACCTTAACCTTCGAATATTTGCTTTCAATTAAATTTACTGCGTGTTCAAAAGATTTTCTGTCACGTAATCAGTTCTGTAAATGAAACACACAAGTTTAGTACCCTTAGTAGTAGACTAAAATTTCAATTTATATACACTGTCCAATCTTTAAGTCATTGGTTGTACATAAAATAGAATAATGTAAATAAACATTTGGTTTCTCATATATAGACATTCTAGACCAACACGTAACATCTTCGACCTCATCGTCACTTACCATCAGGTGAGATTGAGGTCAAGTGTTGGTCTATCTTCAATAATAATAAAAAATATAGAACTCTGCTGCGCTCATAGAGAAAGTATGGCGGTTCTCGCAAATAGCGACTGGCGTTGTTGGTCAATTCGAGTATATAAATAAACCGTTACATACATTTTTCCACACCATGCAATACATTTTGCAATAATAACTTTTGACTATGTACTAAAACTTTTGGTACCGAATTGTGAAACTAAGTATTATATTCGAAAAACGGTTTTTCAAATGGAAGACGATGATATGTTTGCAACTATCTAAGAAGTTTTTGAATTTTATTACAAACACAAGACAACTATAGTTACTTTTAGGATAGTTTGAGTGAACTTTGGTTTCACTGCGATAGAATATTGGTCGAACCACTTGTCGATCTCTAGTTGGAATGACCCCTATATCAAAAGCTATCAAACGAGTAAGAAATCACATGGCTAGAACTTTTGTAACGAAAGAAGATAACAGGAGGTTCTTTCGTTTTCGTCGGATTCAACCATAATTTGTTATTGAAACTTATTTCTGGACCAAATAAATCATTTAAGACAGGCTTTTAAGAGCCTTGTCGATATAGATATGTATTTTTGCCTATATACAAAAAGGGCACAAAGAAAACAAGGCTTAAATACGTGGAGAAACATGGCCTCGAGGGATCCATATAAAACGCTTCAAATAATATGCGCCCACCACTCCTGGTACCTATTTCCCTTCCAGGCGATTAGCTGAGGCTCGGATATTAAAATATATATCCTTACACTGCCTCCCAATACCAGCGTGAGGGATACGAAACAAAGAGAATATTCCTCAAAAAAATCAATGTGGAAATAAATGTAAGCATGTCATCCGCAATGCAGCACACCAAAGTCGTATTTGGCAGCAAATGAACGAGACTGAAAGATAACGGTCAAAACAGTATAATAGAGATTGATAGAGGGGATTTAAAACCGAATAGAATGGCGGCTGTTGGATTGTATCTTCCCAGTTGAATAATATTTTTTACAATCTGGAACGCGTTGCCTTTTAGCTCACCTAACAGGGGTATTGTCTAGTGCATATGAGTAGATATACCATGGTACTCGTACAAAATCTGAACCTTCTTTTAACTGAATTACACCTACCTACATATTGTATTTATTAATTGCCATACACTCCAAATGAAACAGAAAGTAGAAATTTATTCATCAAGCAATTCGACGAGTACTATTACCAACTAATGTTTGATCGAAAAGTTTATCTCGAGCGAACGGATTGTTTGCTCAAACAATAAATACCAACTAACCCGGAACCGACATAATCTAATAGAATACACCCAACTTAAGCTGACCTATACCGATTCACCTCCAGTTTTTACCTAGCCCGTGTATTTATTTCGCTGTATTCTCAGCGCAATAATAATTCGATCAAACAATCCATTCCAGCAAATGACTTTTGGATTTATGTAAATACGAGTAGGGCACATGATAACCTAACCCGGGTTTATTTCGCAGCTGAAATAAACCTTTGTACCGTTACGTTGAAAATGGACTCATTTTGTGGCTTTCACGGCCCTAAAATGTTGGTTTTATCACTAAGGTACACCCATAGTAATTCAATAATGTACGCCTCCATAGCTGGCCGTGGTTACTGTCATACATTGAATATTGAATTTGGAATAGAACGTCCACCGTTCTCGTCGGGCTGTGAGAACGCGGGGCTTTACCTCAACGTAAATATTTCAATAACTCCAAAGCATTTCCTATATTAAATTTCGAACGACCACTCGCTATAATTATACCCAGTCACACTGTCCCTTTCGATTTCCAAAAGTGAAACACTCAATGTTATTTTGTTTGTGTCGTAAACAACAAAACGCAATTCACAAACTTTGGGGAATACGAGGGGCATACCGAAATGATCGGGAATATAAAACAATACATACAGGAAATAACTAAATTTATTTTTATTGCTTTTCGAAGTATTCTCCGTTGCAGTTAATGCACTTTTGCATTCGTTCGAACCAATTATTATAGCAGCAATTCCAGTCCGAAGTTGACATGGTCAAAATCGTCGATTTGTATGCTTCCACTGCTTCTTCTGGACCTTGAAACCGCTGACCACGCAATAAATCTTTGATTCTAGGGAATGTAAAGTAATCATTGGGACTCAGATCAGGGCTGTATGGAGGATGATCCATTAATTCAACGTTTTCCTGCTTCAAAAACTCGCTTGTTTTCTGAGCGGTGTGAGAGCTCGCATTATCGTGATGGAGGATTATGCGTCGTTTCGGGTTACCTCTACGGAGTTCGGATATCATCTGTGGCAAACAAACCGTTGTATACCAATCAGCGGTAACCGTTCTCCGTTCCTCTAAGGGAACTGTGACTACATGTCCTGTTTTCGCGACAAACGAAGCGACCATTTTCTTCGATACGCTGCGAGAGCGGACAACTTTTGTTGGCTTGATCTCACCTGCGAAGACCCAGACAGCCGACTGATGCTTTCTTTCTGGCTCATATGAATAGATCCATGATTCATCACCAGAGACAATGTTATAAACTGCTTTTGACTTTCCTCCGTTGAAGCGTTGCAGAGTAGACCGGCACCAATTGACACGAGCCGCCTTTTGCTCTTCGGACAAATTATGGGGCACCCAGCGGGAAACTAGCTTTCTCACTCCCAGTTCACCATGTAAAACAGTTTGTATCGCAGTCATACCTATCCCTAAAGTAGCCCGAATCTGCTCATATGTAATATGTCGGTCATCCTGTATCATTCGGCGCACAACAGCGACATTTTCTGGTGTAACCGCTGTTTTTGGCCGGCCTGTGGAAGGTACGGTGCCAAGAGAAGCACGTCCACGCCGGAATTCAGAATACCAGCGATATATTGTCGTCTGGCTAGGCGCTTCACTCTTGTATATAGATATAAGCTCAGCGAGACATTGTCCCTGAGATAATCCTCGTCGAAAGTTGTAAAAAATTATGGCACGGAAACTTTCTCTTGTAAGCTCCATTTTTTTATCGACCTATCAATTTCAAACTGATATTGTTCTTTAAAAAAATTTTTTTTTTTAATTCTGTCAATTGTATTCGATTTTCAACTAACCAGTGTTTATTCATCAAAAAGAGTTTTTAATCTAATTAAATCGAAAGTACTCGATTACCGATCTTTTCGGTATGCCCCTCGTACCTGGTGAAGTTTGAATTGTTCCATTTGACGAAACCGGGGATAACGCATTTATTTTGTAAACCAATTTATATAAAGCCGGTGTATTAAGTATTTTTCACCCATGACTAACACAAGTGCTCGTAGTAATTGCGGTGGTGAAATATGGAGGACTGGCGTTGAAAGCTCGATGAATTGTTGAAAAAGTTACTTTCTTAACTGCTAGTTCCCAAGAGTCGTCAAGTACTCGACGAAATTATTCATAAAAGTACGTAAAATACTTCAGATTTATTCAAAAATTCAACATTTTACCTGAATTATTTTCAATGGGACTGATGAACTTTATTATACGAAAAATATACACAAATACTAAAACATTGATTAAGTTATGAAAATGAAATAAAAGACCTCGACCACATAGCTCTAGTAAACATCATAATATTTCTAATCGCATAAACCTATAAACTAACCAATAAACCCGAGTTCGCCCGGCGAACCGTAAAAAGTAGCATCAACTCACAATCCTACATATTTCATGTTCCTTGAAAATAAAAACAATCGTTCCGCTCCCACTCGGAGCGTTTGTCATCGTCGTCGGTTCAAGAGCAACGCGAGCGATGTGAAAAAATATAAATACGTCGTGTTGACATGGGAACTAGAGGTATTCACGAGGGATTTTTATCGTATTGTGCTCGGGTACAGTTTATTTAGGGTTGCCAAACGTGCTAGGGCTCCGATGGACACTGTTTGTAGAGATAGGATGCTCTAAGTCATAGTAATGCCTTCTATTATGCTTCAAATTAACTTTGATAACACTCGATCCCGTAATCCGCGGACAAACCCTTCGAAATCAGATATAGCGGTTAATCTTATCTTAAATTAAGTACTAACGAAAAATTTGCTGGTACAGAGATTTAGTTATTAGCACCTTAACACAAGTACTCGCATATTTCAAAAAAAATATATCACAATGTACAATCTAATAATATAACTTTAATCGAGCAATCCTAGTTTATTTATTTATACCGGTGATCTCAGAAACGGCTCTAACGATTTAGCTGAAATTTGGTATGTGGGGCGAAAAATCAATCTATATAGATTAGTCTTATATCGCGTTCGAGTTTTCATGCGGTTTTCTTTCTCTCGCAAAATATGGTCGCTAATTTCACACATTGGGCATAATCATTTGTGTTTTTTTATTTATTTATTCAAGGTGTAATTTTTAAAACCCAAATCAAAAAGAAAATGGTACTTCTGGTCAAAACCACCAAGCAAATATATAATGTTTCGAAGAAGCAAAACTTTAAGCTTAGTTGCTGCTCGCTATCAACGACTTTATTGGTCAGTGTGGCGTACCAACTATATTCAGATGATTATGTTTTACTAAAATAAACATCATTCATGTGTTTCGTTATTAAACATTTAATAATAATAAAGATTCACCATTGTAAATAAGTCTTTTTGGTGATCGTCTTCTCTATGGTATCTCTCTTGTTATTATAATATTGAGATCTTATACGAGCATAAAAACTACATTGAATTTAGCAATGTCTTCTGCTCGCAATTCTAGGAATTCTAAGACTATTCTATTATTTTATAAAGAGGACTTAAAATAACATGAATTGAATAAGTTTCGTAGAGAACCGAACAAACGTTATTATGACTAGTAATTAGCAATTCATTTAGAGAATAAAAAATATCGTACAGGTAAAATTCAATTAAATAGACAATATACATCTACCTCTAGATAGTCTTAAAACGAAGACAAATTTAAATCCGCCACATATTTTTTGTGACTTGTACTTGGCTTTCATCTCACCAGTGGTAAGTGACGATGAGACCTATAAAACAATATTCAAAATTTATTTGTAACAAATATATTTCATGCCTCTGTACATACTACAATAGTCTACTAATTTGGATAAACGCTCTGCAGAGAAAAAGAGCGAAAGAACCACACTAACCTCATTGTGCATCATATTCTAGTACGCATATCGTTAATCAATGTCCAAGAAAAATTCGAAGTCAATAGAGTACTTTGGATTTACACATTGTCAATAAACTTTGCTTGCTTGCAATAGATCTTCATCTCATATGCTGGCAAGTGGCTATAAGGCCAACATTCCAGTTAATGAGGCAATTATTGTGACATCTTTCAAAGTTACCGTTAAGTCCCACCTCTAAGCTCTTTACCGCTGACGGCGTCCCCAACAAATGGCGGAGGCGCCGGGGCGGTAATGGAAAATACTGGTAGATTGTAATCACTTCTATATTGAAATTACTTTATCCACAAAGAAATACAACTCAGGACACAACCGGCTTGTCGCCTTAGATAAAGATAATATGATTGTATATACATATATGACAGTATGCTTTTACAATGGATCTAGCAGTGCTGTTTTGTCGACACATTCATAAAACATGGTATAGCTATGAGTATTTAGTATGGCATTTGGCAGCGAGGATGTCAGATGTCAGCGTATTGTTGCTAAGCAAGTTCAGCGGCGCTTGCGATGCCCTGTCTGTTAATGTTTCGAAACCAGAAACCGAATTCTCGGCACAAGAGTGAGCAGTCATTGTGAGAACTACATTTCCTAACTTATTCGACAAATTCAGTATTTCAGTACTATGCCTATGATAATAGAGAAGTTGAACTTATTCTCCGATCTAGATCATTATAGGGTTCCGGACAACCAAGGTAAAAAAGGAACTACGGGTGCTAATTTCTCTGTGTGCCCTTCCGCATATCACAGTTGTATATATTTCAGAAACTAATAATGCTATCGACTTGAATATTGGAGCAGTTTTAAATAACGAATGCTCACCTTTGTTGCAAAGGAAATATTTTAAAAAATTGAGGGTCTTAAATAGGAAGGAAGGCCGAAAAGGTCGTTAGATCAACTGGACTACTACTATTTAAAAGGATTTTGTCTGAACATAATATACTGAACTTTTCTACTATAAAACTACTTATTACAAATAGTGCCTAAAATGTATTCACCATTAATGTATCTCATACTTTCACAGTAAACGACTGAAATAATAAAAGTTGATAGAAATACGTTAGTAGATACGTACTATAACGGAAAAATTATAACCACATCTCTATCTCTGTTTAAACTCATCAAAAACTCCATAAATGTTTATGAAATTATTTATGCGGTCGTTTTGACTTTCCAAGGTACGGGAGACCCTCCGTTTGTCAGTTCGAATTGCACTTGAGCAGTTGTGCTTTAATTAATTATGTTTTTAAATCATCATCTGCCAAGAAAAGTCCTCTACTGAACATGCAGTGTAGTGCAGTACAAACAAACAAACAAATATAGCTAGAATTTATATTAATCTAGTGAATAATTTATTATTCATAGTTTTCATTTATTGTGTAATTGATAAAGCCATACGCCCCAGGGATTATGTTTATTTAATTATAATCTAATTTAGTTTCGGTTAGCATTTATTTGCATACCCTATGTGTTTGCTCAATTTGAATTGTATGAAAATCAAATTTGTAGTCAATTACTGTCTATTTACGAACAAAACCAAAAGTATTACGATTGAGAATTTATATTTTTGTGGCAATTTAAATGAGGATTTGATTTACAATTTAGCATAGTCAAAATGTCTAAGTATGGGAGACTTCGTACCTCATTGCTCCCAAATGCCCTTGTGAATTTCGACATGGGTCATGTAAATGAAATCTAAGAGTTCTCGAGTGGCGACCACTTACCAAGAAACGTGTACAGGGACGTCACCCTACTAGATGGACCGACGACGACCTAGCAAAGGTTGTGGGAGTCACTGGATGCAAGTGGCTCTGGACCTGTCGTTGTGGCATGTGGCAAGTGGGTTTCCCGGCTTATGATGACAGAAACGAAATGATAGTAAAATATTATTTTCTATGAACAACTTCGTCCTACTTGACACGTAGCAATTGTGTATTAATAAAATTGAATAAATGTACGCTCGTCATTCATAAATTTGATCAGTTCTCAGAATACCGGACTTCTCAAGAGGCTTCCAGTCCTTTGCCCGAAGATACTTACACACACATCATTTACCTACTTTAATCCCTCCAGCTTAATCCCTGTGCTCCTTCATACATTAAAGAGCACTTCAGATACCACTCGTCCAGTCTTAATCGAGTCCTCCGCTCCTCAATAAAATATCATTTATATTTACATTTTTTGTGTTTATATTTTAAATCTATTTATGTTTTAGGGTTCCGCACCTCAAAAGGAAAAAAGGATCCCTTTTCTCAGCAATGCGTGAAGGTATCAAATTGAAATCAATATCAAATATGTAAGTAAGCAGTCCCTTGAACCTATAACAAATTAAGCTCCAAAGTTAGCGCAATAATAAAGCACGCAAAAAATAAATCATTAGCACGCTTCCATCCCAAGACCTAATAATCACTTACAACCGAATGAAATGACTGCCAGGTGCAAATATATATAAAAAAATTAAACTGTATTTCAATGAGTGAGTAGAATTGGCAGTAGCCCTGGCGGGTAAGGAAGATCAATATCCCGCGCGATTACCCCGCCACCGCCACATATGAATGTCAACTCAGGTGGTAACACCGACCGTACCCTCGGGTCCGCTGACACGATGAGAAATTACGGTTGCCGTCAACTCATATCAAATAAAGAGTTTTCAAAAAGTACGGCATGATAAATATTATATAATGCCTCTCCTTAGTTTTTAGGATGGGCTATTGCGGCCTTGTCATGAGATAGTTTGGGCGATATTCCGTTTTACTGGCAACGACTTTGTTCGAAACATGGTCAAGCATAAAGACAAAAGATATTCCTAAAGAGTATATGACCCGTATCAAAAGTTTCCAAATAAGAAGGTACTCAAACAAGCAGTGTCAAGCTGTTAGTTTTAAGCGATATCACGTAATGACTTATTTATCAATTAGAAAAATAATTATAATCTGCTAATCCGCCTCTCTGTTTTCCACGGCGTACGATGCCAAAATGATCATGCTTGGCGGGCGAGGGGTTGAGTTGGATCGCCTTATAACAAAACAACTCATGAAACACAGAGTTCTATGACACGGTATGGATGGTTGTATTCTAATGTTTTTTAAGTAACAAGTTTTTTTTATGAAACAGAAAAATTTCATATTTCTTGTTACTTAAAAAAAACATGTCCGGAGGTGGCGACCTGGTTTCTGTAGCACAAGGGATCCTAGTTCATTAGCCAGTCTTCACAAAGTCACGAGACCATAGAATTAATGCTGAAACCAAAATCGAACGGATTTTGAAGCAGCTGTAGTCCATTCTTGAACATTAGCTTCTCGGTAATCCTGACTTCTCTAAAGGCGAGACAAACTGATTGAACTGATTTTAGCCAGATTTAAACGTAGTGACAGGTAGTGACCTCCGGGAATCAATGTGTTAACGAGTGAGGGTCCGAACACAGAAGATAGATATTTTCGGTGATTTATAATTGGCTTTTGTTTTTCAGTTCATTAATTTCCACGTTCTAGTCAGTCGGTGAATGCGAATATTCAAACGGAGAAACCCAATAAATTTAACCTCTAATTTTTAATATATTTTAATAATAACCGCTAAGTGCTTAAATATTCTAACTATAAACTAATCAAAGTACATTCAAATTATTGTTCCCCAAAAAGATTCATAAAAAGCCACCGCCGCCGCGCCAATTCGAATCCAAAAAAAGATTCTGCAATACTCGGTCTCGTATGTATACAGTAAGAAACATGACACGTCAAATAACACCCCTAGGTGTCACAACAACAACAAACAATATCACCAACCACGAAACACCGAGTTGTAACAATAAATTGAAATATTGGAAGACGTGACTAAATTTAGGTTACCATGTTGTTACCATGTCATGCTTCACATCTACACCATGTCCTTGTTGTTTCGTCACGTTTTCCTTTTTATACTTTATTTCACTTATATAACTATACACGCAGATTGGCACACTGCGTAGGCTTGGGATTTTAGTTGTTACTATCTACATAGATAATATATTTTCCAACATTATTATAATCTGATGTCCTATTTTTAGTCATGAAAGTTATTTTTAGTTATCCTCTTATAAAATATTATGGTAAAAGAAATTTAGGAAATTATTTTAAGAGGATTTCCGTTAATATTTTAAATATAACAATTTTAAAAATGATGGGTTTTAGTTTCGTTTTGCTTTTGAAGTTTTATGTCACGAGTATTTATCGTTTTCTTCTGTGCTTACGGATGGTGTTTCCAAAGCTTTTGGAATGCGCGTGTAACCTTTTCACCGATGTGGAAAATATATTAATTAAAATTTAGTTACATATATTAAGCCGAACATAAAGAAATACAAGAAACAACTCTCAATAATTAACGCATTCAAAAAGAACTACTTCAACTGCCTTAAAAGTCTACGGCATTCATCCCCAAAAATGTTGACATTTAGAGATAGAATTTGTTTTCTCAAGAAAGGCTAAATTTATTTCGATAATATTATATCGGACGACCACTGAAGTATGCTTCACCAAATAAAAAAGGGATCATCAAAATCGATTCATAATTGGCCGAGTTATCGCGTAATATATACACAAAACTTATAGTCGCATTGAGAACCTCCTCCTTTATTGAAGTCTTACAAAATTTCTTAGCGCCATCTGTGGGCTAGCGAGAATAACGGCTATGACGCCAATATCCCCATTGAACTGCAATATGTCATTCATTACATACACACAATTAGGCCTAATATATTGTTGCCACTTTATGGCGCGTTATTCACACACACACACACACACGCATTGTAACGCAAATCTATTTATGCAATTTCTACAAACATCAATCCTTCTGCCATGTAAATACAAGTAAGTAAGTTCAGTTATGTTATTTCGGCTAATAAATTATTTATAAGTCAACGAAGTTATCCGTTTGATTTCGCTTATTCTAGAATATGGAAATTATCTCGAAGTTTTGTGATACTTTGCTGCTACCTACAACAAAGATACCTTGTTCTGTGTTCAATCATAGCATCCCTTGTGAAGAAGTTCGATTTAATAATATAACTTGCTTTCAAAGCAAATATGAGGACATGGCATTTGCCCAAGATGACTGTCGATGATGATAAGGGAACGTGTCCCGTTTGGACCCCAAATAATACATAAACAACATAAGGTATGGTAATGCTTTAGAAAACAATTATATTGTTAGTTCTCAACTTGCTTTTTTTTCTAATCCTCACGGTTATTTTTTAAATGAATTAAATGTGTTTATGCGTTTCTAAACGCGGATATGAGGACACACGCGGAGCGATGACATTCCCTAGACAGACCCTATGGCTCTAATACGATTATTAGAGTTCCAGATTCTCACGCAGCCACGCCTAGTGTTTCGTTTCGTGTTTCGCGAGCCCAGCAGAACGCGCCATAACTTTTCGAACGCTCGTTCAACGAAGAGACCATCAGGGATGCACCTTTTTTTTACGGAGTGGAAATCTTCAAAAGATACCCGTCACTTCGGGGAAAGTAGCCGGGTTATGCTGGATTCTTACCAGCTAAAACCACTCCGGTATCCCTCTCTCGCCTCTTTTTGCCAAGTCACGGGAACGTACTACTCATCCGCAACTCGGCAGGCATCAGGGATGCACCTGCGCTAACAACGGCACACGTGTACCGCGTGATAACGACAAGAACAACTGTCTGAGCGAGTGTCGGGCGGTGTCGTGGCGGCGGCGGTGGGAAGGCGACACTGTAAGTCGACACCGTGGGACTATGCGGGCAAGTATATTGATACTTGAATGGGACACTACATTGAGTACTGCAGGCGGCTCGGGGAGGGGGAAGAGGGGGGGTCAAAATCAGTACTACCTATAACTGATTCCCGGTATTTTATATTGATTTTTTATATTTAATAGTTACAATCATCCAGTCTGTCTGCTATCAAATTTTGTTTCCATCATCATAAGTCCACTGTTGGACATGCGCCTCAAAGATTGCTTTCCATTTACGATTTTTCAATTCATGTTCACATTTAATGGAGTTTTTTTGTGGTGAAATAATTCACATTTCATCATCATTCAGCCAGGAAATTTGCATTTACTAATCTCAAAATAATAAGCACTTTCCCCAACAATCAAGAATTCAACGATGTTAATTATTTTGGGTGGAAACCTCTGTTCGTTTGCCATTTTCCGGGAACTACACAGCAACACAACATTACACACACACACACAAAGCATTCAAAATACAAAATTATTATTTTCCCAGTGATTTATGCGAGTTCTTTAATTGAATACAAACTTTTTTCAAATAAACAATCACTCATGGTGCTCGATTTGCGCAAAACTCATTCAATGAATTGCTATAGAATACAATAATACGAGAAATTTTCGCGGGTTGACGAAACAGTGGACGAAAACCAAGCAATCCGTGACCGTACATATTTTGATAATAAGTAAATATTCAGTATGGCTAGTGGCTAGTACATGAATTCAGTCATCTTCTGTTTTAAATCCCGTACCTGCTTGCATCAGTCTGCTAACAGTATTTGCTCTATGACTTTAGTAATTAATATCCCTTCCCACGTCCTCATTGTTAGGGCTTCAGCTGGAACGAGATTACACTACAGTGTATGTCGACGTGAGCGTGCCCTAACAAAACAATGTCTTCAGTGTAATGGTGGCTGCAATGAAAAATCTTAACTTTACGGGCACTAGTTTGATGTCAACATAAAAACGGGCAACTTCAAATCTTACAGCTCAAAGAAAATGCAAATTTTAAAGAGCTCGTTTCTAACAGAAAGTACTCAAAATTATTAGCAATTCACACATGGCCTTCACCTTAAATGTTGTGCCGGTATAGATTGAAGACGTACAGATATATTGGTCTCAGGAAACACAGCCGGCAGTGAATTCCAATCCTTCGCCGTATTTCTAGTTTACCGAATTTAGGATATTTGATTTTTTGTTGGGTGTACGATAGATCGCGCACACTACGATCCGATACTTACGAGTAGGTGAAGAGTAACGCTTATACCGTGGCCTGGATTCATCGTCACTTGAGCCCAAAACGATGTGAATAAAGATGAAATCGTTTCCGCGATTTGATTACAATGTGATTGAGGAAAATCAAACAAACGCATTTAGGATATTTAGTATGGTAATGATTGATTGATATATTCCACGCCTTTTTGATTTGAATTCAATGTTTACTTTGGCTCAGTGGGGATATGAATTCCACATTTTGCGGAGGAATAACATTAATTTTATAAATTGAACTCAGCGTTGTTTGAAGCGAGGCTCAACATGTTTGACTGACAGCTAATTTAGAAGATATGTGAATTTGTTTCTCATATTTGTGCTTATTGCGACCAACTGCAGATCGGAATTTAATTTATAATGACTTAATAAAATACCCGATCAACTAAAGTACAGTTAATAGGTTTCATGTAGAATTTAAAAATATCTAGCTGAGAAAAATCTAAGACTAAAGTTTCATTCCCTTGGGCCAAAAAGAGACAAATAGCATTTTGAATCTAAAACACTCTTCAAGTAAAAAGTCTAAAGCAAATGAATCTATTTAGATTTATAAAAAAAAGTGACAGGAGCTACGCGTTCTCATTGGTAGAATAACCCGCGCCGTAACATGTCATGTGAGCTAAATCAAAACTTCTTCCGTTTCTGATAACCTGGTACTTCAAATGATTTTTAGTAGTTTGTTAGGAATCAACCTGCGCTACGATACGATATATAGAAACGATATAGCACGCTCCCTTGCACTTATGTCAGCCTGGTATTCTGATTTTGAGATGAGCCCGAATTCGAGGGGCCCATTGAAGAGTTTCTCTTTATTCCTCCTGACTCCAGCATCAGACCAGCTCGATAGTACCAAAAAAACGCATTGTCATCGGAACTGAACCAACGTACAAAATTTCAACTCCCTAGGATAAGAGGAAGTGCTTCTAATTCAGCTTGCAAGATTTGACCCGAACATACATACATACAAACATTGCAAGTTAAATAAAAGCTTTTAAAAAATAGGAAGTCATCATGATCAACAGCTGCAAAAGTCCAAGCAAGAAGATATATCTTGACCTTGAGTAGGTATATTGCTAGCGAGATCTAAAAAACATACTTTTCGACATACTGAACCTGATGTTTTTTAAAGTATATGAATAACATATCACTTGTAGCATTGTAATTAATTGAATTGAATGAGAAAGTATGTGTCAGAGCCGGATAAAGAAATGCGCCAGAGCTTCCCTATAAAACCATTAGCATTTTTAGAATCTAATTTAATTTAAGAATTTTTATTTATTAATCGCCAATAATTAACATTACAATTTAGTAGACTACTAGAGTAGGCAATAGAAGCGGGTAGAGGCTTGTCAATTAGTCCACAAATTAATTATGACACTAGTTTGTCACTAGTCAAATTATTCATTTAAAATGGAGTTGTGTCGCATTTATTGCGCCAACTTATTTCATACAATATTTAATTGTACTAAAATTAAATAATATTCAATTAGTAGTATAGAGTAACCCCATATGATATACACACAAAAAACAATATTAGATGTGTAGAAACATAGAAAATCTTTCAAAAAATTCTGTAACCTACCAATATTATACAATATCCAGACGTTTTTGCATGAGATCTCACTTTTTATGTAAAAAAAATGGACGAAAAATATTTTGACTTGCACAATATAATAAAAAAACGCTGAATAAATCTATGTCAAAATTATGCAAAGACGTTCACCTTGCGTTTGCTGAAATTATTTACGTGTCAATGGGAGTCCCAATACAATCTATTTTAACATAAAATGCGGTATGTATTTGTTTTTTCATTTCTTTTTGTAAGGAAAATGTTACTTATAAATATACACAACACAACATACTATTTCCTCTACTTACTAGTTTACCTAGTGGTAGAATTGTGTAGACTATAAATATTTCCACGGAACGAATTACTGGACGTTTTTTATCGCTGTCATAGATTGACAGTCGCCTAGAGAGAGACCGGCCCTTGCTCCATGCAGTGGCACAGGTCTCGGGGGCACACAGCTCCGTTGATAACGGTCGTGACACTTCCACACTCCACACGTGCACTCAACTGTGTTTAGATGAGACTAGAATCACCAATAAAAAGCTTTACTGTACTCTGTGACCCCTTTTGAGACGAGTTTGTTTGCAGCGGTCAGCGGATAATTAGGAGGTTGAAGTATTTACGCAACTCAGCGCAGTTTGATGTTTTTATGCATTTTAAAATGTTAACCGGGTAAAATGGTTTATTTAAAGTAATTGCTAGCATTTCTGCCCGTCTTCGTCTGCGTGGACTTGTGAAAAGATCTCACGGGAAATATCACACGAATCCTTCTGTGACAAACTAGTCTAGTCACTTTCGAACTTATTACAGCAGTTCGAGAGCCCACAATAATAAATAATATATACTGCATAATTAAATAACGGTAAAATATCGCCATAGGTCATGCTTATAAAAAAAGCGGCCAAGTGCGAGTTGGACTCGCCCATGAAGGGTTCCGTAGCAGACGTTGGAACATACAGACGGACAGATAGAGATGACGAATCCATAAGGATTCCGTTTTTTGCCATTTGGCTACGGAATCCTAATTGTCAACACAATTCAGAATTGATGACCAGCTGAACACACAGTCTGAACCTGATGATGACCTTTACAATAATTTTGGGTCAAGGTCATGGATAATAACTTGTTGATAACTGCGAATAATACATTAACTTACTGCAATGCAAATTCGCAACGCATTAGCTTCTAATCTTGAAAAGGTACGAGTATATTGAGATCGTCGTTCGCAACAATTCTTTGGTTATTTTTACGATGCTATTTATTTATTTTTATGGCATATGACAACACAATAGCACAAAGTAAGACATAGTGTCGTAATTTTACATTTTTAAAACTAGAGGTAAGATATCTGATGGCAATAGCGATGCTTTAGAAGATGATACACGCTGGCCTAGAAACAGCAATTCAAACTGGCCTTGAGTACCCTTTGGCCTTTAGAGCGACCTCTGTGGTATAATGCATTTTTCAGTGCAGACACGTCGTGTTTAGAGACGGTATTTACTCATACTCAGCACAAACGTGCTTGCAATGTCTCTGTAATTATATATAATGATTGTTCAAGTGCACGTCTGTTCCAATTTTGAAAGTTAACATACGTGGCTAGTACATGACTACTGACTAGTAAGTTCCGAACTAAAAACCATTTAACTTGTCGGTGGACCGGGGCAGAAAGTTTTCTCAACGAGTGAACGGTCTCGCTTGAGACGCGCGCGTATAACGAGATCGATATATAAATATAGGTACAAGTGACCACATGTTGTTATATCTTGTTGCTGTGTGTGAATAGATATTACATTTTCAGGGTTCCGTAGTAAAACAAGGAACCCTTATAGTTTTGCTCTGTCCGTCTGTTCGTCCGCGGCTTAGCTCAGACTCAGGATTCTTACTACTACAAAGCTGTAATTTGTTACGGGTATAGATATTACTTACGCTGAATTTTTTTAAAGATAAATCTTAAAAAAATTGGAGTGGCTTCCATACACGTAACTGGGGAAGAAAAAAATCGCGTCTTCCCCATTGTATGGGGTATCGTTGAATAGATATTTTAAAACAAGTAATCGAGTAATAGTCGACCGAACTATAAAATGTACTTGGAGTGGTCAAAATACAACGTTCATACAAATTTCAATCAAAATTATTTTTTATTAAACCAATTTACCTACGGAACCCTACACTGCGCGTGGATCGACATGCACTTGGCTTCTTTTTGAAATTTATATTTTCACAAACATAAAGGTAGACGAATAAGTACACTACTGTATACAACAAGTTATTTACTAAAGTTTTCAACCGACTTCAAAAAAGGAGGAGGTTCTCAATTCGACTGTATTTTGTTTGTTACCTCAGAGCTTTCGACTTAGTGAACCGATTTTTATATCTGAAGCGATCATATTGTAAAACCATCTGCTCAATATTGCTAAAACTAAAACAATCTGCTAATGACTGCAATTGACGCGGAACAAGAAAAAGTTTTCTTCTTCTCTCTCTCTTTCTTCTTTTATTTGTTTTATCACGGACTCGGCTTGCATAAAATGCGCCGACCTACACAACCTAAACCCTTGGGCGTATCGCAGTAAATAGTGTATAAATTAAATACTCCTTTTTACTATTAACTACTTTTTATATTATAAACTAAACACGGGTTATAATCAAGAATAAACTTTGTTAAAAACGAAAACTCTGATGTCTTGAGTCAGTTTGTATTTACCACCATAAATCGTGTAACATCAACATTATTTGATTGTAACCAATTTAATTTTTAAAATCGAATTATATTTAAATTTATGTTGAAAACATAGATATATCACTAATTTATCATCCGTAACCTTTCCCATCTTTTGAATGATTCAAAACTAGTTATTTATATCACATATAATTACAGCACTTATCACTATATGGACAGAGCAAGTGTCAATTACAGCTTCCATTAGAGCAAAAGTTGCTAGAAAAGTCGTTCGTTTGTAACAATTGATGATATAGACACTGGAATTTGTCTTTAGGAACGCGGGAACTCCAATTTAAAACCTGTGCCTACCTGAGCGTAATTATTCAAATTATCTATTTTCAAAAAAGGAATGACAATAAGTGACTCTCACAATAGCTATAATTAAATACACACTTATCTGAATCTTTTGAACAGTCAACTTCCCTACACAACGAATCGAAAAGAAAATATCAATTGGACTGTAAACATTTATTTTCCCGAAGCGATTCGTCGTTCGTTTTTATTTGTATTGTATATTTTTGTGCTTCGTTATACAGTCGAATGGAACACTGTTCTCAGTTGAGTACGTATGTATGAGTACGCCTTGAATGTGTCACGCGCTTTCAGCAATGAATGGTAATAAAGCTATTCCAAAGACTTTTTGTGTTAAAAAAAATTCCTCGGTTACATTTTGATGTGATAATATGACAACCTTGTGAAACGCTACCGTGATGTTGGGACCGTGTTATGGAATATTTAAGAGATATCTAATACGCTTTTCTCGGCTGGTGACGAAGTATTTTTATATCTGGTCATATTAGCGAAAAACTATAAACTTACCACATCACCAAAACTCATTGAAAAATCATAAACTTTTAAATTGGCAGGGTAGTACTATTTGTGAAAATCAACCCCTAAGGAGATCAAGTCACTGGCATAATAGTCGTACATAAAATATATGTAAACAATTTCTCAAGCTAATGATTTACAATCTTGTTACCTGTTTCTGAACGTATATAGATATACCTTGAACGACCGCTGACGACTCTGACCTCTATTTATACCTAAGGTATTTCTGAACTATGGTACTGACTGTCATTTAAAAGTATCGTCCACTTTTCAACACTATTTTCTCTAAAGAATGTAATCGACACCCAAAGTGTTTTATAATCGCTCCCCGGATGATCAATCATTGATACCATTGATTTTAAGCCTTTTATCTGTATTAAATCGAGTAAGGAAGTAGGCGCCAGAAGGTAGGCTCGAGTCATTTATTATTGTCGCTTCTTGTACCATACCATTCCATTAAGACCATGATGGATGTTTAGTGAATGAGGCCACCTAGCCTGCGAGACGCTTGGATTCAAATTCACCGGTTTTTCGATTTACTTTTTCCTTGGAAAAGCAGAAGGAAAATCTCCTGGGCTGTTTCCACCCGCAGCCTTCAAACAAGTCCAAGTTTTGCTTACATAACGAACGCCGAAAGATAAATAAGTGACGTTCTTGTGAACAGTTGTTCTATATACAGGAATCCATAGTGATTAAAAGTAAACAAGTATACGTTTACTTGAACAGCAAAAATAGACAGAATTCCAATTCAGGAGTCGAGTTAGGAGTAACTGTAGCGGGGCCGCATCATTATACCAGCAAGAAGCGCAAAGCTTTCCTCCAGAAAAGTACCCTCTAAGGAACAGTGACACATTAACATCCTGTTTACTATTCGTACGTAGAGATATTTAGGAGACGACTGTCAACATTCATAAAGATCTCGGAGGCACTAGGAGGGCAGTCGGTATAATCCGAAGGGACGGAGGGCCGACGAGCCAAATGATTTGATTACGACGCAAGCAGGCACCTACTGACAAATATGTGTGGACGTTAAGCTAGGTTTTGTCATTATTACTCAACTTCCTTACCCGACCATTTCTACGTGAATGATGTGTTTGCGGATGGAGACCGAACAAATCCCCTAAATAGAAATAATAATTAAATAAGCTTACCATTAATCCTTTGTATTTTTATAAAAAACAATCCCGAAAAGATTAATTATTGGACAGTTAACTTTTAGCTTCATTAACTCTTTGACATTCGTGCCATTTTGCTCCCGTTTCTAATCCGAAAAGAAACTAACTAACAAATGTTCGTTTCCTTTGTAAGTCGGAACAGGGTAAATAAATCACTGTATGTTAGTGGGTACACGCGAGCAGGTAATCAGTCAGATCAGTCTGCGTTCTTGAAGGTTGACCCCGCGGGATTTGAGCGTGCCCCCGTGCTTTCGCAACCGCATTTTTATGCGAGACTGCGGCACAACAAGGACTGCTATTAGCGGAATGTTTCAATTAGTACCGCAAAATGCACATACGCAGTGTAAAGTACCCATGCATCAATGGAGATTACATAGGAGAAAAACCACCGTGCTACCGTGCGTCTTAAAAAGAGACTAACTGAAAATCATTTGAGAAACTAAAATTATACATGCATTTGGCAAATAATGTAGACATTACCTTATTACGTTAAATTTAGGGAAACGTTAATTTGTGTAATTTAAATCTTAGGCTCTGGGACACTTCATTTGCGATTTAAAAAATAACTATCATTGGCGCTATTATGAAACTTATGACACGTACTGCAGATAATGAAGTCTTGGTTGTTATTATTGACTTGAATATGAACGCATATGAATAAGTCAAAGAGTCCCGCAAATCTATTTTCACGCGAATGCACATCTTGACTGCCTTCAGCGTTGATTTATCCGCTTTACCAAAGTCGGTTACCTGTGTCTAGCCAATATTTTCTTACCTTGCAAGTCTGCGTTCAGGATTATTCCTAGCATATGCAGCTCATGATCGTCAAGGCCAAACTCCCTTATCCCGACATTTTATACTGGATGCGTTCGTCCCAAAACAATAACACTAAAACCAAGGGTCACAATAAAAGGTATAGCAACCCTACCTTCACAGCTTTCCCTTTTATATTTTTGTAAGTTAGTTTGTTGTAGGTTCGTATACTAATATTGTTTTATCATTACGGTATATATATATGAATGCACTTCAGTATTCTGCGTGTTAGTTATTTATCTAATAATTTATTAAGTAATTTCTCTACGTGATAAAATCCGGAATGAGGGAATCCGTAGACGAACCGACACCGGCATATCTCAACGAGTCAGTGCGCTGAAGTGGAAATGGGCTGGCCACATCGCTCAAAAACCTCTCGTAAAAAAAGTAAAAGTTCTCGAGTAGCAACCACGTACCGGGAAGCGTCTACCGAGCCGTCCCCCTACTAAATGGCCCGACCTGGTGACGGTCGCGGGGAGTCGCTGGATACAAATGGCTCGGGACCGGTCAGTGTGTCCTACCATGAAGGAGGCCTATGTGAAGCAGCGGTTGTTTCCCGGCTGTTGATGATGAAGTCATTTAACCTTTCCCAATCTTTGAAATGACCCTGGAAACAAACTCCTGCGGCTGTGTGTAATTATGTATATTTTACGAACCTCAAAATAAACCAACAAAGAAAACGTACCAAATACTCGTAATAATTCTACCTGCTGTCAACACACAAATGTGACAGACTGAAATATATCAGTGTCCTAAAGGAATGAAAACTTAGAGACGAAAAGTAGCTTTTCATGTACAAATTCAGTATGATAAACTATCTTAAAGTGACATTAAGGCAACAACACTGGCAGTCATCCCCCGGGGTTGTTTCGGAATTTGCAAACACTTAAAAGGTCGACTCACAAAAGGAAGTTGTTCTGCTTTCTTAAAAAATGTATTCCGGAAAGCGGTAACTCAGAGACAAAGGTGAGAAAACTCAATTGTCTTGACAATGTAAACCTCTTTATGAACGCCGGTCAAGTGGAAAATTACTGAAATCCGCACTGTGAGGCGTGTCTTCGATTCAAAATGTATTGTAGTATGAATAATTCCCATGTTGCCTAGTAGGTATTTAATAATTACTGGTAGTGCTTACGTATCCCTGCCTAATTATAATGTCAAAGGATATATACACATACAACACTTTAATTAATAACCATGCCTGTCTCTGTGCCTACGTGCTTTAAATTTATATCTGTATACTGTTGATATTAAGAAACAATTTATAAAAATACCCGCTTCTGCGCGCAGCTTCGCTCGCGTGTACTTTACCTCTAGAATGTAATCCGTGGGAACTGCTCGTTCGATGGGGATAAAATGTAGCCTATGTCCATTCTTGGCCTTTGGCATCCCTCTACGAAAAATCAAGTCATTTTAAACTTTCTGTTAAGTCGTGAGTGTATGAGCAAATGATATTTTTTGGGTGAATTTAACCCATGGTTTAATAGTTATTCTGCTATTCGGGGCGGAGACGGCCCGCCCCGGCTTCGCACGGGTGGACATTTATTTTTAAACATTTTGGGATAAACCTAAATGTATCTTTATGCAAGACATAAGTAGTTTTTTCTGATCAAATTACTATTTTTATCCATAAACCCATTTGTATTCTCAAACTCTAAATGTACATAAGTATTTTATTTAGGTGGTTTCAAGTTTTACATTTTTATATTTACACTTTTGTACATTCTTAGGGTTCCGTACCTCAAAAGGAAAAAACGGGACCCTATTACTAAGACTCCTCTGTCCGTCCGTCCGTCTGTCGGTCCGTCTGTCACCAGGATGTATCTCATAAACTGCGATAGTTAGACAGTTGAAATTTTCACAGATGATGTATTTCTGTTGCCGCTTTTACAACAAATACTAAAAACCAGAATAAAATAAATATTTAAAGGGTCTCCCAAACAAGACACGACTTTTTGCCATTACAGGTATTGAAGCAGTCTTGAATAGGAAATGATTTATTTGTATAAGGGTTAATATAAAGGTATGGATAACATGGTCTGATTTTGGTCGGCATTTTTAACAACTTTAAAAATGTAAAAAGTAGTTAATGTAACATTACTACAATTTCCTGATGTTCTAAACATGAACTTCTGTGCGTTTGGCTTAAATACGTTTATTAAAGATAATAACTATACAGAAAGTCTGAAAACAACGTAATTATGTATAATTCTAAGTCATTATGTATGTAGCCTCCTCTAGCTTACATAAAGTGGTGTCACCGCGACATAGGATTTATTGAAACAAATACAATAAAAAAAATCACCTGCGTTTTGAAATGGTATAAAATCTCTTCATCTGCTTGTATGTTACAATAAGTCTTGTTTCTGTTGAAATACTCATAGTCCCTTTTGTTTATTTGATTTGAATTTCAGCAAGTTGTTTTTTCCTGTAATTCTAATTACGAGATATTACACGAAATAATGAATCCCATTTTCACGAAACTCGTAACAGCAGAAGTTATACAATTCGAAGAAAACCGAAACAATTATAATGGATTTTAGCATTCATGTGGGTAGCGCCGTCATGCGGCGCGGCGTAGTGACAGATTCCTTGTTTCTTCTACACGATTTATTACATAAATGGAACAGGTTGGATTGCCATGTTGGCCGTGGTCGATTTATTTTCGTTTTGAATCCACAAGGTACAGGTAAATGCACCTTGCTTCAAAACTCTCCAAGGATCCTTTGTCCCGCGAGCGCGTTGCAAATAAAGACCAGCCATAAAGAAAGACCAAACAATATGCCCTGGAAACATAAACGAAAACGTGTTACAGCTTAGCTGGATTCTGCGAAATGTGCACAGCATGTGCTACTTTTTGGTTGCTAAGACAGTTTTGGTTTATCTTTACTTTTCCTTGTATCTTGTACTCCCACGGTTCTAGCAGCGACTTCATTCAAAGTTGGTTTCTAAGCAGATTCAGGATTAGGGTCGCCGGATAAAGGAAAACTATTTTAGTTAAAAGCATCTTATTGTTATGTGCGATAGTTAAAGGAACGTAATTTATTAATGTTTAATTATAACCTATTAAGAAGGTACTGCATGAATTTTTGTAAATTAAAGTCTACTACTATGCACTGAATTAGTTAAATAGATTGAAATGACTTATTTAGGTTAGGCCGATCCATGAACAAAGGATGACAAGGGCACGCTCTTGTTGAAATTTGATAACGTTTATGACACTTAATAAATATCTCAATAAATATTTTTCTAGGTGTCATTAACGGCATGTATTGTTTATTAGTTATTTTATGTATTGATCAATTCAATATATTTTACTAATTTAGCGCATAATAGTAGTGACTTTAATTTACAAAATTTCGTACAGTACCTTCGTAAGTGTTTTTTTTCTGAACAAACACGCTTTCTATGCATGTGAGCGTAAATGACAGGTAGAAATAATTCAGTAATGATTTTGCTTAAATACTATTTACCAAGTATTAGTTGTTTACATTTCCCAAAAACTCTTTTGTTTTCCGTGTTTTTTTAAACAAGGCTACACTACAGTAACATGGAATAGCCAAACAGTGAAGCAATGTTTCTTGCAAGGAAAATATTACATTACATATGAAATTCCGAGGCGTAGGATGTAACCGACAAAAGCACTGACATTTGTCGGAGCCGTAGCTAAAATAGCTGTGCTTCAGTTGGATGACATTTTATCTTATGAGCAATCTATCCAAGCTCTCTCATCCGTGAAACACAGATTATGATTATTATTGAACAATGTGAGCATCATACATCGTCGCTGTAATCATTGGAACGTACGAGTAGGTATACTACGTTATTCCGTTTGCGCATCGATTTCTTGGGAATACTCGCACATTACGAGTATAACAGCGCTTTTCTATATTCTGTCCTACCGTTGCTCATAGGCTTATCCCTTGAGTCAGGTCCAGGAACCTTATACCAGTCGATCGGTACGAGTCTTTTGTACCTGCACCTTCCCTACAGTGTTTATTTTTTGACCTGTATCAAACTATAGTCGTACGTAAGACGTCATCAATAAAATCTAACTTCCTGTAACCCACTTTTTAATAAACCTTAGAGTGCCCAGCCACGTCGTGAAGTACTTGAATATTTTTTCTTCTTCTAAACTTTAAGATCTCCAGTCAGAGCAATAGAAAAACGTTACATATTCGTTATATGAATGAGAGAGATATGACGATTTTTAGAGCGCCGCGCCTTTTTGGTTACAAACGTTACCACTGGTGATCTACTGGTTAGCTACAATGCTGAGCATGAAACCCCTGCGTAGACCAACGCAATGAACAGGCTAATGTCACAATGACCACACAGGCTGGTTCGGTAACGCAGTAAAATGACTAAAATACATGAAAGTTTTCACTATGTGTACTCGTATTACTGCGGGTTTTATTTTTCTACTTCTATCGGGAAATCGTAGTCACTTCACATAAACATTACTAGCATTTCTTTATGCAAATCATATTGTATGCGCATCTCCCAAGATGCACTACTGGGTTTTATGAGGATGTGCTAGTAGTCAGGGATCTTGCGCTTATTTCGCGGCGGCACTGAATATTTAAAGCTATAGTAGAGACGCGTACTCAGAAAAATCGCCCCTGGATGAAAGACATTTCCGACGAGGAGTACAATACACCTAAAAAGCGTCGAACAGCAGCCTACTGAATAGATAATCCGCAGCTCTTCGCCGAGTAAAAACCACAAGGTGGAGGCTGTCGATAATGGCATTATTCGTGACCCAAGTCGGATAACTGATGAATACAGATACAGTACAAAGTAGTTGTCTTGACAACCCGCCACACGTCGATAACGGAAATCTACATATGTATACCACAAAGTCCAAATTGATACCCAAAGACAATTCAGACATAACAATTTTTTTTTGACAGTTTTGTGTATAATACAGAAAAGTGTCATTTGCGTATTGTCAGGATAATTTGTCGTAAATTTCATGCAAAATTTTTAACATTTAAATCACGATTTCTAAGAAAAATATCTATCTCGCTCGTTGTAGCTCGTTCGCGCTGCTACTGTTTTGTCCTCCACACATAATACATATTATATATTGTTTCATTATTTATGGAAGAACTGTGTTTCTGCGTTGTTTATTTGCACACAGACTGTAAAATAATTAAATTCATTTTCTAGTACCTCGATTCTTATTCAGGGCTCATCGAACAGAGCTATAAATTAATAAAATTACCTTAATCTACTTATAGATACATATTTACAATATATAGTAATTTAACTATGTGTATGAGATACACAAACAAGGTATAGTTGAAGTAGGCTTGATCAGTCTCACTCGACCCCAACCCTCTGTTTTATGTACAAAGTGCACAAATATACATACATCTCATTCATTATTTGAAATGACACTTCCGCAAATATATGGAGCCACGACCTGGTCTTGTACACTTCTAATTTTAAAAGGCCATTATTATTTTTTAAAGTCATTTGGCAACCATTTTTGTATATTTAGTTTAATTTATTCATACAAAAACATATAAAACGCACGAAACAGGTAAGACTTTACGTTGAAATCAAAGATGGCGTCAATAAAATGCCGATTAACGCTGTCACTTAGTGCAAAAAGAATGATTTTGTATAATTAAACCAAATGCAAAAATTTTATACTAGCATTTATATATATTTTTAGATTATTTCTAGACTTTTTAAATAGTGTACAAGCGCGGTCCGAATTTGAAACATCTGTTTTTGGTCTCATCTATGACTGCCGCGAGAGTGGAGTGGGTGCGATATGTTCATCGTTTTTTGCGTGTCCCCCTGCCATGTGTTCGATGGGTCTTTTGTATAAAAAGCTACAACATGTGTCTGCTCCTCTTCGCACCGCTCGCTCCTCGCATCCTGTTCGGGACGCTCGCTCCCCTCACAAATGTGTTTATTTTAAACTGCACTTGAGTATGATAATGGTGATTTGAATCGATAATGTTCCCCGATTTGCTTCTAAAGCTCTTTGCAGTGCTTATCGAGCAATAAGGATGAGATCGAAATAGACTATTTGTGAATAAATGATTTCCGTAACTGATTGTTTTGGGAGTTTCGTAGGCCGGTAAGAAAACGGTATGACCAAGTTCTACAATGGAATGTTGACTTTATACGAGTGTGCGATATAAATAACTGTAACATTAATGAGCTTAGTTCTCGAATCGATTTCTGAATATGTGTCAGGTACATCAAGAAACTTCATCATATATGTGTGGGTGTAATATAGAAACTTCCAGACCTCTGTTCCAATGAGTTCCTGACGATTTCTTAATCGATCCATCATCATTTATATCAACAATGTTTCTAAAACCAAACAGATTATGTAAATTAGCGATAAAACTGGGAGAAATGATTCGAAATAAAATATAACAAAAAATGAACTTAACTAATATACAAATAGATTCTGATTCTTATTTTAGCCCAGTGAAACATTTTCCGTTGCAGATTTAATGTTTTTATTATGACGTAACTTTGACTCAGTAATATACTATTTTTTTTCGAAAATTTGGACGTCGTATTTTATTTACTCTGCACAATTTCAACATTTCGTCTCTGCACTTTCGTAGCAGCACACACACACTCAGTGTCCTGGGTAAATAAAAGCTTATATTAAAAACATCAATGTATAATAAAATTTATTATTGACAACGTAGAATATAAATTCCTGTGTACATGTTATTAAATGGATCCGTAATGAATACTTTGTTACGAATTAAGTACTCCATAGACCAGAAGAGGTCGACAGAAATGTGTAATGTAAATTGTAAATAAGTAAAAAGCTGGATAATGGAACACTGTACAAAGATGGATAATGAATATTTATAGAATATTTTAAAGCTGAGCCGCTCTTCTCCCGGGAAAACGCTTATTATCTTATCTAACGGCGTCAATCTAGATCTAAGATTGACGGTAATTGTTGTAACAAGATTTTGGTTTTCTTCACCCCATTGCTTTTGTGCCGAATTCAACGTCCGTTCAAGTTCTATACAGTAGTAGCGTAGCGACCGCGCCGCGCCGCAAAGACTTTCATTATAATGTTTCCATTTAATAAGATATTTACATACGATCATGTCCAACCATTGTTAGTATAACTTTTGTTGGCATATCTTTACTAAAGAACTTGATACCGTTGAAGAAGCAGTAGTTCTCATCAGTAACATAGTTACATCTTTCGATCGTTCCAATGAAACTCAATATTTCGCTAAACTATTGTTAAAAGCGGCGGAGCAACGAATTCTTAGAGGATAAATCAAATTTTGGATAACAGATATCTCCATTACAATTTCATAAAATATTCCTAGGGTGAAAGACGGAATAAATAAATTATTATTAAAAGCTTTTAGTCAGGAGCTCTTGTTTTTACTGTGTTTAATTTTTATTTTAACGTAGTTGAATTAAAGCGGGCTTTGACGTCGGTTGTCGTCGTTGAGAGCAAGTTTTTCTGCAGCTGGCGAACGGATTATGAAAATGTCACGCTACCAAATAATAAGTATAAATTCATGCTTGAGACTGGAGCTTTTAGAGGCACTTAAAACAAACGTTAAATTCAATTCGTAAGTATAGCTTTTAAAGGTCTGTATCTGAATCATTTTGAATACAGCCTTGATGATGACATTATGCTGATTCATAGTAACGGTACAGTTTTGCGAAATTGTTACTCTGCCGTCTTAAAGAATGAACCGGATGCAAGCAGTCAGAGGAATGAAAGTTCATTTCGAAGAAATATCTACGTCGTAGCATAGACATGTGACGTTTCAATAACCGTCTTCGATTATTTGCCTACATTTTCTGTTAATTTAGGGACCATAGAGCGACAGAGGCGCCCACACTCGCTCTGTTCTACATTTCTCCGCAATTATACAATAATTACAAAAACCAAGCCGATGTTTTTGTAGTTATACGAGTAGCTGGTTTACGATTTATCGATACATCATGGATTATTTAATCGATTGTATGCAGTTACTATCAATAAATCACTGCAAAGTGACCATTTTAGGCGGTTCAATTTCTAATAACTAAACATAATCTAAAAATGAATCCATGATAACTCGGTAAGAAGAACACCAGCAATTAATACAAAAAGTCCGGCTTGGTTTTTGGAATTATTCTAAATATATACGGAAAATTTTAAGAATGAGCGAATGAAGGCTTTACTTGCGCTATATGGCCCCTTAAGCTTCTCACCTTATAGAGGGACGGTATTTTCGATATACTGCCTACACAATGTTGACCCTAGTTTTATTTACGTAGGTGTAGCCCAGTAAGCGTGTATGCCATGCCGTGGATATGCCTCTAAAGGAGAATCTCATAAAGGGGCACAGTTTGAACAAGCGCCTCTGTCTAATGTAAAGACGGTATCAGGCCAAGTACATGTCAAACAATGTGCCTGTTGTGTTCAACCAGCAGCCCAGCATAAAACGTTACGTGCTAGCGGTGTAGTGCAACCACAGCCGCTGCACTAAACGGGATTTTTCAAACAAAACAAAAAATTGAAAACTATTGAGATAGTAACACGGATAAAAACATTTTTGCTCAATTAAATCTATGTTTTAGCATCCTTTCTAATGGAAACATTGAAATGAAAGCATAGAGATTGAATAATTGAGATATTTCGCTTTGTTCAAATGCAATCTTCCAAATACTGCAATAAATAGTAACACATTCGCAAATTGGGAGCAATTGGGTCGCTTAGATTGCTTCAGGTGAATCCTATTTCAACCCGGTTTTGATGTTCCGATATTGTCATTTTATCAAGCTTCCATTTCTTTTTTACGTTTTCGATCAAACGGAATAATGTCCAAAGCTTTTGCATTTTTACCCTTTTATAATAATTCAATAGGTTTTTTGATATAGATACTCGTATATTTCACAAACTAGTTTTTATTTTAACAAAAACCAGCAATAGGCAACCTAACAGTAATAAAAAAAGACGTGTGGCACTCGGGGACTGCCGCGGTAAAGCTATTGCATAGCATTTTGTATCAACTTATGCAATTATAATTATTTATTTATTTTATTTATGATTTTTGATGATTATAATTATAATATTTAGCTAACATAACGGACTTGCTTTGCTATATCAAATTACATACTTAATAAATTATAAAACAACGCACACACACAACGCCGTGTCGAAGACTGCCGAACTGAAACGACGTTAGACGATGCACGGCCTTCAAGCCACACCTCCGTGCCCGTCGTAGTGGGGAGCGTGAGGTTTTTTCGTTACGGAATTTCTCGATTCGGTCCCCGCGCTCAAGGCCCGCGATAGAAGCTATGCAATAGCTTAAAAATCTAAAATGTGGCTAAATTAAATATAATGTTTTTAGAATTAAAATACCAAGCTAAATATCAAACGTAGCGTATGACGTCACACGTGTATGTACTCTTATATCCCTAACTTGAGTACATGAGTTGCCTTTTGTTGTTTCCTTAAAACCAACGAAAGTTTTTCTTTCAATTACAATAAAAACCGTTAAACAACAACTTAGACCTTTGTCTTGTAGCTTGACGTTTGTTTACCGCATAGAGTGACTTGTATACACACTTGTGATGTCATGCGCTCTGGGGTTAACGTTTGCGCGGCAATTTTAAATGAATACATTGAAACGTTATTTATTTAAAAAATATGAAATTTTCATAGACTAATAAGTACTGTTGTTGTCGTAGAAGAGGGTGCGCGTCATTGTCCTGGATGAGTGATTTTACAGATGGCGTCCCTACCCTCACCTCAGGTAAAACGATCACGTTTCGTTGTGGCTGCACGGCCGACGCGGGCGCAGGCAGGCTGCTAGGCGACGTTGCCGTTCCGGTACGTGTGAGCGAGAGGGAGCAACAAGAGCACGTGCGAGGACAAGAGATAGCGAAGACCGGCCTGGGCAGGTAAGCGGCTGTGGTGTGTGCGTGCACCTAAATCACGAACCAGATGCAACGACAGCAGTCCGCTGCGCTTGCGCCAATGTCTTGTCTGTACAACTTAGTCCTACTGTCAGATTTGAATTTCATAGTCGAACAAATCTTACGTTAACGGTCGTATCAACAGAATATCCATCCTGAGTCTGCATCGATATAAATCACCAATCAATATTTTCCGTTGAAGTTGAATTTTGCAAGGTACTTTCGGATCGGCCTTTGTCCTAATGTTAGACTCAATTCACTGTTTATGTTCTGTCCTATTTTTACACTAGCAGCTACTTATCTTCTTCTTTTTTTTCATGTCGATGGCAAACGTGGAACATTAGGCATTGCCAATAAAGTAGGGAGCTTTCAGTAACATAATATCAGGTCTTATCATAACCTGGGAACGGTGCATAATTGAAAATCTAAAGAAAATTTTAAAAAAAACATAAATTATAGTACCATCTAACAGCTACATCATCAACAGTCTATATACTCTTATATCCCCACTGCAGGGTATCACGACTAATCTCGTACAGAGAGTGTATGGGCCCATAGTTCACCACGGGGGCCTAGTGCGGATTGGTAGACTTCACACACACCTTTGAATGTCTTCTCAGGAGTGTACAGCATGGAGGATAATAATTTTTATCATTCGTAAATAAATTCCAAATAACAAATCCAGGATCGAATCCAGACCTCGATTGTTCAAGGACTGACGCTCTAACCGACTGAGCTACTTTGCAAATAAATGAAATCACGAATGATTACTATCAGTTTTGTGTATTTCAATGTAATAATCATAAGTATACTCCAAGCTTCAATAGTGACCATTTCTTTTTTGTTTGAATAAAGAACTCTTACGTATACTTAAGTCTACAGTAATACATTTGTAGAGATATTTCCGAGACGTATGTCTGCAGAGTACTAATTTAGACATCCGTCCGCCCAGACAAAATGTCAAGTAGAATATCTATTCTTGTTCAGTACAAGCATTCAATGGCTATAAGCTCACGACTGTCAAGATATCAAGGACTGGGCACTAACTACAGTACATTTGTTGCTACTCATGCAAACTGTATGCTAATTCAATCCATTGTTGTCTTACCCCGAACCACACCTTTAGCTTTGGGTTAGGTTTCTGGTACTTCTCAGCATGACGCTTCCATTATTTCGAGGAGGAAGGTATCAATACAACAGCCTCTTGCGTTCAACGTTGACTTCATTATTTTCGTCTCATTCGAAGTACGTACTTAAAGATCTCAACACAGACGGCTCTCGGAACGGCTACACTTTGATATCTCTTTGATGTTATATCTTTCCTCAACATTTGACATACGTCTCTAGCTTTTTACTCCCACGTGCTCTTCAATATTTTCTTGCATGATACTCATTAAGTAGCACATAAGTGTAGAAATAATATAAGTATGTACAGCAAGAGGAGGAAAGTTAGCGAAAATGCAGAAGACAAAGACAAATTGGTTCCCCGGAAACAAATCGGAACTTATTCATTTCATTTATTATAAATCCTTGGCTTGTTTTCAAGTTTGCAATTTATTACTTACTCGCAACTTACTATGATTAAAAACATCTAATATTTTGACAACACGATACGATATCAATCTTCGACGAAAGTACAATGTTCAACCTTGATCAGCGGAACACCTGCCCGTTATTTCATTGGATTTGGTTCTTTTGAACGCACTGTCGTTTCACTACAATGACTTTCCCTGGCGGCAAATAGACAATCTATTTCAGATAAAGTAACTACATTGTACATTCCTATAAATTCGTTGCCGATCAAGTGATGGTACAAAGAGCTGAAATTTATAAATCACTTCAATTGGTATCGGCTTCTTACTAAAACATTTAATAGTAATTGACCGAGAGGGGATTATGGAGTAATTTACAGAAAATAGTTTTACGAGTGTATTATTACGTAAATTATACTATGATAACCGTTAAATGAAACATGTTTAACATTTCATAGACATTATTGATATACGATAGTATTAGGGTAGTATAATCAGAATTTTAATCAAATGCACTTGACTTCAATAGTAAGAGTAGGCATAACATAATCGGCTGACGAAATACAAAATTTCTGTCATTTGAGATTTCGTCGTCAGCTACATAAGTCCAGAGTTCAACATGAGTCTCCCTCAATACATTTTATTTATTTTATTAGTAGCATGTCCTATTCCACTGTCATATTCGTTACCATTTCACTATGCTCGTTACTATTGATTCCAAGATCGTACTCGCATTAAAACATTCGTCAACTTATATTATGATATCAAAGTATCAAACGTATCTGGACCGAAATCGATAATTTCGAAGTTTACTCTAAAAAAATATCAACTGTAGCTGTTTTATAATCTCAAAATACTAAAAATATTTAACGCTTTAAGGATTAAAATGTCAAAAATAAATAAATAAAATTATATACATATAAATATAGTTAAATATGGTAACGAACGTGATTCTACAGACTGCATTTATATCGGGAAAACCGCGACGTTATATGTTAGCTTAGCTTACCTTTTCAGGAAAAGAACACGATTTTACTTTTAATATTTCATTGGTTCACTCCTAACGTAAATGCAACAATCGTGTAAGCAAATGGACTGTAAAGAGAATGATATGTGGGGTTCATTGATTATTCTAGTCATGTATTTTACCAGACATTCTTGCTTTGTAGCAGACATGAGTTCATAATGATCTAGACCAGACGTTTGCTATTGCTAGAAAACCTTCGGTCTCTTATTACACAGTAACAAAGTTTTAATCAGTTCGATGGTATTTCGAGTACCATGCTGCAAGCATTGGCATGTCAGCCTGAGAATATACAGGATAGTAAGTGGCACTACTGGCGCTCCGTACAGGGAACTATAAAAGCCTCTGAAATAGATTGATAGGAAATTCTGAGAATTCAGACTACGCGAAATATTTCTGTTGAGCTATTTCCAACAACGAAACGTAGGCAGTTGAAAAGTTTTAATTTTTCAAGAATAATATTTGATCCGATAGAACTATTGACGTTGTAATTCACTTGTAAATTGCTAGGTATTTATTTTTTAAATAAAATATTTATTTATTTTTGACGTGATAACGTCTTATAAATCGATGAACGGTTGTTGCACGCACGAAAAATTGTCACGTTCCACCTGAGCCGTGCGTGCAAGCGAGAGAACAGAACAAGCGATAGAGAGACACGATCGGCCTGAGCGATCGGCTTGTAACGCATCTTTTCTTATGACGTTATCACATGAAACTATCGTCCGTGCCCCAATTTTACAGACAGCCAATTTTTTATATAAAATATTAGGATATGATATTATAATATTATAAACTAACCTCGAAGAAAAAAGCTTTTACTGTATATTACTCAACTGTTATAAGCATCATCGGTAAATGTCACACAATTCGTCTTCTATCGTCTTCGTCTTTTCCAGGTGGCTGTATACGTCAAGGAGAACCTTGACAAATACAGCCGTCGGGGTGATGGTCAGAGTCGCAGCGTACGCTACGCAAAAATGCTAAACCCAGTGCCCCACACACTGGAAAAAGCATCAAGGACCATCCACGCCATGGGTCCTAATGTATACAATAGACTACCTGTCGAGATAACAAAATGCACAAGTGTACCATGTTACAGACACAAGTTAAAACAGTGGCTTGTCGGGCAGGCCTTTTATACTTATAAGGAATTTTTAGAATATAAGAAATCTTAATGATGATACATATTGTATTTATATTATATTATAATTGACGTGTAAATATGAATTTATCAATAAATATGACTATGACTATGACTATGACTATCAAGGAGACATCAATTTCATATACCTAATTTGTTACAGTATATTTTCCCAGAATTCTTTCACATTTTATACAATAACATTTGCAACCACTGTCTCGGTTAGTTAATACATAGTCGGACTCTGAAAGTCGTCTATTTGATTCCCACTGAGGAAGTGTGGTGTCTCTGATACTCTTTTTTGTTGGTGGTGTGGTTGGGTACCTTTCTAGGGATAGCTACCACCTTGTCGTCTAAGTCTGCTATCAAACCGCAGTATTATTAGCACTGTTGTGTTAAGTTAGCATAGAGCACAGAACACCCAGCATCTCATAAACTTAGGGCTTTTAGTTGCCCAAGCCTTCCATCCAACGGCCGTATCGTCATTTACCATCAGATGAGATGAAGGCCAAGTGCGAACCCGTTGTGCATAAAAGAAGAGTAGAGAATAATATTTAAATTGACGTAACGTTGATTAGCACAAAACTCAGCATACATATTTAAGAACAGTAAAATCTATCTGTCTAGTAAACGTGATAAAGGTGCTGAATCAGGTTTTGAAACCTTAGATGAGACTCATTTTACAAGTGCTATTACAGATCCACAAATAGAATAAAGAATCGACTTACTACAATGACAATAGTACTATATATATCTGTGAAATGGGGCATACATACATGTTTTGGTAAAGGTTGTTCAGGGTGAAGTTTGGCAAATAATAATGGCGATGATGAAACCCTACAAAGCAACAATACAACATCACACCTGATTTACACGCACCGACCCTATTTCACTAATAAAAAGAAACAAAGTAGGCGCAAAGATATATATTATGTGAAAATGTGCGAACACACAGTGGGAACGCAGCCACAAGACACTGAGCCATTGTATCTCTAATAGAACCGTGTTACCTACTCGATACTCCACTATTGTGTTACCTACACTGTCCTTTTGAACTTAATGTAGTGGTAATAGCAGCTACAATCAAACGGAAAGGTGGATTAATGTGGTCAGTGCTAAGTAAGTACATACAAGCCGACATTCTTGAATTCTTCAACAAACGTGTTATTGAATTAACGCAAAACGTGAATGTGGTTGGTGCAGTATCTAAAGTGGATCGACATCACAACTTTACAACCAACTAATGAAGCTAATTGAGATTTTGTGGTTTAGTCTGCTAGCAAGGTCTCGGTTACCTAAAGCAAGTTCTTTATTATATTTACTTCAATAAACATGCCTCTTACAAATATTGAAGTTGTAGAAAATGAAAGAACTGATTCCAAATTCAGCAAGGAATGTTTTCAACTGACAAAGAAAAATAATTTAATGAGATTATTTATTCATTACACGCGTAGAAGTAGAGAGAGACCGTAATGGTTAAAAATAAGATGATTGAAACATGTAGTTTAAAGATAGATCATGATAACTCAGCAAGATTAGGCTTTTAAATAATCATACTCTAGCTAGACCAATACCAATTCAACAAATAAACATAAACGATGATGTGTGGAAATATTTTTTTTAAAAACAATAACATATCGGTAAATGAGTTGTAAGCTATAAATATGTTCATAATTTCATATTCTTTATAGTACTGTACATATCATACACCAGCACAAATGTGATATTCTGAGTATAGTAAATGACACAGGAGCGGCCGGCATTTGATATCAATGGCATTTCCAATAAACCATTTAATATGTACTCAGCCACAGTAAGTGTATCGGTCGCGAACAAAAGACTGTCGGCAGACTATTAACATTGGTGAACAATATCAATACAGCTCATACTCGTATCAGCTAAAAATTGGATACGTGTAATGATTTCCTCAACTGTTCAATTGATGATTCTTGTGTGTCCAGTTCAACGTCATCAAAAGTTTTGTGACGATGCAACGGCATAGAAATATACTATAATCTTGCATTGACACAAATTGCTTGCACATCTCTTAAAATTCATGAATAATCGTATGCACTTTTAAAATACATTCTCCAAAATGATTAATCCTCCCTACACGTATACCAAACGTTACCGAAAAATCGAAGATTGAGTGTCACGTTAAAATTGTTGCATCGATCAGTCTGTACTCGTACTAGTAACTGGAGACTGGAATCGTTTCGGTATGATCCAATATTTTAAAACGTGTTTACATCAAATTCCCAAAAGTACTCATATTATTTAGCAGACTCATTATGAGTTCTGCAACTTTAATTTCTGCGCCCCGTATACCGATGCATCATTACAGCTACACGCCATGATATATTACATCAAGATCCGGTTTCCCCGCGACCTCGTCATTGTAATTTCCCCTAACTCATCAGAGAAATAATCTCAGCTGCTACTCCCCGCGATAGTATAAATAGCCAGAGTCATCCAGAGATCGGAAAAGTGACAGTCACCACTGTTATACCACTCTCGTAATGCCAATTCCATGACTAGGGGTCTTAGATAAAGTTATCGTGCACCATGCAATCGTAACATAATTTGGGAAGCACGGCAGGCCGACACGCGGCACGCTGACATCGTCATCCATTCAATTCGGCCAACAATGCCAAAGTAACTGTAAATTCTTATAAGTCGAAATGCAGTGAACCGATTTCGAACCGGTTTTATTGATGATGGCTATTTCCTTAGGCTTTTATTGAAGGTAGATCCAAATGGGAGTGTAGCCGAGCACGCGTCGAAGATTCGAATGCTACCAACGTAGCAACGATTAATACAAAAATACGTATATTTATACCAACGCTAAGTAGAATTCCGTGCGAAATCATACTTACGCGGATTCCGATTCGGTACCACCTCCAGGATATTGCTATTACGAAGAGAAGTCATCAACATTATGGATACATAAAAGACATTCGTGACTTTGAATGACGTAGGTATTCGCTAAGTTGAATCGTAACAATTTTATGGCAATAAGTATTTTTATCGTGAGTATTTATAGTTCTTCTGAATCGCTGAATAAAATCATGTTATTTAAACGCTCTGAAGCAAATTGAATAGCCCAGAACAATGCTGTTGGCAACATTGTTTTCACAATACTGAACTCGAGCGGTAACATACTTGACTTGCCCTTCCAAAGTAAAACAAAGCCTACCATACTACGTACGTATGACAACTTTGTAAGATTACTTAAGCCCAGTTCCCAATTTGATAAACTATGTACGAGTATGCTCCTGATATGTTAGTACTAATTACACTTGAGTTTACCGTTTCAATAAAGGCACTAAACTATTAATAAAGTTTACCAAACATAACACGCTCACCGCATTATAAGTACATAATATTAATTCAAATTATAACTCATAGATGGTTCACTGATTAAGAAACAAACTAGACGAAGCGAAAATGAAACTGTTTCCAAATGTTACATGGTAATGAAGGGATTGTACGAGCATTACGTAATTTCCGTTTTGTCACTTCGCTCGATTGAAGCATGCTCGGTCTAACTTCGATGTGATCTGAGCAGCGAGATATCAGCTCAAAGAGCTAATATTATCGTGTTCGTGTCATGGGGAATATACAGGAAATTAATTCGGGACCAAGTTATCTGTATGGCATATTACCAGTGGGACTCAATTACGCCGGCGGTACGAGTATTAGCGCGGATGCCGACATTTTAATTCGCTGTTGAGATTGAAGTACATTCAAAAGGCTTTAAATTCTACGCCAAAAATGAACGAGCAAACAATCGCAAAAATACCGTTTCTAGGACGTCTTTACATCTCAGGTAATCTTCTTAAAAGGTTGAAGGTTTTTCGTTTAAAGCGCAATCTTAATAAGTTTCATTATTAAAATTAATATTTTGAACGTCTGCAACATTTCCCTAGTGGCCCATCGCCTCATTTCTTTTCCAGAAATGTCGTCGCTCGCCACAAATAAATCGCAGGATCAGTTTAAAAGAGTTATCTCCAATCCCACGTATTGAGAAGACGTAAAAGGATTTCATGAAGGTCCATTAATCTTTGAGAAGAAAAAACCTCGCAGAAATACATTTGAGATCACTTACTCTTACTGCCATAAAATTCTATTCTAAAAGTACTTTTGTCACTAAACTAGATTTGCTAGAGAAAGTGCTGAGTTGTTTAAAAGTCACAACAAGTTGGTTATCACAGGTTTTCACAAATCAAAAAGTCAAATAACATGAGCAGTTTATATAACAAATACATAACTAAAGATGATGACATAAGGCGCATCATTCAAAACACGCAAACATAAACTACTATTTACATAATAAAGTTGCTATATACACACGCATTTCTACACAGTAGGATCATAAAAAAGATCGCCGTGTGAAGCTATCATTACACGCATGGCAAGTGATATACGGCGGGCGGCAGTGTTTAGGTGGTGTAGAACATAAAGAGGACTGGAGGCTCATGCAGGAAGACCTCATTTTGTCCGAGGCCCAGCAATAAAAACTTGGAGCTGTGTGGCTTTACAAGAGAAAACAAATAAATACAGCCGTTTGTAGACGACTGGAGGCTACGCACTAAAGAGTATACTTAACCACACTGAATTGAGTATATCGTTCTCAGATGTCTGCGATAGTCAAAATGAGACAGACTGGCAACAAATTCAGCTAATTTCTTATTCAAGCAGTGCAAGAGCACTCTATCACAATGTATTTTTATTAGGCGTCAATAGCTTCGACAGTATCTAAGGCAGAAAAGGATCCAGTGTCTTCGTTTATATTATTTTTCCCGTGGGGGCCATTACGTCGCTCCACTGACTCTCCGACCGACGACGGAGACAAGTGAAAGGTGCTAAAACTTCTCGACGAACTGTCGAGTGCTAATAGACTGAGAATTAGCATTTCGTAGACAACGGCAAACAATCTTCAACCCATCTTGACGTACTCAGGTTTCTGGTCCATGGCTAAGACACTAGAAATCGTTTATCGTCTGTCGTTTTCACCACTGCTACCAGTAAAACCAGATGGATCACTAGCCCACTTTTGTCTTTCCTGAGTGCTAAAACCTGGATTTCTTTAATGCCAGAGTGAATAGGCTATTTCTAAGCAACAGTGAAACATTCTAGACCACATCGTCACTTAGCATCAGGTGATATTGTTGTCAAACGGAAGCCTATCTAATATAATTGCCAAGTCTGGCACATTAGTGTCTTTTAAATCAAAAATAATAAAAACATACAGAAAACAAAAATGGGGTAGGTAGAGCAAGTAGTAATGAGTAAGTGTAATGAATGGTTTGTCAAAAGCTTGACTCTTTCAAGTTAATTGTATTCCTTTGCGTAACGGCTTTCCTCTATAATAAATAATATTCATTCATTGTTTCTAGATTAACTGGAATGAATTTGATTATCCGCGAAATTCGTGAATGACAAGCGTAAGTATATTATTAAATTGTAATTTATAATCTGAACGTTTCTCGGAAATATACAATTAACAAGCGGGCCACTCCGCTTTGATTTTGTTTATGACAGATGAAATTAAACAAATGGAACTTTAAACGTTCAGAACTTTCTCATTCAATGTATACTTCCGATGTATGTGGCCAATTTCTCTTTGACTTACGTATTATATGGGATAGCCTGGCTTCAGAGGCTATAGAGCAGCATGACTGGTAGGTTAGTACAAGTAGAGAGTAGTTAGTTAGTCCAAACTTCCTAAGAGAGTGGTGTTGTAAGACGTCTCTGAATCCGAAAAGACTACTGTAACATAATACATGGACCGGACGGATTAATTAACGATAATTAGAATTCGGGTTAGTTTCAAAATTTTAAATGATCTATCTCTTCGACTATATATATATATATTTCGATGTATTAACAGTCCTATCTACTTTAAGTGTTTGAATATAGAAACTAAGTCAATTGTCCATTTAAAATCTAAATTCCGAAAAATACAGATTTTACTGTTAGTATGGCTATTATTTAAGAAATTTATAGTATATATTATATAATGTATAAAGGCTCTATATTTGTCTATAAGCTGTTAATTTATACCGTTATTGATACCGTTGTTAGGGCTCCCTGTTTACTGCAGAAAGTAAAACGTGTCGCAATAAACAGTGATTCGACCGAGAATAATAACATTGCTTTTCTTAACTTCTGAGAGTTACGCTGATCAAACCTCAACACAGTTAACTCCGTTGTGAATTTAGTAGTACTCTATACAGAAGTTTACATTTCTTGACCTCTCTTTTGATGTAAAATTTGACACCGTCATATCATAATTTACTAGTCCCTTCAGTTAGCCGCGCCACGCCTAGCGAGACCGCTTCCTTCGTCCACGAATATAAAGTAACAAGGACGGTGTGAACTCGAGCACGACGGAACGAACCGTTGGACAATCCAATTTTATTGAGGGAAATTTATGGTTCCGCGATTGGGACACTCCATGGAGGGCTCATTTACATTACAAGTACTCGCTTAATTAATTACAAATAAAGCTTATCTGTCAACGTGTTCACCTGCATGAATATTTCATAAAATGTACCAACGTTTGTGCAAATAAAACAATGTATGAATTTTAAGTGTGTGTGAGAAGCATTATGTTTGTAGGGTTCCGAAATCAAAATGAAAACCCGTTCGTCATGGTGATCTGCGACGGGGATGCTTGATTTCAATCACATATTTCAATATTAAACTTATGCAGATGCAAAATGAGCCAATTTCTATAAGTATATATATAAGTTTGTTTTGTATCTCGTATTTATGTAATCGTTTATTATGGTTTATTATATTTATTATATCGTACACGCCTAACTGCCCTCCTTTCTTCAATATTTCTCCTTAACCTAGGACTGCTGGAAGAAATTTCTTTTAGAAATAAGCTGTTCCTTTTGTATATATTTTTTCTGTTTTTGTGTTATGTAAATATTTTCCGTGTACAATAAACTGTTTAAATAAATAAAATAAAATAAAAGTATCATTGTTGTTGTTTAAATTGTAAAACTACATTAAAAATACAATATCAAACAATTACTTGTATTGAAGGCTGTTCCATTTCCAACCCACTCTAGAAACTATCATTTTAATTCTAAATGAAAATAAAGCGTCTAGGGTAAATGTATCAGTTGTTAATCATTTCCAACCCTCATTACGAGGCACCTAACTAAGCCGTTTTCGGATCGTTATTAGTGAAAATTTATTACCTGTTACAAGCAAACTACCTCTCTGTAAACTACAGTAATATTCGTATTAATGGCAAAGACACATACATATAGGTGCGAGGGCTATGTAAGCGCTTAATGAAGAGTGTTTAGAGCTAGTTACGTATCTGGATCTGGATGATAATTGGCATATCAAATACCGATTCCTGTAATGTAATTCACGTGCTCATGGACACGTAAAGAACATGATTGATTAATTAATTTAATTACTTGTTGTTAGCATGGAATCGGGCTAGTGATTTACGACATTAATATTCTATAATTTGGTTCTAGAACCGTCATTTATACAGCACGTGTTGTCGTTGTTGTCGCTGCGAAGTTTGAAGCTATTTTCAACACATGTAGCTACAGGCAATTACGTACATGCTGCGACATGGAAATAACCTTATCAAATAATAAAATCAATCGCATTTCGATATTTCCCCACTGGCTTCCCGAACTTGATTTTAATCTTAAAAGTTTTCAGGCTACAAGTAATCCACTTAGATTTGGGTTTGTGATTCATGCATATTACATTTTGTTGGCGCAGTAGTTACTTTGGAATTTAGTTTGTAAAACTTTTTAATATTCCAAGTTAAGGTTTAAACTCGGACGACGATGTAGTAAAAAGTGGACTAATAGCTGTTTCATTCGACGAGAGCGGGCGCATTAAAAAACGAACAATATATAGATAGAGCGGCACTGCGCCGGAGAGATGGCTCTGCTCTATAGGCGCGCGCGCACCTGCACGACAACCGGTTCCGACGAACATGATTTCACTCTCTCAACACCATCGTTCGTTGCCTAATTTACAACTCCTATACAGAAGATAAAAAGACGATTAAAACCAATCTAAAGCCAACCTACACTGCTGGGCACTTTGTGGTGTTAAAATAAAAAAAATAACTTTGAGTTTAGTATGAAGTTTTATAGGCGATTTTAAAGGGTTCATTTTACAAGCAGGCCAGCTACTTTGTTAAAACCTGTTTATTAAGTAGAAACGTATTTTGTCGCGATTTTACACAAATAGAAATGCACGACGTGAACAGCTAGATTATATCGGTTGCATACGAAAAACTATATCTAAAAGATTATCATCATAAGTTTGTATCTGTTTGAAAGGTGGTCTTTCGCGTGAATTATCCCACGACATTTAGAATACTCTAGAATCGTATTCAAATGTTCATATTACGAAAAATCTATAGCACATTATATTCATTTCTGTGTTATTCTGGTAGTAAATAAGAGAAACATTAATCTGGTCCGTGCCACGAGAGCAAAATGAAATTTCTGATAGATATATTACGTACTGCATGCTCATGAAACTTGTGTTGTGAGTGGCGTGTTGCTTACCTGTCTTTGTATCATTTGAAATATTTCGTTCGTTTATAAATAGCCGATGTCATTTGCATGTAATTCCAAATTGGTATATAACTAATCGAGTCGTTAGACGCCATTGTTTCGTTAGTATTGTTATGAGGAATCCCTACAGGTTATTCATTACCATTTTACGTCATAGTACGTCAATCAACAATTGTAGTTTTAATTGGAATTAATTAACTGGAGCTGATAATTTACTAAATTGCTTCGTCCAGACAGAGGACGTTGCGTCGTACTAATCTAATTGCTATTTTTAAGTTTCTTCGTACGAAAAAAAACTATTAATTTGATGCATACAAGGGGCCGATAAACTTATTATATGTTATATTTTATGTTCTACAAAGCTTTTAAATAAAAATACTAGAACACTCGTTCAATTTTAAAATAATCATGACTGAAATGAAAAAGGGCCGCTTTTCTTCACCCTAATATTATCTGAACGTAACGATATGTCATCCCGATTGTTGCTTTTGCCAGTAAACAGCTGTACCGATCATCATGAAATTTGTCGTGCACGTGCAATAATGTAGTATTTTCTAGAAAAAGGCAAAGAATGTCACCATCACCAAATTGTTCTCTTAAGTCTTCAGTCTAAAACAGTCCTCCCAAATGAAAATTTAAAAAATGTATTAAAAACCATAAATCAAAATTTTATTCACAATCACGAAGTTGAGTGTATTGAATTTAATTTCTACTCAGCCAGAATATAATGAACACTTTAGAATGTAGGTATTCAGGAAGTGTTTAAAACACTTTAGCTAGCTATCATTTTATGTTAACAGTTTAAGACGATCAAACTAAAGTAACTAAAACTAACACGTTTACCCTACAAGGGCAATTAATCATGTTCAATTCCAAACATGTGCATTTTACTTTTTACTAAATTTACCTGACAGTGAACAAACAAGTCTTGAATATTTGAACCATTCCCTTTGTCAACAGAACTTGAGCCTCAAGGTATACCTATGCGCGTTACAAAATTTTCAAAACTCTTTCAAAACATCGGTCGTCGTCGTTGTCCCTTGGCACAAAAACATCCTTTTACAAAGAGTTTGCTTACACACATGCACGTGTTGACGCACACACGGCACAGGCGAGAACCTCTTGAGACGGCTATACGCCGTGCACGCACCGTGCGCACGAAGCAAGCAGCTCCGTGAGTCAGCTCGTAAGTAGGCAACTCCGCTTACCTGTACAAATCAGCAGCAGCAAAGTAAAGGGAGAAAGCAGCCGGTTGGTCCCCATGTCGGCGCTGCAAACTTTCTACAATTAACACTACAAAAATCCTACGCTCCCATCTTGCAACACTAATTGTTTATTTCTTAACTCCAACTTAACTGTCGTGCATTCTTAACTTAACACACTAGTTAACGTTTGGCACTACAAACAGAAAATAACACTAAAACTTGTTCCTCGAGTCACGAAACATCCACTCTATGGCACTGTTGACACTTTGGAAAACTTATTTATCTCATTTTCATATATTCAAGTGAAACTTTAGCGCGAAATTTGTGTAGCACGAGCGACGCACGTCACGAGCGATCAACGGTCGACTCAGCGCTGTTTCAAGTTGAGCTGCCGACCAATCGCGCCGAGACCACTTGGCGTGCATAGTAGCGCGCGAGAGAGACGACAATAGTTGCCAAGTGAAAGGCAGGATAAAGTTTTCGTTTGTCTCCTGTGGCCCTGTGGCAATGAAGTGGCAACAACGCCAGACGCTAGCGACTCTCGCACGAGTTTTTCAGTAGAGGGCGCCTCTTGATTTTTTAAAAGTGGCAGGGTTAATTACTGTAATTGACTGTAACGTTTACCCTAGCTTTCCGGCTATACTGTCAGTGAGTTTACGGCAGTTGTTTACGTTATGAATTTTAAAATATGTTTTAAAATATATTTAACGCACACGCAGCTCACTTATCTCAATCAGCAGCAACATAAGTGCAGGACAATTTGATTCACTTATAAATCGCCACGACGTCTGGACTTTTCACGGAACAATTTGCCATTATCATCACGGCTTACAGGCTTATAATAGGCAGACAATGGTAATTATTTCCTGCATTTTTCTTTAGTTGCTTTTTACGACAACTATCTAAAGAAACCATAAGGTCTTTTACGTATATAATTCCATGATCTAATAATACAGGAATAAAAAAATGTAAAACACACAAAAATACAAGATTATTTTTGAAATTGGGGCAACTAGAACATCAAGTAGGGCCTACATAATGACCGAAAATTGAGGCTGTCATTGGGATTCATGGCATTAATTTGATTGGCCCCAACCTTCGCAAGTCTTGAAGCCTCTGCCGACGCAGCCCGATCCGTTTTCGTTTTATAAAAATTCAGTTTCCTAGTGGTAAAGTGAGAAATATTTCGTACTTGTAAGGTAAGTGGCTTACGTTGAATTCAAGTCATAAGGCCACAGATTATCGCAACACGGAAACCTTGGCAAGTTTCGTTGCGGGCGGCGGGCACGCGCTTCCCCAAAATTAAATATTTACTTTACACCTCCCGTGATTACTTCTTTCCGTGCCGACACAAAATAATTAGATATATAGTCTTCGCGCACAGGCAGCTCTTTAAATAATTGATCGAGTTCAGTAGATTTGAGAGTACTTTGTAACGGGCGGTTTTGGCTGTAGCGCAGCAGGCTCGCTCGCGTAATTTGTACGGCTACTTTCCTACAGTAAGTCGTGAGTTACGGAATACACGAAAAGCACATAATTATGTTTTCCTAATTCCCCGCAATAGCGTCTCGGTTGCTGTTAGGTAAGTGGTATTTCAGTTGGTTTATTATCCGAGAGAACGAGGATAGTATGAATTTAATGGCAGCGAAGTACACACAAATTAACAAAACGTTACGTACCGAGTACTATATACGAGCGTAATTATAATACAAAACGTTACATTTACGCGCTCAAAGAAGCATCTTACCTTTATTCCTTGATTGCCGTGATTTAATAACTTCTCGTCAGAAAAATGAAACACCTTGCAAGTTTATGTTTTGTAAGGATTATCAGAAAAATATGTATATTTAGGAATACATGTCAAATGTCGTTTAATAGTGAATATTATGAGGTTTTCAAATCCTAATGTTAATGTTCTAAATTCAAATTAAATTTTCATAGGTCTTTCTAATAATACTTACAAAACATAAACTTGCAAGGTGTTTCGATTTTTCTGATGAGAAGTATATGTACATTGCTGCGCAGTATGCAATGGATTTGGAGAAATTGGGACTAACCAAAAGAAAGAAATACCGTTTACTCTCTCTCAAAAATAAATGAATGCCAAAACATGCGGTCATGAAACTGAAAAGATGCCACTGTGCCGCCCGGGCGAGGCGATAATCTTTTTACCTTCATGCATGCGGTAATAAATATCACAGCGTGTGCTGAAGCTACTGACGCGCTAGATTCCGATCTAGATGTTTGCAACTGAACCAAAACAATATTGAGCTTTGCTGTTGCAACCGAATGCAATGAATAGAAAATAAGCCCTACATTTAACAAATTAGTAACGTGACCATATCTGATAAATTGTGGCAAAAATTCGCCTCTTATGTTTCCCTAATATGTTTCTCTTCGGCTGTTGTGCCACGCATAACATCGTCTCTGTGTTTGTTTCATTTTAAAAATACTAAAATCGCAATTTAAGCTGAATAATCTATTTGAAGTTTATATTTTAGTCATCAAGTGCCAAAAATAATTGTGTAAATAAAACATTTGTGTAAAATACCAAAAACCAGTGATAAAACAGACAAGACAGTTATTTAAATATAAAAAAGTGTAATTATCTTATATTATATACATAAAACTGTAATGAAAATGTGATAATATTTACCCGAACTGTGAAACAACTGTGAAAAGACTGTATATATACTAAAATAAATAAGTGAATGTTTTTAAACAAAAATCTGGGTGGCCTAACTTGAATTCACTCACCCAATGAACAATACCTGTTCCATGACTGTGACTTGTACTAGCAAGTGATAATACAATTCGCCGCTGCAAATAGTCCACCGTGTAGCCGAAAGGTTGAATGTGTTGGATTAAACGCCCGCCACTAAAGAGGTACCGAGTTCAATCCCCGCTAACAGAGTGCACTTTTTGTAATGTGAAAACTGTTTCTACGTATGAAATTACTGTGCTGGATATACAGTATAGCTGAATGATATTATAAAACTAAATAACTAAAATAAAAATGGCAGTTGAATGTAAGAAATGCAACCAAGAAATAAAAAATCGCGAATACCTGTCATGCAATATTTGCGACAACATCTATCACCTAGATTGCACAAACATTTCGCCTAAGCTTTATTATCTAAGAAGTCCCGCTCAACGCAGAAACTTTCAATGTGACTCGTGTAAAATAAATAAATAAAATAAAATAAAAATAAAAAAGCCTTTTATTTTTGATCCTGCTACATTGCTGCTTGATAACTTATTATTACTAATACATCTTATTTATTTAGCAAGGTCCCCAGGTTGGGTAAAGGCCTCCTCCAGTAACGTCCACTTCTCTCTGTCTAGAGCTATTTGCCACCACTTTGGACCAGCGGCTTTTTTGATTTCGTCCTCCCAGCGTGTAGAGGGCCTTCCTCTCTTTCTTTTTCCATGAGGTCCTCTCCATGTGGTGGTGCTGTAGGTCCATCTGTTGTCTTTAAGCCTCGCTATATGACCGGCCCATTTCCATTTTGACTTTAGTGCTTAGTTCAAGGCATTATTCGCTTTTGTTATTCCTCGTATCTTTACGTGTCTGATTTTATCTATTTTTTTTTATTTTGAGCATGCTTCTCTCCATTCCGCGCTGACAGGATGTTATTTTTTGCTTGACTTTTGATGTGAATTTCCATGTTTGACATCCATATGTCAAGCATGGTAAGAGGCTGGAGTTCATTACCTTAGTTTTCATTTTTATTGGCATGTTGCTTTTAAAAATTTCTTTCAGACTCCAATACTTATTCCATGTTCGCTGTACTCTTCTTTCAACCTCTAGTTCGTTGTTTTCTTTTTCAAAGCTAATTGTTTTTCCTAAGTAGATATATTTGTCTGTGTAAGCTAGTGGGTATCCATTGACTTTTATTTGTTTTTTGAGGCTGTTAGTCATTGTCATGGTCTTAGTGAGATTGATTTACAGTCCTACATTGGCGCTAACTGTTTGTAAATCGTCGATCATGAGCTGTAGTTCTGAGTTTGTCTCAGATAATATTACTATATCATCGGCGAAACGCAAATGACTCAGAAAGGTACCTTGTATAAAGATTCCTCGTTTGCTCCAGTTCAGTTTGTTGATGATGCTTTCGAGTACGGCTATAAATAATTTTGGCGACAAGGGGTCGCCCTGTCTCACACCTCTCTTTATTGCAAAGCTCGGGCCCAGTGTGTCTAGCTTTATTCTGCCCATGTTGTTGTTATATATGTTCTGTATCACTTTTATATACACTTCGCTTACTCCTTGTTCTTTCAAGCTTTGCCAAACGTTATCGTGGGTAACCGTGTCGAAGGCTTTTTGGTAGTCAATGAATCCAAGGTATAGTGGTCTCTGTTGTTCCCGATACTTCTCTATAATTAACCCTAAGGTATGTATATGGTCTATCGTAGAGAAACCCTTCCGGAAACCGGCCTGCTCAACAGGCTGTCTTGCTTCGATTATGGGGCTGATTCTCGAGTTTATAATTGCAGAGAAAAGCTTGTACAGAGTTGGTAGTAGGCTTATCGGTCTATAATTGCCAATATCTTTTGGGTCTCCCTTCTTATATATTAAAATAATGTTGGATTCGGACCATTGTGCAGGCGTTTCAAAGCTTTGTAAAATCAGATTGAATAGTTCTGCGAGCGGTGTTGCCAGTATATGGTAAGCTGTCTTTAAAGCTTCGTTTGTAATGCTGTCTGATCCAGGAGATTTTTCTTGTTTGAGTCTTTTTATTGCTTCTATGATTTCAGTTTCGTTAATTGTTTTTATGTTATCTTCGTTAATCTGTTCTATGTGGTCCTCATACATGTTTGTAGCTTTATTTTTATTTTTTCGTGTGTTTAGTTGATTTTTATTGCTATATAGGTTTTTGTAAAAATTAGTTGCTGTGTTAATGATGTCTTTTCGATTGTTTAGGTCTTTGTCCAGCTCTTTTAGTCCTTCTATCCAGGTTTTGCTCGTTCTTAGTTCTTTGTAGGCCTTTTTTGTGCTACTTGTGAGGTTTAGATGCTTTTCTAATGTGGTTTGTCTATATGTTGAATAGTCCTTTCTTATATATTTATTAACAAGCTTGTAGAGTGCAGAGAGTTCATTTTTCATAGATCTCGATTTGTTTTTAGTTTTTTGAAGTTCCTTCCTTCTTTGTAAAAGAGATGATGTACGTTCCGATAGTATCTTGTGTCGTTTGTGTTCATTTCCCGTTGCTTGGGCTGATTTTAAACTCGTGGTTATTGCATTTGTGATGTTATCGTACTGGGTTTGTACTGAGGTGTTTCTGTGGCCAACACATTGTCCATATACAATTTCTGATAAGGTTTCCCTGTATTTGGCTATTTCTACTTCAGATTTCAGTTGGTTTGTGTGCTTAATACTGTAATTAGCTCTACTCTTCTTTAGTTTAGTTAATTTTACTTTTGTTCTGATCAATCTATGGTCTGAGGGGTAGTTTAAGTTCATAGTACCAATATCTTGGAATATTCTCGGTTGATTTGATAATACATAATCTATTTCATTTTTAATTTTTCCATCCGGAGATCTCCATGTCCATCTTCTGTTAAGTTTCTTCTTGAAACATGTGTTTATTATAGTTAGTTTATGTTCTAATGCAAAATCCATTAGTCTCTGTCCTCTTTGACTGACTTGACTCGTGTACAACAACTGAAAACCCCACAGATGTAACTACTCCTTCCTCTACTTATATAACTATACGCAATAAAGAGAAAATAAATATACCAATCTCAAACTCATTCCAGTTATTATCTGATGATGATGATGATGACCTTGAATATTCATCTATAAAATCTACACCTACGCGCGTGATGCTAAACAGAAGCTGTATTGAACTGACAGCTAACAATGACGATCTGGTTCACACAATGGAAAAGAAAATTAATGAACTAGAGGAAAAGTTACTTATAACTGAAAATGAATTGGAAAACCAGTTGGCAGAAAACTACAACTTAGTGAAACGACTAGCTGATTATCAATTAAAAGTAGAAAAATTAACGAATATTTGTAAATCTACTACTCCAAAAAACGGGTCCCATAAGAAAAGATTACGAACTGGTTCGACTATCACAGCTACACCGCTACGAGGGGCATACCGAAAAGATCGGTAATCGAGTACTTTCGATTTAATTAGATTAAAAACTCTTTTTGATGAATAAACACTGGTTAGTTGAAAATCGAATACAATTGACAGAATTAAAAAAATTTTTTTTTTAAAAGAACAATATCAGTTTGAAATTGATAGGTCGATAAAAAAATGGAGCTTACAAGAGAAAGTTTCCGTGCCATAATTTTTTACAACTTTCGACGAGGATTATCTCAGGGACAATGTCTCGCTGAGCTTATATCTATATTCAAGAGTGAAGCGCCTAGCCAGACGACAATATATCGCTGGTATTCTGAATTCCGGCGTGGACGTGCTTCTCTTGGCACCGTACCTTCCACAGGCCGGCCAAAAACAGCGGTTACACCAGAAAATGTCGCTGTTGTGCGCCGAATGATACAGGATGACCGACATATTACATATGAGCAGATTCGGGCTACTTTAGGGATAGGTATGACTGCGATACAAACTGTTTTACATGGTGAACTGGGAGTGAGAAAGCTAGTTTCCCGCTGGGTGCCCCATAATTTGTCCGAAGAGCAAAAGGCGGCTCGTGTCAATTGGTGCCGGTCTACTCTGCAACGCTTCAACGGAGGAAAGTCAAAAGCAGTTTATAACATTGTCTCTGGTGATGAATCATGGATCTATTCATATGAGCCAGAAAGAAAGCATCAGTCGGCTGTCTGGGTCTTCGCAGGTGAGATCAAGCCAACAAAAGTTGTCCGCTCTCGCAGCGTATCGAAGAAAATGGTCGCTTCGTTTGTCGCGAAAACAGGATGTAGTCACAGTTCCCTTAGAGGAACGGAGAACGGTTACCGCTGATTGGTATACAACGGTTTGTTTGCCACAGATGATATCCGAACTCCGTAGAGGTAACCCGAAACGACGCATAATCCTCCATCACGATAATGCGAGCTCTCACACCGCTCAGAAAACAAGCGAGTTTTTGAAGCAGGAAAACGTTGAATTAATGGATCATCCTCCATACAGCCCTGATCTGAGTCCCAATGATTACTTTACATTCCCTAGAATCAAAGATTTATTGCGTGGTCAGCGGTTTCAAGGTCCAGAAGAAGCAGTGGAAGCATACAAATCGACGATTTTGACCATGTCAACTTCGGACTGGAATTGCTGCTATAATAATTGGTTCGAACGAATGCAAAAGTGCATTAACTGCAACGGAGAATACTTCGAAAAGCAATAAAAATAAATTTAGTTATTTCCTGTATGTATTGTTTTATATTCCCGATCATTTCGGTATGCCCCTTAAAACAAAGCAGCCCAACTGAACGACATACTAAGATTTTTTTGGAGACAGAGAATTTAAGATACAATGCATATAGGAAGAATATAGATTTGAAGAACTTGCAAGAAGCAGAAGATAGGAGAACTAGGACATCAAATGAAACAAAACCAAAGAATAACCAAACACCATTTTCTGATTGTAAGCCACGATCTAACCAACATAAATTGTGCGTAGTCAGCAGCAACCACAAGAACAACGTACTAAAAATAATGAAGAATGAATTTTTTGGCTCATACGATTTCTGTCATTACTTAACTCCCAACGTAGGACTGAAAGAGTTGATCAATAACCTAGAGAAAAAAATTAACACTTTTACTGAGACTGATTATTGTGTTGTTCTAGTTGGAGAAAAAGACTTCGAATGTACTCAGGACTATCATGCATTAGTCAAACATGTAAGAAATACGCTACAAAACATAACGCATACAAACGTGGTAGTTTGCCTACCAACATTCAAGTGTAAGAATAATTTCAGCATATATAACAAAAGAGTAGAGACTTTTAACGAATTACTCTATTTAGATGCTCAAAAACATGAATATACATATATATTAGACTCTAACAAAAATCTAAGCTACGAATACGACATGTTCAAGAAGATTAGTGGCTCAATCAATAACCAAGGAATGCGGAAAGTTATATTAGATTTAAAAATGTTTATAGAAGAACTTGACACATGTTATCACATACATCAAAGTTTGAAAGATGAAAGCCAGCCTCACAATATCGATGGGACCAAGTTCGCGGACTATCAAAGAACATGTGAGGTCTCAGAAGCTCAGGACCAAAATGAGAAAGATAATGTACATACAGATCAAAATCGAACATTTAATAACAACGTCCGACAGAATTTATTTCGTGTATAATAAGATAGGGATACTTCACCAAAATATTAGTGGGCTCATTAGTAAGACGGATGAGTTTATCGTAGCCTTAGAAGAATTAACACGCGAAAAGCCAGTTGATGTGCTCTGCTTCACAGAACATAACATGACCAATCAGGATATAACTATGCTCAATTTTCCTAATTTCAAACTAACTTCATACTTTACTAGACCAAAACGAAGAGGCGGAGCATGTATCTTAGTAAAAAATAATACAAAATCAAAACCTATCAATGAAATATCTACTTATAGCATACCAAATATTATAGAATGCTGTGGCACAGAACTTTTGGATCACAAGATAACCATTATATGTGTTTACCGAATACCTAAAAGTAAAGAAGTTGTAAGAAATTTTGACATTTTTATAAATAAATTATATGACATATTGGAATTAGTAAATAATAAGCGCAATAAAGTAGTGATGTGTGGTGACTTTAATATAAATTTATTACGCAACACAACTTATAGCTCTAAATTTAAAGACATCATCACGAGTAACAACTTAAAACTAGGGATTAATGGTCCCACTCGACCAATTAGTGGAACATGTATAGATAACGTTATTCACAATATTCGTGGATCTGTGGCTGAAATATTCGAACTTGCTGTCTCTGACCACACTGCTCAATTATTGACGTGTCCAGTAAAAAAGACATGTACGATCACTCATTGGTTTGCTGAACGCAGAGACTATTCCAATAGTAACATACAAAAATTTACGAATTGCATACGCAGCTTATCATTCAATGATGTACATAAGAGTAGCGATTCGAACCAAGCTTTTAACCACTTTTACGACTTGTTTATACTATTCTATGATTTGTGTTTTCCTGTCATAAAAATAAAAGTTAAAACCTCTAAAAGAGCAAAGTGGATAACCAAAGGGATTAGACACTGTACTAAGAGAAAAAGAAATCTTCTCTGGCAATACTTGAAAGAACCTAATAAATCTAACAAAACAAAATACATAACTTATGCAAAAAAGTTGAAAAAAGTCATAAAAACTACACAAAAAGCACAAAATGATCAGTTTATTTACAATTCCAAAAACAAATCTCAAGCAACATGGAAAATTATAAATCAATCTAAATTAGAATTACCAAAAGACAACATAGACTTAATAAAAATTAACGACAACTCCTGTACTGACCCTAAAATAATTGCAGAGGCTTTTAATGATTTTTATATTGGCCAAGTAGAAGTTAAAACAACATCTGCGAACAGAATAACAAACTCTTACTTATACTCTGCAATTCCAAATTCACTCTTTATGATTCCAACTATACCGCGTGACATATTTGATATAATAATCAATTTAAAAAATACAAACAGCACAGGTCATGACAATGTATGCACAAAGGTTGTTAAAGTAGTGTCAAAATATATTGCGCCAATACTGAGCTTCATACGTAATAAACCTTAGTATCGAAGGTGGTATTTTTCCTGAAAAATTAAAACTTTCTATAGTAAAACCTATACACAAAAAAGGCGATAAACAATGCATGGATAATTATAGACCAGTGGCTTTGATACCAGTATTTGCAAAAATATTTGAAAAAGTTATATACAGCAGCCTATATAATTTCTTCGAGAAAAATAAATTGTTTGCTGATGAACAGATGGGTTTTCGGAAAGGCAAATCAATAAATATGGCTATTTACGATTTCCTTCAAACAATTATATTAAGAATGGACATGCGCCTACCGGTTATGGCACTTTATATGGACATGTCAAAAGCATTTGACTTCGTAGACCATAAAATCTTGCTAAGTAAACTCAACACGTATGGGGTAAGAGGCAATACTCTGAAACTTATTGAAAGCTACCTCACTGATCGAAAACAGATAACAAATGTTGAAAAATTGTGCCCCATGACTAAAATACAGACCACGTACTCGTCACGAGCACGAACGGTACGCTACGGAGTGCCACAGGGAAGCGTATTAGGACCCCTTCTCTTCCTTATATATATTAACGACCTACCAAAATCATCAAAATTCCCAATGGTTCTATTTGCGGACGATAGTACAGTTTTATACAATGGTAATGACACATCTACATATGAAAATGACATTAACTTAAACAATACATATATTATTAATTGGATGAAACAAAATAACCTTTTCATTAACATTAAAAAAACAAAAATAATGAACTTTAATCAACGACAAAATAAAATCAATAATTTAAATATCAATTATAAAGATGAAAAGATTAATGAAATTAATGTAACGAAATTTTTAGGATTGTATATTGACAGTAAACTTAGGTGGACAACTCAAATAGAAAAATTACGCGATAAAATAAACCAACAATCGTATGCACTATATATGCTGAACAAAGTTGTCAGCAAAAGTGCAGTAATGGCGGCTTACCATGGCTATGTAGCATCTGTGCTCAGGTTTGGAATAATATTTTGGGGGAATGCCACAGAAGTAATAAATGTTTTTAGAGCTCAAAAAAGATGTGTAAGAGCAATCTGCAATCTACGCCGAACTGATAGCTGTCGAGGATGCTTTAAAGAACTAAATATACTAACCTTGCCATGTCTATACATATATGAGATAGTACTTTTCGTTAAATTAAATCCAAATAAATTTCGACATGTGTATAGCACACGAAGGCAACACAACTTAATGAACAATCCCGCGAAAACTGCTCTATATCACAAAAGCGTATTTGCTATGGCTATAAAAATATATAATAAAATGCCACTACAAATTAAAGATTGCAATAACATCACAGAACTGAAATCTACTCTGTATAAACACCTGTGCGACAAGGCATACTACTCAGTGAAAGATTTTTTTGCTGACAAATAGAAACTTCTGTCTTACTACTGTGCCACCTAGTTTTAACATAATTATTATTATATTTAAAAATTTTTGCAATATGTAATACTAGTTAATAAGTATATTAAAGTATGACTTCGTATGTCCGCTAAGGACGAAACATAGCAGATCTACAACTGTTACCTACTACCATGTACTGCATTACCTATGTTTACGAATAAAGATTTTGACTTTGACTTTGACTTTAAACCAGTGATTGTGTCTACAAAGACCAATCATCATCAGCCGGAAAACGTCCACTGCTGGACATAGGCCTGCCTCATGGTACGCCACATCGACCGGTCCCGAGCCACCTGCATCCAGCGACTCCCTGCGACTCTAACCAGGTCGTCGGTCCATCTAGTAGACCAATGCAGATAGAAGAAATAGTAGACAAAGACCAATGCGGATGGCAATTACCACAGCATCATAATGGCCAATATACCCTAAATCATATCTTCTAAATTGTGTGCAATATTTTGAGCGTCTTTCAAAGCTAACCCACAACTGTATATGGAACAGTTTGTCGTGTTCTGTAATTAGTGCACAGTGTTTTCAAAATGCCCTTTCGTTTCCGTCCTGTATGAAAAGGAAACGCTTATTACCGCTAGCTAAATGAAATTTCCCTGGTGCGACCATATTCATAGAAAGCTGTAAAGATTTATTCCATTATATTACAACACAAAGCGCTTTAGTGCCACTGTATCCGGATTTGGGATATGAGACAAATAACCCTGTCGATATGTAGGCAGTAAATATTAAGGGCATCATAAATGACTTATTTATCGTACTATGAAGCTCATGAAGCCTCTGAATGCGATATCACTGACTTATATTTCACGTTGTAATAAATAGGCACATATGCCCTCGTAAATAGGGCTGCCACGCGTCCAAATTGTGATTGGGTAATTTAAATTGGATTGTGTGTATTTTTGACGAGGTCAAATTATTGTAAAAAATTAACTCTGTTGGAGTTCATTTCGAAAACATTTTCATCCTTTCCATTTATCAATGCTGCTCTGATTTTGATTCATGTTTTAATATTGGTAATTTTCATTTTTCGAGGTATTTTCAAAAAATAACAAAATATCGCTGTCGTACACTGATCCAAAAATAAATTTATAAACTTCTATATCCATAAATATTTGTTTTAGTTAAATTTTCTGCGGTTTTTTTTATATAATTGATGATTGATTTGATTGATGTGTGTTTATTCAAAATTTTAAGGTCTTTGGGTGAGCACGAATCCTTACAACTCGTCGCTTACCATCTTGTGAGTAGGTATTTTAAAAAAAAGAGAATTTAAATTAAAAATTATTTAAAATAGAATAGCTGATTTTGATAAGTAATTACCTAAGTATTGGACATCGGATTAACCTGCAAGATCCGTTACGCAGCTAATGACCCCTAGATGGCGTTTTAAACTATACTAAACAAAGGTGTGTAAAAAAGAAAATTGTGATTCGTCTAGAAAATGTATTTCAATTATTCTTTTATTCCGACATTAAAAGTCCAAGTTTCTAATTATTACTGCCCAAAAATAGCCATAATATTTTAATATGTATATAACAATAGAAATTTTGAATGAAACTGGTAGTGTGCGGATCGCCTTAAAACCAAAATCCGATGTACCGAATCCCTTAATGAGGTCTAAACATCCGAATTGGATATCGCAGCGGTGCCGTATTCATGGGGCAGATTACAACAGTCTTTTACGGTACAATTAAGGGCCGGTCCCGGAACAATAGTTCGTGACAAAGGAGCACAGCTTTGTCGCAGTGCGATGGATATCAACTGTTTTTATGGCCCCCACCAGTCATTGTTTTATGACGCTATGTTATTAATGTGATGTTATCTGAAGGTGTCTGGAGGTAAATCCGGAACGGGGCCGAAGATCGACTGTTTATGCGATGGAATTTTTCGGGGTAACGGTTTGAATCAAATGGTATAAGGTAGCAGCTGGAGGCCATGGGGCAGGGTTTTTCAGCAATTGATGTTTCAAGCTGATGGTTGATGATATACATAATAGATACAAAATATCTAGAAGCAAATTATTTCACTTTGTAGGTTTATATTGTCATTAATCTAAAAATCTACAGCGTTCACCCCCTAAAATGCTTAAATGGTAGACTTATCTTCTCAAAAAGCAATAAATCAATTTAGATAAAAAAAATATGAGTGGTCCCTTCGAGTATGTTCTACCAAATAAAAAATATCATCAAAATCAATGCATATTTAGCGGAGTTATCGCGTAATTACATACATACACACACAAAAAAGAAAAAAACTTTGTTGAAAAAAAGAAGTTGGTTAAAAAGTAAGTCAAGTAATCATTGGAGGGTCTCCAATCCAGATCTAGTGACGCTGATAGCTGTCGACATTGATTCATATTTGGTGCTATTTTTAGAATTTTTCTCCAAATTCCATACACATTCAAACAAAACCTACTTTAATGGTATGTTTCAAATATGATAGCGGTTTCGTTAGCGGTTAGAAAATAGTAGTAAATTTCACGGTGAGTAACTACGCCATCTAGCGTCATTTATTAATTTGTACTTACTTATTGCATTTCCCGGAACGCTTGTATTATGGAAATACTACTAGTAGTTTACACAGTTGTACAAGGTAGCCACGGTACTGTCATGTACTGTTCTCCACATAAACTATCTATATGAATGAAGAAAAAAACTATATGTGTTTCCATTGCTGTATGAAAATAACAAAACTTACACGTGAGAATTTCTGAGATTAGCCACCCCATTACTAAAAGTATGCACTTTAAACCGAATATTTGAAAAATCTAATTCACAAAAAAACGAAAATTTTCAGGAAAATGTTATAGTATGGACTCACTTTAAATCACGTTTCCTATTACTCCCACTCACATTGCTTCAGTACATTTTCCATCTGATTACTTAATGTTCGTTGTCGTTGTTTGCGCGCGTCGTTGTGCGATAAATCAGTAATAATTTGGACAGACCGATACGTTATTTTAATTCCAAATTTTATTCATAGAAATTTCATTTGTTACTGTTTAGATAGATTACAGCCTCTTCGGCTAAGAGAAAAGCGCTAAATAGACTATAAACTTTTCCTGGACATATATTTAGGGTTCCGTAACCAAATGGCAAAAAACGAAACCCTTATGGATTCGTCATGTCTGTCTGTCCGTCCGTCCGTATGTCACAGTCACTTTTTTCCAAAACTATACTGTTGAAATGGTAAGTAGATGTATTCTGTGAACCGCATTAAGATTTTCACACAAACATAGAAGAAGAAAAAAATTGGGGAAACTCCCCATACTTAGCACTGAAACTCATTTTTTAAATATCGAACACATACTTCTATGGATAGGTCTTCAAAAATGATATTGAGGTTTCTAATATCATTTTTATATGTCATAAATCATAGACCGCAATTCACATTTCCTTCAAACAACTCAAATCTAAAAATAAAAAAATACTATTATTAAAACATCGATCAAAGTTCCAAAGAACTACAAGAACTTTATATTATGTTACTTGCTGCTACAGAACCCTTCATAGGAGAGTCCAACTCGCACTTAGCCGCTTTTTACATACAATATGGCAGCTTATTGCCACACTGAGGGGAGGCTGTCGTTTATGTCTTTTATATGGCCGTTTCGTGAAGAACAGAGAAGTTTACTTGCTACAAGTTTCAAAAAAGGATAACTTTTAATTTCCTTTTGCCCTTCTGGTTACTTTTAATGAAATTTCCCTTTTGATACTTTCTGATTTGAGTATTTGTGAATGGATGTATTGCGTTGATTTGTTGGTTGATTTATAGATATTGCTTGTCTATTGTATTAAATGAAACCTTATTGCAAGATATCGCTTTTCACAAACCACCCACTAAGAAGGGCTTACGAAAATCAATTCCTAAGGGGGCGAAAAATGATAAATAGACACATCATCATTAATATAAATATAATAATAATATAAAAGTGAAAATTGGTATTGAAGAATAAATAAACACATAAAAATATTTTAACCTATCAAAAGAAATCGCAAATAACGAATTCATGCAGACGAAGTCGCGACCTAAAGTGCGTAAAGAAGAAGTAGCATGTTCGTGACAGATAATCTTCCAGTTATTTCATCGGTTGTCTACTTCTACCTTTAGCACATACTCTAGCACCTCACACGTAACTTCCCTCCGCACTGCTCGGCGGGCGCGGCGCCATCCACAGCCAGGGACGAGGCTTTTACCATGTTTACTTTGATATATCGTTGCGAAGGAACTGCCGTGGGGAAATTCCAATTCCATGTACCGACATGAAACCACCAGGAGGACTGCGAAATTCGATGCCAAGTCAAGGCTTAGTCCTGTCACGCACCTATTTGTTCCAATCTACCTAGAACGGACCAGAACGTTTCTAACTTGATCGGACGGGTAGGTGTATGACGATTTGGTACATTTTGTATTGGCCATTTTAGCCTTCCGGTGGAAGCCGGAGTGGCTTAATAAACCTCCATTCATGCAAAAAAGACTAATCAAACTGAACTACAAATTAATAAGCAGTACTCGTAATTATGAAATTTAGTGACGCTAGCAAATCTATCGCCATATGAGTCTACTCGTCATTGTCATCATCATTCTTCATATATGTCCCCACTGCAGGGGTTCAGGCCTACTCTCCTACAGACAGTGTATGGGCCATAATCCACCACGCGTTCTCAGTGCGGATTGGTAGACTTCACACACCTTTGAATTTCTTCTCAGGAGTGTCCAGATTTCCTCACGATGTTTTCCTTCAACGAAAAGCCCATGATAATGATTTTTATCATTCGTACATACATTCCAAATAACAAATTGGAACTCATTGGTACGAGCCAGGATCGAACACAGGCCTATGTTGTTCAAGGACTGACGCTCTACCCAACTGAGCTGTCACGGCTATCATCTTTATCGTCTTCGTTTTGTAGTGTCTTTTTTGAATAGCTCCAACCCTAGTCTTGGGGGAAGGTATCTTAAAATTGTCTGCCTATACCACTTTCATCAAACAGTGATCACCAATCGCCTTGCCAAACGTTGTAATTACGGTACTCTTCGCACGAAATGCTTATTCATTGTAGCGATCTACAACATGTACAAAAAAGGAGTGATAATACTTAAAGGTGGGTATATATCCTTTGTATAGAATACAATGTGAAAGTAGCAGCGTTGTAAAGGTTAGTTTAAATTTCCATACATTTTTATTTCATAGGTGTAACGTCGTAATTTTTGACAACCCTAAATGTTTGTTTACCAACGCGAGCTCTGGGGTCAATGATCGCAGACCTTATCTTTGGTTTTAGGGGTTATTGACACATGTAGAACTAGGATAGGGATGAAATTCAAAAATTTTAGTCAATATTTTAAATTCGTTTTTCTCCAGATTCGTACGGTTTACAGATGTCTACTACCGCTCCAAAGGTAAAACCTTACCTAACATATACTGCACTTAAGTTTTATCACTCCTTTTTTGTACACGTTGTATATGGAGTTGATATTTCTAGCTGAAGAAGAAAGAAAGATTCCTTTTCAGGCCAGTTTCTAAATAAAAATTTGAATACGAGTGGTTTTTCTGTAGGAATAGCACCCATTACATTTGTTACCCCCTGTAGTTCACACAACAATTTAGTTCGAAATGTGAAGGTTTTTAGAACGACTGTAATTTATACACTAAATTGTACAATGTACTACGAGGCGTGTAAGAACCGTTCACTCTAGAATACATCGTAGTCACAATGTCGGATAAAAGGGCTGTTAACTATGGCAATAACATAATTTTCCCAAATCACCTTGCGGTGCTATTCACCGAACGGGCCCCGATAAACCTTGATTGGTTCTCTAATTAGGCTGAGCATCGCGTTATAGATAGGTTTCTTTGAATAATTAGATAATAACCACTCAATGGCCGTATCTTAAATAAAAAATAAATGGACAGTAACTACCTGATATTGATGGACTTGTCAAATTAATGACGCATGTTATTTTGTTTCTACTATCAGAATAGAATAGGGATGATGACAAAAAATTTTTATTCCCGCATTCGAGAGACCGTGTGAAGAGATAAATGGCCTTGTCAAAGATTTTTCGATACGACTGATAGTTTTCCTAATATAACCCGTCGAAAAGTGATTTTAGTCACGTGGTGCAAAAACGCTCCATACAAATCGGTACTCAGGCGTGACATACATTATCTATACTATAGATAATGTATGAAACTTTTAACAATATTTGAGTTATCTCGTAAAATAATGTTTTTATGTGACCACTCCCTTACAAAAAAATATTCACAATGTAATTACAAAGCAAAACGTAAAATAAAAAAAATTATACGAGCAAGTTGGTTTTTCTGGAAATTTTGCGGGCTTTAGAAGTGTAAAAGTCCAGAAAAAAATTAAATAATTTTAGATATTTTAAATTTTATAGGAGCTTTATAATGGCCTTTATGGTTTAAAATACACTTTAGCCCCAATCTGATTTGGTGTCATCTAGCCTATTTTCTCGTCTACGGTGCCGGAAAAGGTTGCCGTGTGACATCCCCTTCTTTTCTTCGAAATCCCACAACCTTCGCCATTCAAGTACCAGCCAACCTGAAGAGCCGACCTCCACCCACTGTGGATATTCGTACAGCTCGCACCAAGCGTTTCGCTTCTACGGGGATTATGCTTACAGCTAAAATATGGAATACACTACCCCCGTTTTCGTGTTCCCCGGAAACTAAAACTTGGGAATCTTCAAACGAAAAGTAAATATGTACCTTCTAGATCAACAAGTAAAATCGTCGACCTCATCGTCACTTAACATCTGGTGAGATTGAGGTCAAGCGCTAATCTATTTTCTATATATAGGACGTGTCCCGGATGATGATGATGGTATACTTAACACATATGTGTGTTGACTTGGTGTGTTATCGAGGAGATTTTCACGCATAACCTTGTTTGGGCCATTGTTGTGCGAATGTTTTGCATTAGAAAACTGCATTGGTTATTTATCCGTTTTGTAAAAACGCAATTACTGACGGGCATACAATGATAAATTTGTAGGTGCAATTTGATTTGTTATTTCCTCAGCATGAATCAACCAGCAGCCTTACCTATAATCGTATTATATTTGTAAGACAGCTGTTACAGTATGTCGCATATGATCCTTAGATATTTTATAAGATTTTAGTCATCATCAACAGCCTATATATGTCCCCACTGGAGGGGCTCAGGCCTACTCTCCTACAGAGAGTGTATGGGCCATAGTCCACCACGCGGGCCCAGTGCGGAACGGCGGACTTCACATGCCTGTTTAAGACATGCAGGTTTCCTCACGATGTTTTCCTTCACCGTTAAGCAATCGGATAATGTACTTGAATTGAAAAACAACTCATAGGTACACGGCTGGATTCGAACCCGGTACCCTCAGATTGAGAGTCCGCGCCTTATCCATTGCGCCACCGACGCTTTTTTGTGATTTTAGTGGAAAACTAAAACTGCACTGATTAACATAGTATTTAAGACAAAGCTATTACGAGCTTTCGCTTGTTTTGTGCGGAAAATATTTTGATTCAGTCATCGTTTTTTGGACATCTACCTGCGATTGTATTTTCATGTCGGTAGAACGCTAACTACTGACCAAACATCATTTGATTATGTATTGCTGTTAATAGATTATATATGTATCTATTATAATATCTTTATGTTATTTAAATGTACATATGTAAATATAATAAATAACAGTCGTGTTTTATTTTTAATTGTTATAGTAATATTTCGAATTTCACAAAAATCCTTTTTATACTATTTAAGTCTTCCAACTGCGATTACCATTATGAAGAAAAATGTATAAAACTTATATCAAACTTAATAAAATAGGTAATAAATCATATATATATACACTTATTCTAAAAGACCGCCCCTCACCGATCCAGGTGCAATAGTGCCCATGCAAAATTGATGTAAGCTGGCATACATAGCTTTACAAAAAACGAAGTAACGATCGAAAATAGTAATCGTCATTTCTCATTTTGCAGTACGTCAAAAATTAATTGGTCATAAAATGGAAATCGAAGTGGCATTTTACAGGCTACATAAAATTGTTTAAAAGTGCTGGTATTTTCAATTAAAATGCTTGTAATGGTGCACTGACTTTTAGGATATTTTTTAATTACTAATAAAAAGAAAATAGAACGAGTATATGTTTTGCATTTTAGACCACCAAAACCCTGTTCAGTTCAGCGGAATATTACGGCCAAAATATGATTTAGATTTAAGTCAAACCCTATTCTAGATATTGATTAAGCTTACACAGCTTAATTTCACACCAAAAATAATTTTTTGAAATTTATTTTGTGGTTTTCAAATGAAAACGAAACTAGAAAATTAGTTAAAAACTACAAAATTATGATGCGAATTTGCAGCCGAACACTCTAGCGCGGGGAAAGGACGGTAGGGGCCCCCATTGGTCCTTGGTGTTCTTTCTAGCGCCCTGTCTCACTCTAGGTGAAACAACAACATTTAGGCGAGTGATCTCGCGCGGAGTTGAGCGCTGCTTGTTCTTACCGCAGTTATGGCCACGTATATACATGAGATTTAAATTGTTACTAAAAATATCACAGAACCAAAACTCTGTGCCTAGATATTTGATAGACTGATACAGTTTATATTGAGCGGAGAGTGAGATAGGATACTTTTATGCCGGGAAAGTGTTTCCATAGGATAAGATCGAAAATCTGAAGAAAAGTAATATTACAATTGCAAAAGTATATATGTCCGTATGTTGAATTTTTACGGTTAAATGGCTGAACCAATCTATATACTCGTATTACATAGTAGCCAGCTTATGACATAGATAAGGACACAAGCTACTTTATGTCCCCATGTTTTAACTTTTAAGCAAAAACATTACGTTCACAGTAACAACTCACTTAGGTTAGGACTTTTCGTCGTATTCTCTTATGTAACCCAGACATCTTTACTGACAGTTTTTTTTTTAAATATAATTGACTGCTGTCGCTTCTAATATTCATTTTGAATGACGTCGCCAAGACGCTGTAAGATTTAGGGGAAGGTTAAAGAATTCGTCCCGCAAGCGTTACGTTTAATGTTTTTCTATTTTCTTTTCTCTGTTGCTGTGGATTTTGCCAACGTTGTTTTTATATGTATTGGGATGGAAACAAATAATTAAAAACAAACAAACGGAAATGAGATTAAATCGGCCCCGTAGGCGTTCAAAATAACGTATTGTCCGTTTTGCACGGGGCGAAAATTACTTATTTACGAGATGTTGTTACCAAGCACTTAGGATAATGTGATTGTTGTGTTTTAGTTCGATAACTAAATTATATAACATAACAAACACAGCATAGGTATTATATGTATAGGATTGGTGAAATACCACCTTCATTTACTCCCAACGAATCGTCGTCGTCTTGTTTAATTTCAAAACTAATGAAGCAACTATGTACTAAAATCATAATTTATTCGTACCAAAAAACACTAAAATAAAACTAGTAAACACAAGTCAGTCAATTAGACCGCGTCTGATAGTTCCCGTGGTAAGGTTCCCATTACACTAGCCCAATTAAGTTGCTTTAGGTACCGTTTTTGTTACCCTGTTAGTACCCTACATTTCTACATTAACGGGATCTCTCTCCGAATGCTTCCATACTAAATTTCTGTATTAATAAGTAATTACCTAAAAATAGTAGATGAAATTATAGTGTCGCGACATAATTAATTAACAACTTTATTGTTAGCTACAATAGCCGTTACGCAGCTAATGGTCCATAGATGGCGATTTGAATAAGAATAATAAAAAATGTGTAAAAATGAAAATTCTGCTTGTGACATTACAATCCGATGTCCTATTTTTCGATAATTACTGCATAAAGCCAGCTATTCCAGTTAGAAGATTATGGCAACAGAAATTCAGTATGAAATTTTGATTAAGCGGGATCCCGTTAATAACTACGTATCACCTGAGAAAAAATACATACTAATATCAAGAAAATCGATAGGAGCACATAATAAAGAACTTGACATTATATCCCATATCCTTATGCTGACCATCCCATTGATATTGGGGTCAAGTGTTGAACAACAAATTGGGCGACCAGCATCTCGCACGGGCTGTCTACAGACGTCCGTAATAAATCGAACGTGCCATCAACAAAGCTGAACGTTTTTCTATAGAAATTATAACAATAATTCTTCCATACTCCATTACACATGAAGACTTTGTATCTAGCTGGAGTAGTATATTTTGCTTTGTGCTTCGCTTCCTCGACTTTTCCTAAGGAAATAATAGGGGAAAAAATACAAAGAATGTCAAGGAGAAAAATTATGGGATAACATGTGACTCGGCCGCGTATTTTGTGGGCTCCATTGATGTAATGCGACGATTTTGTGGGTTATTGATTTGTAAAGGGGGAAATCTATTAAGGCTTGATCATTTCTTTGTGCTGGCTGAGCCAACGTTTTGACATAAAGTAGCAGTAAACGAAAAGTGAAAAAATGTTTTTCATTCTCTACTAATTTTTATCGCTTCGTTCGTTGTTTTCGATCGGTTGGGCCACAGTTTCATGTAATTAGAAACTAAGAACTATGTAGTGTGATTAACCAGTTGAAAATTCTGCTATTTTATTTATCTCGAAAGCAATTCAATATTAAGTAAGTTATATTAATATGGGTCCAAGACTTAATCTGCAATCAGAGACCATATGACGGAGAATTGTTCACACAATGTGTTGCGTACAGAATATATGGTATACATTTTGACACCTCAACTATGACTAATCTTTATGAAATTTGGGATGAAAGTTAATGTGTACGTGGAGAGGACACTAGCAACTTTAATGACAGAAAAGGCCTCAAATTAACGCGGCACCCGCTCTGAAGATTCATTACTGGGAACAGAATTGGTAGCGAGTTAGACGGGCACAGACAAGCGCCTAACCGAGTACCACCAGGTAATTAGTACCTGGGCACGAACCTACAAGATCTAAATCATCAGTTCATCTGTGCTGCCATTAGACTACGAAAGGCAGTTGAATAATGTACATAAAACGGTAAGCAGAAAGATTTAATTATCACTGTCACTTACACGGTTGGTTAGCTCAGGCTTTCTCTAATCTCCGGTCTGTAGAAAGGTCCCCGTTTGTTTACCTATAACTACGAGTATGTACAACATGAAGCTGTTTACGCCTGTTCTAGTTGTACCCTAGCTAGTTGATCCGAGCCACTCACGAGTGCGTGCTAATCCGTATTTAGACGTAATTAGTCTGAACTAGAAAGAGGTCTAACTCCTACTTTATTAACTAAACCGCCCATTACTGTTTGGTAATTTTGTTTTTATTTTTCTAATTATTACGCTACATTATACAAGGCATTTTTTCTCACTTGACCTAAATAGTATATCTAATCAAATATGGCGTATCGATCAAGTTTGATATGTCATCTCTTCTACCCCGTCCGAGAATCCTTATAATGGAATGCTAAACTGACATGACGTTTTCATAATAATCTGTGAGCGGGAATTTCGTGGAAATTGCGAAGTTTGTTAAAAATATACCATTGCAAGAATAATTTACAACAGTTTTTGGTGGAAATTAATCCGATTGCATTTAAACTAGTATCTATAACTTATTGCAGTAACTTCAATTGAGTTATTCTTTCGGCATTTCGTGATTTGCATGTGATGTTTGTGAAATAGATAGTATTATTTAGAAACCATGTAACATGAGCGGTATTTTGATATTTAATCATAGTTTATATTGAATTTGCAAATATTGCCCGCCTTCGGGTTAGAAACAGAAGTCCTATGCAACACACCCAAGACTCATTGTATCACCTAATTTTACAGTAAAATATTCCGATTACAACCACCATCATCATCAGTAAAATGTCAACTGCAGACCGGTATGTCTAACAATAAATAAATTAATTACATCACAATAAAATGCTTATCATAATCAGCTGAATAAGTCAACTTACTTGAGTTCATAGATGACTTCCCATGAGGGTGCTGTCATAATCCCCACGCACGACATTGCTGATACATGTTGTAAAATGATGTTGCTATGCTATGAATAGCTAGGTAGATGCCCGTCTCCTAATTGTTTTGCACTTGCTCACTTTTTATGTCACTCGAATGACATATGTTGGTCCGACACCGCTATCTACTTTACAAATAAAATCGTTGATTTAATTAATATGACTCTTAAAAGCTTTTCTATTTTTATTCCACTATGTGAAATTAGAATTTTTTTTTCGTTTCCTGCTCTTAGACACAGGTCGATCTTTTTGGAATATATTATTTAATGGACATTTTGTTTGCTATTCGAAGCCCCTCGAGACCTATTACGTTTCAATACTCTTATTCCTTGGATGAATAATTTATTTCCGCCGGCGGCTTCCCTAACTCTCATCCCCCCGCTCAGCACCCTTCCACATGGAGAGATCTCAACACACACGATCGAGAACATAAGAAGCATGACGGCATCGTCGACATTGCTTCATTCTTTTGGAAGCCTGAATTTTAAAATCCACGAGTAATTCCGTAATTTCAGATAAACGTAAACACCTCAGTAAGAGTATTTTCCCTAATTTAAATATCACTCTAGATCCGCCAGTGTCTTTGGCTTAACGAGAAAAGTACGAAGACAAAAATTACATTTCTGGCGTCCGTGAGGACGGGAATGGAATAATTTCGTGAGTCGTTAAGGGAAAAAAATTCCCGAATACCATACAGTCGGGGAAAAATTACATTTTCGTAGTCTGTCCGACCTCTAAAGGGTAGACAATTGGAAGAATAAACTGCTTATCGATGTAAATGCGGACGCCATTTTTTTATATTGTGTTATAAAAAAGAATAGTCGATAAGACAGTTCGCATGCAAATGATTGGGATTACTGAGCACCACAACAAGCTATTGATGGCCGAGCCATTGACTACAAGCATCAAGCGTCACGCCACTGCACACATCACGACTCAGCCACATTTCGTACACCTATTTATGTATGATTGTCAGAATTAGTCTACTGCTAGTCCATGATTTTCACACAATTGCAATAAATAAATTAGACATACTTGTATGTACTTACCAAGATTATGAATATAACTACAAACAAAAGGAGTGCTAGCGGTGTTTTGTACAGTAGCCCGAGGAGCTAATTATAATGATTCCGCCTTCGCCATCCATGCTGTGATATCCTACAGCTCGCACCAAGCGTTTCGCTCCCTCTTTCATTCTGCGTATACATAAATATAAAATATGGAATACACTACGAGTTCCGATTGGGGCCCTAATGATCACTATATAAAGCTTTTCGTACAACTTTTTAGGGCCGGGTAACCAACCAACCTTTTATAAAGCGTACGCTGTCCATCCGACCGTCTGTCTGTCAGCGGGCTGTATCTCACCATCCGTAATAAATAGACACTTCAAATTTTCACAGAATGTGAAACAAATAATAAAATTCAATTGAAAATAAATTTAAAATAAATATTGGCTCCTATGCTAGAAACGTGTTTTTATAATTAAAAATGTAACTTTGCAGTTGACAGCCATACATCTGGTATGTAATTTTCAAAAAAAATGTTTTGCTTGAGAAACGTGTGTTTTAAAGTACTTGTGGTGCCATCTAGTGACGCTGAGCAAAACTAAATCGAAAATGTTTCTATGTAAAACATTGTTCTGTTCAGTGCATATTATTTATGATTTTCAATATGTTAATTATCCATATTCTGTACGAAATACTCGATGCGCGAGTCCGACTGGCACTTGGCCGGATTTTTTTGGGAAATCATATCCAGAAAATTTTATATATTTTTTTGCTGCGGGTTCAAAATAGGATATAATTACGTTTGTATGAAGTTTGCTAGCACCTACCTTGGAGCCTACCTTTGACCTTAAACAGTGTATCCATTGAGTTTGTATGCGAATGTTACGCCCATCCGCTATGTACATATTGTTACGCTCAGTCGGTCGGTCGGTGCGAGTGGTCTGCAATAAACTCTGTAACAAATGATACAAGGAAAGGTTTTATATGAATCAAGTAGCCAGTTTACTAGTACAGTAAGAAATTACTTGAAATAAGTACCTACGTCAAATAATAGTGCGAAAAGTCTGTAAATTCAATCGAGTTTTGACTAGTGTTGCCCGAGACAAAGTCGAGTTTTGAACAACATCTATTAATACATTTGCGAAGAAATAAAACAAATAGTAAATTTATGATGAAGATGATTGTGTTCCGTTTAGCACAGAAAACATAGCCAGTAACCTTAGTATCGTTTCTAGGTGAGCATGCTTCCATTTGTAGACTTTTAATCACTACGTACGAAAGTACGAGAACCTAATGTGGAGTCTAACTACAACTTCAAAGAGAGAGAAAGAGATAGATATAGTCATGGCATAAGGTCTCTGTCATTCCCGTAAACTTGAATGAAATCATTATCAAAGAATATAATACTCACAAGGAGCTTTAGCTGATCATTATCAACTTTCGAATTTACTTATGTACATTTAAAAAAGCTTTTAAAAAGCGAAGGCCCGCGTTCTTATTTCAAAAATACTAGAACTGAAACCAATCCTCTTGGAACATGTCAATGCAGCAAAAAGTGTCTAATTAAACAGACCGCGATTTTTGTACGGATCTTAGTGCGGAGCAGATGTCTTACACGCTCTCTTACACTTATGTCAACCTGGTAGTCTGGTATTGAGGTGGTGGCCAAGAGTGTGTTGCAAATACTGTCCAGTGAATATTCAAACACACTAGTTATGATTTTTGAAAGATATACATGAAAAACATTACATCAGTTAATAAGAAAAACGCACGCTTGCTTTGCAACCTTCTGAAATCACGTAATCACGTACTTTTAGCTCGCCACACAGCTACGAAACGTATCACTTTTTGAGAACATGTATTAAAAAGTCTTTAATCAGTGCGTTTTGAAACGACTACCGGGCCGTCCCCCTACTAGATGGATCGACGACCTAGAGGTCGCGGGGAATCGCTGGATGCAAGTGGCTCGGGACCGGTCAAAATTTCCTGGATGATGATGATGAAGTACCTACGATTTAGTAGATTCAATAATTAAGTATCAGTCCAAGGCCACTCTACTCCACTGCGTGTCACAAAAGACGACTAAGGAAAAAAATTCAGGAGGGCAGTAACATTTATCTGCGATCATCAATCCGCTGGACAAGCGTGGCGATTGTGAAAGTACACCGGTGCAAAACCTCATAAACCACAGTTTAAGAGTTGTTGAGCCGCCATAGTCACATGAGATGGCTCATATACCTTTTATTTTAACGAAGGGGAATCTTCAAAAGGTACTTTCAGCCTGCAATGTATCACAAACTGATTTTTTTACAATGTTCGGAGGTCGAACCTGGGACTTCAAAGTGTGTGCTCAACGCACTAACTCTAACACTCAGACAATTGCTAAACAGAGGCCGTTATTTTTGCATTACAATATGGGTCATGGCCATAAATATTTAAAATTTTATTTACTTTCTGTCTACACTTGTAACACAAATAACTATTCGAACATCTAACAACACTCGGCCTCTCATCGATTCCCAAATCGCACTTGTGTATGTGACTAAAATTCAAAGAGCAGCTTCATGACAGATAATTTTACGATTCATACGAAATTGAAAAGGACAGTTGTCTTTCCGATTCGGAAAGGGTCAAAGGACGGGACCCTTATTATCCGTAATAACATTTCCTTTACGTGAGTCAACCAGTAGATTAGATAGATGTTGTTAGAGTAGAACAATGCCCCTCACACTTAGATCTTCATACAAAGTAGTTTCATACTCGTATGTAAGCAAACAGGTTAACAGTTTAATAAGAACAAGCTATTTTCATAAATAATGCCCCCTTCGTGACACTAGGCCAAATATATTTAACATTACAACTAAAAATTTAAATCTCTCTGCACTAGGCTCATTGTTGGTGACAGTTCCCTGGTGAATGGAAAACTGCAAAGCCTCACGCCTCATTGCTGTCTTTGGTGACGTCATTCTATAGTGATCCTTGTTGCCCAGGAAACTGGAGATATCTTCAGCAACAAAGATATATGTATGTATAATCTCTGTGCTACAAGTAACAGTACTAAAGAATAGCTATTTTCCGAAGAGTTTTAACCCAAATGGTGCCATTTCTGAATTTTGACACATAATTTGCGTCAGAGAAGAATATATACTCGTAGTTATCTCATTCTGTCTTATATCAATTAAATGTTGTTAGAAAGGTTGAAATATAGTTATTTAATTATAATAGTTATATAATCTATCTATGACATACTATACGAGTAATTATGGTCAGTAAAGACATCGCACTTGACTTGTCCCTCAAATCGCTGGATAGTAATAACAGTTTTACCCAGAAGATTGTCGTTGGTAAGGCACTGGTTATTTTAATTTTAATCAAAGCACAACAGTGCTATTAGCACTGCTGTTTTACGGCAGACTTATATAATACAGCAGTTCACCAGGCCTGTATAGGAAAGCGCCTAAACATAATAAAATACATTTTTATCGTAAAGGAGACGATCACTAATTCATTTCTTGTAGTCGTCATCATCCTGTTTTCCAGTCGACAGGTTCTAGGAACTCATGTACATATGTAGGTATAAATGTATAGTATGTGGGTCATATGTAACAAATAACAATTTTCCGTACAATAAAAACGTGAAGGTATGCTCATACAATACGGCTGGTTGGGCTCCGGAACCCCCGAGATGAGGGCTAAGGAAAAGGGCATGAATTATAATGTCATTCATAAAAGTAAGGGTTACCATCTGGCAAGCTTTCACCCTTTCAAGCCAGACGGACATTTAGCTGAGATGAGATAGGTAGCCTTTGTCGAAACTTTAAGCATTATTCAGATTTTGGAGAGCCCTGAAAGCCTCTTAAACTTTTCACTATGCCTCCTCACTCCTTAATCTATATAGCAGTATCTGAGATATCTATTGTCGACTTTATGTACGTACTTGCCGTTTTGTTGAATAGAGCACTCCATAATTATACAGAGGCTGTAACGAGATCGAGGCCAAGGAGGCTGTAGATTGCGTATATATAAATACTCTCTATAGGTGAACTCAGGAGCAGTGCTCGCAGTTTTCTTAAAGCGATCTAATTATCTATAAAAATATATACATTTTAAAGCTATTTAACACTTTGTGGAAAAAAATGCAAGATGTTGGTCTTTTGGGTTGCTATTCGTGACGATACTTTTCAAAATGTAAACTTAAATGAGTTTTTATTGTAACTGCTTAATTTTTGTTTACAATTTCGTGGACATATTTTACAAGATACAGTCGTCCGGGCGCACTATATTAGAAAGATTTACCTGATTGCCGTAAAATCCGATAACAGTAAAGTTTGGCCAATAATTGAGATCCCGAAAATTTTCTTTTTCCACTTTTTTACGTTGCAATAACGACCCCAAATACTTTCATTGTGATTAAAGCATAATTCTACCAGTTCGCTGTAAGTTATTTTGTGGGGGGTGTAATTAAATTATGAGTATCCCTTTTGGCGTTTGTGAGCTTAATAAAAGCTCAGTAGTTATCTTTGAGGGTGGCGGTTGGTAGCGCAATTATATGGTGACTGAGGGGAAGTCAGCGGGCGCCGCGGGCGCGTATTATGTGATGGAACGAAATAGTTCCAGATCAAACAGATATGGAACGGGCTCGACAGTTATCAGTTTACCTAACAAGGGAAATCCCTTATAGAAATATTGTTTGATCCGCCTATATGTATACACGTAAGGACATAATTAATATAATACTACGACACCAGTATGTCGCTAACTTTAAATACGGGTAAATCCATCGGCAACAATGTATGAAAGCATTTTGACCGCATAGGAAGATAATTATACTAAACTTTGGGGTCAAATTCCAGCAGCACCGTTAGACTATAAAATAATTAATAAATGTAATTTATTTGGTTATACCTTACTTACTTACTTACTTTATAAACATTGTATTGATACGAAACTTTTTAAATTAATTAAGTAAGAAAAAGTTTTGTGAACATCAAAAATAGGTGAAATATATTCACGTAATATGAGATAGCGTAAATCTTATAAAATATTTAGCTGTATGCTTGATGATGATTGTAGTTAGTTGATGATTTCATTTTTAAGTTCTAAGTTAAGCCGCTTCCTTAACCTAGTGGCTACATAATCGGACTGATTGTCAATCTACCCAGTCGGACTGACAGTCAAGCTACACAATCGGACTGATTGTCAATCTACCCAGTCGGACTGACAGTCAAGCTACACAATCGGACTGATTGTCAATCTACCCAGTCGGACTGACAGTCAAGCTACACAATCGGACTGATTGTCAATCTACCCAGTAGGACTGTTAGTGAGGCTACACAATTGGACTGATTGTCCATCTACCCAGTCGGACTGATTGTCAATCTACCCAGTCGAACTGATAGGCCACACAATCGGACGGATAATCAAGCTACACCATCGGACTGGTATTCAGGCTACACAGTAGGACGGACAGTCAATTCTATTTTTTTAAGTCTATTTAGTAATGTTGTGCTTTGGTAATGAAAGATAACATATACGAGGGGCATACCGAAAAGATCGGTAATCGAGTACTTTCGATTTAATTAGATTAAAAACTCTTTTTGATGAATAAACACTGGTTAGTTGAAAATCGAATACAATTGACAGAATTAAAAAAAAAATTTTTTTTAAAGAACAATATCAGTTTGAAATTGATAGGTCGATAAAAAAATGGAGCTTACAAGAGAAAGTTTCCGTGCCATAATTTTTTACAACTTTCGACGAGGATTATCTCAGGGACAATGTCTCGCTGAGCTTATATCTATATTCAAGAGTGAAGCGCCTAGCCAGACGACAATATATCGCTGGTATTCTGAATTCCGGCGTGGACGTGCTTCTCTTGGCACCGTACCTTCCACAGGCCGGCCAAAAACAGCGGTTACACCAGAAAATGTCGCTGTTGTGCGCCGAATGATACAGGATGACCGACATATTACATATGAGCAGATTCGGGCTACTTTAGGGATAGGTATGACTGCGATACAAACTGTTTTACATGGTGAACTGGGAGTGAGAAAGCTAGTTTCCCGCTGGGTGCCCCATAATTTGTCCGAAGAGCAAAAGGCGGCTCGTGTCAATTGGTGCCGGTCTACTCTGCAACGCTTCAACGGAGGAAAGTCAAAAGCAGTTTATAACATTGTCTCTGGTGATGAATCATGGATCTATTCATATGAGCCAGAAAGAAAGCATCAGTCGGCTGTCTGGGTCTTCGCAGGTGAGATCAAGCCAACAAAAGTTGTCCGCTCTCGCAGCGTATCGAAGAAAATGGTCGCTTCGTTTGTCGCGAAAACAGGACATGTAGTCACAGTTCCCTTAGAGGAACGGAGAACGGTTACCGCTGATTGGTATACAACGGTTTGTTTGCCACAGATGATATCCGAACTCCGTAGAGGTAACCCGAAACGACGCATAATCCTCCATCACGATAATGCGAGCTCTCACACCGCTCAGAAAACAAGCGAGTTTTTGAAGCAGGAAAACGTTGAATTAATGGATCATCCTCCATACAGCCCTGATCTGAGTCCCAATGATTACTTTACATTCCCTAGAATCAAAGATTTATTGCGTGGTCAGCGGTTTCAAGGTCCAGAAGAAGCAGTGGAAGCATACAAATCGACGATTTTGACCATGTCAACTTCGGACTGGAATTGCTGCTATAATAATTGGTTCGAACGAATGCAAAAGTGCATTAACTGCAACGGAGAATACTTCGAAAAGCAATAAAAATAAATTTAGTTATTTCCTGTATGTATTGTTTTATATTCCCGATCATTTCGGTATGCCCCTCGTACAGAGGCCTATTAACTAAAGAGGACTTTTAGTGTGAGCCTTATCAACATTTACGAAGATATGAAAGCCATTTGCGCACAAATTGTTTTTTTAAATTCTACAGCTACACGAATATACAACTCATTCGGTCTAAAAGTAAAAATAGCGAGCCAACAGGATCTTTTTTTCCTTACAATTCGTCGACACTCGTCGAGTTCATAATGTATTCCTTTCATTCCCGCTTCAAGAACGCTTAGCACAACAAAGATCCTGCATTTTCTTAGCGCACTGCTTTCTGAGCGGCAAGCGCAAGACCTTCTCAAAAATAGAAATAAATGCGTGTCAGAACATGATGAGAGATGAGTGTAGGATTCTGTAGACACTTTAACATACCAAACTTAAGTTTGATCGCATTTTATACCTTTTACGGATCAATCAAAGTCAAAGAATTTTTATAGAAACCTCAATTTTTGTCCATTGTCCTTTGTCCAACTTTTAAGTTGTGTTCTTAGCTTTACGTAATAAATAATAATAAAAATGACGATCACATAAAATCTTGCATCCACCTGTGACCCTACCACCTGATATTGCGAAACGAAATTATAAGTATCTCCCGTCTCGTAATAGAATCAATATCTCTTTAAAACGCCTAGACTAAAGAAGTTGCCTTTTATGATGTAAATATCCCATAAAAAGTGATTGTATGAAACACAACCCCATAGGAACCATCATCATCAGCCTGGAAACGTCCACTGCTGTACCGCTCCTATACCTTAGGAACAGACTCAGTTATGCGTTAGAGAGGGACGGCCCGGTACACGTTTCCCGGTACGTGGTCGAAACTCGAGAGCTCCTACTCCCCATCGGTTATCCGTTCTACGAGCGATGTGCCTTCCCCATTGCCCACATCAGCTCACTGACTGGTCGAGCTATGTTGGTGACCTTCAGTTCGTCTATGGATTTCCTAATTCAGAATTCTATCGCGTGGAGAAAGTACGAACATAGCAGAATCTCCCTTTGTAACACCATTTTACTGCGATCACAAACGAAAGGCTCATATCCAGTAATGGCCCAGAATACATAATTAATGAACATTATGATCTTCAATTCAGATCAATAGACATTTGACAATGCATATTTATTGACTTTCAATTTGATGCTGTCTACCTCAGCAGGCACACTTTTCAACACAAATTCATATTCCACTCATCACACGTGCACGTAACTCTGAAAGAGTCATCACTCCGCGCGCCACTCGGCACCCCTCATCAACAATAAGGACTTAGTCCACCCTTCCACTACACCTACAGACATACAGCGATGTACAATTACCTACTCTAGTCATAAATAGTGTCTCCCCAACGAGTTTGTCTATGGTATGCGTGCTCTCCGTGGCAAATTGACTAAATTTATGCAAGCGTCGCACCGTGTGCGTCTGTACCCCGCGCCTCCCGGGCGCTCCCGGACACATCAAATGTCGTAATTGGACAGGGGTGTTGGCTTTTGCATAATAGATTAAAGTGCGCAATTTTTGATATTGAAATAAGTTTATGGGGCACGCGTCCCGTGGCAAAGAGGATTTCAATGAGTCTTAAGGACCACAGTTATAATGGCTTATGGTATTGAAGACGGTTATAAATGTACTGGATATGCCAAGAACAGGATACAATCATATCATAGTAATATAGTAATGAAAGTAAAAGTTTGTACATTTTGATGTTTGTGCCTCTTTTAAGCGTTAAAAGCTTTACGAAATTCCTTTTTTATCCCAGTGAAATGAATTCCACTCGGACGAAGCCGTGGGCAAAATACCAAAAACTTTTATAAAATTATAGACTTGAATGACAAAATTCGTTAGCCTCTGTAACGAAAACAGCGCAATGTGTGAGAAATGGTGACGATTAGTACCTGGACCATCAATACACTACGACCACGACGTAAGCCAAGTCAATGGGGTGAGATATATGGAGAACAGCTCATATGTGTCATGGTCACCCTAGGATAGTCAATCACCAATCATATAGTCAGTCAGTCAATCCATGATTTTGAAATTATATTCGGATTCAGAGGACTGTTTGGAAAAATCAAACATTATCAAAATACAAAAACACAAAAATGTTTCTTTTCCTGAGTAATAAGAACATATAAACAATTTATATTAGCTCCCGCGCTAGGAGACCTGTATTGCGGGAAGCCAATTTTGGAGAACATATTGGAATATTTTTAATATAATTTTTCAATTATATTTACTCTGTGATTTTTTGCATCCGAAAAAGAAACTACCAAGAAGAATCACTATCGACCCACGTCACTTTCCACTGCGACGCGGTAAGTCAGCCTCAACAACCGCGAGCACGCAAAGTTAATAGGAACTTCATTCACGGTTGGATTTCAGAACTTCATTCACGGTTGGATATGGAGTTGAAAACATGCAAGTAACTTCGAGATTGGAAGTTACCGTCATATTCGCCGGTGATACTTGTTGCTAAATTGAAATGCGGAGTTTGAAACCATTTTACAAAGTAAATTACTACTAAAATAACCAATAACGATTCTTTCAACTACCTTAAAATAACTAAGTGATTTTATGAGGCGCGTTTTTAGCGGAGCGCTACCGTTTGGCAAAACAAAAACGCTAACCAACAAAACCTCTAAATAAATTACCGTACCTTACAGAGTTTCTAAATACTGCACTGTTTTTCTATTCTTACGCCCAATATAACCTCTGAATGATTTCTCGTTTTATTGTGATGAAACAATGAGGTGTCACGATGTAGTATGTGCTTTATCAAAACAGTAAAAGACTGTGTATGTTTACCTAAGGTGAAAGAAATGTTCTCGTATATTTGAATTCAGTTCAATATCGTGATAGATATTTCTGTTTAACCCTCTGCTGGGGAGTAATGTTTATCAAACGGGATAGGATTTGGATGCTCATCTCACTGGATACAAGGGGACTGGGTTCACCCTAGTTTTCTCCCGTAATAAGTGCTCAGGGGTCTTTCCTCCCATTGTTTATTTTTACCACAGCAGTTTTTTCTATCTCTCGTTAAATAGCTGAGGAGAATAACTTTTCTCTGTTTAATGTATTTTTCTGCAAGTTTGCCGTCTGTATTTACATACACTTAGGCTTTCGGTAAATAACTTTAACAGTGTACGGTGCTTTTTTGTAAATAAGGTCCGGACTTGAGGAAATATTCGTTAGAAATAGTATAGGTTTTACCGGATACCGTATTTTCATTGACATTGTTTTTTTAATTGGCATAGTTGCGATAATACTGTGTACTTACATGCGACTTTTTATATTGTTGTTTTCATATGTTTACTCATCAATGGATAGTCTTTAGCCTAGTCTTTTCGTGTATAAATTGCCTACTTGTTTAAAATATATATGATTATGTGTATCAGGAATAACAGAAAAATATAAAAAAGAATGGAGGGAATATATCCAAATACATTAACGTACAGAAGCGTCTAGGTTTCATTACCGCTTCAGCATACGAACAGAGAGATATCCGTCGTAACTTGACTTGTGAAAGGGGGAGTCCGCTCCGCTCAGAGTAAGACAGAGCTATGCATGAATTGCGACACTCAGTTGATGAGTACCAGGCGCATTCTTCAACTCGTGTGCAATGTAATAAATTCACCGTGAAATTTAATAAGTTTTCAAATTTAGCGCATTTTACTCGAGTCTTACAGAATCCAAGTTATAGAAGATTCGTAAGCGTCATTGTCTGCACGAATAACTCACTACTCGTTAATCTAAAGCCTTTTTAACACGTAATGACTAATCGCCAATGATTTTGCCAATATATTCTAGAATGCTCTAGAATACATGATTTCTGAAATGATGTAAAGTGGTCTGTCATCCATAGAAAGATAATTTACTAACGTACACTTAATGCACATACAACTCAATGCTATCATCGTCCAAAATGCTCTCAAACGTTCTAGAATATTCTGTATTATTGAAGAACGATCTAGAATTTTAAAAAATAATTTAGAGATTTTGTTATGATATAGGAAAGTTTCTGATGATGAAGAATGCTTTCAAACGTCCTTTTAACCGGGGCAACGCCGGGGTTCGCGGCAAGATTATTATATGTATAGTAAACGAACCTAATGTTATCAATAAAATAGGGTCTGGCAGTCTTATTAGCTTGAGTGGCCCTTCCTAAAACTTTACAACTACGTTGCGTATATAAAAATTGTGCAGCTCGCGGAAATTACATTGCCTCGGTCAACGTGTCCCACTTTTTCATTAAAAATATAGGAGCACTAGGACAGCTACAAAGGGTTTTTACTATCCCATTCTCTTCTTTTACCTCACTGCGGTAAATGTGTAATGTGGTAAATCCAGTGTTGGAGCAGGACGCAGCTATACGAGACTGTTTTACTTTTCAAACAACCCGCAACCTTTGTTGAGCAAATATCGTTTTTGAACAAACTCAAGTTGGCTCACGAACAGCTTTCAGGAAAGTTTGGTGCATTAGCGGAAGTACTGTAATAAGATTAATTAGGTCACCTTAACGGAGCGGTACGAATTATTTATATTCTTTTCTTATTTTTAAATGCACAGTATGTTTTGCGATTGGCCTTCCTTATCATAGGATAGTAAAGCTACGATCCTGCTACGAGTATTGCTGCTCTCTCAGTAACCTGAATCATCCATAATAATATTACACTTGCGAAAATTTTAAGAATAATCTTCTTAATATATAAGATAAAGTCGGGTCTGTTCTAACACGTATAACTCAAGAACGGCTGGACCGATTTTCATGGTTTTTATTTGTTGTATTTGTCTCTATCCGGAATAGCAGAATAACTATTAAAGCATGAAATAAATTCACAAAAAAAATCCATTTTTTCATACATTCACGTCCTAACAGAAAGTTTTCAATGATTTGATTTTTGAAGAGGGATAGTTGAAAGGCCAAGGAAGGAGATAGGCTACATTTTATCCCGATTGGGCGAGCAGTTCCCACGGGTTACATCTTAAAGCCCCGCGGTATAAAGTGATCAGTGATAATACTATACTATAAGTCCAAAAGTGAGTTTGTTTGTTTATTCCCTTCGTGACAAAGGATCAGAATGACCTGATATTTTGTACAGACTTAGTTAAAGGGCTGGAAAAGGACCTACACGAATTTTTATCCTGATCTAGCATGTAGTTCCCGAGAAATACTTTCCGAGGTCTCCGACGTCTCGTCCTCGTGACGAAAAAGAAGTAGATTCGAATACTACTCAAATTACATAGTTATTAACTTTATTTGTTACTTTATTTCACACACATCCGTAAATAATAATTATAATTTTTTACGTGTTTTCTCTTCTTCATCCTAGTCGAGTTAGCAGTGGAATTAGAAAAGTGTAGTCTGTAAGAAGTTTATAATTGAAATATATATTTATTGAGTTTGTTGCAAATATTTACAAAATATTATAATTTAAAAAGCACGATCGTAATGAATTCACTATATTTTTTTTGAAATGTAGGCTTTACTTGTACTGCAATACGGACAATCTATAGTCTGAAATTAGGGTATGTTGGCAATAAATCAATATTGTATTTATCATGTTTAATCCAATTCAAATGGCTTATGCTACATTAATGTTTCTTTTAAAACTTGTGTATAGATTATTTTTCTTTCCACTTATATATATTGTTTTTTCAGATAAATGAACGCTTTGTCCTGAAAGTGTAATTTTATATTAAAAATGACACTTTTCTTCTCTAGATGTTTAACATAACACTAATAAGGATCTAGACTATCTCAGGAAAATGAACGCCGTAATTAACTTAGAGCACTAATTTAGTTCAACAAAACACACGCTCACTCGTGCAACATTGCAGAAATATCGTGTTTAGTTAGAAGACCTAATACATGCAGTCCTAGGTATTCTAAGTGTAAGCTGTTAGAGTATTTTGATTGTGAAACCATCTGTGTGGTATCACAAATGCGCCTAGTTGCTACAAAGTCGATCTAAAGATCAGGAGGTAACGGGTTTGATTTTCAGCTAATACTCCCCTAGTAGTAGTAGTAGTAGTAAATAATTCGCATGGCGCAGGCGCAACGACGAAAAACTAAATGCAATAATATTCACTTGACACCACATAAATTTTGCTGCTGATGCTCAAAAAGTTTTTACCAAAAGAAAATACAATTTCGTAGCAGAATAGTTCCAATTCGAAATATAACTAAATGATCCCTATCAAGAGCTTATTTGTCGGGGAATCAATGACGCGGTACCCGATGGATCCCGCAGAGCGTAAGCAATACCGACATCTCCCCACAGGAGCGACTATTCTCCCAAACACCGCAACGTATAAATTGCCTCAAGCGACGCGTAAAAAGCAATGAAAGCATTTTCACATGACCAGTTTTCATTTCACCGACGCCCCTCTTATCCCCGAGGAATTCCAAAATACTATCTGCAGTCCCTAATAATGCCCGCGGCAGCATGATGGGGTGGTGACTGAAGAGAACAACTCCCCTATGCATTTTCCCTAGCCAAAAGTGTTTTTTTACCAAAGCGTTCTTTAAAATTTAATATTAGTTTTCGAAATAAAAGACGAGCGATTGATGTTTTGTAAAATAATTTCGGTGCGCCCGCGCTCGAGGCAAATCAGTGGAAAATAATCCATGAATTGCATTGCATAACTTTGCACGATTTTTTTCGCTTTCCCATTTTTGACACAATATAGAAGTATGGATTCGTAACTTAATATTTCCAATTTCAAATAAGAATAAATTAATATTTTGATAGAAATTCATTAAATATTACGCAATGCAAGAGAAACAATACAAGACACACTTTGGAAATAAGGAAATGCATAAAAAGTATTAAGAGACTTTGTTGGTTAGACCACGTGGTCGCGTTCAAATTTGGATTGTTTTGTGGCTGTCCCTATCCGAGCCCTATCCTACTCGAGCGCGTACGGTGAGACAGCATACACTACGCGAAGTTATCCACCCGTTATTTGGATGTTTCGTAGTCCAGGGATCATTTGAAGGATACAGTATATTATGTAACCATTTTTTTAATACAGTATACTAATGAAATATCAGATGTCGGTGGTTTTTTCCAAATTGTTCTAAATTGATTCATACTCTTGTAAATCAGGTTCAAAGTTGGGGTTTTTATTACCGTAAAATACAATTCTTTGACGCCCTGTAACTCTGGAAGTATATATTTAAACGAAAATCTGACTCACCACCGACACAGATATTTGTTTCTAGATTGTGTCTTGAAAATTTCATAGATTTTCATAGCTTAATATTCAAAATATGACTGGACTACGTTTATATGGTCGATTTGACACCAGCATACCATCTTAAGCAAAAATTTTGGGGGTAACCGTACGTGTCAATTGGGATGGGTTGGAATCACTATCGACAAAAAACAGGTTCCTATCACCCTCGAATCACTATCGAGAAATAAATCTCTAATTGGTTTTCAAATTCAATAAATTTAAAATTGTGCAATGTTGTGTCCAACTGTATTCTTTAACTGTATTTACTTTCCTGTATCAAAAAATTTATGTTTTATTTCTCAATTTCGCTCTCGACGTATTTTCTACAAACTCGAACTGGTTTCTGCAACAATGTATTGTACTCTGTAATGTTCTTAAGTTTCAATGCAAAAAAGAAACAAATAAAGCACCAAACAACTCGGGCTAAAAAGTTTGAGAAAGTAAGATCGTAAGACTTCAACCGTCGCAACAAAGCTCCAACATTGACTAACAAATCTTTTTACAAAATGTTTTATGAAATAACGAACAACAACCCTCTTAAATATTCTTATTTGTGATATTAACATTCGACTACATACATACAAAAATTCTTAAACACTTTCCGCCCTTTACATCCAGTCGCGTAAAAAAGATGAAAAATTAATGAAAGCTAAAGTAGGACATCTTCTGAACACAAAACAAAGATGTAAAACTTGGTTTCTGGAATATACCTCAACCCATCGTATGTTCTATCAATTGAAGCTGCTGTAAAAATGGAATAACATTGCATTTTTATTGTAGAAGAGCACATCTAAGCACTTTAAGTAAATAGTTCCTTAAGAGGCATTAGAGAACGGAAAATGCAGCCAGTGTAGTACGAGTACAGCCCAAAGGATATTCTGAGAGAATGAACAATCTAAATGGAGGATTTAATCTTGTATTATTCATGTTGTAGAGTTGAAATAACTTAAAGATACTTGCACGTAACTTGCCAGTGAGGAAGCTCTAAAATAATTTGGCGCTAGCATAGTTGTAACGGGAGTCAGAATTGTTGGTAGCTGCAGGTTCCAGAATAGGGGAAGAACGTTACTTAAAAAACGGCCAAGTGCGAATCAGAGAAAACCCTGTCTGTTGTATGGGAGCCCCTCTTAAATATTTGTTTTATTTTAGTTTAATAAGCCTTTTTTCCACAAATCAAAAGGATTGCGGATTTGGGTATTTTTATTTATTTATTTTATTTAACAAGGTCACCTACATGATATTCATTAACATAAGTATTAAGACACAAATTAACAGTATAGCCAAATGCTATCCACTTACAGGCAACAACGACATGCTAATAAGGAAACAAAATTTTCAAAAATGTTTACTCGTATTTCGTTTACAACCTTTACCTAATATATACAGTACGTGGAGGCGCTCCTTTTAAGTATGGAAATACTTGTATTAAGAAGCCCCAAAAAGAACGTTATTAAATTAAAAGAACGATAGCAAAATGATACTAAAAAATTTATATTTATTTCAATTTGATACCTCTACGCGTATCTGAGAAAAGGGACCTTGATAGACAGATAGATACCGAGTGATCCTATAAGGGTTCCTTTTAAGCTACAGAACCCTAATACAGTTACAAATAAGGCTTTGATCGATAGATTCAGTCCCGATTCTCAAGAACAGTTTAAATTCATGTGCGGCACCGTATAAATGCAAACACATTTCAGAAATATATCATGCAAACACACCTACATCGTTTATTTCAGAAACTACTTTAATAAACCAACCAACTTTCAGGATCTAGGACTCATTTAGAATTCTAATTTTATACGACTCCGCGGCTACGCGCAGTCATTAATTTACCAAGATTGCAAGCAAAGCTCAGATGCACAGATGTTACTAAAATGACACCTGTGCGATTTAAAGAACTTCTAGCGATCTTATAACATACCACCGGGATAACTACAATTTCTGTGTACAAAGAATCATAACAATTACACGAGAAAGAGCTTAACATTTAGGGCAAGAAGTCTCAAACAATTCAACTTGTAACCCACGCAGTAATTTTCCAAATAGGTCGTTCACAGGAAGTATAGTTATTTTTCCGTTACTTCTTGTGAGATACCACGTTTACACACACGTTTAGATACACGTCACTAGATTAATGCAAATTTCGAAACTAGTTTGTTCTATCAAGTGTGAAATCGATTCCCCAAGATTTTACAACTTAAAATCTCGTAAAATCGGTCCATAAACTTTAGTTTTCTCGTAAGAGTATGCAACAAGCGAGACTCGCTTGGATGCGCTCCGTATGCTACGAGATACGAGTATTGACAAACACCTTGACTTACGAGTATATTGAACTTTTACCTAAAACGATTATCATTATCACTAATTTTATAATGAGACAGTATGTTGTTCGGCTTAGTTTTTGGTTTGTCCTTCATTTAAACAGATACGGAGATACAGTGCAAATCCGTGAAGTTCATGTCCTGTAGTGGATTTAGCCAGTATGAGTTACAAAAACTTTTTTATGATGGGTTTGCACTTGGCCTTCATCTCACCTGATGGTAAGTGACGATAAGGCCGTTGGATGGTAAGCATGCGCACCCAGAAGCTTTAACTTAATGAGGCGCTGGCTCTGCTACCTTTCATACCGGAACACAACAATGCTATTTTAGCAATGCTGTATGGCGGTAGACTTAGGTAACAGGGTGGTAGCTAGCCAGGCGGACATACCCTACCAGGACCTACCACCAACCAAACCGTGTACCGATAGGTACCCCCCACTGAGAATCGAACCCAGGACTTCCGGATTGTGAATCAAACATTTAGACATCAGGCCACGAAGGTGTTTAAAGAAAAGAAAAGACTTAGAAGACTTATTTAGTATCCACTGTAATTTGAGCTTCCGCAATAAAGGCTAATTACGCATTTATCTCGAACTCCTTTAATTAATTTAATTCATTTATGATTTTCAGTGTCTAACACTATATTATAATATTATTATTTTCTAGTAAATGTATGTAAAGAATACTCTAGCAAAATTTAATTAAAAGCATTATTGAAAAAAAAAATGAAAAAATATTTATTTTCTTGTATATGATTACCTTAACACTACAGTTTTTGGGACACTCCTTTTAAGTTTAAAAAAACTTGTATTAGGTAAAATATTGTATTATTATAAAAAATTATTCGACAAGATACAAAACAAATTCAGTTTTCAAAAGTCGGCGAGTTTAAGAAAGACAATAGAAACAAAAAAATTGTATTGTAAAACAAACTTTTAGCAGACTGCAGTGGGCTTCATATTTGAGTAAGCAGACGAAACAGTAGTGTTGGCCGCCCACCGGCTAGATGGAAAGACGACTCACGTTACGATTCTCAAGAGGAGAGAAGAATACCTATTTCAATCACGGAATTTGGGAGAGGCCTATGTGCAGCAGTGGACTGCCGTAGACTGTAACCAACGGAGAACTTAGGGAAAGGTAATAGTTGTTAACGATAATGATATAGGTTGGCTAAGTTTTGCCCTGTATCGGACGTAATAAAGTATTTTTTACTAAAACTTCAAGGTACATATAATATGTGATAATATTCAGAGGTATGTAAAATTTAAACAATCAAAGTATTCTAATTTTCAATTTATTGAATGATTGTTGATGAATTTCATGTTGTCTCTATCTAATACAAAGATGTGTATGTATATTATCCTTGTCGCACCTTATACCTGGCCCCCTCAACTGTTAACTGGTGAGTTTTGTCATAGATTAGATATTAATACTGCATAGTTTTGTTTATAAGAAAACCGTGCACACGCTCTCTCCGTCCATACTTCTTTACTGTACATGATTATACTATAAACTAGCAGACTATTATGAACTACAATAAATACTATAATAAATTATTTCTGATTTTAATTCCTGGTATGCAGCCAGGTAATTGGATCTTCTTAAATAATTTTCACTTGCACGTTTATCGAATGATTCAGATGAAGACCTAAGTCTCTGTCACTTATATTGAAATGAAATTGCTCTGGCGCTGCGGCGCTTCTAAATATTTTGTATCGGCGAGCCAAAGATGGGACCCTTTTTAGTGTCCCCGGGGTGGAATCAGGCATATTGGAGGGTGTCTCTGCAAGTTCACCACCCTATACATAATAAATGTATTATTTTAGCGACGCAAATTACTGGGCCATGACCAAATATTTTTTATTAGTAACGTTTTTTATTAGTAAAGTTGATGTCAGTCGTAAAATTATTTGAATTGACTCGTGTTATTAAAAACTTTAAGAGTAATAAAAACAATAGCCGAATTTTGAACTATGACGTAAAATGATTTCATATTTTGTTTCAATGGTTTTGTGACTGAAAAATGACAATAAAAAACAATTCTATGTATATTCTTTGCCTCCGTGGTAAAGTGGCTTCACGAACGAGCAATCTAGTGGTCCCTAGTTCAATTCCCAGCGATGGTACATATCGGTACTCGGTTTAGTGATAGGGCATTTTCTATGTCCACCTGACTGGCTACGACCATTATACCTAAGTCTGCCACCAAACAGCAGTGTTAACAGCACTTATGTGTTCCAGTATGAAAGTTAGCAGAGCCAGTGTTTCATTAGCTTGAGGCTTCTAGGTGCGCACGAGTACCATCCAATGGCCCTACAGTCACTTGCCATCAGATGATATTAAGGCCAAGTGCAAAACCCATACAAATTTTTAAAATTTTCTAGACAAATGCTAAGTTATCAAAACTAGTTTGTGCTATTCAAACATCTAAACGAGTTAATATGATTTCTTTTTTTCCTTCAAAGTATACTTATACTTTAGTATACTTTATATATACAGAGTAATAAAACACTGTCTATAAACTCTTAGGTAAATTAAGATGTTTTCTGAATTAATCAGATAAAAAACACAATTATTTAACACAGTCCATTCTCGTAACTAAACATATCTCAACTCAGAACTAATGTACCTTCACAGTGAGCACGCTGGGAATCCGCTTTCAACGCGAGGAATGACTGTTACAGAGAAGTGACTATAACATCCATGATCCAACCAACGAGCATTACAAAACTTTCCACAAATACATTGTCACACGAAGAACTCTACTTGCAAAATCGCTCCCTAATTTATTACAGTGCGACGTTCTCTGTATATAAACCAAATTTTACATGTTCTTCTATCACTCACTGATGCTGACTGAAAATCTGCACACATCTGTCCATACGCTGAGTCGAGGATATTTTTGCCACACATTAACATAAAGTAATTGATGTAAATATATATAAGTTTTATCTGTATTTATATATAAAATACTTCCTTCAATGACTGATTGGCATATCAATGTCTAGCTCTGATCACTTCGACTAGAATCTGAAAAATTGAAACTATTTATTTGACGATTTAGTTAGAGTGTCTCCAATAAGGTTTTTCCGCACGAGCAAAGCCACGGTCCTTCTAGTTTATTATCTGTTAATCTAATTATCTATCCTATTTAAAATTAAAAATTTTTAATTTAATTTAAAATTACAAAAAACCAGTTACATTATAATATGAATTATGAACTTAAACCCCTAAATAATATTTAAATGTAAGTACGATGTACAATATATGTATGTAAATTTCGGACTTGCTTCTGGAAGTGTTATATTTCAGCCATCCGATGTTTGAGCCGAGCTTTAATGAATTTGTCATAATCAGCCACCACACAGGCCATTGGGCAGTAGAAGCTTCGCACGCACACCACCCACGGACATGGGGTGGTCCTATTCTAAACCCGAGACCACACGGACAATAAAATTATTACAGAGTATATTTGTATATCGACTGAAGTAGCCGTGTCCAAAACCAATGCAGGCCGGTCAAAGTCTTTACTAGTATAACGTGGTAATTACTATTAACGCCTATCAATGCTTTCAACAAACCATTACGCTAACTGAAATTATAAGTGCCTACCCTCATTGCACACGCAACACTGCACTGCGCCACTTGCACCCAAACAAGCAATAAAGCTCTGAGGAATGCTCAGAATGCAATAAAAGTGCCGTAATCCGGGAGGGAAGTGAAACATAACCACCCTGTTATGTGGGCAATTTGACTAAGAAGTATTTGTTTCTTTAACGGGCCATTTGGAGACTTTTGGATTTATCTTCGAAGAATCCTCGTAAAGTTCTTTCCTCTGACGTATATTATTGAAGTAAAGAAATTTTTGATGGTTTCGTTTTTCTTGTTCGAAAACTTTCACAATGGGCAAAATTGTTAAAGGTTTTATCCACGAAGGAAAATAACCAGTGGAGGTTGCATGCGAGGGCACTCCACACCCCGCACCCCGCACTCCGCTCCACGCAATCGCCAACCGTATGCGCTTTTGATCTTACGCGAGGGATTATATCCTCAAAGTTAAATATGCGTTATTATTAAAAGTGAACTGTAAAACTAAACGGCGTATAATATGTACCACAACTTTATTTTACACAAACGGTGGAATAGTATTTCACAGGTATAAAATTAAGTAAAACAAAATGTCCTAATTTTTGTTTTAATGTTCTAAGTGTTGTCGCAGCTTACCTCGCCTCCCTCTGTAAATCGGTGAATTTATTTCAGAACAACAGCGCGATCACGCTCTCTCCAGACACACACACATTGTGTTGTCATTACTGAGTCAAGAAAGTAATGGCAGATCTTAATTCTCGTGAGTTCCCAGTAGCTCCGCTGACGTTGTCCCGCGTCTGAACTGCTGGGAATTTTATTCCTAAAAGTTCCGTTACTCATATTACTGCACTCTCTCATTGTATGATTAAGGAACTTCTAGGAAGAAGTTTCCCAGCAGTTCAGACGTGGGACAACATCAGCGGAACTAATAGGAATACCTACACGCAAATTATATATTCTAATCGCGTTCATATTTTGATTTGACAGTTCTATAATAAACATATCATATCTATCTTCACTGCGATACATGTAAGTGATCTTAAACTTTGCATGTTAATTGGACCCCATGTTGGGTTCATTATTACTTTTACACCGATTTGTCCCACTGCTGGACAAATGGAGGCATCTATATTCCTTCAGATCTCCCTCTCTGGGATTTTACTCTGTTCTATCATTTTATCGGTGGCTTCATTTAATATAAAATTAAAAATAAACAGATTAAAATGGGGGCATCGATGCTAAATTGGCAACGGTCCGCCATGAAAGTTTTAAGAGCTTATTGACGACGACGACCGCTCCGCTTCAACGCTTAATATCGTTAATTTAAGCCAACTGACGATTAAGAAAAGGATATTAAATATATTTATAAATTATGAGAGAGTATGTGTTTGGAAAATACGAGTATATGTATGCCTAAAAGTGAAATACATATTTGTTTAAAGTTTGTAGGAGAGTCGTAGATTTTAGAGACACTTGCTCTTTATAGTTACACATTCTTTGAGACATGTTGGCTCCCATGACACCTTATCTATGTGACTCTTCAAGCGTAGGCGAACTAAAAAAGTTAATAATAAATAAAATAAGCTCCACTAAATAAATAAATTAGTTTTAACTCGTACTCTATAATCATCGTGATCAGCTTTTGGTCACACATCGCTGTGACTGAAAGATTACAGATCGCAGAATGACTTTGTTGATACGTTCCCGTTAACTTACATACTTTTCCTGTATCCTAGTTTTCCTGAGTTCCGCCTTCTACGACACCCAATTTTGACGTGACTATTCAAAAGCTGTATTTATATATACAACATTTTTGGCCGACAAAATACGATTCATCGCTTCACTACGTGTTTTCTAGCTAAATATATCGGAGGCTTTTGTTCTTTTATATGTTAAGGCGAGTCCTTTCTGCTCATTTTTCATACAAGTAACTGTTCCCATAATCTTTTTAAATAATGGTCGTTGTTACATTTAATATATTTAATGTAAGTCTAGTGCAGTAAAGAAGCCGCGAAATGAATAATCATAACATATAATTCACGCATTGTCCCGATATATCAACTAAAAATTAGTTTCTATTTAATTAGTATAACAGTGTTACTGAATATTTCTGGGCCTGTCTGAAAATCAGGGCTGCAGCTCCTGCTGCCGCATATGCTGAGACAGGTCCATTTCGGCGTTGCAGTGCAGCAGAGCAAATTGCAAATATATGTATCGAACTGTACTGTAATAACTGTATGTACGCCGAATAAACTATTTCTATTCTATTCTATATTAGCGGTTTGTAAAACAGTGCCGTCTTTTGGCAGGTTTGCGCGTAAAAAAGAGCACCAATTCCATTAAGTAGTAATTTCAACTGACAACAATCAAAAATTGCTAAGACATCCATCACAACCTTAAAAATAAACTGATATACTTACTCGTAGATAGAAATCGTGGATTAGTTCGGCAGATGGAAATTAAGCAATTACGAGCTACCATAGCGATTTTGTAATTTGAAACCGTTTGTTGACCACAGAGCAGATGCCTCAACATAATTAGCCTCTACCCGCAGTGCGTCCCGTCATCCAGTCGACAGCGATACCGTCAAAAAGTGCAACGTACGGAGCTCAAGTACATACAAATACGTTCCGGGTTCCGCACATTAATAATCACCCTAGTTTCAATGTTCCATACGAATATTATAATCGTATTCTGTTCGAAATATATATTCTAGACATGTAAATGGCTAAACCAAGGCAGCTTACTTAAACGCAATACTTGACATGTTTCCATGATAAGCTCGCAATTTTTGTATCATAGGATTAGCTCATTTCCATCACAGACGGCAACGACCTAATCCGTATTCCGCTAATGCCTGACATGCGACGGAGGTAGGTAAGTAGTCTTACAGAATTCCTCACTCCCCTTGTAATTTTAACCTGTTTAATAATTTCTTTGAGTCGACGGATGTTTCTTATGAACGTATCACACTGTCGAAATACAAGATATTGTTTTTTGTGTAGAAAACAGCAATATACAATAGATTTTTAAGATCACGAACTTTTCTATATTAATAAAATATGGTACACAGAGAGAGGTTATTGAAAAAAAAATAAGTGCACACTTTTTCTACTATCATTATTTTTAGCCCAACTGAACCATCTTCATTCATCATCTTCACCTCGAAAAACTGTCTACCGTGAAAGATTTTGCTACAGTCTATGATTATAACAAATACACTGTGATATAGTGTAAAGTGTTTGTATAACCTATTGTCCACGTTGCTGCTTCAGATATTCTAAAAATAAATATTACTGAGAACGTAGCATGAAAAACTCACGTAACTTACGTAAAAACGTTGTCCCAATTACAGTATCCCAAACTTAGTTCTTTGCTAACTTGCAGAATAAGGTTCAACAAATATTATTGAAAACTTTATTTGATTTAAACCGATTAGAATGGAGTTCATATAAGAAAACGTAAAATCTTTAGAAATTCAAGTCAACAGCGGTTTAGTTAGTACACAAGTAATTTCAAGCCACAAAAGCATGCCAAGAAAGTTTCCTTTACTTTCAAACATAAGAAAAAACTTAGTTTTATACACTGATATCTGTGCCAGTTGAAATTCTATATTAAAACCAAATTTAATTTATTTCAACTTGTGAAATATTTCACGTACATTCCGTATAATTAACGGAATTGCCGTTTTAATGCCGGATACCGAAACAGAGACTAATTAGGTTAATAAAAAGCAAGGCGCACAGTTTACATACGATATGTTACGTTTATGTTGAGGTCATATTTATGTTTACCGACAAAATATGTGCGCATATGTGTCTAGTATCCCCGAAGGAGTCGTCTCGTGAATTCTCCGACAAACGTGGAAAGATAATACGTAACTTTGTTACTTCTTCCTTGTTGTTTTAAGCGTGAAGGAAAATATCTTCCGAAACTTCTAGTTTTTTGCCCCATCTCCTTCTTCACGCTTACGGCTTTCAACATTTATTCAACAAGAGATACACAAGCTCAATACACATAAAGTTTTTGATCGAAAAAGGTATACTTGCCCCTATTTGTCTGAACGAGATCCCCTGTTATTTAAGGGCGTTTCTTGTCTATTTTAGAGAAATAAACGCTCTTAGATAGTCGAAAGGGAATGGGTAAAAGGACTGCATTGATTGTCTAAAGATATGGTCAGCAAACAAAACCCTTATTAGGCCAAACAAGGGCCACTAACGATACGTTGTCATCAAATCAGAACCGGTTGGAATTCTGTCGGCAGGAGGTTTCGGCTTCGTTATTTTTCGTCGGAACGTGTTTCTATGTAACTGTACTTATGAGATCGAGCACGCACGTGTGCGGCCCGTAAATTGGATGCTGGTTTGAATTAGTAATCGGGTGGTGCAGCAAGTCTTTCTATTTGGTTCTCCTTTCATACAACATTTACGTCGACGAACGCTCGCTCTACACAAGTTGTGGCTAGAATACCCTATAAACCCTATCGCGCCCAGATCCCTCTATTACTTTACACTCAGCTGTTATGTATGTAGAAACAGAGGTCGTACTTGTTAAGACTACTCTTATATGGGTGTATTGTATACTCATGTATATGTAAAGTCACACACAGGGTATATTGAATATCTTTTGGTTCAAGTTTCTTATTTTCAATTTTAACTACCTAACTTTGATTATTCCATTTGTCAACGTAGTGATTAAATAAATATTACAATATTATATAATATACCATTTATAAACTACTATGATATTGTTGCGAGCTTCTAAGTTCGAAGGATTGAAGAAAAACACGAGTCCAAAGTTCCGGAGTTTATTTGGTAGCACAGGTCCACAAACTAATCTTCTTAATCATAGGTCCCCCAACAGAGTGCGTCCCTATCTTACAGGGCTAAGTCTTCTGCGCTGAGTCCGTCCCTGGATTCTACGTACAATGTCCTTTGAGAGAATGCAAGTGGCTCGGGACCAGTCAATATGATATACCATGGAGGAGGCCTATGTCCAGCAGTTGACGTTTACCGGCTGATGATGATGTGACATGAGGCTAGCCTTTGGCCAGACGTAGGTAGAAGAGGTTAAAATAATGTCCTAATAAACATATGTTTTTCATTCAATTTTCACTTACTAAATTAATCAAGCTTTGCTCAAAATTTATAATACGACGATTTACCTAAATGATTATTGTTTCGCACAGATAATTTTGAAGAACTCGTGTTCTAAGAATCACAAGCAAGTCGTTAGGAGGAGTTCGCCAAGAACTCGTTCTGCAAAGTTAACAATGTGTATTGTTGTTGCACGTTCGCATCAGGGAGTTAATGCCGTCGACTAATTAGGCGGCAGAGATGCTGCCTTCGTTTCAAAAAGATTGTTACAAATCCTTAAGACACATTACTAAGAAGGGTTTTAGGTATTTTATTGCGTGTTAATCCTAATAAAAGCTTTACAAAAATCTAAATAGGTTTCTATACACACGTACGCATATGACTACCGAATTATTACTAACTGCAAACTGGAAGCTACCGTACTAAAATATTTATCACGTACTAGAATTAAAATTGAGATTACATTGGCTAATTTTTTTGTAACAGATATTTCTCTTTGAAAAGTATTAAATTAGTTGTTTCTTAGAAGCCATTACTAAAACTTTTAGAGCCGAATAACAATATACACTTACATTATAAATATATACATACATACCCTCACCCACACCTTTACACACACACACACACACACACACAAACATTCTCACATACTCACCACACAAAAACTTTATTGTTCCTGTCCTGTTTCCTTCTTCTATTAAATTAGTAATATAAGTAGATGAAACAGTTTAAAAATTATATTTATTAACTATAATTTAGTATAATTTATTAATATTAACTAGTCATAAGAATCGAATGTAAATTTATTAATATAAGGTCATGAAAATGTATTTAAAGTAACACTAGGAAGAGCAGGGCCTCAGTACTTAAGAGGAGGTCCTGAAAGTATTGTTTAGATTCCTGTCCTTTTATGAAAAATAAACTATTTTATTATTTTTATTACTTTAATGTAGCCCGCTTCACTTAGTAGTTTTCTTTGAAATCTTGCTAATTCCGGTCCCTTTTACAATTAAAATACTCGTAGATGCCTACACTTGACCAATTTTAAAACTAATACTAAAGGAACGATAAAGAAGTGCTTTTTCGTAGGTTTATTGTCGCAGTGACAACTTTGATCAGCGTTGATGTCTTTTGTATAGACAGTAGCAAAGTCTTTTATTGAATTTCGTATAGTGATCCACACATAATATCCCTTGTGTTTGATATTACTCGTATCAAGTGGAGTCACTATTTTCCACCGACTTCCAAATGGAGGAGGTTTTCAGTTCGACTGTATGTTGTTTTATATGTATGTTACGCGAGAACTCCGACAATTATGAATCTATATTGATCATTATTTTTTTATTTGGTAGATCTTTAGAGATTGTCACATGTGAATTTTATAGAAATTTATAAAGTGCTTTTTGAGAAAATCAACAATAACGAAATATATACCCAGGGCGAACTACATCTAAAGGTAAACATTTTAGGTGATGAATGCTTAGGGCAGTTGAACTCGGTTCCTTAGTTCTTTTTGAACGCGTTAATTATATATAAGTCACATACATATAGGTGTTATTATTATATACATATTTTCTTTCGTGTGAAGGTGATCAGCGTCCCAAATGGTCTTGTCAAATTTTACCTAATTAGTGCCAGGTCTTCTTCTTCAATAACAGATTATTGCAGGTCATTGCAGTATCAGTAAAACTGAGGAAAGTGGTGAAAATAAATGTGATGAGCACAAACTGAACGACACAGCTTACGGTGGTTGCGGGGAGAGGGCATCTCATAAATAACTACTGTGCCGGCGATGTCGCAGACACATCGAATTCTATCTTTTATTGTCAGCGTCACTCACGCATTCCATATTTAAATCGAAGATCCCGCCATCTGACACGCGCATCCAGGGTCGAGATCTCAACTATGCAGGGCAACTGCTCCACAGAAGCCTAGCTACCACCGTGTTGTCTGAATCCTCCGTCCGCGGACAAACATCAATGTTAATAGCACTATTGTGTTTCATCATGTAAAATTAACCTAGGCAGTTCCACGTTCAATTGATAATAATACAATGACCACGCTTCCGTCTCAATATACACTTATCAAGAGAGATAAAGATCATATGAAAACCAATACTCTTAAAGATTTAATAAGAAATTATAATTAAAAAGCAGTTAGTTTTACGGATTTCTGATAACAAAATGGACATGGACCACGCATCGCCAACCTTATGCGCTTTTGGTCTTACACGAGGAATTGATATAATGAAATATAATGAAAATATATAATTAAATGGCGCGGCAAGTGTACTACAACTTTAGGTTGCACAAATGATGGTATAATATTTGAGAGGTATAAAATTTAATAAAACGAAATGTTCTAATTTATAACTGCTCAGGCTACTTTTCATGTTGTCCTTTTTGAATGAACAATAGAGTTGTCGCAGCTTACCTCGCCTCCCACCGCAAATCGGGACTTTGCTCAGAACAAGTGAATGAAAAGTAATTTTTTGTTTAACCCGCCTGCTTAATTATTATTTTTACATATTTTGATATATACCCAATACCCAGTGTCACTCTCACAGTAAATGCGAATCTAACGACACCTCTCAAGCTAAAATCCATCGAACTGTGAAGGCCGCAGAGCGTGCCAAACAATTACACAAAATGTACATACATACTCTCGAAAAACATTACCCTCCTTCTGGCGCGGTCGGGTAAAAAAAATTGTTCACACTCTCTCCAGACATACTCTCTAATCCCAACATTAGTCTCTTAAAGACTTTTTGAATCAAATGCCAACATAACGAGTGTTTGACTGGTTTGACTCAAACCGTGATGTGTGTGCGAGGAAATACCAGTTTTCAGCACTGAAGACGCCTGCAAGATATTCATTGCGAATTTCAAACGCGCTAAATTGTTAATCAGCTGCTTGCTGCCTATATATAATTTAGCCAACCGATCCGACCGAGGAGAGAAATTCAATTCGATTTGCCTTAAATATTGAATTACCGCAATGTGGTTTATTCTCGTTTACCATTACCGATAAATATGAGACGCTAAATATTCGCAATGACTTTTATTTACAATCATTACTTGTGTTTTAGGGATCCGTACACCCGGTGAATTAAATGGATTTAAGTAGCACATTATAATAAATTCAGATGTCAATGTGTCTCTCTATTTCTGTACGTCATTTTGTTGGCTTAAAAAGGTTAAACCAGAGTGAACGACGCTCTCTCGAACGATTCTCTCTGTTTAAACCGTAGGCAACTGCCTATCATGACTTAACAATCAGGAGGTCCCGGGTTCGATTCCCAGTTTTACTTATAGGTACTCGGTTAGGTTGGTGGTTGGGCATTTTCTATGTCCGCCTGGCTAACCAACCATGCTAAGTCTGCCGCCAAACAGCAGTTTAATAGCATCGTTATTTAACAGTATAAAGGGTAGCAGAGCCAGCCCCGGGTCGGCTTGAAGCTTCTAGGTGAGCACGCTAGCAATCGAACGGCCTTATTTTCTACTAGCTTCCGCCCGCGACTTTGTCCGCGTGTACTTCAGGATTTATTCTACTTGTTCGATAGGCATAGAAGGCATTTACAGCATAAGGTACAAAATAGTGTTTATTCTGTTACGTAGGCTAATAGTTTAAAGAAACAAAAGAAATTTCAATATCTGACGCAGTACATTCAAAAAGTCTTCACACTAATATTATAAACGCGAAAGTTTGTATATACGAATTACATATTCTATGGTCGGTTGCTAGGCAACGCGTTTTTGTTATGCCAAAATTGGCCATGTAATCCCACTAATATTATACGTGTGATTATGTACAATTTACAGAATATGGCTTTATAAATATGTTATATAATATATATATATATATATATATATATGTTATATATATATGGCCTATATGTTATTCTGATGTATAAGCTATATTATTGTAAAGTTTCATTCAAAACCATTCAGTAGTTTTTCCGTGAAAGCGTCACAAACATCCAAACATCTAAACATCTAAACATCCAAACATCCAAACATCTAAACATCCAAACTTTCACACTTATAATATTAGTAGGATTACCAATAGTTGAGCTGAAGGCCAAGTCCGTTACACATTTTTTTTAAATGTGTCAATTTCATAGATTCAAAACAACGAGAATCAGTCATAATCAACACGCTCGCTTAGCATGATTATATCAGCAGATTATACTACACTGATAGCCTAAGGAAGGACGTTTGCATGTTGTCAACCTTACTCAGGTTGTACCATTTGCTGCTCGAAAACAATTTCCCCCATAGGTAATTCATGAGAAGCTAATATATGGGATGACCAGTGACCCTATTCTACAGTCGTTCGGGTAAAAGCAGTTTTTTATTATTATATCAACCTAGGCTAAACCGGCTCAGTGCAGTGACGCCCCAACCGTTATCACGTTGGAACGGATAGTCCTAATGACAGGTTGAAGGCTCAGAAAAGAATAATCTACTTTTTATCCCAACCAAACAAGTATTTGGGATAATTTCTTTTTCGCCCAGACAAGGACTAGACGTTCTAGTATAATTAGACAATATTTTCAAAAATCGCAATGGTTTTCAATTTTTTTCTTAATTAATTTCAAGCTTTCAAGACACGTTACAACCAAAATTCAAATAGATGGCGCTTTCCAACGACCTCTTCACAGTGTCTAAAATAAGTTTTGGGTCAAGTTGTCATGGTTAAATGACATTGTATGTTCGTGCTTGTCTTTCTAGCGTTAACAGAGCATCAAAGGGAGTGTATTTAATCACATAAAGCCGCCTCGTTTACACAGCCAATATATATACAACATTATTTTATTCCACCTTTTTAAACTATTTGATACATCCTTATTGTATTCACTCTTCGTTTCAAATATCGGCAAAACATTGATGGTTCACTTATCTGCTGCTGATGTAAATGGTAGAGTCAAAATAGTAGTTAAGTTACGGAAGCAAATGTTTGTAACGTATTTGTTTTCTTACATAACCATAGTAAATATTTTATATATCTCTCACGTGAAATTACAAAAATAGCACATTATATGTTGTTCAATGCTATATAAATGCTAGATTTACGGTTCCTTATTGTCGAAAAAGTTAATATATTTTGAGTCTTTGGACAGCGCCATCTATTTGACTTTTCTCGTAACATGTCTGGATAATTATCCATTGCTGGATACTTAAAATGTATCTAAACATTTCGATTCAAATTTCGGTTCTTGTCAGTTAAGAATTTTTTATATATAAATTAAGGAATTTCACGGTATGTGTAGCGTTAACTAAAAACCAACCCTCTAGAATATCATAATAGTGTGTTATAATAATAAGTATGTAATATAAATTTACATTATATACTTACTGTTTCTCCAAATCATTATCAACTAGCACTTAATAACCCCGCTCAGGAATTCTGCGGTGTCCCGCCGGATCCCCCACGTCAAAACGATAATTATGCTAAAATGGGTCGCTGGGTGACAGCTCCTGAGATGGGCACTCTACAGGAAGAGTTCGATCCCATCGGAAGCTGTCGTCGTTCAAAAAAGGTTAAGGAAATGCACTTACTGGATTGAAGGAAATTGTGCAGGTTGAAATGCAGGTACTTACTCGTACCTGCATCGATCTCAAAATTAAAATATTATTCTTTCGCTGCTTCATTATTCTTTTATCAGCTAAGGTGTAGAAATACCTGTTGACTTGTTTCCCGGTCACTTGAAGACTTGAAGGTTTCTAGGCACAATGATGGTGAGATTTTGGTCAATTCAAGCCTATGTGGCCTAGGCACTACAAAATTGAATCCGATCCGTAAGTCGCAAGTTCGATTCCCAGTTCGGGAATACCTCAATACTCGGTTTGGTGCTAAGATATTTTTCTTATACCCTAGCTAGCTGTCACCATGTTATCTAAGTCTGCCGCCAAACAGCACTGTATTCCGATAATTTATACGTACCCACCAAAAGCGTTGTAGCAAAGTTAAGCTGTGTAGCCTTGCCTTAACAATAGGAAATATTCAGAATATGGAAGAGATTCAACTATTTACTGCGATTACTCATCTACCTGCCAAGCGTGGTTATTATGGCATATCCTCTCATGAAAAGTCCGACACGGGAATAGGAACCGATATCACGACAATTGTGTGAAGTGTCCGGTCTCTGCCATAACAGCTGAAAACATCGCTCAACTTACTTTGACTGTGATCGTGAAAATAATTTACCTGATCAGAGTCATACCTACGCATTTCCTGCTTGGTAGTACAACATCTGGTGAGTTGCAAATCTGGTTAGTTGAGAATCTGGTGAATCGCTAATCTGGTAAATTGCTCCTAAAGGATCTAAGAAGCTCATGTCCAACAGTGGAATTACGCAATTGCAGCTTACGAAGGAGGCACGGCGATCGCAGTAAGATATTTGTGAATAACAGAACGGTGGTGTAAGTTCCCCGAAAATTATCCACATTCTACAACACTCAAAGTAAAGCTTGAAGCGATCTCACCGCAACGCTGAGAGCGTACCTCTAAAATTATATTTCAGAGTGATTCTAGCATGTTATTTGATTATCAAGGTGTGCTGAGGTAACGATTATTATACCAGCTCTGTAAGACAATCAATTCCCGTCACATTAATTCGATTCAGCATACGTAGGACGTATCTATCTGCCCTAATTATTTCCTCACTAGACACAAGGTTATTCGATTAATACGCGCGTTTATAACAGCATTCAGACGTTATTAGATATTAGCATTATTATACTAAACTAACGATGATTGTAGACGTAATTGCTGATAAGAACAGAACATTTACATGATTGAAAGCACATTTCTAGGAAAATATCGAAGATAATAATGTACTGTCTATGTTCATCTAGTTTGGGATTTGTTATTATGAAGCCCAAGAGCAAGGATTGTTTTCAACTATTATTAAGGAAATCCGTAGACAAACTAAGGTCGCCGACATAGCTCGACGAGTCAGTGAGCTGAAGGGGCAGGCCACATCGCTCGAAAAACCGATAACCGATGGGGAGTGAAGGCGAGTGGCGACCACGTACCGGGAAACATCTACCGGTTGTGACCCGACGTTACCTGGAGTCACTGGATGCAGGTGGCTCGGGACCGGTCGATATGGCCTACCATGAAGGAGGCCGATGTCCAGCAGTCGACGTTTCCTGGCTGATGATGACGATTATTATTAATTTGCCTTCGCAATAATGAAAAACGGAACTGTCTTTGAACAAAACTGTTTCTTTTCCATCGACTTCAAAGACATGTTCTAAATTCGACGGGTATGTTTTTTTAAATGTTTGTTACCTCAGAACTTTAGGCTTGGTAAACCGATTTTGATGATTCTTTCTTTTATTTGTGTGGTCTGTCCCGTGTGGTCCCACTTCAATTTGGTCTAGTTCTGACAATGGCACCCATGAGAAAACAAATTCGTCTTAAATTTGCGTGAAGTAGGGGATGAATGATGATGAAAATGAATGAATGTAGACTTTTAGTGCAGTTAAAGTCAGTTTCTAGATAGTTTAGAACGCGTTAATTATACATTAAGAGGCACCGAAACAAATCATTTAATAATTTTTTTGAGTGATATTTATATTTAGAAATGCTGCTACATTTAGTTAGGTCGTCTAGTAGCTGGCGAGAGACGTTGCGTTGAGCTAAAATCGACAAAAATAGTCAATACACATTATTTAAATAATAAAATGATTGATATTAGTCCTACACAATATATTTGTTCTCCAATACATTTCACAGGGAAGCCAGAAATCAGACTTGAAAACTGTTTTATCTCAAGTGTGCGCTGATGCAAATATTTTCATAGAGCGATAGTCTTACCGGACGTCTTATCTACATATAGTGCGCAATGCGCGCTAGCAGCCTAGCACCAAGACGAGGAGTCGAGTATCTGTGCAATAATTTATCACTAGTTAATTAGATCGACATCCACGCATTCTGTCTGTCGATTAATTATAATTTTTTTCGTAAATTTGAACTGAGTGGCCTATTATTCTTTTTATATATGCTCAACGTATATGCCTAAGCAGGTACCTATGTATTAACCCCCTTCATAAACACGTTGATTCAGATTTATGGCAAGGTTTATTTGTATGTAAGAAGAATTTCGCATCACTCAAAGCAATTTCGTCACGTAGTAACTCAGCGAGTGGGTGGGGAACATTAGAAAGGGAAGTACAATCGCGTGTTGCACTTAGCACAAAATTTATTTAAGCCGTGTTTATCTGAGATAATTCGTAGTTCAATGTGATGATAACAACTATATCTGAGTTGTTACGAACAATTGACGGTAAAGATAAGACGTAGGAAGTCTGAAGTCGGTGAAAAGAGAATTACCCATTTGAAACAACATCAAAAGGCATCTTGCAAATAGTTTTGTACTTAATATGAATATACAAAATAAGTAATCACCTACCATGTATTGGCAATCAATATGTTGTTGCGATTCCTCCCCTCAACATAAGGAAAACGTTGTGAAAATACATGAGTGAGTATTTGTATACATAATATCATATGACTGTACCATTATTTGTCTACAATAAGCGTCGTCGTATCGTTCGTTTCTTTCCTTATTAATGTCCTCGTGTCTTCCAGTATTGATTACATTGTACCTTTTTCTTGTTATTCCTGTTCCCGTTTATCACAATTTTGCATTACGGATCAAACAGGTCATTGATAGCCAATTAAAGGCAGCAGAGTCTCTTCGTTTTCCGCTGTTTGGATCAAAAATTTGTAAACTTAATTTGAGTTATTTTCAAACGTTCCATTAAGCACTCAATCCTCCAGACTCCGGGCAGTCATTAGACCGAGACCTTTCACCACTAAAAGCTGTTTAGAAAGATTAATTAAGTTAAAGCATACCCTTGGCGGAAAGTAAACAAAGCACTTAAGAAAATAATATTCTTTACGTGGAAGTTTTAGGAAAAATAGCTATGGTGGAGTGGTCGGGTAGGTAGGCAGGCACCGGGTTAAAGGAAACATTTTTATTCAACTTTTCCGCTCCCTACAGCAATAATCGCTTCTTTACATATTCATCGGCAGTCGCAATTGCGTTCTCTCGTACAATTCTTGTCTTGATACGTTCAGGCACAAGTAGGTGCATAAACAAATTTCATTATGTTCAAACATTTACGCGTGTCTTAGAGAATATTACTTTATACGACATGCGTATTGTACCCTAATTGATTATCAGACGGTATAAAAGAAGATGATGGACGTAGAGCAGAACAAAAACGACACAGTGCTCATCTAGGCAAGATTAAACCGCCGTACGTAGGTTTTAATAACAAGTACTTGCTTTATTTAACACAAAGGCACGCTGTTTTATATATTACTTAGTCTTACTTGTCTAGATTTGTTAACAAAAGGAACTTCACACGCCAATTTAAGATGGACGCTCATGTCCAACAGTTGACTTATGCAGTCGACTATGATTATGTATTATATTTGTCATTCATAATTGTCATTCCAATTTCATTCATAATTGTCATTCCAATATACCTTGACGAAACGAAGTGATATGGCCTAAGACCCAGGAGTGCCCAGGACCACTTCTTGGCACTATAATTATGCAGTTCTTGTGAACCTTTTTCAATACATGAGTCATCCAAATATATTCATTTATCACTGTATACATGGAGTTTCAGTCCGAAAATTCTTTCTTAGCAACCGGTACCGTCAGCAACATCTTCCTAATCATCCGATGCGACGGTAGTCGAGCCGGTCTAGGTATCGTTAACAGATAAAGCTTTCTTTATTAATACAGGCTTGTACCAAGGTGGGAATTCCGGTATATATCCCTTTCGGAACTGAATACATAATACACTAGATGTTAGAGTTCTACTCAAGATTCTGCATTGCTAACAACTGGCGCGCGTCTCTGGGGACAAGGGTCGAGTTTGCAGCAAATTGTTTCGTCTGGCTGTGTTACCTCAATAGAGATTTACCTGTGCGGAGTTCAATCCAGCATTTAAATTTGTAACTGCGCAATCGGAATAAGAGAACTTTTCAGATATAGCTTTATCCAAACAAATTCAAATCAAATATATTCAGCCCATGAAATATGATAAATACAAGTCGGTACACCTAAATATATCTATAGAGGTACAGAAAATTGAAGGCTGAACTTGTTAGCTGTAAGTTTTTGATTTTTTTAAATGAGATAACTCGTTGTTCCTTACTCATACATGGCTCGCAATATCTGGGGGGAATGGTTCTTATCAAAACGTTTTCTTAACCTAATGGCATTCCGCAAAATCGAGCTGTCGTTTAGTTTCGAGTCAAAAACTTTTATCGCTACGTACGTATCGCCTTATCGATAGAAAAATGACTTGCACAAAATGCATTCGTTATTTTTATTTGTAATATGACGTAATATGTTTGCAATAATAATCATTTGATTGTCAGACGATACAGTAAATAAACCTTTAATAAAAGAGTCAAAGCGAAAATATAGTAGTTTGGCAACAGGCGCCCCAGAAGTAAAACTCTAAATAAGTGTTTAACCTCTTTGTATTTAACCGTATCCGGAACAGATTCAAAGTCAACGTCAACTTCATGCGTTTAACGGGAATTCTTCCAGAATGCTGACATTTGGCTGACATACAATATTTATTTTACGGTAATATTTTAAAATATAATAGATAGCTGGTTCTGACAATTACTTAAAAATAGAACATCGGATTATAATGTCGGCAAATGAATATCATAGTCTAACAAATTTTATGTGTGCTACAATAGCACATGTCACATCGAGGCCGTACAAGACATTTGACATACCATTGACTTTTGAGATCAAAATGATCATATGTAACGTTTCCCAATGCCCGCTATTACTATATTTAAATCTCTCTGGTGTAAAATGAATGAAGTTGTATGTTGATGAGTCATTTCTATTGTTAGCTGATTACAGCACAAACCCAACTACCCTATTTTAAAAGACTATGATAAAATAAATTTAGTGTGCAACTGTCGCGATCTGTTATTTCCTTTAAAAACTCGAGAAAAGTAGTTTTAATTTTTATACATAATAGTTGATACTGTTTAGATGACAATGGATTCATTCTATGTGTTTTTATAAACTCGTCACCGATGACGAGCGTGGAATTACAACCAGTTGCGTTATCCGTAATTTACACTATACCAACAATACAAGTTAGTCACGAACAGACAACTAGCGAGTGTGCGTCGCGACGCGCCACAATTTCCGTCAGCCCTCTCGACCTCGCGTTTTATAAAAGGCGGGAAAATGGATCGATTCACCGCCATAGCCGCGCATGCATTTAGAACACCTCGCACCAGAAGGTTAGAATCAGCTGATCATTGGCAGATAACCAAAATATTGGTTATATATTAACATCATTTATTCAAACATACATAGTTTATTTTTTGTTTCAGTGCCAAGTCCAAAATGTGCATTGTGGATGTTGAACAAGGCAGTTTAAAAGGCGTCGCCTGTGAAAATAATGAAGGCAAATATGTAGCATTCAAAGGCATACCGTACGCAAAGCCTCCGATTGGATACCTGAGATTCAAGGTGAGACTCGATATTGCACGTGTACACATATTTACATTTCAAAAATGCAACCATATAATCAAATATTATGTATTTTTACTCGCAAACCGTGACACAAAATTATAACCTTGATCTAGTTAGTGGAGTTCAATGCACGTGCCACTATCACATTAAAGATACGTCTAAAACGTGTGCAACGAACTTACGTATAAATATGGATTTTTATGATTATCATCATTTTAATTTCAGGCACCAAAGCCTCCAGAACCATGGGAAGGGATAAGAGACGCGTCACAACATGGGCCCGTTTGTCCACAGTACAACGAACGTATCGACAAGATAGAACCAGGCAGCGAGGACTGCCTTTACCTAAACGTCTACACCAAGACCATCAACCCGTCTCATCCTCTTCCTGTCGTAGTCTGGATACACGGAGGCGGTTACTATACAGGATCGGGGAACTCTGATTTCTACGGCCCTGAGTTTTTCATGGCCCATGACGTCATACTTGTTACATTCAATTACAGATTAGAGGTTCTGGGGTTTCTTTGTCTTGATAACGAAGAAGTACCTGGTAACGCAGGACTGAAAGACCAAGTAGCAGCTTTAAGGTGGATTAAGAAGAATATTGGAGCGTTCGGAGGTGATACCAATAATATTACAATATTCGGGTGTAGTGCTGGCGCCGGGTCTACATCTTACCATCTTCTGTCTAAAATGAGCGATGGCCTTTTCCATAAAGCGATCTGCCAGAGCGGTGTGTGCCTCAACGAATGGGCGTATGGTCTGTACGGACGACAAAGAGCATTCCAACTGGGACAACTATTGGGAAAAGACACTGAAGATCCCATGGAACTACTGGAGTTTTTAAGAAATGTGCCTGTGTTATCATTAGTCAATATTCAATTACCTTTTTTGAACAACGAATATAAAGATTTATCAGACGGTATTATATTTGGACCAGTGATAGAGAAATCAGATCTAAAAACTGAGAAATTTATTACACAGTTGCCTATAGAACTAGTCAGGAAAGGACAAGTGGCTAACGTACCAATTATTTTAGGATACACGTCAGGGGAAGGCATGGAAATAGCTAGAAAATTAATAAACTTACTAGACTATATGAATACAGTAGGCGCAGTTGTGCCTAGAGAACTAAAATATCGATGGTCACCAGAAAAAATTCAAGATGCCGATGAAAGGATACGCAAATTCTACTTTAAAGGCGATGAAATCTCCCTGAACAAATTACAGGAATTTATTAAACTAGAAACGGATACGTTTTTCTTGTACAACATACATCGTTTCGCGAGATACCATTGTAAAAACACAGCCTGCCCTGTTTACTTCTACAAATTCACAGCTGAAACTGAAAGGAACTATACAAAGAGGCATTACAAAATGGATGCTTATCAAGGAGTATGCCATGCTGACGATTTATATTACCAATTTCATGTAACTACCCCTGAGGTGCCTTTAACGGATGAGTCAAGAGAAATTATAAAACAATTTGTAAGATTGTGGACAAATTTCGCCTGCACTGGGTAAGCACTACTAAGTATTTCTTATTCAAATAAATAGAACATCAGAAATATATTACTTTGCGGCGGAAATGCGACATTATAGGAAATAAAATAAATTACATACATAAGAGTCTGTAACAAGCTCGAGTCTCCATACACACGCAGTTACGTCCTTAATTTTAAATAACACGTTGCAGCATCATAAAATTTGGCAAATATAATAAGATGAGATATATCTTAGTCTTCAATTAGTTTATGACTCTTGAAATTTTAATATAAAGAAAATAGAACGAGTATAAGTTTTGCATTTTAGACCACCAAAACCCTGTTCAGTTCGGCTGAATATTACGGCCTTTAGATTTAAGTCAAACCCTATTCTAGTTATTAATTAAACTATGTAGTAGTATCACTGTAGGCGACACAACAACATTTTGAAGCATTAGGCGCGTGATCTCAGCGCGGAGTTGAGCACTGCTTACTGCGGACTCTTAAAGAAAACTTAGGACAAGCACACTTAGCACACCTTTTGTCAGAGAATGGTATGTCTGGAGAAACGACTAGCCGAAATGATATTTTATTATACTATAATTTCCAGAACTTCCTAATCGGCTTCAGTATTTTCAACACCCAAAATTCCAATTATGTTATCAATTTTACGACCATGACAGACAATCAGAAAAAACACTCTAAAAAGAACTGCACGGCAACTGGTAGACAGCAATTCAAATGAATTGCTGTCTACCAGTTGCCTTAGCAAGTAGACTGACATATAGCACTTCGAATGTTTTTATCAGTATTATTTATTAAAATATTTTACTACAGCCAAAAAAACCTTTTACCAAGAATAGTATTTTTTCAGCTTTACTTCGCTGATTTCAACTAAAATCAAACTAGATCCAGTTAGCAACTGCGAATGTGTGTGGGCGGGTGTATATTAAAGCCATTTGTATTTAAATTACAGAAACCCCACGACGTTAGACGATACCGAGAAGTGGAAGCCATTCACCGAGTCTCAAGAAAATTGTTACATTATAGGCAGAGAGCTTAAGTGCGTACAAAACGAAGACGCTGAGAGTATAAAATTCTGGAAACAGTTGTATAGTGACGAATTTCTATGAAAATCATTATTATAAGATCACTTTTCTATATGAACTCATGCTTGAAAATACGGTTGATGCAATTAGAAATACAAAAGCTATTTATTATTATTAAATGACCCGTCCCAGCATAGGTTAACACTTAACAGGGTATAAAATAATAATAGGGTATTTATATGGTATAATATATAATAAGTAGGTGCTGTTTTGCCGCGATAGCATGAGGCGCACCAGAGCGATATATCTCACTACTCTCATCCTGGCGTGTATGGTTTTGTCAAGAGGACGTAATACGGACCATGGCAGAAATCCCGTTTGTTTTTACATTTTCTGTCAAAAATCATCGCCTACGTTAATCATTTTGTAGTGGTCATTGAGAGATGTTAAGTAAATGACGAAATTCTACACCAGCGTGATGTGGAAAAAATGAGTTTTTAGGGTGTGCGTTGTTTGGTCCTTTACCTGTGCCTTTACGCAACAATAAATTCCAGGCGATAGATAATGTAATAATATTTAATGAAGATTTATAAACCCAAAATAACTCCAAAAAGTTATAGCTATAAAACACAAATGCTCATAAGAGCTGTCTAGAAAGATTGTACTCTTTATGTATGGCTGAGTCAATCTCAAGCGAGTCCAAATAGTATTTAAATGAGTAAGTATTAAATATAAATGTAGACTAAAGTAAAATTGTTACATAAATTGTTTTGTTGGCAATAAATGCAAACACTGTTTACCAATGTTGAAAATGGGTATAATTTACCAAAATAAACTACAAACACGAAGGAATGAAAATACTTATTATTAATTATCAGTAGAGTTCCTTACAAATACACCTCTCGTATGATATTAGACACTGCAATATCACAACTCCGGATTTTCGGTTCGATATTTTGTAACAGTTCCTGGGGTTGTCAATTCATTAAAATTTAGTTATTTTATTGTAAGAAAATACATAACTATTTATATATAAAAGCGCGTTTACACAGGAAACATTAGTTTGCGACCGTTCAAAAGCGAGCGTTCGAGAATGAGCAACAGTTCCAGCTCGATTATAATTGTTATTCGTAGTAAGTCGGTTGTAATACAGGTATCGAAGGAGGCTTCGCAAGGCTCGAAAATATACTCACATCTCGAATTCTCAATATAAATATAACCACTTATGCTTTTATTTTCCTGTTGAGGACGCTGTTTTAATTAAATCCTGGTGCGATATTGCAGACTCAACGCTAGAATTAGGCTCGAACTATTGTGATATTACGTTTTCGAAATAACAAGGTTTCTTCAAGAGCACAACCAACCTGATGGTTTTCTAGTGTTGAGCTTAAATACACAAGATTCTAATTAATAGTACTTATACTCGGAGCATATTAGGCATAACAGTGATCAGTATGCAAACGTAACTAGTTATTGAAATACTAACAGCAGGTGGTGATATTATTCGTTTTTGCATAAGGAGCTTCTTTATTTAAACAAACTACGGAGCTTTTTAAAAAAATCTGTTGCAGAAATGTAAAATTTGATATTTTTCGCAATGTCAAAGTTAGACCCGCACTAAGAATTGTCCTGAAACATGGATTGAATTCACCTTTGGTGCGTCTACATTAAAATATAGAACCAACTTATTACGGGCTAACGCAATTGGTCATTTACAAAGCATCGACTAATACTTATTTATCCATGGCATCGATGACTTTTGTGACAGCAATCGACCTTGACGAAGCCTTTTTTTACTTAAGCACAAAAATGAATAACTTACATAAGTTGTATTTGAAAGTAACTAATAATATGTGACATAAAACTGCTGCCCCTTTACTCCTTCAAACAAGCTAGTCGTGATTACAAAAGGTGATCACGGTGAACTATTTATTAGATAGAGTTAACCTCGTCTACATACATCACTGTCAACGCCTGTCGAAGTGTCAGGTTTGATCTACTCAGTATCGTCCGGAGCGGGAGTTGCGCGGCTCGCGGCGACGTTCGCGCGAGCGGGATCGCCTGCGACGATCTCGCGAACGACTGCGGGACCGACGGGGGGCGCCACCGCCAGCGCCTCCACCACCGCCGCCGCCACCACCACCACCACCACCACCACCGCCACCACCGCCGCCGCCGCCGCCGCCGCCGCCACCACCTCCTCCTCCGCCGCCGCCGCCGCCGCCACTCTTGCGACGCGAGTATAAGTATCTGATAAATTAAAAACATATTGTTTTTTACCGAAAGAAAGTAGGACGATATTTCTACAACAAAAATGCAGAGAATTTAATTTCAGTCTTGTAGCTTTACAGACAATGGGAAGATTGTTCTCTGACAGGATCTTAGGCTTACATTGTATTTTGGTTTATGTTATTTTAATAGAGTAAGGCTGGTCGCAAATGTGCTGTCGACTTCCACCGGTGTTCGGTGTCTCCACCAGCAGCCTCAGAATGAAAAAGCTTGTGAACAGCTTGCCGCTGGCCATCACCTGTAGCTGCGGCATAAGGCTCATGTGTGCCTAGCCTAACCAGTTTGCAGTTAGACATGCAATATATACAGGTGTGTGGATCTACACATTTTAGTTTTATATTCCTGACTAGTAACAATCAAGAGCCGTATGGTCTCGGCTTTAGAATAGGATCACCCCATCACACCGGTGGCGAAAAAGGCGACTAACTTAAAACCTAAAAACCTATTCAGGATATGGGTAGCAGCACCTACCTAACATCTTACTGTGATCACCAATCCAAGCGAGGTTATTATGGCAAATCTCCTAATAGAAAGTCGCCGATCTATGAAAGAGGCCCATGTCTAACAGTTTTTTTTTATATATATATCTTTTATGAAGATATATATTTATCATATCGTACACGCCTAACTGCCCTCCTTTCTTCTTCATAAAAATGCTTCGTTCCTTACCTTCTGAGTTCTCTAGAAATGGGTTTCAAATGCATGAAGTTGCAGAATCCACTGCGTGTACACTCGCCCATCTCGTACTGTCGGCAACATGCTTCACGGAAGTCCGTCACGGGAGAGAGCTCAGCGTACACAGGCCGACCTCCAAACCAACGGTTGTTAAGGTCGTTTACGGCTTTCTCGGCGTCTTCCTCACGTCGGAACTGAAAAGTCGTAATAAAAACTTTAACAAATGAATCAAATCGATCGAATCAAAATTGATGTCAAATAATTTAAAGAACACCAAAGTTTTAAAACGATCAATAGTATGCAGTAATGCCAGTAATTACATGAGTGACATCAAAATCATCAAATAGATAATTATTTTACGGTCAGTCAGAAGTGGGCCTTTCCTTCTTATATGAGATATGATTATCTAATAGATTATTCATCATCAACATCATCTGGGAAACGTCCATTGTTGGACATAGGACGCCTTCATAGCATGAAACATTGATCGGTCCCGAACCACCTGCGATCTTAACCAGGTTGTCGGTCCATCTTTCATATAATATAGTATAGTAATTGTGAATTTGTTTGTTTACATGACCACTGCACCTCAACTGCATAAACAATGTGACAACAACATGATTTTTCTATTATTATTATTACAAAAATCTTAAACAATATACATATTTTTAAATAGTCAAACTGCCAATGTAATTTGGCATGTATGTAGCCTATGGCATGGAGAACATAAGAATCTTATTATCCCAGTCAATGAAGTAGTTTCGATAGAATAATTTTTACAATCCACTTACAAGACTCCAGTGATCATGACTGACAATAATATTAGTAATCTTTAAACTTGACTCACCTTGATATAAACGTTCCCAACTAAATGATCACCGAGATTGTCGCAAACATTCATTTCCTCAATTTCACCATATTTGTCTTCACATTCCACAAATACATCTTCAAAGAAATTGTCGTAATGCTCTTGCATTTCCTCATCGGACACATTAGCTACGACCACTAGAAATTAAAAATTATAAAGTTATACAAATGACAATCAAATCCCTAAATTTGACATTGTTGACAGCTCACTTAAATAGTAAGTCTTTCATTTCAGGGAGTGAATTACATGACTGAATTCCCCCATCACCTTTTTACAACCAGTCAACCAGAAGAATGGCTGGGTTCCACCCCTACTTCGTTGACATTCTATCATTTCACTTTATTTACTAGGTGTATAGCTAAGGAGTGGAATAACCTGCCAGCTGTTTGCTACAACCTAAATGTCTTCAGGGCCAGAGTGAACATGCTACTTCTTGGTAACCATAAACCATATCAGGTGAGATGGATATAAATGGACCATAAATGGACCATAAATGGAAGCCTATCATAAATTAAAAATAATATCTGACAGATCTGGTACAATACATGAAGTCCTATCATTTGAGTAGGATCACCCCATGGCATCTGGTTGGTCTTGTAAAAAGGAAGATTCAAAATCAGAAAATTCAATTTATGGAAAGCCCTTTATGTGAGGTGACCTATGAGGGAGCCTTATATCCAGTGATAAACTTATGCAACTGATGATGATAGTTTTAATGTGATGATACTTACAATGGCTGCCATCAGCTGATTTTGCGGAATTTTGAGGATTGACATAGAGGTTTTGCAATAACACCGTCTGTGAGAAGGTCGGCTTGTTATGAATACGTGAACATCTATCACCGTGACGGCATGCTCCGATTTTGAAGTAGAAGGAACAGTTTACTCTGTAATACAAAATTGTTACACGACAATCGAATATGAAACATGACTTAATACTCTTTTACAGGAGATGTATAGTTGGCTCCTGATCATGTAAAGGAAAAAAAGAGAGCAGCAGTATTTAACAGCTTACTGTTTTCCAATTATTCTATAAAAGATCTATCAAGGTCGCAGTGAATGGTTGAGCCCGGTGGACCACCCCCCTTGTCTCAAATAATTTCCAATTATTATGTTTAGTACATGACTTACTGCACATCTCATGTAAACTCAAGACTTAAAATAAATAATAATCAATTCTGAATAGTTAATTTAAAGAGTTGTCCCCAAAACTATTTGCAGTATCCCAAATGGACCTTTATTTTATCTACTACATTTTGCCATGTAGCAAATGAATGCAGCTCACTCAATACACTAAAGATGCTATTCAAATTATAATTAGACAGAGATCGAATACAAACAAATGATTATAATGTTGAAGGAGCAAATAAAAACTGATTACTATTATTTTTTTAATCTCACTTGGTCTTGACCAAGCCAACTTTAACCAAAAATCAACATCCAAACTCCTTAGTCCTGGAAAAATATACAAATAAGCTAATTATTAAAACAAAACACAAAACAACTTGAAGATTCAAAAGGCAGGTCAGTCAATATTGTAGTTATAGTGATGTCACCAAACCATGGGCAATGGGCATGCAAAACTGAAACAAATCTAAAGATAAGTCATTAAAAATGAATCTGAATTTTAACCCCTGGTGACACCTTGTTCACCAACCTAGTGAGCCTTGACTTTTAATTTATAAGAGAGGAAAAAATACACAAAATAATTTTGATAGAAAGTTCCTTATCACACAGTAAGCACTTGGCGGCTTGCTAGGTGAAAAAAGTGTAAGAGTTTTCTGAAACAACCTTTTCTTTAGTGTAGATGGTTATCCAAAGTGCATATTATGCTATTGGCTTTGCCCAGTCATAGGTTTATTGGTTCAAAGCTTCATTCCAACCAAGTCTTCCGTGGCACTCATAGTACTCCCACGCTATGTTTGCCCCTCTGAAGTTAGCTCTCTGGAATTTCACACATGTACAGCTGGAATATGTGTGTATTATTTTCGATAATAACTATCCCTATATTACATAAAACACAAGGCCATTTCTTTCCAACCTCTTGCCATGCCTCTCATTTATACGTTAACGATTGATACTTCACAGCTTTTTGCAGCTAACTTCAGAAGGGCAAACATAGTTTGCGAGTACTGTACATTTTTCTAAAATTCATGTAGCATGTGAATATATATAGCATGCAGAGCCAACATTTTTGATGTACACCCGTATGTAACTCGTAATAGGTTAAAAACTGCACAACCACATCATGTTACACACCACCAATGTCTTATTGAAATCATCGGTTAGGCTGCCAACAATAGTGAAAAACAGTTCGTTGTGGTGCATGATGGTATTGAGAGAAGGCTCTTGTTGGATAATGACATTTCCTACGATTCAGATTTCGATAGCAAAACCTTTGAAATAAGAGTTTTGCCAAAAACTGTTTATATAATACAGCTTCTTAATATAAATGTGTAAGTTGTGAATGCTGTCATACTTATTATTTTCACACAACGTTGCTCTCTACATTTAGGACTAAATAGTATATCCTAACTTTGCTGTTAAGATTCAAGAAACAAGCACAACATAACCTATATACATTCACTTGAAAGAAAGCATTTTTTGTTGCTCATCAATTATTGTTTTCCACTTACTTATCCTTCTCTGTTCCGAATATAGCGGCCAAGTACTCAGCCATCCTTGAATGTTGGAGAAGTTAAAAGGTGTAGGATGTGTACGTCTTCTGGATGCACAATTAAAGCCTGAAGTATTTGCAATCTGCAATCCAAAACCACACCTCTCAATTAGGCCCTCGATAATTTAGGATTAAATGTCTGAAATAAAATATGTACTTGTGAGCGTATTAATAAAGCGGTAAATTAATGCCGAAAGCACAAAAACGATTCTTCTGCCATCACCACTCACCGCCATTTAATAGTTTGTTCTTAAAATAAATGTCAAAAGTCAGCAACAATCAAACATCAGTACAGCCTATCAAAAATATTAACAGACTTGTAAAAAAATTAGGTTACTGAAATCGATTTGAACATGCAATGGGATAGGGTTGCATCTCTAGATATGTGCATCGAAATTAAAGGCGAATCACGGATCAATAAATTTCGTTCCAAATTAGAGAAAATTAAAAATGGCTGTAAAGTTACAACCCATTGTCTCCCCGTACGTGATAACATAAAAAATATGAGCTACGGGAATCGTTCATGATACTGATAGCGGTGGAGGCGGTGGGCGATTATGAGATATACTAATAAAATTAGTTACTGATCACAATCATTCAAGATATCTCGTTTATGAAAATCGATAATTTTGAAATAATAAGACACATTTTCGGTCAGTTACGCTCAGCAACCATCGACATGTTTCGATTGTTTGACAGATTAATAGTATGTACTAATTAGTAATGGTATATTAATTACTAATCTCATAATCGATTATCGTATATTATCGATTATGTCAATGTTCCGATTATGCCTATTGCTACTTTAGTTAATTTTATAGTGAGGCACACACAGATTCTAAAGGATTCGAAGAACCTATAAATGGATTTGATAACGAAAGTGGAGTGGAATTCTAGGATCTGAATCGGTCTTAGAGCCAAGATTACCTCGGACATAAAGCTAAGTTTTAAATAAAACCAAATAACATCTCAAATTAGCTTTTAATATCAGATCTACCCGTATAGGTACATATATTAGTCTGTGTGTACTACGATTTACTACGATCTTCATAAAAAAAAATCGAATAGAGGAATAAATATGCGTCCGGTCTAAAACAAATCTAAAATGCAAAGAGGATTTAATACTAAAATGTGTCCTGTCTTAGGGAGATCCTAACTTAGGTAGGGTATACATATTTTTGGGAGTTGGTAACACTGATGAAAATTTGCTCTTTCTGTCATGTCTTGCATGTGTAACCGACGAACGTGTTTTTTGTTCACGTAGTTTTTCGGTAAAATAACTGTGATATCGTTGTAGATTGCCCTTGTGATCGGTGGCAGTATAAACCAAACGTGTGTACTAAGTGGTTACATAAAACATTAAGGTGTAGTAAAAAACTTCATACCAGTGAAAGGATGGTGATAAACTTTTGAACAGTTCGTCGGAAACATACTTTTATATATTTTAATTCTCTATAGTGAACTGAATCTCATGGCAACTACAATATAAACCTCCACGAGTACTTGTTCACACGGTGTGACAATGTCGTACAATTCCACGCTTGATGACTTCTGTGGATCTAAGTTTTGGGTAAGTAGGTCTCCACTGACCCGAGTGCCGCCGTGCTGTTCATTGCTTGTTAATAGCGTGCTGTAAATTAAGGCTTCATACTTATTTTATAAATGCCTAATAAATAAATGTTAATTTGCTTTTAGTATTTTCTATAATTTTTAAACGTTTTAGTTTAAAATTTACCATCTTTTCGTACATAATGTCAATTATTAATTTTTTTTCTTCAAAACAATGTTAATAAATTTTACGAAATAATCAGGAATATATCTATAGCTTGCTCCAAATTAGACATTTTTAAATGCATACTTTCATATAAAGTTTGACTGAATTGTTTTCTTTCTAACAATCTTTTTGTATATTTACCCAGAAACTTAGTTATTGATTGCTAACAGTTTTTTGTGCGAAACAGTTAATGTTTAATTATGAACCAGGACATGTGTTTCCATGGCTGCCTATGAAATAGTTGAGTAAAGAACTAGCTTGCAAGGACAAAAAGTTCCTTTTGCTGGTTCTGAAAAGAGTATATATTCTACAATATAGATGAAATTGTTAATGTATAAGTTTTGTATTACCACAAATAGAATGATATAAAATATGATAATAATGATATTATGAAGAAAGAAAAATACTGTTTATTTGTAGATAGAACAGGATATTTAGGTATTCTAATCGAATTAGACAGGTCCTTTTTCTCTATAATTGATTTAAGGGTTCAATGAGACCCTACTACCGTCGCTATGCTGTGTCACAGGGCTGTACCTCTTGAACTGTAAATAGTAGATATTTGAAACTTACAGAACTAGTATATTACTATACTACACTAAAATGTTCACCTCAAATTAAAAGTCGAATTATCTGGGTACATATCTGGTTTTTGTTGTTGTTGATTTGGTTGAATAAAGTTAAAAATGTTATGTACAAGAAACGTGTTTGTTCAGCATATTTTGCTTGATCTTGTTATATATAGTGTATGGTTAGTGTCATTTTCTTAATTACTAACAATGTGGTTAGCCTTCATCACATCTGATGTAATGTGTACACACTTGTTAAAGTTTTTTTAATACTTTTTGTATTTTTAAATATATTTATTGGGATTTGTTTGAAGGGTCATCAAAAATTATGTTATATCTTTGTTTTCTACATGGCTCTAAAATATGGTATTTATTATTCTTTTCCCTATTTATATGGCCATTAAGGCAAGACCACCTTATATCAAGCTTGATAAAAATCATAACTTTTTCTATCCAGACTTACATCAAACTTTTTAATTTTTACTTCGAATTATAGCTTAGAATATAGAATTTATGACTTTGTTTCGTAAATATTTTTTACTTAGAAGTACCAAAAGATCAGCCTTAGATTATTAAAAGAAAGCTTAACTGTTTGTGTTTCACCCTAGGGTGATTTGATTAGGAAATAGAAAATTGGGTGCTCAAGAAAAAAAATTGAGGGTACCTTCTTTTTTTTCACCGCAAGAGGTAACTTTTATTTTTCAATGGATTTAAAGAAACGAGGACGTTCACAATTTGACGAGTATGTTTTTTTAAATGTGTGTTACGTGATAACTCCGACAATTGTGAACCTATTTTGATAATTCTTTTTTTGTTTGGTAGAGCATACTTCAAAGGTGGTCCCATATAAATTTCATCGAAATTGATTGATCACTCTTTTAGAAAATCAACAAAAACCAAATTTTTAAGGTAATTGAAGTCGGTTTTTAGTTCTCTTTGAACGCGAAACACACAAACTATAACATCTATTATTAATAGGACGCTAACTACTAAACAAGTGTGATTTTCTCTAGGATTTGTTCCTTTACTAATACAAAAATACCATTTTTGGGTGATATTAGTCGGTATGATGCTGGATTGAAAATGGTGGCTTTCTTGTATATTTTTTAAGAATTGTCACTTTGATTTGTTTTTGTAACTATGGGTGCCTGTATTTTTCATATGTAGCTTTATTTCTCTCACATTATATGTTACATTCAAAATTTACAAGATAATTTTTTTCTACATGTGTTATCCCCTAAATGTGAAAGCCTCCTCCATCTCTTTCCATTTCTGTCTACAGGTTCAATTCATTTATTCATAAAACAATTATTATTGTGTACAAAATTAATTTAATACTAACTTACAACTAGACCATCTTTTCCTTTGTCTTCTTACTTTCCTTTTACCAAGCAGTCCTAACCATTTTGTTTGAAGAGTTCAGATCTTGTCCTTATATCTTGCTATATGTCCAGTCCATCTACATTTCGGCCTCTGAAAACTGAAGTGCATCTGTTCCTGAAATAAAGATTTTTTATGACTAGTAGTGATACCGTTAAGATTTTTGCTAAACTGTTTGACTCCAGTAATCCCCTTAAATCTCTATTTGGGAAGATTTGTTTTTACTTTAATCAAGTGTTTTTACCATCTCAACCTAAAACATCCCAGGCCAGGAAAGAGTACTATGGAAAATTTTCAAGAGATGAAGCAGCATCTGCATGTCACTGTACATAATCTTTCTGTATTTACCAATCTGTCTGCCAAGCATCATGGTGATTGAGACAAATCTCTTCATGGGAAATTGTGACACTCTATGTCATGTTCAACAATAAAGTGTCCCAATAGGACTCTACATATACTACCCCTTCACTGTCCATGTATCACAGAGCTGTCTATATTTAAAACCCTATGATGTAGACATCGCTTCCGTGGCCTAATGGGTAAATGTTGGATTCACAATCTGGAGATACTGGTTTCGATTCCCAGTATCACCTATCAGTACTCAGTTTGGTTGGTAGTAGGGCATTTTCTATGTCCACCTGACTGGCTACCCTCATGTTGTCTTGTTACTACAATGTTACCTAAGTCTTCCCCCAAATAGCAGAGTTAATAGCTACTGTTGCATTCCAGTATGAATGGTAACATAGCCAGTGCCTCTTTAGGTGGAGGCTTCTGGGTGTGCACGCCTACCATCCAGCGGCCATATCGTTACTTACCATCAGGTGAGACTAAGGCCAAGTGCAAACCCATTATACATGTTTTTAAAACTTTTCACTCAATGTGTTATGGCTGCCATAACAAAAAATAATAGAAATTATTTGAAGGGCTGAAATTATGTGATAAAATGTATAAACGATTCAGTCTCATCATAAGTTAAGGTTTTTAGTCATATAATAACAATTTATTTACTATTATGGTCCCTCATTGTTTTCATTTAAGTGTAATACTCTATTTTTTATAGAGTCGTGATTATTTATAACATTGCTAAACAGTATTATTGTAAGTGTTGATTTTTACAACTTTTTACATAATATATTATATAATTTACCTTGGCAAAAATATTAATTTATTTATTTCATGTATGTAAGTGTGACATATACGTATATATAAAATATATGGATATAAAAGAAAGTCAGGTTATTTACACCATATACAACTCAAGAACGGCTGAACATATTTTTATGATATTTCATTTTTACAAATTAAAAAATTGATATTTTTTTATATAAAATGTCATACATTTTGCATGGATCGGCGCAGACAAAGTCGCGGGCAAAAAGCTTGTTAAACATAAATTAGTTTTAATAAGTATATTGAAGTTAAGAAATCAAAATTACCAGCCAGGTATTTGTGTATACTATTCAAAAGTTACTCTGCAGTTGGACAGTCACAAGGAAAACGATTATGGATAAATTAATACATGTTTGTTTAATGTTGTTAAAAAAATAAAGCAATTTGTATAGTTACGAGTATGTTATATATTTGTTTAAAATAAACATAACAAGTCTTTGTTATAATTAATTTTAGAAAAATTTGTTTTAATACTTGTTATTAATCTGTTAAACTAGATTTTGCAGTGACAGGTTGTAAACTATACTAGCCTTAAATCGGACTTGATCAAGAGTTCGATTTGATTATTCTTAAGTCTAAATACATACTGAAAAACAATAAAATGTTAGCTACTGTATTTTTTCATTACAGAGGTCATTAAAGTATCATCAATAGCTGTAATTAATGCATCATCTGCATTGATATTATGACGCCACTTTAGCATTTTTATTACTATATCTCACTAAATGGAACATATCGACATTTGTGTGCATGACTGTACACTACAGATTCACTCGGCCTTGTGGCCATGACCCTCGGACATTTTCTATAATAGGCATAACAGCCAACCACAAACCTGTTAGGTACCTGGTTTTTATATAATGTACAGAATTCCACTACAAAAATCTTTATCTCGCTACATATCCTTATGTTAGCAATATCAAGTTTAGAGATATACAGTAGACATTCAGTGGATATTGCTAATAGGAACTCATTAAATATATAGGATTGTATTTTTATGATAAAAATTGTATTTTGCTCTAAGACTGGCAATAATATATACCCGAGATTTTTTTAAAATATATATTTGAAGCTATGTTCTTGTAATTTACTTGCTTCATTGGCTCAGTGACCCAAAGTGGGTTCATATATAGTGATCTGTGAGTGGGTCTTGGCCACTGACACTAGAGCACGCCATCGCCTCCTTGCTATTTGCATTTCTTATATTATTGCTCTCTAGAGAATCCATCAAAGGTGTCGTTTGAAAAGTTGTATAATTTTACGTATTAGATCATTTGAACCATTTGTATCATTTTGATAAGTTTTTAATTTTGATATATTCATTGACACATAATACAATCATTACCGGGACCCCGTACGGTGTTAGTTACTGTAAAGGGTTTTCATGGGATATTTACTGATTTAGTTTTCTTTCCTGAGTTCAAGTCCCTTTTTATAGACAGTAGATAGTTTCCGTTTTTTCATCGGATGCTCGAAATCCCAGTAATTACACATACCTCAAAAATGACAAACTTTCTGTTAAAATTGCTTTTCAAAGTTGATAAAGGAACAAAACGTCTTTTGAGGACTTGATTACACTGTGTATGACTACATTTCGAACAAAGACAATTTGACATACTTTATGTGACTCAAGCTCTGCACTGTTGCTATTGTGTTATTTTTATATGCGATGTCTGTGGAGTTACTTTTGTCCATTAATGTACAGCTTAAAATTTATTTATTTACAAAAAAGATCCGTAAATTGATTTGGATCCAGTTCAGTCGCATGTTGGTGGTTGCATGTGTGAGAACGTATACCAATCCATGGATCATTGATGTATTCCATAATTATAATATACGTATATATATTTTTTCATTATATTGTGCAACTGAGTCAATATCTAGGTCAATATTAATTACATTTCACAGAAATTCTATTTATTTCATAACTTACATTAATTTTAGCAAATATTGTGCAATTATAAAGATGTATGTACACGTGACACAGCAGTACAGATAACTCGTTTCATATCACAAGTCATGTTAAATATCAATGGGTGGATAGACCACTAGTAAGTATTTACTGACATAAATAATAACCATCGTCGGCCGGGAAACGACTACCGCTGAACAAGACTTCCAAGTATACGACACACGGGCTGAATTGTGTCTTTTATGCCTTTACCAGGTCGTCGACGACCCATCTAGTGGGGGTCAGCCTGGGATATACCCAGTGATCGACACTCGACACGTGAGAACTCTTACCGTCTTACTCGACATCTGTTATCTGCCTAATGTTGCCTGCCTATTGCCTCGAAACACTGTCTGTTGCTCGAAACTATGTCGATCACTTTAGTTCATCTATGAATTTGCTCCGCATACCACATATTATCACGTACAGAAATCCCCAGTGCTCTACAGCTCGGTCGTCCAGTTCCTACAACATTTAATTAATGAAATTTATAACTTATGTATTTGTCATTTGGCTTAAATACACATGGCAATAAAAGATGAAGTAATCATTCAATTTTAACTAAAATATTTTTTTATGATAAAAAAGAAAGCAAATATGTACATATTCTGATTACAATATTTACTTACTCGAACGTCGTGTACAATTATAATTGTAAGTTAGTTTCGCAATCGTATTCTATTCAAAGCAGACACTTTCGATATAATTATATTTCCATTATACGTTGTATACTAATTAAGAATTAAAAATGGATGGATTGGACGGAGGATAATAATATAATTAATCATTTAAGACATTCGTGCCATTACAAAGAACTGCTCAAACCCCATCCATCCACTTCACCCGCACCCTCCACTGTATCGATTATTATTATTAATACTCTCCTACGCAGTAAATAGTATCAACTACTGCCGATGCCGATTCACATCAGTGGGTTCCGCATATGATCTCTCTATGAAACTAAACAGCCCTTTCCATGCAGTTGCTCTACTTCGCCTTTCGTTTACGACGAATATAGGAAAATTATACAAAAGAGCAACAGGGGATTAATTGTCGCAGTTATACTACTACATTCTTCACACTTTTTACTAAGACTAAAACCTACTAAAACCTTCTTCATGCCCAGACAAAATTACTTTACTGTAAAAGTTATATCAAAAGTTCTGAGTTGTGTGGTTTCTTCTTCTTTCAAATCTCTAGTTTAGTATCTCCCTTTATTACAAATTACTTTCCCTACATCTGTAATCTGTATGAGTTTAATAAACGTCACAAGACTTGATGGTAGGATATTTTATCTAAATGAATCTATCTATGAATCGGAGATTTTATACACATTAATTTCAAGTGCACATAATGTACTAAATATCACCTATATAGCGATATATCCTTCATCTCACCTGATGTTAAGAAATTTCTTATAAAAATAAGCTGTTCCTTTTGTGTATATTTTCTCTGTTTTTTGTGTGTTTTGTATTTTTCTGTGTACAATAATTTGTTTAATAAATAAGTTCTTATCACGATTTACACACGGCTATTCATTTCCAGTATACGCTGACCTCGCATTGAATGTACTCCCTTAGCTTATACAGGAAATGTATAACTTGACCTGTAGCCGTGCGTAAACTGAGAAGGTGTTAGAGCATGCTAGAACAGAATGCCACGTTCAATACCGTACGACCAGAGTGTTCACTCAAAATAAGAAGACATTCTCAATATATGAGGAAGGCTCATGTCCGACAGTAACTTTTGCATCAAACATGTACTGACCATATTCTTCTATTGCAGGACAGCAACCTCACATGGCACACAGACAATCCAGAAGTAACGCCATGCTTCGAAAAGACGGTTCTAGTGTGGGTACCATGCATCTACCTTTGGATCGCAGCCTTATTAGACACATATTACATACTGAACAGTAAAGAGAGGAACATACCATGGAACCCGTTAAACATCACAAAGCTGGTGCTCACCTGTCTACTTATAGTGTTGAAGTTCGTGGACCTTGGAGTCACGGTGCACAAGTCTTCCAAGGATGAGGAGGACGTCTTCAACGCGGATTATTACGCGCCTATTGTTAAGATACTCACATTCGTAAGTACCTATTTATACGTACGTAATTATTTTGTCAAACTGCGCCTCTTCGTCTTCTCCAGTGACTGTTAAATTTTCTTTACCCGCGACTTCGTATGCCCTTGTCTTTCAAAATCATCACGCAAGACCCTTTATCAGGATAAAAGTAGGCTATGTCCCTCCCTCTCCATCACATTGATTAAGATCGGCTCAAACATATGCTCAGGAAATAGCGAATACTTTCAAATTTAGATTCATTAGAAAGGATGAATTGGTTGTGATTTTGATGCTGCTGAAGCGTAAAATGACATGCAATCACATTTCCCAATTTAGATAGCAATTAGCATTGCATCTTTCCACGTTTGAAAATGGAAACTGTGTGTCGATATTAGATAAGACTATCTGAATTAATTTGTAACCCTTTTGGTACATTCGACAAAAAAATATGTTCACATTTTTTAACAATGTCATATTCACTAGTGATTAACATTTCCCCCAACACACTGCATAGGAACAAGAAAAGGGTATGTGTGATATGTGATATATGTGATATGGTACAAAAGTGGGTACAAATATTTGTACTCGAGTATGTATCTCACAAATCAGTGCGCTTGCACGCACATCCAAATTTCTTGGTTAATTCTTTGGCTATTGCAAAGGTTTTCGCGTGCGATGACTTCACAAGCTGTCGAGACACAAAACAACATGAACGATCACGTGACTAACGAAGCGAAAAATCCATTGCGTAAGGGCCCTTAAACCTACTTTCACAAGAAGTTCTTAACATTGAATCTATTTTTATGTTTCGCTCGTTTCCCTAACTATAGATCTCGCTATTTTAGCTCTATCCAACTTTTATCAGCAGACTTCGATTCGATATCGTCAATAAAGTAACTTGTATTTCAGTACCGTAACAATCCGTTAGCAATTGAGATTTACGTTTCATGGTTGGTAACAAAAGTCATTGCTCTCTGAATAAATGTACATCAGTTTAAATTAGGTATTCCACAAATATAGATCAACTCTACGAATTAATTCGCTATCTCTAGCGCCAAAATATCAAGTGCTTTAGTCAAATATTATTTCAATATGAATCATATCTGAGATAAAAACAATGACCCGAATCGATACTCGTCTGTAGTGTAAAGGACAGCTCATACGAGCCCATCAATCAATTTGTACCAGCAAAATTAAATTATTTTATTCACCTACAGTCGATACGAAACCGTAGTTTTGAAATTCAAATCATTTGAAATGGAACCATTTCAGCATCTCAAGATGTACTTAAGCCTCTTTAACATAAATAGTTATTACGAAAACTTTTCATAGTATAAATATTTCGTTAAATTGTTTATTTACCGAAATAATCTATAACTCAGGTAAGTAGTAAAGTTTCTAAGGCTTCTACAGTACAGTGAGGGGTATCGACCACTTTAATCCGAAACATTTGATGTCGCTGGTGAAAATTATAAAGTTAAATACGTTAATCTAACGCCTCGTACCTTCCAAAACCGCTTTCTGTGGGGTTATTGTTATACCCGTACTTTCCATGTTTGGGAAACATATTCAGTCAGAAATTTAAAAATCGTATTCCGTAACGTGTGTGCAGCCCTCCGTAACGTGTGTGCAGCCCAAAGTTCATTGCAATCTGTCAAAAGTTGAAACGTGAACATAGATTATACATTCCAGACAAAACAGTTTATAACATTGGAAATGATCATACCCTTACGTGATACTTTTGAAAATATTCACGGTTCCTGATCTTCGCTTCGATTCTTGCAACATAAGTATTTTGCAATGATGCAACAATTTATTTTAAATATTCAAATTAGTAAAGATAATTTTTAAAATTGTAAAATTATTAGTAAAATGTTTAACGTTAATAGCAGTTAAAACATTTACGACACAGCGTATACCTTACCGACATTGTGCCGACACCCGGACAAAGGTCTCCTCTGGTTTAATTGTTTGTTAGTTCATGATAAAATTTTACATTGAGAGTTTCAGAACCTTGTAGCTACTGAAACTAAACTACAGTTTGTTATATTTGCACCCAAGGAAAGCGGAAGAATTCTATTTTAGGATTTCAGTCTCTAAAGCATCTTTTCGTGATTGTTCGTTTCTCTACTAGACGAACCGGCTTTGACAGACATTTGTATTCGTTAGGTAGACTATTTTGCTTGATCCAGAAGAATCTCTATTATTGTCATTTGAATTTCACTGGTAAGCGCTGGCCAGTGACTGATCATCGGTTAGTGGAGAAATAACATTGTAACATCATCGGTGGCTAGCTGGACTACGCTTAAAACATTACACATTTCAGTAAATATAGAATTTCTCACTCGCACCCCCCGGGATGTTTGTATCTCTTGCTCTTACAGGTATATTTGAATTGTTTAGTCGTTCGTTTAGCTATGGCCTAACTTTACACTTTCATGTTGTAAAGCGTTTTTTTGCGATCCGCTAATTTTATTGTCATTAATCAATTCGATGACCTTTGCCGGATCTAACCGGTTGTTGACATGAAATATAATGTTGGCAAATATTTTTTTTGTATATATGTTCAAATTTGTAATTGGTCGTAATGTTTCATACCAGTTTCATCTGGATAAGAAACTATATGAAATATCTATCATCATTTCCAATTAGAATTATACTAGAATTCAACAAATGATAGCGCCCGAATGCTTTTTATCTTGTTCCTTAATATGTGTTTTAATTCATAATATGATAGCGTGTGTGATATGTGCTGGTTATTTATTTTGAATCCGTACCACACCAATACTATAACTTCACGCCGTAACGGAGATTGTGAATAACTTGATTTGTATAAGAGTAGTTGCAGGGCCGAAAAAGGACTTAGCTACTTTTAATCACAATCGATAGTTCCCGTGGGATAATTTGTATAGTCCTCGCAGATGAAGACTAAATACTATAATAATACTATAAATAAAGGCTAAATAAAACGCTCTGCCACATTCTTACCGGAGAGATTTATAGTTGGCTTTACATTATGTATTTCAGTATACGTGCGCTATGCAAAGATTGATTTCTATATTATCAGGTGGCTCAGGCCCGGACTATGTGGCGTACCATGAAAGAGGCCTATGTCCAGCAGTGGATGTTTCCCGGCTGATGATGATTCCTCTGGCTCAGCGGTTGTTCTAAACTGGGACTTACTCTGTAACACGCCATTTTCATTTTTGGCTAAGCATAGTCAAATGATTACTATATACAATACTCGGCAATATTACAGTAGAGCGTCGATTATCCGAACTAATTGGGGGACTGGGGTGTTCGGATAACCGGTATTTTCGGATATTCGAACTACCTATATGTAATATTGATTCAGCCATACATATTTACGTACAGGTAAATTAAAACCATATTTGCTGTTGATGAATCAGCAGAATGTTTTTTTTCTTTGTATTCGAAGCTCTTGTTCCTGTTCTTGTTTCGAAATTTGATGGCCCTCCAAGTTTTTCGTTAAATTGAACTGCTTTTTCACACAGAATTGGGCCAGAAAAAGGTTCTCCCTGGGATCGAGTAAAGTATATAAAGCATCATCTAAATTCGTGTTAGAGGCAAGTTTCCGTTTCATTTCATTTAAAAGATATATGAGAATCAAAACAACAGACGAAAACAATGCCTTTATTTTATTATATGTAGAGATAAGTTATATTTTACCGTGACCGTGACCGTACTTTGACCGTGTACATACTTGTACTTACTCTTAAGTTAGTCTAATTGTATTTTTTATATTTTTTATGGGTTTTTTATGCCTGCCAATAAAAACATTATTATTATTATATTATTATTATTATTATAACATTATTATTATTATATATTCATGACAAAAAGGCTTCACAAAATATCGATTTTTTTAGTCCATCTCTTTCTAAACTTATTGCGTATAAAGCGTCTACGCCAACAGGCAACCTGTAATTTCTTGCATTTTTGCTAACATATAATAAGGTCTCTTTCTAATATATAAAGCGGTCTCTGTCATCAAGTCTGCATGTATACAGGGTAGGGGCGGTATAATTTCAGATCAAAAATAAAGTACGTATTGAAGTTCAAAAACTTTGAAACTCAATTCGTGGATACCTAATTTTTTGTTTATTTTTCCATATCAAATTAATTTAAAAATTTATCGTATTTAAAAAGATTATGGGAACAGAAACTTGTATGGAAAACGAGCACAAAGGAATCACCTAAAGTAATTATCTTTTAGGCTATCCATTGTTCTGAAGGATGTATGTAATTTATAGGCACCGTCTTTTTTACACAAATTAGAGAGCACATTTAGCGAATCAGAATACCGCACCAACCGAAGTACCCCCGAATCTATAAAAACCAACGTAAGAGATCGTCCGACAGACACGCGGTAGCAAACTCATCAGCAAAGCATTCGAAATGAAACTGGCTGGGAGCAATAACAAACTGTTGTATGTCACAAATGGCAGGGATATTGGACTGGAATACAATTTCATTGATTGCAGTTCATTCTGGTAAATTGCTTCACCGATTACGTCTCTGAGGCATTAGTGAGTGAATGACATACAATAAGCACAAGCCGGTATTTTAATATATAGCCACAAGCCGGTATAAGAGTAATTCTTTTATGATCGTATTTATTTATTTGTATTAACGATTAGTATAGAAGACTGGCTGCCTATGAAAATCATTCCTGCCTTTCGACTTCTAGCATTCTTACCGTTTCATGACCAATTTTTACATCATATATAGCAGAATATTGATTTGAAATAATTGTATTTATTTATTTTTTGACCTTTATCTCTCCTCTGTGTTTGTCTTGTCTATTCAAAGTGTAACAATAGTTTTATTTGCCTTTGGGACATACCGGATAACCTTTTATTGTATGTCGATAGCCATTGGCGTGGTTCAGTTACCTTACAGGAAAGTGCTTCTAAATATTACGATTTATTAGGGCGTTCTGATGGTGCACTATAAATTACGAGTTTGCATTTCGTAATCCATATACACATGTGGATAGTATATAATCCTTGAAACAAATAAATTATCTCATTTACATTTTGGAAACAAATACTCGTTATTGACAATAACATGGTTCACAAATCCATTGAATCATTAGGCAGGCAACTAAGCTCTTTACAACTAACGATATTTATCATAAATCACTAGAGCGTTGTCGGTGGTTTATAACGAAAAAATTAATTGATTACATCATAGACCACAATCCACTGACCACTACGGTATTCTAAACGGATCTTTTGAATGCGAAATGACCTTGGGAGCTTGTGATTACAGTAATTTTAGTTTGAAAAACTTGAATAGAACAAGCGATCACGCCAGCGACCGACTCAAACGAGCGTAATTCACCTTCAACAATACTATGTGTGAAAATGACATATTTAAACACACATTGTATTGTTAGTGCACTTATCTCGTCACTTACTATCCACTTAATACACTATGCTAGTGAGGCTTTTGACATCTGGCCCATGTCCCTGGAAATTCCCTTTTGCCTTCAAACAACCACAGCCACGTGGTGTTTAATTATATGTTAAATCCAAAAATACACGGACTTTATACGGATTAAATAATGTTTCAACGAGCTATTGCTAATAATTAGGAATTTTAAGAAATGAGAGTCATTTGCCTTATGCAGATTATCTTTTGTGAGGTCGATGTTAGCCATCCGTTAGTCAGTCAGGAATTTGAATTTTATATGTATAGATACAGTGGCGGATTTGCAGTCATGTCCGCCCTAAGCCCCAGGCCATGTGCCACCCGCCCCTTTCTCAGCACCCATCACTGTATATACTACACATATTTTATCAATATTTTATACATAAAAAGCAATTTAGGAAGATTATTGTTATACGGTGCGGTGCAGTGCGGCTCGACGTAATATGCGCGAGCCTTTACGATATTTGGTTACTGTGAGTTATTTCCTGTCATCATTAAATTTTGTCACGATTGCCCGCCCCAGGTTAGGGCCTACTGGGCCTTTCAGCAAATCCACCACTGATATATACTGTCTCAGTTTGTCTATTCCGTTTCTGCTACAGACTGACCTAGTTTCATTAATTCCAACAACCTTGACTACGATTAGTCAATTAAAGACGGATGGAAGGACACGATTCGTATAATATTCGAATCGATAACTTATAACCAAAAACATTATAATATCGATATCCCTAAAAGTTAGCAGAGATGGCGGCTGCAGGGTCTCATTTTTATCCTTCATAGGTCATTTTTTGGTCACGGGACTAGGGTGATAGCGTTGAGCAATTCTCTATTGCAAACTATGTTTGAGAGTCTTGATCAGATATTGATTGATTGACATATTGCTTTTTATTTGGACAATGTGGTGTTCCATGTAGAGCTATGAAGTTCGTTTCAATACAATATAATTAACCGTAAACAAATACCATAACAATATAATACTATAGATCCTTAGCGATGACAAAGAAAGTATTTCTAAGCTGAGTGACATAACACTTTGATAATTTGACGACAATGATTGAGTAAGGCTACATTTGTTTGTGTTAGGTACTGAGATTTGTGTTGTTTACAGTTATTTCTATTGGAATGAAAAGAACCATACAATCATTATGCTATCAACGCTATTCACGATAACGTTATTAAATAATTTAAACATCGCTTCATTGAACATCGCTAATAAAGACGAAGTTATTAACTATCATAAGTTACGTAACACGTCCCTTCACGACATTTCCAAACAGGGCACTTCTTGCTCTTCCATATCCACTATACGCCTGTCATAACAGATTTTTATGGTATATTATATGAGTACACGAACTATGCTGTACTGGAACGAGCTATGCTCGGAATTTCTCTACGTGATAAAGTCCGGAATGAGGAAATCCGTAGACGAACGAAGGTCACCGACATAGCTCGACGAGTCAGTGAGCTGAAGTGGCAATGGGCAGGCCACATCGCTCGAAGAACCGATAACCGGTGGGGAGTAAAGGTTCTCGAGTGGCGACCACGTACCGGGAAACGTCTACCAGGCCGTCCCCCTACTAGATGGACCGACGACCTGGTTAGAGTCGCGGGGAGTCGCTGGATGCAGGTGGCTCGGGACCGGTCGATGTGGCGTACCATGCGGGAGGCCTATGTCCAGCAGTGGACGTTTCCCGGCTGATGATGATGATATGAGTACACCTTAAAAATACCCGAAATACATCACGAATTTCGTTTCAGGGTTTATCAGCGACGCTGCTCTACTACAACAGAAAGTATGGTATGAGAGCGTCGGGGGTCCTGTTCTTCTTCTGGCTGTTTCTGGTGTTTGCGGGGCTTCCCCAGCTCCGGTCAGAAGTCATGGAGCACTATACAAAAGCTGATGACGAGAACGTGCAGTACAATTTCGTCAGCTACATGATATACTACCCGCTGATTTTGTTGATGTTTATACTCAATTGTTTCGCCGATCTACCACCGAGGGACTCGCCTTACAAGTATGACAAGGTATGATTGTACTACAGTTTTGTGGTTGATCAATTGGAACGCGATATTGCGGCCAGCTAGAGTCAATAAACTTTTTAAACTCTTAGTACTTCGTATTTATAGTTCAACGTCATTGTCGACATTATGTTTTCAATCGAATATTATGTCATACACGGACTTGACTATTTGATAGAAAAATCCTATAATATTCTTCTGCGATCGTGACGTATTTTTCATCGCTATAACGTAGTTACCTGTAATTATAGTAATTATAGTTTGACATAAATTAATGAGATGACTTGTGAATTATTTAATGACAAAATTATTAACATTGTACTAATTGACAACATGTTACTAATTGTAACAATTTTTTTAGCAATGAAAATCATTATTAGATATGTTTATAATATTTGCACACCTGTGGACAGATTAAGTACACCGAACTAATTGAAATTACTATCTAAACTCCGTGTAAAAAAACTACATATGTACTTGGCAAAGAATTTTTTTCTTTCTTTCACACCAATATCTTCTCACTCTGCCGCGGTCTTGCGCCTATCCTGCAAACGCACACCTGACAATTTCAAACTAATAGATTTTTGTCACCGACTCCGACTGTTATAAAAGTACGAACATGACAACAATATATATCTATCTATCTTTGTCTATTGTACGCGTCTGTGCTCTAAAGCTGTCATAATTAATTACAATGGAATTCAATTATTTTAGAACCAATGTCCAGAGAACGCATCCGGGTTCCCCAGTCGGCTGACCTTCAGCTGGTTCGACCCGCTCGCGTTGACCGGGTTCCGCAGGAGTCTCACTGAGAGCGACCTCTGGGCGCTGAACCCGCCAGACTCCTCTAAGGAAGTGGTGCCCAAGTTCGACAAGTTCTGGGAGAGGACCCTTAAGAAACGGGAAATGTAAGTTCAATTTGTATCGTTATCAATATCATCAGTATATTCCATTTTTAGGGTTCCGTATCTCAATAGGAAAAAATAAATCCACGAAGCACTAATAATGCTCACCAGCGAACTTAGGCAACTGCAATAATGATGATGGCTGTGGTTAATTCATTTGTCTCTGTTTAACCAATTAATCAGTTCTTAGAAGACATATGTCAAACATCGCGCTCGCATATAGCAAAAAGTTCGTTCCGGGAATCACGAACTAAACCGTGAGCTGCGCGATACATTTTTATATTCCTTTGACATCTCACGTGACTAATTACCGGAGTTTGTAACGTCGAGCCGTAACTATACGAAAGTTTACTGATTTCCAAGTAGATGCTAGGAATTAGGAATATTTATAAGTTAGTTTGTCATTTCTATTTTTGGTTAGTTGGTAACTTAGTGAACCTTGAGAGAGGTAAGCTTGCTCCCACACGTTTCCGAGCTTATCGAAACTATTAAATGTATTTCATCCGTTTTGAAACCGTTGTGACGTTATCACGACGGTTTTGGGATATAAATAGATTGATGTTGTTTAAAATAACAACACAATGCCCGTCAAGCTAGAACAAAGAGGCTGGGTACCTAAATGAACTAGATTTGTCATAGAATATCATCATTTCCATCTTTTTTTTGTTGGTAGGTAGATTTTCTTTATCACCACCCTTGTCGAGATAAGTTAGTGATCGCAATATGATATCAATGGTTGGCAAGTGGACGCTGCTATTTAACAATGAGTCTTGTATATGTACTAGCTCTCAGATATCCTCCGAGGAAACTTTACCGAGATAAAGCTATCCTTCTCCAAGACACCGGCGTTTCTCATCACTCGTGTTTTTGCCTCAAGTGGTAAACAACAAAGGTAGCAAAGCCCGTGCTTCTTTAACTTCCTTATCGTGACTTACCATCAGGTGAGACGAAGGCCAAATGAAAATCGATTGTATAATAGATAACGCTTAGTCGCTTTGACATCAGCGCGAATATATAGCTTTAGAATAGGAACGCACCATGTTTTCATATGTGTGTCGAAAAAGGCAACGAAGAGTTAATTGACTTCATTATTTATTTACTTATGAAAATAAAATAAAGATACTTATTACTTTACATTGTTTTTTATTTATTAATTTGATCATAAACATCTGATGAAGCCCATCTGTTGAACCGTATATCTGATTATTTGGACATGAGGGGTGCAGTTCGTCTGTCCTGCAAGTCACCGCGACCTTTGCAGATCTATTGTGACAGTCCCCTATGGATCAAATCACCTCCCCAAGGCCAATCTCGGTCATGAACCGTACGATTGGTCTGGGTTTGGAGGTCCTGATACTGTCCGTTGTGGCAGTGTGGCCTCCGAGGTGTCTGTTCCTACTGTGATGAAGAGCATCACAGTAGCAGAGGATATGGATGGGCGTCTCTTCATCCTCCTTACAAAATCTGCAAGCTATGTTGTCGCTTAGGCCCATGTGGCTGAGATGTTTGCTTAGCTTGCAGTGCCCCGTTAGGGTCCGGGTCAGGATCCTTAGTTGGTTCCTGCTGAGCGAAAGCGCTTCGTTTGCGTACGAGTTGTTGTAGCCATTCAGAAGCGCTTTAGAATGGTTTTGGCCAGGTGTGGCTTTCCAGAACAGCAGTCCTCGTCGGCGCGCCTCCTGGCTAAAATTATCTTTTATGGTGCGGAAGGAGATGCCGCAGGCCGGTTCTGGCCCTACCAGCGGGCTCTCTGCACCAGACCTAGCTAGTTCATCTGCGTTTTCATTGCCACAGATGCCAGAGTGTCCAGGTACCCAGGCCAGGGTAACCACATTGGTCGAGCCTAAAATGTTCAGTATCTGGACACACTCTAACGTGAGTTTGGAGTTAAATTCGTATGAAATCAATGCTTTTAGTGCAGCTTGACTGTCTGAGAGAATTGTGATTCTCTTGTTGGTGTATGAGCGAAGGAGGTTCTCGTGAACGCAGTTGATTATTGCGTACACTTCAGCCTGGAAAACAGTCGCGTACTCACCCAGGGGGAAGTGTTTGTCCACCCTGGGTTCCTCGCTGTGTATCCCGGCTCCTGCTTGCCCATCTTTCCTTGATCCATCTGTGAACCAAATTATTTCGTCGGATTGGAGGTCGCTAGGCATGCCTTCGTCCCATTCAATCCGCTCGGGTAAGTATACCTTAAACAACTTCTGGAAGTTGTATACTTTTTGCATGGCGTCCGAGGGCATCGTCATGATTCTTTGGCTTATGAAATCCTCTTCTAGTTTTCTCATAGCAGTTGATCTCCAACTTTTGTTGGAGAGGACCCGTGATCTCATCACTGCCAAACCTGCCTCTCTCTTCACATGAATGTGTAGTGGGGGCAGGTTTAGCAGTGCTTCCATAGATGCCGTGGGTGTGGAAGAGATGGCGCCAGTTATAATCAGGCATGCCATTCTTTGAAGGTTGCTTAGCGCTTTCGTACATGTTGTCTGTGAGGCCTTCTTCTGCCAAGCCACACAGCCATAAGTTACCATGGGTCTCACTATGGTCGTGTAAAGCCACAGGGCAGCCCTCGGTCGAAGGCCCCATTTGGTCCTGACCATTCGACAACATGTACCCAAAGCAATTTTAGCCTTCTTGGTCACAAAATTGATGTGTTGGTTCCAGGTGAGTTTTTGGTCTAGTATAATGCCTAGATACTTAACTTCACTGGAGAAATTAATAGTCTTCCCAAATAGCTTCGGAGGCTTTAATGCGTCCAATTTCCGCTTTCTGGTGAATGGTACTATAACAGTTTTCGAAGCGTTTACTGAGAGTTGGGATGCTCTACACCAGCGTTCGATGCGTTTCAAGGCTGATTGCATTTGATCGGTTATGGTGCTTGCGCATTTTCCCACAATGGTCACCACTAGGTCATCTGCATAGCCCTGTGTGTCCAGGTAAGCATCGTTTAGCTCCCTGAGAAGGTCGTCAACAACCAGGGTCCATTCCAGGGGAGACAGTACCCCACCCTGTGGGCATCCTCGTGTGAGTTTTACCCGTATGGTTTCTCCCATGAGTGTGAGCGACGCTTCCCTATTTCTCAACATTGCTTCAATCCATTGAATAGATGTTGTATCAATGTTGCGTTGTGACATACTTTTCAGTATGATATCGGTAGAGGTGTTGTCGAAGGCTCCCTCTATGTCCAGAAATGCGCAGAGTGCAATTTCTTTCTCCTCTGCGGCTCTTTCGAGTCTATCTACAAGCTCCATGAGAGCCGTTTCCGTAGATTTTCCTTTCTGGTAGGCATGCTGTTTAGCGTGAAAGGGTGCCTTTGTCAGGTATTCCTCCCTGATGTAAAGGTTCAATACTTTCTCCATTGTTTTTAACATGAAGGAAGTAAGACTTATTGGTCTGTAGGACTTCGGTAACGACTTGTCTCTGTCACCTCCTTTAGGTATGAATGTGACTGTTACCTTTGTCCACGCTGTTGGTAAGTATCCCCATGCGAAGCTTGCTCTGAAGATCTTAAGCAGCGTTGTAAGGATGACGTCGACTCCCTTCTGTAACAGAGCGGGGAATATAGCATCCTGTCCGCCGGTCTTAAATGGCTTAAAGGTGTTAATGGCCCATTTGACTCGGTCGGGTTTGAATATTTGTGAGGCTCTCTTCCAGTCCTCCATGTCTGGAAGGACCTTTTTGGGGATTTGACGTGGAGCCTCAGTTCCTTCTGAAATATGTATTGATCCCGGGAAGTGAGTTCCGGCCATGAGCCTCAGAGTTTCCTCTGCCGAGATAGTGTAAGTGCCATCTGGTTTCCGTAAAAGCCCTAGATGGTGAGCTGGGGACTTTGAGATCACTTTGTGAATTCGGGCGGCTTGCGAGGATGTGTTAATCTCTTCGCAGAATTTCCGCCATGATCTCCTTCGTGCCTTCCTCAGCTCTTTGTTGAAGTCCGTGAGGGCCTTCCTGTAAGCGTCCCAGTTTTTGCTCTTTTTTGCCCTATTGAAGAGGGATCTAGCCTTTTGCCTGAGACGCTGGAGTGATTTGTTCCACCACGGAACGCTACGATTTGTGGACGTAGTTTTAAGGGGACAGTTGTTAGTGTAAGCAAGTTTGATACCTTGTTCAATTTCCCTTGCAGCGGCCTCCAGTTGTTCTAGAGACCTGACCGCTCCTGGTACCGATTCAAGTGAAGACTTCAGGTCTGCTTTGTAGCCCTGCCAGTCGCACGCCTTGGGGTTACGGTAGCTGCTAACTTGTCCTGTTGCGCAACCGGACAAGTTGAACCTAATGTGTCTGTGGTCGGACATGGATGCTTCGTCTGATACATGCCATTCCGATGCCCGGTTAAAAAGCTGTCCCGAGCAGATTGTGATATCTAGGACTTCCTGTCGAATGCTGGTGGCAAATGTTGGTTGGTTGCCCTCATTTAGTACAAAAAGATCATTCGTTACTAGATAATCAAAAAGTATTTCACCTCTGGTGTTGGTGTCGGTGCTCCCCCAGCTGGTGTGGTGTGCATTTGCATCGCATCCCACAAGCAGAGGGGTGTTCTGTTCCTGGCTATAGCTGACTAGTGGCGCCAACACTGTAGTAGGATCCGGTTCGTCGCCTGGCATGTAGACTGAGGCAACCACGTACTTCCTGCCCCCGGTTCCAGGTAGCAGTGCATAGGCTGCAACTACGTCATCTGTACACAGGCAAGGTATCGGTAAAAATTTTACATTCTTGTTAAAGAGTATGCATGCTCTGGGTCTGGTACCACAGTTGTTGTAAAGAACATTACCTGCAGTGTTGAGCCCCATGATAATGTTTCCGTTAATCCATGGTTCTTGTATCAAGGATATACTGAGCTTTTCTTCCTTGAACCTTTGGCAGAGTATAGCTGTCGCTGCCTTCGCGTGCCTTAGGTTAATTTGAATGAATTGTTTAGTGGTTTTGGGATGGGAAGGGGGTAGGATGGATGGGATGCTGGATGGGGCGGGGGTGGTTGGGGTAGGGTTGGGGTTGGGGTTAAGGTCGCCTATTAGGGTTAGGCTTTTAAGGTTGGGGGGGGAGGTCACTTGGCGGGTTTCTCCCAGTGCTACGGCCTTGCGTCAAGTGCGGCCATTGTGCCGATCGCCTGACAAGCTCGTTGGCTCTGGGGGAACCCGTCGCGCCAAGGGAATGGGGTGTCCTTGCCCCTTTCCCTCGGCCTCTAGCCGGTCTGCCCCTAAGGGGGGTACTTCGGTGACCGCCTCTGCCTTGACGAGGACCTTCGGTCAAGGGCTGTGCAGGTGGTCGTTGTGTGGTACTGGTTGAGGAAACAGAGTTGGCCGGAGCAGCGGCAACCAGTGGTGCGGGGATGGCGGTGCTCGTGCTGGCGATAGCTGTATGTGGCCCTTGGTGTGCCACTCCATCCACGCCAGCAGCTTGCTCCCGCTCCCTTCCCTCCTGGTGCTTTTGCCCAAGTGGCTTAATCCTAACCAGTACCTGGCTCGTATTATAGAAAATTTTTGACTCGTTCTCCTCGAGAGTCGTCGCACAGGTTTCGTCGAAGGTGAAGGTTACGGTTTGGCCTTTCTCTTCGACTTTCCTGTGGACGATCCTCCAGGAAGCGGTCGGGACCTTTCTATTTTGTGAGCCAATGCGGCGGACCAGGGCTTCCTGTTCCATGGCTGGACCAGGGAACCAGGCAATGCCGATTCTTGGGCGAGGCAGTTCTTTAACGACCTGTAGCCTCGCGCCCTCATAGGGTGTTATACTGCCCAAGTTTGCGGTGACCCAATCCTTGGTATACTCATCCGCGCACATGAGCAGTACCCCTCCTGGTCTGAGAGAAGTATTCAGAAAGCAAGGTCCCTTTAGTTCCCCTGCCTGATCGCCAGCGGCGAAGAGTTTTTCCAGAATAAGGTCATACTCATTCTGTCCTATCTGCCGAGAAGCGTCTACAATACCTATCTTCACCCCGTCTGCTACCGCTCTGTAAGAGGGCCCTGGCCTGGGTGGAGGTGGATGCTCCTCGGTGCGCTTTGCTTTAGCCGGCTTCTCCTGGGAAGAGGTCTGGTTTGGCCGGGGACGTTTCTCCGGTCTTGATCCCGATTCTTGGGGAGTGCGGTTTGCTTTTGCCCACTCTTGGTAAGCCGGGCACTGGGGGAATGGGGTTTCAGCGAGCTTATCCGCTTCCTCCAAGCTTTTACCAAGCTTGATCCAGAACGCTAACCGCTTCTTTCCCGCACCTGATCTCTTCCTCCGTTTCTGCCGATCTTGCTCGGAGTGTATAATTGGGGTATCGACGATGGAACTGTTCCTACCCCCATCTGTCACAGCGCCCAGAGTGTCGGTGGTGTCCCCCCCGTCCTCTACTGCAGCTTGTGTGTTTAAGTCGATGACAGTTCCAATGGGCCCTGTCACCTGTGATGTCCCCGGTAAGGTGCTTGGATCTTTTGATCCTACTCCCTTTTGGGGTGCAGAGTGATCTGCGATGTCCATCTCCTCGAGGGGGCTTAGATAGCACTCCTCATCGGAGGTGGTCAAACTAGGTGCGGAATCTAGGGTGTGTTTCTGCTGTGTGATTGGTATGTTTGTGTGTGTTTTTGTTATTTCATTGTTATTCATTGTGTTCCCACGAGTAGCGGAGAAGTACGGGTCAACCTGTGCAGAGCTCCGATTGCACAGATAAGGCGACTAACTTAGTGCTCGAGGTCACCAGGTATCGAGCACCCTCCGTTAGAGACTGAGCGCAGTCCCTCAGCCACGAGTCCCTCGGCACGGATCGGATAACACCTTGGACTGGATGTTTTTTGGAGTCGAGGTTTACTCCTCCAGGAGAGAGGGAAGTGTGGAAGGAAGGAGGGATTACTACAAGGAGGGGGAACACATGGGATCGGGTATAGGAAGCCTGCGGTCTTTAGCCAGCAGCTACTAAGATATCAATGATAAGTTACTAGCTGTTGTTGCCCAGGGTGGACCAGGAGCAGCAAGTTACCCTCCTTTAGGTTTTTTAGGTCCACCAGGAGTGTAACAAGCCGCCCGCTCGTGGAGGTAGCCGGCAGACCCACCCCTCTAGTTAACGCTAGATAACGCTTAGTCGCTTTGACATCAGCGCGAATATATAGCTTTAGAATAGGAACGCACCATGTTTTCATATGTGTGTCGAAAAAGGCAACGAAGAGTTAATTGACTTCATTATTTATTTACTTATGAAAATAAAATAAAGATACTTATTACTTTACATTGTTTTTTATTTATTAATTTGATCATAAACATCTGATGAAGCCCATCTGTTGAACCGTATATCTGAAGTTAATTTGGAATTTGTGACAGGGCAAACGCAACCAAAGCGACGTACAGCAAGACCTCGGCGAGTGTGAACTTCAAGCCAGAGAACGAGAAGAAGCCTGCCTCCATACTGCCCGCGCTGTGCCTCGCATTCGGGGGACAATTCTTCTTCGGGGCTCTGCTCAAGCTCATCAACGATACGCTCATGTTCCTCTCACCACAGCTGCTCAAGTGAGAAATACTGTGTGCTTTCATTTTATATTAGTCATATGATGGTAATAATTATACGTGGCGATGAGAATAAGATAAAGATAAGTTAATGACCGTATGGTGCGATTGTAGGCAAGCGTTCTGCAAACTCAACTTTTTAGGACGTTTTGAAAATTCAACTTATTGCAAATTCTAAATTTTAGGAATTGAACTTTCCGGTCCGAAAGGAGGATTCCGTACGCTAATCGTCCCCAACAGGTCCTTAATACTATGGTCCGTCCGTTCTGCCCTATGGCTGTGTCTTAAACCGTAACAGGTACCGCTATAACAACAAATAATAAAAAGTTAAAAATTTAAAGAGAAAGAGAGGTATTTTTTCGGTTCTTACTACTCAATCTTATTAATTTTAATAAGTTACGAGTATGTAAAAATATGTAGTGTTAAATATTGTACGAGTGTCACTTGCACATGAGTGGTTTTTTCTTCGGTATGTGATATACAAAATCTTTTCCACAGCGATGACAAAGCCATAGTACATCCGAGTCAATAATTTTTAATTTAAGTATAGTTTTTGCAACCTAGCCTATAAAGTATATAAACATTTCAAAGGTCGTTTCTTCTTAAATGCCGAATAACATATTACCAGTGGACTTTATCGGTTAACTAGGAAACAGAGAGTACGTTGGTGCTCAAAAGTCAACAAAAATAAAATATAAATAACTTTACTATAATTTTTAATAGTCATTGTTCTTGCACGGACGTCATCTCATCTGTTTGTGAGTGACGATAAGCCGTATAATAGAATCCTAAAATGTTTGAGGCACTGGTTAGGTTTCTTTCATTGCCGGAACATAAAAATGCTATATATTACTGATGTTTGTCAAAATCGAATGGCCGGACGGGAATCTAGAAGTACCTCCCACAACAAAACCTAGTATCGACAGGTAACCCTACTGGGAATCGAACCAGTTGACCTTCAGATTATTAGACCGTATAGCCACTAGGCGAGATTCGTGACGTTGTTTTATTTATTGTGAAAACTCAACATATACCGCAGCTTAGATTGATAATGTCTACTATCTAGAAAGTTCTATATTTAAATGTGTTCATACATGAACCTTTCACTTTTAATAAAAAAATTAAAAAAGTTATAAATAAATATCCGCATATAAAATATGTGCGGGACAATATTACTCTTATCTCAATACATAATAATAACTTCTAATTTTATCAAGACAGTTCTGAAATATGATAAGTGTGTTTAATCATTTTATATACATTTCGAATAAAGTATTGTTTACACAAAAAGTACACGGCTGAAACGTTCTGATTGCGCTAGAAGCATTGCCGCGCGCTGGCAAAAGGAATTGTTGTTGTCTTCTATGTGTCCTTGCTCACTAGAAAATCTTGTTAATTTTTGAGTGCACACTGACATATAATAGGCGCTGCCGCTTTCTAATCGTTCAGTATTAAGCTTTTTTATTATTTTATCTCAAAATACTTACTGGCACTCATACGTCTGAATGAATTGGTCGTATTATCACAATGAACATCTTATTACTAAAGGAACTATAATTATGAACTGTAGCGTAACATTGGTTTGTCAACTAACCATAATTGCAGCTATAATTGTTCAGATGTTGTTAATAGTTCATAGTTCGTCAGACTTCAAGTCGTAGCGTAATGGCAGTCCAACAATGACGTTACGTACAGTATATTAATAAGTAAACCTGTTATTTCTCTGGTTTTCCTGTATCCAAAGTTGAAGCATGACACAAATGAACAATTTTAGTCAATGTAACGAGCACCTGAATAAATGCATGGGCTTGAACGTAAAGCTTGACTTTGTGAATAATCGTAATCAACAGGCTGTTATATATGTCCCCACTAGTATGTGTGTATGGGCCATAGTCCACGCGGGCCTATTGCGGGTTCGTAGACTTTACACACATCTTTGAATTTCTTCTCAGGAGTGTGCAGGTTTCCTCACGGTGTTTTCCTTCGCCGTAAAGCCAATGGTAATGATTTTTATCATTCGTATATAAATTCCAAATAACAAATTGGAACTCATCAAGATCGAACCCAGACCTCGATTGTTCAAGAACTGACCTAACCAACTAAGCTACCATGGCATTTTTCATGGCTTTGATCGTCACTATTACTTTCAATAATTATCTTAAAATCGCCTCCGTGGCCTAGTTGCTACTAATTTCGACTTATAATCCGAAGGTAGCGGGTTTGATTCCCTCATCCCGGCGCCACAATGTAACGCATTATCATCATAACCGAAAATAAATAGGGCTTGGTTAGGAGAAATAAAGGCTTAATTCGAAATAGTAGTTCTTTTGGCTTCCGTTTTCGTTTTATAATATCACTCTACATTGTAAGTCCTCGGAGGTTTGACGTCTCGATAGTGAAAAAAGGTTACAAGTATTTATGTAGTACTTCAACTTGGCATACGGTGCAGTGTTTATATTCGTCCAGCTGTGTTTAAGGAAGCATAATAATGAAAAACACATATAAATTTGTTATCTTTGCTACTGGTATCACGACTGTAGACGACCTTACCGGTGACAGTGGCGTCGTCATAAATACCGTTATCTTTTATTAGATAGTAAATCGACTCTCAAGAATCACATAATATTATTAACCATTAAGAAGACCTGTAATTGGCTTTCTGTTTTGAGTAAACTTATTTTATACTTGTACTTTAGCTGTTGGTCTTTCCGAACAGATACAATTAATAAATTAATGTGAGAGTTTGAATGTGTTAATGTTTGGCACAGATTGGCACACAGAGTATCTATGATCTGGATTAAAACATAGGGAAATTTATACAGCTCATGTAGACGAAGGCAAAAGATAGTCTTTAATAAAAATAGAACGGTATGACTAAATTATTATTTGCTATTTTTTTCGTTGGGTATTATTATGTGGGGCCTCCTAATACGAAGTATTATCTATACTTAAAAGAAGAGCCTCCGCGCACTGTATCTATATAAAGGTTGTGAAAGAAATAATAAAAATTACATTAACAGGGATATCAATGCGCCTGAGCACTTAAATGGCACTGTCTGTTCTTTCCTCATTTCAGACTTAAGAAAGAAATAGAGCAAATAAAATCAAAATTGTTAATAGTGATGGTACTCGATTGAATCGGTCCATTTGGACGGAACCGTTAGGTCAGCTAAAGAATGTCTTGATGATATTTTTTACATATAGTTGCTACGGCAACGCAAACAGTTATTTAAGTACATTGACAAATATTGTTCGATGTTTAAATTATAAACATTCATTCGTTGCCGACATGTGTTTTTTGCGTGTTTTGTTTTAACAACGAACTATATTCACCATTATGAGTAGTAAATCCATTTTATCTACTCTCTGTACTCTAATTGAATATGAACCCCCTCAATTTGATTTGAAAGGTTGGCGATCGCAGTATGATACAGTTGGTACATAATGTGGTCGCAACTGTCAGGCGCCAGCCTTGAATATTTTTAAGATGTTTCTTTTCTTGCTCAGTCAAATAATTTACCGCCAATTTTAGAAAAAACTTCCTGCAGAGAAGACTATTATTACTCCTGTTGTGGGATTCATTACGGCATATACTTCTTCAATGATTTATTGAAGTCCACTGTTGGACATGATCCTCCTTCATAGATCGTCACGACGGACTTTCCATAAGGGGATTTGCCATAATCACTACGCTTGGCAGTCGGATTCTTAATCGCAGTAATTTTGTTGTGATAGATGCCGATGCTGGCTGATGCCCATCTCCTGAATAATATTCCTTTAGTCGTCTTTTACGACATCCGCGGGATGAAAGGGTGGTTCCATACTAAGTACTGTACAGTTGTGCGCTTTCGCATAAGAGTACATCAGCTATCGACTTTTTATAAATATTTTTATCTATAAACTAGGAAGTCCAACATTATAAGTCTATTTATAAAAACCGTTTCGGAGGATATGAAACATTCGTTGAAGGTAAAACCACTGACCTATGCAATATTGCGCAATACGCTGTCAAAAATACTCACGCTTGTATATGTATGACTAACAACGTCATTAAAGCATGACGACATCGTAATATGGGATTGTCATCGCCCGTGACGTCACGAATTCGAATTCGTAGTGCATCCGTGCTATGACGTCACTACAAGAATAGTGTTTCATTTGCGATGTGTTTTTTACACAAAATGTTCATGCTTGGCCTGATTTTGGAGGGTATAATTACCGATAGGCAAGCGGTAGATTTAGATGCCATGGTGGTAAACGTAGAAAAATGTCTTACCACCAACCAAACCACGCCGAGAACCTATTCCAACTGTCCACATACTAAGCCACAGGTGGTTAAAAACTTATTAAAATATAATACAATCATTCAACTGGAAAAGTAGGAATATAATTTTTATCAACTACATATATCCACTCTGGACATGAACGTGGTAAATATATTTCTACCGAAAGATTTAAAAATAGAAATACGTGTGCGTTTAACCACTAGCTCACTAAATATTGCGTGAGAATGTTTTCGATTCTACCTATGAAAATGAAAAATATTTTATTCAATAAACTTAAAAATTTCAAAATTACAAATTGTACTGAGTCTTCCTGTTAAGCATATAAATGCCTGTGGGAGGAAGCCCCGCTCCTCCGCGTTACACATTATTTTAAGTTTATGAAACATTTTACAGTTTTTAATACTGTTTTAAAAAAAACCTACACTAATTTAAAAACTATATATTTTGGTGTATGTCGATTAACTAATACTTCATCTTTTTCAGGCTTCTGATTGGATTTGTGGAAAGCAAAGAGCCGGTATGGAAGGGCTACCTTTACGCCGTAGCCCTTCTAGCCTGCGCTACGGTGCAAACCACCCTCCTCGCGCATTACTTCACGAGAATGTACCTTGTCGGTATGAGGATAAGGACGGCGTTGACCAGCGCCATATACAGAAAGTCCCTCCGAATGTCCAACTCAGCAAGGAAGGAGTCGACAGTCGGTGAAATTGTCAATTTAATGTCCGTAGATGCTCATAGGTAAGTTCTTTTTTCTTCTGTATGAAGGGTTGGCACTTGGCCTTCATCTTACCTGATGGTGACGATAAAGCCGTTGAATGTTAAGCAGGCTGGCTCTGCTACTTTTCATACCGGAACACACCAGTGCTATTAACACTGGTGTTTGGCTTAGGAAAAATGGTGGTAGCCAGGCGGACATAGGAAATTCCTTTCGTACCAACCAAACGTACCGATAGGTACTCCAACTGGGAATCGAACCCGGGACCTCCGGATTGTAAGTCCGTGCGTGTAGCCATAAGGCCTCGGAGTAGGTTCAAATCCCTTTGAAAAATTTACTCTCTTTATTTTCAATCGTAAATGTATATTGTTAATTTACAGCTTTCCTCTTAAAGTACCATAGAGAATGGTGTTTCTATAAACTTAACTTTCCAATACCTCCCAAAAAAACAGTGACTAGTCCAGCCCGCAAAGAGTTTTTAACCCTTGGTAATTGTTACCATTTATTGTTGAGTGGCTATTGAGGGAATTCCCCTAATTAACACTTTTGCATGCGGATTTGCTTATGGCATTAAGAAAGAAGAAATTTACGATGCTTGATATGATATGCTTTATCAATCGTCAGGAAACATCAACTGCTGAATAAAATCTTTCCCCTTATTAAATATTAATTAATTTATTATTGAATATTAATTCATAAAAACGTAATTACAACATAAGCCGGTTTTGTTAGGTATAATGAACATTTTATAGTGTTGTGATCGTTACTTGATAACTACGATTAAACTGTTGTGATCGGATACCCTTCGGAGTTATGAATTGACTTGAATATTATGTAGTTATGTTGTTGTTGTTTTTCGAAATAAATAATGTGATTTTAATTCAGAAAAATTTACGAAACATTATCAAGTTATGATAATGGATAAATATGATATGAAATGACGCTATTTTTACTTCTTTTAAGTAATAAAAAGCTTTTCTTAAATTTGTGATTGTCAAATCGCTCTTTGTAGTTGAGCCTCTAAGTAACTTGGCGTGACTTTGCGACATCACTTGATGAAGTTGGAAGGAAGTGGAATCAGTGGGCGGATCGAGGGATATTGTAGGAGACCTTGAAATAAACAAATAGAAATTTCATTGATTTGTTTGAAAAACAACACCCGCATGCCGCATGGTGTGCTCAGTTATAATATTTGTCTTATTTAAAAGCGTTTCCTAGAGAAGGGACTGCGTTCATTATTTCTTAATAATAAATTACTTCCCAGTAAATAAATTATTTTAATACTAATAATACCTGTACGAGCCAACGTACAAAACTGCATTGGTGCGAAACGTGCACTGGATAAGGAATACCGAGCTATTCTTGACAGCTTCAACTCAGATTTCTTTAACAGCATTAGCGATATGAACGTCGAGTGGTCGTTCAACTCTCCAGCGTGGCCCAGTGCTGGCGGTCTATGGGAAGCCGCAGTCAAGGCCTTCAAACGTCATTTGAAACGAGTTTTAGGGGAGCAAAGACTCACATACGAGGAATTTACTACACTGTTGCATCAGATAGAAGCGTGCCTCAACTCTCGACCATTGTTCCCTTTGACAGAAAATCCTGAAGACAGTTATTTAACTCCTGGTCATTTCTTGATTGGTGACTCATTATTATCTAGACCACAATCAGATCCTGATAACATCAACTTACCTGCGAGATGGCAAATGATACAGAGCATGAACAAACAGTTCTGGAAGCTGTGGTCGTCACATTATCTTCAACAACTACAACAGCGGTCCAAATGGAGGTCACCTAGAAAAAATTTTGAGCTCGATGACATCGTGTTGATCAAGGAGGATAACTTACCTGCTGGTAAATGGGCGATGGGACGAGTACACGAACTGCATCCTGGGAAGGATGGATATGTAAGAGTAGTGTCCGTGAAAACAAAAACTAACATTGTTAAACGTCCGATTACAAAACTGATCTTACTACCCGTTCATCGCGACCAAGAGCAGCAACCAGGACAGTCCAAGCATCAACAACCACTATCCCCATCAAGATAGAAACTTTCGTCAAGAAATCAACGTAAAGCCATACCCAAATGTTGAAGAACTTTTTCTCAGAAATTTTTACTAAATTAGACTATTTTCATTGAAGCGGAAGCAAATATCATTTGGCTAAGGCAATAGCCTTATTAATATAGGTCAGGGCTGCGTCCTTAAAAGTGACTCATATACAATAATGAATATCCAGCGTAATATCGAAGCCCCTGAGGTTTATATTCCCAATCGACATAGATCAGCAAAGCAGCCATAGACAAATGTATAACGATAAATCTGCTGGTAGGAAGCTTCCTTCTTTATCTTTTTCTGAAGCTGAGGAGGGAGCGACGACGCTTAGAGAAGCCAGCAGCAGCTGATCCCGCGCGCCTGGTGCGGGCGCCCACCGAGAGCGTGTATCGTGTGTGCGACACAGTGCGAAACAAGTGCAGTGTATTTAGTGAATACATGGGCAATCTAAGTGTTGTTGATAAAATAGTTTAGCAATTAGTGTCAAATAAAACAGACTGTAACTAATACTACTTAGACTTAACTTTACTATAACTAGCATTATGATTAGCGTAAATTATAGATAATTTAATATACAAAATTTTATTCTAACTATTGTACATATTACTATGGTACTATTACGTTTATGGTGTATAGATTCATTCTTTTCTTTAGTCTTTCTTCTTTCTAGTTGGCAAGATGTACGAGCCAACGTACAAAACTGCATCGACAGCTGTCCGGCATTAGCATGCGCCGGCAATAACTAATATTAGCTAGCATTTAGCATAATTAAATCAGTGTTAAATTAGCAAGCAAACGGATCGGTTTTATTTCACCTCTCTCCATCCAAACATTCTAAATAACACTCACAGCATCAAACTCAGCATCTAACTAGCATCCATCTAGCGCGAGTGTAGAACCCTACAATACCTGTGTAAACTATTCAAGATATGTAACTTATAAAATTTAGCTCGTTCGCCTTTAAATCAAAAGGAAATGATACAATTATCTTGACAATGGTAATTCTTAGAGGTCGCAGTTTCACTATCTACTATTTGTATTGCTGGTTAAACACGTGCGTGAGATCATACATTGAAACTGGGCGAAAATGTTATATCAATATGGTGCAATAATATTATCGCTGAATATGTTCTAGATAAGATAAAATCGGCCTCCAAGGATTTCTAACTAACGAGAAGTGAATGAAAAGTAAATTTTAAAAAGCCCGACTGCGTAATTTTTTAAAAACTTTTTACTATTTTAATATACCTAGTGTCACTCTCACAATAAATACGAATCTAACGACACCTCTCAACCTAAAATGCATCGAGTCGTTCAGGCTGCAGAGCGTGCCAAACAATTACACATACATATAAATACATACATACAAACACTCGAAAAGCAGGCGCAGTCGGATAAATACAGTTTTTATTACAAGTATATATCTGGACAAATCATAGTTAGGCTAATATTTGACAGTATAAATGCATAAAAGAACTCGCAACTAAATGGAAAATGCAATGTACTCGTATTAAAACATTTGTGTGAGGAAATGAAGGTATAATATTGTATTAAAATATATAATATTTCTCGTAAAATGTTTGTGCCTATCGAAAGCACACTGCAATGACTTTCAGTAAATATCCATATACATTATTTCTGAACTGAATTCGCATTTTACAGGACCCAAATATGAAAGTTATTAAACTCTTTTCTCTGGTTTTGAAAACCAGACCCTGTTTTATTAAAATAATTTCAATTACAAAACTATATTACGCAATCAACGCCATTTTATGAAAATAATACTACCAGTCTCTTCTCGTATCACTTTAAATCCATTGATATGAGTTCGTTGATGGTGATTGATTCTACAAGTATGAATCTACTTTTGATTTCATTGAAGTGCTGATTCAATAAAAATATACGCATTTAATACGAAAATACCGTCGTTGCATTATCTAGAAGCGATTTATATATTTGATAGATATTTATGTATTATTGAATGAATAACAAAAATTCCTCTTAATCAACTACATCATTGTGGTAAAGGTTAACTTAACGATACTCTATGACGGTTCCCGGCTATAGAAGCAGATCACCTCATTACATTCCTTGGGCGACTTGGAAAAAGTGTAACAAAGGCTATCTTATATAGCGCGTCACGACTATCTTTGAGAGCAGCTTATGTAATCTGTGGCTGGTTATGATTAAAATAAAACCTCCTTTTTCAGATTCCTCGAGCTTACAGCATACCTGAACATGATATGGTCAGCTCCGCTCCAGATCGCCCTTGCGCTGTACTTCTTGTGGGGCATCCTAGGGCCCTCTGTGCTCGCCGGTCTGGCCGTGATGATCGTACTTATCCCTGTGAATGGGCTGATAGCCAGCAGGGTCAAGACACTGCAGATCAGACAGATGAAGTACAAAGACGAGAGGGTGAAGCTAATGAATGAGGTGCTCAATGGCATTAAGGTAATAACGTTTTGGTTTTCTTTATTCAACTTTATCGATGTGAAGGCGGTTTCTGTGGCGCGGTTTTCGGAGCGTTAAGACTCAGACGCGTAACGCAGGCGGAAGGTCCCAAGCTTTTTCCCGATGGGGACATTGTCAAAACTACTTTGTGATACTTTCGCCAGATTGTTTAGGACATTGCAGACTGAATCACCAGATTTTCTAAAAAGGAAGAAGATTCTGTATTTCGGAAGGCATGTTTACCCGTTGGTCCCTGTTACTATTTTCGACAGGTAGTATTGCCCAGCATGAGCCATGTCAGAGGCCTATTATTAATGAAGGAATAACGGTCTGCCAGTCAGGTTAGGCTTTAAGACACCCTATACTAAATCAACTACAAAATACGGATCTGTTAAATACGGAATCAGAGCATAATATAAACACGTTTTAGCTATACTTTTGATAATATTTAAATATTGTGTTTTTCCTTTTCGTTAATTATCAGGAAGAAAGATTAACGTTATCCAAATCCGATTATCAAAATAATGCTATTGATCTTCTTTCGTAGAGTTGATTGTTAAATATGTTTCCTCATTAATGTTTAATTAAAATAATCAATTTAAATGTGTATTCCATTAATTTAAAAAAGATCTGGGTGTGTTTTAAAAACTAGGTATAAAAACATATTGTGTAAGCAGAAGGAATACAAATAGTGTCTTAACAATCATAAATAAACATTACCCGCTCACTGCAGATTACATGTGACACAGATGATATCGTTGTACAAACATCGAAATCAAATACATAATAACGTTCTTCTTATATGCAACGTGATGTTACAAGATCTTAGCACATTTGTCTCTGCCTACCACCGTAAGTTTCACAATTAACCCATAATCAAATCAAAATATCGTCAATCAAAGTCAATATAGAGCTAATTCGCGGTGAAGACCCGTCCCACTCACCCTGAAGAAAGACCTCCGATAGGTCCGAAACTATAGACCGACAGCTGAAATGAGTCTTCGCCCGCCCGAGAGATCCGATCCCCTCTGTCGCCATTCCCCCGCGCCCCATTGCACCGCGCAGGCGAAGACTCATTTATGCGGTCTACCTATAGTTGGTACTCGTACCTATATCGACTTCACGTCACTTAGGCGTTTTTAGCAATTATTATATAATGTCTCATAAAAAACACGCAAGTCGAAAAGTTTAATGAATGTTCAAATTAATCTTGTTCTGCCAAGTCAAAGTGGTTGGTCCGTTTTAGAAGATAGTAAGATCAAGACGATCTAAAGATCAATAATACTAATAAATCTGGTTTTTATTCTGATTGCTAAGATTGAACGTTATCTGACTATTTAAATGATGATGATGATGAAGTCATATGTAAAAATATATGTATAGAAATTTACACGAAGTTATCTCGACGTGGACTCATTTTTAAGCTCGATCTAAGACGAAGGTACTCAAAATACTTAACAAGAAAATACAAGTTTGCTCTATCGTTAGCCGAGGTTATAGGCTATTCCATAATCTTTGTTTTTCAGGTACTTAAGATGTACGCTTGGGAGCCAAGCTTCGAGGACCAAATACTTAAAATTAGGAACAAGGAAATGAATGTATTGAAGCAAACAGCGTACTTAAATTCTGCCACGTCATTTATATGGTCATGCGCACCGTTCTTGGTAAGTAACACGGCATATTGAGATCAGTACAAACTACATCTCTTATGCTCCATTACAATCAAACACTGACCTTTAATTTTTATACACTTTATGTTTGACTGTATTAAGTTACTTTATTACTGGGGTTCAATAATTTCCCGTAAAATATGGTTTACAAAAGATGATGATGATGTTCTACGAGTATGTGTGTGTCTTATTGTACGTGGTCTTTGTTTTCAACCGACATCAAAAAAGGAGGAGGTTCTCAATTCGTCGCGTATGTTTTTTTTATGTTACACGATAACTCGAATTGTGAACCGGTTGATAATATTTTTTGTTTGATAGAACATACTTCAGAGGTCCCATATAACTTTATCGAAATTGATTTATCGCTCTTTGAGAAAATCAACAAAAACTAAATTTTTGAGGCAATTGAAGTCGGTTTTTATTTCTTTTTGAACGCGTTAATTATATTTATGCGGTTTGGGTACATTGTTTAACAACAAAGTCGTTTAAAACACAGGGTCGATGCGTATTGCATTTCGAGTATTCCAATTTGAAAATGGAAAATGACCGTTTATATCTGTTGCCTTTTATCTTAGGTGCATTTCAACATATAACTACATTTAGAAAACGCTAACAGACAGATAGTGTCCTGGTCATTCACATTGATAAGATTATTTCTACTGCCTAGGTACTCATTACTTTGCTAAGTAACATACATTCTTTCTCACACTATCATGAATGCCCTATTTAAATATAATACGTTTAGTTTGTATACAATGTATGTAGATACATTATATTCGACAAATTATTTTTGAATATTGATGTCAAAAAGCGTAATAATTTCTGTTAGGAAAAGTTCTTTCTTCTTTTAAAAAAGAGAGAGATGTCATTGTTTTGAAATAATCTGTAATTATTTTAGGATGACCTATATTATCCTCATCAGCTCCATCATGTCCACAGTTCCACACCAGCTTTCCTCGTGTATGTTGGCAAGCTGTTGACAGGTATATGCCTCTGCCCATTTCCTGAAGTTAACCCTTGCTCGCCTTTTGCAACGACCAAGGGATGACATGGGCATATAAAGCTGGGGACACAAAGTCAAAATCTTAATAAAATAAAATTATCACACATTAAAAATTTTAATTAATTTTCACGGGGCATTTTTTTTAATCATTGCTGTCCTTTGTTTGATTGAAAAATCTATTCTGCAAGTGCTATTAAAATCCAATTTATCATAATAATCTTACGTATACTATCATATCATATTTAATAATGCAATGAAATAATAATAGCTCTTATCGTGTCATCGTAATAAATTACACATGTATTTATTGCCGTCGATAATAATTAATCTTTTAATAATGTTTATTGGTGTATTTATCCAACTGACTTGTTGACTTTGATTTTGTTTGATAATCGAATACACTTTTATCTGAAACAACTACTTAAAGATATGTACAATGTTACTGATGATATTTTTGTAGTAAACCTTCCTACTATCTGATGTTTATCGATCGATTATTTTCGCACGAGATATAATCTCGAGATAATGAATATTCATTCTAAAATGAACCATGAGGTAGTTATTTTAGCTACGTACTCGCTTGTTTCATATTTCGAAACAAGTGTACTTGCTTACGTTAATCTTTAGTATTACATTTTATTAGCTCGCACACCTTGAATATTGTTTTTCGACGCTAAAATAAGCGAAACCTAGGTCTTCTTATTCCATTTCATTTTACGTTTGGTATGTTATCTAAATGATTTGACCTTTTGATTATTAATATTAGCTAAACATATCAAATAAAGTTGGTATACTTTTGGTATAGTTGAATTGCTAATTCGTATTCCATTTGTATCAAACCGTAGTTTAATAAAATTTATGTAACAAAATTAAATGAACATGATTTAATTTATAAATAAAAAATATAAATATGATAAAATTTATAATATAGTAAACTCCTATCCGTTTTTATCATAAAAAATGATAATTAATGTTGCAATTGTCTTTTATATATAGACTGTACCAGGAAACGTTTACCGGGCCATCCCCCTACTAGATGGACCAACGACCTGGTTAAGGTCGCGGGGAGTCACTGGATGCAGGTGGCTCGGGACCGGTCGATGTGGCGAACCATGAAGGAGGCAATGTCCAGCAGTGGATGTTTCCTCGCTGATGATGATTGTGTAGACATATTGTTCTATAAAATACTTCACGATGCAATTATTAGTCTATTTTCTATTCAGTTTGCGTGAGGTCATTGACCATTCTAGTTGATACAATGCGGTCGATTTCATACCAATTATACGGTGGTTCCGGAGATTCTTCGCACCCCCTGCCGGTGGCCCATACGGTGGTTATACTCTCAGCAGCTGTACAATCAGCTTGTGGTGTTTATTAATATTTACTAACATCATGATCGCAGTTGTCAAGTTGCTATACACATGGGTCAGCCGTCACTTGGTACAGTTACAAATATTCCACAACTTTGTGTGTAACCATAATTAACGGTATTTGCTGTGGGTTAGAACTCACTCGTTTAGTGTGATTTGATTGTTGTTAACTTCCTATACTATATTATAAATTTTGGTCAAGCATGTTACTTCTACTACGATTTATTTATAGCTAAAACTGAAAATACACATCTCGATCAAGTTTTGATTAAATTGTTTTTAGATGATTTTTAAAGCAAATTACTGAATATGTGTTGAGTTAAATATAATTCTGCTTCGTTTCTAGTATATGTCTACATTAAAGGCTAAAATCATTTTTTTTTTGTTTTTATGCCTTTGCAATAAATGATTATTATTATAAAGGAAAATGGATTATAATATTTATCGGTGGTTCGGTAAAATCTGATTACTTTTTAAAGGATAATACATCTTATATTGCCAAAAAGGTCAACTAGCTTTCCATAAGGGGATTTGCCAAAATCACCACGTGTGACAGGTGGATTCGTGATCGTAGTAAGATTTCAGTGGTACACAGGCAGGCACTAAAATTTCTCTTCAATCGCCGTATACATTCACGGGAAAGTGTTGTATGGTTATAAGTTATATTTGATATATATTTTACAGCGAGTAACGTGTTACATACAATAACAGAACCTGTATCTACAACACAAACACCAATCAATCATCAGCCTATATTTCCCAGGTTTCCTCACCGTTAAGCAATGGGATAGTGTACTTGAATTAAAAAAAAAACTCATAGGACTGGATTCGAACCCATAACTCTCAGATTGAGAGACCGCGCCTTATCCACTGCGCCACCGACGCTATAAAACAATACCAAACTAAAACCGCAATGTTTCAGGTGACCTTCCTAACATTCTTCACGTACTTGATATCCGACCCCGAGAACCATTTCCTGACAGCTGAGAACATATTCGTCTCAATGTCACTGTTCTACACAATGCATCTGCCGCTAGGTCTCCTACCGCTGATCATAGTGTCCGCCATCGAGGTAGAACCTACCACATAATACATACACCTCTATGTCTCTAGAGGCTGTGGTTCCTTGTCTGCCATACAAACATGTACTAACAAACCATTCGTAAAGCTATCGAGGCATCCCGACCGACAGATACGTGGGGTTCATAGCTACTGCACGCTTTATCGATTTGCGTCTCTGTAACTACGGCGCTCACATTTAATGACAAATGAAAAAGTGTTTTCGAAATGGTAATTAAATTATCTTCATGGTACGTATAGAACTTGAATTGGTCGGAAGATTTTAATAGTTTTCTTGTTCTGGTATATATTTAATTATTTCAACCAATTAATGATAGACAATATATTCAATAATAGTCCGACATAGTTTGACAGAAAAGTGTAAGAATATTCTCTAATGAAGGCATGGAAGCAGACACAAAAAGTCAGTAACATGTCTGCTGTTAAGTTTCAAATAATGCTGAAAGTAAAATATTAAGCGTATGAAATATGTAATAGTATAAAGTGAAGGAACAAATTAAGTGAGCGACAGCTAAATCTGATAAAACATAATACGTAAAGTGTAGTGCAGTAGGTATAAACACCAAAGTCCAGCACAAGCAAATTGCATGATCTAAATTGAATAACTAATCCACTGGTATGGTTCATAGGTCTCGCTGATGTCGTTCGGATGTTTTGTACTCGTTAACGACACAGAAGTCTTGGACTCTAAAAGGGCTTTCGTAGCGTTGTCTCTTTTCAACATACTGCGTTTCCCTCTATCCATGCTGCCTAACGTTATATCGAATGTTGTACAAGTAAGTTTCTGGTATTATTTTAAAGAGTGTGTTGTTTTATACGCATTGTAAATACTGTAGAGCTTTTAAAAATTCCCGCGTAATATCAGTTTGTTTTGTTCGTGAGATGTTGGCCGTGTGTTTTTTGTGCCGTAGACAGTAGTTAAATTCGATAAGACTTCTCGATATGGGTAACGCTTAAAAATCTGTGCCAGATTTGTATTGAGCTATTAATTTAGTATGTTTTTGGCACAATATTATTTTTCTTTAGCACATCCTCTAACACGATTAAACAAACTTAAATGCAAAACTCTTATGTTTTGTTTTCTATAAAATTGATTCTGGTCTTTAAAATGCAATTTCTTTTTACACTTTTGTAGTAATTAATATGCACTTGGTTGAATGTGTTTAATTAGCTGTCGTGTTAATTTTAGTGTATGTATGAAGTTTGAATTGTATTAACATGGCACGGCCAACTTCTTTCGAAACATTCTTTTTTACAAATGTAGTCGTTTGCCTTCCCATTCTGCACTTTCACCTTGTTTCTGTGACTAATATATTAAATTTATTTGGTTGTGGACGATTATAACACAATAAAAAAAAGGTTTGGGGTTGTTATACTTTTTGTAGTAATAAATTGTTAATTTTCGATAAGTTTTTAGTAGGATCTAAGAAATCTTTATTAAATGTTTTTGTGTGCTTGACGCATAGAATGCTTTAATGTATTTTGAAAGTGATATTTTATCTAACATTTCATTGAATTCCAAAATGGATACTAATGGTTTTGTTGAATTTGTAGACATCAGTGGGTATAAAGAGATTGAACAAATTCATGAACTGCGACGAACTGGATGTGGACTCGATTGAACACGACCCTAAAGAACGTAAGTATTGCCGCCCGATATCAATTCACCCCGAATGACCATATTGTTGTGGTGATAGCATATATTCTCGGTTGTTTTTTAATATAGGATGGGACGATACGGCTATCGGATGGTAAGCGTGCGCACCCAGAAGCCTTATCCTAATGAGGCTCTGCCTCGACTACCTTTCATACCGGAACACAACAGTCCTATTAACACTGCGGCCGACTTAGGTAACATGGGTAGCTAACCAGGCGGATATAGAAATGCCCGCCACCGGCCAAACCAAGTACCGATAGGTGCACCCACTGGGAATCGAACCTGGGATCTCGGGATTGTAAGTCCAAGCGTGTAGCCATTAGGTTACGGAGGCTGTTTAACACCTCGCGTAATTGTTTAGAAATAGCGTAAAACCTTAACTACCGATGCCATACCGAAAATGGTCAAAATTGAACTGATTCCCCTTCGTCTCTAAAAGCCATTTGAATTATCTCTGTCACTCACTTTACACCTTACCGTTTCAGCGAACCCACTAGTGATAGAGAACGGTCACTTCACGTGGGGCAGTGACGAGGGAGAGCCCACTCTGAAGAACATCAGCCTGCAAGTGCCGCGAGGGTCGCTCGTTGCCGTGGTGGGAGCTGTGGGCTCGGGGAAGAGCTCCCTGCTGTCCGCGCTACTCGGAGAGATGAACAAGCTGTCTGGACGGTGTAACGCGAATGGTAAGTCTACTCACCGCATATCGTGGTCTCCATTCGAGGCATGATCGCTCTGAAATTATAATCAAAATGGGTTATGATCTTTCATACACTGCGTGTTTATATTTTTCAGGATCGGTAGCGTACGTGCCTCAGCAGGCGTGGATACAGAACGCTACCTTACAAGACAACATATTGTTCGGCAAACAGCTCGACAAGCACAAGTACAACAATGTGATCAACGTGTGCCAGCTCAAGCCAGACTTCGACGTGCTGCCGGGCGGAGACCAGACAGAGATCGGAGAGAAAGGTAACACTCACATTAATGTTAACTGGAAACTTAGAATGTTTACGATCGATACGATACGTTTTTATGACCGAGCTCTGAACTGAGTAAGTAGTGGAGCGACCTTGTCAACCCTACCGCAGGAACATACTCTGTTATGCGGTTTGTCACTAACAACACAGCCTGACGAATCACCTATATTATTCTGATTGGCATTTGAATTTATTTCACTAGTGATACTCTGGCAAACTTCCTCATGAAAACCTTGTGAGTAGATGCTCATGTAAACTAGGGTTTTCCTGCAGATTATGACTTTCTCCAAGAAGCCTCAACTGCCTTGAAGAAGTTTTAATCTGAATAAATGCATATCCCTATATCATTTTTTCAAATTTGGAAGCATGAAATAGCATTTGAATGATTAAATTAGCGATGTTTACAGTTATGTTTTTCGATTGTTATTGTAATCGTTATGTCCTTCTCTTTTATGTAGATAGATAGATCGATTTATTTTTACATCGGCAACACATATTTACTTATCACTAGATTTACAGGTGTTAGTTAATCTACGATTCTATGATTCTGTATAAACATATGTTGCAGCTGTAAAAACAGGCTGCAAACTCAGCTTGTGCTTGCTTGGGAACACGCGCTGATTTTCAGTTTGCAAGCCTAACCGCTAGAGGGGTAAATGACATAGGCAAGAAATTTCGATAATTCACGACTGGACGAATTCTCTGTCAAAATACATTGTGTACATGTGTGTGTGCGTTTGTCAGGTATCAATCTGTCTGGCGGCCAGAAGCAGCGCGTGTCTTTGGCGCGCGCCGTGTACTTCGACGCAGACAACTACTTCCTGGACGACCCCCTCAGCGCTGTCGACTCACACGTCGGGAAACATATATTCGAGAAAGTATGTTCTCTTGATTCATTATCCGAGGATTTAGTACTATAGACCGACCGCTTAAATGAGTCCTCGCCCGCGCGGCACAGGAGCGCGAGAGGAGCGGGCTAGCGGCAGCATACTATCCGCGCCTACCCCCGCGCTCCTGTACCGCGCGGGCGAGGACTCATGCGGTTTACTTATAAAGGCGCTTATTACTTAATTTTCCATTTATGTAAAACAGACATACGTATGATTTGGCGTGACGTGACACTTTCTTGTGCTGCGTCCTTCGTGTTCGCTGTCACGTGACTTAAAGTATATTTTTTTCGGGTGCATTAATAATCTTTAACATTTATGAGAAATAGACTCGTGTTTTCTTATCTGTCTCTTCGGTTATAATTAGAAACTATAAACCAAGCAATTTGTTATTAGAGGACACAATTTTATATATGTAAAACCTTCACGTGTTTACCTACCATTATGTGTCAGGTGATCGGTCCAAACGGCATGCTGAAGGACAAGACGCGTGTGTGGGTGACGCACAACGTGTCGTACCTCTCCCAGACGGACCTCGTGCTGGTGCTCAAGGAGGGGGAGATCTCGGAGGCAGGCACCTACCAGCAACTGTTGGAGAAGAAGGGAGCCTTCGCGGAGTTCTTGGTGCACCATTTGAGTGACGCTGAAAGGAGTTCGCCTGAAGGTATGTTTTATTTATTCATCTTTTCTTTTGATTGTTTGAAAATGAAAAATATATTTATTCCATAAACTTAAAATTATCCTGTTATACTTTACGCTGGAGCTTCCTGATAAGTATATAAATACCTGTAGTAGGAAGCCCCGCTCCTCCACATTAGACATCGATTATATATTTAAATTTATGAAAATTATATATATTACTGTACATATTTTTAACTAAGTAGTAGGTATACAATATTAGTTATCTAGTTTTAAATAATTAGGTGTGAAGAAGTGAGGATGTGTGTGTGTGTGTTGTTGTTAATGTCAACAAAAAGCGTGTGCAGCGTATTAGCAGTCTTGTCCACCCGAGGACGTTTATTTAAGCTCAAAATAGCCGCGATCGCGTTTGCACCATCTTATAATACGTTAAGCAAAAACTTTGTATTCCTTTTTACGAAAATTGTGCAAACGGAGGAGTGTGAAATTTCGCACACTTATAGTTCACATAGAGAAGTGCAGATTGATAATATATTTTTTAAATTTTAAAATTTGTTAATAACACATTAAATATCAAAACATAATCACGTTTTGATTAACTGCATATGACTAAAGTACGTTTAAGCTGTGGTTTGAGAGATGCCTGTTGGCGCCTTTCCTATTCTGATATCTCCGCCGCCGTCCGCCTCTAAGCGTGGTTATTAATTTCCAGTTTTAAGACTTTGCAGTTTTCGAGATATCGTGATGAATTGAGTGACATTGAAAGCTCAGCGATGAAACAATATTTCATTTTAACTTCTAAGCATAATATTTGTGTACCTTTGTCAGTACGATTATAATTATGTTCATTAAAAATTTTAGTCAATTGAAGTCGAGATTGTTCATTACTATCCGTCTTGCATTGATCAAGTTACCTTGTAGAGTAATTCCGTGCTAAATGAACACATCATCTAACTTTAAAAATTATTTTAAAAAACTCATACTGACTGAACACAAACAGACAGACATATCTGATTTCGAAGTAAAGTTTGAGTTTTATTATTTTCAATTTAAAAAAGGTAGTGGCACATTATAGCAATCTAACATACATTTCACACCTCCATCCCCTACCCTACCACCACCTACACACACATACCCAACATTGTCTTTGTAACACAATTCAATAGTACCCAGAATTTTTACGTTTTCTACCTTAAGAATGCGCCTAAAGTATCCATGCCTACTTTAGGCGCACCCCTAAGGAACACTGTTTCCCATAATATAGATTCACTCTAGCTTGGGAAAACAGTCGTTCGCTCAGTTTACAATATTGCTGCCTTACTAACAATTAAATTAGAATAGTTTTATATTTAAGGCTTTTTTTATTATTTAAATTGCAGAGTTGAATGAAATCAAACAAGACCTGGAAAGCAAACTGGGCACCGAGTTCCAGACCAAGTTGCAACGAGCCCGCTCGCTGTCGGAGAGTGCTTCCGAGTCGGAACAACAATCTGCAGGTAAATGTCGTACAACTGATAAGATATTGTTATAGATTTTATGCTTGGACTGGATGACTTTCTTTGTAAGTCTTCTTTGTAAGTTCTTAAAAGTAAATTGCACTGTATCGGCCATACGTCGACTGCACACGAATTAGTGTTTGCAGTAAGATATTGTTAGATATGAAGATGCTTGTTACTTAGTCGCCTTTAACGACACCCGCGGGATGACATGGAGTGGTCCGATCATAAACCACACCAGAGACCACGTATTTTATAAGAGTTATATAATATCTTCGTTTCTGCTGAGGTCGTTTCTATATAAAAATACAAGCAATCAAAATTATATTAAACTATTTCTTTCGACCGGGAGTTTGTCTGCGTGGACTTTCATGCTATAGAATGATAAAGAGTACGTACAATAACAGTTGAGAAAATGATAGTTTCGGCATCATATTTGTAGCTGATAAAAAAAATATTTTTAGGTATGAAGTAGAAGTAGTGTTAAAATAATATGCCTAGTTATTTATGTATATAGTCGAACTATACTTTTGTCAATTTAAATTTGCTGGAATTTGAAGGTGGAATGTGACAAACAAAAAATTTCTGGATGTCATCACCATGTACCATTTTCGATGCAAATCAAATTTACCTTTACAATAGAAGCCAAGTGTCATCACGATTGGTAGTGGTAACTCACTGTGACATTTGTAATAATAGTATGATTGCAACTGTAGCTTCCTCCAAATACACTGTAATGTAATAATATTATGATGTGTGTCAGGGGACCGCGCCGGCAGCGTGAAGAGACGAAGCCCCGACAGCATGACGCCAAACGAGCTCAAAGAAAAGAACAAACTGATCGAAGCTGAGAAAACGGAAACAGGCAGCGTGAGTATAAACATTATCTGTTTTATATACGGTATGAAATATAGGGGAAGAATATTTCGTACAAATGTAGGTATCTTCGGAACCAAGGAGTGACAAGGACATAAAAAAATATAAATTAGGGTTTAGAGACTTCTATAAATGTGAACACGTGTTTTTGCCTTTTTCAAATTACTTGTAAATTTTTTTTAAATTTGTATTGGGTTCGCGCGTGTCCTTAATCTCACCTGATGGTAAGTGACGATAAGGCCGTTGGATTATAAGCGTACGCACCCAGAAGGCTCGTCCTAATGATGCGCTGGCTCTGATATTTTTCATACCCGAACACAACAGTGCTATTAAAATAGCTGTTTCTCGGCAGACTTAAATATCACGGAGGTAGCTAGCCAAGTGGATATATAGAAAATGTCCTACCGCCAACCAAATTATCAACTAAATTAATCTGAAACTTAGAACGAACGTCTGGGAGGCGTGAGAAGAAATTTAGAAACTATACGACCGGCGGTAAATACATGAACGCAATAAAAATCATATGTAGAAAGTTCGCTGATCAAATAAGGGGTCTCAAAAAAACTGGCGTTTTGGTTGAGAAAATAAGAGAGGTTGTATGAGAAGGGTATTGAATGTAAATGAAATCTGAGAAGTATTTCACAGTTGTACAAAGTGACGTAAAGTAAATCTCACGACGCGTTACTTTTCAAGTAAATGTGTTATATTTCTCAGGTGAAATGGACCGTGTACAAACACTACCTGATGAGCGTTGGTGTGCTGGCGTCAGTGGTGACGGTGCTAATGAATCTGATACTGCAAGTGTTCCAAGTGGGCTCCAACTACTGGCTGGCGGCATGGTCCAACGACAGAAGTATGGTAAGTAATGTTTATTATTATTTTATCGCACATGTCTGCGCGAACTTCTCAATCTATCCCACGGGAATACTTTAGCTTGATATCAAGTAACTTATATCACGTATCGGTCCATAAACTCTAAATAAAAAACATGGGGCAAAAAGAAAAACTAAAACTTTTTTATTTATAATATTTATATGCTAAAAGACGTTAAAAATAAATATCACTACATTGAACGAGCAATCATTTTGTATGTAAAATTGATATTATGGTAGTTTATGGATCAGTGTTAATTTTTTATTTATCAAAGAAACCCTCCGAACTGAAAGCGGCAACTTTTAGCACTTTCTATTTGTTTTCAATTTGCTATAAAGCGATTTATATACTTCTCATCAGAAAAATTGAAATGTTTTATAAGGATTATCAGAAAAATCTATGAAAATTTAATTTGAATTTAGAACATGAACATTAGGATTTGAAAACCTCTTATTCACTATTAAACGACATATAGGTTGATGTGTAGCCGTGTGTACCACAGATGGCATATGTCCAGCGGTGGACGTTTCCCGACTGATGATGATGAATATTGTTATTTTTGTTCGTTTTGATACGCTCATGTATTCAAGATGCTTATAGGGAGAATATACACATTTATATACTAAATGCAAATATCTCATATTTACAGATAGTAAATGGTACTGTCAACACACAAAAAAGAGATCTGTACCTCGGTGTTTACGGCGGTCTGGGGATCGGGCAAGGTAAGGACACGCTAGTTAATGTTAAAACACATGTATTACTGTCAAATTACTAACATCTTTACATTTTATATCGGCGTCATTCAATCCAGAGATATTTGTTAACAAGTTCGTGTATTTATGAACTAACATCGTACCTTGTAAGTCAATTGAAAACAACAACACTCACAGTAGCAATGTACTGTGATGATGAAAAATCTAAGGTTTCCCATACCACCATTTGTTACATTTTCATAAGGCTCCTAAGGTAAATACACACAAAACCCTGTTCACTTTCACTCTGACCATAGACGATGGTCCGTAATTATTAATTGACTGTACATTTTGTGAATTTCAGTACCTTCAGTACAATCTATGACTACGGGTCTAAGAAATAAAGTACCTCTCTCGGCGACCTCTATTGTTTCAGTAAAAATTATCTTGTCGAATACATATTTGAATTAAAAAGTCGGCCGCCATCTTCCTTCAATAATATTTCACTCTACTTTCTAATGACTTCAGATTAATACATGTATCTCGATAAATATTTTTATTGATAATTGAACATTTATACGGTGGTAGACATTTTCAAAGAAACATATATTATTTAATTATATTTTATCTGGATAGATATTTGCATAGACATACAAGTATTACCATAGTATTATTATATTACCTATATAAAACAATTTTCGAAGCACATCAATTATAAATAATGAATACATTATTACGTATTTAATCTACAGATAAATTCATTCATTTTGACTTATAAGCACCCTACCCGGGCAATTTTGATCGGCCAATTTCGTGCCAATTCCAATCAGAGTGCCGTATAGAGTTCCGGTCCAATCACAGACGGAATTGACACGAAATTGGCCTATAAAATAGCCCTGTGTAGGGCGCTTTTAGCTGAAATTGATTATTTATTCTTTATTTATTGGTTCTTATATATTATTTAGGCCGTTACTCATCGCATGGTTTTACTACGTAAAGAAAAAAAAGTTAAAATTGCATGATACTCCCCGTTTAAAAATTCATTTACATACATACATTCTGTCAATAACCCTATACCGATTGCATGTTTTGTTAACTTTAATTATTGTACAAGTTGTAATTAATGTTTTTTTTTTTAATTTTTTGTTTTGCTAAACTTTCTGTGTATCAGATTATGCCACAATGTGTCTAAATATTTGGGATACATGTGATTTGCGAAAATGCGTGCGTGCCCTATCGCTATAGCGGGATAGCTGAAAATAGGGTTTCTAGTTTCCTATTTCATAAGATAGCTATTTTATATTTTAAACCGAACTATTAACAAATTATCTGATCCGGGTGTATAGTCTAAACAATTGGCTGTTTGACTCGATGGGTATGCGTTACTGAATTTTCACAGTTGTCTCAGTTATGGAAAGCTTTGTTCTGGAGGCTTTTGGAGGCCTGCTTTGCAATGCTGCTTTGTAGCTTAAAAATGCAAAAGGCAATCGTATCCAAGAATATGTTTATTATATTGTTTATTTGTAGCTGATTCTGAACTTCGAATAGACACATTTAACCTCTTGCAAGAGTTTGGAAAAAACAATCGATATTTTTGCATCGGTGTTGTTGAAACGCACTATTATTTTAAAGCGTTTCGGATAACTATAGTAGTTCAGCTGATTACTAATTACACACTTAACTATACTCTCTTGATAACTTTTAAAGACAATTTTAATGAGAAAATGCGTTTCATTGAATAATAATATGTATTTGATTGAAGTTAACGTCCTCTGTTTGCGACATATTCGAGACGAAAATACTTGCACGTTACAAAACGCGCGCGCGTTTTTGTTAACAGTACACAGTGACAATGACGTCAAAAATATATCACAATGTACTTGGAATAAAGGTAAAGTTGATGTAAGTAATAGTTCTGACGTTCCCTTTACAACAGTAGGATTTGGGGTGTAGAAAAAAATCGCTCTAAGTAATGAAACACAATCAGTGTACAGTTAAAGCAGTCGGAAAACACTAGTATGTTAGAAAAATACGTTCGGTTGAAGAAAGAATAAACTTTATTTTGGCACACCAAAAACTAAAAGCGGTCAACCAATCAGTTACCACTTTAATATTTAAATCCTAATCCTTTTTTTACGACTAACTTCTAAATCTTAGACACTCGAATCCTACATTCCTTTTTTTTCTGTGAATTTTGTCAAAATCATTATATTCATTTAGAACGAATAGCTCGGGGGCCCAATCAAACGTTTAGAATTAGTTTAGCATTCATTGTTCTATTGTACTTTTGCTGTTTCTTATCAACCAAGAAATATATTTAATTTACGCCGTGATCTTGTCTGTATACATACACATATTGTGGGTCACGCACGCATGAGTACAGTACAGTACAGAGTGTGTATGTGTGTGTGGGATGTAGTGGTGTCGGTGTCGATATCGTCGCTGGCGCTGTACCTCGGCACGCTGGCGGCCGCGCGGGCGCTGCACGCGGCGCTGCTGGCCGGCGTGCTGCGCGCACCCTCCATCGGGTTCTTCGACTGCACGCCGGTGGGGCGCGTGCTCAACCGCTTCAGCAAGGACGTCGAGACTGTAGACAACGTGCTGCCCATGACGCTCAGGGGCTGGACCTCGTGCTTCTTTGCGGTATGAATACGTCACGACCATGCATACCTACCCTATATGTAACTACTACCCGTTAAAATATTCAGATGAAACAAAGCAGAAGTTAATTTAAAATAACCACAACATTATCTCGTTGTATCTGGATCAGTATCTATCTTTGAACATAAATATACTATATCGTGATATATTATATGAATCAGGACCATAACTATATTTAAGCCTTTCTGACATCATTTACTTGAATGAGTTAAATATTAAACATAAATTATGTCGCGACAAAATGAAGCAAATGGCGACATTTCGGTTAATACTCATCAGGAAAAAGATTTTCTTTTAAACTGCGTTACTTAACCTACAGGACAAGTAACAAACATTTCAGCTGTCTGAAACCGGGGCACTGTGTTACAAGACGTGCAAATGTGGCTATGATCATCTCTTTTTAATTCACGAAATGCTGTATTTAAAATGATCAGTATCCAGTACAGATAGAATTGTTCAACTGAAATAATCTATCTAAAGGTACTTGTACCTATATTATATGTTTGTGTACTGGACAGATACAATTCTAAAATAGCTTCTTTGCGTCATTATATGTCAGGGCACAGTGTAAACTTTGATACTGCAATGTAAAGAACAACCATCTTGTATTGCGATAAGTTAATACTTACTCTTGGTTACGGTAACCATGGCTGGCCACGTGACGTCATCATATTATGAGACTTTATTTCTTTGGAATTTTGAATAATGATCAAATATTGGAAAATTTAGACATCAACCGTTTGAAGGTCCAAAACAAAAGGTAAATGTAAATCCAATAATATATTGTATAATCCGATAATTTAATTTTGTTAAATTACGATTGTTTTACTTTTAACAGCATTGACGGAGTATTAAAAATGTTAAAACTTACAAACTTGGAATGGACGAGAGATACCGAAGAATTGGGATCAGTTTATGCGCTATTACTAAAAAAACTTAATGCTGCAAATTATCAGTAAACAACCAATAACAATGTGTTGCGATCTTAGCTAACTACGCTTGTAGACATATATTACCTTGCTTCTTCTACTATAGTTATTAGAGCATGTTTAAGCTAGTAGAATAGACTGTAGCTGGAATCTTGCACTACCATTATCATCTGGCACCTTTACTCTTGTCTTTGATTACTTGTATTTTCGTCTTTTGTGGTCGATAATGTATTCATTATTTATAGAATTATACGTGTAAGAAATTTTCAGCAAGAGGTATTTCTAAATTTACAATCAATCTTGTCGTAAAAACATCCAGTGACATTTGTACACGAGGAATTTGTTGTAATGGCGTTGACGTTTTATTTATTTGGTATATTTTTGTAACAAAACACTGATTATAATTTTCTCGTTAATATAAATGGAACTAATTGAAATAAATTGACATAAAAAAGAAGTTACTAGAAAAGTAGGAAGGTACTGTTATTGTGAATGGTTTAAAATTTTAATATGATTTGTTTTCTGGAAATCATCCCACTAAAAGGATAATTTTGTATATAGATTTCTAACCCTTTAGGTTCTAACATATGTATTCAAGCAATGTTATGTACTACTTCCTAACACCTTGCGCCCGAGTTAGGCTATACTATCAGCTTCTGTAATCGTTGCTACTTGGGCCTCAGCAACCGCAAAACTTACCAGTTCTGTCCAATGGAAGATAACAGTCCTTTGACATGTACTACTTACTTACTCTGTGTACGTAGTAGATATACAACCTGTACCGAAGGCCATCGTTCTATTTGTGATCGAGACGTGCCTCGGGAAGGTGGTTTGTGTCAGAGGATCTCTTCAGATGACGATCGCGATGACTAGTAGGTTCTGTGAAAGGACTACTAATGTCAACATAATGATAATCGTTGTTACAGCGATCACCTCTTTCTTTGCGGACTTGATGCCTTATCTGGCATGCTGGCGCGCTGCGAAGATACTCCACACTCAGTTATTGGGGAATGTGTTTAAGACACCGTTACAATTCTTCGAAGTGACACCAATTGGCAGGATTCTGTCACGGTTTTCTAAAGACATCGACGTTTTGGACACGTCGCTGCCAATGCAGGCATCAGACGTTATATATTGCACCTTCGAGGTAAACTAGATAATTGATAATGGTTCAATTAGGTGGGAGACGTATGTTAGTGTTCTTTATGTTGTTTTAAGTTTCACAGGGCGTATTTATATGTAATTTTCGGTTGCTTTTCGCTTAGTTCGTTGCTGTGTTCTTTTTCAGTTTATGGTAGAAACGACACGCTTTCCATTTATGTTTGATTTTGTCTTTGTATCTGTACTTAATCACCGCAATATTTCATTTGACGAAACGCCACTTAATGTATCCGACTTATGTAAACTGATCCCAACACATGCGTCACTAACATTTTTAAAGTAAAAGGTATTGCAGTGCTAACAATCGCTTCAGAGTGTTATACTAGTTTTAAAATGAAACGTATAATCTAGTGTCGAATTACAGATTGGCTCAGCTATTTAAAATAACAGTTAGTTGAAGAAAATTTTATGATTATATATAAAATAAGCCAAGGTATGAAAGAAGGTTCTTCTTTTACAAAAATGTAGTACGGGTATTAGGAAAAATTTTCTATCGTCACCTTCCAAATAGGATAAAGAATATTGTACTTCTAGGTATTGGGAACACTGTTCGTGATAAGTCTGTCTACTCCGATATTCTTGGCGGTGATCCTGCCCATCGGGTTTATATACTACATCATACAAAGGTTCTACGTGGCCACTTCACGACAACTGAAGAGATTAGAGTCCGTGTCGCGCTCCCCGATATACTCCCACTTCGGAGAGAGTATCACTGGCGCTTCCACGATACGGGCTTATGGTGTAATTGATAGGTAAGTTAAGACAAGTGATGCCAGATTTACATATGATAACATTTCTATTATTACAATAATTTGGTAGTTGCCACAAAATCAGGATATGGAACAAAAATTAGATTGAGGTTAAACTGTATTTAATCTGCAAGTCTGCAATCCCTTGGAGCTGTGAAAAAATCTAACTTCTAAAGAAGCAGCCAAGTGCATGTCGGGCCGTGTGCAGTTTAATAGTACTTCAAGTACATTTTATAGTTTGTTCGACTGTTACTCATTAACCTGTAAGTGTAAAGCCACCTTAGACGTGATAGCCCCCGATATTACAGCTTTCTAGTAGAAAGGGTCTCTGAGCTAAGCCGCGGACATACAGAGCGAAATTATAAAGGTTCCTTGTTTGTTACGGAACCCTGAAACCCGGTGTTCTTCCTCTATGTTTGTGTGAATATTATAAACGGTTTTGTTCCACAGATTTATTGAAGAGTCTGAACGCGGCGTGGACCACAACCAGTCGTGCTACTACCCCAGCTGCATAGCGAACAGGTGGCTCGCCGTGCGGCTAGAGATGATCGGCAACTTGATCATATTCTTTGCGGCGTTGTTCGCGGTGCTCGGCCGCGAAACGATCAGCCCCGGACTCGTGGGGCTGTCGGTCAGCTACGCGCTACAGGTACACTTACACTTAATCACAAATAATACATTATAATTTATTTGTACGCTACCATGCTTGGCAGCTAGATGAATGATCGCAGTAGGATGGTGGAGGACCCGGATTCGATTCCCAGTTTTACTTAGCAGTATTCGGTTTAGTTGGTGGTTGAGCATTTTCTATGTCCGCCTGACTAGCTACCACCATGGTACCTAAGTCTGCCGACAAACAGCAGTGTTAATAGCACTGTTTCACTGTGTGATTGATAATTTTACATTTTAAAAAGGTAGATGCTGCTCCCCCATGCCCTAAAGAATTTTTTACTGCATGGATTTTTACATCTCCCACGGAATGACATACGATCCTCTTCTAAAGTCGCGACAACAGGCTGTCACTCCTGTAGGCGTGAACTACACCGTCCCATGACGATGGCAGACCACGCGAGCTCCGCGCGAAGCGGATGAGTTCACACACGCCTTAGATCAACGCCTAATGACGGGACAGTAACAACCGTAATGAATTTATATTAGTGATTCGTCATAATAACCACGACAGAGCAGAGGACCGAGTTCAGTGGCGCGCATTGGGAGAGACCTATGTCAAAAGTGGACTGCGGAACTTGTACTTCTGAAATTTTATTTGACTGTCCTTGTAAATTTAGTCGGACATAATTTTTTTGTTGATGTGATTATAAATGACTATAAATATCTTATTTCAGATCACACAAACCTTGAACTGGTTGGTGAGGATGACATCGGAAGTGGAAACGAATATCGTTGCTGTTGAGAGAATAAAGGAATACGCAGAAACCACACAGGTGAGCTTACGTTAGGAATGCGAGCCAAAAGTACACTTCCGAATTTGAATCGCCACATACACAGACAAAAATGTACTTTATTATAGTGATTCGCCATAATATCCACTAGTTGGTGGCTGAATTTTCGCCTTTTGGGAAATCCATATAAAGGGAAAATTACAATAGACTCATGACAGTCAATTTATTTTATTTCTATCAATTTTAGATGAACAGACATTCAGTATCGTTTTCATTACCTACTATATCTTGCACTAAGGGTATCGCTTCGATACGTACAACCAGACCGTGTGCTATTCTTTCAGTTTAGTTTTTAAATGTTGTGTATGCAGGAAGCGGCATGGACTCTCCCCAACGGTCCGGGCTCGACGTGGCCGGAGACGGGCGCGCTGCAACTAGAACAACTGACCCTCGGCTACCGCTCGGGCGAGCCGGCGCTGCGTGACGTCACCTGCATCGTGGCGCCCCGCGAGAAGCTCGGCATCGTCGGGCGCACCGGAGCCGGGAAGTCAACCCTCACCTTGGGACTCTTCAGGTTACACCAGCTGACAATTACTAGCAGACCCGACAGACGTCCTGTTCAAATTTCAATTTTGTAATTCATTGAAAACCTTATTTGGACTATTACTGATATTTTTTAAAATATCTAAATTGGTCCTGTCATTCTCAAGTGCCAAGCTTACGAAAAACATTTAATTATTATTTAATGTGACTTTCTTCATTGGTTTTTCACGACTAAGCGCTTGAACCGATCGTGATGTGACCTTTATAGGATCACTTTTTTATCCGTCTGTCTGTCAAAACCCTTTCTTCTCAAGAGCGCATGGAGGTATCAAGTTAAAATTAATAACAAATACGCAAGATTCTGGCTCTTTGGACCTTCAAATAAAAGCAATCTTCTGGATTAACGATATATAATAGGACCGTTTATCCCGCATATTTAAACGATTTCCTTTGAGAGTGCATGGAATCAAAACCTATAGGGTTCTTCCCGATGACCTAGAATCCTGAAATTTGGCAAAGAAGAAAGTCTTACAGCACAAGTATAGGAATAAATCTGAAAACCAGAATTTTTAATTATATCACAGTAAAATCGCTTTTTTTACTATTCAATCGTACTTAAGTTTTAGTTACAACATTGTATTGTACTTACCTTCATTTTCAGTACGAGCTTGTCATAAATCATCTTAATCATCCATATTCCGTACGGAACCCTCGGGGCGCGAGTCCGACTTGCACTTATCCAGATTTTTACGCACCATGTAACTTCTCATTTCGTAAACAGGATAGTAGAAGCGATGAATGGCAAGATCCTGATCGACGGCATCGACATCTCGTCAATAGGTCTGCACCAGCTGCGGTCGCGCATCACCATCATCCCGCAGGACCCCGTGCTGTTCTCCGGCACGCTGCGCATGAACCTAGACCCCTTCGAGGTGTTCACCGACGACGAAATCTGGCGCTCCCTAGAGCATGCACATCTCAAGTCCTTCGTTAAAGGTGAATATTGTATCATACCTCTTTACAAGTTTGTCGAGGCTTCTCGTCAGCAGGGCCCGCTAGAGAATAATGTTTTTTTAGAGAATAGTTAGCTTAAGTTATAATAGTAAAACAAAATGGGGTACGATAGGGATGTCATGTACATCGTATAAAACCCTTCAATAAATAGATTGAGAAAAACATATATACTTGTTACGATAGATATCGTGTTACAAGTGCTTCCGGTGGACTTTACACAATAATATTTTCAAGTAAAAAAGTTTTATTTACTTCAAAAATTACATTACATACTCAGGATATGAAAAACGGCAACGTCGTAGCAAAAGCTGTCAAAAGCGTATCTGTCAAATGCATATTTTTTCGTTTATATACTAAAATATAATTATAAAAGCCAAAACACACACATACAAAAGATAATATAACTGCTGTGTTAGTAAATTTGTCAGTTGTTAACAAGATTAGAATTTCTACCTCTTCCACGCCATCTATTGACACCTTTAATTACTAAACTAACAGACGTCACTGAAAATGCCTCATACTGTTACCAGGACTGCAGGCTGGTCTGAGGCACGAGATCTCTGAGGGGGGCGAGAACCTGTCGGTGGGACAGAGACAGCTGGTGTGCTTGGCGCGCGCGCTGCTGCGTAAGACTCCGCTCCTGGTCCTCGACGAGGCCACCGCCGCCGTAGATCTGGAGACCGACGAACTCATACAGGTATACAAAACTCACATACCTTAACGTTCATGTAGTAGTTTTGTAAATATATAGGTTTGGGTACATTTATTCATCAGGAAAAGAATTTTGGGGGTAATTTTTAAAATTATATTTGATCATCATCGTCATTCCCCTAATCCGTTCTCAATCGGGGTTGGCTTCTTTAACCCAAGGTATTGGGGTATTCTTTAACGAAAGCGACTGCCAATCTGACGCTCCAACCCATACTTTTTTTGTTAGTCTTGGTTAATTCAGTGGCCAGCTTAACTGATAGAAGTTCAGCTAGTCTCTCGAAGGCATATAACTTGGCTCAACGACTGCTGTCAAAGACAACCAGGATCTACCGCTTAAAGTGCTTCCCAAAGCACGAAAACAGCAATCACTCACAGCGGTCACCCATCAATTGACAGACTACGCCGAACGTTACTTAACGCACACGATCGTTACCTGCGAGCAACTCTGGGCTATGGGCGCTTCTAAAATTATTTCTGAACATTATGAAATCAATTTAGTAAATTCGTTTCATTTGATTCACATTACAACTACTTTACTGTGGACTGAAAAATTTGAGTTTACACAAAACAAATCACAATTTATGCAATATTTACGGTCCCACCTTGTTGGTGGTACTTGTATGCACTCTGCACATTCTCCTTTAAACCGATACATCGTTTGGCATCTGTAATTCAGCGACGTAACTCTGAGTCACTTCTTTTAATACAGATTTTTGCGTGTAGTTTTTGAACTGTGATAGTTTTTTTTCTTTAACCACCTGCTACGTCTGTGTCGACAGAAAACTATCCGCAAAGAGTTCGCGTCGTGCACGGTGCTGACGATCGCTCACCGACTGAACACTATAATGGACTCCACGCGCGTCATGGTGCTCGACAAGGGGCACCTCGTCGAGTTCGCGCCCCCCGAACAACTGCTACAGGACAAGAACTCCATCTTCTACAGCATGGCCAAGGACGCCGGGCTCGTTAATTAGAAATAAACATCAGTTCAATGACAGTGCTGATTTATCAACAAGAACTTTTCAAACACTCGTTACTTTGTTTCATCATATATCTTGTTTGTACATGTACCCCCGCTGTTCAAGCTATCGATTCCCACTCGCATTAATAAATAGTTCTCTACATTGTAGAGAGATTACATTCAAAATTATAAATTATATAGAAGTTACATTCGAGATACTTGATCATTAATTAGTATCATGTGTTGATGTGTTAAATGTGTAATGAAATTACCTTAATAGTTGTTTGTTGTCAGCCCGCTGTGCGCGAGTGAGCATTAGTGAGATGCAGCAACTGACTTGAACACGAATTTGCATGAATATAAAATATCATGTATTACTTCTGTACGAGTACGCATTAACATGTTTCACTGGTGTACACATATTATTATGTTATATCGTCATCAAATAGCGGCCATGACAGATAGATAGTCATAGCATTTATTGATCTTCATGTGCGAGATAAACTCTCAAACTAATCTTATTTTGTGCATTCTAAACGTTTTCAGTCCTCTTAATGTTACGTAACGATTTAAAAGAGCATGGCAAGGCTTTGGGACCCGACAAATGATGTAACTGAAACCATCACAATTTGTGTACCTCATGAATTCTGGTAAACACAGTTTAGTTTGTAAATCATCACTGTCATTTTGTTATAGGGGGTATTTTTATGTTGTCTATCGACTCCTTTAGAGTTCTTTGGTTGGTTGGAATCACAGCAGGTTAAAATAGTGTTTTATATTTATATTTACATAATACGCTTATATCTTGCCTTATTGGCGCATCTTTAAAGGCTCGAATCCGTAAGTTAAATTCGTGAAGGATTACAAAATCATTTTTTTATACAGCATATAAATTAAAGTGACCGATCTGGTTCCATTCCAGTGGCTATTGCTATTTAAACTGGCAGTTTCCTCACGGCACGCGAATAAAATGGAAATAAATTATAGATTTAAATAAATACTGCCTGTACAGTACAACCCGTGCCAAAAACAAAACTGGCATAAAATCACCCCTTTTTACAAACCCGCGCCAAACTTCTAGTACGCTGTGAACACGAGGCGATTCGCAATAGACCGGTATCGGCGCGTGCGACGAAGGTTTGCTTGAGAGTGTACGAGAAGTTTGCCACCGGCTTTACTTGCTACATATTATGTACCCATTAGGCATTTTGAAACAACTTCTGGTTGTTATTGTGTTCAGTGGATGATGTTTTGACATGTTGTTTATGGTTCGAGTAACGAATGTACGAAGTATTACAGCGCGTGTGTGATCGTTACCACTAGAGCTTTATTACTACGAACTGAAAAATAATTGTTGGCGAGTCACTCTAGCTAATCACATACATCATGTATATATCCAGCAGAAACAAGTTATCCAATAGATATATAATAATTATTTAAAGTTGATTCTCGCAGAGTAAGAGTTTGGATTTTACGTTAGAATATCTATTAGACGTAATTTAATTTTTTTTTTCAATTTATAAAATTCCAAATTAGTTTCGTTCGTGTGATGCAACTCTTATGAATGTAGTACGTCAAATACTCTAGCAGTTCTGCTATCCGCTCAGTAGTCACCGGTAACTTTATACTGTTTGCGGGCTGTGTGTGACTGTCGAGTGTATGTGTGGATTAAAAATTGTAAGATGTATATAGCCCTACGTAATCCTTTCGATTCGAAAGTCGATTCTGGAGTTATTTCTCCGTAAATTGATAGTGTGCCTCATCCACGTGCGAAATCGTTTAGGATCATATAAGATGGAAATATCTCAGTTCAGATTGAAGAAAAGAATGGTAGTTCCTAAGTTTAATTATACGATAAAAATACCATTTTGAGATTGCGAAACGCGTAGTTCTGTCATAATACCATTCAAATGGGAACATTCTCTCTCTGGTGTGTCAATTTTAGATGATCCCTGCTCCACTCGAATTGATGCTTGATAGAAGAATTGATCGCAAACAACTGCGCATGTGAATGGGCTCTTTTTTAGTATTTTTCCTCGAATTTGAAACTTAAGTTTAGTCGAACTACTTAAGTCTACTTAATATTTTATAAAATTGTTGTTTTTTCACAAACGGTTTTAAGTACTTATCGAATGTTATGATATAAAGTTGCCTTGTGTAAATAGGGTTGTAGAATTCCAGTGTTGATATAAATTTTGTACAATAAAAAAATGTAAATTGTGTAATATTGAGACGCAATATATAAGCTGTCAATTTTGCATATTTCCCCTGTGTGATACAATCTCACTAAGATGATATTTAGAGAAGTTATTATAATCATACTGCACGAACAAAATAATGTGTGAGACGTCATACCGTGGTCATGCATGGGGCCATGCCCTTAAAACAGTTCAGTTCTATAGATTTTACAAAACTTTTACTACTTTTCTGTGAGTTTTTTTAAATATATATCTACACTTATATTGTACATAATATGTCGTTTGATCATTCTTTGCCTTAAACTTACAATTTTGTAAAAAAAATACAAATCTAAAAATTAATATCATCATGACGTCTTAATTTAGAAAAGTTGTCACAAAATTGTTCAGCATTTTTGATCGGATTTAGGAGCAACCGTTTGAATGTAGCCGTTATTTAGGTGTTTATAAATATGAAAATTGAAGAGTGCGGTTTCAGTGCCCAAAATTGGTTCACCTTTTAGCATAGGCCGTTTTATATTGTTAATGGTTCGTATCAGCACGTAGCAAACGATCCGTTGCCTTAATAAGTTAACAAAGCCACAATTTGGCAAGGATCTAAATCAGGTCTACGATCGCCCAGCCCCTACGAAATAGTTGAAATAACATTCAAATATTTTACTATAGCTCAGATAATATAAAAATACTTAACACTTGTTAGTAAAATTGGGTCGTTTTTGTTGTATTTTTTTGTAAGTGACACTTGCCTATCCTCTACCTAAAATAAGCACATTGGTTAGATGTATTAAGTACTTATCTTGTATTTTTTAAATATTCTGTACTTTTTATTTACAGATTACGTTTTAAAATCATTATTAGTTATTTTTAAAAATAAATCCTTACATAAGACACCAGTGGCACACATTTGGTCAATGGTTCTACCAAAAACTGTAATACGTTTTGTATACAATAATTTCATTAATATGAATTGATTTAACTTCACAAAAATTACGCGGTGCGAACAAAGGCGACGGAACTTAGTGCAAGTACTTAATATATAAGAATCGGCTTATTTATACTCGTAGTGGTGAGATACATGAAATAATGTAAATATTGTACTTAAATTCTTGTCTGGCTAGATAAAATCAGTTGCCAATTCTTACATTATATCAATACAAGCAATGAAACTTATTCAAAGTTCAAGTATTTTAACTTGATATTTTTATATTATTTTTAATGTGTCCTAAACTCATTGATCCTCATTGCAATTTGCATTTGATTTTATCGTGAAGTGTTTAATGTATGGAGGCAGCTCTTGTTATTATATAATTAATAACCTTGCCGTTACTTAGTATGTTTTTGTTACCTACTTAATATACCTGTAATCACATTTTGAAATGCACAATTAATGTTTTATATTTAATTTATATGAAGGTACCTCTATATTTTTAATTTAACTATTATTTTTACCGATTGACATGAGATAATTAGTAGTAATTATTGTTACAGTAATTACAAATCTACATACAGGTTTAGTTAATTCTTAATAAAAAAATTCTATCAATATGATTTTTATTAATATTTTATACCAAATACAGAATATTTCTTAACATATTTAATTGAAACATTCATTAAAATATATTTTTGGAATAATGAGTGTCGCAGAAAAAGTATTACAGTGGTTTCAGTAGTTCTAAATTAGGTGTAGATTTTTGTATGACTCCGATTGCATACTCAATGCATACTGTAATATTGAAAATTAATCATCTCTATCTCTCTCTAATCATGCTCCTCCACGACGACGTGGCAGAGGGTCGTGATTATTAATTAATTAAAAATACTAAATCATGTTACATTAAAAAATTTAGACAATTTTTTTCTAGACATTTGTATGGTACAAATGGTTAGAAAAAACGCCCCCCGCCACGAAAAGCTCCAGCGCCCACTGTGGGGCTGTACCGCCTTTGGGAATCTATAATAAAACTAGAATTGAAAACTGATTGAGGGTGTCGTAAGAAATGTAACAGAATACAATAAAACCATTTGTCTGTTTGGAGTCGTAACTCTGGGCAACATATGGGCTACATTTCATCAAAATCGGTTCACGAAATAAATATATTAGTATAGTTCCTAGAAAAGACAATAAAGTGTTTTTGAAATATTAATATACTCACAAGTCTGACTGATCTATCAACGCAGAGCCGAAGCCATATAAGCTGGAATAATGAGATTTTGACAGTAGGTAGATTTTATAGTTCTATACAGTAGGTTCCTTTTATGACATAAGCACCTGCTAAGCAAGGATTACTCCTAATTACCTAAGGAGGAACAATAATTGATGCAAAGTATTAAAGTTCGTCATTTTTAAACATTAAATTAATATGTTCTAACGTACATAGTAATTATGTACGTCAGCACATAGTAATTCAATGTTTTTAAAGATAAATCCATCAAATTGGTTTTAGGTTGGAAAATGAAATGTGTCTCGAGGTGCGTCCACGTACTGAAAAACGAGTATCGGGCCGTCCCCCTACTAGATGGACTGACCACATCACATAGTTACGTGCCTTGGGGGAGGACTATGTACTGCAGTTGATGGTGAATATAAACGTGTCTATGGGATTTTGCAAATTTATAACTCATAACGACACATAAAACTTTGGATTTGCCGTACCCACAACCAGAGATAAGGCACCCCATATCTGTGCCACAACATACCCACTACGGTTGGCAGGTGAAATGAGTTTACCAAAGAGTTCCAGTTCTGAAAATGTGCGGTGTCACCCAGGATCCAAATAATTATATTCTAGCCAACTGAGCAAGTAATTCTAGCCTTTCTAACATCATTGAATTGACATACGACATAATGATATATTGAAATTAGTAATTACTAATTTCATAGCCGATTATTATACATTAGTAGATAGATATCTCGATTAGGTAAATGCTTCGATTGTGCCCATCACTAGATCGCTAGTTATTATGCAATACGACGGATTCTTGGCGCGAACTTGACAAATGGTGGTTCATTGCAATTTTAGTAATTCGTTAATAACACTGTTGTGTGTTTTTTGTGTTATAATGGTGTAATATAGTGCAAAAAGTGTCACGGACGGTGTTATAGTATCAATTACGCAAAATTTTGAGGGTTTCAACGCGATCGAAAGGGTTTACCATGTCGATTACATTCGGCATTTGGATTCTTTCGAATTATGTTGAAACCAAGGCTGACCTTTGAAATTCTCGTCAAGAATCGTCAAAAAGAGCGATAGAATGTATACAACAATGTACAACATACATTTTATTGAGAAAACTGCAGAAGAAAATGAGAAAGAGATATATTCAGCGTAGGCTGTATGGCTGTGTTCCATTGCCTTCCCATTCGGGAGAATTAAACTACTACTACGCAATACGTCAAGTTGTACGCGAGGTATACGCTCAGTGTTGTTCTTGATACCGCAATTGCCGTATTATACGGCATTCCGATATCTAATAGAGTAAAAATACGGCAGCACATCAAGTACCGTATCGAATTAAACTGGAATTTTTGTTACCTTTTGTTTGACAAATTAAACGATTTCATGACCTGTAACGGAACGTGTATTATTCAGTAATGCATGCTAGCTATCCTTTTTTTACTAGAACAAAAGGAATGTGTTTTTATTTTAAGTTCAAAGTTTTATTATAGATGGCTACACTGCACATTCGTGACTAAAATCTTTGATTAACTCTCTAAAAATCTGTTACGGAGCTTCTCGAACAGTCTAAAAATAATGAAAAGCGAGGTGGGCCTCCTGTCTCCTTCGTGTCGAGTAGCATAGCATAGAAATTACTTGAACGAGTGTGAAAGAGAGAGGCGGATCCATTTGTCTCCTTCCTGTCGTATATGAACTAAAGATAACGTGGAAGGCTCTCGGATAATCACATAAGGATTAACAAGTGCGAAAGGGAGACCAATCCATCGATCTCCTTCGTGTCGAGTAGTGAAGTGGCTCGAAGTCCGGGCCGAATTTAGAATGTTCCTGAAGTAAATAGAAGATAGCGAAAATTGAAGATCACTGCGAGATAAGCGCGAGCTGGGCTTCGACGGCAGTTGAATTCAGTTCTAAGTAAATAGCGATTTAAAGTGAAGAAACGTAAACCGGAAGAAATTGTAGAGCGAAAGTACAGTCGAGGTTAAAAAGTTTTAGTGTACTAATGTGTCACGTGGTGTCAGTAGCGACAGACCGGACTGCGTCAGTAGTGCCAAATGTCTTCCACATTCCAATTCATACTGTGAAATGGTGTTTAACATCAATACAAAACAGGGAAATAAATTAACAACTTCGAATATGTCACTTTGCTGAATAAACAATCACGGTGATAAAACAAAATTTTCAATGAAACAAAATATCTGAGCAAGATAGAATTTGAGACTTCCGAAAGTATTTACAATCTATATGGTGAGGAATTTTTGTTAAAGTATTTCTAATTTAGACATTACTTGTAATCCAATCAAAAAATAAGTTAAGGCCAATTATTACATTATTTTTTTCGTATAATACGGCATTTTTTTTAATTCCCTAAAATACGGCAATTTCAAATTTTAGATACGGCCACCCACCAAAAGTCGACTCGGTCGGTCGGTGATTACTTGCTCAGTGGGTCGGTGGTCGTGTTCACAGACTAATATATGTACCTATTTTTCGTAGGGAAAGTTTAAATAATTAGATTAATAATATTTCTTTTCACTGCTTTGTTTAAATAAAATTACTGTCTCATCTTTATAGATATCTTTGCTCTTAATCAATTAACCTGTATTGTGATAAAAGGGATAACAGTGAAAACGGCTCCCTACAGACAATTAAATTCCGCCCCGCGAATTATGGATGATGTTTTTGGATTAGAATCCTTCGAACTTTTTTCATGTGTAAGTTCTTTGAATTTTTAAACCTTAAAACTTTTCAAATAAGTATATTTGACTAAACAGCATATATAAAAAAACTATATGTAACCTAATGAATTATGTTTTAATCTTTTTCTAGGCAACAGATGAGATCCTAAACAATTTATACTGCAGGAAACCAAAATCTGATAACAGTGATGACTCTCACATAATACATGCTGCTAAAGAAGATCTCAAGAAACTGATTTCACACTGTAAATATGATCTGACAGCAGTAGCTGACTCAATAAAGAACAGAAATTGGAATGAAAGATATGTCCAACACTTTCTAGAACAACTGGAAACAGTTAAAACAGAATTACTGTACAATACTATTTTGCAGCATAACAGTGTCTATGGAGAGACTGTCTTGGACTTTGATTGGGTCCAGAAAATCATTTTCGGCACTAATGATTTGAAATCTTTAAGGTATCCACTTTTGCAGTTATTGCTAACTACAGTCAATGATAATGGAGAGAAGAAGCAAATAATGTATGACATAAATAAGGACATGCTAGCTAAGATAATAGATGTTTTAGAAAATATTGAAGATAAACAGTAACTCTGCAGTTTTATTTCAGTATAGTCCAGCTTTGACTTTAACCTTTTTAGGGCTCGGTACCCAAAGGGTGCCAATGGGAACTTAATTATTAAGGATCCGCTGCCTGTCTGGCACAGGGCACACATACTTGATCATATTCTAACAAGAGGTTTTATTATTCTCGGTTTTTGTTTAATCTTGTGTTAATTATTTTATGGTGGTATGGATCACATTTGGCTGATTTTTATAGACCTCATTTAGTATGGTTGCAGTATAACAGCAGTTATGATCTGTGTGGCCAACCACTAAGTCAGGTTGAGCAGTTACGGATTTTACTTAAGATTGAACCGATCTTAAATCAAATGCCAAGAAACTTAAATTATGTGAGTTTTATAGCGGATTAGAATGAATTATTGCATCTTTTCTATTTTTTAAATTTTATTTATGCAGTCCATGCATGTGATTCAAGAATTTGTCACACTAGAGATGCATTCTGCAGTCAGGTCAAATTGAACGCAGCCCGCATTATGTATGAATACCATTGTCAGTCAGCGGTCCAGGCAGAGAAATTGGTCAGCAATGCGAGCAGGACAAACAGCGGCTTTGAATGACGTCGCACGGCATCTATAAACTGCTCTGTTCAATCGTTACATATTATTTCTAAAATATTTGTGTGAATTTTGTTGGGTTCGAGTGTCAAACTGGGTGTGACCGTCCGACCTGTCCGTACGCGTCTTTCGGTTCCTTCCGCATGCCTGCAGGCCCCATATATCTATACAAAATATATAGAGACCGACAATGTTGTTCATACATAATGCGGTCTGCGTTCAATTTTATCTGACTGCAGAACACTTCCAGTCTGGCAAATCCTTTAGGTGCCATTTCCAAGGACGAACAAAATATATAGAGACCGACAATGTTGTTCATACATAATGCGGTCTGCGTTCAATTTTATCTGACTGCAGAACACTTCCAGTGTGGCAAATCCTTTAGGTGCCATTTCCAAGGACGAAGGAAACGCGGCGATCCACGGGCCACCAAATTCGATGCAAAGTAATGGGACATGGTCTGTATCGCAGCAACACGAATAACTTTGGACGAGCATAACGTGACCGACACATCGCGGTGATAGTCGATCGAGTCCGTCAAACAACAAACTCAACTCATCTTAAACATTTGAGTGAGACATTTAAGAGGGGTTTACTCCCTGGAAGAATTCCTATATCTACTTCCTAGCTTCATCATCAGACCTTATCACCAGGTGTACCTCTTGTATTGTTGCTGTTATTAAGAACTAGCTAACACTGTACGTACCGCCGTACGAGAAATTACCTCGCCCCATCAGATTCTGATTTGGTGACAGTGGGACCAAAGTCTTCAGTTGAAAGACCTTAAACTACTGTGTACTGTACTGTTTTCATTCATTTTATGAAGTGGATGTACAGAAGTGCCCATACATATACATAATAGTGTGTCAAGAGTGGTCAAGAGTCAGTGAGGATATACATATAAAAGAGACAATTCTATTGTGCTTTATTGTTGTCAAAAATTGTTTAAACATATTCAGTTGGTCATTTTAAATCGCTCTTTCCCAGAAATTTTCAATGTACAGACATCTTTACCTTCACGATTTTATTATATGTATTGAACCCACAATTTTTCGGGTTCCGTAGCCAAAGGACCTCACCCTTACCACAGAATTATTAGCCTTAGTGCAAAGGGGTGCACGCGGGACCCGCGATCATGTTTAAATAAAAACAACCGTGTTGCTTTTAAAATTTATTGATTAGAGACATTCACACATCAACATTAAGTTTCAATAATTGGAATAACATATTAAAATATTATACAATTCCCCATTGCGGTAATGAGCAAATATAGCTATGATATTTTACTGCAAATCAAGTAAATCTAGTACAAAAAGCAAATATTTCAAAGTAATTGTGTCTGCAATATTGTGCTTGAGAATTTTGGGGCTTCTACTAGCAAGCGGAAGTTTTATTAAAATTTCCATCAATCAATGGTGAGAATAAATTCACTAAAACTTTCCACTTTACTGCGAAATTTTAATATAAAATCTATTTTACTACATTTTCGACTACAATTTGAAGAGGCAATGCTAATTATTCAGTGTGCGGTCAGTCAGGTTTTGATATGGAATGTCTCACTCATGTTACTATTTACTTGGAGCAGGTTCCAACCGTCAACCATGCAGACGTGTGCCACTTCAAATTTCATTAAAAAATGTATAAAATTACAAAAATTATTATGAAACCATACTATTTACTCAGATTACTACATAAAAATGACACATATTGTATAGTAATATCAAACCTTATGTATGATTCATCTAATTGCATGTAGAGGTGGAAACCGATATACTAACGGCAGCCCCTAAGTACCGCGCTGCCTTCTAACTCGTTACACGTCACTACTGTCTAAATACAATATAATTGTGTATGTATGTATATTGTATATGCATAAAAATTGTATAGAATATTCAAAAAACTTGGCCGCTAATACAAGTCCATGTTGCAGTTCCATTGTATCCAAATTTGACAAACGCACAAATTTTGATGTATTTGTCGACACAATATGCCTAAAGTTTACTTACTGAATAATATCTCACTAGGTGTAGGAGCGGCATACTTTATTTTAAATTTCATGAGTTTGCATAAGAGAGAGCTGACAACTAAATTTATACAACTTATTTAAATAGGAGCTGATTATATATAGTGCAAAATAATAAAATAACACACTAATGAGATAAATGGAAATTCATTTGTTTATAAAAAAAACTTACAATTTACATTTCAAATCATGAATTGGACACATAATAAACATAATATTTTGTTCAGGAAATAAAAAATTGACAACTCAATTATTCATATATACATGATAGTTATTAATGTCTTGGCCTATTAAAAGAATGATACATTCATCATAATGGTATAATATCAATTACATTTATATTTCATACGAATGAAAATGTTTAATTCATGTTAAAGACTTTTCTGTTATCAAAAAGTCACAACATCTCCGGAGACGTCGTCGCAAGATGTCCTAAACGCACCCCGTGCTCGTGGCACATACAGTATATACAATAACCATCTCACGGGACGCGATGCGCCGACTGCACCGCGTCACATATCCTCTGTTATATGTAGTTCATCAATCGAGAGCAAGTTAAACAACATTGACCTACTGAAATTCAGTTCTTCGCTTTTGTCATAGTGGATTGTAAATTTAAAATAAAACACATCAAATTTTTCTAGCTTTCTAAATATCAATTGAAGTTCCAATGTAAAATTTGAGCAAATTTTGAGATCGCATCAAATAACATCGGGGCTATATTCTAAAATTGTATGCAATGTTGATCACTTGAAGATTTACTGAGAAGTTACATACCACTGCACTGTATGTACAGTTACTCGAAATCTAATTTTGGAGCGAGTCTCACGCCACAACGACAAAACTAATACCCCTGTAATAATGGCACCAACTTATCGCACCGTATACTGCCTACATAACTTTGTTATTGTATATAATTATAAAAAAATCGATCCTAGCGAATATAAATGTATAAAATCTTAATTTTACAGAAGCAAAGCACGCTAAAATTATACTTAATAATTCTATCTGAAAGGTCACGTTTGAAACTGAAATCCACATCTTTGACAAAATTAATGCGCGAACTAAGTTCGACATCACTGCACAGTTGCTACAATGGAAATAAATTAAAGGCTCATATTCCGACACATGCCTTGTGGACGCGGGCGATGGCGCAGCGCTTAGTTAGACACCGGCACGTCGCTCGTCGTCTCCTGAAAACAACCAACATGTACTTAAGTTATGTATATTTTTTACCAGATTATAGATCGCGAATACGTTTTTTGTTATTATTGTAGTGCGTAGCTTATTTATGCAATTAATGCACATTATACATCGTAACAAATCAAAATTATAACTAACTAAAAAAAACATACACAACGAATTAGCATGGACTTCAGAAATTATACAACGGATCAACTTGTTCGATCGGGATAGAAAGTAGCCTACATTCTTTTCCTAAACATTGTTATTCTTACTCGCCGTTACAACGTGAAGGACAAAAAAATTGAAATCTCTTTCGTCATATTAGAATTGATTTTGTTTGTTGAAATAGAGGCAATTGAATCCCTATGAAGCGAGTGGCGACATTCACACTGGATCTATCATAATAAAATTTACACAATACATCATATAAATATTCAAGACATGTGATCAGGTACTCAAAACCCAGAGGCTGTGAGGTAATCTGATTTATAGGGGGATGTTTTAACAGATCTGCATAAGTTTGACAAACGTCATATAGGTTGCGTGCGACATAGATAACGATCTACGAAATCGAAAATAACTGACTATCTCTTTCCAAAGGATGATGTGCAATATTTACGGCCGTACTGTACTGTGCCCCATAATATCCTGTTCTCAATAAATATAGCATACATACTTAAATATGACGTATGTCAACTTCAGAACTACCCCACGGTAACACTTACACCTACGTCATCATATACACTCATAATATTGTCTAAGAAACTATGAGATGCGAGAGGCCCATGTTGAGCCGCTAACTTAATACCAGCAAATTAGTTTTAACCGCATGGATATTTTGGCTAAAATATTTTCTATTACTAGTATTAGTATTCGTACCTACCGTTTCGTTTTTCAGTTCTGGCACCACGGGAACTTCTGGGATCAAGTCCGCTAGTTTGTCGGACACTGGAAGTGGCTCCTGAAACACAACATGTTCCATTATTATAAACACTTCATTTTTTTCTGATTACTTACTAAAGATATGTACAAAATTTACAGATCAATGTATTATATCATCAAAATTATAACAATTTGCAAGATAATTCTTAATTCTAATTTTACAAAATTCAATAATATATTTACAATATGTCTTTCATAAGCTGTGAAGTATTGTTTTTCCATCAAATATTTATTGAACAAGATTGCTTCCTAACATTCACGGTTCTTCAAGATTCATTTGTCAAAACAAAAATTAGCCAAAGAAACAAGGAGTATACATTGGTATAAGTAATGAAAAATATTTTATATTATACAGTTTTACAAGTGTTAGCACTCAAGCAAGACATAGTAAACATGCCGTAATATTGTTATAATCTACAAAGCATGGCAAGGGAATAGGAAAGGATGGTGTCCTAGCTGCGGATCTATCATATAGAGCACACTCCACTCTTCTCGTTAGGACGCGACGGTCGACGCATGCTGGTTGATTGATGCACATGGTACTAAATACGACTGGTTATCGGGATGGCACGCACGGTCGAGAAATGAACTAATCCACTACTAGATCAAGAGAGCGCGGGGGCGCTATTCACCTGTGGGGGCTCCTCGTCGCACAGGTCGGCCGCGGTCGGCGGCGGAGGCAGCGCCTCCGAAGACTCGGCGCTGCCATCTCCCGCCGCCGGCGCCGACTCGCTGGGCTCCGACGGTGACGGCGGCGTCATATCGCTCAACATAGACTCCTCCTCCCTCGAGATCTTCTCCACTGCTTCTGTGGGATCCTGTTTTTCTGTCTCCTCAGCATGATCACCATTACATTCTGTAGTCAAGCTATTTATAGACTCCATGGCCAAATTTTTCAAGTTCTCCTGCTCTGTTATAGAGTTCCCGTTTATGTTCTGAGCGTCGCCACCGTTCATGTCTACATTAGCTATTACTTGTTTTGTATCGATAGATTTCAGTGTTTTGTCAATTATTTCAGCTTCTTGAAAGTCGTCTACGGGAATATCCTCGTCTAGTGGAGGGGGAGGAGGGGGCAAGTCGTCGACGGGATCTGGTAAATCGGCTACGGGATCAGGAATTTCTTGTAATTTATCAGAATTAATCACAACGGGGGCTTCCGACTCTGTGTTAGTTTCATTAGTGGTTATCTCGCTATTAGAAATACTTTCAATTACTGTTTCTTGGGTTTCGTGCAGTTTGTCTGCATTAATTTCGAATGTTGCTTCGTTTTTTGCATTATATTCAGTTACAACTTGGTTAGAAATGTCTCCAATCAAGTTATCAGGATTCGTTTCTGTATTTTCGATATTATGTAGCGCTTGTACATCATTTACTTTACTATTTTCAATTTTTTCAGAAGTATTTACGATATTGGGTTCAAGAATTTCATGCGCCATTCCAATACTAATTTCAGCAGCAACTTCTACGCTCTTTTCATCCATGTTTCGGCTTGAAATATTTTGTCCTTCAGACTCTGACGGCTGCACTTCACTCTTAATTGGTTCAAAAGCGACAGCGACACCAGATTCACTTTCATTTACTCCAGCAACTACTGCGGATTCCAATTTAATATCGTTAACAGGTCCTCCTGGGTACTGGAGCTCCACTTGTACGATTTCGGGTTTTGTTTCGGCAGGTATTTCATGACTAGTGTCCTTTAAAGGGAGAGAGATATCATTTGTAGCTACTTCGAGATTTGGTGATTCGACACAGGAATTGGCCGCGATAGTTTCGGTTTTATTAGAAGCGACGTCTAGTACGGTGGGCGGTGCCGTGCTAACAAGTTCAGCAGTGTTAGGTAGCGAAGCGTCTGTCAGTTCTGGTGCCATTGTTGTGGCGGCAAAGGATGCCACAGAGGAGGGAGGGGGGTTTGCGGGGAGAGGTGGAGGCGAGGATTCTAAAGGCATCTGTTCAACACAAACCTCTTTTTTGACAGGGATTTCAGGAGCTGGAACGGTTTCTGGCGATTCGGCGGCGGTGGGTTCTTCAGGTTTAGATTCCTCGCTTTTCGCGACTTCGGGTACTTCAGCTGTAGGTTCTTCTAGTGAGAGTCCATTCACAGGCAACTGCTCGGGTTGGGTTTCCGGCTTAGGTTCAACCTTCTCCGCTTCAGCGGGTGTCACAGGCGCGGCCGCCGGGGCGGGTTCCTCGGCAACTGGACTTTCAACCTTGGGCGATTCAGGTGTGCTGCTGCCATTCGTCAGGGGTTCGGTCACTGGCGTCTCAGGAGTCTTTTCATCCTTGATTTCTGCTTCAGGTTTCGCTTCTTGAGCTACTTCATTTGCTGTAGTCTCAGGGGTTGCTTCGGCCGCCTATGGACAAAATAATACCGTTCAAATCTAAATTTTCCCATAATAAACTTTTAGGAAACACTTCTGTTAAAATGAAAGCACTTGCTTGCACACAAACTAAAACAAACACTAGTGGTACCTTATCGTCGGCCATGTCTTATTCACAAATAGCTAGCTGTTGAACACGAGAAATCCTCACAATGACTGAAGGGACGGCGACATGCGCAATATATTTTATAGTGCTATTTTTCGTAACGGATGGTTGGCGCTCATTTTTAGATAAGTAGTTACCCTTCAATGCTCCTGATCGAAGACATATAATGTTGCATTACCAGTACAGGGTTGGCACACATACGACAATTAATAATAAAACAACAATAAATGACCTTATTTTATAAATGAATAAGATGGGTGTTTACGTAGATGTATCTTTGTTTTACGTTTTATTACCATCAATACAGCAGGCGGCTAATTTACAATGCAAATATTCACTATAGCCCATATTGGTACAACACGTACATTCTGGTAACAAATATTCTTAGAATTAAATTTTTAAATGTTAAGACGATGTAATGAGACGTATGGTATAACGTATAAATTGACATTTTTTACTCGAAAACTACAAAAAAGCAGATCGAACGTTATATGAAACCCGTAGCAATTATTACGTACGTACGATATAATTTCAAGGGACCACCAGAGCCTTCACTCATCCGTCCCTCGTTTGTTACGTGTCAAACTCTCACAAACTTTGATTTATGCCCGAAATAGTGAGAGAAGTGGCCCAGCCCGCCCCTAAAGGGTTTTCTGTATAAAATATGAATATATGTAATTAAACTACCTCCATATACATTGAATATTTCCTTTAATGGCCTTCCTATGTAACCATATGAAAGGATCGTCATTGCTACCTTTTAAACACAAAAACCTTCAAAGACTTTCTATAATACTCGTAATTCATAAAAATTAAAAACATACAGTTTGGTATAAACGTAAACCATGTTATTTTATCACTATGTTCGTATAACACTTTCCGAAGTACGGTTAAAATATTTGTCGGTTAACCAAAATTTATTAATGTTTCGAAGAAACCTCAACGTTGTAGGTATTAAATGATAGGTCATTTTATTTTCAAAAATATTCCTCAGTCCTCATCAGAGAGATGTACCCGAGGGAGGCAACCGCAGTTTTGTGGCGAACAATAAAACGATACCGTCGCGCAAGGCCGTCTTTGTTTACTGATGTAGAAAGACACGCCTCGAGTGCTGCTGCAACTAATAGATCTATCCGATCGATACCTTGTAAGCGTTTGGCAGCTTCAGCTATCTATACAACATAAATAATAGACATTAACGTTATAAACAAATCATGTATTAATTTATTGCGTTTCATTGGCTTGCTTTGACAACTTGCACGCGTTATTGAAACATGTTAAATCTAGATTTATTCAGTGGGTGGATGGATTTAGTATCATGACATAGCAAAAAGGAAAATCTTTAAAGCAAATCTTTTGTTTTTTAGTCGGAGCGTACAAAGTCTAAAGAATGCATGTTTTTACTATTACAAACTTACATTTTCGTAACCTATTTTATTTATTGTCATAAGATCACGTCATTGTAGACCGCGTCCTCCACACTAGGCTGAGACAGTATCGTTGCGACTGAGAGACAGAACCCTCGGTGCGCCAGTCCGATTCGCACTTGGCCGTTTTTTAGTTATTATTTTTATAAAGAACAAATACAGAATGCCCTTCTTTTTCTTCAATATTGTGTTAAATCTACCAAATTACGGCAACAACAACAGAAATACCATTCGATGTGGTGATATATTATAAGCAGAGGCTCATGTCCAAAAGTGGGCATGCAGCTAAAGGAGATGATTAAATTAAGTAACTTATGAAATGACATAAAAATTTACTTGCAGAAGTATTGGTTTGTAAGTTGATCTTAGCTTTTCATTTTGCTGTTCTTAAGTACATGGCTTAAAATTGTTTTAATGCAAACCCCAAACTATCTATTCAGTATTCATCCGTGGGGGATCCACAACCATTACAACTTTAAATACAACATTAACAAGATTTAATGTTAGGCCATCCTAGGACTCATTCTCGATGCCATATACAGAATCGGCAACGCAAATATCACATCTAGTACGTTCATTTGCAATTTCTTATTTTATTTGATCAATTACATATCGATGGCGTATCGTTGGCGCCACGTGGGAAGTTTTTCACATTTTGTTGTTTGATGATTCAAGTTTTGATGAAAACAACCGACGTTTTTCTCATTTTTCATGGATTTTGATTTGGTGTATTTGTAACTCTGTGGTATTTGTCTCTATCCCGAATAACAGAATAACTATTAGAACAAGGGATAAATTCACGTAAAAATTCCTTTTTTTAAAACATTCACGACCCAGCAGACAGTTTTAAATGACTTGATTTTGTGTAGAGAGAGTTGAAAGGCCAAGGAAGGACAGGATACATTTTATCCCGATCGTACGAGCAGTTCCCGCGGGCAGAAGCTAGTACATTCATATGCATTTTTAAAGGCAAAGTTTCAAACATTCCTTACGCGTAGTTCATTTGATACTTTTATGATGGTGACAACTTTTTACATCGAATCACTCGCTGCTGCAACCATACTTCTGAGAAAACATATTATTACAGTATCATGTTTTAGGTTTTACTTGGACAAGACCCTCCAACCGGAAACTTGGAAGACGTTTAACATAAAATGTACAAGAAACAAGTGATACTACTTGTAGTGTATCCTCGACATGAAGGTATGTATTAGAGAAAAATATGCTGTCAATATATGTAATAAATACACGTCGAATGATTACTCCACACTAATGTACACGCTTCACTAATGTGAAAAGCTTTATTATGATCAACAAGATTGTGTAGACCTGATATTACTCATCCATTCATCATCACCGGGATTACACACATCTCTCCCAGATTACACACACAATTATCGTGTGACTTATTGATAATTTCGTATTCAAGGAATTGTCGAGGTCCTGTAACCGACGACAACGACGTGACAATACAATGTTCTACTTGTCAAAGCAATAGCGAGCGGACGTTGGCTTTAGACTATCTTATCCCCTCCACATTATATTGTGTATTACGTGTATAAATCAAACAGTACATAGTACGTACATACATACCAGATATATTATGAATTAATTGTACAGCGATTGTTAGCCGGGTGCAACGACCGGAGTCGGGCCAGCCATGGTACAATGCCATAGATTAAAATACAATGCTAACATATAATATAACGCTCCTACAGTGTCCAAAACAGGCTATCTCTATCGATATCCCTGAGTAAGAGTAGGTCGGCAGATAGTGTACCCAGCGCGCGGTTGTGGAATAAGTCGAGACAGGACCAACAAGACACGACACCAGCATCAAAATTATTACTAATAATATTCTACTTGAGCTGCTTCAAATTAGGAGAGACTTAGAGAGATTAGTAATAAGCATTTTTATTAGTTTCGACGAAAATGACATTAGAATTGTGTCAGACAAATTAGAAACGAATTAACTGGTCTGAATTTTAAGAAATTAAGGTATGTCTTTGTAGGTCAGTGCGTAGACTAGAGGTAACGTATTCGATTCCGGGCGGGATATCTATCGGTACTGGGTTTCGTTGGGGGTGAGGCATGTATTTGTAAGCTAGTCAGGGTATCATGTCAATAGTAATATACATTCCAAAGTTCATTCCTGTTGCATTTTCACGAGTATGGACATAAACCGATCTTCATAATAGTTGGAACGCACGCAGCCTACGTCAAGAACAAGGACATAGAGGCATTTTAACTCCATAAACGATTTCTTGTGGGATAATATTTGAAGTTAACGCAGTCGCAAGTCGCGGTTAATGAGGTTGTTATTATATCTACTGCTGCCGACCTAAATTATTAATATTATCCTGTAACTACAAGACCCACCCTTAAACTATCTGAATAAAAAAAAAACGGCCAAGTGCGAGTCGAACTAGCGCACGAATTGTTCCGTACCATTATATATAAAAACGGCTAAAATCACGTTTGTTGTATGGGTTGCCCCCAGAAATATTTATTTTATTCTATTTTTTAGTATATGTTGTTATATAGACAACAGAAACACATCATCTGTAAAAATTTCAACTGTCTAACTATCACGGTTCATGACATACAGTCTGGTGACGGACGGACAGCGAAGTCTTAGTAATAGGGTCCCGTTGGTTACGCTTTGGGTACGTACCCTAAAAAGACTAATCATTTTGACTCTCCGTTACGACGTAAATGAAAGATAAACAAACAAATTCACTTTGGCGTTTATTATATTAGACTAGAATATGGATTTAGTCGCTAGCCAGGAGTTAAAAAAATTAAAATGACCTGTCTACGAATCCAACACCGGAGATAGACACAAACCAACAGTGTTACCAAATCAAACTACAGTTATGTATGGTCTATGTTTAACTGGCGTCTCGTTCCGTCCGTCCTGCTGTCAAAGCTTTCTTATAACGATAGCCGTGCGTTCAAAAGGTGATTGATTGATGTTTACCCACAATTAACCAAGCAATGCCTTTCATATGTGTGTTAAATTGTTAACATCAATTCGAGTTACACAAAAAATCTGTTAATAACAGTATCGTGCCTGTAGCGCGTTCTTTATCTCCGAGATCAAACTTTAATATGTATTTGTGTTGGTGGCAGGACCGTAACATCTGCTGGTATACGTTTACATGCTTCTAGGTAACCATTATGTAATAGGATTAAGGTTATAATTACAGAGTATCTTGTTCACGCCACGCGGACAGACGAGCATTCTGGTAGTTGATTCATAATAATTATAAATGAACAATATCATATTACACTGTTTGTGTAAATATCTAAATCTCTGTTTAAATGAATAGTCTGTTCTACTACTAATTCTACAGCATTTCACGAGACTACAAACTACAGGAAGGAACTAATGGTGAAGGAAAACATCGTGAGGAAACCTGCATGTCTTGAACAGGCATGTGAATTCCGCCAATCCGCAATGGGCCTACTCGATGTTCAAATCGATTCCATTTTTGTTTCGAGTAGTTTATTACAATAACAGTAAATTGAATTTTGCGTATAGTTAACTACAATTAACGGTCAAAGGGATCACAACAAAACAGGACGAACTACTCAATCACAAACTTCATGTAAACTTATCTCATCTGACTAATACCTACTTAAATGATCATTTAATTACCGTTTCTTTATTGCCTGACGGAGAAGTCAATGCCGTGAAGTATACAATCCTACTAATATTATAAGTGTGAAAGTTTGGATGTTTAGATGTTTGGATGTTTGTGACGCTTTCACGGAAAAACTACTGAATGGATTTGAATGAAACTTTACAATAATATAGCTTATACATCAGAATAACATATAGGCTATAATTTATAAAGCCATATTGTGTAAATTGTACAAAATCACACTTATAATATTAGCGGGATTACATGGGCAATTTTGGCATAACAAAAACGCGTTGCCTAGCAACCGACCATAGAATATGTAATTCGTATATACAAACTTTCGCGTTTATAATATTAGTGTGAAGACTTTTTGAATGTACTACGTCAGATATTGAAATTTCTTTTGTTTCTTTAAACTATTAGCCTACGTAACAGAATAAACACTATTTTGTACCTTATGCTGGAAATGGAGATAGATGCCTTCTATGCCTATCGAACAAGTAGAATAAATCCTGAAGTACACGCGGGCAAAGTCGCGGGCGGAAGCTAGTGTATAATATACAGTATAAACTTCCAATACACTCTCATAACTAACACACGGGACCGCATTAAATTGTTATTTAACTCGTTTTACTGACGATAATTACGGTCTGAATTCATGAGTAAATTGTATGGGATAATTAAAACTAGATTAGTTTAGTGATTACAAAGTACCAAATAGAGATTAAATCATGATTATGTGGAGTCTTTTGTATTCCATTCGATCGGTGTAACGTTGGTATTCGATATGAGAAGATATATTTCTATAACATACATATCTAAATTACAATAATAATGTCTAATTATGAGTGAAAAATTATTCCGAACTTACGGTATCCGATCCGCCTGATGGACAGGACTCGAGCTAATATAATCTGCTGATCAAAACCCTCCCACTTTCAATATATTTATTACCGTCTAGCTTTTGCATAATTAAAATTTTATGTATAAATAAATATCTCACTTTACAGCTACATCCATTATGGTAAAGAAAATTTCGACACACTTGAGTTATTATCCGCAATTGTGTTGTTACTTTTATAACCAGTCTGGCGCGGGAGGCGAAGAGTAATGACACCCTTGCCTAGACTAGAAATAGCCTATTCATTATGGCCTTGAAGACACCTCGGTTGTAGCGCTGTGGAAATACAGGAGACGGCAAGGAATTCCACTCATTACCAGTGCGCATAATAAATAAGGAAGCGAAACAGTGGAAAATTCAAGTGAAGGTGGAATAGTGGAATCAAATTGTGGAGTTCGAGCGCGCGAGCACTCTGAAACGAAAACTATAGAAGACCTAAAGTCTAACTAGCCGACTTTAAAAAAGCGTTATAGTTACGCTATAACTCCGCTAATTATATTTTTATGATTCTTTTTTTGTTTGGCAGAGGTTGTCCCATAAGTTTATCGAATTTAATTTAGTGCTTTTTGATAAAATCAACAAAAACCAAATATATACGCTGATAATTCTACCCCTAAGGGTGAATATTTTAGGGGATGAATGCTGTCGACTTTTAGAGCAGTTTCATAGTTCTTTTTGAACGCGTTAATTCCAACATTGTATAATCCACAAATATATTATTTTCTACTCGCGGTTAGAAATACTCATCTATAAGGAATTAGGTGTGCGTGCACTCGAGCTTACATACGACTAGTTGTCTATAATAGCGTCGGTTAATCCGAACCGTAACGGTAACCAGACGTCACTCGGCACCGGCAGGCGTCGCTCGCGCAGCGCAGGCAGGTACCGGCAGCGGCGGGCGAGGTGACTCACCATCACCAACCTCATACAATACCATGCCCGGCAGACATGGAAATGATTTTCCGCTCTAAAAGTCTACACGTGTCAATGTTTGACTCAACAATTATAGTACACTCACTACATTACAGTTGCTCCGCACCGCACCGGGACCTTTCCCCGATTCGTTTCACGTTCGGTTTCCATTGAATTCACCGTAACATTTAAGATGCAAAAGTATAACAAAACGTGCTCGAGCGTATCATAGATTAGGCAAATAATCTTTTTGTGTACAACGACTCTAATATTTTACATTTAGAGCATCTCGTGGTCGATACTAAAAGCGTAATATAGTTTGATTTGATAAAATAAAACCACCAGTATATTTCTTACTTTTGAACTTGATAGGTACACATGACAAACTAAATAGAAAGCCAATGAATTAGTCACGTAACCGACGTTCTGCCGACATGTGTGCCGAACCCGAAGATGACATTTCTTTATATTATTAAGTAAATACATTACCACTTTTCAATAGCTAGATATTGTAAGTACGTATATCGGATCGGTTGGTACAAAAACCGGTCGTACAAGAGTTCCAAGAATGTCCACATTGCTTGCCATCCCGGCCCAAACCAAATACGCTCGAAATAATCGAATATTGAAAAATGTACGACCAGGATGAAGCTGTAAGTGTATTATTATATGTATTAGTATCTGCCAGTTAACAACGAGATGGATCATTGTGAGAAGGAGCGCTCAGTGCTATTGTAGTTGTATATTACAACGACATAAGTGGTGAGAAGAGTGTCCGTCGGGCCGGCCGGCGGGCAGGCAGGCAGGCATCGTGTGACCGACGACGGACGAGTGTAATTTGCATGGGCAATAAATAACGGAGATAGCATCGCGCCCGATCCCGACGCACTACTGTCGTATAACTCATCCTAGCCACCGCACCGGCACCGGTCGCTATCAGCGGTTGAACGAACTGTCTTAGCGAGTTGGCACCGATTACTCGGACCAGCGCGCGCGCCGGATCGCCGCGACAATGCAACGAACGCGACTGCAATTTCAATAATTAGAACTTAGCGAACAGGAAATAGCCTACGCTCAAATATAAGCCAACGGGAAAGTAGGTGGACTACCATAACATTCGATAATATATACATATACACTTCTATAAGGAGATAGCATCCGCTGAAAATATGTGGACATCAATAAAATTCTTTCAGTGCTCGCGTAACGTACGAAGCTGCAGAAAACGTCTAATTTTTGTAATAAAGGCGTTTGTTCTTTGCTGCTTCGTTAAACAATGTTGCTTTGTGTCCCTTACAGTGGAACCTTTTAACCAATTAAGAAGGCCTTACCAAGTTTGTTGGAAATTTTCACAGCAGGCACTGTAATTAGTTTTAATTGATCTAATGCCTACTAGTACTTGCAGATGTTGCTCACACTTGGCTAAATTTAGAAATAATTTTGATTGTTACTTTTATTATCAATTATCGTATCAACAGCACATTTTTAAACGGCCAAGTGCGAGTAGCGTGACGCAAACGAATACTATACTATAAAAACAGCAAAAAATCATGTCTGTTGTATGGAAGCCGCCCTTAAACGTTTGTTTTATTTTAATATATTATATGAATATATAAAGCGTCTACCTGTTGCCGTTATCAATATCTAGTAAAAACGAGCAAAAATGTACGTTTGTTGTCTGGGAGCCCCCTCAAATATTTATGTTATTATGTTTTTTAGTATTTGTTGTTATAACGGCAACATAAATAAATCATCTGTAAACATTTCAACTGTCTAACTGTCACGGTTCATTAGATACAGCCTGGTGACAGACTGACAGACAGACGAACAGCAGAGTCTTTAGGGTCCCGTTTTTTACACTTTGAGTACGGAACCCTAAAAAGTGTTCCACTCAAGAAAGTACGTTGGAAAAGTTCACAGAACTCATTTACTGGCGTCAATAGAAAGCCGATCCCTGGTTATGCGAATGTACTATTCAAGCGACGCTATTATGAAAATACGAGAGATGATATACACGTGTAAGTGAGGCGCGTCCACGTCGACGTGTCGCGGTCATTTAGTAAACATGCAACTTGAACTGCGCACTCTTCGTGTTACTTACCGGTAGCCGGTAGCTCGCTCTGATACAACGCCACATACACAAACAGGCATCAGGCATTGTTCAGTGTTCACATGATGCTACATAACGGACGGACCCAACACACAAACATGTCCCTCGCTCGATTGATACTAGCAATAACACTTTTGATGAGCTCAATTCAAGAAAGCATTCTTAAAATTACTGCGAAGATTGACATTAATTAATTTGGACCGCGCTTCGTTCCCGAGTCGCTTCATGAACGTATAATTTAACTTTACAGTGGGATGAGTTTAATTTGTGTATGTTTGTTTATGTATTGTGAACAGTACGTTTATGTTGTTCGTAGCGTGTTCGTTCGAGGCGTGGGTCGTGGGGCGCGGGGTGTCGAGGGAGGGAGGCAGGACGCAACACAACCCGTCCAGACCAACCCGCCCACCAGTGACGATACCTGCCCTCGCTAAACCTGACAACTAATAATTTTATTTTGCACACCGCAAACTTGTTTCCTAATGCTCCCAGTGTTTGCGTCATCGGATGGCAGATGCAATGTTATACGCCGTAAGGCTCAACGATATCTTGGAAACATTCGCTTTACCGGATACCAGCTGTATAAGACCAAAATCTACATCGCACCTGTAAGTGCCAGCGAAATATGTAATTCTGATGATGGTTTAATAATTGTAAGCACGTAGGCTTCTATTATCAACCGATTTAGCTTCCATGCCACAATTCGATTCGAATATCATATTGATAGCGTCGATGGATGTCGACGTGACGAATTATCCAAACTACTGTCAGCATGGTGTGGTGTACGACATGCTAGCCAAATGTGTTATTATTATAAACGTAGCGAACCCTCGTTGTGGGAGGTACTCCGGGTGCTAATGACCGCGCGCCTTGCTTGGATCGCGACAAATAAACATTTGTCGCGAACTTGCGACCCCGACCACTGCCAGTGACAGATACGAGACTGTCGATGGAAATATCTCCACACAACGACAAACTGTTATTATATAATTTAACGAGCTGAGACATAAAAGCTAAACGTTCAAGTTGAGCATCTTTTCGTTCGGGAATGAATGGATATAGTGTATACGAGACTACATGTCATCTGGCATTTTTATTTTTCTAAAATAGTACGCGACTGCAACGCGAATCCAATCGAACAGGAAACATTTTATCGGCACATTGTGTAAATAGAGTTGTACAAATAATCAGAAATTAAATTCGATTTGACAGACTAACAGAATTATTTAAATATAAGGGCCGAATGGCCTTTTTAATTAAAAGCTAACGATCGCGTCAATGGGGTCTCAACTCGGAGCCAACCCTCCCGATTCGAATGCGTGTATAGTGAGGTTGGTTGGCCCGCCGCACGTCCAGTCAATGGTGGAACACGCCCTTTGTCCATCACATCGTCATTGATTGAGCACCCGGGAACAAACAACGCATGTCGATAATTTGCATTAGCACTGGTAGATGTCGGCGTTACGTGCTAAGTCGTCGTCAATGAACTAAGTGTCGGTAATGGCGCGATATCGTCTTCGACAATGGCGGCTCACGTTTGGTTAGCGCGGATATAGCACCACTTTGAATTATAATGCGCATTGTTCCTCGCGGCGGCAGCGCGCCGGTTTGGGTGCAATGCACTACGTCGCAATAGTTTCTTGTCATAGAAATCGTCGGTTTCTAGCCGGCTCCGCTGGGCCACAAGGTCGCATCATAGCCGGCCGCTTTAAATTTTAAAAAGGTTAATTGAAACAAATTACAGTAAATTGAGATTTAGCAAAGATACGTTGCAATTCGATCGTATCGTACGTAATGTCTGTGTCCGTTTCGAATGAAACTTGGACTAAGAAACAACACCTCGGTCGTGTAGAGAGTACGTTGCAGGTTTTTGTTCAAGGTAGGTAGCACCGCGGGCGGCGGGCGGCGGCGTGGTCAGCGTTCGATCCAAGAAGCTACTAGATGTAGAGCAACGGTACTCGCAGAGAGACGCTCTGCTCGCCCCGCGCCCTCGTACTAGTTTTAAGCACACGTGCGCGATTTCACATCGCCTCAGATTTTCGCACGACGAAGGCCAATGACTTCTATCATATTCACAAACAGATTAATACCTAATATTCATAAGCGCATATGTTAACAATTACCCGCCGAGTTGCGGACAGACAACGATGTGGAGGAAAGTGGGCCAAGTTACGATGATGGATGGCCCCAAGTGTTACAGCGATCCGACGAACCATTGTACACCCGCAGCGGCGTTGATGGAATACCAATATACGCATTGATTGGTGTGCAATAATATGACAGTAGAAAGTTATTACCGTAAAAGCATTGTAGTAAAGTGCGAGCTCATTCGACTAGAAAATTACAAGAGTTGATGGCAGGCATAGCATTTCTTTTGAGTATAAAAATAGGGCATTCTACAATCAACATTTATTTTTGTACGAATGGCATATTGAGGCGATTCCGACGATAAAGTTGAATAATTTGTCTTTCCATAATCTTTTAAAATATAATGGTGTGTAGTATCATCGGATTATGTCGGGAAATGAGTACCTATCTAAATTCAATGTGACTCATTGACTTTTTTTACAAACTTTTTATTATTGTAATTCAAAACTCCATATAGGGACCATTAAGTATGTGCAATGGCTAATGTAGATAGAATTAAAGTTCTACGTAAGTTAAATTTATTGCCCACTATAATAATAGGCTAGATGACAACAAATCAGACTGGGGTTAAATTGTACTTTAAACCATAAAGGGGATTATAAAACTCCAATAAAATTTTGAATATCTAATTTTTTTTCTGAACTTTTACATACAGCTGACAAAGTCCGCAATTTTTTTTATAAAATCTTGCTCTAATTAAATCTTTTATTTTACATTTTGCTTTGTAATTACATTGTGAAGATTTTTTAGTATGGGAGTGGCCACATAAAAACGTTATTTTACCAGATACCTCAAATATTGTTAAAAGTTTCATACATTATCTACTTCTATACGCAGACGTGACGTCACTCCCAGGTACCGATTTGTATGGAGCGTTTTTCCACCACGTGACAAAAATCACTTTTCGACGGGTTATATTAGGAAAACTATAAGTCATATCGAAAAATCTTTAACAAGGCTATTTATCTTTACATCTTTCTTCTATCACGCGGTCTCTCGAATGAGGGAATAAAAAATGTTTAGTCATCATCCCTATCCGGTGTCCTATTTTTAGGTAATTACTTATCAAAGCTACCTTATTCTATTTTAAAAGATTATTACACAATATATTATATACATTTTGTGTAAAAAAAATTGAACGAATTCCCGTGAAAGATGTCTCATAAAACTTACCTCCTCTGGTACTTTCTCCGGCTCGCCATTCGTCTTGGGCTCTTCCTCCTTTTGCTTCTTCTCCTGTTTCGGTTTGTCTTTTCTGCTGAAACTGATCGACCTGAGCGACCATTTCTTCTTCACCTGAACGCGACATGCAAATGGTTAATGAACATCGAAATGCGCACACGCATGCCATGTTATCGTTTAGTATATTTATGTATGTCCTTTGTTAAATGTAATACTATCTGACAAACTATTATCGGATTGTTAAAACTCATTCTGCTTAATGCAATGTTTTATATTAGGTATGATAAATTGATTTTTTTCGTCAATTCCTATCGATCGGCTATTACAGTACACGTTATCACGCCAAAGCATGTTTATGAGTCAAATTTATAATTAATGAACTGGAAATCTACCGTGAGTTGTATTTATCCTAACTACCATAAAAGGCATATAAAAGGTAACCTGTTTATTGGTAAATTTACCTTTTCTTTCTTGGGTTTCTTGCCTTCCTCGGGTGCTGGTGAGGAGTCCCCGTTTTCTGCTTTCGACTCACTCTCGCCATTTGTAACGGGGACAGCTTCCTTCTCCTTTTCCTTCTCGCTCTCACTCTCCTTCTCTTGTCCTTTTGTTTCCTTCTCTGTTGTTGCGTCTTTTTCGTTCTCAGGAGTGCCGCTGTCTAGTTGTTTTTCTTTATCCTAAACAAGTTTAATTTTCGTTTACATCAAAGTGTAAAAAAATATGAGGTGAAACGAGACAAATGAATTACAAATTAATGCAGACACGGATTACTTAACAAGTAAACATATGTGATAAACGATCTCGCAGTTAATCACAATTCTCAGTATTTAATCTCGGGACGTTTATAATTTGCAAGCTATAATATTTATCTTCAGTTACACTAATATAAAACTGTAACAGAAGTGTGTATGTTGTTCTGTTCATTGAAGATACATACAATATATTAGATTCTGGGATATTTGACTATTTCTTCAAGCATCACCAAAAATGATTGAAATTATGATGAATTTTTTATTGTTATGATTGTCAAATCACTGTTATACATATTATGTATAAGTAAGTTGGTCGTAATAATTCTTGTTTATTTCGTTCAAACTTCGTTTCGTCTGGCATTTTTACAATCAAATGCAACAGTCCATGCGCGGACAAAGTCGCGGGCAACAGCCAGTCATAAATAAAGTTACAGCTTTCGCCATTTCACAGCACTTCCGATGATCAATCGACTACGACCGGCCACCGAGTAGTGCCGAATGACACGATTCTGTTTATAGCGGAAATAATAGACTTCTCAGTACGAAACTACGAACCTAACACCATAGACTTTACGATACAAATCTAGTAAGCACGAGCGTCATCCAAGAAGAAAGTTGACGTACATCTCCTCAGATCAAATTGTACGATAGAAACAACACGAGCTATGGGCGTTGTGCACCATTGTTATCCAAAAACGATCAGCATCGCCTTTCATCGTGCTTTCAAGACGCATAATACAAATGGAATGTATATCATATGTGGCTATCGTAACACTCATACATAGCCTGTCACCCTTCCGACTAACAGTATCAATATCAAGAAACCTTATCGAAAGAAAGCGTTTCGTCCGATTCCCAGATAAGAACACGATACAAATCTTGTCAGTTTGCAATTACACAATAAGCAATAACTAAACATATCGTACTAACATTGTTCTCATAGCTCAGTAACTTTCTCAATTAGACAAGCTAGACTTAACACTACCCGTATCAGTCGGACCGTGTTCGAATTTAGTTCGTAAAACGAACTGGATAAGGCGCGGTTTCATCGATTTCGTAGTCTAGACAGGACGCCGTGGGATGAAAATCTGCAGACCAAGTGAGCAATCAACATTCCAACTCGAATTTTAAAACAACGAAAGACGTCGTTGTATCTCTGAGAAACAGATAGGTACACTTCAGAGACATGAGTAGGAACAAAGCATCATATTCCGTCATTGTCTTCACGAATAATGGCTTACATTTACAAGACAGTCTTTGCCCCATTTCTTCAGCATTTTTGACAGAGTTCAGAGCTTTACATATATTTGGTTTGATGTTATAGGGATCCGTTCCTAAAAAGAAGAAAAAAAAGGAACCCTTATAGAATAACTTGGCTGTCCGTCTGTTTACCTATGTAATTTAATTACTTAAACACAGCGATCAGTTTTCATCTTTTAATACACATACGTATGTACGTCTGAAATTTATTTTTAAATAATCACGCATGCTTTTACACTTGTGGGAAGTACAATCATTTCTAAAACCGATTGTAACTCAAGTAGTGTGCTCTCATTTTTTTATTAGTCGCTGTATACAACGCCGAGCAATATCACGCTCAAATGTAACAAAAAGCGGTTCGGGGACAGTAATGCGAAATGATAACAGAACAAAAAATATGTCGCTGGCATTTATTATGGAAGAATATCTTAAAAAAGGCTCGAAGGATATGGAATTCTTCCAGGAGCAATATTTTATCATCAACATGGTACAGAGAATATTAAAAGAAAAATAGTATTGTATTTTTGTGATTTATTATTTTGATGTCTATTCGGGTCATGGCATATCGATAAAAGATATTTGATAGACGAGTGTCCCACGTCCTTATTGCGCAGGATGTAACGGGATCTGTAATGCTTGGAGAGCACGGCACGAGGCTTCCCTTTCCCCGGCCACCATACACGCAGCTTGCCTATTCAACCTTCCTTGACACGATAAGCTCGCTTTCATTCAAACAGTATCCATGATCTTGGCTTTGAAATCACTCGTCTACCTTTACAAAGTCTTGTGTTTGATCAATCATCACATGTTCGTATCTTCGCGGCATGCTGTGCGAACTAACTCTCAACAGGTTATTTTATTCGTTGGTATTTTCTCGACACCCACGCGTTTCACTAGTGAATTTATTATTCAAATAATAGTAAATTACACTTGTGGATTGCGTGTTCCGCTCCATGTAGATGTAAACCCTTTTACTGAACAGTAAACATACTCGCAGTACCTTGAAGTTGAGGCGCGCTGGAGAGACTGGTGGTGTGCATTTCCTAACAGTTTTTTCGGTTATACTAAGTAATATGTATTATGTGTACTTTAATTATAACTGATTGTTTACAATATTGTAAATCTAAGCGGACTTCGCATTATGTTCGTACAGTAATCACTGCAATGGTCGATTGCTTCATCTCGAATAGGAATAGTAACAAGTAACTTTTTCCGACAGATGTAAGGAACTGAAATACCGTCATCCATACATCACTGGCGAAGTTAGAAGTTAGGCTGTATTACCATGACGGTCGATGTCTACCGTCCGTCCGTCCACATGACCGTCAAAACTAGCCGTCAGGACAATATTAAGCGGCCTTACCACTCATAACGTCGCTAGTGACAGATGGCACTACTAAAAATATGCAAGGAACTCGAATTTTAGTTCTTGGAGTGTCCGTTGGAGCAACATTATACGTTTTCCTTACTGTTTGTTGTATTTCAATGTGGAATGAAGTATGTTGAATGTGATCAGTATAGAAATACACTTCTTTACTTCTTTGGCAGTTAATTTATAATTTGTTGGTAGTTGACTTATACCGTATTGTAAGGATGTATAACTTCACGTCGTGTCTCACCGTCTGCTCGAGGATGTGTGTCGCGTCGCCATTGAGCTGCGTCTTGACATCTGCGTCGGCGAGCGGCTCCATGCGGCCCTCACCCCCCGCACCCGCAGCCGCAACCTCCCCGCCCTCAGCTTCCTTGCCGCTTATGTCCACCGAGCGCTTGCTCTGCTTTGCACCCATGCTCGCTGATATATAGACCTGTATAAACATAATGACACATATCAATCAATGTATTCAAAGGATGTATTTCCTTAGCGATTTATTCTCTGCAGAACGTCTGTTAGTGACGCCAGCAATAGTGTTTGATTACCTTGGTCCCGAGTTCGGAAAGTCAAATATATGACTTTTTTGTCGAAGATGTTTGGGTTGCTGGACGGTGATATCTCAAACAGCCAAGGAAGTTTTCCATATACATACATAGGTACATATAAAATATTATTGGTTACCAATAAATATATCATCGCAAGTGTAACTACAAATACATTTGCTTTTCTTGTGTTTCGAACAGAGAAGACTCATTTCCTTACTAAAAGTATTGCAAGAGAATTCGTCTGCGTGGACCTGCGGGAACTACTTGTTCATTATGGAATTTCCGGATCTTAACGATACAAATAATAAAATCAATCTGACTCTCCATTACGTCATGAAAGAAGGACACTTTTGCATCTATAATATTCGTATAGACTTTTAATTAGGTGAATAATGCAAATTATTCAGCATCCTCATCATCACCTGCATAAGTCCCACCCTCATAGATCAAAACAACGAACGAGATTTCCGTGATCTGCCTTTCCTAAGTCGGAATTTCTATTAGACTTAAGACGCCAATGAAGCAAAGTCTCCGTAGAATAGTAGGTATTTGAATATGTTATTGCTGTCGCGATTCGGTACGCACACATACAGCCTTTCACATGCTTTCACTCACACAAATAACGCTGCATAACATCCCAAAGAGGCCCCTGCGAGCCGCGCATAGTCGCTACCCCTCCGCCTGGGCTAGAGTGTATTTTTCAAAATTATAATAAACTTGACGTGAGCGTGCGTCAACCCTTGTTTTACGTTTTGAGAAATTATTGTTCGCATATTGGTTTAGTCTCGACATACTGTGGTTGTATTTGATATAATTGACTAGTAAGTACCTATCACATATAAATACAATATAAATTATGGCGTTGCTATTTTAGGGTTCTACGGTCAACAAAGAAACCTTTTAGTTTCACCATATCCGAACGTTCGTCTTCCAACGATACTTTAGGTGACCTAGAGGTGTTTTAGTACCTAGAGTGCTAGAGTCTAAGGACTAACAAGTTAAAGCGTTCAAAAAGAACTAGAAACCGACTTCAACTGCCCTAAAAGTCTACTTTTATTAAGGAAAATTTAAGATGTATATTGTTTTCTCATGGATTCCATTCTAAGAACCGGACCAAATTGAAATGGGACCACATGGAAAGCATCAGCTTTCAAATAATAAAGAATCATCCAAATCGGTTCACCCAGTGAAAAGCTCTGAGGTAACAAACATTTAACTAATAGAATAGAATAGAAATAATTTATTCGGCATACAGATTACAGTACAGTTAAAACATTAATTTTAAATTTGCTCTGCTGCACTGCAACGCCGAAATACACACTTAACATTCCCAGTCTCAAAAACTACTGAACCGATTTTGATGAAACTTGCAGTCTTCCCTAAGTTTTACAATACCTAGGTAAACAAAAAAGGGATTATTTAAATCGAACTTGTAGTTCCGGATATATAAAAAATAAATTAAATAAAATAGCCTTTATTGCTGAACTAATTTTTTGTTTTAATTTTCTTAAAAATATGCTTACTTTATACGTTACTTATCTTTTTATATTAAGTATCAGTAACCGGTCGTTCCTACATTTCAGCTTGTCTTTCGACATAGGCCTCCTCTAAGGATTTCCACTCTATTCTATCTTTCGCTATGCGGGTCCATGTTGGACCCGCCACTTGTCTGATGTCGTCCTCCCATCTTCTAGTCTGTCTGCCTCTTTTTCTTTTGCTATCTCGTGGTTGCCATTCAGTTATTAGTCTTGTCCATTTCTACATACTCTATTTCTCCATTATTTACTGTTATGGGCTCTGTTTGTGAGGAATTTGACATTACTTTTGTTTTCGTTAAGTTCGTTGACAGGCCTGCTTTCTCGCTCTCTTCCGCTAACTGTTGGAACATTGTCTGTAGGGTTTTCGGGTTTTCCGAAACTAAGATCAGGTTGTCTGCAAAGCGTAGGTGACTCAGCTTTTTGCCATTTATATTTAGTCCTTTATTCGTCCAATCCAGATTTGTGAATATCATTTCCAGGATAGCTGAAAATATTTTTGGTAAAATTGGGTCTCCCTGGCGTACCCCTCTCTCAATCGAAAATTCTTCGCCTGTAGATTCTAGCTTCACTTGTGCGGTGCTTTTTGTGTATATGTTTTTCAGTATTCTTATGTATTTTGCATGTACGCCTTGTTTTTCCAGTGCGTCCCAGATAAATCTATGTTCGAGTGTGTCGAATGCTTTGTTGAAATCCACGAACCCTATGTGTGTTTTTCTTTTGTGTGTGTGTTCCGGATATATGCGAGGACAAACAAACATACACTTTAGAAATTTGGCACACTTCTTTAGAAGCTGGTATAGACTAACATATATGAAAACTGGGCAGTTCTGGAAATATTACATACATACAGGTCGCATTGATAACCTCTTTTTTTGAAGTCGGTTAAAAAACTGTAATTTCACGACACCTCACACAATAGAATAGACGAGTTAAAAATCCCGTCTTAAGTGTATGAGATGTATAACTGGGAAAAAATATTTCAAGTTTTTATTTGTCGACATGAATAATAATATCGTCGAAATCTATCGTATTTCCTACTGTCATACTTCATATTATACTATTATATTTTAAGTACCTCAAAAGGAAAAAAGGAATCCTTATAGGATCACTGTGATATCGAATACTCCAGTCTGCTGTCCCTTAGATCTGTCAAATAATGAAACTTATAGGTCAACGCAATAAAAAGATATAGCTGTATTTTAGACCATTTCCGTACAAAATGCAATGAACCCAAAATCTATACGGTATTTCCCGTTGACCTAATGTCTTGAAATTTGGCAAGAAGAAAGGTTTTACAGCACAACCATAGGAATAAATCTGAATTTTTTAATTGTAACACAGTAAAATTGATTTTTTAATGTTTACAAACTTAACTTCGTAATATGTAATTTAGCTTAGAATTTCATTTTCGGTAGAGCATTGTTGGGTGCATATTACCATACCTATTATTTATGATTTTCAGTATGTCATTAATTCATATTCTGTACGGAATCCTCGGTGCACGAGTCCGACTTGCTCTTGACCGGTTTTTGAGTTGTTGGAGAGCCATTTCAAGCTCTTGCTGGCTGATCTCCGGGATATCTGTGTCGGGTCATATAGTCTCCGTAGCGATTTGTACATGCGATGTCCATATAACTTCTCGTTCTCTCTCAAGACTTTCAATAATAATAAATAACAAAAAATAATATAAAAAAGCTTTTAAAAAAGTTATAAATAAACGGATGTCCATGCAATAAATGTTATGTTTTTTCTGTGTTTTTTTTCTGTTTAGATATTTTACAGTGGTACGGAACCCTTTGTATGCGAGTCCGACTCGAACTTTAACATTAAAAAAATATTTGAAACATAAGTCACTTATTCATAAATCATATTTAATTATTTACACGTAACAAAACGTAACAACAACTAAGAATTTCAGGGAAAATGTTCTGTTCTAGAGATAAAATAAATTTCCTTAGAATTATTTGTCTTTATATTTGTTTATTTAGATCAATCTAAACATTAAAACTAACAGGTAAAACCATTATAGCTCGAGAAAGGGTATCTATCGATATATTTTTCCCACCACTATTAGTCGAAAAAATCGATAAAGCTTATTGACATCACTAATGCATGCTTACTTTATTTTTATACATATAATACACAGTATATAGTTGTGATATAGTGTACCCTGCCTCCCGAACCGAACTGTGCGAGAAGGACAGTTGAAGCTTTTTTTGGTATTTGCCTAGTTTTGCCGTGAAATTAAGGGTTTGGGATATAGCTGTTTTCTCAACGAAACGTTAGCCAAATTCAATCATTTTGATCTTATTCTCTTTATCAAAGAATAATCTAGGCCCGTTGGTTTTGCTTTTTCTGAAAATGTTACGTTTACTCTAAATAATGAGTACCATAAGTTGAAAGAAATTTTTTCTGAAATTTTGAGTTTTGAGATGCCCATAATTCTAATTGTAGACAAAATATTGAAAAAAGCAAAACCAACGGGCCTAGATTATTCTTTGATAAAGAGAATAAGATCAAAATGATTGAATTTGGCTAACGTTTCGTTGAGAAAACAGCTATATCCCAAACCCTTAATTTCATATGAAATTTTTTATCTGCTGTTCCCTCTTAATCACCACGCTTGGCAGGCGGATTAGTAATCGCAGAAAGATGTTAGTAGCCACATATAGGTAGGTCCTGAGTCCTGTTGCCCATCTTCTAATTGCTTTTTCCATAGTTCACCACGCGGGCCCAATGCGGATTGGCGGACTTCACATGTTTGTTCAAGACATGCATTTTTCCTCACGATGTTTTCTTTCACCGTGAAGCAATCGTATAATGTACTTGAATTGAAGAACCAATCATAGGTACACGGCTGGATTCGAACACGGAACCCTCAGATTGAGCATCCGCGCCTTATCCACTGCGCCACCGACGCTTCATGTCATCATCTATCATCATTATTATATTATTAATGAAATCTTAACTTTCAAAAATGGTCTGGCAGTGAGATTTACAGTAAAATTGGGTCAATTTCGAAGGCAACTTTGTCCGATTTTTTTTATTATGCTGGCGTATTCTGCTTACTTGCAAAAATATGTGCTACTTTGCTTTTGAATTACGAGATTTATTAAAATGTATGATAGGTTTGCACTTGGTATTCACCTGAAGGTAAGTGACGATAAGGCCGTTGGATGGTAAGAGTACGAACCCAGAAACCTCAACCTAATGGGACGCTGGCTCTGCTATCCTTCATACCGGAACACAACAGTGCTATTAATTAATACTGCTGTTTAGCGGCAGACTTAGTTCCGTAACATGGTGGTAGCTAGCCAGGCGGACATAGAAGATGCCTGCCACCAACCAAACCGAGTACCCCCACTGGGAATCGAACCCGGGACCTCCTTTCCGGAGGCGCTTTAGTAATAATAAAAGCAGAGCGACAGTTACACATCTGGAAAATTATACCGACATCTAATTTTAGGACCCATGTCCACCAATAACGACCCACTAGCTTTTGGCGTAAACCGTACCGATTGCAAACTGTGATAGCATGTAATGTCATGTCACGGCACTGACCCTGAACTGATATGCGGCGAGTGAGTCATTGCCGTGGCCTGACGTACCGTAACGATTGGTCGTCATTTCACTCGGACGAACCTCCGCTCATGATAAATTACAGCTTTCGTTGTACCGTGACGTCCACACTATTATTTACAATCAAAATGTATTCTAGTTAATGATTGTTACACAAAATGACAATGCCGCACTGCTCGCAGGCCGAATTTAATTCTTACTTTGTATTCTCGCGTTTTACGAGATTTATCTACTTCCGTTGTACACTTTCCAGTTTTAGTGCTACAAACGTGACTTTAATATTTGTTGCTTTATTATATTGTACAGAATATTTATAGCACAACCATTCGCTTAGGTGCAAAGTATTAACGGTTCAGTGCAGCGAATGCGAAACTTTAAAAATGATTGATGAAACATGCATGTGTCCTTGATGAAACGATCGTTATCTAAAATGTTGCAGAGAAACTTAAATAGAATCGGCCGAAACTGTTACAATTTATTACGGAGCCAATCAATAGAAGCTAAACTCAATCGAAATTTACAATTCAAATGAATGCAAAAGATACATCTATCGATTTCCATCTACATTGGACTTTTTAAACTTGTTGTACACGACCTCTGGTTACCGAGTAAAGCATTTCTCACTGACTTGTATAAATAAAACAACAAAACTATCAAACTGGTTTCGTTTGATCCCACCTTATACAAAAATGGTAATTAGTGTCTTGCGTGAGATAAAAATAAACAATTGAGGTACGCGGAGAAACCGATTTGGAATACAAAGCACGTCAGTGGGTCACGGTGCAGGGAGAGGCTCGAAATAATGTCGCCCTCGACTAAAATAGTATCTTCCAACGACCGTACGTCGCGTTGCGTTGCGTCCGTGCATCCGTCGCTGGTGCATCGCTCGTTACGGCGCGGCGCGTTGCTTACTTTGGACACAGGGTGCGTGTTGACGTGCAACAAAACAACCGACCGACCGCTGCACACTTTACGACCAAATCTCACGTCTGCTGCGTACACAACAACTAAACATAAACAAAACGTATTCCCCTACCTACACTTCCAGATACTTATTCGACTTTTAAATAGCTGGTGTTGGTAGTAAACAGCTTTATATATATATAGATCTTGCATGCACGCAACACGGAGGACCAATGTTGTAAAATTAATGCTCAATTCAAATCTATTCTAAAATCAACTCAAAGCCATGTTTTACTTCATCCATACAAATAGGTAAATTATACCTGAGACGAGCAAAATCAAATCCTAGGAATGTCAACGAGCTTCCTGGTGTACCACACGCACTGACTTTAGGACACGATACAGATAAAGAGCACAATCTTTTGTTTACAAGAAATTATCAATACCAACAACGGTGAAGGTACGAGTTGCTATCACAAAGTTTGAAGTGAAACTGAGAGTATTGAGCTTGTCTCTACTTATCATACATAGGGTCATTAGCAGTGGTGGACCGAATTCCTAGCGCATCGTCGCATTTATCGTTCATTATCCCACTCGTTACTCCCAATACAAACATAAATAGCATAGACATTAGTCACGCAGGGCTCCAGCCTTATCTCAACGCAAACATTCACTGCAGACAAAAATATCATCACACCGAGCGCCACAGAGGACAACGTAAAGTAAGCAAAAGGAACAGCTTACGAACGAAGGTTGCTTGCAGTTGAACTCGCATGTCGCTGGCTTTTTATTATAGAGCATTTTGTTGTTCGTTTCTCAAAACATAGCGTTCTGAAAGTTCACTTACATTAAAAATACTTGATGACTGTCCAAAAGATTTTTGAACATGACTAAGATTTTGGAAGTAAAAACACATTTTAGTATTGTTATTTTATTCAATTGAACAATATATTTAAGTTTCACGGTCCATTATACGTAACCAGAGAAACAAAGTTTTAGTGATCACCAAATTAACTTATAACGAAAAGGAACGTATTTTACGCAGGATATACACGAACAAAGCTTCTAAATTAGGCGAAATACCTTTCTTGGCTACGTTTTAGTGATTTTAAAAAGATTACTGGTTGTTATCTTTTCAAAAGAATTTAGAAGAATCGTCCGAATTAAATACAACATTTAAGGGAAATGCTAACCGGAGGCCACAATTACCCAAACATGCGAGCGTGAAATAAAGGGTCCAGCCCATGGGTTCTATTGTTTCACAGTACCGTTATCCACACGGAATTATCATAATATCTTTTGTGCTCGATCGTAACGAGCTGTGTACGGAGAGCGTAACCCATCATGTGGAGTTATTTCAAATTGGTTCACGCATTCGGGTGATTGACCTGTTTTATGCCCCCACTACGTTTGTGTTTTTTAGGCTCCGGCAGCCAACCCGAACTTATTGTCGTCGGTGTCACAATGGGAGGCACATCGAACAGGGCAGACTCGATTTGAATATGATCCCAAGTATACCGCGGCCTTGACTCTTGTGCCGTTCAAGGTTGACGGCTGGATCGGACGGACAAACGTGGAATACTATTTAGGTAGACGTGTTTAAGGCATCAATTTGTGTGCGTTATAGATAAGACGACCGATCCAACTATCGACGGCTGGCGGCGACGGCGGTTACGATCTCAAAAAAATTTACAACCATTCCACGTGTATAATAAATACTGACGGTCTGATGTTTGAAGTGTTGTGGACTTGTGTTTCTATATCAAAAATATTACGTACTCGAAACTGTAAACATGATCCAAATCCATTGTTAGGACATAATGCAAATAACAAAAGTTCAATAGTGTTAAACGCGAATAATTCCCTCAAAATGTTTTGACAAAACTACAATGGGCACAATTAGTACAACCACTATTTGTTTTGCATTCAAATAAATTATTAAACACAATCGTTAAGTGTTATTTCTTAATTGGATAATAAACCGTGTAACTAATTGTCTGGCAAACAATTACTATCACACAGTAACAATTAGTTTATTCTCACTGTTTGTTTGAGGAAATCAACACTTTCCTCAAGTAACAAATATGTTACTGTTTATGTATGTTTAGTAGTAATCATGGAGCATTCTTGTCAGTTGTCACTCCCATTTACTGATTGTATTCTCTATGCACATTACAGTTTGGAAGGATACATCCTAGCTTTCCACGACACAAATCATGTGTCATATAACATCACAATAAACTCAAATAGTATTCTGAAGTGTTTAGGGATAGGGATATACGTCACCGTTGAAAAAAGCATGTTCCTTGTTCATGGTGCAACTTAATTTCTTATTTCTCTTACGGAAAACAATGACATCCAGTTTTTAACAGAACAAGTTTGTTTCACGTTAAAGCTTTAAGCAACGTGGCAATATAAAGAAATTGTAATTAGCTACCAGTATATGCTAAAACGCAGGCCTCGGTCGCATGGCATGCAGAAAATCGATAGCGTAGCGACCGTACAGTTGCGGATCCCGACCGCAAAGTAACTTAGCACCCGTCACATGAGCCGAGGCCGAGCCGGGCCATCAATCGCAATGGAAACAGGGAAACACCCAACACGTACCAAACAATAGGACACTCGTTCAATTACCTATTAAATTGTTTCCTGTACGAGTATGTATAATTCATCGTTTCCGATTTACACCTAATGGCGTCAAGAGTTATTGTTTACATAACAGAACCGGATAATAGGTACTTTTATGGACATAAAGTTGTAGAGTTTAATGACGTAAATGCAATAGAAACTAGGAAAGGTCAGTCATACTGTCGGTTTTGTAGTTCAAATAAGAAGCTCTAAATACTAAAGAATTGTTCATGTCATTTTTTGCGTTCCGTACCCAAATGTGCTCAATGCTCAGCTTTCTATCCGTCCGTCTGTATCTTTAATCGTAATATGAACACTTAAAATGTTAACAGAATATGTACGCACTACTATGGTTATAGCTGATAGCGTCCTTAGAAATAAGCTAGAACAACAACATTAGCTTCACTTGTCACACACAACAGCTATCTAAAAATCATTTTATTGTATGTAACCTACTTCTAAGGGTCTACACTGCCTGTCTGTGTAAACTTTGCGATTGTGTGTAATTTGGACGACAAAATAATAATTTGCCACCATTGAGCTGAGCTGGCCCTGGATCCAGGAGGTGGATAGAGTATCTCTTCTAGAAGAGTTTGGTCTCATTTGGTTTAGTTTGACGAGTCGAACACCTATTACAAGTAGTCTACTTGGTGAAGAGGATCTGGTGATGGATTAACAAGCTAGAAAGTGGAACTATTTAAGGTTCACTAGTAAACTCTGCGAGTTTGGGACTCATTTTGTTTTGACAAATCACATTACACTTGGTAACGATTGTCTGATGATGTAGCCAGGATGCGGATAGAGAAACTCGTCAACTTCATTACTGATTACTAAGCGTGGGGTGCCGAACGGAACTCTTATAAAATCGTCTGTCTGCCTGTCCGTCTGTCTATTGCAGCTGATCAACTCAACAATAATAATTACGAATGCTATGAATCTAATAATGGGAATTGTGATCCAAAAGTGCGCCACTTAGCACCTACTTTTTAAAAAACGGCTAAGTGCGAGTATTTCTTTGTTTTTGTATGGCTTTTATTCCTGCTTAATTGAAATAAATTCCCTTCCGACGTCGGTCAGCTTTAGCTCTTCTAACCCCCCACCAAATCTTCTTGTACGGCATTTTGCAACTATGTACTGAGTGGTCTGTTTGGGCGCTCCACAGTCACAACTCGGCGTCCCTAATCCCCACTTTTGTAGGAGTCACGACTCGCGCACCGAGGGTTTCGTACAGAATATGAATAATTAACATACTGAAAATCATAAATAATAGGTAAGATAACAAACACCGTACAACAAATGCGCCTGACAAAAAGACACGCGAAATCGTTAATTTACACGTTAAGAATTTTTAATAGGCGCTAACAATTTGTAATCGTAGTGGTGATTTTAATATGATAGTGAATTCTTATTTCTTGTTACAACGTACAAGTATAAGTTCTGTTATAATTTCAACTGTCTATTTCGGATCATGAAATGCAGCCCGCTGACAGACAGACGGACGGACAGAGGAGGCTTTATCTAAATTCCAGCTGTATTGAAGAATTAATATGATATTAATGTTCAATGTTTTGATGTAACAATTTTTTAATATCATCATACAACTGTTTAAAGTTGTGTTCACTATTGTCCCATTGTGAACTACAATAAGTAGGCAGCGTGACATACGCTCACTGGGTCGATGACTAAATAATGAATACCACAAATGAATGATGTGACAAATAACTAGAAAATGATTCACGCATCTGAACTCCGGGACTAATTCCATAAGTACATATAACTAACTAACTACGTTAATGTTTGTATTAATGGTAGGCCTATTTAAGAATCCATGTAATAATATAGATAATACTTACAGTTCCGCTACATTTTTAATATTTTTCATGTATTTAGTCGTCAGTTTTTTTTCTGCCAGTCATCAAAAAATCGGCACACTTGTGTTCGCTAATGTTTTGCTAGGATATATCAATATGAATCAAATAAAATCTCCCAAACAGTTAAGAAATAAAGTTCATGTCACATTGTGCTTATATAATGATATATTTCGAAAATCTGATTCAAGTCCCAACAAGCAAACTACAATAAGTATTGAATGCTTAGATTTTATAACTTGTGTATATATAAAAGAACAACCATTTTTAAGTCCTATATTCATCAAACTGATAAAAATGAAATCAAATTACCTCGTCCCACATAGAGTTTCTTACACTATAGTTTATAACAGTATTTGCAGTTAAAAATAGTAAAAAGAAAGAACGTTTATTCAAAATAGGACTTCTAAATGCGCAATCATTAAATACGGGGAAAGAAGAACTTCTAGAGACAATGGCAGAGTTAAAACCTGACGTAGTATGTATTACCGAAACATGGTTAAATGCTTCATCGCTTCTCGCTGACTACAGAATTCCCGGATACAGATTTATACATATTCCACGTGCTAATAAAATAGGTGGAGGAGTGGGGATATATTTTGGGAATAGGCTTACAGTCCATCAGATTGATCACTTTCAAACTGGTTTGGAGCAGATGTGGATCGAATTGAAGTTGTGTCGCTGCAAAATTGTTATAGGCACGTTTTATAGACCCCCCAAACAAAACTTCACTGAATTTATCAATCTATTTAGCGACTCTCTTGCTACTTTGACAGCGGGTTGTGAAAATATAATAGTAGCGGGCGATATAAATATTGATCTACTTTCGCCTCCCTGCAACCAGAGCAACAGTTTTCACAGAACTTTGAGCGAGCATGGACTGCACCAAATAGTCACTGTTCCTACACGTATTTCTGAAACAAAAAAGTCTTTACTCGATATAATCAGCTGCAGTCAATCATTAAAGCCTAAATCTGTTAATGTTAAACATAATAGAGACTTGAGTGATCATGGTTTTGTCTATGCAGAGTTCCCGATAAAAATAGAATCTCATGTACCTCGTACAATAACTTACAGACCTTTACATGAGCTGGATACGGAAAGCTATTACTATGCAGCATCAATTACCCCGTGGGAGTTGGTTTTAGAGGCACAGGATGTTAACTCTAAAGTAAATATTTTCAACCAGCTAGCGCTGGGGCTATTCGATCATTTCGCACCGGAAAAAACAAAAACATTTAAAGAGCCACCTACACCATGGATAACGGATACAATCAAAGAAATGATAAAAGATAGAGACCTTGCGTTAGAGAGAGCAATAAAGAATGAGACGGAAGAAAATAAACGAGCTTACAAAGACTTGCGTAATATGGTTACATCTGTTAGGCGGAGTGAAAAGAATGCATATATTTCACACAATGTTAATAAAAATATAAATGATTCTAGAAAAATGTGGAACGAAATTAACAAAATTCTTGGACGGCAAAAACAGAATGGATTAGGGTCACAATTTCGTGATGCCGATGCCATTAATAATTTCTTTATAGACTCGGTTCCAACTGTAAATCAAGACATTGTATCTGCGAAAACAACGAACCTCCCCGTACCCCAAACAATATTTAAGTTTGACGAAAACACTGAGGAACACAAAATAGCTAAAATAATAAATTTGATAAGTTCCAATGCAAGCGGATCAGACAAAATCACTATTAAAATGATAAAATTGACCTTACCACATTCGCTTAAGGCAATAACATCGATAATTAATATGTCCCTAAGTACGAAAACTTTTCCAGATTCTTGGAAAATTTCGTTGATTAAGCCGATACCTAAAACACCGAAAGTAGAATCTTTATCAGATTTACGGCCAATAAGTATACTTCCGGCACTTTCGAAAGTACTCGAACGCGTAGTACACGAGCAGTTGGCATCGTATATTGAAAAACAAAAAATACTACCAGATATTCAATCGGGTTTTCGTAAGAACCACAGCACAACGACAGCTATGTCATGTATAGTGGATGAGGCGCTTGCTGCATCGAACGAAGGACAAGGGAGTATGCTCGTACTACTCGATTTTAGCCGCGCGTTTGATTGCATACCGATCCCGAACCTAATAGCTAAACTAGGAAAATGTGGACTTTCTCAGGACTCGTGCAAGTGGTTCTCCAGTTACTTTAGTGATCGTACGCAAATTGTAGAATGTGAAGATAGTCAAGGACAAATACGGAGATCCAAACCGCGACAAATAGAAAGAGGAGTTATACAAGGTTCTATTTTGGGTCCATTGTTGTATAATCTATATACCTCAGATTTGGTCACCCATATAAACCACTGCACAGTTCACATGTATGCAGATGACACGCAGCTTATTAAAACTACAGGTGTCAAACCGGAGGAGGTATCGAGTACAATCTTGGACATAAACACAGACCTAGATAACATCGCCAAATGGTCTGTTAGAAATGGACTCAAAATAAACCCATCAAAAAGTGTCTTTATGATACTCGGCACTAGTAAACAAATCCAGAAAATTCGTTCATGTAGCCCTCAATTGTATGTGGCAGGAAATGCAATAGTGGAACAATTAGAAGTTCGTAACCTTGGCTTGCACATGGATGGAAATCTTCGCTTTGAGTCTCACATCAGTAACAAAATTGCAAAGTGTTATGCTTCACTTAAAAGTCTTTATAAGTTGAGACCCTATATTAACACACCTGTTAGAGAACGTTTGGTAGATTCTCTTGTTCTCTCACATTTGGATTATTGCGACATTGCATACGGTCCCTGCTTGTTCAATAAAACAGAACGAAGCGTACAAAGAGTACAAAACTCTTGTGTCAGGTTCTGTACTAATGTACCGAGACGGGCACATATTACTCCTTTCCTAAATAACGCACGTAAACTAAATATGTCGAACAGGCGTGACCTAAAATTGGCAACACTTGTGTACAAACTCAAATCTACTAATACTCCCGCCTACCTTGCTAGAAAATTAAAGTGGAACAAAGACTATAGTAGACGAGAGCTCCGGAACCGAGGCGACGAAGCAATACTGCCTCCCCCTCGACTGGAGGCTTTTAGAGGAAGTTTTCGATATGCTGCATCTAAGTGCTGGAACAATATACCACCACCTATAAGAGCCTGTAAAACTGTGTCTACGTTTATAAATAAATACAAACTATTTCTTGTAACTTGGCAACAGCAATTTAGTTCTTCATCTGAAATTCAGCAATCGAAAACTTTTTCCAGGACCTTGGGAATAGTATCCGTTCATAATATATAAGAAGTGTTTTAGTATTGTATTCTGTTTGTGTTAGATGGTAGGCTAGACGGTACTCGTAATCTTAGTATAATAAATAAATAAATAGTTTTAGTTTTAGTGTGTCAAAGTTTAAATTTGAATGTTCACAATATTTAGTAACTTTGTAATTTTTAGGCAATAGCAGAATAACAGCGTCTTCGAGGTATTGAACCTCTTAGACATATGCTGAGCTATTAGCCCATTCATCATACATATATAATATACGATGTTCAATTGTTAGTTTTAAGAATTTGTGATGAATAAACCTCTTTTATTATTTATTATTATTATTATTATTAACTATAAAGTCATTCATGTGAATATTTATGGATAGAATTACAGATTTGTATTAGAATCACTTTACGAGGGATCCGAAAAGATCAGTAATCGAGTACTTTTGATTTTATTACATTAAAACACTTTTTGATGTGTAAAGGCTAGTTATTTGAAAATCAATCAACCATCAATACCAATGATAGAATAATAAAAATACGCTTTTAACTGTTAAAACACCGTCTAGGGGCGAATTTTTTTTTGGCTGGTAGCTGACAGGTTATAAAGAACAATATCAGTATTGGAGTCCATAGGTCGATAAAAAAAAGCTTACAAGAGAAAATTTCCGCACCATAATTTTTCTCGATTTTCGACGAGGATTATCTCAAAAACAATGTATCGCTGAGCTTTTGTCTATGTACAAGAGTTAAGTACCTAGCCAGACGACAATATATAGCTGGTATTGCTGGACGTGCTTCTCTAGGCACCGTGCCTTCCAGGTGCTGGCCAAACACAGCGGTTCTGCCAGAAAATGTCGTTGTTGTGCGCCGAATGACACAGGAAGATTGACATATAACATTTGAGCAGATTCGGGCTACTTTAAGGGATTGGTATGCCTGCAATTCAAACTATTTTACATGGCGAACGGGGTGTGAGAAAGCTAGTTTTCAACTGGCTGCCCTGTAATTTGTCCGAAGAGCAGAGAAAAGCCGGCTCGTGTCAATTGGTGCCGGTTTACTCTGCAATGCTTCAAAGGAGGAAATTTTAAAGCTGTTTATAATATTGTCTCAGGCAATGAATCACAGATCTATTCACATGAGCCTAAAAGAAAGCATCAATCGGCTGTCTGTCCGCTTTCGCAACGTATCGAAGAAAATGATCGCTTCTAATGTCTCGAAAACAGGACATGTAGTCACAGTTCCCTTATAGGAACAGAGAACGGTTACTGCTGATTAGTATACAATGGTTTGTTTGCCACAGGTGATATCCAAACTCCGTAGAGGTAACCCGAAACGATGCATACTCCTCCATTACGATAATGTGAGCTCTCACACAGCGAGTTTTTAAAACAGGAAAACGTTGAATTAATGGACCATCCTTCATACAACCCTAATCCCCAACGATTGCTTCACATTCCCTAGAATCAAATATTTATTGCGTGGTCAGCGGTTTCAAGGCCCAGAAGAAGAAGTCAAAATGTCATGTCAACTTTGGGCTGGAATTGCTGCTATAATAATTGGTTCAAACAAGGTTCAAACGAATGCAAAAGTGCATTAACTGTAACGGAGAATACTTCGAAAAGCAATAAACATAAATTTAGCTCTTCCCGATCATTTTGGTATGCCCCTCATACTATTTACAGCACTGCTTTTCATTTTAGTTTTATTTAGTTATTTTAGCTATTAGAAATTATCTACTCAATTTGTTAAAAAAAAATATGATCAATATTAAGTGGGATATATATCATTCTATGATTATAAATTTGAAAGTTTGGATGTATGTATGTATCTCAACCACTCTGACAAACCAGCTGGGTATCTGATTTGGATGAAATTTGGATTAACACTTACTACACATTTTGTCTGAGTAACTTGCTGGCAAATGCTAAGGAATTCTACAATGTCAACAGGAAATATTAGAGTGTAGTTTGACAGTTTAACTAAACATTGTGTTCCATTTAATATTATATTTTCTGTAAAATGATCTACATTTTATTCTAATGTTAGTTTCAATGTAGGCTATAATTAATTTAATCAGTAAAACTATGTTAAGATGCAAGACGCTTATAATTGCTGAAGAATGAATGAGTTATACTAAATCAGGAATGGTAATATTTATTAGAAAATATCAATTTATGACTCATCTTTTAACTCACTTTAAGCACAATTCATAGGACATTAAAGACCAAATTCAATGCTTGATTTGAATATTATATAACTAAACTTGTAGATGGTAATAAATTATTTGTAAACCTTTCAGAATGACAAATACCAATAACCAATAATACTATTTGGAGCTAAAATTGTCTCCAATAAATATGAATGAACTGACACTAGACAACAAAGGTCTTCAAATTGAATTAAAGTGAACACTGAGAAGATTTCTATTGTCATGTGAACATGATATTTCATTCAGCTTTATTATTATTCATAACACATAGCTCTCTTTTGCGCGAAATTTTGCACTCCGCGTTTTGTACACAATAACCCTTTGTGTATAAAAATTATACAAAAATAAATTATTTACGTACTTTTCGGTTATCCTGTCAGCTTCACTAAACCTACATAATTTAAAAATTCGACGTATTCCATAAAACACGTGTGGTAAAGTTATGAAATCATTAGCTTATACATTTACAGGTATCTACTAAGGCTACAGACAACACCCTTGTTTTACTTGTTTAGTGTACTTACTGTCTCCCCCAGTCACTGGCGATGATTCATCGTGCCGTTGCATACACAAAGACCGGATTTCCCAGAACAATGCTAAATTGCATTTTACACAATATTTATTTCAGTAAAATTTTGTAGTGATAATACTGTCCAATAATTTAAGTACGTAACAAGACTGAAATAAATAGATATATCGTTGAGATGCCATGTTTCAATATCGTGTTCTACCTACAAATTCGTCTAAGTATCTTATCTAGTATTATAATATAAATTAAACCAAATTTAAAATCCGCATAATTTTCAAATTACAGGGTCTAACAAACAGAAACAGTGCGTTCACGAGTCTATCAATGGAAGGACCTCATTTTTCGTTCGTACTTTTACCGATGCTGTATGAAATCGTACAGCCGGCATTTAAGGGTACTATAAAGTAATTAGAACGCCATAAATATTATTATGAAAAAAACTTATGTTATTTTAATGCTCACCTTTGAAGTTTTCAATCCAAATATAATTTGAGGCTGAATTTACACTACAACTGTAAAATATTCACTTCAAGCACTCACAGCTCAACACAATATGGCGGCGGGACACTATCCCCCACCTCAAACAAATTCAAAATTGATACCTTTTCCTGATTGGTTCCCTTGATTCGGACGCTACAGATTAGCCAACATAACGAAATAAAACTAATAGACAAATAAAAGCATAGACAACGTACACAGTTTCCAACTTAAAGAAAACCAAAGACAAGCTAGCCAAGCCACTTTGACTTAAAATTCGCTAAGCTATAAAAGTATCTACGAACGATACAATTTGTTTCACGATTATTTACGATCTGTACAGCTGATCATGTAATCATCAAGTGTTGAACTGGTAAAATCGATTTTATTATTATTTATTTAATTTGGACAGATTGCTCGTGATCATGAATACTCGAGAACATTCCACAACATTTCAAAGTGTTCCTGGATGTTTTGAAATTTTTGGGAATAGTCTATTTTTTCTTCATCCTGGAATGTTGTAGAGTGCTCTCGAATATTCACACGCTTTCAGTCCTTCTATTTCTGAAACTACGCCTTTCAGGTAAAAATGGGAACCTTGTTCATGGAAGGTATATAGAGGACTACTACACCATATAGCTCTGCAACTTCACAGCTGGGATCGCTGCGCAGACTTGTTTGATACCTCTCTCTAAGAGCCCACTTGCTAGTACGAGTATATAACTCACTTGTTAAACCACACTTAGTCTTGTGTATGTACTGAAATGTGGGGTAGTGCAGCCAAGTCCAATTTAAATGATATCCTTCACATATAAAAAAATATTTAAGTCCTATAAGACTTTTTGACACCTACCATAAAAGTATACAGGGAAACGAAACTAATAAATATTATACAGATTTACACTACTACTACGGCACGCGAAGAGATGATTTTCTGGTGCTTCTCCGGACAAGAACGTTGGTTCTGGCAGGAAGACTCTTACTGACGATGGGAGCACAGTTGTTCAACAAATTACTTAGAAATAGTACTTACAATGTTTTGAAAAAATAACATCCAAAAAAGATTGTTGAACTGATTTAACTTATTCTCGTATTAATCAGTTTGTCTACTAGATGGACCGACGACCTGGTTAGAGGCGCAGGGAGTTGCTGGATGCAGGTGGCTCGGGACCGGTCGATGTGGCGTACCATGAGGGAGGCCTATGTCTAACAGTAGACATTTCCCGGCTGATGATAATGATGAATCAGTTTGTCAGTTCTCATGTTTTTTTGAGAATAAATTCTAGAATCCGATATAACTCCCTTGATCGTACTGGAAATCATTTGCATTCCAAGTTTTAGTGGCACGCATATTGTACACTTTCTTTTATAATATACATTGAGTATGGTTAGAAGTCGTACTGTATTGAGATTCTTTTATGAGTTCTCTTTTATCTCTCGTTTCTTTGTGATAGCTTCGGTGGACTAGTATCTACGCACTTGGACTCGGATTCAATCCGGTATGTCATTGTTATGGTGCAGTGTAACGAGGTGTGGCGAGATGTGACGAAGACGAAATATATAACGTTGGTACAGCTAAGAGTGACGTAATGTGATGATGTTTGATGAGGTATGACGTTGGTACGATAAAGGGAATGTTGCACAACGAAGTGTGACGATGTTATGATAACTTATAACGCAGTGTGACGACGACGTTGAGATGATACAGATACAGTACGACAATATGTGATGAAATATGACGTTGGTATGAAGAGGTGTGGCGAGTCGTAATTAAGTTTAACAGGGTACGACAAGGTATACCAAAGTGTATCCGAATGGAACTAAGTGGACATGGACCTTACTGCACTCGAATATCTTGTGATCTCAATATACTACAATGTAACTTTATGATTAGGTTTCTCAAAATAAAATTTTCTGCATGTCACATGTCAAAATCTTTGTAATGTGTGGTATGTACGCTAAATGTTATTTTTGGTTATGTAGGTAATGGGTACTAATGTTTGGAAGGACCTTTAATTCTTGTGAGTTGCAAGTTTTAAAATTGTATTTATAAAAGGGGCATCTCGTCTATAGACGTATGACATTGACCATAGACAATAAACTATGGCGTAGTATGCATCGATGCTGCGTTGCCCTTGACTCCCTCCATTTTAATTGCTGTTTTTTAAAAGTTCTCTACGTAAATTCAGCAGAAATTGTGTAAATTTGGTTTAAAACCTTGTGATAAGTGTTTTAATTAGTGGTTTCAGTGTGCTGCACCCATGTGTTGTCTAAAACTTATATAGCGTCACCTGACCGAGCTCATTGTCATTTCCCGCCATTGTGGCTGATGTAGAATTTCTTATCGACTTTATGTGAAGAATCTGTGAAGTTTTGGTGCGAAATACCTTGTAATATTGAACTCAAGTTATGTCATTACACGGTAATGATGTTTGTATGCTAGAAGTTGAGGACTACAACTTGTACGAAGAAGAGGCATCGGATCACGCTTTTACCAGGTACGGATACCCGGCGTGGTCGCCGATTACACGTTTATTTTAGCCCGAAAGAGGTATTTCGTTAGTTGTCTAACACAATTTCGCTGAAGAAATGCACAATTTCGTTGTTTACATGATGTAGGCATGATTTGGCGGGCCATATGATGACGCCACTCCCGCCCGTGCCGGTCCATAGTCAGCTGTTGAGCCGCCATGTTTGGACAAATCAAATAGGCGTAGTAGCCGCTCGTACTTAACCGCGATTGATGTCTTACTATCGAACACATGGACGAATGAATGCAGTACATACCTACATAACAATATTCATTAGGTTTTGTCATTTCTATTTGCAATAAAATACAATATGAACAATTTTAATATGTAATTGGTAAAACAAGCATGCTTTTTTGCAGCATACAGCTGCTCTTTGGGGTCAAAAAAATCACAATGTGTGTTCATGTTTTTAATTGTTTTTGTATTGGTATTGGGCATAAACATGTGCGAAATTGAAAATTCTAACTATAATTATTTCATATAGTAATTTATTCATTTCATTCAATATTTTATAGATTAATGTAAAAATATGGGATATTATCATGGAATTGCACAAAATTCATGAAAGGAATTATAAACAAAGTATGTGAAATGTTTTGTTTTTTATTTATTTTGTTTTTAAATGTTTTGTTTGAATAAAATTATATCAGTTATGATGTAAAATCGGGGACACTTATAAAAAATCTTTAAAATTTCATGGAGTGGTGTATTAGCTTCCCTTTTTGTGTAGCCCAAGTATTGTGTCAGTTTATTCATGTGATGTCATTTTTTTAGGAGTGAAAAGGTTCAGTCATCTGGAGGAACCAAGACCATGGAGGCGGAAAAAAGGATTCGCCGTGAAATAGCCAACAGCAATGAACGCCGGCGCATGCAGAGTATCAATGCTGGCTTCCAAGCCTTACGCACGCTGCTGCCACGTCATGAAGGCGAGAAACTAAGCAAAGTATGTTCATATTCTTTTGGGGGTTTGTTTATCTATCACAACCATATTAGGCAGCAGTTAGCTATTGATTAATCAATTTCTATATTATTTTATAATATAAACTTAAATTTTCCTGACCTCCTTTACTTTATATACTTTGAACAGATCTTAAATTTGTTGTGAGTTTCTATAGCTAACCATCCAAAATGTGTTTTTATTTATCATTTATTGGTCCTAAACCTGGTATGTATGTTATTGTTCTTCTGAGAGATGTCTATAGGTCTTGCATGGTGATTCATTTTCATCAACATTCACTTTTGCATTTTATATGATCAAAAATATGTGTAAGAAATGTCATTAATGTAATTGTAAAAATACAACATTTTCTGTTACAGGCTGCCATACTACAACAAACTGCTGAATACATCTATTCCTTAGAACAAGAAAAAACGAGGCTTCTTTCACAGAATTGTCAACTAAAGAGACTGTTGAACCAGCATGAGGGCGGGGAAGTGCCATTGAAGAAGAGAAAAAGTGAAATTTTGTCACAACTCCCATCAATTATCCCTGACTCAACTGATGATGCCCTTGCTAACTCACGATCACCAGAGCCTGTGGCAGTCATTACAGTAACGAGCTTGCCTAAAAAAGAAGCTGAGGGAGCAGAGTTACGAACTCAACTAGATCAGGAGCGGCGATTGCGACACATTTTGGAGGAGCGTTTGCATGCTTTGGAAGTGCAACTTTACCCTGAGACTGTTTCCGAAGTAACACACACACACTATGAGCATACTGATCTTTCTGAATGCAAGGTGGAACCTGCTGAAGTTGAGGAGCTGCCAGCATTGCCAGTACCCGAGCCTCGCGCGCCGCCCCCACTCCTGCCTATCGTCGCTCTACCTGCACCTGCTGTTCCTAGTGCTCCATTGCTTGAGGCTGCCATCAAAGCGGAGCCGCGAGTTGAAGTAGAAGTTCTGCCTGATGCGGCAGCGAATGAGACTGCTTCTCGTTTGTACTTGGCTAGTACCAGCCGCCAGAATCTAGAGACCATCGTGGAGGCGATACGTCACCTGGAGGGCGACCACTTGTTCCGCGAGGAGTCTGGCGACACCCCGCTGGCGCTTACCACCAAGAAGACAGAACGCGCGCCGCCACCGCGGCCCGGCGTCATCGTCGTGAAGCACTCGTGATCGCATTGGGCGTCGATCGGCCCGGCGCCGCTTTAATTCGCTTCCGCTCTGCGAGCGCTCCTGACCCTCCTCGAATATAGTTTTAAATCTTTAGTTGTTAATTGTCTTTTCCAAAGTGAAGAATCGATAAGTCTGCGTCTTTATTTTTATTACGCATCGCAAGTCAAATCGGTGAACGGTAGTGGCCCGACGCGGTGTCCGTGGACGTGAGAGGCGCTACGCTTAGTTTAGTCTCAAATATAATTTGGATGTGGGGACAGTGTGTTAACTTGTGGCTTTATGTTTGCATTGAGTTGATGTATGGGGGTTGACTGACTTGTGTAAGCTTAGATGAAGGATGCTTATAACAAACTGCGTGCCGCGTGCCAATCTATTATTTCAGGACATCTCTAGAAAAGCTATAGGTTAAAGGAGTGTATAAGTGTGAATGGTCTTATTGTAATTTAGGCTTTGTGATAATTTTTGTACTACCTACCTAATAAAATTGGATGTAAGTATTTGATGTAAACCATAGCATCATGGAAGCAATAAATCATGAGAATGGTACTAAAGGGTTGTTTGGGAAATTGCAGCAATATTATGCATTGTGGAAATTATGACATCAAACATTTAGTTGAAATTCATATTGATTGATTTTTGTAGGTAATTGTGTACGTAGGCATGCGGCTACAAGACGTCTTACTTTCAATTTACTCATTTTCAATGTTTTATATTGAATTTATGTAGATTTAATGCTCCATATTACTTGATTATTGATATTTACTAGATAAATGTATCCATAAGGACAAAGAATCGGCATGGATATATTATGTAATAATTATTTAATGCTTTTTAACATCCAGTATAACTATCTATATCTGAGGATATGTTAAAATCCCAGTGCTTAGCTTCTTGACATAACTAGAGAATACTGTTTGGTGACTAATGTAGTCTGCTATTTCTATTAATAGTTAGCGGCAGAGGTTCTTGAGAGCATTCCATGTTGTTGAATTCTCCCAATACTATGTGAGGGGTTAATCTGCATAATGAGATATGCTGCATAGTTAATTTAAACATGAATTATGTCTACTGTATGTATTCAATTTTACTGACTAGTATAATTATGTACTGCTTAATATAAGCATTCTATCACAGAATCCTTTATCTTTAGGTCATTCATATGTTAAGACTTAAATTAGGGAACCATCATAAAATTGTAATGGAAGAAATCTGACATTTCATTTAAATTATTAAAATTCGTAAATTATTGAAATATAGACAAATCTATGGACATTTGGTGATCTAATTATCAACTTGTGTTGTCAAAATTAAATAATCTTCACTCTTTTAGTTTAAGAATTTTAAATTGATAGGACTTAGACATGTCCATGATTTAGCTTAGGTAAATTCTGAACGGCAGTTCACTATGACGAAATTCCTTTGTTTACAATTTGTAATTACAGTGCTTATTTTGTTGATAGTTTGAATATTCTGTTTAGAGCAGACTCAGCAGCAGAGTGTGTGCATGGACGACACGTTACAGAAATAGTGCCGACTTGATTCTCCCGGTGAGGTCATGTGAATTATTAAAGACTGATCATTTATTCATTATTAAGTTACGCTAGTTCCACCATATTGGTAGTCCATAATGTGTGTGTGTGTGTGTACTATTTACGTAGTTATTTATATGTATGTATGTTGTGATTGTACAATATGTATGTACTGTATATAAAGTCCCGCAGTTTTATAAATATTCTTTTTTACCTTATCGATACTGACCAGAAGCAATAATGAAGTCAATCGTACGTAGGTACTAGTACATAATTCATAGGGTCTGTTCTTGTACATTGGAGTTATAATTTGTAACAATGGAATATCTCTAACCCTGCGGGATTGGTTTATGTATATCTCATGTAAGCTGGGTGTGTGTCTGTGTGTAATGCATTTTGGCATTCTGTTATTTCTTATTTTTTGTTTGATGACTTGTAGTTCCTGTGGGTAGGGTTCAATCTTCTCTGTGACCTATTAGACAATGGTTTAACTTTAGCATAAAAGTACATTACTTACTGCTACGAGTATTTGAATAATGGTCTCTTAATGCTGGTAGTACCTAAGAACCCCAATAAGTCATCTCTCAGTACATTCTTGCACTCTGTTTCTGAGTCCATAGTTTTAAGGAGTTGTCTGCCTACCGCCTTTTACATTATGTCAGTTTAGGATAGTTAACAATGTAACATAACGGACTTGGTTATACTATTAGTGTAGTCAAAAAATAGTAATAAGAGATTTAAGTCAAAGAAAGCAAGTTAAATTGTTTAAAATGTGTTATTATTTATGTCTTAAAGTATTAAAATGGTTATTTCTTATTAATTAGTTTGTAAATGATAATCATCTGTATGTCTGTCTACTTGGACTATTTCTTTTGTCGTACTAAAGGCTAAAACCAATAAAACACGAGGGTGGCGTGCGAGTGATGCTGATGCGTGTTGTATCGTGTTAGTGAAGACTGATTGTGATAGGGGAGGGCGGATACTACTCCATGGGGCGGGGCGGAGGCGCGGGCCCGTGGGTTTATCTAGTCTAGTTAGGTACGGTACGACTTGTTTCACCAAAACGACCCTAGAAAAATATCTATAAACCACGAAAAATAATTCTACCTTGTCTTTGGTTAAAACTACCTTTATTAGAAATTGTGATAGTTGTGATATAATTATTAAGTAAAAATTATTGAGCTGTATCGGCGCAGTCCCTTTACCTCAATTCAAAAACAAAATAATCACTTGGTGGCTTGTTTTGTTGAAACAAGGCGCTAGGTTTAAGTTTGGTACATATTTTTCCAAAATAATGTGTATAAGCAAGGCAGCACAGTGTTGACCACTACGAAGCATTGCTGGATCAAAGTTAGGTTGCGCCATGTTTTATTGGTTTTATGCACATTGCAATTGTGAATATTTCCATTTTCTACACTCTATCGCGTATTTAAATAATCTCTATTTTTAAATTCGATCTATATATGTAAGGAATATGTAATTTCAGCTTTTAAATATGTCATGTGTATTTATATTACTACTTACAACAATTGTACTGCATTTAAAGTAAGCGGTTTGGTTCAAATAAGTGTTTTTTATTAAGCTCAGTTTTGCGAGTCTGCAGATTAGAGGCAGGGTGAATAACAAATGTCAGGTAATTATAATATGGCAGTTGACAATTTGATAATCGGTTGAAGATAATCTTCACCCTGCTGCTAATCAGCTCATGTTCCTATAGAAATATTAGTTGTAATACTTTTACAGTTCATAATAAATTAAGATTATGATAAAGTGTAGAAAATAATGCATGGACATTTCCTTTTTTATATGAAATTGATAATGTTTCCTCTGATTTAATTGTATGTACCACATTTGACCTATATTTACGAATATTTATAAAAAGATTGATATTTTTGCGTTTTATTTATCTTCTCCAGTACATATCCAAGCTATGCATGCGGCAATATGTTACCGAGAGGGCCGGTGAATTGTGTGATATGGGGCAAGATATGGGTATTTCCTGAACAGCATCGCGCTTCTGAATCAAACTTTGCATATAACGTTTTTACGATTTTTGTATGAAATTCAATGGATTCAGACTTCAGAAGGAAAGTAACTTGATTCAACACAGCATCTTACTGCAATCAACAATACACATGCTAAGTGTGGAGGTGTTATAAACCTCGTTTATACATATTTCATTTGCATAAACTTGAAGCTTTGTAAGTGAGCACGCTTTCATATGTCTGTTTCGTTTCAACAAGACAGAGATATCGATAAAAATCAGGTCAGAGAAATAAGATCCAGACGTTCAGAAACTAATACATCGAACTAAACTTGCTTTGACTGATGTTAGGGTAACGCACTTCTTATTTCTGTATGTTAACTTCAGTAAACGTATACCTACATATAATTGTTGCATTTAGGTTTTGCGGCATGTAGCTGGGTTAAACCACAATGTCGATTGTAAAGAAGAACCCGGGAAGACGAAACAAAAGTGTATGATTCATTATGTTGTGGCTGTGGCCCAGCCAGCCAGCAAAGCAAGGTTAGTTACTCAATTAATAGGCGCGCCGTGCGGTCGTGTTGTTCTTCAAATATTCCGTTATTTTACGCGAGCTTAAATTATTTAATAATTATAAAGTTTTGTTATCTGTGTTTTAGCAAGGTTTATCCATAGCAAATTATGATTGTGGTAAGTATCGTTCATTGTTTTATTTATTTCAATTATCAATCTATCACGGTTAGTAGATTTCTGTGTATACGAGTATAATGTACAGGAAAGGTCACTGCATCGGTAATATTTTTGAAACTAGACGCAAATGTCGGCAAAAAGTGGAATGTAGTGTTTTAGCAATTTCCGTTGACAATAAAATAATATACTATTATAATTTTAGGGATAAATAAGTTATGTTTTGATGGCCAATTACAGCAAAGAAAACATTTTAGTAGATAAGTACTCCTACATTATTTTCAGGGTCCCAAACCGAACATTTGATGAAAAAACGGTACACTTGTAACGCCACTCTGGTGTCTGTCTGTCCGTCCTTCTGTCACACAGCAGATTATCTCAGGAATTACTAATGCCATCAACTTGAGTACTAGTTATGGGAAATGGTGACACACAGGTGCTACCACTTTAAATAGGTGGGTCAAAGTGGAGTCACTAGTTCAAGTGGGTTATCATATGAAATGTTTTTTTAGCGGAACCTGTGGAAATGATTCCTATAAGTTCCGATACCTCTTGGAAAATAATATATTAGGTACCTATATGCAGTAATGCAGCAAGCGCGTAAAAATCAGGATTAGTTTGTAAATTAAACAGAAAATCTAAAAAGATACATTCTCGTCTGCAAAATGGAATTTATATAATTAATTACTTACGAGTGTAACTAACTATCCGTAGAAATTATATCGTAGCCACGCCACTCTAGTCACCTCTCTTGCGAGTGCTTACACTCATCTCGTATATACGAGTGGGTGACCTGTGACAACTCGAAGTCAATGCGATACGACAAATACTTACATACTTTTTGAGCTCTCAAAAGCAATTGCTGTATTATAGTACAGATGGGGTTTTACTTAGCCTTCTCATCTGATGATAAGGCAATTTGTATGGAAAGCGTGCTTACCCTCCAGAAAGCTGGAAGCGGTGCTGGCTCTGCTATCTTTCATGCCGGAACAGAACAGTGCTATTTGAAGGAAGACTTAAGTAAGTAACCTGGTGGTAGCTAGCCAGGCGGACATACAAAATGTCCGTATGCCACTATCAAAAATTATTCATAACTTAAAGTTACTTTAGCCTTAAAGTGTTCAATAAAATATAGACCGAAAGCCTTGATAACATTAAAAACAATAATTTTAATTTTATCACTAATTGCAGAAAATGGACAAAACGATGCTTCTAACCGTTTTACTATGGTGCTCGTTATGTGGACCAGCAGAGTTGCAAGAAATGCAAAGGTAATTACGTTAACGATTGATTACAATAATTTAATTATCGAGGTTGTTCTGGGCCCGGTTTGATAGTAGGACCACCCGTATTATCCCATGGGATTTGAAAAAAGCGAGTAACGAAAAATTATTACGAAAATTTGCGATCAGAATTTCGCCTGCCGTTCATGGTGAGGACGGCATGAAATCCCTTCATAGGAAGCCCGTTCTAGGTAGCATTATTATGTTCAGACTTATGCGACTGATGATTATAAATAAACCTCGTGACGTGACAGCATTGGAAAAGTGATGATGATTACTCCCGATGGCAAGTGTTAGCATACGTGGCCATACTGCAAATGTAGCTGTAAGCTCCCCAAATACAATACTAGTGAGTGGCTCTGTGAGGTGTAGACCTCGCAAGTCTGTCCTTGCATTGCACAGCTTAAAACTGTATAGATGTTCACCAAAAGGTGTTTTCCCCATTATTTTCCACCCCCACCTGTTTATGCGTCTTAATAAGGATAGCAAAACGTTTTGTGAAATTTTTTCTCCGCCCTTTTAATTTTTTTTTTGGAAAAACTGAATCGACAAAAAATTCCACATAGTTATCGAATGGATCACAAAATTTCACGAGAAGCGGTTGTCAAAGGCGAACAGTAAGAGAATTTTGCCCAAGTTGAAACAGAGACGCTTTGCGCTCGCTCGTCCAATGATAAATGTGTCGCACTTTCGAAGTCGCATTACCGTCAAATGCCCGCATGTAGAATTTTGACAATGCCGGCCGTGGACCGTGGACATCGACCCAAATGCATATTTTACCATTTTCGCAGCAGCACAACGTCGTCCGCACAAGATCAAGTTCGAATATCATACGCCATTAGTGATTTCGGCTATAAATTGATGACGAAAATGATGGAGCAAAATCCAGACAAGAATATCATAATATCGCCCACCAGTGTAGCTGGTAAGTGTATAAGGGAGGGTGGTCTATACTTACTTCCAGCGAAAACGTTATTTCGTGTCGCGCGCGTTGTAGCTTACGTAGGTCAAATATCGGTAGGTAATTGGATACTTTATATCTCTTTTTTACTCATCGTCGAAGCTATGTTGATTCACTAATGTTAAACAATATTATGCTTATTTTAATTTTACAATGTATATAGCAGTGTCAGGAGTCTTCAGCCGTATGTTAGTTTTGAAGAAGTTCCAACAAATTAAAATTTATTTTGAAGAATTACAGACTAACGATATAAAAATAATGTACACATATGTTTTATTCATGTATTGAAAGGAAATTTTTTTAAGCAAATAAATTCTACTTTAGCTACGCAATCGAAAAACTCTTTAGTCGTTTGCGTTTGGCAGTTTCGGGTCCGGTACAGAAGATATAAACACAGATCCACTCTAAATCTCTAAATGTACTAGATATCAATATCTGTTGTCAGACTGTTAATTTCACGACAAGCTCTTATCAGGAATTATAATATTAATAAGTATTTAATTCCAAACAATTATGTACGATATGTATAACATCGTGACATTTATTTGGCAGGCCTGCTGTCGATGACCCTGCTAGGAAGCGTGGGCAAGGCTTATGATGAACTCGCTCAGGCACTCGGGTTTTCTCAAGGTAAGTACGTTTACATTACAACTCATCCGTACCGTACGGTATACCTACATAGATATACTAACATAGATATGAATCAGACAGAACAAACCGCAAGACACTTAGCACACCTCCCATTTAGGTATGCTGTACACAGAGACGGACTTTCCTCAAGGCCAATTAGTTCCAGACACGCAGCGTACAATAACCAGCGGAGAGAGCGTGCGGGGGCCCCGCAGTCACCAAACATATGCGCTTTTGAGCATATAGTACTCGCACACCAAGTTTGCCCCCTCTGAAGTTAGCTTTCCGCAATTTCAAACATGTACAGACGGAATGTGTGTGTATTATTTTCGATAATAACAATCCCTAGATGACATAAAACACTAAGATATTTATTTCCGCCCGCTAACTTGCCTGCCGTTCATGCGGTTTCCAGCATCTTTCAACAAAGTGATTTTTGCCTGAGGAAGCGTTAGGTGTATAATTCATTAATTTTAATTGTCACTCTTCTTTCCAGACATACTTATAAACCGTAGAAACCACGAAGAGTTCGGCGAGTTACTGCAAGATCTAGCTAACTCGAGTTCGTATTCTCAAACTCAGACATTATACGCGGACGCTATAATAGTTGATGATCACACGCAGGTCCGCGAGGCGTACCGAGGTTATCTCCAGCGGGTGTACCGAGGTGATGTCCTCACTACGAGCTTCGGGGACAGTGACAAGGCGAAAGAACTGATTAACGAGTGAGTCGCATTTCACTATCAATTCACTAGTAAATCGGTGTGGTAGCGGACGCGAGTTTGTCGATATAAAGCTTTGGTCTTGCGATCGTGACGCGCGACGCAGTGTCAAGACGCAGAGTTTACCGTCCCTGCGGTGAGGTGGTCATTTGATTTGCACGCACACCGCAGCGTTGAACGAGTGCGACGCAGCGCTGTGCGGCGTACCCGCGTGCTTGCTTGCAGACTTCGACGGAACGAGAGAGCACTCAGACGTTTTTCATATGATTATGTGTCCAGCGCCGCATGCCGCACACCGCAGCGCTGTGCGTTACGATCGCGAGACCAAAGCTTTATCGTGTTAGAGGTGGCATCTTTTTTGTTTAGAACAGCTCTATAGAGTTATTCAGTTGTGATTCAATTCAGGTTGACGTATTTAAATAATTAATCATTTTTGAGGTTGTATATTAGTATTTCAAAGTATACGTGTATTAACTCGAATGTTTGGCTTGACTTGTTTTTTGCACTTTACTACTTAACTAGTTCGCACAACTTGTATATTGTTACGTACCTGTGTATATTGTTATGTAGATATAATATATTGTAATATTATTTGAAAGATGCAAAACGTAAACATAAGAGTATGTAAAACCTATTACTACTAGTACTAAGTATTCTTCATACTTCATTTTTTTCGCGTCTACCCAATTGTGTGGGATATCGTTGAATAGGTATTTCTAAAACATTGACGGTCTGGGAACACCTCTTTTTTGCGAAATATTAAGCTTTTAAAAATCTGAAAAAATTCAATCACGACTTAAGTTACTTCACAGGTTAATGAGTGGGCGACAAAATTATAAAATATACTTGTAGTAGTCAAAATATTTCGTACAATTTCACTCAAAATTACTTACCCTACATTGTGCACGTGGCCCGACACGCACTTGACCGGTTTCCATAAACTGCGACGTAATCTTTAAATAATATACTTTAGAACGAGTCGCATATAACTATTTCGTTCAGTCGGACAAGGTTGAAAACATTTCAAGGTTTATAATTAGTTATTTAAACCAAATGATTAATTTATGTGCTCGGTGTCAGAGTTCATAGACAAATAGTGGTACACTCATTGCAGTGAGAACACATTGAAGCTTGTTGTTAAAAAAGGTATAAAAACAACACAATTGACGTAGTTTTTTAGGTATTACCTTTAAAAAATCTTATGTACAGCATCACTTTGTTGAAGGACACGACGACAGCGAGGAACTAATCCAAAGGAACCGAAATGCAAATGTAGGGCGTGTGTTACAGGCTTTAGAACAGCACCTTTCCATGTAATCCTGTGGTTGTCTTAAAAGGTGACTAAGGGACAACTTACTGCGATCAACAATCCGCCTGCAAGCGTAGTTATCATCACCAGCCTTTATATGTCCCCACTGCAGGGGCTCATGCCTACTCTCCTGCAGTGAGGGTATGGGCCACCACGCGGGACCAGCACGGATTGGTAGACTTCACACACACCTTTGAATTTCTTCTCAGGAGTGTGCAGGTGTCCACCGAAAAGCCAATGGTAATGATTTTTATCATTTGTAAATAAATTCCAAAAAACAAATTGGAACTCAACTTCAACGGTTATTGGTTATTCGAGTGATATGGCCTGCCCATTTCCACTTCAGCTCACTGACTCGTCGAGCTATGTCGGTGACCTTAGAAAGGAGTTACCATGGAATAATTTCTGAAGTCCACGCGCACGAAGTCGCGGGCAAAAGCCAGTAAAATATATATTCATGTCTAATATATGTACGTACGTAATACACATAAATCCTTTGTCTCTTTACAGGTGGGTGAAAAATCACACAATGAGCAAAATAGAAAATTTTCTTAAAGACCCCCTTCCCACCAACACAAGGATAGTGCTTCTGAGCGCACTCTACTTCATCGGTCAATGGGTGAAACCTTTTAATAAAGAACACACAAAGCAGTAAGTCGAGGATGCTCCACCGAAATCTGATAACAAGTAGTGCAAGTTTGTTTTAAAAGTTTGATTCATTATTTTTTAGAATGTTTTTCAAGACACCAAACAAGGAAGTGCTGACCGATCTGATGTTGAATTTTGGAAAATTTAATTATACACAATCTCATAAACACGGTTAGTAAAATTACTTAGCTTACAATTAGAGCATTTAGTTCTGCCTTTTTGCGGAAGGGAAATCTTTCAAATATATTCGCTTCGGGGGAAAACGCCGAATTATTCTGGATTTCCGTAAACCCATCCGGTGGCCAAAAAAAAGGAATAATGGAAACAGGGGGATGCACTTGTCTTATAACATAGAGGGATGATGACACACGGAACCAAAACGTATGGTCCTTTACTGTCGGCGTCCGGTCCGTTACTCAGCGAGCTATGCTCGGAATTTCTCTATGTGATGAAATCCGGAATTAGGAAATCCGTAGACGAACTAAGGTCACCAACAGTGTGTCAGTCAGACAAGTCAGTCAGCTGAAGTGGCAATGGGCAGGCCACATTGCTCGAAGAATGGATAACCGATGGGGAGTAAAAGTTTTGGAGTGGCGGCTTCGTACCGGGAAAAGTGTACCGTGCAGCAAAAAGGCAGCGGGGAGTCGTTTGGTACAAGACGCTCGGGACCGATCAATGTGTCCTGCCATGGCGGAGGTATATGCCCAGCAGTGGACGTTTGCTGGCTGCTGCTGATGATAGGGAGATCAATTCAAATTCAGTCCTGAACTCAACAGCTTCTAAATGTTGAAATGTCCTCTATAGGCTTGAAGTGTGATGAGTTAAAGAACAACATTTTCCGTTTCAGGCATGCAGATGATAGCTCTTCCATACAACGACAGCTCAACAACAATGTACATCATCAAGACACACCACTCCAACTCTTCCTTAAGTTCCCTAGTGAACCAACTTAACTACTCAAACATAAACGAATTCATCGAAGAAATGTTTGAGAGCGATTGCGTCATTAGATTCCCAAAGATGGAATTGCAGAACAAAGTTCATTTAGAGGAACCATTAAAAGCGCTCGGTATAACTTCTCTATTCAATCCGAGAGAAGCTAATTTTGCGCTCATGGTTGATGACAGTCTGGTCGCTAATAGGACTGAAGAGGAAATTATAACGAGGGTTCATAGGGGTGAAGTGGAAACGAGAGATCTGAAGGATACAGTCAATAGTTTACCTAATCCAGGAGTTTACGTGGACACCGTTTTACATGACGTAAAAATTAGTATAGATGGTAAGTTAATGCTCTTACATTTACTAAACATTCATAAACAGTTTCCTTGATCTATCGACTGACTACTGACAATGATAAATTCATAATTTTTTTCTGAAGTCTACGTGGACAAAATCGGGGTCAAAAGCTAGTTTTAGACTTAATCCAATAGAAATAACCATAAACAAACCAAAACAACATACATCTCGGTGACATACCTCCAAAACACTCACTGATAGTCTTCAAATTCTGGTGTAATTGTTTTTTTTTATTCATATGTATTGAGTTGAAACAATCTTTACATACCATACTGAGTAGTGTCATCTATACATAGTAATAAAATCGAGAAGAAAAACAAATCTGTACATTAGAGATATCTGGGAAAAGTCAATCAGGGTGATTTATAATCAGTTTTTAAAACTCTTTCTAATAAATAAATTGTTATATCTAACGAAAATTTAAATAAGCACTCACCAAATTTCTTTGTTTATAATTTATAGAATTCGGAACAGAGGCGGCAGCGGCATCTAGTGGTTTCTTGCCGCGGACGTCGCATCAGTTCTACGTGGATTCTCCGTTTTACATGTTTATACGGAATGAACAGACTAAACTTGTCACATTCAGTGCAGCAATATTTGATCCAACGGCGTGATTGAATAGCGGGACAGGAGCTTGTCCCTTTTCCTGTATATTAATATGTATACAAAATTAGTGAAACACAATCATTATACACATTTTTGGCTCCAATAGATGATTCACAAAGGCCAAATTAATATTTTTTTAAATGGCCAAATGGGAGTTGCACTCACACACCAAGGCTTTGATCCATGGAAAGAAACATACAAACCTAGAGAAAAAAAAATCGTTTTCTCGACCTCATAACTCAAAAACTGTAGTCACAATTTGCTATTTATAATTACTGTTTTAAATTTCAAGAGATAATCAGCTGGGACAAACAGGCAGAATAGTCACAATTTTTTCAGCTTGAAAAAATCTTTAATTAACTGACCACTACAGACTGCTCCTGGTTTCACAGAGCTTTTCATTTTGGATATTTTATATTGAAAATGAATAGTATGATAATATCAAATGTCACTAGAGGCTGGAATTGGATGAAAGTAGTTTCACCAAATGTTGTTTGCTAATTCACACTGAGCGCAGTTGAATATCATAACACAATGCAATGGCAAAACTACTATTTTCGAATACAGCATAAATACGAAAAGGATGCAAATCAAACAATAGAATTCTCATAAAAATTAAGCATTATATTTGGCTCTTTTATTTCTTTTACCTAATCATTTATATTTACAACTAAAATAAAAATCTGTCTTTACCATTGAATAGTTTTTATCAATCAAAGCAATGGTAATTGAAAACTTTGAATTATTCAAAAAAAGATACAAGTTAGATAGCACAGGCCTATTACAGATCAAACCTAAATTTAATTAAAAATTTAAGACTCTGGGTTTTCTTTTGTTTTCAGTTTACATATTGTCAAAATAAACTTGCATTGCTATTGCTAAGAAGTGATACTAATACTACAGAAGTGGCATAGCTCACTGTGTGTATTCACTACAAATTAACTCTAATATTTTCTCTCTTATTGCAAATGGCAGTTAGGTGAAGTACTAAATTCACAAACCACAACTACAAAAATTGAGTTTATTCTTAAACATGTTCAATAGGTCAATCATTTTATTATTGTCATTGAATAGATTTACAAAAGACTGACATGAGTTTTGGATCTATTGAGTTTAGTTTGTGGTATAACTGGCAATTTAGTCATATGTTACTTATATCTAACTGGAATATACCTCAAGTTCTAAGGTCTACCTATTTCCCTTGATTTTTTCTATCCTGTCATTTAGCATCTGTTTCCACTGCTCTTCGGATATACTGTGTGCCCACTCTGGTATAGATGTCTGCGGTAATGCAAAGTTTGCCATAGCAGACATTACCTAGAATAAAAGATAAAAACAGATTACTTCATATAAATGTTATACCAATTAAGTTCAGTTATAAGTAATTTAGGTCTGCTATGGTGGGTCTCATTCTAGAGATATCATATCACTGTGATTAAGAAGAGGATGATGAAGATGGAGTTGGGCGAAGAAAGGTATACAGCAGAAATAAGGAAAGGGTTCTTCCAAATGGACTTCAGATATGATCATACAGGAAAATAGTTGCTTGATCGAATAAAAAGTAACATAGGCTTTTCCAGACCTTCAACTATCCCTCTACAAAAAATCAAGTCATTCTGATTCTCTGTTGCGATGTAAAGAAAGGACAAACAAACTCTGTTTTGTTTTTATATAAGCAATTTACTTTATGTCATCTTACCTGCTGTGCTCTTTCATTATCCATCTCTATTGGATCTTGGGGTCGTGGAGGGTCCCAAACTTCTCTGGATAGTACTGCTTCCATGGGTTCTATTGGTGGGACACCATTAGCTTGTGGTTGTTCTTGTTCCCCTTGATTATCCTGTAATTTTATGACACAGTAATTGAACATTACATTGCTGTTCACGACCGAAGATTTTGCTGTAGCGACAATAATGAGTTTGGTTGCTGAACCCACCCGTTTCTCACTTCTTAGAAAGATTTAAATGTACTACCTAATCAAAACAGAATGCAAATAATAAAATACGCAGTTTCAAACCTCAACATCAGCATCGTCGTCGTCGTCATGATCCGAAAGCACCGCTTCAGGACCCTGAGGTAAAGGTTCGTAACCGAAGTGTTCGTTCTGTTCATCATCACTGTCGTCCGCTTGATGGCCATTCATCAACAGGTCATGTCGAGGCGGCGGTGTCAACTCATGAGGAGAGTTGTCTGGAGGATCTGGACCATCGCACACCATTTTAAAAACTCAAAATTAGATTAAAAGGCCGAAATCGTCGAAGAATTACAACTTTCAATAAACTTTGACTTGGCTTGATTTGACTGACAATGACATTGTCTGTCAGAATAAAGTTAACGTTTCTCTTGTCTATGGGTTTGACTGCTAATGCTGCTTCCACACTGAACATAAATATATAAACGTAAAGTTATCTCATCTATTATAAAATTGACACGGGGATAATTTATATACGGATGTTTTATAAAATTATTTATTGGACTTTGAGTACACTATATAGTTACTAAAGTATTAAAAAAACAAATAGGACATTAGGAATCATGAATGAGCAACATTAGATTTTTTTGTTAATTTTTTTATACTTCACTCAAAAATCTGTCAAAATTACTTCTCGTAGTTTCAAAAATGCAGAAAAATCAGGAAATTGAAACACCTACACTATCATTGTAATCCATAAAACATACATCCCATGAATATAAACAATCTAATTACACTAGTTTGTTTAATATTGGTAGAAATGGCTTGGAGAAGTCACGGCGTAAATCACGCAGATTTGGTGCGCCAACTTCGAGGTATGCAATGCGTAAATTCGAATTTTATCAACTTCAAGGGACAACTAACACCAGATGGTTCATGCAAAAGTACCATGCACTGATCAAACAGTCAAAGCAATCAATGCAAATGTTCTATTTTAATAAAAGCGTGGTAAAAATTAAAGACTGCATTATCTACATGGTGGGAAAAACTAAGAAAAAAGTCCCGTATTAGAGCCACCTTTTGTGCACTAGACTGCAATAGAAATAATTGATAAAATACTTTTATTTAAATAGGACCAAATATGAATTTTTATTTATTTATGAATTAACATACAAAACAACAACAGTCATACAAAATTATTGATCAGCCAGTGCTTAAAATAGGACTGAAAGTCCTGTAGCACAAGCACTGGCTAGAATGGAAAAAGGAAAAGGAAATAAATAGGATGAAATTTATAGCTTCATTTTTATTTATACTTTCTTTGCTGCTCAGTTTTTGACTTATCATGAAAAATATGTCTGTAAATAGACTGGGCTCAAAAAACCTTTGAAAAAAACTTATTAGTGCAGAGAGGAAAATGAACCTTGTGTCAAGGAAATACCTGTGCATTTATTGGAGCCCTTGGTGTGCGATTCTAATTCATACTTGACCAGTTTTTCAAAATAGTATTCTGTTTTAATATGATGTTGCAAACAAATACAACCTAACATCTTAAAATACAGGGATTTCAGATAACACATGAATTATTAATGAAAAAACACACACACAACAACATATTCCATGCAATTTGCATAATCAGCTGGCATAAAACCAATGTATGTTTTTCTTCTTCCAGCAAATGGCATCATAAAATCAGAAAATGTGGCTAATGCAATGTTAGCTGTAGACAGGAAGCATTATTGTCCATTTGCTCCATACCATGACTCTCCTCAATCTATTGGATTTTCTGCTACCATCAGTGCGCCTCATATGGTAAACATTTCTATATACACATATATGTATATACTGCAAAAGAAATGACATTACTGTTGCATGTTGTTGACAAGGGAATGCAGGCGAAACAGTTTACTAAAAATTAATACTATAAATTATTAATTGCAGTAAGAAAGTTTTCAATATTAGTATTGCAAGAATTAAGTACCACAGGGGCTGATATGCTATCACAGCTTTTAAAATTGCATGATCTGAGGCTATTAGTTCCCAGACATTTATAAAAAAATAACTTCATGACCAAAACTTGAAACGTTTCTTGAAACCAAAAATGTTTCAGTTTTAAATTGAATTGCATCTTGATTTATTGTATTGTATCTGGATTATTAGTCAGACGTAGGCCACAGAGGTGTTTAAATTGCTACACTGCTGCATCAATTTTTTGGAGGCTAGAACCATCTTTCTGCCCTATTTACTATGTCTATGATATATAATATAATTTATGGTAAATATATATTACTATAGATAAATTAATCTTATTCTATTATTTTTATCTGATTAAGCAGCAAGCTAAATATCTAACAATCCAATAAATATCATTTCAGCACGCTCATGCCTTAGAAAGACTGAAGAATCAACTAGTTGCCGGCGAGCGAGCATTAGATGTAGGCTCAGGATCCGGGTACCTTACTGCTTGCATGGCCCTCATGGTTGGGGAACAGGGGAAAGTAGTTGGCATTGAGCATATACCTGAACTAGTGACACTTGCTACTAAAAACATCAAAGCTGATAATCCATCATTGCTTAAATCAGAGCGTGTTAAATTTATTGGTAAGTGGTTTGTATATTTTGTTTACTAGCTCACCTTCATAATTTTTTTACAAATAATCTATTTACAATATGTAATACAAATTTCATCTTCTAAACCAATGGCACAAAACGTACTTGAAGAACTCTCTTCTAGAGAGACAGCAGGCTAAAACAGTCTGAAAGTCTAGTGTAATATACAGCGAAATATTATAATTCTTCTAAAAATGACACTTCTTCATTAAATATTCAAAAAAGTTACAGATATTTTTATTTCAAACAAGCAGCATTTGAACGGTGCCGGATTAAATGAAACATTCAGCGCTATTCTATTAATTAAATTTATTGTTCAGTTGGGGACGGTCGTCAGGGGTTTCCGCAGGAAGCTCCCTACAACGCTATCCATGTTGGCGCCGCCGCTCCAACATTACCGCAAGCTGTGAGTATCAGTATTGTAGTATCTACATTTTAGCAATATAGTAACTGTTGACCTCGGTATAATCCTAATAAAATAATTTATATAACCGATACATGCTCAAATATATACACAATTATGATGGGACAAAATTAGTGAAGAAATTAGAACCGATAAACGAAGGGGAGTAAAGGTTCTTGAGTGGCGACCACGTACCGGGAAACGTTTACCGGGCCGTCCCCGTACTAGATGGACCGACAACCTGGTGAGGGTAGCGGGGAGTCGCTAGATGCAGGTGGTTCGGGACCGGTCGATGTGGCGTACCATGAAGGAGGCCTATGTCCTGTCTGATGATGAATCAAGAATGAAAATTTTATAACTTTGATCTTTAAAAAATTTACAATGGGTTTGAAATCAGATTATCTCATCTGATTAAGACATTAGCATATTATATGGACAGCATGTTCACTCACAAGCCAAGTTGATATTGCTGGCTGCGGTTGCCACTGTTTAAACGATAATACAGTAAAACAAACAAATTATGAGTAAGTAGTCATGTAAGCTTAGTGATATGGCCGCTTTACATCATTGTCAAATTGGAAGTGTGGCCAGTAAGAAGGCACCATCGAGTGTTGGTGAAATGTCACTGTTGACTTATGACTGACTATACCACACTGGCTATGTTATCTTTCTTTATCGTTGCACAAGTGTTGTTATCTAACCAGGTGGACAGAAGAATACCACATACCAACCAAACTCGAGTATCAGAGAAGGCCATAGAGGTGGCCTTTATTATTCGTTGATAATAATCCTGCTATTATCTTGCAGTTGATTGACCAGCTGAAACCTGGTGGCAGACTTATAGTTCCTGTGGGACCTGAAGGTGGAGAACAACATCTCACACAGGTACTGTATGGTGTGACTAAACTCTACTGGCTCAATTGATGTTAACATCAGCTATTTGAAGCCGATTCTGGATGTTAAATTTCACCATCTTTTTGGCATCCTTGGTTATTTGTGACAGTCACAAACCTTTTTAAATGGAGTGGAGAATAGCATATCGTGATAAGGCTTAAGGTCTATTATTATTATTGTTTGAGACAATTGGGTATGATAAGATTAGGTAGGAGATTTAAAATAACAACCATACCTACGAGTAATATATTGGCTCTGTGAGCTGTAGACCTCGCGAGCACATACTCTGTCCCACAGAGCCAGTCAGTTCTTTTTAAATATCGACGAATTGAGGCATAATGAACTAGTACAGATTTATCGCTAAGATGAAGTTGCGACACCTAGAATATATTGATTGGTTTTTGCCCTATTAGTTAGTTTTGTGATGAGAAGATGGTTCCGGGTGCTCTATAAATCCCTATCTTTATGAATTCACCCAGATGGCAATGATAATAAATTGATTGGTACTCCCAGCTTTTCATCATTGTTACTCACGATGTCTAGTTACTACCAATCATCGGGTGCTTGCCAACTTAAAAGCTAGACTTTTTCGATTTTTTACTTGGCCTTTACCCCATAATTCAACTAAACTTTCAAATAATAAGAAACCGCATTGAAATCGGATATCATATGGAGGAAGTACCACTCTGATCAAGTCTCCGACGACTAAAGAATTCGTTTTACCTATATAACAAGTTTCATCTAGATCGGTTGAGAAATGCGACCTGTACAGGAAAATATACAATACATACAGAAAGCAGTTTTTTGCCCTAGTAGTCGAACGGGAGACCTTTGTTCGCTTCGCTCACTCGGTCAACTACTTCACAAAGTTGGTTTCAATTGACCTTCCTTCCAAAGATATTTTGATATTATTTATAAGTATTTTCTGAATTACAGGTGGACAAAGCACAGGATGGGACGACTAATATAAAGAAGCTAATGAGCGTCATCTACGTGCCGCTGACGGATAAGGACCGCCAGTACCGTGAGTGACGGTTCACCTCGCTTCTCATTTGTTCCACACTCGTGTGCGCCGCCATGCTGGCGGGATGCCTGGCACGGGTGTTGATAACCAGCAACTCGCCCGTGCCAGATGTTACTTAGTCATCGTACTCCTCCAAGACACAGTCAAACAAGAATAGTAAAACATCTCGAGCGCAGTCACAACTCATAACGAAATACTTATTTCAAGTAGCGGCAGCGGCACAATTTACTGAACGCGGGAGGTAAAAAGCCGGAAAATTTTCATAGACGCGGGACAGTGCGATTTGTGTAGGTGCAAAATCAAGATGATTTACTGTTTTTGTTACACTACGCCTATAATACGCCGCAATGATTTCGTTGTGTCAGTGCAGATAAGGTGTGCTGAGCAAAAAGTAATCATGATTGACGATTGCTTTTACGAGTGTGTTGATGACTAAAATACATGTTTTTGTTTTGAAAGACAACACTTTTTTATTGCATTTTTTAATTATTTGTGTTTATAGTATTTTCTGCATCTCAAAATTACAAAGAACAATGTTTACTCCTTATAATTATTACTTGTATTGAATGTTCAATGATTACTTTAACTCTGTTTAAAGAAACTATGAACACTCGATCGTTAATCATGACTACTGTTTGCTCAAATCTGTAATGAAGGTGCATAAACACTAATAATGCTTTCTATATAACGGAACAGTACAAATAAAATGTTCCCGGTGAAAACACATTTTTATACTTAGTTTACATAAAGGTAGAGTTGAGATACAGGATGGCCTTTTAATTTGTTATGTTGTATATGGTTGTATAGTATAGAGTGATATAGTAGTTGTACTTAGTCATATATTTTTTCAATGTAAATACACGGAATTATTTGGTCATATGGTAATATATCCTACGTAAATAACTAAATATACCGCCATACCTCAATAAATCTAATTGAGGGCAAGGAGAAGCCAACAAAATTCTGGACACCATTGCTCTCTTGTTACTTATAGAATATCCTTTCAGAATGTATTGACAAAATTCTAGTGGGTCTTGAAATTGAAGTAAAATGTAGGAAGTTATAGGAAACTGGAACACACAGGCAAAAGAGACCGTTTACAATAAATAATTAACGCAACTAGTATTGAGATTGCATTACTATTGGAGTGTGACTTGTATCCATATAAGTCTCAATTTAACTGTATATTTGGCCGTGCTGTGTTGCCTGTGTATAAAAGTCGTTAGAGGAGCTTGGCTGTGTATTTATAATATTTGTTTTATAATAATAAATAGTATATGTGTTTGCTCTATAGAAACACTATTTAATTACTTAATTTTAATTGGCAAAATATTAATTTCATTTAAATGCCTGAGTCTAGTTTCCGTTTATTTAAAAGCATTCGCCCTATTTTCCCATTATATAAGAAATTCCATACCTACAGTACCTACAATACCTTGTATTAATCGCAAAATTATCTATGTTCCCTCAGACTTAAGCTAACTAAACATAACATATCGAAATATAATTAGCGAATTTAAAAATCAAAGATTTATGATGATGATAAATATAAGATCAAGTACAAAACAAAAAAGATTGCTTTAAAAAATATTTTTCTTTTTAAAACTCAAATTAAGATGTTAACTAACGCCACAACAATGTTACTATTACAATACAAAGTTTAAAACAACTTATACTCTGTGTAAGTGGTAAATAATGTTTGAAAAACATATTTACGACTTCGAACAGCGTTTCTATGTGAAACGACGATATATTTCTGCTTTCATCGATACGAAACCGTTAAAACCTAATTGAATGAATGAGTTGATAATGAAGCAATATCTGTGAATATAAAAATAATATATCTTATTAAAAATCCTTTAAAACATTTGCATGCCTCTAAAGGTGAAATGAGAAAAACTAAAATTTGCTGTCATACAGGTACATATGAATGTACCATGTTCGATGAAAATAAACTTAATCTTTAATAAATTAATAATATTTGTATAGATTACATTAGGAGTAATGTATTGAATAGGTAAGTTTATTCGTTTTGTCTAACTCCATTTAATAATTGATTCGTGAAGGTATGTTGCGCGAGTTATCAATGGATCCTGTCTGTCTCTAATTTAATATCGTCACCGTTAAGCTCCTCTATCTCTCTATACTTATGAGCAGCTGAAACAATTTGAAATTGTTGCTCTATTTTCATATAACTCTTGTAGGCTGAAAAAAACATGAGAGGTTAATTTTTTTTTAATTAGTTACTCCCAATAGGGTATTTGACAGCATGTGAAATGTAGAATCTATTGATGGCATCCGTATTGAATGAGTTTTGGACACCAACTATTTAGTCATTTAAGAAAAATACTGGATAATTTAAAAGAAAATCGACAAAGAAAATAATTTATTGTCTACTTTAGTCACGTGATCGTAACGACTGATTGGCCGAATGGTTGATGATGTCAACTACTAGTAAACAGTTGCGTGTTTACAGTAGTCAACAACCAAAGTTTACAAGCAGGTGACGTCACAATGACATGAGGCTATATTGTCAGGAGAAACGTGGATATTTGAATATTTTTAATTCCGTTTTTTCTTGCGCTATACGTATGTAATGGAACGTAAAATATACAGTCCTTAGACATCAATGATTAACGTAGAACAGTTTTTAAAAACCTTTCAAATACCCTATTATTATTTTACTTCTTTTTAAAAGCTTGCGCTTGTGACTGTAACATGTAAGTTTACTGTAGAAATTATTAATTAGTTAATTAATTATATAAGTGTAAATAGATTACGCAAGTGTTATTTATTATCCACATTCATTAATAATAAAGCCTATATTACCTAACTTGTTAGTTATTTTTGCAACTAGATTTTGTATTTTACAGGTAAATATTTGTGGCGTAGAATAGTTCAGCGATTGAGGGAAACTAAACAAATTGAATCTTAAAGGTTCGTCGTTGGTATTAGAATCTATGAACTGTATACATGCTTTAGTTTCAAATTATTGAATATTGAGTCTGATTTTAATTGAATTTAAATTAGTTTATAACTAACATCATCATCTTCCAACTGGAGTATAATCCTATTTTTGTGAAAGAAACAGAGCATTAGAAGGTGCATGGAGTCTAGTAGTGTGTGTAATCATTAATCAGAAAGCCAAATCCATTTAGAAAGAATTTGTGGTATAACTTCATTTGGTTTATTTTATTAACCATAGTATATACTCGTATCTTTTTATTGGGAGGTTTAATCTTTTATTTCTGTTTTAGGTAATTTTCATTAATTGCCAAGTCGATATTACGTGTGCTGTTAACAATTTCAACTTAAATTTAAATAACTATGGCGAAACAAAGCTGGATGTTAACGAAGAATTATTTATTGGTTGTTTGTTAAATATAAAAATTATAACTTATCTACTGTACAAAATAAATAGCTTATATAATTATTTGTTTCACTTTTTGCTTCTGAACTTTGGTCCAAACTTTTTCTTCCCGAATTTATCCCCTTTATTAGAGGCGTCAGCAGGTTTCGCTTTTACATGGAGTATGGAATAGATCGCCTCAGCTTCGGTTTTGTTTTCTAGCATTTCTGTTAACTGGTCCTGGAAAGGGAATAAGTTTCTACTAAATGCAAAATACAGCTCAACTAAAATGTTCCAATTTCCTATACGATGTGGCGCCCGGAACAGGAGAAAATACATAAAAATGGGTTATCATCTATGGGGTAGTAATTTCTTGAAAGCAATTACAGTTATCTAAATGCGGGAATCCTTCACAATAGTTTTGAAATTGTGATGTAGTATATAATTTTAATGAAATTGCGATTTGCTTTATTAGAACGTGGAAACTGAAATTATGACTTCAAACTAATAATTATAGGTGGAGGCAATTTTTATTGCTTCTGTTCCGGGCCACGCCTGGTCTAAACTATGTCTATACACTCTTGATTGTAAGAATGACTGCCGAATTTAAATTTATCGTGAACATGGAAGCCAGTAAATTACAAATATGTACCCATGGCATGGTGTAAATGGAAAGTTGCTCAAATGAAGTGGTCATCCGAATGGTTGGTTGGTGCGGATGCGTGATTATGTTCATTCGGTATTGGAATGACAAAGGAGCGCCAAGACGATCGCACTTTCCAAAAGGAGATTTACCACTACACAGGCGGGTTGGCGATCGCAGTATGTTAGTGAATCATAGATGCTGGGTGCTTGTCAATGGGGCTTTGAAGATAAGGATGGAAAGCATGCTCTACTAGAAGCCTCAAGCGAACTAGGATCGTTTATAAAAATGTTAACCTATAACCACCCCATTGTTTTGAATATGTCTGTTTGTTAAATAAATCCTAGGGGTACCACAAAGCTAATTTGTATCCCCTCGTCTGAACATATATATCAACATCCAAATCTCTCGGGTTAAGAATAGGCTAGTTGACTAAATTTGAAAACTTGGCTAATTATATACTTTAATATCTATTTTATCCCAAAAAAACTATATTTTAAAGAAAAATCAATATTTACATTACGTATTTTGTATTTTAAAAAAGCCATTTAGATTTCCCTCGAAAACGCTGAATAGTGTCATGACGTCTTGAATGACGTCACAGCTCGCGAAATAACCTGCTCTGTGATATGAAAACGTCAACAACAACAATGATGTTTTGCGAGGCGTGACGTCACACTTTCTTGCGCCGCGTTCTTCGTGTTCGTTGTCACGTGACCTAATGCCTATTTTTTTCGAATTCATTTTCTAAAAATATTAATAATCTTTAACTTTTTGAGAAATAGACTGGTTTTTTCTCACCTTCGTGTCTTCATTTATAATTAGCAACTATAAACCAAGCCATTTGTTATTAGTGGACACAAGCCTATTTGAAATGTCGATCACTTTCATTACGAGAATTCAAAGCAAAGCAGCTGTTATTGGCATATCGTAAACTGTACATGTTTTATGCCCGCAACTTCACCCGTGTATTCCCAGAATTTCCGTGTTATCCCGTGATGGGTCTGTTGAGAATTTTTCTCCCAGTAGTCCCGTTTCTACTGGGATAAAAAGTATCCTCTCTCTCCACCCCATAAGCTACGTGCCTGCCCGTCAAGGTCGGTTCCCCAGTTAAATCGTGATAAGGCAACAGAGGAACAGAGTTACATTCGGATCCTAATATTATAAAAGGTTTGTATGTGTTTTCTGATCAATCACTGACAAACGTAGACTACTTTTAAGTGGTTCCCGTAGGATACTTTCTGAAGCCAGAAATGTTACTTTATATGTACAATACTGGTGTGAATGTGAACCAAGCAACTCGCCTGCGTAAGGGTAATAAGATGGTCCAAGGAGCCGCCCTTGTTCATGATCCGCGCGAGGTTCTTCGTGGTAACGCCGGGGAGCTTCTGTACGAAGTCGTGCACGAGAACATTGTACCTCTCGTAGTGCATGTCATCAGCGGCGTGGTCCCCGCTCAGGGATAGAGCCTCCGACACATTCGGGTTCTTGCGTCCTTGCTATAATACACGATATAATTCTTTGTTTAAACTCAATGCCTATCTCATTTACTCATGGCGGAATGGATAAACATATAAAAATGACTAAAAAAATAATAAAAATTCATAATAAATAAATAAGTTACATGAAAGTGTGAAAGTGTTAACCTAGACTTCGTATACATAAGTAGATAACACGTCGTAGCCGCCATAGCCGAAAACAAAGGTTTAATTGTTAGTGACACAAAATATACTTCTCATCAGAAAAATCGAAACACTTTTATGTTTTGTAAGGATTATCAGAAAAACATATGAAAATTTAATGTGAGTTTAGGACATTAACATTGGGATTTGAAAACCTCATATTATTCACTATTAAACGGCATATTTCTGATAATCCTTACAAAACATAGACGTGCAGAAACTAGTGTGAAACTGCGCGGGGAAGGATATATGTACTCCGCTCCGCCCCCCTTCGTAAATCCACCAAGCGGCACAACTAAGATAATAATTCGTCTGTCCAATCTTTTGGCATATTGCCCTTGTTTACATGATAATTCGCGCCTATTGCGAGTTTGCTAATAGTTTTACGTGGAAAGCGCAGCTCCGGTTGCAAAAATTGAGCCAGGTCTGACGTAAGCCCCGCCCCCTTTAGTGACGTGATGGCACAATTTTTACACCAACTCCGCTTATTGCTCCGTGGTCATACCTTTAGTTCATAGAATAGTTCAGCAGTGGCGTACGGGCTCGGCGACCAGACAAGCTTGAGCCTCGGGAAGTGTATCGTGAGAAGTTGAAGCTTTTGTTGGATGTCAGCACCGGATATGTCGCTCGACACCACGAAGTGACCCTGAAACCACACGAAACTATAGGTATAGCTTTTATAACTTCTATCATCAAGAAAACTTTTGGTTAGTAAATATAAGATGATAAGTGATGATGTGGTCTTCCATGTTGCTCGTTGGTCTTAAACTTAACCGCCACTGTGGCGAGTTTATCTATTGCTCTTAGAAATTTCTCCCAGGGATAATTCATATCCATTTATTACTCCTATTTTTATATTAGATTAGTTCATCCACTAATATGCTTATGATTACCCAGTTGGACTCTCATTTCGAACGTCGCACATTCGATTCCCAGTGCGGGGTTCCTCTGACTTTCGGTTTGATTGGTGGTATTGCAGCCAAACAGGAGTTTAATAGCATTGGTGTTTTCCGAACTTCATGTTTTATGTGAGCACGCTTACGCTTTCCCCCAAAACAGCCTTTCCCTCAGTTACCATCAGGTTAGACGAGGGCCAGAAAAGACAGATAAAACTTTAATGACATATTTGTCAATACTCTTACTTAGTCCCTAATGTATGTATGCCTGAAGAATACACGTGTGATCCCGACTTCATAATACAACCACCACAAGAACAAGTCATCGCTTGGGTGTCGTAAAAGGAAAGATTTCAGGAAATAGCTACTAATATCTACCAATGTATCAAGTATCAACATCTTATTATCTTCTATCTTACTATCTTATATCTTATCAATATCTTCAGACAATACATCAGACTTATTTGTCTTATAGAGTTTGGTTCCGACCATTTACAACATGGCAAGAATTTAAATCAGCAAATCAGCGTGCTTGGCTCCGAGTATACGTACCTGTAAGTTAAAAGGTTTGTTCTGATCGAACTCTATGAGCAGTATCGGTCGACTGTAGTTGCGGCACATCTGCGTGCACTGCGTGTAGAGCCGGCCAGAGTTGAGGGAGCCGATCAGATCTGAGATGGACTTCCTCTCCACACATATGTCGGGGGTTAGGATATAATCACCGATCTGTAATGGTGTTTGCCTAAAAAGTTATGGATGAATGGTTTATTGTATTACTAGTGTTTGCCCGCATACTACGTACAGAACGGACGTTAACCACCTCTCACCGATCCGCGATACCTCACCTCTCCTCGCAAAATAGTGACCCGCTCAAGGATTGGTAATATGACACTCGCGCAATTCCACATTTGCGTGTTTAAAAACGTCATCCGTTCGATGTATGGGAACAGGAACAGATATCACGACCTTTGTTTGAAGTGTCCGGCCTGTGATATTAGTATGCATTTATCATCATTTTAATCCTACCCATGATCTAGTGACTATTGGTTACAGCGATTGGAATGGACCCTTTGGAAGCTGCTTCGATTACCAAGTGATTCGGTTTTGTCGGTGGCAGCTCCAACCAGTTCTTCGGTGCGCCTATATCGGTGGATCTCACTACACTATTCCCAGCGCCATATAATTACTTACAGCTATAGTGACTGGTTCTATGTTGATTCCTTTCTTGTGCAGTAACGAGGGCAGGTCCGAGCGGAATTCTCGCATATCTACAATCACCACTGGCTTCTCTTTGTTCTGATTCTGACCGCCTGGAGACAATAATATTGTTTATTAAGTGAACGAGTCTTTAGATAAATTTACACTCTCACTTTTAACTTCATAGCATTATCAGTTCTTATTATCTCAGCATAATCAGCTGTGAAACACTCATACACACCCTCACACACAAGAGTTATCCTTTTTGTGTGTCAGATATCATGCATAAAAATATCCGGAAAGTATTTCAAATATATGGAAATCGTACATGATATGATATTTTATATATATTCTGACTTATTTCTTATTCTGATTTATACTTTTGACAGCGAAATTGCCCGTGCTGACTTTAGAAATTATTTTTCGAGCCTTCGGCACTTCAACTGTCCTTATACACAAAATCAAGTCATTCTGACTCTCCGTTACGACTTAAAGAACAAACAAATAAATAAACAAACTTACTTTAACACTTATAATATTGGAATGAATGGAAAATCTTTCACAAATGACGCACATCATAATTGAGGTCTTAAATACCTGCTTTCCTTGTATCAACAGAATCAACATCTTCCTCTACATTCATGTTGAAGTATTCGTCTGTTTTACCATCTTGATAGGATGGCACTACCATTACCTGAAAACAAAGTATGTCTAATATATATGTGTAGAAACATGACTGTTCTACAATACACTTTCAGTTACATTTACTTATGTCTTAGATATATCATTAAATTTTGTACCGCATAATAATACACATCACTCTAAACATCACCCGAAATACGCAACGTGCGCTGCCATGTCAACCCTTTTGCTATTGTACTATTTGTAATGCCATGCTCTCTAAATATCACGTGCTTAGAATTAAAATACGTAGAATTTAAGCCTTATCGTCCTAGTAATATGGTTGCATTTCAGTAACATATGCACGTTCTATCCGTCTTTGTGGTTCTGCTGGCGGATCGAGCGAGTGCGAGTGAGCGGTGCAGATTGAAGACATGTGCGCGGAATGAGGGATGCGTGATACAGGGTAATATCACGCGTCATGCATCACTTACACATGTCTAATAAGGGGTGATATGTAGATTTATTAACATTAAACTTACACATTTAGTCTGAATCAACATTTCAAAAGCTTGCTTCTCTCTCCTCAGAGATGTGAGATACGCTTGCTCCTCCACTGTTTTATCATGTATCATGAAATAAACCTTCGACGATTGTTCTTCGTCCTTCTTCTTGCATTCGAACAGTTCTATCTGCCTGATGGCCGCCACATCGCTATGATATAAAATAATGTATTCAGGACGCATCACGTCCAGGGTTTTTTCTAGCGAGAAAGTGTTACCGTTTTCTTTAAATGTTTGTATATAGATGATTGGTTTTTCGGCTTCGTTTTGCGTTACGTCTAAATTGTCCAACTGAAAATAAGGAACATTTATTTATTGTTGGTAGTTCTCAGTTTTATCGTTACAAATATTATCAGTTATAATATACCTGAGAAATCGGTTCAAACATGCTCTCGTCCTCCGATGTAGTCTGTGCGTTTTGTGTAGCCACTTGCGTCAGAGTCAGAACATAATTGGACTTGTTCGCTTCGTCAATATTAAACTCTTCATCTTCATCATTCTCTAATTCATCACTTTTAGTATCATCCTTTACTTCTGCTTTCGATTTCTTTCCTTTCTCTGTTTTAGTGTCTCCAGTATTAGTGGGTACAGAGCTTTTTAAATTCTTGTACTTTGAAGCAACTTTATTTATTTGCAAGTCCCTTCTAAAAGCAGTATAAAACAGGTACTTTTTAGGTCCCATTATTAAATAATGATTGATTTGACTGCAAGTGCGATTGTCTTGACATAGAATTAATATTTTAGTGTTTTTCAAGCTCCCATTTTGTTTTTTCTTTACTTCTTCTGGAATTTCTTCCAGTAAAAGTTCGCTGAGACATTTCCATTTTGAACAGGGCTCTGGATCAAACTCTGAAAAATAAATCAACTAATAACATACTAAAAATTCTTTTTATTTTTTTAAATTCCGAAAACATGTGCTTTGAATAGGTCATTCCGAATTTTTCTTTCTCGTGGTCAGATTGTTCAATGACATACCCATACTATTTCATTCAGGGCTATGTTACAGAATAATAGAGAATCTCTTGTCATTGGGACTTCGCAGCTCACTAGCGCCACCATCAATTAAAAACTACTTTCTGAGTACATACTCAAATGGAAATGTAATGAGGTGTACAGCCACAACCTCGACATACAATGAAAATTAAGCTATTTATTAGTATAATTAAGTTAGTTATTAGTAATTTATTTAGAAATTATCAATTCTATAAAATAGAGTAGGCTGCAGTTACATATCGAAAAAGTGCGGAAATAGAATGCTCTTAAAAGTCAACATCAGATCCAATCTTCAAACAAACTCACTTCAACGAACAATGTTATACGACATATTTTTTTGTAATTTTCACAATTACACAAGATATGCTCACATATCACTTTCGTTAATTCATTCAATTCAATCATTGTGATTTTCGCGGAATTTTTATTTTTATATGTACTTTTTATTTTAAAATTTCCATATAAAAACAACATTTTTACCATTTTTACTGTTGTAGACCCGTCCTCTAGCCAATCTGAACAGCTGTTCTGCTGAGTCGAGTAGAATCCACCCGGAGTTGACTCTAGCATACTCAGGAGTTCTGTACTTACCCACAAGGGCACAGAAAGATACTGCGTCATCGTGAACCAAGTTGCTGAAATTTGAAATACGATATAAGTTCATCACATCATCATCAGTTCAGAAACATGCACTGCTGAAAATAGGCCTCAGCAATGGGTGGACATTAGTACATACATACTTGCATGTTACTTACATCTGAAATACGATATAAGTTAATCACATCATCATCAGCTGAGAAACATGTACTACTGAACATAGGCCTCAGCAATGGACAATGGGCGGACATTAGTTCATACATACTTGTATGTTACTTACATCTGAAATACGATATTAGTCCATCACAACATCATCAGCTGAGAAACATGCACTGCTGAACATAGGCCTCAGCAATGGGCGGATGTTAGTACATACATACTCATATGTTACTTAAATCTGAAATACGATATAAGTTCATCACATCATCATAAGCTGAGAAACATGCCCTGCTGAACACAGGCTTCAGTAATGGGCGGAAATTAGTATATACATACTCGTATGTTATTAACATCTTAAAAATTGAACGCAATCTTGGTTTTATTCTTACGAAGCGCTTAACGTTGTCTTGTCTAGCCAGATCTAGCTGACCTACAAAACACATATTATTGGGGTAAAATTATGATGTCATAAATTTATAATAAAAATACAAGATTGCTAGGGCTAAAAAAATTGCCTTCAACAGACAATATCATCTACATGCACAAACAGAACATATAAAGTTCGTTCTTTGTACAAATAAAGAAAAACAGTAAATATAAACGTAAAAATAACTTAAAAAAGGCTTTGGTCATTATCTCTTTTCCAGGATTGGATGTGAGGTTTTGGAACCTTGTATGTCTTCCCATGGCTGTAGTAAAAGGGAACTTATGGGAAAATCAAAGAGAATCAATCTGAGACTAGCGTAGCAATCTGTAAGACAAGGCCTCGGGAAAGAATCCATAAAAATCTAACCTTTGTAACTTTACACCTTAAGTCTGACTTACATGATCAAACTTCGCAGGATTTTTAGATCTTGAATATATTCCTTGGTTCTGGTACTCAACTGATGCCAGACACAGTCTAACTGTGACTGCAGAATCTTGTGGAATTTCTTAGTGAGACAGTTTTCCGTCGTTATTTCCTGAAAGCATTTATTATTTCAAAATAATTATCTGTTCTCATCCAATTCGTCCAATTTTTGGTTGGTGGTAGAGCACTTTCTATGTCCGCCTGGCTAGCTATCACCATGTCACTTAAGTCTGTCGCCAAATTATTAATAGCACTGTTATGTCCCGGTATGAGGTAGCATAGCCATGGCCTCATTAGGTAGATGATTCTAGGTGCCTCATCCATTTACCTGATCCAATGACCTTATCGTCACTTACCATCAAGTCAGATGAAGGCCAAGTGCAAACTATATATACATTATATATACATTTCTTTAAATCCAAAAAGACGAAGGTTCTCAATGTCATATATCAGATTTTACCTTCGATCAAACATAATCGTTAACAATAATGATTAAATATACTAACTTTTTGTTATTTTGTTGACTTTTTTTACCTGCATATCAAGTGTCCTATTGATACTCTTCAACTGTTTTACAGTGTAGTTCATAATGTCCAAAAGGCAGGTCTGAATGTCCAGTGTGTTGTTAGACAATGGAATGTGAAGCTCCACCACTTCTGCTTGTCTGCTCTTTAAACTCTTGATGATCAGACCATGGAATCTGTATACATAATGAAAACACCCTTTACTTACTAATATATTTGAGTACTTTGGCCACATCGTGACTGATGACATACGTTGGACGCGGATATTGAACGAGCGAGGGCGGAGGGCGCAAATGATAGCCCACAGGTTCACTCATTGCTCTAAAGAGGTTAAAATTATACTATTTCAAGCCCATTGCACCATCTTCTACATTACATGCACCGGTGTTGCAGTATTAAGTCTGAAATCTAGCAAGAATACATTAAGTGACTAGACACCACCATCTGATTTGTTATGCTAATCTCTTATATAAATTACACTAGCCTTTGCTCAAGACTTCGGAAATTATGTAACAGCAACAAATATTACTCGGGGTTTAAAATCTTTTGTTTGTGTAGTGATTTAGTGTAGTGATCGAGCCAACATGGAATGTTGAAGAAAAAATATTGTCGTAGAAATGGGTTATTTATTTCATAAAAGGTGTATAAATAGATTTTGTAAGAATGCCTTTACTCATTAATATTTCAAAATATTTGTGCATACCTGGGCCATAAGAATAATTCTGTTACAAAAAGAGCTCTCATAACTTTCTCAACCTGGTGATAACCAAAAGTAAAGGATATTGGAGAGTTGGAGAAAGCTTTGATGAATCCAGTCTGGAAATAAAACAAACACATCATTTATATGTTCCTCCAATTAATATGCTTGGAAGGTAAATTAGTGTTTTTAGAAGCTAAATAAGATTTAGAAGCTGAATGTTCTCCATTAAAAAGTTTAGAAGTTATTGTGTGCATTTATGTATTTTTATTAATTTTAGCTTTACCTTATTTTACATACATTGTTACAAATATTAATTATAGATACATGCCTCCTCTCTTCACAACTTTTCATTTGACTTAGGCCTGCTGGAAAAACTGCAATTTAATTATATAAGTGTAATTTACCTTATTTGTCTGCCTGTAAAGTCTGAGGGCAAAGGCTTCTTGGCATGACTCAAGCACAGTGTGGGCTCTTAGAACTATAATGCCTGTGACATGTGATATAGGTACCCTGTTCTTTAACAGATCCACTACAAGAATCCGAGTTGACACAAAGAAAATTCCACCTTCTAGATAGGCTTTCTCTCTGAAAAATAATATAAAGAACTTGCATAACATACACACAAACACAACAAGCAGTTATGAACTTTCAGGATATTTTTATGTGTTCTAAAATTAGTTAAATTAAATTAGTAAATTACTTTAAAAATTTTAACAGTTGCGTTTATTGATTGATTGGTCCTACTCATTTTTAGTAGGTAAATTACCCAGCTAAAAGTAAATTGTGTGTGTGACCAGTTTATAGTTTCTTTTTAATACACTTATCAAAAGGTTGAGTAATACTTAGGTCAAATTAGAGACTATTCGAGTACAAAAATTACAAATTCATCTATGAATCAACCCAAACTTTCACATTTATGGTATTAGTATGGATAACTAACTTTTACCCACGACTTCATCTACGGGTCTAGCGCTTAACTGAGTTGGTGCCTGAGTTATGGTAGCGGCAGGGGGGAGTTTAGGGAATGTCAAAGGACGCAATTATGCATAAATGAGTTTTGTAGTAACTTTTGAAACTATCCCATAGAAACTACTTGTTCCATCAGGATAAAAATAGCCTGAAACAAATAGTTTCACATTTATAATATTAGTATGGACAGATCCATAATAATTCTAAAGTTTACCTTTCTGATCCAAGGGTAGGTAGAGCATTAAGTTTAAATTTGTCAGTAAAATGTTTCTCCTCATTGTCGCAACTGTTCAATATCAGCACCAAATTACTAGGATCTTTGTATATCCAAAGTAAGTTTGATAGGACTGTGTTGTAGTTTAAACCTCTGAAGGCATAAAATATAATTAGTAACTGATTGATGAGTTAGTAACAAAGTTATCATGTCGTTCTTATAGTAAAAGCTATAAAGACTTATAGCGGTTCTTCAAAATTGTGGCTTCATCAAGGAGCTGATGACACATAATATAAGTTGATGGTATTTATAATGTCAATTGAGAGACATACTTACTTAGCCATTATCAGAAGAGCATCTTTTTCAAACATATCGACAAAAATTTGTTTCTCAAACGCAAGCATTGGGTACTTGGTTTCAATATTTAGTGCCTCGTCTTTAGTATCATCTTCCGTTTCCATCTTTCTGGCTTCACTATATCTCCAAAAGCAGAAATATGAATTTATTGCAGTGAATTTTGAAAAACTTTGAAACTATAAAGTTATCAACACGTTATCAACCAATCAACAGCTAGGAGAAAACGTAGTGATCACGGACTAATATATGCAAAGAGAATATATGTGCCTGTAGTGTTTTACTTGCTCAGTGGCTAGGAGCATATATAGGTACATATATTAGTCTGTGGAGCATATAATCATACCTCGGACCGAATCACCCTTTATTTATACACACATACACACTGCGCAAGTAATCTTTTAGTATAGTAACTATACTCTTTGTGAGTAATCACTATGTTTTAACTATATATGGAATTATGAACCGACCAACACTGTTTGCCTAAGCCTAGGAGCATATAATCACTGATTACTTGCTCAGTGATCAACACAACCAACGTCAAATTATGGCTTCACAAAGTTTTACAAAGTTGGTTCCACTCGAGCATGACATTTGTCGGCTAATATGATTTTGATTGATGGGTCAGAGGATTAACGTAAAATTCTAATAGCATCATCCAAACCAAAGTTATGAGAATTCAAAAAAACGACGAAACGTTTCGAGAAAAGGTAGGTAGTGCCCTTGCGCTCCGCTTGGCTCGTCTTGGCGGGGGCACTACCGTGCCCCCAGATTTTATTTGACGTACGTTGACATCTTTCATCTATTTATATAAATTCTAGGATCATCTTTGTATTCGCCGGCTAAACCATACGCTAAACTAAAATAGAGATGTAGTCGAGTGATGTAGGGATTTTGTAAGTTTGCGATAGTCTATGATACTATGGGTTCTAAGGCGGTAATATGGTAAAGGTTAAAAACTACACTCCCTTACGCGACAGATAAAATCTAATTTATCATAAATCTGCGTCTATAAATCTATCCTGCTTTTGCATTGCGCACGTTATTCATCAAATGAAAAGACTGCCTTGAGACTGCTACCTTTTTCTCAGTAATCGGTTTCTCTAGGTATATTATTATGTATATTAGTCTGTGGGGTTCTCCCTCGTTATTTTATACATGATATTGTACACAATCTGTCAAAAATTGACTAATCATCGAACGAAAAAGATAATAAATAGTTCGTGGTAGCGAGCGAGTAGATTCCAACTCGAGACTAAAGTCGATAGAGTTGCCCATCACCAACCCATCACTAGAGAAAGTTACGATTCTTGGCGCGAAATTAAAAAAATGGTGGTTCATTGCAATTTTAGTAATTCATTAATAACCTGTTATGTGTGTTTTTTGTGTTATAATGGTGTGATATAGTGCGAAAAGTGTCACATACGTTGTTATAGTATTGATTACGCAAAATTGTGAAGGTTTCGACGCGATCGAAAGGGTTTACCATGTCGAATACAATCGGCATATGGATTCTTTCGAATTGTGTTGAAACCAAGGCTGACCTTTGAAATTCTCGTCAAGAATCGTCAAAACAAGCGATAAAATGTTTGCATGATGCATAAAATGCATTATACATTTTATTGAGAAAACTGAAGTCTGTTTTAAAAAATATTTAGATTAGATTAGATTATCATTTATTTGCCAGCACAATACACATAAAAATAAAATACACACACACACAAGAAGAAGAACACACAATAGAAGTAACAGCATAGTTTATAGCAATGTATCATGCCAACAAAAAGGCCCTAGCTCAGCATAGTGTTGTGCATTTAAGCTGATGGTAATTTTGCCAATGCTTCTAATAATAAAAAAAGAGAAAGTTACTGCGCCACTCCGCTCCTCCGCTCCACCCGCCATTTTGTTCAAGTTCATTTTTCAGTTCATGTAGAGTGGAGGTGAATTTTGCGTGCGTCGTAAAAAGCTAACGTGACAAAGAATTTTAAATAAATAGTTATATTTTTGAATTGAATTGAAGTTAGTTGCTGAGGTAAAGAAATAAATAATAGATTTTTCTTATGCAAAGTGACTTACAAGTTAACAATAATTATAAATATTTGTGCAGAATCAATATGCAAGCCATGAATCAATATCAAAGAGGATTTGGTGGGCCACCACAACCTCAGAGACAGGGCGGTCGTCGTGGAAACAGAGGAGGCGGTGGAAACTTCCGAGGCAATTCCAGGTTCGAGCACAACCAGAGAAACTCGGGACCGCCTCCGCAAGGAGGTCAACGACACAATAATGAGGTGAGTCCATTATCTAGGTAATTCTTCTTCGTAAGATCTTAATGTTAGGTTTATCGATGTTACTTTCGTGAAAAGATCAATAAAGCTCAGATGATTAAGTGTAATTATATGAATTCACCAACAAATCAACACTAGACGACTAACGGTACTATATTAGCAGACGGCCGCCATTTTGCGTGCACTGCATCCTGTGTGCGACACGACTTGATTCGCATAGGGTTGGGGTTTAAAATCCGGACACCTACCTCAATTTGATGATTCTATGAATGTTGGGTAATTTTTATCGCCTCTGTGGCCATGGTTACGGATTACGGAGGTCTTGGGTTCGATCCCTAGCGAGCGATACCCTGGTTGGTGTAATGTTCTATGTCTGCCTGGTTAGCTACACCCTGTTACCTGAGGCTGCTGCCAAACAGCAGCAGTGATAGCACAGTTACCTATGAAAATACACATTGATTATATTTAACCCTTTTAGTATGAAGATTAGAATAACATCAAATTTATTTTTAGCAACAAAAACCTCAAACTCAGCAGCCTCAACAACAAGCTAATAAGCCACCTCAACAACCAATCAAGCCGCAACAACCAGCTCAACAACAACCAGCTCAGCAGTCTTCACCACAAGTTCAACAGAAGCAGGAGCCTCCAAAGACACCTGTGCAGAAGCCACCAGCCAATCAACCTCAACAACAAGTGGCTAAGCCAACCAATATTCAACAAGGGACTAAGCCAATCAATGCTCAATCAAATCTGCCTAAGAATGAGTCTAAGGACATTGTTGACAAGGCTGCTCCTGAGCAAAAACCTCCGATTCAAGGCAACCACAACCAGAATCAACACCAACAGATGGTAAGTCTCAATAACTCTAAATTTTGATTATCTCTAGTTTAGACTTTGTGCAGTGGCCACAGCCAGTCAGTAGTCACTCAAGTACAGTAAAATATTAAAATTGCATTGAATTATGTACATGTTCTAGTAATAATTTATATTATATACATATCTGGTAGTTAAGTTTTAATTAAATCATCAATTTATTTATTTACTGTTAGGATTAAGATAGGTAAGCTGTTTGTACTCCTAATAAAATTGCCTGCATCCAGTTTCTACTAGCTAGTCATTTAAAAAAATAATTATAGTCCAGACAATTTTCAAATTGGTTTGTATTTTCGTCTTCAAAATTGTAATGTATTTGCAAAGTTCTGTGTCATATTGCCCTTTCAGAATTTTAAATGTTTCAATCAGTTATCCATTGTCTTTGCATTCCTTTAGAGTTGTTGTATTTAGTTAACTATATTTAGTGTTGGCACTCTGCACCTTAAGTGAATCTATGTTGCACTCTCTAGAAACTTGGAATCTTTGTTAAAGATACAGGCTTGCTAGAGAGTGCAACAACAAGGAGATATGGACTCGATACTTGGAACACATGCTCCAGTATGCCTGAAAGGTCGGTTAGTACTTAAAGAAACATTTTAGCATAATTTCATTCATGACTTATTAAAAACAACTTAATATCAAAATCAGGTTAAAATCAGTTTTCTTTAATTTAAACCTGGCTTACAATCGATCCTGGTATGTCTCTCAAATTATACAATTGGATATTTTCTATAACGGGTGACCTCTTTTATGTTCAGTTCATTTCAATCCAATATAAATAATCTTAAACAAGGGGAGACATGATACACCGTTGTTCGATCGGCATAAAAATAGGCTGTGTCCTTTTCCAGTCTTTCTACTACTATCCTTCTACCAAAAATCTAGTCACTTTTAGGTCGTGAATGTATGACAAAAGGAATATTTTTTAGGGAATTTGATACATATTTTAGTAGCTTTTTGCTATTCAGGGCAGACATAATAAAAAAATCGAAGTATCATCAAGCACAGGTACACCTACTTTTGTAAGATTTAAGTAGTGATATGTATACTCTAGATAAGGTGGCACCCTGTGAGCAGAAATAAATAAACTTCATTTATTATTATTATAAACATCTGTTCTTATCTACTACTCACTTTAGAAAACTATAGTCTTCAAATTATACTCCATTCAGCTTAGAAATATCTTCTTATTTTGACATCATCATATATTTAGGTTGTTGAATATGAATGTGTTTATTTACATTCTGCTTCCATTGGTCCAATAGAAGCAGCTTTAGTATTTTAGAAATGCTAATTAATTTTTAAACTTCATACAGAATGGAAATATGGGTGGAGGCAACAAGCAAGGTGGTTGGGGTCAGGGACCCAACAATAGACAACAAGGGAACCGAACTTCTAATATGGGCCCTAGACAAGGTGGCCCTGGAGGACCAGGGGGTCATGGAGGCCCCGCGAGTCATGGAGGACCTGGTAGTCATGGAGGCCCTGGAGGTCATGGAGGATCTGGGGGACATGGAGGGCCAAGAAGCCAAGATGACCAAGGTGGACCAGCTAATCAAAGGAACCAGAGGAATATGCGTGGGGGCCCATTTGAAGGTGGTTTTGGTCAAAAACCTAAAGAGGTAAGCTACATACTTTTATTGATAGATAAATACCAGATACAGGGTAAATAAGTTGATAACTTGTTTATACAAAAGATTTTTAGAAAGATTGATTTCATTTTGCAAAATCTTATGAAATATGTTACTTTGTAATATATCTTTTTGACATAATTATAAAGGAATTTGTATATTTTGCTCACAGGAAGTAATGCTTGCAAATAAGCTGAAGGAGTTGCAAGGTCCACTGACTGATCTCGCCCCAATTGAGCAAACGGAGCTCAAGTTCAATGGCAGATGCCGTCTATACATCGGTAATCTGACTAGTGACGTTACTGAAGAGGAAATAACAACCATGTTCTCTGCATATGGTGAAGCAGCTGAATTGTTCCTCAACAAAGAGAAGAACTTTGGATTTATTAAAATGGTAAGATAAAAATCTAAAACTTGGAATGATATTGTTTTACTGGGTTTAATGCTTTTAACTAAGTCTACTTAAGTGTATCAGGTTTAGATAAATCCACCATATAATGATACAGTTTAGAACCAATATGCATAAATTGAACTGCTAAGTTGCTGATTACATGCACATCGTCATTTGATGGAATATAGCTTTTACAAATTATTGTTTCAAAAATAAGTATTTTTTACAGGACTACAGAGTGAACGCGGAAAGAGCTAAACGTGACTTAGATGGAAAAATGAGAAGTGGAAGAAATTTGAGAGTCAGATTCGCGCCACACAATAGCGCCGTTCGTGTCAAGAACCTTCCACCTTTCGTCTCCAACGAGCTCCTTTACCGTGCCTTTGAAATTTTCGGGAAGATTGAGAGGGCTTACGTTAAAGTTGACGAGAGGGGGAAAACACTCGGTGAAGGTGTCGTGGAATACGCACGCAAACCCAGTGCATTGGCAGCGATCAGAAACTGCACTGAGAAATGCTTCTTCTTAACATCGTGAGTAAAAGTGACTATACATAGAGTTGACTATGTTCGCAGACCTAGAACCAAATGAATGATGTTAATGAATTTTAAAATATTAATAAAAAATTACATTACAATCACAAAATAACAGAGAAATTAGAGCAATTTTTTTAAAGAATATGTAGAGTCTTGCCCCTGGAAAAAAACTGGTTCGAGCAACCTGTCCTTAATTAATAGTTAATTAATTTATAATAATGAATAAACTAAGTGTCTATTTTCCGGGCCGCTTCAATAAAAACACCGAATTATCGCTTGTTACGTCATACTACGTAAAAAAGTTTCAGGCTTCGGATTTACAACGCGACTTGGTCACCTATTTAGATCTAGATCTTTGTTATTTTTAAAGTGTGAATTAATATGTATATTCGTTGTTAGATCACTTCGGCCAGTGATAGTCGAGAACTTTGAGGAGCCAGATGAATTTGATGGCTACCCTGAGAAGAATCTCCCTAAGAAACATCCAGAATTCATCAAAGCTCGTGAGGTTAGTAGATTTGTTCACAATTGTGATTAATTATTTGCATTGCTTCATAATAACTATCTACAGTAAACGTAGAGGAAGCGTTGGTGGCGCAGTGGATAAGGCGCGGACTCTCAATCTGAGAGTTCCGGGTTCGAATTCAAGTACATTATTCGATTGCTTAACGGTGAAGGAAAACATCGTGAGGAAACCTGCATGTCTTGAACAGGCATGTGAAGTCCACCAATCCGCACTTGGCCCGCGTGGTGGACTATGGCTCATACACTCTCTGTAGCAGAGTAGGCCTGAGCCCCTGCAGTGGGGACGTATATACGCTGTTGATTACTTTGAGTACTTATCTGGTTTTTCAAGCTAACGGTGCTCAATAGTAATTCCACAATAGCATTTTCGAGGCTAAAGGACAACCGGCTGATTGTTTACATCCAGCCTAACAACTTGTTTCTTTCTACAGTATGGGCCAAGATTCTCTGAGCAAAACAGCTTTGAACACGAGTATGGTACGAGGTGGAAGCAGCTGCACGAACTTCATCGCCAGAAGGAGGATGCACTCAAAAAGGAACTCGCGTCTGAAGAGGAAAAACTGGAGGCGCAAATGGAGTATGCAAAGTATGTACCAATTGTTACAAAGATACGTTAATAATAAAGTAAACAGGACGGATGTGAAATCCTGTTAATTTGCTAAACGCATATGACCTCGTCCCAGGGAATTCATTTCATAGTTTTGCCATTTCTCCACATTCTCGTAGGTTGGGAGTGTCTGTATTTTCAGTCTACGCTGTTACTCTACACAGAAGGTTGATGGTGGTAAACCCACGATTAAAAAATACTCAATGTAGAAGCAAGACAAGTTGTCAAGATGTCTTTGTTTGGCGATTGTTAAGATATTTGATGGATTCTCTTGATGTGTCCGATTGCCTGTCTCTGTAATATGTAACAATATTGTGTAGGTATGAGCACGAGACGGAGCTGTTGCGCGAACAGTTGCGTCAGCGGGAACAGGACCGTGAGCGTCAGAAGCGCAGCTGGGAGATGGCGGAGCGTGCTGCGGACGAGCGTCGCGAGGCGGAGCGCGTGCAGCTGCTGCGACAGGAGGAGGAGCTGTCGCAGCGCATGCGTTTGCAGGACGACGAGCTGCGCAGGCGGCAACAGGAGAACACGCTCTTTGTACAGGTCACTATATATAACATATTCATACGTCAAGGTGCGTCGTAGGAGGCGTCTGAAGGAAAACTGGATGATTTGGTTGATGTGGCAGTGGATGAGTTGGAACATTAGCCTGTGTGTTGTACCAATCACAATTTACTATGGTCAAGTGTGTTATATTGGTTTCATAGATAGCTCATATTTATTGATCAATAAATTGAAATGATTTGTTGTAATTTATATATATACTTTTACAGGCTCAACGGCTAAACTCCATGCTGGATCGCCAAGAACAGGGAATGTTTGATCAACAAAAGCCAATGGTGAGTACTTATTTTGATTTAACTAAGTTTGTGCCACAAAAATGATGACATTGTCTTAACAGTGTGGCACATGCTTAATTTTTATTTATTTATTTTTTACCAGAAAGTATTCATACGTAGGCATAGTATATGCTACAAGGGAACTGCAATCACAAGTTACATAATTTGAATCAGTCTGTGTGTGAACCTTTACCAGTTTTTGTAGGATATAACGAGACCTACTTTTAAAGACATACAGTGAGTTATTCCTATATTTTCCAGAAATATGCATTTATGATTTAAAATGATGGAATTATTATTCTCACTGGCGTAAGCCCTAACCTGAAGCTAGGATAAATTGCTGACATTTGCTGAAATTGCTGTATTACTCTTCATCAATATTTACCTGAAATTTGATCAAAAATATGTGATCATCAATCACTATTTGTGTAAAAGTTTTTTAAGCAAAACTAACTTTACAATATTTTGCAAGAGTATACAGTTTGTTTCTTAATTGTGACAAAACCTTTATTTCAAAACATGAATTATGGTGTCATTTTTATTATCTTATTACAAATTAAGACTTCTGATGTTTCTCGTTGGTTTATTAATTATATTTTAATGTAGGAAAATTGCACTAGAACTTGGGATAATTATGTAGTTATTTTTGGAGATGCTTGGGATTGCTGTTTAGCTAGTTCAGGAAAACAAATGTATGTGTGAATATGTCATAATGTTACATTTTAAATTAGTACGATAATATTTCCTGTGTCGTCTTTTTTCTATAAGAATTCGACAATTTATACGTTACAGATATCTTCCATTTTATGAATAAACATAGTAATTTTTAAACTAAATGAAACAATTCACATCCCTGCAACAATTTTTATTTTACTTTTTATTCATCTTTTTGAACAGAAGGCACTTCGCAAAACAAGATTTTTTGAGGGGGTTATTGGATTATTTGACGAAAATAATTATTACATAAAACCAACAAAGTTTATTAAAACATTTTATATGATTTGATGAACGAGTCAAGGGAACTGAAATAAAAACGTTATAATAAGTATTTTAGTTGTAAAATAACTAATTGGGATCTTATGACGTGGTTACCAAAGTATTATTTTTATAAACATTGGTTTCAAACTTGTACTATATACAATTGCTGATTATCAGAATATATAATAGAATCTTTGAATAGATAATATCTTATGTATTTCTGCACCGGTGGACTCTCCAGGGCTGCAAATACCTGTCAAAAATTAAACCGGTTACTTATGGATGTCACCCCAGAGCTACCATCTTTTGAAACCGCCGCTTAATCAACAATGATGTTGTATTCAAAGATAACATAGCTAGTTGATCATTATTATGTGGACTTAAACCCACGAGAGTCTTGGGGAACTTAGTAGTAAAAGCAATGTTAAACATTTTACAAACAGAAACGCCCTGCGAAGCTAATTCTATTAAACTCTAAGCGACATTTAAATAAATAGCATTTGATTTTATTGTCAAAAAGGAGTAAGAAACAACTTTCCCGTAATAAAGCTAATTCTTCGTGACAAATTGGAATGCTTAAAAATTTTATTAAAAATGTGAAAAATATTCTACAATTACTGTCTTCAGTATAGATTCCACTGTAGAATTATACAACTGTCTGTTATTTTATCTTAACACGATTAAACCGGTTTAGTAGCCCGAGTGCTATATCTCTCTGTGATGTGTACCTGTTGAAGACCCATATATTGTTACTGGACAAATTTTTACAGTTATTTACTTTTCTTATTATATTACTAATCCTATTATAATAAAACTGGGTCCCTATAAGGAGTAGGAAGGAACACGAGGTTGCTAGGAGCTCCGATGCCCAGCGGAGGTCTAAAGCCAGCCGACCAGTGGCCATGCTTACATATGAATATCGCGGCGCATGCGTCTCATATAAAACTTACCGACTCATAGAAGTTAACTAACTGCACGATGATTGCTTTAGTGTAATTTACACAGTATATATGAATATTTAAATACTATTATTGACAAAGTTTATTGAACCCTATTAGTCCGAAAGTAATGTAGTATTGTTCTACTAAAGCAGAGTACTAGTCAACTCGATAACACCTGAAGGTTTTCTGCCTTTTATTTACATTTAAAAAAATAGTTTATTTTTCATTATAGGACAATAATTTATACAATACTTTCAGTGATGACTTGTGTTAGGAGGCCCTGCTCTTCCTAGTGTTACTTTAAATACAGACCTTATATTAAAAAAAATCATTCAAATTCTTATGACTAGTTAATATTAATAAAGTTTAATTATCATTAACATTTAGTTTAATTATCTACTAAATCTACATCTACTAAATTATGACTTAAATTCAAATGTAAAACAGTGACCCACTTCTGAATCTATTGCAATTCTTCTCTACAGAACGCTTTTCCAAAAGGGTAGTAGAGTAGTATATTCAGCGGCGTCATAGATTTGTAAAAATTAATTTTGAATTAAGTTTTATTTGATTTAATTAATACCTGAAACATCGAGAACGAGTTTTGAGCATATTCTGTAAGCTATCCTTAATGTAAGGTTATGTCTAAAGTCACATCGAGCGGGCTATGTAATTTGCATATATACCTACGTCATTAGATACAACATAAATGTGAAATAGATATTGCCTACGACTTTGATAAGCATGTCTGTGTCTACCAAAACTATACGTTAAAAACACATATGTAAGCGGAATGATATACGATTTCACGTCGTCAGATACCGGAACGCATCATACGACATCAGCTACCCGTTAATTAGTTGACAATCATCTTGTTTGCCAGTATCTCGTTGGCCGAAAGTAATTGGAACTCTTATCTACGTTATCTGATACTGCAACAAAATATATTGAGATATTATATATGATACGAGCTACACGCATGGACTTATAATCCGGAGGTCCCGAGTTTGAGTCCCAGTGGTACCTGAGGCGGTATTCAGTTTGGTTGGTGGTAGACCATATTCCAAACCCGCCTGGCTAGCTACCACCATGTTGCCTAAGTCTGCCGTCAAGCAGCAGTGTTAATAGCACTGTTATGTTCCAGTATGAAAAGTAGCCTTATTAGATTGAGGCTTGGGTGCACACGTTTACAATCCAACGGTCTTATTGTCACTTACCATCAGGTGTGATGGCAAGTGCCAACAAACAATATATAAAATTTGGCATACAAACTAAACAAATATAAAATACTGTTTGATAAAAGATGTTTCAAATTCGGCCTGCACACTATTTAAAAAATCAAGTAATCTTACTTTTAATTTAATTGTACAAAATAATTCTTTTTTTACTAAGTGACAGCGTCAGATGTCATTTTATTGACGCCATTTTTGTTTACAACTTTAAGTCTTATCTGTTTCGTGCGTTTTATAAATTTTTGTACAAATAAACTTAACCAAAATATACAAAAATGGTACCTGAATCACTTTTATTTGATAATGGCCTTTTAAAATTATAAGAGTACAAGACCAGACTTTGACTCCATACATTCGCAGAACGTATCATTTTGGAATGAGAACATAAGGCGAGTGCAGCGTTTTACACACTCTTGTTGGATTGCCTAGAAAAATCAACTCGTGGTGTATGACTTGTTGTACGTAATCTGACATTAAAATCGAATTCCGTTAAAATAACAGACAAATGCATAATAATGCAGTGGCGTACTATTACTTCACGATTTTACTTATTTATATTGTTACTATATCTATGATATATTGGCGCATATTTTCCGTGAATACTATTGGCAAGTATTATGATTGCTTATATAGGATGGAGGCTTCAGAGAGCAGTACGACATGCCGCGTGGAGGTTATGACGACATGCCACAGAACCGTGTTTGGGACGGGCCCCGCCAAATGGACGATTACCCTAACAAACGACGTCGGTTCTAATCGCGACGTTGACTAAACGCGTTACTTGCGCGCGCGCACCGACCGCGCCCGACAGATAATCATACTTATATATTTTGTACAGAGTCTTAGGTTAGACAAATAAAGGGAGGAACTAAGCTGTTTTAACATCTGACGCGTGCTTTTATGTTACATAGGAATGATATGAAGTATGAGTTACAATAATTAGTTTATTTTTAAATACATGTTTTTTTATGTTTATTATTCTACCCATTATTTGGCTTAACCTTAGACTTGGACATGGCCCGAATCTTGGTGACCACCTGTATTTATATAAAATATAATATTTGCATTGAAATAAAGTAATATTTATATAAGTTAATAAGTAGCGTGTGAAACTTAAATAGTTGTAATATGCAGCATTGCACTACAAATCAGGAAATACTTTTTAAACTGACTATAAACTGTCACTGAATCATTTTCTTGAAAATTTACAAACTAGTATATTTGAAAGTCTCAAACATGTATTGATAATTGATATACCTCAAATCTCTTTGCGTATGGGGTTTTCGTATTACAAATATAGAATAAGAAGGTAATTAAAATTAATGGTTAGTTTAAAATAGTTTCTATCTAAAATTATGATGTCGTAACAGATAGATCAACGAGATTGGGATTAAATGAGTTTATTTTGCTTAATTTATAAACCTAATCTTTTGTGCTTTTTATCTATTCTAGATTCTAGTGTTTGTAAACACAACGTTGCGTGTCAGTGAATGAATGTTGATAGTTTGAACGTTTGAGTACATTAATATAGTTAGGATAATTTTAGGTTCATTGTGTATAAGTATTCATTATTATTCAAATGGAACACTTCTTATTAATAAATGTAGCACTTAAATTTACTGCAATATGATTTTTTTATTTTCATACAATCTAGTGTTCCAGTTTTAGTACATTTTCAAAAAATATATGATGAGACCGTATTCCCAGAGATACGTCTCGAATAACTTAAGTTACTATTTTACTTCTACTAAAAGCTATTTAAATTATTTTCCCGAATCAATCTCACTTTATATGATTAAGAATTTTTTTGGGGAAGAGAAAAATACAATGAAATACAAAAGAGGTTTGCCTGCATTTTTTTATTGCTCAGATGAGACATTGAGCACAGTACAATTTCTTTCATTCTACCCCTCTCAGCTAAATCCACTTATTATCCACATTATTTAACCATTATATCAAGTTCAAACGATTAACAACAATATTCAGATCACAGTCTGATATTAGTTTTTGTATATTTTGTAGTTTAAACTCACAGCACTCATTAGCCGAAACTATTTAATATCTGCTAATACTTTAATACAGACAGACATATATATGAACCGATGCACATATGTATCGCTTGTATTCGTTGACACTTTAGGTATATACTTAAGGGTTTTGGAACTGGCCACGTACATTCAAATAAATATTAAAAGCCAATTACGAATTTTGAAAATGGAAGTCTCTGGGAACATGTTAACTTGCGACATAGACAATAGACATATATGTATTTAGCACCACAACATACATAGTCATTTGTATTTTCATTGTGGCGTTGTCGTTTTAAAAATTGTGTTGCGGAATTACAATGAATTGAACTCGAGAAAGTTCGCTATGTTTTCTGTGATTTTCGCAGCGGCTTAAGTCGTTAAAAAGTTTCTACAAACTTCCATTGGCATTTGGTAATGAAGCCCAATTTCGTAGCTATCGTAGACGCCATCATTATATGAGATGCACGTGAATTCCGACCAGAGACTGCGGTTACCGAATCTAATATTGATGCCTTACATCAAAAAAATTTTTGTCAGCAAATTAGTACAGTAATAGATATTGGAAGTTAATTGCAAAATATTTTACATGTGTGTGCAGCTGAAGGTTTGCACTCGAAATAAACTTCACGATTTGTGGGAAGACCAGAAACGACTGTGTCGCAAATTGATAGCAAAGTTTGATGGAGGGCAATCATTGGTTGTCTATAATATTGTGGCGAAACCTGGGTGTACTGCTTTGAGCCGGGGAAAAAGGCCATCAGCAAACTCCGTAAGTTCTTTCGAAGACTTGCCAACGAAAGTCCAAGCGTTGTTGCTCCTTTTTTTAAGGCAAATTAGGACATTACACAACAGTGTCACTTAAAGACAAATGCTTGCCTAGAGTCTTAGAAAATGTTCGCGAAGAGCGTTCTCAAAGCGATGTTGTCCTTCACCACGATAACGTGCCCGCACATACCGCTAACGTAACAGAAGCGTATTTCAAGGATTCAAATGAAGAACCGATGATGCATCCGCTACACAGCCCAGACCTCGTACCTTGAGACTTGTTTTTGTTCCCGAAAGCGTTTTCACACTTGGATGCACACGTTTTACGAGCCATAATTCGGCGGTGAGTGCGTCTCACGAAGTTATTATTGAAGAGGAAGATGATGACTTGTCAAACTGCATTTTATAACAATTCTATCGAATGCAAAAATGTATCAGTTGTGAGGGCCTAATATACTACAACGAATACTAGGGTAAAACATTTTCATATAAGAAATCTCTGTAATTGCCCACAGAACTTGGGGGCAATAATCAATTTTGTCAAGGCAAATTAATTAACTTTCTTTTCTTTATCAATAGTGCATAAAAATTAATACGAATAAAAGTTTTGTTAAAAATGGGAAACAACCCCTGGAATCTCCATTTTACTGCTCCTTACACCAAGCAGGAAAATACCTGATTATCTTCAAAACTTCTGAATAGCGTCGGAGTCAAGACCTGCCTATAGAAGTCGTGAATCAACCTGACTGACGAAGTCCTACGCCACCACTACCTTTGGTTTAAACATGGACTCCATAAAAGCACACAATATGCAGTACAATTTGGTTGGGCTGACCATATCACTCCGGAACACTTTTGTTTCGACCATATCGGCGATCCAAAGCGACTAACCAGAATGACGTCTGTCCCGACCTCGTCAACCATCGTATGTAATAGAATATGGCCGACCGGGCGACCTAATCGGTGGTCGGGACCTACCAAATTGTAGCGTGTGTTAATGCTTTAAGAGTGCTAAAGCAGACGAAAGTTATTGTAACATATATTTGACTTTGCACATGCACACTGCCATTTCAGCTTGATGATCATATAACTTTAATTACCTTAAATACTTCGATTCGAAATTGATGTTTTAGAGCAATCTATCAACTTGCGATGCAAGTCAGTATACAATGCTACTTCAGAGTTAATTAACTAATTTAACTCATCTCGTTTCTTCAGTTGTCATATCGAAAAATTGGTATATTTGTTGTTTTACAATGCCCCGTATAAGCAACGCAATGGAGATATAATAGCTATGTAGATAATTTGGACATATTTAATTATATATTATTCTCCACTCCCGCTCTTTAGATTTATTATTTTGACTTGAAAGATGTAGATTTCAGAACCGACCGATATTGGTTATGAATGGAACGTTATACAAGCGTAAAAAAGCGGGTTGTTTTAAATGTTTTTTTGTAATGTCGTTGCTCATCCATTGTTCAACATTATAGTATAACGTAAGACATAATTTAGTCCATAATCCAGTTAGTGTCTTGAAGTATGTATATTGAAGATGTACCTTATTTGAGAGTGGTTTCGACTCAAGATACAAATGTTGGTAATAGCCGAAATTACCATGGAAGGTTAACGAGTGGCAAGGGGGGGGGGGGGGGGGGGTAATTTGGCTAATAATGTTTAGAAAATGTACATTTGGGTAGGGGGTCGTCTGAATATATTATGGTTAAAGAATTTGTTGTTCAATTTATTTTCTCAAAAGAAATTTATGTTTTACTTCATGGAATTACAGTAACATTTACAAAAATGCTATGTCAGTGAGTATTCGACAGGGTATACGATAATAAAGTAAAAAAAGATATAAATATACGGGGTTTTTGCTTGTTTGAAGAGGGAGAGAGACCTTTACGAATTGAAATTCGCCATCGTAGCTGTAACACCCTTTATAATAAATTCAATATATTTAGTCTCATAGTATACACCTCATTTTATTTTGCTCACTGTAGTCCACATACAATTTTTATATGGGTTTACGCTATTAGAATCTTTATAATCATAACCACCAACACGTGAACTTTAAATCATCTATATTTTAACGACTGAAACTGTCACTGTGTAAGTAAAAGATCCAGACAGACACCGTAGTGCATTCACATATTTATATGAATCGAAGCTGAATGGTACTTGGAAGGCGTGGAACAGCACAAAACCCGTGAGTTGAGACCAAATGAAGAGGCCTGTGTGCAATATTGTGTAAGTCAGTATGCAGTGGATGCGGCCGCAGACTGTAAATATGATATGCGGCGAAGCTGTAGCCTTGCAATTGTTGTCTCAACAACCGTTGCAGTGGTGTGAAATCGGGTATATATTAACGGTAGTATGTTAATTTACAGCTGTTTTAGTTCAGTTTTTGATTTCCATGATACTCATAAATTGTTTCTCTTACGTCCTTATGAAAGAAAATTTGTCATAAATCTTTTTAAACTATTGGATCTGGCAGTAGGCACAGTTATTCTTACTCAATTTCACACCATTCCTACTACAATTACCTGTATAGACCGGATCAAAAGTGGGATTCATAACCTACTCAAGGTAGGAGCGCTTCACAAGTAATGACTTCGATCTAACGGACCGAAGAAAAATAGAACAGTTCGAAGGGTAACATATTAAATTTTAAAGATTGGTCAGCATGATGATTACTTTGATTTGACCTTCTTATTAATTGTTTTGGAAAACAAAACCAGAAAGAACCAGAAAATTAGAACCATGGAAAGAAACCTGTTGATACCTTGTTACATACGAAATGTGATATAAAGTTAAATTCCCCGACCGCATAACTAAGTTTGTTTGACAAGTTTTTTTCAGATGATTTCTCAAAAACTGTTTTAGATAGATACCTCGTTCAGGTTTTCCTGTAATTTTTACACAATAAAGTCATTATATTGTGATTATTAAAGATTTTCGTATTTTCTTCGGACGCTCGAAACCCTAAAAACAACAATCGGGAAACTATATTGATTTTATTCAGAGCCTACGCTTGTTTGTTTGTTTGGTAAGTATTATTAATCAAAATGAAATTTTTTGAACAAGGAATGCGATGAATGTCCTTACAACTAAATATAACAAAGTAATCAAGTGATCGCGCATATGAAACATTACTTTTTAAAATTTGAATATTAAACAGCTCTAGTTAGCACTACATAAATTCCTGTTACCAATAAATACCAAGTATTTAGCTTTTTCAATAACAACAAACTTATATTTCAAAATATGTTCATTACAAATATGTAGATCACGTTTGTTTAATTGGTATATTTGCAGGAAGTAAAGTTTGTGCTGCTATTTTTAATTTTGTCAAGTTGTCAGTATATAACGAATCAGTTCAACAATTAAGAATCGACTTCATTTGCCTACGAAGTCTTTATGCTATATAGAAGTTTTCTTAAAATCGGTTAAAGGGAAATGGGTGATTTTACAATGGGATTCATCTCCTAATTAGGAGTGGAATTTTTTTCTGTAAATTTAAAAGGGAATACCCGAGATTATTCATTAAATCGGTTCACACTTGGCGACGGTATCAAATAATATACACAAAACCAACCGCAATGATTTTTAATTTGTCATCCCTTATCAATTAGTCCAAACTATTCTTTTGGGGTTTATTAATAATTGGAAATACACTCGCTAGAATTACATTCGCGCCCTTAATTTTGGAGGGTACAGCTACCGGTTGTATGCAAACCGATACTATATTCTTTTACATATTGGGGATGACGGGAAAAATCAAAATCTTCATCAACACTTATTAATCTTTATCTGCCTCCCTACAGGTGTTATGCTGCAGCGCCAAAGTACAGTAGTCCCTGCTTGTAGTATATTGTCAGTGTAGATAAAATTGTTTGAACAATAACCCGCTGTCCTGAAGTGGTTAATTATTTGTGTACAATTTAAATTGGATGACTATCTTAGACTTGTTTTTCAAATTAATATAATGTGGTTAATTAGATATGTAGATCTATCACAGTGTATGTAACGTATGCTCTCGTAAATGTTAATATGTTACGGTATATTGGGGAATGTGTTCGACGACTAGCAGGCAGGGTCTACTGTACGTTAACTACTAATGACTGATACGTCTTGAAAGTTCAATCAACGTGTATTTCTGTTTCAAATAGAAACTTGTACAAAGCTTTCATAATTACTAACAGAGAAAAGAGCTTTTTTATTTTTTCCAACCAGGTTTTTATTGCAACTTATATTACTCTGGATCCTTTCAACATTTGATATTTGGAATACATACTTACGTTCTTCGGAACTCATTGAGTTCACAACTCCTCAGATTTCGGTGATTGTTTCTTATTTTCGAAAATGATTTTACTTTTCGGATATTTCCTTTTACAGTTACAAATGATTTTTTAAAATAAGAGCCTCCTCCTTAGATCTCCACGATGGACGGGGTTTCTATGAGCATCAAGCCTTGCCTTTGCCATGCCTTGCCATGATGATACTTCTCTTGATTTTTTATCCTCAAACCTAGGTCGCCTGTTAGTCGCAACACTAACCAACAGTTGGGATGCAGTATTCAGCACAGATCAGCTTTAGCAAAGCCAAACCTAATTAAATAATTTATTATTATCCAACGAATTGGGGTGACGAAGATTTTGAAACTGTTTTGGAAATTCTAATATCGAGGCGGTCGTTTCGCACTTGTATAAAGTGCTGCATCCTATTTTTTAAATTGCTTCTTGCATTGTATGCACTCTCCTCGACACTCTTTTTCAAATTTATTTCAAAACAGCTGGATGTGGATTCTACGTGATACAGAAGAGCAAATGGAAATAATTCAAGAAAATTATTTCTAAAGAAAATCCCATAACTCCCTCACTCGCGTCAATGAAGAACTTTTCTATCCGAAATGCCACGGCGTTTTGTAAGTGGTAAGTTGTAACTTAACCTGTAAAAACATGCGTTGCGAATGTTCGCTACACATTCCTGTCGGGTGGCATGCGTAGAAGACATTCGCGTTTTACGCGTAATAGGGTGTGAACAGTGACTGATTCTATGCTTGGTTTTAACTAAAGTGACCTTACCAATTGCTACAGTGAAACCGTTTCGTGGGTGACATGAAGTGAGGGTCAGGCTGGGGATCAATTCAACACAAAACATCTTAGGAAACACGGGAAGGACACTCACTTCAAAATGTATTAATAAATTTGCATCTGATCGACTGTACAGGGATTTTTTGGCACACTACCTAGAGGATGGCACCATAGTCCCCGAGTTGTCAATAGGGCGTCGACGGGGTGCGAGAGTAGCAAGAGAGTGGAAGGGAGCGACTGAATACCTAGCCACTGTTTGATTCCGCTTGATCTAGCGTCGATCCGATCAAAACCTTATAAGGGAGATCGCCTATTGTTTGGTTTGACAGATATGAGTGGCCTTCGTCTGTCTAGTTACGCAACCTATATTGATGGGTAGAGTACGCATTGTACAGGTTTCCGTTTATATGTATAAGATAGGAATGCTGAAGATATATGGGCTAATACAACAGAGCGACGATGACATGTTAACATTCCGTGAAGGGTAACATAAAGGCTGTAAATAATGAAAATGCTTTGCTCCTACAATGATGAGCGCCGTTGAAAATAACGCAACAAAATGCTCAGTATACGCGTACGTTTGATATTCACACACTCGTCTTCAGTTTAACAAGGCCCAAGGAATTTAATAAAATATGGGTTGAGATGCGAAAATGAGGGCGCTAAATCGTAGCGTTATACACTTATGGTCACTGTTCAACCCTGTAATTTAATATTTTACTTTTACATAGTTTGAATTTTATATTGCAAGCATCATCAAAACGGAACTTCATGTTTGTATCGGTATTTAATACCATGGAATAATAATAATATGTGTCCTACTAACGTTCAATTTTGAACTAATTGTTTTAAGTATTATCAGAACGAATATCGTATATAATAAGCAACAAAATCTTATGCAATCTGGATAAATACAACGTAACGGCCTACTGTACTGGAGTAGGTGCATTATATTTATACCTTGACATATTGGAGATTTACTTCGTGAATATAACCTCTTTGATAACTATCAAATAAGTTTGCATAAAACTGACTTATGTAGTGTGTAGAATTATCGGAGGCTTACTAACAAATGATTTTAATTTAACCAAGTGAGAAAAATGATATTTGTTAAATAGGCATCTCTAACTTGGCTGTGTGTTTTTTAAAAAAACACTACGACAGTTTAATATATATTCATGTTTCAAGGTGATGTAATTTTTTTTCCTTACAACAAAATTTTGTATGTATGTTATCTGGAATTCTATCTATTCATTGTATAATCCCATCTATTTAAGTTACAGGTAGCGTAAGCGTGGTTATTATTACGATGGTATAACGTGACATATTAATAATGATGTGATGTATTGTAGTCGATTCGGGAGGGTTGGAAATATAAGTAATTGTGGAAGCTTTAGTTCACCAAGCTCTTAATGGCGAGGACCTCCACAAATATATATTTCCATCGATATCTATGTTTGTTTTCACAATCAATATAAACGGAATAATAAAATCACGGAATACATGTCACTCAAAATTTCCATATATGATAAATTTGCAACTAATTAAAATATTATAGGAAAAAAGATGTATGTGTGCTCTAATAGATTTTGACAAGTTTTAAGAGGCATGTAATGAGGGTCGCCTGATTGTTCGATTCATCTGCCGACACATTTGTTTTAAATATTTCTGACCACGTTTCCACAGCATATTACATAACAAATTGAGAATAGAAAAAAAACCGTAAAGTTAAAAAAGTATGTACATACATTGAAGATATATGGCTAAATCGTCAATCAAGGCGATTTCATTTTAGAGTTAGCTGTCAGTTTTGTGCAAACTTTATTGGTGCTACGACTTTACACATTACTTCAGTTATTTACTGGATATAATATTATGGATTTAATTAAATTTTGGAAATGTTACGTTCAACTTGTGTACTGTTATTACAAAACTTTAGGTTACCATTATTTACACTTTATTAATTATAGCAATATTTTGAAATTCAAGTTCCATCGAAAAGTACATTTTAGATATTTTATCGTTTCAGGTTCTGCGCCATTCTTGGTACAAAGCTATTATCTAATTTTTAAATGTTATGTTCACAGGTGTCAGTGTTTAGCTAGACGACCTGGAGTCCAATAAGGTAATTCCTTACTTTATTTATTTTTAATATGATTTTTTTTATTCCTCACTTCTCCGATTAATGAAGTTGAATGTGAAATGAAAAAGAAATGAAGATTAGTTACGATAAGGCCGTAGAATAGAAGAGCACTGAAGTGCATAATATAAGCAGTGGCTATGTTATTTTTACCAATTTTTTTAAAATGAATAGATAAACACCGGTCAAGTGCGAATCTGACTCGCGCACCGAGGGTTCCGTACAGAATATGAATAATTAAGACATTGGAAATCATAAATAATTGGTGAGCTAATATGGGAACAACAAAAACAATGCTCTACCTAATGCGACTGACGAAATCAACTCTCAGTTGTTAACAATATAGCATAAACAATATAACTACAGGCGCCAACAGTTTGTAATAATCAAAACATTATATTTTTCAGATTTATTACTATATTTGTACTGCTTTTTACCTTGCTTCTTTCCAAATTTCAGGTTTTTAGATCAATAGGAAATCTGTTTATTGCGTTGACTTAGAAGTTTGATTTTTTCACAATTGTAAACTTGAGTATTTGATATTAATTTCAATTTTTTACCTTTACGCGTTTCTGAAGAAGAAAAAAGAGCCTTGATAGATAGACAAAAAATAACTCTGTCCGTCCGGCCATTCATCAAGAGGGTTTCCTCGAAATTTACTAACCTAGAAATCGAGATAAAACATTGAATATCTTCAAATTAGTTGTATTTTTTTACAGATGGCAAGGATATCTCCTTTAACCAGGGCAGAACTGGAACAAACGTTGTGAAAGGTTTGGACTTAAATTTTATTCTTAAATAAAACTTTTGTTGCAAAATATATATCTTGATCATTCTGTATTGAGTTGTTAATTAATAATTTCAGTAAAAAATACTAGCATTTCAGTTTATGAATATACATGACTAGGTTTTATTTGGACTTCTTCGTTTTAGTTTATTATTTTATGGACCCATTTTAATTATGAATCATAATCTCCATTTTAAGGGAACATGTCTTTGTTCTGATGAATTAATTTTGTTTTACTTTTCACTGCATTATACATATATCTATAATCTATATTGTGTAAAATAGAAAAAAATATTTGATCGATATAAGATTGCCGTTTTCCTGTTGTAAAGTCAGTCATTCGGTGATTTGACTTGATCCCAATCGTTGTTTCTGCTCTGTTCGATTGTTAGCTACGCCACTTATGATGATTCTTATTAATTTTGTCTTCTTTTCCCGACGGATGCATAATGACGCATACTACTTGAAATCTGATGTCTGCAATCATATTACGAGTTGTACTATCTTACAACTTTGTCGCTTTACCAAATTATTTCTTTATTTCAGAGCGACGATCTACTGGCCTCCGAGTCTTCAAATCTTCATGCATCGTAATAAGAATTGACTAATGAGTCATTATGCTTAGTTCAAAAGTTTATTATAAGCACTTTTGTGTTTCTTTTTTTGTACTATGACGAAATAAGTGATTCGTTCAAATTTATTTTTATTTGAAAAATGGGTATCTACTATGCTGAAAACTAGTACCTACCCTAATATCTTGGGTTTGTGTAGCCGATCCCGATTGTAGAAATGGGATAAGGCTAGGGGAATGAGGCACAGTATCTAGTATGCTGACCAAAGACTAAGGAAGTTCTGTCGCTACGTAATTTGATGCTGACCTTATTTTCTTTTGTCAATCAACAGCTGCATTCATTGGATCACAGTTTATAAATTGTTTTGCCTGCATATATTGTATTTTGTCGTTAATTTCACAGAAAATCACCTGTTGTCAACAAGATTTCAAGAGCTTTAATCCTTATTGCAAAGGTGAGTTCATTATATATTAATTATAATTAATACCACTAGCATCCGCATAACGGTTATTTATTGTAGACTCAATATAATTATAAAAACAACGTGGAAAGGATGAAAGAGGTAGTCTAAATTATATCGTATTTGGTAAAAATTCTAACTAGCACTGTAAATGCCCACGGATGATTTCGCGCTTTTCTATTCAAACTTATTGTAAGTATTACAAAATTATCAAGTTGTGTTTAAGGCTTTAGAAAAGGATCACCCCATGACATGCAATAATGTCGTTAAAGGCGACTAAGGGAAACATTCAAAGGCAGCAGCATCTACTGATACATATATAAATAATTTATTGCAATCACAAATCAACTAAGCGTAGTGATTATGGCAAAATCAGATATAAGGATCTATATATATCTATCTATATATAAGTACAAGCTAGTGTTAAAATAATATTACATAACATATTATGATGATTCATGTTTATTTTGTCTTCTTTTCCCGACTGATGCATAATGACGCATATCAATATTGATCTGAAAATTTTCATATTAAAGATAAACTACATTCGCCTTTTCCAAAGTGTTAAAAAGTGTTTCTATTGTTTCAGGTCATAAAGTGAAGAAGTTTACTGTGATTAGTGGTGATTGTGGTACGATCAGCATTATCAGACCATTACATTGTTATATTTTCTTAAATAAAGTCCATTAATTCTGAATTGTTAGTAATATAGATTTATAAATATGCAAGTCGGTTTAATTGATGATTTTATCACATCTTCGTACACAATCTATATGATCTCTGTGATACTGTGATTTTGTATTGTAAGCGCAATTAGTTTGTATAAGAATTATATTTCATATCCGAGGTTTGTGTATATAGATATGTTTTGGACTGTCAAATAAATTTATATTAAATTGAAACTGGGTTTCTGTTCATACTTACCTATCACGACATTTACATTAAAGCGAAGGTAGTTTTTTTACAAAATGCCGTAGTTACTAATTGTAATGAAACAATATCAATCAAGATCTGTAGTCTCCTATAGCGTAGGGTACTTTATTGATATTTAGCTAGCACATTTTGGTAAAATAATGAAAGAAACAAATCTAATATGCATTTTAATATCACTCATTGTCTTGGTCTCCCATAGCATACTTTGGATGATCTCTAGTCCGTAGATAGTAGTCCCCGCTGCTCTCGAGTGAGACTGGATCGCCCATGCTTGTAGAGTTAGACATACAATCACCTTTCTGGAATTGGTTCCAACTGTCACAGGGGTAGGATATGAACCCTACATCTGATTCTATCGACTCTCCGTAAAATTCACACGCTCTGCCATGACTGCATCCGTCTGGAATTTACCCTAATAGGTTTTACATAGAGATAGGCTAATAGGGATGTTTGGGTTAGATAGATTCGACAAAGACTGAGGAGACTGATACATAAGGAGCAAACATACCATGCAGTATTTTCTTTCTTTCTAATAGAACGCTGCATTGGCAGGGCATATGCATTGTCACCATAGTTGCTTACTCAAGTTTTGTGTTAAATTTAAATAAATTGGTGTGTATTGGGTGCAGGGTATCGTTAGGTGTAGAAAAATAGTTTCTTTCAATGAATTCATTCAAATTCATGAATTGATTGTGTACTTCTTACCTAGTACGACATGTGATCCCTGACAACCTGGTTGGTTTGGCTTTCCATTGTTAGGATAGAAGTCTGCGTGTCCGTGGCTGCTCCTGTACCCATATACTCCTCCACAAGTATGGATTATGTCCACAAATTGCGCGTCACTTTTTTCAAGTCGAAAATTCGCTGGCATGTACGGCAATTCGAAAAGAGGCCGGGCAGGGTCCAGTCCTGTGAAAGGGAGACTAAGATTTGACGAATATGTCTTAAGTATTTTGTCTTTTGAATTGTATTTTATCTTACCGGTTATTCGACTTATCCTTTCTTGAGAAAACATCCCAGCGTATCCCATCACTTGAGCTCCTAAGCTATGACCTATTAAGTGTATATTTCGATGCTCCGTTCCATACGTGTTTTCCAATGCACTAAGCATTTTGGCAACGCGTTTGCCCACATATCTTGTACTAAGTGCTGGCCAAACGTATGTCGGGTTTAGCGATATTTCACTCCAGTCTACTGTGATGACATTGTAATCGTATTTACTTAAGTAAGCGTCTTTTATATTTTGTAGCCATTCAGTGCTGTCACTAGAGAGCCAGCCATGTGTTACCACTTTGACAGGATTTGAGGGGTTAAAGTATTTACTGTTGACGGAGGAATTATCTGCAACATTCAGCGGTTCTGGATCGTCAAGGTTTTGTCTAAAATATATATAAAAAGTCATAATTTAAATATGGATCGATACGAGAGAAAATAGTGTGCGACATTATTTGGCTTTTCTCACCTTGTGTGTAAAGTAAAATAAGCATCACCTATCAGCAAGCCTCTTGTATCATCTGGTATGCTAGAGAAGTTCATGACGCAGATAGAGCCATTCTCAGCGACGAAGTAGAGCCACTCAGTGCCGTACCCTGGTCCGTAATCATCGTCGGAGGGGTCATCCGCCAAGAGAGCAGCTAGGCATAGAAACAAAGGACTAGAGTCTGTATGTGGTAGTAATTATACAAAAGTATATAATCAATGATATTAGTACTAGTGGTCTGTGGACGGGTGGCTTGATGCACGAGGCCTAGGACCAGTCACCGTGGCGTACCATGGTGTACGTTCAGCAGGTAATAGAAGTAGTTTCATTCGCAGTGGAACCATTTTGTCAAAACAAGTGCTCGCGTAAAATTATTTCAAGAATCTCAAAGGTACTCTAAGTTTTACTACTGACGTATAAAAATATAGAGTCAGGGTCAAAAACAGAACGCAAATCACTAAGAACAGAAGATGAAAGAAGTGAAACAGAAGAACGGCAGACCTACATCCGTACACGACAGAATGTCCTACAGCTCGCACAAAGTGTTTTGCTTTATCACTTTCATCATGCCTCCCTACAGCTAAAGTATGGAATGCCCTACTATTCAGAATTAATGTCGGCTGTTACTCATACCAAACTACTAAATATTGAATTGCAGATGTGCATAAGTAAACGCTGCTAGTCATCTTCAGTTTTTTTCGCTTAGTTTCGTTTTATGATACCTGGACCAGCTATGGAGTCATCTTTTTCTAAAATTGCGATCACTTCGACACATACATTTTTTCCTGCAATAATCTACGGGAAGCTGTAGAAGATGGGACGCAGTGTGCACCTACATCGCCATTTTGCCTTTTCACCGTAGTGAATATGGAAAATTCCTTTATAGAAAATTCTTTCGTCATAACGATCTATGAGGAAGGTTAATGTTCAGCAGTGGACTAATGCAGCTGATAATGATGACGAACATTTTGTACAATACTTGTACATTTCATATATGTTTTTGTCTTGTGAAATAAACAATAAAAAATTAATGTTTCTTTGGTTTCTCCTGTGAGTCGGAATCAGTTATAAGAATATAAACACACTAGACTTTACCTATGAGCCCAGCAACTACCGTGACAGACTGCCTCAGTGCACACATCTTCTGTTCAAAATACGAATAACCGCATACCGTTGGTGTTTGCCGTGCTATGCTACTCGTAATATCAGTTATCATAATTATGGAAGTGGAGTAATCCACAGGAAGGATCGTTTCCGTTCTAATTTGTTCTAGTTAATTAACATAAATTTTTAGGCTTCTTAATACGACAGATCCAAAGGAACCTTAATTTTAGGACTACTCCGTCCCTCTGACTACCAAGGGCTCTTGCTCCTGAGATTTTCATATGTAAAAATTCATGGCGTAACATTTATTTTTAACAATTTAAATAAACAGACCGTTTTTGTTGCTTTAAATATATTGAGATATTGATGACGGAAACATGTACAAATATAAATAGCCCTATTGAAGATTCTCCTTTACAATACTTTACATAATATAACCCGTCAAAAATAAGTCATTCTAGTTACGCGGTGCAAAAACGCACCGTTCAAATCGGTATATGGCACGGCACCACACTAACGGTTTCGTTGAAGCGAGAAAATGTACGAGTATAAAGCTTTTAACAATATTTCAGTTAACTCATGTACTTACAAAAACCTTAATCTAATAGATTTTTGCTATTCGAGTAAGTTGACTTGTCAAATTATTCGACATATTTATTTTCGATGTAATTACTGTAAAACCCATGTAACCAATAATAATCAAGATTTTTTAACTTTTTGGAAGTTTCATAGTGTCATTAATGGTATAAAATAATAATAATTTTAACCACAATTTTTGGTGTCTTGTTGCCGTTGTTGAGAAGACGAGGGAGGCGACGTGCGTGGCGGGACTCGCAGAAGGAAGATGAATATACTCGTATAATAAATAACACAACACTGTAATCATAGCAACGTTATTGTATTTTTATTTTTTTGAATTGAATCCTTTTTGTGCTTACACAGTAAACACATGATTTCAACACTTACAACTAAAAATATTCTAAAAATGAAAATAATGGATATTACGAGTTATCAAAACGTGGCTTGTGCAATGTTGTTACAGATCGAGGCGAACTTTGGTGTGTTGTGGTGCTTACGATGCATGTGATTATAATGCCTTTATTATTATGTCGACACTAGGTAGGTAGTACATTATTCATTGTGCTCTGTTATTGTGCAATACGCCTTATCGTTTTAACGTCTGGGTGCCCCTGTTTCACCGCTTTACATTCTGACAATGTGCACATAATTTTCATTTACTTATTTTCCATTTATACAAACTGATATATAAGATTTCGTTACATTAATCTAATAATATTGCTATCTTTTTCATTTTAGTCTATAGAAAACGTCGAATGACTTTAGGCTATGTTTCGAAATGCTATAATCCTTGTAATGTTGCTTTTGTATTTTTCATATAAATAATCATATACATATATTCGTAGGAGTGCATTGCGTACGATAAGTACATAGTGAGTGCATTAACAGAGGATTTAACAATGTAACGAATGTCGGGTAAGTTCAAATTATTCGTAAGTAGGTACTAATCCATCTTGCGAGATCAAGTGGTACTATTATGTCTAATGAAATATTATAGTTAAACAAAGAATAAGTAATTTTATTGGAAAAAGACTAGATATCACATGGTTTGAGCTATGTCTATTTATTTTTTGCTTTCTTATTTTTGTACGTAAAAACGATTCATATCATGGATGCATGATACGTGATCACACTTCGGTACTCAATATATCGGAAAGGACTTGGTTCGTTACTGTTCGAAGGAAGTGAGAAGTATCAGTGTTTAGGCATATAAAACCTACGTACAATACACTACCCGAATGTATATAGTTACTGGTGTAGTAGAGTAGCTATAGGTACTCGTGTGCGATATACAGTGGTCGTGTCATACATACCGCTCGCTCGCTTCACAAATCATCAGAACAAATTGTATATAATATTTACAATAACCAACTACGTCAAAACTTGTACATTAATTGTCTAACGAAACTGTAAACGGAACGTGTCTGGCGTCAGTCCGTGTGCCGGCCGGGCCCGCCCCCGCCCCGAGAAACATGAGGTAATACAACATACTGTTATCTAGGTATCACATTTAGTTTTGGGCACCATAATTATGACAACACCGAAGGCGCTTCGAGACCTTAGACTCGGCAGTAAAACTAGACGAACCGACACCAAAGCATAAATTCGTACAAGATCGAAATTTACCAATAATTTTTACAGTTGGTCAGTCGAAAAAATTGAGCATATATTTTAACATATACAATTAATTTTTATATATGGAACAGTGGATATTTATTGCACAAATTGTTGACTCTAACATTCTAAAGTGTAACGCTATGGCGGGAGATGCCTAGAGACATGTTAGAAAATAATAAAACAAAGATCTATGTGTCGTTATACTATGCTTATATCTAATCGTCGTCGGCAGTGAACTAAATGATGCGCCCTCGTCGGCGGCTACAGCGGCACGGCTGCGCGCCGTACGACCGCCCGTTCGTCCGCGCTGCACGCTTCCATGCACGCACGTCGCGCATACTTCGCTACAACTTATCATATCTACCTATCTATTTATCGAGTAATTTATTTCAATTTCTTTAAAGCGTACATTTTTATACTTAATTTTTAGGAGGTCTGTTATGTCGGAATCATTTCATTTTTCAGCATAATCATAAATCTGATGACAAACAATAGGTAGACAAACGAGTGCATGCAAGGAAATCATCGAAGAGGCATTCGACACGTCAAAATCAATCTAACAACAAATAACACTAAACAGTCTTCGCTCTGACTGGTCAACTATATATGTATAGGTGGGATCGCGCCAGGAACCGGAAGGTACACGTTGCGTCGCAATGGTCTCGAACAACGGGTACCCAGGTGCCTCAGTCGAAAATAACAACGATTAACAAAACGTCTCAGTCAAAACATACAACTTACATTGATAGAGTCCGTACAAAACAATTGACTGAACTTTTGCTATTACTTCGGGCAACGACACTTTGCCGATTACATAATATATATACTTCGTTAAATGATGTGCGTTAGTTTTTTATTAATATATTCTATGGGGGTTGACAAACCTTATATAAACTCTACGAATAATTCCTCTTAAATGCGTTCAGTTTTATATATCATTAGCTGGATAGAGCTTATCGAAGGTTTGAAAAATTGTCCCCTAGTGACAATGAAATTAATAGGCGGTTTCATATTTATCCGGAAAATGATCAAAAAAAAGTTTTTAAACTAGCTGGATCGGTTATTGGAATGCGTACCCACCGCGCACAAGTAAAAAGTGGAGTGTCTAATGCCTCAAGCATCGGCAAAAAGTTCTTCGGAACCTCAATCATACAATACCTAAATAAATAAGTGTATATTATAATATCTATTTTGTTTGTTTTTACATATGTACAGTTTTTTTAAAATTATATAAAGGTAGGTACACAAACAATAAAAAACTAATAAATTTGTACTTGGAAAACAATCATTTAAATTATTAAACAAATTTAATACGTTCTTGTCTCGTCCTACATGTTATGTCTAAAGTTCTACTTATGATTATTTTGTGTATATTATGGAGGGGCGCACACCGTCGGCGCCTGCCCCCTGCACTCACTGCAGCGGGGGCGTCGAGTATGTGCCTCCCTCCATTAAGTCGTTATTCGTAATCAATTACAATATTACCTACAATATTATAATGTTGGTATGAGCGGCGTAGTGGATGCTTCCCCGCTCATACCTAAAGCGTTCAGGTAAACGAGTTCCCGCACTGCCGGCCCGCCCTGCCCGCCCCGTCCCGTCCAGGCCGCCCCGCCCCGCCGTGCCACTCGCCTCGTGCAAGCGCGTACCATACAAACTATCTGCTTTACAATATGGCACTTTCCCTCTTTAGTTGCTAATATAAAATTAATCATGGAACCGAATCATACTAGCACTCGTTAATCCATTGGATGAATTTACTTAAAGTACGAATCGTTGAAATCTCACAAATGTTCAGTAATAATTAATTGACATTTATATAAGGCAAGGAGAGCAGGCAGTGCAAAGACAAAACGCCACGGCATCCACTTTTTAATTTATTATATTACATTATTATTACAGTCGACAACGACTATCGTCGTTGTATCTAAAGTGAGGTCGTCGCCGGGCGGAGGGCGGCTCACCGCCGCGACGCGCCGGCGACTCAGGTGGGATCTCATCACTATATACTTATACGCAAACAGTGAACGTATCAAATCATGTCTACATCGGAGCTTCCCGTTACCTTACAATCATAATAAGTTGCGATATACAATCAAAATCGTCGGAAGTATCGTCGACACTCACGCCTGTTGATGAACAGAAACGTTCAATAACGACATGGCCTTCAACGAGCCCCTTACTCGCGCGCCGACTCCAGCTGCAAGTATTCCAGTGTCACAAGTTGAACAAATAATCGAAAATCTCGAAGTTAAGCGTCTCTAAATCTCGACATTCAATTGCAATCAATGATATCTAATGATTTTGTCAATTTTGAGAGGTTCCGAATTGTACGACTTTGAAGGTCGGCAGGAGTTGTCAACAGACCGTCTCGGCGGGTGCGGGCGCGGCGAGCTGTGACAGCGGCGAGAAGGTGGCAAGAGGGGACAGGTGCTGGGGCTGTGCGGCCAGCGGTTCGGGCGAGCGTCGGCGTAGGGCCTGACGCTTACGGAACTCTAGGAATTCCTCCTTCATGGCGCGGACGCGAGCCTCCACGTCGTCACGTGAGGGTCGTGCGCGGGGCCGCTCGGGCGTCGAGGGCGTGGGTGTGCGCGTGGCCCGGTCCCACTCGTAGTGTACGTCCACCGAGCCCGCGTCCACCGCCTCGCCCGAGCCGGGACGCGGAGGGGGCGCCGGCGGCGGCGGACGGTACGGCGGCGGCCTCCACTCTGCCAGGCTGCCCGTGCGGCTGCTCCGGTTGTGCTGCGACGAAGACGCATTCTTGCTGCCGAACCCGCTCGAAGACGAGCGACTTTCCGGGGACGCCTCATGAGGCGGCGGGGGCAGTTCAGAGACGATACCTCGCGGTCTGCCGTGCCGCGGTATCGGCCGCGCTCTCGACCTTATGAAAGTGCCGGTCGACGTGCGCAGCGAGAGCGGCGCGTGCGGCAACGAGCGCAGGCGGAAGGGCGAGGGCGGGGTGGGGAACGATCCATCTGCGGAGCTGGGGAACGGTACGGAGCTGAGATCGGAGACGTGGAGTGGCGACCATGGCGTCCAGGCGGCCGCCCACGGAGGCCACGGCGGCCACGGAGGCCAGTGCAGAGCGAGCGCGGGCGACGAGGCGCGGAACATTGGCGGCGCGGCAGCCGGGCGCAGTGGTGTTCGCAGGCGCGGTAGAAAACCGCCGTCGTCGGAAGAGGAGGGCGCAGGCGAGGGCTGCGGGGACGGTGGTGCAGGTGCCGGCTCTGGCGAGTCCCGCACCGACATCGTCGGCGCGCCCCAGTACTGCGTCTCGCCACCGCATCGCGACGCTGGCCACACCCAGTTCGCCGTGAACTTCAGACACTGCACTATACTCGATATTCCGCTTTCTCTAAATCTGGAAACACAAATAAGACGATTTTCATTCTTGTTAAACTAGCTTCACGGTCTAAAATGTTGTGATATTTATTTTGACGATAAACCAACCTGACTTCCTACAGATTGGAGGACAGCATAACAAAATGACATACTCGATTAGTTTCGTTTATGATAGTTAAATATGCAGTTCTCGTAACTGAGGTGAGTAACTCACTTTTTAAAAGGCACTTGAGTGCTGTCTGCGGCGCGGAGGTCGGTGAGACGCGCCGCTACCATGTTGTATGCTGCAAGCGAATAATTTCTGAACATTAACGCAGTGCCGACCGTCCGTCCATCCGTCGCAGCTCGCAGCCCCCCGCGGCCGCTGCCCGACACCGCACCGACACCCACACCCACACCACCATATTGTCAACATTCAAGCTGATGCTTATCGGAAACGACACCGTTCTTAGTGACATTATTGTCCATCTTGTAACGTCTCTGGAACCAGTGCCGTTTTCGATGCTTGGTTCGAGATGAAGTTTGTAATAGCAAATTAAAATAAATGTCAATGCATTTCATGAATCAATTGCTAACAATACAGGCATGAAATAGGTGAGAGATATGATATGATAAATATAAAGAAGTAATTGTGTAATGGCAAAAACACAATACATATTTTTCGTGTTCCGTATCCAAAGGGTATAAACGGGGCTCTATTACTAATGCTCCGATGTCCGTCCGTCTGTCTGTCTGTCACCAGGCTGTATTTCATGAACCGTGATAGACAGTTGAAATTTTCATTGATTTTGTATTTCTGTTGCCGGCGGCTATAACATCAAATACTAAAAAGCAGAATAAAATAAATATTTAGGGGGCTCCTATACAACAAACGTGTTTTTTGGTCATTTTTATCGAGAATGATACGGAACCCTTCGTAGGCGAGTCCAACTTGCACTTGGCCGTTTTTAAAAATACATTTTAAGAACGTGAACTTGAACATGATATGTAGGTATCGAACTTTATTGAGTTCTACAAGAACAATACTCGAAGTCAAATGAAAAAATATCACACTTATTAAAGCAGTGACGTACAAATGCAAAGCCACACCTGTTAAAGCAAAAACAAGCACAAAATCTAACTACAAATCAGCAACCAGACAAAACAAACACAAAAGCATGCGAACACTTGAAAACTTAAAAATATCACTGAATTATCTACAAACAGTAAAATTAACGAATGTCAGTTTATGTTGCTGCGTCACCGACAATATGGTAAGTATGGGGGTATTGCAGCTTGCTGTCTCGTGAGCGACACAGAGACAGCTATAGTAGCTGTACAACAGTCTTACGACAGTCGGTGAGCTGTGTTGTTACTGTGTAACTAAAACAAGCAACATTCTCCAAAAATCAAACGTTTCGTAGCTATCAACCTCTACATCGGTTTGTGGAGAATATGGTGAATTTTCTAAACTCTCTGCGACTTTTCGACTTTAAAAAACTCTACGTACAGTTACGAGAGCACGCGCTTGACATAGTAATGAGCTATTATGTATTTATGGCTAGCTAAAGGTTGGGAAGGGTCACACTCTGATCACACCGTCAGCTACCAAGTAACAACACAGGCGGGTGGTGGCGGTGCGGGGAGCGGCCGCTGCCCTCTCAGTCTCACCTTTCTCCTGCTTGCGACGCTTCCGCTTGTTACATATCTTGACCGCGCACACCGACAGGATGATGGCGACGATGAAGAATAAGATGCCCCCGACCACGCCCGCTGTTATCGCTTTGTGCTTCACTCTCGCCGGGACAGGAAACTTCACTTCTTCTGAACTTTCGTAACTGGTGGCCGAGTTGGCCAACACACGAAAGTAGTACGTTCTCCCACCGACTAAGTTTTTGACTGCAATCATACAACATTTCAATATTGTTAGTCTGTCTAGAGTTCAACGATTTCGTGGACATTCTTAAACTCGAATTGGGATGTTGGATTGGACTCGAGTTTGGATTGTTGATCATATATTAATTCGTGTATTTATGGCCACAGCTGTGTTGATAAGCGTCTGCAAGTAGTACGACCTCAGCCAAGCGGCAGAGTGCGTCAACGGACGAAGCTTTGTTAAGTAAGTTTAACGAAATAAGTTTCAAGGCATATGATTTCAAGGTCTAATTAGTTTAGTCCCCAAAGTATTATCAGACGATTAGATACTACTTAATAATTTATCCATGAAATTGTTTTTGGTCTTGACATTATTGATAAAAGTGGTTGCGTAGAAACCACCACCACGTGATTTATTGTCCAAGTTAAACTAATTGGGTTGCGCTGGTAACGAATGATTTACGATCAATTTTTCTTACCCAGGTAATTGGTCTCTTCGGGTCGGATCTGGCCCCTGTTGAGCGTTTTCCACTGCGCGTCGGTGCGGTACTTGATTGTGTAGTACTGCACCAGGTTGGCGCGCTCCGTTGGGGGCATCCACGTTATAAGGAAGCCATTGTGCACTTCCGTTACTGTCAGGTTGCGTGGATTCCCAGGCTTTGGTCCTATGTCACATGTACATTATGTTTAATAAAGTGGATTGAGTACAATAATACTCAGTGTCAGTTTGTCAACCACAAAGAAATCTAAGATAGGTGTTTTACTTAACGAATTCTGAAGCAAAACCACATCAATCTACGGGTCAATTTGTGGATCACCAAAACAGGCTAAATATAAGAAGCTGTGATTTAAAATATACATTTTGTATGATCACGTCACTTAGGGGCCATTCGCGACTACCAACTCTCTTGCCATTAGCCACACTGCACAGATAACATTGCTTAGATACATTCAAAATTTAAATTTTGGATATACAACATTTGTACCCAACCCAACAGGAATCCAAAACGAAAGAAAATTAGTATATACTCGTACATACATAGGTCTCCTGGTTGACTACAGTGGCTAGACTATGTCGCGAGTGGCCCAGGTAGTCACGCAGTTGAAAATAGATTTGTTCGACAAGGAATATAGCTACGTTAGACTTGCCACGAGAAAAGATTGCTTAGATTGGTGATCGTTGTAAGATCTTGTTGATAAATAGGTAGACGTTGCCGCTGCTACACGTATTTTTCTGGTCACTTTTTACAGCACCTACGAGATGACATGGGCTGAGCTAATTCTAAAGCCGAAACTACACGGCTAGTTTCCTTATAAAGGCTAACTTAGCTAGTATTGTAGTAGGTACACAGTGTATCAAATTGTCACCAGTATTCACTTTCCAATTGCGTGACTACCTGTATAGAGTGTAGAGAAGGTTGTTAGTAAGGTGTGTGGAAGCGATATACATAAGTGCAGTGTCAGTACCCGAGCCGGTGGGAGAAGTCGGAAATATCTTTTCATCTACAGGCCCCGGGGGAGTAGGTGGCGCCTTTGGCTTGGCGCCCACATCTACAAAAAGCACAATTTGATTAGTATCTACACGCTACTTTGATCCTACACCCAAAAAAATTGTCACTAGCTAAAACTTTAGTTCATATATATAAATTACAATTACTTAGTGTTAATTGGCACCCAAAGATAAATATAGCGCGACTTTGAATTAAAATTACCAAATAAATAAATGTTAGTGTCTATGAAACATCTGCCCCCACCAAATCTATTAAAAAATACTTACCGTGTGTTCTTATCGTAATGGCCTTACTCATCATTCCTTCTCCAATAGTGTTTTTGCTATTCACTTGAAACTCATAAGTTGTTCCTGGCTGCAATCGGTTTATTGTAACCTACAATTTAAAAAAAGGCATTAATAATAAAAAATACTGTTCTTAGCATTTGCCGAATGATTTCCAAAAATATTTTACACTAATTGGTGCAGCAACGATTGCTTACACTTTGAATCCCCATTGATTCCTCAGTCAAGTCAACCTGTAAAGTTTCTCCAAAAATAGCGGATCCAAATGTTAATGCGGCATCAGCGCTTTTTAGAAGCTTAAAGGTAATAAGATAAAAAATATAGACTATTCAGTAATCTAACAGACATAAATAACATTGAAGAAGGGAAAGGACAACAGGATGCAATTTCTCCACAATGGCAACAGCATTTTCAGGGCATCAGCAACAGTAACGTTTACAATATTCACATTGTTTATTTCAGTTTTCTGACGTGAATGTGATTAGGATGCTATTGTAGTTATGAGTGGTTTTTGATTTACTGTTTACGATAAGGTTATAACATTATAACAGGTTCTCACAAAAAAATTAATGAATTGACCAGAAAAATTGCAGACTTAACTTTATAGCACTGTTTTTGGTTTTTATGTGCTTATTAGCTCTGTTTTGGAAAGTCGCAACTTTTGACCTGAGCGGTACCATAACTTCTGATGATTTCTTTTGACGTCGGGAAGTTTGATACTCACGGAAGTAGCACCAGAGGGTGTGACAGGTACTTTGGTCCACTCGGAGAAACCTGCTTCTCTATACCAAATGGTATAATCTTGCTTGTAGTCCGGTCCGCCTGCGTACCCCGGCTGCCACCGCAGCGTCACTTGGAACTCGGTGGCGGTGCCCGACACATTGTACGGAGCGTGGGGCTGCGTGCCTTCGATCACCAGCTGTGTGTCCGCGACTATCGTTGCCACCTGAACAAAATGTATATTTTATTTTATTTTATTAGGGTTGCTTACAGCTATAAAATCGAAACATAGTGAAAAATTAATGACTAACAGCCATTGACAAGCCTCCACATATGGCTTTTTTATCAGCTAAAAGTTCACAATTACATATACTTACTAATAAGTAACATAAATTCTTAAATAATATTTAAACTAAAGTCAATATATATGTATATAAATAAATAATAGCATCCAAGAAAATTAAAAATAATAATAACATAAGCAGGACAACAAAGAGAATACTAATAGTCGAGCATACAAGACATACTCGTAGGTATCAACTATACAACAGACAAGAAGTAGTTCCGGTAGTTCTTAGTCAGATTAGTTTTCACCGTGCTTACATTACTACATATGCATTAAACTGTAAAATTAAACTAGGGATACAAGCAATTAAATTCAAATAAGTAATGTAATATTTAACTAGTTCAGCCTTGGTATTGCCCGCGTATAAATTCTTTAGTGTCTCTCTGATAAAATGGATCAAAATGTTATAATTTCAAGATGCTACCTCAAGTTTGCCCTTAAAACTGTTCGCCCTTTTTCATCTCCTAGGGATCTTCGTGGTCCTATCTACATTATCAAATGGATAGATTTTCCTAATGGCAAGTTTCAAGCTCTGTAAGCAGCTCTGCTCTTGTAAGTTTGGTCTGGGCGTTGAGAGGTCAATCAGTCAGGTACGCGTATATACAGATTAGGGCATGTGGCATGGTTATATATAAAATATTAATGAATGTGTATATAATTGTGCGAATTATTTGAATCCGTTGTGGTATCCTGTATTGGTGCAGTACACCACGACGGCTGTACACCACGTAGATTTGATAAAGTGGTATTCTGGGAAAGTTCTATTAACGGCGAGCAGAATGACACTGACCAAATAACATTATAAGGACCAATCGAGTCATGGAAAGGCTATTTTTCTATAGTCAGATAGGTCCTAGCTATCAGCATATATAGCAAAGCATAGCTATATAGTTTCGTTGATATTAGTGGGCCGCCAAGGTGCTTCGGGGAAAAAGCATGCTCGTCAACGCACATTGAGAGAACCGTAAGGTATGTCAAACTGTGTGAAGTCTTACGATAAGCTTATTACGTCATTCGCCTCTTAAGAGAAAATTGGAAGCCTAAACTCGTAACGCGTTTATTCTTCTTTGATAGGTCTTCGTACCTCGTTAGATGCGACACACTGGTAGATGCCGAAGTCCTGTCGACGTAACGTGTCAATCGTGATGTTTCCTCCCATTACACGAACACGATTTTTTTGCAAAGGTAGACCATCGCGCCGACGCCAGTTCACAGTCGGACGCTGAGTTCCTTCAGCCTCCTGAGCTTCGCAGTGCATTTCCACTGACTCGCCAACCTGATGAACGTTACGTTTACTCGATAATAGAAAAGAAAATGAGGATGGAAATACAGATTGTTTTGGGCGTTATATCTAAATTGTGGAAGGACGTATTAAATATTAGGTGCAATTTACCTTTCTTTGATACAAAGGTTCGGGTTCCACGGTGAACACTGGTGGTTTTCGTACTAGTACTTCCATTGGCCCTGCGTTAGATAGAATAACATTATTTACTTCGGTATTAAATACGAGCTGCATGCAAATTGCTAAACAGATTTGTAACAGTGCACTTACCGGATGAGCCTTGAGTCCCTTGCGCATTGTAAGGCGTGCAAGTATATCGTCCCTGATGATTCTGGTTAACTCTCGTGAACAGCAAAGAACCATTGTTCATGATAACAATGTCTTTAGTCTGATACGGCTCTAAGAGCCGTTTGTCTTTCGTCCACGTCACATACTGAAGGGGCGGGTTCGCTTTTATGTAACACTGAACTACTCCCGCCAGTCGGAAAGGCAAGTATTGCACAGTGGGAGTGAACGTTACCTTTGCAGGATCTGAAAGTTTAAAACGAGACGTGAACGAGATATTGAGAGAAAGAAAAGGGATGGTTGTAGGTATATAATTAAAAGATATCTTGCGCCAACTTCAGTTATTTCCTGTTAGCATACCTCAGCATATGTTACGATTGACAACGTAGTATCAATTGTAGTGCTGGTTTTCAGTTAGGTCCGATCTAATAATAACAACTCATCGTGAAATGAGGCAACAGCATATTAACAGAAGAAACGGACCACAGTCTCAAAACTTGGCCATAGAATACATAACACCAATCAATAAAAATATATGTACAATACATCGATGTGTAACCCCAGATAGACAATAGAACGGAAGAAACCCATGTTTAAAAGTATGATTTCACTCACATTCTACGTTTAAATAAGCTGAGGCACTCTGCGGATCTCCGATACCGTTCGACACTTCGCAGAGATATTGTCCCGAGTCGTCGGCCGCCACGGGGTTGATGACGAGGGCTCCGTCGCGGCGGATGGTGACTCTCGTCTCCAGAGCTGCCACCTCCGCCACCGGCGCGCCTTCCCGGAACCATTTCACTGTCACATTCCCTGGCAAGGCTTTTGCTTCGCAGGAGAACTGGACTTTCTCTCCTTCTAGCTTCGTTTGATTTGTTGGTGGCATCTGAAAACATAAACAGTGTTGCTGTAATGCATTGGCACATAGGAAAAGATGGCTATACAACGAGCCAGGGAAATCAAAAGTGAATAATGTAAGATGGATAAAGGCATACAGTTTAAAAAATAAACAGGACTACATGGATAAATAAAGAAAAAGAAGATTAGTTGAGACTAAAGGTCAGTTGAATCAAGAATTGAAGATTGGTTGCATAGTTGATGCAATAGCTGATGTTTGACTCTTTTCTAATAGTAATAAAAAGTGTGTGAATAGACTTGTCAGTGTCTAGTTACTGCTTAGACCCGCGAGAGGTGTCAGTTGCATGGTTTACCGTAATAACAGCGCCCCCGGCGATGATGACGCGCGCCGTGTGCGACACCTGCCCCTCGCCATTGCGCGCGATGCACGTGTAGTCGCCGATGTCCTCGTGGCGGATGTTGCTGATGCGTAGCTCAGTACCGTCATTGAAGATGCCCACTGTACCAGACGGCTCCACGGGATTAGCATCTTTGTACCACAATATCTCCGGCGTGGGCGTGCCCTCCGCTTGGCAATTGAGGATAATAGCATCTCCTAAAACGAAATGATTGGCTTTCAACTGGTCTCTTAATTAGGAATAGTCGCGCAGTAAAGTTATAGTGTTATTAACGAGACCTTTACCTAAATTAACGTATATAATGTCTTCCGGTGTGATGGAGAAGCGCGGTGGCGCGTGCACGTCGAGGTGGAACCAAGTTCCGTTCTTGTGCTGATTCGGTGATCGATTGAGGAACACCACCTTACACTCGTACCAGCCCTGTAGCAAAGAGGTACACAGGTATAGTTGGAACGAAAATACAATTTCAATTCACCACCAGTGATGGATTTTAGGGTAAGAATCCAGTCGGCAAGCGTTCAAGGGGAATTCTTTGGTAAATCTAAACTGATCAAAATTATATTAAGATGGGTTGCGATAAAGTTGATTCTACCGGTAATTACATATTATTTTCCGTTTAATTAGCTAATGTAATGTAGACCATCAGATATCCGAGTAAACAAAATTCCCTGATGTGTTTCACGGATTACTGTTGGGAATGTAAGACTGTATGTATGTTGTCTGTAAGACTTACTTGGTCAGATTCTCGAATGTTCGTGAGGTTGAGACTTGCTGCGCCGTAAGGAGAGTCTGGCGCGACGCGAGAGACTCGGCCCTCGTACCCCTCCCCGCTGTGCGTCGGGTAGCTCTCGTACCAGATGTAGATGGGGATGTCCTGCCCCTACGCACAATGACGCACATTACGTACAATAGACGGACCTGGTGCGAGGTTATCGCTACTCTTACGTTACGGCAACTACCTACGTCGGTCTGACAGCTCGTCAGGTTCCATCACTAACAACGCCTCCGACTCTGTCTGCCTTGAGTCAGTTTGGATGCACGATATACGCAAACATATAATACAGAATCAGATAGTTCATATCTTGTAACAGAAACGGATATTTGTTCGTTGACTTTGGTGATGTGTCGCATCAATGTGGGCTTGTCTTTGTGAGCGTGTGTTTCTGTTACAATCTGTAAACTGTCTACACTTGTACGTATGGATAACAGCTACAGAAACATGCAACAATGGCACATGAACTGTTCTCAACGACGTCGACTTTCTTAACAATGATCGTATGGTTTTATGTACGATTATGATATGTAGTAGGTATATTTTATGTTTACAAGTAACTTTAACAGCTTTAGTTATTACCCATTTATCAAATGCGAAATAAAATCTAATGCCAACGGTAAAACAAATAGTTTTAGATTATTGTTATGCATTAATTTGTTCATATTACTTTCAAGCATGCAAAACGAAACAGAACATATAAATGAACCACTAACTACGTCATGCATGTTGTAGGCTGGTCTTGTGCAGGCACTGATGTTGTCAGTTACTGGAGTGAGTAACTGGTACATAATGGTACTACGTTAGCATTGAGCGTGGGAGAAGCCCACAGCCACAGGAAGAGAGAAACAGACAGAACCGCCGCGAGTGCGCGAGGGAGAGCGGTGCACGGTGCCCGGTGCCCCGTGTGGCCGTGTAAGCAGCGACGTGCTCCCGATACTAGCTCATAGATACAGGGTGCACCCAAAACAAAAATAATATAAAGAATGTATTATCGTATGATGTCAGTAGTGGCAGTGTAAGTGTAAAATGTTCGTTCTCTAACGGGGGTCTGCTGCTCTCTCGGACTCGCTTTGTAGGCCTTTGTCACTGTGGTGTTAGTCGAGCGGTCGGTGGTCGACTGGGGCGTCGAGCGCGGTAGTCACGCCGCGCCGAGGCAATGCAGAAGAGGCAGAGATACACAAAAGGCGAGTGCAGGCGCGCGCGGGCCGGGGCGCCGGGCGCGGGGCAGTCCCGTCCCGCGGCGCTCGCGTTACCACTAGCGGGACAATACGAGCGGTCGCGTGTCGTGGCACACGACATCGCATCAAGATATACTTTACAGTCTGCGGGCGCGTCGGGGGGACGGGCCGTCCTCTACTGAACAGAAACACACACACGGTAGATGAGCAGCGTTGTATTGTAACAGTGGAGTGTGGACCGTCGTACCGTTTCGCCTACCTTCTTCTCCCACTGCAAGACGTACGGCACTGGGATGTCTTCGGGGAAGTCCACCTGGCAGTTGAACACGACGCTCTCGCCGAGGATCGCCGTGATGTGAACTGCATCCTGGTGGTCTTGGTGGCAGGTCACTGCAACGTCAACAGTGTTATATCATACTAGGAAACAACACGGTGTCAAAATAGGCAGGCCTCACTCCAGCGAGCGGGATTCATTGAATGTAGGTAGAGCTGTACCCTCACCTGGCAAGTTGACTAGCAACAGTAAGAGCAAGCCGGCGGCGATGTGCGGCGGGTGCACGGCGCGCCAGCCCATGCCTGCGCTCCCATGTCACGGCCGCGCGCGGCGACTCATCCTTGATGCATCACCTGACAGCACATACATTCATGTCACATTATATGCCTCAGAATTATACGCAACAACTTTATTTAAATATTATCAGTTATCGATCCATTAACTCTTTAGTTGATATTAAAATAAAATCTTATTCTCCGGAACACGTATCTTTCTAGTAAATTCGAACTCACTAGGCCACACCGGCCAAATTTAATGTAAACGTTCCTTGTAGAATCTACAGAAGAGTACATACTATTTGCCGTATGTTTTAGCACTATCCTGTTTTCTCGAGGGTTGTTGCAAAAAGTTAATTCCACGGACTGGCAGCAACGTACACCTATGCCCCACTGAAATCTTACTTTGAACACCTGTGCGCCTGACATTAGATTATTAGATTAGTGTTGATGGGAAAAAGTTTCATGTTTAGCAGTTGAGTTTCCCATCTTACTAAGGAGAAGAAGAAGATAAGACATTCCATTGATCAACTCATATACATATGTATGTAGGTATAACGTCAATACATACATACAATACAGTTCAAATATCATTTAAAGATTAAACTGTTTAGTTCAATAATAAATACAATACTATTATTTTCTCCAGTGCGCTGAATCTTATACATAAGCTCACTGATAGCTTGAGCAGGTGTCCGGGGGCGTAGACACCCTTGCGTCTGGAATAGATTGATTACGTTTTTCAATTGTTTATTATTTTGTATTTGGCGCTCCTTTGTCAGATTTCTAAAATAAAATTCATACATATAGCTAGCTATTCATCGTCAATCGTCAGACTCATCACTTTATCGACCAAACAAGAACATTTTAAACAAAGTTTAACATTTAAATGTATACTTTGGCATCAGCCCGTATTCAATTGCTTAGTAAAATACGTACATCAATGTTCTTAAACGCTTTATATCAAGTTCACTTGTATGTGATTAAACAACTATCTAACTAACTATGTATGTAAACAAAACTAGCAAGTCAATTGACAGCTACTTCTAAACGTCGTAGCGATTTGAAACTTGGGGAAATTCAACTCTGGATTCTCGACTTTTTTAAAATTAAACGCTTGTGTTTAAAATCGAAACTTATTACCATAGTGATTGACAGTTCTTGGGACGACGTCGCTGCTGTCACTCGTGTATTTTGTTAAACGAGGAAAAAACAAACTAGATAACAACTAGCACCGTTTAAAGTACACTAAGCGCATGACAAAACAACGCAGCAACCTAGTGCCACGGGAGCATCAGTGAGACCGACAAACTCAGTCGACCGTCTCACCAAGAAATTTTAAAATAAAAAGCCGAAATTTTGGAATTTTGCACCAAGTTAAACAACCACAGGATAAAGAAATTAATAAGTGAACACAGTTTCTAGTTGACGCCTGCAGGTCCGTCCTCCGTCTCTACAATAAAGTCTGCGTGTAATAAATACGTACTTGTATAAAATTTGTTTTAGGATTAAAAAGCTTTGTAGTACGACACTTGTAAAGCGCGTTTTAGATTTTTAAACTATAATTATTCTATTTTTGTTATCTCACCGAAATAATATTTCCGATATAAGTAAAAATACTGGAAATTATACACCCTAATGTAAATGAGAAATGACTGGAAACACTATTCGATGGCAAACAACCAGCAATTAACACATCGTTTATTAATAAAACAAACATTGTAGTGTTACGCTATCAGTTACCTCCACTGTACTTACGTAGTGTGATGGAGTATCGTATTTAGAAGGCAGCTCTATAATTACTGTTGTTGCAAGCAAGGTGGTCGGTTGGGGGTGGGTGGCCTTAGAACAGCCCCGTCCTTGGACTATTTCCATGTACACAGAGCCAGTAATTGCACTGCATCACGACATACAATCGACCTGTGACCAGTGTTGCCAGTGTACGTTCTACGTTCAAAGTTTAAAAGTTTTTTTAAATTTTTTTTTACTGATACGAGTAAGATACATTCTTTTCCTTGCTGGCCACTTTAGTAAATAGTTTCGTATTCTTTATGTTTTTGAATTTAAAACGTGTACTATGTTTTTGTTATTGAATTCTTAGTTCACAAAAGACATGTTTCGAATTCGGCCTGCATTTGTACACTGTTTAAAAATCAAGTAATAATTTAAAGATTTATAGAAAAATACTAGAATTACATTTTTGCAAAATCTTTCTTATTGTACTAAGTGACAGCGTCAAATGTCATTTTATTGACGCCATCATTGTTTTCAACGTTAACTCTTAGTTGTTTCATGCGTTTTATATATTTTTGTACAAACAAACTTAACTAAAATATAGATTTTTTAAACTAAATTACTTTTATTTGATAATCGCTTTTTAAAATTATAAGTGTACAAGACCAGGCCATGGCTCCATCCATTCGCGGAACGTGACATTTAGGCGTCAGTTCAATAAGATTTTTCTGTATCTGATCTCTAGAATCGCTATATCTGTCTGTACGCTTTATTCTTTTAAATTTGGCAATGAATATAATAATTAGAAGAAAAAAGATTATGCTCTCATTTGAGAGGTCTTGTGAAAAGATAAATATTCTTGTAAAAGATTGTTTGATACTACGAATAATGTTGTTTCCTGACATAAAACACGTCGAAAAGTAATTCTGGTCACGCGCAGTGCAAATAGCCTCAATACAATTAGGTAGCAACCTGTGACGTCACGGTTTGCGTTAAAGCGTTAAAAGTGTTGAAAGCTTTTAACAATATTTGAGTTAACTCGTAAAATATTTTTATGTGTAGGTACACAGTCAACACCTTTATCAGAAAAATTCAAAACTAGTAAAAACTTTTTAAATGTGTACTTGCTGGTAAGTGACGATAAGGCCGCTGAGTGGAAAGTATGACATGCCCCTATTATTTTTCTTTGCTGAAAAGTACAAGTAGCAGTGCTATTCACACTGATGTTGGACAGCAAACTTTTATACCATGGTACATCGAAAAATACCACCAACTCCATGCTGGGAAGCGACCTTCTGATTGCGAATCCAATTTTAGCCTAACGATTTTCATATATAATTTCTTATTTCCTTGCAGTCTTATGGACCCCCTACATAAATTGGTTTTGAAAGTACCCTACTTTTACTATTATTGTATAGGACTGATCGTATGTGGAACTGGATAAGTTAATGTAACTAGATAGTACTTCGGATTCTATTGCATGTTTTTATTTAAATTTATTTAACTTATTTTACCTAAAAGTAAAAACATGTGGTCTTTTCCGATATGGACGATTGTGGTGTGACAGCGACGGACGTCCACGGCGCCGCCCGGTGTGCGCGTATTCACTTATCATACTGAAGTCGTACTTGAAGGTTCAGCGTAATGATTTCTATTTTTCTGAATAGCTAAATTCCTAACCTTTAACTTATGTAATAGGTTGAATACTCGAGAAATTACTAGTTCTTTTGTGTTTCAGCTGGTTTTCGCGTTCCACAGAGTTATTGCGTAAAAACTAAAACATTCCTCCCTCCACAACTTTGTCACTTGACCGACACGTCACAAGGAATTCAACAATAACAGTCCCAGTACCAGGTATATCCCGGAATTGTGAATTGAAACATTGAATTTATTGCTAACCTAGGCTGGATTACTGTCGTCAACAATTTCAATACAAATTAATGTATTTAAATAAACTTTCCTCTTCATAGCTCATTTCTATTGGTCAGTATATATTAGTCCAAGAGATTTTTTTTAAACGTGTGGGTGTATTTTGGTGTGTGGTGCGTTTTTCTTATGTGTGGGTATGTTACGCAGTTGATGAAGAAAATATTACAGGAATGCAGTATGTACGTTGCATTACATACAATTAATTGGATGCAGTCAGCATTCTTCCATGTTTATTTGTATACCCGAGGTAAGAACCTATTTACGAAAAGTAACTAAAATATTTTGCGTCGTGTAACGGGGAAGAAGCGGCCATGTCTACCTGGCTTTAGAATAAGATCACTCCATGCCATCTTATTGTGATCAAAACACCTGCTATGCTTGGTGATAAACACAAATCCCCTCATAGAATGCACGTTCGTTCACAGGCGATCTATGAGGGTGGTTTTTGCGCAGTAGAAGACAGAAGGTGAAATGTGTCACGTAGAAGTAGCATATCGGGGTCAAGAGTAACGTAAGGTGTTACACAAGTTAAGTTTTGGTGACATGGCACAGCCTGCGAGCGGCGACCCTCCCTCTACCTGCGGGTAACCTCACTGTTTAGACTTTGCGTACTTATAGCTCGTAATCAGCTTATCGATTTTGTTCCACGGTTTTACCTTAGATTTATAAGCTGCTTATTTATTTGTGACAACGAATTGTGCAATGATTTCCGTAGGCAGGCTTGTTAGTCTGGGAGTTGGTACTTCAAAGGAGCTTTGTTGGCTCGACGGATATTACCGAGAACTTTGTTATTTTCGCCATTTGTTTTGTACTCTTAGAAAAATGTTGAGTCTATATCGCTCTAATTTCGCTCAAATGTCATATTAGAGGAGGTACAATGAGTTAATGACACACTATTTATTCACATAGAGAATATTTCAAAAATCTATTTACAGAACGTTAGTTTTGCACTAGAAGTATTCCCCGATAAATTAAGTGTGTGAGAAAATGTAATTAACCATTTAGAAGTAGGGTATTTCTATATTTCTTAACACAATTATTCGTATACGTACTTTGTTCGTGTTTAGAAAAATATCAATACAACAATGCATAATATATGTTACAAATGATACACATTCTCCAAGAACTTGAATGTCAACTAGTAAACTTTTGAATGTGTAAAATTAAAAACATTTTTGTAACATTTGCCCTGAATAACAAAGTACCAGCTAAGGTATACGGCCCTGAGCGGTGGGCAGAGTTTAGTTAATTGTAGAGCGAGCAGGGCACCCAAACCTTTTCTCGGCCATTCGCGGAAATGTACCGTCACTTATTTAATGTACTTTTGTTGTTTGACAAGTCTCCTGAGGATCTATGGCAGGGCCGTTTTATGGTCAAAGTTGGACGCCAACCGCCCGCCCCGTTTTAAGTGCACAAATTAAGTACACTCTCGAATTACTTTGACTTTACATTGATAAGATTTCACTGTTGGTTGCGGTTTCATTATGCATCTCTTTTGGAATCTTACACATTGTAAATTCTAGGTTTGTACATATATACTTTCATTCTTAAGATTGAGTGAATCTAAAGATGAATGTTAACGTGTTCGACACAATACGATATCTCGATATTCCTCTCAAGATTTTTTTCAATTAGTCTTGCAAAAAAATGTATATTATTTTATTATTATTAAAAAACAGAGCGTTAGAACGACTCGGTACTATGTATATGAATAGTTGAAGGGCCGGAATAGGACATGGGATATTTTGTATACCAAACGAACAAGTAGGTCCTGTGTAATAATTTGAAGCATTGATAATTTCTATCTTTATTAGGGCATAATACAATCTCTGTGTAAATTTATTATTACTGACGTAATTTATTAATTCAACTTCAAGTATTTTATTACGATTTGTTGTAAATATTTGATCATGATTGAGATAATGATTCTGACGATGACGCGATGCTTGAATGATATCTGATGATTCTACAAATGGATTGATAAGAGACAATGTATTTCCAGCAATGGTGGAATCTGATTGACAGCGATGATACGAAGTACAAGTTAACATTTTTGTTGTTGAATTCTTATGATTATAATATAAAGGCTTTATGTACGAGAATTTAATTTTTATAAAGTAGTCATAAAACCTGAACGTAATCCTTGTGAAGTTGTTGCAATACTTCCATGATTAGGGTTGTCAAGAATTACGCATTTCAAGAAAGGTGTACTAAAGTGATAAAAATTGATTTCAGAAGAATATATAATAAAATACGGGCTTATTAAATTATAACGTTGCTAAATTCTAAAACGTAGCAAGAATGATATTTTTGTGTTCTATCTCGGTTGTGATTCCATCCCATCCGGCGGAAGGGACTCGCGCACAGTTAAGGAAGTCGCTACATATTTCAAAGTTGTAGAGTACACGGTTAGTACAACACTAACTGAAAGTCACTCACACAGACACGCGCGCGCGCGTATTATTCTGGTTCATTTGGAAATTTTACACTTTCTTCATCTAACCTTAGAACATTGGAATAACAAAAACTACAAATTGTATTTTTAACTACGATTTTCGCGTACGTTTTATGTAAATCATTCAATTAGAAACTAGTAGTCTGATTAGAAAATGATTACTCTGTAGCTATTTTTCGATCAAGTACAAGCGTGCTTGGAAAGGAAATAAACTTTGAAGAAATGGCGGACTTTTTGGTATCAGTCATTAAATATATATACCAGCAATTCACTATATAAATAAAACTAAAGTAATTACGTTAGGAATCCTTACATATATAATACACGTAACACGAGTACCAGTCTGGACTGAAATTGTAGGAAGCACATTAAATATGTAAAGGCTGTCTGGGATCCATGTTCTATGTGAGTGTGGTGATGGGCCAGTGGTGGTCACGTATGTCCAGGCCGGGGGGTCGGTGAGCGTGCGCGAGCAGGCGTGCGTGTGTCCCGGCCAGCAGCGGTCAGAGGGCTGCGGCACGATCGATCGTACCTGGTGGTGAGTGTGTGTGTGCGCGAAGGGTGCGCGGCTGGTGCGTTGCTGTCTGCGAGGGTAGTGCGGCGGTGTCTCGGTGGTCGGGGCTCCGTCATCTGTGTCGGGCGGACATCGGCGCGGCAGCGGCTCGGGCGCGTGCGAGAGGTCGCGCGGCGGGCCGGCCACTGCCCGCACCAGACACGTATTGATCGGTGCGCGCGCAGCCGCCGCCCTACACATGAATGGTCCCCGGCACAGCTCACGTGCTCGCCGCGACGACCGTCACGATGCCAGCTCCGGCCGCCGCCGCCCGCCGCCACCGCCGCTGACATAACGTCAACCGAGATATCGACATATTCTCGCGAGTCCACGTAACGCTCAATTATAATCGCCGTCTACGCCAGACTCACTTGTTTGTAAGCAAGAATACCGAGATGATTGATAGCGCAGTTAAACGTTCTATTTTTGACAAAAGAGGCGAGAAGTTATATCTCAAAGTGTCAATCAAAGCGTAGTAAATAGTAGGAACGTGCTTGTTTACAAATAGGTATATTCAGTACCGGCATTATTTTCAAGGAAAATTTATGTCAAATCTTTTTAAAATTAACATTCAGTTTAAAACCACAATTGGACATGTTGTACTTATGTTAGCATTTTACTTGGCCATATTGATTTGTACCACAATGAACCACATAATTCAGAGGCTAATGGAAAAACTAATTTCCTACAATAGTCTCGACATATCCCGCCACATGACAGTAGCCAGTGCGTGACTACAGCGGCCACTCCCGCGAGTGGGGAGCGAGCGAGGCCCTGACATCGCATAGAGCTTGACACCGAACAAACGTAGGCATCACTACAAGCATGAAGGTAAAAAGATTATCGGCCGCCCTCACAGTAACATCTTTTGACAGAAGACCTACAAGGTTACATACATGCTTTAGTATACTATAAATATGTACAAAGTATACGAGTATATGCGTTCCATAAGGGATCTTGAAAAAACATTATTAGGCTAACTTAAAGCTTTTAAATTTTAGTCTCCTACGTAATATTGTTTCTTCAAATTAGCTTTGACTACTAAGAAAATTCTTAAATGAAACTCTGTTATCCCTATCAAAATGTTATCTTCATATACGAATATGACGATGGAGTGTTTTCGAAACAATAACAGTATTTTAAACTATGAATGACTTAAAAGTTGTTAAAATAGAAATGTCTGAATAAATGCACTTTTAACCGCTTTTTCATTACATTTTAGCCATCTACGTAGTTAAGTACAAAAAACATTCCTCATATTGGTTTTGTGGTCTGTATACCGCTACGACTTACGCTCGTAGCCTCGTAGCCCTCCGTAGCCAGTGTGCGGCCGAGGTTACAATGAAAACGAAATGTGTACAATAAATATTCCATGAATTGACTAATAAATTATTCGAACATCGGCATTAACTCAGCGAAGGCTATTTTCACGGACTGTTTCCACTATCTGACCAGTGATTTGTAACAAATAGCTCTCGGAAACATTTCCTGCACACTTACGACATATTTTCATCAAAGAAATATTACGAAAGGTTTTCGTCTAAAACACAAGATTTTTGTAATAATAATACTCTGCAGTTGTAACGAAGAACAGGAGCTAACCTAACTCCTAGGCTATTTTGTAAACAGTAGAATACAACTATTATTCAGCAATTTGTGCGCGTGATACCCGAAATTTTATTATGAGTTATTTCATTCCGTAAATTGACATGTTGTCAAAGATCGGATTTTATTTAAGTGAAGGTTAGTGAACATAATGTTTGTATAAGAATTAGTTAAAATTTAAACACTTCGTAGGTTTTAAAATGTTTAATCATTATAACGAGTTTACTTAGTGAAAGAAATCTCCGGGCTGAATGCTGTCTAAGAACGCGGAGCAGCATAAGGAGTTAAGCTTTTAAACACTAAAGAAAAGTAATACTAACTTCAAATGTCTCTCAACAGTCTTCGAGTTACGTAACGAAAACTGTTATCCGTTTTCCAGGGAATGCAACTCTAGTCACTAAACATAAAAGACAAGTTTTTCCGCACTTGTTTACAGATCCAAGTAACATTGCGACTCTTTTATACAGGAATAGATGATCGATGTCGAGATGTTTGGGTCATCGTGAGCTATATTTACGCGTCTCATCTTGCTATCCTGCTGGGATCCCTCGATACTTTATTAAATCTTCTAAATATATCTTGCTTCCCGCTTTATCCACCTACCGAGCGTCACTGGGTGGTACAAGTGCAAACAACCCGCTTATTTCGTAATCTTTTATATCAAAAATCTACCACCCCTCCTGTTTACGCTGCGTTCATTGTAAGAGATTGAGATTTCAGGAGGGTCGGTAAACAACACATCGCGTTTAATTGCTTCGAGGAAAATAATTTCGTTAAAACGTTTATTTTTCGAGCGTCACTAGTGTATTAATTTATTACATGAGTGCTTTCATATTTTTAAAAGATTTCCACATTGTTTTAGAAAACTTTTGATGAAATGATTTTGAAATTATATTTAGTTCGTCGTAGAAGTGTCGGTGGCGCAGAAGCGTCGGTGGCGCAGTGGATAAGGCGCGGACTCTCAATCTGAGGGTACCGGGTTCGAATCCAGCCGTGTACCTATGAGTTGTTTTTCAATTCAAGTACATTATCCGATTGCTTAACGGTGAAGGAAAACATCGTGAGGAAACCTGCATGTCTTGAACAGGCATGTGAAGTCCGCCGATCCGCACTGGGCCCGCGTGGTGGACTATGGCCCATACACTCTCTGTAGGAGAGTAGGCCTGAGCCCCTCCAGTGGGGACATATATAGGCTGTTGATGATGATGAGATACCTTAACAGTCGATTGGCTAACTCTAGTCTGTTTCACGGATCGCCATACCTCGACTTATCCATTTAAATATTGTCGCAACTCTGTAATCAAATATCCTTACATTATACTGCATTTATACAGATGTGTTTGCTTTAGGCTTCAAGATAATCAAACGAATATTTTTTTAAAGTATCTCCAATATGTAGGATTTATTCGTCATCTGTCGTGCAGCTCAAGTCCACAAGTCAATTTAAGACTGGCGATCTCTATATGCATGTATAATGCCGTAATATTTCCGTATAAACTTGTTTTAATGTTATGAATACGGATTTACTACAACTTGAGTTTGGACTCATGAGATATCTAAGCAAACAGCTACTACACAACTATTCACTCAAATATGCCTATTCAGTCCATACATCTAGTTTACAGATCTCAACCCTACCTTCGTTGGGAACAAGGGGCGGACGGGCTCGTCGACTGGCATTGAATGGCGTTCAAAGCCACGTAATTCTACACGCTAAGTGCGTCCACTGGCAATATGGCCATTGAGACGTGTCACAGTTGACTGGGCGGCTTTGTGACTTGATGCTTTGCCTTTGGGTATGCTTGTAATGTTCTAGTATAGCAACACATATCTGTTTACGTGTAGGATACACCTAAGGGAATGTGCTAGGTAGCTAACTATAGTTTGTTGTGTTTTGACTAACAAGTCACATGCTATTTAAAGCCCGTGGACGGCTTATTTATTTTTGTTGAAGCATTTTTGCCCATGATTGCGCGTGGATCAACTTCAGAAGTTGTGGGAACTACTTATAGATCCGACCAACGTCCTTCTCGACTCAGGCTATGTGAATGCCAAATTTCATCACGTTTGGTTGTGACATTGAGATGTCCGTGTGAGGTAATAATCACACATTACCTTCACACATTTATTATGTTGTTATTGTTTAGTATGATTTATATATAACTCTACAACGAAAATCCACAGTTAAATGTCTCATGCCAGTGATGTTTTATTGATATAGTCAGCGATATTATTTTAACAGTGAAAATAAGAATAAAGCGCACAATTTAATGCAAATATATGATAGACTAGAACATCAAGTGTGGGAGTCTGAGTATGGTAGTTCATATTTGAATAAAAGCAATTTTTGGATAGGAACAGTTTTACCTTTATTTTTCATTATTAAATTAATTTCTTTTCTACCAGTTATATTAGGTAAATGTCATCAAGATGAGTCCCTTGTGTTTTGCAAAGATGTTTATCAAAAATGTTTGTTAGAGAAAACTGAGATCACTTTTGCTCGTGGAGGCGTGTCTACGAAGTTGCTACGCGGCGGCGAGGTGCTACGAAATGAAGGCGCGGATCGGGGTGAAGGAACTTTATTCTTCACTAGCTGCCAAGGAGTAGCCTTGTAATGTCAGATCAGGATAATTATTACACATATATTATGACAGTTTTTGGTAATTCTTCGATATACAACTTTTTTATTCGATATACAACTTTAATGACTCTACCTCAGAATGACCATAAATAAACGTGACGTTATTATTCGTATTAATATTAATTGATATCTAAAAATCTTATTACATATTTCACTATTAAATTGTAACGAAATTTTCTATTTAATAATGTTGATGGAAATGTATTTGCATATTATGCCTTATGTTAGAAATATTATGCACCTATTGCATGCCAGATGGTAGACCGCACTATTTTTAGTTTTTACACCATGTAATAACCTGTGTGTCACAATAAAGACATTTTGAATTTTGAATTTTGAACTTTTCCTTTAAGGCTGCAGAAAATGATGTAGCGTAGACTATCTAACTGATTGTGTGCAGTAATCATCTTAAAATAGAACATCGGATCATAATGTCGGGAAATGAGTGTCATTAACATCCAACTTTATAGCGAATTTCAATTTTCATTTTTACACACTTTTTGATTATGGTTCAAAAGCTATCTAGGGATCATTAGCTGCGTAACGGCTATTGAAGCTTTTCATTTAATCACAGCATTATAAACCGATACCACATTATTTGTTTATACGAAATCATTTTGTAATTCTTCTGAGTGTATGTGAGGGTGTGTGTGAGTGTGTGAATGGTGTCAACTGTCAGAGACTTCATGAATATTAGAGGGTTGTCAAGCGAGGGCGTGTCCGCCCCCGCGGCGGCGGCGCGGCTGTGGCACGTGGGCTAATGGTCGCGCTAATGGCCTCCAAATCAATGACTCTCATGTTTGGACTGGGTTTTATTAAATATGTAATTAATAATTAATATAGTTATAATAAAGTTATAACCTAATTATAGTTTTGAGCAGTTGCATGATGTAAGAATTATTTAAAAAAATAATGAATAGTTTTACGACTGTTGCAGATAAAAACAATTGGATACAATTTCGAAAATATTCTTTTGATTGTTATTAGTTCTTACAAAACACACACTCTGGTGCAATGAAATCATTTACTTGTCTTTCCTAGGGTACAATTTTTGTTGTTCAGATATTCTTTTTTTATAAACGAGTGGATTTAGGTCGTGATTAAATAAGCAGTTACCATTACCATTATCTATGGACAATCCATAGATATCACATAAAACCTACTTATTACACAACTAACATTGTTATAGCAATTATTGTATTGTGACTCGTACATACTCGGGCTAAACTCGTGATGACCTTTGATATCAAGCACGATGTTTTAATCTTTAAAAAAAGTTTTGGGGTATAACTCTAAGTCAGGTGTCCTACTCGCGGTAGAGCACGACATCTCCAATTATAACTCGTTTGTCAAAATACTACAAGTAGTGTAGGAGATATGAGGGGTACAAATGAACATATAAAACACATGTCTACACAAGCGACGCTGTTGATGTGAACACAAGCCCCAGGATATGGGGAGAGTAGTACAAACGAACAATTTCTAGAGAGTCGAGAAACTGCGCGTCTGAAACGAGCCACCAGAATAAGAATAACTAATAATACAAGTTAGTATATTTATGTAGAAATGAAACTCTCGCTCCGGACGTGTTCAAGGTCATGATAATTAAATAACACTTTGACGTTTTCTTAATCTACAAGTGAGCAAAGGCTTGTGCGTGCCGCTTCGCTTTTGCTCTTATACTTTGTGTCCGTTTGTTCCTATCAGCCTAGCGGGATCGGGGCCATGCGGGGTGAGAGGGGAAGTAAGGTAAGTAGTAGTATTATGAGGTGATGCTTGTGGAAGTAGATTCAATTCGAAGTAAACTCGTAATTAGTTATTCCACATTGTTTTAATGCCACTGTCAAGTATCCAGTATGACTAAGAGACCAGTCAGTAGGACCATGGGTTGGTGGATGGACACGAACATCTGCGTATAAAGTCTCTTAAAATCCCCCGTTGGTTTCCTCGTAGTCGGGTCAAAGAACAAGTCCAATCTTCAAGTCGTTGCTTTAAGATGACGTATTGTGAGTTTATGGCACTCGGCTGCGTCCGCACTCTTCGCATATTGACTTCTCACATCATCGACCACCAGCTGTAGGAGCTGCGATAACGAGCTGCAAGATGTAAAAGGTAAGTGCACAGTTCGTGAGCTGTTCGGTGATTGAGGGCTTCCTTGAGATTGACACACAGCGAGAATTGAAGGCTATTTCAGGTTTGTAGACAAGTTTCTTAGTATTATTCTTTCGGTCTGAGGTTAGGGAGTAACGATGGATTTTCGTATGGCCTTATTGTATATGTTATCAGAGATACGACAGCGAATCGATAGTCCTCCCTGTTTATTTAGTTTAATTAGTTCTAGTGAGTGAGCGAATTTCCATACGATCTTGTCACAATATCATCATGTGACATGAATATGAAATGCTAATCCATCGTTAGTACAATTGTATTCGTACTTAAAAAAACAACAACAACGCATTCGTTTCTCATAAGAAAATCTTGTTACAATTTAGTATAACAAGTTCCAGCAAGAGTCACCGTGAATCTTCTCCTTGCAATACAGAAAGGTGTCATTAATAAGGCTATTTCAATCCATTTTTTTGCGGACCATACCAATCTCGGGACCGGAATGAGTTATGGAAGAGGGCGTTCGCAGGGGGAGTTGTAAAACGACTTTCACACCGAAAATACTACTTAGAGTCCATCCTGTATTCTATGAATGTTTCATACCCCTCACTTTATGTCCTCCCATCCGATATGTCGGCAATTCACCGTTAGGCTGTTGTAAGGATATCCAGGTGTCGTGCCTTCTTCCAAGAACATCCGCTGAAATCTGAGACGAATCGAAGCTCGATAGATGTTTACGGTGTGCTTAGATTTTTCACATCTTCGAACTTAAATTATAAAAGATTTTGTTTTATATGTATTACCAAGTATTTGATATATTTGGTGATAAGGTATATTTGTAATTACACCAAGTTATAATATTTTTGGTCATTATAAACGTGCTTCCAGTTGATAAACAAAGTTAAGTTTGGCTCTTAGTCCAGTTTATCTTTTCGCTAGAGCAATGTACCGAGCATTCTTCATGAACTTTGCAAATGTTACCTAGTTATTTTGGTGGATGTAGCTGGACAGTTACCTACATGCTTACACTTTTATACGTACTCATTATTAAAAAGCAAATGAATATTGTCTTTGTCCATTTAAGCGGAAAAAAAATCATCGAGACTCGAATTGACAACAAACAAGTTTGTATGGAATACATCGGTGTGTGAGTTCGACTTGCCTTGACCAAGCCTTTAAATTTATATTTTCATATCGAAATACCATCCGAATTTCTTACAAACTTTGTCCTAACAATTCTGACAAATCGGTTGAGCCGTTCTCAAGTGATGATCTTTCATACATGAAGTATACAATTTTTATTTATATAAATAGAAAAGATTGTATACAGTATGTGTAATAGAATACAGTGCTACAATAAAGACGTTTCTTGGTGCAAGATTTTGTCAAATTAATACATCAACCCACATCCTAGCGATTTGTTCATCCATTTCTAAAATGTATTTTAAAATGTGCTATTATGAAGTCTCTAATTTATTTTCGGAACGTTTGCCGGTGTCTTTGAATACCTACCAGAGCGAACCGAGTGGTTCAGCCTATCAGAATGCTACATAAACAAAATTAGATGCAAAAACTTTAAATTAGTATGCTCTACCACTCGGCAGGCCGGAGCACGCCCCGACCGTAAAATATCGCAGACGTCACCCAGACCATCTTTAAAGAAGTTCCAATTGGAAAAAAGTCAAGAGTCACGGAAAAGTTCGCGGCATAATGGAGGCCCAGTCTGTAGGTATTCACTGTTCTACTTTAATACCAGTCATTATTGTATGCAAGCTGTTACTCGACTCGACCCTACGCTTGGAAAAATACTTGCTGTTTCATACGAGAGTTACATTTTCGATCTCTGAGATAAAAGGTGTGTATATATTATTTTATTTTGGTACAAAAAAATAGGCTATGTATGTGCCAAATTTCATGACAATCGGTCAAACGGTTGAGCAGCAAAAATGAAAAACTGATTGACTACATATTTGAGTACATAATAAATATACAGAAACAGTAGCGATAGACATCGACAGCTTATATTAAGTAAGGATTGAACTTTATAATAAAATATTATGCCTTGTTTTTAGAGGAATCTGTGAAGTAATAATAAATCAGTACTGTTTAGAAATGACCGCATGCTTGTTACAATATAAAATTAAGATTATATCGACCCTAAAGATACACCAGCAAATACAGCAATGTCTCATTAGTCCGTTTCTAGCTATTGTGTTAGAAACCTACCTTTATTGACCGCTAGTAGTTTTTTAAATAGTAAAGATTGTGATTCAGTGCTCCAAATGCTTGCCTCTATCATATCATTGCCTCTCTAGAAAATACCTAAACAAATGTAGCCGCATTTAAAAAGCTCTTCGCGATTTAAAGCCGCTGCATATCAGGTGCATCCTCGACGGAGAATGCAGCTAAATAATGCACCAGCTTCGCCTCGTGCCTGCACGCTGGTGCTGCCACACTGCTGCTCCTAAACTTGTCATACCTACTTTACTGCTGCAACTATTGCCTCAGTTATGAGTCCATTTAAGTTCTGCAGTTTCGTGCATGCGTTCAACATTACATACTTTGGCATTCATAGTCTTGCAGAATTGCGCTGAATTTGAGATTGTTTTGTGTTTAATATGTCTCTCTGGGTTCCCGAACGTCTCTTGCAACTTTGCAATACCTAGGGCTGAATGAATATGTGAACTATCCATTTGTAGACCCGAAAACTATTTAATAGGAGTGTGTAAAAATGTTATGTTTTTACTTCGTCTGCTGTTTCATTTGATGAATACAAAACTACACTCACTGATATTAAACAGGCTCACGTCATGACATGTAGAAAATAAGTCATGGTAAAATTCACAGTAGTATATGTGTTGCAGTTAAAAGGAAAACTATCGCCACTAAGTTGGCTTTACAAGTTAACGAGTAATAGCCGACCAATTTATAAAATATACTTGGAAATGTGAAAATGAAAAATTACTTTTGTATAAAACCAGTAGTATGGAAAACAAAAATCATGAGTTTATTGTGACGTACAACTACGAATGTGGCACGACACTCATATAACGAATAACTGCATACTGAAAAACGGGAAGGATAGAGTGAAAAATTTAAACAAAGTTTGAATGTTAAGTCGAATTTTAATTAAATTTAACATAATCCACGCCGTCCGCAAATCAGAAGCCAATGTGTACTCTCTCACTGTAGTGGAATTTCATTAAAATAATTAGTTGGTATGAAGCACCATTCGAAACAATTTCATTTACGATCTACTTATAGATAGATAAGGGGATGACCTAAATACCAACCCGCCTTTCGAAAACCCTGTCTGAGCTTTTTACATCTTCATTGTACAAAAAGTCTGGGGTAGCAATTTATAATTTAGCAAGTTATATATACACTACAGTAGCAATTTATAGTTAAATTTATAATGAGCAACACACAGACGCTCAACACATGCGAAAAGTCTCGGTTTCCGCGATCATGTTCATGACAAATATCTTTTAATTAATTCAATTACGATGTTAAGTAAGATATATAAATACCATGTGAAAGAGACTTCCGTCAAATATTGAACTAATGATGATATTGTCACGCACTCCGATCAACTTGAACAAAAGTAACATCATAGAATGTCGTTTAATCTCAGGTTGCAAGCGGATTGACAGCCGATTGAGAATTTCGTTCGTATGGAAAGTTAAGACAGAGAATTGGAACGATAAACGACAAAACTCATTTAAGAGTGATTTATCATCGTATCTCGTTCCCCAACTCCCGGGAAATGCTCCTATTTATGGGAAAGTTCGGTCTGTCGGTCTTCTTGTGATGGCATTGTTGATAGATATCTCGAATTGTAATTTATGACGACTCCCGTGAGCTTCAATTACGAACGTTACGCGTATGAGTTTATTCATTAGATTACATTTCAGGCTCTTTGTCTTGTTTTGAATATTCAAACACATTGTGAGGAATTTCAATGATGGAGGACGGAAGACGTAACCAGTTCACAAAGACTATACAGAGGCAAATAAGGATATATTTAAATAGAAACGTTATTTTCAAAAGGGGTATAAAATAGCATCCCAACTTTATAAGATTTTTTTTAAATAATTAAATGTTCTACTTTGTGCCACAAAATGCCTTTCAATTAAGCTAGTTAAGTAAGGAAGCCGCGGATATACTCGCAGAGGGAAGAACATGGTGAAGGTAAGGATCCTAAAGGTCGTTTGTTGACTGCGGTACCCTAAAAAGCAAATAAATTTCAAATATTCTGTTTTTCTTCCTATTGAGCAAATAAAAATCTTTAAAAATTTCATTACGGCCTTACAGCCGTCTCGGTTGCCGTGAGCTACTACTACATGGTCAAAATTGTATTTAGCTGTGTGTAAATGTATCTAAATCAAGTAACTTTTTAAAATGCAATTCCATAACCACGGAGCGATAACTTTAAAAATTTTCACATTTATTTATCGCCAGTCCCGACAATGGCAGCTCAAAGTGATTGATATTCTGAATAAGATTTAAAAGTTGGAGCTTCAAAGGTTTAAGAAAGTTAGGCGAATGCGGATCTTATTACTCTTTCGTCGTGGCAGAGGCATGCAAGTTTAAAGTCGGGGTTCACAAGAGCGATCGGCGAAGTTGCGGCTGTGGAGTCGTGCCCAAAGCGGATTAGTTGTCTCGACTCGCCTCGGCGACTGGCGCCGCGCCTCGAGGCAGGCGTTCCCTGTGTGCCTCCCGGGAACATCGTATCGATAACTAGATTTACGATTTCTCCGTGAAAAGGACATCTCTATAAAGTGTGATTTTAAAATAGCCGTCTTCGGAAACCGTGCCTCATACTCACAACTCGATAGTAGGTAACTCTTATTACGATGGATGGTTGTGTACTCTCCTTCTAGGTGCTAGTGCACATATGTACACTCGAGTACATAAATATGTATCCACTTTTGAACCATGTCACATTCACCTTTAATTGAACCTTCCCTTAACACACAACATAGGAACAAGCAAGAGTGAATGTGACTGATGTGTGAATGTGGTTCAAAAATTGATACATTTTTTTGTACTCGAGTGTACAATGCTGGGTCAGCTTACTGAACGTGAATAACTTGATGTGTAACAGTGTATATATCTTGATTACAAAAGTCCATTCAAGTTGTTGTTTATTTTCGTCACGTAAACGCACGCGTAAACATAAACGAAAATACAATTTTAGATTTTTTGCACCTACCTAAAAATAAAGCGTTATAAATAAAGGTTATTGTTACCTTTTAAAGCATCGATAGTTTAAAACACTTTAAAAAGATTTTACAGATGCAAATGCAAATTCTAGTTCTGAAATAAAGATATCGATATCAAAAATACGGAAATGAAACTGAGCGGCAGCACCCCTCTATTCCCGAGTGCCGTATCGATAACTCGATTACGGCAGCTCGTCCGTCGAGGAGCTGGAACTCTATTCTATCAGTATTTAGTGTTCGGATACTAATCCTATTTTAAAAGCAACAAAGCTGCTCTTCAGCTAAAAGGAGTTCTTCTTAAAGTGCAGTGGAGAAAATCAAACAAGGATTCGGAAGTATTATTCGATTAGGGACGTATAGGGAAATGAAATATCGTTTTTTATTGAACATGAGGGACGAGTCATGGACGAGAGTTGGGTTACGAGTATATAGGTATGTATATCTTAGGCTAGTATCACTGGCTGGCACATTTTTTTTTGCTATGGATTCTTATAGAGCGGGCACTGGGACACGTTTCATAGAAAAACTTTGGTCTCGAAAGTCAGTGGTACGTCAAATGTCATGTACGGACACGGACACGGACATGTGACACTAGCGTAAGTCACTTATTACCAATTGGTAATAAGTTTGGGATCAAAATTGTGTTTGCTTTGTCCGGTCTATAACTAAATGTATTTGTATGGACTGTATTTGAGCAGTGATTTGCTAGTGTGGTGTGTTTAAGGTGGTTTTGTAACAACCATACTTTTCTGTTATTCCGACACTGTTGACATTCCTAGGTACCATATGAGGACAATAATAGTATTGTAATATAACTCTGAAACTAGCACACTTCTGTTGATTGGCGCCATACACGTATAAACTGCTAATGATACTGCTAATGATGGGGTAGTTGACATTTGACGTTATTAAGCTAATTTAACAGATGACCTTATTCTTTCAATTAATATTTTCATTAATAATAACACCCACGCCAACAACGAATTATTCCTTTTTTAAATTAAATTTTCATTCTACTTCTATTTACAAATATTTATATATATATTTGTAAATAAATATTAAAAATAATACACTGTACTACTACTATTCAAACCATGTATTTATTGTTCAATCTCGTTATACTTGCCAAGCTATAAACCACTCGATAGCAACTGATGCATTTTAATTAAACCTACGTATTCACTGGAGGGCAATATACGTATAGATGCCTTCACATTTATATGTATGCGATGTTTTATTAGCCTCGTCGGAATAAAGTAGAGCAGACCATGTGTGGTTTAATTTGCGGAAGAATGTCAGACATTTGATTAAAGAGGTCTGATTTAGAATTCAATAAAGCCGGCCTCCGTCCGCTGCTCGAATATTGGACTCTCAAGAATGAGCGTCAGTCTTTTGAGCTGCTTTTAAATTTAAATTGGGTATTTTTAGTTTCTCAGCTTCCAGGGATCGAACAAGCGCACGTATTTAAAAGCTTTTTGACATTATTTTCGTAAAATCAACACGGTAACTAATTCGAGTTCTAAAATCGTATTTTCTTATGTTTTATTTTATTTATTTATTTGGTATATTACTTTAGTCTTTATTTTTCAGACAGATCATTCCACAGGTAATTTTGACAAATTCTCAAATTTCCGTTACGTTCCTGATTTTAGAAAAATATATGACGCCATGTAATATATGATCAAGGGAACATTTCTGTATATGAACTGCGGAATCTACCTATGTATCAACAACAAATCTTGCTGTAGTCACCGATCAACTTGCCATTTGTTGAGATTATGGGTTATATACTCAAGAAAAGCCCATTCTCACAAGAGTTATATTGATGAAACATTATAATTTAGAATATGACCTACTTGCATAACAATATCGTTTGCAAGCCTAAATTCCAAGACCTTTATTTATTTGGAAATTTGTTTGAACAGATCACGTCATGTCAATATTGTTACTAAAACTGATATCATATTACAATACAAGACTGACCGATTAATAATTATTTGATGCTAGTTTGCAATAGATGGAATGTGTTTACTTACAAATCTTAAATAAAGTATCACTCCAGCTTATCAGAAACGACATGAAATCATAAAATTGGAACTGTCTATTTTGTGATATAAACGAAACCATTTTAACATGCACCCTAGGAATAAGATTTGAGTTTTATATTCTAAACTAAAATATTTGTCGGACGGATCCAAATTAAATACGTATTAAAAACTAATAACACATTTATAACTGGATAAGTCAATTGCGGTACAGGGAGATTTGCAGCTATCACTGGTAGGCTAGGTGACCACAGTAAAAGATGGTACACCGGATTACGTTTCTAAACGTCCCCTGGAAGTTCAATGAATTGACCCACATGTACTAAACCCACGGCAAGACATATCGTAACGTATCGTGACCTACAGCCACACGACATGCCCTGAATATTTACGAAACCCAAATCGACGAACCGAATGGTTACTAATCTGCCAGAAGCTGAACTATGTTTTGTCGCTTCCTCAAACAATCAATTAAATTGTTGGGGGCCTCCCCTCCAATTACCTATTGTTAGTGGGTTTGCAGACGTAAGGCTAGGGGGCAATTTATACATGCCATTCATTCCATTACACAGAGATAAGGGTCTAGTGAATATTTGCGCTCAATTTGGCAGGTTTTTGTTTTGACGTTTAGAAATGTTACGAGTCAGTAAGGCGGACGCCAAACAAGGCGGACTATGCAACCGAGTTCATTATTTATTTATTTTTGAAATATACAGATGTATCTGTACGTATTTGTATTGGACATTAGGGGTGAAGTCCGTGTGTTCTACATGTCACTGCGAACTCTGTATATCTATTGTAACTTATATGTATAAATTTAAAATATTTTGTAATTGAAATAGGCATGGATGTTAGTGCACCCTTGTTTATTTGCAGCACGTCTTAATGAAAGTGGCGCTGACTGACGGTAGATTAAGGACGTCTAAACACATTTCTTATTTTCTAAAGAATTGATACAGTTATTTTCCATACCATCAGGGTTTTTTATCTATTCTATTATAGCACAATTTTATACTTGGGTTTCATGTCACTTTATGACAAGGTAAAGCATTAACAAGCCATATCGATACTAATATCTTAATATGCAAATATTTTTGTCCGTCTTTCACGACGTAAAAAAGATTCAGATTGTCTTTTTTTTTTAAATAGAGAAAGTTGAAGTAGGATAAGGATATAGGCTTCATTTATCCCGATCGAATAAGTATTTCAAGTGTTTTCATAATTTCTGAAGACCACGCAGACGAAGTCGCGGACAAAAGCTAGTATTTTTCGTACAAAACCATCGTTCAAGGATTTTTTTTCTAGATTGTGAATTGTGATGGTTTGAATGGAAAATTAGTGTTCTATTCTATTACAACAACATTACTATATAATACAACGAGAGCATCATTATTCTTACAATGACGCAGAATTTAGGCGACATATTGAAACATACGTGAAATGCCTAAATTTTTGCTTTAAAACTTGCATTTCGGCTCCAAGCACAAGCGAGGAAGACTTTTTCGATAAAATTAAAAAAAAACTGTATTCGTCGTCCAATCGTCGCATCGGAGACGAAAGGCACTACGCAGTACGCATGCATAAACATAAGTATACTGAGTCGCTGCGTTAGTATCCGCGTAACACAATAATATATCTCGCATTTGATAACAAACGCTTCGCGAGCAAAATATAAGCCGGCACGTAGCACACCGTGGCACCGTACACGGCGTATTTCATTTACGCTCAATTTCATCTCGAATCGAGCGTCGGAGCGAATAAACAAATAGACGATTAAAGTCGACGCCTGCCTGTCATAACCTGGCTCGCGGCGTGAGCGTTGCTCGAGCCGGTCCCGGTGGCGGTGGTGTGCGCCCGTAATTAGCCAAAAGGCACCGAGCCAAAGTATTCGACTGAAAGCCTCTCAAAGGAAACAGACTCGAGGGCACTCACCAGTCGCTGCATTCGACCACTGCCAGACACTGAAACAAAAGAAAAAAAACACGTTTTACAAGTCGAAATGTTAATTTTAATACTTTAGATGTATTGTCGTGTTTTTACAGCGGAAGCTAAGTACTACAACTCAGTCGAAAGTAAAATATAAAACGCATCAAGTGAAAGTGAGGGCGAGACACTTTTTTACGAATTACATCATTATTTTTACATTTTCCTAATCTTGTAAAAATAGCGTGCGTGGGTGGGTCTACGCAAATTAGGGGATTTATTACGTTTCTACCTACCGCCTCGCCGAGGACGTTGTTATCATGCCGTATTCATAACTAGCTAGATACAAAAGGTAAAGCTTTCGACTCTTAAAATTATTGCCATATGAAGCACACGTTTTATGACGCTCTATAAAGCAGTCAAATAAAAAGTTGAATCGTGGATTGAAACAGTATTTGGAGGCACACAGTAGAGTTTGCGGGACCAACGGCAACATAAGCGTTTGTTCTTTGTGGGAGACAGGCGGCGTCGGTCGAATGAGCCGAGTTCCAGCTGAACAAAGGTCGAGGAAGTTAATTAAGTGCGGTCCGCGCCGATGTAGAGTTTCATTTGCAATTCCGCTGTAGCAACAGATACAGCGTTACAAAAGTAATGTCTATAATAATTGAAACGATTCGACTGACGTAAAACGAAACTGCCTAGCCCCGGCCGCTCTTTGTTTTATTGATATTTGCTTTTATATTTCATTGCGGCAATAGGAACGTAAGAAATACGCTCGTGATAGTATATTACTCACTTTTATCTAGTCCGACCGTTGGGCGGAGGGCGGGCGGGAGTCAGGCGGCGGGCGGCGCGGTGTATGTACCATCGCTGACGATTATTGACGATGACGTCTACCTGATCGAGGCAATCGAAACGATCGGGCTTGTTGTTTGAGTTCACACAACGTGTGTTTTGAAATCACACAACGTTGAAGACGAGGTACTTGGGAACTCTAGTCACAATAGAAACATATGAAACTTACACTTCGTATGCTGACTATATATTTTCAACTGTAGAGTTTCTCAATTATACTCACATAAAAATAATAAAGTGTATTTTTGTTCGGTTGATCTTTTTTCACTCGGCAACGAATCAACGTGTTTTATGCATGTAAAGTTATTTATGATTATGGGGCGTCAGTGGCGCAGTGGATAAGGCGCGGACTCTCATCTCAATCTGAGGGTTCCGGGTTCGAATCCAGCCGTGTACCTATGTGTGGTTTTTCAATTCAAGTACATTATTCGATTGCTTAACGGTGAAGGAAAACATCGTGAGGAAACCTGCATGTCTTGAACAGGCATGTAAAGTCCGCCGATCCGCACTGTGCCCGCGTGTGAACTATGGCCCATACACTCTATGTAGGAGAGTAGGCTTGAGCCCCTAAGTAGAGTAGGTGGAAGATATAACTATTCTAAAAACGAAAACTTATGGAGGTTTCAGGGTACATTGTATGTTTGCTGCAAAATTTTGGAGATAAAAAACCTTCACATAATACGGATGATTATTTTTATTCCCCTATTCGAGAGACCGTGTGAAAAGATAAATAGCCTTATTAAAGATTTTTCGATATGATGTATAGTTTTCCTAAAAGTGATTCTAGTCACGTGGTGCAAAAACGCTCCATACAAATCGGTACTCAGGCGTGACGTCACGGTTAAGTATTGAAGTATAGATAATGTATGAAACTTTTAACAATATTTGAGTTATCTCGTAAAATAATGTTTTTATGTGACCACGCCCTTACTAAAAAATATTCACAATGTAATTACAAAACAAAACGTAAAATAAAATTTTTTATACGAGCAAGTTGGTTTTTTGGAATTTTTGCGGGCTTTATAAGTGTAAAAGTCCAGAAAAAATTTAAATAATATTAGATATTATAAATTTTAGAGTAGCTTTATAATGCCCTTTATGGTTTAAAATACAATTTAACCCCAATCTGATTTGGTGTCATCTAGCCTATTTTCCCGTCGTACACCTTTATGAGGTTCTAAAATGTTAATAAAGATACTAAAAAACAAAACGTACGTGGAAGTTAGGGATGCTTAGGGCACAAAATTATGGTCCATATTGTAGCTGCTTAGTACCTTATTTGAAACTTTCATAATGTACAAACATTATTATGATATTTATTATTGCCATTTCAATATTGTGAGCAATTTTTAAACACCCTATTGCTGATATTTTGTCTTTGTATAGTTTTTGATTTTTTCGGGACTCTACTTGTTCCCCTAAAACGCCTCCTTGCCAAAATGTAAAAACCTACTTTATCAACACAGACATACCTGTCATCCGAAAATGTACTCGTTTTATATATATAGCCCGTCGACGTAAATAACTAATAACTAATCGTATCATAGTATTAAATTAGAATTTTGAGTAGTTTATACTGTTATTGTTATCATTGAAAATATTGCTCAAAAACTGATTGTAAATGAGTCTATTTTTAAAATTTTGTCTATCTGTTTGAACCCGATAATCTCCAAACCTACAAAACTAACTTTGATGCGATTTTCACAGTTAACTTCAGGATATCTTGGAGCAACATATAGGCTTTAATTTATCAAAATCGGTTCACGGAATAAAATACATATTAATTTAAGGTTTTAATAGCCTAGTATACTTTGTAGAATAGTCAACAGGTGACGCTGATTTTTTGAAAGTGCTCAGATAAATGTTTTAGAACCATACTATGTTAAAATTTATTGATATTAGATAATGTCACATTTAAATAAATAAATAACTAACGGATTTATCAACGTAGAGCCAAAACAGCATAAATAAGCAAAAACAATGAAAAATGTATTATAAATTATCAAATTAATCGCTTATCAAAAGTCCCCAGACAAAAAAAACAAAGGCATAGAAGTGGTCATCAAGTCATGCTATCAATGCGCATCAATGGTCATCAATCAAATTGGTCACCGCGTCAGGGCGCTGGCGGCGGGTGCGGCGCGTGCCTGACAATTCTCCGTGTCGTCGGCGAGACAAGCCATCATCATTGAGACGTTATCGTGACATTCTTAGGACGCCTCATTTGAAATGGAATTTGAAAAAAGTCCCCCGTGCCCTAGAGATTTTGAATTCCGAACGTTGATGGATTTATACTGCAGACGCAGAAATAGGCCGTGGTAACAACATTTATGATATTTCCTCAACAAGATAGTTTATCCGTTAGTCAATAAGCTATGAGATAGTAAGGAGCGCACTCCCATACTAGTAAACAGTATGACAAGCGATCTTTCAGCTAGCTAAACCCTTCGACATGATCTATTAACGTAAATGTATGTACACAAACCCAGAAGTATCTTTAATTTGAGGCTCATTAAAGCAACCCTTCTGAACTACAACCAACACAGACTCGCTTGGTCATTAAGGCAAATTCTCACATGAAACTCTCAATCTTTGAGGTGATCAAATGAGTCATAAGTCACTTTTCCGTCTAGGAAGCAAAAAAGTCCCCTCTGAACATAATAAAATGAATTAATAACCATCGTCTGTCTCCACATCAGCTCCGAGTAAATCTAAGCTACATGTATGCAGATAGATGGTAACATCATTAATGGAAAGGTTAAACGTAACCACGACGTGAGATTGCGTGCTATTTCTGGAGCTCGGGCCCGCACGCGACGGTAATCGAATCATGGAGGAGGTTAACGAAATGAACACCAAATATTGTTCTCATCAAAGGTCTTACGCCGTTTTAAGAGGCTCTTATTACATGCTTGAGGGGCCGGGATTGTGGGAGGCACACGGCAAGAGTCCTCTGTGGGGTTACGAGGAATTTTATTAGATAAATGAAAGTGTGCTGATCAAATCGCCCGAATTGAAGTGATACTTAATTTTTAATATACATAGGTAAAATGAAAACATGACCTTACTGAATCACCAATAATTATACAGTTTCGTAAGCCGTTTTTATAACGTAGGCAAACATTAAACTTTCATTTACTGTGGAGGTTTTGGTAGCTTGCAATAAGCTTTGCCATGATGCTCGGTAAAACTCTAAATATACTTTGGGATTATTTTCACCCCAAACAAGGAAAAAAATCGACTAACTCTTCAGACATCGATTTGGCCCAACTTAAAGCTGTTGGTAGGATTATCTACCATCTCCGCATATAGAATTATCCTGGACGATGAGTGGTGGCAGCGCTGAGACTAGGGTGCAAATTGTGAGAATCTCATTGCTAAATGTGCGGCTATTTTGTAAAGGCTATCAGATGTGCTGCTTAAATCATAGTTTAAGGCACACGATAGGTATGTATTTTAAAAGGCTCTAGGACTTTGCCGTTCCCGATGGTAAAAAGCCGAATGGTCTTTCGCTGGTTCCTTGACACAAAGGTCGTATCCTTACTTATGTCATCGCAACACATTCCACTCGGGTGTGACCGTCCTTTTGCTAGCGCAGCGTACGGCTAAACTCAACCATGGCAAATACTCTTGTTTGGAAACATTGTATGATTTTGTGCCTTTTGTGGTAGAGGCGTCTGTCCTTAATGCTTTGAAGCGAAGGCATTTATTAAAGTGTTCGCCCCTGATCACACCGCTCCGGGTCTTACCTGGCTCAACGCATCACCCTTGCCATCCCGCGTGGCATTGCCGCCTGCGCATAGGTAAAGAGTCGATCCAGGTTTCTAGATTAGTTTATTTTTATTTGTGTCTTTATCCTATTTATAATGTATTCTATACTATAAAAGCCATTATGTACAAGCACTGTACATAAAATTATGTTTTCAAATATCTCAAATGATACATTATTTACATCATTTTAGTTCTTAATGTCAAACTATTTGGTAACATTTATTTCTATTGCACAGCCAACCTTACAATTACGGATAGTTTCTGCCAGCTTTTCAGCAAGCCCTTTAAATAGCTAGAGAGCCCTTAGTCCCTGTGGTGCAAGCGTCTCGACCCCAAACGGCTCAGAGATGGAATCCCCGTTAAGGTACATATTTTGACCTATGTGAGCCTAACAATGCTGATAGATAATTTATACTAGCCAAGGCTGTGAAAATTTGATCTGACTGCGTCCTGTTTTATGTCTCATTTGGTGTGGAATTATATAAAATAGTTTCAAAGTGTGTATCGTACTGCAATGAGCCTATCGCAGTTGGTAAATTAGGTTTTCTCTTCCTTCTTACGACATGCACTGGGTGACATGTGGTGAATTGCAAATTTATTTTAAATCCCATACTTTATATACTTGTTTATGGTTGTTTGTTTTACACTCACGAAGAAATAGTAACCGCTCTGAATATGCAATCTCTCTCGGCAATAGGTATTGTAGAAGTGTGTCCTATAAAGAGTGAATAGTAGAGAGAGCTCGTTGTAGAACTGAGCTGCGGTCCGCGCGTCCATCAATCATGCAGCGGCGCAGCGCGCGACTGACGGACGGGATTGTGCACCCCCCTGCCCGCTACGAGAGCTACCGACGGCATACATTGTCAGTATCCGAAATGCGATTTTCGGATACATACAATTTGCACCCAATCCGAAAGAAATCCGAAATGAAACAAATCTTGTAGAAGGTGCTCAGTAACTTTCTTATTTACATAAAGTAAGATTTAATAGATTTAAAAAATTAAGTAGATTTGTAAACAAACATACATTTTTAGTTGAACTTTTGTTTTGACTTTAGGGGTAAACTTCTAAGCTTAACGTTGCTAATCAATCAAGCTAATCCACGTTGGTGACAGAAAATTTCGAGATCTCGTTAAGTGCTAAATAGTTTACATTAGATTGAAATCGACACAATCGACTTTAAAAAAATTAAGTTTATTTTAAAAATCGTAATAGAAACAAAGTTGATTGAAAATTCGAAATCCTAAGGCAGTACCGGTTTTGATCTAATTGCCACCGTTTAATAGATTGGTTTCGAATGTATTTTACATTTAACTATTCGTAATTTGCTAGTAACGTTTTAGTCTAGGTTAGTAATGGTGGTGAATGTTTTGTGCATTTGGATGTTTGTAAATTTAAATGTGTGTCACGTCGGAACATGTCCTGTATTAGCTATAGGATAATTTGTATGCCAGTGAAACAGTGGATTAAAATTTAATAGATAAAAATAATTTAAGAACAAGTCTAATGTAAACTCGACAAGACATTTTTAAACTCCCCACACTGTGTTTCAAAATAAAACTTCACATACTTTTTGCTGAGTGTAGGAATTTTGGATATCTGACATTACACTCCAAACACATTACCCTCTACCTACTCACACCGTGAGACAGTCGGGTAAACAACATAATCAACGCCGGTGACAAGCGACGGTATTACGTGTATTATACCTGTGCATAATGTCTGTGTATAGGTAGATAGATAGATAAAGAAGGAACAGCGAGGCGAGGCGAGGCTGTGGTCGTGACAGCAATCAATCATGCGAGCAGGAGAGTCACAGCTGCCGTAACCCCCCGCCGCACCCTCCCCACACCCCCAAACATTTAGGCGCTATTTACATAATCGAAGGAACAACATATTACTCGCTTCAGTTTACAGCGATATGCCTGCTCTAGTTGCTCATGTTCGTATTAATTAATGTTGGCATAGTTCCGTCCGTAGGGCTGCTGGAGGCAAGCCAAGAGGGGGCTCCTTATCTAGAAATGCATTCATACGAATTGAACTGCACCATCGTACGTACGGGTTGATTTACGCGTACACGAGTAATAAGTACGTGGCACATTGTGTTGTCAAGTATTTAAAACAGTTTTTAACCGGTTTGTATACGTCTTTACAAACTACGAGTACAAGCAAAGCTTGAGCACTCTTCAGATTCGTAAAGAATATTTAGACTTTTCTGTGTGGGTTCAGCAGTTTAGCTGAAGATAAGCGTTAAACTTAGTTCAGATCGCTCAAGTGACGTCATGAGATGTGCCAACCCTAGTCTTACGTTACAATTTCAGTTCATTTTAGTGGAAATATCAATGTAGATATTTCATTTTGAGCTCCCTATTTCTGAGTACGAGTTACGTGTCGTATTCAAATTCTGGATGATATAGTTAATATTTCAAATAGGTGTAAGTAAGAATTAGCGGAGTGTATTCATAGCTCTCCAATGGTGACCACGTACCGGAAAACGTGTACGGGGCCGTCCCCATACTATGAACGAACGACCTAATAAAGGTCGCGGGGAGTCGCTGGATGCAAGTAGCTCGGGATCGGTCAATGTGACGTACCATGGAGAAGGCCTATGTCCAGCACTGGACGTTTCCTGGCTGATGATGATGACTCATAGACAATAATTATAAATGAAACACTCTGTTACCTGTTACAGTAAAAAAAAATCAATTTGGTTTTATTTTCAGAGAACATTGGTACCGGTAGTAGAATGGAAATCTTAGCGGTGCGCGTAATAAAAGTGGATGTCAAGCGCTTGGTGCGAGTTAACAATCGACTAGGCATATAAATAAATTAAATAAAAGCAATTTTATTTGATACGCCATAATTTAAAAAGTTCTAGTCTTATAGGTCGTATTTTGGTGGTATATAGAACCCATATTTACAGACACCTAAACACTTCTTACGTAAATACTCTTCAAACTGTACAAGTATCTCGTAAAATTACTTACAAAATAGACTGATGCCTGCGTCCAACCCTTGAAACTTTACCTCCACGAGTATCTTTACCTGCCTCTTAGCTGCAACGAGTCTCAGGCAGACAGTTGGCATGATTAACAATCATAACCACCTCGAACAAGAAGCACTCCATAAGCGATCAAACATGAGCTCAAGCTTTTTTGTAGAATTGGGAGTAACATTAGTCTTATTTCATAATTATTATATCGGTTCTCTAATTATTAACAAAAGTTTTCATTGATATGATTCTTAAAATAATGACGTAAACCGGGCACAGTTATCGCTATGTGTACCTCCCAATATTAAGTTGGCACACTCACCACACTGTAGCTAACATAGTGAAAACAATAGCGAAACAAGTTGCCTATTAGTCGAGACAGCAATAATCGCTTCTCGAATGCAGGTGTAGGCAATATTGATCAGGTGGTCTCGAGGCTGCACCGCACAATTTCCGCCGGCGCGGGTAAACGCCGAGTTCCGGCCGATTGCGATACTCTGCCGATCCGCCGCTGCGGCTCTACCCTGCCGATCCAACACACTCGCCGGGCGTGATTAGATTTGCTTCATCAACTCGTCAAACATCGAGTGAGCTTTGCTTATATCGTACGTGCATAACGACTACGTTTATATTACGGTTTAGATTTCAAGATAATTAAGGTTAATTGCTATCATCATTGAAAATCTTGAACCCCATGTGTGTTTCTGTCATAAGTTCTGTATACCCTTTTGAGATGGGCATTATCGAAACATTGACATAATTGATATATGTAATAATTACTAATTTATGATAATCGATCATGTTATTAGTAATTACTAATTTACTTAATCGAATGATCATTACTAATTAGTACTACTAATCTGTCAAATAATCAAAACTTCTCAATTGTTGCCGAGCGTGACCGACTGAAAAAGTGCCTCATTGTCGAAGAAATAAAGTCCTGTTTATCCAAATTTCGTTATTTTCGTGATGTCGTTTTAAAAAATGAATAGCTGACATACTAAATTAGTAGTACTAATCTTACTAGTAACAATTTTCATAATCGAGATCTCGAATGATTTGAATTAGTAACTGATTTCATTTCTATATCTCATAATCGCCCACCGCGAATACCCTTGTTACTCCTTAGTATCGTCTGGATAGACGTCTATCTACAAATAATGTAATGTCTTTAGATTTGTTAATGTCACTGAACAGGGGACGTCGCGTTATTACATTAATTCAATTCTTTGTTGTCTGTTGGTGCCTCAACCACACTCAAAATATTGATGCAACCATGCAACCAATAATTGTATAATTTTTTATAGCTACGCAGACGAAGTCAGTTCAACAATTCATACACCATACCTACACCACCGAATATGTCGCCGACATCCCATGTCATTTTGTAATATTGAGCCTTCTTGCTTACGTATGTTTATAAAAATAAATTCCCTTCACTACTGAAAATACCAAGTACCCACAATTACAGCTGGTGTAAATGATAACACCGAGGATGAAGGTATCTCAAACTCCTACGCACCGACATCATGATAAATCCCTAATTGAAATCACCGGAGCGAAAATCGTTCACCACCTATCAATTTTTACGGGCGATATCCACTTCCGCTAACCTAAACGTGATGAGCTCGGCCGGTTTAAACGAAAAACCGTTTCAGATAAAGGGGTGAGCACGAAAGCGGGTACATGCATCCCTAAATAAACCTATTGGTCACCGTTCCCGTTAGCTGAAAGGGTACAAACATGCTGAGTAATCAACTAGCGGGTTTAATCATCGTCGGTTGTCGCGCGCGACCATCGAGCGCCCGCCCGCCGCCCGTCCGGCACAAATGAACACGCCACGGGAGCTCGGGCGGGCGGGTGCACGTATCGTACTGAACTTGGATATGTTTATACAAATTTTACATTGACGTTAATGAAAATATCGTTTTATAATTTTTGCTGTGGATTTTAAAATGACTGTGAAAATAAGTTTCAGTTTGATTATTATTGGTGGACTTTACACTTCTATCCCATGACAATTCATACCAATAATATAAACGATGAAGTACAGTTGAAATACTGTTATAATTTTTATATATATTTCTGTGTAAAAACTGTAAAATGTGTCATATACTTAAAATAATGTGTAACGCGGAGGAGCGGGGCTTCCTACCACAGGCATTTAGAGGAAAATCAAGTGCAATTTATAATTTTGAAATTTTTAAGTATTTTGAATAAATATTTTTCATGTTCATTTTTCAAGTAACTTTGTTTATCCTTTCTTCATGTCATAACAGAGAAACAGAACAACTTCATTTTTGTATTGTTGAGGTAAGGTAAGGGTCGTAGAGCGACACAGACTACCTTTACACAGGTGTAATAACTAGTTCCGTGTAATACATTCTGAAGTACACGACGACGAAGTTACGGGCAACTCTTGAGTATTTGTGGTGAGAGGGAGTGCTCAAATCTACCCAATTGTTTATTCTGCTAAACTATATTAACTTGAAGTAATGAAGCTTCATGGAAGGACACTAAATGCAAATCGCAAATGACTCTGTGATAAATTCCAAAGTTTCTTCGTTTAACGCGATATCAGATAACAGGTACATTTTTAATGTAAATACGTGATTCCGGTGTTAAATTTTAAAAGCTTTTCAAGGGGAATTATCCCCAGCGGAGTGCGCCCCATAAAACCATGGCAGTTCGTTCCGCAACCACGTCGTCACGTAAGCCCACTCTCTTACTTTATCACGACGCGAGCATCGTACATACATACAAACATACATTGTATACAGTACGTCGTACGTACATCTACGTTATAGAATCACTACAGAAATAAGGGAATTCATGATTTACCTCCTGCTAGAGCCGTAACGCGTGAAGCCGTTCATCCCATATCGTAATACTATATATTTAGTAGGTCGTCGTAAAAACTTCTTGGCCTCCGCTTACTTAACTTAGTTAGCGGCTGTGGAACAACAGTCCATCATGCAGGGTCGTACTTAGGTGTTACGATGTAGGAGGCCCGCAACAAATGCTATACCTACATATCCCTTATCAACTAGCATGAAATAAATTACTTTGGTGAGTGACATAGATGGCAATAGTATTGTTTAGGTTGACAAGCTATCACAAGTATGGAAATTAACAATCTTAATACTGACCAAAGCGATCTAAAATAAGTTTATATATGTCGAGTGTAAGTATGGACTCAATATGAAATGACCAACTGAATGACAATATGACTGCAAATTACTTAAATTTGGTATAAAAGAAGTCAAAAATTTTTAATTCATAAAATAATAATATTAAATCGAATAATTCTGTAAATGATTCATGTTCTCAATTCGACCGATATGTTTTTTTATATGTTTGTTACCTCAGAACTTTTAACTGGGTGAACCGATTTGGATTAATCTTTTTTTATGTGAAAGGTGGTGCTTCCCTTGTCGTCCATTTAGATTTGGTCCAGTTCTGACACTGGAATTCATGAGATAACGATATAAACCTTAAATTTGCCTAAATAAAGTAGACTTTTAGCATAGATTAGATATTCTTTTAGGGCAATTGATGTCGGTTTCCAGTACTTTTTGAACGCCTTTACTTGTTATTGTTATGTTAATTATATGTGACCTCTTCAATCCTAATTTATTTTGAATTACTTCAAATTCATTCAAAATTTACTTTCATTGACTATTCTGACAATTGTAACAATTAAGTTTAAACTCAATGTATATTGGTCATGAATCAATACATGATGTAAAGAGTTTATATGGAACTTAAATTCAAAGCTAAGTTTATGTCCAAAACAAAAAAGCGTAAAGGCGTATAAAAATGTGTGTAGCAAAGGGTAGTACAAAGTTTATAGACATCAATTTCATAGAGGCTCTACAGTAGAATAGTATAGAGAGGGATGTTAATGAAGGGGGTACAATTCAGAATGTACTGTTTAATAAATGAAAGTGCAGGCGCTAGGAAGAGAAACTAATATGAGACCGGGACTAAAGAATTCAAAAAAGGGCTAACAGCTTAGCGTGTAATAAAATCTGACACCTTCTCCACTCCTTCCTTCAGCATCGGTAGGTAGTTATACATTTTCATCTGCCGTAAGCTCGCGAATGTGCTAAGTACCCGCAAAAAGGGAATAAATCAAGTCAAGATATTCGCTGGTATAAATAAATGTAATTTACGGTTGCGTTTCGCATTCACAGAATAAAATGACATTACATTTGTGAGAGCTGTGGAAAATATAGTACTGCTGATTTTGAAAAAGCGTGAGTTTCGAGGATTCATAGAATTACACTCAGAATCGTAACACCTAATAAGGATAGACTCTTATTATTTTATTTTTCTTTAAATGAATGTCTATCGGTGTACCAACGTGCTAGCCAGTGCTTATGCTACTGGACTTACAGTCCTACTTTAAGCACTGGCTGAGCAATAATTCTGTATGACTGTTGTTGTTTCATTAATCACTGCTGTAGTTTTTTGGCAATAAATCATTTTTTACTTTTACCTTTTTACGTTTTGTTACTCGAAACGTACTTGTTTGCGTGTAGGCGTAAACTACACGTATTTATTGTGAAATAGGGTCATGTAGGACACCTGCAGACAACATAACTCTTAATTTAGAACTTCTTCATATACTTAGTTCTTGATAGTAATGTTCGTGTGGTCACGGCTGTAAATTAGGATCACCCCATGCCATCCCATGAGTAGGAGTCGTAAATAGGGACCGAGACGAAAAATGTACACTAGAGTATAAAAATATGTATCTACTTTTTCCCTCGACATACTGCATTGCAACAAGCGAGGGTGAATGTAATATGGTTCAAAAGTGGATAAAAAAATTGTACTCGACTGTACAACAGGGATTTTCGCATTTGTTGACGACGGTGTAATACTGGGCGAAGTTAATTGTTTCTAATACATATATTGCAGACCAAATTGATAAAGAAATTATTGTGATTATTATAGTCATTTTTTATATACGTCATTACAGAAGCGGCGCTACTGTTAAAATAAATGTAACATTTTCATTACTTTGACTTGTAACATACTAAAGTTCCTTATAAAAACGTCGCGCATCGGAACTGTAGATATTTAAATCTGTATTTTAATTTTATCAGAGTACTATAGGTAGATATAGTATACGTCAGCGCACGCACGCGCGCGTTGCTGCCATGATGGATCACAGCACTATAATTTGCGCGGTGACGGATATTGTGCGAGGTCCGGATAGAGAGAGGACGCAAATGGTTCATAACACATTCATGAGACGCTGTCCGAGTCGCGTCGGCCCTGCAGCCGGCCGGAGATGGCTTCATGAAATCAGAATGTAAGGCGCTCGTTTGCATACTGTGTTATTACTTACGTACGTTCTATTACGAGTACAAACGATCCGATGATTTCTGGTGGGATTTGCGTCTGTTTGTCACAATCACATATTTTATTTGCGGGAATGGATATACAGTATAGTTCTTACAGAGTATATAAATAGTGTCGAAATCTAACCCTATCAACGCTACAACAACCCTACAAGTGTAATAAATGCTACAAAATGAAATACGTGTAGTTAAAATAATGTCATGAATAAACAATCTACAGCGTCCTAAAAAAATATTGCTGAAGTCACAAACTCAATAGTCAGATGAAGACAGAAACTCAATAGTAATTTTCAATCAACTTCAAAAAGGAGGAGGTTCTCAATTCAACTGTATTTTTAAGGGTTCCGTACCCAAACGGTAACCAACGGTACCCTGTTACTAAGAATCCGCTGTCTGTATGTCTATCTATCTGTCTGTCCGTGTGCCGCTATAACAACAAATACTAATAAATAAACATAATAAAATAAATACGGGGGCTCCCATACAACAAACCTGATTTTTTTGAGAAATACGTTTCAACGTTTTAGTAGCGCCATCTAGTGAGGAGTAGCAAAACTAAATCGGGGCGCATTCGTTAGAGGATTGTTCGGTGCATATTATTTTTGGTTTTCCGTATTTTAAATATCCATATTCTGCACGGGACCCTTGGTGCGCGAGCCCAACTCGCACTTGGCCGGTTTTTAAATGTATGGTACGCGAGCATTCTGCCAATTAAAAATCGATTTTGATAATTCTGTTTTTGTTTGGTAGATCATACTTCAGAGTATCATACTACTTAATTACTCTATAAGTGAAATGTCAATTTCTTTTGAGAAAATAAATTATTCTTTAAACCAAGATGAACCCATATACATTTTAATGAAATTGATTCCGCGCTTTTTGAGAAAATCAACAAAAAATCAAATATAAACCTAGATAATGTTACCTCTAAAACATTGTATGCTGAAGACTTTTAGGGTAGTTAAAGCTCCTTACTTCTTTTTGAACGCGTTAATTATAAAAGTACAATCGTCGAATAAAGCCGGTCAAGTGCGAGCCGGATTCATTCATAATATGAATTATGTACATACTGAAAATCATAAATAATAGGTAAGGATACGAGTATGTACCCAACAATGTTCTATAGAAAATGTAACTTCAATCCATATTTTGCCCGAATATCGCGGACTAATTCATTAATTCGATTATTAAATTGATTTTATTAGATTTTTGGAATCTAGATGTAGTTGCACATGTTTGTTGACACCTGTTGTCCTCACAACATATACAATATAAATTAAATATATATAAAACATAAAGGTGAGAGCGAGGATAAAATGTATTCCCTCCATCCTTCACCGTGTAAAACAAATAACATGATTTCATGTTTATTTTCTTGATTAAAAGCTCGTATCTCCCCCAACTGGAAATATCTTTAGAAGAAAAAAGAACGTGTTCGAATATACGATTTAGACTCGATGAATCCAAATGAATTTAATTTCCCCTGTCCGTAGGTTGGCAGGCTGAAATTAGTTGGACATTATGTTTGAATAATTTTGTCATAAGAGACTGTCAACTTAGCCTACAAAATAAATGTGAAAGTAAGTTTCTTTATTTGTTACCATTTAGCGCCTCAACGACACAACCAATCGCAATGAAATATAGCATGCATATAGCCAAGGACATACCAAAAACATAGGCTACTTTTTATCTCGGGCTATTGAGTAGTTCCCGTGGGATACTTCCGGCAGACGAGTAGCGAGCAAATATACTACTATAGAAAAATAAACAATATTATTCATCTGTATACATAAAGTTTTTCATTCATGTGTTCTTCATAATCATCATATCATTAGAATTGAATATCTGACGCATGAAAGTGTACCGAAAACCGGACGGACAAAACTGCAGAAAGAATGTTCTCATTTTGAAACCGGAAGTCTGACATCCCTGGTCACAGACGGGAACCTTGCCTGGGTCATGCAACCGCCTTAACATGAATTTTGCAAAGATTTGATAATGGAGCTCCATAGATTAATGCGCGAGCCTTAACGTTCCTTTGGGTTCAAAAGGACCGAAGCGTGCGTTGCAAAATTATTTGCGAACTAAAACGTTAATTGGAACTGTTGCGTCGGTTTTGAATGAGGTTAGTCTGGATACCCACTTGTATTTGCCTTTCCCAACCCCTTTAGAAAATATGAGATGGAAATGAAGCCGTGAGCATAAACCGCAAACCCCATCCTGTGCAAAGCGAAGGAAATCATGCGAAGTAGACATCCGTCAGGAAAAAATGGTTTGGGTGATCCGTTTGGATCAAATTCGTTTTGTGATAGTCAAAGCGGTTGAGGTATTCAAAACCATACTATATCGCGGGCGATCGGTTTAAAATGTTGAGACGTTGAATACCTTCACCGGGATATCGGGTTATGAAATTAACTACGAGTCTGTGTTGAATTTAGATTCTTGAATGTTTTTTTCATAAAAAAGAATATCATACACTCACAATGCACTCACATAGATAGATTGCTGAGATGTCGGACAAACTGACACTTGAAATTGATGACACAACAAATTTAAAAAGTTCAATATAAAATAAATTAAAAAGGAAACCTGGATGTAGTGAAAGGTAAGATCACAGGTAAGAGGCAGATTTTGTAATCCTGTTGTAGAGGCAAAGTTAAAACCATTTCCACTCAACAGATGGCGCCATGCGACAAATAAAACGCGATGATGACACGTTAGCTTCGAAATAACACTAGGTTGCTGCTACACTTTCGATTTGCTTTTAGCCGGCTCGGTCTGTAGAGTTCCACGGATCTCATGGGGCGAGGTCTCTAACCTAACCAAATTCTTGGGCCTCTTTCGCGGGGTAGCGGGCCGACCCTCGGGTCAGGAAAAATTGAAACCCCGCTCAAACAAAATTACAAGATTCGACCCCAAGGGAATTATTTTTGAAAGGCTAAAAAAAAATACCATGGTGGATGGACTTCCCGATGTTAATTTTTAATATTATGCTAATTTCGTTTTAACTACTATGATTCTCATTATGATTACAAAAAAGGTTATAGTTTATTTAAATTAAAATTCATTCCAAAATTAAAAACATTAAAAGCTATTGAATGGAATTATTTATTTTTTGACAGAGACAAATTCATCTTCTCCAACAAGAGACGCCGTGGAGACTAAATTTGAAAAGAGTGTGTATGCTTTTCAGCTCTACGACGGAAAGTTCATTAAATGGACGCACAGCTTAGTACCGCGCGGAGTGGTGCAGCACATTTAATTTCAGGCAGTCTCTCTTTATATATTTTATTTAAGTTTTAAATTGTGAGTCATACGAGTATAATATATAATTTGTCCTTTTTTGTTTCAAACAGACCTATATTTTTATAATGCCCACATAGTAGAAGCATCAGGTAGATACTTATTTTTTGTTTGTTATAGCGGTCATAGATTCATTTTCTGTGAATATTTCAAGTATCTATTACGTGTTACGTGTATTCTATACAAGTGTCTATGACTATTACAGTTCCAAAGATACAGCCCGGTGACAGACGGACGGACAGCGGAGGCTTTCTAATAAGGTCCCGTTTGTTGGGTACAGTTTGGATACGGAGCCCTAAAAATATATATAGTATCAATATAGTCAGAGTAGACACAGCGATAAAACAATATTATTTTTTAAATACGAAAGGCCACTTAGGTAGTAACATTTGACGGTGTGTGCCATAGAAAATAACAGAACTTTTCTGTGCCGATTCAAAGAGCCCCATCGAGCGTAGTCTGCCTGTCACGCGCTAGTAGTCCAACATGTCCGAAGTGAATATGTCGACAACATGTTCATTTTTACGCGTCGACGTATTTTATTGTCGTTGATCCAACAATGAACCGGCCTTTGGAAGGTCAGCTTTGTGAATCGACGATGTGCATTCGTACAATTACAGTTCGCTCACCGGAAAATGAACAATGGGAATGAATTCAACGGTGAAGACGTCGTTTTGCTGCCGAATTATTGTATTAGGATTTAGGATTAAATGACCAAACGAATGAATTGTGAGTCATAAAAGAATAGTTACTATCTTCGACTTGTGTTTTGTATCAAATTGATACCCGATAAATATACACGGAAAGAAATAGTGTCGAAATCGAATGGACAGGTAGATAGTTGGTAGGCTAACAATAACCCAACCAGCCCTAAACAACAAAAATTAAAACATTCTTTGTTCTTGGAGTTTTTCCGTCATCGTCACGGTTCCCATGTAATTAAATGTCCGTGCTTCCAGACCTTTCATTAAAATAGTTATCTGCCTGCGTTACACTGGAGCCCCGTCTATGGGATGGGATTTTATCGACTTAATTATTTCCGTTCAGCATCGTTGCTAATGCCATAATTTGAGATTTTGTTTTATATATTCTCCGACTTAGATTAGTTGATGCCTACGACTTAATCCGTGTACATTTTTCTTGTGTTCTTCCCCGGATTTCAGGGTTTGTCGGACTGGGTTGGACTTTAAAATCAATTTCATTCGTTCATGCGTGTTTTATGCAATGGTTTTAGTTTTATTTAGTGAGCGCTAGTGGTAAACTGGGGCGCCACGTAGTTTTCCTCTCATCAACATTCACTTCCCTAACCTTTCTCTTATGTCATATTATGACAGCTAATGCAACTTTGAACAGTTTGACGAGTTTCCATATATAACTTTTTTAATGTTGAAAAATAATAACACCAAATGTATATCTCTCTAAATATACCGGGCACGGTCATTTAAAACCACAAACCTATTACTATGAATTTTCGATTTCGCGCTCCTTCAAACAATTCTCATCAAGCACCCAAACACAATCCAGCGAGAAGTTAAACGCTTTGATCTGTGAGCGGATCGTACTGATCCAGTTCAGCTACCATGTCTAACAAAACTTTTGTCAAACAACAGTCAGTTATTGATTTTAGCACATTCAGTTGTTTCAGATAGGGCCGTTGGGCGCGCGCGGGGTGGGGCGGTGGGTGTCGGCGGAGGAGGTGGGGGGGGGGGGGGGGGGGGGGGGGTGCTGGAGGGGGAGGCAGTAAAACGGCAACCATACCACCACACGTGAATATTTGATGGGCGAATCTCGCTGTGGCTACGGATCTACCGGCTCTGTGCCCACAGAAGATGTCAGCAGAGGGAACGAAATAGTCGGTACATGTAATACCTACAGAACGCCCAAATAACATCGTGTACATTTAGTTTTTAAGGTTATTCGTTCGATTAAAGTTTCATACCAATTTTATTTTGTTTAGTATTTTAAAATTGGATACTCGGCTTTGTGCAGTAATTATCTTAAAATTAGACATTGGTCTATATAGTCGGGAAATGAGTCAGTACCATTAACATAAAACTTCACCGTGAATAACAATTTCTTCGAAAGACTTCGTGGGCAAATGAAGTCAGCTTGCTTCTTTTTGAAATCATTTCTTGTAAACGGTTTTAAAAGTGTCTGAGTTTTTATTCTTTGTGAGAAATATGAAGCGACGAGTCTGTAAACAGTGGTCTATGACGTCATACTCCTTTCTGAGCTCAGACGGGTTAACTTTACTCCGCTGATTACGGAGTGAAGGATACACAACGTGGCTTTGAAGGAACTACGAGTTTCGGTGTCCCGGCTCACCCACTTTGAACGTGTAATTAGGAAGTCCTATTTTAAATTGAAGGGTGAATTTGAGTTGAAGGATTGTCAAAGAACATCAGCGTAGCTCTCTCTCTCTCCAGCTACGCTTGTGTTATAAAGTGTTGGACCGCGAGGTATGGTTCATTTCAATCAAATAAGAAATAATCTTAAACACACCGAAACATCATATATCTCAGTAAAATAAATAAACGTAGGAGCAATGTTCAATGTACAACACTTACGCATAGATTTTTTTGAAAAATTCTGGTGTAATCTGTATAAATAAAACAAAGTCGGGTTAGTTATACTATTTATAACTCAAGAATGTCTGGAACGATTTTTTGAAATTTTCTTCGCCCCAAATATTATTAAAACATTTGATAAATTTCTAAAAAATCGTTTTCTCATACATTCACGACCTAACAGAAAGTCAGAATGACTTGTTTTTTTATATATAGGGATAGTTGAAGGACTGGAAAAGGACATAGGCTAATTTTTATTCCGATCGAGCGATTTGTTCCCGTGGGATACTTTTTGAAATATGTACACGCGGACGAAGTTGTCGGCAAAAGCTAGTATTAGATATGTAAAAAACCTGTTTTAAAACTAGTAGAACATTATCAAGTAGGTTTATTTACTAGTATTTCCCTCCGAGCCCTCACTGTACCCTGTCCTACAGTCAGTACCGCCTCTACCTGCCCCGGCACAAGGTCATGAGTGCCTCTCAACCCGTCACACAACTACTAGCATTCGCGCACTCTCACAGTTGCCGGGCGCGGGCGAGTCACAGATTGTACAGCCACCTAGAGCGTCGTATCCAGCGAAATGTGTTTTAATAATTGATCCGCGCCATTAACCTACTAAAGCTACGGACTTGTCACTTTGGAATACACTTGCACGCCTACATGTGCCTATGAAGTAGGTGCATGTAGTCTCGCTCAAGTCACTCAGACAACCATTTTGGCAATGGTGGAAACATGACATCATCGTAGATAGTTTCCAGAATCGTAATTCCTATTCCTATAAATAAAAGTGACAGGATATTTGTGACTCGAACATGCAATAACAAATGTAATGCTTTATTTACTATTCCGGTCATGTAACGTAAAGTCCAGAACCGACTTCTTATGGCACATATTGCAGGTATGGCGAGCGTGTCTTGGCGTGTCTATGTGTTTTGTGAGTAATGTTCTCAGGACGGAAAGCCGAATTCTCGCCTATATGCTACAAATTCATCTTAAAATAGAGTTCACTTCTTTTAAAAATTTTAAGACATTGTTACTAGGCTAGCCTTTGTGTCGAGGAACACAATAAAAGGCCAAATGCGATTAGGATCGCGGTAAGTACGAGTATGTTCGGATCATAAAAAAATTAATTTATCATTCCGTCCGGTTCGGTCTGTTTCGTGTTTCATCTTCATCTAATTTAACGTAACAAAAACTGTACTAAATATTTACTACTTATCATATTTTTTCCCGGAAGTTGATCGTATAATGAAACTTAAGAAAACTAGAGGGCTTTAGACCCACTAGTACAACTTTATCATCACCTTTTTAGCGTATTTATAGTAATTTAAAAATATATAAACAAAACGATATATTTTTCCACACATTAATTAATTCTCTATAAGTCTTATTGTCTGTTTTAGTAGGAAAAATGATTTTTTTAAAAAAATATATTTCATAAACTTAAAAATTGCCCTACGGCTTCCTGTTAAGTATATAAATGCCTGTGGTGGGAAGCCCCAAAATATGGATAGGCAAAGTTTAAAACTTTTTGACTAACTATTTTGCCGAGTCCGCCTTTAGAGGTAAAATCTATTTTTTACGCTTGTATTGTATATGTAATTCATTTACTAAAAATAATAAGTTTTTGTTTACTCTATAATGTTGGTGTATATTGTATGAAGAACATAAACATCGTAACAATATAAAATGAGGAGCAAAACAACGGAATACATCATCATCGACAAGACAAAAGCATGACGCTCGCGTGCGCCGCCGCACTTCCGATTGCAAACGATAAAAAGTTGCACCTTCTGTGTCGTGGGAGAGTAACTCCACCACGCCGCCGTAATGACTCCACTGTCCCACTACCCATAATGCAGTATAACTTTTGCCGTGTACGCTTCCTCTGTATGCGCTGTAATGACATTGTCTCATTATTTGTTGCAATATGTGAGCATTTAGTTAGTCTTCATTTATAGTTCAGCGGTTTGAGCGTGAAAACGAGAGAGAAAGAGAGAGAGAGAGTTATTTACGTATTCATAATATTACTAGCGTGACTTCGTCCGCATTGACTTTAGAAATTAACCTATGGGAACTATCGATCGGTATGAAAACTAGCCTTTTCCAGACCTTCAACCAAGCTAACTCAAGTCATTGTCAGTCTCCGTTAAGGCGTAAAGGAGAAAAAAACAAACTCACTTTCGCATTATAATATTGGTACGGGTGATAATAATGTATTTAGTTTAAATCTTTAGGTTTATTTACCCTAAATAAATATTTGTTTATTATAAACTCCGACAAAAGTTTTCATAGATTATTCTAATTCAATTCAGGCATCTTTTGTTTTACATTAGAACTTGATGACGTCATAAGTTTTGTATACAAACAACGCGAACAAAATAAAAAGGAGTAATCTAATCAAGATTCCATAAAGGCGAAGGATGGGCACAAACACCTTCACACAAATATGACAAATCGGTCACAAGAACAAAAGGCCAACAACAAGCGACAAAGGTGAACAAATATCCGACGAATCAGAGCCGACAAATTTGAACAATTTGAATAGAATGTGGAATCCAATTATGTTTGGTAGGTGATAAATCAAAAGGATGCCGCGCCGGTACTTCCGTAGTGGAGCGCGACCCCGCGCCCCGCTCCGTGACCCGGTACCGTACTGCTCATCGTGATCTCATAGGATATACATATACTCGTATCTCTCTCCGACAACCAAGCGTTTCATCTTCAATTTGCCTTTGCCATGTAGATTAATTTAATATCAATCCTGACATCGAGTAAGCTGCTTACTTACGGAGATAATTATAAAATCGATGTCGATTTCAATTGAATCCCTTTTATATAAAACATATTTAAAAATGCTTGATTTTTGGTCAGCGGGTTTTAAATGGAGTGCTGTTAATTAGAGTCCTCATAGATTGCCCTACTTCACATGGAATGTGGTTTTGATGTGGTTTGGTAAACGCAGTACGATGTGCACAGGTAGAAGATAGAAATATGTATTTAGCGTAGCTGTATTCGGCAGCCAGCAGCAGGATCTAAATATCTTCGGCTTCTTTCTATATAAATAGTAGTGCAAGCGCCACGGACCGCCGCTGAACAAGCAGCATCCCTAAAGCACTCCAAATATGGCGTTTTGGAGCATAATTATTGGTTTATTCCTCAAGAAGTCGAAACAATGGGCTACTGGGGTAGTAAAACTAAAAGCGTAGAGGACATAGGCTGTCCTTTGAGGCAAAATACGTCAGAGTCGTTCCAAGTCGTACCGTCCAAGGTAGTATTTTTATTATTATTTATTCATTTCTATATTTTTATAAGTTTCTAAAATTAATTTATTGCCTTCTTTATTAATACATATATAAGTTTAACTAATGTTTCAGTAAATAAATTATCAAAGAGTAAATTTACTTAAATTTTTATTTTTACCTCTAAATAGTATTTGCAAGTCGATCGCCACATTGTGTAATCTAATCTAATTTAAATAAAAAGCTTTAAGGTTGGCCCTTAACGTAGGCGTTGTCATTGAAGCACAGCCTTACTCCCAGAGACCTTCAAAGGGACGCTATACGTACTTAATATTGTAAATAAACAGATCGTATTGCGTATTCATAGATTCATTCCGCCCCCGCGCCACGCTTTTAGCGATGTTATTTCTGTTTGATGAATAAATTGACTATCCACTCGTCTCATATATAATGTAATATCTGGGATTCGAATGTATGAAACTATAGGCTATTTCGGTAGAATTTGGTTTGATTTAAATCGAATTATAATCCCATGCCCTGAACAAAGATAATTAAAAATTGAATAATTTAACTTACTTACGAGTTGCAGTAGTTACTTTTATCAGATGAAAATAATGTTAGTTTCTAACAAATTATTCAATTCCAACAATGAAATAATATTATATTAAATAAAATATTTGTCTAATACAAATAGTTTGGAAAAAATAATCTTTAATTAGTATACTTGTTCAGAATGTAAAATAAAAATAAATGTAATGCGGACTTTCGAATTGTACTAAAGATCCCAATAAGATGCATTCGCTATGTATATTGGATGGGGTCAAAACATACTCCTATGTGTATCATATTGTTACAATGGTCTTGTAATTTTTCTGCGCAGCACTCCCGGAACTTAACTGACAACTTTTGAAATGCATAAAACTGCAGCGCGCCATTCGGACGTAAAGTGCCGCACTACACTTAGCGCGTAGTGCTTCGTGTGCATTTTAATGCACTTTACAAGGAAGTCAAAGTTATTCTGTTTCGCTTTTGTATAAGAACTAAAATGTAAAATCTCGAAAATGTGAAGTTAGATTTTTTAAGTAAAGCAGTCATGGTACAAAGTTGCAGAGATACTTAAGCTAAAGCTATAAAATTTTATTTGGAAAAAGGCTGCACCATCACTAAATTAGACACCGCTTGAAGAAGAAGAAGAAATAAAAAACAATCTTATATTATTCACACAGCCATCTTACTCTGAAATGACAATCAGGGAAATGATTCTATATCATTTGTACAAATGCTACAAAATAGTAAATAGAGACTTAAGTAGTAAAATAGTCACTAAAATAAAGCAAAGGTTTTATCTATCATATAGATTCAAACTACCGTCACATATGAATGTACGGAGCAAAATTACACGATTATTTAGAAATAATTATAAAGGCTTTGTCGTTATTATGAATTCCGCGGAGGTAGGCGGCGGTCTTCGGTAGACAGAGGACGGCTAAGGGGCGATCAAGTTACACAACTTCTTGCACGCTACTACCAGTATGTAGGTACGTCATAATTAATAAACAGTAACATTCGGAGATGTGCGCTAAGCGATAACAAGGTTGGGAGTTGGGAACTCATATTTATTTATGAGTTTCGAAAGTTTGGTTTTGGTTGAAAGGCGCGGTGATGAGGGAGGCATGTACGAGTACCAGGAAAACGAGCATCGTTTTTCGTTATCAATATTTCGAGTAGCGGCGGTACAGTACATAAGGATCTCAATAGAATATACTTTGTAAATGGAAAGGGTTGGTTTGAGCAACGCATAAAAATTTAGATGCTAAAATAACTATCTTCTGCCGTAACATACGTAGCATTCCGTTATAATAATCGGCCAAATCTGTCTCTCTGGACACATCTCTCATACAGACGTCATGTCAGGTTCTCCATGGGGTAATTTGCCATAGTCACCAAGAAGACAGGTGCTGCTGTACACCTCCTGAATATTTTTCCCTCATTCACCTTTTACGACTCCCGCGGGATGACATGGGGGTAATCCTATTCTAAAGTCGAGTCCACACGGCCGGAACATACAGTAAAATATTGACATTTACTTATTTACCTTACAAATTTTAGAACTTATACGCCATTTACGACTATATACATCATCTGCTAGATATAGCGGCCGTACTTGACAAACATGAAAAACAAAACGTAAAAGGTAAATGAAACAGAGCGATAGTTTTTTAGTAATTTATAATGTGACAACAACTTTAAACATTATTTAACTATTAGTTTATTACGAAATTATTCACCTACACATTTTATAAGAGCGAAGGATAGTTTGTCCATTCTTCCCGTCGTACCGGAGGATTAGACCGACTTGATTTTTGTATGTCTGCAGCCTATGTCCAGCAGTGGACGTTTCCCGGCTGATGATGATGATGATAAGGACACCTAGGCTACTTTTTATTCCTTTAAATATATTATATTTATGTAGTTCCCGTGGGACACTTTCCGAAGTCTACGCGGACGAAATCGCGGGCATAACGATAGCTTATTAGAGGTATAAAATTGTTAATTCCTAAAAAGATACGTGACAATACAACGTGCCTCTGGTTGAGTCATCCGCTACACCTTGACCCAAATTGTCGTGTGATACTCCTAACTGTAATTTATGTTAACTAATGCCACCCACGTCCAGGTGCCACGTAGTAAACTGTTAAAGATCAATGAATCATTCTTCAGGGGATCATAATTCTTATAACATACCATCAGCGTCGTTAAATTTGGAAGGAAATACTCGTACTTTTCAATATTTTGTTGTAACGAGATTACAAGTATTAACAAGATGACGATACTTTTAAATTGTACAAAGTACTGTTTGTTATATGGCACGACGTGGGCACGACCATTGTTCAATTTTTTGAATATATTATTTATTTATGTTGTTTTCCTCCTAAAGTGAAATAGAAACGATAATTTTAAGATTTTAACATTCCTATTTGTAAAATAGAAAATTTTGTAATAAATGCTGAATAAATCAATGCACACTGAACAAGAATAACAATTCCGCTACAAAATCGTCATTAAATTAATCCGTATCTGAATAACTTTTTACACTAATCATCGGTAACAGTGACTTAACAAAAACAAGCTATAATCTAGTGAGTACTACGAGAAGTCCCGTAACACGTCGTCGTAGCGTAATTATCGTCGTGTCAATGATAGATTGCGTGCGCTGCACTTGTGTTCACCGCTACCGCTGGTTTTGAGCACGCGTTGTAACTGTGACGTCAGGGATTTGTAGCTGGGTCATGTGGTCATACAGCATGAATGTCAGTGTACTATGCGCCTACGCAGTTAGACTCGGCGACGTTCAGCGATAATGTTACTTTGACCATATTTTCCTTTGGTATGTGCTAAATTGTTTGTTTGATTGTGTGTACAAACTTATTTTAACTTTAGAATACGGTAAAAATTGATATTAATGTGGGTGTTGTGAAAGGAGTCGTAATCATACCGCGATCACCAGACCGCCTGCCATGCGTGGTCATTGCGTTTTCTTCGCTCATAGAAAACTCGAGGCTTTATACAGAAACCTCCCGCTCTCCTACCGATCGTGTCCAGTAATGGACATTTCTGTAAATTGTTTGCAAATAATCGTTTATTATTGAATTAGCTTTGTTTACAACTATTATACGCATTGACTAACTTTCATAAAGACTAGTTTAACATGAATATCGTCCCGTTCAAATATTAACACACAATGAACAACTGTTCTTTTTCGAAATGGTGTACAATACGAGCATGTTTCATCTCGTAGGCGCTTACGCAGACAGAAAAACCCCTGTTAGTTATAAGTCTAGGTTTTACCAGATTTTTATAAAAATATTTACTTACACAGGTCTGCTGCATTAGGGTAATGAGCGAACATTGGAATAATACGAGTATTCCGCCTCCTAAATAAAACTTTACTATGCAGCTTGGATAACATATATCTATCTTAAATAATTTCATAAAATTTGCACTCTTATAGCTTTGTTTAATCAGCAATACATGATCTTGATGATGACAGGTACCACATCCAGCCAGTTCAAGTTAGTTCCGATCAAACCGGTGTCTATCAGAGGATGGTAATTTGATTAGGGTAACACGCCATGTGAGATGTAAAGGGTCAGTAGCCGCAGAAAGTCAACTGCAGTCGACTGAATATACAGCCTTGAGGCAGCATGAAACGATAAGAAGACTGAATAAAACTCGTATTTAAATAGGGCGATAACAGAGTAACAATTTAGCTTATAAGCACTCTGGAAAAGCAATTATCCATACCAATATTATAAATGCGAAAATGAGTTTGTAACGGACAGTCAAAATGACTGGATTTTTTGCAATTGAATAGTTGATACTTGGGTCAACTCAGCCCGCACCTCCATTATGAAGGATCAGAACAAGATATGCTACTTTTTATCCCATTGAATAATTTCTGAAGTTCACGCACGCACATGTTCTGGTAAAAGCTAGTACTCAGTAATTATGATAACTGTTACAGTTGTGGTATGTTGTACCCCAAACAGATTGTCTTCAACACTTACAATTTGTAGGACTAGTGTGCGTAATTGAAAAATGTAAATAAAAACCTTGATTGCATGTGGCCGTCAGCTGATTTTGAATACGTAACTATGTAAAAGTCAATGTTTTTCGTACTTTTTTTAAATATAAATGTAGAAAGAAATGCCTCAAGTGTGCCAGGTGTTCACAGTCCATGCACCATACATGCAAGCCTGCCAGGCGCTTGCGCACTCAACCACGACGCGCGTGTGATGTTCCCACACAGTTTTCTAAACTTTACAGTGAAACGTTTCATATTTGTGTTGTGCTTCGGCAGTCTGTCCATAGAAATTGCATCAGCAGTGTTTGACGAATGCATTTTAAGTCCATATGGTTGTGCTAGATTTGCTGGCGCCTCAAACTTATGTTACAACGATTCAACAGATTTCGATGAAAGCCCTCTTAAGACGAAGTAAGCTCTCTCTCCGTAAGCTAATATAAAAATATACTTATTAGAAAAATCGAAACACCTTGCAAGTTTATGTTTTGTAAGGATTATCAGAAAAATGTGTATATTTGGGAATATATGTCAAATTTCGTTTAATAGTGAATAATATGAGATTTTCAAATCCTAATGTTCTTAAGTCAAATTAAATTTTCATAGTTTTTTCTGATAATTCTTAAAAATCATAAACTTGCTAGGTATTTCGTTTTTCGGTATTTTCTGCAGCGAATTATATTTTATGTATCTTTTAGTTATTCAAAACACTGAAAAATTCTATAAACTTGGACCACCACAAATCTCTATATTGTATTCTGCGGCTTATCTAATAAATATGCATATATTTTAAAACGCGTTGACATACAATTTAATTTGAATTCAATTTTACATCTTAAAACAGTATTTATTAAATCATCATTCATTTTTCATGTAGTTTACAGACATACGGATAAAAATGGAAATAAGAATTTTCTGAATGATTTCTGAACCGAGCAACTGTAATTGTATTTTGCGGTAAATGATCGTGGTTGAGCTATGTATACCTATCATAACAGAACCTGTGTAAAACATTCTCCTTTTTGAAAACGAATATCACCGAAATAAAAAGATTAACTTGCATTTTTTCAAAAGTTTCCAGCATTAATGTGTTAAAACAAAACGCCGTTAAGATTAACAATATTCGCCTAATGACACTGGCTCGAGGTCGATTAACCGAGTTATGTAAACAGCCGTAAAACGTACGCGTGTCAGCCAACAGTGGCAGTCGAGCCGCGTGCGCGCGCGCAGACCGGTCCGGGTCGACGACCTAGCTCGGAGCCGCTAGATACAACTACAACTAGGCTTCTTAGACGTCCTTATTTTGTCAACAACATAGTAAAATGGTAGAAAGAAAGAGACGAACAAATATGTAGCACATTACTCTAAAATCGTAATTTCAAAAGTATCTGTCAAAAGCTCTGTCAATTTTCATGGGGATTTCATGTGGGATGGATAGAGAAGGACATGAGTTATACATAGGTATATCTCGGGTAACGTTTCTCGTAGTATGCTTTTTGAAATCAATAAAGACTGTTAGTAACTGTAACTGTAAGTTACTGTAACTACCGATATATGTTTCATCAATGTTCAGGAGTTTAGTCGTGAAATGGCAATAAACGCACAGATAGACAGTGATGTGATGGGACACAACTAGCATTTGCCCGCGAATTCGTCTGCCTAAATTTCAGGAAAAAATCTCAGAAGAAAATTGAACAAATGCAGCAGATGGTCATGCTTATTGTCATGCTTAGGCTGATAAGGATAAAGGTTTGGAGTAAATAAATCACGCCCGGCCGAAGCCTTCCACTGTAACCTCAGAAATGGGAAAATATGCAAACAGAAATCGCCTGTCGCAAAAAACATCACTAACAACATAAACTTAACGTGTTTTAGATTTTGAATTTTGATTATTAAATTACTTAGAAATATGTATTTCCTATGCGTGTTAAATTTCTATTGTATGTCTTTGATACATAGTAATTCGTCGAATAGTATTCATATTCGTTGCATCACTGCACGTTATATATCATAGCCTAGTATTGGCACCAACTTACGTTAGACTATTAAAGTCAGCATATTTCATTTCTGTTATCAATCAGAACATATCAAACAAAGCTCTACTCTTTAATAGCCTGAGGCAAAAACGAGAGATATTTTTTGATGTCTTCTGCACGAAGTGTAACGTACAATCTCAGGTTTTTGTACACTGACTGGCCAGTAACTGAAATAGGGCATTGACTGCTGTAATGTCGTTATAGACATCAATTCATAGGTAGTGCTTTACGTAATTTCTGTTAGAACGCTATTTAAACACTAATTTTTCGTTCGTCGACTTGTTCTTTTTTACGCAGCAGCGGATCTAAGCGATGTTTTGCACATATTGGAACAACCAAGAGTGAATGTGACATGGTTCAAAAGTGGATACATATTTTTGTACTAGAGTGTACATGGGTAAAAATTATCATTATATTCTTGTTCTTTTTACTTTTTACGGCATGTAACGTGCCTTCTTTATAGAAAAAAAAGGTTATGGAATGATTTTTTAAGTTCTAATCTTTAATCATCTTTATTATAATTGGCCAAGCAGAATTTCTTATCTTCATTTCTAGGACGCGTAACGGTAGAGAACACATAATAAATAGGTTAATATTTAATTTCCCTAATACCTGAGCCGAGAATGAAGAGATGTTTGTGAAGCTTTGCATACGTAGCGTTTGATTTGTGTTTGAATTACTTAGTTGGTGTATTTGATTACGCAGTCTCTAATATATCAAACATTACAGTTTCTAGCACACCGTATTAATAAATCGTACTCAAGAGATCAACTCGATCACGAGATACTCGTAGCGCATCTATACATTACTCACCATAGTATTAATTTGAGAGAAACAAAAGTTGTACGATTTTACAAGCTCCGATCATTTGATTTATCTTCAGATAGACACAACCTTGAGTATATTTTATATACGGTCCTTAATATCTAAACTGAAAAGAAATCAAACAAGCTGTCTTTGACTACTGTTCTATAAAATTGTTTGTCGAGTTTTTGTCCAGTTCAGTACATATTATTTTGTGAAACCGAATAACTATCACCCGATAGTGAAGTATTTTGACAGCTTATTGTTCCAAGCGCTATTACGAATGGATGTATCCTGCATTGCTTATACCTTTTTGACATGAAATGCAACAGTAACCTTCGAAAACACTTGTCAAAACAACGTTTCAGGAACATAATACAAGAAGTGTGAAATATTTGCATATGTAATAACTCTATTGGTAACTGAAGCCAGCTGAAGCGAAAGTGATGTGGCGTAACAAGACAAAAACTTTTAACATGAATTAAAATCCCGTAAGACTGAGTGTTGGAAAATGTAGGTGCTGGGCACTCACCACACAAGAGAGCTGACGGGAATCTCGCTTGTTTACCAGGAAGCAATTAAGACACACGTGGCAATAATATATCTGTCAGCATGAAGTTTATTTAAAAAAAATGTAATGGGGACGCATGGTTGTCAATTCCGGGATGCGTTTTCTAAAACTTGCTTTCATGGGATCATGTTATAATTGTAGTCATATAAATTCTATCTATTAAATCCCAATTGGTGATTGATAATGATTTTCTTCGACTCCCTTCCACAGTTTAGGAAAAACATTAAATATATATATATTAAACAAGTAAATGCGTTCATAAGGAACTGGAAACCGACTTCAATTGCCCTAAAAGTCTACTTTTATCAAGGCAAATTTAAGATTTATATAGTTTTCTCATGGATGCCATTCTCAGAACTGGACCAAATTGAAATGGGACCACACGGGAAGTGCCAGCTTTCAAACAAAAAAGAATCATCAAAATCGGCTCACACAGTCGAAAGTTCTGAGGTAAAAAATATTTAAAAAACATACCTGTCGAATTGAGATCCTCCTCCTATTTTGAAGTCGTTTGAAGACCTTTATTACACGACACACACGTATTATTAGTAAATAAGTGTCCTTGGTTCCAACATCAAACAGCTAATATAACAACACACATATATTACAACTACTGTACAATACATACGCAGGTACCACATGATGTATTGTTGATTTGACAAACTCATGAATAAAACAAAACGCCATAAACAGACCCAAAAGCGGTCAAGGTCGAAAGCCTTGCTCCCAAAACATAAGGTCTTCGCTGAACTTCCGAATAAGGCGTAACTCAACGTTTCATAATGCCTATTGAATATATAAGTTCGATTTGAATATAATTATAGACATGAACTTCCAAATGAACTACTGGAATGGTATTTGAACTCAGTTATTCATAACGCTTTATATGGAATGTTTTCGAAAATGGGCTAGTAAATATTAGGAAGTACGTATTCTTGTATAAAGTATAAAGCTATAAATGGAAGAAGGATGAAACAAAATTTAATTCAATACTGATGAATATAATTTGACTAGAATAGTATTAACTGGTTTAGTGTCTCGTTCATATCTTAATTATGGTTTTAAATTTCAAAAAAGAATACATATATACTCGAGGAAGTAACTTAAAATGAATAATACAGAATATTTGAATTAGTCTCCGAATAAAAGTATTAGAGAAGAGTCTTCCTAGTAAGGTATAACATCGCTCGTGTATACAGAAATTGATTAAATAAAGTTGAAACGTTAAACTATAACTTCATTATCTACACTATACTGTCAATTGTACAAACACAGATGTTTCAAAACGATACCTTCATCAAAATAAATAACAACTGGTAAGTAGACCTGTAAATGTAAAGACAAAGGCGAAGGTATTTCTCAAATAAAGGCACTTACCAGGAGAAAATCCCTAAATAATTGGTACAGTAGTCCCGCGACGGGGAAGAATGGTAAACGGAAGCGAAGGATATAGATGAAGTGGATAGGTAAATAAATGAAAATGTTTTGTACCTGCGTCATGTTGGACTGGCCCTCGAACAATATTGGTTTTATAAACATACGCTGTACCGTTACATTTATTATCGAGCTATGTCTTGCCCGTGGGTGTGCGTCTGTGAAAGCAGGAAGAATAGCTTCAAACACATGGCACCAGTTTTTCAACTGGCTTCAAATAAAAGCTTTTAAAAATGAGAAGGTTCTCATTCGATTGTATGTTTTTTTGCAATGTATGTTACGCGATAACTCCGCCAATTATGAATCGATATTGATTATTATTTTTGTTGAACATACTTCAGAGGTGGTCCCATATAAATTTTATTGAAATGGATAAAGCTCTTTTTAAAAATCAAACTAACTCAACTGCCCTCAAAATACCTTTTGAGTGCAGTTGAAGTCTGTTCTTCAGTTCTTTTTGAACGCGTTTATTATGACTCGCCTTCTCTACGAGTGCCTAAAAATAATATATATATATATATATATATCTTAGCTTAGCAAAAGTTTATAGTTATTATCTGAGTCAAGGTACTCGCTTTTATACTAACATCCCAGAGAGTATCTAAAGTCTTTCTGAAAGTTGATTTAAAGAAAATACTGTCTAAAAGTTTTATTAAAGACAGTCTGTTACCTAATTGTATCAAGGATTTGATGAATTAGTATAAGAAACTCAAGCTGGAGTGCAATTCACTAACTACTAACTAAACATCCAACCTCAACCTTGGCTGACGATATTTCTAGTTGCCTAGGCAACTAGGATCAATATCCAATGACGTTAGCAAAGACATCCGTGAACCGTGAGGTTTAGGGTTGTTTTTCCTAAGTGAATGCGCCCCTGCACTGTACGACACATATCACGGTCAAGTACTTGAGCAAAAATATTTTTGTTGTTCAATGTAAAAAAGATTTGAAGATCAAACATTGATAATAAATAAATTTGAGTTTAGAAAATCAAACTCATTCGACTATCGGCGCCCAGACCAAATCATTAAATAATTATTGTCTAAGGCTATACACACCTATACACCTAAAATAATTGAATGGTTTTATGTACATTCGAATAAAAAAATATGTACCCACTTTTGTACCATGTCAAACTTACCTTTAATTGACATTTTCCTCAACACACTGCACTGAAACAAGAAAGGGTGAATGTGACATGGTATAAGAGAAGGTACATATTTTTGTACTTTCGTCACGGAATGTTTTGATACGATTATAGTTTAAGTAATATAATAGTTTTAACTCCGGTACAATAAATCACGGTCCAGATGAAAATCAGCGCTGTGATCGTTATGTCACAGCATCAGGCTGAACTGGTACCGTTTTCCAAGTTGGATAATTAACTTAATTTTACTGTAGTTCTTTATTTGTTTTTCTCTTTGTGTTGCTTGTGCTTTACGATGGTATTGTATTCAACTTGAAATAAACAATTTTCTTTATTTCTTTTACCTTTCACTGGTAACGATCATCATCTGCCGAAAAACGTACACCAAATACATAAGTCTAGACCTACGGCATAAAATTCCTCAAGAAACAAGAAGCCTATAAATTGGTATTAAATGTCCTGCGTGTAATTGAACAAGACACAACCATGCATAGACATATCGACAACAAAGCCTCCCAAAATGATGTTATTAAGCACGGACCATCGCTTCATTTAATTTTAATTGACGCCCAAATGAAATAATTCGTGGTGACGTAATCTCGATGACGCGTGAACTGATACAGTTTAATGTTAATTTTAATTATACGGTTACATTATTTGTAAATATATTAAAAACCCTCGTGTGTATGATTTTATTACAATGAATACTGTCTCATGAGTTTACCATAAAATCAGCACCGTGCGCCATTCGCTGAGGTAACGTACTGTTATGCCAAATTGCAGTGTAGTTCATTATTTTTATTGTATTTGAATACAAGTAAGAAGTATTTTCAACAAAACTACATTATGCATATTAATTGTAGTTGAATTTTTTTACTAAATTATGGTATCAAATATCCAAATTAACCAAATAAACATAAACACAGTACTATTATTTTAACCATATCGTTTATTATATATACTTATCTGTTTGTATGTTTTTCTTTTAATTACTATTATTCTGTAGTATCTCACCCTCAGGCTTGACCTATTGGGGCTGCTATAACAAAAACCCGATTTTGGTCGTCATTTTGTTCCGATTCAATTTAGGTGTAAACAAGTATTACTAGAGGTGGACTTACTCAAGTCGAAAGAAGCGTCGGTGGCGCAATGGACAAGGCGCGGGACTCTCAATCTGAGGGTTCCGAGTTCGAATCCAGCCGTGTACCTATGAGTTGTTTTTAAATTTAAGTACATTATCCGATTGCTTAACGGTGAAGGAAAACAGCGTGAGGAAACCTGCATGTCTTGAACAGGCATGTGAAGTCCGCCGATCCGCACTGGGCCCGCGTGGTGGACTATGGCCCATATACTCTCTGTAGGAGAGTAGGCCTGAGCCCCTGCAGTGGGGACGTATATAGGCTGTTGATGAAGTATTACTAAATTGACATTATTTATAAATAAATAAAATAATCGACCGTAAATTATGTTACTTTTATGTGTTTTTGTTGTTTATCGGGCTGTATTATCGTTAAAATTCATTTTGCATAAAATATTGCTTGATGTGGTGAGCTAAGAAACATATATTGATAATATTTATGTTTTATGAATATTTTCACTACTAACATTACTGCAATGTTAGGAATGCATGAATTTGTTTTTTGGTAGATTTGTTGGGGTGTTATTTATTCACGCATTCAACGACATGTAGCTACATACGATACGATATTGATACGAAATACGAGTAAATAGTTTATTGTCACAAGAGTCACACAATTTTTACTGATAGTAATTCATCCCTTTTGTATCATTATGTTATAACATACTATGGTGTTGACGCCAATGTTAGGCATTTTCGATATAAAGATAATTTTTTCTTAAGATTATTGCGTAGTTTTTTTATATTTTTAACTTAATTCACTTGTTCATTTTTTATTATTATATTTCCAGGAATAGGATAGTGATAGTAATACTCGTAGTATCGTTATGAAGAATTAGTTCAAAGTATGCATAGACAAATCGACGTCGCTCACAGACAACCCTCGGCCGCACGAAAAAGGTCCTTTAGTGTCAACGTCACAACGGAAAAGTAGGTCGATCAGATTGTGGTACCTTACGTTGGATGCAATTGATTTAGGGCTTCCCTTTCCACGGGGTGTCATAAATACAACCTTAGACATTTCCCGAATAGATACAGAAAAGAAATAATAGGTAGCATCATCAGCCGGGAAACGTCCACTGCTGTACATAGGCCTCCCTCATGGTACGCCACATCGACCGCTCCCGAGCCACCTGCATCCAGCGACTCCCCGCGACTCTAACCAGGTCGTCGGTCCATCTAGTAGGGGGACGGTCTGGTAGACGTTTCCCGGTACGTGGTCGCCACTCGAGAACCTATACTCCCCACCGGTTATCGGTTCTTCGAGCGATGTGGCCTGCCCATTGCCACTTCAGCTCACTGGCTCGTCGAGCTATGTCGGTGACCTTCGTTCGTCTACGGATTTCCTCATTCCGGACCTTATCACGTAGAGAAATTCCGAGCATAGCTCGATCCATTGCTCGCTGAGTGACTTTGAGCTTGTTTATTCGGCCTACAGTAAAAGACCACGTTTCGGTTCCGTATGTCATCACTGGCAACACGCACTGATCAAAGACTTTTGTCTTTAGACGCTGAGGTATTTTGGACGAGAAGATATGCCGTAATTTCCCGAACGCTGCCCAGCCGAGTTGGATTCTTCGGTTGACCTCTTTGTCGAAGTTGGACCTACCTAGTTGAACGATCTGTCCCAGGTATACATACTCGTCTACAACTTCGATTGTAGTGTTCCCAACCACTACCGGCATAGGTGCAACATGCATAGGTGCATAATAGGTATAAGAAATAATAATAACTACTTATAATTTTAGAAGAATAATCAATTCTTCTTCAGTTACTGATTGTTCAATTTTTGAAAATGTGGTTGCTCATGATTAGAGTCAGGAGAAAATCTAGCTTTCCTACAACATTTTTGTATAAATTTGAATGTGTATCGTTTCTTCTCAGGAGTGTGCAGGTTTCCTCACGCTGTTTTCCTTCACCGAAAAGCCAGTGGTAATGATTTCTATCATTCGTACATAAATTCCAAATAACAAATTGGAACTCATTGGTACGAGCCGTCAGGATCGAACCCAGACCTCGATTGTTCAAGGACTAACGCTCTACCCAACTGAGCTGCCATGGCTTGTCGTTCTATTATCATTATCATCGTCAACAGTCTATATACGTCCCCACTGCAGGGGCACAGGCCTACTCTCCTACAGAGAGTGTATGGGCCATAGTCCACCTTGCGGGCCCAGTGCGGATTGGCGGACTTCACTTGCCTGTCCAAAAAATGCAGGTTTTCTGTCGATGTTTTTCTTTACCGTTAAACAATCGGATAATGAACTTGAATTGACAAACAACTCATAAGTACACGGCTGGATTCGAACCCGAAACCCTCAGATTGAGAGTCCGCGCCTTATACACTACGCCACCGACGCAGATCGGTGCAATTGACGCAGAAATTACACGAAAACAGTACCGTTACATCTTGATATATAAACTTAGAGTAACTAGGTTTAAGTTATCTATGACTTACAACCTAGACCCTAAACTATAAACCTTAATTATTACGTAACCTATATAACACTTGCTTTTAGTATGTAAAAATTTGGGATTCTAATGTCGCAGCACATAACAGTCCGTCAAAATTAACGAAAAAAACACTGTAAAATTGTTTTCATTATTATCAGTTGGAATCTACTCACTCGCTTTCCTCATAGATCACCACGATCAAAGGCTTTCCATGTGGGGATTAGACGTAATCACCACAATTTCCGGGTGAATTGATCATAACATAAGGATGTTGTTAATACATAGATGTAATTCGATACTATCTCGCCTTATACGATATCAACGGCATGAAGTGGGCGATATTTTTCTAAATCCGACACCTCACCGATTATCATTATCAAAATCTTTATACTGTCGTGATATTTTTCTGTAAAATATTACAAGTATTATTATTTATTTAGTCGCCACAATGAAGCGCTTATGTAGTCAATATAGTCAATGAAGCGCATAGCATAGCTGTAAGCCGGACAGCTGCAGCAGTAGTCGCCAATGCGGGCCCATATTTTACCGCCACCTGTTTTATCTGCCAGTTTTTAGTGCACCCGCCGAGCGCTTATATTCGCTGCCTATGTATCATGCATGTATGCTATCATACTCGTATGCGACCCAACTTCCCTCGACAAAACTGTACCATTGCCGGAGCGTCAGCGTATTCGTTTTCCTTTATTACTTTTTATTTGAAAAATAAATAGATCTTAATGTTCTCATAGGGTTTAGGTCACAGCTGATCGTACATCTGAAGGAATTGTGGAACGTGTTACTCTATTCGAATCTTTGACATTGTCGTTGTCTAGAGAATCTGTGTTTACAATGCTACAATATAACTAAGCTAGGCGCTGATTCGCAAAAACAATAATATATGACCATTATTAGGCGTTATCAGCGGTCATCAGACGGTCCCCTATGCGAGAAATCACTGCCAATACTAATTTGTGAGAAGTTCTGACGTTAATCTGCTGATTAGTATGGGAAGCTACAATAGAGGTCCCCAGGTTTTCACAAATACTTTCCTCCTTCCTATCGTCAGAAATATATCATGTTCCCCCACGTAATAATATGTGAGTTTCCCTGCGTCGGCTCTGAACTCAGGAATCCCGAGCCGCGGCGCGGTGCGGCGCGGCGTCGAGCGACGAGCGACGACACCAAATTGCCGACATAACGTCAACGATAAAGCACTCAGCCGAGAACCAATCTCTTTTACGGTTTAATCAGAACTTGCCTTACCTAATATTATACGCTGAGCGGTGCTATACGACGGCAATTTTACGCATTGCTCGTTGCGGGTAATTCCTTACGCCTCTCCCAAGAATAAAGAACTTTCGCCATTCCTGATGCGTGATGTTATTAGTATTGAGACGATAGGATAACACAATATCCATAATAAATACTCGTGACGGCAGAGTAAATATGTATAAGACGGGCTTTGAAAAGGGAAATAAGAAAAATATTCTTCTTTGGAAGTCGTTATAAGGGTTCTTAGAGTATGTACTTAACGTTTGGAATATATGAAATGGATGGATATTTGTGTGTTCGATAATATTTATTCAGGATATAGGTGAGTAACTGAGCAACGCTCTAAGCGCTCTGAAAGGGGTCTACGCCAAAGAGACACACGTGTTTGTTTGTTTCAGCTACGTTCGAGAGATTTTATTTATCAAAACAACATTTACGTCGGTATCGGAAATATAACTGTAACAATACCTGTTTGGGGCAGTCAATATCCTCATATAACGCGTTTTAAATTATATTAAAATAAAATGGTGAGCGTATTATGCAAATCGAGGCAAATAAATACGGTACGGTATCCCGCAGGGTTTGTTGTAAGACGAGATTCGAAGTCGAGATGAGCATGTTTGAAAATACGTTCTGCCAGCTAGAAAAGTTATTTGTCACCGAGATAGCTTTTCCCACCTGCATCTAGGATACGTCCAGACTTTGAAATATGATTCCAGCTTACATTCGCAGCTGGAGATGCATTTAACTTAAACCTACATGGAACAAGGCGTCTCCAAGTAAGGCGATAAGTTATATCTTACATATGCTTGAAAATAGAAACGAAAATTAAAACTGGAGCTGTTACGTAAATGGTGTCTCGAACAAAATGATTTTCGGCTCGTAAATTGTTATGACAGGCGGACTATTAACCAATACTATATCGTGTTTCTATGACCACAATATACTGCAATCATTGCATTTAAAAGTTCTTTTGAACATTTCGTTTTGACCGTGAATCTATAAGTTATCGTAATCACAATTAATTTATTTTGATTTTAGGTTTGATTTAAATGTTTACTGCGAAACGTTATTCTAAAATATTTAAATTGTTACTACAGGTCAAACGCGTAATTCGATTTGTTCTTGAGACATGGGAGCGGTATGGGAGGGTGTGTTTACGGAACGTCAAACGACGCATAACTTCAGTCGAGCGTCGTTTGAGTAGACCTGTAGAGTCTTCATCAATAACATAATGAAGACTATATATACAATGGGTTCGCTATTGGCCTTAATCTCACCTGATGGTGAGATACGTAAAAAGCGTGCTCACCGAAAGTCTCAAGTTGGAGCCTTAGATAAAATACAATACACTCAAAAGTATGAGATTGAATTGATGTACTGAACTCTACGTGCATTGCGTATATGCAAAACTAGCTTGTGCATGGAGTTTTTCTGCTAAGACTTCAGAATGTATTTCACATGAATTACTAGTTCGATCGGGATAAAAGTAGCCTATGTCAGTTCCCCACCTCTTCAACGATCCCTATATAAAGAATCAATTCGTTCTGACCAATTTGGCAATATATAAAACAAAGTCTGGTTGGTTTAACACCTAAAACTCGAGAACGTCTGGACTGATTTTTATGGATTTTTATTTGTTGAATAACTATTAAAATATGGGATAAATTCACACACAAAAAAATTATTTTTTCTTACATTCACGACCTAACAGAAAGTTTTGATGACTTGATTTTGTTGTAGAGAAATAGTTGAAAGGTCAAGGAAGGACATAGTCTACATTTTATCCCAATCGAAGGAGCAGTTCCCACGGATTACTTTCTAAAGTCCACGCGGGCGAAGCTGCGGGCAGAAGCTAGTATTCTCATTGATGTATATCAACCAAGTACATCTGTACGTATAATGTCTGATGCGTCGGAAATATGTTACGACATTAATAACCGTACATGAAGCTAGATAATGAGTGGACCCAAGGCTCGTGTTGTAACTTCGTAGTATTGCAACGATACGAAAAACACCGCTTTCTAACCTCGTCCCATTTTACTACTACCGACCGATTTGTCATTAAACAGCTCATTCGAGTTCCGTAAGTAGGTTATCGAGAAGCCCTAAGCAATAAGTGCTGTTCTAAACGGTGCACAGATAAAATGCAATCGGAATTCCTTTCGCAGCGCCTCTGAACTAAGTTATCGCGGAGTTGCTTGGTATTTTCAGTCCGGTGGTAGATCGAATAAATTTATTGGATTCGAATATACAATGGCTTTTGGTTCGTGAATACTACGTAGAGCCTCGACACTACCTTAATGTTCAGTAACACATGTTACCAAAACGGACTACACAGCTTTTGCTAAAAAGTCTGCGGATGAGGTATGACCTAAGATTTGATGCTAAGTTTTAGCAAAGTTTAGTTTTATTGGTACGAAACTAGAGGAAGGGTTTAGGAGCTTAAAAACGGTCTAGGATGTATCGCAAAAGTTGGGTTTATTTGGTGTAAGTGAGCACTTTTCTATTCTACAACGATATCGTCACATCGGGTGAGATAAAAGGATTATTATTAATTAGCCCATTCCATTAAAACAACTGAGCTTACTTGATCTGAAAAAATATTATTTAGATAATTATATAAAAATATTTATGACAGAGTAAGCTGACATAGTCTTTGCTCACAGAACACTAACGAATACTTATTAAATAAGGACCTTAGCCGCGTTTTCGAACTTCCACCCCTTTGCTAGGCTCAGGCAAGTCCATTATTGACGCCACATTACAACACGACGCTAACACTTCGTACGCTAACACATTGTAAAGTAAGTTCGATTCCAAAGAAAACAACGAGTACGAAGCCATGGTAAGAGCTATATTCACCAATAAATAAAACGAATGCAAGAGCAACCGAAACTACCCATTATAAATTTAGTTTCAACATTTTCTAGTCCTCTCATACCATTTAATATTAATTGGAAAGGAGATGATTGTAGATAAAATAGCTGTAGTTGAATTTAATTTATACTCGGAACGAGCGAAGACGCTATCGTCGTGCGTCCGGAACTATTTACTCGTATCGGCGTTCTTACCCCAGTTAATTCCGTTTCTATTCAATGAGCCCCTCGATTCCTATCTGGGAGACAGATTACTCTACTTATGTTTAGTGCGTATTAGTTGGTGTTAGTGCTTTCCAATTGGTCCCTTACTATTCTATTAGTCTATGCTTTTTCTTTTCTTTTAGAGCGCTTTTTGTAAGGTTGTGGTGAGGGTTGCCTTGGTAGTAAACTTTCGCATTGTATTATACTGATTACCAATTGCTTGAAAATGAAAACGACGGTAAAAAAGTTATGAATTTTAAACTGTCGCGTCTAGAAGTGGACCTGTCAACTGATGATGATTTCAAACTTTATTTAGCGAACTTCAACGAAGCTTCAACGAAATTTAGCAATATCAGTAGTACTATCGAATGATAGAGTTAAATTTTTAAAGATTAAGGTTTAACTACGTATGTACTAAAGGCGACAAAATTTCAGGGACGAGTAGCATAGTCTATCTTTATACAAAGAAATCTTACTGCGAACACCAACCTGCCTAACAAACGTGGCGACTATATCTAGACCCCTTTCGTCGTAACGACTTATGAGGGATTTCAGTGCCAACAATACCGTTTAAAACTTCAACAAGATTTATATAAATAAACATTATTCCGAATATTCGGTTATCATTTCACTGAGGGAGAAAACCAAACAATTTTCCTTTCCCAGCAGAGGTCCACGTCCCACTTGTGTATATTTCCAAGAGGCTATTAGAGCTAATTCCTTTTCAATTTGCTACTTTGAATCAGAGGGCACTTCCAAGCGAGGTGAGTCCGACCATTCAGCGAGCGCCCCACTCAAAAGACTGCTATATTTTTCTTTGATTATGCTTCCTTTATGGAGTTTTTCGGTAGCTATTAACCTATTTGCGTGACCTGAACTCGCTCGGTGGCTCGCCCGGCCCGGTGCTTACACAACTAAGTACTCCATATACCTGCAAGAGTACCTCTTGCCTGACACCCTTTTGTAAATGATAAACAATGAGGTTTTTCCTTAAAAGGCTTGCTAAGACATAAAACAATAATTTACATTGTATAAATGGTGAGTGGTGGTTTTAAAGATACGAAATTGAGAACGTTAGTATTTTTCGTTATATTTTTCGAAATATAAAAATACTGTATTTTGCCTACGTCTTCATCCGCGCGGACTTCACATAGTACCCTACGGGAACTACTTTGATCGGAAGAAATAATCAAGTTATTCTGACTCTCCGTTACGCTAACGGTATGGATATCCTATATATTGTATACCTATGTATTCTATCAAACACCAATCTTACTGTATGTGTTCGAAATTATATTAGTATGGATATTCTACATAGAACAGCGCATGTACCAATATCATCTCTTGAAACTACATATTTACTATATCTAGGTTTGATGAAATACTGATGCCAGCATTATAAAGAGTAAACCAAAGCTTAGTGGTAGCCATGGATGGATATCAACCGAGAACTACTGGCAAAGACCTTCCGTTCTTCTATTATTTATATTACCAGCAATTTTGATTACAGAGTTTAAAAAATCAAATCTTTAATCTTTTTTAGCTCGCATACGCAACTAATGACTGAAGAAAACTGTTTGGAATTATAAAAATTAATATCAAATAAGATCAACGTATCAAATTTAAGTTCTGTTGATTAGCTAGCACTTGAGAAGTGGGCTCACTCTCCACCCTATTTGTGTATAGCACGTTACCAGGGGTAACCTTGTAATTTATTTACGGATAGACCTACAAAAACTACTCAACCCCTTATAAATTATCCACGACTATGAATTCCTACAATTTGTTCTGTAATTAAGCCTACGTGATGAATACCTATCGTTTACAAATCGTACTTGCGTGTCGCATATTTTTTGTGAGCTATTTTCTGTTGATATACTCGTATTTGCGCTGAACTTTCGTGAGCCGCGCCGGTGACAAGTTGCCAACTAGCTTTTTGCGGTGAGCCCCAACAAGAGTATTAATTTGTTTGATTGCGTTCCTGGTAACTAACTTTTTATATTTGAATTTCATCCGACATTTTTTGGCTAAAAGCTGTCACGCAGAATACCTCAAACTTTTCTACAATAGAGGTTGACTTGAATCATCACTTGAAACGATGAATGAACGATAAATCAAATCAAATCGAAAACTTTTTTGAGGCTTAGTTTGTCGTACAAAATTCCCCGTTATTTAAATCTGACATCAGACAGCTGTTATGTTCTGTTATAGCAACTAAAGATACTCATTTTAAAATAATGATTTTGTCAGTAAACGAGGCCAGTTAGGGTTATAATTGCCTTGCCGTCAGATGACACAAGGGCCAAAACGTTATCTGATAATTGTGATTTAATATTCCTCAGTATCAACAGATTCGTATGAAAACTAGAGCCACATTTAAAGTAGATGAATTCGAACAAAGTCCAATGGATGTACCGCACTTAAATGTAAAGTTGATCAATGTTGTCTAAAAACTAATACTTCTTCCTGTTATTTGATAGCTCATAGAAATAATCGACTCCACAAATTACAAGCACAAGTCTGCACATATGACCTCGAATAGTATCAGTATGATATGAAGTCCTATTGCTCGTGGAGTCAGCATAAATCTACCTTCATTACTGCGGCACTAAAGTAACCTGTCAAACTTTGCTCATAGATTCAGGCATCGCGATCGTGCCGGCCCGCTCCTGAACGTAGGGGGCTGGTACGAGTAAGGGCAGGTACCCAACTATCAAATCAGGGATTTAGACTCTATACTACACTCATAGGATTTAAATTTTTCAGGAAAATGGGTTGTGAAATATATATATATATGGGACATTGACCTTACAGTGGACCGAGAATTTGAAACGTTTCATGAAAACAGACACGCAATTGAAAATAAAGTTGAGCTCAAAGTGAAAGAACAAGTTTAATTAATTTGAAAAAGTGTTAAAATTCGTGATATTTGTTTAATTATCTCGACTTTAATATACTAGATAACGAAGCATTGCATCACGAATTTAATTAAGAATCCTGACCTAGGGGAGCTTTGCATGAGAATAATCTTAGAAACCGTTCTACCCTAACTAGACAAATTATCGGATTCCGATAGTCTGTAATTTGACTACAACTACATACATACAGAGTGATCTGTATAGTAGCAACCGTACAAGTATCCGAGTAAGTTCTTAGTGAGTTTGTCTCCTAGATACGGCCCTGGAGACAAGCTATTCCTTATTGCCATTATCTAAGTTCGCCTGGTGGTTTGTTTGTCCCGACCGAGGATACCGTGGCAGAACTAAAATAATCAGATATATTCCGTTGGCGTGTTCCGAGAAACAAATGTTTTTGACGAGAAATACGTCGGTTATGACAAAAGTTAAAATTGAATCGCGGGAATGCGGGACTATTTCAATAACGCGCCTTGAAGATTAGGGCGAAAAGTTTCGTTAAGTCAAACTGTTTGACCGGGGGCTTTGTCATGGCAGAGATCGCGGGAGTGAAGGTAGATTGTGGATTTAAAGGATCTTGCTGTACATCAATTTGGACTCATGTATAATACAAAGAGGGACTGTGGAAATAAATTAGAGTCGGCTCTGATTCAGTAGAAATGAGAGGCTTACTGAATAGATCCTTATTTCAAGAAGAATCGTTGAAACTGGGGCTGGAACAGGATGAACGGTGTACCCCCCCCCCCCCCCCCCCCCCTTTCATCTAATATTGCCCACAGAGGAAGATCTGTTGATTTAGCTATTTTTTCTCTTCACTTAGCTGGTATTTCATCTATTTTAGGAGCTATTAACTTTATTACAACAATTATTAACATACGACTTAATAATATATCTTTTGATCAAATACCTTTGATTCAATTGATTCAATTGATAATCAAATTGAAGGGCTGCAGTATTTTGACTGTACAAAGGTAGCATAATCATTAGTCTCTTAATTGGTGACTTGTATGAAGGATTGGATGAAATATAAACTGTCTCAAAATTAAATATAGAATTTAATTTTTTATTTAAAAAGTTAAAATAATTTTAAAAGACGAGAAGACCCTATAGAGTTTAATAAATAAATTTATAATAGATTATTTAAAAGTAATTAAATTATTATATATTAATTTATTTGATGGCCCGACGACCGAGTAATGATCGCGGGAGTTGGTAGATGCAAACGTCTCGTGTAATAAGTTTTCTTCCACGTTTGTTTAGACGTACAGATAATTAATTTATAAATAATTTTTGACCAGTTTCATATATAGATCATAATTGAAAGTTGTCCACTTTTTAGGGGTCCGTACCTCAAAAGGTATTAGAATTACTTACACTACACTACACACTTACGCTACACTACACAACCCTTATTAGAATTACTTTGTTCTCGGTCTGTCTGTCAGTTGGGACTCTTTTTTATCAGGAACGCGTGGAGGTATCAAGATGGAATTGACATCGATTACGCAAGTCTGCAATTATTTGGAGCTGTGAATAAAAAAAACATCTACGATAACGGATTAAAAAGAAACATGTTTTAGTCAAAACCTGTAGGGTACGGGTAGATTCATGAAATTTGGCAAGAAGCAAGGTATAGGAATAAATCTGAAAGCATGATTTTTTACGGTTACAAACTGTTCAAGCGCCTGACAGTATTTCTATTTCAATGTGTAAATTAAGAACAATTGCTCATGTATTATACAGTATGTTTTTCAGTACGTTAATTATTCATATTCTGCACGGAACCATCGCTGCGCGAGTCTGACTCGCACTTGGCCGGTTTTTGCTAAATCATCAGACACATTTTTAACGAAATATATGAAGGCGAATAATTTTCACTTACTAAATTATGGTTTAGAATTACTTATATATATATAAGTTTAAGTTAAATTTTACTTTTTAGCTTATGTAGGTTAGATTGTAATAAATAAATAGATTTAGAAAAAAAACTTACTAAATTGTCAAACCATCAAGATAGTTAGGGAAATATTGTCGTTTCATCGAACATTGTCTAAATGAGGAAACCAGAGAATACAGTAACAAGCTAGAATTACACATTATATACGATAAAAGAACATCGTAATATCCTGTCGGTTTGGTTCCTTCGACTTTTATTTGTATGAAGCGGACGAAACTTCTGAAATTACATCCCTTCGCCTCTAGGGTAAACTGGTTATTTACCCACCTCTATGATTATTCGAGCCCGGCTAAGTAAAGTCATTAGGTGGTCACGGTGCCTTTACCTTACTGCCCACTGGTGATTACGGAATGCGATATCGTTTTCGTGTATATTCAACCAAACTATCTCGGAGCATATCTTTGCTTCGGATGTGGATGTTATTGCAGGAATGGAATGGACTCCGGGCAACCAAATATAGATGTTTTTGTTTATGTAAAGTAGTTCCGTGCTTTCGTTGAATCAGAGCTGGCTATGAAGTTATTTGATGGTTCAGGAGACAGCGTATGTACGAATATTAACAACCAAACACACCTGTGACTAGGCTAGGTATGTACTGTTATTGGTGGAAGTTTTTCGGATTTTTATATCATTACTAGCTGCTGCTTCTGCCCGCAGCTTCGCCCGCGTGGACTTTAGAATGTAATCCGTGGGAACTGCTCATTCGATCGGGACAAACGGAGCCTATGTCCTTTCTTGGTCTTTCAACTATCCCTCTGCAAAAATCAAGTCGTTTTCTATTAGGTCGTGAATGTATGTAAAAATGATTTTTGTCTGAATTTTGTTGTTTGTTGTGAATTTATCCCATGTTTTACGGTGACAAATACAACAAATAAAAAACCAGGAAAATATGTTTAGCTGTTTAGTTTAGTGTTCGAACAAACCCGACTTTGTTTTATATTTTAAGAAGATTAAATCCCAATATATACAATTTTTTCCTGTATAAAGGCCAATATGAAAATATGTTGTGTTCCTGCTTAGATTTTTTATGTAATTTTTTTATCTCTAAATGGCTGGTTCACATCTCGCTATATAAAGCAAACTAAACCTTTAATCCTATAAATACATAATACAAGTACATACATAACATAAATACAAGTTACTGTATTAAATTACGCTATAATTCAAATCTATCAGTTTTGAATGATATGTATATGAAATTATAATAAAACAGGGAAGGTTAGACGTAACATTGCAGAAATTAATATATAAGAAAGAAGAAGTAAGAAATTATATATTAAATACATTTTACGCCTTAGAAATCAATATCATTATAAAACTTGAACGATAAAACAGCTTTCAAGACTTCTCGATTCGGTTTAATTATTTGATCGGTTTTATTATTTCCTATGAACAATTACAAAGGTGGAAAACACTCTTTCCACAGCTGCTGAAGAAGCTACCACCATGCAGAGCGCCATTAATAGCGCTGTTGTAAAAGGTAATACAAGTTATCACAGTAAGTATGTACAAGCACGGTGTCACAAAATGTACTGTACTGATTGTCCAGCCAAAGTCAAGAGAAAAACAAAAGAGTGCAATTGCAATTCTAGTATAAAATAGCATAAAGTCGTCATCGCTACACGGAAAACGTAACTAATCTGCTAAATCTCAAATATATTGTCATTGAAATGGTTTCACAACAAGTACGAGTCAGGGTGCTATAATGACACGAGATAAATGTTCAGTTCCGTAACGAGACACGGATGCTGTTATTGGGAATTGGACGGAAGTTGTTCTAACAAAAAGTTTACAGTGATATATCGTTCTCATCGCCATTAGAGCACAAATTATATCAACGCCTTATTGTGCCTTCGTTCGTGATTCCAGCGATCTTCGGGTGTTCAATAGATTATTTTTATTCACTAGTGAATTCTCAGAACTCAATCTGGATTATTATAATCCCTATCTGTGCGTCAACGTTGCTGGGCGAAGTCATCACCACATACTTTCAAACTAACACTTTATTCGTCAACAACTCCATAAGTCCACAGTTGGAGATCAGATGAGATGAGCCGCTTCGTAGATCTCATTATAAAACTTTTTCAAATAACACTCTAAATGCTAGTGATAAAGCGGGTAATGATGCTATAGATTATAAGCAGGTCTTCAGTGGTAGAATTAATTCACTTACAATAAGTGTAGGTGAGTAATAACACTAGTTGACCAGGGGTTGATAGTAGAAGAGTTAATTAAGTGTAAGTTTAGCGGCTGCAAGCTCCGCACGGAATCTCCGATATGAGAAAACTCTGTAACAACGACGCCATGCCGCCAAACGCGAGCCCGTCAACTTATCGCGTCCGTCCATATTGTTATTGCAATAAAAAGTTTCACTCTATTCCTTGCTATGTTCGCGGAATAATAATAACAACGTTGATTTATAATGGCATGTGGTTGGAAACTGTACGAAACGCTCGTGTTATGTTTCAAGCGACCGCAGACTACCTACTCGTGCGGCGATTTCGGTTTTCAGTTCCTTTCTTTTGATTGTAATGGTTTAGTGGATCATCGTTTTATTAGTAGCAGAACTAATAATACTACAACCATCCATAAGCTAATAATTTAACAGAATGGTGTCCAAGACAGGGAGGCTTTTGAAGAATAGGCAAGACAAGAAATAACTTTATATTTGAAAACCAAATAATTTTCTTTGATAATAATGTTATAAAAGTTGTTAGATAAGGTCATTTATAATTAAACATAGAATCCATTTACTACCAACACCTTTCCGTGACTTCGATCCGAGCATGCATAAAATGATCATACAAACCCCTAGCAAAAAGCTCGTTTGTTGAAGCGACGGACACTGACTGGTAAATGACATTTAACATGAACTCTTACATTTATGTTACGATTAGAGATCCAAAACGGCAGCAAATTAACTGAAAATTGATGTGACATATGTTGCGTATAATAAATTATTTTATCCTTCAAATATTGCAAATTCAATAATTGTAACTGGATTGTATGTGCTCATTAGTTGACTATATAACAACTAGACTTACCCATTCAAATCATTGAACGGCGACGGAGAGTTGTACGTACCTGAAACAAAATAAAATGTTACGTTTTTGCTACGAGTATGACGAATAATTTCAACAATAGTCATTGTATTGGAAACCACCCCCCGGGAATGCGGTTCGTGATTAAGGCATTGTATGTCCTGTGATTGAGTTGAATAGCGTCTCACGGGATATCTAGTTCGCTACGCTATGCAATGCAAATTGATAGTGCACTTCAGTAAATTTAGGTATTTCAGTACACCACTGTGTTGCATACTATCTGCATATATCAATCAAAGGGAACAATGTTGCAAACTTTAAGACAGAATTAGAGTTGTGGAATTATTAATTCGCCTTCTTTACATAGTTGAGTTGTGAATTTTTATTTTTAAAAGAATACCCCACCGCCAAAATTTGCTGCTTGCAGCAAATACTTATGTGCATGACATTTAAAGCCAAGGAAATACTATAAAATATAGCAACGACGCTGGTAATTCTGCTAGAGTCTAGAAGGTGTGAAAGGAAAAGAAGTGGAATGTAAAGAAAAGAGTCATCAAATCCCATCAATGCAAAAAATTAATCCCCAAAGCATGACTGTGCCTCGCACTGAGACAGTTTCTACTCCACTGGCTCGGCAGAGTTGCAGAAAATGAATGCCACCGAAAACATTATTCGCGTGATTACCTGTTAATTGAACTAAAACCCCACAAAGAAACCAATTACGAGCGAGTCAGTTCTTTAAATGGTAAGATAATTGAAAATTAAAGAGTAATCTTGACGATTACGACTCTTACGTTTTTTCAGTTATTTGAAGTCAATTAGTGACCGCCATACTTTATTTTGTCATTATGGATTTTATTTATGGGTGCATTAAAAAGTTTACTTTATTCTATTATTATTATTGATGAGTTAATGAAGTAGGAGATAATGAACAACAAAGAAAAACATTATGCAGTTATTCGACATTCAAACAAAGTGAAACAATTTACTCAGCTTTGTAAGTCCACATCGGACTATCCTTGAAGGGATTTACCGTAATATCCGCGAGAAGCATAGATAATGTAGGACACTGTCGTATTTAAAACAAAATTACTGTCATTCAAATCACTACACATAAAATTACGTATATACATACATACATATATATACATATACATAGCAAACTTAAAATAGGAACTAAGATTAAAAGAAAACCATAACATTCAAAACAGGTTAATTTTTACTAACATAATAATAAGTCTTTTCCTTAAATAATACTGTGTAAATCCGTCTGGAAGACGCGGTGCACTTCCAACACAAGTGTCGAAAGACTACTTTCTGGAAGGCCCCTGCAAAACTCTGTAAAAGTTATTTAATAAATAAACACTTTTTACTTTTACTTTACATATTATCACTTTAAATCACCATTACCAATAATTAAAATAACATAACGCCACAAGTAATAATTATTGGATTGATTTGAAGCGAGATCGTTTGTTACCTAACCATATAATGATATAACAATGGCAACAGATTTCACTCATAGATATAGTTTGTCGTAAATCGCTCGCAACATGAATAAGTTCACACAACGTAACCTAAAACGTAACGTTCGGAAATCCGTTGAACCGGCTACGGCTAGCGGCCGAAGATGGTGGGTCACACCAGTCACACGGCGGTACGCCGCGCCTCGACCAAGCCATGTCGTTAGTTGATGTATAAACTCATCTTCGCTAGCAAAACGATGGACGGCAGAATTACAAAGCTATGACTTCTATGAGTAGCTTAGCCCTAAGAGCTTGCTGGTAGCTCAGTTGGGTAGAGCGTTAGTCCTTGAACAAACGAGGTCTGGGTTCGATCCTGGCTCGTACCAATGAGTTCCAATTGGTTAATTGGAATTTATGTACGAATGATAAAAATCATAACCATTGACTTTTCGGAGAATGAAACATCGTGAGGAAACCTGCACACTCCTGAGAAGAAATTAAAAGGCCCTGAGACCCTAAAGTGGACATGGCCGCACCTAACCAGTTTTTAAATTTGCAATTTGCAAATTGATTGACATAGGTTCCTAGTGTTTTATTTTTATTTTAGAAAGTACTGTCCTTTTCTTTATGACTAGTACCTACATGATATTTGCGTTTCTTCTGACATGTAGCTAGCAAAATTGTGTACATTGCTCAAAATTTGCAATTGCAATATCAAAGTCTTTCACTTACACATTTATGTTAAAGCAGAGTTTGCCAGAACATACCACATTCATTTCTTTTGAGTTTCGGAAATTCGTAAAGATCCTGTCAAAATGTTTTTGAATAATTGTAATAATTATCACGAAAAATGTAGCTGTATAACAGAAAAAAACCAAGTTACTATGTATTTTTTTCATGTTCTTTGAAAACCTAGTTTGAAAAGCTCGGCTTTTTGTTATATCACTAATCGTTACTCGGTTTAGCCTAGCCGCCACGAGTTTGCACGCTTTTCATCCAACGTCCAAATTCGAATCCATTGTACATTTAAAAAAAATTGGGATACAATTGGTCACAACGATCTGTCTGTTCTAATGGCTAAATTTTTATGAAGGTATTTGGCACATTAATAATGCTTGTCAGGTCGGTTGGTGATCGCAGTAAGATTTCAGTGGTACATTGCTCGACCGCCATCTCCAACACCCACAGGACGAAATTGGATGGCTCAATGCCATTTGATGATGAAAATTGTTGCTACAGTTGTTTCGTATTGTAATATAGTGAAAACATTAAGTCTGAAGAGAGTTGAATGCAAATTCAAAATTATTTATGCAAATTGAATTTGCTTCTGCAGATATTCCTTAACTCCACGGAATCTACGGCACTTAACTTTTACAAAATACTTTATCCATTGTCAGTGAATACGAAAACATTTATCTATTTTCAACCGACTTCAAAATAGGAGGAGGTTGTCAATTCGAATTTTCGAGTTTTTTATAGTGATAACTCTGCAAATTGTGAACCGATTTTGATTCTTCTTTTTTGTTTGGTAGGCACACTTCACAGGTGGTCCCGTATAAATTTCATCGAAATTGATTGAGTACTTTTTGATAAAATCAACAAAAACCTGATCTTCACAAGTGTGAACATTTTAAGGCAATTGAAGTCAGTTTTTAGTTATTTTTAAACGCGCATAAAGTAAGAAAAACGTTCTTAATAATTTCTTCATTTTTACTGAATAAAATAACATGACCGATAAAGTAAAGTTTAATCATAATTAACTTATGGTTTAATGGATAAAACAAATAAAGAGAAAGTATCCATTTACATGCATTATGATTACAACACAAAAACTGCAAAAGAATGATTAAAGTAACTTAACATTCTCGCAAGTCTTTTGTCTTAATATATTTTGCCGCGCTGATGAAGTTTTCCAGAAATATGAAGACATCATATTACCATATTGAATTATTCATACCCATACATTATTTTACACTGTAAAATTAAATTTACAATATATACCACCACGTACCCCGGACATATACAGATTGTTCCAAAGTTGGCACAAATACTTTAATTCTACGAATAAACTTGTTATGCCGAGGAGTATTTTTCACTAAGTAAAGAGTAACTCACTTGGAAGCGAAAGAATTTATTACGTAGCACAAAAAACAAAAGAAACAACCAACTGATTCCTATTGTTAACAGCATTAGCTTTGTACGAAAGAAACAATAAAGTAAAAACTTATTTTCCTTAAGGAAGCTTTGGAAATTGAACTACTTTTAACTTTCTCTCTTTAGAAACATTGTTGCAGTTCCTTTGAGATTAAAAAACTCAACCATTGTTTGTAGTGTATGGTAGTGTTCTAGTTGAGCGTATACTGTGCAGACGAGTGGAGTCAAATTTATCACCACGCGCGTAGAGAAAACTCACGTCTTCGCCATGCGAGTTTTTTCGTGAATACGTGAGCGAAATATACGAGAGGTCATCGATCAACAGCGACGTTGTTTCTTTAGGTGAGGGCACTCTTCCGGGTGCTCTTGTTTTCTTGTAGCTCGCGATACAAGTAGGTATCTACTTTATCCCTACAAACGAGTGCTATCAATTCTCAGCTGGTGAAAATTTCTCATACGCACGTTGTTTCATAGGATTTGTACGTGTCTCTCTCACACATCACGAACCGTATCTATTATGTGTTCGTACCTTCGTCTCGTTCGAAATAGACATGATACGAATAGCTGTGCATCTAATAAGATTATTTTAAGAACGATAAAGTGTAAAACAATGATTTGTAAAAGCTCGCACATAAATTACAATGTTTCGACGAACTAGGATATCCTTTTAGTGAGTTGTGACATCTAAAGACTTACCATTAGTTTTCCCTAATTAGAGTATATTGATATTTTTTAAATTATTCTAAATAGCACTTGACCGCAATCTCTGATGACCTTACTGACGGTAGTGACGATTTGGACAATGTTGCCTTCAAGCCTTTGATTAGAAGATGCATGCTCACTTTAATCATTGTGTCTTGATTTAAGAAGCGCTTCGCTTCATCATCCATTATGTACGCTGAGAATACGTTGAATTCCGTGCTGGATTCTGTGTTTACTTAGCACTAGCTCTTCAAGGGTGGAGTGAATATGCTATTTCTAGGTAAGCGTGTACCATTATAGACCACATTGTCCCTGAACATCATTTCAGCCAGTCACAAGATTTTAGTCAGACGGAAGCTTATCTACCTTTTAAATCCTCGTTTCAAAAAATTCCAAAAAGAAGAACCTTTTGAAGAAAAAAAGCAAGCTCCTTGGTGCAAGCTATAGGAATACCAACAACATTTACATACAGACAGCCTTTTGTTACCCTAATCATGTCCTACTCGTATCAAGAGCGATACAAAAGCTTTACCCTGCACGTACATTTTGAAATCGTCCAATACTCTCGTGCTGGAAGAGCTATCGTTTGGATAAACGTAGGAAAACAGCGCTGAAGCTGTTGGGAAACCACGGGAGAGGAATAACTTGGCTTCGCTGGAGACTGTTTGCAGCGGCTTATTGAGTGCAAACATAGCGCTCCGGGCAAACAGCGATGAGCTCCGGGCTCGCTCTGCCGCCACCGCGTCTTTACTCAACGATATTATTAAACTAGACGAATCAACAGATGGGGACGTTAAAATAGTCAATGGAAAAAATAGCAGACATCGATATTGTTGCTATTTTTTTCATCGGCAAGCTGCAAGATATACGCTTTTTATTCTCACGATTTGAGATTCGACACCGTATAGTTTAGACCAAGTTTACGTCGTTCTTCAAGTGTAGTCAGTCCCATTTTTATGGTTCCGTCCAAAGAGACCCTTTTACTATGACTCCGCTTTCCGTCCGTCCATCTGTCACAGACCAGTATATCTATCTAATTTCAGTTGCTAATTTCACACGCTCGGGCAGAAGCATCGAGATCAAGAGTCAAAAGTGCAAGATTGACAATCACAAGTGCGGGGTCGAATCCCAGTTGCATAAAAAGTTTTTTTGGGATGTGTTTGTTCAAGTTGTTGTTTTTAAGCCAAATTAAAAAGAAAATTGTACTTATGGCCAAAAACTCGAGCAAAGCTCGGTCGCCCACATACTATCCGTAATAGGTAAACACTTGAAATTTTCACAGAACGTGTATGTCTATGACCGTAAAAACAAAAATAAATTAACTGAAGTTTTTTCTTACGTTTTTTGCTCGATCTTGTGATAAAAATATACGGTGGTACGAAACGACTCGTGTGGGATTCCAATTCACACTTGGTCGTTTTTGGCAGACGCTTCTCATAGTCTAACTAAGGTTTGAGTTTTAATTTGAAAATGAACTTGATTCTCCCCTAGCCTTATGACGCCAGGTGATAGCAACAGATGGTTAATTGATGTTATACTCGTAGCGTCATAGTCCGGGGACCAGGTGGCTTAGCAGCGTCAATGAAATGCAACGCATGTATCAGTTAGGTAGGTTTGTGTATGCGGTGACCACTCTTAGACCTGTATAACGAAAACATATGCAGATATTATATAATCTCATAATATTTTTGATGAAAAGTGCAAGTGCAAGTGAAAAGTGCAAAAGTACAGTCCACGCGTTCCTGAGAAAAGAGTTTTGACATACAGACAGAAGGTTAGAAAAACCTATCCACCACCACAACCGTTATAAATAATAATCAAATAAAATCATCACCTTTATGAAATTTCAGAAAAAATATTGTTCTAAACCGCAGACAGACGGACGGACATAGCGAAACTATAACGGTTCCTTATTGACTACAGAACCATAATAATTTTGTGTACTGCTCTCTGACTTGTTAGGAAGACCTGTCTGCGCTTGCGACTCGCACTATATCGCAATTGAGAAGCAGTACAACCACTAAAGTAGGTAAATGGGAGACACGTGTAAAGTACTGCCACTTATTAGATGAACGACCGCGACCGAACGAGAAACGTGATTTAGTCCGTACAGCAGATATAGTATTACTAATGAATGAATGAGGTAATAGCTGAACCGTTAGCGCTTAATGTTGGCTGGCTGGCTGTGTAAACTGTGGACGCTTGCGGCTTTATTGTTGTCTGGTCGATAGGATATAGTTTAAAAGCTGGACAGGGGAACTGCAAAAGCTTTATACTCAGTGATGATGTGCGCTTGTTTTTAAACGCAATCCAAAGCACATGTAGTTTTTGCGTGTTTTAGACGATTCTCGTCTTGAAAACTATATAGCAAAAGAAGTGGCTGCCCATGGTTCGATAACACCCATCAGAGACTCCTTAGTATGAGTAGATGTGGTATACTCGTAGTATAGTATAAGTCGTACGGCTATCTGAGATAATTTGAGATTTCGATGTTTTGCTACATCACCATTTTGATATGTCTACAACGCTAGAGAAGCTTTATTTATTAAAATAATCTTACTGTGTTGTCTATCTAATTACTCTTTTTTAATATCTGTATTTTTATATACGTGGGTTTTCATCTCCCCTGATGGTAACTGACGATAAGATAAGCGTGTTCATCCAGAAGCCTAACTTTAATGAGCTGGCTTTTTTTTTACAATGGGAACACAAAAGTTGTTTTAACACAGTTAGTTGACAGCACACTTGGATAACATAGTGGTAGGTAGCCAGGCGGACATAGAAAATGTTCTACCAACTACCAACAACGTGGCCTAAAAACCTTGACTTATCAAACAGCATACCAGGTTTCATGTAATCGGGCTAAATACAGCGCCGTAGCCTCAGAGCCTTGAGAGTTACAAATATCAGCAAACCAAATATAAATGCAATTAAAATATATCTCCAAGGTCAGAGTAACGTATCAACGCAGCGTGTCGGAGATAAAACCCGCTCGGTCGGCTCGGCGACAAGTGTCCGCGGGCATCGAACCTCGCCCGCTCGGCAGGTTTGTCCCTCCGTCCGTCCGGCACTCAGCATCCGTCCCTACCTCGGACGCGATGCAATTATGTAAGCTTCGTCTGACAGTTAGTTACACTCGACGATACACCTTGCGCTACCTACTTTCCGACACGTGCTTGCCACCTATTGATTCGAGGTATGCCTTCTTGTTCTAAGTGCTCGTGTAACGGGGGCTTCCATTAGAAAACAAGTTAATCTACGTGACATGGTTTAATACAAACTGTTATCAACCCAAATCTATTAGACTAAATTTGTTGATGTTATGGAAAAATCTGACATAAAATTACCGTCTCGGAAAATGACTTCGTGGTAGTTTTTCCCGGCAATTCTATTTATTGTAGATGACAACACCATAACGATTGACAGATCTTCAGTTCAAAAGTTTCTATTTTGATTAAGACTTGATATTTGCGAAACCATCAACATGATGAAGCCATAATTTTAAAGTAGACTAGTATAGGGACATCTAGCTTAAAAAGCCACCCGTCAACCGAGTACGATTCCATCTCCTTTTACTATACTATATATCTACTAGACTTGCCAAGTGTTATACGTAAAAACGACTACACAGTTGACATTCGAAGAAAAAAATTCGTTCTCGCGTATCTGAAGAAAAAAGTAATCAAACTAATTCAATAAGATTAAATTAATAACAATCGCCTGCGTTTTTTAAGCCGACCGACTACCATCGCCGGTAAAAGCGTCCGCTTTTTCATTGCGTTTTTCCTTTTTACTATTCTCTACTCTGTTCAATGTAGTTTTTATTCAAGCTCGTCTTTGTAATGCGGCCATTTGAAAAGCAAGATTCTTGTATACGAATGTAGTCGCTACTAAGTTGTGCATTATCTGAAGAGCTGGTTCGCCAGTCGCCATCCATCTGTGATGCGTCTACATAAATTATATTAGACAGAGATCGATGTACTTACAGATTCTACAATTGAAAATTCGCTTCCATAACTCTTTGTGCCGTTCAGGCTATGTAAAATATGGAACGAAAGAGAGAGATTGCGCGTTGTGCAATTTTATAGTTTGCAGTTTGTTTGAACTTTATGTTGGAAGAAAAAGATAGAAAGAATGAAATAAAATACTTTAGGATTATTGCAGTGTACTGCCGTGAAGCCTCAAGTTCTGGTATTGTAGCAGTAGTTACGGTGCTTGTTATATGTATGTAGGGATGTAGGTATGCTTTGTTTAAGTGTGTTTGTTTATGCTATGTACACTCGAATACAAACGTTTTAGTGGAAAAATCGGTACATATTTTTATACGTCCTCAACTAAATAGTACGAGTATGTATAGACATAGGCAATTAATATATTATGTCAATTATACGAAGTTGCAGGTCACTGCTAGTCAGATATGAAACTAAACTATAAAACCGAGTCTAAACTTAATTCGGGACGTGTCAAGGCGAAGTATCGCGGTACTTGAGACCACTCGGCGATATAGTGGGGCCAGAGCTCCCGACGCTGCGATGTTTGCATGAGAAGTGGTCTGAAGAAGCACCAGGTAGCGTGTGGGCTGCGGTGGCCCGCACTGGGGAACTTTCCTCTTAGACTACATTTAAAACTAGAGGCACACTGCCAGATGTGTACAAAGACTTAAATTTTCTAATTTATATATAACATAACACTTGAAATAACAACAATAACAACAGGAAAATCAATAAACAACACAGCAGTGAAGTTATTCAACTGATTATGATAATATTAAACATAGTTTCAGCTTTGAAGTCCAGGGGAGGTGTTATCTGAGTAGCTTAATAATTTATGTTACCGACGAATTGACTGTAACTGCACGAGGAAGTCTCGAAGACGAAATAATAACCAACTTTTTATCTTGAGACAAACCTTTTTGCATTTTACTCCAAACTGACATAAAACACACACTAAACCAAAAATAATATCAAAGACACTATGTATCAAAATGAGGCTGCCAGTTTTCGACAGTTTATGATGAGCTTTTTTAATACTTTATCATGAGTGAAGTATACGCATACTGCAATCTAGTAAATTTTGAATATAATCGCTGTATTTTAATTAACTCGTGAAATAATTGCAGATCACCTCGCAGCATTGAAATACTTATATTCGTTTCGTTCGGCTGTTAGGGAACAAATATTATTGTTTAGTATTTTATTTATTACTAAATATGATTTTACATACGTACTTGAATAAGTGGCTCTTTATGGTTTTTAACAGACTATTGCAACAATTCTGCGGATGCGCTTCTTTGCGCGCGCATAATAATCGCCAAGTCGATTGGCAAACGTCATCACATCAGTGTTGCAGTGATACTCGTGAACATAAAAAGAAAATCCGCTTATAGTAAAACAATTTTTTTCATTTTTGAGGTTAGAATTAGTTTTGACATAATTTTTTTAATAACTAATTAAATTTTTAATACTTGACCACAGTCTCAACTGATTCGTAAAACGATGCTCGATTTGAAGACTCCCATATTTTAAGTGATAATTACCTACCGTTGCTGTTTGGTAATATCTCTAGTTTTTCATCTAGTCTGAGACTTTCTCCGGTCCTCATTAGCGAGCGAGCACCAACTCTTCAGCAAACACTACTCGCCTACAAATGATTTGTTTTCACTACGAACGTGATTCTGTAATGATCGCGTCTGTTTGAAAGTTTCTGAGGGAGACGAGACGGTGGGAATATTCGAGATGCATTTTATAAGTATTCGGGTGAAAGCACCTATTCTGTGCTAAAGGTTACGTATTTTGAGAAATCAGATCGCGGAAAATATACGATTATTTTTTTTTCATTACGCGATACCCCCGCCAATTATGAATCGATTTTGATGATTCTTTTTTGTTTGGTTGTTGATACTTCAGAAGTGGTTCCATATAAATTTTTATCGAAATTGATGGAGCACTATTCGAGAAAATCAACAAAAACAAAATATATATCCAGAAAATCATACCTCTACGGGTGAACATTTCAGGGGATGAATGCTTTAGACTTTTGGGGCAGTTAAACATCTGTGCAAAACTGAATAAACTGTAAATCCGTTAAAGTGAGTTTGTTTATTTGTTTGTGTGTAGTTCCTTTATGTCGTGACGGAGAGTCAGAATGACTTGATTTTCTGTGTAGGCTACCTTTTATCCCGTTTGAACGAGTAGTTATTGTAAAATAAATTATTAAGTCCACGCGGACGACGTCGCAGGCAATAGCTAGTATTATATACATTCATGGCGTTCTGGACAAGTTCAAACACTTCAAATTTTAAACTCCTAGAGACAGATGGAAATTGGTCAAAACTTCATCAACTGTGAATATGAAGTGGCCACGCGCTGACCAGAATATTCAAGCCAGTCGAACTTCCCCGTTCAACAATCCGCTATAGATGCAGCTCACGTTTCGTTACTGTAATTCAGGCCCAGCCTAATTGTAGTTTGTAGGAGGCACTGGCAGTACTCGCAGTGGACCGGACAATCGGTGTATGTCAGTGTTGAGGCGTGGCACGTCCCTCGCACGCAGCCGGCTGCCGCCCGGGACGGGACCATAATCAACTCGTGCCGACACAATAGAGACGTTTGTGGGCGACACTGTCACCGACTGAAGAGCAGTTCATGGGACATTGTGTGTGATGTTGAATTTACACACGCTATTGTAATATTTGGGTTATATGAATTTTAGACATAGACATATCTTTATTTAAATACACATCCCAAAAAACTAAATTAAGAATAAAGTGGTGGACTATGGCCTATTCACTCTCTGTAGGAGAGTAGACCTGAGCCCTTCCAGTGGGGACATATATAGGCTGTTGACAAAAATAATATATACCACAGAATAAGACGTAGTATACACATACATGCATGTGATAAATTAAATATATTTCTTAATAAATATAAGGAAGAAAAGAGCTAATAAATACCAATAAGAATAAAAATAATTTTAGTGACATTTACGTCTAGTAATGGTTTGATTAACTTTGGGAGTACTAAAGCGTGTACTTAACACGCGACAGTTCAATTTTATTATTCTACACGTCAAAGGAACTTTCAAATTGGTACAAGATTGTAAACCCAGAAGCGTACGCTGCTATTGAGTTGTGGGTCGAAGAGATTAGGTCCGATAAATGATTTGATTCGGAGTCGGAGCTTACATATATGTCTACTATCAGACTTTGCAAGACATCGATGAACATAGACATCCAATTACCGCTCGTCAAACCACTGCCATGCCACTGGGATGTAAGGTTGTGTGAACTAGTCGGACAAGTTCATGGTCCCCATCGACTGCGAGACTATTCACTCGTTACATATAAAAACATAGGTTCATCCGGTTTCTCGGATGTCTCATGTTTTTATTATTTTAATATACAATTTATATCTACACTTCCCTTTCTCAGTTTCTTATTCCTTCAGTTCATTATTTATTTAAAAAACAGCTTTTGTCCGTGACTTCGTCCACGTGGAATTTGAATAGTATCCAACGGGAACTACTTGCTCGATTGGGATAAAAAGTAGTCTATGTCCTTTGCCAGCCCTTCAACTATCCCTGTACAAAAAACTCTTGACATTCTGGTCCTCCATTGCGACGGGAAGGAAGGGCTATTGTATAGCATTTCGTGAAACAACATTGGCCAAGCGATCTTTTACTTTCTTTCTGTGTTAATCGAAGTACTGCTGAATATTGTTTTAAAGAAGGTTAGCCATAATCTCTACTCTTCGCTTGTTGGTGCACGTAGACTCAGCTGATCATCTCCAAGACCTTTCCCTTAGTGTCCATTTGTAAAACCCACAGAAAGAGATAGGGTGGTTCTTTTCTATGTATAATTTTTAAACCCTTAACCACACTAGCAGTTTAGAATTTTTAAAATAAAAAAACTCTAAAAATTTTATATACGAGTAATATCAAATTTATGAGTCCCTTGTTAAGAATTATCGCTGCTCTCTCTCTGCACCGGCTAGAATTAGTGTTCCATATATATTCTATAATATATCAGCCACATTAAGCCGATGGTCGATTATGAAAGCTGAAATTGCTTCCCGGGGCCATCTTAATTTAGAACAGTAATCGCTGCACAAGCTAACACACGTTTGTTTATACGTATAATGCGATTGTTGGAAACGGGCCGTAATTTCAGACGTTTAATTACACTCCTGGTTTTAATGGAACCAGCGCGAATTCTTGGAATACCACCCACGGTGGTCAGTAGAAGCGATCGAGTTTTAATTTTAATTAATCCAACGGTAATCGGTGAGTCAATTTTTGTAGTTTCGACTTTTCTAGGTGGCGTCTATGTGGTAGTCTATGGCTGTCAGTTGGCCGTGTGATTTGGGCTTTATACTGTAACCACCCTACATCTTTACGTTGATGTAAATGTGTGTGATGATGACCGAACAATCCTCTAACGAATGCGCCTCGATTTATTTTTGTTTCTCGTCACTATATAGCGTTACTAATACGTTAAAATGCACGTCTCAATGAACACTTTGGTTGTATTTGTTAACTGTTTAACTGTTTATTCTGTTTTTAGTATTTGTTGTTATAGCAACAGAAATACATCATTTGTGAAAATTTTAACTGTCTAACTATCACGGTGATTGAAGTACAGCCTGGTGACAGGCGGACAGACAGACGGACAACGGTGTCTTAGTAATAGTGTCCCGTTGGTCACCCTTTGGGTACGGAACCCTAAAAAGATGTCTACTGTGATCATAAACCTGCCTACCAAGTGTGATGATTTTGACAAATCCCCTCCTAGACAGCTTGTTGATCGTGGCGACCGAGAGAGCATCATGTTTAGTTGTGGACTGTTAAAGTTGAATGAAATTAGTCGCGGTAGTACAGAAAAACTTAAGTAAAAGTCGTCTTACATGTAGTAGTGGACGTACCCTTCTACCATTGTGTTTGTGAACAGTATGGGAAAAGATAAATTTCAGAAATGGAATATATATTCGAACACATTACACACTCACACATACTTAAGCTTTTCACCTATATTGTCGCACCCTTGCTTGCCAGTGTAATATATGTCTACTACGTCGTAAATATCCGAGCGATGTAGTCAACGGCAGGACAACTTATTATGAGGCTCCCATACTGTAAAGGACAGTTTTAATCTACATTAAGTATCTAACGTCGCGAACATTATAATATTTTATTGGATAAGGGTTAATACCATGTCGTGCAGAATTTTACAAAGTTAAAAATGATTACGGTGGGATATTTTAATAAGATACCACCGCGATTTTTTTAAGATATACAATTCCGTAGTACATTATTTTAATTAATTTATCTTGTAAGGTTGCGTTAGAAATGCAAGCGCCCAAAATAGTTTTTCTTTAAAAATTATGGTCTAATCGCTAAGAGCGATCTCTTCCAGACAACCTTGGGGCAGAAGAATCCTACCTAGAAGAACTATACCTTGTTTGCTTAGATAATCTATAGATATCAAAACTTAAGTATTCAAATATGTATTTCAGCAATTGTATCAAAGCAACAATACCGATGTCCTTGATAGAACTTGATATTATACGAAATGTGTCCTTTTCGTGACGCTATGCTTGCCTACCGCTACCTACCTTAAAAATCGATTCGACGAACCTTTAAAATTAAAGAATAGGGTTGCGTGTGGGCTCCCATTATGATATTAAGGGGTATATTAAAGTGTACGTAATCTTTTTTGGGTATATTAAGGATGAAATTTACGTTAAAAATGCTTGCCGGTTCTGTGGTTCTGTGTTTTTATTAATTGATTTTAACACTTTTTAGAGTTTCGGTGGCAACTATCGGAACCTTTAATATTTTAATACTTATGTTTAGTTTATCGCGAAATGACAATTGCTATATCTTATGTAGCATTCCTTATCTGCAAAAAAAGTGTTTTGGGGTGAAATTTCGCTTTTCTAGTCTAGTTTTAATTTGATGACTATGTAGTTTCTTCGTTGGAATCCGTGGTTGGAATTTGAAACATGCAGTTTGCTTGAAAGGGGTTGCCTAAGTGATAAACTACGCCTAGACGAACTTTCCACTAGCGGTAAACTCTTTGGTATATTACTCTTCATTCAATAAAGTATTTTTATATTTGACTTGTTTGGACATACATCGACGTAAAAATGATGACTCTCCATTATTATTATAATCTCCGTGTAAGCTCATAAACTGATGAAAAAAAATTAAAATGTTAGGTAGCACACTGGTGTACTATTTTTAAAATTAAAGAAACATAATAAACCTTTTTAACTTTAAACAAGTGCGTGTGTGCCTATGTATACTATTGCCTGCATTTTCCCAGGCTTCTATTATTACGACCTACAAAGAGCTGCCGATAATGTAAAGATAGTGATAATGATGATGACCTCAGAACTCACCGTTTGTCGCAAATTTGCGATAATTTCAAGAAAGGATCGCCAAGCAACAGTTTTAATTCCAGTAGCTTTATTTTACGGCAATTTTATCGAGTTGGGCCTTAACGAAAGGGCTCGCAAGCTCCCTTCGGGTTATTATTAAGCCCCGAACCGTGGCGTGGCGTGGGAGCCGAATTCTCAACAATCGTAATGATCCTAATTTTTTTCTCGGACTTTTCTTGGCGCTGGATACAAAAGTTTAACGTAGCTAATTTATAAATTAAATGTGCCAAGTCATTATTTTGAGTTGTAGAAGTTGAGAGTTGAATAAACATGGAGTTAAGATATCTAAGTGAGTTTACTGAAGCTGTACATTAGCGGCTTTAGCGTGTAATTAGTATAAAACATGGCGATCAATTTTCAGCTAGAGATGTCGATTTTTAATTTAAGAATAAATTTTTTCACCAAGTTTGCCAATCGTGCTTGAGTTAATTGATTGTTTGGTTTGAGGATATTTTAAAAATGACATACAAATTCAATTAATATTTCATGTTATCTGTGTCTTATAGTCTACACTACTCCAGTAAAAAGATTTCAGTTTATTTACAATCTAGTTGAAAGACAAATTCAATATATTTTCGTTACGTTTAGAATTAGTCTCCGGTAAAGGAAAAAATGTCGCACGACATTGTTATGAGTCGCTGTTGCCATGCCGCACGCGCCCCAGCTATTTAAATATGAAACATGGCCGCGTTGCGACGCGAATATCAAAACGTTGCTCGTAGATTGAACTACGGTGCAGTTAAATTAAAACAGGGCAAATTAGCGCGACAGGGACTAATCGAGGGGAGCTCAAAACTGTACTGTGACTCTGTGAAAAATCAGCGCAGAATCTGGCCCGATTATGACAATGCCAATTTGATATAGAAATCTTTGCATGCAATTCCACCAAGGTTCCAGCATTGAAATTTAACAGGCTATTCCAGCATACAATTTTCCAATTAACAACAATTCCAGTAAACAAGGAATTAACTGAACTTTTGCAATATAAACATGTTTGGCAACTCGGTTACATTATAGAACATTCTTCAATTGCATGCTGTCTACGAAATTTGGGTACAAACAAGGCTGGAAGGCTGATGTTTGTGTTTTTGATACCAACCAACCAAATATTAAATGATATACAATAAATTACAATAAAATTGTGTAAAATAGAGCTTATTACTAACACTAAGGTTAAATAAAATTGACTTTATTTTATTTACTAACAAAAATATGGATTTGGTCTGATATAAATAAATAATAATAATATTTTACGAGTCCCAATTAATATTCGCACGCGAGCTAAGGAATACCATAAGTGGTTACTGTCAAATTGAGATAAACATTAAATCACAAATAATTAGAAAAAATATATATTAATTAGTGTTCTATAATCTGATTTATTTTATTAACAATTAAATAACTTTGGAATATAAGCTACACTCAAAAGAGTGATTGTTTTGTTGACATTATATTGGAATCAGATATTGCTAAACTTCATTTATTGGCGGATTTGTCCTAAATACCAATAAATTTAACTTTATCGCCGTAACATTTTATTTTAATTGGGTTGACTTGTTGAAAGAAGAAATACCGTTCCCTTAACAACAATTCATATCCCAACTTTTAAAGTTTATTATCCGAATTGAACGCTCTCATCCTAATATCCGTTGATATATTTTTTAAATATTTTCATTATCTTATTAAAAAGGACCCAGAAAATAGCTGCTAAATATATATCAAGACAACGAAAAAATTAAATGAAACAAAATGGATACGGAATTTATGGGAACGTTCAATTTGTCAAATTACCGTCTATTTCTACCCTGTGCGACCTATTTGCATTAATTTCATTAGCAACGTTAGAGATTAATTATGAAATTGTCGCAGTGTTTTCTCTAGCGACGTTAATAGATACGGATTGTTGTTCATAAGCCGGTCACACATGCCACAGTTACGTGGTATGAATGTTAATCCGTTGCCAGTGGGCGCGTCCCAACCGTGTTTCGTCTCCCTCGAACGAAGTCCACAGAGACTCGCTAAAGCGCAGCGGTTCTTAACCTTTATTATCAAGGCCCATCCAGGCTGATTCTAGTATTTGTTTATATTCAATTTATTCAGATTCACCAACAGCTTACTCGGGGCTATATTTCAGCATTAAAACATCTTGTATTGTATTAGGTAACTTACAGATTAGATGGAAAACTTAGTACGAGTGTTGACACGCAAGTAGCTTTTTCATATTAAATAGTTTGGTTGGTGGGGGGATTTTTGTAATTTTCGTTTTTAAGAGATCCTATGTTCTTCATATATCATTAAATTTAAAAAAGAGATACAGTGGTCTCTCGACTTTGTTTCGAACAAACTGATCCCATAACTTAACATAAGCTATTTCGGAAACGATTTAGGTGAATGAACGTTCTGAAATCAATTTTTTTATAGTACAAGTCCAGCTGTCTCACACTTTGTAAGCGTTTGAGAATCAGGAATAGTGCACAATGGCGATCGCTTGATTTAAATATTTGCAAAAATACGTAGAGTAAAAGTCGAAATATTTATAGAATGGATACTGTGAAGAACTGAGTATGTGAAAACCTGGAAATGTGTATAAAGGCATACTTGGTGTTTTTCTCTGTTACCGCATACTCTCCATATTTCCGGCAGCATCATGATTAAATTAGCGGTATAATGTATGTATCCAAAATGTAGCAAGTAAGTGTACAATGTACATGTAATGTACTAAACTTAATATAATATTAGAGGTGACCCACGTCCGCAGGTTAGGAGCCGCTGCAGTGCGTCGCGACACGCCTCGTTACTTCCCTCTGCTCGACAAGGATGAGACCCGAATAAACTTTTAACTCCAGCGAAAACACCGCTATATTTCTCCTACGGACTTTAATTAAACAACTCTCAAAGAATTGTTACGTCCTGTTTGACCGCTTTCTTCCTTTTCCTTCTAATAAACAATTGCGTAATTATTCCTTTTATTGATCTAGTCTTAACTTTGAAGAAAACTTCATAAGCAGTCGTCTACCCGTGTCTTGTCTTGCGTGTAAAATGATATCTTAATTCTAAGGTTTTACGCAAGTGGTTTGGTTGTTTACAGGTAAGTCCAATAAATATTATAATAATATCTTTATATTTCTTTCACGTTTTTGGAACAAATGTAAAATACAGAAAAGTGAAAGCCTGGTGCCGAGAATAGGCCGAGCCCATGTTATACATAGGTATCCATCCCAATCTTCGACAGAAATAAATAAGGTCAAAGAAGCTATTTAATTTTTCCGGAATTTGGATAGGGTTAGAAAAAGATAACTTAGCAAGACAACTTTTACTATATACATACGTCTTGCAATAAATGTTTATATTTTAGATATAAACGTCTAGTCCTAAATATCACTTTATGAAGAAGTAAATAAGGTTTATTCAATTATTTTGCTGTTGAGTTTTTAAGTTGTAGATGATAATGAAGCATTTCATTGCTAAATGTTACGCGATCGCAATTTAAGCTTTTTCATAAGAAATGTTGTCCAATAACGAAACAATGGTCTTGAATGTTCATACATATCCGATACACAAATAGAAATACCTTTAGGATTGGTTCATAAAGATGAATGGATATGTGTATGTAGGTCGTTGACTGTGCGTATTCAGATAGTGGACGAGTCCTAAACAAATATTCAAAACTCCGACAAATGATTTGAGCAAACATACGGAGAGACCTATTCACAACCTATTTATTTGGTTTCCCACGTTAACGCATGTAAGTGGTGCCCATCCCGTTGGTCAAGACGGCCCTCAATGAATTAATGCCTACACAATGAACACAGAGCTTCACGGGGGTTTGGTTCGATTTTTTAGGTGTTCTTCGAAGTTACCTGTATAGACTACACAAAGGTGATCATAAATTTCTTTTAAGACACTTCCGTCGAGCTTACTTTATGATATCATTCCTTCACATCATAACGGAGGATCGTAATAACATGATTTTTTGTATAAGGATAATTGAAGGATCGGAGAAGGACATGGAATACTTTTTATCCCGATCGAGCAAGTTGTTATTATGAGATAATTTCTGGATACCACGCGACGAAGTCGCGGGCAGAAGAAAGTTAAAAATTAATTTGCCTGCGTGTTAGAAAAGGTGCTCTACCGTAAGGATAAGTTGATAAGTCCTTAATATACATTAGACTCGGTCTATCCAGATACAAATGCATTTGAACGGAAATCCATTTGCAGAATTCGATTTGAATACATTTTCTATACAATTAACTCGATGCTGCTGTGCCGACTGCAAGGCCATGCAAGATACGACGCTACGGTTACATTTTTGCAAAAAGTTATTTATATAAGTATATGTTGTTTTAATTATTTTCTTCTCGAATCTCTTTGTTTGTATATATTTTATTATGATATGGTATATGTCTCCGCACACCACCCTTTTATCTTTCTCCTCGCCCTGGTTGACTGGAAGAGATCCCTATATAGGGATAAGTCCGCCAATCCGACTTTTATTATAGTTTTAAAATTTTAATTATTTAAGTTAAGATGAATAATGAGTATTCAAACAAACAAACAAAGTCTCAACAGATAAAACTCATTTCTGTATCAAGTCAAGATTACAAGTACACTATTACTAAATTTATTTTACTTATTGAACTGGTCGATTCTGTAGATACAAACACAAAACATGTAGTTGTGTCAAAAAATGGACACGTTACGAAACCAACCTACTTAGTTCTACTCAAAATGTCATTATGAACGATTAAAACCATCCAAACCAGTATTCTAGAGTCGGTTATAAGTGTTATAATATATGTAATAGAAAGGAAAGCTTTATTTATTCCCGAAACATGTCGTGCACAAAAACTACAAGAATTGTGCCGTCACATCGCCACCCGCCGTGTATCGCCGTCTCCGTTCTGATACACAAAAGCTGGTGCCTTGTGCCTTTCTTGTTTGTCGATAAAAGTAGGACACACGTACATACATACCCACGACCGACGTACGTACGCACAAAGAGCCGAAACAATTGAAAGTTAATTATATTGGCTTTCATTAAAGTTTAACGATAGACACTGAAAATGAAAATACCAAACGTTATCGTGCTCCGCTTCAAAAGAATTACAAAAGATGCGAAAAGAGCAGAATACGAGATCGTTATTCGTATAATTCGTGGCTTGAGTGTCGTGATAATTACAAATAACGATGCTGGAAATTAGAGCACGTTTATCTATATATTAAGACATATGATGAAAATGGAAGTGAACGATATATGTACATAGTATATACTTCAGAAAAAATATTAATTATTTTAAGAACAATAGAATCCTAAACATAAAAAAAAACTATATTTTTAAATTAAAATTCAATGTCATGTCTGTGCAGCATTAATAAATAAATAAAATAAAAAGCCTTTTATTTCCTGCGAAGTTTTTAGGTAGGTTACAGAGTTTGAAAAAAATAATACTTAATGTTTAGTGTTAGATACATTTGAAATAAAGTTTGTTAGTAAATCTTAATAAGTTAACTCAGTACTATGTATATTTTAAATCTATGTATTTAATTTGCAAGAACCCTCCTCAGGTAGAGGTGAAGGCCTCCTCTAAAGAAGTCCATATTTCTCTATCATGGGCAGTTTCTGGCCAGCAAGGGCCAGCTATTTTTACAATTTCGTCTGCCCATCTCATGTAGGGTCTGCCTCTCAGCCTTTTGTCATCTGGACCCTTCCATTTTGTGAATCTGCCAGTCCACCTGTCGTTTTTTAGCCTTGCGACGTGACCCGCCCATTTCCATTTTAATTTTGTGCAGCATTAGCTAGTAACAAATCATAATCATCATCCGGGAAACGTCCACTTCTGGACATATGACTCCTACATAGTATGCCATAATGACCGGTCCTAGCCACTTGCATTCAACGACTCCCCGTCCGTCCATCTAGTAGGGGGACGGCCCGGAACACGTTTTCCGGTACATGGTCGAAACTCGAGAACTTTTACTCCCCATCAGTTATCTCGAGCGAGTGCCACTTCAGCTCACTGTCTCGTCGAGCTATGTCGGCTCATTAGTTCACTGAGTGACTTTCAGCTTGTTTATTCAGCCTACAGTAAAGTAACACGTTTCGGTTTCGTACGTAATTTGTTAATTGCTCTTGTCAAAGTAATAAAGGATGTATTGTTTTTATTGAAAACAACAAATATAATTCAAAAGGCATGAGCGTGTGATTGAGATCGCTCCACTAACACAGATTTACGACTGAAAACTCGGGTTACATGTCACTGACAGTTGAATGACAACCGCAACTGGTGCACTTCGCTCGCACGCTGCGGATAACGCGGATAAAGGTTTAAACTTCGCAACAAAGATCGAACGTGGACTAGTTCTGACTTCCGTCCTCCGCTGACAAGTTAGAGGTGGCATTGTACCACAACACAAGTATGTAGATACAATGTTTCCGTTGTCAGTCAGAATCCAGACTTCAGTCAGATTTGAACGTGAACTTCTTAGAACCCCATAGATTCTTCATCATCAGCTTAAGTCCTGCGGGACATAATCGGATCACCACATTCCATGAGGGGTTTGTCATAATCCGTAACCAAAAAATCAGCAACACTCCTCAACGATGTAGTATTAACAGTTTTCTTTTTATAATTCCAGTCCAGAAGAACCGAGAAAATTTTAGTGTGTGTCGTTGAAGTCTTTTATACCAAAAAACTTCAACTTTTCTCGAAACTTACTCTCCTTGAGGTTTAAGTACACGAACTTGAAAAAGGCAATCTTTGTTAATGAAGTCAACACCAGATGCCCGTAGGCCGCCACCAGGATGAACCATCTTTCCATGAGGGGATTTGTAAGATACTTTGCAGTGGAACACAGTTGAAGGCCGCACCGAGTCTCCTCATTCGACAACACCCAATCGAGGTATGGGATAGTTTTATTCTTAACCCGAAGTCACACTCATGCCAGAGTGTGTAAGTAAAACATGATGGAAGTAGGTGTGCGTTATATTTATCGGTAACTGTATTTATTATTTTGTGATAAAGAGCTTCTCCAAATTTACCAACTTGAAATGCTTAAGGAATTATGATTAAAGAGACATCTTAATACATTACTAGGAGATGAGATACATTAAAGGGTCACTAACTTCTAAAATGCAATTAAGGCACCCTTTTAGATGTCATAGATAGGGAAACTTCTTATTAACAAGGAAGGGTGAAAAGGGAAAGTGAGGGCGACCAGGGGCAAACCGACGAGGGACGAAGAAATACTACATTCGTAAGTAATCCTTGTGAATACCAACAGCTGTAGCTTAAAATACACAAAGAAAACTTCGCCGAAGTTCAAATCGTCCGTTATGGAGACGGAAATAGAAAACGGGAAGGTAAGCTAATATTGGTTTCTATTGGGCAATAATATTATATGTATCAACATCCATAAGTCATACATAGCCATTTTTTTATATTAACGCTGAAGGAAAGGTTTTATTTGCACACAGATATATTATTTCTAGCATTGTAAAATTTGAAAATAGTTATTTTAATTATGTCCAATGAAGTTTATTATTTCATACAGGATATATGTATGTACATCAAAATCTAGAATTAATGGAAAGTTGTTGAGTTGAAGAAATTTATGAGTCTGATACTATTTAATCATTTTATAGACACATTATTGATTAGCTCTAAATATATTTAAAAAAACATTACTCAGATGGTAAAAATAAAACTAACTCGTAAAAATCTTAGTTGTTATTTTGTCCAAACTTGATCGAGATCAGACACTACAGAATTCTTCCTGATTTAAATGTCCGACGTTACGTCATCTTTTTTTTTAAATCCGTAGAAATGTCCGGTCTTTTCACCGCATGATTTATCACTTTCGCCATCCCACGCCCCTTGCAGTGAGCTAAGGTCCTCCCACACAACCTCTGTGTGCCTGTATGTTGGCAGCTAGTTAGTGCTTCAATTATATTACATTATAAAGCTAGACGTCTTTTTGGATCTAACGTTAAATTAACTGAAAAAGATGAACAATTTGTATACCCCAGATCTTAAATTGTAATGTATGCTTGGTTCTAGATATGGTATCGGTTGATGAGATCAGACTTTCTTAATGTGTATTTGTTTTTGGATAATTGACTTGTAATTACTGCTTATTATTTTCAAAATAAAGGATGAGAAGATTATATTTTGGATAATATTCCTTGTTCTTCTCTTAAGTTAATAGAAAACGAAAGCTAATTAGGAAATTGTACTTTAATTTAAAAACGATAATATATATACCTCAATTGAAATGAAGTACGAGTACATATATACATGTACCAATCATAAATACAAATCCCTTCTATGTTTGATTGCATTCATGCAAACTCTGGGGCCAGGCACGGGTCAACATTCCGAACTAGGTTAATCTTATAAAGTCCAAAGACAACACGAACCGAGTCACCGCACGTAAGAAATATATGGGTAGAAATCAGAGCCAGCAGTATATGGACAAAAGAAACACCGACAGCACACGTAACAAGTTTTCAAATTACACGATTCCGCGGTAATTTTGGTTGGAATCGGTAACAATAGACAGGTAAAAATACGCGGATCACCTTGAAGTTTTCACTACCCATGAATTATTGATATCTAACCAAACAAACGCAAACGACCATAAGGCAGCGGGCATTATAATATAACAATAGACGCTCTGCGCTATTCGCACACCTCCCGTTAGCATGAGAAGAGATCGGACCTGAATAGATTTCTCTATAACGAGTCCTGTTTTTTGCTGTCCAACCATAGAATCACATGGAATACTTCTTGCGCTATGGAGGTGGTGGACAAAAAAGTCGATGGCACAGCGCACATCCCGCCCGGTTCCCGGGAAACCAGCTCGATTGAACGGTTTCTTGTTGACTCCTTAGATTATGTCCGGTTTACTTTACCTCTTTATATACTCCAAGCACACCTACAATAATTCATCTTAGTGAATTTATTAAAAATGGAAAATCTTATTTTTCATGCCTGAGATACTGTACTTACAAAAATACAGAGTTGGCATAAATGAAGTTGTTGATAGTTTATAAAACCATCTATTACATCACAATCTAAGGAACGTAATTGCCATCGTGCGACATGAAACCGATTCTGTGTGAATTAACGGGCAAAGGGCTTTTGTTCTGCAGATGATGGTCGAAAAGAAAGTGACACACCTTACTTAATCCATGCTCTACGTACCTGTGCCGGCATTACGAGCATTTCGCAACTTTAGAACGTAAAATGTGGCTTAGGATTGGCTTAGTACTCGTAATATGAGATTAGAGTATTGTAACGTATATAACTGTTTCATTCAATAATTTAGGCTGTTATGGTTTTATTTAGTTTTTTTGATATTATTTACTTTGTATAGGTTACTATTACCACGTAGAGTATATAGTTATTACAGAGTATTTGAGGGGGTTAATTCGTTCAATATGATTTTAATTGGTTAAAAATTTGTTGAATTTTAAATTCACACGATTTATTTTAAATGTAGTCCTAATTAATTGATACTTAAACAGGTTTAAATTATGTGCTTTCTTATTAAGTAAGTTTATTCATAATATATTACATCTTTGATCGATACATAGGTATGACAGACGATTAAGCATCTCTCTCATCTCAATGTTGTACTCCATTTTGTTTGTTGTTTTGGAATAAAGAGTCCTGAATAAACCATTACAACTGAAGGCTTACCTGTTATTGCATGGGTACTCCACCGATCCCTACTCTTAAAGATCCCGTGGCCCGCAGTAGTTAAAATTGCCGCATTCCTCTGTAGTCGGTTGTGCGGCGGACGCAGCCTCCCTATCTGGACCGGTTGCTTGTAAGTCAGCTTCCGAAACTTCGCACCTTGTTTTTATCACTCAAACAACTATTGTATCACTGTGTAGGGTGTGTTTGTGTCCGTGGACATGTTAGAGGGGGGTGTTTCATTCAGTCCGTGTGAGTGAGGCAGGCGAGGCAGCGCGACGCGAGCGTGCGGCGTGCGTAGAGACGCGCACGAGACTGCCGCCAGCGCGACGGCAGCGCCCTCCCGCGCAGGCGCGCAGCCCTGCCGCCGTCGTCGCCCGCCCCGGTTCAAAGGCTCTACCGCTAAAGCCACAGTGTGCAACTACAGTATCATCACTTTCTTTAGGACAGTCCTCAGCGGGAGCATTTGCCTGTAGAGATAGAAATTCTGCTCAGAGAGTCTCTCTCAGAATTAACCATCATGACCGTGTAGTTTCATAAGATAACACAGCCTTAAATGAAAACTGCTGTTATTTGCTGACACGTTTATAAATTAGTGGATGTTTTCCTTGGTTAAATCATACAGCTGTCATCATGACAGTGTTAAGGCCGCGGGTTCGATTCACGATTCCCAAATCTGGCACATGATCTTCAGAACTGGACTTTTTGGGCTAACAAAGAAAATGTTAATTTTTTTTCTCCTGGCATATTATGGAAATCTGTCATCAGATAACGATGTTAATAGTACATGGCCAGTGCCACCACAGACTAATATAGTGCCACAACATCCTGAGCTCGATATGGCTTGGTCGTCATCAGGTGTTATGATGGTCGTGTACAAAAATGTTATTCGCCAGTTAAAAAGAAGCCGTTGTAGTTTCACATGTGGATTAGGAACACTCAATTTCATTCCAAATGAGTGTAAGGGTAAAATTACGAAAGCACAAAGACGAGGCAGCAACATTTGCGTATGTATCAAAACATCTTGATGCGATCACCAATCTGCATCTCACTTGTGGCAAATCCCCTTATGAAAAGTCTGACGTGAGGATTCGTAAGAGAGGATCATGTCCGACATTCGATTTTTTTAGATCAGTATTATGTCTTTCTTTTTACCATGTCAAAAAAGGATTCTCAATTCGAAGGGCATGTTTTTTATATCTCAAAAGTTTCGACTGTGTGAACCGATTTTGATAAAAAAAAATTCTTTGAAAGCTGGTGCTTTGGCCTAGTTCTGCCCATGTCATTTATGATAAAACCATGTGTCTTAAATTTGTATTAATAGTAGGGGATGAATGTTGTAGACTTTTAGAGCAGTTGAATTCGGTTTCTAGATCTTTTTGGTTGAACACGTGTATAGTATTTGATGATAAAGTATATGTCTACTTATGCGACTTCTCTCTTATGAGGATCATGATATACTTCTTATGAACCTCAGTCAACAAGCTGCAACTTCAATTCACTGTGTTAATGTGTTAATCTAAAGTCTTATTTACACATCAACTAGGAGAGTAGCCGCACAATGAGCGCCCAACGCAGATCTAGCTAGCGTGTTGGCTTAACCCACAGAATATAATTTTGCCAGAGAGACCAAGCCACGATGTAATGAAGCAGGGCAGCAAAGTTGGTCCACTTCCAGGTTCACCAAAATTAGCTAATAGTGCTTTATTACTGAAAGGCTTCAGAGAGCTCTGGATGAGTACGAAATCCACCCAACGGCCTTATGATTGCTTACCATCAGGATATTCTTGTTTCCATATGTCTCTGATTTTGGAGTTTTGGGGCAGCATATCTTTGGTGGATAAGTACGGTGATCGGCGGGATTTGGCGGGAGCTGGTTTAAGGGTCAGTCAAAAACTCAATGTAGGCTGGAAGGGGTTGGTTCCTACCAAACTTATTCTGTGTAAAAAGATTCTGGTACAACTGGTGCTATTCAGAGATGAATTTGACTCTACCTGTCTTTCTAGTACAGTACTGTGTTACGTTTGCAATAGGTATGCACCAATTTTAAATAGCTGTGACGTTAGAACTTTGCTCTTTTATTCTATCATCGTCAACAACCTATATATGTCCCCACTGCAGGGGCTCAGGCCTACTTTCAGAGTATTCTACTCTAGTGTGGATTGGTAGATTTCACACACACCTTTGAATTTCGTCTCAGGTGTGTGCAGGTTTCCTCACGATGTTTTCCTTCACCGAAAAGCCAATGGTAATGTTTTTTATCATTCGTACATAAATTCCAAACAACAAATTGGAACGCGTTGGTATTAGCCAGGATTGAACCCAGACTTTTTTTTTACAGAGTATAGATCAACGCTTGGCCACGATCTCACCTGATGGTAAGCGACGATGTGGCCTACGATGGTGCGCGTTGGTCTAGAAGGTGCCTGTTCACCCTCGACTTGAAGACACCCAAGTTATAGTTTTCTGGGAATACAGACGCCGGCAGCGCGTTCCACTCCCTGGCTGTACGCATGATAAAATTAGAAGCAAAGCGCTTAGTGCGAGCCATAGGAATGTCAACGATGTATTGGTGGAGCCCTGCTGTTCGTCTGTTGGATCGATACTTAAATGGCGATGGCGGAATCAACATGAACAGCTCTTGCGCGCACTCTCCAAAATGTAACCTATAGAATACAGAAAGGCAGTCCACTTTTCGCCTGTGTTCAAGGCTTTGGAGTTTGGCCTCCACGAGCGAATCATTGCCAATGAGCCTCATTGCACATCGTTCTACCGAGTCCAGGGCTGCTAGCTGGTATTTAGCAGAGCCATCCCAAAGGTGACATAGATACTCCATACATGATCGAACTTGAGCTCTATAAAGGCTTAGGAGCTGTTCAGGCGTGAAGTACCGTTTCACCTTGGATAGGATGCCGAGTTTTTTGGCAGCGGTCTTTGCAATGGACTCGATGTAACTCCCAAAGTTGAGGTCGGATGTAATATCCAGACCCAAAAGCTCAAGTTGGTTAGTTATAGGTACGGAAACATTTTGGAAAGATGGAGCAAGATGGAACCTCGATTGTTCAAGGACTGACACTCTACCCAACTGAGCTACCACGGTTTTTATTTACAACAGCTATCTTCTTATTGCATTAGTTTCAGCATGATAAAGTAGGGTATGAAACTGTACATAACTAGACAATAAATCACTATAGTGTCCTGCTGTTAAAAACCGCGCCAACGACACAACGTTTAAACTGACAGTCGTGTATTATCAACCCGATTATGTATTAGTACTGTTATGTAAAGTACATAAAATACTGTTATGTTATAAATTTCTACGATTCTACATACTTACATACATTATTAAACTGAAGCCTGTCTACTAAATATAATTTAACGAAATTGTTAAAGTGGGAGTGTCACCTTCCTTCACGACAAGAAATGTATCCCCCAATTTTCATATATTTGTGTAATTTAGGCGAGGGTGTAGTGGTAGATGATATGTATGGCTGCAAACATCTATTAATGTTACGCTAACGTTTCATTTAAGTGTAGCACACTTCCGCATTGCGTATTAACACAATAAAGCGGGTTTAACGCGCGCAACCTCGAATGACCGTCTATCCCAGCCCATATATAGGGATAGGAACATCCCTTACCCTCCTGTATATTTCGTAAAAGGCGACTACATGCTACAATATCTTACTACGATCGGCTCTTGGTGGAAAAATTCATGTGTCTGCATATGTGTGACAAACGGACGGATGGACGGACAGCAAAGTCTTAGTTTATAGCGCCACGTTGGGCACTTTTTGTTTACGGAACACACAAAAGTTTTGATTTGAATAACATGGACAGTTTTGTCTTACGATTTAGTTAAAGATTTTCCGATCTTTCTTGCATATAAAAGACATCAACGCAATCCAATTATTTTAAAGTTCCGATATTGAGTATTTAGGGTGAATTCAGTACAATACCAAAATACTTTTTACCTATACTTGACTTCCATTATCCAAACGGAGCTTATTGCAATTCTATTCATCGGTATGTTATTTGTCCATCTGTCACAGCTTTCTATTACTTAATACATTGTGAAAAGTAAAATATAGGGATTTTATTACTGACATCATTATTAGCCATTTTAAAAATTATAAGTGCCTAAATCTGGGAAAAAACAATAAAATGATTATAATAATGGCGTAGAGGCTTCCTACGGCCTTATCGTCATTTACTATCAATCAGGTAAGATGAATGTCAAGTTAAAATCCATTCCAATCCAGTCCAGGCGTGAAACATACGTGGAAGGTCCCTGGATCGATTCCCGGTGGGAAAATTGTCAAAATACCTTCGTTAGATTTTCTTCAGTTATGGCTAAGGCGTAAGCCTCTCCCAGAATTCGCCAATCAAGTTTTCTCTGCTCTCCACATTATTTCATGTCCGACTACCCTACGTACGTCGTCTTTCCATCTATCCGGGGGATGTCCTACACTACGTTTGCCTAGAGGTGGTCTCAACTCGAAGACTAGTCTGCTCTAGCGGTTATCTGTCCTTCGGCAAATATGACCAGCCCACTGCCACTTCAGTTTGCTAATACGGTGAGCTATGTCGGTTCCCTTGGTTCTCTGACGGATCACTTCGTTTTGAATGCGATTCATCAGAGACACTCCGAGCTTAGTCCTTTCCATAGCCCGCTAACTGACTTTAAATTTGTGAATCCGGTGTATGTGGTGCCGTGAATGTCCAAAAGCTGTTGAGTCCAAGTTAGAGGTCTTCGGGTGGCTTGATTGACAGCCTAATCCGCTAAAATAGCGTATTTCCTGGGATGGGGGGTCAGTTGATGTCTGTGGTCAGACGGCAGTCGCTTTATTAAAAACCGTATAATTATTGTATGTCAGTGTTATGTAATATGTATAATCAGAAGATTTTTCGGATAAGATTTTTTCCTACCTTACCTCAAGAAAAACAAGCGATAAAATGTACACACCATACATTTTATAGAGAAAACTGAAGAAATGTTTTTTATTATTATTATTTTATTAGAAGCATTGGGAAAATTACCATCAGCTTAAACATTTTACAAAACAAACATATTTACAATTTTCGGCCTTGTTTATAACCTTAAAATTCTAAGAGATATATCATTATCAAAGACATGGCTGTATGGAGTTTTGCCTTTGCCTTTTCCTGGTCCGAAAAAAAGTCCGGGACTGGGAGTACGTCTCAAGATTATATTCTCTTCTCTTTGCAAGTTTGCATTGCAGCCTTTCCTAGTCTGTAGAAATAATATTCCTCTCGTTCTAAATCAAAGAGTATAGTTACATTCTAAATATCGATCTTCGCAAAGAGAATATAACATTACTATTTACCTACCACATAGTGATTACTTGTTCAATGCCTATCCCTATCACCGTCGATCACCGTATTTTAATTATATCCTCATTGCCGTACGTAACAAAAATATTGTGATGTGATTGAAAAATGTCTTAAAAATGAATAACTTATTTTAAAGGAAAAATGAGCGGCCTTGAAGGTGGAATACAATAGTGCCGTTACAGTTAAAATTATTACGACCTTTTGCTTGCAAGATGTCGAAACATATAACACAAAATGTTCTGTTTCATCCCATAATCAGTTCTATCCAAAGGATAGCTCTATATGAAACTAAGGCTGTAAGTACTCCGATCTATTATAATCTAAAGTCAATTGCCGAGCATGTCTCCCTTATGAAGTCACGAATATCTATAGAAGAGTCCGAATAGACCTAAACTCAAGGTAATGTCTTAGGTATTAGTTTTTACGGAAGTGACTTCTATCTGCCTGACAGAGGGGAAACTATATCCTGTTGTTTGGAATTTATTTATCTGTCAGAAGATCTGTTATACATCAAGATGTATTGTCTATCTCTATTATGGAACCATCGGGGCTGATCCAGGTCCACTTCCTGTGTGGCCGCTTTTCAAAGTGTTCCTCCTCCACAAAGTCGGCCAGCAGCCCCCGGGTTCCATTGCCCAATTCCAAAATTAATTACTTTAAGCTCATCGCTGTTCCTCCTGTCTAGTTTTGCAATAAATTACCTTCATAACAAAAGTGTAGTGTGTCTCTACTGAGGTAGATGTGTTAATCTGTATAACCTTCAACGAACACCACTTGTTATTCGTTATTCTGAGTACGAATGTACACTATCGAGGCACTCTTCACCTTATTGTTACCCACTTATTATTACCCACTATATTCTTGACTAGGGACTTCCTGACGATAAACCCAACACCACCCTGTGAAGTTTTGTCGCTTTCCCAGTAATTTTTTAAGTATTTATTGGATACACACAGCACAGCACAGCTTAGACTTACGATATTAATGTAACAAATCAGACTAATCCAGTAAAATGTGTACAAAGTACATCTAAAACTTACAATTTAGGTAGTAGAACAAGTTGCCTGACTTAAGGATTATCATGTTCTCTCCCTCTCTTTGTACTGCTGGTAAACTATTTACAAATATTATATTGGCATTAATTTATACGAAGCCTTAAAAAGTTTGCCATCTCGGCATAAAAATATATAATTGTAAATTACCATTTAAAAAATAATAATTACTAAACCTTGTCATTATAGGCTGCTAAAAACTCTTTGATAGTATTAACTTATTTTTCTAACAGCCATATAGTAAGTCGGGTTTAAAATTGCTTAGTTGGTTACTACTACTAGTTAACTGTTGTTAATGCAGGGACTCCCCAAAAGCAGCTTGTAAATTTTCTTATATGTTTCTTATAACTCTTTTATAATCATAGAACAGGGATGGCGAACCATTGGCACGCGTGCCATTGACGGCACGCGACACAATATTTTGGGCACTTCTCTGTTCACGAAATTCATTATGCACTACGAAAAAAAGTAGGTATTATATGACTAGCGATCGCGTATTACATATTTTATACGCTTATATATATGAAACATGGCAAAACTTTCCTATTTTTTGTAGTAAATTAAGAGTTTGGGGTTTATAGTATTTATTATTATTATTTTCCCAATAATCAGAAAGTCAAAATTATTTGATGGCACGTCTATGACCTCGTTAAACATTTCTTTTGATAAAATGGCACGTTGATACGTAAAGGTTCGCCACCCCTGTCATAGAACATTACAACAGGTTACTATTTGTTTCAAACAAGAGTGACAGAAAATTTATAACAAAATAGAAACATAGGTGGCCAATGATTTTCACCAAGGAGATTTGTATCAAAATTATCTGTCAATACAAAATAGTTCCAGGAAATAATAGATTATTTTACTCTGTGCCAACAGTTTTTGGAGCAACCCACATAAAGTGTATTGATATTTTTTCAGAGATTCTACCTTATAGGTTCGAACAACACTCAAACACGTTTCCGAGTACTCAAAATTGACAGGACGGATCCCCAGGAGTTGATACTAGTGGATGACAAGGTGGAATATAACAAAGATGAGATTCATCAGTTGCTTAATATGATTGGATTTGGTAACAGATCGGGAAAGCCAAGCTTCGGCAAACTTGTATCTGCTTTTGGGATTGTTGGTAATTGTCTTGATATTTATTTGCTATTAGTTGTTATGCTAATGAATTGATTTTCAGTCAGAAAAGTCTGTTAAATAAATAAATTTGGCTCATAGAGATATTTTTTAAATATTAGAAAGGCTTCTGTTTGACCACACTTGATGTTAAGCATTGTTATGGTCTAGAATGGTTTACGGTTTGCTAGAAATAGCCTATTCACTCTAGCCTTGAAGACATCCAGGTTGTAGCACTCGAGAAACACAAGCAGACAATGAATTCCACTCCTTAGCTGTACTAATAGTAAATGACGAAGCAAACATATCATTCAAAATGGTGAAATGCCACCTGTGTAGTGGAAAGCAGTGAAGCTCCAATTATTCTAGATTCTCCCATATCTCTGTCAAATTGACAATCATTATTGTTTCAGGGTTTGTCAGATTCTTAGAAGGTTACTATATAATTCTAGTCACAAAACGAAGAAAGATAGCTATGATCGGCTTACATTCCATCTACAAGATTGAAGACACAGCAATGATATACATTCCAAACGACCTAGGCAGACCTCAACACCCGGAAGAACAAAGATATTTGAGAATGTTCCTAGCAATAGATCTGTCTACAAATTTTTACTACAGTTACAGCTATGACATAACACATACTCTACAAATGAATATGGCGCCTCCAAGGAGATTGGCACCAGCTCTATTCCCTAAACCAGTGACAGCAGCTGTGTACCATTCTAACTTGAGGCGAGGTTCCACTGCAACAGATGAAAACCGCTGTACTTGTGAAAAGAAAAATATTGATGATGAAGATATATTTGAAACTTGGAAAAAGCAATTCAAACAAAGGGAAGACATGACAGGGTTTGTAAAATCAATTTTCGTTAAGTTTTGCCTCACTTGGCAGATGGATTAATGATCTCATTTAATAATAATAATTTTTTATCTGTCCTATCCGAATGCTGTTTACCACCTTAGTTACTTCATAATACAAATGGAAAGACAATTCTGATTTTTGGTGTTGGGGCATTTTCTATGTCGGCTAACTAGTAACTACTACTATGTTACCTAAATCTGCCACCAAAGGTGGTGAGAAAGTTAGCAGAGCGTCCACCTCATTAACTTGAGATTTCTGGGTGAATACGCTTTCCATCCAACGGAATTACGTTTTCCATCAAGTGATATGAGGGCCAAGTGCAAACCCGTAAGACAACAAAAAAATATAGTCATTATAGCCAGAAATTAGTTAATTTATTAGTATACTGTTCTTACCAAAATCTGTGTTTTTTTTCAGCATAAAAACACCAAAAGTAAACTTCGGCGTGCGAAGTGTACCTGAATGGAGATTTGTATGGAATAGTCACCTGCTGTCTGCAGTTCATTCGCATCTGCACCCAGATTGGATTCTATACATTGTCCATGGGTTCATAGAGCAGAGCAATTTGAACATCTTTGGTCGAGCTATATACGTAACGCTTATAGCTAGGAGGAGTAATAGGTATGCAGGTACTAGATTTCTGAAAAGAGGTGCCAATATTCATGGAGATGTCGCTAATGAAGTGGAAACTGAACAGATTGTACACGACTCTATGGTGTCTTCTTTTTCTGTTGGCAGGTAAACTTCTTTTATTTGTTGAGCTGTCTCTGTTAATTTGGTATGCACGTCGATAACCATAACAATCAACTGACATAAAACTCGATCTTCAGCCGTAATTTTATGTTCCAGATTCAGTTCATTCGTTCAGATGCGAGGCTCAATACCTAGTTTCTGGTCCCAAGATGTATCAAAGATGGTACCCAAACCTCAGATAGCAATCGACCTCGGCGATCCCTATGCAGAAATACCTGCAAAACATATAAACAACCTGATGACGAGATATGGCTCTCCAATAATGATCCTCAATCTAGTCAAGAAGAGAGAGAAGAAGAAGCACGAGTCTTTGCTGACAGATGTGATAAGCGAGGGAGTGAAGTATCTCAATCAGTTCATACCACCAGAGCATGCTATACAGTATTACCACTTGGATATGGCTCGGATGAATAAAGGGGCTGATGCTAAAGTCTTGGATAAGTAAGTATGGTTTTTACATTGAAATTCAGTTTTCCATAAAGAGACTCATCATTTTCTGAAATATATTGTGTCGGTTATTGACATTAATGGTCTAGATTTCGTCAGATTAAATGTATTTAAGGAATAAATACTTCATTAATAAAACATAACGACTTAATAAATTTATACTAGAGTTCAGGTAGTTCCTGACACGAGTATTCTGACAGACAAACGCGTCGCATTTCACATTTCTATAGGAAAGCCACTTCATATAAATGTCGTGTTATCAGTTCCTATTCCAACACATTGAAAGGACATTTGTATCATACACATGCATGTGTGCGTGAGTACGTGCGCACGATACTACTAATCTGTGAGCCGATCACTTTTTTGCGGGGAAAGGTGAGGTATCGCAGATCGGTGGGGGCGGTATAAATTATGTGGTAAAGCTCTAGGCCACATACAAGTTCAAAATGTGCTTTAACGCAATACAGCATATCCAAACAATTTTTTAATTAATCATTAAAATTTAAATTAACAATTATTTTAAAACTAGTTATGACACGTTAATAGATCCCTTAAAATGCAAAAAAGTTTCAAGGAGTTGTTGTTCCTATTGATTAAATTTATATTTCAGACTGTCAGCAATAGCCCGCACGGTGGTGCGTCGGACGGGCATATTCTTGAACAGACTCGGCTACGACGATCAGCCTGGCATACCAGGGCACCAGAACGGTAGACTTCAGACCGGGCTGGTCAGAGTCAACTGTGTCGACTGTCTCGATAGGACCAACACCGCACAGTTCGCTATCGGGAAGTGCGTCCTAGCGCATCAGGTAAATTTCGTTGCCCACTGTACATGGTTGATATCTGGATTGTGAGTCCAAGTATGTACTAAGCCACTACGCCAAGAAGGCGATTGGTTTACCTATCATGGGGAAATACTGGGATTTGGGATTGCTAACTTTGAGAAAATTTAAATCATGTGCAATGAAATAAAACCGTAATTTTATTATGGTTGCATCCATACATAATTATTCTTTTTTGAAATCTGTGATCAGTATTACTAAATACTTTTAGCAGATGTGTTTAGTGTACCCTCAATACATAATATTCTTTATCATATTATTATCATTAATTATATCATATATGATATCAGAAACTAGAGAATTAATATCATGGGTGAAGATAAATTATGTACGTAATTATATATTAAAACTCGCGTGTGATACTATTACCACACTTGGCTTCGCCTTGTGTTTTAATACCCCTTATTATACAACAATTGCATAAATAACTATTATGAATTGTTTCAGCTTTATGCGCTAGGTCTAATCGGGGAACCAGTCATAGAGTTCGACTCGGATTGTGCGAGGTTGCTGGAAGGTTTGTATGAGGACCACGGAGACACACTGGCGTTGCAATATGGCGGATCTCAACTAGTGCATAGGTAACTAACTCATCTAGTTTATGAATATTTAGCTTGTGTGGCTTTTTGAAGGAAGAGAAAAGGCTATGAACATACCAGTGGACATCATCGTCAACAGCCTATATATGTCCCCACTGCAGGGGCTCAGTGCATCTACCATGAGTTTACGCAGTCGATAACGTGTATCGTTAACTATCGCTCTGTCCTTGTCACGCGCATCTTGACTGAGCAGCATTTCCGATAGTATTCGATATACGTTATCGACTACGTAAACTCATGGTAGACGCACAGGCCTACTCTACTGCAGAGAGTGTGTGGGCCGTAGTCCACCACGCGGGACCACTGCGGATTGGTAGAAGTCTACCTACACACACCTTTTGAATTTCTTCTCAGGAGTGTGCACAGTGTGCAGATTTCCTCACACTCGTGAAGTGTACAAGGACATATAGGAGTAATTCTTGGGCCACAATACTTTTAAGTAATGGGATATGTCATTTGCTTTTTTGCATTTGATATGCTTTTTTAATTTAAGATTCAAAACTTACATTTGAGTTTATAATCGATCTTGATATAGACGTATGTATGGGTTCTCATTTATTCAACTGCAAAGCTTAGGTTAGTTCTTCACATTTTCGTAAGAGTTTTGTTCGGTGGTTTTTTTACCTAATATTTATGATTTTCAGTGTGTTAATTATTCATATTCTGTACTGAACCCTCGGTGCGCGAGTTCGACTCGCACTTGTACGTTTTCATATACATATTGTATACATTTGTTTCCAGGATAAAAACATACCGGAAAACGGCCCCTTGGTCGTCGCACGGCAACGATATAATGCAGACGCTGAGTCGTTACTACTCGAACGCGTTCTCCGATGCCGAGAAACAGAACACCATGAACTTGTTCCTGGGCCTGTTCATACCGGAGCCGAACAAACCGCAGATATGGGAGTACCCCAACGACTACCACCTGCACCATCCCGAGGCGCTCGTATACATCCCGAGGAACAGGTGGGTACAGTGAAACTTGGTTAAGTGGGACCGTGACGTAACGGATTTACGTTGAAGTTGAAAACGTATGAAACTTTAAACAATATTTTAGTTATTTCGTAAAATAATGTAATAATCACGCCCTTACTGAAAACCTTCAAAGTGTAATGAAACCAAATTAAATTAATTCGAGTTAAGTTGGTTTTTCGAACTTTTGCGGGCTTTATATGCTGTAAAAATCCAGTAAAAATTAAATAATATAAGATATTTTAAATTTTATAGGACTTACCTTTATAGTATAAAATACGAGGGGCATACCGAAATGATCGGGAATATAAAACAATACATACAGGAAATAACTAAATTTATTTTTATTGCTTTTCGAAGTATTCTCCGTTGCAGTTAATGCACTTTTGCATTCGTTCGAACCAATTATTATAGCAGCAATTCCAGTCCGAAGTTGACATGGTCAAAATCGTCGATTTGTATGCTTCCACTGCTTCTTCTGGACCTTGAAACCGCTGACCACGCAATAAATCTTTGATTCTAGGGAATGTAAAGTAATCATTGGGACTCAGATCAGGGCTGTATGGAGGATGATCCATTAATTCAACGTTTTCCTGCTTCAAAAACTCGCTTGTTTTCTGAGCGGTGTGAGAGCTCGCATTATCGTGATGGAGGATTATGCGTCGTTTCGGGTTACCTCTACGGAGTTCGGATATCATCTGTGGCAAACAAACCGTTGTATACCAATCAGCGGTAACCGTTCTCCGTTCCTCTAAGGGAACTGTGACTACATGTCCTGTTTTCGCGACAAACGAAGCGACCATTTTCTTCGATACGCTGCGAGAGCGGACAACTTTTGTTGGCTTGATCTCACCTGCGAAGACCCAGACAGCCGACTGATGCTTTCTTTCTGGCTCATATGAATAGATCCATGATTCATCACCAGAGACAATGTTATAAACTGCTTTTGACTTTCCTCCGTTGAAGCGTTGCAGAGTAGACCGGCACCAATTGACACGAGCCGCCTTTTGCTCTTCGGACAAATTATGGGGCACCCAGCGGGAAACTAGCTTTCTCACTCCCAGTTCACCATGTAAAACAGTTTGTATCGCAGTCATACCTATCCCTAAAGTAGCCCGAATCTGCTCATATGTAATATGTCGGTCATCCTGTATCATTCGGCGCACAACAGCGACATTTTCTGGTGTAACCGCTGTTTTTGGCCGGCCTGTGGAAGGTACGGTGCCAAGAGAAGCACGTCCACGCCGGAATTCAGAATACCAGCGATATATTGTCGTCTGGCTAGGCGCTTCACTCTTGAATATAGATATAAGCTCAGCGAGACATTGTCCCTGAGATAATCCTCGTCGAAAGTTGTAAAAAATTATGGCACGGAAACTTTCTCTTGTAAGCTCCATTTTTTTATCGACCTATCAATTTCAAACTGATATTGTTCTTTAAAAAAAATTTTTTTTTAAATTCTGTCAATTGTATTCGATTTTCAACTAACCAGTGTTTATTCATCAAAAAGAGTTTTTAATCTAATTAAATCGAAAGTACTCGATTACCGATCTTTTCGGTATGCCCCTCGTACAATTTAACCCCTATCTGATTTTTTGTTGTCATCATATTCACCTACCCTACATCTACCCTATTTAGCACTGAAGGTACTTGTGGGACAAACCAAACCTCTATATCTGGGATTCGTTCTTTCGATTTTATCGTCATAGTTACCTCTATAATTGAGTGTGTGACAGGGAGTGTGTTTTATCTCTTTTACTGACACTATATTTTAAAGAATACTTTTTCTAAATTTTATAAAAACATCTGTAACTGGGATACCATTTAACATTGCCAAGGCTAGCGGTAGCTCCCAAATTATGATACAAATATTATTTATTGTACAAAAAAATGCAACACTCATTAAGGAATGAAATGGTACAGATAGGCGGCCATATCGCTGCAAGGCAACCATAACGTAGAATGTTAGATTTACAACAACAAAAATACATAATTATTGTAACACGCATATAATAGATAAGTAAAGAGTCAATATAATAACGGAAAAAGAAATCCAATAAATATATGGACGGAGCAGCTAGGACGCTGAGTGTTCTCAGGACATTTGTGAAATTTTTGTTTTTATAGATCTCTAACAAAATGGTGGGACGATGAGGTATTGAAGCATCTGCCGCGACCCTGCGACGAGATGCGGAAGCTGTGCAGCGAGATCATCGGCATTCAGGGTACGGGCCGGATGCTGGAGATGCTCGACCCCTTCAACGATTGCAACCGTCCGTTCGAGTACACGCAGCTACAGGAGTGCTTCGAACTGAAGGTGGACATCGATGTATCATATAACACACGAATATTATACATTCGATACTAAACTATGTATATGTTGTATTTTCACTATTGATGCAACGAATACCTGGTTATATTATATGTGCACTTAATAGTAGTGAAAGAGGTTAATTATAAATAAAACGTTATAAGTTTTACCTCTGCTCACTCAGGTGCCTTCGACGTTTCCATTAAAGTATCCAAGAAAACTTTCTATCGTTAATTGGTAAAATCAATTATTTCAAATATGTTTGAGGGTTGATGTAGATTCCTTCAAAAAGACGTAACGTAAATATTTATTATGACATGTGATGAAGTAGTTTTGCACCTTTAAAATGTTTAGTAGTTTAATAAATAGGGCCCAAATTTAATTTTGCAGTGGGCTCTCGGTAGCTGTAATGATGTACATTAGTAATAGCCTATAAACTGTATTAAAAGCATTGTAAATTATTATTGATGTTTGATAATCACAGGTATATTTGTTGTGTGTCAGATGTGTCACACTCAGCGGGACCTGGCTCCGACGTTCTCTGAGAACTTCAGCCCGTTCGTGGTCCGCGGTCGAGCCACCGGACAGAACAAAGGGCCCACCTCCAAGAACCCCGTCATCAGCGGTCCCTCTAGCACAACCTCCAACAACTCCACCGAGTATGTATAACATATCATACACAACATTATTAGCATACTTAGACTATACTTGTTCTCTCTCTCTTTTTCTCCACGTGATAAAATCCGGAATGAGGAAATACGTAGACGAACTAAAGTCACCGACATATCTCGACGAGCCAGTGAGCTGAACTGGCAATGGGCAGACCACATCGCTTGACACATCGCTCGAAGAACCGATATCCGGTGGGGATTAAAGGTTCTCGAGTGGCGACCACGTACCGAGAAACGTCTACCAGACCGTCCCCCTACTAGGTGGACCGACGATCTAGTTAAGAGTCGAGGAGAGTAGTCACTGGATGCTCGGGACCGGTCGGTGTGGTGTACCACGAAGGAGGCCTATGTCCAGCAGTGGACGTTTCCTGGCTGATGATGAAGTTTAAATTCAAATTCTCGATACTTTGTAATTTAAACTCACATTTAAAATTGCGAATAAAAAATTATAATAGGTTCCACCCCTAAACAGTTGATTTCTGAACTTATTTTTATGGGTATGTTATAATGTTGTAACTATTTGATGTGTAATAAAATGGTAATCACCTTTCTAGCTCGGATAGCGACTCGTCTTCAGATGACGACCTGACGAGCTCGTCGCCGAGCTCCCGCCAGCTGGGGCCCTCGCCCCTGGCGCTGGCGGCCAAGCTCCTGGCCGAGCCCGTGCCGGAGCCAGTGCCGCTGTTCCCCGCCATCAAGCGCTCAAACAGAATACTGCTCCACGAGCCCAAAAAGAGGGATATGATCATGTGAGTGGATTTACGAGATGAAAATCTTACTATAACGGGATTCCGCTCAATCAAAGTTTCATACAAAATTTCTGTTGCCGTAATCTTTTAAAATAGAATAGCTGGCTTTGTGCATTAAATACCAAATAGGACATCGGATAATATCGCGAAATGAGTATCAGTAACATACAACTTCACAGTGAATCACAGTTTTCATTTTTACTCACTTTTTGTTATTATTGCTCAAAGCGCTATCAAGGGACCATTAGCTGCGTAACAGCATTGTAGCTGACAATAGAGTTGTAAATTAATGATATTTTCTTCGCGACACTATAAATTCATCGCCTATTTTTACGTAATCGCTTATCAAAGTCAACTTCTGTATTTTAAAAGATAACTGTAACAGAAATTTAGTTGGGAAGCATTCGGAGAGGAATCCCGTTAAGCAATGTTACGAGTATTAAAAACACACCAACTCAGATTGGGTTTAAATTGTGTTTCGTATGAATCTTCTTAAGTAGTGTAATTTAATAAATAAATAAATCATATATTTTTTTCTTACATTTGGTCTATAAGATTTATCAACAGAGGATCCATGTTGTAATTTCTATATTTTCCAGATATAAGCGGTACGTGAACTTGGAACGACGATCGAACCCTCGCTACGAGAATGCAGGTCAGATCGTTCTAACTGTGGCCAGCGCGTTCACCATAGACAGCACCGTCGACGTCATACCTCCAACCGTGACGAAGGCGTCCAGGGAGAAATACCACGAGTACGTGCAGAAGAAGACTGGCATCGTCATAGTGCCCCCCGAGTCACTCGCCATGTACGAGAAATATGTACATTTCACCTTGTAAATCATGTTTATGCAGTGATTTCTCCCTATGCCTACAAGGCCCCGGCCTAGCGGCCCCAGTCCCAGCGGCGGGGCCTGCCCATAATCTTAAAGCCTGACTGGCCTTATCAAAACACTTTTTGATAATTCAGGAAAATATTCTTAAAAGTCTTAGAACTATATTACTTATTCGAGTTATTTAAAAGTTCTAAGTGTAGTGTTCTGTAATTGTGGTCTTATTTTTACACTTGTCTACCAAATGTAGAGGGGCCCCCAAATGTCAAGTGGCTGGGCCCCTGCCCTGGCCCTAGTAAGAAGTCCGGGCCTGTGTTTATGTGAAGTCATCATTGTATTGAGTTAATATGTTGTATAAGTATGCATTAGAGGCAATGGACGATGCAACACGATTTGCCGTCCATGGACTGCAGCTTACATCTGTACGCACCGGACACGCGTTCGACGATCTCATTATCATCTTTTTAAAAGACTTGAAACCCCAAAATACACTTGGAAGGATAGTTTCGTGTTCGTTTCGTTTTAAGATGCGGAGCCCATCATTATTGATTCCCGTTTTATTAAGCTTGATTTTGTCGTTATTAGAAAAGTTTGTTTTAAGAAATTCTGAAAACGAACTTTTTATAGAGGTAGTGCTAGCGAAAAGGTACTATAACAGTTTTATGGTATGTTTTTCAGCTTCAACGACATTCCATAAATGACGCAGTCCATGTACATGCATAATTGTGCATATTACTTAGTATAATAATGAGTTTATTCTCGTATATATCTGAAATCATACTATTTAGAACACTTAGATGTAACAAACTAGGTTTTAAACATGTTATCCAAAGTTTGCATTGAACATGGTTCATATGTTCTTTTTAATTTTATTGTTTTTAAGTTGTAAAATATATATATTTGTTTTTTGTTACAAGTACTGTAGTATTATTTTATCCTGAATTTAATCAACCTTATGTGTGTATTTTATCGACGATATCCAAACTTAATGTGATGTAAGCCATCATTGTCAGCTACTGAATCCACCTTTTGGACCTGAGCCTCACTCTTAGATCACCACAAACGGCGATCAGTAAGAGGATTTGTCATAATCGCCATGCTTTCAGGCCGATTGTTGATCGCAGTAAGATATTATTGACGCAAATTTATTTGCTGCTCCTGAATGTTTTCTCTCAGTTGCCTTTTGAGTCACCCACCTGATTGGGGTGTTGATTTGGATCTAATTTGTATTACCATGGTTTTGACAAAATAGTTGTGAAAAGAGATGTTTCAAATTCGGCCTGCACTTGTACACTATTTAAAATATCAAGTAATAATCTAAATAAGTTTAGTTTAAAAAACTAGAATTACATTTATGCATTTAATTGTACAAAATAATTCTCTTTGTACTAAGTGACAAGTAATATGTATCAAAAATTCAGGAGAATAAATACTTTTATTATTTATATCAACCGTTTTCGATTCGACCAAATCAACGGACACTACAGGCGAAAATGACATGATAGGGGAAAAAGTTAATTTTTTGTATGGCAGGCCCTGGGTCAGTTTTTTGAGTTTGTTCACGTATCGTGATCGTATTTCGTAATCATACGTACGGCTACACATCAAGCTATTAATTTCCAGTATGCGCTGACCTCGCATTGGATGAAATGAATTCGCACGATAATGATTCATCTTATACCGGAGAGCTTAGGCCTGCCGGTATAGTACTCGCATTTTCAAACATGTACAAACAGAATGTGTATATTATTTTTTATAATAACTATCCCTAAATGACATCACAATGACATACAACACTAGGACATTTCTTTTCACCCGCTAACTTGCCTTGCCTCACATTTATACGTTTAATAATTAATACATCGCGGTCTTTGGTGGCTAACTTAGTTTGCTAGTACATACTAAATACATCTTTTTTGGTTAAAAAGATGCGTTCAATAAACAGATAAAAAGAGACACCGCTCTACAAATAAACGTTTTTTACACATTCTTTCTGACTTTGAAATTGGTGCAGGAAAGTTTGCAATAAAATGTTTCACTTGACGTCTTGTTTGACATTTTAAGTGATCGTCGTCGGTCGATCTTTTTGCGTGATATCGGAAATTGTTGTGGTAAAAATTGCTGAATCGGGGGGCGGGCCGTTCGTGGCTGCATGCGAATTTAACATTCTGCAGCCATGGCGATGTCAAAGGGATTCAAAGTCTTAGAAAAATCGTCTCCCCCAAATCCCTACAGTGTCATTTTACAACACAGAAATAAGGATAATGCGCTCCTGTTTGAGTCTCAAGCTGTAGTATCTTTGTCCCCACAGGAGACTGAAACCTTACGAAAGCAATATCACAAAATCGCGGACGCCTACGGATGTTTGGGAGTGCTCCAACTAAACTCAGGTGAAAGCTGTCTCTTGTATCTCGTCCTCGTCACGGGCTGCTGCTCCGTAGGAAAGGTCGGCGACATCGAAGTGTTCAAAATAACACAAACACAATTCCTGCCGTTGTTCTATCAGTCTCAAGGTGACGACAAAGTTGCAGAGGTGAGAAAATTACTTAATTCAGGAACATTCTATTTCTCTTGGAACACAGGTAAAAGCAATGATCATCTTTTCGACCTGACACTGTGCGCCCAGAGGAAGAGCAAGGGAGCTAACCCAGACAACAGATTCTTCTGGAACAGAACACTGTTTATTCATCTGATAAGATATGGGATTGACTGTGAAGATTGGCTCACGAGAACTATGTGTGGCTCAGTTGATATTCGCACTATTTATGTTGGCCATCGTCAAGCAAGAGCTGTGCTGGTGTCTCGACTTAGCTGCGAAAGAGCAGGTACACGATTCAATGTCAGAGGATGCAATGATGATGGCAATGTGGCTAATTTTGTAGAAACAGAACAAGCGATCTATGTAGATGATTCAGTAGCATCTTATATACAAACAAGAGGTTCTGTTCCTTTATTTTGGGAGCAGCCAGGCATACAAGTTGGGTCTCATAAAGTAAAAATGTCTAGAGGATATGATGCATCCACCAGTGCATGTGATAGACACTTCACTCAGTTGAAGAGAAACTATGGATCTCTTATAGTTGTAAATCTTCTGGGGTCAAGTTTAATTGGAGGCAGTGAAGGTGAAGCCACACTGAGTAATGCTTTTCAAAAACACTTAAATGAATCTGCTCATAATGATGTCATACAAATTATTTTTGATTATCATCAAGAAGTCAGAGGATCGTCTATTGAGAGTGCTTTGGCAAAATTCAAGAAAATAGTTGAGAAACATTATGATAGCATTAGCATCTTTAGTGCAAAAAGTACAGATATTTATAACATTCAAAAAGGAGTAATCCGTACAAACTGCTTGGATTGTCTTGACAGAACAAACTCTATACAAACTTTCATAGGCCTGGAAATGCTAGCCATACAGCTTATGTTATTGCAATGTATTGACAAGAAACAAAATGTCAGCAGATTTGAAGAAGTTTTCAGACAAATGTGGGTTAATAATGGTAATGAAATATCAAAAATTTATGCAGGCACTGGAGCCATTCAAGGTGGCTCTAAATTGATAGATGGTGCAAGGTCTGCCGCTCGCACCATACAAAACAATTTACTGGATAATACTAAACAAGAAGCAATTGACATCTTGTTGTTGGGGTCAACTTTGAATTCAGAATTAGCAGATCGAACACGTATATTGCTACCATCTCACATTCTTCACACCTCCACTCCAGTGCTCAGAGAAATGTGTCGCAGGGCAAATGAATTTACCCAACCATCCAGTATTCGCATTACTATTGGCACATATAATGTCAACGGTGGCAAACATTTTAGAAGTCTAGCCTACAAAGACGTTTCATTGGCTGATTGGCTATTGGATTGTAAAAACTCATCATTGGTTAACACTGTCAATTTAAAAGACCAACCATCAGATATCTTTGCAATTGGATTTGAAGAGATAGTTGATTTGAATGCTAGTAATATTATGGCAGCAAGTACTGATAATGCAAAAGCATGGAGTGAAGAACTGGAGAAAGTTTTGTGCCGAGATGCATCATACACTCTACTTTCAAGCCATCAATTAGTTGGAGTTTGTCTTTTTGTGTTTGTAAGAAAGGATCTGATTCCTCACATTAGAGATGTTGCTCTTGATTCTGTTAAAACTGGACTCGGAGGTGCCACTGGAAATAAAGGAGCAGTTGCTATCAGATGTGTCATTTATGGAACCTCTTTATGTTTTGTATGTGCACATTTTGCAGCTGGCCAGTCTCAAGTCACTGAGCGCAATGCTGATTATAATGAAATTACAAGAAAGATAGCTTTTCCAATGGGAAGATCGCTATATTCCCACGATTATGTATTTTGGTGTGGTGATTTCAATTATCGTATTAATTTAGATAAAGATGAAGTACGTTTACTGGTGTCACAAAATAATTTGCAAAGGCTCTTAGAGCAAGACCAACTTCTACAACAAAAGTCACAAGACTTAGTATTCAAAAATTGTTTTGAAGGAGAAATAACATTTCCTCCTACTTATAAATATGATCTCTTCAGTGATGACTATGATACTAGTGAAAAATGTCGGGCGCCAGCTTGGACTGATCGCGTGCTATGGAGAAGTAGAAAGCACACTGTAGATCCTGACAACTCATCTGCATTATCTGCTGGAAAGCTACTGTATTATAACAGAGCTGAATTAAAACAAAGTGATCATCGCCCAGTAATAGCAGTCTTGGAGGTAGAGGTACTGCAAGTCAGTTACACAAAATGTATGGAAGTGTTTTATGAAGTAGTGAAAGATCTTGGACCTCCAGATGCCAGCATAATTGTGCAGCCCTTTGAAGACATTAACAGTGAAGAGTCTGTATTTGATGACAATGTAATGGGTGCAGTTTTGCAAGAATTAGCCACTATTGGCGAAGTTACTCTAGTTCGATTTATTGATGATCAATCACTGAGCATTACATTTAGAGATGGAGAAAATGCTCTAGCTGCAGCCCAAAAAGGTCAGATAATCATTTGCAACATTCCATTATCAATTACACTGAAATCACCCAATTGGGTTGACATAGTTCGATTAGAAATTGGCTTATGCTCCAACAATACGGTTCCATTGTTTGGAGAAGTGCAGCCAGAGAGGCCTCTTAGATCGGCGCCACCGACTCCTCGCAGACAGCAGCCTAGCAGACCCCCGGCGCCATCTCCTACACCATTAGTTCCATCGAGGGGACCACCAGTAAGTCCGGCTCGACCTCCGCCGCCTCGTCCAGCGCCCATGACTCCAGTGGAGACTAATAAGCCTCCATCACCGCCGGCATTAAATTCCCCTCCTGCGCCGTTGTCGCCTTCCGACGTGATGTCTCTGCCTGCAGACAGTATGCCACCTCCAGCATGTGCTCCCCCACCTCCTCCGAGTAACACCCCTCCCCCTGGTCCACCGCCACCAGTTCCCGCAAGACAAGGTGCACCACCACCATTGCCAGCACGTCCCCGACCACTCTCATAAACTGGTATAATGTCGCTTTTTACATCAGCAATTTAGTGGGTTAATCTAATATGTATAAGTATATTGCAGTTAATCGCTTGAAACTGATAGTATAAAGGGAGATTATTAGCTTTTATTGTTGTTAGAAATCATGTATCACATATAAAACGAATTTAAAAAAATTGATCTCTGCATTTAAATCTCATGTAGTGTATCCAAGCATTATACACTCTGTTGAAGCAATAAACTTGAAAACAAAATATTGAACAAGACTATAATTTTTTAATTTTTAATAATGCTTTAAGAAAATAGCATTTAAGTGTAGTTGGCAATTCAAATAAAGGTATTATAATGCTGGGCATCGAAAATGAATAGTGCTAGGATTTTGAAATCATATTTATTCCAATCAACTGTAAAATAATTTTTATTTGTATTACGTGACTTTGTGTGGCTGGTAGTAAAAATAGTTACGTGAAGTGTCGATTAGGCATAGTTGTTTGTTGTTCAGAATCTGTATGTTGTACGTACATAATCTGGATTAGAATCTAATATTATATCTTCTTACATAAAGCCCTAATCAATAGCAAATCGTTTTTGTTCCTTTTATAAAAATTGATTCCTATTAGACTTTATTTGCAACTAAGTAATATTTTTGATAAATTTTATTTTTTATGAGCTTAGTTTATAATCAACATGATGTTACATTGAAAGTAAAATGTTAAATATCAAGGCTGTGTTGAGCATTTTATCTTTGACATCCATTAGATGATTAATTTATCTAAAAAGCAATTATGTGCTCATGCAATGGGTACTTGAAATGTCCATAATGGTACCTGAGTTTATTTTATCCCATATCTGTTTAAAAACAAATGTGCAATCTTTTCACACCATAAGTTACAATGGTTTTGTATTAACGTTATCCCTCTCCTAATGCTTCCATACTAATTTTCTGTTGCCTCAATCTTTTAAAATAGAATAGCTGGTTTTGATAAGTAATTACCTAAAATATAGGAGAGGAAATTATAGTGTCGCGAAATAAATATCATTAATTTACAACTGTATAGTTAGTTTATAGTAATGATGATGGCTCTTTGAACAATAATCAAAGTGTTTAAAATGAAAATTGTGATTTACTGTGAAGTTGTATGTTAATAAAATACTCATTTCACGTCATCAAAATCTGATGTCTTGCTGATTATGGCAACACAAATTTAGTATGCAACTTTGATGGAGCTGGATCGCCTTAAGTAATAGAAGACTATGAGAGTGCTTTTGTTATTGGATTTTTTTAATAGCATCATAGAATAATAGAGGGCCAGTCTTTTTATGTTAAATATACACTTATTATGAAATATATAGATGTTAAATTGATTCTGTTTTTAATTTATCATTCCTCAATAAAACTTCAGATATATTACATTTGTTTATTAGAGTGCGAGTCTATATTCAACATAGGGAACTAATACATTTAATATAAATTTAAATAAAAAGAATTATTGCTTCTTGGGGACAGCATGTCCATAGATTGTATGAACAACACCGATAAGGCCTGCAATGCAGAGAGCCATAGTGACGCGGTACAGGATACCATCGAAAGCCCCTCCCTTCAGGAAAACTGGGAGGTCATTGTCTTTCTGCAAAGAAAAACAAATTAATATGATAACATCCTTAGATTTCGAGTCTCAGTTCTATAGTTGATTTCTGTTTTTTATTGAAATTTGCATGTTAACTTTCTTTTAATTGGAAACTGGGCTGTGTTAAGGCATACAAATTTCAACATTGAACTTTCTAGAATTAATCAGCAATATTTTGATCCTTACATTAGGTATATCCGACACTACACAATAGAAGTTGCATAAAAATGTGTCCAATAGATTTCAGTCGAATAATGGTTTGAATAATGGTTTGGATGCAGGTGGCTCGGGACCGGTCGATGTGGCGTACCATGAGGGAGGCCTATGTCCAGCAGTGGACGTTTCCCGGCTGCTGATGATGATGAATGGTTTGAAAACATTAATATCAAATTAATTTGATTAAGTGTAGATCAATTATAATTAGTCAATAGTTATAACAAATAAATCTATAAATATAATTTGAAGAAATCAAATTTCTTTCTCAGACAGAAAATATGATCTTTATCTTTCAAGTCTTTAAATAGAAAAAATAAAAAATACTAATAGATTGAGGACATTACCTGGAAATGTTCCTGTTGCTTGCGAATGGTTTCATTGACTGGGGGGTATGGAATATTGGTGCCAGGAACCAGTCTCCTTTTACCAGGGGCCGGGCAGGCGGCATCGGTAACAGTAGACAGATGAGCAGTGTTGTACTGGATCGCAGGGGGTTCCACTCGTTGCAGTGCGATTGGTGCCTAATGCAAAAATATTGACCGATAAGCATGTTCCAACGTCAAGTGTCGCAAAATGGGTTGGGTCTTATAATTACTTACAACTGGGAATAGTGGGCTCTGCAGATTAGTTGCAGCGACCAGCCTGCCGGAGAATCTGCTAAGCTGATAATACATCTTGTGTTAGAAGCAGATTTATGTGATGAAGAAAAACTCGAGCTGTTACGAAACAAGTACTTTTATCTTTAGGAAGTAGGGAGCGTTCAGAACATGCACATGATCTACTTGTCAACTTGTGACATTCAGTTAAAATCAGATCGTTGGTGTAATATAATATATTTTATCATATTCTCATTGATAAGTTGGTAATGGACAGAAATATTAAACCGATAAACGATTTTAATAGTTGAATAAATCTGTAAGGTATATTTAGTAGAACATTGGCAGTATTGAACGCACTTCTATTTATATTACTCTGTGCTTGGACCACAAAGTATATATTCTTTAGACCACACACAACCAACAAGTAATGTTTAACAGAGAAAAAACAAATTGGTTGTCTGTTCTGTATCTGTAAAGTCGGTTTACGGACGATAACTTGACGTGTCTCCCTTCCCTCTCTTCAATTTTTTTTCTTTAACTTTAACTTAATATTCTGATGCCTTTAAAAATGTAGAATTTGTAAATAAATGTCAAAAATATACACTATACAGGCTCTGATACAGGTACGGAACACTGAGCAAGTAAATCACTACGTTTTAGTACGGAAGTTGTCAATTTCTGAACGCAAAATTCGCCATCTTTCTTTTGCATACATAAAGTTTGACAGTTTCTTTCTTTTACGAGCACGTTGTGATAAAAGGTGAGAAGCGAAAAAGTAATCCTTGGTTTGTGAATTTATTAGTTATTAAGTTTCCAACATATCTATTTCATTTATAAGTATTGCCATAATATTTTTCTGAAGTGCAAAGTGAACGATTTTTCATAAACTTCATGTTTGAAATTCGAACTTCCTCGTGGCGTGTCATCGACGACAGCGCTCGGCATTTGTTCACCTTCAAATTTCCAACCATCTAGATCACAGATCATCAAAAATAAAGTAAAATAATTTTTCTTACAGAACTAAAATGCAGATTTTCGTAAAAACCCTCACGGGGAAGACCATCACTCTTGAGGTGGAAGCTTCTGACACCATCGAGAATGTGAAGGCAAAGATCCAAGATAAGGAGGGAATCCCACCAGACCAGCAGCGATTGATATTCGCTGGCAAGCAACTTGAAGATGGACGCACTTTATCAGATTACAACATTCAGAAGGAGTCAACACTCCACTTGGTGCTCAGGCTTAGAGGAGGTGAGATTTTTATTGAGTTCGCTATTTTACCGCAGCTGCGTGTTTTTAGGGTACCATACCATACAATACTTCAAAAACAAACCCTAATAGAATCACTTAGTCCAGCTTTCAAGACTTTTTCTCAGGAATGTGTGAAGGTCAACTTGAAAAAAGAAATTAATATCAAATGCGTTGGTCTGCAATTCCTTTGAACTGTGAAAAAATCAAACTTTTGTGTCATTGCAATATAAAAGATTGCTGCATTTCAGATGATTTCCTTTGTGATCATTCTTTAGCTACAACTTGGGTGTCTTTAAGTCGAGGGTGAAGAGGCAATTTCTAGACCAACTTACACCATTGCTTACTATCGGATGAGATCATGGCCCAAAATTGATCGATCTTCAGTAAAACATTTCTGTTGACCTAGAGTCCTGAAATTTGGCAAGAAGCTAGGTTTTATGGCACAAATGCAGGAATAAATGTGAATGACATAAATTCATATGAAACCACAAACTTTTGCAGTTAAAAAATTCCCTACCTCGTAATAATCATACCTAATAATATGAATTTTACTATTCATATTTTGTATGAAGTTCTCGCTTTGAGAGTCCAACTTGCACTTAGCCATTTTTAAGCTCATTTTCAAATTCATTTGTGATGATAGTAAAGTGTTGCTCTATTCTGAGTAGAAACTATAAACATAAAACATACCTAGTATTTAATGAATTTATTATGATACATTCTACCATATAAATCAACTATCACATGTCTGCTCATTACTTTATAGAAAAAATTTCTTGATTTTAGGTACCATTGAGCCATCCCTTCGCATCTTAGCCATGAAATACAACTGTGACAAGATGATCTGCCGCAAATGCTATGCTCGTCTTCATCCCCGTGCAACCAATTGCCGCAAAACTAAGTGCGGACACACCAACAACCTCCGCCCTAAGAAGAAGCTGAAGGATTAAGTCACCTACCATACATTATTTTCTAAAACATCTGGAATAATATGTAAATGTAACTAAGCAATTCAAAATTTTTCAAGTATAACATCTACTTAATCTATTTTGTTTTATTAGTAGACCAGCCAAGACCACATTTTGAATAATATTGTCTGTATCTCTTCGGTATACCTACAACAGGTATATGTTCAGGGTGATGTGTAGATCACGAAACTGCTTGTAATGTTTTTTAGTGGTGGAGGGGATAACAGTGACATCATAAACATGGCCGCTGATGGTTTTTATTTTTCATTAATTCACATTCACGTCACATATTAGGTCTATTTGCTTTGTATGGTGTTGTTTGAAAGCTTATTAAATGTTCTTTAATCTATTTATTCTGAGACACCTGAAATATTTGACAAAATATGTTTTTTTTAAAGCGATTTAGAAAATATTCTTTTTTACTCAGGAACCGCTCAACTTACTGTAAATTTGTTCAATATAAAAAGTATGCAGAATTTTATTAGCTATTTATAAACGTCAGTTTCATCAAAATAGGACTTAAATGACTGACTCAAATTTTGTGACAGAACGACAGTTGTTTTATTGTAATTATGTAGGAGCTTGTAATTATGTCACATAAATCGTGCCATGCTTAACTAATTAATCCTGCTCAGCTCGTGGTTAACACCAAATCTGCCTTAGATAAATCTACACTAATATTATAAAGAGGAAAGATTTGTACCTATTTTTGTATGTTTGTAATGAATAGGCTCAAAAAGTACTGGGCCGATTTAAAAAATTCTTTCACCAATAGAATGCTACATTCTTCCAATTTGACATAGGCTACATTTAATTTTGAAAAAAATTAGGTATACTTGGTAAAATTTGAACAATGTAACCGAAGGTGTAGAAAAATGAGTACAATAATAGAACAAAATAATGTACAACAATATTGAAGAACATCATAATGTCTACAAAACAAAAAACTCCGCGGTAGAATATGTCCAACTATTGTAGTTATGTCACTACAACAACTTTTTTCATTTTAAACAATAATGAAAATGCTAACCAAATTCAAACCATGCTATTTATCTGTTTATATTAATCCTTATCCAAATAAATTATTTTATGGTCAAGACCATTTAACTACCTATAAAATAGTTTTTAAATTATTTAAATTGGACTTTCCATTCACAAGATATTATGAATTAAAAAATTCAAACAGTAAACAAAACCGCCATAGCGCCGTGGCCGTTGTTTGCGATGCAGTCTGAAAAGCACGGCGGGCGGGGTGGAGGGGGCACTGAAATAATTTTTTTAAAATATATAATTAATAAATAATAATTTTTTAATAAATAAAAATATTTGTGAAAAAAAAGTGTTTTATAACCAAATTTCCAAAAATAAATAATTGTCTACCCCGTGCGAAGCCGGGACGGGCTGCTAGTTATAAATATTAGTTGCATATGGGCTGTATTAATAGTGAACAATCAAAACAAGCTAGGTCATCATCATCAGCCGGGAAACATCCACTGCTGGACATAGGCCTCCTTCATTGCATGCTACATTGACCGGTCTGGAGCCACTTGCGTCCATCGACTCCCCATACTTTAACCAGGTCGTTGATCCATCTAGTAGGGCAGCCGGCCCGGTACACGCTTTCCGGTACGCGGTCGCCACTCTGAAAACTTTTATTTCCTATCGGTTACCGGTTCTTCGAGCGATATGGCCTGCCGATATTTCCACTTCAGCTTACTATGGATTTCCTCATTCCGGATTTTTACATTGCTCGCTGGGTGACTATGAGCTTGTTTATTCAGTCCACAATAAAGGACCTCGTTTAGATTCCATATGTCATCATTGGCAACATGCACTACTACTAGGCCTACGCCGCAGAGGCGACTACTACGCATGACGTGGCATGTGTTGGAAATATTAAAGTTTTAGAAATAAAATACAAATACACGGTTTAGTTTGAAATATTATTTCAGTATATATAATAAATGTGCAGGTATAACAACGGTTCATCTGGTATTTTAACGGCATAATAGAAAAAATCTTCACAACCATTTTAAGTCCCAAATATATGTAAAATAACATTTGAATATATTCTTCATGGCATTATATTTTATATTAACAAAATCTTAAAAAGTAATATGACTTAAATACGCCTATAAGCCATGTAATTATAATTCATAACTTATATACTAGTAGAGTCTTCATACCATTCCAAAATGTACAACTTTGATTTTAGGCGGTTTTTGAGCATGGTTTTCTGAAACAAAAAAGACAAATCAAGGTAAGACAATTTTAGTTCTATCTGCATGAAATACTAGGTAGACACGGAACAATGAATAACATGGATAACATTATGGGCGCATGTGTGTCATGCGTCACACTTCCATATGCAAGAGGTCTGACTACGGAAGCTCTAAAGCTGGTTCTGGTCTCTGTTAAAGATACTGCCTACTCACTAATGTAGATGATGTTAGGTAGAAAGGGTGTAATGCAAGATGATTAACATTGTGGGTCCATGTGTGTCATGCGTCACACTTCCATGTCATCACGAGGTCTGACTACGGAAGCTCTAATGCTGTCATAAAGCTGGTTCTGGTCTGCGTTCAAGATACTGTCTACTCACTAATGTAGATGATGTTAGGTAGAAAGGGTGCAATGCAAGATGATAACAAACATTGTGTGTGCATGTGTGTCATGCGTCACACTTCCATGTCATCACGAGGTTGACTACGTAAGCTCTAATGCTGTCATAAAGCTGGTTCTGGTCTCCGTTAAAGATACTTTCTACTCACTAATGTAGATGATGTTAGGTAGAAAGGGTGCAATGCAAGATGATAACAAACATTGTGTGTGCATGTGTGTCATGCGTCACACTTCCATGTCATCACGAGGTCTGACTACGGAAGCTCTAATGCTGTCATAAAGCTGGTTCTGGTCTGCGTTCAAGATACTGTCTACTCACTAATGTAGATGATGTTAGGTAGAAAGGGTGCAATGCAAGATGATAACAAACATTGTGTGTGCATGTGTGTCATGCGTCACACTTCCATGTCATCACGAGGTTGACTACGTAAGCTCTAATGCTGTCATAAAGCTGGTTTTGGTCTGCGTTCAAGATACTGTCTACTCACTAATGTAGATGATGTTAGGTAGAAAGGGTGCAATGCAAGATGATAACAAACATTGTGGGTGCATGTGTGTCATGCGTCACACTTCGACGTAGTCGAGCGTAGTACCGGCGGGCGGGTGCGGCGCGAACGCTGCGAGGTACTTGTGGGGCGGACACAGCGGCAAGCTGTCCGCGAGCTCTCGAGCTGGTTCAGGGCAGCCAGATGAAGTAGATTCCTGTGTGCAAATATACTTTGTTCTGGCAATTTGTCTTAAGAACGTAGCACCCATACTTTTATATTTGATAACCTAACAAGATTTTGAGTCATATTGTGTCTAAGTATAAGAGTACCACTAGTGTGATTTTAAATAAAAACTATCCTGATAACTGCCTGAAATGTATTAATACGATTCCTTTACATCCGTTTATCATCACTCATCGGTAAGTCTAATAGTAATATTTATTGCCAATAGCCACTTTGGAAACTAATGTAAGGTAAATATGCACCCAATAATGCTCTACCGAAAATGTAGGTCCGATTGAAGAACCAACTTTGCAGTTGAATTACACATCACATGTATGGCTTACAACTGCAAAGTTATGTTTGTTAACGTTAAAGTCAGACTTTTACTGAGTTATGAAAAAATCCTAGTTTTCAGATTTATTCCTATGGTTGTGCTATAATATGTTGCTACTTGACAAATTTCAGGATTCTAGAGCAACGGGAAGTGCCCTATAGGTTTTGATTACTTTGCATTCTGTAATGGTCTAAATAGTCATCATTTTATTGCGTTGACTGCAGACTTGAATATTCGACATTAATTTCAACTTGATACCTTTACGCGATCTAAGGTAAAGGGAATTGACAGACCGATGGACAACAAAGTGATCCTTTAAGGGTTCCATTTGTGGTACGGAACCCTACAAATGAAACTTACCGGCACCACGGCGACGGTGACAGTATCAGAAAACTTCACTTTGTTCTTCTCTCCAGTTCTGGGCCTTTCAACTATGTCGTTCTCGAGTCGATACGCTCTGTCATTCATACTCGTACTGGGAAGATAGCTGTTACTGTTCTGGTAGCGATACAGCGTATTAGGCAAATCATCTCTAAGATCAGTCTGAAACAGATGCCTAAAATGCGACATCTCGTGACTTCGTGGTTTCACCTCCATTATGGCGTGATTAGGTTTACTGGGACCCTCACTGATAGATAATAAAGTCGGCTTTGATCCTTGATTGTAATTCAACACGTTATCCATACTGTGCCATTTGTTGTTTTGCGTGTTTAAAATAGGCTTTAGGTCGTTGTAGCTGGTTCGTATATGCGTGTCGTCTCTCACAGCTGTGTTCCATATCGTGTTGTCTCTGTCTAAATACTGGTGTAGATTTGGCCGTATACTGTTTGTTGAGGGTGGTTCCGCTGGAGATATAGGCACTGGCATCATGTTCGGGTTCTGAGGTATTGGTACGCGCGGGAGGGGAGGGGGTTTAGTTCGGACGTGCTCCGAGGAGGCGCTAGTTTCGCCCTCCGATGCAGAGCACGTGTGCGAGCTGCACTGGGAGCAAGTGTCGCAGCTATCAGATTCTGAAATAATAATAGTTTTGAAAATAGTGCATAATTTTTTAAAGACACGAACGGGGTTCGAACAAGGTTTTCTAGGCAGTTTAGGGCGAATGCTTTGCCAACTAAGGTATCGGTCGTATTGTCTCTGTGCACGACTTCAGCGCCTAGCGCCCACAATTCTCTCAGCTCTGACATTTCAACGCGATATTGTGACAAAATATTGAAATCAAAAATTATTTATTAATTTATATTAAAAAATTACTGTGTTACCGTGATTTGTGTGGACAAAGAGTTGTGAAATAATTTGTGGTTATTCAAATTACATAAGGCAAGTAAATTTATTCAAAAAAATTGTTTTATTTAGGTTATGTCAGGATTTGTTCACTTTATTTTTAGTTGGAGTTTTACTGTAAAATAAGAAAATAAAGCTGCTTGAATGGTTTTATTTAATAATAGTAAACATGTAAAATTGTTCACATATCGCTAGTAATAAATTAAATATCGTTTTCAGATCGAAATGAGTCTTATTATGAAGACCGTAAGTATAAAATGCTCACTGCATATTAAATCACTTGGTTTTGGATACCATGGCGGTCCATCAGCATTTAAACAATAGTGAATTTATGTAGGTGAAATGTATTGTATATACATACATAATATTATCAAATACAGGATTTAAATGAGTTTATGATGTTACTTACTTTTTAACCGGGTGAACCGATTCGGATGATTTATTTATTTATTTGAAGGGTGGTGCTTCCTCTGTGGTCCCATTTCAATTTAGATCAGTTCTGACAACGGCATCCATGAGAAAACGATATAAATCTTAAAGCCTTCGTAGAAGTACACTTTTAGGGTTGTGTGTGTTGTGAAAATGCCGAATAAATATAAGTCTATGTCTGCGCACACTTAAAGATTACACCGTGTACAGTATGTCTATAGAGCTACCTTGTTGTTGCGCGTAGTGTTCGGCTAAGGAGGCTGCCTCCTCGGCGAGCGCGGGCTGGGAGAGTCTGGCGGCGGCCCAGCGCGCGTCGCAGAACAGGTCCCAGTCAGACAGGTCCACCGCCAGGCTCATAGCTTTCTCTAGGCGGCCACGTCTACAAACAACATACGTGTTTCTTTATTTGCTGTCTTACATCGGCGCTTGCAGACTTCACAACAGAGTTTTAAGCCTATTATATGTATAGATTATTGCTAAGTGTCACCTGAGGAGATGGTGGAAAAATTTCCTGGCGAGGTCGTGTACGGGGGGCGCGAACCGCTGCGCTTGAGGTCCGTGCGCGGCTGCAGGGGCCAGGTACGAACCCAGAGCAGCCTGCGCGGTACTCTCACCTGAAATACATAATTTAAAATATATATTTATTCACTCATTCACATACACTCTCTGTATGAGGGTAGGCCTGAGCCCCTCCAGTGGGGACGTATATAGGCTGTTGATGATGATGATTTATTAGCCATGGTTTTCTGTTTTTTCCGGTTGTTAGGTAAATTAATTGTACTATTCAAATTTATTTTAGTTAGCTTAGTTTAAAATTTTAGTAAGTTACTATGTATCAGTGCAGACTTAATTGGTCTATGTGTTATATCTTTGTTCTATATCTATTTTTTTTATTATCTATTAGTTTATTTTTCCATGTTTCCAGTTTACAATATTTTTCTGTGTATTTGTTGTTGTGTGTCATGTTGTGAAAATTCCGAATAAATATATGTCTATGTCTATTTTTTGTACTCTGCATGTATTACTTGATTTTAAAAAATTGAATAAATAACGCCTTCAAAAAGAACTAGAAACCGACTTGAACTGCCCTAAAACCTACCCTTAGAGGTAGAATTATCATATTCGTTTTTTATTGATTTTCTCAAAAAGCTCTGAATCAATTTCGATAAAATATATATGGGATAATCCCACTGAAGTATGCTCTACCAAACAAAAAAAGAATCATAAAAATCGATTCATAATTGGCATAATTTTGGCGCAACATACATACATAAAAATATCCAGTCGAATTGCGGACCTGTCCCGTTTTTTGAAGTCAGTTGAAAATTTGCTGTCCGTTACACAGGTCTCCTAGTGCGGGAGCTAATTTAAATTGTAAATGTGTTCAAATATCTGGAATATAAACATTTTTGTAATTTGTATGTAACTTGAAAGAGCAGGGCCTCCTAGCACTGAGCAAGTGATCACTACGTTTTACCTCCTAGCACAAGACGTCAGTACGTTACATTAAGAGGAGGTCCTTTAAGTCTTGTATAAATTCGAGCCTATCTAAGAACAATAAACTATTATTATTAAACTAAACAGTATTCCTTAGTGTATAAAGTATACGATAGTTTCTTATATACAGGACAATAAGCTGGCGCTTGACCACCATCTCACGTGATGTTAAGTGACCATGTGGTCGAGGATGTTACGTGATTACCTAAAAATTGCGTGTTCACTCTACCTTTGAAGACATCGAGGGTATATCACTCAGGAAACACAGAGGCCGACAGAGAATTCCACTCCTTACTAACGGTTTAACGCATAGCTGAGTCTGCTTCTGAGGTACGGAGCGGTACGGGAGGGTGTGTTCAAGTAACGTCAAACGACGCATAACTTTAGTCGGACGTCGGCTATGTGAGGACACTACAAATCAAGTGTATGTGATAAAAAGGTGAGATGATTTTACTGTTTTTATTTATTCATAACTTGATACTCTTTGCTTTATTTGTTGTAAGTTATTGTTGAGTAAGTTCGCTGTGTAGTTTTTAATGAAACTGTGCCTTGTTTTGGCATCACGTAACGGGGGGTGGATATCGTTCCAACATTTCGCCGCATTGAAAGTAATGGAACCACGAAATGCAGCAGTTCTGTGTTTAGATATTGACATAGGAATGTAGCAGCTTCATATCGGCTTATCACATACGGCACCGCCGCCCCAGTGCTCAGTGGGGCAGTGAGAATGTTGCAGGCGGGATCGTAGATCAACCCGTGATGGTATCATGTCCATCAGTGGAGTTAGGGAGGTTAGCTAATGCATATCTCACCGACGCTTCCATGTATCGGGTCCCTCAACGCTGCGCACACCAGCTTGTTGACCGCCCACAGACCCTCGGTGCCCTCCGTCTCCCAGTCGAGCGCGCGCAGCAACGACAAGGCATTGCACGTGCGGCCGGCACGGATCCAACCCTGCAGATACATACTATTTGACGAAAAAATACACCATAAATTGGGTAGGAACAGTGTCCTGCACACCGACAACCAGCTACTCATATATAAAGTCATTCTAAAGCCAATCTGGACGTAATTCGATAATTATGGGGTAGTGCCAGCAACACTAACATATATATCCTGCAAAGGATGCAAAACATGATCCTGAGAAGCCTGTGCCATGTTCCGTGGTTCGTTACTAAGAAGGAAATTCATGACCTACAAGTGAACTCAGTGATAGAGATTCTGAAATGCACAAAACGAAATCCTGGGAGACTGAAGAGACACCCCAAAGCACTGTCTGCAAAGCTAAATGTATCTAGCTACCCGGCGTAAACGCAAGAATATCCTGGGCATTGATATATGAACGAATAGTGCCTCCTAGAGAAAAAAGAATTGTAAAATTATTTGTTGAATTGTATGAAAAATGTTATTTATTAAATATTTTAATATAAAAATATATGTTAAAAAATATATTTAAATAAAATTTTATAGTTTTGTTAATTTATTTAATATAAATTTTTGTATAAATTTATTTTTATAGTAATTAATATAAAAAATTTAAGAAATTAAGATTTAGTAATATATAGTAGAGGACACACTCCACACAGCAAGCACAGTAAGAAACCGCTTAACTAAAAAAATATTAATTTAAACAGTATCCATAATACATACACTCAAAATCCGAGGATGTGTGATGTTCAGTAGGGCCAGTGGTCCGCCCGAGAAGCTCGTCAGCACCAGCTGCCCTCTCGACGTGCTCCTGTTGGCCAGCAGTTGCATGCGGCGACCCTCCCTGTAATCAACATCTTGCATATATGACCACCGCTGGACTTAACCCCCGTATAAAGTGTTAGGAGAACTGCAAAGTTTCCTACTTACTTTCTTGTATCTTTTAAAATAATACATCTGGCGTTGTTATGGATTAAACAAATATTATACAGGCAAAAGTGAATTTTATTTTTCTAATAATTTTGTCAGTCCACGCTAAATAAGTTCCAGGCAAAAGGTTCATCATCATCATCGGCCAAGAAACGTCCACAGCTGGACATAGGCTTCCTACATGGTACGCCGCACCGACCGGTCCCGAGCCACTTGCATCCAGCGACTTCCCGCGACCTTTACTAGGCCGTCGGTCTGTCTAGGAGGGGGACGGCCCGTTACACGCTTCCCAGTACGTGGCATTGGTTCTTCGAGCGATGCGGCCATACAATTCAGTTCACGGACTCGTCGAACTATGTCGATGAATTCAGTTCTTTAGGTGATTCTAGAAATTCTGAGCATAGCTCGCTGAGTGACCTTTGAGCTTGTTTATTCGCCCAACTGTAAATGATCACGTTTAGGTTCCTTATGTCATCACTGGCAACAAGTACAATGAAGTGACCTTTGTATGTAATTTCACTATTTGTTTGTTGTTAAATTAAATAACAACAAAATTCTACTTTAAAAAGCACAACATCAAACCATCTTCATTGTAACAGTATAATTAAATAATAAGGCAGTTATTACTTTAAGAAAGAAGATAGATCGAGGCACTTGATGTGGTGGTTGAGCAGGGAGAGGGCGCGGTCGAAGCACTGCAGTCTACCACCTTCCTCCGCAGCCAACACCAGCTCACCAACCCATCGCACGTCAGTAGATATCTGAAAATGAACATTATCATCAGCGGGGAAACGTCCACTACTGGACATACAGGTCTTGCACTTGCCTCCAGCGACACTCCTAGGTCCCTTAACTAGGTCAATGGTCCATCTAGTAGGAGGACGTCCCGGTATACGTTTTCCAGATGAAAAGGATTCACACACATATACATACATTCAATTCGAATATACCTCTATTAAGATGGACTGAAAAAAGTGTTCTAGCTTTAAGATAATAATAAATCACATATCATTTTTTCTATCGAGGGTTGCAGTTTGTTTTTGTACTGTTTTATGATGTTATTTCAATTAGACTAATATTATTCATGAGAAAGTGAGTTCGTTGGTTACCGTTGGACACTTCAACGACAAAACTAATTGTGATGAAATTTGGCACATGCGTAGCCTGTATAAGTAGCACAGAGAACGGAGAGAGACATATGTTACTTTTTATACAGGATAAAAAGTAGCCTTTGTAATTTGTTGGACCGTCGTGAGACAGGTTAGTTTTACCCTACTGATGGCTTGTCGTTGCGATAGTAATACTGCTCAGTACGAGAGGAACCGCAGTTTCGGACATTTGGTTCATGCACTCGGCCGAGCGGCCGGTGGTGCGAAGCTACCATCCGCGGGATTATGCCTGAACGCCTCTAAGGCCGAAGCCAGCCTAGCCGAATCCGGCAAGGATATGCTCACTGTGGAGCCCCGAGAGTCGGGAGGCTCTAAACAATGTGACTTTACTAGTCGCGCTTTATTCGTAAGGTGCGACGTCGAAGCCCATTCGGACCGCGGAGATCGGTGCTCAACGTTTAACGCGGTGCATCACGGCTCCGTCGGGGCTTGGAATAGTCTGTAGACGACTTCCGTTCCTGGCGGGGTGTTTATTATTTGAAAATTATTATTTGAAAAGATGATTCCGTGCTTCGGAAGGCACGTTAAGCCATTGGTCCCAGTTACTATCTACGAAAGATAGTAGCTACATGAGCCATGTCAGAGGACTACGGCGGCTCAATAACTCTGACCACTAGGATTTGTGAGGCAACCTACAAGATAAGAATACCTACAATGAATTTCTTAATGTTACTCACGAATCCGGCCCTGACGGAATGCACCACGCCGGCCGTGCGATGCACGACATGCAGGGATCCGTCTATACACGCGGCGACCAGCCTCGAGTCACAGGGCGCGCGCCGCACCGCCCGCGCCGGCGCCGGCAGCGACACGTGAGTCGCGATCTCTCGCAACGACGACAGCTTCGTTACTCTGTCATCTTGGGGTACTTCGTATCGAAGCCAGTTTAGACTGACACCCGTCTGCAAAGTTAGGAATAAGAAACTCTTTTATAAAATGTGATGACATATGACTAGCATCAGAATTATTCTGACTATCCTTCTTTTTTATAATGTCAATAACAGTTTTAGTAATAGCACTTAGTATAACATCAGAGTTTAGGACATCAGTTATGAGCGCACATCTTTGAGGTTTCCCTTCAGGAACTTTAAGTATGAATGGGGAAGTGGGAATGCTGATTTTGAAGTCACTGAAGCACATGAAATCTTGCCATTGATTTGAATTTATTTTTATGAAGATCTGGCTATGGTCTTTGATATTCGAAATACAATAATGCTGTCAGAAGGTACAATGGTAGAGAGGTATAAAAATTATGCCAGGCCATGTTGACACAAGAGGGGACTCCTTTGTTCAGCTGTGGACCTAGTGGGTTTATAATGGGTTAATAATAATAAAAGTGTTCATACTTTATCTCAAATAAAATAATCACTAAGCGAGATGTAATACTCGCTCTTGCTACGACTTCATCTGCATGGACTTAGTTATGGAACAGAAACTACTTGTTCGATTAGGATAAAAAGTGGCCTATATCCTTTTACGATTCGTCAACTATCCATTAAAAAAATACACTGTATTCTACAGTGTATGCTACATTTTGATGTTTGAAGGACAAACAAACAAAGTCACTGTCACATTTATAATATTAGTATGGATTAACTGACCTTGTGGCTTGAGATCTGCTCCACTATATGTATCATGTTTTCACTTTTAGATGACAACTCTGCACACAACGTTTCATTCTCCAGTTGGTGATATGCCACTAACACCACATGTTGCCTGTGAACATAACATAACCACAGAAATTTTTTTAGGATGCCCTCTATCTAGTAGTTGACATTTCTTAGTAATTATTTTATTATTCTATTAAATAGTATGGGCATTGAGAAATTGGAATATCACGTAAGTTTTATTTGAATTGAATGACTCGGTATCACAGAAACCAGAAGTTAAGCTATTGCAGACATTCAATAAAAGACTTATATCATGTCTTATCTTCACTTACATCTTAAAAATAAGTCAAAGTACAGAGGAATATAAATAAATTTAGCTCTTAACAACCTTTTTAATGAATTTTTACCTGTTGACCTGATACAGGTGCAGATTGGCTAGGTCTTCAATGATGGGGCTCCAGGGTGCCGGCTCCACGGTCGCGGCTGTCCATAGCAGTACTCTGACTCCTGAGCTATTCTCACACCATGACACTCGCCTTTCTGCTCTGCGTGCACCTCCCCCAAGCTCTAGACTCTGGAATAAAAGCAGTCAACTATCAACTTAAATTGAAAAATATAAAATAGACACACATTTCTTAGAGTTAGATGGCACATCCAAAACCATACTGAAACATTTCTACCTTTGATGAATTATCTTAGAATTCTGCATATTCGAAAATGATTATGTATATGTCAATTAAAACAGTACAGACAACATGCTACATGTCTATGCAACTTTTTCCCATGTCCCATGTCATATTAACTTATACATTTTTTATCGTATTTTTCAATACATAATTTAATTTTTCTTGATACATTATATTATACTAGAGTGAATATGAAATGGTATAAAGTTCCATTATACAGTTCAGTATATTTCTAGGGAGCTTCTAAGACCACCTTAAATAAACTTTCAATTTTTCTTTACAATTAACCATTCAATAAATAATATACTACCCTACAACAATATTAAAAGCCAGAAATCAATTCAAAGTATAAAAATATATCATATTTTTAGCCTTGCAGTGTCAGAAGCTCAAAGACAATATCATAGAAAATAAGTTAAACAGAGCACTGACCTGTAGATGTGGGTCTCTATCAGTGATACGACATGGAATGGCACTACTTGTTTTACCAAACGTTATTAGAGTTACGACTCTGTCAGCATGTGTGAACAATAAGTGGGACTTGCACAAAACAGCTGCGGAACAAAAATAAAGCATACAGGAAGCATTACACTGTAACACAATATAAATAAGAAGATGGATTATGAGTAAAATGACACTACTAATTTTTCATTAGGCATTTGAAAGTGCTGATTCAAAATATGGGCCGGTAAACTAAACAAACCCAAAGCAAATAAAAATATATAGTGCAAGGAAGGACTGCACTTTAGGTGACTTACAATAGTTTTTGCTTGTAGAACTCATCATACAAATCTATCCGATGGGATTTCTGCCATGCAGTCATCTCCGAGTCTGTTGTAGTCACCTAAAGTGCAGACGAGCCTAGTGCAAAGCTAATGTCTCACAGAAATATTAATATTAGGTCTAATTTGTAACCACACATTTTAATTACTAGTAGCGAATAAACAAATCACCTCCGACCACTGCCTGCCCAGATAGCTTCCCTACGCAATAACTATCAAAGAGTATCTGAGTTACGTCTAAAGTCTGAGGTTTCACAGTCAAATAGGCGATGGCACCAGAAGAAAATACTATCGTGACGAGGGTATCGTGGGTCCAGACGCAGAACACAACGCTACGGTCGCGAAGTTTAGACTCCAGCTGACGTATTTGCCTCGGGCGAGGTGCGCGCCAATGTCCGCCTCTGTGTTCACAATAATTCCTCTTCCCTAAATCGTATACCGATTCCTCAGCTCTCTTCTTAGTCTCATACCTACAGCAAATAATTTTAGGGTCAAACACTAGAAAGTAAACATACAAATAACAGTTTTAATAGTTACGACGGTAACCTACTTGTAGCTTTTGAAGTCGCCGTTCTTCAAGTGTAGCGATTCATCACAAGTAAGGAACTTGATTTCGTAATTAAACATTGTTATTATTTACTATTTCACAGTCATTTTTGTATTGGAAAGTGCCTAAACAAGTTTAATTGGTGTAATTCGGTCACAATAAAACAAAATCCCGTTTGCATCAAGTTGACTGACATACTGACAATTGACATTGACATTTGATATATTTTTTAAAACATTGTAGGCAGCGGATGTAAAGAATCAGCCAAGTTCATGCGGAAACATTTTCATTTGTTGAGGTTGATTCCTATTGATTTTTTACCCACGACGGAACGGAGACGGTGTATGCGTTTAGGGTGAGAGGTTGTTTCTTTGTTTGTTTGTGTGTACATACAAACTAATGTTGCCACTTATCTCCAGAACAGATTGACCGATTTAAATACGTTTTTTTTACATATTACACTTGACCATAATCTCACCTCATAGAAAATTGTAGAAAATGACGATAAGGCGGTTGCTCAAGCTAATGAGGCGCTACCCCTGCTACATTTCATCCCAGTACATACACAACAGTGATATTAACACTGCTGTTTGGTGGCATATTTAGCACTTTAGGTAACAATAGGTAACATGGTGGTATGGTAGTTAGCCAGGCAGACAAAAAAACGCCCTAACGCGATATGAGTTTAACATAAACTTTAGCAAGTTTATTGTGCACTGTAGGGTGAGACGGAACAATAGAATTTATCTCGTTTTCGCTACGCAAATTCACTGTTCGACATGAGTCTCACTATCTTCCATGAGATGACATGATTTGTGGTCGCAGTAAGTTGTTATTCTATAGGTAGAAGATGAAACCCATCTCCTGAATGTTTTTTCACATAATCGGATTTTCCGAAACCCGCCGGATGACACGTGGTGGTCCTATTCTAAACCCGCTACCACACGTGTACCAAGTAAGTACCATTTAAAAAAAATTAGCAATGATTGACATTTATTTTATTTAGTGGTAGCATAGTTATTGGTGTACAGACGGCTACAGAGCAAGCTACAAATCCAGTATACGCTGACCCCCGCACGATGTTAGGTCATGTGGTAGTGTAGTGTGTCAGGATGTGGCCGTCCGTACAATCTTTGATATAGGGGCAACAGTCGAGACGAGCCAAAAAAGCAGTGCACGTACCTGCTCTCGAAACGTATTTGTAGGTAGGTGCTACAGTCAGCGGCAAAGGTGAAAAAAAATTTCAGGAAAAGTTTACAAAAAACAGCGTTTTCATACAACTGAGGCGAAGTTTTCTAAATCTTGATAAGTACTGACTGCTACACCAAAACTGGATGTGCTATCAAAAATTTTCAGTATCATGTTCCATTTCCGAGAGTTATCGTGAGCCTCCCTATAGGCACCATAACTTAAGCAGGTTGACTCGTTTCCTCACTCATTAGTGCCTAACACAACTCTAACGAGGGGTGTTTCGTTGCTGGGCTGGAGCCTGGAGCTACCAATTTACGTAGGGTGAGGTTTTAAGGCAATTGGTATTGTGACTAAAGATACGTATAGCCTTCTATGTGAATGTATGTATACCCTGACTTAGATTATCACGACAATGATATAATATCTTATCTGTGGATGTAAATTTCGTTTCAATACGATAGGAAATAACATAGAAACAACACTATAAGACAAATAAGACAGTAGTGTAGAGCCTTGATAAAATATTAAATGTAATAACTGTTAGTGCATTCAATAAATAAATAAAATAATGTCAGAGCCACGAAATTGTAAAGAATATACGGAGCTCGCCTCTTTTTATAATGCGTGAGGTTAAAAACACACACACGTTTAAGATCTGACTGACACCGCTGGCTGACACTGCGTGCGTTGCATGTTGACGGCTGAGTGTCTGACGTTTGGTATGCTTTTGTCTGTGTGTACCTTGTGTATAACAAACAAAAGTGTTTGACTTCGTTATTTTATACGTGTTCAGTGGAACACGGCTTTTGGATCTCTGATCTCAAGGACTGACGCTCTACCCAACTGAGCTACCATGGCAGAAAGAATATTACATCAGTATTAGGCTCAAACGTATATAATTTGCAGCTCTAATTTATTTTGGTGTGTTGGTTGGTATGAGACTAAGGTGGTCGGGCACCCGTTTTAGGTTGTGAGAGAAGGTCAAGCATCCCGCTAGAATTTGTTGAGTTGTTGAATATGTTGAGTGAGTGAGAAAGTTCAATAAATTGCGAGAAAACGGTATGAAATCTGGGAAAAATCTCGAGATGTTCTCACAAAATGACTGAATCTTGTCATAACTCTGGTGTATTTCAGCAGTAATACGGAGTTCTGGGCCTTATTGAGTAGAATATAAAACCAAGGTGCCATAAAAAAGGTGTAACTTCTGCCTCGATCGAACTTGTGAGAGTATTTTTGATACTTTTTTCGAATTATAGCTTTATTATGGAAAGTAGGTACTAAATTCAAAATTTATACCTTAATGGTGCTAACTATTGACAGTAATTTAAGTATTGATTACTTATTTCTTGTTTTTAGGTTTCCTTACAAGGAAAAAAGAGTCCTACAGGATTACTTTGCTGTCCGTCTGTCTGTCAATAACCTTTTTCTCAGCAACGCGAAGAGGGACCAAGTTGAAATTAATATCAAATACTCAAGTCTGCAACCCGTTAGATCTGTGAAACAATCAAACTTCTAAGTCAACGCAATAAAAAGATACCGTAGTTTATTCGGCATATTTTGTCAATTTCCCGTGCTAGCGCAAGGCACTAAAACCTATAAGGCTATAGGGTACTTCTCATTGCCCTAGATGGAATCATGTAATTTGTCAAGAAACAAGGCCATGCAGTACATGTATAGATATATAAATCTGAAAACCTGAATTTTTTAAATTATACAATCCTCTTTACGATTCAATCCGACTTACATTTTCATTAGAGCATTGTTCAGTGACCTTACCTATTTAATAATGTTTTTATATATTAATTATTCATATTATGTTTGGACAAGTTTCTTTATATATGGAAGTGGTTTGTTATAGCTTAGGTTTAGGCGTTGTTTCGATTTAGTAAGCAACCTTACTTTGTAAAAAAGATTGGTTACATAAATGCAATTCAACATGTTTTATAACAACATCAATCTAAAAGCGAATATTTTACTGTCAAACTTGAGATCGAGACTCAAACGAGACTCATAAAACGTTATGGGAGGGGTGTTTGTGTGGGCTTTGTTTTCAGTTGTATTAGTTAGACTAAATTACGAAATTCCAACCCGCGCAGTTTCGTAATTTCTGTCTTATTTGCAGAGACCGCATTTGTTACCAGTCGGCCGGTTGTGGTCGTAGGCTTCGTTGTTATTGGCTATATTTTGTAACACTTTAGATTAGTAGGCTTGCTGTTTGCTGCCTTCAAATAATAATTTCAAATGTTAATTTGAACGGTTATGGTTGAAATAATTTAATTCGGCATAAAGTATTAGACTAGTAGTAGTGTTAAAGTAATATGCATAGTTATGTAAATAGTCATAGTAATTGAAACCATGTTATTGACACATCGCTCGAAAAACGGAAACACCATTAAATATTTGATGAAAGGCCAACAACAGCCGTTTTCTTCTTTTTGATCCATAATGCGAATAGTAAAATTTTATTTTGAAATCTATCGATACATGCAGATTAAATATTTCATTCGTCTATCGTGAACATTCGTCGGATTCGTCTTACGGCAGATTCAAGTAATAAAAAACAATCCTGTTTAAAACGAAAACAGTATAGTAGACAGTTTGTGACAGCATCGCCGCCGTCGCAGTTGATTTCTCTGCTTACCGTCTCGATCTTTCTCATAGATTTCGGACCTCGCTGTATATACAAAATTTATAATTTAAACAATAAATAAAACAAATAACAAACTAATCATACTTTAATAAAAAAATTATACAAATAAAATTTTAAAAATGACGCCCGTAGCGATTGCGTAAAATATAGATAGCAAATTCATTCCAAAAAGGAATTAGTAGATAACATATTACCTTAGCAGTATAATATCAGCGAACACCTTTACGTAATCTAGGATTAATTTAGAGATTAACAAAATATTCTAAAGACAACAGAACAATATCACTCTCTGTCAAACGTGTACCAACCTCGACCACGTCGTGGTCTATTATCAACAATGAAAATGTTCCTGATCTGCCTTGTGCTCAGCGCGGCGTACGCTCACCCAGCGGCTCAACATCATTCCGCGTACAACTACCACGAAGCTGTCGGTATAGAGGAGGCGTCACGGATCAAGGCTGCTGAGGAAGCTACAGACTTCGATGGATCCAGGATCGTTGGAGGATCACCGTCTGCTTTAGGACAACACCCTTACTTGGGTGGCTTGATCATCACGTTGACTACTGGAGCTACCTCTGTCTGCGGTTCCTCACTCCTCAGTAACACTAGGTCCTTAACAGCCGCTCATTGTTGGTGGGACGGTAGAAACCAGGCCAGGCAGTTTGTAGTGGTTCTCGGTACTACTGCTCTATTCTCTGGAGGCTTCAGGGTTTTTTCCAGTAATGTGCAAATGCACGAGAACTGGAATCCTAATACTGCTGCTAATGACGTCGCTATTATTACTTTTAATTTTATACCTTACACGAACGTCATAAGTAACATACTTCTACCAACTGGCGGTCTTCTTAACAACGATTTTGTGGGAACTATTGCCACAGCAGCTGGCTTCGGAAGGCAGAGTGACACTCAGGGTATCACAACAGCCCAAGTCCAGCACGAAGTAGACCTACCTGTGATCTCTAACACAGAGTGCGCTAGGACATTCGGAGGTTTTATCTTGGATACTACCATCTGCACCAGTGGAGAAGGAGGACGGTCTACTTGTGGAGGAGATAGCGGTGGGCCCCTGGTAGTCGATCAAGGAGGGCAGAAAGTCTTGATTGGTGTGACTTCATTTGGATCCGCAAGTGGCTGCACCAACGGCTTTCCCGCTGCATTTGCAAGAGTCACCAGTTTTGTGTCTTGGATTCAATCGAGATTGTAAACTAAAGCTACGTAAGTTATTCAATTCCTACGAGTATTTTTGCCGTAGGATAACGTAATAAGTTGAATGATACGATGATTGTAACAGCATCATTGATACACAAATTTGTTTATTTTTATTGTATTTTTTCTATAATATTGTAATCATAAGTAAAACATTTGTTTAATGATCTGTCTAATATTCATACAATTATAATAGTTGATTATTGTCAATTTATTGTCCCATCCGTCTAGAACCGTGTCCCAACCACGAAATGTTTCGGTACCGATGGTAAGTTTCTTCACATCGAACATTTGAGAAGTGATAGAACAACTGGAGCAGGTTTTAACGAAAAATTAGTCTTTCCTTTTTTCTGTTATAAGGCGTGCTGTCAAAACAGTGTCATATGAATGAAACTATATAGAGCGCATTATTGAGATGGGACTCTTTGAGTACCTTAAAAAAATAAAATAAAATGTAAAGACATAGGAAACTTCTTGGCAAAGTAGCGTCAACTACTAGCAATTATTTCGTAAGCATAGCATGAGCAAACTATCGGAATTTAATCACACAACAGTAAAGAAGATAAATGTTCGCAGATAGGTCTCAAGTCCAAATGTTATAGGGCGTACCCAATCACCCCTTATAAAGTATTATTTGATATGTGTATTCGAGAATCAATACACGATGTCGAGCGTCTAGTTTCATATTCATCGAGCTGTCAAAAAATTGTACCCCCATTGTCCTTGAGTTATCATCTAATACCTTTAAACGAGCAATTCTTATATATATAATTCGGATCTCCGAAGCGGCTCCAGCGATTTCGCAGAAATTTGGTATTTGAGGATATTTGGGGGCGGAAAATCGATATAGATTAGTCTCATGTCTGGGAAAACGCGCGTTTTCGAGATTTCATGCGCTTTTTCTTTTTCATTATTCGACGCTAAATATGATGGGAAATTATTGTCTAATAATTATTATCTTATATTGAAAAGGTAAAACTCGCAAGGCAGTAAGGTGACATGTTTGGAATGGGAAATAAGATTGGAATGGGTCAGGAATCAGAAACAATCGGACACTATAAAAATAACACTATGAATTTCTTAAAACCTATACTTCGATTTTTGAATTGAAACTTTCAGTAAATCATTCCTTTTTGTACGATTAGCGTTACAAGATAGTTGCGTATTTTGCAGTACATACTCTGCGATCTTTATTCTCTACTTGCTATCGAGCGCTTGCCGTTGCCATAATATTTATTGGTTCGCCTCCATTGATTTTGGTTTCAAAGTTTAGCAACAATCAGAGGACTGAAAACGTCATCCTAATTAATTGATTTTACGGAGTTGGTCTAACCTTACTATGCCAGGAATATTTCCAACAAAATTAAAATAATAGCCGCCATCTGGCGTCGTTGGAAGCCACTTTACAAAGCTCCGATGTCTCCAATGATAACATTTCGTCTGAAAGCTTTCAGGTATCGTATTATTCTGGACAAATTTTAATTACTTACCAGAGGGCAGTTCTGTAAGATTAGGATCGTAAAGTTTAGGGTACGGAATATCCGCCGACACTTTGATAGCGTAACAATGGATGATAATAAATTGGGAGATACTCGAACAAAAGAGCGGTCAAGGTGAATTGTTTTAGGTCCGACGAGTTGTCTCGTGAAGTGCTAGACTTTTTTACACGCTTTATATTAGGGCTTTATAATATGTGTCTATGAATGTGAACAAATCTAGCAAGTAAATTTTAACCCACTTCTGACTGTCGTATCGATTTGAAACTTTGCGATTGTATGTAAGTCGGATGACAATATAATAATTTGGCATCATCGAGCTCATCTGACCTTGGAGTTAGGCGTTGTATAGTGGAAATCTTCAATAGGCCCCGAGTTTGAGGCTCATTTTGTTTGTTTTGACCAACATTTTCACTAGTTTGGAATTTGAATTGAATTTGAGAAAAAAATAGAACATATTCTTTAACCGCCTAAAAAAATAGGAGGTTCTCAATTCGACGGGTATTTTTTTGTTACCTCAGAACTTTTATTATTATTTACTTACTTCAGGTAACAAGACCCGTACTTATATACAATAAATTAAAATAAACTACATATTACACGCTACAATAAAAGCGAGTACCGATAGGTACCCCCACTGGGAAGCGAACCTGGGACCTCTGGATGGTAAGACATATCGTGTTGCTCCTTGGCCACGGATTCGACTAACTAGGCCACGGATATGAGACCACAAGTGATAAGTTGTTAATTTTTTCATCACTGATAACGTAGTATTTTCAACCTTTAAATAAAGATATTTATAAAAGTGGCCATTATTTAATGTTGCTACTTTACACAATCAATACCCGTATTACAGACTATATTTTCCCAAAATTTCAGCCAATTCGACCCAACAGCTTTTTCCATACATTTTGTGAGGGGTCTTATCTCAAAATTTAATTTTAAATAATATATTTACTTGTATCTTATTAGAAGCATATATTGATTTTTATATGAATAATTTATCCGAAAAGAATCTATTTTCAACATACTAGGACCAGACTTGAGCAATTTGATTGTTGGTGGCAAATCACACTTCCGTAAATATAATTAGAGTAGTACAGCATATGTACAATATTGATCGGAAAATAACTTGGAACAAAGTCAAAATGACATGAAGTATACTGTGATCACCACCCATTTTCCTTATGTAACCTGGCTTACTGATTTTACTTAAAATATTGGAAGGTTACCGATTCAACGAAGAATTTAGCTCCATGTTATTAGGCCAGACCCGACCAAAAGTAGAATTTATCCAATATTTTTATTACTGCTCTCCTTTCTTCCATTGCGTTCGTAATGCGACAAAAATCCTTGGCCGGATTTATGAAAAAGTGGTGTTCGGGGTTGTGATACATTATCACTTCGTTACGCGGTTGTATTTTACACAAATGGCGTTTCGGAGCCGTAAAAGAGAAAAATCACGCTAGGGTCCAGTAAACAATCAAATAAATATATCCGGGTGGTTTCCAATCGATAGCACTTCGTAGGATTATTTATGTATTAAAAATATTCAATGTTTGCCTTACGAGTAAGTTAATCTGAAATTTACAATTTTTAAAATCTTTTATTTATTTGTGAATTTAGTACTTCTGACACCCGCCACGACAAACTTAGAATTCTGTGAACATTCATACGAGTGACCAACCTGTGCAATGTCCCCACTGTGAAAAATTTACCATGTGCGTGTCTGCGTAATATGAGAGAATCAATAGACATATTGACAGCACATATAGGCAGAAGTGGTCGGGTAGAACGATATTATCAGCTCGATTTGGTAAGACCACGTGGTCTGTTTCAAGGTCAAATTGTTTTGTAGCTGTCCCTCTCCGAGCCCTATCCTACCCGAGCGCGTACGGTGAGACAGCATACATTATGCGATGTTCTCCACCCGTTATTTGGATGTTTCGTAGTCCAGGGATCATTTGAAGGATACAGTATATTATGTAACCATTTTTTTAATACAGTATACTAATGAAATTTCAGATGTCGGTGGTTTTTCCAAATTGTTCTAAATTGATTCATACTCTTGTACATCAGGTTCAAAGTTGGGGCTTTTTACTACCGAAAAATACAATACTTTGACGCCCTGTAACTCTGGAAGTATATATTTAAACGAAAATCTGACTCACCACCGACACAGATATTTGTTTCTAGATTGTGTCTTGAAAATTTTATAGATTTTCATAGCTTAATACTCAAAATATGACTGGACTACGTTTGTATGGGCGCTTTGACAACAGCATAGCCTCTTAACAAAATTGTACCGTGTATTCATGCTTTAAGGATAATTCGTATGTATATATTTAATGTGACATGGATTAGTTAGGATTAGAATACAGATATTAAAGACACGTGCCCCTGTTGTCAGCAATTAGTATGACGGGTGCCTCATGTAACAATATGCAAATGTACCTCTGCTAATTGCTCCCGACTGGGGAAGTAATATAATAACAGTTACTTTACTGTTACCTGGTTGGATAAGGAATCTTATATTTGTTGTGTGTGCATCGCATCGCACCTAGAGAATATAATTACCGCATTTCATCGCAACATCACCAAATATAAAACCCAGCCAAGTGCGAGTCAGACTTGCGCACCAAGGGTTGCGTAAAGAATATGAACAATTAATTTAATGAAAATAATAATAACATATTTACAAAATACTTTCTTACTCATCATGTATGGGAGCATACACAAAGTTTACATAAAGATAAAATGTAACTTTAATATATAACTAAAGTTATATAAAAAATTTTGTTGTTGAAATGAATATCATCATCATCATCATCCGGGAAACGTTCGCTGCTAGGCAAACATAGGCATAAATAAATAAATAGTAAGAACCGGTTAAGTGCGAGTCGGACTGGCGCACGAAGGGTTCCGTATCATGTCTGTTGTATGGGAGCCCCCATTAAATATTTGTTTTATTTTAATTTAACTAGGAACGAGCTATGCTCGGAATTTCTCTACGCGATAAGGTCCGGAATGAGGAAATCCGTAGACGAACGAAGGTCACCGACATAGCTCGACGAGTCAGTGAGCTGAAGTGGCAATGGGCAGACCACATCGCTCTAAGAACCGATAACCCGTGGGGAGTAAAGGTTCTCGAGTGGCGACTACGTACCGGAAAACGTCTACCAAGCCGTCCCCCTACTAGATGGACCGACGACCTGGTTAGAGTCGCTGGGAGTCGCTGGATGCAGGTGGCTCGGGACCGGTCGATGTGGCGTACCATGAGGGATGCCTATGTCCAGCAGTGGACGTTTCCCGGCTGATGATGATGATGAGCTGTTGCCGTTATCAATATGGAGCAAAAACGAGCAAAAAAATCACGTTTGTTGGGAGCCCTCTCAAATATTTATTTTATTCTGTTTTTTAGTGTTTGTTGTTATAGCAACAGAAATATATAATTTGTGAAAATTTCAATCGTCTAACTATCACGGTTCATGAGATACAGCCTGGTGACAGATGGACGGACAGCGAAGTCTTAGTAATTGGGTCCCGTTGTTTACCCTTTTGGGTACGGAACCCTAAAAATTATATATTTTGTATTAACTATCGAGGATTCAGAATAAATGGTGTAGTAAGAAAACTAAATTATTATGATAACATTCAATTAATTGGTACTTATAGGCTGTAAGTCCAGTATATTTTTGTCCATAATGCAATAGTTTCACAAACGAGATTGAATCCATGACAAGAAGTTGGTGACCCTTGCGAATCCAGCGGGTAAGCCAATGGTACATCCATTAGCCGAGACAAACGAAGACACTCCAATCAAGGTCCTTTGAACTCCCTGCGCGACCACAAGTGGACCACCACTGTCACCTCCACAGATAGACCGCCCTCCTTCCCCACTGGCACACAATGTAGATTCTATGATGATCCCTCCGAACGTCCTCGCACAGTCCGTGTTGGAGAGCACCGGCATGTCTACTTGGTGCTGTACTTGAGAATTTGAGATGACTTGGAATTCGCTCTGTCTCCCGAAGCCAGCTGCAGTGGCGATGACTCCAGCGAAATCGTTGTTGAGGAGATCTTCGGTAGGCAGACTTACCACCCCGACACCGTTGAGGAAAGGAATCCAGTTAAAACTAATGATAGCTACATCATTAGCTGCCGTACTAGGATTCCAGTTCTCATGCATTTGGACGTTACTGGTGAAAACCCTGAAGCCTCCAGAGAATAGTGAAGTACTACCTAGGACCACGACGAATTGTCTGGCCTGACTGACACCATCCCACCAACAGTGGGCGGCTGTTAAGGCCCTGGTGTTGCTGAGGAGCGTGGAGCCGCAGACGGAAGTGACACCGTTGGTCAACGTGATGATCAAGCCACCCAGATAAGGGTGTTGTCCCAAAAATGTTGGTGATCCTCCAACGATCCTGGATCCATCGAAGTCTGTAGCTTCCTCAGCAGCCTTGATCCGTGACGCCTCCTTTATACCGACAGCTTCGTGGTAGTTGTACGCGGAATGTTGTTGAGCCGCTGGGTGAGCGTACGCCGCGCTGATCACAAGGCAGATCAGGAACATTTTCATTGTCGATAATAGACCACGACGTGGTCGAGGTTGGTACACGTTTGACAAATAGATGATGTTGTTTGTTAGTCTTTTATATAATTTTAATTGTATTAATCTTATTAATCCTAGATTATGATGATATGAGAGAGAGAGAGATATGAGATATGATGATTATTAAGCTAATCGTTGATATAACGCAGTGAAAGAATTCTGTTTTATCCACTAATTCGTCTAATTTTTGATGTAGACTAGTCATTAACTCATGCATAGGCATCATCTGTAAAACGTCATCACTGTTTTAACAATATTTATTTATTATCTAATCCTTGTGACATTTGGGTTTTATTCGTGACAAATAGTTCATGCCTTGCGTACTTTAGCTTCCATAATATTATTAATTTTGATATGTCACTTTTCTGAGATCCCTAAGTCAAATAAAGAAACCATTCATCATGCCCGAAGGTCCAAAAGTCTTAGTGTCAAAGCTATTTTAATATAAAAATTTACTAAGAACAAACATCCTTACAACCACACGGCTCACGGATCTATAAACTATCACAATCAACGACCCAAGGACAACCCGAAAATGGAACCCTATATTGTGCATGGTGCCAAAGAGACTCATTAGTCATTGAATGTATGTCATTGTATAATTCAATTAAATTCAATCATAAAGATAAATATTTGCATACCTATAGTCTAAAGGTATGTGTGAAACTAAATCTGATGGACATCGTGTGTACCGTATAGTTAGATGCAAATAAACGTTATATTTATATGTACTTTTATACTGACATCACACACATAATGAATTGTAAGATCACTGAGCAAGTGAGATTGTCAAACCTTTGGTATCTAAACCAATAAAAAAATATTGAAATTTCATCAGGATTGGTTCTGCCGTTGATTTTTGTCACGCCATCGTAGACCCCCGTCGAGTCTCCCGTGGACCCCTGGGGGCAACCTGGACCACTTTGGGAACTACAGATCTAGACACTGTACAGTCAGAACAAATATCATTACCTATTTATATTTTTTGCAAATCATTTAGAACGTAAACTATCGATAAGCATAAGAACAGCTTTTTAATTTATTTCAAAGAAGATAAAAGTACAAGAAGCTTTATAGATTTGTGTGGTATAAGGGTAGTAATAGGGCAGATATATTTATAGGAAGGGTTATTTGCATGCCGAGCACAGAGGCCCTAAAAGCCAATAAAATCGAGCCCTTTGTAGAACGCTTGTTTACTTATGCATAGAAACGAGTCAAAATTCGGATACATGCAAAAGATAATAGTGTACCTTTTTATGTTTGTAGATTTTCCAACAAATTTTTTCTTACTCTTGGTTGGTTTCTCTTTTACGACTCTTGGTAACGATGTGAAAGAAGGACAAACAAACTCAATTATGCATTTATAATGTTATAAAGTATACAAGCACATAACTTTGACACAGTGAAAGTCATCGAAGACTTGTCTAAATAAATATAGTACTTGTTCAGACAGCCAAATGTTTCAGTCTAGCGCTATATTGCGTAGTAATTTTGCAGTTCCGCGTGGTAAAATTTGTAGACATTTAGTCTAAGCCGAGAAGCCTTTGTCAGTCGTAGTCGGTTTAATTAAAAAGGCAAACGCAACTTCGAAGAAAGTGGCGCTGTTTGTCTCTATTAGTAGGGGAATGGCTTAAAAATTTACATTTAAATTAAATAATTTAGATTAAAAGTTTCCGTGGCGTATTCGTTTCAATAAAATAAAGGAAAGAAACAAAATGGTCTTAATAATTTATATAAAATTTGTATTAAATAAAAATGATGAAAATAAATAAACTAATTTATAATAACAAATCTGTTAGCAGAATATCCGTAATCTTGTATAATAATAAGTTTGTGTAGATTATTTAATTAAGCTCTTGCTTATCTCAGCCTTAGATGATATTTAATTTAATTCCTTATCTACATAATAATCATAAAGAAATAGTCACTAGGTTTTAGTTGATAGCTTTAGCCCGCGACTTGGTCTCTGTGGGCTTCAAAAATTATCCCATGCAATGTAAGATTGGGATGAAATCCGCTCAGAATGCTTTCGTACTAAATTTCTGTTGCCTTAGTATTTTAAAATAGAATAGCTGGCTTTGATAAGTAATTACCTATAAATAGGAGATGGAATTATAGTGTCTCGAAATGAATATTGTTAATGAACTGCTCTATAGCTAGCTAGTGACACTGTATCCTGTCACACTGAATAAAGGGGTTCTGACTCGACAAACAAACACACTTTCGCAATTATAATGTAGTTTCCAAGACAAAGGGTTTGATACCACTCTATATAAAACATCGTAAGGACTGTGCCCCTGCCAAGTCCCAATTGTTATTACTTGACTAAATTGAAAATGTCGTTCAAGCTTGTTCCTATTCCTAAAATGAGTGTTCCCCAAAATGGCCCATTTCTTGTGTTGGCAAACGTGTGCTTCCCACATGTTAGTCAAATGTTAATGTGCCATGGTAAGTATTTGCGTCAGTACGAATGTCGCTGACTGTACCCGAATGCCCTCTAATAATGACAAAGGCTCGTGACAAGACATACAGGACAATAAGAGAAAGGTCCACAATAGGGTAAGTAACGCCCTAAGCTCAGGCTCTCTCCTGGATTAGTCAAGCAATTAGTTTACATCTTAACACCTAATGTACTGTCGCTGTTTACTGTAGGGTACTCTGCAAACAAAGGCGCAACTTTTATTCATTATTCTATATATAATTTATATAATTACTTTGTTTGAGACGTTTATTGAAAGGTGACCTTTCATCTGGCGCCAGCTCGTTGTACACTGTTTTAAAATAAAGGTATAAATATGGGAAATACTTGAGAAATAATGATCAAATTATATTGGTAATTTACGTGTACAAAATACTTTCTTTTTCTAGGTTCATTTCACGTTCCTTTTTTAAATGACAGATCCGACTATTTAGCATTTTGCGTTGTCACAGATTCGTTCAGAAATATTTATTAGCACAAGTAAATATATAAAACATATGAACTTTAAATAATGCTTTATCAATTATTACATGTTTAGTTTATTTCTAAATTAGTGGTAGATAATTATTTACTAATATATTTATCATTTAGAACTATAAAAATATCGTCTTTATAAATCGTATCTATGGTCCATACCATCAAACCGTCAAAGTGGCTCAGTTTCTGAACGTAGACAGCGTTGACAATCATATTGGCTGGCTTGACTTGACTTTAACGAGACATAAAACAAATGCCTATATTATATGTACATGTTTGACTTTGACAGTCGCCATTGTTATTTTGTGTTGCAATTGTTTCAAGGAAAATATATTTTGTACACGGCATTCGGTTAGATTTGTTGAAAATAGATGAGCAAAAAAGTATAATTAAAAAAACAACAACATTGTTGTACAAATACACTATATTTGGTGTACATTGACCTGGCCCAGGCTCTATACATTTTTGAAATTCGCCTTTAATCTACATTGTTTTTGTTTGTTAATGGTTTTCTTTTTTCACGCCTTTATTCACACTGAAGCTTATTTATACTGAGACATGAGTTACTTCTATTTACTTTGCGTTTCGGAAAACAATAACATCTACTTATAACATTTTAGTACAACCGAACTACCACCCACAGGTAGGTAGTACAATACATACGATACTGGCACGATATTGGCCGATCAAATTGCACCGCTCAATATTGTTTAAGAAAAATAGTAATTGATATGAAGAAAAAAAAACCTATTAATTTTTATTAATCACATCTTCCAACGAAATCCACCGCCCGTAGGTAATCTAATAAAGACTCTTGAATGGTGCCGTATCTACCCTGACCTAAAGCTATTAAAGTCAGGTTGGCTCTCATCAAATCTATCAGGAACGAGAAAAATATCTACTGACAAAGTTATTGTAGGTACTTTCGATCGACCAGCAGGGGCGTGAAGTTCTAACTAGCTATTAATGTGGCTATTTATTTTATGTACATAGCTCTCTTAGTCACGGTAAGCGGCTAAAAGAAACTTTAGAGTTTAATAACTAGTTAATGAAGTAGAGCGAAACTACTGTTTATATATTAAGGCATGTAAACACTTAAAAACAAAGATGTGAAAAAGGGCTCCATTTCGGACCGGTTGAGCGCCTTCCGCGCTTGCCATCGTCCGGGTGAAGGTGGAGAGGTCGCAGGACCCACAGCATCAAGTCCATTCGAAAAAAAAAGGTCCATTTCGGTGTGCGAGTCTGACTCGCATTGGTCGGTTTCGGGACGTTGATATCTCAAGAATAAAATACAAGAACAAAAGTAAGGTGTCGAAACTTTAGGTAGTTCTAATAAATAACTTGTAACAAGTGGATTGTTCAAGCTAAAGCTGTGAATGTGAGCCGAGTAATATCGATTTTAATATAAATTTCAAGTGATTTCATTTGAAGCGTCATGAGTTCATGACACCGTTGCCTCCACCCCCCCGGCTAAGGTGTCAAATATAGATAACATATAGATACTCCTACGTAAATATACATTGAAATCCTACCTCAGCCACTGCTATAAATTCATTGAAATGGAATCGTGCGAAGATGAATGGAATAATGAACGGAACGATGTATCCGATGTAATTTTCCTGCGACAGGCTTTCATAGCGGATATTATGAGTAGGCGAGCGACAGAAGAGGAAGACTGAAGAATTTTTTTACGATCTTCTAGCTAGAACTTACAGCTGTGATTTCAGTTTTAACTGATAGCATCGTTAAGCGTGCTCAGAAAGTCAGAAGTCTCAAGCTAATGAGGACTAATGAGTTTCATAACGGAACACAACTGTGCTTTTAGCAGCAGACTTAAGTAACATGGTGGTAGCTAGCCAGGCGAATCGAACCCGGACCTCGCGATTGTGATCAACCCGTGTAGTCATCGACCCCTGCACTATTTCGCTACTTTTCACGATGAAAATATTATTTCAAATCGATAACATTGTGGATCCTGAGATAATCAAATGTAAAAGAAGGGAAGGCACGTCACGAAATTCATCCTAAAGGCTTGGGTTTTTAATTTGTTATATATAGATTCCTTGGTTACTGTCTCAGTACGATTTCCATAATGTTTGTCGGCATCGAGTGGCGTCGCCAAAGACATCCGTGAGGTTGTAAGGAAGTTTGCTCTTAGTTTAAATAAATAATAATAGTAAAAAAGATTAAGTCCACTCCATTTATATCGCCCAGTATTTATCTGCTTAAAATTCTGACGGCTTCAAAAATTACCATATTTAATCACTGAAATTCAGAGATAACGATGTGTAAATAAAAATACAAATAAAGGATAAAATTAAATAATAAAAATATTGCTTTTTGATAAAAGCGTACATATGAGAAGCAAAATAAACACCCTCTGTTTACACAGCGAGGCATCAAAAGGATCCGATAAAACTCTATTGACTTTGGGTAAAAGAGTGAGAATAAGGCAATCTGCACGGGTGCAGTTACACGGGCTTCACACGTGGAAATTCTAGCATGCAACAAACTCTATGATTTTTACCCGACTGCGCCAGAAGGAGGGCTATGTTTTCGAGAGAATGTATGTATATATAATTGTTTGGCACGGCCTACACCCCAAACGGCTCGATGGATTTTAGCTTGAGACGTGTCGTTAGATTCGTATTTACACCGGGTATCAAAAGTAAAAAAATTACGCAGGCGGGTTTTTAAAATTTACTCTTCATTCACATAAAATCAATCTGTCCACATCATATACCGATTATAGCCTTTGTTTGTCAGTCAATAACAATCCAAAACTGAGTGAGACATCACCGTAGTTGACATCAACTGTCGGCTAGGTGCGATAGAAGCTCGTGTGCAGGACGTCTAAAAATCACTATGGTTACTACTGGGCATTAAACTTTTATACGAGAGGAATGCTGACGCCACTGTTGTATAATTTGGTGATAAGCAGTTGTTGGAATGTGCAAGCTCAATGGGCGCTTTAAAAACGTCACAAAACTGACTATAGATACCACCATTATGTGGCTACGTATGAGTAGGTATTAACTGGGATAATTAAGATAAGATAAAAATACATCTTTTTTAGATTTAACCTAACTGTTAAACCTATCTACAATCTGTTTACATGCACATACATAGTTGTATCCTGATGAAGGCCAAGTGTATTTAATAATTTAGTATCATACATTGTTACATCCCTGTAGAGGCTGACCCTTCCATCTCTTGACCTGCAGGCGTAGCATAGGACGTATGAGATGGGTGACGATTGAGTATGACATATTTAAGCGTCAGACCTCTTATGGGATCTAACACTGTTGTGATAGCATCGCAGACTGCATTCGGCATTTATCGTTGAGCTCCATCTGTCTACCGTTAACACGTCTCATGCTATGCCCGCTAGTAAAGGAGCTGTTGGAGATCTATGGTCAGCAGTAGACATTTGCCAGCTGTTGCACAACTGCACAATACAGCTGAACAAGTGACTTCCTCCATCCGTAGATAGCAATATTGAACAGGCTTTCTATACATTACAATTATAATCAAGTTTAAAATTATAGAAGTAAAAGTTATATAAAGTGGTGTAAAAGAGATGTTTTAAATTCGGTCTATATTTGTTACCGACACTAGTTAAAAAAACAAGTAATAATTTAAACATGTATAGAAAAATAATATAATTACATTTGCATTTATTGTAATTGTACAAAAACATTCTTTTTGTACCAAGTGACAGCGTCAAATGTCATTTTTTTGACGCCATCTTTGTTTTCAACGTCAACTGTTCGCTGTTTCGTGCGTTTTACATGTTTTTGTACAAATATTTTAAACCAAAATATTCAAAAATGTTCGCTACATAACTTTAATTTAATAATAGCCCATTAAAATTATAAGAGTACAAGACCAGGCCTTGGCTACATACATTCGCGGAAAGTGTCATTTAATGTATGTCAGCATTTCAGTTTTACGGGCAAGTTGTAAATTAATAGTAGTTGCCATAAACCAATCGTTGGGCGTTGAGAGCACGTCCGCGTCTGTAACTCCGGCGTTTTATTACGGAACTACGACTATGCAGTGCGCAGTACGCAGACAGATCTGAGCCCAATCAAATGTTATTTGTATTGAAATGCAATGAACAGGTGATGTTGTAAGTTGGCTTGGCAAATAGATAAATTAATATTTAATCAATCTACGGCTAAGATATTATTATCATAGACGAAAACGTTAACGGGACTCCGCTCAGAATGTTTCCATACTAAATTTCAAATTCAAATCATGTATTGTTTCAGCTGCAGGTTTACAGAGTTCTTAAGTAAATAACGTATATAGTCATTGTTCCTATGCAACTTACCTTTTGGGCGTACAATATTGTCATTTCAAAATTACATTGTTACATTATTTTCAATTGTCAATCAATCTTATAAATATTTAATAAAACTAAAGTAATATTCTTAAATTAGATGTCATTTTAATTACATTTTATAATCAGGCCTGTCTTTATCGCTTAAATATTCATTTATGCTGTAATAACATTTGTTTATCAGACAATTTAACAGTTAGTTTTTAAATTTCACAAATTCTAGCTGTTTCATTTCATCCGGCAGATGGTTGTACAACCTAGGTGCCATAACATATATGAAATCAATCTAAATAGAATTTGATAAGTAATAACATAAAAATAGGAGATGGAATTGTAGTGTCATGATATTATGAATATCATTAACGTACAACTTTATAGTTAGCTACGCAAGGTGTTACGAAGCTTATGGTCTCTAGATGTCGCTTTGAACAATAATCGGAAAATAGTGTGTAGAAATGATAATTGTGATTCACTAGGGAATTGGATGTTAATGATACTCATTTCGTAACATTGCAATCCGATGTCCTATTTTTAGATGATTACTGGACAAAGCCAGCTATTCTATTTTACATAAGATTATGGCAACATAAATTTAGTATGACATTTTTATCGAGATAATAAATAACCTTTAACGCAAAAGAAAGCGTAACGAAAAAGCATTAGTAATCGAGAGAGATACAAAATATGCGGCGGATTTACTGGGCATAGAAATTTTTAGCCGGAAAATGCTTGTAAATGTAGGCTTTATTCCAAATACTTCTCAAGTATACAACAAATATTCGAATACAAAATATTTTAGTTCGGAGCAATTCGAATATTAGAAGTGGGACATACTCAGGGCTGTTGGTTTGTCGTTCTTTCTTTCTCCGACGCGATATATTTATTAACCTAGCGATCAAGAAAAATGCATAAAAATTCACACAACACGTTTTCAATAAAATCAGACGAAAATTCTTAATGCTTCTTATAAAACTTTGGGAGTGATAGTAGTGGTTGGACAGCTCAAAAGGTTGGAACCTGCATGTACTGTACTCCACGTACATACACGTATTCCCCTAAACAAAATTATGAGATTGGATTGGCTATTCTCTGAAAGGTCGCGGCCAACGTTCGAGTACCTTATCTCGTTTGGTCACAAACCTATCCAGGGTTTACTAGATAAACCGTAGGCACGCTTTATCGTCATATCGATCCAACCACTCTGAAGCTCTACTATAACGAGGAGTGGATTTACTGGTAGACCTAGATTTAGACTAATATTTTAGGGGGCGCGGATTTATAGGGTTTTACGAAATTGTGTGCCAGATCCGGAAGGTTATTGGACTCACGAATTGCTTCTTCGTTAACTTTTTTGTATCCATGATCCCACCACTTTATTCTTCTGGCTAGCTCCCACCAAGTTTTCTGAATCTACCGCAAAAATAGTGTCAATAGTGCTGTTTGAGTTTACATTTATCCTTTATAGGACAAGAGAGCCAGTGGCTTATTAATTTGAGGATTAGGCGTTCTGTGAGTCAGTCACAATCATATTTTATTGTAATGTTAATATTTGACTACTCTTTCAGTTCATTTAAAAAGTCAACAAACTCCGCGACAAGGGATTTCAAAGAAATTATCGTTAGAATAAAATTTGGACGGAATTAGTCAAGTATTATTCAAATTGCTGAGCTAAACACTTTGTAATTATTATTTTTAACTGGTTTTGACGTAAAGTACCTAGATAGAATAATATTTTTAGTAAGGACGAACATTTACATTTGGCCTTTACTGAAAGTGAGTTAGGTTAGGTTAGGTTAGGCAAATTTGTTGAAACTGGATACAATACAAGCGAGTTCTCTTTTTATATAATGGACTGCTGTTTGTAGATATTTAGCCGGGAAAGGTTACGTACATCATTTCTTAGAATTTTAGTGGTATGTTGGTGATTCCATATATATCAAAGACGTACCCCACCGATGACGTCGTACCTAATTTTTCAAGTGCGTGTAAAGGATTGCGTGACGTCAACTCTTTTTCTTTACATGTTTTAGCTAGGCTAGATAATGGCTAGAAATTTTAGCTTTAAAATTAAATAAAAATATTGTGTCATGCAAATAATCTGTTAAGTGAACAGGGTAAATAAATAATAATATTGTCCATAATTTCTTGGTTGTGACGCTATTGACCGCACATGTATGAGTATGAGTTCACTAAAATAGAACATTCTACTGCTGTAGCTGTTTCTTGTGTTAATACGAGTAAATAGTCTTGACCAGGGCTTCCCAAACTTATTTGTACTGTGACGCCCTTGAGAATTTGCCATTTTTTGACGTCGCCCCTCAACCCAGACCTGCGGGCCAAAAATACCCACTAGTTTACTACTACCCTAATAACCGGTTATCAGAAAATCTATCTATTTGGACATTTATATCGACACACGACGCCCTTGGGACATCGTTGCGAAGCCCCAGGGCGTCGCGACGCACAGTTTGGGAAGCCCTGGTCTAGCCAATGCTTTTTCTAGTTCTTGTAAAATGCAACCATTAGGTATTTATGGTATTTGGTTAACAGTTGGTTCGCTTAATACACTGTTTTACATAACCGCTAGCTGTTTCACTAAACAGATAAATTATACGATTGACTTAATAAATTGTCGCATTAGACCTATATATACTTGCTCGAACTGTATTATAAAAAAACCTACATTCATTACAGACCATTCTGCTAACCCTATAAAAAATTAAGTCATTCTGAGTCTTCCTTGCGACGTATAGAAAAGACAAAGTCATTTTCGCATTTATAATATTAGTAATTAGTATGGATTAGTAGCAATAATTAGGATTGTCGGTTTCATACAAAAATGCCGAATCATCTCATTTGTATATTTATACACAAATAACACCTAAACACCGACAAGAAAAAAGTTATCGACACACGAAGCGATGCTTAAATATTCATCCACCATAATTTGTAAAATACTCCAACAAAAACAACAATCATGCGGTTTAACGACGCGTCGGGTAATGACCGCAGGTGATGATAGGCCAAAACCCCGAAATACATACCTAAAACCATTCAATATCATTCTATAAATACACATCTTTATTTACGCCCCTCCAGGTAATTTTGCTTCTTTGATGTGCGCTTGTCAAACACAGGTTGTATCGAAAAGTTTGATATTGTAAGTAGCTATGATTTAAGTTTCAAATTGATTGATATGATTTTTAATTCTCAATGTATGTGATATCCTTTTTACAACTGCAAAGTTAAGTTTGGTCTTTAATCGGACTTATGTAGTGCTTTTTTCGGAGTTTGTTACCTTACCTGGATGATGGGAATAAGTAGATGACATGAGCATAATATTTTTGTATTTTAATTTTTTTAAATGATGACAAGTATTAATTTTTATGCTTTATGCTGCAATATTGTACAGCCTAATCGGCTTCATTTGGAGAGATATATTTATATCATCATCATCAGCCGGGAAACGTCCACTGCTGGACATAGGCGTCCCTCATGGTACGCCACATCGACCGGTCCCGAGCCACCTGCATCCAGCGACACCCCGCGACTCTAACCAGGTCGTCGGTCCATCTAGTGGGGGGACGGCCTGGTAGACGTTTCCCATTTTATATTTATATACATAGATACATATATTTAAGATCCTACATATGTAATACCCAAATTAACAAATAAAATGATTTGATTTGCTACTTACTTATTATTTTCAATATGTTAAGTATTCATATTCTGTGCGGAACCCTTGATGCGCGAGTCCAAATCGCACTGGGCCGGATTTCATTTATTGAAGAACAATCCTTTTATAACATCTTATTTTTTAAAACCTTTAAAGTTTGCTAAAGAGTCTGGCAAAACACTTGATTCTATTATGAAGGTAGTTCTGGTTTAGAATTTTGGGGATCGAAGATTAAATTTCGTAAACATACAAGTAAACGCGTCCTCCTTTTTTGAAGTCGGCTAAGAACATTTCTGAGTAAATTATAGGGCCCTAGTAGCCACGAAAATAGCTCAATAGCGTTTTATGTTGGACTTGACCTCTATATACAGGCTGAGGGTTATAGGGTGCCACCCTTGCCGTACATTTTTCACCCTTACTCTGTCTTAGCCACAGAAATTTGATATAAGCCAATATAACAAGATCGGTGTGCATAAAAAATATTCAAATTCAAATTCAAAAGACTTTATTCGGCACAGAATATAAGTATACATAAACAGGAAAGGAATACAAAATTTGTTGCCGAAAAGGCGACCAGCTCAGCATGTGCTGCAGCTAGAGCCACAGCGCTGGTTTTCAAAATAATAGCCTATACTTCATTTTTCTCATCTCGCTGTCTGGTTAAAAATACTTAGAGATAAGATTATTTTTTATTGTTTAAATTATACGTTTGTGGCAGAATTTTTGCGATTGTTTGCTCTAAACTACTCGTATCATTTTGCAAGCTTCGATGTCCTTCCTTATGATATTATATATTTATTTATAGCTAGCTTCAATATCTGAACTCTGTAGTTTATAAAACTGGCAAATTATATGTCAAATATCATCAGAATATTTATTTACTGTCATCATGGTTGTATATGATAGATAGATGGATTTATGTTTACATCGGCAACACATATTTACTTATCACTAGATTTACAGGTGTTAGTTAATCTACGATTCTATATAAACATATGTTGCAGCTGCAAAAACAGGCCGCAAACTCAGCTTGTGCTTGCTCCCGGGGGACCGTTAGAGGGGCTGTACATACGAGATATGAGATACGAGTATTATTTATTATATATTATTTATGAACTAATTTTCACCTTACATTACATCAAATGTGATGAAATATTGGACTCTGTGGATAAGAAGCGAAATTGTTTCATTCAAAGCTGCGTAACTGATACGTTTATGAAATTCACGGCCTTATTTCCATTGTCAGAAAATGCCAAAGCATTTTGAGTCTCGAGGTGTGGCTACAGGCGACAGGCGAGATGTGGCGACAAATTAAGTATAGTTTATGATATTTTGTGTGTGTGTTTTTGTAGTTGTAAGTATATTGTAGACCAATGGAGTAACGTTATCTTATAAATAAAACTCCTTACATAACGATAAAAAAATACGTAATTTATTATCTAGGAGTCCTTTTTTACTGCACAGTCTTTGTAGTGCACTTCATTATCAAGCGTTGCCCATCATTGAGCATACCATGGCGGCAACGGTGTCGACACGACAATTTCACTGTAGGGGGACTTCTATAATACCGCTTGTTTAAATTTCGTTGACCTAAGTGTACATTGTAAGGTGTATATAGGTACATATATAACAGACTACTAGAGTAGCTAAGAGCAGCGTTTGCTCTCGAGTATTCTTCAAAGAGATCATCTATTATGGAAATTTCTTTTGAACTAATCGCCGTATTCTGACATTTATCTTTTCTATAATTTTTGTTTTCATCTCAATACTAACGAAGCTTGCCTTTTTAAGGATATGAGTTAATATTTGATGAAAGTAAAAATGGAGCGTGTTGTAACATAGCTTGCTTTCACGTGCATGAAATATGAATACATAAGTCTGCCACCAAACATAAGTATTGTGTCCCGATAAAAAAGGTAGTCATCGCCTTATTTGCTTGAGTCTTCTGCGTGCGCATACTTACTATTCAACGACCTTAATCATCACTCACCATCACAGAGGGAAGAAGGCCAAGTGCAAACCCATTAAACATATTTAAAAAGTCGTTGTTTGTGTTTTTATTAGCTACATCTGGGTCGCCGTCCCGTGTGGTTTGGGTTTAGAATAGAACCACCTGTCATCCAGTCGGTGTCGTAAAAAGCGATTTATACAAAAATACCAATGCATGGGTGGCAGCGTCCGTATGAACTGCGAGGATCTTTGATTTGTGGTTACGAATTTTAGGAGATTATTTTTTAAATTTTTTATACTTGTAATAATTATTCAGAATTTTTCTCAAATCAGAAAATCTAATAGATACTTGTTGCATCAATTCGGTGTTATGCCTGCAACGAAATGATATTCTATAATAAAAAAGCGGCCAAGTGCGAGTCGGACTCGCCCAGGAAGGATTCCGTAGCAGCAAGTAACATAATAAAAAAGTTCTCTCAATAGTTCGTTGTAAATTTGATCGATGTTTTAATAATAGTGAATTTTTATATATATTTGAGTTGATTGAATGAAAGGTAAATTGTGGTTTACGATTTATGAAGTATTAAAAAAAACTACTTACTAGATCTCGTTTAAACCAATTTTCCGTGGAAGTTTGCATGGTAATGTACATCGTATATATTTTTTAATTTTATCATTCTCTTATTTTACCACTTTGGAAGTGTCTCTCGCGCAAACTTTTCAGTTTAGACAAAATGATATTCATAACCTCAATATCATTTTTGAAGACCTATCCATAAATTTTTGAGTTACAGTTCTAAGTATGGGGAACCCCCAATTGTTTTTTTCTAATTTTGTGTGAAAATCTTAACGCGGTTCACAGAATATATCTACTTACCAAGTTTCAACAGTATAGTTCTTATAGTGTCGGGAAAAAATGGTTGTGACATACGGACGGACAGACAGACAGATATGACGAATCCATAAGGGCTCCGTTTTTTGCCATTTGGCTACGGAGCCCTAACAAAAACATAACTTCTAATCCAAAGTAATTCTCGCTACAATGTTTACCGAATTTTTGTACTGACGCGATCGATTTCATATGCTTACAGAATAAGTCTATATACAGACCAACACCCAGGCTGATGAAAATTATAAAAACAGCCTTTGATATTGTGTAAATATCATATACCGGTTAGAAACGGGTATTGATTCTGAATTCACATTCTCAAATCAAATTTGTTAATTGTCTGGATATAACTATATTTACAGGTATATTAACGCTGGTAAACATATAAATTAATTTTCCCGTATGAACTTTATAGTGAAGCAAAATAAATAAAGGGCTTCGTAGGATATGTCAATGACTTCTTCCATATCCAACACATTTGATAAAAGGTTATACGATATTATTTCGTATATAGCGTGTATAATAAGGACGGTTAATTTATCCAATTATAGTATACGACCGTACAAATCACACGTGAAAGCAATTTTGTGAAATAGGTTAATTAATAAGGAGTTAATTATTTTTAAAGTACGACCGAGCAGCAATGTATTGCGTCCAAATTGACGTGACAAAGGTAATTGAACTGTCATTATAGTATCATGTGTAAAAAGAACCATCAATCAGTTGATAGCTTTAGATGTAATTAATACATTGCGTGCTCAATTATTTTGTATGGAAAAAAATTACGTAAATGTGTTGTTTCGGACAGTGGCGTAACTATGTAACCGAGGGCCCCTGTGTAAAATTAATTGGGGCCCTATTAAACTACTAAATACGTTAAATGTGCAAAACTACTTCATCACATGACATAATAAATATTTACGTTACGTCTTTTTGAAGGAATCCACGTTAACCCTTACATTATATTTGAAATAATTGATTTTAACTACATAACGATGAAAAGGTTTTCTTGGATTCATCAATGGAACCGTCCAAGACATCTGAGTGAATGGAGGTTTTTGGGTTCAACTAGGATATCATAAAAGGTTTTCAAGCGTCATTCATAGAGGCCAAGGGGCACATGCGGGCCCCCGGGGTACTGGCCGCCTACGGTACGGTAGCTACGTCACTGGTGTCAGGCCAACACTATTTGCCATCAAAATATACGCCTCTATGAAATATACACGCTGTATATGCGCCGAAGGAATAAAGTTTTGAATGTAGCGTAGGCGGTAATATGAAAGCAAGGGACATTGTGCATTTAATTTTAATGGATTTTCTTATATTAGCTTGTTTAGGTGATAGGTTTTCAATTGGTTCTATACGAGTCGTTTGCCTTTGGCCCTACGCTGTCCTACACGGTCATAGCACTTTCTGAGAAAAAGGGCCGTGATAGACAGACGGACGGACCACCCAAGTGGTGCTCTAAGGGTTCCTTTTTCCTTTTGAGGCACGGAATCCTAATCTGACTTCCAAATTAAAAGTCTAGGGTGAGTTTTTAACCGACTTCAAAAAAGGAGGAGGTTATCAAACCGGCGGGTATGTTTTAAAAAAAATGATTGTTACCTCAGATTTTTTGACTGGGTGAATCGATTTGTATGATTCTTTTTTATTTGAAAGGTGGTGCTTCCCGTGTGGTCCTATTTCAATTTGGTCCAGTTCTGATAACGGCATCCATGAGAAAACAAAATAAATCTCTAACTTGCCTTAGTAAAAGTAGACTTTTGGGGCAATTGAAGACGGTTTCCAGTTCTTTTTGAACGCATTTACTTGTTAACCGGTACGATCGCGTTTGCTTTACGTCAGATTTGTATGAAGAATTGTGCAGCGCCTCTAGCGGCACGTTTACGAAACTGTGATTCTTCATGCAAATCTGACGTAAACGCGATAGTACGAGTATCGTTTAAAAACTCGCACTAGCGGTACAGTATCTTTTGTTGAACTCAATATCATAAGCATTTATTTACAATGATCCTGTACTTGGTTTAATCTCACGTTTTGATGAAGCTGTAGAATGGAGACGCGCTCTCCCTGCAGCATCAGGATAATGAGACATGACACGGCTAATATATCTCTATATGCCAAAATTAGCGAGCACCTACTTACCTGAGCTTGCATACAAATGGTCCTGCCTGCTGCTTACCCTTTCACAAATACGGAATAATACAAACGAAGAGTACAAAATACACCATTTATGGAATGTCCAAAAATTTCAACTTTGCGAAGCCAAACCATTAAATTAGTTCATATTTTGGGACGTTCGTGTTTTTGTTTCTGGTTCGAATTTTTTTATCACAATTTAAAAGAAAACTTGAATGAAATAAGTAGATATATCTTACTGGCCGTATCACGAAATTATCAATTAGTCAACCTAACCTTTTATGATCGCCAATTGATCATTTTGTATAGACGAGATGTTCAAGTGTAATTGCTTTCGTAATTTTGGAATTGTATTTACAACGATGTTGTATTGTGGTGACGAATGAATGTACTCGTATATATGTACTCGTATATCTAACTGCCTGATAACTCTACAATGTTCTCTACGTAGAACGATACTACGCATTCCAATTAGAAGCTTGTTGACATTCAAAAATATCGAGTGAATATGCTTTTCAGCTTTACCGCTGTCTTATTCGATTGTTCCATGTATTTAAGAGGGTATGCTGTTGTCAAAGCGCCCATACAAACGTAGTCCAGTCATATTTTGAGTATTAAGCTATGAAAATCTATGAAATTTTCAAGACACAATCTAGAAACAAATATCTGTGTCGGTGGTGAGTCAGATTTTCGTTTAAATATATACTTCCAGAGTTACAGGGCGTCAAAGTATTGTATTTTTCGGTAATAAAAAGCCCCAACTTTGAACCTGATTTACAAGAGTATGCATCAATTTAGAACAATTTGGAAAAACCACCGACATCTGAAATTTCATTAGTATACTGTATTAAAAAAATGGTTACATAATATACTGTATCCTTCAAATGATCCTTGGACTACGAAACATCCAAATAACGGGTGGATAACATCGCATAATGTATGCTGTCTCACCGTACGCGCTCGGGTAGGATAGGGCTCGGAGAGGGACAGCTACAAAACAATGCAACCTTGAAACTGACCACGTGGTCTTACCAACATAGCCTCTTAAACACGCGTTTACGTACGGTAACGTAGTCCTACGTAGCGTTCACGTTTTCTGACGTAGTTTCATGAGTAAGTCTTCAATTATACGGGTAAGATACGTGAAAGATTTCACAGTACTTCTATTTATGTATTCGTCGATTTATCTTTGTTAGAGCTAATACTCGTATTACAGACGTGATTAATAATACCTCTACATGTGGAAGTGAGACTCGTAACTTTAATTTAGGAGCTTGTGGTGCTTATTTTACGAAGATATCACGTGCCAACATTTAATTTAACTTTTCTAATAAAGGGACGGTTTAAGGGACGAGTGTCTGAGCGGTGATGGACACTTCTGTTGTGTCTAAGCTTTGTAAAGCCGATAAACCATTAAAATGCTTTTAGCTTTATTTTAGAGATAGTATCAAAGTAAGAAATTACGATGATTATTCCGAGATAAATCAGTGACAGAGTGGATAGTGAATTTTGTAAGTAGTCTTCTGTGTTTTGATTTAGTCACAGAAAACTCAATCAGACGGCACTAGGAACCGCATACCCGCGGTGAATGTGTCGCCACATGTGTGTGACGCTATACGACACAAGCGCGCTCGGTACAGCGGAAATAAAACAATGTTTAAAATTGTGCCATATCCAATTGCAAATATATATATGTTTTACCATCGTAAAAGGCAGTTTCTGAAACAAATAGCGTTGATGTCATTTCTAGTGTCTATTCATTCAAACTTCTATGGGTTTAAGAGATTACAATTTAAAATTCTTCGCTATTGTATTCAATGTCATAATAATTGTAATGTTCTGATACAATATTCAAGTCAATGTTAAACTTACTGAGACCCTGTACGCATGACGTCTGTAATGAAGTTAGCCAAGCTTGTGAAAGAGGGAGAAGTTTCCTTGATTTACCGTGAGTCGTGTTCTTAACCACTGACATTGAGTTCTATATAAGAAGGGTCACATTATCGAACATTAGATGAACATCTAAAGTGAGTATTTTAAGCTATATTTGATTTCACAATACTCAAAAATGTGTTCCTTCTCTTCGTAAGTCTTGTTTGAGTAGACGAAAAAAAAAATCAAACGTATTTACCTATCGTTCGTTTTGCTACTTTTGCAAACACTCTTAGGAATCTATTTAAAAAGCTGCCAAACAAACATTTTTAAAAATTAATTGAGGTGGGGGTCAATTTTTTATCTCCCTAAACCTTATTCGGACTTTTACGAACACTTTGAAATAAAAAATACGCAAAATGGTTCAACCATTTTCTAGTCTGCGATACAAACGCCCGCCCATTGATTTTTATTAATTTGCATTAGTTGGTCTTTGCTATATTTTATTATAAATATCTAAAAAAATATATTTATGTATTTGAAGTACTACAGAAAAAAACCTCTCTTTCTCTGTGTGTATCTGTGTATGTACAAATCTTAACAAAGTTACGGTAGTCAGCCTATAGACGATGTATCTATACATACATCGTCGTCATGAGTACATAAGTTTGTTTCGGGTCGTTTGTGTTTGTGACGCCTTAAACTTGGACTTCTATAAATATACATTCCATTCAAATCAACCTCTATACTCCAGAGTCCCTTTGTTTACGACAATATGCAAGTTGTAGTATTTGTGTTAAACTTCGACATTTATGTTTAGGGAAGTACCTAAGTTCCTAACTTTCAATTATGAGTTAGAGACAATTAAGTAATACATAAAATGAAATTCATCCACGTACTTATTCCTGGTCTATGAATAAACAACCTGTGTCTGCGGTGTTATACGAATTTGAGAATTAATAGAAATAATTAAACTAATATTCAGATTGAGATATGTAATATTTTTCTACACGTGCCAAGGTGAAACATGGTGTCAATGACAAAATAATTATTAAATTATAAACGTACTACCGAATCGTCGGTGGCGCAGTGGATAAGGCGCGGACTCTCAACCTGAGGGTTCCGGGTTCGAATCCAGCCGTGTACTTATGAATTTGTTTTTCAATTCAAGTACATTATCCGATTGCTTAACGGTGAAAGAAAACATCGTGAGGAAACCTACATGTCTTGAACAGGCATGTGAAGTCTAGTGAAGTCTGTGAAGACTATGGCCCCTACACTCTCTGTCGGAGAGTAGGCCTGAGCCCCTCCAGTGGGGACGTATATAGGCTCTTAATGTGATCTGAAAGGTACTACATACACAATCACATTTTTACGAGCAAGACATGCAAAATTTGCCATTTCACCCTTTAAGGTGCAAGGGTGAAACGGGATGTCAAAGTGTGTAGGAACCGAATCCCACACCAAACACAAAATGACACAAGATTGAAATTATATCAAAATATATATAAAGTTTTTAAACATGTTTAATCTTTTAAGTTAAAGTCAGATTGGCATGTCAGACATTGGACTAATCAAATCACCGTAAAAGGTTGAAATAGAGTGTGAAAGTGTTTATAGGAAAGTGTAATCAGAATCATACTTCCCGACAAATGTTAAAAACTCGTGAAGGAGATAGATGAAAAATATATTAAAGTTTGAAACACTGAGATACCTCTTTTCGTAAAAGGCTGGGATAACGTGTCAAATTATTTATATTCATATTTCACACTCCGGTGAAATGGATGAAACAGGGTATCAAAGTGTCATTGGCAAATGCTCATTAAATTAGGTAGAGGTAACAGTTACTAAAATTTAAGCTCGCACAGTAATTAGTGGTGTTTGGGCAAGGCAATCATTTTTACGAGCAAGACATTTACGAGCCAGGGCCTACGTAGATTAGGGATGCAACGATTTATTGCAACTACCAATGATTGATACCACAGCACAGTCTTGCGGTGAATGTACGTAGATGTTTACGTTTAATGCGTAAAGTACTCGCGCACATATACAGGGCGATTTATTGAGAAGGGTCGCCATTAAAACAAGTGATGGCTTCAGAGTTTCAACGAGGCATTTTCAGACACATCTGTCAGGTGAGTACTCAAACCTGTCAATAGATGGCGTGGAAGAGGTAGAAATTAATCTGTCATCATCGAAGGACACATACCAAAAAGGCTTGTTAACAATTTTGACACATTTATTTACACATCAGTTACATTCTCTTTGGTAGTACGTACGACAGTAGGTTAGTACAGTAGTTAGGACAGTTAGGCTTTAATGGATTTGCACCAAGGAATTTAGTACAGTTAAACTATTTTTATGGTATTTGTCAAATTAATGATAGCTAGATTCGTGATACATGTCGCAGGGAGATAACGATATCAGGGACAATATTAATTATGTGCCGAGAATACCACTGATGATGGGTTTGCGCTTGACCTGATCGTAGGTGATAATAAGGCCATTGGATGGTAAGCTTGCTCATCCAGAAGCCTCAATCTAATGAGGCGCTGGCTCTGCTAACACACTGTTTTCGCGATAGTACAATACGTAGTCCTATTTTAAGATAATTACTTACTGCACAAAGTCAGTTATCCTATTTGAAAAAAATATGGTAAAAGAAATTTTGTATGAAACTTTTATAGACGAAATCACATTTTTCGAGGCAGTATATCCCGTGAACCAAATATTGTATTAAGATATCATCGATGAATAGCGATATAAGACGCTATGGCTTTATATAACTGTACCTATAATAGTACTGAATTCGATCGTAATAATCTCATTGAGAGGTACCCTGTACAGGATATATCGCAGCAATCCACCTTAATATGTAGACATCCTGTATATGTAGTTAATTTAGTCTCAAGTTCAAATTTCGGTCACTGGCATGATCACGTGGCCGGTGGTAGTGGCAGACGATGACGGCGATACTAGCATGTTAGGGAAAATCGGCATTTAATTACAAGCAGCATTTTGAACTCTACGACAAAGGTGGCAGGAATGAAAACATTATTGGTTTTCCTCCTTTAGTCTGAGTACAAATACAGAAACGGAATTAATCAAAAGATTGGTTTAAAAGAGAAAGAGAAAGTCTCTCTATTTGTTACAAAGTGAAAAACGCTAAATGTCATTTCATTAAAGTAATCTTGAATATGTATGTATATTGTGCGTATTTATTACGTAGTACCTGTGGTAGTACATAATCCGTGTAATTTAATGTTTTGTACAAATTACCAAAATATTTGAAAATGAGGAAATGATCATGTTATATTATCAAACTACGATTTAAAATTAGAAGGCATTTAATTTCATACATGCGCGGAACGTCTCTTTTAAACTGATTAGAAATATTATGATATTTTTGTGCGAATTTTCCTGATATACGGCAAAGGATTTTTGAAATATTTAGTGAGAAATATCCAGTAAGTATTCCAGATATCCAGATTATTATTAATCGTTCCGGTTTATTTGCGCCTTGGAGCTATTGCTCGATTTTAGCTGGCCGTGGGGCACGTGTACGGTACAGTCGGCAACTCAGCACGTGTGAGCAACAATCCTTAGATCATATTCATCGTCGATTTAAAGTCAACAATATTATATAGGTAATTTTATTACTAATCAAGGTTAAGTTTACTAACAAATCTTATTTAAAATATTGATATGTAAAATCTTTGACATTGAATAAAAAATTGATTATTAAAAAAATAGTTAACATAAGTATACACAACCTATTGCGGTCACTACTACGGACTATAGTAATCGCACACCAAGTTTGCCCCTCTGAAGTTAGTCACAAAAGAACGCGAAGTATCAATTATTAACGTATAAATGGGAGGCAAGGCATGTTAGCGGGTGGAAAAAATTGTCCTAGAGTTTTATGTCATCTAGGGATAGTTATTATCGAAAATAATACACACACATTCCGTCTGTACATGTTTGAAATTGCGGAGACTAACTTCAGAGGGGCAAACATAGCGTGCGAGTATTATACCTCTCAGCCTCGTTCAGTTGCTCCGTGATCATGGCGCTTGCAACAGCGCCGAAATATAGGAATATCAGAAAAAACAAACCGCAGTAAGATTCCGATGAAATGTAGCATATTATATTACCTATTATTTATGGTTTTCAGTATGTTTCTTATTCATACTCTGTACGGGACCCACGGGGCGCGAGTCCGACTCGCACCGGACCGGTTTTTTATAAACCAAAACTAAATTTAGGAAGTCGTTAGGGAAAAACACCATATAAATGCATCCATTACCTCTTGAATTTTATAATCACAGCTAAACCACAGCTTACTAACAGATACGTGACTACCTTCCGCTCTCTGACGCAATGAAGTTTTTCGATCGCACTAAAAGGTTTTCTCAACTTGTTTGTTATAATTACATACATTTTTATCAACTTTTTTTGTTTACAAGAAGTCTGATGGTACAAAACATTAGCTCAGTACAAAAGTTGTAGCTTTACGATTTTTTCACATTTTTTACTCTGCAAATTCCGGAGATATTCTAAGAAGAATTGTATTTTTCAGCATGTAGTAGAAAACTATGTGGCAGAAAAATGAAGACGTTTCATATGATATCCCCCCAGACCTAGCTAGACTATAATTTGAGGACCCTCTATTTTTTAAAATAAAGAAATATTTGTTTAAATATTGCACTTCTGTCACTTTTTACTGTCAAAATTTCAAGGATTAGTAGTTGCTTGAGAGAAAGCTGGGACAAGCGGGCAGACAAACACACAACAGGGTTCCGTTTTTTATTTGATGGTCGGAACCCTTAAAATGTTTCTCGCGAGATATTGCGAAGTGCAACTTATTATGTAACTGATGGAGTGAAGGTTGGATGACACATTGTCGTACTTGTTTCTGCCGAAACAAACTGGAGGCAAAACTGTTCGATAAACATTTCTGTAGGAAGGCACAAAGGCATGAAACATCCATATACGTCAAATTGGCAACAAAGTTGATTCAGTCAGACGGCAATCTCGTTAGCGAACTATCATTGTTTTGGACTACCGAGTTTCGACAAAAAGTGTACTAATTACAACAAAAAGTGTCACAAAGTGTGTCAAAGCATGGAATATCGTTTTCCAGCCGAAATAACGAAAACTGCAACAGACGGCGCTAATATATCGAGTACGATGAGTACTGGTCGAGTCCGTATCCTTCCCTTTTAAACCAATGTATGTATGTTACTATACTAACGATGGAAACACATTAAAGGGCTCGTTCCGATCTTGACCGTCAGGTGATCGACATTGACCCCATGAGACGTTGCGTGTAGCGTCAGGAACGCGGCGTTTCTCCGGCGTTCGAGCGGCAGCGTCACGTCAGTAGCGCCCTGACTATGCTTATAGTATGTCGTTTCAGCGACGCGACTCGGAACGCACTTTCCGAATGTTAATATAACAGAATCGTTCTAAATTATGTACTTTAAAATTAATGAACTGTGTGTAAATAAGTGTTAATTTGAATAGTTAATTAAGGATGGGAAAAGTGAGTTTCAGTTGTTTGAAAAAGTTTTTCGGGACTTCGTGAATTGACGAGGATTTGTTTGTGAAAGTGGTGTTTTCTTAATTTTTGGGTAAGTAAAAAGAAGTTGTAATCAGTGTGATGTAAAATAGATTTTGTTATAACATATTAGGTTTTAATATAAAATATTTTGTCAAAAAAATAAAAATGCATATGGATAAATTTTTCTGATTATTTTCGAACTAGCATATTTCAGAGTCAGAATGTTGTAATAGTTGATCACATTCAATATTAGATGAACAAACACGATTTTAATTATAAGAATGTGATATCATCACAAAATTTGTACTAATAACACGTTTTAGGGGCTTTTTCGACTGTTATGTAAAACATATTGTGTTTTATCGAATACCTATATGTATCATCACCATCAGTCGGTAAACGTATGTATACCGATGTAACTATTCTAAATATTATCTTTGAATAAATATGTATCTTGTGAATCGCAAAAAATGGTTATAAATCCAAAATGAATTTCTTTTTAATCAACTCCGTGGCTGGCTTTACGCTTGGATTAACCATCAGGAGGTCCCGGGTTCTAGTCCCAATGTCGGTAGTCGTTTTGGTTGGTAGTAGGACATTTTCTAAGTCCGCCTGCCTAGCTATAACCATGATACCTAAATTAATAGCACTGCTGTGTTTCGGTATGAAAGGAAGCAGAACCAGTGCCTCAGTAGATTGCGGCGTGCGCACGCTTACCGTTTAACGGGCTTATCATCACTTACCCAGGTGAGATGAAGACCTAGTGCTTACCCATAAGCAAATAAATATAACACCTACTGCCAATTTTAAATAGTCGTTCTGCAGAAGGAAAGAGCGAAATGTATTTATCTTTTTAATCAACTTTAATTTTAATTAAAAATTTCTAAAACAAATTAAAAACAGTTTTGTTTCTGATATTCTACTGTTACTACTTGTAGAACGTTTCGTCACTTGTCAGCTATAAGCTCCGTGGAAGAGGACGTTAAAAATCCCATTTTCTTATCGAACGGCTGCATGTTGTAGCTTATAGCCAATTTAGGGCCGGGTACAATTAAGCTATAAAAACTAACTTTATACGGTCCAAGTCACAGCTATTTCCTAATATAATCCATAAAACTGTAAGCACATTTTCATCTAGTTCATGTCAGACGAACAAAAAACGCAGCAAAAAAATTGTTCATAATTAAACACAGTGCGGACTAACTCAAATTAATTTTAATATAACTACTAATTTATTCGTCTCGAACTGGATGTTTAACATAAAAAACATCTAAAGTACAAAATCAGACGATAAAAGTGACGATTGGGCGTTTGTTTGATCCGTAAAGAAAATAAGGAACTTTGATTTTGTTAGGGGAAAATTTTATGGTAATGCGTCGTAATATTTTTCATGACGGAAAGTTATGTCTGCTTGAAAAATTTTCTCGAGGTGCTTCTATACTTTTTTATCGTGTGGTATCTTGGAATTGAAATAGCCCGCGTCATTCCATGGGTGCCTAAATACAACGAAGGAAAATTTCAGGAAACAGGTTTCATGTATTTCTTTTGCCGCTATAACAAGAAATAGGGCTCCTATACAAAAATGTGTTTTTAGACGTGCGTTTTAAAGTATTAATAACGCTATCTAGTAACGAGTAGGAAACCAAATCGAAAATAGTATTTAGGCGCAATCTGAGGATTATTCATGATTTTGCGTATTTTAATGATCCATATTCTGTACGGAGCACTTGGCCGGTTATTTCAAATAATTGCATTTTATAGGCACATGTTTGATCTAAACATATTTCTTACGTATGTATGTGTTGACAGTTGTCGTTGACAATTGTCAACCAAACCAATGTCAGCCAATCACCTATATATAAATTCTGTGAGGTGATATAAATTCTGTGAGCAGTACCATCACCTCCATGATGAAGCCATAATTCTGAAGTTGAAGTTGAAATTCTGTGAGTAAAATTAATACAACATTGTACAAAACACATTTATTGTCATCATAATTTTGTTGCAATAATGAGTCAAGTTTTACGACCAAAACGTCGCTGTTCGTTTAATGAAGTAGCCAAATATCAAAGTTATCTTTACAACTAACAGGCGAGCAAAGTTATAATGTGCCTAGGTATAACTTATTGCCAATGTAATTTTAAAAAAATTTTTACTTCTCCAAGTACATTTTATAAGTTGGTCGAATTGTAGAGCCCATTTAACTGTGATAGTTTTCCTTTCAACGTATTTATATAAATTTACTACTACCGTGAATTTTTCACATTTCTAAAACTACTGTTTAGCTTATTTTAACACTTTGACGGCGTGATTAATATAATGAACGTACACACTGAAAGAAGAATGAATGAATAAGAAAAATTACTATGAGGCTTCAAAAAATGTTTTTATTGTTTCTCAAATCATCATCATCATCAGCCGGGAAACGTCCACTTCTGGACATAGGCCTCCCTCATGGTACGCCACATCGACCGATCCCGAGCCACCTGCATCCAGCGACTCCCTGCGACTCTAACCAGGTCGTCGGTCCATCTAGTAGGGGGACGGCCTGATAGACGTTTCCCGGTACGTGGTCGCCACTCGAGAACTTTTACTCTCCACCGGTTATCGGTTCTTCGAGCGATGTGGCCTGCCCATTGCCACTTCAGCTCACTGACTCGTCGAGCTATGTCGGTGAGCTTCGTTTCCCAAATACTGTCCGCGAATAAACCATTTTTTTAAAATGCCACTCCTCTAACCTCTTCTGGTGATGAAAATTAACCGCGCAAAAATGTGTTACGTGCTGAGCGGCGTCGGGATCGAAGAAAACAAGTGTCCTAGGTTTTGGAATTTATTGGTAACACCGGTCCACAAACCAATCTTCTAAACTTTGAGTCTTCCTGACAGAGTGCGTCCCTGTCTTAACCGGGTCTATGTCTTCCGTGACAAACGGAAGGACGAACACACATAGACACGAATAACAAAATTAGTATGGGATAGGACGAGAGCTTAGAGCTGCAATTTTGTATAGAAGATAATGTGTCTCGCAGCTTGTTCACCCCTACTCTAGGCAAATATAGCAGCTTGTTTCGTCAGGGAAAGATACGTCTGAAGTCCGGACCGATCCGAGATATCTGAAGGTTGTTTGTGTAATCAAATTTCGTTAATTAAGAGGGATCTTAAGCTTTAAGATATTTGTGAAACGTTCGTGACCGCACGTTCTCCACGTGACTCGATTTCATTTAATTAATTAGACCCTCATTAACTTGAGGCTTCTGACACTACGGCTGTGCACACTTCCATCCTATGGCCTTAGTGTATTGTTATTGAAGAATAAACTATCTCAAAGTCAATCAGCGAGCTAAGAATTGCTCTACGTTATAAAATTCCGTAGAAGAACTAAAGTCACAGACATAGTTCGACGAGTCAGCTGAATTGGCGATAGGCAGGTCATATCGTTCGACCACGCATGAGAAAACGTGTACTGGGTCGACTGGACTGGACATTGTCGTGTACCATGGGGAGACCTATTTTCAGCAGTGGACGTTTCCCGGCTGATGATGATTACCAATCTGGTTACCAAAAAATACCAGGTTATAATCAGCATCAGCAGCTGCACCCACTGTTGGACATGGGCAAGACATGGGCCTATGTGACAGACTGTCATAGCAAACATATTAAATTATTAATATTGGTTTTCTATTATATTTTCAGAGGAGTTTCACCTAAAGTGATAGCTAGCGTATTTATTAAAAACATAGTTTGAGTCTATTTTGAATATTCAGCAATCAAAACCAATGATATCTTCTAGACACGATCTAGAAACGATTATATCTGTCAGAGGGGAAAACTCTGCGGAACTGTCCAACTTTTATTCTTTTATCTTCGTGTGCCGAAGCCCCATTAAAACATTTCCTCACAATTTCCTCACGAACAAAGCCGCTAACTGCTTGAACTGTGACATTGGTGATCACAGTAATATATTGGGATCTTATTAATGTCGGTGATCACAGTATGATATTGGTCATTATCATCATCAACAGCCTATATACGTCCCCACTGCAGGGGCTCAGGCCTACTCTCCTACAGAGAGTGTATGGGCCATAGTCCACCACGCGGGCCCAGTGCGGATCGGCGGACTTCACATGCTTGTTCAAGACATGCAGGTTTCCTCACGATGTTTTCCTTCACCGTTAAGCAATCGGATAATGTACTTGAATTGAAAAACAACTCATAGGTACACGGCTGGATTCGAACACGGTACCCTCAGATTGAGAGTCCGCGCCTTATCCACTGCGCCACCGACGCTTCAATTGATATTAGATATATTCAACTGATATTGGTGCTCAAATTAAAATGTTTGTGACGCAAATCGCAAAGGTAGATATAGCTACTGTCTATTAGCTGTTGATTGTATACTTCTTTTTTTTTCGAGGGTTGGAGTGTATGTATACTCCTAGTACTAGGTCGACATGCTGATTTCCTAGTGATGTGGCATCAACAGCCTGTATATGTCCTCACTGCAGGGGCTCGGGCCTACTCTCCTACAGAGAGTGTATAGGCCATAGTCTACCAAGCGGGCCCAGTGCAGATTGTTATACTTCACACACACCTTTGAAGCTAAATTGGGTAGAGCGTAAGTCCTTGAACAATCGAGGTCTGGGTTCGATCCAGGCTCGGGATACCAATGAGTTCCAATTTATAATTTATCTACGAATGATAAAAATCATTGCCATCGGCTTTTCGATGAAGGAAAAATATCGTGAGAAAAAATGCACACTTCTGAGAAGAAGTTAAAAGGTGTCTAGCAATCCGCACTGGGACAGCGTGGTGGACTATGTCCCATACACTCTCTGTAGGAGAGTAAGTCTGAACCCCTGCAGTGGGTATATATATAGGCTGTAGATGATGATGATGTACCAGTAGAGCATACACGAAATAATAACTAAGAAAAATGTTAGTTTGCTAAATTAGTGGATTTCAAATAAATTTATATTTTATATAAAGTTGTAAAAGATTGTCTTATATGGTGTAATGTGCGTGCAGCGAGAAATTCAATTAATCAGTGTTGATTGTCGTGGTAATCTTGACACTTAAGTCTCTGAATATTAAGTGAAACTATTGTGAGACGATTAGGTTAAATTGCTTTTTAGTAGTTCGACGACGGCTTCGAAACTTGTCAAGTTCTCGGAGCGGGGAAACGTTTACAAGTTGAATCTAATTTATGATGTGATTTAGTGGAATTTAAGCATTAATGCTATTTAAGGCTATGAACATACTTTAATTACGGTTTTTAGAGAAAAGTAAGAAACAACATTTTAGTAATTCGTACTTTATATCATCATCACCAGCATATATACGTCCCCACTGCAGAGGCTCAGGTCAACCCTCATACAGTGTATAGGCCATAGTCCACCACGCGGGCCCAATGCGGATTGGCGGACTTCATATGCCTGTTCAAGACATGCAGGTTTCCTCACGATGTTTTCCTTCAACGTTAAGAAATCGGATAATGTACTTGAATTGTAAAAAAAACCTCATAGGTACAGGGCTGGATTCGAACCCGGAACCCTCAGATTGAAAGTCCGCGCCTTACCCACTGCGCCACCGACGCTTCAACTAAAATTTATATCACTCATTGTATAAAGTACTTGGTCAATGGCCTAGGAATGGGCACGTTGTATGAGAACGTAACCGTGCGATCGATACCCCTTAAATGATTTAAGATTGACACATGCGTGTTACTGGATTGCAGAATGATGTGTTGTCAATATACATACAAAGCTGAAAAGGTATTCGACTTAATAATATATCTTAGTACGATCAGTAATTCGCCTATATACCAAGCGTGTAAATTACACCAAACACCCACATGAAATAACAATTTTTCGTGGCGATCTATGTGTTAGCTTATTTCCAGCAGCTGTAGATGACAATAATAATGCAACGATATGGATAGTGCTCTCGGAGCGTAATAGGTACAGTCAGAGTCATAGCCACACAACTTTGTATCATTATTTTACTAGTGCCAAGGGAAATGGTAATAAAAGGTTTACGTGACATGTGACAAAGTTGCCAAGAGTCTTGCGTCTCTGACTGTACCTACGTTGCGTGAAGTGCCTCGATTGTATGATGTAACATACTCCAGTAGTTTGATGACACGCATCCTATTCGACTCAATGCGGGCGTGGTGAACTCAATTTGATATGGATCAAATCAAACATTGAGTAAACTGTTAGATTTAAAGCGATCCGCCGTCAAAGTTTCATACTAAATTTCTGTTGCCATAACCTTTTAAAATATAATAGCTGGATTTGTGTAGTAACTATCTAAAAATAGAACACCAGATTGTGATGTCGCGAAATGAGTATCATTAACATACAACTTCACAGTGAATCACTATTTTCATTTTAAACACTCTTTTCGGTTGTTGTGCAAAGTGCCATCTATGAACCATTAGCTGCGTTACGGCTATTGTAGGTAACTATAAAGTTGTAAATTAACGAGATTTATTTTGCGACACTATAATTTCATCTCCTATTTTTAGGTAATTACTTACCAAAGCCAGCTATTCTATTTTAAAAGATTATGGCAACATAAATTTTAGTATGGTAGAATTAATAGAGAGATAACTGCAATTATTACCTGGACAAGCTACTAGATAAAGCTTAGTTGCAACGAATATGGTACATATGATGACAGGATTTCAGAGGAGTTAGGAGATTAATATATTGAGGTGATTTTAGATGCTGTGACATCTGTACCCGTTTGTCTATTTCATCGTATGTGAGTGTGCAGTTTTCCTCATGATGTTTCCATCCACCATAAAGCCGATGGTTCTACGAGTAGAACTGAAGAACTAAATTGAATTCATTAGTACAAGACTGGATCGAATCGTACCCCGACTGTTCGTACCAGTTGGAGACAATAGGGATGATGACTAAAAAAATATTCCCTCATTCGAGAGATCGTGTGACAAGATAAATAGCCTTGTTAAAGATTTTTCGATATGACTTATAGTTTTCCTAATATAACCCGTCGAAAAGTGATTCTAGTGACGTGGTGCAAAAACCCTAAAACCCCAATCTGATTTGGTGTCATCTAGCCTATTAAATACGACTAATCTTGTACACTTATACAACAGTGCAGTTAATATTTTAGAAGTTATCGTTTATTAAAAACTACACACGATAAGAAAAATTCAAGCGGACTCGTACCGACGTGATGCAGCCTCCCTCGCATGCGCAGCACCAACCACTGTCGCCTACTTTGTTTTTGTTTCTGTGATTGTTTGTTTGTTCTTCCTTTACGTCGTAACGGAAAGTATTGGGATACTAAAGGGTCGGAGAAAGATGTTGGTTACAACTTCGTTTAGTTCCCGTTGTGTTCCTAGGAGTTCCTAGGGCCCTTCGACTTGCGCGGAGGATGACCACCGAGAGGGTTTTAGTGAATAATAAAATTACACATAATTCTCTCGTAAGGAGTCAACAGTAAGTAAGTATAACGTTAATGTTTCTCAAAGATGAGAGCTTACTAGGTATTCGATTCCTTGTCCCAGAAACAACTGATTCTGTGACTTTCATCAAAACCATGTGCCGATTTACATATCCTTTTCATCTTCATTTACTACTCGTTATTTCAGTACTATTTCAATTTTATTCATTTAGTATTATTTCAATTGATCAATTATTTTAAATTACCATTTGATTGGTACAAATTTCCTATATCTTTGTCATCCCAAGAAACATTTCAGAACGACGAATTTCGCGAACTTTCAATTGTTTGTTAGGCACAAATCTACCAATTTCTTGCTAAATTAACAATCAAACCAATCTGGTGTTTAACTTGTGTACACAAAAATCTGAACAAACAGAGAATAGAAGTACCTCTCAAGTAAAGTTCCGCAGTTCAGTTAGACTTGAAAACATGAATAGAACACCAAATTCAGCAGCATGATCTAATTGGAAAATTTATGATAAAACCGGGTAAAATATCGATACGAGGATCTTCCGTCAGTCAGTGTTCATAGCTAAGGGTCGACTCGCATTGACGCAGAATCGCAACTCATCGAAGCGGTAGCACAGAATAAGTATAAACGTTAGTCTGAAAGTTTACATACCATCTATAAAATGCAGATTCTATCGATAAAAAAATTTGCCTACCCGGATTTAAATTCATTTTTGGCTGTTTTAGGTGTCGGTGTATTTTCTCTTTTGAAACTTTTTGACTAATCTTACTAACGACCGTGTAAATCGACCAATAGGGTTCAATATTTAAATACATAACGGATATTAATACATACTCCTTATTAGTATAGTGTTAGTTAATTACAAGAAGATTACATACAGGAAGATGCAACCAAATTAGATTGGGTTGAATTGTGTTTTATAGCATAACGGACGTTAAAGGTCATCCCACCAAAATAAAAATACGTAATAATGTTGATTTTTTATTTGAATTTTGCAAATGTCTAAAAAATTTTGTTCATCGAATAGTAAAATGCATAAGAAAAAAACAGGTACCTTTTTCCATGGACTGTCGATTTAGACAAAAACATTTTTCCATGCATCTTCCCCATTTCTACTATAGCATTGCTACTCGTATTGTCGAATGGCATGTGTCTGTCATTTCAAGACACTATACAATAACCAATTGTTAATTTGATGTTTCTGATAGAGACAGGTTTGTATCGAAGCCTGCACTATATGCTTTGTTTACTTGTGAAATTGGAAACGTGCCTATGTCAGATGGTGTAAATAATTTAATTTTCTTGATTGATGATTTCATTGGACGTTTCGTTAAAGTTTTATATTTAAATTAAGCAAACAGTTTCTCGTTATTGAATAAATTACAGTACATTGTACCTTATAGAATGATTTTTATACTTAAAGTTTTATACAGAGATTTTTTTAACAAAATGGAGAAGTTCTCTCTTAATGCATATTTTTATTCGGTTGTCGAAAATTCACAGATGTAAATAGTTTACATATTCTATACACGTTTTTTGCCTAAGCGGGTAAACTTATTTTAAAACCTGCTCGCATATTGCAAAAATCAAACAAAAGGTTTGCGATAAGTTTCATGTCAAGGGTTTATTGCTAAAGGATGAAAAGCAAAACACGTTTATACTTAATTTATAACGATCATATTTCGAATTTCGTTATAATTTTTTTTGCAATTTCCCAAAAGTTTAGTTTTATTTATAAACTGTATAGATAAACAAGCAAAGTGATAAATAAATAAAAATAAATATGTAATTAATAATAGGGTACATAAATAAAATTCTATATTTATAATTTTATATTTTGCATCAGTATTATTTTAATAATTGCAATAATTAAGGATTTAAAGATTTATTATTATTCTTTTATATTTATTTCTCTGAACTTTGTTTGTTGCTACACTCCGACAGGGTACATGAAATATGTTATATTATTTTTAAATAATATAACTTTGTCCGAAGCCATGTGATCTAGGCTTTAGAATACGATTACCCTATGTTATTCTGTAAGACTGTAAAAATCAACTGTTTTTAAAATTGGAAGATTGGGATCAGTGTCTGTCGAAGTATCAAGATCATCTTACTTCGTTTACGAGCGACGTGGTTTAGTTATGGCAAATGCTCTCATGGAAAGTCTGAAGTGGCGTTCAATGATTTGTCCGTAGTACCTACGAGTATATCTGCAGCAGTTGAAAACTGTTCAGCTGAGAAGGAGGGTTGACAAATTTGCTTTTACTACATTAAAAATAACTTACAACTCACTCAATAGTTTCTCGTAACTTAGTTAAAGATAGCTTTTACAACTTGGAGTTCGGTACACGATTTGAAAAACTTATCTCGTTATAAAAATCTCCCAAAAAATTGTTTAAACCCTTCTTGCTTGATATGTAGTTTGAAATCATTTTCTCCTATTTCTAGTCATCATCATCAACAGCTTATATATGTCCCCACTGCAGGAGTTCAGACCTACTCTCCTACAGAGAGTGTATGGGCATAGTCCACCACATTGTCCCAGTGCGGATTGGTTTGCAGGTTGATGTTTTCCTTCACCGAAAAGCCAATAATAATGATTTTTCAATCGTACATAAATTCCGAATAACCAATTGGAACTCATTGGTACGAGCCAGGATCGAACCCAGACCTCGATCGTTCAAGGACTGATGACGCTCTGACCCCAACCCAACTGAGCTACCACGGCTCAACCTTTTCAATATTGATTCCTAGTGATGTTGTTGATATCATATGATAAGCCCCCTGTAGGCTCAAATTATGTAGCTTTCACTACCGGAACATAACAGTGCTATACTACTGTACTATTTAAGAAATGTGGCAGTAGCACCTGTACTGTTATTATTATAAATAATACATAAACTGGACTAAACTTTTATACCGGTCAATAAATTATTATAGAGGTAATATGTACGGAATCACTCGCATATCATCAACTTGCACTAGACCGGTTCTTTCGTATTTTATAGTTCCCACTGAAATGAATTGTAAAGGCTAGACAATAGCAGATAAATTTTATGAGTACTTGTGTTTTTACAAATAAGAACTCAGACGGGAAAAGATAATAGTTATAAATTGTTCATTGAATCTTAATTTGAATCGCAATTAATATTTATTATAGCGTGACATAATCAATTAATAGATGATGTAATTATATTTAGATTCAAAGATGGTAGAGGCCACGCCAAACTATTGTATGATTATTCTACAAGGCCATGAAGTTGCTCTTCACCCCCGAAACGAGGCAAGGTTTAAATTTTTAGGTGCAATGCGACTCGCCTCGTGTACAGGGGTACACTTCGCTAAGTATGAACATCCATATATCCTTACAACCTCGCATCTCAAGGATGTTTTTGCTAACAATATGACTAGTTTCCTAGGCAACAAGGATTAATTTCGAACTACGGCAGCAAAGACATCCGTGAGCCGTGAGAACGTAAGGTTGTTTGTACCTTATAAAGCACTGAATTATCTTACTTTTCAGATATCATGTGATTCAGTCTACAATGTCCTAACCAAATTGGATGAAAAGTTCTACCAAGTAATTTTGACAATGTCTCCGCCGGGTATCGAACCCGGGTCTTTACGCGTTTAATAAATTTCTGAAAGCAAAAAATCGTAAACAGAAGAATTTAGGCGTGTACATTTTTATATATAAATATTAACACAAAAGATACATTTATCATAATGTGTATGTAATAGACATAGACAAATACATCATAAGTTATTAATTGTTGTGAACAATTGAGGAGAAAAAAACAATGGTCTTTGACGTCTTATTGAAAATGGAGATGGATTTTGAATTAAGTAATTAAACTGTGAATTTCCTTAGCAATATAAAAGTAAGAGCAGGTTTTGTAAACACTCTCAATTAGTAAAATGAAATTGCGTACTGGTAATTAGTGAGTGAACTGATAGGTAGTTGCCCTTTTATACAAAGTGAGGAATCGCGTTATAACTCATGAGATACGCCAAATTAGGGTCGGACCCTTTACGCAGAGACAATCTGTGTTCGAATTACTCGCACCAGACTCCAGTGGAATTACATTGCTGCTGAACATAAAACTTTATGATACGAGTATATAAGGACGCGTATGATAAGTAATGGCGTTATAATATGTATCTTGATTAGTTTGTAACTGTTGTTTAAGGTGTACATAATTTTATTTAAAAAAAAACGGTCCTCATATGAACAAAAACGTGCAACACAGGAAGTGTTGTGTGAAATGTGTATTACCTTATATCATTAGTGTGTTCGTTTGTTCGACTTTACGTCTAACTCTTCAGTAAATCGCAAAGCTGACTGCCGCAAGTGGTTGGGGCCACGTATGTTTAAAAAAATCAATCCATGAAGGTGACGATTCGGTAACTATGGGATTAATGTAAAACCAGGCCATTTTAATTTACTAGTTTTTTTCTAATTTTCAAAACATATCTTTACAGTGTCAATTTTTTTATTTCTAGTATATCTCGACGATGTAAAATCCTTTCTCAGTCAGATTAAATTCGGCAAAAGTAAAGGTTATAAACAATACATGGCAAGGATTTGCCCCTGCTGCTCGTTTTTTTCTATAAAACTAGTTCATATAAATTATTGTGCGGATCAAATAAAATAAAGTTTTGTAATGTATTTGATTGATAATAAACATTTGATTTAATTGTTACTTATCTGAAAAATGAAGAAAAAAAAAACCCCGATGTAACCGATTGTAAACATTACTACCATTTTTAAATCGTTCCGTTCCGTAAATAGAAAACCATTTATAATTAAAGTTGAGAAATCTGTGTATGATATTTCTGTATGGCTACTCCGCATGTTTTTTGCCGTGAAGGACGTATCAAATATTTATGTAATGGAGGAGTTTGATATAGTGAAAAGTGTGGAGAGTTCACGACGTCGTGTAGTGTTGTTGTAGGCATCGTCGACATCTCAAACACGTGTAGGGTCGGGGCGGGGGCGGGGACGGGGACGGCGGTACGTATTCTAAGTTGGTGTTAAGTGGAACTTAAAGTTTGCATATTACATATTCAACGGGAATAATTCATTTTAAACACTTGTCCAGATTTAAATATATACACAGATTATAGTCACCATCATAAATACTATAAATTGTATCTCAAGTTTTGGAGGGCAAATACAGTCATAATGATTCCCTGACTGAGTGTACACGAGTGCCACAAATAGAGAAGAAGGAGAAGTCCTGCAAAAATCACGACCACTCTGCCAGGAGTGTACCACTAAGAAGAATAATACTCATAGTTTAATGTATTACAAATTAGACTAAATTAATTAAAATACAACATGTCTATTAAATTAAATTGTATATAATTAATTATGATAAATTTATCAGTCGGACCATGAAGCTGAAAATATTTTCCTGTGCCGCCCGCCCGAATTGGAACTTCATTATAATCTGTTAAGAAACTAAAACCGTTATTTTTTATGTATTTTGAAAATAGTGAAAAACTTCCTATCTGTCGCTTCTTATAACCGTGAAATTTTTTCGCTCCTTAGCATAAGTCTCTCTCAAATAACACGTGTGAACTTGTTGGCTCTATTAGTTTATTCGTTTCATTCACCACGCATTAGTAGGCGTGATGGAGCGGAATGGTGATCGCAGTCGTATGTTAGTGATACCGAGATAGACTGGTTCATATAACGTATGAGGTGGTCCTATCCTAAAATTGAGACTACACGGTCACTCAAAGCTGTTATGAAGTATTCATAGAAATTTGAAGGCTGTTTATTCAAACGAGGAATTTTCTTAAAAGTCTTACAATATTCTTCCACAAGTTGCCAAGTTTTACATAAGTATGCTCGTAGTATCGAGTGCTTGGCATTCTAAGCTGGTATTAAGTATAAAGACAACAAAGTTTTTAAAAGCCTTTCACAATTTTCTTCCACAATTTTCCATGTTTTCCTATATGTGTATCGTGTTCACAAGGTCTCGAACATAACATCGTATATTATCATACGTATAAACTATGTTAAGACTATAGACATTGCTTCTGCAGTTCTGCCTAAACTTAACAACCTCCTTGGTTTAAACCTACATACAGTCAAAAGCAAGTCAAAAGTATGACTTTACAATATGAAAAGTTTAACAACTTTATAGTCATGTTGTAACATTTAGGGTACAATATTTAACATTGATCTCTATTTATTACCTTAATTAAATAATATTTATAGATAGACTGTTCGTCAAGTATTGTTCATTTCTCAAATTACAATCAGTTTTTTATATCAATAAATTCATAAACATTTCAATCATTTATTGTTGACCTCAAAAACACTGATGTAAGCTCTCAAAATACGAACATAAATAACTTTACCAATAACGTTTTGATCTATATAAATTTTCGAGCGCATTCGCTACATTCCGATCAAAACGAAAAAGGGGCATCTTTTAATTTAATCGGGTTATGCAGTATGTTAATGAGGGAAATGTCAATTAAAGGTGAATGTGACATGGTTCAAAAGTAGATACATATTTTTGTATTCGAGTGTACCACCAATGGAAAACAGAGTGTTAGTCCAAGTGTGTGGCCATTAGGCCACGGATGCGGTTTAATTAAATAATCAAGTAATTAAAATAATTTGTGTGTATGTGTGGCTTGACTATAAAAACGACGATATTATTCTATTTTGATAATCACTTGATCAGTGACGGAACAACAAAAATCAGTTAATAAATACCTACAAAGATATTTACGAAAACGTAATATGGACTTTCTTCTATTTGTTTACACCATCCCGAAGCAAACAAAGCCAGTTTACGTTACACTTATGTCTTTTGGGTTACAAAAGGATAAAGAATGAGGTTTATAAATCATTTCTCCCTTTGCTATTGTCATCGACGGTTTATCAGAGAAGATGCCATTGCTCATGGCGCGACTCGCGTCACTATTCTGAGGACCTGATATTAAATACGTGGCTTGGACGAGTATCTAGTGAATTATATGTTAAAAAACATCTAAGTGTCTTTAAATCCGGAGCAATCAATCAAAATAAGCTTACACAAAACCCACATCTACTATATGCTGTCACATCAAAAACTGCCTTAAAAAGTAAAAAGTATTTACTGCTTGACACCTAAAATATATTATAATCAATTACTAAGCAGCAATAAAAATGATTCCCGAGTTAAAGAAAAAACTACCCAAAGTACTGATTGACAAATGTTATTATTCAGTCTTTGATTCACTCAATGAGTTCTATAGAGACAAACTGGCAAGAAATTAATAAGTGGCAGGCCTATGTAATTTTAAAATGTATATGTTTAGTTAGTATTGATATTTGAATTGTATTTGCTTAATTTACCTTGAGAATTTATCTGTATTAGTATTAATTTAGCTTTATGGAGGATTTCAGTATATTCTAATTTTAAATTCACAAAGGTTGTACGCCTTCGGGTAGGATATACTAGAGATTCTACGAGTATGTATCGCACCCAACGTCACTGTACACCTATTTCCACAATAAAATATTCTGATTCCGGAAGAACATTCTTTAACAGCTATTTAGCAAACATCTACATAATGTACTAGTACTTTCGCAGAATTTACACTATTAAAAGTGTTGACCATGAAAGGTAAAAAGATTATCGCCCGGGCGGCACAGTATCCTTTTAGCTTCATGTAGTGGACATTAGCCGCCCGCTCAGAAACCGAGCATTTGATCCCATTTCTATATTGTAAAGGGAATACAAACGGGATGCTCTCATGTGAAATAAATTTCTTTGAGCATTATTGGTAATTTGAAAAATATTTTTTGGGGGCTTTGATACGAAATTCATGAACTTAACATTGGATATTGGATTATATTGTTGAGTTATGATGAAATGAAAAAAAAAAAAGGTTCATCACTATCGTTCAACTTTAATGTTAACTACAATAGCCGTTATGTAGATAATGACTCATTAGCTTTCGCTTTGCCTTATGTGGAAGCGTGCTCACCAATAAGTCAAAGTAGTAGACGTTATAGAGACATCATCAGTACCGGAACAATACTGTATTAACATTTTGTTTCTGTTCAGATTTAAACACAAGACTTTGCAATTGTTTTACTTTTCCAACAAGGCCACAATATATAGGATAAGTCATTAAACTGTAAGCAGAGCAAAATAATTCTCTGCGGGATTGATTACACACGTTTTATACCGCTCTAATGGGAGCACGCCGGTAGGTGCACGTGTGGGGAAATATCGTGGTTCCGGGAACTTGAAACGAGGAGCGTCCACACATGTACTAAATTTCGAATTTTCTTGTCGATTATCGAAATTCCTTGGCTGGAGGAAGCTTTGATCAATAGTTGACTTTTTCAGTTGATACTTCTTTTTCTATTCTTGTCTCATCAGCGGATCTTTTTTTAGAAATAAACGTCGACTGTTTGTATTGTACTTTTTCATCACATAATTAGTGATAATATTTATGAAATATGTATAGTAAAAATAAACAATACTAATACAATACCTTGTCGAGCTCACATTAGGACAATCCTGTCCATCCCTTCCCATCACTCCGATTTCTATTCCTACTCATTCACGGTTCATGCAGCCAGATTGTGGAACTCGTTGCCTCACACTGTACGCGACAGCAAAACTGTTTCCGCCTTTAAGAAAAACGTCAAGGAACATTTTCTATCACTATAAGTTAATATATAATTATAGTATGTAAAGTATGTATGTATTATTATTGATATATATTAGTTTGTTTTTGTATATCGTATTTATGTAATCGTCTATTATATTTATTATATCGTACACGCCTAACTGCCCTCCTTTCTTTAATATTTCTCCTTGACCTAGGACTGCTGGAAGAAATTTCTTTTAGAAATAAGCTGTTCCTTTTGTATATATTTTTTCTGTTTCTTGTGTTATGTAATGTTTCCGTGTACAATAAACTGTTTAAATAAAATAAAATAAAAAATAAATTTAAAAATATTTATCTCTCTATTCATTTGCAGCATTTATGTATTATACATACATATTAGATAAGCTCAAAGTGGGCTTAACTATAAAATTAAATTTTTTGGGTTTTCTTATTGAATCTTTCACTTTAGGTTAAGGTTTTAATATTATAATAGGTATCGATTAATAGTTTTTAAAATATGTTTTATCTGGATCTTACTATAGTTCATTTTTACTGAGTTTCCGATATTTCGGCACGGTTACAAACGCCATGATCAAGGAGAAACTAAAATATTTTTTTATCTTTATCTGCATGACTGTTTACCCGACTGCGTCGCCAACTAAAAAGAGGGTAACGTGCGTGTAATATACTTGCTTATACTTACTTCAGGATTTATTCTACTTGTTCGATAGGCATAGAAGGCATCTATCTCCATTTCCAGCATAAGGTACAAAATAGTGTTTATTCTGTTACGTAGGCTAATAGTTTAAAGAAACAAAAGAAATTTCAATATCTGTCGTAGTACATTAAAATAGTCTTCACACCAATATTATAAACGCGAAAGTTTGTATATACGAATTACATATTCTATGGTCGGTTGCTAGGCAACGCGTTTTTGTTATGCCCAAATTGCCCATGTAATCCCACTAATATTAGAAGTGTGATTTTGTACAATTTACTCAATATGTCTTTATAAATTATAGCCTATGTGTTATTCTGATGTATAAACTATATTATTGTAAAGTTTCATTCAAATCCATTTTGTAGTTTTTCAGTGAAAGCGTCACAAACATCCAAACAGCCAAACATCCAAACTTTCACACTTATAATATTAGTAGGATATGTTATTCTGATGTATAAGCTATATTATTGTAAAGTTTCATTCAAATCCATTCAGTAGTTTTTCCGTGAAAGCGTCACAAACATCCAAACATCCAAACTTTCACACTTATAATATTAGTAGGATATGATTTTGTCTTTAGAATGGAATTCTATCCCATATTATAGTACCGCGGAGTAGGGATGGGTAGAGGAAGGTTAGAGGCAGTAGCGTTCAACTATATGCAACCTGCTTATACCACTTGTAAACCACCATCGTCGCCTGCTAAGCGGTGATTATGAAAAGGTGATCATGAAAAGGCCAAAGGTATAAGTGACAAATAATAATGACGAAACTTAGCATATACAAACACTAAAAATAGTCTTTGAGCCAATTTAAACAACCATCTATTTTGCGACATTGTTTTCGCCGTGGTCAAAGTTGATAAAAATATCCAATGAAATGTAAAACGAAACAATTCAATTTTGCGCATCACATCGGTCCTCGAATTGCTAATTGTTAATTTAATTAAGGAATGCTGATTGGGGTGTTCAAGTGTTTATTTTTCATTCATTCTGTGTATTTTAGATTTGTTGTCTGGTGTTCTCGTACCAGTAAAAAAGCACCGCGGCACAAAATTAAATTTAAAAGAACGCCATTATCGCCTGCGCAGTTTTTTTTATTTTTTACTTTGCGCAGAAAACCTTTTACTGCAAGTAGCTCTTGATTTAAAGACCATAAATAGCTCTATTCGATTCACTGAAAAACGTTTGCTTGGACTTCCAATTTACTTCGTAAACGAATTTGCAAACTTCAATTGCGATAATATAAGTTTTGATACTTAAAAAAACAAACAAAGAATCACAAACGAGCATTGATTACGCACGTAAAATGCCCCCCAAATGTTTTTAGTGTAGCAGGGGCAGAAAAGCCAAAACTAAAAACTAAAATGCGAATAGCAATAAATATAAAAATACAAGGAAGTAAAGATTTCAGTAAAGATGTCTAACAAATCGTTTTTACACATTCTTTTACAGCGTTCCGTTGTTCTCTGTGATATATCAGTCAAAGCAGTTCAGCGGTTTTTAGTTTTTTGAAATTATCTAAAAAAATTCTGAGTGATCCATATCGTTATGTTTGTCATTTAGGACTTTGTAAATCAAGTTGAGATCTTTTAATTAGATACCATCTTTTGGCTCGAATTTAGTTAGCATTGATGTAGTTTACGTCTCTTTTTATGCCACAGGCTACCTCTGTGACAATTTAGTGTACATTATCTAGTCTAAATCCCTCTCCATGCCACAGTGTCGCTTTGCATAAACATGTGTTCATTAATGCTATAGGAATTTAAAATGTAAAACATTCATATGTTTAGGTATCATAGAAGTTCATACCCAGTTTACTTAAAAAGTTATTATAGATAACAGAACATATCACCTTCTTTTCTTACTACTTTTAAGGCTTATGACCGAAGTAAGGGATATAAATAACAATACAACATTTTGTCAATACCCAATTAAAATCTAGAACTCGCACTTTAAGCGTTAAAATAAATTGTCGACAGCACTTATCTGTTGCGAGTAATCACTGAGAACCAGTTCTTGGTGTGTTTTGAAGGTTACCGCTGCAACATTAAAGCTTTGATTTATATGAAATATTAAAGACTTGTAAAAATTTACTTTTAAAGTATTTTTAGAGTTCTGTAACTCAAAAAGAAAAAATGAAACCCTTATAAGGTCAATTTGCTGTTTTGTCCGTTAAGACAAATTTTTCCCAGGAACGCGTGAAGGCATCAAGGTGAAATTAATATCAAATACTTAGTCAGTGAAGTCCATTGGAGCTGTGTAAAAGTCAACGCAATAAAATGATACAGCTCTTTTGATGATTTCCCGTGAAAGTGCATCAACACCTAAAAGATACTTCCTATTGACCTAGAATACTTTGGCAAGAAGCAAGTACTTAAAACACATACATATTATATCTCATAAAACGCATTTACGATTACAAACTGTTCCAGCGCCTGTCGTAATTGTAGTTTAATGAGTAAATTGGGAATTGTTCGTGTTTTTTGTTAGGCACATCTTCTTTTGGTTATGTTGTAAAGTTAATTATTCTGTACCGAACCCTCGGTGTGCGAGTCCGACTCTCACTTAGCTTGTTTTTCTTGTTTGTTACCAATTTGTAGTTTAGGCGAATCACAAAATTTAATCATTCCATCCTTGAAAGCTTTAAAAAAGGTCAGATACGGGGAAGAACCTGCGCAACTGAGGAGTCAATTACCTTATTTTGCAAGTTGAATTCCTTTAGAATATCAAAGTTTTAACAATCTGTAGAGATATATGCAGTAAGGATATCATAGGCTACTTGCGTGACGAATTTCATCAAGTTTTGTTCAATTGTTTAGTCGTGCAAAGGCAACATACAGACGTGTCTCTGTCTAAAAGTCAGAAAGAGCTATTTTCGATTTAAAATATTTTTTCTTGGATTGAATATTCGCATAACAACACCCGATAAACGATTTAAACCAGTTGAGCCGACATACGTTGTCCTGTTCAAAATTTCAATATATTTTCTGGGCAATACTTAATTTTTTTTCTCCAAAAACATGTAATTCTGACGCTTACAATCACATTGCATCAAAAATAGGCAAATCGGTCCATCCGCTTTCGCATTTAGCCATTATTTTTATTTATATGGATAACTAGTGGCCCGCCCCGGCTTCGCACGGGTGGACATTAAACATTTTGGTAAAAACGTAAATGTATCTTTTTGCAAGACATATGTAGTTTTTTCTGATCAAATTACTATTTATATTTTTAGAGTTTCAATTTTACATTTCTATATTTACTTTTTTGTAGATATTTATTAGACTACTTCGTTGTCCGTTTGTGTGTCTTTCAAGACCCTTTTTCTCGGGAAGGCGTAAAGGTATCAAGTTGAAAATAATATCGAATAATCAAGTCTGCAGTCTTTTGGATCTGTAAAAAAGTCAAACGTTTAACTAACAATATGTGTCTGTTTAAGCCGTACTTTTATACCATTTCCTTTAAGAATGCAAGGGAATCGAAACTTATAAGATGTCTTCACAGCTTTTTTGTCATTAGACAATACAAACATGTTTTCTTTAGAGGTTACTCTTGAAAGAGCGACATATAATTGGCCATGTGAAAAACACTCAACGCTCAAATCTAAGCCTGCAACGTTGAATTTTTGACATCAGTTTGGTGTCCGTCCCGGCGCTCATTTTTCTGTGTGTATTTGGTTTTTTAAATTCGTTATATCTTTTGAATGGAACGTCCTATTTCAATAATTCAAGAAGCTATCTACAGATATTGAAGCAATCTTGAATATGAAATGACTTATTTTGATAAGGGTTAATATAAAGGTATGGATAACATGGTCTGATTTTGGTCGGCATTTCTATCAACTAAAAAAATGGATAAAAGTAGTTATAGTGACATAACTACAATAGTTAGACATATACCATCGCGGACTTTTTTGATGATCTTTCTAAGGTGTACAATACAGTAGTACATTATTTTGAACTATCTGGTAGGGTTTAGCCAGCGTTTGCAATGTAAGCGCAAAAAGATGTGTTTATTTACGACATCACATTAGAAACCCCTAAAATTATCAGTTTTGCTCTACTATATTATGCATGTATTATATATATAAACCTTCCTCTTGAATCATTCTATCTATTAAAAAAAACCGCATCAAAATCCGTTACGTAGTTTAAAAGATTTAAGCATACATACATACATACATACAGACAGCGGGAAGCGACTTTGTTTTATACTATTTAGTGATTAGTGATAATCAATGAACTGGTGTTGAGCTGAAACAATAACTAGCTCTAATGCACAATTACACGCAAACATTTTTGTTGTTCATTACCAAGAAATTGTTTAGATAGTATCGGGACTTGAAAGCGATACATTGTACGCGTTAATTCCTATGAATCGATACCTATTTGAGGAGAAATGTTAACAATATATTCGATGGAATCCATTCAAATAACAGCCTAGCTTATCTCGTGGGACTGCCTACAAAAAGATATCGAGTTCCCTTCCGACAGACAATAATTACTTATTTAGTGGCCTTGTCATTCGGTAAACAACCCGAATTGAGGCGCTCATTCCATTCTATGGCCAGTGTTTCCCGTATTGGAATTTCATTTCGAATTTCGATGGAATGCAAAGGGGATTGGATTATGTGCCCGACACGTTGTGAAGCTCTGGCACTCACTGGTGATAATATTTTAGTGGCGTAGGCGTATAGTAAACCAATGTTTTATTTTCCATTGCTTGGATTGACACTTGACGAAAAGAGCACGTTCTCAATTTGAAATTATTTTGATGTTTAATGTACACAACGTCACGCGATATCATCGTTGAGCGTCAACTAATTTTGATTGATTCTTTTTTACACGCTTTATTCACTTCTCATCAGAAGAATGGAAACACCTTGCAAGTTTATGTTTTGTAAGGATTATCAGAAAAATGAGTATATTTAGGAATATATGTCAAATCCTAATGTTAGTGTTCTAAATTCAAATTAAATGTATATAAATTTAAATGTTCACTAAAACAATACATAGCAGATACACCTATTACCTAATTAGAAATAGTTTAGACATAAGTTTGGCTGTAAGATACCTACTATAATATAAATTGTATTTTCTCTAATTATAAGTGAAATGTAAATTTCTTTTTAGAGAAATAAAAAATTCTTTAAACCTAATTTTTATAGGTTTTTCTGATAAGTATATTATGTTCACTTGTCAATTCAATTTTAGCCTACTTCTAACTGTCTTATTGATTTCAAACATGGGATTGCATGTAATTCGGATGACAATACAATAATTTGGCACCATCGATCTGATCTAAACCTGAAGCCAGGAGGTCTCTTTAATGAGTTCTAGTTTACCCCTCAAGTTTGTTTTGAGTAAGTACCGGTAAGTACCCGACTGGGACTCAAACTCGGGACCTAAGGATTGTTAGTGCAACATTTGTCCATTAGGGCAAGGGGGCGGTTCGGTTCGAACTTGCCCTTATTGTTTGTGAGAGTTCAATACCTATCCTCATCCATTCATACGGTAGCGAAATGTTCTATAGTTTCTAATTAAATACACCCATCAAATGAGTTGAAGGAGTAGCAAGTACTCTGTAAAACCACAGTGGGGAGTACTGTATGAGCTCTGAGTAAATGACATAATTATACCTTCTTATTTTAATTTGTGGATACACACGTTAAGCTTGACGTATTACAAGTAATTTCTAGTTGGTCAAGCATAATTTACAACAACATGAACACGTCATGAACATGCGTAAACAAACATGCGATGAGTTATTCGATTAGACAGGTAAATAGGCTGTATAGATGATCTCAAAATTCAGGTGCTGTTTGAACGAACAAAGAATATACACAAAATTGAACGTAAAATGCATTGCAGTTCATTCGTGCATAACAATCGCAACCTATTTTTGTGCATAACATTGAATATTTATAGATCGGTTTTGACGTTACAGTGTTCCCTTTAAGGAAGGTGATCCATTTACAATGAAATACGAAATACATCCAAAGTTATCGCTTAAAAAACAACTTAGAGGTACTTTCTAAAGTGGGTTCAGTATAAAAGTCCACGAATTAGTTAAATTTGTCAGTTTAATAATGTTTTTATTATTATTAGCTGACATTAGGTGTAGGGCTTCCAAATAAAACCTGCCTGGGGCTAGTGCTACGAACCATGGCAAGAAACGTATACATTATTTACTTGTGTATAACCTTGACATAGGGTTCATTTTCCCAACCGCATAACTTAATTCGTTTTTCAAGGGTTTTAATGATTTCTTAAAAACTATTCAAGACAGAGACCTCGCTTGTTTTCCTGGAATATTTAGATGTATGTAGATTAAGATGATGTAAACCTAAAAGAAAATTATTGAGTGTTTCACGACCATAGAATAGAATAGAATACTCTTTATTATGGAAAGTACATAAAAGTTAAGTATGGGAATATAAAGGATTGAAATTGAAAAATGTGTTTTGTAGCACTTGGCCTTCATTTCACCTGATGATAAGTGACGATAAGGACGTTGGATAGTAAGCGTGTGCACTCAGTAGCTCCGATTTAATGTCGACTCTGTTACTATCAATACCGGAACACAATAGTGCTATTAACACTGTTGTTTGGCGGCAAACTTAGGTAACACGGTGGTAGCTAGCCAGGCGGACATATAAAATGCCGTACCACCATCTAAACCTAGTAACTCCACTAGAAATCGAATCCGAGACCTACGGATTGACAGTCTAAGCATGTAGCAATTAGGCCATGAAGGCGGTTGTCTTTGTATACAAATATATTCAGTTACATCGTTCTTGTTTCTTCTGCTATCCATAATTACGATGTTTTTATTATGCGGTTTTGTTCTATGACTACTTTTTGTTAGACAGAAAGTTGAGAACACTTAATTTTTTATTAGGTCTGGTTGTGATATTCTTAGAATTTGTCGTAGTCGTTAGAAACATCAAAGTAGTTTTTAAAGCTGTTTACGTCAGTCTCCCGCGGTGTACCTCCCTCCATTGTGTTCATTTATAGATGACACGAACATAATAAGTTAAAGGAAAATGAGACTTGTAAACACATTTTCTTAAATTTCGTAGAATTCATAGGGCTGTTTATTTACCAACAACCAGTTGCTTTAACCAACCCGTTGCTTTAAGGTGGAAAGTTTTATCAAATCACATTGATGCTACGAATCTGGATAATAGTGTCTAAATTATTTTCCATCGCCTATCATGGTGTGTCTACCAACATCAACCGGCAAATGTCCAATACCTAGGCCTCTAAACTTGTAACAATGTAATAATAATTTGTTGAAACCGTTTTTCTGGGATTCAAGACAATTTATTACATTTAGCATGATTGGTTTAAATTTCTTTTAAATACATAGCACAAAGAGTATGATGATTCACTTGCCCTATAGGAATACATTTGTACTTTATGAGGAGAGGCATATATCGTGTAGTTCTCCAAGCGGATAAAGATATATACGTAAAATAAAAAAGGATGAAAAGAAAGTAGTACTTGGAGAACTGGAGTGTCTACAGACGAATGCTTATGTCAAGTTGTGTATAAAAGAGCTTAGGAAGGATTTATAGCTAACCTTACATACAGATAACGTTTACGTTAACGCATTTAAGGAATTGGAGAGACTAGAGTGAGACCTAAGTATTTTAGTAGGTTAAAAACTAAGATAAAGAAGATCTCGAGAATTAGCTGAGATCTCGATCAACGTGCCAACTAGACAACTCAAGCAGCAGTCGACACTCAGACTCCCACTAACTACCACAAAAATTCATTTTATAGCTAGTAAGTCATGTTTGGGCTATTTTGAGAGTCCTTGGTGTGCAGAACCTGCACATGAACTTTTGAGGGTCGGGTGATTAGCAGAATAACGTTGAGGGGAACTTTGTGAAGGAAGACACAAACAAGGAATAAACCGTGTTTAAGCTTTTGGTAGAGTGGCAGCCCACGACGGAATTTTTCGGGCTTATTATTATAATAATACGTAAGTTTCGTTTTATCTAGTTACTTCCATTTTGTCAAGAGTCGAGGGTTAAATTACGTAACCCTTTTCTGATTATAACTTTTACATTTTACATTTACATTTTTCCTTCAAAATTTTTAATTTTGTTTTTTATTTATTCGAGAATGTTCGAAATTTAATAAAATGGTTACCGCGCACCCCGAAGTTGACCTTTCCAACACTTCGACTCAACATATAAGGAAGCTTATGGCAGGCGACTTCTTCGACTCTCATCCGGTCACGTAACAATATTTGTCATTTCCTAAATAGCTCTCAGTGTATATAAATATTTTTTTATCTTTCCTCATATTTTTTGGACTACTTTTATGTATGTATTTCCGTATGCTTTAGTGACGCTGGTTAATATAGCAGAACATATGTGAAGACGATTAAATTGTTACTAGTTATATATTTTTTGTATACTTATACAAATCCAGCTGTATATTTTCGGAATACACTAAAATAAAAATAAATAAATAATAAAATAAATAAAATAGTTTATTTTCCATAAAAGGACAAGAATTTCAAGAAGACTTTCAGGATCTTCACTTAAGTACTGATGACTTGTGTTATGAAAGTTAGCACAAACAAAAAGTAACCCTTGAAGAACTAAAGAGACTAGAGCAAGGCCTATGTCTTGTGGTAGAACAAACAGCACAAGAAAACTAAGAAAGAAAAGACTAGAGATAGTAGCAGAGAGCAGATAATACCAGACGTATCACATAATAAGTCATCCAGTTTATCAACAGTAAACATCAGCAGATCCTCAATTAAGTGATCCTTTCTTAATGAAAACAAGCTTTCAACTCGAATCCTGTCAAGGGTTGAATACTGGATTCCCTTTTAGTTACTTACAACTATATTATAGATTTCTTGGTTCGGGGTTAGGCAGGGCAGGGAATTGACGAGGGTTGAGATTGGGTCACGATGACGTCATTATGTACCTATTAGACAAAGAAACTGTCTCAAGCATAAAGGAAATCTACTGTCGTATCTTAGGTAAAGGGAAACGGATTAATGTTAAATAAGTTTCGAGGTATACTCTCGCCACAACTTTTACAAAGTAGCATACGTACCAACCTTTTTTGATTATTTTCTCGCATTTTCGTTGGCGTGGAAGTTCATATTTTAAATTGTAAGTGTCAATTTTTATCACGATTAGTTGTACGGTCGTGGTATTAAGAGGGGATGAACGAGAAACTTACTTCGAAATTAGTATGAGTTGATTCATATAAAAAAACTTATTATTTTTGGTTAAAAAGCATATTGAAGTCTAAATACAGGGTGGTCCAAAATGTGACGTCCAAAAATTTTTTTTAGATTCCTTACACCTGGGTGTATCCGAAAATACCCCATGTATGTTCCGCGATTTTTTGTAGTTTAGAAGTTATGATTTTTTAAATGTATATTTCGAATTTTCTGCCGGAGCGACTTAAAATAATCGTAACTTGTTTAATAGTAAGGTTTTTTTATTTATTTTTTCTCGAAAGTGATCGTCTTGAATCACCCTTTCTACTTTATTATCAACTACACAACGTTATTCATTACAAGTTACCGAAAAAAGGGACGAAAGTAAAAATTTTAGGTTTGAGTTGAACGGAGCAAAATTTTCAAAAATTTCTTAATAATACAAAATTAATGTTTCATTGGTTCAAACTAATTTTAAAAACTCCAGCAGTTTGTCAGCTTACCAAATAATAAAAAAAAAGTTGTTCTTAATAGGCGATTTTACGACGAAATTGGCTTCAGAACTTAGTTAGGTGAGAATTCATAAAGAAAAAATTTTGTCAAAAAAAAATATTAAGCTTATTTTGTTTTCATTTTTATGGCCTACATTAGCAAGGCATCATCAAAAGCATTCAAATAATTTCAAATTGAACGATCAGTGACACATTAGAAAACATTTTATTTTAAAAAAGCTTAGTTTAGTTTTTATTAATACGGTTATTTTGGTTTATTTTTAGCATCAATAAAAGAAAACACAAATTAAGTTCAACTACTTTATTAAAGAAGATTTTCAAAATGACGCCCTTCAACTTCGATACACAATCGGCAACGTCTTAAAAAGTTATCTTTTAGTCTGCGGAAAGCGCTTGAATTTTGTCTGACTTTCGTCGCTGCTTCTCTCAATTTTCGTCTCAGTTCTTCTTCGGAGTTAGTTTGCTGAGCATAGACAACTTCTTTGTAGTAACCCCAAATAAAAAAATCTATTGGGTTCAAGTCCGGTGAACGTGCAGGCCATTCGATTGGGCCGCCACGCCCAATCCATCTGCCCGGGTATGTTTCATTAAGGTGCCCCCTCACTTGGCGTGCGTAATGGCAAGGAGCACCATCATTTTGGAATATCATGTGCCTTCTTGTTTCCAAGTTTACATCTTCCAGCAATTCAAAAAGGTTGTTCTGCAAAAAGTTTAGATATCTGTCTCCATCCAACCTAGACGGCAGCTCGAAAGGCCCAATCAGTTCTCCATTTACAATTCCCGACCACATGTTTACGCTGTATCGATGTTGAAAATTTGATGCTCTTGCAAGGTGTGGGTTTTCAATTTCCCAGCTGTGATAGTTATGGATATTAAATACTCCAGTGTTTTCAAAACGGGATTCATCGGTCCATAAGATCTTATTAAAAAAATCTGGGTCTTCCTGACACCTTTGTATCATTGTTTCGCAGAAAGCAACTCTTCTAGGGTAATCTGAAGCTTGTAGCTCCTGAACGCGCTGAATGTGGTAAGCGTGGTAGCCTTCTGAAAAAAGAAAAGGACTATTACTCACCACCTAGGCAGGAAGAAGTCTAATACCTGGCATTGTATCTGTGATTTATGTTTTGTGTAAATAAAAAACAAAACGACATACCATTTTTCAATATCCTTAGAACTGAGGTCCGTGGTATTCCAGTCCTTCTGGTTATTGCTCTGGAACTCGTAGAAGAGTCTCTTTCTACAGCTGCGATGACTTCATCTCTTCTGTCCGGATCTACTCTGGGTACTCCTTCGTGCCTTTGGCTACGACCGGGGATACGCCCGGCCATCAGCGTATTATGAGTATTAATAAATACCCTATGGTCCGGGTAATGGTCCAGTATTTCTCCTCGCCGGTCCAGTTGTTGACGATATAGCCTTGCGGCTAAATGACCGTTTCCTTTGGCCATACCATAGTAAAAGTGCATTTCTGCGTACTGGCTTAGACTAAAATTACTCATGTTGCCGTCAGTAACACAAGCACAAGTCAGTCGTAAGGCAAATCGGAGTCCGTAACACAAGCACAAGTCAGTCGTAAGGCAAATCGGAGTCCGTAACACAAGCACAAGTTAGTCGTAAGGCAAATCGGAGTCCAGTAACAAAGCGAAAGTAGGTTCAAAATATCGGTATCGGAAAGAAGCAACGTCAAGTAGTATCACACGCGATGGAAGTGAGTGAACGACTAGCGGACGGACGATACAGTGAGATGCTACGGAGAATGTATGGGGAGAGGGGGGAGAGGGAAGTGCAGGTAAAAAACCCCTAGCGCGCACGGCTGACTTTTGTGGCCAAGACAGTAGGTCTTTCTCTTTCGTACTTCTACGCAACCATAACAGTGCGAAAGAGAAAGACCTTACTGGCCTGGCGCCTTTTGAAACGTGTTATTTATTGCTTTGTGTCATTGTGTGTGATTGGCCTTGAAGTAGATTTTGGTTTAATTCTAGCTTTCATAATTTCATGTCTAAAAACAGAAAATGAAATGTGTCACTGATCGTTCAATTTGAGATTATTTGAATGCTTTTGATGCCTTGCTAATGTAGGCCATAAAAATGAAAAAAAAAATAAGCTTAAACATTTTTTACGACAACATTTTTTTTTTATGCATTCTCACCTAACTAAGTTCTGAAGCCAATTTCGTCGTAAAATCGCCTATTAAGAACAACTTTTTTATTATTATTTGGTAAGCTGACAAACTGCTGGAGTTTTTAAAATTAGTTTGAACCAATGAAACATTAACTTTGTATTATTAAGAAATTTTTGAAAATTTGGCTCCGTTCAACTCAAACCTAAAATTTTTACTTTCATCCCTTTTTTCGGTAACTTGTAATGAATAACGTTGTGTAGTTGATAATAAAGTAGAAAGGGTGATTCAAGACGATCACTTTCGAGAAAAAATAAATAAAAAAACCTTACTATTAAACAAGTTACGATTATTTTAAGTCGCTCCGGCAGAAAATTCGAAATATACATTTAAAAAATCATAACTTCTAAACTACAAAAAATCGCGGAACATACATGGGGTATTTTCGGATACACCCAGGTGTAAGGAATCTAAAAAAATTTTTTGGACGTCACATTTTGGACCACCCTGTATACAAAAGTAAGAGACTTACTTACAATATAAAATAAAAACACATGTTAGGTGTATATTTATAGGCAGACTAAAATAGAAGTTATTGTACGAACTACTAACACCAACACCAACGGAACCTTTAAAAACCTCAAACTTTCCGGGATTTCTCGCAAAAAGGGATTTAAAAGCTAATTTAAATAACTGAAACAAAATTCCTATCTAATATTGGCCGCCATAAAGCTTAAACTGGTTTGTTGATAATGGATAAGTCGACCCTTGAGGATTTATACTGTGTGCCGTACACCTAAATCGTTAGATATAAGGCTGAGGAGAGCAAAAAACATTGAGTAATATCTCTTGTATGTCAAAAGTACAGTAAAATTACATGTACTCGTAGGTAACATGTATTTAAGTTTGTATCAATACTTATTATGTTTTTCCATTGTATTGTTATACAAATTTATTGCAGTAACCGTCATCTGAGGCACTGCCGAAGAGCCATTTCGACTTTGGTCCCTTAAATATATCAAACCCAAAATAAAATTACGAACAGAAAATCACCGTGCGAAAAAAAGATAAAATTAATAAGGGAAAAATTATATTCGCATATTTTATCATGAAATACATACATAATATGTACGTACAAAAGAAATTAACCTCTAAATGCGTCGTATTCGCCCAATATTTATCACCCAGCCAAACAGTTGGTAACTAAATCATTCCCCACTGTGCCATTGCCCGATTCCTTTATTACGCGGCTTTCTCCAGTTTCATGTCATTTTTGTTACCCTTCTCCCGTAGAATGGCAAGTTAAGGTGGGTTCGTTACTATGATTACATTGTTAGTAGAGTTATGTTTCAGAAGTTTGTATGTTCATTGTGACTAGAAATTTGGGAGAATAAGTGGAGTGTATATCCTTTCTACCTTAGTAACCAGAGCCTTTGAGCATTTGCTATAACCTCCACGCAAGGTAGGTAGATAGGTGATGCCAGTGAAGGCGTTGGTGATACAATGGTAATCTGCTGGAAGTTCTGGAATTACTCGCCTCCGTGGCCTTGTCACACTTGGACTTAAAATTCTGAGGTAACGGGTTTGTTGTGTGTTAAATACGAGTATATAACATCGGTTCAACATTGTCATGCTGACCGTACTTTCTTTCAAATATTTATCTGTGACGAAAAAGAAAGTCGAAACAATAATAAGTGTTTTTTTGATGCTTGTGACCAAGTGGAACTGAGTCATAGAAATGTGCGTTATCCACTGGGTGACTGTTATCTTCTAAAGAAGGATAACGATCATTAGGATGATTTACACATTATACATTCTTTAATGTAACGTGTAATATTTGCCATTTTTGTAAAGCAAGCACTGAACTAGCGGCTGTAATACTAACTTTGTTTAACTCCGCAAGTTCCTCTAAGGCCGAGTCACCAATAAGTTTCTTGGCACAATTCGCAGGCATTTCGATTTCGTTAGTAGAGTTCGTGCCTGAACAAACGCTACGTCGTGAAACAGTCTTGGTGAATTTGTTAGAGAGCATGCAGTACAACATATAAATCTTCCTCCCTCCCTTGTAGTTTGGGTATTTTCAAATGTACAATTGCCGAGAGCGGATTTCTCTTATATAAAATTACATGAACCTCCTTCGGTACCCCAGTAGTAATATGAATAGCGTAATATGTTTGAGTTCTTTAATAAATACTAACAGATTTGGAAAGAAAATTAATAACTCAAGGAGTTATGAATTTACTAATCTGATTTTAACTGTATGAAATGAATCTATAGCCAGAAACGAGAACTGTGTACTTTCCTGACCATAATTTGTATATTGCTCGGTTTGGGCGTATTTAAGAGGCTATGTTGGTAAGACCACGTGGCCGCGTTCAAGGTTGCATTGTTTTGTAGCTGTCCCTCTCCGAGCCCTATCCTACCCGAGCGCGTACGGTGAGACAGCATACACTACGCGAAGTTATCCACCCGTTATTTGGATGTTTCGTAGTCCAGTGATCATTTGAAGGATACAGTATATTATGTAGCCATTTTTTCCATACAGTATATTAATAAAATTTCAGATGTCGGTGGTTTTTCCAAATTGTTCTAAATTGATTCATACTCTTGTAAAACAGATTCAAATTTGGGGCTTTTTATTACCGAAAAATACAATACTTTGACGCCCTGTAACTCTGGAAGTATATATTTAAACGAAAATCTGACTCACCACCGACACAGATATTTGTTTCTAGATTGTGTCTTGAAAATTTCATAGATTTTCATAGCTTAATACTCAAAATATGACTGGACTACGTTTGTATGGGCGCTTTGACAACAGCATACCCTCTGTAAATTTTATATTTGCTGCACTGTCCTGAAAAATCTAGCGGAGTAGACAATAGTACTATTTGCACCCGAGGCAATTTGTGTGTGGTAGGTGACATTAGGCAGCCGTTACTGCGGCCATTTGACCACCAGACCATAACATAACATTGTAGCTCGCTTTGGACTATAATAGTGGTACAGTCAGAGGCAGCTCCACAATAACATTATTTAACAGATTTTCAGTGCATCTATTGAAAGTAATTACCGCGAGGATCTCTATGGTAAGAAATGAAAGTATCCGCTAGATTATGATGATGAGCAAATAGTATATCGTGTGCAAGCGGCGTAACGCGAGTGATAATTCTAATAATTCCTCACAGAAAACGTGTGAAACTCCGACGAAAAAGTTATTCAAAACTTAAATAATCAAACAAATAAATCGACCTTTAAACCACAGATATCATGGTAAAACAAAACAGACGCAAGTATGATTTTAATTGGTCTCACAAACAAAAAGTTAATTATGCCTACAATTTTAGCTAATAACTACAACACGGATACAGCATATTTCAATTTGTTTTTTTCGCTTTTGTATTATTCTGTTTATTTTCATTTGAGGAGTTACAGTTCATGTTAATTAGCGAGGTAGTTTTTGGGTAACAAAAGTTACAAGGTAAAACTCAATGCAACGTTACGCGTACAATAAAGATGAACGTGGTTGGGTTTCCCCAACATTTTTTACAAATACAAAAATATTTTCACATCCTCATCCTCCCAACAAAAAATTACATACGAAACCCGTGCTTCACTATGTTTTTTTCTTCTTCGTGTCTTCGACATAATTGAAAATGCGCTAGTTGACACACGTATTGTATTTTAGCGAAGTAGTTGAGTATTTACGAGTAGGTAATTATTGCTTTCAGGCGACTGGGTTCACTTCATATCGAATAACATAAATCGTGTCTGTGGCAGTTCCGAGATTCGCTGCCAGGTTTCATTATCAACATCAACCGGGAAACGTCCCTGCTGAATATAGGATTCCCCCGTAAGCCACAATGACCGGTCCCAAGCCGCTTGCATCCAGCGGCTACTTGCGATTTTGACCGGCCGAATCAAATACCTAACATTGAACTACTCACTGGTATTATCATTTAATCTCCAGAATAGTACAAAAATCTAACAAATGGTAATACTGTCGTCGTCAGCCGAAAAACAACTACTGAACATAGGCCTCCTCATTTGGTATTCATTATCTATATATTCCTAATCTATATACATATAATCCATCTAAATAGCACTGTTGTGTTCTGTTTTGAAAGGTAGAAGAGCAAGCGCCTCATTATCATATCCAACGACCTTATCATCACTTACTCGTACCATCATGTGACATCTTAACCAAGTGCAAAGTGGAATAGTTTCATTGAACAAAGTATACAAGAAGATTCCCAGTGATTGAGTCTTAAAATACAAATTCTTATTATACGTGAAGACATAAACACAACTTTGACACAACAAAAATAAAATTTAATTACTTACAGTTAAAATAACATTTATTTGTGTCTCAGTGAGCCGTGTGACGGAAAAGGACGTAAAAGTGATAGACGTAGGGATTGAAGTCACCGTCTAATTTTATGTCAGTTTAGGGTTCCTAAGGGAAACGAATAAATCTTTGAGAACTGATACAGAGAACTACACAACTTCCCGTTCTTTGTGAAATGGGAAAAGTACCTACGTAATTTGTTGGCGACAGTGTGTTAGTCGGACCGAATCAAAGTGATTCAGTGAGTCAAAGTTGTAGTCATTTTATATAGGTAGGAGCGTTTGTCGTGGAGTATTGATATTTATAACATCCTGCACGGTATATTGAGAAAAACAATTTATTTATGGCTTACTTTTGCCAGGCACTTCTTACGCGTGGGTTTAGGAAAATATCCCACGGGAATGACTTGCTCGTTGGGGATGTAAAGTAACCTATGACATTTTCCGTCCCTTCAACTATCCTTTTACAAAAATCAAGTCATTCTGAGCTTACAACACGACGGAAAGAAAGCACAAACAAACCCACTTTCGCATTTATAATATTAGTATGGATTTAAAAGGAATGGTAGGAGTAAAGCGTTTCCTGACCCTTACTAAAGGTATAATATCTGTTAAATTTAGTTATAGAACGAATGAACAATGGTCTTTTTTCGGATAACTGTCAAAAAAAATTGAGGAGTGTTCTTCCATTCCATTCAAAAGCTTGTAGAAAAAGACACTTCTTTTCACGTCTTTAATTCAGGAAAATTCAAAATATCTAGGTCAGTAAAGAGATATCAAAGGTATGATTCAATTTATTCAAATACTACAATTAACTGATTTAAAGCTATTCATGCTAACAGTCCGACCATTGGGCGTTCATTGACTGTCATCTGTCTACCGAATATACTCGTGCAAAAAGAAATGCATGACTTATAGACACAACAAACATAAAAGATAACAAACTGACGCACCGTTGATTCTGAATATATGTTACGTTTGTTATTGTAACTGACGAATTTCTTGCTGCACTAAAATAGTTTTATTTACAAAGACTGGTGGGAATTGAAACCAAATCTTCCGTTAGAATTACATTCTGAACTGGTTATCGAATCACAGACGAGACTGACAAAATAAAACTTACGTTATTACGGAACACTCAAATGATGGACAAGTTTTACTACCCATTCTAGTTTATTGGTCACAGCTGTCGGTTGAGGTTTGTTGAAAAAACTGGTCTCGTTATAAGCGTGAGACAACTTCATACAATTTATAAGTATGCGTGAATTCTTATTAGACACGGTTATTGTTTATAATATGTGACAAAAGTATTAAATTGAGCCAGCATTCTGCATATGCACTAAACTATCTACATTCAACATCTATGAAGAATATAAAGGATTATTGCGGAAAAAACACACAATCTACTCAGAATACCGAATTTTCATTAATTTTGATCAATTATTATCATACAAATATTAATTCAAAAGTAGCTCTGTCAGTCTGCTTGTTTGTATCATTTTCATGATTTAGCAGCGGAACCAATATTGATGGTGTTTATCACACACGTAGCAAATGACAGACTGAAAAGAGATGTTTCTAAGCCGGACTGCATTTGAAGATTTGAAGATATTCTAATTTTAAAATTGTGTCATTTTTAAACCAGTTTTGTATGTCGATAAATGGTTCCGTTATGATATTTGAAACTAACGCAGATGAAATCGCGGGTACAAAGTTTCTCTATCATATCACAAGAACGTCATGACAATTATCTGCCGAGAAACGTCCACTGCGGAATATAATTATACCCCGCTCCATGGGATAGACACCATGACCGGACCCGAGAGCATTTATATAAATATTAAAATTCTGTTGTGACTTGATTTGGAAATAATTTGTAGGGAATTGGTAACAATAATATCCTTGTCTGATAGTGTACAACAATGGTGCTTTCCATAGTTATGTGGTATGATTAAGTGAAGATCTAAAATAATTCAAATTTCAAATTTCGAAGCAGTTTGGAATGGTTTCAGAATGAGATTTTACATAGAGGAACAATGTGTGTGCATCAGTACTTTCAGTAATAAAACTGTTAGTTGATTCAATCCATCAGGCATGTATAATGTATATTCTTCAATATATTCTACAACACACAGTCGGGCAGAGTAACGTTTACTAGTAATATTTCAACAGAATTCACAACAGGAATGGTTTTTAAAATGCGTGTTCATCAGTTTTATAATAAGATCTTCATAATTCCCACCATCGTCAGGTCCTACTGCGAAAACAACAACTTCGTGAATCAAAACAGACACAATTATACAATATTAATTAATCCCTATAACCAATTATGTTAATACTGAAATTCCAAAATGGATAATTATATTCAATATTTGTTACTTAATGCTCATATTATTTAAATACATAATTATTCCTAAAAATTAGATAAACAGAGCTGGCTGAGGCAGCGTGCCGGAAATAAGCGTCACTTGCGACGCCGGCAGCGCCTTCTCAACGGAACTAATTGCCGACGACATATGATACAATATTAATCATTCTTACTTAATCTTAGAATAACATATACAATATCAAAATACAAAAGCAGTTATTGTTTAAACATTTATAACTAAAAGTAAATCGTTCAGTCACGAATCCGAGTAACTTGTAGTACAGTACTATAGTACTCGCAAACTATGTTTGACCCTCTGAAGTTAGCCCCAAAAGACCGCGAAGTATCAATTATTAACGTATAAGTGGGAGGCAAGGCAAGTTAGCGGGTGGAAAGAACTGTCCTAGTGTTTTATGTCATCTAGGGATAGTAGTTATCGAAAATAATACACACATATTCCGTCTGTACATGTTTGAAATTGCGGAGAGCTAACTTCGGATGGGCAAACATAGCGTGCGAGTACTATAACTTAAATTGATGTGACGTCGTCGCGGCCGCCTGCTGGAGATGTTGTCATGCCTCTTCATATAGATGTCGCTGGTAGCCCTTGCACCGGATGTTATCGTCGGTAACACAGGTCTAACGCATAACTAAGTCTGTTCCTGAGGTATGGGAGCGTTACCGGAGGGTGCGTTGACGGATTGTCGAACGACGCATTCATGTATAAAAGCACGTTTGCGTTGGACCATGCATATTTGAGTTAATAAGGGCAATAAAAAGTCTTGGGGGAGAAAACGGAAATTATTTATTTGTAAACATAATTAATCGTATACAATTATTATAATTAAATGAAAAGTTTTCTCCGTATAAAAGCTAGATAAATTTGGCAAGGTTTGCAAAATTGGACGTTCCATCTACTAAAGCCCCAGTCACGTTGCGCCGGTGCTATAAAGCTGAAAGTGGTAGCGTAGTGAGTGCCTCGGCCGAATGACAGCCGCATACTGCCAGTGGTGAGTAAAATATAATGGTAATTGATTGAGCAGTGGATATCAATAAGCATTCATTACTCAACAACAAAAACTGTAATGTTGGGAATTGGGAAGGTATTTTATTGCATAAAAATTTCGAACTAAGTGAGACAGTATATACAATGACTATGAAGCTGGCATCTCACCACGCATGGCGCCATGGTAGTTGAAGTTGCTCACTGGACACTTGTCTGCTCCACAGGCTGTCATGGGTTTGTACTTAGCCTTCATATCACCTGATGGTATCAACAACGTGGTACATTGGACACGGAGGGACTTAAAAAGTTTATTATTATTTTTCAAGTTGCAAATTATTCTAAGCAGGTCTTAACTATGTAAACTCCGGTGGACCCAGTAGATGCATCTAAGCTTCTCGTTTAGAATAATGCAAAAAGTTAGGAGTGAGACAGGTCAAACGGGAAAGAGAAAAGCTTTCTAAAGGAGTTCCTTTAAGTTTGTGAGTAAAAAGGTTTAGACTCAGGTACAATAGGTTCCTTAGGAAATAATAAGACGCGATCACCCATAGTAGTCCGGTCAATTTAGACATTCGAGGTTACATAAAGTCCCAACAAGCTGAATTTCTGTGAAATTGTTAAAAACATAATTATAAACAATGTCTAGAAGTTCCCCATCATTCCCCTGTAAGGAATTTTTTTTATTCCAGGTCAAAGGTCAAAAAAATGAGTTTTTCGCGATTTTCAGCAAAACGGTAAGTTTTATCATAAAAGTACCTTCGACAAAAATGGAGATCATAAAATTATCTATAAAAAATGTACCAATACTTTTTTCTTACGAGCCACCGTTTCTGAGATATAACGATTCAAAAAGGTATAAAAGTTGTTATCGTCATAATATGCACACGTTTCCACGCCACCTATGAGGTAGTGTACTTAGCGCGTTTTTTTAACGCGGTTTCCCCAGTAGGCCTACTCCACGGGTCAGTTGTGATCCTGTTTAATGTAAAACTATTGCATAATAACGGAAATTTTCAAAGATTAGGAAAGATAAAAGCGATGTAAATTTAAAAAAAGTGTTGAAGTTTATTCGTCTTATTCGTAAGTTTCAGATTCTTGTTCTTCTTCTTGTTCTTCTTCTCCTGCTTCTTCTTCATCTTCATTTTGGATGCAAGTAAATTGCGTCAATAGCGATGTATCGCATGATACTTCGTCGGAGTCAAACGAATCCTCCATTGTTTGTGATTCAATATTAGAGAACGACCGGCCTTGACAATTTGTGCATGCCAAAGAACAAGACAGTCCGACTTTTTTGCAACCACATTTAGCACTGCATCCCTTTTTGCAGTTGCAAAAAATAGTGTTCAGCAGTTTTTCCGGCGCAGGTGGAAGTAAAGTTTGAACTGGCTCTAATATATTGTTGACCAACTTCCAACCCCAGTCTGTAGGGTCTAGCTGATAACCAAGCCACACTTGAACTTGGTAATATACTCGAAAAAGAAATGAAATGGTGAGCAGCAACTGAGGTTGGAGGAAGACAAGCTAATTGAACTTGTTTTTTATTTTTAGTATTTTTAACGAAACATGCATATCGATGCTTATCTAAACAGGTAGTTTTTTTAGGAGCTCCGTACATAGAAAGAAGAACTCGGATGCCGTTGGTAATAACTTCTTGTTGAGTTGAATTACTCTTTTTAAAAACTTCAGCACATTGAATTAAATCTTGTTTTTCAAACATTTTGAAAACTGCTACGTGGCGTACTCATGCATATTATGACGATAACAACTTTTATAACTTTTTGAATCGTTATATCTCAGAAACGGCGGCTCGTAAGAAAAAAAGTATTGATACATTTTTTATAGATAATTTATGATCTCCATTTTTGTCTAAGGTACTTTTATGATAAAACTTACCGTTTTGCTGAAAATCGCGAAAAACTCATTTTTTTGACCTTTGACCTTGAATAAAAAATTTTCCTTACAGGGGAATGATGGGGAACTTTTAGACATTGGTTATATTTTGAACCATTTCACTGAAATTCAGCTTGTTGGGACTTTATGTAACTTCACTCTCATTTTTTGGTCTAAATTGACCGGACTATAGTGCTCGGGATGTGTTTGGGGCACAGCTGTCTTGTATTATGTATAGGTACTGATTTTTACTTCATACTTGTTGCTGTACAGCGTGTATATTTCATAGGGGATTATAATTTATCCAGATATAGTTTACGACCGTTCAAATCATTTGTGAAAGCAATTTTATTAAATAGCTTAATTAATGAAGAGTTGATCATTTTAAAAAGTACGACCGAGCAGCAATGTATTGCGTACAAATTGACTTGGCTTGACAAAGGAGAAACGGTTCATTGAACTGTCATAATCAGAGTATAACTTTATATGTAATTAATACATTGCGTGCTGAATTATTTTGTACGGAAAAAAATACACACTTAAGTAACGTAATTTATGTAAATGTATTGTTTAGGACTAATTGTCATCAAAATATACGCCGGTATGAAATATACATCATGGAAATTGATGTCCAGCAGGATTTGATCCTTAAAATTGACCGTGATAAGAAGTAATCAATAAATTACGTTTATTTTCTCATAGGTTTGGTATAGTTCGCTTAGATATTGTCGGCACACCCGAATGGTGTTCATTATTTCATTCATACATAACGATATTTCATTATGTTGAAAACTTCACGGTTAAATCCGTTGTTGCTAAACCTACGAGGAGTGGAGGAAATCCTTAATACCGATGATAATAATTACAACAGGCCTTTTATGAAAAAGTTAATACCTCTATTTATACCTATAGTTATACCTATGAGTGTGACGATATGACAAAGTATATGTCAATTATTATAACGCTAGATTCCGGACGTATTTAGTCTTCCTTAGCGTCACATACCGACCGTCTTTCGGCTTTCGGCATTCAGGTGTCCACTAAACAACGGAATGTATGAAGGTGCTCGTAGTACGCAATTACGTCCACTCGAGTTCTGTGTCCGTGCCACACTAAAGCCTCCAACATACGAAGGACAGTTTCACGTTGTATTGTTTGTTTTCATACATGCAAATGGAAGACATGGATGACACCGGCGCATAAAGACGGAAGCATACTGTTCGAAAACGTCCTGTCAGAAAATCTCTGACGTCCACCAGTCGATATTCCGAACAACCGCCATTATTAGAAAAGCTCCGGTATTTGCGTCGTTGCGTCACAGTCTCATAGTATGTACCATGGAGTATAATATATCAATGGACGTAGTCTCGCAGTCGACCACCATATGCGCTTTTGATCTTACGCGAGGAATGTTATCATCAAACTATCACTGTTACAAGCGCCATGCTTCAGTTGCTCCGTCATCATGACTTTGTATGTAGTGTATGTACAGTTTTTCTATATTTGTAGTATTATGCTGGCAAATGTAATGTTTATCCGACATGGTGCCTCCCGTCGAGCGTCGTAAGTTTTCTGACAGATGTTTTCTTAAAGTCTGCGGCTTAAAAAGAACGATGTGAATGTAATATAACACAAACACACATATACACTCTCGTGCTGCCTTAGAAATATTTAAATAACATTTCTCTCATAAGTATAATTATCTTTTGTTTATATATTAGATTTGTCTGCAGGAACATTTATAAAAATTATTTGTGCAACAGGAAGTTAGACCTCTGTGACACAGGCTTTGCCTACAACAAAGGTCGTTGAATATTTAGTGATCTATAAATTAGTTTTGTTCGATCTAAGTTGAAATATGTATAAGATGATTAGTGAATAAACTTATTATTATTATTAATTAGCATATGCCAGTAGTTAATAATAATAATAAAAGAGGTTTATTCATCACAAATTCTTAAAACTAACAATTTAACATCGTATATTATATATGTATGATTAATGGGCTAATAGCTCAGCATATGTCTAAGAGGTTCAATACCTCGAAGGCGCTGTTATTCTGCTATTGCCTAAAAATTACAAAGTTACATTGTGAACATTTAAATTTAAACTTTGACACACTAAAACTATTTATTTATTTATTATACTTGATATTATAGTTGGTCGGTACAGACCATCTTCGTTCGATAAGATTCTATTAACCCTGAGGCCCGATCTTGCGATGCTTCTTACGCCTGGAGAAGGGTACTTAGCGAAACTTTATCGAATACATGTTAAAGAAACTTCAGATGTCGCGTACTACCCCTTTTATTGGTCCATGGTATGTTCCTATCATTACAGATACTCATTCGTTTCCCCCTTGCGTCACATTTGATTTATACACTACTACGCGTATTTTACGTGCCATATCGTGGATAATAAATGAGTTATGTGAAGTTACTATCGCATGCTATATCTTTGTGGTTGCGAAAAACTTTTCAGCACCGTAGTTTATTTGCTTCCATAACATGCGTATATACGAGTATTTCAGTGAAACTGCCTTAAAGAATATGTAAAATTGCCGAGAACATTTCTTTTTATTCAGAACTCTCGATATTGCTCAGAAAAATGAGCACTGAGTAGTAGTCTGAATTTTCCTAAAGAAGTAGTGAGGTCTCTTGTAGAGGTTGACACTTTTTCGTAGGTTTTACATATTTATTTGTAATAGTCTAGTCATGGTGAGACCATAAATAAGAGCGTAGAAATGTTTTACATAAAGTAAGGTAAGGTGGATCGTAGGCACATATAATAGAAATACATAATAGTAATAGAAATACACGAATGACCTTTCACCTACTCTTAGGGGACTTCTCTTGCTCTTATACAAAAACTTGAGTAAAATTTTCGATCTGATTATTGATTCATGCGACCTTGGACAGGTAGACTACTCGCCCTACAGGTTGAGGCATGGTGTATCGGAAAGTCGCTTTGGCTACATAAGTTCGTTCCAATATAAATATCGGTAAACAAGTAGGAGACGATAAGATTTGCAGATTATGTAAAGAGGAAGAGGAGACACCTATCCACATCCTATGTCACTGAGATTTCTCCATCACAGTAGACAAAAGTACCTTGGAGGCCATATCGTCACACCAGACGATATTAAGGTCTCCACTTCTAGAGATATCGTCCGATATATGATCTGAATGGGCCTCGGGGAAGTACTTTAACCACATAGGGGCCACAATAGATCTATCAAGGTCGCAGTGAGTGGTTGGGCCTGGTGGACCACCCCCCTTGACTAAAAAAACACGGTAAACAAACAAATCATCTTATTGCTCAATAATATAATCAAACACAGCTCCAAAACACACACTCTCTTTAGTCTTAGAACTGTAATGCAAAATTTTAAGTACTCACTGACATCGTCATGGCTCTACAGTCTTACTACCTAGTCATGTTTTTGTTTACAGCTATTCATTTTGGGTTTCAATGAGCTTTAAGAGATACCTATATTATAACAGGAATATCTTCTTGTGGATTTGCGACAACTCCAGTTCGAGAAATACCATAAATTATTGTGTTCCGTAAATCAACCATCTTACCCATATACCACACCTAAAGCTCGCGCTCCTGCGTCTCTTGAAATTGGAAGAGCCGCTGGGTTCATAATTATTTAATTTGTCTCTACGAACTCGACGTGTTTAGTAGCTAATTGCTAATTATATATAATGCTCAAGATGAACTTCACAGTATACATCGAAATAAATTGACATTAGAAACACCATCACTGTATGTAAATTTGAGGTAATAAATACGTCACTTGTGGTACCTTCTGAAAGTTGGATGAAAACATGATTGTGGTGAAATTTTTATATATTTGAGACAAGTGGGTGGTCCAATAGGATACTGTGTTCTCTGTGACTTTGACATATTTATTGTTACTCCTATGTAGTTCAAGTATGTTGTACATCTCCTAAGTCAACTTCAGTTATAGTATATTGGTCAATGGGAGGTCTATAGAGGTGTAAATAAATTGCTTCATTAAAGTTGCAAATTGTTCAACGAGTGAAATAAGTGACTAAATATGTGCCAAATTGTATTAGTGCTGGTCGTTCAGACGTCTGGAGGCAACAAACAAACCTACTTTCCTATTAACAATGCTCAGTATTTCATTGCCTTATTACGAATTAATTTCATGCAACCAAAAATTAAGGGATAACCTTGGATTTCATTCGACATGTAACAATATAGATGAAACTATTATGTATCTATAGTGTCAGAAGAGATGGCTTCACTACAATATATGTACATGTATGGAGAAGTGACGTCACCACGCAACCCAATACACTTGTAACTAAGCCCTTCGCCCTTCGCCGCAGTCTCTGATCAAGGAAGAGGTCGCAGTAGATCGGCTCTATTTTGACGACATGTTGCCATTTCTTTTAATTTTATCCTGCAATGTCATATTGCCAGGCAAAGACATCCTTCATATTCCATCCGTTGTTAAAAGAGACTTTTTCTCTTATCTCGTTCCTAGTAAATGTATCGCTTGCATTTCTATTGTGATTCGTAGTTCTACTATTTTAACTATTATTAGTCAGTATTATACACGTAAATTATGTTTTATAAATAGCCAAAACGTTTTCAATTGTAGCCAATTTGCGAATAAAACAAAAAATATCATTATTAACACTAAGTATGTATTCGCGTGTTGTTCACAGAGGCATCAATTGAGATCAGCCAAGATCGTGATGTATATTAATCTACAGCAATTACGACAAGTAAATGTTTAAAGAACTTGGTTGTGATAGATGTAATGGATGTCGTGGCCTAGTGGGTACACAGATTTACAATCCGAAGTTCTCAGGCTGGATTGATTCCCAGTCCTATCGGTATTCGGTTTGGTTGGTAGTAGTATGTCCTATGTATGTTAGCCTGGCTAGCTACCACCTGGCTAGGCTGTTTGTTCCCGTATGAAAACTGACAGAAGTAGGACTATATCAGCTTGGAGGCTTTTGGAGACGGAGAGTCATAATGAGCCGAGTCCGAGTCCAAACGGGCGCCTTTTGGCCAAATTGTTCAGGTGAAGCTGTAATGGTCGTTCTTATGCAACAGCATAAAGTTAATTCAAAAAAAGCAGCCAAGTTTGTGTCGGGCCACGCGCATTGTAGTGTTACGTAGTTGAACTGGTTTTATAAAATGTAATGTAATGTAATTTTAGATGAAATTTGTACGTTATTTTCATTTTGACCACTTCAAGTACATTTTATAGTTTGGTCGACTCTATTACTCGTTAACCTGTGAAGCCACGTTATTATTTATAGTTTTCTTTTTTAGTTTAGTATATATACTACTACTGTGATTTTTCAGATTTTTAAAAGCAATAGTTTGACAAAAATTATCACTTTAAAGCTTTATATTTCGCAAACGGATACCTAAATCGAAATGTGGTTTTGGTAAACCCTAAATATTTTAAAAATAGCTATTCAACGATACGACGCACAATGGGGTAGATAGATATTTCATCCCCAAGTAATGTGTATGGGAGCCACCCTACAAAATATTTTTGAAGATTGTATTGATATTGATTATTGATCGGACAGACGGACAGAGCGAAACTGTAAGGATTCCTTGTTTGACTACGGATCCCCCCAAAAAGATGACAATTTTAATATCTACACACTTTGTTATTTTTAATAGTTTAGACATGAAAAAATTCATACGTAATTTTTATATTAATGCTATAGTTAAATGGATTCTTGAGATGAGACGGTCGGTTGTTACAATTCTAAACAATGCGTATGTACTCGTAGGTAAACAAGTACACTGCTCTATTTTCACGACACGACATTCATCGTATATCTAACGACATGAAAATGCTTTCTCCTTTTGAATATTAACTCAATTCGGGTACTAAAATACAGCTGTTTGTGTATACTTTGCCAAAGTTTTGTACGCTTCGGTAATTTTGTGACATATATCATAATGTGTGAAGTGATTACCTACTGGAAGAAAAGTACTAATTTTAATGACTTCTAAGTCTGGAGCGTTATGTACATATATCGGTATATCTTGCAAAATGAAAATAATATTTTTCAACTGTTAACTCAATTAAAATTTATAATAATTAATTATTAATAAGAAGAAAGACAGACATTCACTGTATGACTAAATTTAATTATCATGTCTGATACTTAATTGAAGAAGAAAAAGCCTGTAATTGTAAAATGTAATTTAGGAATAATTTTAATTATACAAGGAATTTATTTGCTATGTGTCCAGACTTATATCATCTGAAACAGACTTAGCAAATATTACTTAATTTGTCTCTCAACATTTTTATTTTATTTATATATATATAATGGGTCTGCACTTGGCCTTAATCTTACCTGATGGTAAGTGAAGATAGAGTTACTCGTATTGAATGGTAAGCTTGCGCAGCCAGAAGACGCTGTCCCCGTTACTTTTCATACCAGAACGCAACAGTTCTACAAACACTGCTGCTTGCCGTCAGACTTGTGTAGTAGAGACGGCAAATCACAGCCAGCTGTGTTCAGAAGTTTTGACCAAAACTTTCCAAAAACAAAATATTTTAAAATAGCGTGCTAACAAAAACTAAATAATGAAGGTATTGCAAAATACGATGATTATGCTTACTATAACATGTGTAAAATATGTATTCCCATATGATGATGTATTCAATTCAATTCAAATAATTTATTTCAGATGCCTCCATAGTGTTAGTTACAATAAGTCATCATACATACTATGTTAATTGTAATAATATATAATAACAGGGTATCTTAAATATTTACAATATACAAAGATGGACATCATTTGGCGGTACGGTTAGACGGTCCGCCACTGTGTTCAGGAGAGTGTTGGCGCCACCACGCATCCGCCGCATCAGGGATGCCATCCGCGAGCGCATGATGACCGGGTGTGCTCGCCAGCGCAAAAAACCCTGATGCGCTGCAGAAGCGTGGCAGCCCCAACAGCGCCCTGAACGCTTTGTTATATTTGACTTGTAGGGCATTGTAAGTTTTTAAAGTATAGTTGATCCATAGGCTGCAGGTGTAAAAAGATTGGCATATATTATATTTAGGTTTGCAATTATATTTAGGTTAAATTTAAATTTAATTTTTCGTTACTCTATTAGAAATAGAGTAATCTTGTTTTAATTTTGTTCAAAGTGTTTCATATATGTATAAATAACATTAAGCTATCTATGGAAGAGCGAGGCCTTCTATCACAGGTATTTTCATACCTAACAGAAGGTCTCAACTTTGTTACTAGTATTACTAAACAATTTTAATTTTAATATACCCTTTGCCGAAAATATAATGTCGTGTGCCGCCCACGGCACGTGTGCCTATTATTTGGTTTGAAATGCCTAGACGATGCTTTTTAGGGTTCCGAATTCGAAATATTGTTGAGGTATCGATGACTCATGTATGAGGCTAGGAATTATAATTTACTTAATTTATGCATTCATTTTAAAAGTATTGGAATACGTTGCTTTTTGTTGCTCGCATACTAGTTAGACGAGTTCGAGTAATGTAAATGATACAAGCGCATTCTTTGGAACGAAACAGAAGGACGTATCCATACTAATATTGTTCACGTGAAAGTGAGTTTGTTTGTCTTTACTTGACGTCGTAACTTTGCTTCTTGCTAAATATCAGGATTATAGATCAATGGGAAGTACCCTATAGGTAAGGGAAATCGTCAAATAAGTGACATAAACGGCTGTATCTGTTTACTGAACACAGATTTAGATAGCATGATGGTAGCTGGCCAAGTGGACATCGTTAAAACACCCATTACTAAGCAAACTGACTATCAATTCCTGGCTATTACTGTATTACAGTTTCAGATTGATACAAATGACTGCTAATGTATTGTTATCTAATAGTTCTAAAAAATAAAAATAGGGACACGATAAAATGTTGGCATCAATCCAACATATTACCTTGAATGAATATAATAATAAAAAGCCTTTTATTTTTGATCCTGCTACATTGCTGCTTGATAACTTATTATTACTAATACATCTTATTTATTTAGCAAGGTCCCCAGGTTGGGTAAAGGCCTCCTCCAGTAACGTCCACTTCTCTCTGTCTAGAGCTATTTGCCACCACTTTGGACCAGCGGCTTTTTTGATTTCGTCCTCCCAGCGTGTAGAGGGCCTTCCTCTCTTTCTTTTTCCACGAGGTCCTCTCCATGTGGTGGTGCTGTAGGTCCATCTGTTGTCTTTAAGCCTCGCTATATGACCGGCCCATTTCCATTTTGACTTTAGTGCGTAGTTCAAGGCATTATTCGCTTTTGTTATTCCTCGTATCTTTACGTGTCTGATTTTATCTATTTTTTTTATTTTGAGCATGCTTCTCTCCATTCCGCGCTGACAGGATGTTATTTTTTGCTTGACTTTTGATGTGAATTTCCATGTTTGACATCCATATGTCAAGCATGGTAAGAGGCTGGAGTTCATTACCTTAGTTTTCATTTTTATTGGCATGTTGCTTTTAAAAATTTCTTTCAGACTCCAATACTTATTCCATGTTCGCTGTACTCTTCTTTCAACCTCTAGTTCGTTGTTTTCTTTTTCAAAGCTAATTGTTTTTCCTAAGTAGATATATTTGTCTGTGTAAGCTAGTGGGTACCCATTGACTTTTATTTGTTTTTTGAGGCTGTTAGTCATTGTCATGGTCTTAGTGAGATTGATTTCCAGTCCTACATTGGCGCTAACTGTTTGTAAATCGTCGATCATGAGCTGTAGTTCTGAGTTTGTCTCAGATAATATTACTATATCATCGGCGAAACGCAAATGACTCAGAAAGGTACCTTGTATAAAGATTCCTCGTTTGCTCCAGTTCAGTTTGTTGATGATGCTTTCGAGTACGGCTATAAATAATTTTGGCGACAAGGGGTCGCCCTGTCTCACACCTTTCTTTATTGCAAAGCTCGGGCCCAGTGTGTCTAGCTTTATTCTGCCCATGTTGTTGTTATATATGTTCTGTATCACTTTTATATACACTTCGCTTACTCCTTGTTCTTTCAAGCTTTGCCAAACGTTATCGTGGGTAACCGTGTCGAAGGCTTTTTGGTAGTCAATGAATCCAAGGTATAGTGGTCTCTGTTGTTCCCGATACTTCTCTATAATTAACTCTAAGGTATGTATATGGTCTATCGTAGAGAAACCCTTCCGGAAACCGGCCTGCTCAACAGGCTGTCTTGCTTCGATTATGGGGCTGATTCTCGAGTTTATAATTGCAGAGAAAAGCTTGTACAGAGTTGGTAGTAGGCTTATCGGTCTATAATTGCCAATATCTTTTGGGTCTCCCTTCTTATATATTAAAATAATGTTGGATTCGGACCATTGTGCAGGCGTTTCAAAGCTTTGTAAAATCAGATTGAATAGTTCTGCGAGCGGTGTTGCCAGTATATGGTAAGCTGTCTTTAAAGCTTCGTTTGTAATGCTGTCTGATCCAGGAGATTTTTCTTGTTTGAGTCTTTTTATTGCTTCTATGATTTCAGTTTCGTTAATTGTTTTTATGTTATCTTCGTTAATCTGTTCTATGTGGTCCTCATACATGTTTGTAGCTTTATTTTTATTTTTTCGTGTGTTTAGTTGATTTTTATTGCTATATAGGTTTTTGTAAAAATTAGTTGCTGTGTTAATGATGTCTTTTCGATTGTTTAGGTCTTTGTCCAGCTCTTTTAGTCCTTCTATCCAGGTTTTGCTCGTTCTTAGTTCTTTGTAAGCCTTTTTTGTGCTACTTGTGAGGTTTAGATGCTTTTCTAATGTGGTTTGTCTATATGTTGAATAGTCCTTTCTTATATATTTATTAACAAGCTTGTAGAGTGCAGAGAGTTCATTTTTCATAGATCTCGATTTGTTTTTAGTTTTTTGAAGTTCCTTCCTTCTTTGTAAAAGAGATGATGTACGTTCCGATAGTATCTTGTGTCGTTTGTGTTCCTTTCCCGTTGCTTGGGCTGATTTTAAACTCGTGGTTATTGCATTTGTGATGTTATCGTACTGGGTTTGTACTGAGGTGTTTCTGTGGCCAACACATTGTCCATATACAATTTCTGATAAGGTTTCCCTGTATTTGGCTATTTCTACTTCAGATTTCAGTTGGTTTGTGTGCTTAATACTGTAATTAGCTCTACTCTTCTTTAGTTTAGTTAATTTTACTTTTGTTCTGATCAATCTATGGTCTGAGGGGTAGTTTAAGTTCATAGTACCAATATCTTGGAATATTCTCGGTTGATTTGATAATACATAATCTATTTCATTTTTAATTTTTCCATCCGGAGATCTCCATGTCCATCTTCTGTTAAGTTTCTTCTTGAAACATGTGTTTATTATAGTTAGTTTATGTTCTAATGCAAAATCCATTAGTCTCTGTCCTCTTCCGTTCCTTATCCCGCATCCGAATTGCTTTGTAACTAAGTGTTCTTCTTTCTTAGGAAGCCCGATCTTCGCATTAAAGTCTCCCATAAGTATGACATTATTGTGTGCCGTTTCTAAAGCTTTGTCAATCGTTTTGTAGAATTCTTCAATTTCTTCCTCGCTTGCGGATTCCGTTGGTGCATACACCTGTATGATAGAAATTAAGAAGCCTTGAATGTTCATGTTTAGTACAGCGATTCGTTCCGTCATGCCAATAAAGCTCTCTATCTTGTTTTTATGGACTTTGTTTACTATAAAGCCTACTCCATATAGGCCGGGCGTGTGACCCACATAATAAAATATAAAGTTTGCATGTTCTTCTATGTTGGTACCCAGCCGTCTTGTTTCAGATATTCCTATAACGTCGTATTTGGTTGAAAGTGAGTTTGTTTGTCTTTACTTGACGTCGTAACTTTGCTTCTTGCTAAATATCAGGATTATAGATCAATGGGAAGTACCCTATAGGTAAGGGAAATCGTCAAATAAGTGACATAAACGGCTGTATCTGTTTACTGAACACAGATTTAGATAGCATGATGGTAGCTGGCCAAGTGGACATCGTTAAAACACCCATTACTAAGCAAACTGACTATCAATTCCTGGCTATTACTGTATTACAGTTTCAGATTGATACAAATGACTGCTAATGTATTGTTATCTAATAGTTCTAAAAAATAAAAATAGGGACACGATAAAATGTTGGCATCAATCCAACATATTACCTTGAATGAATACAGTTTTATAAATATTTGTTATATGAATAGACGAGTCTAGGTAAAGAATGTATTGAAATGGCTTCGATGAAGCACATGTTGAACGTATGTTATTTTATGGAATGCGGCGTACATTCCATAAGATATTCCGTTTACTATTTGAGCTTGTGCTCTCAGCTTAAGAATATAATCACCCCGCGTTATCCGGTGGATGAAGAGGGTGTCGTAAAGCGCGACTAACGTAAAAGTCAGGAGATGGGCAACAGCATCTGTGTCTTTTTCATTTTCATTTTCCCCTAGTTCTTTTTGAATGCGTTAATTATCATCTGCGTAAGTCTACTATTGTAATAACTGATTATACATACATATATACATCCATAGTATATATATATATATCCCCAGTCCCAGGGTCCGACTGTTCACCATCGCTGCGGTCTGTGCTGCAGCACACGATGAGTTCGGTTCCCAAGCGGTTGACAAGCGCAATATAACACAAATTTATTATTATTATTATTTTGTGTTCTCTTTTCCTCTGTTCATGTTTTACTTTATTTGTATTATTATATTTGTTGTGGCTTCTTTTTTGTATTTATTTCTTCTTGAATCTTGTATGTCTTTCTGTATTGTGTTTGTCAATAAAAATATGTCTATGTCATAGTTTTAAAATCGGCAAAAGGTAAATCGACGTGAGTAACACGAGTGAGCACGTTACTTGTATTCTAGACATATGTGTTCATTTACTATGCATATGTTGTTTTCCAGGAAGCCCGGTGTCCAGGAAAACCAGCAAATTATTTTGTAAATCAAATTTTATAAATAAGATAGTTTCACTTATCTACATAGCAGTTTAAAAAAAATGAAAATATCAATCATCAAACATTTATATCGATAAACCGTTTACTAAATCTTACAATATTAGGTCGGATGAACAATTCACGATAACTTATTTTGTGCCACGAGACAGCGTATTTGTGGTAAATGCGACCTTTCAAATTGAGTATTCTCACTCGCGAGTGCTTCTGTCGCAGAAATATAAATAAATGAAATGGCATGCTGAATTATTTTATAATCGCCTTACTTATTTATTAATTAATTTGGTAACCATGAGAATCTCCAATATTTGGGTGCAATATTTCAATATAACAACGTAAATTACTTTATTTTCGGTTCATTCAATAGCATTTGTTTTTCTTATGCATGCCCGCTTTAACTGCTGTTTTAGATTCAGCACTAAATATTAATTAAGAAAACTTGTAGCAGGTAGTTACAAAAAATACATGGCTTCGACCATCGCAACAAAACCTAAACGAATATGTATGTAAGAATGTTAAATTAAATCGTGCAAGGGCAAGCGTTTTATTTTTAATAACGTACGGTGTTTTTGAAACAAGTTTTTCTTGTTCGCAGGTAGAATGGTGATGTCGACACGGAATCGATAAACATGGAGAACGATTACGAGGATCTGTTGCTGGTGAATGTTACCAATGTGACTGTGCAAGCGGCCGCGTACGGCGAGCCGGAGTCTCTGGACCTGCTCATACCGCTTACAATCGCCTACACCATCATTTTCGTCGCTGGCATCGTTGGCAACACCAGCACCTGTGTCGTCATCGCACGAAACAGATCCATGCACACAGCAACTAACTTCTACCTATTCAGTCTCGCTATCTCAGACTTGATACTGTTAGTTTGTGGGCTTCCATTAGAAGTACATCGACTATGGAACCCTCTTACCTTTCCACTTGGAGAGGCTCATTGTATAGCCCTAGGGCTTGCATCGGAGACTTCAGCCAACGCAACAGTACTGACAATAACAGCTTTCACCGTAGAAAGGTATATAGCTATTTGCCGTCCATTTATGTCTCATACGATGTCCAAATTGTCTAGAGCAGTGAGATTCATAGTTGCCATATGGGTGTGCGCGTTGTGTACGGCTGTGCCGCAGGCCATGCAGTTCGGAATTGTGACGTACAAGGAGAACGGTCAGAATATAAGTGCGTGTACAGTTAAAGGACACGGTGTACATCAAGTGTTTGTTATATCTAGTTTTGTGTTCTTCGTAGTGCCAATGTCGATGATATCTGTGTTGTATGCGTTGATCGGTATAAAGTTGCGGACTTCCCGCGTGCTACATCCCACTAAGAAGCTGTCTGTGGAGAGCAATGATAGGTCTAATAGAAGTACGAGGTACAGGAATGGAGCGTCGCAGCGAAGAGTCATCAGAATGTTAGGTGAGTGATTATTAAAGCCTAGCCTATTAGAATCCGTGTTTTCTACCGACTTCAAAATAGGACGAGGCTCTCAATTCGACTCAATTTCAACTTTATCAAAATTGATAAAGCTGTCAAATTACTTGCATAATCTACATAATAAATGAATAAATATACGAATAGATATTTCAATATTAAACTATGTTGTTGTAAAAATGAATTTAATTAAAAATTAACGAAAACTTACAACTATAATAGGAGAAGTTCGAATCCGAAAACAAATATATGTATTAAATGCTAAAATATTTGTTGAGCTTCAAGATATTCCTTGCTGAGTGTTTTCGGCCACATGTTCGTAAGTACCGACAGCGAATTCTTGATATCAGATCCAATATTGGCAGATAAGGTTCTATAGAACTGTGCTTTTAATGACTGGACCCGAGATTGTCGAGAATTACCCGAAGCTGGGTATATACATGTGGGAGATGAGTCCCCAGGCTCTCATCAAAATTCAGGCAACATCAGGATAAAACCGGAGGTTTAGCGGACCTACGAGTAAATTAATGCTTTTGTGTGGGCACAGAATTTTGCGTTCCTAGACGTTGTAAGGTAGAAGGGTTAAATGTTGGAAGTTGGCTTCGTCAATATTTAAAGTCAAATAGGCAAACTTAACAAGCGAACTTGGTTTGGGTTTCGGCACACTCCTGGTGTACTCTGGAGAATATCCCGTGATAATAGCAATCATTTAGAGTATTTTAGAGTGGCTTCATCCCGTGGGTATAATACCCTTTATTACGCGAACCTTTCATTCCTAACGGTCAGCGGGTCCAGGTTATTCATACATTTATACTCGGTAATAATTCTCGGTAATAACTCTCGTCCCTTCAACACTTCCCATTCGAAGAATGCCCGCCATAAATATGTGATGGTCATTGTGAGGTTTCGGTCAGAAGCGAGATGAATTTAACGACTGGAGGCAAGACTGCTCAAATTATTTCTGACCGACAACAGTTGCTTGATTTATTAGTCAGGTCATTTAGCCAATACTCAGTAAATAGTTGTTTATATAATTTTGTGTCTTTGAAATGTACAATTAAATACATACCTAGCAATATTCTGAGACTTTTAAGAAAATGTCTTGGTTATTGTACACAATGGCCTTGTAGCCGTATATTGGAATCGTGGTCAGCCAGAATACATTATCTTTTTTTGATATTCTTCGATGATACTCTTTAGTCACTGCCTGTCTTCCACATGAAGCTAAAAAGATGTTACTGTGCCGTTTTTTACGTTTATGGCCTTCCACCTAAACTTTTGTAACTTGACCGCATTGTAATCGGATGTAAGTACAAACAAATTCAGCACAGTTTGGAGAAGTTTATTTCGGGCGACTAACAGAGATTGTTTATCTGCCCAGTCTTGAGTTTATTCAATATCATCTATCGATTGAAATCGCCGGGAGAGGATCTGCTAAACACCTAAATTATTCATGTAATAAACCCTCGGCCATCTTAATTTTCTGTGCGTAACAAGGTCTAGTGGTAACAAGCTCGTAGTGCATGAAATAGGGTAGATGACACCAAATCGGATTGGGGTTAAATTGTATTTAAGACACAAATTATAAAACTCATTTTAAAATCAAAATTTAAAATATCAATGATTGTGTAGTTGTGTAACACCGTATAAAGGAAGAACCAACTTACTCAAATGTAATTGTACTTATTAGATGTAGTTTTTTCATAACACTGTGAAGTTTTTTTTTTATAATAAGGGTGTGGTGACATAAAGCATTACGAGATAACTCAAATATTGTCAAAAGTTTCATACATTTTAACGCTCCTTAGCCATTATGGAGGGATTTAACAAAACGTGATTAAAATAAATTTTCGACGGGTTATATCAGGAAAAGCAATAGTCGTATTTAAAAACATATTACAAGGCTATTTATCGAATAAGAGAACGATATGTTTTAGTCATCTACCCACTTGCTAAGTTGTACGCAGAAATACAATGTGTTGAGTACTCCATTAGATTTTTAGTTGAACGTTGCGGTGATGGCGCCATGTGTTAGAGTTGGAGTGGTCTGCTGTTTCAAGCATTCCACATCCTCAGTCCCCTTGTTACCTCCTGACGCCTGAATCAGGCCACGCCTACTCTCATACAGAGAGTGTATGGGCCGTAGTTTACCACGCGGGCCCAGTGCGAATCGGCGGACTTCACATGCCTGTTTAAGACATGCAGGTTTCCTCACGATGTTTTCCTTCACCGTTAAGCAATCGGATAATGTACTTGAATTGAAAAACATCTCATAGGTACACGGCTGGATCCAAACCCGGAACCCTCAGATTGAGAGTGGCTTACTTTAGTATTTTTACAACGCTTTGGATTTTGTACTACTTTATTACAATAAGCAATGAGATAAGTTAATTATTTATCGAATACTAGTGGGTCACTTGCGAAAATTTTAACCAAAACTCTTTACATTTTAATTCCTTTGCAATTTCGAAAAATCCCACATTTGTGGTAGTCTGAAGCACCAAATCTTCATCTACAGAGAACCTTCTAAATTTAAATTTTTTATAGATAGAATGGTTTGGGTATGTCAATCACTCAGTCATGGGAGCGGGGGTAATAAAATATTATACGCAGTGTGTAATCACCATTATAAATATCTGTAGAATGTCAATGTCGGGTTGCTACTCAATTTTCTACTTGCATAAGAACTATAATATTAATTTTATGCTAATATCGTACGAACATAATTATGCCTTTGATAGTGGATAGCTAGCCAGAGAAACTACCTTTTCCATATTACTTTATTCTGAAGGCAACGACCTCGACCACTTACTTTCTTCCTAACGATGTCATAACATCTGTCAGTCAGATGTGTCGCTCAAAGCAACAAGTTTGGGGATGCCGGATCATCTATTTTATCAGCCTTGCGAATTAGGTTACGCCTCGCCTCTCAGCCTACTTTTGTTCCATTTTTGCCTGTGACAGGAATATAGTACCGTACTCAATATTATTTTCTTTGCAAGTCGGAGAAATCCATTGCTTCACATTAGCTTCCACCATAGATCACCACGATAAATGAGTTTTCTTCGAGAGCATTTGCCTCATTCACTTCACTTGGGGTCCGGAAGATTGGGAAACTGCTTTTGTAAAGCCAAAATCAGTTTATTGTTCACGACGACATCAAATGATGACATGATAGTTTATTGCAGTTTGACGAAATGTGTCAGGAGTCTATTTGGACAATCATGCCTATTTCTATGGGTTTGGAAGGATATTTGGAGGTTAGATTTCATTCCATTTCAATTATAACACCAGGAAGATTATCCATTAACGAGCAACTTATTCATTAAAAGTGGTCCGGTCCTATCAGGATGTAATTCCATTTAGTATTATCAGCCTTAAAGTATTAATGATAATTTTATTCGTGTAGAGTCATAATTCTTCATCTTACCCGTCGATAACGGCTCGAATTACGCTAATAGCTTAGAATTGGGTCATAAAATTGGGATTTGCAAATTAAGGCGATGTTACACGTGTCCGTTTACACGAGCCTCTTAAGTCATAGATACCTATATAACAGTAGAGAAGACTTCCTGGGAACAGCTTTCAGAGTTATTTTTTGCTTATTAGCTTTCTCTCGCTACTTCGTTTGCTTGGGTTAAATTTTTCCCTACCGGAAAATTGTACCGGTATAAAAAAGTGTGTATGTACTACTCCAAATATAGCTGCTTATAAGTGATCGGCGAATAATAAAAAATTAACTTTCACATTTGTAACGTTACGATTACGATAGATTCAATTGGTCCCGGTTTCGCTCGCATATACACAGTTTGCTTAGTCGAACTGTACAAGTGTATAAGTAGTTATTGTATATAATCGAAGGGTTCCGTACAGAATATGGATATTTAACATACGGAAAACCAATCTAAAGTATGCGCCTTGATGTTCGTTATCTATTTAGTTTTGCAGCAGTAGTAGTAGACAAGTACGACACTAGATGGCGCTAGTTGTATGTTACATCGCACGTCTCCCAAAAATCACGTTTGTTGTATGCAGTCTATGTGCTCATCCCAGTTTATGCTCAGAGGTTGATTTATACACTTCATAATGTTTGGAAAAACATAATTGCTGGCCTGGACTCAAGTAGAACTAACTTATCCATTGTTAGTAGGAACATGCACATAACAAAACAGTTACAACTGCGTACAACAGTGTTGGTGTGTCATTCCTGTATCACAGATATCACAGATAATGAGCGTAGTACAAAAGATCGTAAATACAATGTTCAGCAATAAAGTTTACGCGGCATAGGTATTTGTGATTTCGTTGTCTCACAATGATAATGATAAAGGGAAACCTTCGATTTTTTCTGGTTTCTGGTTCTGGTTTTCGGTGGATATATTTTATACGTGATGCCTTGGAAATGCACAGAAAAACAAGTTTGCAGATTTTTACAATTAAAACAAGAAATGAAGTGAAAATTTAAGAATCAACTTCTATTTAAAACTTAAGCATCAAAGTGAACAACTTTTTTGCAAAGCTCTTACAAAAAGTCTCTAAATTGAATAAAAAACAACAGAGAAAGTTGTTCATGAATGAAATTACATTCAACAATCATTATGTTTTACAGGAGGATCTTTTTATTTGGCACATCGAATAAAAACTAGAAAGGCCTTCTCACAGATACCAACCAATTTATGAACATACGGTTATATGTTCTTAAAAAACGGCAAAGTGCGAGTCAGACTCGTGTACCGAGGGTTCTGTACAGAATATGAATATTAACGAACTGATAATCAAAAATTGTAGGTAAGGTAACAACAATGCTATAACAAATGAGCATCTTATTCGTCCAACAGTTACAGTATTAACGGCATTGTGAGCAGAATACACAGTTTCTTTCACCATGATTTTTAAAAATAGAATAACAGCTGATTTTGAAAAGTATGTTGACATTTCCTACAAAACGAAATTTAGTATGAAACTACTATAAATCTTTGAACGCGCGAATAGCTTAACTAATAATACAAATAAATTAAAATGTTACACATAAAAAACAAAGCAAATACTAACGAATGTAGTAGCTAGTGTTGTTTGTAGTGAATCAATTAAGTGAAGATTTTTCTTTTCAGTGGCTGTGGCGCTGTCGTTCTTTGTGTGCTGGGCGCCGTTCCATGTTCAAAGGCTGCTGGCGATCTACGGGAAGAGTTTGGAACATCCTAGCGACACCTTTTACTTGGTAAAGTTCATTCATTGACATCCTAATAAGCATGGCTTGTGTGAGAATCTGGAATCTAAAATTAGAGCCATAGGGTCTGGAATGTCATTCACTCCGCGTTAATCCTGCATTTAGAAACGCGAAAAAAACACATTCAATTCATTTTTAAAAAATCGGCCAAGTGCTAGTTGGAACCGTGCACCGAGAGCGCAGTACAGAATGTGGATAATTAAAATATTGGAAAATCATAAATATATGCACCAAACCAACCAAACCAAACAATCCTGTAACGAATGCGCCTAAATACCATTTTCGACTTAGTTTTGCTACTCGTCACTAGGTGGCGTTACTAATACTTTAAAACGCACGACACATAAAGTCACGTTTGTTGCATGGGATTATTTTTTTGTATTTGTTGTTATAATGACCAACTCTGTCCAACCAAAAGTGACTTTCAACTTTCCCTACACCAACAAGTAAATGTGTTCAAAAAGAACTGTAAATCGACTTCAATTGACCTAACAGTCTACTTTTATTAAGGCAAATTTAAGTTTTATATCGTTTCCTCATGAATTCCATTGTCAGAACTGAACAGAAAAAAAGAATCATCTAAATCGGTTCACTCAGTCAAAAGTTCTGAGGTAACAAACATAAAAAAACATACCCTTCGAATTGAGAACTGTACCTTTTCTTAAGTCGGTTAACAAACTCACTTTCAAATTTTAATATTTGTGCGGATGCACTCGTAGTAAATAGTCCATATAGGTTTACCACTACCAGATATACGAGTAGGTAGGTAAGCATTTTTGTTGTCCAGACAACACGATGTTTCTGCGAATCACGGAGCAACAAAAGTTTTCGTTTTCATGAATATTTTAGTTGAACGAGATTGACCTGTTTCCATGGACTTGGACACCTGGCTATCCTGAATATATTACAAATACGGAAATTTTACGTAATACGGAGAAAATTAGGTTATTTCCTTGAACTCACAGTGCAGTATAAATTGAAACTAAGCCGTAATGGAACAATAATTTCGAAACATAAATATTTCTTACTATTTGCATAAATCCACAGAGTTCTATTATAAATCTGAAGGATTCCGTGTATACACACAAGATCGAGAAAAAATCGCCGTAAAGACACGCTTTCTGTATGGGAACCCCTTTCATTTTTAATTTTGTTAAATATATATATTGCTGCTATAGCGACCAGGCCATAGTACTCGTAATACCATTCTGTGAAAATTTCAAGTGTCCACCTATTTAGGTTTAAAAAGTTCGACCCTGTGACAGACAAACGGACTGTCAGCGGCGTTCGTGATAAGGTCCCGTTTAGCACACTTTGGGTACGGCACCTGCAAATAGTTATAGCCCGGACAAAGCAAACACAATTTTGATCCCAAACTTATTACCACTTAGCAATAAGTGACTCTCAAGTGTCACATCACGTCACGCGGCCGTACAAGACGTTTGACGTACCATTGACTTTTGAGATCAAAGTTTTCTATGAAAAGTTTCTCAATGCCCGTTCCATAACCTATTACTGTATTTATATCGCTCAGGCCACCTGGTATCATGTGAGACGAAGGAAGTGAAGCTGTCACGAAAAAAAGAAGTAAATCCACTGTAAAAGAAGGTAAAGAATTTATCGCGCCTCACGCAACAAAAAGGCACATACATATATATATATATACCACTTCTTGACACAGGCTACAGGATTTTATTAGATCAGAAAATGATAACAAGCGAGTGTCTTTTCACAATCTTTCTGGTTTCAAACAAATTACTGATTTCCACGGTGTTAGGAATTCAATCCGTGCCAATGAGTCTGAAATAATATTTTACTACTCACTACTACTGCCTATAAAACTATGGATCGCTTGCCAATTCGAGCAAAACCACGGGCGAAATGATTACAGATCTATTAATAATACGATTCCATCTCAGATCTTAAATTTACTTGGAAATGTTTTTATCCATTTTACTTTCGGCTTCCCCGAGATCTGAATTTAGAAGCGGTATTGTTTCTCACAATAGAAGTAAATAAAGGTATATATAATTTTTCATAAAATATTCAATCGGGTAAACAAGGTGAAGGACGGTGCTAATAAATTAAAATATTCCTTGGGGTGTAAATAGGAAACAAAGCAGCAGCGTTTCAAGGTAAACTGAAAAAGGATTTTCTTTATTTATTCAGTTGTGGTTCTCCAATTCATTAGAGTCCTGCCGGTCTGTATAGTTTCATCTTGATCAATCAGACCTTTCGTGAATTTCCTACAAAATGGCGTATTTTTTTGATGTTTATGTTTTTTGTATAAATGAGTCATCAGTCAACTGTCATCGGATATGTTTTAAGTTAAGAGAAAATGTATTTTGAAATTGATGGAAGCTAATTTAAACAACATTAATACTAGAGCTCGTGTGGTCTCGGCTTTAGAATAGGATCGCCACATAAAAAAACATTTATAATTTTAATAATTAAAAATATACATGAGACGGACAGCTGGTCTGAAATAACATCTTACTGCGTTAGTGGTGATTATGGTAAATCCCTTCATGTCTGCCGTGGCAAACTATGAGAGAGAGAGAGAGTCATAATACTCGTACTGACACAATTAATAAACTGGAAAACTTTAATCTGTTTTCTGGACGAATTATTAAAATTATAAAGGGTATTTGTCTTAAAAAGTAATAAAACACCAGAGATTATAGTCCTGAATCTACTCCCACTTGGCTGGTGGTCTTTAGTCGAATACTCAGAAGCTGTTTCAACGGTTGTTATTACAGATGAATTTATTTTATGCTTTCAAGATATAAAGCTCCCTGGGCGCATGAATTCAGTTAGAAAATCTTTCTTTTCTCAGTAATAGCTTTCTAAGTCTAGCAAAAAAGGAATGGCAGATTTTTATTGACTTTGAATTTTTTTACGGTTCCAACCAACCGATGAAGAAATTTTGCTCTTATCGACAGCGACATAAATTCGTATGATATTGAAGTCCCAAACCAATCTTCTTTAATTTAAAATAAATTAAAAGTAAGTAGCTTTGAAGTAATAGTTATAGAATCGTCTTTTTATCATCATCAACAATAACAGCCTATACTCGTATGTGTCCACACTGCAGGGGCTCAGGCCTACTCTCTTACAGAGAGTGTATGAGCCAAAGTTCAACACGCGGGCCCAGTGCGGATTGATAGACTTCACACACACCTTTGAATTTCTTCTCAGGAGTGTGCAGGTTTCCTCGCGATGTTTTCCTTTACCGAAAAGCCAACGGTAATGATTTCTATCATTCGTACAGAAATTCCAAATAACAAATTGGAACTCATTGGTACGAGCCGGGATCGAACCCAGACCTCGACTGTTCAAAGACTGACGCTCTACCCAACTGAGCTACCAGGGCTATTAATCATAGACTGTAGTATTTCATTGAGAAAAAAACAACATACTTGAAGTATGTAAAAAGGCTTTAATATTTATTTAGCTGCGAGTATTATGAAACGTAAGTGAGTAGTCAAGCTTGTCCAGGCCTATAATGTAGTTAAATTGTGTATTGAAGTGAAGGATGCAATAAAAAAAAACATACATTTTATAATATTGATGTTACCCCTAGAGTGAATTTGCAATAAAAACTGCGTTTGTTGCGATCGCGTCACCATAATCATTATCAGCCAGGAAATGTCAACTGCTGAACATATGCCTCCTTCATGGTACGCCACATCGACCGGTCCCGAGCCACCTGCATCAAGCGACTTCATGCGACCTTAACCAGGTCATCGGTCCACCTCGTACACTAGTAGTAGTAGCACTTCGACAAAGAGGTCAACCAAAGAGTTACGGCATATACCTCAGCGTCTAAAGACGAAAGAAGTTTTTAATCGGTGCGTCGCGTTAATTAATGTATAAATAATAAAGTTAAAGTTAATAATAGTCTGGCTTTTAACTACTTCGTCTAAAATCCACTAATAATATAATTAATGAATAAGCTTTGTTTGAACTCTTCCCCTGCCTTACTCTATAATTTTACTAAAACTACGAACAAAATATCTAACTTATTAAAATATACAAGAAACTGTTTTAAATGAACTGTGTTGTTTGAAATGTTTTCAAATATTATTGGTATGTTTATTTTAATACGGAAATTGTCAACACTTCCTAAGTTTTAGTTATTTAAAGCACACGAACTTTTAAACTGGTTGTATGTTACATAATTTTTATCTTGCTTTGATATATTAAATGATCGAGGACGAAAATACGTTTCATGTTTAAACGAATGGTTACTTCTTTATTTATTTAAAACAGGTTTATGTTAGTGTTTATGAATTTTGATAAGTACCTTGCATTGAATGAATTATTTGGGAATATATTCTAATTTGAAAATCGAATTATAGCATTTTTAGGGTTCCGAACTCGAAGGATCCAGTTGCAGCTCTGTAATATTCTTGAGGCAACCCGGTCCGTCTGTCTGTGTGTGTGGCTTCTAGCTCCTAAACGGAAAATGGATACAGACTGATGTAGTTCAATGGCCTAACGTCAAAAATTGTGTCAAAAACTATATTACATTATATTTCAAGGACGGATATTTCAATACATGGAAAGGGAGGTTAAAAAATGGATGCATTTTTGAATCAAGTTTTGTGAGTACATTGCGATAACGAATGATTTATGACAAAAAAATTATGAATCGTCAAAAGTGGCGGTTATATTACATTTTGTTACGGGTAGATCTCAAAAATGACATACGACTCTTTGACATACGAAGCTGCGATAACATATATACTACAATTATATTATATAAAATTATAATAATTGTGTGAACGTGTAAGGCCCTCATGAGTAATGTTATTAATGAGTTGACTTCATGAGTCAACATGCATGACTGACCCTACGCAACTTCTACTCACATTTGATAAGAAATGCATTATTATTAGAATAGTGCCTTTGTTAAAACACATAATTTTAGTTTTGCAACAGTTAATTTTATAAACATAATTTAATAAAAATTAGGGATTCAGTGTAATGCCGAGTAAAGAGACTGTCGTTGAAGTAAAGTAAGGATATTCTAAACATTTTTAAAAGTGACCGGAGCCTAAAGCTAGTGATTGATATGATAATAAATAATTACAGTTAAAAAAAAACGAAAACGGAACTCGCTTTTGTCAGTATAGCAATAAGAAGTGCAAAATTTATAAATTGACATGGGAACAGCATTAGGTTATTAGCATACGAGATAGTCATTTGTTTTAAACTATATAGTTTTGAAAATTGTGTGTTCGAATTACTATTATATCGAGTTTCACGCAAAGATTTTCTTCGATAGAGTTGCCAGAGACTTCTACTGGCATTTGGTGATGAAGCCGTATCTCCTAGCTCTGTATGTACGTGGTTTAGTGAGTTTATACATGGACATAATCATCTCTACGATGCTGCACGTGAAGGTCGACGGCGACTGTGGCTACCGCATCTAATATGTTGCCGGTCATCAATAAAAAACTAAAACGAACTAAACGAAACCTTTGCATTGAGTGGATACGTCGTAATCTGGCGGTAGACCAGCGACCACACGAAACTGACATTACATAAATAAATAATATATGAATTATATTTCCTAAATAATGTTGAGAACAGAAAGAATAATTTCTTAGCTCGACATTCTTATTGATCAATTAATTTTGTATTTAACATTCTACAATACAATCTAGTATAGATTTCAAGATTATATTCCAAGCTGGAGATGACACGCCATACTAATTTTATTACTGTATGTGTTACTAACGAACTTCAATTTAGTTTGACTAATTAATTATATTTCAATTATGACAGACATACATAAAACGTGTTTACGTATACACTTCATTAAGGTTAATTTCGAGGCCATTTTGAGGGTTCCTCATATCATTTACAACCGTAAACAAACTTAATGGGTTATTATGTAACTAGGAGACTGATGTTTCGACATGAGGGTTTAGTCGAATAAAGAATGCGTGGTTTTGATTTTGTAACTCAAATTAAAAAAGGCTTAGTTTGATTTAAAGTCAACATACAAATGTAATTTTAAAATAAAATTAGTGATTCCAGATTATCAATTTTATTTCAAAGTTACGGTGTTTCTTAATTGATAGTAGAGAGTCTATATCAACTGACAAGAGAGTATTATTTCTGTTACCACAATTAGCCCCATGTAAATATCTCAACTAGTGCACATGCACCACTCTCTATAGCTTCGACCACTGCCTTTCCATTAGATAAGTGGTTTTCAACTAGTACTAGGGGCCACCAGGGACTGTAAGGCTCAATAGCCATTATAGATTGTAGGCAATTCCAAAACAAAATTTATCCATAATCCAGTCTAGCCAAGTTTTAGTAAGTTCGTAGTTGTGTTAATCTTCGACTACCTGTGGTCCAAGGACCAGGGGTTAGGAATAACTGGCAATCGCAGTAAAATACGAATAATATTATTTAGACACTGCTTCCGGTACACACGATATATAGATAAATATAGGGGACGAGACGGCTGTGTATCATGTCAAATAATTTTTTTTAAAATAAGGCGAAGGCGATCTCGTCCTCAAGAGACAATCGTTATTGTCTGTTATCTGAAGCACTTATCAGCTTCTTTTGTAAGATATTTTCACGTTGGTGTTAAAACCCAGTCACGGATAAAAACGCTCCTCTGCGCTTATCGCTATCACATAAATAAGAATCTTGAGCCCTAGAGGGCACGCGACAACGTTCGATATTGCTTTTTGTTGGCTTTCCTTTTGGGCTTTAATCTTACGATAAATTGTCGTTTCTATTTGAGTTTTGTACACACGATCGTTGGTACAGAAAATTTGTTTATATACTGTATGAATGTCATGTATTTGCTGAGTGAAACCACTCAGCCTGAAGAGTACTGAAGAACTTTGAAATTACATCAACATAAAAAAATAGCAACATTAAAATTTAACATAAATTACAATTAATTACATTTAAATTATATATAATGTCAAACACGAAACAGAAGGGTCACTGAGGTTTTTATTTCAACTTATGATTTAAGAATCCGTGTAATATGAGTTGTTGTTAAAATGTATGGAGCTTGTATCGATATTTGAGTAAAGTTATTCAGTATAACACTGTTATTTATTTGTATCTAAGAATGTTTTATAATTTAAATACTTTCTCATTTTTTGGGAACTTTCGTTCCTGTAAAACTCAAATTTTCTTGTAAGTTGTTCATTGTCAGCTGTTCAGTCAGTACAGATATTCTAAATATAATTGAACCCCAATCTGCTTTCGTATCCCTAACCTAATTAGTAGGATGAAGAGAGAAGAGATGTATTCTACTCCAACGCATACTAAAGCTTAACGCCTACCTCAATCGCTAATCAGGTGAGATGCTGGTCAGGCGTATCAGCAATTATTTACCAAAAATAATACATGCAATTTTTGACTTATCACGGGGGTGCGTTATAAAACACGAATTTATAAAATTCTGCCAAATACAAAATAAAAGATTTTGCAAAACATATTTTAAGTATAGTGCGCATATACCAGATATATGAAAAAGGCAGGCCCTACGTCCACCCATTTTTTTGTCACTGCTTTTATCCTGCATATAGCCAAAATACATATTTGTGTACTTTGCTAATTAATGATTATTGGTGACGAGGATAAGAATAGAGGATACAGATTTAGATAATACTAATAACATCCTTGTCGCCCACACATACATAAGGAAACAATCGATACGAACATTGAGTCGTTTTACTGGACCCTATTAGTTTCCTTGTTCCCGGCACATTACAACTTAGGGAGTCTTCAAACGATGTGTGAATGTACGCTTCTTTTAACCCAAGGCGTTCTTTCAAATCAGATCACCACTTATCATCCCGAGTGTGCCGTAAAAGGCGACAAGAGGGCAAATAAAAATGTAGAGGTAGGTATTGAGCTACTTCAAACCAGTTAAAATTTGAAGTAGGCTAAGCTAAAAATAAAATTGACAAATTTATTTGATCCGTGGATTTTTAACGATGGAGAGATAGATACTTGCTCAGGCATGGTCGCACCGAAGCAACGGGCGGCCACGTGACTGAAGTCACAGAATTTAATTTGAACGCAATCATTCAGAGATTATTTTGAGGTCACTGAATTTAATAATGTCATTTTTGGAAGGTATTTTGTAGAAATCTACTACCATGTTCAACCCGTCAGTGAGCATCTCAATGAGATAAAGTTTCTTGGTGAACATTGAACATGCTTTCAATCCAATGGCCTTATCATCACTACATGATGAGTGTCAGGTGAGATGAAGGCTGACTGTGAAACTATAGCACGAAAAGTTTCATTCGCCTGGTTCGATTAAGAATTGTTCTAAAAGTAGTTACTGACTGCTGTAAACATTTTCTTACTGGCAGCAATTGATGTTGTATTTTGATGCGCTGTTCGCACCTTATGATGATATTGACCCTATCATTGAGCCAACATTAAATTATTTCATCGACTTGGTTTTGGTGAAACCATTAAATCTGATTCAGTGATTTTGCCATTAGGAATAGAAGAAAACGATGTTCTTGCGTGGCTATCATAGAAGGTGGATTTGATACATTTTCTATGACGTGGTGATTTGTGCTGTCTCCAATTGTGCTTTTATTATAGCTGACAATGATAAAATTGGATATTAGAATTCGTTTGATTTGAATACACAGTTACAAGTCTTTATAGATATACTTCACACTATTACTAAAAATGTTAACGAAAAATAGCCTATGAATGGAACCAATTAAATTCTAAATAACATTGTGTTTAAAAAAATTAACCGGGCAGTGTGTTCTCAATGCTAGTACCTCTATAACTCCAGACAATCCTAATTTCAAGATCACCGGAGTTGGAGTTGGATAATCTTCCACTATCTGTCTTATCAATTCTCTTATTGTAAGATTCACAAAGCCCCTAAGTTCTCCATTATTCCATTTTCAAAGTTCTTACCTTTTTTATCGGTATATTGTCATTTTTGACGTTCCTATTTTATACCAATTCTCCAATTCACAACGTTCCATTTATTTACGAGCTTCAATTATTGAATTTACACCTGTTGCCTAAATTTTCTTACATATTTTGTAGATTATAAAATTTTCGACGATCATCATACACAGATTCTCCATTTTTCCAATTCACAACGTTCCAATTATTTACAGGCCAACTGTCGAATTAAGAATGTTCGCCTAATTGTTCTCCTTTATTTTATCTATTGTGAAATTTTCGAATTTACACGTTCCTAAAATATTGAGTGTCAGATTTTCCTATTATTGATGTTATCATCTAACAACAAGGAATGCTGTAGTATATTTAAACAGACGGAATCACAAATATTTAACAACACCAATTGTGTCAGTTATATTAATGCCTGAAGCGACGAGTACTCATTTATGTCGGGAGCAGTGCCCTTCATGATGTCTTTGAAACTTTACCGATTCCTTTGTTCTCTGATCTTTCTTGATTTATATTAGCTTCCCTCTTATATTTAGCTCTGATTACCTACTAATAACTAATAGCGTCTTGTCTTGATTCTTAATTTATTTATTCCAAGTATGTCTTTGTTCTATGCTGTACACACCTTCAACTTTGGTGACGCTGAAAATGATGCGTGACGTCAGCGCGTACAACACACACACACGGTTTCCTCATCAATGTCTACTTCATCAACCCATCATACAGTCTGCAGATTAGTTTATTATTTACTCAAACCACTAAGATCACTTTGTTACAACGTTCAACTGTAATTTTAATTAGAAAATCTCAGCTTAATCCGAGCAGAGGGCCCAATAAGCGTCCAAATTGTTCGTAAATAAACATAATGTTCTTAGTGAGAGCGCTGAATCTAAATCGCCTATTTATTGTACTTGGAAGTTTAGACGTCCAATTCGTCGTATTGACGTGTCTCTGGCAGATGCATGCCAAGGTACTGCCAAGTTATTTCTAAATAACAAGTCTGAAATATTTAGGATTTACTATATGGGAGTTGCTTTAAATCAATTACGATGTCGTCAAGGATGATACATGCTAGTCTAGAATAATCCAACTTGAAGATAATCATATCAGACAGAATCGTAAACGGAATTTCAATCCTTGCTAGTGTACATAGTTAAACATCCTAGTATTTTAAATGCCACAGTGAGTTTGTTTTTTAGCTTTAAAGTGTTCCCGTGTGACAATTTCTGAAGTCCACGAAGATAAAGTCGGGTATATATGCTAGCTCATTATAAATAAAACGTTGTTTGTGTGTTCCCAGGTGTACATCGTCCTGACGTATCTCTCCGGGGTGCTATACTTCCTGTCGACTGCCATCAACCCGTTCCTATACAACATAATGTCCAATAAGTTCAGAAACGCCTTCAAGGTAAGCATACATAGTTAATGTTAAAAATATATAATGAAGTCAAACACACAAAGTGTGATATTATTAAGGGGCGTTATACGACGTTGTGTTGGAGTTGCCTGCATCGAGGCACGATGAAGGCAAATCATCATTGAGTTTGTTAAACTCCGTGCGATGATGTTGGCGGTGAATATTTGGAAAGGAAAGTTTGTCGCAAGTGCAACATTAGCCTTAAGCTGATAAGCATTAACATCGAATCATATCTAATTGCACTTGATAATAATAATAAAAGAGATAATTGAAATCCAAAGGACATAGATACAGATGAAGCTCATGAAAATTATATTGCTAATACCAATCATTTTTATTGGGATTCCTTTTATGGAAAGCGTTAGTTACTTTGATACCTAGAAATATTAGATATAATTTGGAATACGTTAGCTACTATTAAAAAAGAACTGTTTTACCTTTTCACAACTAGACGGCTCACCCGGTGGTGACCGAATATAGCATGCACGAAGCATTCTCTGGAGAAGGCCATGTCCAAAGTCCACTCACATGAAGTGTGGGCAAACGCTTGTAGTGGGTTTGGTATTGTTAGTTTTTTAGATTTGTATTTTTACTATAAATGCATTGGTGCTTTTGTCCTAAAAGGTAATACGGTCATTCGAAAATTACTTCGAGTTCTCGACTGCTACGTAACTTTGGGCTATCTGTTACAAAATGTTTTATACGTATATCGATGTTTTTAAACACTTTGTTGTTGTGCTGTAATTAATACACATTTACAAAAGATACAATGGCAATTTCAAACACACAATTTACGATCGTTATCGGCGTGTGACCGAGTTGAGTGAGTACTTTGGTGCTAATTTAACGGTTTAGGACTAATCAGTCGGTGCTATTGTGATTGTTCAAGGACCCGGCCTATGCGCAGTAAAATAATATTTATGTGGATGAATTACCTACCTGATTGAAACATACACTTTGCTCTGCAAGATTTCAAACAAATCTAGATGTGACTTCAAGGTAGGAATGGAAATATCTCCTCTATATTCCGTCAGAACGTGCTTGTCACGGCCCGTCGCTTGTGGAATTAGGGTGCCATTTTGTATACGGATTTAGGCAACGTGTATTCTGAACAAGATTTAATATATTCAATTCTCGGGTTTGAAATGATTATTGCACAGGGAAAGAATTCGGTATCGTTTAATCGAGAGAGCGCAAGTCGATTAGGCAATCGTTCAATCATTTGATTGGTATCAATGTACGAGACATCAATATCGTTACATTTTATGAATCGACTATAGTATGAGACATCAATTATATCACGTAATTGATATTTGAATCTAAACAAAACACATCGATTACAGGGGTCGTTTAACTTATACCTACTCATATACATATCAAACATCGATAGATTTTCTTCATTAAATTAAACCTGGAGTTACTTAACTGTTACTACCCCAGTCCTGATGGCTAGAAAGCGTTAGCGTAATGGTGATTTATTCATTAATTATATATTTGTGTATGATAGGTTTACACTTGGCAGTGCTATTAACATTGCTGTTTATCGACATACCTGGGTAACATTGTGGTAGCTAGTCAGGCGGACGATCGCAATAGATCTATCAACAGGCGTTCCTTCTTCTCGTAGAATAATACGTTTTGTCAAAACAATCAGTGTTAGGTTAGGTTTCTCTAAATTTTAATGACCATGCCCTCGTTTAAAGTCCATCGCGTGTGGTTTAGGTGAGTGTTAAACGCTCAAACAAGTGAATCCTTTTTTATAGCTTCCTGCATGAGACATTTGCTCTGTTTTAAATATCATCTTGCTCGTGTTTAATGTTTTAGTTACTGCCCGATGTAACGGTAATTTTAGTTAGTTTATTTGTGTCACTGTGACCTATTGTTAGATTTTATTGTAAAATGCATGTACTTGAATGAACAAAACACAGTATCCTCAAAATATCGTATTTGTAATATGTGCCAGTAGAAGCATATTAAAAATCTATTCTTACAGAAAGTCCATGTCCATTTAGATTCATGAAGTATAAAAATCGGACAAGTGCGAGTCGGACTCGCGCATGAAGGGTTCCGTACAGAATATGGATATTTGAAATACGGAAAACCATAAATAACAAAGCACCGAACAATCCTCTAACGAATACGCCTCGATTTTCGTTACCAATTTAGTTTTGCAGTAGCAGTAGTAGACGAGTTCGACACTAGATGGTGATAGTAGTACGGCACATGACACACCAAAAAAAATCTCGTTTGTTGTATAGGAGCTCCAATAAATATTTATTTTATTCTGGTTTTTAGTATTTGTTGTTATAGCGGCAACATACTCGTAACTAAATCATCTGTGAAACTTTCAACTCTCTATCGGTTCTGATATACACCCTGGTGAGAGACAGACGGACGGACAGCGAAGTCTTAGTAATAGTGTCCCGTTGGTTACCCTTTGGGTACGGAACCCTAAAAATGTACCCAGTCACCGGAAAATATTTTGTGGACACAGTATGCTATACCTGTATTTGAGCAAGTTGTGTAAAAAGCTAATGCTCATTATCCTACAATTGTGAAAACCTGTTTTGACCTTCATCCCACCTGGTGGCAAATGACGACAAGTCACCAATCTCTACTCGCCAAACAGCAGTGTACTGTTGAGTTCTAAAGGTTGTAGAGCCGCACCTCATTAGCTTGAAGCTTTTAAGTGGGCACGATTTCCATCCAACGGCGTGATCGTCACTTGCCATCAGGTGAGATTACGGCCATTAAAATCCATTATATATCTTTGCTACTATTACGTTACTTTCTTAATTCAATTGTCCTCCAGCATTCTTCGATTGCTGCAACAAGGGCGGGGTGTCTTTAAATCGAATGAGCAGACACTTTCTGGACTAACGCGTACCTACGTCCAATCCATCACTTTTCATATCTTCAAACATACACTGAAAGGTCAAATACCTGGCTGGTATGTCAACTATCAATGTCATGGTAACTCGGCTTTTAGCCGGTGTCCACAGAGGCAACATGAAAGAAAACACTCCGTTTCAGAATGTGTTCTTTCTGAGGACTCCTATATGCAGAGAATGCGTTTTACAATGTTCGATATGATTGTACCAGATGACCAAAAATATCAAATTTTTAAATCTGTGAACACGCCTACGTGTTACATACGGCTTTATTCACACCCAACTCCTGAGGTATAATCTGTAAGTATGATAATTTATGTACAAGAAACCCTGCGATGTCAATGTAACAAATTATTCTCTCATTAAAAAGTTTAGAACAATTTAAATTTCACTTCATGTGTTCCTTGTTTATATGGGTCGTTCATAATTGTTCTGAGCTTACTGCTTGCTGATTGGAATTTCTCGTCGGCTGTTGATAATATAGAAGTGCCAAACGGCCCAACTTAGTCGATTGACTAAGATTATTTTCGGTCCCAATGATACCAAGTTAGTTATTGCTACTGTCGCTCGAGTTTGATGAAATAAGAACGAGACAATGTTTGTCTTCGTTGTTTTATGATTCATTTCTTTGTTTGTCAATCTAACTCGAAGATACTTTTCGTATTTCTTTTCATTTCAAGTTAGTAGTGGTCAGTGTTTGCTCCAGTGGCGAAACATTATCAGTCCTTTAGATGTTTGTCATTAATATTGTTTTGCCTTTGTGAATAGTTCAAAAATATTTAAAATTAAGTTTTTTTAGATTTTGTAAATTCTGAGAACTGCTGACAAAACATAAGCTCTCCATTAATTTAGATGATTAATTTTGCAGATCTTCTGATTAGTACAGTTCCTACCTACATGTGCCATGTACCTTTTTATATGAGCGTGATGATTGTAGTATTTATACATATGCAGTTATAGTATTGTTTAATCTCCTGAAACCCCCAAAGTTTAAAAAAATATATTAAAAATAAATTTTAAAAATTATATCATTCTTTTTCCGGTTGGTTCTGTTTTCCAAATATTTTTGAAGCATAATTTCTGAATTCCATTCAGAAGAAGTCGTGGGAAAAAGCTAGTACTTTTGCAACATTTGTAACATGAAATTTGATATAGAAAATGCGTGTAATTTAAGCTAATAGAAGATTTACTTGATTATATACCAGAAATTGATTAACCTAAATATCTAACCGTGCGGCATTCGTTCTTGAACCGAGACACGGCGTTGAATTTGAATAAGAAAATTCTTTTGACATCAATTTAGGTGGAAATCCAGTTGAGCAGGCCACGCGACGAAATTAAGCCAATATATCCCCGAAGTCATAAAATATTCATATAATTATTATTCCTTCTTTCGTAATCGGAATCTGGCGACGAATCGTTCAACTTTGGATCGACCCTGACAGTGGATTTTATGTAAATGAAAAGTATTTAATGAGCGTTTCATATCTTTGTCTACATATATGATGTACGTTGTTTCGCATGTGCTAAATCTTGATATACTCCTACTGTATCTACTAAATCATCATCATCAGCCGGGAAACGTCCACTGCTGCACAAAGGCCTCCTCCATTGGTATGCCACATTGACCGGTCCCGAGCCACTTGCATCCAGCGACTCTCCACGACCTTAACTAGATCTTTCGTCTATCTAGTAGGGGACGGCCCGGTTACGTTTCCCGGTACGTGGTAGCGACTCGAGTGCTTTTACTGCCCATTGGTTATCGGTTCTTCGAGCGATGTGGCCTGCCCATTCCCACTTCAGCTCACAGTCAAATGTCAGCACAAGTCAAATAACGACTCCTATTTATTATTAGACTTTATATTTCCCCCCGCGACTTCATCCGCGCAGAAATTATCTCACGGGAACTACTTGCTTGATCGGGATGAAAAGTATCGTATGTCCTTTTCCGGACCTTCAACTATCCCTATGGTATGGATTTCTATACAAATTTTGAGGTATAATAATTTTGAAAAATAATGTAACATGTATTTGATTAGTTTTTAGTGTAAATAAATATTTGTATATTTTATTGCCTTAACATACTGATGCTTGGTCTTAATAGCTCGATGAGGATATGGTTATATGCCTATATCCGTATACGTTCATAAATATAACTTATTGTTGCAGGCTTCAAACTTGACGTTATTGTTTGTCTCCAGGCTACAGGTATATTTATCAGAATAAATAAAGCACTAATACTCTGAAGAAAAATTTAACAATAGGAACACTTTATACAAGAATTTTATTTTACAAATGCCATTGTAAAATGCAAAGGTAAAATAATTTATGAAAGCAAAAAATTAAAAGTCACGCAGCAAATTACCACTGTAATAAATAATGATAAGTAGTGTAGTATATATAGCGTTTAGTTTAGGACTTGGCAATTCATTTTCGTACAACAACCACACTGTAAAAACCCAAACTGAAACACGAGAAAAATCAGACTATCAAAACTACCCAAACAATTATTTTTATAAATACCTTAGTACAGATAGTTCTATTTCTAAAACGTCTGCGCCTAAACAAATGGTTAAAGTTTAATGTAAAAGGGGAAAATTTTAAAATGTGAACGAAAAGCGAAGATTGGCATTGCTGCTGCTGACATTGTGAGGAAAATCTGGCGAATTTAATTAAAATGCCTCCCTTAAATACAGGCAAGTATATGTAGCTACGAATGTCTAATGATGACATACGCAGATGATGCTACGGTGTAACTTTAGACATAAAGTTTAAGAGCAGCTTCTCCCTAGCCCGTTCGACAGAAACCTATCATAGTTTGGTTATGTTTTTGAATACTTTTAATTTTAATTTTATTGAAAATATATCAACGCTATACAATATAACAGTGCGCTAGGTAGAAACTTCTCTTAAGGAGAGTAATCTTGAAATATTACAGCTGGAATTGGTCAGCTATTACGTTACCATTGCGGAAGGAAGACGGCAGTGTGTTTAGGGCGTATATGTTTATGTGGTTTCGTATATTGGAGCGCTTTGGTAAACATATTATTTTTTATTATGGGTGGGTGTCGTATAAAGCGACTACCGGAATTCCAGAGTGGCCAGATACGTCCATTTGTTTTTTTAATGTTTTACTTCGATCACGAACTTTCCTACTGAGTTTTATAAATAAAGTACTTTATTTCTCTAAGTTTCACAATTAACTGGTTAGATAGACGACGGCGTCATAAATCCAGTACGTTTGACTCCATTTTACAGTCGGGGCTAATTTTAAAAATAATTTAATTAATGATTAATGAATTATCCACCATACCATTATCACCATCTGAAAAGCTTGCGCACGTTTGGCATGTTTAGTTACGTAGAAAAATATATGCATTTTAAAATAAGCCATATTAAAAATACGAGTACAGCGAGTGGAAGCGTCTGTGCGTAAAATTAAAAGATGGCCGTCGGTATTATAAAATGGTCAGAAAATCTAATTACAGGACATGCCTTAAGGGTCTTACATCTGGAGATGGACGACTTCAAGCCTCTGATTATAACAAGGAATAACGGTAACTTCCTTTTTTAATTTTATTCTGCAAAACGCCTCAAACGCTCTCTGTACCTCCCACAAGTCTTACCTTTGTTTCAGCTTTTACTAAATATTTTTGTCACAGGCTTTCCCTGAAGCTGAATTCTGTACAACATAAAGTTCGAGGGCACAAAATGTTTACCATATTACCCTTTCTTATGCGTAAAACTCGGAAATATATCCTCAACAGTAAAAGGGATGATTTGTTGCGTACAGCCTACGCAGGAAGTACCAGTATCAAAGGACGGACAACCAGCTTGTCAATGGGTGGTTTAGGATATTTTTCCGGCTGTGAGGACCCGTAACGCCCTCTGTTATGGCATTGAGCTTATATGCGTTCCGGATTATCGAATACATATGATACGGAGATCACCCCTTTCAATAATATGATAAACGATAAACATGTTATGTTGTGGAAGTCCTTGTAAGTTGTCACACGAGTATTACTCTTGGGTATGGACAATGAAAACGGAACTTTTCTTTTTGTAATGTTTTCTCTTTCTCTCTGGGTCAATAATAGCAACCGTTTTCCAACAGGTGAGAGACCAAGTTGCAAATACATTGTACATTTAGGGCAATAACTGCAAGTTTTTCTTCTTCAATTTGATACTTGACAATAAAATTAGATAGAGTTTTCAAATTTGTTATTTTAAATGGAACAATTAGCGTCATATGTATCTACGCATATGTATTTTTATTTCTGTGTCATTTCTCTTAGTAAAAACAATAATATCGAGTGAGAAAGAACGTGAGGTGGTACACTTGAGTACAAAAATAATTATGTATCCCTCCCTCATATATTGTCACTTGCCTCTTCGTAGGGACAAGAGTGAATGTGACATGGTTCAAAAGTGGATACATATTTTTGTATTCGAGTGTACAAAGCAACTTATAGATACTCAGTTTGGTACGGCATTTTTCTATGTATGGGTCGATTTATATCGCTACAGTACTACCTGTCCTACTACTAAAAAGAATATTACGGGTAATGTTTTTATCATTTGTCTTTCGTCACTTACCTACCACTCAATGAAGTATGTCAAATACAAATAAGAAGATATTTCTGTGTGGAAGTAAATAGTAATCTTTGGCGGAGGATCCAATTTCTTTTGATATGGTCTCTTAGATAAAAACGTGCGTAGTGTATTTTAAAGTCATCCTTAACACAATTTTACGATCTGCCTTAGAGAGTAAATTCCACTAATGTTGTTTTACTTGAGACTGACTAAAATAGAAAAGATGCGTGTAAACCAATGTCTATTTGAGGACTTCAAATAGACATTTGAGTGCCTACGGATCTACTGAGTTATTTATTACTCGTACTTATGTCAATCATAACTTTATAGCATATAATTTGTGTGTTAGTAATGGTATGTTTACGTAATTGACTCAATATTTTCATTTCATCTTGGCAATGTTCATAAACAATTTATATGTATTGACATATATATTGCGAAGATTTAATCGATTGATGTAGTATTGTGGCAAACTTTAAATTTTGCTATATTATAAAGAACATTAACTATGATATTTTTGTAAAAATGTGAATTATTTTATAATACAAGCTTTTTGTTCCATGGTATTTTATTATTGGAATGCAATCAGATCTATCTAAGAGTTCCCATTAGGATAAACCAAACAAGTCCAAACACGACGGGTTTATTTTACCGTCAGACCAGCTCGATGGTACCGTAACAATGCATTGTCACCAAACTTATGACAGTATGCCAAATTTCAAATCAATCGGGTGTGAGAAAGTTATCCTAATTCATCTTGCAAAAATACAAGATATCTTAAGACGCCAATGAAGCAAAGTCTCCGTAGAATAGTAGGTATTTGAATATGTTATTGCTGTCGCGATTCGGTACGCACACATACAGCCTTTCACATGCTTTCACTCACACAAATAACGCTGCATAACATCCCAAAGAGGCCCCTGCGAGCCGCGCATAGTCGCTACCCCTCCGCCTGGGCTAGAGTGTATTTTTCAAAATTATAATAAACTTGACGTGAGCGTGCGTCAACCCTTGTTTTACGTTTTGAGAAATTATTGTTCGCATATTGGTTTAGTCTCGACATACTGTGGTTGTATTTGATATAATTGACTAGTAAGTACCTATCACATATAAATACAATATAAATTATGGCGTTGCTATTTTAGGGTTCTACGGTCAACAAAGAAACCTTTTAGTTTCACCATATCCGAACGTTCGTCTTCCAACGATACTTTAGGTGACCTAGAGGTGTTTTAGTACCTAGAGTGCTAGAGTCTAAGGACTAACAAGTTAAAGCGTTCAAAAAGAACTAGAAACCGACTTCAACTGCCCTAAAAGTCTACTTTTATTAAGGAAAATTTAAGATGTATATTGTTTTCTCATGGATTCCATTCTAAGAACCGGACCAAATTGAAATGGGACCACATGGAAAGCATCAGCTTTCAAATAATAAAGAATCATACAAATCGGTTCACCCAGTGAAAAGCTCTGAGGTAACAAACATTTAACTAATAGAATAGAATAGAAATAATTTATTCGGCATACAGATTACAGTGCAGTTAAAACATTAATTTTAAATTTGCTCTGCTGCACTGCAACGCCGAAATACACACTTAACATTCCCAGTCTCAAAAACTACGGAACCGATTTTGATGAAACTTGCAGTCTTCCCTAAGTTTTACAATACCTAGGTAAACAAAAAAGGGATTATTTAAATCGAACTTGTAGTTCCGGATATATAAAAAATAAATTAAATAAAATAGCCTTTATTGCTGAAATAATTTTTTGTTTTAATTTTCTTAAAAATATGCTTACTTTATACGTTACTTATCTTTTTATATTAAGTATCAGTAACCGGTCGTTCCTACATTTCAGCTTGTCTTTCGACATAGGCCTCCTCTAAGGATTTCCACTCTATTCTATCTTTCGCTATGCGGGTCCATGTTGGACCCGCCACTTGTCTGATGTCGTCCTCCCATCTTCTAGTCTGTCTGCCTCTTTTTCTTTTGCTATCTCGTGGTTGCCATTCAGTTATTAGTCTTGTCCATTTCTACATACTCTATTTCTCCATTATTTACTGTTATGGGCTCTGTTTGTGAGGAATTTGACATTACTTTTGTTTTCGTTAAGTTCGTTGACAGGCCTGCTTTCTCGCTCTCTTCCGCTAACTGTTGGAACATTGTCTGTAGGGTTTTCGGGTTTTCCGAAAGTAAGATCAGGTTGTCTGCAAAGCGTAGGTGACTCAGCTTTTGCCATTTATATTTAGTCCTTTATTCGTCCAATCCAGATTTGTGAATATCATTTCCAGGATAGCTGAAAATATTTTTGGTAAAATTGGGTCTCCCTGGCGTACCCCTCTCTCAATCGAAAATTCTTCGCCTGTAGATTCTAGCTTCACTTGTGCGGTGCTTTTTGTGTATATGTTTTTCAGTATTCTTATGTATTTTGCATGTACGCCTTGTTTTTCCAGTGCGTCCCAGATAAATCTATGTTCGAGTGTGTCGAATGCTTTGTTGAAATCCACGAACCCTATGTGTGTTTTTCTTTTGTGTGTGTGTTCCGGATATATGCGAGGACAAACAAACATACACTTTAGAAATTTGGCACACTTCTTTAGAAGCTGGTATAGACTAACATATATGAAAACTGGGCAGTTCTGGAAATATTACATACATACAGGTCGCATTGATAACCTCTTTTTTTGAAGTCGGTTAAAAAACTGTAATTTCACGACACCTCCCACAATAGAATAGACGAGTTAAAAATCCCGTCTTAAGTGTATGAGATGTATAACTGGGAAAAAATATTTCAAGTTTTTATTTGTCGACATGAATAATAATATCGTCGAAATCTATCGTATTTCCTACTGTCATACTTCATATTATACTATTATATTTTAAGTACCTCAAAAGGAAAAAAGGAATCCTTATAGGATCACTGTGATATCGAATACTCCAGTCTGCTGTCCCTTAGATCTGTCAAATAATGAAACTTATAGGTCAACGCAATAAAAAGATATAGCTGTATTTTAGACCATTTCCGTACAAAATGCAATGAACCCAAAATCTATACGGTATTTCCCGTTGACCTAATGTTTTGAAATTTGGCAAGAAGAAAGGTTTTACAGCACAACCATAGGAATAAATCTGAATTTTTTAATTGTAACACAGTAAAATTGATTTTTTAATGTTTACAAACTTAACTTCGTAATATGTAATTTAGCTTAGAATTTCATTTTCGGTAGAGCATTGTTGGGTGCATATTACCATACCTATTATTTATGATTTTCAGTATGTCATTAATTCATATTCTGTACGGAATCCTCGGTGCACGAGTCCGACTTGCTCTTGACCGGTTTTTGAGTTGTTGGAGAGCCATTTCAAGCTCTTGCTGGCTGATCTCCGGGATATCTGTGTCGGGTCATATAGTCTCCGTAGCGATTTGTACATGCGATGTCCATATAACTTCTCGTTCTCTCTCAAGACTTTCAATAATAATAAATAACAAAAAATAATATAAAAAAGCTTTTAAAAAAGTTATAAATAAACGGATGTCCATGCAATAAATGTTATGTTTTTTCTGTGTTTTTTTTCTGTTTAGATATTTTACAGTGGTACGGAACCCTTTGTATGCGAGTCCGACTCGAACTTTAACATTAAAAAAATATTTGAAACATAAGTCACTTATTCATAAATCATATTTAATTATTTACACGTAACAAAACGTAACAACAACTAAGAATTTCAGGGAAAATGTTCTGTTCTAGAGATAAAATAAATTTCCTTAGAATTATTTGTCTTTATATTTGTTTATTTAGATCAATCTAAACATTAAAACTAACAGGTAAAACCATTATAGCTCGAGAAAGGGTATCTATCGATATATTTTTCCCACCACTATTAGTCGAAAAAATCGATAAAGCTTATTGACATCACTAATGCATGCTTACTTTATTTTTATACATATAATACACAGTATATAGTTGTGATATAGTGTACCCTGCCTCCCGAACCGAACTGTGCGAGAAGGACAGTTGAAGCTTTTTTTGGTATTTGCCTAGTTTTGCCGTGAAATTAAGGGTTTGGGATATAGCTGTTTTCTCAACGAAACGTTAGCCAAATTCAATCATTTTGATCTTATTCTCTTTATCAAAGAATAATCTAGGCCCGTTGGTTTTGCTTTTTCTGAAAATGTTACGTTTACTCTAAATAATGAGTACCATAAGTTGAAAGAAATTTTTTCTGAAATTTTGAGTTTTGAGATGCCCATAATTCTAATTGTAGACAAAATATTGAAAAAAACAAAACCAACGGGCCTAGATTATTCTTTGATAAAGAGAATAAGATCAAAATGATTGAATTTGGCTAACGTTTCGTTGAGAAAACAGCTATATCCCAAACCCTTAATTTCATATGAAATTTTTTATCTGCTGTTCCCTCTTAAAACATTCATATGAAATAAATTCTTATAAAACTAAATTTAACTTATCGGATCATAATATCTCGAGAAACGGTTTTCCATCTAATTCTAGTCGAGAACAAAGTATTTTCATTATTATCAAGCTATTTTCGTTTCTAACGTTGACGAACCTCGTTACTACAAAGGAGATTATGAGCTCCTAAAGAAATTTCGAGCTGTAGCAACTACCCACCTCGATAGTCTCAAGTCTCGCTTCCATCCCAAGGTTTATCATCGTCTTACATTATATAGTTTCGTCCGACTTAAAAACTACCTAACAGCAGGAAACTGCTCAAAACGATGAGCAAAAAATTGATTGGTCTTAAAAACCGGTACCTACATTTGATAGTGTGGATTATCATGCGGTTTATTACATTACGGACTTAAGGACATTAAAAATTAGATATGATTGAGTTAGAATGCGGATCTACCATAAACCGGAGGTGAATCGAAGGACTTTGAAACGGGAAAATGTATCGAAAAACGCCCTAAAATTTTATTTCATAAAAAGTTAATTACGTTACAATTCTTACAAAATAATCATACTGAAATAATAAACGTATTCCATTTTATGCCAAAAATGCCAAACATCAGCTGATAGTCTTCAAACTACTGAATCGACTTTACCAAAGAACCAGCGCAAGGACTTGATTTAACACACCTCTTTTTGCGTTGGAGGTTAAAAAGAGCACTCAATCTGGCTTCATTTAAGATAACCAGCGTTATCACCGCCGGAGCGAGGAAATGACGCATTTGAGAAAATTCCGAAAAGTTCGTTTCCATAATTACCACTTGAAAGTATAAAGTTACCGGTGGTGTCCACTGAATTTTGCCTAAAACATCGATAGTTTAACTAACTTATGTCTATTTTATTTTGTTTGGACAACAAATGAAATTAGTACGTTGTTATATCAGATATTATTCACATTTCCACCTGCGGATTTCATTTCCACATGCAATTTTCGAATATGTGAGTCGGAAATGGAAATGGAAAACGTACAGTTCCCTGTTCCGTCTCGTGAGATACTTTCCACTGAAATCCGTTATAGCCGAGTCTAGGAAACACTTCGCATGACACCACTGACGTACGAGGAACTATTGAGATGTCATATTCTTCTATATACGTGAAGCAAAAACTGTGTACCCCTTTTTATGAAAATTGCGCGGACGGAGGAGTATGACATTTCGCACTCTCATAGTTTATATAGAGAAGAATGCTAATATTTAAAAAAATTATGCATAACTATACATTAAATAAAAAATAAACATTATACACATAACCATGTATTTGACACACACACACACACACACACACACACACACACACACACACACACACACACACACACATATATATATATATTTATTTATTGTTAAAGTCTGTGGTCAAATCGAGAATAGATTAATATTGTCTTTAATATTATTTGTCTATAGCCTTACTGAATGTCAAAGTGATGTCAAACATAACATAAACATAATCATAATAAATTCATTTATTAAAATATTTATATGTAAATGCAAAGTACATGAAAATAAAAATTAAATATACCTAAATAATTATACCTTTAAGGGTGAACATTTTAGGGGATGAATACTGTAGACTTTTAGGGTAGTTGAAATCGGGTTAGGGTAGTTAATTTTGAACGCGGTAATTATTCTTATTTACATCTTTGATGTTAGAAGTATATAAACAACAACAATTCAAAGTCGTAACGTAACGACAACGTAAGCGGCTGGTTCTAGAGACAATATAAAATACTATACTATGCATAAATGATGGTTGGACCACCACTCAACTTTCTTTTGGAGCTCTGTTCATGTACCTACGTGTCAACAAGAATCTCAATTCTGGTACTTAAATAAAGCTACAATTTCTCATATTTCTTAAAGAAATGAACTCTTCATTGTTTAAGTCAACGTGGTGTTCACATGGGTATCTTTTCCATAACTATGCGTAGGTCGTATTTTATAGGCGGCTTTCTATCAACGGAATGAAATAGTATTCGAAGGGAACCCGCGACTGCACATAACTCCGCTCATATTACAGAATATCTTCAATCTGTCTGAAAGCAAAGGCTTTATTGTATTGAGTTGGAAACCAAAAGAGATTTTACCCAAAGCTACGAGTATACTATGCTGAGTTACACTTTTATTTGAATGGCCCGTCAAACAGTATCAAAATTGAATTTCTCCTATAATCGTAGCTTGTGCTTGTAGCTATATATTATTTAGTTTCCTATATAGACAACGAAGATCATAATCGATTGACGTCAGAAAATACATCTGTGAGCCTTGAGGTTGTAAGGATGTTTGTACTAAGTGACTTGCACCACTGGTCTTGCTTAGTTTATGAATTATGAATTGAGTGCAGTCGATTTTTTTAATTTATTGCCAGGATTTAATTTATTACATTTTAACACGTTGCGTAGCTATTGTTTTTTTACCGCTTTGTTTTAGGTTTACATTAGGAATATAGACCAACATTATAACCACTAGGCTTATGGGGCGGTTAAAATCATCAAAAAAAAACACCGGTTGGGAGTCGGGTCTATCGAGTGGAGATCAGTTATCAGAAAAGATATAGCGGTCAAAGGTCACGCTGAGGAGCCATTGTATTCCAGCGTCTCGGACCCATCCTGGGTTCGAGTCATATATTCTGCAGCGGACATGTTCTGGATTGAGAAAAATATTAACTGTTTCGAAAACTTTAAAACTCAATTAAATACTTGTTGTAGGAAGAATCCTTTTAATAAGTTAACTCGTGCCTTACAAAGCACGGAACCATCTTGTTTTTAAGACAATCAGGTGCAATGGCCTAAAGCAAATATCTCGAAGTATTGAACCCTGGACCTTCTGTTACCGCCTACGTGATCTCATACCATCAACCATACGCTTGGACTCCGTACACAGATCCCGGGTTCAGTTGTCACCAGAGGTACCTATCGGTTTGGTTAGGATATGGCTTTTTCTATATGTCCGCCTGGCTAGCTACCACCATACTTATATGTCTGTCGCCAAATAGCAGTGCTAATAGTACTGTTGTGTTACGGTATAAAAGGTAGCAAAGCCAGCGCTACATTAGCTTGACGCTTCTGGGTGGGTGTTTCCATCCAACTGCGATATTGTCACTCTGTCAGCTGAGATAGAAGCCAAGTACAAACTCATATCCGTGCAGAGACAGTTGGTCGCTGATAGATTATCTTTTCTGACAACTTCGTTAGAGTCAAAACGATTACGACGACTTCTTTCACTTTTATTCAGTCCTTCAATGCCGAGTGATCAAAAAGCGGAAGCAATTCCTGCTGAGATATTGGATTCGCTTTATAGACGCTACCGCTCTCGTAGTGGAACTTTATGTGCGTCAAACTTTGTGAATATCGGCATATTGTGGGAGGGCAAGAGAGCTGTTATTTATACTATACTCAAACCACCCGTTGTTCTGCAAACAAATACCAAAATATCAATAATTTTATTACAAAACTTGTTTGACGTTTGAATATGCCACTTTCGGGAATGTGTTCATCAGAAAAGAAAGGGTTACGTATAATCCACAGCTGTTAGTATAGAAATTGGCCTTTTGAGAATACGACTACTTTATTGAAGTGGTGGCTAAGGGAAACGCGTTCAGGTGAATCGCCAATCTGCCGGCCAAGTGTGGTGATCATGGCAATTCCACTACAGGAAAGCTCGTTCGGTTGACTTTTCCTGCTGACAAAGAAAAATGAAGACTATTTGCAACATTTAATGTTTAATTGGATCTTAGAATTACGAGATAAAATTTTAATTATAAGTAATTTACAGTGAGCTACTTGATTTCACTTGTGATCTGTATTTCATTTAATTACTCCTGTGTTTGACCTTGAAGTCTCGAAGTCTCAGGATTTACTTTTGAGACAAAAGAACCAAAGACGGAAGCAGCTCGGGGATTCCCAAATATATGAACCTACTTCAGAAATTGTTAAATAAATAAAATAGTGATTCTTGCAGAACGTCAGAATGTCGAAATTTAATTGTATATTGAATGTCTTCCGGTTCAAATTAGACAAATGAAATTTATACTAATCGATGATGGCGCTTATTATGGTAGTCTTTTTATCGTATCTATAGTGTATTGATTATCAGAAGCAGTTCCCTCCCGGTCGCCGTGTTGTTCCAACATACCTGCAAGCAAGGTCTCTAACTGCCGCCACGTCACCTACACTGCACACTTGCTCAATGCTTTCACTGTACATACAAACACACGTATCTATATGTTAACACGACCATATACACTTCACATACACTTTTTTACACATACATTTGACATATTTTATGTATTAGAGGGCTTATCTGAAAACCAGCGCTATGACTACTACCATAGCAGATCCTGAGATTAGTCCTGTTTGACGACACATTACAACACAATGCTTATTGCACATTAATAATGTATTACTTTTAATTGTACGCAATGTATGTGTCAATTGTGTTTTTGTATTGTGTTGTGTGTGTCTCAGTCAAGTAAATATTTTTCTGTTTCTGTATGATGGTTCGATCCCCCAAAGGGGTATCTGGTACTCCATTTGGTTGTAGGTATTAACTTAGGTCTAGTTAGCTAACACACTGTTCGTCAAATATAGGTTCAAATTTCCCCATCCCTCCTGGCCTAGGAGTGCCTAGGAGCCTTAGGGTGGAAGCATATTCTCCTCAATTCAATGATAGTGAGGCACTATGACTGGCTATGTTGTCAGCTGATAGAAACTAAATACCATATGACAGGAGCAGACGAATGTAATAAAATGCTCCACGTTCAACAGAGTACTTCTCAGCAAGTACCTAAACTGTGTCTTACACCAACGCGACATTAAAAAAGGTGCTCCGACTTTTAACCTTTTCCTAAAGGGTATAATTTACGAAAATTTTATGACGCATAAAAGGCACCCAACCAAACGACAGATTTTTATTTAATGGCCTTTCATTAAGTTACTGTAGAAACAATTTATGTTCTTTACAGTCAATTTATAAAAAAAAAAACCAATTAAAAGAGGAGTGTTTCAATCCGTGTACTAGTAGAAAAGCTCCCGTAGGACAGCATCAGTCATCACTGGGAAACGCCCACTTCTGAACATAGGCCTCTCCCATGGTAAGGGTACGGTACGGCCCCGCGATATCGAGGTAACAACTTTCTGTATAGCAATATGGCGTGACAAAATTATCTCGTCGGCTTCATGTTAGCCCTAAACGCTGGTCGTCGATCCATCTAGTAGGAGGACGGCCCTGTACACGTTTCCCGGTACGTGAACGTCTCGCGAGAACTATTGGTTATCCGTTATTCGAGTGATGTGCCCTGCCCATTGCCACTTTAGCTTACTGACTCGTCGAGCTATGTCGGTGGCCCTATTGCACCTACGGATTTCCTCATTCTTGATTTTATCACGCAAATAAATTCCGAGCATGGTTCTTACCCGGATTCACATTAATTCCATTTCCCATTTCCATGATGAACTACAGTGAATTTATTTTCGCACTAGTACAATTTATACAGGACCAATAAAGTGACAGAGCAACTGTAAATACTGGCACTTGAATTTTCAATAGTATTCAGTAAAAAATTGATATAAAACACTCTTCGCTGAAGTAACTTTGAGCTTGTTAAAAAGTCTGTCAGTAAGACTGGCAACACGTTCTTTGTCTTTAAACACTGAGGTATTTTGGATGAGAAGACATGCTGTAACTTCTCCTTGCTAACAAGTATTAACCAAAACTGGCCAAGTGCGAGTCGGACCCGCCCACGAAGAGTTCCGTACCATTCTCTTTAAAGACGGCAAAAAATCACGTTTGTTGTATACGGGAGCCTCCTTAAATATTTATTTTATTCTGCTTTTTAGTATTTGTTGTTATAGCGTCAACATAAATAAACACTCTGTGAAAATTTCAACTGTCTATCACGGTACATGAGATACAGCCTGGTGACAGACAGACAGATAGACGGACGGACAGCGTAGTCTCAGTAATAGGGACCCTTTGGTTGGTTACCCTTTGGGCACGGAACCCTAAAAATATACATTGTGTAACTTTTTATTTATTTGGGACTTTTGTCCTTCTGGATATGACAGACTCATTACGACAAAATTTAATAATCTACGCTACACTGTTATGTGTGTGGGCGAGCATTCCCAATAAACAGGAATTGTAAAATGTGTATTAAATACTCGTATTTCTTGTTTACCTAGATGAAAAATGTGAGTGGGAGGAAAAATATGGTAACGTAATTAGTCTGTAAAACAGCCTTCGATCGTTATGGCGTGGAAGTCACAAAAACGTTACCAATTAGCTTGATCATAAGCACAAGGAAAAATAAAACATATTGCGGTATAAATGCCGAATACTGCACATAATATGGCTTCATTATGTAATTTAAGAATAATAGGTAATTTCTATAAATTTGCTACCTTTCAAATGGTAAATTAAACAACAAAGAGAAAGTTTCACGAAAAGTTGAAAGGCCTGAAAACGAGCACTGTCAGAAATGGATCGGTATAAATAGAATTTAAGTATTAACTACTTCTTTAAATACTTACTTTTTCGATTTAATGGTCCATTTTCTTAGTAATAAAACATTTTATGTGAACAAGATATCGTGTTTCGTATGAAATGAAACACATGTCTGAAAAACCGATAACTCTATTTCGATACAATCCTCTTGTATTTTATAGATTAGTCTTTTATTGCACGCATTTCTTCAAGATTTATTACTAGCGTAATACGACCCAATCATTGCCTAGGGCGCACATTTAGAGCTCTCTGCTCTCAGGTAGAGAACTGAATTGACATTCAAAGTTTCTTTTACATTGACCTTTTAAAATAGATTTGAGAAGTAATTGTAATATAAATTTAGGTTACTAAGTTATACTCGGATGTAACAGACGGGATTGAATTTCCCCCCAAAATTAAAGGTGAGCAGCAGTTTTGCAGTTAGAAGCTACTTGATGGTGAACCCCGATGTTATTGTATAGGAAATCGCGGGTAAAGCAAGTAGACATTTCTATTAACCTATCTTTTCCAAACTGAAAACCATTAGAAAAATCGTATTTAAATCTTTTCCGTTAACTTTTGGGGAAATATACTCGTTGAGCCTGAAGTAACATTTTACCGAAAGCTTCATGTTGCCGACGTCGAAATTCTTGGCTTTACATTCTATTTTTAACCTATTTTTGAAGCTTTTATCCTTTTGGTTGTTTAATTTTATCTTTCATCGTCCGTAAATAATACTTCACTTATCAATAACCATTAGTTAGCTCCTCATGTACCTAAACTACTTTACTACAGTGCACACCTCGTTTTCCTTCCTAGTAAATTCGTCGTTCGATGCCTTATTTGAGACAAAATGACACTTCCATTGTTTGCTATTTAGGCTTCTGTGGAATCAACCGAAACAGCTAGTAACCGGCGATGATGAGTGTTATAAAGTGTTGTACGTAACGATTAAGTGAGAGAGCATTGCGTAGTCCAAACAAACAACATTCGCTAAATTGTTGTTTTGTAGAAATTGTTGAAGTGTATCCATCCCTTTTGTTATATGGGCCGAGGCTGAAAGACCTTTGAGAGATCGGGTTACCTTTGTATTTGGAGTTGATACCTTAGTAATAGACCGTAAAGTACCTCTACATGAAAATAATGGTATTTAATGCTTATGATTTAGAGAAAATAATACTGACAGACAGACAAGTACAGACAGACAGTACAGTGTATGTCCAATGGGCATACTTACCACTGCATCAGAACAGTGCTCGTTAGGAAGGACGCGCAAATTTGAAAATTTTTGTGTGTAAAATATGTCTTGTACTATATTTTAACATGCTAAATAAGAGTGGAAAATGCGTGCATGCTTCCGATCCGTCCCCCCACTAGATGGACCGAGGAACTAATAAAGGTAGCGGGGAGTCGCTGGATGCAAGTGGGAACGATCAATGCGGCATACCATGGAGGAGGCCTATGTCCAGCAGTGGACGACTGATGATGATGATCTTATTTTAAATTATTTTTGTGTTGTGTGCGATAGATGAGCTTGCGACAGTTGGACTTATACAAACTCATAAAATCAATGACATTCATATGACTGCAACAAAGCTTTGAAATGTTATGTTTTAAACTTTATGACATGACATTTAAATAGGCATCGCTTGTGGTTCAGAGTTGTATTATCACACTTATGTTATAAATGGGTTTGTTTTTTGATTTGTTCTCTCTCAGCGTATCAACGGCATGACTGTGATCAATCAATGAATTTTGGTTGGCTCGTAGCCTGTGGCGTTCAAAAGGACCTAGGCTATTTAAAAATGTCAATTTCCTATGGAATATATTCCATGTAAACTCGTCTAGACTAGTCTAGATGAAAAGATTAATCTTTCGACCGATAAGGTTTCATTCTTAGTTCTCTGTGGAGACCTCAATAACAAATGTGATATTTGTACCTGTAATAATAAACAATACATATTGTAATAATATTTTCTGAATTATTTCAGATATACTATTAATAGAACTACGGAAAAATGCGGTGCCCCACGAACAGATTGGATCCAATGTCCAACCCTTATTCGCATTCTAGAATATACTGGGTGTTCCTAGATAAGACCTAAATCTAAACCTATTTTAAAAGAAAGCCGCCAGAGGTGTAACATCTCCCCGTGAATCCTGGAGAAGGTCCTGGAACTGATGTCATTGCTTTCCATGAAAGTCCAGGTGTTAACCAAAAAACAGGTTATAAATAATACAACACAAAATAACGCGAATACATTCAAGGAGCGCTCTCTAGGGAGATTCAGAACGCTTATTTCGTTACAGAACAAGAATACTTTCGGAAGGGACCGGGATGCGCACTTAGTGGCCATTTTCAACGAATTCCTTGACGGCGTTCGTGGTCAAATTAAGTATTCGTGGAATCCCCGAGGAGGATAATCGCACTGTCTATAATGTTTTAGGCTTTCGTATGTACATTTGTCAATCTTTTTTTGTACGGGTAAGGTGTCTGCGATGGCTATTTTATCTACGGACTGTGGTTTTTCTTCTTCTATAATTTGAATTTAAAGTTACATTGAGCCATTTTTTGACTATAAAAGAACTAACTTTGACTCTGGATAGTAATTAGGCACATCTTCACGCGGGTGTCATACCTGTTTCATGGGTCACAGCGTGTGACCGGTTTGTATCGCGTTTTCCCGCCGCATGTCTAGAAAAAGTTTTCGTCGTATCGGAAATTCTTTGACAGACCTTTAGATCTTTTCACACGGTCTCTTGAATGAGAGCATGAATTTTTTTGTCAACTTTAGGTAGTTGACATCCGTCGATTGACTCGGGCTTTAATTTGGACTCTTGTAAGTATGAGTTCACATATGAAGGAGAGATCATGATTTGCTGGGCGTTACTACGCAACGGACTTACGTCGCGTGTTCGATAAAAGTTCAAAGCCTGTGAAAGCTAGCATGAAAATGAATTGCGTTCTAAACTAGAGCGCTATTTTTAGCTGGCATCATTTCAACATTATTACTTCATTTTCTTCATCTAGACATTTATAGGACTCTGATATTACTGTACAATCTAAATCCAACGAAAAACAAACCAAAAAGCTTCCCATCTTACTCGTAGTAAGAATTTAACATTAAGACCTCTAAAGCAATTAAGACTTATTTATAGCTTTTCTTCACAATACTGCACCGTTCTATTTGTTTACGTTTCGAATAGGTTGTCATAAAAATCGCAATTATCTGTTCGAAGGGAAATAATCGTAAACACAATGATAATCTCAGGTTTATGGACGGCTACGTTTATAGTTTCGGCCTTGGGGTGCTCGGGGGCAGCCTTCCTGCAGTGAAACTGACAGCTCAAACAACTCTACATTTTGAAAGGCTGTTCATTAACGTCACTTTTCGTATATCGGCTTTTGATGTTGATGAATAATAAGTGACCCTCATATGAAAACATCGACGTTTAGGGAGGGACCGATCTATTTTTAGGATTTATTTAAAATTCGAAGTGGAGAAATAGGCACGTTGTATTTTGGAGTGGTGTAAATAAAATTAAGAAATTAAAAATCTTACACATTTAACATTCAAATGCTATTTATTTTTTGTTTTTATTACGAAAAAAATACTAATATTTTGAAAATGGAGTTAAATACTTTTGGGTTTGAACCTGCACCCTGGTAATTGTCTATCGGATTGAAAATCACAGTTCGAAATTCTTAGCTGCTTGCTGTATGATGCTTCTGCTGCATAAGACTTGCGTAAAAACACATGTCCGGTGTGGTTCCTGTAGCACAGGGGATCCTAGTTCAGGAGCAAGTCTTCACAAAGTCACGAAACCATAGGATTAATTGATTTTAGAATTAATATATACAAACTTTGTGGAGAAAAAAAAAAGATTAAAAAAATGAAGCGCACTAGCTGACATTCAATTCAATTCAAATAATCTTTATTGCACACACAAAATAAAAAACAGAAAAGAAAAGAGAAGAACATAGAAGGTACAATGAAGGCGGCCTTATCGCTAAAAGCGATCTCTTCCAGGCAACCTTGGGGCAGAAGAAACGTGTGATTAAGAAGGGGTAAGTAAGTGGTGCTAAATATATATAAATAAATAAATAAATAATAATAAATAATATATATATATATACTGTAAAAATATTCATACACGATTATGAATATTTTTACAGTATCTAAACAGCGAGAGACTCGAGCTTGCTGCAGACTCTTAATATTGTTTTATCCTAGTTATAGATATAGAATAGAATAGAATAGAAATTCTATTCTATTCTATGAAAACAGAAAGTAACACATGACCCCTCCGTTGCTCCGCCGCTGTCGGGTAAATTGGTAGTTGTTTGTAAGTGGAATTAGTTAATATAATTCAATATAAATACCGTAAAACTATTTTGACAGGCTTTTGTAATTTATATAGTCTCGATGACGAGTTTTTTGTTTTAAAGTTAATTATTAAGTTGGTTGTTTTATTAAAGTTGGTATCGCTGGCATTTTCGAAGACAAGTCCCCACTGTAGGGGATCAGACCTACTCTCCTACAGAGTCAGTAGAGAGAGCGGCCATGGTCCACCACGGGGCCCAGTGCGTATAAGTAGACTTTACACACATTTTTGAATTTCTTCTCAGGGGTCTGCAGATTGCATCACGATATTTTCCTTCACCGAAAGACAACGTGAACAAAATATTTAAACGTGTTCTGTCCAGTTGCGATTACATATTCATAAGTCTCTCGTGTGGAATTTACCATTTCCCAAATTATATGGCGTTCCTAACGAGCGTACTTGTCCAATACACGTGGCGCCTCGCTATATAATAAAGCTTTCATTATTATCTGACCATTCAGAATTTTGTAAAACTGAATTTTAACAAGCGTTTTAACTCGTGTAGTTACTTCAATTATGTAACCGGAGTGGGATTAATTAAAAAGGGGTGAATTAAAACTGTTTTAACACGGTTTTCCGTGAACTGAAATTTTCTGTTCAGTTTCAGAGTGGTCCCTAAACTTCCAACATAAACAGGATCAAACCTACGTCTCTCAGTTGCCAATCAAGCTATATGGTCAAATGATTTTGAATTGAAATTCAACCTACGTACTAAGACGCTATAAATACTATTTTTATAATTTGGATATAAGGAATGCAGTCCATGTGTCCTGCATGCCACCAACACCTCTATAAATCTATTGTGTCAGTCCCCTATGGATCAAATCACCTCCCCAAGGCCGATCTCGGTTATGAACCGTACGCTGACACAGACAGGCAGCCGTGGCAGTGTTTAATTTGCGTACCTTGTACGAATTGTTTTAGCCATTCTGAAGCGTGTTACAGGGATTTGCCCATGTGTAGCTTTCCAGAACTGGCTGGCCCATTGGCTATAATTATTTTTGATGATGCGAAAAGAGATGCGGCAGGTTCTGCCCCAAAGAGCGATTTACTGCACCAGACCTAGCTAGTTCATGCTATGCCAGAGTGACCAGGCACCCAGGTCAACGTAACCTCATTGGTTGATCCAGAGATATAGATTTGTGGACTCCATGGTGAGTTTAGAGTTACCTTTATACGAAATCAATGTTTTGAGTGTGGCTTGACTATCTGAGAGATTAGTGATTCTCTTATTGGTGTATGAGTGAAGCAGGGTTTTGTAAACGCAATTGACGGTTGAGGACCCAGGGCCTCTATTTTTGATTCGCTCGTGTGACATAGCCTTGTCGCATACGACTTAAGTCACGATCGACTACAAGTCGCATGAAAACAGGTTTGACCGTATTTTTGAATCATTCGCCTCAGCTGTTGCTAATATAACTTAAAATGTTTAATTTTATCCGTTTTACGCAGAAAAATAAAACCGGTAATTCATGCAAAGAACACGGAACGCAAAGTTCATAGAACAGTTCCTACTGTCAATGTCAATAAGTCGTAACGTCAGAGTTCGACGATGACGTTTAGTCTATCGCTCGCCTCCGCAAAGTGTGGTCCCGACCACTCGTTGCAGAAGAGCGATTCAAAAATACCAAATTTCATAAGTCGAACGAAAATCAGTAGAAATCATGAGCATGAGCACTAATGTATTTTCTGACAATCACTTTGATATACATACATATATTGACTCATATGTATTTCTAAGTGAAAGACAATTTATACTAATGCTGGGTCTACATATGTGATATCGTCGTTTCACGGTACATCATTCCTGGATTATCCCATGTCTTCCCGTACGTGTCAAGAAAAGGTACCAAAGGGATACATCCTGGAATATAGGCCTATAGTAACCACGATACCTTATTGCTGTCACAGTTGCGCCATTTGAACGTGTTGATGGATGTTTTACTAAACAGCTGCATTATATAAAATATCTAGCTGTTATATAAAAAAGCTGATCAGGCCACCAAACAACTTATATATATCACTATATATATCTATCACTCCGTAATATTGTAAGTTCTAAAGCAATTGTTGGTTTGTTATCACTTAGCGCCTCAACAGCTCAATAAATCGTGATGAAATCTGACGTGCCGGTAGCCTATAAATAATAAAGCAGATAATAATTTAGATAAGCAATAAATAATGCTTATGTGGACAGATCAAATAAATAAAGTCACTTATTTACAATTACAAACTAAAAAAATACAATATTAATAATAATAGTAAAAAACAAAAAAAAGTATTTTTACAAAGTGAACACTACGTCTAGGGCTAGTCGTGCGGCAAATAATAAAATTATTTTTGACTATCCATAAACTATTCTCATATTCAACAAAGGACTTCCAATAATATCATCGTCCATTAGAAAGGAACCTTTGTAAAGAAGACTATACATACAACTTTTCTATTACCTAAAAGTATTTGCTTTCGTTCTGTGGTAAACAGAAAACATTTTGATTAGATTTTCGTTGAACGTATACGGGTATGTGAATGTTTTCTTTACTGTATTCAGTAAAAGATAATACAACTATTTCTGCCCAAAGGTGTCGTCGTACTTCACAGTGGATGGAGACAGATAGAGGCACAATAAAAGGTGCCTTGCTATATTTTTAGCCCTTGTAGTATCTACCTACATTATGCAAAAGAGGTTCTTTACATCGGTAACAAGCAACAACAATGTCACAAGCACGCCTGCTCATAAATTTTGCCAAGATATTTGGGTTGCCCTTTGGGGCATTTTTAAAAAGGTGTATCATGTGTCTGAAGCATTGTATTTATTTATTGAACTTACAGCTTACTGTAAATCCCAGCATTATAAAAGGATAAGAAAGTATATGAAAATATATAGCACAGAATCGTCTTCTAAGAGTAAAGACAAATACACCAAAAACCGCCAGGTCACTCGCGTGAAGAAAAAAAATTGAATCACACCATCGCGGGCTATTTAGGTGTAAGTCTGATATCATTTGAAAGACTTTATTTTAAGCATTAATAAAATGATATAAACATTACAACATATATTTATGATAGTTGCAATTTGCTTTGAAATTATTAATTTTTTGTGAATAAGCACAGAAAAGATAAGTATGCTAATAAAAATAAATAATAAACGTAGAAAATACATTTCATATTTCTACTTCTATTTTCTAATTTTTTCCTTAAGGTGAGTATTTTTAAATGAAGCGGAACAACATTTATTAGATCCGAACATTTGGCTGCCTTACTTGAAAATAATTTATGAAAAAACCATGACCCGCCGCAGTATTGTTTCCATATATTTTATTCGGACGGTGCCCAAATTGGTGTATCTCCGGTAGCTGTTAGGATTTAAAGCATCTAATATTTTTTAAATTTTCTTTAGAGCATGAATGAATGAAATGTTTGTCATTTACAAATACCTCAATCATCTGGTCATTTTGATTGATTCTGATTCCTCTGAGGTTTCCTCTGATCGAAATTGCAATAAAAAAGTCGATGTGTTCATAAAGAACTAAAGAACCGAATGTATTTGCCTACGAAGTCCAGTGGAGTGGATTTAAGACTTTTACAAGTTTTATTTAAATTGGTAACGGGAAGTGGGTGAAATTCCATTAACCGGAATTAGAGGAATATTTCGTACAAATTTTGATGGGATACCCCTTGAGATGTCACCGAGCCAATTTCATAATAATAAAATCATCAAATTGGTTCCCAATGGGCGACGATATCGAGTAACATTCACAAAAAAGAAACCTTTTATAAGTCTATCAAAATATTGGAGAATATTTCGTAATATCTTTCGATCCACGATATAAAATAAAACTTGACTAATCAAAATAAATGGATGAAATTCAGTTCAAGTTAGATCACTCTGTATGTCCTCGTATTTATTGCGTCGCTAATCTATTTCTAAGTCAAATGTGTAAGTAAGATAATTATTCCTATTTAAAAACGAAACCTCATATTATGGAATTTCCAAAGTTTTAAAAGCCCGTAATAATGAGCTTTTGGCGCAATATAATATTATCAACAGAATTTCAAATTATTTATAAACCTGACTAAACGCCTGTATATAAGAGACAGACATACAAAAAATTCAATTATCGTTACGGTCGTCCTTCATCAATGAAAGTTTTTCCTCCTTCCGTATTGATGGTCTCCTTGCCCCTATGAGGTTTAAGCATTTACATATAACAAGTTTCAAAATGATTCTGCCGGCTTTTGTCTTCTCCATAAGGTTTCAAATGTTCAGCCGATACATCGATTTTTTATTTGACTTTTTTCGTTACATCGATGTTTTATTTGTTAGGAAAAACTGCTTACACTGCTTACCTAGTACTATCTTCTTGTGGATATTTATATGCTTAGAATAATTACGTCAAGTAGGATGATATTATACCAAACTAATCTGTGAAAAGTGAGAAATATTACATGTAATCGTAAACAACACGATGTTACTCGCGTATGTTACAATATGTGACACTATTTTATTTCTGAAACCGAAATAAAAACCATGTTACAGCACTAAGATTCGACATTGAGCACTGAATTGTTTGCAAACTAAGCTAGAGCGTGCCAGAGTTTTTTTGCTTCATTTATCGCTCGCGGACTCCCTTTCTGCGTTGTTACTATTTATCAGTTTATTCTGTATTTTTGTCTCGAAAAGAAAGTTATAGTAAAGTCTCACTGGAACTTATAGAATATTTTTGTAGTCCTTTTTCGTACTTACGTCACTAGAGTTTAGTGGCTAGTTCGAGAATATAAGGGTTGGTTTGCTAAACGTGTCAGAGTGTCAATGACGGACATTGTCACGACAGCGTGGTTGAGTGGGCAAGTAGCAGTACCGAACACGCGGGCGTTGCCAAGCCAGTGAAGGGATATTGAACGTCGTGGGGACCAACTCCTACACAGATAATTATATGTAAATGCTCATACGTACAACTTTTGGGGTCGTCATTTTCTATGATGCCTGAGTATTCTCGGCCCGCATTTTATTAGGTGTTACCACATAAATTTACACTCGTATTCACTGGAGTCACACAATATCTATTTTATTATCTCAAAATATTTATATCAAAGTATTGCGTGAAATAGTTTTGTTTCTCTCTTGAAATATGGTTTGATTTAGATATTGTAAAATATTGAACGTAAATTCATCATTTTTATCATATCCCATTAATATGTGTAAATGCAAAAGTACCCAGTCCCTCTGGTTCTTTGTTTGTTTGTTACTTTTTCAATTTTAAACGTCTGGATCGATCTTGATAAAATTTTGCTTACTGCGATCGCTAATCCGACTGCTAATAGTAATTATGGCATATGTAAGTACCTCATGGCAAGCCCGTACGATGTGTTAATCTGCGATGGAGGCTACTGAACCGAATGGCATAATACTAGTATCAATGTATCATTCGTTCTTCATTCCTTTCTTTCAAGCCATTCATTCATCACACCATTTTTATTACAGACGAAATACGTACGTATATGTGTAGTGTGTCGTAGAGACAAAAAATGTGTAGAAACTTGTCTTCTATATTATGTTATGTAGCATATCATATACAATGTTTTCTAAATAGATTGCGTTTAAATCATATTTCTAATGAAACCTCAAGGTTCAATAAGACGAGGTCTGTCGTAGTCTCCATCTCAAAGGAGCTTATTTGTCATGCCAACTCCCCGGGCAAATGAAATGATTTGTCATATATCTTATCTAAACCTTAGACTAAGAAAAGCAAATAGCACATAATTTTAGGTGAAAATTGTTATTTAATTTACCACAGCAATTTATTTTTGCTTATGTTAATTTAGCTATTTTGAAGAAACTTTACAGATTTTGATGGTGACGTCGTTACGGGGAAAATTCTGGAGCAGCATTTTCTGATCGCGCTCTTTACTTTAAGTAATTTGCAATTTAATGTTGTGATGTTACATTTTAACAAATGTTCAAAATAGAATTTGAATAACTTGTAGTTGCAAATGGTATGGTGAATTTTTGAATTGTTTTATTTTGAGACTTTCTAGGATTACTAACGTTTTCCCTGCAACTTTGTCCGCGTTAACTTTAGAAATTATCCCACTGGAACGACTTGCTGGATCGAGATAAAAATTAGCTCATGTCCTTTTCCGGCCCTTCCAACTATCCCTATACTAAAATGCAGTCATTCTAATTATGCGACGTAAGGTAAATGAACCTAGGGAAAAAATCACATTTGCATTTATAATATTAGTATGGACGGATGTTTTCGTTAATGTTTGAATGTAATTATGTATTTAAAATTGTAACGTGGCAAAAATCAAATTATCACACATTTACTAAAATTTCAGCCTTCAAATTAAAAGTAGTCCTCCTAGGTTAGACCAAGGCATAGGTAGCATCGCTGAGAACATCTTCACCACGTCAATTGTCAAGCGTTACGCTGTCTTGAATAAACATAATATTAACAGCAGATCGTTAGTCTCCGCATGCCCTGTAGTTTTTATGTTAGTCTAAGCCACTGACATACGGTATTATATCAGTGTTAACATCGACAAAGACGGACGGGTAGCACGCCATCAAATTGGATTCGGATAATGTATCATTTGTTACATAACACCAAGCGCACGTGACAAGCTTTTAGATTGAACGTTGTAAGATATGAATTGTTTTTTTCTCGGATATTTCTCGCATGCTTTTTACGTGATACTGTCTTGGAGATGCGAAACGATTTGCTTATTTTATGGATATGTTATGAAAACTAACTAAGCTTATACAGGATGGTTCTTAATATACATTATATTTTATAGCTTTTTTATTTTTGTATTTAAATGTTTTAAGGTATTGCGCGCTGTAAATAAATGTTTCTATAAATAAATAAAAAATATTTCTATTAAGGATACATAATGCACCCATGATCAAGGGATATGTCGAATAGTTCGTCTTCTTTGACGGTGGAACGCGTTATCGTAAAATACAGCCAGCATTCACGATTATTTTATTACTTATCTGATGTTTAGTTTTGTTAGTGGTAGGACTTGCTACCACCACGGCCATGACATCTTGATTAACTGCTGGAAATGTGCCGACAGTATTGTTGTGATTCGGAAAAAAGCAGCCAAGTGCCTGTTGGTCCACGCGCAGTGTAGGGTTCCGTAGTTAAATTGGTTTTATATATACAAAAAATTGTACAAAATTTGCATTTTACCACTCCAAGTACATTTTATAGTTTGCTTGACTATTACTCGTTAACCTGTAGTTTTACCTTCACCCTGATAGTTTTCCTACGATTTTCTCATCCCCCAGTTTGGTTGGGAGCCACCCTAAATAAATATATATTTCCAAATTTTATTCTACCACTTTCCTGTGTACCTGTAATAAATTACAGCTTTTTAGTAGTAATACTCTCTGAGCTAAGCCGCGGACGGACAGACAGACGGACAGAGCGTAACTATAAGGGATCCTTGTTTGACTACTGAACCCTAATTAAACTTATCCACTATGCATGTTTATATACGCAAGTACAACATCTGGACAAAACCTAGATTCTGGAAGTTACTTGATTAATTTTGTACGGCGAACATAACTTATGTATAAGGGTTCACGGAACCCTAAAAATGCGGGCAATTGTGTTCCGTAAAACCGAGTAAATTAGTATTCTAAATGAGGTTTCATTATAAAAACATTTGCAGAGGCTGACCGAGATTTCCATTGTGTAGCGCTGTCAAATATCAAGGGGTCATTCATTATCCCCACTTGTATCCGTCATCTGTCGCCGCCGTGGACGTGGCCACGTTGACGTGATGGCAAGTCAACACTGGGGGTACAGATTTGTGAGTTTGCGGTCGTCAGGATGTCACTCACAGCTTTCATTACTGCCGCCGCTGGCCGCCGACGCGAAGTTTCGGATCTGTAATAATACTTTATAAATTTCAACGGTGAATTCGTGTTGGAAACTACATACGTATAAGAATCCATACTAATATTATAAATGCTCGAGTATGTTTGTTTGTGTGTTTGTTTTTAGCTGTTGTCACTCGTACGAGTATATACAAAAAGCTTCTCTATCATATCACTATATCAACGCCCAGTCCAAACTGCTTGAGATTCAAATTTAAAATTTGAAATATTCATCCATTTAACGATTTAAATAACCTATAAGAAAAGAATCTCTGTGTGAGCAAAGTCACGGGGAATCTACTACTTGAACATAAAGCGAAACGTGTACAAAGGGTGAAAAGTCAAAGCTCAGTCTTCTAGGTACTTTGTATAGTTAGTTATATTAGGAGGTTTATTAGAGGGATATTAAGAGGGATTTGGTCAGCTCAGCCACCCTTACATCCTACGACATCATCATTATTCTAAATAAAGTTCATTGCTTTTCTCAAGCACTACGTAAGTCCTTTAAGAGGCTATGTTGGTAAGACCACGTGACCACGTTCAAGGTTAAATTGTTTTGTAGCTGTCCCTCTCCGAGCCCTATCCTACCCGAGCGCGTACGGTGAGACAACATACATTACGCGAAGTTATCCACCCGTTATTTGGATGTTTCGTAGTCCAGGGATCATTTGAAGGATACAGTATATTATGTAACCATTTTTTCAATACAGTATATTAATAAAATTTCAGATGTCGGTGGTTTTTCCAAATTGTTCTAAATTGATTCATACTCTTGTAAAACAGGTTCAAAGTTGGGGCTTTTTATTACCGAAAAATACAATACTTTGACGCCCTGTAACTCTGGAAGTATATATTTAAACGAAAATCTGACTCACCACCGACACAGATATTTGTTTCTAGATTGTGTCTTGAAAATTTCATAGATTTTCACAGCTTAATACTCAAAATATGACTGGACTACGTTTGTATGGGCGCTTTGACAACAGCATACCCTCTTAAGTAACTAAAGAAACATAACTTTGTCTGAAACAAGTTTACTCCAAAACATGTGCTGAGATTTATGAAAATATGATTGCTACGAAATAATTTTATTTTACAAAATTTCACTGTGGATAGTCGGTGCAGCCATACGCTAGATGGCATGCTTATAGTAACACCCCTAAAAAGCGATTTACGGTAAATTCCGGTGGGCAGTAGCGTCCACCTGTTCCACAGTCATCCTACAGAGACCACGGATTCGCCGTCGAGGCGTGATGAACTGTAATTTCCCTACATGGTCATCACGTCGCGTAGCCGTGGTTATATGTGTGGGACGATCATGTCCAGCTGTGAACTTCAAGCTCATAGACAAGATTGGTATGACTTAGGTTCATCTTTAAGGCGATCCACCTCCATCAAAGTTTCATACTAAACTTCTATTGCCATAATCTTTTAAAATATAATAGTTGAATTTGTGTGGTAATTACCTTAAAATAGGACATCTAGCGTATGAGTATCATTAACATACAACTTCACAGTGGATCACAATTTTCGTTTAAAAACTTTTTTCGATTATTATTCAAAGCGCCATCTATGAACCATTAGCTGCGTAACGGCTATTGTAGCTAAATATAAAGTTGTAAATTAATGATATTTATTTCGAGACACAATAATTTCATCTCTTATTTTTAGGGAATTACTTATCAAAGCCAGCTATTTTATTTTAAAAGATTATGGCAACAGAAATTTAGCATTAGGAGAAGAATAACGTCAATCGAGATACGAGTATGTAGCATTTGTGCCTCATATGCTTATGCTGTGGCGGCTTATAACTCGGTCTTTGATATTTCGATATTAATATGTAGATTCAAATTATTTATTTAATGTTGGCCTTCCGAATAAATTGGAATACTAATCTGAGCACTTGGATGATTATGGGTATCCACACAAGTGCTATACAGTTTTATGATTGTTGAGATTAAATGAAATCCGAATGTTACAACCTCAGCTGCTGTTATGATATTTGGAATGGGCGTTATGTTACATGGAAAAGGAGATAGGCTGATTTTATCTAGCTAGTAGCATGAGATACATGAGAGCGGTCATAGTGATGTATGACAAATTTAAACGTCAAATGTATATACGATTAAGTGGTCCTCTTAGAAGAAGGCTCGGAAAAATGTACTCTTTCTGTATTTAATAAGAGTTATTAAATGTTTCCCAAGATAACGATACAGCCATTGGGATAAGATGAGTGAGGCGCTGTCTATTAAATCTATTTTAGACATTATCTCTTTTAATACATTAATGAATTTAAAGAATAGCGTCTGACCACTTAAATGTTCCTTAAAAGTATACGTAAATTGTATTCAAAATTGTAAATTCTTATACTTCATTGACCTAATGTAATGAATGTGTTATGTAGCAAACATAATAAATTTTTTGTGAAAAAAAAAAACCCACTGAATTGTTATCTTTTTTGTTTACAGGTAACACTGGCAGCGTGGTGCGGCAGAAGAAGTGGTCCACGATTGGGTCGCACCTACAGCGCTCTACTTGCGTCACAACGACAACGGCCCAACAACGCAGCAGCCGAGCGGGTGCGCGGACCGCGGCGCCTGCGCAGGCTCTCCACCGCGAGCACGCAGCTATATGACGCGCCGCCTAGAGCGCAGGTGAGGTCAGGCATACACTCATTATCTTGGCCGTCGGGATGGAAGTTCACCGCTTTACTATGCACCCATCACTTAATAATATTGTATGTGTTTGTGTAGCACTAACTTGCATGACGATGTTAAACTGTGGTTTTATAAAGGAATGCCAGGTGAGAGTCAATTTCGATTGCTATGAATTTCTAAAGTTCCAGGCCACGGCAAGCTTCAACACTATGGCGCTTCGGTTATTGCCAACTCAAGTTTGAAATACTGTGGTAAAGTATTTTTTTAAGATTCCAAAAGCACCTGGCGCCTTGCGACAGTAATCTAGGTTTATTGTTAGGATATGCTGAAGGAGATATAGTAGAGTAAAAAACGTTTGTTTGACTTCGCTCTATGCTAGGTGACTCGCTAGACTTCATGCTCGCTATACTAGGCACCAGATGCAAGCTGCCTGTTAGTGGGACTCTTGCCTAACTAAATAAGAATGTTCTTGGTTAATGACGACACTTAAAGATATATCTGTGTTGTATACAGTGATCAGTTGTTCGTTTGTACTTGATCTCATCTTTACAAAATATTCAAATGAATACTTTCATACATAATATACAACAATTAGTAAATAAATATAAATAAAACTGATGTACCTTACAATCATAGCAAGCGATAATATGGTTGTTAAAAACGATAAATTAATATTTCAAAATTACTATCCATTTTATCTTTAATTTTACCTCCAATTTAGCATGAAAACGCTACAGTGGTGAAAAACTAAACAATTATATCAAATGTTACATAACAAAAATATTCATTATAATTTTGTGCAACTTAACTGAGCTAACATTGGAAGCTACTTTAGTTACTAAGGTATTACTAATACCTGTACAATTTGTTTACACACGAGCAATTGATGTAGAGTCTCTCCGATGTAAGTGACTTTACTTTACTCAGTATTTCTGAAGACAAGTTGAGCTTTCGTCAAACAGTGTTACATTAATCATTAATTAAGTTAACTTCGAGTGGAGGAATTCACGTATAAGACACGAAGTTAATAGAGGACATTTTCTGTAATCATTTGAAATACTAGAAAGGATTTTATACGCCGTACGGCTTGACATTCTCATTTTCTCTAAATTAGAGATTCATTATCTCACCATCGCATCTTTGGAATAGTACACAACTTACGACATTTCGTAAGGTTCACGAGGGTTCGTCTAACAGTATCGATCGATACGTGCGTAAATACTAGTTTAATCATTGGGAATCCTAATTCACGGGCTCCTGCGGTTCTGTGGTCGTATAAATAACATTGATCTGCCTCTTGTTGTAGATGTTACGTAAAGCTGTAGCTACACAACCGCTAATCACAACCAAATAATTTACTTAGTCCCGATTCGACCGAGCTCGTGTAACTATTATCCCGAGAATAAACCTGAAATACTCCGGTGTAAACCGGATTTACGTTTTAGCCAGTTAGGATAAAGGAATAGGAACGCTATAGCGTTTACTTTCATAGCTTAAAAATGTTTATTCGAATTACAATTTTCCTTCATCTCATCTTTGCTAATTGAGGATACAGTCGTTGTATGGTCAGCGTGCGCACCCAATAGCCTCAAGGTAATGAGGCCACGCTAAACTGAGAATAAAAATGGCGGCCTCACAATGGTCGATTGGTTCTAACGTTTATAATTTTTAGGGTTCCGCAGTCAAACTATGAACCCTTATAGTTTCGTTCAGTCCGTCTGTCTGTTCGCTGCTTTGCTCAGAGACCCTTACTACCTGACGGGTATACGTACGAGTATTAATCACGCCGACAAAATTGTAGAATAAAAGCAAGAAAAATATTTTTTAAAGGTGGCTCTCATACACGTAACTTGGAGATGAAATATTTTTTCGCGTCTAATCTATGTAATATTGAGGGTCTGCGAACACCACTTTTCGATTCAAGGATCCGTTTGTGAAATATTAAGCTTTAAAGTGATAATTTTTGTCATATATTCCTAAATATACACATTTTTCTGATAATCCTTACAAAACATAAACTTGCAAGGTGTTTCGATTTTTCTGATGAGAAGTATATATATCGGTACAGATAGAGTTTATGCCCATTGTACATGTACCTGGTACAAAAGTAAAATACGTTGTACTAAAGTTTGAGTTTCACACGTTCCAAAATTGGAGAGCGCCCGTAGAAGCTATTTTTGTTCAGTCCCCCGTCGCCATTCAAATACCGGACAAACAAAGACCTTTCATCTGTACATTAAACGAAACGTCGCTTCTACTGTTATTCTGTGTATAGCTAAGATTTGTACTCGGAGGCACCCAACAGCTTCGGAGTTCTTTTAAATTAAAATTGCTTCTGTAGTATATACCTAAGAATATCATCGTCGACCGTGTTGCAACCCGGCAAGATTGTGATCAAACGGTGATATAATTTAAATAATAATAAAAATAGAATATAGATAGGATTTCAAAAAAATATATTTTACTGAATATCATGAAGCTAAAACATTTTACTGTGACGCCCGCCCCCTAATATAGGGTGGGGGGTAATTTTTTTACCTTCATGCTGAATACAAACATTTTTTATTATAACCATCATCGTAGATTCTTGGCGCGAACTTGGAAAATGGTGGTTCATTGCTATTTTAGTAATTCATTAATAATACTGTTATGTGTTGTCTTTGCCGAATAAACAAGCTCAAAGTCACTCAGCGAGCAATGGAACGAGCTATGCTCGGAATTTCTCTATGTAATAAGGTCCGGAATGAGGAAATCCGTAGACGAACGAATGTCACCGACATAGCTCGACGAGTCAGTGAGCTGAAGTGGCAATGGGCAGGCCACATCGCTCGAAGAACCGATAACCGGTGGGGAGTAAAGGTTCTCGAGTGGCGACCACGTACCGGGAAACGTCTACCAGGCCGTCTCCCTACTAGATGGACCGACGACCTGGTTAGAGTCGCAGGGAGTCGCTGGATGCAGGTGGCTCGGGACCGGTCGATGTGGCGTACCATGAGGGAGGCCTATGTCCAGCAGTGGACGTTTCCCGGCTGATGATGAATCAATGTGTGTTATAATGGTGTGATATAGTGCAAAAAGTGTCACAGACGGTGGTATAGTATTGATTACGCAAAATTGTGAAGGTTTGGACGCGATCGAAAGGGTTTACCATGTCGAATACAATCGGCATATGGATTCTTTCGAATTATGTTGAAACCTAGGCTGAACTTTGAAATTCTCGTCAATAATCATCAAAACAATCGATAAAATGTACACATTATACATTTTATGGAGAAAACTGAAGTCTGTTTGTTTTGTAAAATATTTAAGCTGATGATAACTTTGCCAATGGTTCTAATAAATAATAATAGAAAAAAACATTGTATCTCTTTTTACGCTTGTGTGGGAGCAATTTGAGAATATTTTTAATATTATGTTTATACGGCCTGTGAGGGGTGTCATATTCAACAGCCGATTTTATAGATGATAACACATATATCTGTTTGTGGATGATAATATTGATTATATAATACATCACTCCCCTTCGATCCAACTTCTGTAAAGATATCAACTGAAGAATCCAACTCGGCTGGGCAGCGTTCGGGAAGTTACGGCATATCTTCTCGTCCAAAATACCTCAGTGCCTATACGAAAATCAGTGTTGCCTGTACCCGTAGACGAAGTAAGGTCAACGAGATAGCTCGACGAGTTAGAGATGAAGTTGGCAATAAGCTGGTCACTTCACTCGAGTGGCGACCACGTACCGGGAAACGTGTACCGGGCCGTCCCCCTACTAGATGGAGCGACGACCTAGCTAAGGTCGTAGCGAGTCGTTGGATGCAAGGGCCTCGGGATGAGGTCACAAAATTAATATATTACTACCGTAATAACGCGGTCATTTTGGCGTGCGAGTTCACGTTCCCCGTTGTTTATTTTTATTTGAGTTATATATTTGTACAACATTTTATCCAAGTTTTCTCATGGCTGTGTTGTGTTCTTTGTTTGACTGTGGTTTTTGTGTTTTAATACAAGTACAAAAATACAACCTTAATGATCGCTATAATTAGACTGTTTCGTAAGAAACACCCGGATTTAAATACCCTTTTTACTTCTTTCCGAATTTCCTCTGACTTGGTAATTAAAATAATATTTTTATGCCTCGTTAAACATGGTTGTACGAAATGTAACCTTGTGGATGAAAATAATATTAAAAAGAGTCGAGGGACGGGAAAAATACTGTCTGTTTACCTGTGCCTTTGCAGAAACTGTAGCCGTAAATAATCTCTTTATTCTTGCGCGTTTTGTACAACAAAAACGTATTTCGGTCTCTTGATGATAACTTATGAGCACATGTTGGATTTTTGGGGTTAGTATTGATTCGAGTTCCTTTCTTTTTCTTTTTAGTAACCTTTGTTTACTTTTTCGTTTGACGCTATTCTGAATGTTTATGCAAATGATGTCACCTCTAACCGTTCCCACTGTCTAGTCTAGGTATTTAGGGAGTATTTCGTTAAAATGTTGATTTGAATGATGCAGGATTGACTTCCATTGGGTGTGGTACGCTGATGGTAGAGCATTGTTCTATGCCCGCTTGACTAACTACCACCGTCAAAGTTGTGTTCTACGCACAACTACGATACAAGATAACAACTTTTAATACAGTTCATGATTGACTATTGTTTTGCTTCAAATGAAATGTTTTATTGTGAACATAGTTAAGTAAATTAGATACAGTGGGACAGGCATAAGAATAACTAACTACGAGTAACTATTTTTATTGGAAATACCTACCCTGTATTGTTGGTGTGCTGTATACATATTTATTTAGACACTCAGACACTCACCGTGAAAATATGTTTGACAAGTTTTAAAAATTATCGTGTCCCGCTGTCGTGGGATTCTGGCCAGATGTGAAACTAATGCATGAAATGATTCAAATTCAAATAAACTTTATTGCACACACATACACACACAAAAAAAAACAGAACAAAAAAAACATAAAAAGGTGCAATGAAGGCGGCCTTATCGCTAAGAGCGATCTCTTCCAGGCAACCTTGGGGCAGAAGAATCCTATAAATAAGAACGATGAAGAGTAAGAAAATGATGATTTATTAAAGGAAATAAATATAAGAAGATCATAACCAGTTTTACACTAGTCTCAGCACATGCTGAGTCAGGGTCAAGTTTGATAATCATACCACAGATTCTAATAATTGTTATTATAACTTTTATTCTGAGTGGTTTTTCTTAAACATCGTATTTTATTGTGATGTTAAATAACCGTCGATGATTCAATGTTTTTCTTTCTATTAAATCTCTGAGTTTAAGTTCTGAGGCTACGCAGGTAGAAAAGTTACTTTTAGTCTTTATCTAATTAATTTACATTATATAATTTACTAAAAGTATATAACTTTTCTTGGTTCAAACAACATTCACGTTGAATTGCAATATTTTTTTCACACAGTGACGGTCTGAGCCGCCACATTTCATGATTGATATAAAAAGTAAATAAAAACACTAGTTAACTGACCAGTTATCAATTCGGTACTTTAGAAACTGGTTCTTGCATCAATCCGTCAATAGTAGATACATTTCAATGCCAGTCGATTAAAATCTTAACTTTAACTCAGTGTGAATTATGTAAACTTCGTGGGTAATGACATGCTATATATGTCGGAAATTTACGATTGGGCCATAAATATTTTATTCCAATGATTAATGGTATAATCTTTTTATTGCAAGCTCAATGTACATTGGAATTCGTAATTCAATGAGTCCGAACCGAACTTTACAATTCAAATTAATTCGAAGCGATGAGAAAATCGTGCAATCGCTTTTTAAAAGTGTTTATTACGAAACAATGACTTTATTAAAAAAACTTTTGGGTTGTATTCGTATTTTTTGTTCAGACCATTATTAATTCCTGCGAGCGTCAACAGGCAACCATCTCAATGACCTAGTGATTGACACTGGGCTCATGGTCGCGGGTTCGATTTCCACGTACGTAACGAGAGGTGACTTTACTTAATATGCAAAAAAACATTAGTATGAAAAAACTATACTTCTACAATGACTACAACCTGAGTTGTTGCTGTTACGTTTTAATGATATGATTGTAAAAACTTTTTATTGATTAACATTACTGTTATCTGCGAAAGAGTCACACTTAAAAGGAACTTTTAATTTTCAAGTCAACTTCAGTATGACTGTACCCAAAATTGTTTTGGAGCCGGGTGGAATAAAAGTACGTAAATATTTCAAGGTTTAATTTTGTATCTAAAATATTTTTGGAGCCCGAGTGGAACCAATGTATGGAGTAGTTTTGGAGCTCGGTGGAATTAAATATAATGTTTTGGAGCCCGAGTGGACCAATATATGGAGTAGTTTTGGAGCTCGGTGGAGTTAAATAGAATATTTTGGAGCCCAGTGGAACCAATGTATGAATTGTCGCAGTTTAGAGAACAATGGTTTAGTAACGCGTGGATGGATGTACGTGGTAATTGGGTTGGTGGTCGTAGTGAGATATCGGTGGTATTTAGGTAAACTCTTTTGCTCACTCACAGGTACGTTTCCTGCATGCATGCATACTCGGGCTAAATGTGAGAACTATTAATAAGCACCTTCCACCTTGTAAGCACCATATTTACTGGAAAAAAATTTTTTATTTCATTTCCTTAGTAACCTTTTTAAACACCCACGGATATCCCTTTTGCCTCCAGTTTAAAATGGGAGTAAGATCTTTTCATTTTGTTGTCGGTGATTATTTATTTTAAAAGTTTTTTCTCTGCATAACATGTAATGAAAATACCCAGGAAAACAGTTACATCATTTCCGATTGAGAGAAAAATATAGCGGCATATTTGTGTATAGAAATCACTCACACGTATAAAAACTATCTGAGTTGTGGTAAATATTAATGGTGCGAGTCTATAAAAACCAGACGTGAATTTTGTATAAGGAAAATGCCCTGCAAGCATCGACAAAAAATGACTGTGCGTAGTCGCTACACAAGTTTTACTTTTATTACAACAAACACATCAATTTTTATAGTAAGTGGTCGTAGTAGTGGGAGTGATGGAATTTGTGAGGTCAACAAAAAACATACATTTGTCAAAATAGAGGCTTACCATCAGTTTTTATCATAAAGTGAGGTGAAGGTCAGTCAAATGAAAATCCATTGTGAATAAAGCAGATAAGTTTAAAAAATTTCTTCACATTGGAACAATAATTATTTCACTTTAAATAATACACTACACTATAAATAAAATGTACTTTAACAAATGTAAGGTTAGTAGTTATGTCTGTCTCCAAAATTTGGCTTCCCCCAACACAGGTCTCCTAATGCGGGAGCTAATGTAAATTGATTGTGTTCTTATTACTCAAGAAAATAAACATTTTTGTATTTTTTGTATTGTATGTATTTATTAAATTCTATTTTTAAGGGGCCAAGGGGCTCTTTTCCACATTTCTCCGCAATAATACAATAATTTCAAAAAGCAAAACGGACTTATTGCTTTTTTATATTTTATCGGTACATCATGAATTGATATATCGATTGTGTGCAGTTACAAAAGTATGTATCCACTTTAGAACCAGGCGGATGTTTCTCTCAACACACTACATAGGCACAAGCAAGCGTGAATGTGTCATGGTTCAAAAGTGGATACATATTTTTGTACTCGAGTGTACAAGGGAAACTATAGAAAATGAACAGCACGAAGCATCTACCTATGTTTATCAAAACCATCTTTCTACGATCAACAAATTCGAAAACCCTTCACAGGCTCATGTCCAAAAGTGTACTTTTGTCTGTCATACATCTATGGAATACTGTCATAACCATTACGAATTCTTCTACGCTGGCATACAAATCAATCATCACATCACAACTTTTGGACTAGTGCACCCCGGAGTGTATTAATACATTACTTTAACCATAAAGACAAAGTAGTTAGATATTCATTCAGGTCGATTTATAAATTAGTTAATCAAATGTCAATTTAGTCGAATTGCCTGCTACGTATCATTAATAAATCATCGGATTATTGAAAAGTAAACTGGTTTTGTAGATATTGACACTCGAATACTTTAGTTGAATTCTTTGCTCAAAAAAATTCGGCGCGAATGTTTAAGTGACAACTGGATGCCACCAGTCGCAGTCGTAATATAATAAAACCCATATTGAAATGTTTTATTGCATCAAGAGATATATTTTGATGCGTAAAGCTGTCGTTTAAGTTATACCTCAGCCTGGTGGCAGGCATATTTCAACCGGTATCTACAGATCGGAATATTTCGGTACTTCGGAGGGCAATAACTGGTCTAAGAACGGAGTTTGGATTGGTGTTGGAATTTATTGGCCAAACCGCTGCAAATTGCGTATCCCGCGCTTCGTAGGGAATTTTATGAATGGTCTTCCCTTTAGATTTACTGGGAGTAATATTTTTCATCGGAATTTTAGGTGCCTATACAAAATATTGTATTAATTTAAATCGATATCAGTGGAATTTCATTTACGTTCACCAAGAGTATCTAGGATATTTTGTTTTTTAGAAAAATTGCCGGCTATTGCGTCTGCGTGGATTTAATTTTTTCCCAACGGAACACTTTATTTGAAACACTAGATTTTGCCCGTGACTTCTTTCTTGTGGATATAAGAAATAGTCCTACAGGAACTTCTTCCTCGACCGGGAAAAATTTAGCATAGGTCATTTTGCAGCCCTTCAACTATCCCTTTATTTATAGACAAAATTCAGGTCATTATGACAAAAATGATAAAAAAGTAAATTAAAAAAAAAGACTGTGTAATTGTTTAAACTTTATACGATTTTTATATACCTAGTGTCACTCTCACAGTAACGAATCTAACGACACCTCTCAAGCTAAAATCTATCGAGCCGTTCAGGCCGCAGTGCGTGCCAAACAGTTATACATACATACTCCCCCAAAAAACATAAGCCTCCTTCTGGCACAGTCGGCTAATAAACAGGCAAACTCTCTTTCGCATTTTTAATAAAGGTATAAGTATGGATTTGTATTAGTAAATGATGTTTGTCTTGTCGAAAATTCTGGATACATAATTATTTTAACGATTTTATTCTTAGTTTGTTAGCTTTGTTCAGTTAAATTATACAAAAATGCTGTCAATAAATTATATATAGTATGAAAATGTTTTCTAAACAGTAACCTTTCCCGTTGCACTTTTTGTCAACGAGCAAAGGTAATAAGTCTGTCAATTTAGATCCATAAAAAAGATTATTTAATCAAAATATGTAAATCACACGCAGACAAATAAATCATTTACCTTTTTTTTCTGCATCATACTAAGTGTCATTGGCCTTTGATCGTGACTTAATTGGTTCTTCAAAATAAAGGCTAAAAAAGCCTTTCAAATATAATATTCATTATGTAGACTGATGCCCCAAGTCTAGTTTACCAAACTATTCGTATTCAATCACTTAAATACTTTAAACGCGCTTGGAACGCGATATATACTTGACGTTGTAGCTTATTTTTAAAATTTCATATTTCGAATATACAATCTTTTTTCTTCATATGTCCCCATAGTGCAGGTCGTCTTCCAATAATATTTTCGTTAATGTTATATTTATATTATGATGTCCATGGCCTCAAATTATTTATGTAATGAACCCCTCCCCCAATTGGAATCCCGAATCGAATATGGTTTAAACCAATGTGATAGACAGTGGGCTTTCAAACGTATTTGAATCCACTATTTGTTTACTTATGTAGATTCTATAATATACACAGGCTTGTGTATATTATTTTTATAATTTTTAGTTAATTGTACATTTTGGGATAACAAGGCAATAGGTAGAAAATCAATGAAAGTAATCCCTAAGTTGTAAATCGTTCCTTAAGATTTCTCGAACCAAAATTAGTTGTTTCAAAGAAAAAGATCTGTATTTCAATTTTAAAAAAAAACATACATTAAAACGCCAGGTGCGTACAGTAAATATACTTGGAATTTAATAAAATTAATTTTTCGAGGTACCTTATTGTATACTATTTACGAGTAACATATGAAATTACTGTAGAAAGCCAGCTACTCTATTAATTATATTCATTTTCATTATTTTAAAAGCAGTCTCTGTGCGAAATAATTACATTTTAACTTAAACTATTAAATCTACACAAAATAAATATAAATTACAATAATAAAATAATACGTAAAAAATTTAAATATAGTGAAATACAGCTACTATTTACGTAATGAATGTGAAAATGATGTTGATAAATATTGTCATGTCATAATCTAAAATAATATCGAATCATATTTTATTTTTTCAATTGAATTATTTTAATTTTTCTAAACTGTATTATTTTTTGGGATTTTTATGCCTTTGAATAAATGATTATATTATTATTAATAGTCTCATTTTGTTTTCAGTACTTAGCTACAGAAACTCGTGGCATAAATTGCTTAATTAACTAAATTATGAGATGTTTCAAATTGATAGCAATGATTAAGCCAAGCTAAGTGGGCGGGCGCGGGTTGGCTAAAGGCCCTGCCATTTATGTTAGCCATTAATAAAGTCTATAACAATAGTGGTGTCAACTTAGAAGGATGACTTTATTTCAATTGAGAACTATAATTTTAGTGATCGAATTGGCACAGAACAATTTTCTTTTGGACGAAGAACAAGTTTGAGATCTTAATCCTAAATCTATTAAGCTAATAAATTGAGCGCAATTCCCTGGACAATCCAATTTCAGACAACAAGATAAAATCAAATCAACTCTCGTAGTTCAGACTAAATAAACTAAATGTTTTGATTTCAGTGTCTCAACGGGCGTGACTTGTCAACGGTGAGTGAGTCCCCGAACGGGAATGGCCACTGGGGGAACGCGTGGCGGCTACGTTTGAATGAGCCTTCGGACTCGGTCGGATCTCCTCGAAGCATATCTAACTCGAGTCTCAGAGAAGTAGACGAAGAGCTGACGGGCGAAGAACTGGCTACCTTCATGTATCAAGTGAACTGCAACATCGGGGGACTCACCTGAGATTCGAAGAAGGACACGACTGTATAGTATTTGGACTACGGCCGTCGCGTCGTGTCGGCTCCCGAACCCTACTGGGATAGACTCAGTGTCAGTGATAGCGGATTTAGTGACAGTAGCGCTCGGAGAGGTGTGTCGTGGAACTGAAATCGATATAGTAATCCATGTTGTTTCCAGTACAAACTACTTTCGAAATGGATTGCGATCCAATCTTATCTTAAGTACCTATCTTACTAGTGAATATCTCTGATGCCAGACTTATTAGTAGCGTTAGTATAAAGCCTAGTAGATACATCTGTTTAAGATTCATTGGATAGAAGCGTTACAGTCTGTAATTGAGTCCGCTTATTCCGCGTGCGTACGCAATCAACAATGTTAATCAACAAATTAATGGTTCATCTAAAAATCATTGTTAGTTTTGTTGTGATCTTGAATGGGCTGTTAAACTTTCAAATGTAGGATATACCAGATAGGTACAACGCCTGTCATTTGAAAGTAAAAATTAGTTCAAGTAATGTATTCGGCAATTAAAACCTGAGGTGACAAATGCTAGACAGCTTTTTAAACGATTTAACAAAAACTTCGAGTATCAACAGCCTACATAAGTTTTAATTGCTCCTGAACAAATGTTTCAAGCGTTGTTGCTCTGCAATGTGGTGAATAATTGGACCGTTTTGGGAGAACATGTGGTGCTTCGATGTCACGTAAAGGAGCGTGAATACAATAACAATGGCTCTACGGTCATACGCAGTTAAGAGGCTATGTTGGTAAGACCACGTGGTCGGTTTCAAGGTTAAATTGTTTTGTAGCTGTCCCTCTCCGAGCCCTATCCTACCCGAGCCCGTACGGTGAGACAGCATACATTATGCGATGTTATCCACCCGTTATTTGGATGTTTCGTAGTCCAGGGATCATTTGAAGGATACAGTATATTATGTAACCATTTTTTAATACAGTATACTAATGAAATTTCAGATGTCGGTGGTTTTTCTAAATTGTTCTAAATTGATTCATACTCTTGTAAATCAGGTTCAAAGTTGGGGCTTTTTATTACCGAAAAAAACAATACTTTGACGCCCTGTAACTCTGAAAGTATATATTTAAACGAAAATCTGACTCACCACCGACACAGATATTTGTTTCTAGATTGTGTCTTGAAAATTTCATAGATTTTCATAGCTTAACACTCAAAATATGACTGGACTACGTTTGTATGGGCGCTTTGACAACAGCATAGCCTCTTAAAGTATACGAAAGATTTTGCCGTTAGGATGTTGATTTGGACTGATAAAATTAGGTTATAAACTTAGCTACTTCTTCTTCTTAAACTGCACAAGACCTAAGAAAGAACACAAGTGCAATAAAGATGGTTAGATAACTGAATTAATTATATATTTAAGCATCAACAAGAACATCGTGATTGCTGAAACTATTTACATGAAACACAGCTAAGAACAACTTCACATTATAGTAGCTTTTGATCAAAATATATTCTGCTTAGAAGTCAGTCATACAAATACACACACATGTGCAATTGTACAGTGAAGTTTAAAGCACAGAAATCCCCAATTTACGTCTTCGTCAGATGTAAAAGAATCGAAACCAGAAAGGTGAAGAAAAAATTATATGTATAAGAAAAATACACAAATGTGTAGTTATTTACAATCAATAAATTTTTTGTTCATACAATTTAATAGTCCTCTATCGGTATACGTCGGCAAAACTGTGCTGTCAACTTGTAAAAAAAATGGCGGCCGGTCATTACGGCCAAAATCTTTGAATAACCAATTTTTATTATTGATGTAATGACTAATGGCTGATATTTTATAAATACCACAGCCTAGTGAGTGATCATTTAAGCTATGATTGATATTTAAATATTGTCAGGCGTCCCGCACACAGAACGAAACTTTGTCCCGGTAGTTAGTTTTAAAAGAATAGCTAGCACAAAAACTATTAATTTCTTATGTGCTTTATGAGTACCTATATACCTTAATATTCATAGGAGTAATTAATCAACAATTCATGATCAAACCTGCGATTAAAACGATTGACTATATAATAAATTTAACGGAAAAATTCGAAGTAAAATTTTCTTGTGATCAAACACCAAAGCCAGCAATGATTCGTTGACAAGCTATTTAATTAAATTGAAATCAATAAAATCAAGCCGGGGACGCAATATTGTTCGATAAGAAATTTACGATGGTTGTATTGTGTTATTTACATACGTTAACTTGAAACTGAAATTAACTTCGTAATTTGAATTCTGAGTTAATTTGGGAAGCAGTAATAGAAGATAAGATATTAGCATTCGAACTAGAGGCTTCAGGATGAACACACTTCCATTGTGTCATGAAATGATAAGCCGTGTGTTTAGGTTTTAGAAAAGGACCATCTCATATCATCCCGCGGTTGCCGGAAAAGGCGACTGAGGGGAAAACTATTCAGGAGATGGGCAGCATCTATCTGTGTAACTACAACATCTTACTGCGATGACTAATCTGCATGAGAAGCGTGATAATTATATCAAATCCCCTACATATACGAGTATAATAAGTAGAATTTTACGTTTCATTTCACTGAAATTTTTCTATTACAAGGAAATTAAGACATCAATCAAACAAATATTGAACAACTGCACCATTTTCTGGTAACATTAACTTAGACATAGACATAGACAGATATTTATTCGACATTTTCACAACACGACACACACAACAACAAAGACACAGAAAAATATTATATAGGAAAAATTAACTAATTAAAACGATAATAACAGAACAAGTAATTTAGATAAACAAAAATATACAAACAAAATACATTAATATACAACAACAATAAACAAAAACAAAATACACAAAAATTCAATAAATAAATAGTAAAAATGTGTCGAGTTTGCCGCTGCCCGTGTCGCGCAGTGAGCGCCGAAAAGGACTTCACTCAGCATAAGCTGCACTTCAACCGGGGGTGGATGAAGCGCAGCACTGATTTTCAGTGAAGCCCTGATTCCCGCCGGACACGAATACATATTACTATATATAATATCATATATCGTGGGAAAATATATAAAAAGAATGAGTAAGTATACATACATAGTAGTAGCTGTATTGAAAAGTTTATAAATGTTATTTTATTATTATTATTATATAAATTACAAGAATCAGTGAATAAAAATAATTAAGAATACATAAGTAGAATATATAATACGTTGTACCACAAACGGAGAAGAGAACAGATATAAACATATAAAGAATATAGGTTGAAGGTTCGGACATTTAGACGTCACTAGTGAGGTGTATATATAGTTCCGCCTTGCTTTTGTATGTTCAAAAGTATACTTTTTAATTTGGTTTTAAAAGAAGCGACCGACGTTAGCGATCGTAGTGGCGGCGGTATATTGTTCCAACACTTCGTAGCATTGTAGCGGAAACTACCTCGAAACGCAACTGTCTTATATTTTGGATAATTCAGAATATTTTTGGATGCTCTTGAAGAGTACATATTAAAATTCCGAGACCACTTAAGTTTTTGAAATAAATATGGTGGCTCTTTGTATTTAACAAGGTCGAACAGTAGTGATGCTAGGTGAAGCTCCCTGCGGGCAGACATCTTCAGTAAGCTTCCCACATTTAAAAACGGAGTAACATGGGATCTAAATGGTATGTCATAAATGAATCTAGAACACGCATTCTGTACTCGTTGTACTAGCTTTTCTGTTCGCGCAAGGAGCCGTGGCCCGTATACTACATCCGCGTAATTTAATTTCGAAAGGACTAATGCTTCACAGAGGTTAATACGAACTTCAGTGCACAAATATGAGCGCACCTTGTACAATACTCTTAACCTATAAAAACAACTTCGCACAGTTTCCGTTATATGGCTTTCAAATCGAAGTTCGCCGTCCATTTGCAATCCCAGGTTACGGGCTATTAGCACACGATCTACAGGTTGGTCTTTTATTTGTACGACTGGACACTGATGCAAAATTTTTAAGATTTGACGCCTAGAACCCATCACTATATATTTAGACTTCGTGGGGTTTAACACAAGTGAGTTTCTGTTGGACCATTTGTCAATTAGGTTCAGATCTTCATTCAGTTTGTTTATGGCGCTTTCTGTGTCATTGGGATGAAACGATGTGTAAATTTGAATATCATCGGTATAAATATGATATTTGCAGGTTTTTATGGCTGTAACTATGTCGGCACTGTAGAGTATAAAAAGAACAGGCCCAAGGATTGAACCCTGAGGGACACCTCTGGTTACTAAGCGGGGACTCGACTTCACAGGTGTACCCCGTGCGTCACGTAGCTCCACCACTTGTGATCTGTTCGTTAAATAACTTGCAAACCATCGGACAGTGTTAGCCTCAAAGCCGTAGTACGACAGCTTTGACAATAACAACGACGTATTGATAGTGTCAAAAGCACGCGAGAAGTCTAGTAGTGTCAGTACGGTACCCATTCCTTGATCCTGTGCGGCAAGTATGTTATCTACTACATCCAGTAGTGCTGTCGAGGTACCACGTCGCTTTCTGAAACCGGATTGTGTGGCAGGTAGTATGTTTGCTACTTCCAGATATTCATACAGCTGAGCACACACCACTTTCTCAAGGATCTTAGATATACATGGGAGAATATTGATTGGTCGAAGATCTTTTAATTCCGATGGATTGCTGACCTTTGGAATTGGCCTGATTATGGCAGTTTTCCATAATTCTGGAAAAGTACCTGATATAATGGATGTGTTAATCAAACGTGTAATGACACTTAAGGTGCATGGAATGATTAAAGTAAGCATATCTAATGATATCAAATCGTTTCCTAAAGCGTTAGACCGAAGAGAGTGAAACATTTTTGAAACAGTAGATTCTGTTACCGGCTTTAATTGAAAAGAGTAGGACCCAAAACGTTGAAATTCATAAAATGTAAATGTTGATATAGATAATTCATTATTACTTGGTAGATTCAAAAAATGGTCATTTATTTTATCTGGGTCATCAAATATTGAGGGTAACTCTTGCTCCGTACACGGATTATTTAAAATAGTTTTTTTAAGATTTTTCCACAACGTTTTAGGGTTCTTAATTTGATTATTTATCTTCTGATTAAAATAAGCACGTTTTTCATTGTGTAATGCTGTGGTAACCAATGACTTGAAATCCTTGTAGTATGTTTTATGTGCCTCGAGTTCTGTGCTTTGATATTTAGAATGTGCAGAGTTTCTAAGTTGCATCATTTTTTTAATGGTATCAGTAATCCAAGGATGCCCCTGATCCCTTAAATACACGTGTTTGTAAGGTGCGTACTCGTCATATAGAGCTGTGATAAATGAGTTCAGTTTCTCAGCCATACCATTAACATTTGATAATGAATATATAACTTCTAAATCAAAGTTTAATTAAAATCTAAAATTAAATTAATTTGTACAGGAGCTGTGACAGTGACAGCAACATATTTCAAAATACAAAATGTAATCATAGATGAAAAGGTATTGTTTGGGTGCAAAACACCTTAAGGTAGGAACAAGGGCTCTGGGCTGTCGTTGGAAGGAAGCAATTCGACATTTCGCGAATAAATTAAAATTCTTTTTGTTGGAGCGACGGTTGTCGCACGAAGTTAGGCGAGAATTAGTTAAAATAAATTTCCCTACAGCTATATATATATATATATATATATATATATATATATATATATATATATATATATATATATACATATATATATATATATATCCCACAAACAATCTTGCGTCCTCCTATTGCCAAATTCTCATTTAATCCTGCGTCCACCGCGCTATTGCGTCCGTATACGGACGCCAGATTGCAATCGCCGTTATTTTTACTTCAGCGACGGTTCTGACATCTAGGCTATTATTTAAGAAGTTTTTGTTCGGACGTAATTTTGTTCCGAATGTGAAATTTTAATTCGCAACTCCGCCGCACGCCACTGTGGCGCTGCACGCGGCGACGTATACCTTTCCCCCCGCGCGCTTTTTACCCCTTAAATGTATATTTTAAACCATCGTAACAACTGTTTTGCGCCCTTCGGCACACACTGGTTCTCACCCATTACCCTCTTCTGTACTGCCTATTGCGGTGCGGTGCGGACTCATTTTGCCGCCGGACGCACAATAGTGAGTCAAAATCAAGCAAAAATATTTAATGAAAGCCCACTTCAAAAGCTGTTTAATTCTTTTTTTTTTCAGAGGCGCATTTAATTTCACTTGACAAAGTGGCTGTATGCGCGTATTACGCATGAAAAATAGCGTGTATGAATTGGTATTTTTTTAATAATGCGCCTCAAATATATATATAATATAATTAAAATATAATAAAACAGCACTCATAATGAGCTATCATTTGGTAGCCAAAATTGTCCATCTCCTTTAGCAAATGTTATACGTAATACTGACGTTTAAAGTTTCATTGGAGGTTCAGACAAGAACAGCTTCATGAAGCAAAATAATACACACACTCGCAGTGCTCCATACCTACTTACACATGGTGCGCCCTGTGAGTGTGTGTTTTAATAAAAAATCAATGCAATTGGACGTTGTTATGCAAAAACGTTCCAATCATTTTGAAACATTACTGTAAAATGGTGTGCAAATGAAAATCTATTTCGTAAAAACGTTCTAAGCTTTTTGAATCATTATTGCAAAATATTAATCTATGCTAACCTCATTTTTCAAGAGGGTTGGATCATTTTTACCTTAAAAATGTGCTATAGATTATGAAAAGTGTGGGTTGGAACATTTGGAAAATGAGCTATAGTTTACATTTTCACAAAAGTATTTTTGTCACATGGTGGGAGGCCATTAATCAAGTACGCTGGTGTGATTAACTCCATTTTGAGCATGTTGTGGATTGGAACGTTTTTGCAAAACTACGTCCAATTAATTTCGATAACTACTTACTCTAGTAACATCAATATTCAGAAGAGAAAAATCTACTTACCATACTATATTCGTGAAAATAATAATACTAATAACATCTTTATTATTGATAAATATAGAATTGATAAAAATAGGTACTATTATTATTATTAGTGTGCTATTTTTATTTTTAGAAATACAGTAGGTAAGTAGTAAGAAATGACAGCACCGAGCTGTTATCATGAGAAATCTTAATGGAAATTCAAATTTTCAAATCCTTCAATGTTTGCAGGCAGACCATTAGGGTCCTTTAAATAAATCTAGCCCAACTGGACAAATTAAACATCCACAATATGTTCAGTATATTATGAAACGCCCAGTAACAGAGTACTGCACAACATCCAAATCTTGTTTAGCATATTTTTGCGGTGGTTGCTCCAAAGCAGAATCTCCAGCGCAGCGTTTGCGTGATCGCAAGTAACACCTATATGATCTCGTGTTTTCATTAGTCATGTCTTCTCTCCTCCTAAGATCCTGCTCACTGAATTTTTTATTTGTACTGTCTTTGCTGTTTCGGTTAGATTTCAATTTGAAACATTTTCTGATCTTGAAACATTTTTCGCAGTAGCTGTATAAAGGATTACTGTTGTCTTTTCCACAAAGAGCGCACTTTAGAAAATAGTGATAATCTATTTCCGAGTCACTACTGTCCGAATACGTCCGCTCAGAATCCGCCAAATTAAATGATTCGTTGATTGCTGTAGAAATCATCTGGTCAAATGTCGATGTGACATCGCTGTTACTGATATCACTAAATGATGATTCACTATCGGTGGTGTCCCGTGCTAATCATGTTTCTTTTGATTGGGGTCATTGGTTGGGGGGTTGATTGAATCATTTGGGGGTCGAAGCTGCTCGCGTCCGTAGGTTTTGCCCTAGATGCCTACACGTAACCCCTGGGTGGCGCTAAACGAGCAGCATCTTTACCGGTGGTAGGCTTCGGCCGTGGCTGGTTACTGCTGGTTAAGGCTGCCCCGCCACCTTGTGAAAAACCCCGGGGTGCTCCATCGTGCCGGTTGGTGACCGGATGCGAGGACCCGATGGCCACTCCCGGGGGGGTCGAGCGTCCCTGCGCGCTCCAAACTAGCTTACCATCAGTGGGGAACATGGTAAGCACCACTGGGTTAGCAGTGCCGCGTCTCGTCCCACTTCTTTCATCCTGCCTATTTCACTCTTCCAACCAAAAAACCCACATGAAATACAGAAAAGAGAATCCCACAGCAGAAGCACGTCCTCGCGCTCAAAGTGCACCTCAGTAATATTCGAGGTCTGCACTCCAATCTCGTTTCAGTCCATCAACACCTTGAGGCTGAGAGGCCGCACATGCTCTTTCTGACGGAGACTCAGATCAGATGTCCGACAGACACAGCATACCTCAATTACCCAGGGTACTTGGTCCTTGGAGCACAAATTTGCCAGCAAAGCTGGAGTTTGTGCGTATGCCCGTGATGACATCTGTTGTCGGCGTCTCCGGAACCTTGAGGACCCAAGCTTCTCTGTAATGTGGTTACTGGTGGATACAGGCACGCACCAGCTAGTCTACGCTGCTGTTTACAGGTCACATGGAACTGATCAGGACACGACGAGGCTATGTGATTATCTCGGCAAAGCAGCTGAAGCTGCTCAACAACGGTACCCGTCTGCACAACTCGTTTTTCTGGAGGACTTTAATACTCATCATCAACAATGGTTGTTCCCATACCAGAAGACCGACCACGCTGGGAGAGAGGCGCGGGCATTAGCTCTTTCGCTAGATCTCACCCAGCTGGTAACTTGTGCAACGAGAGTACCGGACGTCGATGATCACACCGCAAACTGCTTGGACCTTCTACTGACAATTGATCCAGACAGATACCAAGTGTCGGTTTCCTCCCCACTAGGTACCTCTGACCACTGTCTGGTGAAATCTGTATCTGTTTACTCACCTGCTGACCCTAGTACCAAGGGAACTAGGCGAGTTTGGCGATACAGGTCAGCAGATTGGGATGAGATGCGTCATTTCTTTGCATCTTATCCTTGGCGGCAAACGTGTTTCAGTACAGACGATCCGTCGAGCTGCGCTAATTCAATCTCAGATGTGATTTGTCGAACTATGGAGTATTTCATTCCGTACTTCGACACGTCACTCGAGAGTAAAGCTCGCCCTTGGTTTAATTCGGAGTGCAAGAGAGCTGAAGCACGAAAACACTCCGCTTACCTGGAATGGGCAGATGCTCGTAGTCGTAAAGCTCCGGACACACGTCGATTAAAGAAAGCGTTCAACGCAGCTGCCAAGTCCTGCAAGAAGACTATGCGCAAGGCTCGGTTTGACCATATTGGCCGTATTGGAGCCAGACTAGCTTCTTACCCTTCTGGGAGTAAAGCATTCTGGTCTCTTGCCGAATCTGTCGAGGCAAATTTCTGCCGACCGTCCTTGCCTCCACTGGTGAAACCTGACGGATCACTGGCTCACTCCGCGATTGAGAAAGCAAACCTATTTGCATCTCTTTTTGCGAGCAACTCACGTCTAGACACTGTGAACAAAACTCCACCAAATGTACCCCGTTGTGATTCCGAAATGCCGGATATCCATTTACATCAAAAGGAGGTACTTAATATACTTCGCAATCTAGACGTGAATAAAGCCAGTGGTCCAGATGGCATCCCAGCAATAGTCTTGCGGAACTGTGCACCCGAGTTGTGCCCTGTCCTGACACGCCTGTATAAACTCTCCCTGAGCACTGGGAAAGTCCCCGAGTCCTGGAAGTTGGCTAACGTGCAGCCTGTGCCTAAAAAAGGCAGTCGTGCTGACCCTAACAATTACCGACCCATCGCAATCACCTCCATACTCTGCAAGATTATGGAGCGTGCATTAAACAACCGCCTCCTGGCATATCTGGAAGCTAACGATCTCCTCAGTGACCGCCAGTTCGGATTTCGCCGTGGCCGGTCCACTGGGGATCTTTTCATTTATGCCACTCACAAATGGAGCGAAGCCATCGAGAAACACAGTGAGGCTATTGCCGTGTCACTCGACATCTCGAAGGCTTTTGATAGGGTCTGGCATGATAGCCTTATCAGTAAACTTCCAGCTTATGGGGTAACTGCTGGCTTGTGCCTGTGGATATCGGACTTCCTGAGGGGCAGATCGATTCGAGTAGTCATTGACGGCTGCTCGTCTGATCTGCTGAGCATCAATTCTGGTGTCCCTCAGGGATCTGTTCTCTCTGCTACTCTATTTTTGCTGCACATCAACGACCTGCTTATAATGCCCGGTATCTTTGGGTACGCAGATGACAGCACAGTAACGGAGAGCTATGTGTCCACCACCGCACAGGCCAGTAGTCTGAACACCCGTTCCCTCAGAGAGGAAACGGTAGAACGTGTTGAACTGACGCTGAAGGCCGTGTCGATTGGGGCGAAGCCAATTCAGTTAAATTCAATGCGTCGAAGGACACAGGCGTGTCTGTTCACAGCGAAGCGGAGTCCATTTCACCTTGCTCCATCTTTCCAAAATGTATCCATACCGATAACAAACCGTCTTGAGCTCCTGGGATTGGAAATCTCGTCTGATCTCAATTTCGGGAGCTACATCGAGTCCATAGCAAAAACTGCGGCCAAAAAACTAGGCATCCTATCGAAGGTCAGACGGTACTTCCAGCCATCACAGCTCTTGAGTCTATATTGCGCTCAAGTAAGATCATGTATGGAGTACCTCTGCCATCTTTGGGATGGTTCAGCTCGCTATCAACTAGCTGCTTTGGACTTGGTGGAGCGTCGAGCTATGAGACTGATAGGCAACGATACGCTACTTAAGGCAAAGTACCAAAGCCTGAAACATAGGCGTCAGGTTGCCTACCTTTCGGTATTTTATAGGATACATTTTGGAGAGTGTGCGCAGGAGCTATTTTTGTTGATTCCACCTTCGCCGTTCAAGTACTGGTCAATCAGAAGAACGGCAGACCTTCACCCGTACACTGTTGATATTCCTACAGCTCGCACGAAGCGTTTCGCTTCCACATTTATCGTGCGTACAGCAAAAATATGGAATACACTACCGGTTTCCGTGTTCCCCGAAAATTACAACTTGGGAATCTTCAAAAGAAGAGACCTTCTAGACCAACACGTAACATCGTCGAGCTCATCGTCACTTACCATCAGGTGAGTTTGAGGTCAAGTGTTGGTCTATCTTAACTAATAATAATAAAAAAGATTGCACACTCTCGACGGAAGAACTGCGATTCCTGGATCCCCCGGACTTTTTACTTATCGTTCAAATATTTATGTTCCACTCTAAGTTTAAATTGTAGCAAGAAACTATAGGTAGACAATCCTAATAAAGAAATGTCGACTGCTTTTAGCGCACACAACATGCAACGAAACCATCTAACACAATAATAATAATATACTCCTAAATTGTTTGGTATTCATTTTGTAATTAAAATAAAAGATTTGACCTCGAACGGACTCCACATTCGCCGCAGAATAGTAGGAGTCAGCATGGAGGGTGAAATGAAAAATGTATAGTACATTTCGCATGTTACGATTAAGTAAGTGCTACTATCGCCATCTATGTAATTATTAGGAAAGTATTCACAAAAACTACAAGCGGGATTGACAAAAAAACAGGTGGACGCAGAATTAGCGGATTTTTGGAAAGACGCAGAAATGATACCGGGATTTATATATATATATATATACATATATATATATATATTGTTATTGTGGTCGTTTACATAGACAGATTACGTAAGTAGGTTATTCTCATTGATATAATACACAGATTTGTAAACAATAAAAATAATATGTGTGCTTGAAGGTATCCGTCCTCGACTACCTCTTTGTCACCTGGAATAGTCCTCTGCCAAGCGTGATTATTATAGAATTCTCGCATATAGTCATCTGCGAAGATGACTCTTCCAAACAGTTCACTATAACGGTATATAAGGGTAATGCTTTCATGGAAGCTTTGTCCGTTATAGTGAACTGTTTGGAAGAGTCATCTTCGCAGATCGCCTATATAGGGAGTCCTATAATAATCATTCTATAATAATCAGGTAAAAAGAATGAAAAAAGTTATTGCTGCAAAAAATTCCATGAAATGCTAATCGATTTTGAACATATCTAGATTTTAAAAGAAAATTTATTTTTGAATATAATGAAAAATTATTAATGTCTTTGTCATGACGTCAGAAAGATGTCAGTGTCAAACCAGTGGATACTGCCGCCAGTTCTTTCGAGCTTTCACTTAGCCAGCCTTATACCTTCTAGACCCACCGGTAGATAGATATCTAGATTAGTTTCTTATTTATGTTCGTATTTGCTCACGCGCGCTCATCGCATACGATAAGCCCAAAAATTTAATTTAAAAATAAACAATTTTACTGTAGCTGCCAAGTGAAAACCCATTGTACAACAAACACTTTAAAAAAAAACAAATTATTTCTACAGTTCTCGCATAGTAAAATTTGAATGTTGCATAAAAAAGTCCTGCCCAAAAATATACATTTTTTAAATTAAAATATCTGCAGTATACTAATAAAAAAAAGTATAATAATAAAAACGGATCGGTTCAACCTGAGTGGTTGGACGGTTGGGGCGGCGTGTCGGTCGCGGCAAAGCTTTTTCTAAGTTCCCTTTGATTGATAGCCTTTCCGTGTTAGAGTGACGCTCCAACTAATCGGAATTTATTCAATAATAAATGGCGCTCTTGCGGAGGCGCTTATTTGGCTTTTTATAAAAAAATATATGGCGGGTATTTGTGCGGCCCTTGTGCGGCCCTATAAGCCTGGTACGGGTGAATGTCGACGGTATATTTATTGGTCCATATGGAGTGTGCAGAGACAGCAATTCTAGTTTGTGGCGGGGAATCGTGATTTAAAAAAAAGAGTGTGTTGCAAATACTGCCCAGTTAATAGGCAAAAACACTAGTAATGATTTTTGAAGGATATTCATGAAAAACATTCCTTCAGTTAATAAGCAAAAAGCACTAGTGCTTTTTGCTTTATAACTAGTTAGTAATAAAAACGCACGATGGCTTGTGTTTTTCAAACAACCTTCTGAAATCTCGATCTTTTAGCACGCCAAACAGCTACGAAACGTATCACTATTTGAGCACATGTATTAAAATAAACATATTTCGTAAACGGCTTGCAAAACAAAAATTTGTACAACATAATACTCACGATAGCAAGTTTTTTTTATTAAGGAAATCTAAGGCTTATAGACGGGAATCTCAATTTTCAATTTATTTATCAAATTATACATTTCATTTTTGTAATTTCTTTTACGAACATAAGAAATACGTTTTTAATTTATAACTGTACAATAATGTTAGGTACATTGAACTTTTCTTTTGTATCAATGTTGTAAATCTAAAAGCTATGTTAATTAGTATGATTTGTGCTAATTGCGAAAAGTTTAAGAACAAAGGCTGTTTTGTAGAGCATAATTTTTACAGTAATAAATTAGAACTACAGTTAAAAATGTATGTGCTAAGCACAAAAAGGTTGTATTGATTGGGTTGTTGACTATTTTGTACATGTTCATATCAATGTTTCTTTAATTATATGATATTCGTTGGTGATTTTGTTAGGGGTCGTGAACTTCTGAACTTCATATCTAAAAACAAATTTCAATGAAACCGGTGTTAGATCCGGTATTTCTTTAAAAATTAAAACTCAAGATGACTCAAACAGGTACATAAATAAGAAAGTATGTTAACACCATGTGTGATTATTTATGACTTCAATTTTTTAAATTATAATGGACGTGGCTTTGGAAACGGGTTTCATTTTCAACCGACTTCAAAAAAGGAGTAGGTTCTCAATTCGGCTGTATGTTTTTTGTATATATGTTACGCAATAACTCCACCATTAATCAATTTTGATTATTTGATAGAATTTTGAAATATATTTGTTTGATAGAACATACTTAAGCTGTTCCTTTTGTATATATTTTTTCTGTTTCTTGTGTTATGTAATGTTTCCGTGTACAATAAACTGTTTAAATAAATACATACTTCAGAGGTGGTCCCATATAATTTTTATTGAAATTGATTGAACACTATTTGAAGAAAAAAAATGTACCCAGATAATTCTACCTCTAAGGGTCAAAATAATAGGGGTGTAGACTTTTAGGGCAGTTGAAGTCGGTTTCTAGTTATTTTTGAACGCGTTAATTATTTTCTGAGTTTTCTAAAGATTCTAATCCTTTTGTTAGCAGAAGGCTGGATGGAGGCGTCCCCAAAGTTTCCCATCGGTTAACGATTCCAGTTCTCAGTCCAAAGTAAGCGCCCCTATTCTCAGTATATATTGATTGAATATATTGTGATAAATGTCAACTACCCAATTTGTCGATATATATATAGCATTGTTGACAAAATGCAGTGTTTTAGTTAAACAAATCGTATTTGCTGTGCAGTAGTTTTAGTGTTTTGAACATATAATGCGACACATTGTTATATTGCTGTAGATAGGAAAATAAGATGTAAATAAATTAGAACTACATGTAAATACGAGTAGAAATGTAAAATTACCTTATTTCAGATAATGTTAAAAAAGGTTCAACGTAAATTTGCCGACGAATTTAGAAGATTTCCTCAGACAACCGTTCTCTTCTTGTGCTGAAGATACAAATTGAGAAATGGTTAAGGCGCTCCGTAGCGAAAAAAGATGTATACTGAGGTTCCTTTACCTTTACCATATCTTTTGAAATGGGATAGTCGCGCGCTCACGTTTTCGATAACATTGCTATCTAGCTGCGTAACGACTGTTATACTCGTAGCCTACATTTGAACGTTGGAGGAAATCATTATGATCCGATGTCTTATTTTTCGGTAATTTGTTATCAAAGCCAACTATTTAGAAAGATTATGGTAATGGTAAATATCGAATCCTTACACTTCTCTACAACATCTTACGCAATCCGTCTTATCCCATCTATCATAAAGAACGGTTCCATTACCATTCTTCCTCTGGCAGACAACTGCGTCCCCAATACTCCCTTGATCTCTGGTTCACTCCTCACACCACCCGCGTTTATTCTTTCTTTGTTCTTGCCGTGAAACTCTGGAATACACTTCCAAATGACATACGCGCCTGTAGAACTATCGGAACATTTAAAAAAACAACTTAATGAGCACTATTTATCCCTCATTTAAATAATAGGCAGTTTATATGTATGTATTGTATATATTTATTTATTATTTATGTACCCCTATATTATGTAAATCGTTTTTATGAACATTATCTTCTTCTGTAATTTTTTGTTTATGCACGTAGGTCTAGAGGTACTTTCAGTTTATTTATTTTTTGAAAGCTCCAGTTTATTTTATATATGATTATCTCTGTGATTTTTTATGTGTATAATAAATAGTACAATAAATTTATTAAACTTACGTTGTACGAGTACTGACGTGTGGCTTTAGAATAGACCGAACCATGTCATCCCGTAGGTGTCGTAAAAGTGAAAGGGGGAATTGAGATGAGCACCCACTAGCATCGAGATTCCACTGGGGGCACTAGAATTTTGGGCACTTTATTGTTCTACTTAGGGCTGCCCCACAGGCGCGTGGTTATTATGTCAAATCATGGTAATCTAATTCAATGTGGCCTGGTGGGATGAAATTTATAAGCCACCTTTTTATATTATCTGAAATAGCTATGATTTAATTAAATTATATCTAATGGAGGTTTCTTGTGATATTTTTGATTCGAACAAAAAGATCTCAAGTAAGTTACATCAAAATAATTTGTTGTTGTAATGTAAATACGCTTTGTGATTGTTGTTATGCAATGTTTTAAATAACGAATATATATTTTGATATTGCTCTGTAAAATGTCATAAAATTTGTCTGTTTTGAATAAATCTATAGGCAGAACTTGCTAGTGGTTATTTCAATTACCTTATTTATTTTTAGACTGCACCGACAGTTTCTTTTACTGATTGGTGTAGCGGGGTGTTTAGTGGACTGTATTGTATATGCGGGTTTTTAGTTGACGGACACCTCGAAGGAAAATCCAGCTACCCAGGAATATAAGAGAACAATGGTAACTGTAGTAAGGAGGAAATGCACAATACCTTAAATTTCTCCTTGTTTGCTTTCCCCAGGGTGCACGGAGCGGAGGTAAGGCGGCTCGAACCACAATCTTCGACTTTTCTTTTCTTGTGTCTGCGTTGACAGACTGCTCTGTCGTATGCAATCAACTATCTGTTTTGTGCGGGAAAAGGACGGAAGACAGGATGGTTCTACGTCAACTCAAACGCCGCGGTTATTTTACAAAACATTTAGCGCATTTTAAGCGCAACCACTGATGATAGATCAACGCTTGGCCACATGTGGCCTACGATGGTGAGCGTTGGTCTAAAAGATGCCTTTTCAGTTCACCCTCGACTTGAAGACAGCCAAGTTGTAGTTTTCAGGGAAAAGCAAAACGTTTAGTGCGAGCTATAGGGATGCCAACTAGGTACTGTTGGAGCCCTGCAGTTCGTGTGTTAGATCGATACTTGAATGGTGATGGCGGAATCAACATGTGTGCACTCTACATACAATAATTTGGTTTAAAAGATAAAACACATCTTTTTTAGGGTTTCGTACCCAAAGTGTAAAAACGGGACCCTATTACTAAGACTCTGCTGTCCGTCTGCCCCTCTGTCACCAGACTGTATCTCATGAACCGTGATAGTTAGATAGTTGAAATTTTCACAGATGATGTATTTATGTTGCCGCTATAACAACACATACTAAAAAGCAGAATAAAATAAATATTTAAGGAGGCTATTTACAGACGGAAAGACTACAGCGGAGTCTTAGTAATAGGGTCCGATTGGTTGTTTAGGGTACGGAACGCTAAAATAGTCTTTATTATTATTAATAATAATATAATATTAAATTATTATTAGTAATACCACTCCGTAAACTCTGAGGCATCGTATTCTAGTTGTGTAAATAGTGTTGTAATATCTCACCTGAGCGACTCGCGCTGTTACGAGTATATGTAGCAGTGATTCATTTGACGACAGCTCGGTACTTATTTCAGCTGTAAGTTATAGTGCTATTAATAATATTAACGGTGTGATAGGCGATCGTGATCCAGGTGCTTCTTAATATATTAAATCTAGGTATATAATATTAGCAAATGGCCAAAATTTCATTTTTATCGACGACTAGGGTTCATCATCAGCCGGGAAACGTCAACTGCTGGACATAGGCCTCCCTCGTGGTATGCCACATCGACCGGTCCCTAGCCACCTGCATCCAGCGACTCCCTGCGACTCTAACCAGGTCGTCGGTCCATCTAGTAGGGGGACGGCCTGGTAGAGACGCCACTCGAGAACCTTTACTCCCCACCGGTTATCGGTTCTTCGAGCGATGTGGCCTGCCCATTGCCACTTCAGCTCACTGACTCGTCGAGCTATTTCGGTGACCTTCGTTCGTCTTTTCCTCATTCCGGACCTTATCACGTAGAGAAATTCCGAGCATAGCTCGTTCCATTGCTCCCTGAGTGACTTTGAGTTTGTTTATTCGGCCCACAGTAAAAGAACACGTTTCACGACTAGGGTAAGTCTACTTTGATTTCACAAATGATACCACTTTACTGGAGTAGAAGGCGCATGTCACTCTCCATAGCGTAGGATACGAGGACCACATTTGATCTCGATTAGTAGAGCTGTTGAGGCGCCAAGATTTAACAAACAAAGCACTTTCACGTTTATATTGGTGATGATGAACTGGTTAAGGACATTTACAAGAGAATACATATTTCGACATTTTTTAAATATCTTTTTAAAATATTTATCATGAGGTATGATGATTTATTTTTTGCTTTAAATTGATTTAAAACGGTTCGTGTGTTTAATGTGACGTATCAAGTAGTATATTTAATTTTGCTTCATTTAGGTTAGACTTGAAAACATATACAGTTCATTGAGTCAACGTATAAAAAATTCATTTGTCACTTACTCGTAACTTGAATGTAACATAATTCATGGGTAATCTAAGCTATTAGTTATTCTGTCCATACAGCGAGCGTAGTGTAGGCTCGTTCGGAATATAATTTACGTTATGACATGTCCGTAGTCATGAATATTTGAGTCGCAAACGGCTATAAACCAAGACGATCTATCTGTCTAAATTAGAGGCATGTATATATGTGGTTTGTCCCTTTCACCACATCTATCACGGAATAACTGAACTTAATACTAAACCTCAGACCAAACTAACCTCACTTTTAACACCGAAGGACGGTGCTGTAAAATCATGCATCGCAATCGATAACAAAACTAATCGAATGCTAAAATGTCATACAGAATTGGGCATATTGAATTTTCTGTGGCGTAGCTTAACAAAAAAAATTAACGACGTGCGCGACGGGCCACGCGCAGTGTAGGGTTCCGTAGTTGTATCCACACAGGACGATGTTAAGTAATTTTGAATGGAATTTGTACGAAACTTTCATTATGATATCTCGAAGTATATTTTATAATTTGGTCGACTATTACTCATCATCATCATCAACAGCCTATATACGTCTCCACTGCAGGGGCTCAGGCCTCTTCTTTTCTACTCTTTTTTTCCCCACAGAGAGTGCATGGGCCATAGTCCACCACGCGGACCCAGTGCAGATCGGCGGACTTCGCATGCCTGTTGAAGACATGCAGGTTTCCTCACGATGTTTTCCTTCACCATTAAGCAATCGGATAAAGTACTTGAATTGAAAAACAACTCATAGGTACACGGCTGGATTCGAACCCGGAACCCTCAAATAGAGAGTCCGCGCCTTATCCCCTGCGCCACCGACGCTTCTACTCTATTAACCTGTAAAGGATCTGTCAGTCTGTGGTATCGTAGCTCACGAATGGAGGGACCTATTTTCAAAAGCAAGTTTCCTTGTGGTGGTTCTTAACTATATTTGGTATTCGTATGATTATTGCTTTAATTTTTTATCCACTAAAACCCCCTGCAAAAATATTTTTTAAAATACATTTACCAAATTGGAGCTTTCTAGTAGCAGGTGTCTCTGAGCTAAGCCGTGGACGGACAGACGGACAGAGCGAACCTGTAATGGTTCCTTGTTTGAATACGAAACCCTAAAAAGGAAAACGTATTGATGTGTTAATGTATATATTATTATTTCTACAAAGTTTCTTTACAGACGAGGTTGAGCCAAGGTTTACGAATAGGCACTAAAACTAAACTAAACCAAACCATTTTGGAGTGTTGACGTTATTAGGTAAGTTCTATTGTAATTAAGCACATATTAGTTGGAACATTTAGGTATTGTACATATACGAGTATATAAAGAATGTTCAGCAATTTACCTGGTTTCACTGGTTTGATTTTGATATGAATATTTTAGAATATACAGATACCGTGTGTGTACTTAATTTAATATGTTTTCCAAATTAATTTTACGGTTGACTAAGTCTGACCAGAATTTTTATTTAATTAGTTAATTAGTTTCTTTTCGACCGACTTCAAAAAAGAAGGTCCTTTTATTTCATTCATTATATTCATTCGACTATATGTTTTTTTGTATGTAGATCATGCTTCAGATGTGGTCCCATATAAATTTTATCGGAATTGATTTAGCGTTTTTTGAGAAAATCAACAAAAACCAAATATGTACCCAGATAATTCTACCACTAAGGGTGAACATTTTAGGGGATGAATGCTATTGGCTTTACGGCAGTTGAGGTCGGTTTTTAGTTCTTTTTGAACGCATTAATTATTAAAGTTTCGTGTAGCTATAAATATGTAATATCTGGGCGACCGAGCTTTGCTCGTAGTTCTTTAAAAACAAACAAAAACTTTTTTTCTGCCCCTGGTTAGCCATAAATAAATAAAAACACCCCCCAAAAATCAATTTTCCAACCGGGATTTGAACGCGGATATCTCGGACGGAATGACACGTGTCAACCACTCGACTAAAGTGATTATGTTTGACAGCGTGAAATTTCCCATCATATTTAGCGTTTAATAATGCGAAAGAAAAAGCGTATGAAAAATCGAATAATGTAATGAATAAAAAGAATAAGTACAATTGCTACTAAAGTTTTCTCCGTCATTTTCGAATGTATCCCGTTGCAACAGGATACAGTTTCATGTAGTGTCGAAAGTGTGAGACGATTTAAAAATAGTTAATCGAACTAGTTAATTATAAAATTATTTACATTACATAAGAAGTCTGTTTTGATGATGTATCAAAAACAAATGTTTTCGTGTTATACATATAGTTTCGCGGAGCTTTAGATCAGTTCATTTGGAATAAGTTCGCAAGAGATTAGTTGTGTCACGTTCGGGTCATTATTGTTCCCATTCTGTACTCAAAACATCGACCAAAGTCTGAGCAAAGGCTTTGCATTTGTAAATAAGAACATTCCTCATCGCTTCACGTAATAACAATAAACCAATTGACATTAGCATAGATGTCTGTAGCTAATACTCTTGCAGGAAGTGTAATCAATTCCGTCGAAATAGGTCAGACGGAGGTCAAATGTATTCACAAACAAAAACAACACAGTTCCCCTTTGTAACGATATTTTGTAAGGAATTGGATGTCAGGTTTTCTAGGGACATTCGGACCAAGCGGCGGCAGTGCTGATTAAAATATATCTTACAGTGTTGTATTCCTAAGTTTTTAGATTTAAATCTCTCGGCCAGTGTTCGGTGGTATTCTTTAATTTAAAAATAAATGAAATATCAAATCCAAGAAGAAAATAAAAAAAATAAAACCCAACTACTACAAGATATGAGTGAACAGAAAAACGTACTTTCATATTTTGAGATATTTTTAAATTATTATTTTGTTGTACCACTTTATATAGATTTTTACTATATAGGGCTAAGTCGTCATTTTAAATTTAATGTGACATCATATAGCGTATAACCCGCGGACAAATTCGACGCTTTCAATGACACCTCATTTGTCAAACGAGTGCTTTAAGAGATATGAGGATACAATAAACATTAATACATACAGAGGTTGATAAAGTCATATCTCTCCTTTGGCTTTGCTATAGTTGGGTAAAAACTACACTGAAAATTTGAAAATAATTTATACATTATGTTTTATGATAAACGACAACAGCGATCTATTATGAAACTAAAAAACATGTGTCTAAGGCAAATGTGGCAAGGATGTCTTGAGGTTCAGAGCATTTATTATCTCAACTTCCTAGTAGTAGTTTAATTCTCCCGAATGGGAAGGCAATGGAACAAAGCCATACAGACTACTCTGAACATATCTTTTCTTCAGTTTCCTCAATAAAATGTATAATGTGTAAAAACACACATAACAATATTATTAACGAATTACGAAAAATTGCAATCAACCACCATTATTCAAGTTCGCGCCAAGAATCTCGACTGCCTATTCTAACATCACATAATGACATCTGTCAATATATACAATGTGCGTGTAGCCGCGCACTTACGTTCAGGAAGAGCTGAAGTCCAAGATAGGACTTTGCGGCTAGAATAAGAAAGTGAGTACCTAGTATCATCAGCCGGGAAAAGTCCACTGCTGAACATAGCCCTCATCTAGGCTATGACACAATGACTGGTCCTGAGCCGCGTGCATCCAGCAAGGATTAGTAGTACTAATAATTAAATTTATACGGCGGACTAAATGCAACTCATGACAAGTTAAATTCACGGTTGGAAAGAAATTACATCCCCACTGAAATCGTACCATCCTGACAAGCCCGTTTTTACACCATTCCACAGAACTATTTGAAGTTCGTTTCAGTAGAAAGTTTACCATAGAAAATCTTTGTAAAGTTGGTATCCACATTTCATTTGCATATCTCTGTCGCCACTGTCGGGAAGAGAAACAATTTCGAGTATTTGGAAGTTTCTCTCGAGGAACAAATGCGGTTTATCGCAACGAGTGTTCTCAAGTGGCTACGAAAGCAGTTAGCTTCCTTCGGTACTTACAGTTCTAGAGAAGTTGTACACCTGAAATTTTAAACTATTATTTTAATACTAGTGTTTGCCCGCGACTTCTTCAAATCAAATTGGTTTATTTGCATTAATGCACATTGAGTCAGTAGAGTTTAAATAGTGTTTGGATCTACATACATGAACAAATAAATAAGTTTTTATAAAATAATAATTCAATGTCAAATTATATACAGTAATCTAAAGCAAAAATAGGCAAACTTTATACATTTTTATCTTCAATAAATTATTTTATTGTGCTTTTCCAATTAGGAGCGACCTTAATTTATTCTTGAATTGGGTTTCATTGCTGACCATTATCACTTCAGCTCACTAACTTTTTATTATTTTACAATGAACGAATGAATGAAACAAATATGATTGATTCCTCAAATCGAGGCCCATTCATCATGGTCAGCTGAGCTAAGTTTAGCGTTGATGATGGTCTCCCCATAGACCGCGACAGCGATCGGTCATTACCATTCAAAGACCAATTGTTATGGATTTTCCACCGTTCGTCATCCGTCATCGTTCGTCACAGCGATTCGGCTATATATACTTCTCATCAGTTATATAAAATCGAAACACCTTGCAAGTTTACGTTTTGTAAGGATTGTCAGAAAAATGTGTACATTTAGTAATATATGTCGAATGTCGTTTAATAGCGAATAAAAATATGAGGCATTTAAATCCTAATGTTAATGTTCTAAATTCATAATAAATTTTCATAGGTTTTTCTGATAATCCTTACAAGACGTAATCTTGCAAGGTGTTTCAATTTTTCTGATGAGAAGTAGGAGTATATTATAAAGTCACTCGTATTATAGATGCAACAGTGAGTTCATTTGTTTGTTTGTTTTTATCTCCTGCCGCCTCGATGACCAGGTCGGTTTTTCATGTTTTTCCCTAATGAGCAATGAGTTTTGCACTTCACTTTCATCTCTCACTTGACGATAAGTAATGATAATGCCGTCAGAAAGCGTGCCCATCCAGAACCTGTTAATGTGACGCTGTCTGTGCTATCTTTTATTACTGAAACACAAAACTGTAGCACTGATCTCAGGCGACAGGCTTAGACAACATGGTGATGGTGGTATGTCTACCTAAGCAGACAGAAAAACCAAACAACCCTACCACCAAACACCCAGAAATAACCCACACTGAAATTAAAAACCAGCGACCTTTGGAGTGTGGGCCGAATTGTGTAGCTATTTTTATATATAGCCTAAACGTGCTTTTTAATTTATGAATTGGAAGTCGCACTTCTTTTACAATTTATCTTAGTTGGTAACAATGTTTCCGTTTGTCAAATAATACTTTTTCATACATTCGTACGTGAATGGTTTTCCTATTCTGTTCTGTTTACTATCAACCTCCAATAAAAACTGAGCGCAAGTCTCGGCGCAAAAAATGAAACCCACAGTGGATAAAAGCCGTACAAATATCAAGTCAGACTATTTGGCAATTAAGCTGTTCCTACAAACAACAACGTTTCCGATTCGTCCCAATAGTAAATAGTAAACATACACGTGATGTTTGTCGATGGTCTACCCAAATAAATTTTATTGTTATTTCATTGCCCTCTCATTGATGTAGGGGACGTGTTATAATTATATTTAGGGTTTCTATTGATATGTTCCGAATCAGTTTTTGTTTGCCGATGAGAATTGATCAGGTAGCCAACTTCGACAAAGAGGTCAACCGAAGAATCCAACTCGGCTGGGCAGCGTTCGGTAAGTTCTCGGCATATCTTCTCGTCCAAAATACCTCAGCGTCTAAAGACAAAAGGCTTTAATCAGTTCGTGTTGCCAGGGATGACCTACGGAATCAAAACGTGGTACTTTACTGGGGGGCGAATAAACAAGCTCAAAGTCAGCGAGCAATGGAACGAGCTATGCACGGACTTTCTCTACGAAGGAATTCGTAGATGAACTAAGGCCACCTAATTCGACGCGTCAGTGAGCTGAAGTGGCAATGGGCAGGCCACAACGCTTCCTGAACAGAACCGATGTGAAGTAAAATAAATTACCGAGCCGTCCCCCTACTAGATAGACCGATGACCTTGTGAAGGTCGCGGGAAGTCGCTGTATGCAAGTGGCTCGGGACCGGTCAATGCTAGGTACGCCAGTACCATGGAGGAGTCCTATGCGCTTGTCTAGCAGTGAACGCTTCCTGGCTGATGAGGATTGAAGGTTGAACTACAGTAGTTATGAAAGGATTCCAGTTGTTTTTAGTCAAAATATCTTGCAACATAATTTTTTTTAAATTTTCAATAGACTAAAAACTTTAAAACATAGACTAAGGAAGTTATGTCGCTACTCTCTACTACTAGTTAGCCTTTTTTTCTTTAAAATCGACCCCTAAAATTCAGTAAACTGTCAGCTACAATGGGTGGTCATAAATCGCACATTTATTGTACACGTTGAAAGCCTATAAATATTTGACTTACAACAAGGTAGTAGGTACATCAAGAAAAACAAAAGCTTGCGTTGCGCATTTCCCAACAATTTTTGGGCCAATGAGGGTGAAAAGCAAAATATAGGTTGACTCAATTACACAGGGAAAATAATCCGAGTAACGCTACCAACCTTTACCAAATATTGACGTGCCCCGGGTGCTCATAAACGTGACATTTATTACAGACACAAGTGGTGCTACTTACTGCGCAATATTAGACACATGTCAAATTTATTTAAAAGAGAAAACGTTGTTGACGAAAATGCCACCTTTTTAGGGTTCCTTACCTCAAAAGGAAATAAGGAACCTGTCTGTCTGCCAATATTTTTTTTTTCGGGAACGTGTGAAAGTGTCACTTTGACATTTATATCAAAGCCTCAAGTCTGCAGTCCCTTGAAACTGTGAATTATCAACACATTAAAAAGATACGGATGTTTATGCCGCTCATTTCGATGAGTTCCCTTGCAACCACAAAAAATTAAAACCTTACTATTGTACATCCCATTGACCTAAAATCCTTATAGGACCAAAGCAAGGTTACAGCACAAGAATAAGAATAAATCTGAATAGAATGTTTTAATTATATCACTTTAAAATCGCCACTTTACGATTACATACTGTTGGCCTATTGTTATATTATTGTCAATGTGTAAATTATATTAACAGTTGGTCTTGTGATTTTGTTAGGCGCCTTAAAGGATTGTACGGTGCATATTACCGTATCTATTATTTAAGATTATCAGTATGTAAATTATTCATATTCTGCACGGAACCCTCGATGCGTGAATCTGACTCGCACATGGCCGGTTTTTAATACAAAACAGAGCTCGAGTATACAACGCAGCGGTCATCACCTAAAAGGCTAAAGAATCCGATTCAGCGACGAGTATACTGGGTGCCAGTGAACCCTTCCTAAATATTGACACGGCCCCCCAGGTGCTCATAAACGAGACATTTGTCGCAGCCATTAGTGGGCCTACAGCCTATTACTTTTCTATTGCCCCACTATGTCACCAACTTCGGACACAGACAGATGGGTGGCATTGACATTTTGTCTCCCCTGGTCTCTATGTACGGATTGCTTTTATGTGCGACGGACTTCGGCAATTGACGTAGAGGAATGTAGGGTAGAGTGTTGTTGTTTTCTAGAGTAGGACAATGTTTTTTCTAGAAATTTCTAGGCTTTAGTCTGTGGTCTAGGCTAGGTTGGCGAACTATGAAGCCACTAACAGTCGGCACCATTAATGTATTTATGTTTAAAAACATTTAAAAAAATTACAGCCGCTCATCACCCATGAGATAGACCTTGCCTTGCCTCACTTCTAGCATGCACTAGTAGCATGCTTCAGCCCGAACCTTAGCCGAAAAGCTATCTATAAAGTAACAGCTAAATCTGTTAGACACTTAAAACCAATATTAACTATTATATATTACTGTATTTACTTTCATTAAACTTCAATTGAATACAGACTTCCCATGACACTTCCCAGGTGGAATTATGATCGCAGTAAGATGTTGTTGTTACATAGCTATAGGTACCTGTTGCTGACCATCTTATGAATATTATTTTACTTAGTAGCCTTTTACGACACCCGGGATAATATGGGGTTGTCCTATTATAAAGTCGAGTCTACAGGGCCTATTACTTTTGCTTGGAACTCATGCTTGCCGACAACTTGCAGATCTCAATTTAACCTTTTCTGCCGTTTAATGTTATATTATTAACAGGGATGATACCAAAATACGATCTAGTTTTCTCTATGGGCCAACCCGAAGTCGTAGTCACTTCCGTAAAAACCAGTACCTACGCCAATGAGTTTATGTAACCGCCCACGATTGAGAAACGGGATAAGGATAGGTGAATGATGAATGAATATCGAAATACTAAATAAATAATGTTTATGTTAATGTTGGACTTGTACTTGCAAAATCATTCCGAATAACAGTTGACAAATTCAATTTTACTGCTTTAAAATTGTTGACAGGATGGCAAATTGCAATCTTATACATATAAGAGCAAGACTACTGAGACTTAATACGATATTATAAAAATAATAGCGAAAATTTCAAGTATTACGCTTCAAAAGACAGACTGAACGGTAAATAGTGAGCACGTGACAGAGGGACGGACAGAAAGCCGAGCTATAGTAATAGGGTGCTGCGAGGGTATGGGGTAACCCTAAAAATCAATTTGAATCCCGACTGAAGTGAATTCTGAAAATTTAAAGTACCTAATAATATAGGATTCAACTTTTATACCATCGTGTACAGGAGCACTGTTGGTTATTAGTTATTACGTATCATACACGATTTTGCGCTCATCCTAAAATTCAGCTCCTAATTGAAATTTACTCCGTAAATTTAAGATAGGGAAGCGTAAAAGGCTCCTATTCCTGACAGGCTAAATAGAAAACTCTGCTCGTACAGTGTGCTGACTATAAATAATTTAGCACATCACGTCGTACCGACCTCGCCGGTTTACATTCAACACGGTGCGTTGGAATTTTCAGACGAAGGAAGGTTTCTTTTGTTACTTTCCTTAAAGTGTCCATGTTCGCACCTCGTCGAGTCAGCAAGTGGAGAAAATGTGTTGTCAGCTAGATTTAAGAAAATGTTTTTGGTTGGTATTTGGTTGTTTTTAGGGTTCCATATTCAATGTGTGCCCTATTATCATGGTTTCTGTGTCTAACCGTCCGTCTGTCATAAGATCCGTATGCGTTTAATCCATGTACTCCTTCGTACCTCAAACATTGCTTCAGCTTTCACTCGTCTAGTCTTAATCGTGTCATCGGTTCCTCTGATTCTCTCATATTTGACCTTGCTTCCCATCGCACCAGCTTCTACACTCTTTTATTGGATTGGTTGTGGAATTCCCTTCCCGAGGATAACGGACAAGCCAAATCTATAGCTACATTCAAATTTCAACTTAAGTCGCATCTTCTTAGCATCTAATATCATGTTGTTACTACTATATATAACCATAAAATATCGTATATTTTAATTATATATGTATTTGTATGTTTCTGTATTTCTTGTTCAAGTATATTTGTGTTTATTCAAGTATGATATTATTATTTTGTTACCCCTCCACCCAAAATATTTATGCTTTATTTCCTCTACGAAAAGGTGGTCTGGCAAAGTCACGCTTATTTTGCTATAAGACCATATTTATTTTAAGTTTTTACATTCTTTTGTTTTATTTAACATATATATATATATATCTGGTGTACAATAAAGTTAAATTAAGTTGAAAGACAGAGACAAATCCATTTTTAAGAATGTATGTAATACGGTATAAATAATAAATGTTATAAGGTTCTTCTATTGAATTTGAATTTTCACACAAGATGTTATGAATTTTTGTTCTACAGCTTTTGATTATAAGGAGCGAAAAGTGAAATGCTAGACCGTCTAATTGCTAACTAATTGATTCAAAAATACCCTGACAAATACTTTGATAGATCCTCTTACAGTATATTATTATTTCCTATATATGAGTGTTAGACATAAACATCAGCTTTGGTTGCTAAAATATTTCCGCGATGAAGTCTTAAAAAAACGTCTACTACGAGTCCAGCTACGAGTACATCACAGAGGAAACTTGGAAGTTTCACTCAATGATTCTCTTTTAAGTCCCAAATTACGTTGAGATCCTACATAACGCCAGATGCTATTGGATCCGTGTTTGGGACATACAACTACTATGAAACGTGACCAGATTGCGATACATTCGTTTACAAAACATTACGATTTCCCCAAAACCTTTCAGCCTTTGGGTCCCATGCAATTTACACCCAAGAGATATGGACTGTCTCAGGCAGAACCTTCCTAGGAAGTTATATACGTGAAAGGATAGGTAAGTTTAAGATTTGAGGGGTCCGCTTTCTTGTCTTAAAAAGGTTGTATCTTTGATGTGTGTGATTTTTTCGGAAGAATGGATATATATCGCGGACTTTTTTGTAAACCTATAAAAGAGAGGCAATACTGCCCTAGGTTATTTATCTCAAACGGATTAGGCAACGTTTTCAAGGAACTCTCTCAGACGGCTTGATTTTTTCCGAAATCGTCAACAATTTTCGTTATATTTCAACCAATTTACACAAAACCTGAACTTATTATACACTTAAACCTTTCCCATGAATCACTCCGTTGATATTTGAAAACTTCATTAAAATCCGTTCAGTAGTTTTTGAGATCATCGCGAACAGACAGACAGTCAGACGTGTCGGAGTACTTTGTTTTATAAGATGTAGTGTTAAATCACACAAATATGTGTATATTAATTTAAACAGAACCCATAGGTGCGCGAGTCCCACACTAGGTCAATTTGGACAAAATAGTACAAAATATCTGACTGAGTCAAAAACTTGTATTGTTACTCGTATTGTACATTGAGCTAGCGAAGCCAGCATTTTTACAATGAGCTTCCACTGTTCCTAGCAATATACAGTTGCTCGTGTCTTACTCTGATGTTTAGATACTTAGATAAGTAGCTTGTTAGTCGGTAGCCATACGGGAAAACAGAAGTGCCTTTACCACCAATTATTTAAAAGATAAGCAAGGTCGCGAGAAGTCGCTGGATAATATGCAAGTGGCTCGGGGCCAGTCAATGTGGCACACCATGGAGGAGGCCTATGTCCAGCAAGGGACGTTTCCTGGCTGATGATGCCTCGAGTGCTCGTCTACATCTACTTATCCGACCTCAAAACAAGTGGAGGCACTCAATTTAATTTATGTTGTGAACAGATTTTGATGATTACGAGTATCTTTACTGAGTACGCAATGTGGAAGGTGGCCCGGCCCTAACTGGACATCTAATGGCAAACAATGAGGACTGAAATCCCGGTTAATTAACAATTCACCCGCTTCCCAAGGCAATTGAGGTTTCTATATCGAGATATTCATATATACTCGTAATATACAGATTGAATTTTCTTGTTTTGATATTCAAGATCAATCTTTCTGGTCTGTCACAGGTCACTAGCGTGGAACTATGTGGAATAAATTACCCTTATACGGTAGTTTTAACGGTCGACATAAAATTTTACTGCCATCTCTGTTTCCCCAGCTAGGCTGCTCAGTTCGACAAGAAATAAAGTTTACAGACGCATACAAAATACACGTAACCAACTATTCGATTTCGATTCAAAACAGTTTAATTTACTCGTATGCTATAAAATAACCTTACTTATTTTTTGTTATTAGGCATGACTTGTTAAATCTAGTGAGAAAAATTGACCACGAAAGTCTAACTGATCTAATTTTTCATCCTCTAAAACCTCATTCATTCATTCAATCTCCACATTCTAAAATAACAAATAGTCAAATATGTTTTTTTGCGAAACTAAATATTTTTTGATAGAATGATGGATATATTATAGGCGGTTTTTAGGGTTCCGTACCTCAAAAGGAAAAAAGGAACCCTTATAGGATCACTTTGTTGTTCTTCCGTCTGTCTGTCAATATCCTTTTTCTCGGTAACGCGTGAAGGTATCAAGTTGAAATTAATATCGAAGACGTAATTCTACAGTGTATCTGTGAAAAAATTAAGCTTATAGACTGAGACAATGTCTAAATAATAATTATACACACTTTTAATGGTTGTGATGTGAACAAGTGACACTAACTCTATGCAGAAGAAATACCATGAAATATAAAACGAGCAAAAAGACATTTTATAATATTTTAGGCTGGTGACAGAGGTATACCGAAAATATTTTAAGTTATTCACGAAGTTTCTACTTACGTAAAGGATTTATAAAGTAGTCATTTTTAACAACTATTTAATAAGTAGTTATTTTTCAACCGACATCAGAAGGTTCTCAATTCGACTGTATGTTGTTTGTATGTTTTGTATGTATGCCTGAGAATAAATTTTGATAATTCTTTTTTGTTTGTTAGAACATACTTCAGAGGTGGTCACATATAAATTTTATAGAAATTAATTAAGCCCTTTTTGAGAAAATCAACAAAAACCGAATATGTCAATTTTACCACTTTTAGGGCAATTGAAGTCGGTTTCTAGTTCTTTTGAACGCGTTAATTATTATTCAAATAAACTATTTACAATTAAATAAGCGCTACCGTCACAAAACCTTTATAATTAAATTGTTACGTAATCTTATTATTGTAGAACGTTTAAGCTGATTTCCACTGAAGCAGGAAAATTCCCGAAGGATTGTAACAGCGGAAACTTGCTCGTTTGCCTCAAATTTCCCTGTACTTTATATACCTCTGCGGTGAAATTCCACTAAACCACTTTTATGTGTCACTTCTCGTTTCTGTGTGATTGAAGAGTCTTAATTGAATAAGCATCGATTCTACAGAAGCCGGAAACGGTTTCGTAAAATTAACTTTTCCACTCCTGATAACCGATGGGGAGTAAAGGTTCTCGAGTGGCGACCACGTGCCGGGAAGCGTCTACCGGACCGCCCCTCTACTAGATGGACCGACGACCGGTTAACGTCGCAGGGAGTCGCTGGATGCAAGTGGCTCGGGACCGGTCGATGTGGCGTACCATGAAGGAAGCCTATGTGCAGCAGTGGACGTTGATGATGAAAATGATGAATCCTGATTCGTGTGGCTGTTTTTGATACTTAAAAATTTTCATCATTTGATACAATTCGATATAGTTATAAATCTTCCTCTGCGGAACATACTCGTAGTCCACTTCCGTTATGACGAGGTACCGTAATATCGGTATTAGCCCAGTATACGCTTTTTGATAAGTATATCTATAGTGGGCATATATCTTTTGAATACTAATCGTATATTAATCTAATATGCGTAAAGAAGCAAACATGAAATAGCATATTATCTGAAGTTCTTCATATTTTTTTTCCTTTAATGTACCCATGTAGTATTAAAAAAGCTAGAAATATTTATCATAAATCTAGAAAGATACTAAAATCTTTAGCATCACGAACTAATTCGGGAATCTTGATCTAAGTTTCTTAATCAATCCGAATTTAGAATATATTTATCAAACGAATTTAAAATTAGAAATTTAAAATTACATGGACCGGATGTCACTAGACAGTATTAACAGCTGCTCTGACTCTAGGGCTGACATCCTTTTAAAACGATGTCAAAATAAAGCTTCCATTTCATTTAGTGCAGCGTTGTGTTCGAGATATATTCTGCTGTCGTAATGATGATGCCCACTTTCATTTTATTAGGGATTACGATTGCGGCGCAAAGCGATGGAAAGTATAGGGAAGCTTCCATTTTCATAAGAACAACTGCAATTTCCTTTTTAAAATGAATTCTCGTGTTGTGGGTTCTTTCAACTTAAATTAACTTTCATGGGTCGGAGGGGTGACGGAGCAAACATTTTTAAGGTTAACTGTGTTGTGGCCGATCGCACAGCGACAGAATGGTTCTGTATTTTTGTATTGTTATTTTGTATTGTTTAGTAGAATAAATATCTAAAGAGAGGTAATCAGAGGGCTTTTGATTAACTTAGGCAGTTATCAGGTATCGCTATCCAGCGGGGAAACGCCAACGGTCTTCTTGATTCTAAAAGTATATATTTTTATGTATATATTAAGTATATGTATATAATTATAGACCATTTAAACTTTTATAAATAATTATATTTTTAAGAACTGTAACGATTTTGTAAGGCTCTTCATGCAGATGATTTAATTATTCGTACTGACTAGGTTTTTAGGTCGTAAATTCGTCTGCGTGTTCCTTTCATGTGCGTGCCAAGTTTTATTGACATCTGTTGAGACATTTACAAAATAGTGGGAGCAACAAATAGACTAAAAACTAAAACCAAATAAATATTGGTATACTAGGCTTAGTATAAATCTCAGGTCTAAAATCTGTTTTTAGGGAGTTCATTAAGATATAAATTTCCAAAACTTACAATAACTATAGAGACTAATTCCGTACCACGTAACAAAAATACAGAAAAATTATACCGATTGGCAACTTCTTAAGAAGTAATCTGTTCGTTCGTGTCAATATTATTTCCTGGTAATAATATAAGAGTTGTGTATCCACGTCAAAAATAAATCGAATACCTATACCGCGTCGCAGTTATATGCCCCAAGAGAATACAGGTGAGATAAGGTGGGTTCAGATAATACAAAGGTCCAAAAAGGAATGTAACGACGTAGTCTTCTTCATGGACATATTCTCATCAGTTATTAACTGAATATTTAGGTTGCGATGGTATGAATATTGTTTTGCTGTGTAAAATTAGAATTTTAGGTCTTGACTTGTGTCTAGGCTCACCTTGCAGGGTTGTTGCCTTTCTCGAGAAATAAGCTAATAAATCTGACACATGCAAGGCCGAGCTCGCCACTTCCTTTTACTATTTGTATTTCGTAACTGAATAACAGTCAGATTAGTTTGATACTTTTTTATTATTGGACTTATTTTAGAGATTTCATTTACTAGCTGCGACGGACGAAACTCATGCATTGTTTTATTTAAAACATAGGCAACTACATCTTTAGAGATTTGTTTGTTGTTTAGAAATCTTTGTTTTAAAAAATCGGAAACCAAAAATATTGTGTTTTTAGAGATCCAAACAGCCGATGCAAAAATGGAATACTGTTATCTGTCTGTTCGTTTGTAATAGCTGATTATCTCAGCAGAATAGTTACGGGGAATGATGACTCAAAGGTGCCGCACTAGAAATAAGTAATAGAATTTTTTTTTTGATAATAGTCTACCCTAGGTCTTATCATGTTTATCAATCGCGGTCGGCTACGTAAGTACATAAGTGTTGTTGGTTGTATGTATATAATATAATTTTTATTAGGATTCAAAATGGCAGACTTACAATTTTGAATAAGAACTAAACTCAAAAGCGACTGCGAACCAGTTCATATTAATTATTTGCCAATACTAAAGCTTTCCTATTGTAAAATGGTAACAACAGCGCGTAATGCTTGTGTAAAAAACCTTGCGTCTTGACGCGAGTGAGCACAGTGAGTTTGTCGTGCCGTCTAGGAGTTCATATTGTCTCGCAAGTATTCGATTTAATGAATTTTTAAGTCATTTAAAGAAAGAACTTTGTTACTTTTAAAAATAACTACAAAAAAGTTAGCATGTATATTACAGAAAAACCCTAAGCGACGATGCCTCTATATGTTGCACAGTTTTTGAGAAACTATATTAATAAACCGCGACAAATAAAGTTAGTTATGCGGTTCAGAACATGAACTTTATTTCAAGGTAAAAAATACCTGTCCATTTCTTTCTATGGTTTGGAGCCACGGAGCACACTTGGTGCATGAGTCTAACTCGTCCTTTACCGGTTTTATTTATTTATACTTATTATCCTTAGTAACGGAGCAAGCAACGAATCATGAATTTTGAAGAAAATTAGTTGATAGTCCGAACAAAGACATTTAACATTACTGGAGGTTAACCACACAAAACACACAAAACTTTGATCTTAAACAATAAACATGTTCTGAATAGGTAACAAATTGTGATCATACAAGACATTTAACGTACCATTTCGAGATCAAAGTTTTTTTAATGAAAATTTTCCGTCAAAATGTCCGCTCTATAACCTATTATTATAATTTAAATTTACTAGGTTATAAGAGTGACATAAGCTGTACATAGGATTATATAATTTCTGAACTCCACCGGCATTTCATTTTTAATAGCGTAGATTTACAAATGAATTTTCAGATTTATTAGTAGCATCATTGTAACTCATCACCATCAGCCGGGATGCGTCCACTGCTGGACATAAGCCTCCTCCATGGTACGCCACATGACCGGTCCTGAGCCACTTGCTTCCAGCGACTAGGTTATCGGTCTATCTGTAGGGGGACTACCCGGTAAACGTTTCCCGGTACATGAACGCTACTCGAGAACATTTACTCCCCATCGCCTAAAGGTTCTTCGAGCGATGTGGCCTGCTCATTGTCACTTCAGCTCTCTGGTACGTCGAGCTATGTCAGTGACATTCGTTCGTCTACGGATTTCCTCATTCCGGATTGTATCACGCCGAGCATAGCTCGTTCCATAGCTCGCTATGTGACTTTGAGCTTGTTTATTGGGCCAAGAATAAAAATACCACGTTATCGTTCAAATCGATTATGCATCGTTAATAGATCTCTTTTAATAATAGCTCATATACAACGTGTACAAAAAAAGGAGTGATAATACTTAAAGGTATATCCTTGTATAGAATACACTGTGAAAGTAGCAGCGTTGTAAAGGTTAGTTTAAATTTCCATACATTTTTATTTCATAGGTGTAACGTCGTAATTTTTGACAACCATAAATGTTTGTTTACCAACGCGAGCACTGGGGTCAATGATGAATGATCTTATCTTTGGTTTTAGGGGTTATTGACACGTGTAGAACTAGGATACGGATGAAATTCAAAAATTTTAGTCAATTTTTAAATTCGTTTTTCTCCAGATTCGTACGGTTTACAGATGTCTACTACCGCTCCAAAGGTAAAACCTTACCTAACCTATACCGCACTTAAGTTTTATCACTTCTTTTTTGTACACGTTGTATACATTTCAGATATTGTTAAAATCAATATACAGTATGGTTCACCTGGTGAAGTTATGACTTCCTTGAACTTTAGAGACATGTCGTGCGAGCCATCTAAGTAACGATTGAATTCGTTTGGGTTCGGGTTGATGGGGCTGGCGTGTGGCACGCGCCCTCAGTTATGTTATACTGCCAACACTGTAAAGAACGTAACAACTCACTAAAATCAGGGTATTTAGCCTACTGTTAGCCAGTGCCGCTAGACTTTCTATAACCGCACTCTCAAAAAATGCCCCATTACCTGTCCCGGGTAATATAATCGACAAAATAAAATGTTTATATAAATGAATCTCTTGAAAACTAACTTTTCGCTTAAGTATCATTTAGTATAGTTTGGAATATATTTAGTAATTATTTCAATTTTATCAGCCTGTAATAGACATAGGCCGTAATATGCCACCTCTCTCTCAAGAGCCTCTGCCAGGCAGTGGCAAAGATTGCCAGTCGTTTAGGAATCGGTGCAGTTCTACCCTCAATCTTGATCTACTGAGACACCAAGATGTTCTTTTGCTTCGAAAATATTACTGAACACTAATAGTGTAAGACTTGGGGCGAGGCGGTGAGAGGAAGCCAATCAGTAACTGTAGAAATGTACGATTAATTTCTGAGGTACATATGAGTGCTATTAACACTGCTGTCTGGCGGCAGACTTACATGGTGGTAGCTAGCCAGGCGAACATATAAAAAGCCCTGCCATCAACCAAACCGAGAACCGACAAGTACTCCCACTGGGAATCGAACCCGGAACCTCCGAATTGTCAGTTCAGGAATATAGGCCACGGAGGCGGATAAAACGGAGGCGGTCTACTTTTGTATCACTGACATCTTATTGCGATCGATTCCTTCCAAGGATGGATTATGGCATGTTGTATTGTGTTTTCAAGCAAGAAGGACGAAATAAATAATTTGGGTTTCGTTTAAATAAGTAAGATTCGGATAATGATTCTAATTTCCTATGTATTTGTAAGCTAAGATATTGTTGTTCTAAGTGTTCCTATTATATAAAATAAAAAAATATATTTGATCGTGTTCTAACGTGCATGAATCCGGCTTCCTTCCCGTGATAAGATTACCTAATACCGGTTTGATTGATGTTGTCCATTTCCTGGAATTGGTGGATTGCTGTTTTAGGGTTTCATGCCTATTTCGAAATGAAAAGTTTGGATTTTATCACATACATGAGAAGTGGTCTGGACCCTGGGCAAATATTTTCATTTGTGTCACGAAATGTACGTTTGAGGTTTAATAACTAGTGGTCGCCCAGTGGTATTCGAACATAATTAATTTAAATTTGTTATGCATAATCTTAAAACATATTAGCATTCTGCAATTCTCCTCTATATAAACTATCAGAGTGCGAAATTTTATACTGCTCCGTCCGCGCAATTTTCGTAAAAAGCCATTTTATGTTCACATATTTTTGCTTCACATATTAATATATAGAAGATAATTGGCATTATATTCTACACGAATCCAATTCGAAATAAAATTCGCCTGTTTACATATTTGATTTGTTTAATTTTAATGAGTGGTCTGAACTAATAGATAGTTGAAGTAATATTATGAATAACATTTTATGGTTTTTTAAAATATTATGTGGTTTTATGTGTGTCAAAAATATTACCGCTTATATTAGACAGAACCTTTGTCACGTCATACTCACTTTCCCTTCACTGGTTTCCCAATCTGATTAAACGATTTCGTTTAAGGTGGATGACTCAGATAAAGTAACGTTATTCTTTCTACGAACATAAGTATTTACAATCTTACCATCCACCGTCAAGGAAACGACCTAGACACTTAGTTGTAATGTAATGCATTTTTATTACTATCCTAGTTTCTCTTACGATATAGAGGATATATTTTTATTTCCCCCCAGAACCATCCGTCTACCTTCCCCATCGGTCAATTTAAATATTCATGTATTTTACCAAAAATTTAACTTGTTTTTCTAATTCATTTGATTATAAATGCGTCTAAAACTCACATCAGTGTACATTCCGATCGTTCACTGCATTCTGTTCGCGTGTAGCTCAAGTTGGAATTGACTTTGACATTCGTAAACGTGTAAACGTAGTTAAGTACAGTAAAGAGAATTTACATTATTCTTAAAGATAGGTATACAATCAGTTTTCATACGTTTTGTACAGTATGAATTTTATTAAGCACCGATTTAGAGCTTCTTGCGTTCTTAAAACAATTAATTGTAAACTGTGTAACTACAAAATAAAGGTACATTATTTTACAAATAACATAGATAGCCTAAACTTTAATTTTAAGGCACATTGCTAAAAAACCGGTGGCCTTTACGATTGGATAAATATACTTTTTCGCTATCTCAAGTAAACAAACTATAACTTGGATTACATGTCACATTAAAAAAACTTTGAGCTCCTTCACTGCGTAGGATCATCGTCCCCACGAAGATAAACACATAGCCCTGTCCCATGTACACTTACGCCACTTTACATAATCATACTATCGATTTTGTAAAAAAGAACAGCCCTATTTCACAAACGAATTTCCTTTGTACATCTCGACCTCTAAATTTTGTAGGCAACCTAACTCCTACCTAAAACGAAATAAAAGTGGGATATAAAATATTGCCCTTTTCTTGAACAAACAAATTAATATGAAGTGGATAATGATAAAGATAGTATTCATAATAACGTCCTTTGTTAGAAAATACAATTCATTTTCAACATATAATTTTTATCGTAAAAGTTAATAATAAACTGTCCGGCTGCGAATGTCGGTGTAAACCCTTTCCGTGTTCTTAGAACTTTAAAAGATATTGTGATGAAGAAATAAAATTAAATGAAAAATAAGTTAAAGTCGTCAGCATTTCACTTTTTAGTCGCATAAAAATTTGAAGAAGAAAAACCAAACTTTTCTTTTATAAAGAATTCCAGTTGTTACAAAAATCCAAATTAATTGAACAAGTTTCCTATGAACGAAATAAACAGAGAATCAAATTCAATTGACGCTGAGATTTAAATTAAATGTATCTGGGAATTGAGTAACATTACAATGAATCAAGAGGGTGTCCCGTTGGCTTTAGGACCGAATGAATGCTTGAACATGCTATAAATTAAGTTAGTTGAACTGTAGATAGGGAAGATAGCGACGTGTTTGCGTGAATATCGGATTACTGAGAACATACGATACAATTTAGAACTTATCTGAACGCTGAAGCTGGTTTCCAAAGTGCCACTGTTTAGCGGACGATTACGATACATTTGCAGCATGGGAATAAAGTGAGAACAGATAGCTGGGGATCTGGCACAGAGTAACCTGAAAAAGTTAACATTTATATCTTTAGTAATTTAATGTGCCACGTCAAGTCCCCAAAACACATAGGTTTTTTTGGATAAACTGCACCCCTACAATTGTACCCAGATGACAAATGTCCTATGGAAAGTGAATATGTAGTGATAACAAAACAATTAGGTTCTCGGACTATTTTGACACCTAAAATTTCACAGGCGTAATGTACTATGGGAAGCTAATTAGTGTACCTACAAAGTAAAGACAATTAAAAACTTCAAAAGCTCTAGGATATTTTGTACCCCTTGCACCCCTAAAATTGAACCCCTCGGGTACTTGATCATAAATGTAGCTTAATAATGAGTAGCTTTGAAAATTATAGCGTTTACGACAGCGAGCAGAAAAACAATCAAGCACTGAAAATTCGTAATGACATTCCATTTTTCTCAGTTCAGATCATAAAGGTATAACAAAATTTTTCTCCCTAAATGGTCTCGATTTGATAACCTACTTTATAAATCAAATATTGGAATAAGATGGCAAAACCGCTCAAAGATAAAGCATGAATATTACAGATTAACTTCCTGCAAGCTATAACAATATTTGAGATATCGTTCCAAAGGTAGCCTAATAGTTTCCTGGAAAATAGTAACCGGTTTATTTCGAACTGCTTAAGCTTAATCTAGCTAAAGGAATTGGTAAAATATCAAATATCCACGTTAACTATAGGAAAACAGTCAATTTTCCTGTTTGATTGATCGGTTATTAATCTGGCCTATTTACAACTGTGGCTTTTCCTCGTGGAACCTAAATAACTTTTCCTTAGTGGTACTTTGTCTACACGATCTAAACGATCTATGTTCCAAATTTCAATTGTAATTTAAGTGGTTTGCTCTAGCAGTCGATGTGTCAGGTATATACGTAATCCTTCCATTTCCATAATTATCAATACTAGTAGTAAGTACTGAGTATGTCTGTTTGTCCTGTCTTTACGCCGTAACGGAGAATCAAGACGGCTTTATTCTGTCTATAGGGATAGTTAAAGGGCCGAAAAAAGTACACATGCCACTTTTTATTCAGATCGAGCAAGAAGCTCTTGTGGGATAATTTTTGGAGTACACACAGACGAAGATTCGTACAAAAGCTATTAGGTATAATATCTATCACTTTCGCACAGATTTAACTATAAACTATATTACTAGCCCTTCAAGAACCATCCGACCGCAAAGAATATTTAATAGATTACTAACAGCGGCATCAAAATCAGTTGCTTAGTTCCGAATTTCCCGGAACAAACCGAAGAATATGGAGGCGGGAAGTTTGTTTTACGAAATGTGTTATAGGTAGATGTATATTAAAGCTGACAGAACAAATAACGACTGTTTATTCTGTTGGACCATGTTTACCCTCATTACCGTCAGAATATTGTCTCTTGAGCTTCAGTGGAGATAATTACCAAAAGTTCTGATTGGTCCCGGTCCCTTGACATCAGTTGTCCCGACGCAAAACTGAGCTAATGACGTTTCTTACATATTTTACTGCGTGTATTCAAGAAAACAAACAAGTATACTACGAATAAATTGTTGTAAAAATAGAATGTAGCGTCTAAATGCGGTAAGATAACAGATCTTAATATGTTTGATAATGAATGTCATGATATGAATGAAAGGATAATTACGTTTATACTGATAACGGTTATGATTTAAACGGAGAACTGAAATCAAATGTGTCAACCGACTGTACGAATACATGTGTGTTTATTTTTTGAACGATATTAACTGGATCATTGTATTTTTAAGGTCCTTGAGGAGGTTCTATCATTTCATCCAAGCTACTGAGCTGAAAGCATTACATTTCATTTGAACAAACAATTTTTAGTCACTGAGCCAGTATGATTTTCAGTGCCTTTCTAATAAAATTAGACGTTCGTTCGAAAGTTTTAATTAGTTTTAACTACTAAATTTTTTTTATAGTGCTTATTTTAATAAAAATTGACAGGAATATTTTTTTGCCGTGTACCTAAAAAAAAATCAAGTACGTTATCCGATTGCTTAACGGTGAAGGAAATCATCGTGAGGAAACCTGCATGTCTTGAACAGGCATATGAATTGTGAAGTCCGCCTGTCCGCACTGGGCTCGCCTGGTGGACTATGTCCCATACACTCTCTGTAGGAGAGTAGGCCTGAGCCCCTACAGTGAAGACGTATATAGGCTGTTGATGATGATTAAGTGAAAGATAAGATAAAGGGAAATCCAGTAATAGATATTTACAATTAAAAATTATAGAAAAGAAATACGGAAAAAGAAAAGATAATGAAATTAATTTATTAATTAAATATGTATGTAAAGAATGTGCTGAATGGTCTTTTAAATCCGAATTTGTATGTTGGGATTTATGCAAGAGTATTTTTTGTAACTATGTTCTCAAACTATTATTCTACATGGAAGATATCGCTTTTAGCGGTAAGGCCGCTTTTCTGTGAACATATTTTGTTACTTACTGTGTGTTGTTTCATTTTTGTATTTGTATTGTATTGTTAACATTAAAATATAAATCAAATCGTTGGAATTATGCAAATATTAGCTACAGAACCAACCAAAACAACTGTTTATTTAATTGACCTCTGTGGCGTTTACATTTGTCAAAACTTTGTTAAATTGTATGGTTTTGATGCGCTTGTAAAATATTTACAACCTTTAACGATGTTTTTCTATGCATTTAGTAATTCCACTATGATAAAGGTACAGAACAGATATACAGTAAATAAACTTGAGATCTATGAAATGAAGTCACAGGAAATCTTTTACATTGTACCTCCTTTTGGCGAGTTCCCAACGTCTGTAGCATAGCTCTTTATAAGTACAAAGGAAATGGCAGCTCTTTTAAGCCAACTCAGCACAGTTGGATGGTTTCTTACTGAGGTTTCATTAAAAGGTCACCTAAACGACATTATCGTGGTACTGGGGTACAATAACCACGAAGTACTTCAGATACGATTGCTGTATCTAGAGATTGTAAGCAAAATGTAGTCTACCGCGAGTTAACAAAATTTATTTCGTTGTTTTCAGAACAAATAAAAAATTTAAGGTTTGATGTTCATTGCTCATATATTTTCAAGCAGTCAGAATATGTGATGGTCTTTTTAGGATTCCGTAGTCAAACAAGGAACCCTTATAGTTTCGCTGTATCCATCAGTCCCTCTTGTCATCCGCGGCTTATCTCAGAGACCCTTGCTACTAGAAAACTGTAATTTAGTACAAGTATAAATATAATCCGTAGATGAACAAAGGTCACCGACATAGCTCGACGAGTCAGTGAGCTGAAGTGGCAATGGGCAGGCCACATCGCTCGAAGAACCGATAACCGGTGGGGAGTAAAGGTTCTCGAGTGGCGACCACGTACCGGGAAACGTCTACCAGGCCGTCCCCCCACTAGATGGACCGACGACCTGGTTAGAGTCGCGGGGAGTCGCTGGATGCAGGTGGCTCGGGACCGGTCGATGTGGCGTACCATGAGGGAGGCCTATGTCCAGCAGTGGACGTTTCCCGGCTGATGATGAAGATGATAAATATTAATCACGCCGATAAAGTCGTAGCATAAAATCTTGAAAAATATTTTGTTATGGTGGCTCTCATACACGTAACTTGGGGATAAAAAAATCTCGTCTACCCCATTGTGTGGAGCATTGTTGAATAGGTATTTTAAAAATATTGAGGCTTTAGGAACACTACTTTTCGATTACGAGATCCGTTTGAGAAATATTAAACTTCAAAGTAATAATTAATAAACCTATTGCTTTTAAAAATCTGAAGAAAACAATATATATCTACAGTAGTACTTACAAGGAAAAATATCACGACTAAGTTGGCTTAACAGGTTTACGAGTAATAGTCGACTAAATTATAAAATGTACTTAGAGTGGTCGAAATGAAAATTTCGTAGAAATTTTATAAAACTATTAAAAACGAAAACCTACACTGCGCGTGGCTTGACACGCACTTCGCGACATTTTTGTGTGTATAATAAAAAATTATACTTTCATGGCCAGGGCTTTAAACCTTTCGTTTTGTATTTTATAAAATTGTGGTAAAATAAAAATATTTGTTCACCAACCATATGTACTTACGGATAATTACTATGTCAGAATTGGAGTTCTCAGCCTCCGTATCGTCATTAAAGGAAACTAATTGTAGTTACTGTACAAACCAAAGACGGAGATGGATAAAACCTTTCAAAAGATCACCGATAAAGGAAATTTGAGAAGAACAAAAAATATAATATTTCCTGTCCTGAAGCAAACAGTTGAAGGACTTTATTTACAGAACTTTTGTTTGTGACTCCGTCTATAAAATACTGCGCCTTCCAGCGCTTCGTGTAGGAACCACTATCAGTTAGTTTGGGCGGAGTTCTTGAGACACTACGCCAGATGCTGGATTTATTGCTACAATAATAACTAAAACATATAGTTCAAGTAGACATTGTAGAAAATAACTACAATCGCTTGTATTGTCTTTAACTTTTTAAATTTGTTGTATAAATTGGCTGCAAACATTCACCAATGGGCGCCTGGATATACACATAACCGAGAGGTACACAAAAGTAATATTTTATAATAATGAGAACACTGACTTCACATAAGTTTCTTACGAGCGTAGCGAATTAAATTTCTTTGTATATGTATTCATGTATTCTAAAAATAAGGAAATAGATTCTAAGGAGTGGTCGGCACAGAGACTACACACAAACGAAAAGTTCTATGTAATTTTTTTATTTGATCTTATCATTAAAACCAGCCAGAGGCAGCGGGCTATTCATCCTACCTTTTTGAGGTTTAAACCTTCTTAAGGTACCCGACCCCTTAGGAAGGAAGCCGTGTGATGTGGAATAACCCCTTCGATGGTTATCTTCAGCTGCAAAATACTGAAAATATACTTCCCAAACAATTTATTTTTACGCTAAAAATATTTGAAAATATGTAATTATAAAATTATTGAGTTAAATCCTTATTAGTCATCAACAGGAAATGTCCACTGCTGGACATAGGCCTCCTCCATGGTATGCCACATTGACCGGTCCCGAGCCAGCAAATCCCCGCGACCTTAACTAGGTCTTCGGTCCATCTAGTAGGGGGACGGTCCAGTACACGTTTCTCGGTACGTGGTGCCACTCGAGAACTTTTACTTCCTATCGGTTATTGGTTCTTCGAGCTGACTCGTCGAGCTATGTCGATGACCCTAGTTCGTCTACGGATTTCCTCATTCCAGATTTTGTCATTCTGAGCATAGTTCGTTTCATTGCTCACTGAGTGACTTTGTGCTTGTTTATTTCGTCGTTTCGGTTCCGTATGACATCACTAGCATTGCGCAGTGATTAAAGACTTTACGTCGTTACACGCTGAGGTATTTTGTGGGAAAAAATGTGCCGTAACTTCCCGAACGCAGGGTAAAAATAGTAACTAGTGAAACGGAAAAGAATAATGTAAAAGAAAAAGTTTCGTAATACATTCGGTTAAAATCTTTCCCCAACTGTCACCATCACGCTAAAGGAAACATAATTATTTTTCAAGACATTAAAAGCGTCAGAAAAACACCGTATAAACGATAAATCACTGTAAATTTCCCCTCAGCTGATGGATTGCGTCCTCCGCTAAAGTGGGAAAATTACCAGAGTTTCACTTTTGTGGCCACTTTCTTAAAAGTTTTCATGTTTCGAAGAAACTAGATGCCGAATTAAGAAATTTTGTGAGAATATAAGATCAAAGTTAAGAAATTTCATTCCTAAACGATTATGATATTTCATAGACATTTATTTGCTTTTGTGTCTTCATGAACGAACATTAGCTTTGCTCAAAAAAAATTAAACTGTATGTCTGTCGGGAATAGAAATCAAAACACATTCCTTTGGAATTTTTGTCTATCAGTCTGTTTGTATATTTTACATGCATCGCGCAAAAACTACTGCCCGAAATTGGACAAGGTATTCTCAGTCGTAAATCTGGAGCTCAGCTTCAGCTTACAACCTAGTACTATGTTTTAGACCGCATTGCAGGTAGTATGTGGAGAAGTTACTACGAAGTCTCGTTACTTAGCACCAAGAAAGACAGCTTAAAGTACTTCCACGATTGAGCCCTTGAGACCACGGACATGGACATGGAAATACGGTTAGTAACTTTCCAGGCAAGACCTAGGGTTACTCCTGCTCGAGACAAACAGGACTCCATGCTCCCAGATAAATACAATTAAAATGAATAAAAAGCGTCGACATATATTGTCACACAACTAAGTGAGATTGCCAAACTTTGTCCTTGAAAAGAACTAAGGAACCGACTTCAAATGCCCGAAATGTCTACAGCATTCACCACCTAAAATGGTACCTTAGAGGTATAATTATCTGGGTTTATTTTATTTTTGTTGATGTTCTCGTAAAGCGCTTTATAAATTTCGATAAAATTTATATGGGGCCATCTCTATAACATGATCAAACAAACAAAAAACACCAAAATCGATTCATAATTGGCGGAGTTATCGCGTAACATACAAAAGAAGAAAAAAATACAGTTGAATTGAGAATCTCCTCCCTTTTGAAGTCGGTTGTAAATAAGGTAATGTTTAGATAGTTTCTTTCAAGTTTCTTTATTTATTTTATTGTTTTACGAGTACGAGGAACGTTTCCGTTATGTTATGTTATCTACTTATGCAGTCAACGTATCACTACTATGTACAAAAACAATAAAATACTACATGTTTTAATCAAGCTCTTATTCAGCTATTTTTATAGTGGACAGTATTGGACACTTACCTTTCAGGGTAGCAGTAAATAAGTAAAATACCAATCACAAAGCAGAATGCTTTTACTGAAATTAAATTGATATTTTAACTTTGTGTTAATGCTGTTTTCTCATTATTAACATATTTAACACAGTAAATTATAGACTTAAATATAAAATAGACTTTCTTACAATTCGATTTTCTGTCCTTTTTACACTTGTATTTACATAGCTTCCTGAAAATTTTCAGCGTTCTGTTACAAAAGCAAATAATTTTATTTAAAGTGCACCCAACATTTCGTTAGACAAATAGGAACACACCGGTATCTCACGGGTGAAGCATAGCCTCATAGATATTTCGATGAATATATTCATGCACAGAGAGCCTCATGATTCTTTCGACTGTTTGCCTCCATTACGTATTGGATTGGATTGGTACTGATATTGCGTAAGTTCTTTCAAAGGGCTTGGGCTCGTCCTTACGTAAAATCTTTATTTGACCGATGTCTCTCACAGAAAGGATCTTTTGTTTGAATGCGACGAATCGGATTAAGAACACACTCAGCCTTTGAAAATTGTTACAAAAATATACAGGTTTAAAAATGTACCTATTTCTTTACCTCTCGTGCATCACAAATGTGACATGTTTATTCTGAATTGAATTGGAAAAAAATTTACTCAGTAGATAACCTAACTTATTGCAAAACATCTTACAAAGGGGATTAAATTTGAAAAACGAGTCAGCGCTCGGCTGAATTTATATTTGTAAACTTTATATTGCTCGCTCATAGGACTTTGTGATTTTTAATATTAAAGTTTGTTACTGAATCCACAAAGTACTAATTAGCTTCATCTAATCTGAATGAAGCCGTAAGGTGACACTATGCTCGATCACTCAAGCGGAAGATTGTACGTAGTTAGGCACAGGCGGCGCTACGTAGTTGTGCTTAAAGGAACCACAGTTAGCGCTACTAATTTTAGTTATAGATTTATACATAACAGGTTGTCCCGTAAATAATAGTTCAAGCTTAAGAGGCAGATAGCCTGCAAAATTACATATGATTAATTTGGATATTTTTGGTTGCCATAATTTGTTGAAAAGTGTTATAATTTAAATCTAATTCAGATTTTTTATGCTATCGCTACCAATGGTTACATTTTTGATCTAATTTATATCAAATATTCTTGAATAGTTTACTTATCTACTGTAATACCGATTACTTAGTCTGTATATTTTTTTGCAAAACGAATTTGACGTATAAATTTTACTTACTAATAGGGTTTATTATACAGATACCAGCAAGATACTGTAGGTAGAATAATATTATGTTAACGTATACATTTTAACGGTAAAACATTAAAAAAACTTCACTTGCAATTTCAGCATAGAATATTCCTATTCAATTAAATTTTATTGTCACTGAACTCAGTTGTAAAGTAAGGAACTCCCTGTAGGGGCGTCGGATTTATCTCTGAAAATATAAGGGGAAAACAGAAAAAGTACGTCATCATAATGTGGATAGAAATATGATGGCGGGCGGGAGCGCGGAGCTAAATAAAATATACATTTATCAGAATACCAAGAGCCAGGTTTCAGATAATATCATAAGTTGGCCGCGAAATAAAGCTTCGGATAAGAAAGCTGTTTTCTTTTATTCGCGAAAACAGACACTTTAGTTGTCCAACAAAAGTGCGTATCTAGAAAATGTGAAGTGTGCTGTGAATACAGAATAGCTGGTAGAACTCTTTGTAAAATACATATAAAATTATCTAATACTTATCACTCTTAAATGTAAAAAAAAAATAACCCGGTCAAGTGCGAGTGGACTCGCGCGCCTAGGCTTCCGTACTGAATATGGATAATTAGAATTCGGAAAATCGTAAATAATATGCACCTCACAATCCTCTAACGAATGCGCCTAAATACCATTTTAAATAGATCGGCTGCATCTTCTGTTGGACATGTGTTACTCATAGATCACAGCGATAGACTTTCAGACAGGCAGGTGGAATGGTGATCGCCGTAGGATGTTATTGTTACATGGGTAGATATTTCCGCTTAGTCGCCTTTTACGACATCCGCGCTGGATCGTCAACGGCTTGCTTTTATTCCCAAGAAGGGTGGGTAGGGGTGTGGGGCATTTGTGTCTCAATCACGCATAAGTGAAATGGATTTGAAAATAGAATCCGGATATATATATATATTTAGATATCGTACACAGACCGTGGAAATAGAGGGTGCGTTTTTGCAAATAAATATCAGTTTTAGATTTATCGTCTCAACCTCTGAATCTGCCATATACTTTCCTTCCCTTATAATAAAAATGTTAATTAAAATTTGAGAGCTACAATGTTCACATAGAATCGGGCTAATTACTATATTAATTTCAGATACAAAGTAACATCAACAATTAATAACACACAACACAAAGAACGATAAAATTACACTAATTAATTGAAGAACACGTAAAAGGTAATTAATTACTTTATTGATCATTTATTTAGATATCTTTGACGTAAATTATTATTTTATAATGAAAACGCGGGAATGTGAATTGAAAAGGAATATGTAAGTTTTTTGAGAACACGGAGAAATTCGCTGTTTTCTTCCGTCCAGGAGATGCACTGGTTCGTTTATATTCCACTCACTTCATAGCACGTATCAAAGTATAGAGGTATAGTTGGTAACATATTTCGTGTAAAAATGTATTAACAATTTATATTAATTTCATACTATTTATGGCGGCGATGGCGTCTCGAACTGACAGCTCGTTCAAACGACGCGGGACGCGGGTGAAAAGAAGGGTAGGTAATATGGATAGCATAGAACTACACTATTAAAGGCTAATTTTTTAACAGATTCCTTAATTTTGTTTAGAAACCAGTTTCAGTCATATAACGAGGACGGTTCTTGGCATATCCTACAGGTGGTAAAATTAAAAATTGGGTTGCGAAGTATGGGTATGTTCCCTAACCACCGTAGCACGTTGATGATACATGGGTACTTATGCTGATACACATCACCTGGAACTGGATGTCATTTCATGTATCCACACTTGTAATAAAATTGTAAATGGCCGATGTCTGTACATAGGATATATTTAAGTAAAATTAAATGAGGGCTACTTTTAAAATCAATACCAACCAAAACAAGTATCTCTAGAATTTATGTCTGTCCTTCTAGAGATAAAGACGTATCTTTTGTACGCTCACCACACAAAAACTGATGCACGAAATTGGATAAGGTTTTCGTTATATTTCTGAAGGTATAACTTGAAACACGGTGCATATGTAATGTTGATATAAGCCGAGTTACATCACATTAGTACATTGGGGAACCGAAGCGTGGTCCTTTACTGTCGTCCGAATAAATAAGCTCAAAGTCGCTTAGCGAGATATGCTAAATCCGTAGACGAGCTATCCCGTCACCGAGATCGTCGCCGAGCTACGACGATTCAGTAAGCTGAAGTGGCAATGGGCAGGCCACATCGCTCGAATGACGGATAACCGATGGGGAGTAAAAGTTGTCGAGTGTCGACCACGTACCGGGAAGCGGCTACCGGGCCGTGTACCATGAAGAAGGCCTATGTGCAGCAGTGGATGTTTCCCGGCATATGATGTACATTGCTCTGTATATTCTAAAAAGTTCGGATCAGTCTTTCAAATTTTTAATTGAAGAGAAAAGAACGGTTTAATTGATTAAAATGTTTTATTATTAATTCATTATTTATTTTAAAAAACAAATATTAACTGAGGTAATATATAATGTAATTTGATATTGACAGTATATTTTGATTTTATGTTAACTTTTGCATGTCGACATGAGTCGACTAAATGTGTGATATGTAATTTTTGTTTTGATGTAACACCTTTTTTGTACCACATTTATAGCAAATAAATTATTATTATTATTTCAATTAAATCACTATAAATTCTTCCTCACTACAATCGTTCGACTATAGGTAATCCTTTCAGCCCTCTTACCTTGAACTAAACATTTACTGGTACTATTGAAGCAACACATGAATAGTTACAACCATAAATTATACGCTGCCAGTCTCACCACGTGACATTGGCAGATTCATAGCCGTCACGTCACTGTAACGCCCACTCTCAAGTTCCACACTTACATGTGAACTCAGAACTATGAGCTTGTTGTACACACTACCTTGATCAGTAAGCAGTCTTGTACTCAGAAGGAAAAAGCGTCGTAGAATGTATGAGCACCGTGGTAAATAAACGGGGATATTTTTAAACGGAATTCCCTCCACATCTACGATGTAGAAGAAAGGAGTGCAAATTGCGGGATGTGTAAGTGATCCCCTTTTAAAATACAATTCCTTGGAAATCTTTTCGGGAGTTCGGCGCAAAACGTGCCAGATTAACTAAATGAATTGTTCAGATACGCAAATCCTCGTTTAGTTCCAACAAGATTTCCCTGATTAAATTTCCCTGGGAAAAATTACGGCTGGTACCGATTTTCCTCGAGGGCATATTATCTGATTGTGGGACCACTCAGAACTCGTGTGATTTGGGGTCGAAAGATTTTTAAAAGCTTTTATTTAACTTGTTTTAAATTTAAAAATGGGCCTCCCTACTCCTATAAACTTAGATTGTCGCGACAAAATGAACTTTGCATCAATATGTCGTGATATATTTTTCATGAATGTATAGTTTTATTTGAAAAATCTTTTATCTAATATCGAACCTCGGCGGAACGTAACTTATACAGAAAACTTTACTAAGACTGATAGTACTTTTATAAAGGCTCTACAAAAGTACTTTCCTCAAAAAATTTATAACTATGCATCTTCTTAGAATGTATTACTTTCTGATGTATAGTATCAGCTAGCTACTAAGGGAATGTTATCTATATAATACATGTCTGGTAAATTACGGTTTTCACATGTAGGAAAATATTTATAGTAATAAGTGTAGTTGTGTTTTTCATTACTATCCTCAAAGGTTTAATATTAATATTTTTTATTCTCATTTTTTAGTAAAAATACGTTACAGTCCCCTTTTTAGGCTTTTCTCGTAATACTTTCAGCGAGCAGACGAGCAGAACTTTTGTAATAAAAGTAACTTTTCTGCTTTATAGAATTGAAGGCTATCATTCTTTAGTTGGGGGGTTTTCAAGTAATTTTGATAGTTTGCCTTTTTCACACGAAAAGTTTCAGTGTTCAACTACCGACAAACAACGAATACTTGACCTAAGTAAACATTGTCAAACATCACCTAAACTATGGATCCGTCTGAAAGCTCAGTATGCCCGTCGCAAAAACTAGGTTCTTTTCATTTTCACAACGCAACACTGCATCGTGTGTGTGCACGTAAAGATCGAATGTCGTATTTTGAATACTTTTAGCCATTTTATTTTCTACAATTCCAAATAACAATAAAAAACAAATTACATAAAAGAGGAACGTTGATGGTGGAGGCCCAATGTCAGGTTCCCAAAGGAACAGGTTTTCAGTTTAAAAAAAACTATGATGGGTTTGCACTTGGCCTTCATCTCACCTGATGGTAAGTGACGTTAATGCCGATGGATGATTAGCGTGCGCACCCAGACGCCTCAATCTAATGATGCGCTGGCTGGCTGGCTGGATAGAGCTATTAACACTGCTGTTTGGCGGCAGACTTAGGTTACATGGTGTTAGCTAGCCAGGTGGACATAGAAATTGCCCTACCACCAACCAAACCGTGATTCGAACCCGGGACCTCCGGATCGTGAGTCCAACATTTGGCCATTAGGCCTCGGAGGCGGTTAGTCAATATTTTTCTTTTGAATTCATACGGTTTTACTATCAGCAAACTAACTTATTCAATTACATTTACGTGCTGCTAACATCGACACTGTGTAATGAAGGATGAAATATGAAACACACATACAAGAAGTTTGCTAATGCCTGATAATAAATTGATTTGATTTTGAATAAAAGACCTAAATAAAACTATTTGGAATTGTTACAAATCATATACTTGTAATTCGTGAAGGCGTCCTAAAAAGAAGCATAGACGTCATCGTTCAGACAATATTTACCTAGTCATTACATTTCGCTCTATCAAGCTTACTTCTTACAGTAGCGTGTCTTTGGTTTAATTTCATCGATCAAGGACTAGGTTTTGCCTTCGCGAAATTCAGGGAAAATACCGATTCAAATGGAATCCCGATTAGGTCGCTTCGTCGTTTTGTTGGGTGGGGGTTTCTCGAACGATTCCTTATTTTTGTCGTCATTCTTTAAAACGCAACCCAATTCTCGGGGTGGAATTTTGTAAGAGTTAGATAATCTTTGCTCGGGTTCTAAATAAGTTCCCAAAAGGACATGATATACCAATGATTTTGCAATAATACAGCTTAAATTTAGTGTAGAAGTGAGTTGGAGATGTAAAATACCTACCCAAAAAGGGAAGGTTTTCTTAGAATGAGTGTGGCGTGAAATCACGCGCCATTTAGTGCGTGTAATATATTGCCGTTAGCGCACGCCCAAAACAATTCCCACCTAATTGACCGAGAGGCTAAACAGCGCGCTGTCTTTGTTACAATTCCTATGTCTTATAAATGTATGAGTTGATAATGATGTCTCGACTTTAATTCAGGATCAAATTACTTGTTAAGATTGAAGTTTAATTATTATTTATTAAGCCTACATACAGTTTTTGTCATCAATTTTAATTATAAAACAATCATATTATATATGTCAATTCATTATAATATTAATACATTAGTCAAAATCATTGTCACTTGTCCATTTTGTTATGATTGTTCATGTCATTTCACTTAACCTATAGGTTGATTAAGGTAAGATTGAAGTTAGTGTGATAAAAAACTAATAACTAACAATACGAGTATATACATTAAATAGGTAACAAAATATGGTATCAAATAGATAACACGGACATCAAATCTCAAACAATCTGATGTTAGAATAAGCATCTAAAATATGGGAATCGGAAGTTTTATTTCTAAATTGCATATGATACGTAAAAACTTTGAACAAAACACGGAACAAACATAAGAAAATTATGTTGGAAAAGTCAGACACAATATCCATGACTTCTATTTACTAATTTAAAATTAAACAAAATCAATTTTATTGATAGTTTTTATAAAAAAAGATAAAAATCACTTGCGTACTTAAAAGCTGTATATTAAAAGAAACGATATGAAACTTGTAATGTGTTCAATTTATGAAATGGGCCATCAAACGCAGCTAGCAGCAGCAGCAAGGCAGCAGTCTAGGTACGTACCTGCTACGACGATGCCACTAAACTGAACGTACCTACATTATATGTCTATTACGTAATATCACTATTATCACAGAGCAAGGCTTGCTGCTAAATTGAAAGCACCCCGCTATTAAAGTTTACTGGGCCATCCAGGGCGCAATGGGATGCAGCTGATATATTTCTCGACGGGTACAACCTGTTTTCCGAGGCAACGGCTGTTTCCTGCTGGCGGGGCGCCAACCTCGCGATTGTTATTTGTTTAATAAAAGGAATCATATTATTTATTTACGCTCTTAATGGTTTAGCCTGGGTGCTAAGGTGAGACGGCTCACATGCTTTAAATGCAAGTGACAATAAAAAAACACGAGCAAAGGTTTGTTGGGAGCACGAGTTGGGAATCGCCCTTGCTCCCGAGAGATACGATAGTGCTTAATACCACACATACGAAGAAAATGGGCGTCAACAAATGAATACAATATTAAAACTCGTTTTCAAATATATAAGGCGGTCCTTTCCGAGCAGTTGTGGTACAAAATACATCCGTCACTGTTTAAATTTTTCATCTTACAAAAGTGTTTTTCCTTCACCTCAATATTATGTACCGATGTCTGAGTTGTTGTCTCGATTTTATTGTTTTAGTTTATCTCTAATTGAATGTCATTGTCTAATTAATTCTATTCCACGCTCCATCCCACAGTATCCGTGACTGATCATGCGTCTTAGGAATTAATGCACGTCCATTTGTATATGGATAAGTCGGCTATCTAGTACTAAAGCAATATTGAGTGAACGTTGGTCGTTAACTTGAAATGCTATTGTCTATACGACATCGCGACGCAAATGGATGTGAGTTTCATATTCATATCTAGAAAATATGTAAATTGCTCTAAGGTACCTGATGTTAGTGTTTGATATAATTGCTAGCTCTGTCAAAAGTTAGACATCCTTAATTCCATCAAAGGGCATGCTTACATGCAACCTTCATGTACACTTGTACAGTCTTCCGAAGTCCAGAGGCCTCTCCCAGAGTGCGCCGCTCAAGTCGGTCCTCTGCGCTTTATTTCCTATTAAGTCTTTCTCAGGCTTGGTCAATGATAACATTACATGCTTATTACTATATAACATACCATGTAAGATGTTTCGAATTTGATGAGTTTCTGTTCCAGCTAGATAGGCGTTTGCACACAAAGTACAGATATTAAGCTAAAATGCACCTTGATTTATTTAAAACGGCTTGCGATATACGAGTACATACTAGGAACTTGAGGAGCCCAGATTAAATACCAGAATGAAGGTGTAACAATAAAACTGGTATACCATCTGTATTAAAACTTAGACTCCATATAGCGCCAGTGTGTGTTTCTGCGTAATTAGACAAAATTCCAAGGTGGAAACATTATGGATTCATGTTTACATAAATTGAACTGCGTAAAGTGGTCAATTCTAACACAACAGTAGATACATGATGTATTGATAAATTGTAAACCAGCAATGATTACAAAATGCCCGGCTTGGTTTTTGACATTATTGTAAAATTGTGTATGATCAAAACATAACTCGCGTATATTTCATAATTTAACTGAATAAATAATTTGGTCTAATTTGACGATCCATGTAAAAAGCATAGTATGTCTTTTTCATAAATAAATTTTAGTTTCGCTCATGGAAACGTTGTATCAACACCCTATCAATACCTAATATTTTGTTTTCTCCTTGACAGGCATTAACTATGTGTTGATGGCAAACATGTCGAGACAAGTAATTTCAGAAGACAAACCGCAGGAGATTTCACTTATCACCTCATTACTCACAGGTCAGCGCGCAACCTGCCGTGAAGAGTGTGCTGGAAATAGCATGGGAAAAATTGTACGTATATAATTCTGATTATGAATTAGAAAATAGTAAACAACATGTTAATAATCTTTTTGAGCACCACGAATCCACGAATCTGTCCCATACCGAACAAAGGATTTCACTTAGGTATGTTTTAAATGTATAATGGATTTGTACTTGGCCTTCATCTCACCTGACAGTAAGTGACGATAAATCTGTCGGGTGGTAATCGTGCGCACCCAGAGGCCTCAAGATAATGAAGTTCTGGCGCTGCTACATTCATACAGAAATAAAAAAGGGCTTTAACATGACAAAAACATATAATGCGCACGAAACATATAAGATGTAACGTCGAAAACAAATATGGCGTCAATAAAATGTCATTTGACGCTGTCACTTGGTACCAAACAAATGATTTTGTAAATTAAAATAAATGCAAAAATGAAGTTGTAGTATTTTTCTATACATTTAGATTATTACTTGATTTTTTTAATAGTGTACAAGTGCAGGCCTAATTTGAAATATTTCTTTTGCGTCAGGCTGCCTGCCATTCTAAACTTTACCCTCGTTTCTATTGAGAGGAGAAAATTCGAATGAAGTTTAAAATTGATTTAACTGCGCTAGCAAGTGTTTTTTGGACTCAAATGATTGTAGCATGTCGAAATTCGTCCACATTACAAAAATGCGTTTTATTTGCTAATGACGTGTCAGTAATTATACCATCCAGTGCAAATTGATTAGAATATGACCTAGACATTAACAATACAATAGAATCAGTAATTGTCTGGCTACATAAAAAGAATTTGACGGTAAATTTAAATAAAACTAAAATTTGACACTCACATACAAAACAAAAATAAACAACTAAATATCCACTACAAGGGAAGTAATATCAGTAATATTCAAGAAGTACACAAAACAAAATTCTTAGGTATGATAATAGACAGTAATTGTTCAAAATTGTTGAAAATTTCATTTCAAATTGATAATGTAACTTGTTATTTATAATGCTGTGTCAATCTTTTACAGTTGCTATCACACGAGTACATTTATTGAATATGTACGAGTATAAGTTTCATTGGGAGAACAACAGACACAACTGGACACAGATTCAGAAAATATTTTACACATAGTATTTCACTTTTATTTATTTTTATTATCTCTAAAATAAAATTTCAAGGCTTACTTCCAACTATTACCTAATTATCGTTCAAAGGTGAGTACAGCGCGAAGAGGGTTGATTGTTCAAACGGCCGCTTTAACCAAATTTTGTTTGATTATCTGAACAAATGAATCGTGAAAGTTTGTTGTTCCCAACTAGTTGAGATACTCGAAGCTCTACTTCTGTTATTATATTTAGGTACACTATTGGTTAGTTTTGTAGAGTTTTAAATTGCCGTATTCACTACATTGTATTGTAGAAGATAGAGTCTTTTCAATTCTTGATCGTGTGGTTGAGTCTTTCCCCTTCAGGAAGTCCTGGAAAACAGAAAGGCAGTGTGTTCAGGAACGGTGTCTGTATCACTGGGAAGGAAGGTGTCTGAGCACCGACCGCCGCCAGAGTGCGTATTTGGCGGTGGCAGATTCAGCACAGGTAACAGCAATGACAGTCAAGTGGTACAGTGAGGTTGTCAACGAATGACGCCGCTGAACACTAGATTACCAAATAGGGCTTTTAAAATTAGTCCAAAAAATTCAATGTGCAAGTACATTGAACCGTATCTTGACTGTAGGTACTTATGAAGATATGAAACCGTTTTCCCTGTCTCCACTTGTGTGTCAGGTGTGGTTCCGGTGTGATGTAGGTCATGTAGGTAGGTAGATAGGACTTACTTTGAAAGCCTGCCGAAACTTGTGCGACATGAGGCTGTACAGTATCGGGTTCACAGCTGTCGACATGTACACGTTGACGCCGCACACGTAGTTCAGTACCCGCCAGAACTGAAATCAACACCAGTACTTAATCTAATTTACTGTGGGCCGAATAAACAAGCTCATAGTCACTCAGCGAGCAATGGAACGAGCTATGCTATGCTATGCTCGGAAATCCGTAGACGAACTAAGGTCGTAGACGTAGACGGTAAGGACATAGCTCAACGAGTCAGTGAGCTGACGTGGAAATGGGCAGGCCGGCCACATTGCTCGAAAAACCGATAACCGGTGGGGAGTAAAGGTTCTCGAGTGGCAACCACTTACCGGGATGATACTAATGAACTTTAGCCTTTCCCGCAAAGCAGTCACAAACGAAAATATAAATCGTAGTAGTCGTAGTAATCGAGCGTAGCTTTTGAACTTAAAAGTTAAGTTTAAAAGCATAAAAAAGCTACTTTTTCTGTGTTATATTTTGAAAATCATGGTTTAGAGCCTGCGCGCACTGCGGCAGCAACCGGTGTCGTTTGCTCCCGCAAAAATCTGTAATGTATGAATCACAGTGGAGATGCGCGCACTGTGGTTGTTCAACCGCAAACAACCGCATACGGCTAAAAAATCCGTGATTTGACACAGATTTGTTGCGGTGTGCCGCCGCACGGTTTGTTTCCATCATAGGAACTTGTATCAAACCCCGTCCACAGTGGCAGAAAAACCGCACCGGTTAGAAGACCGCAACCGCAACTCGCCGCACTGCAGTGCGCGCTAGCACTCATTCCTATGATTGCGCTGTAAGACCTTGTTTCTTACGAAATTTCAGGATTCTAGGTCTACGGGAAGTACGTACGACGACGCTTGCTTACAAAGCCCGCCACCCATCGTGTTACTGCTAAAATATTTCCGAGTCCCTTAACCCAACAGTAACGTAATGTACAAAGGTGGTTCAAGCTATTGCGTCCAACCTATATATGTACTGTGATAGTTCGAACACACGACGCTAGATGGCTCTAAATTTGATGAATGGATAGCAGAACATCGTGGGAGATAAACTTTGTACAACTTATAAGTTTGTTTTATCAAATATTTAAATTGAACAATATTAAAGCGGCACCACAATCTCATCTCATTTTTTGAAAAGGTGTTCTTTATTTTTCTTCGGTTTCTACAGTAAAATGTATGAGAAATTCCGTCGCTGGTGTTGGATTTTACGATAAATTCAAAGGTGCTTTGACTTCACAAGCATTTGAGAAATTCAATATTCCGACTATACTAAATAATTTAGACCAAGGTGAACCCATTCTATCTTTGGGAAACACATCACAAATCATTGTATAACACACACACCCAAACGTAACAACTACCATGCTCTCGCCAAGTATCTCAACAGAAGTGATCTCGATCACGACATTCGATTTATTTAAGAATAAATTATTTAAAAAAAGACTAAGTGCGAGTTGGACTCGCGCACCGAGGATTCCGTACCGAATATGGATATTTAAAATACGGAAAACCATAAATAATATGCACGTACGGTGCATTTCTCTAACGAATTAGCCTCGATTTTCATTCTTAGTTTTGCTACTTTAATTGTCTGTTGTTATGAGCGAATTATTCAATCGCTTATCAATGAGAAATAGAAAGAAAGAAGCGCATTGCAAACGTAATATTTATTTATTAGGAACGAGAAAGAAAAGGAAACTTACGTCGTAGTATTCGTCATCATTGTATTTAGGGGTGATCATCAATATGCGGGTCACGGCGAACGGCGCCCAGCAGAGAAAAAACATGGCGGCAACGGCAGCTGAAAAACATTCACAACACCATTAATCGTTTGAAAAGAAACGTAGCTTCATAATTACTCTATTTTTTCAACTTACCCAACATTTTAACGGCTCGCACTCTATTTTTCCTGATCGACACTGGACTATTCCTCAGTTCCAGGTGGCTTTTCTTCAGTTTCAGTGCAATGAGAATGTACATCACGGATATAATCGTCATTGGAATGACAAAGAACACTACAACTTCTATCGCTAGAAAAACTTTCATTGCGTCGGATAATTTCACGAAGCAATACGCGTACGCCTTCCTCTCCAACAAGTCGATGTAAAATACGTCAGGGAAGCAGAACGAACATGCAATTAGCCAATTTATAAGAATGATTTTAAAAACACGAGTCTTCAATAACAGCTTTTGTCGTAAAAACGGTTTAGAGATCACTAAGTACCGCTCGACTGTGAATGCGGATATGGTCAGGACACTGCAGCTGCTTAGGCAATCCCAGAGTATGAAGTGGAGTCTGCAGCCCACTTCACCAAAAGGATACAAATCAGGTATCCAGAGGATGTAAATATCGATTGGAACGAAGAGCGCTGTCAGCATATCAGTAACGGCTAGGTTCACGAGGTAGCAGTTGGTGGGAGTCCTCATGGTTCGGTCTCGTGAAATCACAGCACATGTGCACACGTTGCCTATAAGACTCAAGATCATACAGATTACATAAAATACACTCAAGCAAAGCTTCACGACCATCGACTCCTTTAGACTGTCGCCATTTTCGAAGATAGTCATTTCCATGGGTCCAAAAAATGTGTATGAATCGTTTTGGAAATCGCTTTGGTTTATTGCAATCATTTCGAACTCTCACTTTTACGCGTGGTCTCTAGTTAATTGCCGCGGGATATTGAACGAGGGATGTTAACGCAAGGACAGTCAACATGGTAATGACGACGCGTGCGAGGGTGAAACCGATCCGTTGATGTATTTCATGGCCCTTCACAGACATAATACAGGGTGGTTTTCCAACGCTACTGTTTTGCTTCAGCTACGTTAGTTTCCTCCAGAGAAAAAAAACCGAATGCTATCGACTAGATATTGCTTTTATCACGAGTAGTCTGAGATAAAAGAATAGCGCTTTGGGCTATTGTAATAATCGCGGCACTTACAACTGTCCACTTTGGCTTGATAACATTCATTGATAACACTGCGGGTGGAATATAGGTAGGCAAACATTGGTTTAAGCTATGTTTTAGTCATGTAGACTATAGGTTTTTTAACTTAAGTGAAAGGAAACATCATCATCATGTATGCGAGCTTATTAAATATTATACTCCCATTGGATATAATGACGACAGATGTATTTAATTTATGAGGCATGGATTTGTAGTTCGTCTTCATCTCGTGCGATGGTAAAATACGGGAAGGCTGTACGAAGGAAGAGGTCCAGAGACTTGTAACAGTCAAAATTGCCTGTCACAGATTTTAAAAGAAAATAAATAAATTATGAGACATTCTACTTTGGACGGCGCCAATAAGTTCTCCTATTTCTAAGGAGACAAAAACTCTCGTCGCACTTATAAAGATCGAATATCTGCGAACTAATAACTATTCCAGATGAAGTATTTATCCTTCTAAGAAGCAATCAGTTTTTGTTAAACTCAACAAAATGTCAAAGGATAAATTTATTAAAACCTTTTGCTGAACACTTCAGCTGGATATTAAGACAAACGTTTAGAACTATTGTAAATGTAGTCAATAAGGTTACACTGGTTCTTATGCATCCGCAATAAAGTTGAAATTGAATTCTATCATTAGTGAACCTAAATTTGTGTAAAACGAGAAGTGATGTTAAGAGGCGCCATGTGACGGACTTCAACTTTGGGTCGAATATTTATTGTTTTGCTAAAAGGAACACTTGCAGATATGTCACCAAGAAAGAATGCAATAATTCATGTCTTAATTAGTTCCACACCGTGGGAATGTTTGGAGACGACCACGAGGATTAGGGAAATATTGAGAAGGTCGGGGCAGTCGGTTTTGGGCGCGCGAACGGGTCAGACTGATACTAGGTCATATGCCCCGGGGCAAGTGAAGTCTTGACCTGAACGGAGGCCGGTTTTGAGTGCACTAAAGAGGCAGGACTTAGCTCCTGCAGCGATCGGACCGTATATTTACCAAGTCATTCGTCGGGAACTTGATCTAGATTCCTAACTTAGATTCCATGTGATACGTCGCGAATTAGTGGTTAAATAAGTCGCGTGTGCGGAATGTCTAAGAATAGCGGCCGGCCGGCATTTAATACTTGAATATCACTCGGCACATGAAATTCGGAATTAGGCCTATGTTTTGCGGTGTCGTACGTGTACAGTGAAAGTGCTAATAATTTACATTTCTCCTACACTATCTACACATCACACTATATTTTCACTATATATGTATATTTATCATCGCAATGTGATTCAACATGTGTCAACTTGGTGAGTTGTCTTACTTTATTTAGCAGTTCAGCGAGGACCCAGGACTACGTTGCCTGATTGTCTTAGTCTTGATAGCCTAGGAGCTTATTTGTCCTTTTAAACAGCTTGCCTTAGGCGTACGACGGAGATCGAGAGATGGAGTTTCCAGTGAAGGCGGAAGCCGCTGAACTATTTGTTGGGTAGATTTTATAATCAAATCGCTAGGGCTTACTTATTTAATGATGTGTGATCTTTATTGAAATTGACAAGCCCCGATTAGATAATATTATTAGTCTATCCAATTTTTAAAAAACCTGATTTGAATCTTATGGAAACTTCAACGATACATAAAATCAATATCAATAAAACTAAAACCAAAGAATAAATGGACTAAGTAGTAGCTTAGTTTGCTGCTGGTGGATGGCGTGGTTATCAAATACCAACCTACTTCTACACTCTCGGAATCCCGATCACGAACTCCGTGTGAAGGCCGAAAGAACAAACCTCGACGAAACCTGGGATTGATAATTCATGCTGAACATCACAGCCAAACTGAGAAATCATAGAACCAATACTAAATTATGAAACTAAACGGTCAACTAGGTAGTTCTGGTTCGCTGTTGGTGGGTGGTGTGTTTATCAGTTCCAACCTACTACGACATTCCTGGAATCCCGATCACGAACTCCGTGTGAAGGCCGGATGAACAAACCTCGACGAAACAAGGGACTGATAAATTCATGCTGAACATCACAGACAAACTGGGAAAATTATATGACCAAACCAAATAGGCATTCGATCGGTGTAGTTGGTTTTCCAGCTCGCTAGCAAAGATTCTTAGATCTGCGACATGTGTTCGATTCGTCAGCCAATTCTGCTTGGGGGCCTTTTGTCACATGTCATGCAAAAGGGAGAAGGAAAACCTTGCTAAACTGATTGAAGTGATGTACTGGGGATGGAAGGTTGCGGGTTGAGTGTTTAGCCGACATCTTAGGGAGCGGAAGGCATGAGATCCGTTACTGACCATACTTAAGTATTATCACAACATAGTAAATTACGTTACATAGTATCATGCAAAGATCTAAAATGGGGCCAAATCTCAAATAATCTGTTAGAATTCTAGATCTGCAGATCTATTAGGTGATGATGGATGTTTCATGAGTTTCGATAAAGTTGATCAGAATGAAGTGTGATGGTTTGATTGGTGGTTAGTTTAGTTAGACGGGTCGTTAGGTCGGAACTGGTTTTGCCGGGGCTAAAAGTTCTATAGCCGAGGTCGGGATAAAGGTGTGCAGGGAGTCCCGAGTTCCAAAAATATATTTAATACTTAGGAATCCTAATTCTAAGACCTAACAGGTCTCACTCAATTACCCTTCCCTGGTATTCTCAGTCTTACTTCTTTAGATGGCGAATAACGGAGACGACAGCATCGACACGACGAAGTGGAGTTAATCGTTGTAATGTTTTCTTAATTATGTGTTCTTTATTATACGTAATCACATAAATCACACTTTACACGTCACAAAATCACACACAAACTAGCAAAGGGCCTGAAGAAGGAAACAACGCCGGAGTTGGGGTCATCGGTAGCTGAGCGAGGGAGACAAAGCTAAGTCCTAGTCGTTTAGTCAGTTATCATTTATTACCTTTTGTGTTTTATTTTATTTCACTGTATTTACACGATACGTCGCGGTTCGCGGAAATTACGTTTTATCAACACAACGTAGATGGTCCATTCCACGGTTTACAGACGATCATGCCTTTTTCACGACATTTTTCACGACCTTTTTAACTATTTCGCGCGATGGCCATGTTCACGTTATTTCAACAAATTATCATCATAATTAAATCATTTTATTAATTAGGGGGGGGGGGGGGGGGGGGGGAGTTCTTTACAGTGGTGCACCGTGACCCAGGATGTGAGTCATTCAAATTTGTATCTTTTGATACAGATACTTACATTAAAGGACCTTGGTTAATTCTATCAGAATCGGTTTAATTTACGACTAAATTGCAGTTTATTTATTTAGGTGCGTTTTGAAGATAGGAATTCTGTTAGTAGATTTATTTATTACGTCCTAGGTTTATTAGGGTGACCTAGATTTATTTAAGGTTCATTATGTTCTTTAACGGGACATGTATGATCACTTGATGGTTTAGTGAAGCAGGTATAATATTAGTATGATAATTCATAACATGTATATTATCATCTAGCGACGTCACATTACGAGCCAGTGATCGCAGTTGCGTCAACTTCTATATTGCTGAATAGCAATATAATGAAGAAAGTACACTTTCGACACAAGTGCGAAGGAAAAGTTATTACGTGTAGGAATGTCCTTTGTTATGTAATCATAACAATGACTTTAAGAAAGCAAGAGTGAACAGACTTTACTTTAACTTTAAATGCAATTTAAAAAAAATCCAGCAAGCGTGCTTGTACTTGCACACTGAGGTTCCGTAGATTGGAAGAAGGCGTATGTGACATTTTAATTTATCGGTCATACAGTGGAGTTTGTTTGTAAAGTGTGTTTGTTTGTGTGCGTAAAAAAAATAATTATTTCGGGATGTCATTATAGTGCCTGAAATCACACTAGGAAAATAAAAGCGAAAGTAAGTTTTGTTTGTTTTGTGGTTTCTGGTTGTTTGACGCCTTAGGGCGAAAGCTTTCGTGATGAGGTTTGACATGCACGTGGTCTGTGGGATTAGATGTCTTTGTTCAGTAGAATCATTTTGTGGATGATTGCGGAAACTACATATGGTGAAATCGCGGGACAAGATGTTGTATATAAATATATACGTAGTTTTTACTAAGCGTCGTTGTACGGTTCTGTACTGTTTGCATAAACTGTTAATATTTTATATATTCCGAATACTGGTTGCTGAGGTTATACATTGTGACAGGCGAACGAACGGACACCATAATGGTTCGTTTGCATTATCGATGCAGTACCCTAAAATAAAGGGCTTCGAAATACCATGACATAGATGCAAGTGTTTTTTTTGTGTGCAGAAAGCGACCCTGCTAGGGACAACGGGAGTTTTTTGTGTGTGCGAGAGTTTTTGTCCAATTTTAGTTTTAGTTCCTAGAATGCGATATCTACATTGTGTATTATCACAACAGTGAACGGTGTTATTTCATCTTAATCGGTACCGTTAAAATAGGGGCGCATTTGTTAATGACGACAGTGTCGTATGATGATTTGATAACAATATCGTAGGCGCACACGTCAGTTTTGATGAGCGTATCAATACGTTGTTGTCAGCTTCTTAAAAATAAAAAATAAAAACATCGCAGTAGGATAAGTTGTGGCTAATGAATTTAGGGGCGTACGATTTGATATTGATTGTTAAGTGCAGTAAGACAATATCATTCACGCTGAGTTAGTTTAATGATCGCAGTTCGATAATTAAAAGGCATAATAGCAAGGGGCGTGGCTATAAATAGTTACAGTACAATTTATTTACTGTCGTACAAATTAGTTCTACGAGTTTTGGGTATATGCGTTATGCACTTGCCTAATTTAAGGTTGACTGGAGAAGTCTTGAAGCGAATGTCGCTCAACGGTAAATTAAAAGGGGTAATTAATATAACTTGGTTTCTGAGAATGACAGTAAGCCAATGTGATTGAATAAAATAAATTGATCCATATTAACTTTATGGATTAGTCGGTTTGTTTGTTTGTAGATTTTTGTATTTGTTTGTTACCTCCTCCTTCATTTTGTATGGGGATGGTTGAAGGGATGCAAAGGGACATAGTTTTTATCCCGATCGAACAAGTGATTGATTCAAGGGAATGGTTTCTGGGATCCATGCGGATGAAGTCGTGGAAAAAAATATATTAATGTTGATATGAGAAGGAAAATAAAACATAATTTAAGATTGAATAATGGATCGTGTTACTACAAGAAGTTGGCTAAGGAGTGCGACCTATTTCTATTCGGGAAAAAGGGTTTCATTTGTTTGTGACTTTTAGTACTCATAGACTTTTAAAAGGTCTACATTTCAAACCTGATGATAAGGGCTCGATAAAAGTATATGTGTGTATGTAGTTCATTTATTGACAATGACTGTATGTTGACGGGAATTGAAGAAACATACAATATTTATAACTCTAGGGATTGTGGGAAGAGCGAGCATGCTTCCATTTCTTGATTTTGGAGCCTAACTCTGAGTACCGAACGTTCGGAGCAGGTAGACTTTTTTTTTGGTCAGTGTCCGACGAACGTGTACTTAAAGAAAGCAAGAGTGAAGGGTCTAATAAATTAATAAAACTTGAAACTTAAGGTTACTGGTTGTGACAGTGTTATTGGAGTGATTTGTGTTGATATTGTAGTTCAATACAAATGGAACGAGATTACTAGTTGTAAGAAAATACATAAGTGAATGTGCAAACAGGGTAATTGGACTGATGAGTTTAAGATAAATGATTCTAAGGCGGATAAATTGATGAGAGACTTCGAAAGGATAATTTCTATGTTGATACAAACGATGGTTTCTTCTCATATGTTTTGCGAATCGGCGAGTATTTACTAAAGAGTGAAATTGGCGGTGCGTGTAGTAGACGAATTCATTGGTAGATCATATTATACTTGGTTGTGACAAAAATGTTACAGTTACAAACATATTCGCTATATGTTGTTTTTCATGTATGTATACTATCACACAAATGAGTTGGGGCAAAGCTTTGGCTCTTTGAATGATGAGTTTATAGGGTTACACAGAAATACTTATTTTACCAATAATGATTAAAGAGAATAAGTGGATTCAAACCTAATGCCAACTGTGATTAATCTGGCTCTCATATGGCCCAAGCGACAGAAGTAGAGATGTCACTTAGGGATTCTTATTAGGATTCTGTGATCTCATAAGAAAGTGTAACCACTGTCGGTTATGGGAATTGTGTAGTCGCAATGTGATTACCAATTTGATTAGTGATTAAGAAATGGCAATTCTAGTCAAAGGGCAAAAGGCGTAACCATTTTTATCTAAAATAATGGGCAGAAGATATATTTGATTATGATAATGATGATTTTAGAAATGATGATGATGACACAAAAGTTACCAATAAGTAAAGAAACTGTGCTAGCATAGCGGTGTTTTCCTATTATGATTTCTTCAATTTTTGTCAGAGTTCTGCGAAATCAATAAAAATCTCAGAAATCAAGGGGCGACTGTAACAGTCAAAATTGCCTGTCACAGATTTTAAAAGAAAATAAATAAATTATGAGACATTCTACTTTGGACGGCGCCAATAAGTTCTCCTATTTCTAAGGAGACAAAAACTCTCGTCGCACTTATAAAGATCGAATATCTGCGAACTAATAACTATTCCAGATGAAGTATTTATCCTTCTAAGAAGCAATCAGTTTTTGTTAAACTCAACAAAATGTCAAAGGATAAATTTATTAAAACCTTTTGCTGAACACTTCAGCTGGATATTAAGACAAACGTTTAGAACTATTGTAAATGTAGTCAATAAGGTTACACTGGTTCTTATGCATCCGCAATAAAGTTGAAATTGAATTCTATCATTAGTGAACCTAAATTTGTGTAAAACGAGAAGTGATGTTAAGAGGCGCCATGTGACGGACTTCAACTTTGGGTCGAATATTTATTGTTTTGCTAAAAGGAACACTTGCAGATATGTCACCAAGAAAGAATGCAATAATTCATGTCTTAATTAGTTCCACACCGTGGGAATGTTTGGAGACGACCACGAGGATTAGGGAAATATTGAGAAGGTCGGGGCAGTCGGTTTTGGGCGCGCGAACGGGTCAGACTGATACTAGGTCATATGCCCCGGGGCAAGTGAAGTCTTGACCTGAACGGAGGCCGGTTTTGAGTGCACTAAAGAGGCAGGACTTAGCTCCTGCAGCGATCGGACCGTATATTTACCAAGTCATTCGTCGGGAACTTGATCTAGATTCCTAACTTAGATTCCATGTGATACGTCGCGAATTAGTGGTTAAATAAGTCGCGTGTGCGGAATGTCTAAGAATAGCGGCCGGCCGGCATTTAATACTTGAATATCACTCGGCACATGAAATTCGGAATTAGGCCTATGTTTTGCGGTGTCGTACGTGTACAGTGAAAGTGCTAATAATTTACATTTCTCCTACACTATCTACACATCACACTATATTTTCACTATATATGTATATTTATCATCGCAATGTGATTCAACATGTGTCAACTTGGTGAGTTGTCTTACTTTATTTAGCAGTTCAGCGAGGACCCAGGACTACGTTGCCTGATTGTCTTAGTCTTGATAGCCTAGGAGCTTATTTGTCCTTTTAAACAGCTTGCCTTAGGCGTACGACGGAGATCGAGAGATGGAGTTTCCAGTGAAGGCGGAAGCCGCTGAACTATTTGTTGGGTAGATTTTATAATCAAATCGCTAGGGCTTACTTATTTAATGATGTGTGATCTTTATTGAAATTGACAAGCCCCGATTAGATAATATTATTAGTCTATCCAATTTTTAAAAAACCTGATTTGAATCTTATGGAAACTTCAACGATACATAAAATCAATATCAATAAAACTAAAACCAAAGAATAAATGGACTAAGTAGTAGCTTAGTTTGCTGCTGGTGGATGGCGTGGTTATCAAATACCAACCTACTTCTACACTCTCGGAATCCCGATCACGAACTCCGTGTGAAGGCCGAAAGAACAAACCTCGACGAAACCTGGGATTGATAATTCATGCTGAACATCACAGCCAAACTGAGAAATCATAGAACCAATACTAAATTATGAAACTAAACGGTCAACTAGGTAGTTCTGGTTCGCTGTTGGTGGGTGGTGTGTTTATCAGTTCCAACCTACTACGACATTCCTGGAATCCCGATCACGAACTCCGTGTGAAGGCCGGATGAACAAACCTCGACGAAACAAGGGACTGATAAATTCATGCTGAACATCACAGACAAACTGGGAAAATTATATGACCAAACCAAATAGGCATTCGATCGGTGTAGTTGGTTTTCCAGCTCGCTAGCAAAGATTCTTAGATCTGCGACATGTGTTCGATTCGTCAGCCAATTCTGCTTGGGGGCCTTTTGTCACATGTCATGCAAAAGGGAGAAGGAAAACCTTGCTAAACTGATTGAAGTGATGTACTGGGGATGGAAGGTTGCGGGTTGAGTGTTTAGCCGACATCTTAGGGAGCGGAAGGCATGAGATCCGTTACTGACCATACTTAAGTATTATCACAACATAGTAAATTACGTTACATAGTATCATGCAAAGATCTAAAATGGGGCCAAATCTCAAATAATCTGTTAGAATTCTAGATCTGCAGATCTATTAGGTGATGATGGATGTTTCATGAGTTTCGATAAAGTTGATCAGAATGAAGTGTGATGGTTTGATTGGTGGTTAGTTTAGTTAGACGGGTCGTTAGGTCGGAACTGGTTTTGCCGGGGCTAAAAGTTCTATAGCCGAGGTCGGGATAAAGGTGTGCAGGGAGTCCCGAGTTCCAAAAATATATTTAATACTTAGGAATCCTAATTCTAAGACCTAACAGGTCTCACTCAATTACCCTTCCCTGGTATTCTCAGTCTTACTTCTTTAGATGGCGAATAACGGAGACGACAGCATCGACACGACGAAGTGGAGTTAATCGTTGTAATGTTTTCTTAATTATGTGTTCTTTATTATACGTAATCACATAAATCACACTTTACACGTCACAAAATCACACACAAACTAGCAAAGGGCCTGAAGAAGGAAACAACGCCGGAGTTGGGGTCATCGGTAGCTGAGCGAGGGAGACAAAGCTAAGTCCTAGTCGTTTAGTCAGTTATCATTTATTACCTTTTGTGTTTTATTTTATTTCACTGTATTTACACGATACGTCGCGGTTCGCGGAAATTACGTTTTATCAACACAACGTAGATGGTCCATTCCACGGTTTACAGACGATCACGCCTTTTTCACGACATTTTTCACGACCTTTTTAACTATTTCGCGCGATGGCCATGTTCACGTTATTTCAACAAATTATCATCATAATTAAATCATTTTATTAATTAGGGGGGGGGGGGGGGGGGGGGACTACAGACTACAACGAGGCATTGTGTGTATGCTATCAACATTTTAGACGATATGGTCGTAATTGGTTGGTAATCCGGATGGTTAGAATAAATTCCTACCACCAACCGAAATAACTACCAAAGTCCACTGTGAACTCCGGATAATCTGAGTCAATTTAGATTTAATCTAGTACTCTTTTTGTTTTCATCAGCAATGGATGTTTGTATGTTTGAGATGACTGTAAATGAATCGACTAGTCTGTGATACCAGCTTTAAAATTGAATCATCACATACGTCATCCGTAGTTGTCTAAAAAGACGACTTGTGAAAACTTTTGGAAATGGACAGCAGTGCATCATAGCAGGAGCAGAATTCCAGTAAACATGTGCAGCTGACGGTGATGATAGTGACGATGATTTGGAAAGAGGGCGCAAATAATAAGTAATATGAAATACATTTCAAATCACATTGTAGAAAAATAATTGGTGATATAAAAATAGTGCAGCAACCCCGTATACAGAAGTAATTGAGTAGATAAACAAGCCTTCAAATTGGCCGCAGCCGTACAGTGTAGCACTCAAGTAACCCCTAATTGAAATTACTGGACTCAGCCGTTACTTGGCAAATATAACGGGGAAATGATAAAGATAAAATAACTCTTTCAAGGCTGCGCCAAATATAGCCTCCACGTGCAAACGTTAATCTAATCTAGACGTATATTAACATGGTATAAGCCAAAATAGTTATATGTTTGTAAAGGAATCATAGTGGATTTCGTTCTTGTATTCTGGTTGGCTTGCTGGCACTTTGTTATCTATACCTGTATCTGATACTAGAACACTGAAATGAACTACGGGTTTAACACAGCGCTAAAATAATTGGCCAAAAGCGAGTTAGACTCCCATATGGAGGGTTCCGAATTCAGGTTCACTTAAACCAGCATGATCCTGCTCCATCAAAGTTTCATAAAAAAATTCTGTATCCATAATCTTTTAAAATAGAATAGCTAACTTTGTGCAGCAATTATCTAAAAATCGGATTCAATCTAAACGTCGGATTGTAATGTCGCGAAATGAGTATCATTAACACACAACTTCACAGTGAATCAAAATTTTCATTTTTATTCCTGTTCAAAGCGCCATCTAGGGACCATTAGCTGCGTAATGGCTAATTGTAGCTAACAATAAAATTGTAAATTAATGATATTTATTTCGCGACACTATAATTTCATCTCCTATATTCGTCAAAGCAAACTATTCTATTTAAAAAAATTCTATATTTCTATAATAAAAAAATTAGTATGGAAGCATTCGGAGAGGGATACCGTTAACAGCACTCTATTAACGTACATCCGCTTAGAATTCAGCCGCAAATAAATAAAAGTACAAATCATAAAAATTTCAACATTCTTAATTATTATTTTACATTATTATAATATTTTTTTTTTGAGTTAAGGATATGAGTAATACCTAATCATTGAAAATCACAACTGAATCCGTTAGGACCTCTATGTAGTGTGTGAACTAAATACCTACATAAATGATAGAACAGGCGAAAACGTCAAGCTATTGTATTCAATTTAGAACAGGTCATACACGGTCAAGGTTCTATGTTACACTAGTACGAATTCTTTGCGAATTTTACGAATTCTTTACCTTAAAACCAATCAAATACTTGGACTTGTATACTGCTAATATAGAACACTCAGCGAACAAGTGAATGAAAAGTAAATTTTAACAACCACACTTCGTATTCTTTAAAACTTTTTAAGATTTTGATATACCCAGTGTCAATCTCACAGTATATAAGAATCTATCGACACCTATCAAGCTAAAACTCTTCGAGCTGTTTGGTCTGTAGGCCGTGCCAAACACATACATACTCTCGAAAAATATAACCGTCCTTCTGTCGCAGTCGGGTAAAATTATGTACGGGGACAGGTGATCCCTAAAGGTATATGTAATTTATTTTGTATGTATACTGTACCTGTATTTTGATCCCATAAAACAACATAAAATAAATAAATAATATGTTATCATAAGATTATCTTTTCATCATCTTATCTTTTTATAGACTCTGTATACCTGCAAGTTGGGTATGAATTTTTATTATCTCCTTAGATATTATGCAGATTTATTAAATATGTATTGGCAGTCAAGCACTATTATAGATTTTATCCCAATCACCATCTCTCCTCCAACTCTCAACTCCATGTTCCGTTTTGAGCATGACTTTCGCTTAACTTTTGGTACTTTTTAATTTGCTTCATTCATTCGTGTAATGGTCTAATTATTATTATTATTTATTATTATTATTATTTATTTAAGTGAGATATACATCCATAGTGTTAGTAATCTTAGGTCTATGTTAGTAATTTAACTTATAACTATAACGTCAGACATGACACTGTGACACTGGTGCATGTAGTGACAACCAGTGTCGCAGCATCGGTGCGTCGGTGCGTTGCGCGACGACAGCGAGCAGACTGCTGCGGCTGCCCGCACCCTGCACGCGCTCGAGGCTGCCCTCTTGCGCACCGTGCTGTAGAAGCAGTCTACACGTGCCTCAGCGAACATCCCCGAAGCGCTGCAGAAGCGAGGCAGCCGCAGCAGAGCCCTAAACGCATTGTTGTATTGAACGCGAAGGGCGTTGTAGGCCCTCTGCGTGTATGACACCCACAGGCTGCTCGTGTAGAAGGTGGTACAATAAGCCCGAAACAGTGTAATAGTAATAGTCTAAGATCCGTAGTAAGATCGTCCTTCACTATTGTGTCAACCAGATAAAAGTGATATTTTATCGAATTAAATAAGTTTCTAGTTTATAAGGGAACCCCCTAAGAAATGGTCAAGGTTATAATTAATTAAATTTAAAAAATTATTATCAAATAAATTCTTTGACCGTCAATCCACCAGCCGCCCAATCAATCCAGTCCGTCATACTCGTACCAAACCATCGTCGTGATTTAGGAGAGAATTTCAGTTCAGACGGGATCTTGTTTAGGAAAAACACGAGGATTAATAATATAGCATTATAAAAATTTCTTCAATTAATTACACTACCTTCACGTACAGAGTATCTAATGAATGAGTATGGCTTGAGCAAACGTTGATACTTTGAGTACCAGTTAGTATATTAAAAGTTGTTAATACTGTTACTGGCTAATCCATTAAATGTATTGTTTTGTCATACGATCCCTGGGCACACCCTGGCTGCCAACGCAAATTAATGAAAATGTCGTTAAGCATTATTACTTTATTATTCATTATAATATAGGTAGTATACATAAGTACCATTAATAACTAATTCATCATCAACAACTGTCCCAGCACTGATTCATTCCCTATCAATAGCAGGCCAAATGGCTCCAATAAACACTTGGCCGTTAATTGTATTCAGGTAACAAAATGTTTCAGGGGACTAATTGCTACTACCCAACAATTAATCAGTTCGTGAATTTTTCTGATAATTGGGTTAGGTTTAACAAAATTTGTTTAGCTGCTTTCAAGAATTAAGACTTCAAGCTAAGCTTAATTAAATAGATTTTTGTTGTTCTGTTCTAAGTAATCACTGATTATGTAATATCTAAGCAGGTAACTTCATTACCGTTTAATCTTTACGAGGTTTTACAATAATGGCTGAATTTTTTACATCCACAGGCAAGTATCATCCCAACCCCTAATATTATGAGTACCATCACCCAGTTTATTCGCTTGCTTTTCTATTGCCTCTCTTGAGACTTTCCTGAGATTGAAGGCCCATCCGATTTTGACCATAATATCAAGGAATAGGTTTGTAAAGTTCATGGAGTAATCCCCAAGTTCAGAAGTCCTATAATCCAACAAAATTGCTATGAACCACCATTTTTCAAGTACGCGGCAAGAATCCGACGCTCTACTTGTGACTTCCTGGTAAAGGTCACACAGTGGTACGAGAGACATGTCGATGCCCATGTCGTGGCTCTAGACATCTCAAAAACCTTTGAAGGGGTCTGCTCCTGCTCGTAGGCGGCTGGAACGATGACACGGTGCCCTTATTGCTAAGCTTCCAGTGTATGGGACACTGTCCAGCCTGTGGTTATGATGGATGCTCGTCTGATCTACTTGCTAAAATGCCACTAACTCGTGGCAAAACTTTTGAGAAAACTCTCATTGCATAGATGACGTCATAATGAAAATATTTTATTTAAATTTATTTATGTATATTGCTCTCGGCCTTCATCTAACCTGGGTCGTATTTCATAAATATACAATTCGTAATAAACTGACAAATGCCCGTCATTGTCGACAATAGTGTCCGTTGATTGGTCGAAAAGTCGAAAATGGCTGACATTTATCACTTTATTAAGTGGCTTAATTACCGATAATCCTCCATTTGTAAATACACCCTCTTTCTGTAAATATGTCTAATTTTATATATTTTTGTTTTAATCTGTTAACCTGCTTTGTATGTGCAGTATCCCTACTTTAATATTATAAATGCGAAACTAACTCTGTCTGTCTGTTACGCTTTCCCGCATAAACCTCTCAACCGATTTTGATGAAATTTAGCACAGACAATCTTTAGACCCTGAGAAAGGACATAGGCTACTTTTTTATGCGAAAAATAAAGTCCACGCGGGCGAAGCCGCGGGCAGAAGCTAGTTAGCTATAAAAAAATCTTGTGTTTTAGTTTTAATTTATTCAGTTAAGTGAAATGTATAATTCTTTGAGTATATAAATTTATTTAAATACATTGCGAATTGTATTTTTATGAAACACGGCCCTGGTGGTAGGTGACAGCAAGGCTGTTGGATGGTAAGCGTGCGCACACAGCAGCCTTACCGTAATGAGGCGCAGGCTATGTTACCTTTCATACCGGAACACAACAGTGCTGTTAACACTGCTCTTTGGCAGCAGACTGAGGTAATACGGTAGACCATTGGTGGTAGCTAGCCAGGCGGACATAGAAACCACCAGCAACCAAAGCAAGTCCCAATATTTACCCCTACTAAGAATCGAAAATCGGGACCTCCGGATTGTGAATTTAGCAACTGGGTCACGGAGGCAGTGATTTATATATTTACATACTTACATATAAATATATTATATACATATATAAAATATATGTACTTGGTAAAAGAAACAAGGAGGAATACGTAACGTATTTAATTATTAAAAGTTGAATTAAATATCATCCGTTATCCACGTGCTTTGGGGTGACAGTTGTCTATACGTATACTTAGGTAGGTATATTGGTAAAAAGAAAATTCTAATTTCTATTCAAAACTGGATTGAATTGATTACTCTATATACATACAAGTGGACCCTGGCTTGATAACTAAGCATAAGGTAAAATAACTTAATGCTTGCTAATTTCATACGGTCTTCTCTCGAAGCACAGTATCTATTATATCTTCCTCCTTCGCTTGATTGTTGTGGTCCTTATCACCCATACCCCAAACCGGATGGCTACCATCTCCCGTCCTCTTCACACGCTTCTCAATAACCGCATGAGACACAGTCTTCAGATCGTAAGCCAGACCAATCTTAGCCATAGCGTCTATGAACAGCTTGGAGATGTTCAGAGAATAGTTTCCTAGTTCGGCGGTCTTGTAGTCCCATGGGAAAGTGTGATGGTAGTTGTGGAAACCTTCGCCAAAAGCAATCAGGGATACAGATTTGTTCTCAACGGGGTTTATGTCCCTGTTGTAAGGTTTGTTACCGAACATGTGAGCAGCTGAGTTGACGAGCCAAGTTCCGTTCAACACGTAGACGTATCGGAAAATGGCACACACGAAGTAGGCGTTCCAGATCGTTTCACCCCACAACGTCGGGATGTATGTCGGCATGAAGAAGCACGCCAAAAACATTAAGATTACGTAATGCCTGAAAAAAATGTTCAATGTGTTAAATATTTCTAATTTTCTTTACGCTCTTCTTCGTCTACTAGTACAAGGGAATAAGTGGTATATAACTATATTATTATAGAGCGTGTACATTTCATACGGGCGTATATTTTGCTAGCAATTAATTGTCTATTTTTTTCATGCAAAATAATTGAGCACGCAATGTATATAACTATAAATCTAAAGTTATCGACTGATTGACGGTTCATTTTTCCACGTTATACGATGACAGTCCAATGAACCGTTTATCCTTTGTCTAGTCAATATGGACACAATACATTGCTGCTCGATCGTACTTTAAAAAATGATTAACTCTTTATTAATTAAGCTATTTAATGAAATGTCTTACACAAATGATTTGTACGGTCGTAAACTTATCGTATACACGCTGTATAGTTGAAACCACAAGAAAAAGGGTTGCATTTTTATGTATACACTGGTTCTTCTGTACGCGGTCTTTATCCGCCCCATCTCATTAACGATAGGGTAATCAGATGGGTTTGAAAGCAATCAGTAAAAAACCTGACTGACTTCATACCACGTTTCTCTAATGATGGGTTTGCTGACAAGCTTACGTTCGTTCAATCTTTGTAAACCATTTGTTTGCGGGACAGCAAAAGATTCCTGAGGCAGTTGCCGATGAGAAAATGTGTCTACTAATCAAAGTATATCATTCAAAGTATTTAATTTAAAAATTCTTACTTCTTCTGGAATCTGAGTAGTGGATCAGCCCATAGGTCGGCCATGTCGATGGTGTGTCCCTTGGCCTTGATGTCCGGATGCTTGCGTACCAGCAGCCATCCCACGTGCGAGAAGAAGAACCCGCGCGTCGCGTTGTGGGGGTCAGCGTCCGTCTCTGAGTACTTGTGGTGCATGCGGTGGTCACGAGACCAGTCTATCACCGAATCCTGGAAAATAATTCAATATGGGTTCAATACAGGGCCCAATGTGGAACTACATCAAAAATGCAATTGGATCCATTCCGACTCCCCATCTATCACCATTTTTTGAGACGTGTGATATAACATTTTAGTGGCGCCATCTAGTCTCATGCTGGTCTACTACTGCTTATGCAAAACTAAATTGATAACGAAAATCAAGGCGCAATAATTAGAGTATTGTTCGGTGCATATTATTATTTATGGTTTTCCGTATTGTAAATATCCATACTCTGTACGGAACCATAAAAGTAATTTTTGTAATAGAACATACATTTTTGTTAGAGCATTGTATGGTGATTATTACCTGATCTGTTTTATTTATGATTGTCAGTATGTTAATTATTCATGTTCTGTACGGAGCCCGCAGTGCACGAGTCCGATATGCACTTGACTATATTTAAATCACTGATTATTGAGGCTGGGCTGGGCTGTAAAAATAATCAGAACGTGGTCTGAGCTCATGCATAATTTTTCCAATCCCACAATCGTGCGTGATCCCGTATTTTAGATCCCGCAGAAAAGGTGCGGGATTGGATTCCCTAGCTGTGACAGGTTGACGGACGATAGACAGACACCAGAGTGAAATTATCAGGGTTCCGTTTTTTCATCGCATGTTCGTAACCCTAAAAATTGATAATCGATATCAAATGGTTTAAAAATTGAACACACGCAATCGCGAGAAAACTCTATTATATTGATGACATACCTTTACTCCCACTAATGTTATAATTAAGCCCACTTTCATAAGTATATGAAATTTACAAATGATTCCTTATAGCAAATTAAAGAGCTATTACCAAATGCGTAAAAAGGTATAATGTATGTTTTATATGTTCCCATTACGACTTGATTTACCAGTCAACGTTAAAAAATATTTAAACCATGTCCCTCTTGCAACATATTTTGTTACGAGAATTAGTTATATGATTTACCATTGTTGTAGCTATGTTATTTGGACCCGAGAAAAACTTGGACTAAGAACTATTATAATAAAGAACATCCACCGTTTTGATAGCGTAGAGATGGTCAATCGGAATAGATTCCTTGATTGATTCAAATATTAATTAATACCCTACCCAAAAAACTAAGAATTTTAAGCTTTTGAAACCTCTAAGAAATATAAATATCAAACCATAAACTGTCTCTTTAAAGCTGCGGGCGTTAGTAGTAGATTCATATACCTTTATAAAAAAATGCTAAAAAAATTCTAGGCAAAAGACATTGATTTCTGAATTCTTTGTGCAGAGGAGATAGATTAAGCGGTTGTTATGCTTATTAAAAAGAAGTACCTTTGTCTACGTCTTTCTCCATGCCAGAAGCTACTATCGTGCCAAATTTCATCACGATTGTTCCCGTCAAAGCATCAAGAAGCAACCAATTCATTTCCGTATATATGTAAGTGTGATTTTATTCCATTGATAGTTATGATCTTAAAGGAATAGGAATATTCATACCTGAAAAGCGATCGTGTTGAAAACGAGAAGCAGAAGCCTCAACGGCCAGCGAGCTTTGTATGACTTGTGAGACCACAACCTGTGAACGCCGGCCGTGATGCCCAGACCGGAACATAATATCAGAAACATCGCTGTAACCAATTAATACATCATTACTATTATCAGCTGCACACAAACCGACAAGGATCTTATCAAATTTAGTTATTGGGCAGGCCACATCGTTCGAAGAACCGATACCCTTTGGGGAATAAGTTTTCGAGTGGCGACGATGTACCGGGATGGTGTACCAGGCCGTCCCCCTACTAGATAGACCGACGACCTGGTTTTCGACATTTCGGCCGACATTTTCGGTAGAGCATAATCAATGTTGGGTGCATATTACCGTACCAATAATTTATGATTCTGGGTGAGCGAGCATGTTTATGTTACACGGCCTTATCGATACTTACCATAAGGTGAAATGAAGGCCACGTAAAGATCATTGTGAATTTTTTATAGTGACTAGAACACTGCTAATATTCCTCTTTTATTGTCCTTTTAACTATTTCTAATTTTACCCAGTTCATATGTAAGCGTTGGAATTTTAACAGACTACACGGTGGAGCTCTTTATTTCTAAGCTGTTCAATCTCCTTCACTACTTGCAATCATTGTATCATAGTGTATGTGTGTCATCATCGTCATCAGCCGGGAAACGTCAACTGCTGGACATAGGCCTCCTTCATGGTACGCCACATCGTACATGTCCCGAGCCACCTGCATCCAGCGACTTCCTGAGACTCTAACCAGGTTGTCGGTACCTGATATGGGTGTATACTCTTTAAATAATTTAGAAGTAAAATTTCTATTATTTATTGCTAGAACTTACCAAATATGCTTGTGGTCCATTTAGCTTTAAATAGGAAGAGGAAGGCTCCATATACCGCTCCTACATGCAGCAACGTGAACAGAATAACATTTCTCCAGACGATCTGTGGCTTTATCTTCTTCGGGGAGTCCTGAACCACATCATTCTTGTTCGACATATCCTTGGCTGGTTCGCAGACAACCCACGTTCCGTTTCCTTGGGGTGGCATGTCAGCAGCGATTCTCTTCTTCAACTCGAACTTAACTAAACTTGATACATTAGCGTTTTGCATTTTTCAAATGCTCAAGAAGTGTGAGAAACTGTTCCCCTAGTATAGTTGTATCGAATTTATGGTCAGAAAAACGTTCGACTTCTAGCTTGGCTCTTTGCAGTAAGCATAAAGCAAAAGTAAGCATAAAGCAATAAAATTTAGTACTGAAAATGTTATAATGTGATGAAAATGAAAATTGTATTGAAGCTATATTTGTATTATGAAACAAAATCATAAAATTGTTAGGTCGATGCACTCTGTACTGGAACTACCAGTAATAGAAGGATACAATAGTAAAACAAAATTTGTTGTAAAAAAATTGAATTTGGTTCAAAAGATTGTCCAATATGATCTTACGATTAATTGCTACGCTGTCCGTCCTCCTGACACTGGGCTTAATTTTTTGAACCGTGATGGATAGACACTTGAAATTTTAATAGAATGTGTACTTCTATAATAAAACCAACAAAGAAAATAATAGACATAAAAAAGATGTAATTAATTAGGGAGAACTTCATACAGAAAAATAATGTCAGAACCCTTAGTAATTCACGGTCACGATTTTGTTCATATTTAATTTAATATTTAACTAAGTGAAACCGTTCACACACTCAACGAGTTCTTTGATAATTGTTATTTTATTAACATCTTCTACGTGTTATTAGTTTGGATAGTTATCACACTGATTGTTTCTACTTAAATGCTATGATATGATAATATTCACAGTGCATGTTTAGAAAACTGTGTTCACTTAGCTACTTCAATATTTTTCAATATTTTAATTTATATTTCAATGGTTTTAAAACAATGTGCCTTCTGATTCTGACTTAGAACAATTACAGCAATTTCTAAAACATTATTGTATTTTGAAACAAATTTAAAAAACCTTATTTTTATGTTAATTCATTAGCCCCTCACATATTCACACGGATCAAGAGTTAATCGAGATAGTTGTTGGTACCTGTATTTTCATAACATTAATGTCCCAGTATGATATGTCAATATATCCACAAAATAATGTATGAACAATATAAAAAATAAGGTTTAAATATTCAAAAACAGAAAGTAGAAAACTGAATCAAAATCGGTCAGGAAGTTTTGAAAGTTTATACGTTTAAATTAGAAGTTACGTTATATATACGTTCAAGAGAATTTGTTCTTAATTAAAATAAGATCAAATGGGTTGAAAATAAAATACAACGTGTAATAAATGTCGAGAAGAGAGAAATGGGGCTAAAGGGCAACAGTTTCTCACAGTTCTTGTTTCTATGCATAACATGATCACTCTTCTCCGGAAAACCATCTTACCTAACATAAACCAATCCTTATAAAATATTAAACGATGAAGCTTTCAGACATGAATCTTTCGGAGAGGCTATTCAACCACCGTTTGAATTTAACGATTTTACAAACACATTAAAACTTTTTCGTCACCAGATCAAATACAAAATATTTAATTTTGAAAGTCAATGTTCTTGACGGACTAAGCTCGATACAAGATAGAACCTTTCTCGGTTAATAATTCAAACAAACTGTTCGATTTCGGCATGTGAATTCCTAATTGTTCGCTTTTCAAATCAATTACAATTTCGTTTCGCTTTAGCCAATCGAAATCAAGTATGAGTAATTTAGTGACAATAGCAAATGCAATTCTAATTACCTATTCCACCACAATGTTAATTGATAACACATTCTTTGGTAGCCGGCGGGCGCCGGCAATAGATGCAGGCCGATATATCACAAATGCTTTGTGGGAAGAACGAGAACTATTGACTTGTACTCGATTCAATGAGAATATATTTATAATTTACTTTTGAAAGTCTAAACTCACTAATAAGGGTGAATTGGTGCATTCCACCACCCCCAACAACGCATTTAATAATGGAGTGACGGAAGTATTCTGACTTTCACACAAGAATAGGGACTTTTAGGGACACCACCAATACTCACCCCAAAATTTGGCAATTTGAGTGATTCTGATAATTCCTGATAAGTAGGTAGGCAGTCAATGTTTCCTAATGGAATTAATTAATTATCGTTCATATTTCTTTGAATTATTTTCTGCTTTTGTGTAATTACGTCAGATAAGGTTAGCTATTTGGGTTTAAAAATGATTCACAAGTAAATTCCTAAGTAAGCTGATATACGACTATTTGTCGCTCACGAACATATACAGGCAATCAATTGCAATTGCTTATATCAAGCGCCTTCAAAAGTATCATAGCAAAACAGCAAAATGAGCAAAGATTATTTTTGCAATGTTGCGGTAGAGATATTGAGTGTTTGGACTTAGTACGTTCGTCTTCACTTGATTGTCAAACATAGTGGTCTGCCTTAACCTTAAAACGTGATGATAATCCAAAACAAGCTGACATAGAAGCAGAACAAAATTGAAAAGAATACAATCGCCAAGGAAATTAGCCGCCTACTTAGCCTAATGATTACTCCCTCACTAACAATCTCACTCACAATCCTGGGATCCCTTAATCGATTGCCAGTAGAGGTACTATCGGTACTCGAGGTGGTTGTTACTGGCAGAGACATTAGTAGGTGCTTTGTCTGCCTGGCTACCACCCTGTTACCTAAACCTGCTGGGAATCGCACTGCTGATTCCAGTATAAAAGGTAGCAGAGCCAGCGCCTAATTAGCTTGAAACTTCTGTGTGATGCAGATATTTAAAATTTGCAAGTACGAGTATGACAACGAAGAACAATCATTATTAAGTTTTTTAAATATACATGAATTACATCAACAGCATATATACGTCCCCACTGCAGTGGCTCAGGCCTGCTCTCTTACGGAGAGTGTATGGGCCACCACGCGGGCCTAGTGCGGATCGGCGGACTTCACATGCCTGTTCAAGTCTGCATGTCTTGAAGGTTTCCTCACGATGTTTTTCTTCACCTTTAAGCAATTGGATAATGTACTTGAATTGACAAACAACTCATAGGTACATGGCTGGATCCGAACCCGGAACCCTCAGATTGAGAGTCCGCGCCTTATCCACTGCGCCACCGACGCTTCCATATGCGCTATGCATGAATATGTTTCAAATTTTTACAAATTTCAAAAGAAGAGTAAATAGGCACCTTCTAGACCAACACGTAACATCTTCGACCTCATGGTCACTTACCATCAGGTGAGATTGAGGTCAAGTGTTGGTCTATCTTCAATAATAAAAAAATATGTTTGACTAAGATGTTTAAAATTAACGTAGAGAAAACTATACAATGAATTAACGAATGAATGAATAAAATAACTAGTATCATGTCAAGGTTTATTGAAACAACTTTTACAATAAAACATTCATAAAAAAATATATCCGCTAATTTTAATTTATATTCATGGCCACTAAGATGCACAATTGCATTAAAAATAAATAAAAACAAACAATATGTTCTATATAAATATAAATTATTAGTACGCTCTCTTTAAACCGCAACTAGTTCCATGTGTCCATAGATTTAGAAATACCAATAGATCAAACCGCCACGACGACATGAAGCGGACTAAACATTGTTTAACCTGAATTTGATAGGGATCACGTATGGGAAAGCAGGATCGCCTTATAGATGCAGGTTTATGCCAAATAATATTTGTTGATGATATTATATATAATAATTAATGTATGGTATTGTCATCTTCTTTAAAAAAAGAACAAAGTGAAAAGGACTACATCACTTTTCAGAGTATTCAAATTTAGTTGGGGTTTAAGTCGTGAGAGCTTATATTACTACATTCGTGCCCATTACTTTGACTAATCATTGGCAATTACTGGGATTTAATTGAAAAATATCAAAATAAATTCATATTGTAAATAAACGCTTGTAGCGTTAGCAAAATAGTTTCGCAAGATCTCACTTTATTACCTACATACTAAAGACCAAAACCTTTGGTGCAGAATTTCCAATTCAAATGGTTTCATTGTCTTAAATCTCATATATTCGCTATACATCCCTGGAGCAAGATAAATTAATTGTTTACTCATATACCATATTTACAATTTACATTTTTAAAACTATCATTCAGTCTTTTCCGGGTTGACAATCTTTGCTGTCTCTCTCTCCTCCATTGGTATGTCCTTGTCATCCCAGCCCCAGACTGAATGACTACCATCTCCCGTCCTCTTCACACGCTGCTCAATAACCTCATGAGACACAGTCTTCAGATCGTAAGCCAGACCAATCTTAGCCATAGCGTCTATGAACAGCTTGGAGATGTTCATTGAATAGTTTCCTAGTTCGGCGGTCTTGTAGTCCCATGGGAAAGTGTGATGGTAGTTGTGGAAACCTTCGCCCAAAACAGCAATAGCCACGCCTTTGTTTTCAACAGGATTGATGCTTTGGTCATAAGGTTTGGTGCCGAACATGTGAGCAGCTGAGTTGACGAGCCACGTGACGTTCAACACGTAGACGTACCGGAAAATGGCACACACGAAGTAGGCGTTCCAGATTGTTTCACCCCAGAGTGTAGGAATTACTGATGGCAGGATGAAGCAAGCTAACGGCATTAAAGTCATATAGTGCCTGAAAATAACATACAAAATACTCATTGCAACATGGTTTAAATGCATCAGGAAACACAACACGAAACGGAAGAAAAGGAAGCGAGATATAGATGCTATTGATAATTATTTCATGCAAGACCACCTGCGAACTCGGCAGGTTAATTTGACATTTATGGCGAGTACGCAAGGCACTCAGTCGCATAAATTACTAACAACTAGCCTAAGGGCGCTTGTCTATGATAATCGTCCTGGAGCAGGCCGAAAGTGTCGCGGTGGTATGCGCCTGAACGGTGTCGTTGTGCTGTAGTTTACTGATTATAAGGGAATATAATGCAATAACTTTTAAATGAAAACGTATTAATTTGTAAATTATAAGTATTATAAATAACGAGTAGGAAGGATCAAGTCCATTATGTTATTCTTTAATTTAATTAGTTACGTAAGATTTAAAAATAATATTAGTACTGATATACCTTTAAGTGGTAAGTGAAAGTCAGGCAGTTAGTTTGTCAATGCACAAACTTAACGAGGCATTGTCTGTTGTATTTACCAGAAAAAAGAAAAGATCAAGATTTTGTTGACAGATTTACGCAGCTTGGCGGTAAAGGGTAGTACTGCTATCTAGACCCGCAAGAGTATCAGTGTAGAAACCGACTGAAAATTGAACCGGCGACTTCCGGATCGCTATTCCAGAAAAACGTATAAAAAAGATAAAATTCTTACTTCTTCTGGAATCTGAGGAGCGGATCAGCCCATAGGTCGGCCATGTCGATGGTGTGTCCCTTGGCCTTGATGTCTGGATGCTTGCGTACCAGCAGCCATCCCACGTGCGAGAAGAAGAACCCGCGCGTCGCGTTGTGAGGGTCGGCGTCCGTCTCCGAGTACTTGTGGTGCATGCGGTGGTCACGAGCCCAATCGATGGCTGAGTCCTGCAAGGCAACACATCATTCCGATTTAAGAGGCTATGTTGGTAAGACCACGTGGCCACGTTCAAGGTTATATTGTTTTGTAGCTGTCCCTCTCCGAGCCCTATCCTACCCGAGGGCGTACGGTGAGACAGCAATACATTACGCGAAGTTATCCACCCGTTATTTGGATGTTTCGTAGTCCAGGGATCATTTGAAGGATACAGTATATTATGTAACCATTTTTTTAATGCAGTATACTAATGAAATTTCAGATGTCGGTGGTTTTTACAAATTGTACTAAATTGATTCATACTCTTGTAAATCAGGTTCAAAGTTGGGGCTTTTTATTACCGAAAAATACAATACTTTGACGCCCTGTAACTCTGGAAGTATATATTTAAACGAAAATCTGACTCACCACCGACACAGATATTTGTTTCTAGATTTTGTCTTGAAAATTTCATAGATTTTCATAGCTTAATACTCAAAATATGACTGGACTACGTTTGTATGGGCGCTTTGACAACAGCATACCCTCTTAACATAGTTACCTTTTCAAAAACCTGTCGCTGGCTGGTAGCCAGGTTGGATTCCGTTTTAATATGTATATACAATTAAACATACACAATATGTTACTAGAAAACTATCATGAAGTCTGTAAAGAGAGGCAATTCACTCAAAGAACGTAAAAATTCATTGAGTTCAAAATCCCTTGCTAATGCATCCATCAACATACGTAAAGTACCGGTCAGACAGAAGAACGGCAGATCTTTACCCGAATAGGTACTATGTACGAATATATTCATACAGCTTGCACCAAGCATTTCGACGACAAACGAAAAGTAAGTAGGCACCTTTCAGACCAAAGCGTAACATCGTTGACCTCATCGTCACTTAATATCAGTTGACATTAAGGTCAAGCGTTGATCTCTTTCATAAAAAGTATAGTAATAGTTCTTATCAACTGCAAATTTCTAGGTGAAACGACATAAAATAGCTCACATTCAGCAAATATTCACCACTCGCTATCGCATACAACCAAAAGCAAAGTACCGAGTACAAACGAACACAAAATAGACACTGAATATACTTGTTTTGCATCAAATATTGACAGCATTATCCGCCGGAAAGCAGTGCCAAAATAGGCCTCTTGACGGTACGTCATGTCATAATTACCGGCCCCTAGCTTGTATCAAGCAGCTCCCCGCCAATCAATAATACCTACCATCAAACAAACCATTTAAAAATGCAGAAAAGAAATCAAAAAGCCAAAAGGTCCAAGATAGCAATTAATAGGTGTCAAAAGGTTAGGCATAGCGCGCATGCGTGAAAAGCACATGTGCGCTGACGCTCCCGATAAGGAAATGAGTGTTTGCGATATGCTACTGACACAAGGTCACGTGTCAATGTCATTGTCAGTATGTATGTCAATGTGACATTGAAAGTTACGAGTCTAGGATGAACATAATAATATCAGATCAGTACCATCTTTCTCCTAGGGATAGGGACACCCGTTGCACGAACTAAATCTTGTCCATGAAAAATCTAAAAGAACAAGTTGGATGTCTTATGCCTGACCTTGAGGACACGCGACGAAATTATTTACGTTTAAATAGTAAATATGTATGATTTATAATGATGAAGTACAATGTGACCGGGGCACTAATGTCTAAAGATACATATTATACCTCGGTGTGATTCGTGATGACTTAGAATAACAAGATTTATGTTTAATAGATAGTTTCATATCAACCTCACCTGTCAAAAGGGAAGCTTCAAACATTACAGTAAGTGTAGGCGTAAGCAACGCGTATTTACGGTTTTATATTATACCGTTTTGTTGTGGACCACTTATTGCAGAAACCGTCATTTAGACTTGACCTTACTCGTAAGTCACTCACTAAAGGGCCGTTCGGCAAACGGAGACAAAATGTCTTAGTTTCAATTGCTTTTCCTACTTGTCGCGCTAGAACTCACCTTCTAGGTATTATTACATTCCAACACCATTCCAGACCCAATCCAACATTATACAGCGGGGAAGATTAGTGAGTGAGATAAGATGAAATAGGCACTCTCCATCTAAATGTGACCTAGACTCCCTTTCACTTGAATGCATTTTTGTATCGGAAATAAGAGTCTACTAGTAAATCATTCTCAATTACTCTCAGACGCCTAAAAGGCACAACTAATTGTCGTTAAGTTGCCATACATGCCTTAGTGCATAGATAGAAACACATGACATTTTTTATCTCTATTAAGTGTTTTCATGGGATACATTCTGAAGTGAAAGAAATTTAAACGAACTCGCGGGAAAATGTAATACAAATCATATAAAATATCGGTAAAATAATGAAACCTTACTCCATTATAACATTACTCACTTACGTCAAGTGGTAGGTACTAAAGCGTGACAACAAATTGATGTATTTGTATGCAAATCTGTAATTCTGTATGTTTATTGTAATTAGTTCAAAAGAATTTTCAACTTTAATTAATTATAAATGACACTGTATAAACGTTATAGTATAAAACAGATAATAATAAACATATTATTAGACATTGCTGCTCGTAATTAAATATGTAGATTCAATAGGAAAAACAGCATTTCAATATATATATCTACAGTGAGGCAAATGATGATGTGATTGTGGCATGCAATGCGTCAATTTATAAGAACAATATTTACGTAAATTGTGTGCTTTATCTGATCCGTTAACTGACGCACTACAACTGTTTCCTTTATGAACTCCTCTCAGTTATTTTGATGGTAATATTAATATGTTCAAAAAACTAAGGAACTGTCTTGAATTGCCCACAAGTTCTACAATACTACAATCGTATAGGCTATAGGACATAAAATAGTACATTTCGACACTAGTGCGAAAAGTCTGTAAATTCAATCGATTTTTGACTATTGTTGCCCCAGACGCAGTCTTATTAACAAGTTAATAAGAAAAAGTCTTTTTAACTGGTTAATAAGAAAAAAGCACTGATACTTTGTGTTTTTCAGACAACCTTCTTAAATAACGAACTTTTAGCACCCCAAAGAGGTACGTAACGTATCACTTTTGGGGCACATGTATTAAAAATTAAATTGCTATCGGTTTACAATCATGAAATGTTACCGATACATAAGTAGAAGCTGCTGAAAACATGTTGTGCCATCCCACTCTGAGTGGAATAAAGGCAGGAAGATGAAAATGACGGAGAAGCTGCTAATCCTACTCGAAGGGTTCGATTCATTTAGTCACCTACAAGACATGAGATATCTTTATTCTCAGGTATCCCGGAAGTATGTCGTTTTACATAGAATATTATGACAAAGTAAGGATAACATCATACCTGGAACGCAATAGTGTTGAAAATGACGAGCATAACCCGAAGTGGCCAACGGGCTTTGTAGGATTTGTGTGCCCAGAGTCTGTGGGCTCCAGCTGTGATCCCCAGACCGGAGCACGTGTACAAGACCACAGCTAGAAACAAACATTTACAGACTGTATTTCTTATTTACCACACGTAATACCTAAGAGATGAATAGAGCGTGAATTTCTGGAGTTTCCACTGTCAAATGATATCTGATCAACCGTTAATAATAAGTGCGATAGTAGGTTTGTTTGTATCCTTAGCTCCTGAACGGCATCGCAAATTGGGAACTTGTCATCAAATTAGAGTGGGGTCGAATTGTATTTTATAGCACAACGGGCAATAAAAGAAATCCCCTTAAAAATGCAACATAATAATTATTTTTTATTTATTTATTTTTTATATATTTTAGATTTAGCAAAAATGTATATTTTCAAAATTTTTAATAGTAATAAATTTATAATAATCTGTAATAGAAAATGCTTATTAGATTTAGTTTTATTATTGCATTTTGAATGTTTCATTACAGGGTATATCACACATGATAACGTATAACATTATTTTACGAGAGAACTCAAAACGGTTTGATATTTTTGAAGTTGACGTCCAATAATTGCCTCTCGTCAAATACTTTTTGTCTGTACAATTGTACATACTCACTATTTCGTTTTCTATATAAATACTTTTATTCCAACCTCGATTTTATGAGATAGAATACATATATTCTTGTGGGAAGTGGTCATTTTTGGAGAAATCATTATTTGAAGTATGCCTCATTGATCGGTCCCGAGCCACTTGCATCCAGCAACCTCCCATGACCGTAACTAGGTCGTCATTCCATCTAGTAGGGAGACGGCCCGGTAGACGTTTCCCGGCATGTGGTCGCTACTCGATAACTTTCACCCCCTTTGGTTATCGGTTCCTCAAGTGATGTGGCCTGCCCATTGCCACTTGAGCTCACTAACTCTTCAAGCTATTTCAGGACCTTAGTTCATCTACGGATTTCTTCATTCCGGATTTTATAACTTAGAGAAATTCCGAGCATAACGAAGTGTACATACCGAAATGCTTTATTTAAGGATGAAGATGACTTACCGAATAAACATGTTGCCCATTTAGCTTTAAACAGGAATAGGAGTGCTCCATACACTCCTCCCAAATGCAACAACGTGAACAGTATGACATTCCTCCAGACGATCTTCAGCTCTCTCTTACCCTTGGGGAGAGGGAGGGTGACGTTCTTGTTGGGGACTGTCTCTTCTGGTTCGCAGACCATCAACGATCCCTGCCCCTGAGGCGGCATCGTGCTGAGGAATAACATGGTCAATATCAAGTAATAAATAAGCACTACATCAATTACATTATCTAAAGAAAGGGAGAAATACAAAATTATCTAAGAAACCAGCTACATTTTGTGTTTAATGTGCTTCATCTAACACTGATACCGTTTTGCCCACAAATTTTTAAATATATAATCAACTTAAGATTAACAAGAATTACTAAAAGCGGTTGACAGGAAGCGGGTGAAATTATAATGAACGGCATTCATCCCCTAATTGTCCGCCCGGAATATTTGATATCTAGCGCTGATATCGCTGTGAGTGTTGTATTTTCTATTAAATAAAATAACAAATCATCAAATTTAAATACAGTAACTTCAGATATAGCCTATTTATTACAGAATTGATAAAATATGTTCAGAATTATTGATCCCCCTGTCGCTAGATGCAAGTAGCTCGGGAGAAGACAATTTGGCGTACCATGGAGGAGGCTTATTCCCAGCAGTGGACGTTTCCCGGCTGATGATGTTTATAGTTAGCGAATATACTCGTACCAAGTAACAAGCGCACACAAAAACATACAGTTACATTCAGATCTCCCTTCCTTTTTTAAGTCGGTTTAAAAACATAATGTGTTTTAGTTTTAACTCAATGTCAAAGCTATTTACTGTAGATAACATTACTCTAGAAGTAATACTCGTAGTAGTTTTAACGTCAATTGTTGACATAAATGGTTCGTGTCGTCCACAGTGAACAATAAAACTACAGTAGTTTTGTGGTTTCACAAATCGCGTTCAAATGGCTCTTTCGTGTTCAGTAGAGCATTATCGAAACTGAGGTAATGACAACAATACGCATGCGACAGCTGTGTCTGAATACGTCTACGTGAAACTTGTACTTTTTTGCTTACATCACAGCTCAAACCAATAGAAATAACCGCAAACAAAACCGAAACAAGACTTACTCTGATTTGTCGGTGTTAAAGTTCGCAGGTATTTGTAACCTGAGTTTAGGCAGGCATTCGAATTTGTAGGCTATAAGTGAATAAGCGTTATGGGATTAAATCGATCTTGTTGCTGAGATATATGATGGTTCTGTTTGCTTAGTGTTATTTTCATTGGGTTGAAACGAAACATACCAGTTTTGTTGCTCGCGACATCTCCGCGGACTATAGAAATTTATCATACGTGAACACTGAGAGGATTAAATTAGCAAAATTAAGTAAATGGTTGGTAGATATAGCAGTTGCAATGCCATGTAAAATAAGAGATTGCTATAAAAAAAACTCTACATCCAAGGAAGCCGACCGTAGAGTCATTGCATCTAGGCAGCTCCTACCTTCAATATAAGGTATCAAATACAGTCTACTAGATGGACCGACGACCTGGTTAGAGTCGCAGGGAGTCGCTGGATGCAGGTAGCTCGGGACCGGTCGATGTGGCGTACCATGAGGGAGGCCTATGTCCAGCAGTGGACGTCTTCCGGCTGATGATGAAATACAGTTGGCCTCTCTGAAGTTAGCTCTCCGGAATTTCGCACATGTAGTCGGAATATGTGTGCATTATTTTTGATAATAACTATCCCTAGATAACATAAAACACTGGGACAATCTGGGACATTACTTTTCTCCCGCTAATTTGCCTGGCCTCCCATTTATACAACTGATACTTCGCCGCCTTTAGTAGCTAACTTCAGCGGGGCAAACTTAGTTTGCGAGTACTGTAGGTACTACACAGAAATCAGAAGTTGCAGAGGGGTTGGTTAGGTTAATATATCAGAAATAAGATATTAATAATTGCACTACAAATAGTGTCGAACGATGATTGCGTGCCCTATACGAGTATAATGATAGAGATGTACATTTTTAATCCGGTTCCGTACAGATACAGAAGTTGCGCATTCCCTGGCTAATGATCAAGTATTTTATACGAAAAAATTAGGCATTGTTCTTTAATTGGTTTATGAAGCTACTCGTAGTAATTGATGGTAAATTTTGTCTGACGGATTGTTGAGGCATGGGATGATGTCACCCATCTCCACATATCTTCACTTAGCCGTCTTAGGATGACATTGAGTAATGCTAAATAACACCATATTTCTTTGTACTATATGAAAAAGACGTATTCAATTCACGTCAAAAAACTGCATACAGTTTAGTTAGGAAAGTGTGGAAGTTGCTCTACATTTTCCACCAAATTTACCTTAACACACTAAGTTTCGAATTTAGCGAATTGAACTCTAAACAAAGGTCGCACGCGCCGGCATGTAATGAGAAGCTGACCAGACACTGTATGGGTTCACGGGACCAATTTAACCTTCGCGAACATTGGCACCGATTGGTCTGTGATCTTATTCATTTCACACAATAGACTTATTTGTGAGCTCAGAGTAACACAGGCGGCTTAGGATGTTCTACAGATATTTTGTGATATCAAACATAACCTGCAATAGATATTTGAATGAAAATAGAACTAAGAACGTTTGTTCGATGTTTACAAAATAAACTATCAAAGTATGGTAAAGGGTACCATGAAAAACGACCGATCGAAATCCATTTAAAATTGGAATTTCGGATTCATACCATTTGCACCCGATCCGAAAGCAATCTACAATTTATGTAAATCCGAAATTAAAATTGGAATTTCGGATATAACAAGTAGTATTAGTTTTGTAAATCCGTCATCCGTCATTTCATTCGATCGACGCAACGTGACGATCTACTAGAATGAGGGATTTTCCATTGTTCAGGTACCTACATCAATGTCCGCGAATGTACAAATGCAGGTGACACTAATTGTACTAATGGAAATAAATGACGTCAATGCAATAAACGAAATATAAACAAAAAACGACTTATTTCACATATTCAAGGATAAATTACCTACACTACAATTATTACGTTTCGGATGCAATACAAGTTATCGAGGAGTTATCCGCACATAACAACAGCCACAAAGCGATTATTTATTAGCAGTTAACTTTGACCGGCCAATTTGTTATCGAACTGAAACGTGCTTGCAACTAGGGCTGTCACAAACAAATGGAAATGTAACAAAAGAAATTGTTTTCTCAAATTAACTTTTAAACATCGAATATATGTGTGATGAATGAGCTAATATCTCAGCATATGTCTAAGAGGTTCAAGACCACGAAGACTCTGTTATTCTGCTATTGCCTGATAATGACATGCGATACAACACTCATGGTGGGCATCATTCAAAATGTCAGTATTTTAGACATTCAAATACTAATTTTAAACTTTTACACACTATAACTATTTATTTATTTACATTCCATACTAAGATTACAATACAATACAAAACTAAAATACTTCTTATACATTACTAACGGATACTCTGCAAGTTTTCGGTTGCTGGATTCTAGATGAGGAAATAAATTGCTGTTGCCAAGTCAAAAGAAATAGTTTTATATTTATTTATAAACGTAGACACCGTTTTACAATCATTTCTAGGTAGTGGTGTATTATTCCAGAACTTAGATGCAGCATATCGAAATATGTGGCAACCCTGTGCCTCGTTGACCGCTGAGGTGCGCCGGAGTGGCGTGATCGCGACGATGCGCACGCCTATCATCTCGCGATCGTGAATAGTCCGATAGTTCTCACTTTATTACTGGACTTTGTACATATCAAATCATGTTTTAATTTCCTACGTACACTATGGACAGTGGCTACACTTGTACCCATTGCGAATTTGGAAGACGAATCCAGTCCAAAAGTTGGTGTTCGAATTTTGAATTACTTTTTCTCGCGCACCCCAAAAAATGATTTTGCTGCGAGTTTTTCAACACCAACACCCGTTTCGTGCTACAGAGCTAAGCTGCATTTTTCTTTCTTTCTTTCTTCGCATATACATAGTTGAGTCAAATGGAAATTCTATGGCGGTTACTGAGATACATAATTAAATTATGTGGTTCACATCCCCGGTTCAAGGCAGCAAGGTGTTTTTTGGGTTCTGTACCTCAAAAGGAAAAAAGGAGCCCTTATAGGATCACTTTGTTGTCCGTCCGTCAATCTGTCTGTCTGTCAATACCCATTATCTCAGAAACGCGTGGAGATATCGAGTTTATATTGATATCGAATGCTCAAGTCTTCTGTCCCTTGTATCTGTGTGAAATCAAACTTATAGGTCAACGCAATGAAAAGATATAGCTTTATTTTAGACTATTTTCATACAAAATTTAAGGAAACCAAAATCTATAGGGTACTTCCCGTTGACCTAGTATCCTGAAATTTGGCCAGAAGCTTTTTTATGTTTACAAATTTAACTTTGTAGTTGAAAGTATGTAATTTAGATGCAAAGCTAAGTTGGTTTGTCAATCAGAATTACATTGTCGGTATAGCATTGTTGGGTGAATATTATCGTACCTATTACTTATTATTTTCAGTATGTTAATCGTCCGTATTCTGTACGGAACCCTCGGTGCGCGAGTCCGAGTTGCACTTGACTGTTTTTCCCCCAGAATGACGGACATACGAGCAGAGGAAGTAAAATAACAGTATATTACAACATTCTAGTACAATTATACATTTTGAAAGTAAATCGAAACCATTATCGCCGAGCGTAAAGCTTAAAATAGTACATACGAATAATTGAGCTTTACTGGTTTTTCTCTATTTTGTGGCAATTCTCACGTTGATAACGGTCCTAACTTTAAACAGACTCATGAATCAGAGAATCTAGAGCTATGACTCGTCTATTAACTAATCATCAAATCAGAATGGAAATTGCATCATCTACAAATATTTTCATTGGTAACGAGTTTTCCCCGGAAATTGTTACTTTTGCCTTTTTGACCCGACTAAGGCGAAATTAAAACGAGAACTATGATTTGAGTACCCTTGGTTTGGTAACTTCATGTATTCTCCCATATTTCCTAAACCGCTAGTTATATTTTGTCAAATAAAGAATCAATGGAAGCTACGTGCTTCTCCGTGGGCTATGTTACTCGTATATATGTGACTAGCAGCCCGTCCCGGCTTCGCACGGGGTAGACAATTATTTATTTTTGGAAATTTGGATATATAACACTTTTTTTCACAAATATTTTTATTTATTAAAAAATTATTATTTATTAATTATATATTTTAAAAAATTATTTCAGTGCAACCCCACCCCGCCCGCCGCGATGCCCGGCGCGCTTTTCAGACTGCATCGCTAACAACGGCCACGGCGCTATGGCGGTTTTGTTTACTGTTTGAATTTTTTAATTCGTAATATCTTTTGAATCGAAAGTCCAATTTAAATAATTTAAAAACTATTTTATAGGTAGTTAAATGGTCTTGACCATAAAATAATTTATTTGGATAAGGATTAATATAAACACATAAATAGCATGGTTTGAATTTGGTTAGCATTTTCATTAATGTTTAAAATGAAAAAAGTTGTTGTAGTGACATAACTACAATAGTTGGACATATGCTACCGCGGAGTTTTTTGTAGACATTATGATGTTCTTCAATATTGTCGTACATTATTTTGTTCTATCGCTAATAGTTTCGGCAGCGCATTCGACGAAAGACGTTTTAAGACTCATTTTTCTACACCTTCGGTTACATTGTTCAAATTTTACCAAGGATCCCAAATTTTTTTCAAAATGAAATGTAGCCTATGTCAAATTGGAAGAATGTAGCATTCTATTGGTGAAAGAATTTTTTAAATCGGCCCAGTACTTTTTGAGCCTATTCATTACAAACATACAAAAATAGGTACAAATCTTTCCTCTTTATAATATTAGTGTAGATATACACAGAAAATCCAACATGGCGGCCTGTATATGAAATTTTAATGCAACATTTTAATCTCGTGATTGGTATCAAATGAAAGGTTTTATTAAGTAGATTCCGAAAATATATCGATTACGTATAAGTACCCCAAAAAATATTATTTAATATTACGGCTAATTCGCGCGTTCCATATACTCGCAGTAGTAGTGGTTTAGTGTCTTAACTTCCTTCTTGTTGCAATTAGTAGATTATCATACGACGCACGGCTGAATTCGCAATATCCTGTAAAAGGGGCTTATACATACATGCATGCGTGTATGAAATACTTGCAAAAGTTGAAATGTTTATGGATCGTTCCATGACCTCGCATGGGTGCAGTTAGAGTCGTACCGGTCTAAGAGTCTAGTGTGACAAGACTAGTCCTAAAATGCTCTGCTACCGAAATAACCACATACCATAAATCACAAATCACAAATCAAGTACCAAAGTGGGTATCTCATTAAGAAACTTAAGAAAACTTGACATTGCTATTTTTAGCAGTATATTTTCTGAGGGTATTGTAAAAGGCACCTGAGGGAAAATTCCAAGAGACAGAACCGTCTGCCTAGTACCATGAAGTGCGATCATTAATCTGCCTGTCGAGGCGTGATGGAAACTCATTCAGGCAATCTCTAAGAAAGAAGATTTCTCTACTACTGTACAAGGGGTCGGCTTTAAAACAGGACCACCACATGGATGTCATCCACGTCTAGGACTATAAGTTCATTCATCATCATAATCTATAAAAAGACATTCTGAAAATGATTTTAAATACCAAAGAAACATAGAAGCAACATCTTACAAATCGGAATATTACCGGAAAAAAACTAAACCGAACAAACGCAAAATAAAACAGCAAATATTATCATTGCACCGTAAATGGCGCGAAAACCCAAGAAAAGTTCTAACGAAGCGCTTGTTTATCTTGAATGACCCTCAGAATTATCTATTGTAAATAGTTTTTTCCTACTATGGTTTTGTGCTTTACTTCATCTTACTTGATGGTAATTGACGATAAGGTCATTGGATACAATGTGTGTTTATCCAAAAGCAGCTCTGGCTCTGCTACCATTCATACTGGAACAAAACAGTGATTGCATTGCTGTTTGGAATCAGACTTACGTAGCTAGCTAGCTAGCAGACAGTCATGGGTAACCCGGGACTTCCGGATTGTAAGTCTGTTTAGACACTACACCTCAGAGGTAGTTATATACCTATTATAGGTATGGTATAGTAAACTCAGTAAGTACATCAATGCCAGCTGCACAAGTCCTCTGTTGAATATGAACCCATATCCGCATGTAAGCCAGATGGTTGATCGTAGTAAGCTGAAATGGCAATGGACATGCCACATCGCTCGATGAACAGAAAATAGATTGGGGGATTTTTTATCTGGAACCTTTTCATTACTTTTATTTATAATCACCATAACCTAATGGTTAAACAGTTGAACTTATGATCTGGAGGTGTCAGATTCGACTTCCAGCAGCGTAATTATCGGTGTACAGTTTCGTCGTAGAAGGTCACTTTTCCAGGCATTCCTGGGTAACTACTGCTGTAATATGTAGGCTGCTAGAAAGACGCTTGCTGTGTGTCGGTAAAGGAGAAGCATATCTTTCAGTGTGCCCACCTTTCTATCCCCTGGTCTTATCGTCACTTACCATCAGGAGAGATAAATCTATTGAGGGAGCCCTTCGGGTAATTTTTTCAATAAAAATAACACTATGAGACTTTTAAACTATTTATACTTTCATCAGTAATTTGGGTTACAGCGCTATGTGAGCGCAATACAGATGGGAACAATCTTTACGCTTTGAGCGTTTTCCAGTCCGGCTTATTTTACGGATACATCAACGCTTGAAAGCAACCCCATCTAACTTTAGAGACTATTGGTCATTGAAGATGCGTTGAGCATAAGCTCTTAGCCAGAAGACCTGAAATTGAAACTGAAATTCTTCTAGGAATACATAATTAACAAACACGTTTTTAAAGTCTCAATACAATTGATGTTCCTATCATGAAATATCATTCACTGAATAGAATGTATTTATACATCGGAGAAAGTAGCCATTAAGAGAAAATTAAACCTTTTTAGTTCTTAGTATAACTGCAAAAGACTTACCTTGTTTATTTAAGAAACTTTTATTTGCACAAATTAACAATTGAACAAGACACAGTAGTGGACCGGGTAGAGTTTCGCGAATGACTGCAAGATTCCCTCCGATGATTTTATAATAACACTAGATCGTTGTTTGACCGATAGTCGCCGGCGCACGCTTCACTTTGGGCACGGGTTGAGTTTGAATTACGTATGCTACGAGTATAGGCATAGGTTCTCACAGAAATCTTACTGTACGCTAATGGAAATGTTGACGTAATATTGTAAGATACCAATGTAGCTTTTTGTTAAGTTTTTTCTTCTTCTCTATTGTCTCATATTTTATTTTTGTTTCTTTCCATAGTTCAGAACCCTTGGTGCTTGAGTGCGACTCGCATTTGGTCGGTTTTTGCAAGCTTTTGTTGTTTACTGTATGCTGTTAACTTGCAGTGTTTGTTCGTTTAAGTTGGTTTGGGTCAAATCTTGCACACTGAATAGAACCACTTGCTGGTACCCGATTCAGTTAAAATACTGTCTTATTATTATAAAATACTGTCTGTTCGGTGACAATGTGGTGCTACTATCGAGCTGGTCTGATGATGGAGACGGAAGGCGTTCAGAGGATTTCCCAAACTACACATAATACACCTGTACTACGTAGATTAGAAGATCGGATGACGATGCAATAATAAAGTACTGTCAATAAAGAAGGTTGGAATAAAAGTAGAATTTTTAGCAAAATCTTATTTCTAAATGACTGTAGTTCATCTTGCAACCTACAAAGTAAAAGCTAGCAATATCATAGCGAGCTGGATAAATTACTACTAGTCTAAGCAAACTATCTTAAAGGTGCCGTATCACGTTTCATTTTCCTAGGTCATTGAAAACCTAATAAGGATCAATAATCACGAAATTTAATCTACCTTATCCTAAGCTCTTAAAACTAATCACATGGTCGATTTATTATTCTGAAACGATATCCATCATTTTACTTTTAATGTGAAAACACTTTGATTCTGTTTAAAGCATCATATTTGTATGATAGATGCGTAAAACGTTATTTCTGAGATGATATCTAAAGAGATAAATAAAAATAATTTAAACAAAATTAAACAATACCAGCGCATAAAATAAACACGAAAGATAATAATTACTATCAGACCAATGAAGATTTTATAGGTATTTATGAGGTCAGACATAAAGTAGCAACTGTGATATTTTATCAACAATGCGATCATCTCAAGGTATGATAGATTTGTTTATAACATTGTAATTTAGGTACACTACTAATGTAAATTTTTCACATATCAAAAGAACAGCTGACATGGCTAGATGACCTCGGACGAAACGTATTTATTTTCTTTTATGTAAGAATCATTCTAAGACATTGTATCAAATCTCATTATACTTTACATTGTTCACGGGTTTAGCTGGCTGGATGAATGATTCGGAAACTTAAAAAACACTTAGCAAAACGTTTAAATAACTTGTACGGCTGAAACTAAATTTGATTTTTAAATCCATTTTAATGTTAAAAATGCGAAAGTTTGTTTTTCCTTTGCGTCGAAACGCGTCGTCAGAATGACTTGATTTTTATTTGACATTCTACTTTATATGTCGATTGAGCAAGTATTTCCCGGGGAATAATTTCTGAACACCACGCAGAAGAAGTCGCGCGCAAAAACTTATACACTAGCATTCGGTGATTAGCAGAAATAGCACTTCTATTGACGATATCATTTGATTTCTGTGGACTAGAATAAAGTCAATTTGTGCAAACGAGTCCAAAGTCAAAAAAGCATTGTTTGCTAATAGTTATTATGATGTGTGTAACCATTTTCACGTCGTAATAGGAACCAATTATTCTCTGTCTCCTACTTTACGTACGTACTATATTATATATGTACATACTACCATTACATCTTCATCTGACCGCATTTCAGTACTCACCTTACGGGAACATTTTGCCAGGATAAACAGTACGCACGGCTGCAGCTATACACATCCAGTATAAGCTGAACTAGCGTCGTGCGGGAGTTCATTCAATGTGAGGTCAGCGTATACTGCAAATGTATAGCTTCATGTGTAGCCGTGTGTACAACGATCATTAATACACGTACGTACTATTATTATAAATGCGAAAGTGAGTTTATAATCAGAATGCCGGCGATTTTGGTATAAGGATAACCATTAAGGTTAGGAAAACGACATAAGCTACTTTTATACCGATGGAGCAAGTGTTTCCCGGGGTATACTTTCCAAAGTCAAAACGTAGTCCACAATATTTCTCTTAACTCTATATAAACCGCCTCCGTAGCTCAGTGACTACACACACAGCTGGACTATGGACGTCCCGAGTACGATTCCCAGTGTGGGTACCTAACGGTACTCATATAAGGTAAGGCATTTTCTATTCCTAGATGGCTAGATATCACTACGTTTGCCAAATAGCAGCAGTAGCGAAAAGTAGCAGAGCCAGTCTGTTCTCAAGTCAAAGAGCGCTAGCGAAAGAAAGGTTATTGACTCTAGTAACTCCCGAACATAGGACTCTAGAACCAGGCGGTCCTTTTGACCTTGACCAAGTCGATCCCATGATAGGCCGTCCCGGTATACGTTTCACGGTGCGTGGTCATCTATTAGAACTTTTCTGCCCATCGGTTATCAGTTCGAGCGACGTGGCCTATCCCCTGCCATTACAGAATAAGAATGACTAATGACCTCCGCCACGTAGAGTATGCGTGTTTGATTAATCGATTAGTGTTGTTCTAAAGATAACACACGGGAAATGTACCACGTAAACTTTGCTCTTATTTCGTAATCTTTTCTCTTTCAGATCAGTTTCTGATTCACTCCAAAATTATTTTGGTATAAAAACATCAATTTCTTTCCGTTGGGTTCAAAAGTTTTATTTTTGAAATCGGGCGTCGACTGAGAGAGACTTTCGAGCCCCGCTCCAGATCGTTCTTGATGCAAAGGTAATCCCAAGTCACCATACTATACCACCGGGATACTTATACAACGGGGCAAAGCGGCCAGTGTAATGGGAACCTTTCCACCAAGCTTCAGGAGCGGTCTATTTGATTGACTTTTCAACCGACTTCAAAAAAGGAGGAGGTTCACAATTCGACTGTATGTTTTTTAAACGTTTGTAACCGCTGAATTTTTGACTGGGTGAACCGATTTTGATGATTATCGATGATGATTTATCGAAATTGATTCAGCTGTTTTTGAGAAAATTAACCAAATATACCCTGATAATTCTCCCTTTTGGGGTGAACATTTTTGAGTATGAATGCTGTAGGCTTTTAGGGCATGGTTGAAGTCGGTTTCTAGTTCTTTTGAACGCGTTAAATTTATTTTGTTAATTAGTTTTTCATCATCATTCATCATCAGCCGGGAAACGTCCACTGCTGGACATAGGCCTCCCTCATGGTACGCCACATCGACCGGTCCCGAGCCACCTGCATCCAGCGACTCCCTGCGACTCTAACCAGGTCGTCGGTCCATCTAGTGGGGGGACGGCCTGGTAGACGTTTCCCGGTACGTGGTCGCCACTCGAGAACCTTTACTCCCCACCGGTTATCGGTTCTTCGAGCGATGTGGCCTGCCCATTACCACTTCAGCTCACTGACTCCTGAGCTATGTCGGTGACCTCCGTTCGTCTACGGATTTCCTCATTCCGGACCTTATCACGTAGAGAAATTCCGAGCATAGCTCGTTCCATTGCTCGCTGAGTGACTTTGAGCTTGTTTATTCGGCCCACAGTAAAAGACCACGTTTCGGTTCCGTAAGTCATCACTGGCAACACGCACTGATCAAAGACTTTTGTCATTAGACGCTGAGGTATTTTTAATTAGTTTTATTTTAGTTTATATGTGATTCTACTTATGTTTAACCTAATTGTTGCTCTTTAGAGGTGTTGTGGAAAATTCTTCGAAGTATTAAATTAAATGTTTTATATGAACAGACTGCCGTATACTTATTGCTTAGGCGAACTACAATCTAGATATGGATCGCGACTTTGTCTATGTGCGTTGTCAGAAATTATCCAAAACTTTTCTGCGTAAAAAATTATAAACCAAAACAATTATACAACACTTAAATACGTTGCTCGATAAAGTGTGACAATAAAATACTGCATTGTCTTTATACTTATATAAAAATCGGGTGTTTCACCTCTGCTCTTAATTACCTAATCACGATTTTGTTGTTCACATAATTATTGTTCTTTGTTAAATATATTTTTGTAACTATCTCTGATTTGCCCAACTGATAGGGTGTTCCCAAAGGTTTGCTTTCGTTTAAGCAAGTAGATTTTTATGATCACGGGATTTTAGTCCTTCTACAATTCGTCATACATAAGAAAACAGTGTTCCTCCCATAGTTTTTCATACAATGCTCTTAGTCTGGTATAGCCAGCAGGCAATGCGTTTTCATGACAATAGATTCCAACAACAGAATATTGTGTCCTTACAGATCGTGTCTGTATTGCTAAATTGAGTACTGTACCATCTCTTGCGATTGTGTGACAATTGTCATACAAATTTACAAAAGAGCTCTTAAATACAATCATCTCGTTTTCCAATTTCAAACTGAGTGGATTATTAAGGACAGTTTATTGGTCAGTGCATTTCAAGCATGATATGAGACAATTTAAATGATCCTACTGTACATTCAACATCATTAGTTCCTTGACCGTCATATCGTGTTGTTGTAATCAGAGGACTTATAATTGTGAACGTTCCATTAGAACACAATTCAAATATTCTAAAACAAAAATAAGCAGGGATTTCGTGAGATTCATGTAGGTAGAATATTTTCATATAATGGGTTTGTACATGGCCTTCATCTCCTTTATTCGGTGAATGTCAGATTCTGATAATGGCAGATTCTCACCTATGGTAAGTGACGATAACGCCGTTGGATGATAATGCATACCCAGAAGCCTCGAACCAAGAAGGTTCTACTAACTTTTATACCGTATAGTAGTGAGCACGGTTGTTTGGTGGCAGACTTAGGTAAATAGGTAGTGATTGCTGACTGCCAGACGGACGTAGAAACACTAACCAAACAGAATTTGATTGTATTAATTTTTATAATATTCTTTTTTTTCTCGAGCTCTTTTTTGCTAAAATATACACCGACTAAAATATACTGGATGTCATCCTGTTGGGAGTAGTAAATGGAGGTTATTCGTCATCTCGCTCGAAAATAACTCCCTCGATTAAACGAGTTAGCACCAATCGAATTTACCTATTTTTTAGTATATCGTCATAGGGAAAAATTGAAGGAGATATACTGCAGAATCTGCCTGTATTTCATCAAGTTTTTCAACATCTTTCTGTAATTATGTAAAGTCCCTGATGGAAAATCCAACGATGTATGGGATGGGATGCACGCTCATTTGTCTAAAAGTATCATTTGCAACTTTAGATAATATACTAAATATTTTTTAAATCCCAATATACTTATTATAACTTATTCACACATAACATAAGATGCTACTCTTCCTATGCATCACAGTTGATAAGTAAAAACACCTCCCGATATGAAATTCAAAAGAAGTATGTGAATAATACATGGTGTTGATCTCGTCTGCATAACTTGCCGTCAGTTCTCATCAGGCATACCCGGACTGCGGGGAACTTTTCGCTGCTGTTCTGTCGCTAGCGAGTAGGTATAGCGACTTCATAGCTCGAATATGTTGTCATACGATCTAATAAATCAGTAACATGTGAAATGATTACAATTACAAATAGAATGAGACATGTCAAATGATTGACATTACTTTGTATTTCGGAATTTGTACCCCATTTTTAAATCACGTGTCAGGTTAAGTTCGATGCAGATAACAAATTTTCTTACTGTAGCTAGTAAGTGTGCGTAAGAATAATATGAGTTATGCCATTTGGATCTGGGTTGAAAAAATAATGCCCTCAGTTGTTTTTTGTTGTATCAAGATTTTTTACAAGTTTAGCTCAGATGACTTTTCCAAGCCACTTTAGGGTACAGGACATTTGCTCAAGGACATAAGTAATACCTATATAAGGTCTAAGTTCAAATTTGCGGGAGCTATTTAGATTCCCAGTACGACTTTATACTGTGGTATGAGTCCGGTCAAGAAGCAAATAAAAGCCGTCATTTAATTTTATGTATTTGAATAATTCTGTACAATTTGTTATGCCGTGAAGTTTCCCGGATGATGCTGATGATGTAGCTACTAGTATAATGGAAGATGGTCTTTAACCGTTCAATGGCGTCAATTCCTATTCGAATTCCTATCGGGTATTCAGTCCAATGTAAGTAGTATATAGCGTTAGTCGGAATGGGAATTATTATTATTATTTCTTTATTATCAGGTAACAAAGACCCATAGTATATATAAAGTACATTAAAAAAATATATACAAATTATTACACATAAAATAATTATAAAAACCTATATTCTACTCTTATTTACTAAGGCACGTTGGTGCCGCTCTAGTGGTGTTGGTCGCTATCCTCCCTCGGAAGGGACGGTACACCACGCCCTTCGGTCAGAAGTCCGCTCTCATTAAGTACTCCAGCTTAAAGGGCGGGACTCGCACCACAAACGACTTGAAGGATGTGTTGTGGCGTGATTCCAGCTGCTCCACCCTCACGAGGTTGTTGACTTCTGTTTTATGTAGTCTGTGACGTCCTGCATGGTGGTGGTGATATGCAGGCGTACAAGGCCGTGGTCGGTACTTCAAGACTTTCCCCAATCATTTCGTCCTCACGAAGCTGTAAACTTCAAACTATTTCGAGGCAATACAGACATTTCTAACGACAAAGGTCTACGTGACAGTATGCATGCAACGACTGGTTTCAAAAGTTACTAATCACCGTTTAATTAATTAATTAGTTTAGAATCAGTATACCTGAACCGCAATAAACACGGTTGACTAGCCGGCAGACATTATAATTGTATCAATAAAATACTGTCTAATGACTTCATGGAACTTCCATTAAAATTAGAATGAAATGAGTTTACTCGTTGGAAATGCTTAATGTTTTGATGCCGACGCGACGGTTTGTAAATTTAACAAACCATAAAAAAGATTACTCTCGATATCCGCGCCTTATTACACGTGGTTTTTGAAAAGTATACAGCGGGAACTACTTGTTCGATCAGGATAGAACTAGCCTATGTCCTTTTCTGGACCTTCAACTATCCGTATACAAAAATCAAGTCATTCTGACACTCCGTTACGACGGGAAGAAAGGACTAACAGACAAACTCACTTACACTTTTATAATATTAGCATAGATCATTATAATATGAGGGAGATCTTTGCCCAGCAGTGGGACAGTACAGTCTTGATAATGACAGTAATATTTACTGTGTTATGTTATGTATAAGGTATGATTTTATGAATTACTAGCGACCCGACCCGGCTTTGTTTTCAACCGAATTCGAAACAGGAGGAGGTTGTCAATTCGACTGTATTTTTTAAAATGTATGTTAAGCGATAACTACACCAATTATGAATCGATTTTGATGATTCTGTTTTGTTTGGTAGAGAATATAGTCCCATATTTTAACAAAATTGATTCAGCGCTTTTTGAGAAAATAATAAAAACCAAATATAATAATTCTACCTCTAAGGGTGAACAATTAGGAGAAGAATGCTGTAGACGTTTAGGGCAATTGAAGTCGGTTTTTAGTTCTTTTTGAACGCGTTAATTATTCCGAAAGATTTTTTTCGTTTTTCGGTATAGTACTCGTAGTTCTCTAAGTAAAGATCTTTCACACATTGAGTAATTGATTTATGAATAGATTTCTATTTATCATAAAAGTTGTTGTTAATACCCTGAGCTATTATTAATAAAGAAAAGGACAGCGGAAATCTCCCACTTCAAACAAGGGGTTTTGCCACACTACACGTGTATTGTATCTGGTGTTTTTATTCATATTTGCTAAGTAATATTTTTTCCGTTGGTAATCCCTATCCGTGCTCGACATTGTGCTCAAAAAAATCGATTCCGTGTAGGTCGTCGCTTCCATCTTATTAATGCAGTATGCGTGACAGACTTAACTTTGTGCTTTTGTTCTCGCCCTCCTTTGTTCATACTTTGCAAAAAGCTAACTAATAGGAATGCAGCCTATATATACACGGATCTCAAGTGTTACGATTCAAAGTTTCGACTTCTATAAACATGTCGGTAAGTCCTCATTGAACTCTAAATATTCTTTACCGGCGGCAAACCTTTCAATCAATAAAGTCACCCCTTATACATCGTAAGAGATTGACGTTTTCGTCACTCGAAATATTTTGTATATTCGAAACATCACCAGTGCCAGAATGCGCTATACTGTACTATAGAAGTGTCTATTATTATTTACGATTTTCCCTTTTAAATCTAAGGGGAATTTTGATAATATGCGTCGAAGCGACGGTATTTTTTCTTATTTTTCATGATACGTAAGAAACTATGCTGAAAAAACAACAACATATGTTTCAGAATTTACAAACAAAGCCCTGTCACTTTACCTAGTTACACTTCTATGAAATTTAGCCCGCATATTTTTGCCTCTTTTCAAAGAAAGTTATGTTTTCAATTATTTCTATTGCGGCCCTGTTAGCCACCATTTCCCATAACAATTCAAAATTTCAAGTCAATAGCATTCATAGTTCCTGAGAAAATCAGCCGTGACAGGCCTACAGACAAAGTGATGTAGTAAGGGATACGATTCTGCATCGATTGTTCAGAACCCTAAACAATAGTTATTTGTTATGCAAGGCTGCAAAGTTGTTGGTTGACGCGATTTCTCACATTAAAACCCGAGATAGCGAAGGACTCTAGGATTGAACCATGAGCGAAGGGATTGGTTCAAAAACAGAATCCTGAGCGTAGCGAGGGTTTCAAGGAAGGAGACGTAAAATAACTCTCCTGGCGAGCGAAACACACACCTTTTCTTCTCCCTACAGCGAAGAAAATGGCAGTTTAAAGAAAAACTGTTGAACCATAACAAATACGTTTTTAACTATTAATATTTATTGTTCATTGAGGTATACATTAAATATTTTTAATCGAAAGAAAAAGTCAAGCATATATGTTGTATATTACTATTTATGTTATTATAACATACGTCATGTTCGAATTTTAAAAACACTTTCCACGCTAGTTTGGAAAAAAGAGCTTTTCCACGCAGATTTCGAGTAAACAAGAACGACGTTCTGAGGTAGTGAGGTGAAAAATACTTAGGCTGTAATATACACGTTCGAATACACGTTGATATGGCTTTAGTGATGCGTTATTTTCATAGAACTACGTGAAAGTCTACATTTATCGATATTATTATGTGTTTCAGCTGAAGATATCGGCTGTCGTCCTTGCTTTCTTAGCTATAGAGGCATTAGCAGGTGAGTGGTAAAATTATCACCGGGGACACATACTCACATTAAGTCACATTGCCGGTATTTTGCATAATAAGTACTATACATACGTACGTACTAATAATATTTTAAATGCAAAACTGAGTTTATTTGTTTGCTTGTTCTTCCTTCCCATTATAACGGAGAGTCATAAATCACATAATTTTCTGTAGTGTATCAATAAATGATGATGATTATTTTTAATAAACCCAAATTACAAATAATTTTAAAAAAGAGGCACCCATCAACCTTTAGGCGCTGGCTCTGCTGCCTTTTATCATCATCATCAGCCGGGAAACGTCCACTGCTGGACATAGGCCACCCTCATGGTACGCAACATCGACCGGTCCCGAGCCACCTAAATCCAGTGACTCCCTGCGCCTCTAAACAGGTCGTCGGTCCATCTAGTAGGAGGACGGCCTACTAGAGGTTTCCCGGTACGTGATTGCCACTCGAGAACCTTTACCTCACCTCACCTCACCGGTTATCGGTTCTTTGAGCGGTGTGGCCTGCCCATTGCCACTTGAGCTGACTGACTCGTCGAGCTATGCCTTTTATATCGGAACTCAAAACAGTGCTGTTTGGCAGCAAACGTAGGTAACATGGTGGTGTTCGTAGCCAGCCTGGCGGACATAGAAAATACAGTACAAAAAAAACAATAAACATAATTTGATTTTTCCTGAAGTTTCGTGATACCTTTACTCACTCAGTTCCAGGAATTAATGTTTGGGAAGTATTCGTTATACTACGAGTAGCAGTTGAGTGTAATTCATATATTTCTAATTAACCTTGATTCCCTGACCCCACTAAACAGGAACAAATAGGTAATTGAATCGATAAACTTCACTATTAACCGTCACAACAATAAATATAAATAAATTATACTCGTAATTTTAAAAAAATAAACACACTTTTGCGCCGTAATACACTGAAAAGTACCAGTTAAAACTTCATACTGTCAAAAAACACAAAGAGACCAAACTCGAGGGGTTTACAACCAACCCATTAAAGTTCCTTCTTTCTACCTCCCAACTCCTACATCAGACCTTTGTCAACAAGTAATGTATTAGACTCGTCAACCAAAAGCAAAATGAGCCCAAACTCGGGGGAGTAGTAGTAACATTAAAAAGTTCTACCCCATGGATCCTGATCATGATGCCAAATGTATACAAACATACATTCGCAAAGTTTCATATCTTCTAAGTTTCCATACATAGTAAGTTACATACATACAAGCGAACCTAATTAAAGAGCTTGTGGATACGAAGTTACACTTTCTGTAGGAGAGTAGGCCTGAGCGCCTGCAATGGGGACATATAGGCTGTTGATTATGATGATGAGTACAAAGTTTCAATGAAATAACTTGAACGCAAGGATGCGCTAAATTTCACTTGAAAAATTATAAAAGTATGTCATAAATAGATTATTTTTATCAGGATCCAAATAAATATACTTATTTTAGCCTTCCTTACATCATTTAATTGACGTAAGTCAAAATAAAGCAGATGGCGCCATTTGTGTGAATAATAAAAAAACGTATTACTTAACCGACCACTAACAAACATTTCAGTTGTGAAAAACCGGGGCAAGAAGTGCAAATGTGGCTGTTGTCATGTCTTTTTAATATACGAAGTTCCGTCTTATAAATGACCAGTCTCCAGTATTGATTGAATTGTTCAAATGTAAATAATCTAAATTTAAATGTACTTGTGCCTATGTTATAGGTATACTCGTATCTTTGGGAAACAAAAACACGCAAATCTATTTGTCCTTCTCATACTTTCAAATGTCACGACAACATTGTTACCTTGCGTGACATATAGATTAGATAATTCAATCAGTATCGTGGCCTAGTGATGTTGACGAGCTACGACTAGCTCTGATCTATTGATCCAGAGGTCATTTGTTCGATCTCACAGGAATAACAGCTGTGCACTTGTTTTAGCAGTCTTTTGAAACAACAGTACGGTATATTACATAACTGGCTTATCATTTTGTTGAGGATGCTACGTATTATTTTCACTTGACATCCAGGCAGGGCAAGGATGGAACAGTCAGAATAACAAAATAAATATACATCCAATTGCTACTCAGACTCGCCAATCGAGAGTTCCATACCTAAGAACAAAAGCATACTCGTACATAAATAGATCGTTTGCTATGAATTTTTGTAGCTTAACCTTAATATCTTTACCTCAATATCCAACTCTTCTCAATGAAAACATAAGCTTTTCATTTGCAACAATCATTTGTAACTGTTCCAAAATTTCAAGTCAATAACAATGTAGTCGCTGAGATAAACAGCTGTGATTGATGGACAGACAGACGGATGGTTGAAATCAGGGTTTGTTTATAATATTTGTGTTTGGCACCGCCAGAACCATAGTAAATAATTCAAACTGGGCTCAACTAAATATAATCTAGAGATTGCAACGTTTTTTCAAGTTTTTATTATAATACCTATGGCATTTTCACTGGTGCAAACAGCATTGTTCAACTAGATTTTTTTTCAGGAGGCAGCGGCTGGCAAAGTGGCGGTGGTCGAAGCAGCTTTGGTGGAGGTCTACCATCAGTCGACATCGCGAGGTCTGCAGGCGGCGGAGGATGGGGAGGCAGCAGCTTGGGCAGATCTAGCAGCAGTTGGAGCGGAAGTAGCTTAGGTCGATCAGGTGACAGCTGGGGTGGAAACAGCTTAGGTCAATCAGGCGATAGCTGGGGAGGGAATAGCTTGGGTCGATCAGGGGATAGTTGGAGTAGTAACAGCTTAGGGCGTTCCAGTGGAGCTTCGGGAAGGTCAGGGAACAACTTCGGCCGTGCAAGCAATGTTTGGGGTGGGTTAGACTTTGGACGTTCGAGCGGACTGAGCGGAGCGAGATCGGGTGGTTGGGGAAGGTCTAGCCTCGGTCGCTCTGGTGGATCCAATAACGGCTGGGCAAGTGGATATTCGAATGGCGTAGATGCCGATGACTATAGTTCTGGGGGCTGGGGAGGATCAGGAACCGGTTCCGGTTCAGGGTGGGGAGATGCGAGCTCAAGATCTTCCAATGGCTGGGACTCAAACAGCTGGCAATCGTCCGGGTGGTAATTGAATATTGCACGACGTTTTGAAGCACACATAGTAAAAACAAGGAAAGATTCAGCAAAATTCGGATTACAAAGTTTTTTTTATTTACATGTGTGTATTTACTGTATGTAATATATTTTTCGTAATGTTTTTCTAAAGCTGTAATAATTTCCATGTTACCTGTGTACTCGTATGTATATAACTATATTGGCGGATTTAACAAAGAGATCGTCCACGAACAGAAATATAATTTATACGAAATATTTAGTAAATTGAGTTTCATAAAATAATGTATGTATAGTATTTATGTAGGAATTATGTATTTGTTACGTTTATTTAAACTAATTTGTGGATTTGATCTCAATGTGTTCATGGTTTTTGATAATGTATGCTTGCTTGGCCTCTATGTAAAACTGTGTATTTTTATATCATTAAAGTTATAGGTACCTATTTGAATTTTGTTATTTCTCTACGCGTTGATATTTATGTAATTACTTATGTTGTTTGTAGCATAGATATAACGTTAGTAGCTGCTTGAAAAGTGAACCTTCAATTATTATTTAAAATGGCCTACCGTCGAGCGAAGAGGGGTGAAAATAAAGCCAGCCAAACCTTTTCCATGTTAGAAATAATAATGCAATAGCAAATTAAGTGCTGTTGATAGTTGCATTGTATTTGAATCAGAGATATTTTAATTAAAACACAATAAAACCAGTAAAGTGCTAGTTGGACTCGCGGACCAAGTGTTCCGGACCATGAAAAGAAACGTGCCGATATATATACGTATAAGATAGTTCTAATCTTAGTGATTTGGACTATACCGTCAGTAAAACACAACTGGGTTTCTTTAACTGTAAGAAAGATTTTATTGTATTAGATTACAAGTAAGATTCACAATTAACATTATGAGTTATGCAGTAACAAAAACACACTTTACCTGTAAGAAAGAAACGACATTTAATGCTAATAATCACTATGTCGGTTCCCAAATCACGAATATAAACGCTTTCTATTTAACAAACTCGTTTCAAAATTGTCCTCTCATGACAGCTGTATCATTAACCATAGATTATAAAATAAATGTCACGATGGCACTTGAACTTCAGGCGTCAGGCGCGGCAATATTCAAACGAAGAAAATTATATTTTTCTTTACATATATTACCCTGGAACAATATATTTCTTTTTGAATAGTAATCAGGTTTTGTTAACGATGTTAACTCTTACTCCCCGAGTTCTCGAGTGGCTACCGCTTACCGGGAAGCGTGTACCGGGCCGTCCCCCTACCAGATGTGCCGATGACCTATTTAAGATCGCGGGGATTCGCTGGATGCCATGGAGGAGGCTTATTTCCAGCAATAGAACATCTATTATCAGCTAAAAACCTAATAATGAATTACCTATACATAATAAAATTATGTGTTACACCCAACAACAAAAAACTCACGTCCTAGTCCTACTTTTAAGTAGGATAATAGGATTTCCGAGCACATATATTCTTTGCAATCATTGCGTGAAATTACGGATATAACAGCAAATAGCTATCTTATTTATTCACTAACAAATATAAACCCACTGATTATACTGTTATGAAATAGAGACTTTTATTTGATTCAAGAAAAAAAAACTGTGCTTTGAGAAAGCAGTTCATTTGCTTCAATATATCCTTCGATGAAGACGTATTTTCTTCAAACTCACCTAGGTAGGGAATTGCATCTAGGGATCATTTCTGGTTAAAATATGTATTATAAAATGCAAGAGAAGACAAAATGTGCTTCTAATTTAGTTGAAATGATTGGATATCACGTAAGAAATGCGGGAATTTGGACTGGTCCGACCGGACAAGGTGTTCATTGGTTGGCAACTCTCGCTATTTTTTGTTTCCTGGGAAACCTCATCACGCAGTTCATAGCTTTGTTCATGGCGAATAACGACGCAGAAAAGCTTTTTGAGTGCTTTAGCATCTTATCATTCTGCTCCATGGCAGCATTTAAGCTCAGATCTTTATGCGGTAAGGGTGAACGCTGGCGTTTTCTAGTATCTCAAGTGTCTATTCTTGAAAATATGAATTCTGATTACAACAGTGACACCTTTTGTTTCAAAAATTACAGAGACAATTATACAAAGCAGTTTCGATCAATTTCCACTAACCTTCCAAGGGTTTATATATCAACGCTTGTAATTTTCATGATATCACCGTTCATAGAATGTGGTTACAATAAATGGCATGGATTTTCGTCGAAATACCCACATGTTTTACCTGGATGGGCTCCGTTAGATCGTCTTAATGTCATAGGATACATTTTTACTGTTTTCTTGGAAATTGTATCTTCTATTTACTGTGTATTCGTTCATATTGTCTTCGATCTAACTGCTGTGGGGTTGATGATATTCATTTGTGGGCAATTCTTATTGTTGCGAGACTACAGTGAGGGTATCGGAGGAAAAGGAAAAACGTTACAGATATCTAAAGAGAGGGACGATCGTGCTCACGCCAGAATAATCAAATGCCACGTTACTCTAAAAATATTAGTAAAGTAAGTTCATTTCTCAAACCTTCTCTTTTTCATTAATTTTTCTAGACATAATTGAAGCAGAAAAAAGTTAAAATCCAAAATCGTTGAGTGTGTATCGTGATACGATTTTGATTTATACTTGAATCGAATTTGATTTTTTGTTTAGTTTTGCCACTTATCGAACTTAATATCGATTTATATAGTTGAAACTACAGTTCTTATTAAATGTACTATAATAATGTTGTATATGCTGACTTGACTGAATAAGGAATATTATTCCGTTGAATTCCTCATGAAAATTGGTGTTTAAGGGGTAAATGCATATGATTGTGAAAAAAAGGGATAACATTTATTTTAAATATAACTATTAGTAAAACCTTATATATCTGACTGCCTTAATACGTAAATTGTCTCTTTCAGCATGATCACAGAATTAGGCAAACTAATATCAGACATCCTGGGTGTTTACTTCTTCGTAGCTACTCTGACATTGTGTTCAGTTGCTGTGAGACTTAATGCGGTAAGAACTCTGTATATTTCGTGTATGATCATCCTTCTTATGGAATAAGTGATTTAGAGCACGGCAAAATATCATTCACCTTCCTTTAATATTAAGGATAGAAATGGATTGCATTTTTCTAAGCACATTGTTTTCATGGTAACATGCTGAGACCCCCATTTCACTGATGAATCTGTCAAATTATTTCATCTGCTGAACATTTCAATTTTGCCCTCCCACATTTCCATATATTTTACTCGTTTTGAAGAACCGTAGATCATTTTATGTTCAATGAAGTTGATGATTTTTCTTTTGTAAATTGTAGCTAGTTACAATCGAATAAGTGTTCGATTATTTTGTTGGTACAGCCATAGTGGTCCACTGTATTAGTGCACATGCATTAAAGCCTATGGTTTTGAAGGTTTGCAGTGGCAAGAATCGTGAAAAATCAGCACCTCTTTATTATTTGAATAAGCGAATATACATTTAATTATACCTATAGTCAAGAGAGGCGCAAGGATATGCTGATATCATCATCAACAACAACAACAACAGGCTATATATGCCCCCACTGCTCAGGCCTACTCTCCTAGAGAGAGTATATGGGCCATAGTCCACCACGCGACCCCAGTGCGGAACTGCGAACTTCACATGCCTGTTCAAGACATGCAGGTTTCCTCACGATGTTTTCCTTCACCGTTAAGCGATCGGATAATGTACTTGAATAAATGGACTGAAATGAACAGCTAATATATACACGGCTGGATTCGAACCAGGAAGCCTCAGATTGAGATCTGCGCCACCGACGCCTGTGATACTATTGCTTGTATACTATGCTGATATATGTATGAGATATTTTCAGGAATCTCTGAACGCAATGCAAGTAGCATCACTGTTGCAATATTTGGGTGCAACTCTAACTCAGCTGTTTTTATTCTGTTATTATGGAGACGCCATTCTTCATGAGGTATGGAGATCATATATATGTCTGCTCTGTATTTATCTATTACTTCAGCCAAATTTTCATTATTATATAATTATTATTATGCTAATATATATCGTATATTAACCTCACAGTGTATTGGTACCATAACTGATATATTATTAATAATTACAGCCTCCTATCGAAGTGATTGGCAAAATAATTTGCCAACGTAAGGTTGCTGAAGCCTGAATAAGTATTGGTAGATTTTTATGCTAGTAGTAGACCATCTAATATTTTTTTAACGTTTTCGCGCTTGGCCTTCATCTAACCTGATGAGTAAATATGTATATGTATTTGACTTTGCCAGTGACGGATTAAGGAAATACAAAGCTTTGAGCTCTACGACTAAGTTCCTGAAGTACCTAACTGTAGGCAAAGTTAAGTTGGTTGGTCGTTTTTGGAGTTTTGTACCCAAAGGGTAACCAACGGGACACTATTACTAAGACTCCGCTGTCCGTCTGTCTGTCACCAGGCTGTATTTCATGAACCGTGATAGTTAGATTGTGGAAATTTTCACAGATTATGTATTTCTGTTCCCGCTATAACAACAAACACTAAAAAAGAGAATAAAATAATATTTAAGGGGGCTCCCATACACCAAAAGATGTTTTTTGGGACGTGCGTTTTAAAGTATTAGTAACGCCATCTAGAGACGAGTAGCAAAACTAAATCGAAAAATTTGGTATTTAGGCGCATTTGTTAGTTGATTGTTCGGTCCATATTATTTATGATTTTCCTTATTTTACTCCTCGGTGCGCGAGTCCAACTCGCACTTGGCCGGTTTTTAAACTCTAAAATGAAGAATAGTACCCATCCGCTTTTTTTAACGTTATAGTTGGACATTATAATGAAGTAATAAGGTAGAACTCCATTTTATTGTTCAGAGTTCATTGGGCGCAGGCGAGGGCCCCTACGCTGTTTCAGTCTGGGCCCTCGGGCCACGGATACGCCGTGAATTGGCGATGCTGGCTATAGGCATGGCCCAAACGAGACATCTTCGCGCGGGACCATTTAATTCGCTTGACTTACCTTCGTTTATTCAGGTAGGTATAATTCATTTTTAAAACCCCGACTGCAACGGGTGATATAATTTTAAGCCTTTAATGCGGTTTTTGTCATTAGATGGTTGGTTTAATCTGTATTTTTAATGTATGTCGAAAATCTGCTCTTATGTTATGGCAGCCGGGTTTTTGTATTGTAGCATATATGTTTGTTTGATTATTGAAATAAATCCTCACAACCTAGATGCATATATGTATACCAATAATTATATTTGACTTTGTCTCGATGACGGATAAATTCACCCATAATCTTCAATTAGTTGCAAACATATGCAACTTCGATTATATACTCGTATGTATATGTAGTTGGTAATCTTATTGTCGATTTTCAGATACTACGTGCAGCATATAGCTACTACGCAGTATTGAGGAAATAGTTACCCAGTTTCATCATCAACCGAGAAACATTCACGTCATTTTAGAATAATTTCACGACAAGAATATATTAATATAATAAAGTTTATGAGTATAGAGTACTAATTTTAGTATATCATTTTCGTCATCATGCGCGTAAATTTTAATAGCTTACATTTACAATCTAGCCAAAAAATGAAGCAACCCAATCTCTCTAATAAATTAAAATGTATTATTTGGTTCCGGTAATTATTAACGCATTCAAAAAGAAGCAAAAACCGACTTCAACTGCCTTAAAAAAGTTCACCTTTAGAGGTAGAATTATCTGATACATATTTGGTTTGGTTGATTCTCTCAAAAAGTGCTCAATCAATTTCGGTAAAATTTATACGGGAACACCTAATCTCTATTTTTTCTTGTATTTAATATGTAACTTACTACATTAATGTTATGTGCATCTGTAATTGGTCCTCGTATCAGATTAAGAACTTTTTAATGTATAAATTCAATACATTCAATACTGTTGATGCTCCTTATTTAATAAATAAATAAACACCTATGAATTGTGCTCTACCAAACAAACAAAAAAGATCAAAATCGGTTCACAATTGGTAATTGGTTATCGCGTAACATACATACCAAAAAAATACATTCGTATTGAGAACCTCCTCCTTTTTTGAAGTCGGTTGAAAAAAGACTGATATGTTTTACAGCTACGGAGTGTGAAATAGCTGTACAAAAAACGTTGCAGAAACAATCAATAAATGGTACACGGACTCTATTGAAACATAAAAGTACCTACTCGTGTTCTAAAAAGAACCGAAAAAATTAATAACAAATTATACTTACGTAAGTTGCTCGTCTCGGAGTAGCAATTGATACGGACATACCTACAATCCAAAACCATTTCAGATAAGTACTCTTAAGAAAAACAATTTTATTCAACAATATGAGCGTTTTTTAGGGTTCCGTATCCAAAGAGTAAAAACGAGACCCTATTACTGAGACTTCGCTGTCCGTCCGTCTGTCACCAGGCTGTATCTCATGAACCGTGATAGACAGTTGACATTTTCACAGATGATGTATTTCTGTTGCCGCTATAACAACAAACACTAAAAAACAGAATAAAACAAATATTTAAGTTTATAAATTAAATACTTACATACAACAAACGTGATATTTTTTGCCGTTTTTGTAGATAATGGTACGGAACCCTTCGTGCACTTGTCCGACTCGCACCTGGCTTGTTTTTTAATAATTGGCTTAATTGTATAGGGTCCAACTTTTCCAATTACTTAAAAACTTACTGACAATGTTTTTAATTTCTTATACTTAATACCATTACAAACAAAACTCCGAAGTAATTTTATAATTATAAGCAGTATAAAATGAAAAGAAAATATACCTAACAATACAGTCGGGGAATATTCTGAAAAGGGAAAAAACTAAACTATCTTTTTCTTTAAATTAAATATTCGAACATGAAAGAAGGCGCCAGTTTAGTGGAAATGATTGGATATCACATTCGAAATGTAGGAATTTGGACGGGTCCTACTGAGCAAGGGATTCGCTGGCAAGCAAAAATAATTATTTGTTGTTTTCTGGTTAACCTGATCACTCAATTTATAGCTTTATTTATGGCAACCAATGACATAGAAAAGCTATTTGAGTGCTTTAGTGTGCTATCTTTCTGTAGCATGGCAGCTTTTAAGCTCAGATCTTTGCAATGCAAAGGGGAAAGCTGGCGTTCTTTGATGTCTCAAATTGCAGCTTTGGAAAACGAAAAAATCTACAACAAATCAATCAACCAAGACTCTGGACTAGAAACTATCCGTTCTGATGATTACATAGAAAGCTACACAAAGAGGTTTAAATCGATTTCGACTATCCTGCTACGCCTCTATTACACAACATTAGTGATATTCATTTTATCACCTTTCATTGAGTATGGCTATTACAAAATGCAAGGAAACGCGGTTGGGTACCCACATGTTTTGCCTGGTTGGGCCCCATTGGACCAGCTGAGCATGTTAGGGTATCTATTCACTATACTAACGGAAACTATATCATCTCTTTATTGCGTAGTCGTACATAGTGCTTTTGATATCACGGCAGTGGGCATTATGATTTTCATTTCGGGGCAATTCTCGTTGTTACGTGACTACAGCGAGCGTATTGGTGGGAATGGAAACACCTTCCAGATAAGCAATGGAAGAGACGACCTAGCCCACTTTAGGATAGTCGAATGCCACGTGACTTTAAATAAGTTGATCAGGTAAGTTCATTTTTATTCGTTGAAACAGTATACGGCCCTATCCTTAACAGATTACGATTTCTGGCAGAATATTTCCTTAGAAAAGTCGGAAGTCGAAAAAATCCAACGGTGGATTGGTTTTCAGTTGTCCAGTCAATAATTATCTCAGTAAGATTTATATGTAGGTACATACTCGTAGGTTTGCACTCCGTGCAGTTCTCTCAAAGATATTGAACGATCCTAGTAGGTATAGTGTCTCTCCTATCTGTACACACCCATGAGAAAGCGAGCATGTTTGTTTCTTTGCCCTTACTTTACAACGTAAAGTCAGAATGGACAGATTTTTTTTCGGGATAGTTTACGGGCCGGATAAGAACATAGGCTATTTTCCATCCCCATAGATAGTTCCCGTGGGAAACTTTTTGAAGTCCATGCAGACGAAGGCGAAGTAGTTTAGTACTAGGGATGAAGACATAGTTTGCCATTTCAAGTGCAACTTCTATCGCTTTTTTTTCCAGCGCGATGAAAGAACTGGATAGGTTGATGCGAAACATTCTCGGCGTTTACTTCTTATTGGCTACTCTAACACTGTGCTCTGTTGCTGTCAGGCTGAATACGGTAAATTATTTCGTTTACAATCTCCTTGTACACTCGAGTACGAAAACATGGTGAAAAGGTGAATTTGATTGACATTTATCTCAATACACTGCATAAGAACAAGAAAGGATGAATATTGTATATGACATGGTACAAAAGTGGGTATATATTTTTGTACTCGAGTGAACCCAGAACAATAGGCAATTTAATCTGTAACTGTAATCTGTATTATTAAATTAAAATTGATTAATTTAACTTCGTCATCAGCCGGGAAATTAATTTTATATTTAATCTGTAATAAATAAAAAAATATATTTAACTGTGCTCAATTAAACAACGATATTTAATTAAACTCTACAGATTATTATAAATTATTTATATGTAAATTGTTTATGTTTCAGGAATCTCTAAGTGCGATGCAAATTGTATCATTACTGCAATACATGGGTGCAACAGTCACGCAACTGTTTTTGTTCTGCCATTATGGCGACGCCGTTCTTCATGATGTAAGCTGACCGTTCAATAAATCAAATTTCTCATTGACGCAATCTGTAATGTATACATTATTCTCACTTCGCCAATTCCACACCGCTACATAACATAGAACACTCCATCAGCATATTTTTAACACTCTATTAACATAAATCTGTAGCACCTATAACCTACTAGCTTTTGCCCGCGACTTCGTCTGTGTTGACCTAAGAAATTATCCCACGGGAACGACTTGTTTAATAGGGATAAAAATACTATACATCTCCCTACCCTTCTATTATCTATGCACAAAAATCAACTCTGTCCTCAATCTCTGTTACGACGTAAATTAAAGACAAACAAAGAGACGCACTTTATCAGTACAATTCAATTCAAATAAACTTTATTGTAGATCAAGGCCATGTTTCATAAAAATACAAATCGTAATAAACTGACAAATGTCAGCCATTTTCGACTTTTCAACCAATCAACGGATACTATGGGCGAAAATGACATGACATTTGTCAGCTACGAATTGTATTTTTATGACACATGGCCGAAATAATAAAAACAGAATAGATAAAATAATAAATAAAACTCGTAGGCGGCCTTATCGCTAAAAGAGATTTCTTCCAAGCAACCTTGAGGCAGAATAATAGTTTATTTAATAATTACAGATCGTTTATTTATAAGTAGCGTCTGCCCGCACTCACCCAGTAACTTCAATTTAATCAACTTAAATTGTATCTCCATCTTATGCATCATGCCCGAAGTAATAGTAAGCTATTATTTCTCAGAGTTCCGTGGGGTCGGGGGAGGGGCCCTATGCAGCTTCGGTCTGGTGCCTTGGACCAAGAACCCGCCGCGAACTGGCCATGTTGGCTTTGGGAATGACTCAGCGAAGACGTCTTCGCGCAGGACCGTTCATTTCATTGGACTTACCATCATTTATACAGGTTAATTTCATCATTCATTCAGAATAGCTAGACCACCCCATGTGAAGGACCGTTCATTTCATTAAACTTGACATCGTTTATTCATTCATTAATGATATTTGTTGGTCTCAGTTATATTTGTACAGGTAATAATAATATAATAATATTCATAATTAATTAGCTTAGATAATTATGTCATAAAATTTTTATCCTGGAAAATCAAATTTATAACAGTACTACTTTATGGTAAATTATAACAGCAGTTGCAAAGCCTTTGGCTGTTACCGACGTGTAATAAAATGACTGAAATGAGTAGAATTATAATTTCTCGTCGTGTTATATTATTCCATAACACATGCAAACCTATGGTATTGTGAAATGAATTTTGCTCGTTTAGATTTTTACTAACATCGAAAGCGACAAAACGAAAAGACAGAGAGATAATTTAAGCTTATTTTTCAGGTATTACGTGCTGCATACAGTTCCTACGCAGTGTTCAGAAAATAGAAACTTTAGAAAAAGCTTATTCCATTCATGCAAGGCTATGTAGAAATAGAAATGTTAGTTTACACTAACACTAGGGCAACGTTTCATAAAATAAAAATAATTTTAAAATATGTCTTTTTTATTAATTTCCTTAATATTACAGTAAGTATCAAAACTATATAACTTATTATCATTTTACACTATTTTTAACGCATTGCACAATTTCAAAACGCCAATTGAAACTGAAATACTTGTAGTCTATTGTTAATATTAAAATAATTTTAAATTTTCATTGTAATGAGATTGTTATTTTTATATAACTTACTATTATTTATCAATTTGGATCCTGGCTTTTCTAAACATGTTACATAATATACACAAAAATGAGCTTCAAATTTTATTTATCGGTAAAATACCGTAACAGCGAACGAATTGATCAAATAAATTCAATTAAATATTTAAAATTGATTTTATTCTTCAATGAGCGTTAACGTCACTGAAATCTGGTGATTATGGTTCAGACTGATAATTTAAATAAAAATCACACTACGTATCGCCACAGAAAATGCGGCTGATTTCGTAAAGACCGTTTGCAAACCAAATAGATCAGTTTCTTTATAAAAAAAGGTACTGCGTGCTTTTTAGTTATGTTAAAATTCAACAAAATAACATACGAGTACATTCGAGTACAAAAATATGTATCCACTTTTCACCATGTCATATTGATCTGTAATGACATTTCCCTCAATCAATGCGTACAAACAAGAAAGATTGAATGTGACATGGTACAAAAGTGGATACATATTTTTGTACTCGAATGTACATTCAGCTTGTCAGACTGTTATTGGATGAAGAATACAACCTGAGATCAGATTTTATGTCTTGCGTAATTTATAGCGACCCTTAAAAAGTTACTAAAAATTTGTGACTTATGTGCTTATGTCCAGCAGTTGACTTTTCCTGGATATAGTTTTTCAGTTGACGTTAAGTTTAGAGGAACTTTAGCAACGGAGCTGCCAAATTGCAGTTATACTGCAGTTTCCAATTATCTCGATAAAATTTTACTGGTGTCCTAATTAACTTTTTTACGGGTTGGTGCTAGTCCCAGACAGACCGACGGGTATCAAACCCACTACCTCCGAGCTGTCATTCGAACAACGCAGCCACAACTAGGCTACGGAGGCCGTTAATACAACAATATCAAACTGCAAAGAAACTGCAAACGAACTGCATTTTTTCAGTCCGTTTATATAGGCCCTTATTTTATAATCTATTGGGTGTTAGTGCGACCTTTGAGCCAGGCGGCGACGGCAGGCTGGTTGATTTGTGCCCAGAGGATATTGTTTTTAACCGTCTCCAAAGCTCTTTGTCTAGCGTTTTCACCAGCGCCGGCTTCGGGATATTGGGCGAAGAAGGCTATCATCTAGAAACAAGAAAACATTTTGTTTTTAAGTTTAATACTGTCTTTTCTAAGTTAATATAGGTTACAATTCGAGAAGCATAAGCTGGGCTTCGACGTGTGGTCCCTTAGAAAAGGGATACCCGTAACAATACAAGTATAAAAACGGGGGCTTCGGCAGAAATGCTCTTCTTGAAAGCTGGCGTAGTAAGAAAAAGAAGGAGTATCTTTGGGAAAAGTTTTACAAAGCTGTCATTCATACATTTTCTACCGCGACCGACTTTTTACTCTAGATATTTGTAATTAATAGAGCAAAAAATATACCCTTTCTGTAAATTCCCTTCGATAAATTCCCTAATGAAAAGCCCGTATGGGTTTGTGCGTAGGGTCCTATACGTGGTCGAGTTAAAAACTAAAAAGAAAAAAAAATCATTTTCAACCTTCTATTCTATTGTATATAAGATTTTAAAACAGAGATCGAACTGACATAATAAAGAGGAAAAGTTTACGAGTTTGTCAAGAGAAATCAAAAGGGATAGGAAATATTCCAACAAGAGAATAGAAGGCGGATATTTCAAAAAATGCTTGCTGTATCGATACGATACGCACACATACCCGTCTGTCACTCACACAGATACGCGGGCGACTAGCACCCCGCACCCCGCCGTCACTACCCCTCACCTCGCCTCGATGACTGAAGCTAAAAATGAGATATTCAAACATACAAACCTCTTGCAGGTTGACATCGGTGTTGAAGTTCCTGGTGATCGCCGGTATGTGGTTCCCCAAGTACCGGCTGTTTAGTGTGAATCTGGCTACTAGCTCCGGCCACCTGCTGCGCACATCGTCCCACACTAGAGCCGTCCCTGTAGGGTTCGACGCGATGCTAGACACAACGGTCAGGTAGTCTTGGCTACGGATGTTCTTTTCGTCCCAGGCTATTAAAAGGTATCTGTAATAAAGTAAAAAATATGTTTTCATATGGTCCCTTGAAAATTTATAGCAAAGCAGCTTAAATGCGTAACACGAGTACATCTGGTTTTATTTATTTTATCATGTTCAATGTGTACAAAGAATGCTTTAATAAAGCCGGTTAAAGCTGATACTAAATAGAGCACTATATGCGAGTAAATTTCTTCAATTTACGACGTTTGTTAGATACTCTCTGGAAGGACTTCGTTCTAGAAAAGAACAAAGTAAATTACTAACTTTCTCAAAATGTTGACGTCACTTGGCGCCGCCAGCGCACTTCGCAACTTGTTCATTTCTTGAGCGTCTTCCTCTTTGACATATATACTCCACAGACGATCCCACTCTGCTGGGGTGGCTGACTTCATACCTGTAATTTTAATAACAGCTTTTTATAACTACTTTATATAATAACAGCAACCAAAAACAAATTTGCGTAACCATGTATATTTCCGACGGACAGTATTACTTAAAAGTATTTGACCAATTTTATTTATAACTATAACACTAAATAATACGTTTCAGGTCATTTCATCATTTTGAGTGTAGCACTATGCACTATACTCCGTCAATAGCGTCAAAACAGTTTAGTCAATGCGTGTTGCCAATTATAAACAAGCTCAAAGTCACTCAGCGAGGAGAGCAATTTCTTTACGTGCTAAAATCCGGGATGAGGAAATCCGTAGACGAACTATGGTCACCGACATAGCTCGACGGATCAGTGAGCTGAAATGGCAATGAGCAGGCATCGCTCGAAGAACCGATAACCGATGGGGAGTAAAAGTTCTTGAGTAGCGACCACATAACGGGAAACGTGTACCGGACCGTCCCCCTACTAAATGGACCTACGACATAGCTAAGATCGCGGGGAGTCAGAGTCTGGACGCAGTTGGCTCGGGACCGGTCAATGTGGCATACCATGGAGGAGGCCTATGTCCAGCAGTGGACGCGTCTCAGCTGATGATGATGACTATACTACGTCACTTTAGGTCAATATCTCCTGGTCGTAAGTGATGTTAAGGCCGTAGGATTCAAACGCGATCATCCTAAACCCTCAATGAAGAAAAAAAACTGCATAGCTAGCCAAACACAATAACGCTATCATATTTCTACCTTCATTATTTGTTGTTAAGTTAACAGTAGCCCTGAATGTTGCTAGAGGTAGAGGTAACCAAATTAAACACAAATATTATTTCCCGTGACAGCAAATCAGTCATCAGTTATGTCATCCCGTGAGTGACGTAAGAGGCGACTAAGGGAAGCCAGCAGCGTCCATTCTTCGAGCAAAGCGTTTAGACCTGACCAACCAACCAAATGACCAACTTTTCTGATATGCCTAACGCGTCAAATAGCCTATAGTTTCATCTAAACAAATCAAGGTGGTATCCTTACCGTAATAGTAGACTATATCCCTCAAGTCAGGTTCCAGGTTGAAGGCGTCCGAGGTGCCGTGAGCGTTGAGCCACCGCAAGAATAGCTTCCTCACCTTATCTACCGCGTCAGGCAGGCCGGAGCGCGTCGCTAAAGCCAGTATTCTAGTCCGCAGTAATCTGTGTGGTCAGAAAGTCACATCGTAAGCCTAAGTTAAACAACATACAAACTTAATAACATAACGGGGCAACTTCATATTCATCTTATCGCGTAGATTGTAAGGTCGATGACCAAATTAATAAACCGTAGTTTTCTGTTGTTGAGCCGCCATAGTCCTCTAACATGGCTCATGTATTACATGTCGTAGATAGTAACCGGAACCAGCGGCTCAACGTGCCTTCCGAAGCATGGAATCATCTTACTTTTCAGACAATCAAGCGATTCATCCCGCAATGTGCTACCAAACTGGGGAAAGTCTCACAAAGTAATGTTTGACAATGTCCCCACCGGGAATAGAACCCGGGATTATGATTAGTATAGATTTTTCTCTGTGGAAACTTTGGATATAGAGGAGGAGTGAATGGTATTCTTACACACGTTTTTGATGATAAGGCAAAAACTATTATGCCAAAAAAATGTATAAGAATTTACAACAAAAAAAGCCATTTCATATGAAGCCCCTAGACCAGATAGTGACTTGAAATCATACCCTTCTCCTTTTCAAATAAAAATATTTTAACAATTATTTCACTTGCCATACCTGTGGGTGACTATTTTTTATTACCGTTCTCTTTTTTTTTTCATTTGGTGTTCGGAACACTGTCAATGTACTAACCCCTTAATCACGTCTTTGTTCCCTGCTTCCCAGCTTTGCTTGGTATACAGTGGAGACACTAAGTGTTGCACGTAGCTCTGTAATTTCAAAACAACACAAATATCAAGCTCAATATATTTCTTTAGCCGACTGCGCCAGAAGGAGGAGTTAAAGTATTCGTTTAGCTCTTGGTGCTGGGGTCCCCCCGTAACTTTCTTTGGGCGTCGTACCATTGTCATTCTATATACTGGAACCAAAACTAAAATATGTGACATTACTTTGAGTGTCATCGGCGATCACTGATTCGCTCAAGTGTGGCGATTTATGGCAAATCTCATCACGCAACCTCGGTCATGTTCAGCTGATGAGTTTTACAGCGTCCAATGAAGGTAAAACAAAGAATTTGAAGTCACTTTGGGTATGATTTTCTTTTATTTATTTATATTTTATTTTATCGTTTCGGAAGACCAACAGCTAATAATATAAGTATAACATAACAACTAGTTGACAGAAAGCCAATTACAGGTCTTCGATAATAAACAATTGGTTTTTTTTTATAGAAAAGTGAAGCACTTACTTAACATAAGATTAAACTTAAGTAAATTACGTATACAGTTTTTCTTCTTACAGAAGAAGGGGCAGAAGCTAGTGATAAATACCTGCAACTCGTCGTGTTCCAATGTGTTGTAAAGGCGATTAGAGAGCGAGGCGAATATTGACGAAGCTGTCTCCCATGGCACGAAGTCTTCTTCGACGGTTAAATACTCAGTGAGCTTTAGAGCTAATTCATAAGGCACTACTTGAGCTTCGGCGAGAGCGAACACATCGTCCAGCAAGTTAGATCTATCTGATATGGTCAACTGGAAACACAATGATTAACAACATTAATATAAGAGCGATTTATTTTAGAAGACAGCATAACCAGTCTTTATCAAAGAACTCAAGGTATACCTCTATATTAATACATCACGAAGCATTTGAATGCCTTAGAAGCCATTTGTAACAGTCAAAAGTGCCTGTCACAGATTTTAAAAGAAAGTAAATAAATTATGAGACATTCTACTTTGGACGGCGCCAATAAGTTCTCCTATTTCTAAGGAGACAAAAACTCTCGTCGCACTTATAAAGGTCGAATATCTGCGAACTAATAACTATTCCAGATGAAGTATTTATCCTTCTAAGAAGCAATCAGTTTTTGTTAAACTCAACAAAATGTCAAAGTATAAATTTATTAAAACCTTTTGCTGAACACTTCAGCTGGATATTAAGACAAACGTTTAGAACCATTGCAAATGTAGTCAATAAAGTTACATTGGTTCTTATGCATCCGCAACAGAGTTGAAATTGAAATCTATCATTAGTGAACCTAATTTTGTGTAAAACGAGAAGTGGTGTTAAAACAGGCACCATGTGACGAACTTCAACTTAGGGTCGGTTATTTATTGTTTTGCTAAAAGGAACACTTGCAGATATGTCACCAAGAAAGAATGCAATAATTCAAGGCTTAATTAGTTCCACACCGTGGGAATGTTTGGAGATGACCACGAGGATTAGGGAAATATTGAGAAGGTCGGGACAGTCGGTTTTGAGCGCGCGAACGGGTCAGACTGCGACTAGGTCATATGCACCGGTGCAATTCAGGTCTTGACACACAGGGAGGTCGGTTTTTAGTGCGCGAAAGAGGCAGGTCTTAGCTCCCAAAGCGATCGGTCCGGATATTTACCAAGTTATTCGTCGGGAACTTGATTTAGATTCCTAACTTAGATTCCATGTGATACGTCGCGAATTAGTGGTTAAATAAGTCGCGCGTGCGAAATATCTAAGAATAGCGGCCGGCCATCAATTATTTTAATATCTAAATACTTGAATATCACTCGGCACAAGAAGTTCGGAATTAGGCCTATGTTTTGCGGTGTCGTACGTGTACAGTGAAAGTGCTACTAATTTTCATTTCTCCTACACTATCTACACATCACACTATATTTTCAATATATATATTTATCATCGCAATGTGATTCAACATGTGTAAACTTGGTGAGTCGTCTTACTTTATTTAGCAGTTCAGCGAGGACCCAGGACTACGTTGCCTGATTGTCTTAGTCTTGATAGCCTAAAAGCTTATTTGTCCTTTTAAACAGCTTGCCTTAGGCGTACGACAGAGAGAGAGATCGAGAGATGGAGTTTCCAGTGAAGGCGGAAGCCGCTGAACTATTTGTTGGGTAGATTTTATAATCAAATCGCTAGGGCTTACTTATTTAATGATGTGTGATCTTTATCGAAATAGACAAGCCCCGATTATATAAAATTATTAGTCTATCCAACTTTTCGAAATCCTGAATCGAATCTTATGGAAACTTCAACGATACATAAAAGCAATATTAATAAAACTAAATACAATGAATAAATCGACTAAGTACTAGCTTAGTTTGCTGCTGGTGGATGGTGTGGTTATCAAATACCAAACTACTTCTACACTCTCGGAATCCCGATCACGAACTCCGTGTGAAGGCCGAAAGAACAAACCTCGACGAAACCTGGGATTGATAATTCACGCTGAACATCACAGCCAAACTGAGAAACCATAGAACCTATAATAAATTATGAAACTAAACGGTCAATTAGGTAGTTCTGGTTCGCTGTTGGTGGGTGGTGTGTTTATCAGTTCCAACCTACTACGACATTCCCGGAATCCCGATCACGAACTCCGTGTGAAGGCCGGATGAACAAACCTCGACGAAACACGGGACTGATAAATTCATGCTGAACATCACAGACAAACTGGGAAAATTATATGACCAAACCAAGTAGGCATTCGATCGGTCTAGTTGGTTCTCCAGCTCGCTAGCAAAGATTCTTAGATCTGCGACATGTGTTCGATTCGTCAGCCAATTCTGCTTGGGGGCCTTTTGTCACATGTCATGCAAAAGGGAGAAGGAAAACCTTTCTAAACTGATTGAAGTGATGTACTGGGGATGGAAGGTTGCGGGTTGAGTGTTTAGCCGACATCTTAGGGAGCGGAAGGCATTAGATTCGTTGCCGACCAAACTTAAGTACTATCACAACATAGTAAATTACAATTACATAGTATCATGCAAAGATCTAAAAATGGGGCCAAATCTCAAATAATCTGTTAGAATTCTAGATCTGCAGATCTATTAGGTGATGATGGATGTTTCATGAGTTTCGATAAAGTTGATCAGAATGAAGTGTGATGGTTTGATTGGTGGTTAGTTTAGTTAGACAGGTCGTTAGGTCGGAACTGGTTTTGCCGGGGCTAAAAGTTCTATAGCCGAGGTCGGGATAAAGGTGTGCAGGGAGTCCCGAGTTCCAAAAATATATTTAATACTTAGGAATCCAAATTCTAAGACCTAAAAGGTCTCACTCAATTACCCTTCCCTGGTATTCTCAGTCTTACTTCTTTAGATGGCGAATAACGGAGATAACAGCATCGACACGACGAAGTGGAGTTAATCGTTGTAGTGTTCTATTTACATATTATGTGTTCTTTATTATACGTAATCACATAAATCACACTTTACACGTTACAAAATCACACACAAACTAGCAAAGGGCCTGAAGAAGGAAACAACGCCGGAGTTGGGGTCATCGGTAGCCGAGCGAGGGAGACAAAGCTAAGTCCTAGTCGTTTAGTCAGTTATCACTTATTACTTTTGTGTTTTATTTTATTTCACTGTATTTACACGATATGTCGCGGTCCGCGGAAATTGCGTTTATCAACACAACGTAGAGGGTCCATTTCACGGTTTACAGACGATCACGCCATATCACGCCATGTTCACGTTATTTCAACATATTATCGTCAAATCGTGTAATTAATTTATAATTTAAGGGGGGGGGGGGGGGGGGGGGGGAGTTCTTTACAGTGGTGCCGTGACCAGGATGTGAGTCATTCAAATTTGTATCTTTTTGATTCAGATACTTACATTAAAGGACTTGGGTTAATTCTATCAGAATCGGTTTAATTTACGACTAAATTGCAGTTTATTTATTTAGATGCGTTTTGAAGATAGGAATTCTGTTAGTAGATTTATTTATTACGTCCTAGGTTTATTAGGGTGACCTAGATTTATTTAAGGTTCATTATGTTCTTTAACGGGACATGTATGATCACTTGATGGTTTAGTGAAGCAGGTATAATATTAGTATGATAATTCATAACATGTATATTATCATCTAGCGACGTCACATTTCGAGCCAGTGATCGCAGTTGCGTCAACTTCTATATTGCTGAATAGCAATATAATGAAAAAGTACACTTTCGACACAAGTGAGAAGGAAAAGTTATTAGGTGTAGGGATGTTCTTTGTTATGTTTTCGTAACAATAACTTTAAGAAAGCAAGAGTGAACAGACTTTACTTTAACTTTAAATGCAATTTAAAAAAAAGGCAAGCGGGCTTGGACCTGCACACGGGGGTTCCGTAGATTGGAAGAAGGCGTATGTGACACTTTAATTTATCGGTCATAAAGTGGAGGTTACTTTACGTATGTTTATTTGTTTGTGTAAAGAAATAATTATTTCGGGATGTCATTATAGTGCCTGAAATCACTATAGGAAAATAAAAGTGAAAGTAAGTTTTGTAGTTTCTGGTTATTTGACGCCTTAGTGGCGAAAGCTTTCGTGATGAGGTTTGACATGCACGTGATCTGTGGGATTATATGTCTTTGTTCAGTAGAATCATTCTGTGGATGATTAAGGAAACTACATAGGGTGAAATCGCGGGACAAGATGTTATATATAAATATGTACGTAGTTTTTACTAAGCGTCGTTGTACGGTTCTGTACTGTTTGCATAAACTGTTTATATTTTATATATTCCGAATACTGGTTGCTGGGGTTATAACTTGTGACAGGCGAATGAACGGACATCATAATGGTTCGTTAGCATTATCGGTGCAGTACCCTAAAATAAGGGACTTCGAAATACCATGACATAGATGCAAGTGGTTTTTTTGTGTGCAGAAAGCGACCCTGCTAGGGACAACGGGAGTTTTTTGTGTGTGCGAGAGTTTTTGTCCAATTTTAGTTTTAGTTCCTAGAATGCGATATCTACATTGTGTATTATCACAACAGTGAACGGTGTTATTTCATCTTAATCGGTACCGTTAAAATAGGGGCGCATTTGTTAATGACCGCAGTGTCGTATGATGATTTGATAACGATATCGTAGGCTACTGGGACGTAGACGCACGCGCCAGTTTTGATGATGTTATCAATAAGTTTGATAGTTTTAAAAAAAAAAACTATCGCAGTAGGATAAGTTGTGGCTAATGAATTTAGGGGCGTACGATATTGATATTGATTGTTAAGTGCAGTAGGACAATATCATTCACGCTGAGTTAATTTAATGATCGCAGTACGATAATCAAACGACATAATAGCAAAGGGGCGTGGCTATAAATAGTTACAGTACAATTTATTTTCTGTCGTACAAATTAGTTCTACGAGTTTTGGGTATATGCATTATGCACTTGCCTAACTTAAGGTTGACTGGAGAAGTCTCTGGTAAATTAAAAGGGGTAATTAATATAACTTGGTTTCTGAGAATGACAGTGAATATGGTGACGTAAAATAAATTGATCCATATTAACTTTATGGATGAGTGGGTTTGTTTGTTTGTAAATTTTGGTGTTTGTTTGTTAACCTCCTCCTTCGTTTTTTTTTGTATGGGGACGATTGAATGATCTGATAAGGACATAGAATAGTTTTATCCTAATCGGACGAGTGGTCCTTGGGAATGGTTTTTGGGATCCATGAGGATGGAGTCGTGGGAAATATGTTATGTATATTGCTATATAAGAAGGAAAATAAAACATATTTTAAGATTAAGTAATGGATCATGTTACTACAAGAAGTTGGCTAAGGAGTGCGACCTATTTCTATTCAGGAAAAAGGGTTTCATTTGTTTGTGACTTTTAGTATTCATAGACTTTTAAAAGGTCTACATTTCAAACCTAATGATAAGGGCTCGATAAAAGTGTATGTCTGTATATGCCTTTTATTTACAATGACAGTATAACTTTATGTTGACGGGAATTGAAGAAAACATACAATATTTATAACACTAGGGATTGTGGAAAGAGCGAGCATTCTTCCATTTCTTGATTTTGGAGTATAGCTCTGACTACCGAGCATTCGGAGCGGGTAGACGTTTTTTTTGACAGCGCCAGTCGAACGCGTATTTAAGGAAAGCGAGAGTGAATGGGACCTTTTGATGAATGTACAAATTTGAAACTTAATGTTACTGGTTGTGACAGCGTACTTCGAATAATTTGTGATGATATTGTAGTTCAATACAAATAGAATAAGATTACTAGTTGTAACGTAAGTGGATACATCGGTGAATGAGCGAACAGGGAAATTCGACTGATGAGTTTTAGGTACAAGATCCTAAAGGCGAATAAATTGATAAGAGACTTCGAAGGGATGATTCTTATGTTGATGATATTTTGAATTGACTAAGGTAAAACCTATGTTGATACAAAGGGATGGTTTCTTCTAATATGTTTTTGCGAATCAGCGAGTATTTACTATAGAGTGAAATAGGCGGTGCGTGCAGTAGACGAGTTCATTTGTAGATCATATTATTAATCTTGGTTGAGAGAGCAATGTTGTGGTCCAAACATATTCGCTATATGTTGTTTTTCTTGTATATATACTTCCACGCAAATGAGTTGAAGCAAGACTTTGGCTCTTTGAATGATGAGTGTATAGGGTTACACAGAAATACTTATTTTACCAATAATGATGATTAAAGAGAATAAGTGTATTCAAACCTAATGCCAACTGTGATTAATCTGGCTCTCATATGGCCCAAGCGACAGAAGTAGAGATGTCACTTAGGGATTCTTATTAGGATTCTGTGATCTCATAAGAAAGTGTAACCACTGTCGGTTATGGGAATTGTGTAGTCGCAATGTGATTACCAATTTGATTAGTGATTAAGAAACGGCAATTCTAGTCAATGGGCAAAAGGCGTAACCATTTTTATCTAAAATAGTGGGCAGAAGATATATTTGATTATGATAATGATGATTTTAGAAATGATGATGATGACACAAAAGCTACCAATAAGTAAAGAAACTGTGCTAGCATAGCGGTGTTTTCCTATTATGATTTCTTCAATTTTTGTCAGAGTTCTGCGAAATCAATAAAAATCTCAGAAATCAAGGGGCGACTGTAACAGTCAAAAGTGCCTGTCACAGATTTTAAAAGAAAGTAAATAAATTATGAGACATTCTACTTTGGACGGCGCCAATAAGTTCTCCTATTTCTAAGGAGACAAAAACTCTCGTCGCACTTATAAAGGTCGAATATCTGCGAACTAATAACTATTCCAGATGAAGTATTTATCCTTCTAAGAAGCAATCAGTTTTTGTTAAACTCAACAAAATGTCAAAGTATAAATTTATTAAAACCTTTTGCTGAACACTTCAGCTGGATATTAAGACAAACGTTTAGAACCATTGCAAATGTAGTCAATAAAGTTACATTGGTTCTTATGCATCCGCAACAGAGTTGAAATTGAAATCTATCATTAGTGAACCTAATTTTGTGTAAAACGAGAAGTGGTGTTAAAACAGGCACCATGTGACGAACTTCAACTTAGGGTCGGTTATTTATTGTTTTGCTAAAAGGAACACTTGCAGATATGTCACCAAGAAAGAATGCAATAATTCAAGGCTTAATTAGTTCCACACCGTGGGAATGTTTGGAGATGACCACGAGGATTAGGGAAATATTGAGAAGGTCGGGACAGTCGGTTTTGAGCGCGCGAACGGGTCAGACTGCGACTAGGTCATATGCACCGGTGCAATTCAGGTCTTGACACACAGGGAGGTCGGTTTTTAGTGCGCGAAAGAGGCAGGTCTTAGCTCCCAAAGCGATCGGTCCGGATATTTACCAAGTTATTCGTCGGGAACTTGATTTAGATTCCTAACTTAGATTCCATGTGATACGTCGCGAATTAGTGGTTAAATAAGTCGCGCGTGCGAAATATCTAAGAATAGCGGCCGGCCATCAATTATTTTAATATCTAAATACTTGAATATCACTCGGCACAAGAAGTTCGGAATTAGGCCTATGTTTTGCGGTGTCGTACGTGTACAGTGAAAGTGCTACTAATTTTCATTTCTCCTACACTATCTACACATCACACTATATTTTCAATATATATATTTATCATCGCAATGTGATTCAACATGTGTAAACTTGGTGAGTCGTCTTACTTTATTTAGCAGTTCAGCGAGGACCCAGGACTACGTTGCCTGATTGTCTTAGTCTTGATAGCCTAAAAGCTTATTTGTCCTTTTAAACAGCTTGCCTTAGGCGTACGACAGAGAGAGAGATCGAGAGATGGAGTTTCCAGTGAAGGCGGAAGCCGCTGAACTATTTGTTGGGTAGATTTTATAATCAAATCGCTAGGGCTTACTTATTTAATGATGTGTGATCTTTATCGAAATAGACAAGCCCCGATTATATAAAATTATTAGTCTATCCAACTTTTCGAAATCCTGAATCGAATCTTATGGAAACTTCAACGATACATAAAAGCAATATTAATAAAACTAAATACAATGAATAAATCGACTAAGTACTAGCTTAGTTTGCTGCTGGTGGATGGTGTGGTTATCAAATACCAAACTACTTCTACACTCTCGGAATCCCGATCACGAACTCCGTGTGAAGGCCGAAAGAACAAACCTCGACGAAACCTGGGATTGATAATTCACGCTGAACATCACAGCCAAACTGAGAAACCATAGAACCTATAATAAATTATGAAACTAAACGGTCAATTAGGTAGTTCTGGTTCGCTGTTGGTGGGTGGTGTGTTTATCAGTTCCAACCTACTACGACATTCCCGGAATCCCGATCACGAACTCCGTGTGAAGGCCGGATGAACAAACCTCGACGAAACACGGGACTGATAAATTCATGCTGAACATCACAGACAAACTGGGAAAATTATATGACCAAACCAAGTAGGCATTCGATCGGTCTAGTTGGTTCTCCAGCTCGCTAGCAAAGATTCTTAGATCTGCGACATGTGTTCGATTCGTCAGCCAATTCTGCTTGGGGGCCTTTTGTCACATGTCATGCAAAAGGGAGAAGGAAAACCTTTCTAAACTGATTGAAGTGATGTACTGGGGATGGAAGGTTGCGGGTTGAGTGTTTAGCCGACATCTTAGGGAGCGGAAGGCATTAGATTCGTTGCCGACCAAACTTAAGTACTATCACAACATAGTAAATTACAATTACATAGTATCATGCAAAGATCTAAAAATGGGGCCAAATCTCAAATAATCTGTTAGAATTCTAGATCTGCAGATCTATTAGGTGATGATGGATGTTTCATGAGTTTCGATAAAGTTGATCAGAATGAAGTGTGATGGTTTGATTGGTGGTTAGTTTAGTTAGACAGGTCGTTAGGTCGGAACTGGTTTTGCCGGGGCTAAAAGTTCTATAGCCGAGGTCGGGATAAAGGTGTGCAGGGAGTCCCGAGTTCCAAAAATATATTTAATACTTAGGAATCCAAATTCTAAGACCTAAAAGGTCTCACTCAATTACCCTTCCCTGGTATTCTCAGTCTTACTTCTTTAGATGGCGAATAACGGAGATAACAGCATCGACACGACGAAGTGGAGTTAATCGTTGTAGTGTTCTATTTACATATTATGTGTTCTTTATTATACGTAATCACATAAATCACACTTTACACGTTACAAAATCACACACAAACTAGCAAAGGGCCTGAAGAAGGAAACAACGCCGGAGTTGGGGTCATCGGTAGCCGAGCGAGGGAGACAAAGCTAAGTCCTAGTCGTTTAGTCAGTTATCACTTATTACTTTTGTGTTTTATTTTATTTCACTGTATTTACACGATATGTCGCGGTCCGCGGAAATTGCGTTTATCAACACAACGTAGAGGGTCCATTTCACGGTTTACAGACGATCACGCCATATCACGCCATGTTCACGTTATTTCAACATATTATCGTCAAATCGTGTAATTAATTTATAATTTAAGGGGGGGGGGGGAGTTCTTTACACATTCTATTTCAAAATAAACCGTAACTGGATTCCACTCTACTATATTACTACTATTAATACTAAATTTCTGTTGCCATAATCTTTTAAAATAGAATAGCAGGCTTTAATAAGTAATTACCAAAAATAATAATATCGTCGCGAAATAAAAATATCATTAATTTACAACTTTATAGTTAGCTACAATAGCAGTTACACATCTAATGGTCCCTAGATGGCGCTTTGAACAATATTAGAAAAATAGTATGTAAAACTGAAAATTGTGATTACTCCTACCTTACAAGTTGTATGTTTATGATACTCATTTCGCGACATTATAATCCGATGTCATATTTTTAGATAATTACTGCACAAATTTTAAAATATTATTACAACAGAAATATAGTATGAAAGTTTTATCGACCGAATAACCTTTATGGCATTCTCTACAATAATGGATCTGAGTGAGCTATTATTTTTATCAGTGAGCTATTTCTGGGTCACATGATTTTAATCTAATACATATTAATAGAAACCGAATAACGAATCTTCTGATTGTCAGAAAAGGCGAAAGGGCCGCTAAGAGATACATATGTACCTGAGATGATTTCTGTTTCAATTCATTTAAAAGATGCCCCCACATTTTAGGCGAGTAATTGACTCTGTAGTAACCAACTTGATTATTGTTTATTTTCACCCACTTTTCCTCGCTTTCCAATGTCAATTTCACTGAAATAAGAAAACTTTTTTCAAACGAAAAACAAATTTTTATAGTTGAAAATTGAAGAGTCTTATACACAGACCCCCGAGACCACGAAAGTAAAATACATAGTATTTTATTTGTAATAATGGCCCCAACGTCTGTACCAATTGACTATTTTGACCGGACTATAGTGTAACCCCGTTTCAATTTTTAGATTTGATTCAACTGTTAGAACGGATTTGAGTTACTTGAAGGCAGAAAATCTCTGACGTCTGGGATTTTACCGCCTTCAATTTAAAAAAAAAGCAATTTAGAGACTTCAAATAAACTATAAAGTTACCGCATCGAAATATTTTAAGAAAATCAAAATTTAAAAAAATTATTTTACCTTCGTCTATTTGATTTGGGAACCACATCATATCCCCTTCACCTTTGTTTGTCTTGTATGTAACCGGAATAAACCAACGGTAACTGCAAAAAATAATTGAAGCATTGAAATTAGATTATATTTATTTATTTACCAATTTCATTTTACAATAAAATATTAAAATGTCAGAGTGTACAATGGTCGTCAAAAATATTTAAAATGTCAAATATTACATAAAATAAATGTAAAACAATAATTTCAATGTCCAAATAAAATAACAAAATAAATCATACTAATGAATCTATAAATGGATTTAAAATGTATATTTTAAAAAATATTTTAACCCTATCCTTATCTAACAAAAGGTTTTTTAGTCATCGATACAACGTTTCATTAGTTTAGATTTCAGCAAAAAGAGCGAGATTCATAATCAAAGTCCGAACCTTAATGATCTCACTCTGGTGTGCATACCTGTCCATCCGTCTGTCAAAGCTGATCTTAGCAATTACTAGTGTAATGAAACCTAATCGAGGTCTTTATATGGTACAGTTTTCGAGAAATCATTAAAAAACCATGAAAAACAAACTTATGTATGCGTTGGCAAAATGTACCTTATTGAAGTCAAATAGTATTTCATTTGTGCTCCATGGCATAATAAATACACTCCTAGTTAAAGGTTTATTGTCTACACAGCAAAATTTTGAAACGGTATCATCAACGTCCACACCTGGACATAGGCCTCCTCCATGGTACGCCACTTTGAGCAGTCTCAAGCCACTTGCATCCAATGACTGCCCACGACCTTAACTAGGTTGCTGGTTCATCTATTAGGGGGACGGCCCGGTACACGCATCCCGTTACGTGATCGCAACTCGAGAACTTTTACTCCCCATTGGTTATTATCGGTTCTTCGAGCGATGTGACTTGCCAATTTGCACTTCAGTTCACTGACTCATCGGGCTATGTCAGTGACCCCAGTTTATCTGATAGTTGAAGACTCGGAGACGGATATAGGCAACTTTGTATCCCAATCGATATCCCCAATTGTATCCCGTGCGATAATTCCTGACATTCACGCAGACGATGTAAGTAATATTGTGCGCGTTATTTTCTAAGAAGAAACTTACTCAAATGGAGAATCATTCCCGTTAGTAGCCTTAGGGTCAAGTAAGAATCGCTTTTGAGTTATGACGTATGTGTGCGGTTGATTCCCTTCAGTCACAGTCAGCAGTGGATAGCCCATTTGTCTCGTCCACGTGTTCATAATGTGCCTGGAAGTGTTACATAATAAGAAATTCAGAAATTTCAACATAAAAAAAGCTTTTAAAAATAGCGATTATCCATTCCAAAATTAGTGAAAAACATACATCGACAATTCGTCTATTTTTTTTTTTTTTTTTTTTTTTTTTTACAGAGTATAGATCAACGCTTGGCCACGATCTCACCTGATGGTAAGCGACGATGTGGCCTACGATGGTGCGCGTTGGTCTAGAAGGTGCCTGTTCACCCTCGACTTGAAGACACCCAAGTTATAATTTTCTGGGAATACAGACGCCGGCAGCGCGTTCCACTCCCTGGCTGTACGCATGATAAAATTAGAAGCAAAGCGCTTAGTGCGAGCCATAGGAATGTCAACGACGTATTGGTGGAGCCCTGCTGTTCGTCTGTTGGATCGATAATTAAATGGCGATGGCGGAATCAACATGAACAGCTCTTGCGCACACTCTCCAAAATGTAACCTATAGAATACAGAAAGGCAGGCCACTTTTCGCCTGTGTTCAAGGCTTTGGAGTTTGGCCTCCACGAGCGAATCATTGCCAATGAGCCTCTTTGCACGTCGTTCTACCGAGTCCAGGGCTACTAGCTGGTATTTAGCAGAGCCATCCCAAAGGTGACATAGGTACTCCATACATGATCGAACTTGAGCTCTATAAAGGCTTAGGAGCTGTTCAGGCGTGAAGTACCGTCTCACCTTGGATAGGATGCCGAGTTTTTTGGCAGCGGTCTTTGCAATGGACTCGATATAACTCCCAAAGTTGAGGTCGGATGTAATATCCAGCCCCAAAAGCTCAAGGTGGTTAGTTATAGGTACGGAAACATTTTGGAAAGATGGAGCAAGATGGAATGGACTCCGCTTTGCAGTGAACAGACACGCCTGTGTCTTTTTCGCATTGAAGCTGACAAGATTGGCATCACCCCAATCGGACACGGCCTTAAGTGTCAGCTCAACACGATCTACCATAGATTTTCTGAGGGATCGGGTTAGGTCACTGTCGGCCTGCGCAGTAGACAAATATCTCTCCGAGACTGTGCTGTCATCAGCGTACCCAAAGATACCGGGCATTAGTAATAAGTCGTTGATGTGCAGCAAAAACAGAGTAGCGGAGAGAACAGACCCCTGAGGGACACCAGCATTTATGCCCAGCAGATCGGACGAGCAGCCATCGATGACGACTCGGATCGATCTGCCCCTCAGGAAATCAGACGTCCACGAACACAAGCCGCCAGATATCCCATATGCTGGAAGTTTGCTAATAAGGCTGTCGTGCCAAACCCTATCAAAGGCCTTCGAGATATCAAGAGACACGGCAAGAGCCTCACCGTGCTTCTCGATGGCTTCGCTCCAGCAGTGAGTGGCATACACTAGAAGATCTCCCGTTGACCTACCACGTCGAAATCCGTATTGCTGGTCGCTCAGGATGTCGTTGGCTTCTAGGTATGTGAGGAGACGGTTGTTTAATACACGCTCCATAATCTTGCAGAGTATGGAGGTGATTGCTATAGGACGATAGTTGTTAGGGTCAGCACGGCTTCCTTTTTTGGGCACAGGCTGCACGTTAGCCACCTTCCAGGTCTCAGGGACGATCCCAGTATTCAGAGAAAGTCTGTACAGGCGTGTCAGGACAGGACATAACTCGGGTGCGCAGTTCCGCAAGACTATAGCTGGAATGCCATCTGGTCCACTAGCTTTATTCACGTCTAGTGTGCGAAGGATTTTCAGCACCTCTTTTTGGTGTATATGGATTTCCGGCATTTTCGAATCACATTGAGGTACACGAGGTGGAGTTTTGCTTCCTGCGTCTAGACGTGAGTTGTTTGCGAAGAGAGAAACAAACAAGTTTGCCTTCTCCTCGGCGGTATGAGCTAGTGTTCCATCAGGCTTCACAAGTGGGGGCAAGGACGGTCGGCTGAAATTCGCCTCGACTGATTTGGCAAGAGACCAAAACGCTTTACTCCCAGAAGGGTAAGAAGCGAGCCTGGCTCCTATACGGCCAATATGGTCAAAGCGAGCCTTGCGCATAGTCTTCTTGCAAGACTTGGCGGCTATGTTGAACGCTCTCTTATGCTGACGTGTGTCCGGAGCTTTGCGGTTACGAGCATCTACCCATGCTAAGTATGCAGAGTGCTTCCGTGACTCTGCACTTGTGCACTCCGCATTGAACCAGGGGCGAGCTTTACTCTCGAGTGATATGTCGGAATATGGGATGAAATATTCCATAGCTCGACACACCACCTCAGAGATTTCGGTAGCGCAGCTCGACGGATCGTCTGAAGAGAAACACGTTTGCCGCCAAGGATAAGATGCAAGAAAATGTCGCATCTCATCCCAATCTGCTGATTTGTAACGCCATACTCGTCTGGTGCCCCTGGGACTAGGGTCGATAGGAGAGTAGACAGAAACAGATTTCACCAGACAGTGGTCAGAGGTACCAAGTGGCGACGAAACCGATACTTGGTATCTGTCTGGATCGGTAGTCAGCAGAAGGTCTAAGCAATTGGCGGTGTGATCATCGACGTCCGGCACGCGTGTAGCACAATTCACCAGCTGACTGAGATCTAGCGTTAGAGCGAAAGCTCTCGCCTCTCGCCCAGCATGGTCGGTTTTCTGGTATGGGAATAGCCATTCCTTATGATGACCATTGAAGTCCCCCAGAAAGACTAGTTGTGCAGACGGGTACCGGTGTTGCGCGGCGTCAGCCGCATCGCTGAGATGATCGAACAACCTCGTTGTGTCCTGATCAGTAGTATGCGATCTGTATACAACAGCGTAGACTATTTGATGGAATCTATAAGGTCTATTAAGCAACGCAATACTTATGTGTAAGTGTTGCTGAGCTAAGTCGCTTAAATATCTCAAGTGCGAGATGTTATTGAGTCGAGCGTCAAGCTAATAATACGGACCATATCTAAAGAGAATAGCTATATTGTACTCACGTCAGACTCAAGTCAGGGTTGTTTTGTTTGAAATAAGGCTCTAGACAGTTATAAAGGTCTTGCGTGATTGTGTTGAGGAATTCATATTTCTTGAGATAGTCAGAGACGCCACTACGGAATCCCTCTTCGGTAATAAAACCTTCTAGCATTCTCAGAATAGATGCTCCCTGGAGCACACAATGAAATACATACATATATAAAAAGATTAAATTATAATGAACTCCAGTAACATTTTCTATGACATCTAAACACACTATGTAACTTCTGGCCACCAAGCTACTAGATAGTGGTGCCACAACGACGTACGATTCTTCTTTTCTTAGTCGTACACTCCTGTTGGAGTGGTTGTGGTCATAGGTTGTCTGGTATAGTTCCCAGCAATAAACTTGAAAAATGGCCAAGGCTGCGCAGTAAACGATTTTCGGGTCTCTTTAGCAGGGAGCGAGAGGGGAATGTCATTCCGAACAAGTTGAGTCACGTGATTGGCCGAACAGTCCCCCCTTGCGCCCCTCTGTCACCCGCGATGCGCGAACTCATCCCCACTATACTCTTAATTGTTCAAGTTGTGTGCCGGGAACGATATGTTGGTCGTAGGATATAACTACCTAAAACGGTCGAGTAGTTACGCCGTTTGAAGCTATAACGGTGATCTAAAAGTCACAGGCTCGATTCCCAGCCGATAGGTGGCTATTTGGTACTCAAATAAGTGTGGAGAGACTTTCATGCCATGTAACATATTCAATAGCTCTTGATGGCCAAACTCAGAAAAACACATAGTGGATATAAATAACTGACTAAACGCATATGGAAGGTTCCGAATTTAGGTTTCGACTAAATTGTCAAATATTGTCATCATCATCAGCCGGGAAACGTCCACTGCTGGACATAGGCCTCCCTCATGGTAAGCCACATCGACCGGTCCCGAGCCACCTGCATCCAGCGACTCCCTGCGACTCTAACCAGGTCGTCGGTCCATCTAGTAGGGGGACGGCGTGGTAGACGTTTCCCGGTACGTGGTCGCCACTCGAGAACCTTTACTCCCCAAAATATTGTACCACGTTGTAATGTAATATGGTGCGAGTAGCAAGTGCTTGGCTTGGATTTTTTAAATCCCTCCTTTCCTTGTATAGGACAGTGGTCAACCCCTTGAAATATGAAATAATGGTACAATAAATTACACGGAGTAAATCTCTGTACCTATTTTAGGTAGCTAGAACCGTAATAGGATTGAACTCGTGATATTACGTTCGCAGGTCAAACTATAGTTTAATTGAACAGGAAATCTTGTACGAATACATAGCTAACGTCAACATTTAACAATGGGGCTGGTTCATTTCAATACAAACTGACAATAGCAAACATTGAAACAAACAAAATTAGCATCAGGTAACTAATATTCGATTTAAGGCGATCGACCTCCATCAAAGTTTCATACTAAATTTCTGTTGCCATAATCTTTTTAAATTGAATACCTGAATTTGTGTAGTACCTATTTGAAAATAGGTCATCGGATTGTGATGTGAAATGATTATCATTAACATAAAACTTCACCGTGAATAACAATTTTCATTTTAAACATTTTTTTCGATTATTTTTCAAAGCGCCATCTATGAACAATTAGCTACGTAACTGCTATTATAGGTAACTATAAAGTTGTTAAAGAATAATATTTATTTCGCGACACTATAATTTCATCTCCTATTTTTAGGTAATTAATTATCAAATCCAGCTAATCTATTTTAAAAGATTATGGCAACAGAAATGTAGTATACGTTATATAACGTTAAACATCAAAATCAAATTGCAGTCGTATCGTATTTATTACAAACCCACCTTGTTGTATGAGATCGCATCGAAAATCGACGTTATTTGATCGGGCGTGGCCACAGTTTGCACTATGGGGTGACTTGAAAGCTTTGCATCTGTCACAAGAACAGAGTGCAATGTTTTAGTCAAGAATTGGTCTAGCTGAAAAAGAAGAAAAATAACATTTTGATTTTCGACTGGAATTTCAATAAACATTTTGTGGCTGAGGTAATTCTGTTGTCCTCATTAGAAAATCTACAATGAGTAAATCTGAATAAGTTACCGCTATAGCTGGAAGAGTCAGTAAGCTAAAGTGGCAATGGCCACTCATATCATGGGTAACCATTGTTGGGATAAAGAGTTCTTAAGGAACGACTGTGCGCAAGGAAATGTGTAGTGGGCTGCTTTCCCTACATTAGGTGGTCTAGATGCAAAAGCTCGGGTTAATGTATTAGGGTGACGCTAGAAGCAAGACTGGAGAGGCGTATGTCCAGCATAAACATTTTTCACCTGTTTTTTTTTCTTCTCAATACATTTCAAATCTTCCATCGGCTGTTGCAACCATAATAAGATGTTGTGGCTTTTCAACTTATATACTATTTAAATTACTTTGTGAAATATTATTTCCATGCATAAACACAACTTATATCTGCATTAAAACATTTGTTTTGTGCTATTAACACTGCTGTTTGGCACTTTGGTAACATGGTGGTACCTAGCCAGGCAGATATTGAAAACGCCATATCACCAAACAAACCTAGCTAACGTTAAAAACCATGACATACCATAGTCCAAGAGGGTTCTATGGCATTGAGTGCTTTGACTTGCATGTATGATGCAAATCCTTCGTTTAGCCAAAGGTCATCCCACCACTTCAAGGTAACTGAAAGAATGAAACAAATAAAAAATATTTTCAATAGGTACCACAATCTCAAGTCATGATGACTCACAAGTGACTGATTGTTCTGCTTGATTGTCATGACTATATTTTCATCGTATCCATTCGCTCTTTTCTACGCAATCCTAAAACCAAGTCGGACTTCTTGTAGCCATTGATGGTTTACAGTCTGTCGATACAACATGGATTCATGTTTCGATTCTGTGCAGTTACTATCGATAAAACGGTTAAAATTGACCACTTTAGGCGTTTCAAATCATAGCAGATACACATAATCTTAATATGAATCCGACATGGCTCTATGAACTGTAAACCATCAATGACTGCAAAAAGTCCCGCTTGTTGCTTGGAATTATTTTGTAACTGTGAAGAAATTTAAAAAAGAACTAGTTAGGCGCCACTGTCCATTCCTTCAGTGTTGATACACTTGATCGATAAACAAATCTACTAATAGATAAATATAGTTGGAATTTTGCTTTAAGTGTATGAAATCTAACACTGTTATCGCAATTGACTCAAACATTCCTAAGTGAAAATGCACAGAGAAATACAACTTACCTAAGTTTCCAAACCACATGTGTGCTAACTCATGAGCTATTGTATTGGCGACACTGATTTTGTTCCTAGATGATGCAGTAGCTTCGTCAATCAGGAATGATGTTTCTCTGTAAGTAATTAATCCCCAATGCTCTGTGGCTCCAGACTGGTAGTCAGGGATAGCAATCATGTCTATAAAAAGATATCTAATATAACAAACAATTCACAATAAACACACAGCAAGCAATTTACATATGTCATAGTTTTTTTCTGTGACTTCATCAGCAAATACTTCAGAAATGGGAATGACATGTTTTATTTTCTATGTATTTCCTTTCACAGCCCTTCAACTATACAAAATTATTATTATTCTGACTCTCCGTTATGACGTAAAAAAGGACAAACAAACAAGCAAACCTACTTTTGAATAGTATCCATATGTCAATTTTTTTAAATTTCAAAGTGTGAGGGCTTCTCTGTCCCCCTATTTGGACTTACCAGATAATTAGTAATCTATGAGATAACCTCTGCTAGCATATGATTATGTATACCTGGGAACAATCGTTCGAGTAGGCAGGTCCAACTTCAACAAAGAAGTTAACCGAAGACACCCACCCACACATTAGTATTTTCCAGATGACAAAGCAATTGATGTCAAAGTTGAAGAGCATCAATACTGGTTAAGAAACAATGAGAATACATACCTAACTTAGGTAGAGGGAACGGAACTCTATAGTATTCTATGTAAAATTCAGTTGCTCTTCTCCCAATGTCTTGAGCAAAGTCAATCTTGTGCATTTGATCTTTTTGGGCATACGATCTCAGTTTGAAATCTTTACCAATACCCTTGGCATCAATTTCAGATTCTTTGAAATCGAAGTCACAGATCACAAAGCAAGCCAAGTACGTGGACATGGGGACGCTGGTTGCAAAAGTGACTTTCTCAGTGTTTGTCTCTTTTTGTAAAGTACTGGACACTTCCTGTAATCAATAAGGTTTCTATTTTTAGGTACATATAATTTATGTTGAATGTTTATAGTTCCTGAGTCTCCTCATAGCTTAGCGAGGCTCACAGGTCAGTAATCATGTGGGTTAAGTAATGCTCACTGTGGTCAATCAGTTGATTGGCGACTGGTGGACTGGATTATTGGTAACTGAATTAAAGCTATCACTGTTAATACATCCCATAATACTAAGAATAAATAAGTCAAGATATTTGTCAAACTTTAGATTCATACTCGTATTACTTGGACACTGGTTGAAGTGGTGGCACCTTAGCACTTGCAGAATGTTCAACATATAAAGACATTTTCCAGCTAACAGAAGACCACTGACGGCAGCAACAGGTTTATTGCCAACCAATAATTTAGCAGTAATAAACCAGTCATTATCCAGGAATACGATAGGAATTTACTACTACCATCTGCTGTGAAAAACCATATGATGTTACAATACATTAAAAAGTGTCAGTGGCACAGTGGATAAAGCACCGACTTTCACTCTGAGGGTATTAGGTTCGAATCCAGCCATGTACCTATGAGTTGTTTTTTAATTCAAGTACTATTCCCATAGCTTAATGGTGAAGGAAAACATCGTGAGGAAACCTGCATGTCTTGAACAGGCATGTGAAGGTCGCCTATCCGCACTGGGCCTGCATGGTGGACTATATGGCCCATACACTCTCTGTAGGAGAGTAGGCCTGAGCCCCTCCAGTGGGGCCATATATAGACTGTTGATGTGATATTAAAAAACTTACATTCATATTAGACAGGGCAATATATGACTGTGGCTTTATGAGGGTAATATCAAATGTAGCCTTGAAGTCTGGCTCATCAAAACATGGGAACGCCTGGCGTGTGTATGTCGGCTGGAATTTACTTGCTACCATTGTTCTGAAAATAATATAAAAACAATAAGAACACTGTCATCAGTACTAATTAACTACCAAGGGTACACAGTCTAAGTTACATTTTATGTAACTAAACAACTGGTTGAGGAAAAATACATTATATTCAAGTCGCTTTCACACTTCTGACAGTCTATCTTAAACAACTATCCAGCTGAAAGCAGATCTATACTTAGTTCTATTTGTAGGGGACTAGCACCATTATAAGCAATGGTTGATAAGATATTTAATAGCAATTTTAAATATTTTTTATACAAATCAAGATATTGCTTCAAATTTTGCAAATTTCTTTAAGTGGATGATCGTGAAACTGCAGTGTGAGATTTTCCATTATGCTCTTATGGCCACCATCTATTGCTATGTTCTTGTCAAGGGCAGGTGTACCTCAACTCACATACAATGGGCTGTATGTGATATAGTATAGTGCAAAAATATATACCCACTTTTTACCCATTTTTTTACTCACCATTAATTTACATTTCATTCAACACACTACATATGAACAAGTAAGGTTGATTGTGACATGGTACAATAACTGATTAAAAATATATTACCTGTTGTCTTTCAATCGGGACATATAAAATCCAACAATATTGCGAGTTAAATTACCACTAAAATCAATATTAATATCGTAATTTCCTGAGGTAAGGGTGCTGTCGAAATTTATCAATAGTTGTTCCAACTGTTGCACTTCTAAAAACTTCGAAACCGGTACTTCTTTGTTCTCTTTAAACACTTTAACAGAACTTATGTCCAGGAACTTTGAATGTAGGTGTATGTAGTTTTTATCATTCTTAACGTTAACACTGATTTTCACATTTCCTCGAAATGTTCCGTTTTCTAAATCAGGGTGTAAAAATAACTTGTAATTCACTGGCCTAACTAGCGGAGACAACATATCCGAAAGTACAATTTTCATAGGTGGATTTGCCATGATAGTTCTAGAGGAGGGAAAGAATTGAACCGGATGGTAAACTGAGTTTAATATTGCCCTATTTTTGATAGTTTTTTTAAGTATTCTGTACATAGAAATATGTATTTTTTTGTATTTAATTATTTTTTGCAAATCACTGATCACTCAACCACAAATAATTTTTGACTGTTAAATCTAGGTTAAATGATAAATCAGCTGTGTCCTGTCAATGTCAAAATTGACAAAAATAAGTGTCAGTCAAAGCGAACTCTTACCAAACTCTTATTAATCAAGCTAAACAAAAGAGAAGCTCAAAGCCTTTGTGCGTCTCTTTCTAGAAATTTTGACTTAGCAATTGTGCGAAAGGGACAGAGTGAAGACAAATTAAGTCTCACAGACCTTTTTTCTTCTTCTTTAAGAAATGATTTAATTAGAAACAACCTTATCGTTAACAACCTAGACTTCTTTTCTGTCTGTCACAGTTTTGGCATTCATCGCTCATATCTATATGGAACCTCCTTGGTGACAGTCTCAGTTCGTCCCAAAGAGTAGAGTAATAAGGGGAGGTTCGTCCATACAACAATCCCATCTTTGTCCAATGTGGATTTTTAAATGCTCCTAGGTGGATTTGATGAATTTTGATAATCAAAACGACAGCTTTATTACTGCTTTAGCTACTGAGATGTTTAAGGAAATATTTTTGAAACGAATAAATGAAAGGGTCAAAAGACATATAGTTATTTAACACGTTTACCGTAAGATTACCGTCCAAACTTATAGTAAACGGGTTGTATACTTGTATGTATGTTCTGTTATTTTCTCAAATTATGAATAAATAGTGGATTGTTGAAGCTTTGCTAACTTTATCAAATGTGTACTCTTATATTCGTTCAAAATTTTTGGACATGTAAGTGTCGTGAAAGTGTCATCAAACTTTTAAGAAACCGCTCCAGCATTCCCCCATACGATTCGATTAGCTTATGACCGATTATTGTGAAAGCCAAGTGAAAGCACTTTGTTTCGTGAGGGTTTCAGTTGACGTTTCAGAATTTCATTATTCTCTAACGCACATGATGTATAATGAACGAACACAGAAAAATATGGCAATGAACGTGGTATTTATTGATGGAGGGTGGAACGGAACGTGAATCAATCTCGTGTAAATTAGCCGGCCGGGAGACCGGCGTCATAGAGATGCGTGCAGTACAGGTACGTTAGTGCCGATATGTAGTACGTGATTTAAATTTGAACCGTTATTTTCGAACCAGTAGCTGCACAACTTCGGATACCTAGATTTAATATGTAACACAAGCAGCTAGTCAAGGGGGCATACCACCAGATTCCTGCATACGTTTTCTACCATTGTATTCTCAACCATGCCAAAGGATCCCCCATTCCAAGTAATTGTATGACGTTTAAATATATGAACTCTGTTGCCTGCTAATAATATAAAACGAATCCGTTTCAGACTTGACCAACTATTCAAAAGATTTTCTTACCTTCCGGTTTTTAATGTACTTGCATAAAGACTGACGATTTTGCCATCAAGTTTTCCACTAAACCCGATTTTAAGGAAATATTGACCCATTTGTATTTCATGTCTCATATTTATATGGAGAAATTCCTTCTTGTCTGAAGTCACATTACTGTTAGCCACTGTTAGGAGCACTCCATTCTTGTCCTTAACGGAAACCGATTTAATTTTCAGGTTCTTCGAATGTAGTGTAATTACCTTCGTTGGTTCAAGAACGTCGATCGTTATTGTCTCCATGCCTTCATACACTTTATCATGTAACATCGGCTGTAGGTGAAGTTTATAGTTTATTGGTACAACGTCTCTTGGCAGTCTATAGCTTTCCTGTTTAAACAAATAGCGTATGAATAATCAAATTAATTGTCAAATTTTAATAGTCTTGAAATGGTATAGGATTACGGTAAAATCAATTTTATGTGAAACTTAAAAAATTGTGTATAATTTAGGTAATGGTATTTAATTTTTCGTAATCTCGTAAATCGCTTTTCCAAGACAGACCAGTGAATAATTCAGTCCATGGGAGCGTCTGCCATAATTTGAGCATGAAGCGAGTTTTCATTTAAAAGAACAACATTTTCCAAAAAAATATAAACCTAAACTTAAGTCACAGACTTAAATATTACGGTAGAGTACTTGTGTACGAATAAACTAAATATGATATTTACCTGAATAACCGTGTCATTTCGAGCTGTGACAGAATTCGAGGCCGAAGCAGTATTGAAAACGCCACACATTCGTTTCATGTCTGAGTTCTGTACAGCTATAGCCACCGTGGATACGAAGAGACAGACTGTGGTCACACCAAGTAAAACCAGTAGCTTGTTGCTCCGAATCCATTCCTGTGTTTTTGACGACATTGGGACAGCCGCCTGACGCGTACACGTACAACTATAATAGAATAAGAGATCGTGAAATAGTAGAGTAAGGCTGTCGTAAAGAAATTAACTTGAATAAAGAAATGAAGCATCATCCATATCTGCCCAGCACGCCTGCTTCTGGCAGACTGATAACTATGTCAAAATTGAAATCTTAGTTTAAATTGTTGAAAGTGAAGCATAAAATTCGGGTGATATTCTGAGTGTTTAAAGTCAACAGATTACGAGGTGTTCATTAAAAAATTAGTTCGATGAATGGAAAGCACAATATAATAATTCTTACGAAAGTTCAAAAAGTTATTTTAAACCGGTCCCATTTGAAAGGCCTTTGCTACGTATGTTGAGACTACACGATGTTTAATAAAGCGGATCTCTTTAAATCCAATTAGTCTCGTATTTAACTAATCAAATCCGCTTCTAAACTTACGATCAAATCAACTCAGCAAATTAAAAATTCATATCGATAATTATATTCATCACAGACGTAACGTTCCGCAAAAATGTTACTGTTTAACATTTTGCGCTAACATTTATTTTATAAAACAAGATAACGATTTCACTGACCTCCTCGCCGCTTTCACTTATACAAACTGCGTCTATGTATAAACTGTATCACTAAATTAAAACACTTACGTATGCCACACTCGATATTAGATTTCCATATACGTTACCGCACTTGATTACTGGTTACATTTCAGTGGTGTTGTACTTGTACTGATGCTATGACGGTGGTGTTCTTATCTAGCGATGGCTTTAGCTACTGGACCCAAGTCTTGTACGAGCAGTCCGTGCCGTCGCGTTATTACGTTGCGAAATAAGTTTCACTCGGAACTGTTTGCTCTATAACAATTCAGTACGATAGTTGTGATGTCACTTTTAATACAATACAGACAATAATTTATATGCGCCTGTTATTTTTGTTATTTGCACACCAGTTAAGTAAAAATGTATTCAATGCTTACACTTGCATGAAAATGTCACTGTTTCTCGATTTACTCTCAGCAAGTGTAATTTGTATTCTCCTTAGTAAAGGTAGGTAGGTAGCACGATGATTAATTTTTTGATTATCGCAAAGTAGGTAGGTAGCTGAGTAATGTAAGTAATGTATCATTTTTTCAAGCGTCCAATTTTTAGGCCACGCTAAATACAACTGGAAGATATCCTTCAAATATTAACTTCTGACCTAAATAAACAAGTGTTTGCGTGACCGTAAATACCTTAAGTGGTTTTTATAATGAGACATTTCTCTTACAAATCACTTACTATTATAATAGTAAATCTACGTGATGAATGGCATTTGCTATTACTTAAGACTTTTATTATTTGGTCGCAATGAATTTAACGGTATGAATATAGAAAGTCGAACATATTAAAATGATATGTTAGACGGCTTCCGCTGAATCCTTCTCCCGCGCATTAATTGCTTGTACATTTTTACGAATAATACTATTAATAATTTATAAAAATACATTTTTGCATTATGTAAAAGGCAAATAGAAAAGCGGACCGGCAGCAACTGCCTAATTATTTACACCATCCAATCTTTCGGTCTTCTATAGGTTTCATCTCGGGGAGTATGCCCTCGAATTACACGATCTAATTACACCATCCCCTTTCTACAACCGGTCAAACTGAAGAACGGCTGGGTCCCACCCATTACATATGTTGACATTCCTCCACTTTGTTTTACCTCCTACCTCACACTCCAAATTAAATGGCATTTGGTTGCACGGTTACACGTAAAAAATGAATGTTACTATAGTATTATTAAGTTACAAAGTATTTTTACTAATCCTTAAAATCGTACTTATTTACTCTTACATATTCCTACACCCTATATACAGCGTGTATATTTCATACGAGCGTATAATTTACCCATATATAGATTACAACCGTACAAATCATATGTGAAAGCAATTTTGTTAAACAGCTTAATTAATAAAGAGTTAATCATTTTTAAAAGTACGACCGAACAGCAATGTATTGCGCCCAAATTCACTTGACAAAGGATAACCGGTTTATTGAACTGTCATTATATGTCGTGTTAAAAGAACCGTCAATCAGTCGGTAACTTTAGATGAAATCAATAGATTGCGTGCTCACTTATTTTGTATGAGAAAAAAAAACTATTAACTAACGAAATCTATGTAAATGTATCGTTTAGGACCAACACTAATTGCCATCAAAATATACGCCCGTATAAAATATATACGCTGTATACTAACTACTCTATAGGTATACAGAATGTACATTCTAGCTTTTGCCCACGATTTCATACGAAATACCGACATAAAAAATTCTTATGCGGTAATTCCTCGTGATTAGAAATCAAAATAGAAATCGTTGGTATACGTTGGTATCTGATAGATAATTCAACACGCAAATGCGCTGAAGTTTCACTTTAATGATTAACGATCACTCAGTAGACTAATATATGCAATTATTGCAGATTGTTGTGTGATTCATCATCAACAGCTATATACGTCCCCACTGCAGGGGCTCAGGACTACTCTCCTACAGAGAGTGTATCGGCCATAGACCACCATGCGGGCCCAGTGCGGATTGGAATTTCTTTTGAATTTCTTATCATGAATGTGCAGGTTTCCTCACGATGTTTTCCTTCACCGTTAAGCAATCGGATAATGTACTTGAATTGAAGAAAAAAAAACCTCATAGATACACACGGATGGATTCGAACCCGGAGCCCTCAGATTGAAAGTCCACGCCACGTTGTGTGATTAAGTAAGTATTATGAGTGAAATTTTCTTTCATTCCTATCAAATAAACGGTTTTGGGTTTATAACATAAAATTCGTTCATGCTGCCTCAGTCCACATTTTTAGTGGAAAATTACGCGCTGCCCTATGATAATTATGCAAAATCTCATTAAAATAGGTTTGATTGAAAATATTTAATTAAATGCAAATTTCGTGCTTAAAACCGATAACCAAATTGTAAAACTTATGTAATTACACGAAAATGTACACCTTGTAACCGTTTTAGCATTTACGATACAACCCAAACCGAAATTTTAATCCAATATCTCTGGATCATTGAAAACCAGCAATGAAGTACAATTTGCCTGGCTTGGTTTGCGGTAAAAATTGTATAATTGTGAAATTTAGATAAATTGATCGTACAATGCCTATAAATGAAACGAAGCGGAAGTAGAACAAGTGAATGAACAGTAAATTTTTAAAAACCCTACTGTGTAATTTTTGTAGCTTTTTATGGTTTTGATGTACCCAGTGTCACTCTCCCAGTAAATACGAATCTAACGACACCTCTCAAGCTTAAATCAATCGAGCTGTTTAGGCCGCAGAGCGTGCCAAACAGTTATACACACATACTTCCAAAAAACATAACCCTCCTTCTGGTTCAGTCGGGTAAACATTATTGACGTTTTAAGGCAGCTGAGCTTATGTTTTTAGATTTCATCTTTATTATCCCCAATGGCCGCGTGGTATCGGATTTAGAATTGCATGACCCATCATCTCACGGTTTTTCTCTTCGGATTGACTCGATGCTGATGGTACTGCAACCATTACAGCTTCAAGCTAACAATCAACGAGCGCGGAAGGCGTTCAGCCGGTTAAGATTCTGCTTGCTACCGGCCTAAGGGCGGCCGCTTGGACGCGACCTAGGCTTAGGGATGTTGCTTTGTAAAGAGAGGATCAGAGAGAGACACGGCCCGGGGCGTGATTGTTGCCGACTCCGCCGACAAAGACGGTGGAGTTTTGTTTTGAGGACGCTACGGACGAGGCTAGCAATATATATGTCGCAGTTGAATTGCGTAAAAGGCTGTTTTACATAACCGATAGCTGTAACACTAAACAGTACTGTTAAATAAAGCAACTGAACTTTAACACGCAAAAATGAATGAACGTTTTGCATTAATCAATGCAACGGGTCAATGAAACGTCAGATTGTAGTACTTTAGTTCTTAATTTGGTCGCTCGTGGCTCTGTATGTCATAAGAACAAAAATGGCGAGAGTAGTTCGTCAAATTTACCAATAAAACCACTAATTCAAGTTAAATTAACCCCGAAAACAGTGATTTTAAGTACAACAGTTATCCGAGTTTTATGCTAGTCAGTGCGGGAACATAGAAAAGCCGTGGAACGAGCAATGAGTTTTGGAGGTTATAAAACAAATCAAAAGCAGTAAGGTGGCCATAAGTTCTGATGTACGCCGAACACCTAGCGAATACTAAAGGATGTTAAAGTTAAATATAAGAAGATTATCTTATTTTGAAAAAATCATTACCTGATGATCCTACAGTCCGGGTAATTGCAATGGAGGATTATTTTGACTTGCTTCTGAAAATACACAAAGAGTGCGGACATGGAGAATGAAAGTTTCATACTAATTATTTTTTACCATAATCTTTTAAAATAAGATAGCTAGTTTTGTGCGGCAATTATCTAAAAATAGGACAGCGGATTGTAATGTCGCAAAATGAGTATCATTAACATGGAACTTTTTGATTAATATTTAAAATGCCACCTACCACCACCATTAGATGCGTTACGGCTGTTGTAGCTGACAATAAAGTTGTACATTATTGATATTCATTTCGTGACACTATGATCCGATCTCCTATTTTTACGTAATTATTTCTCAAAACCAGCTATTCTATTTTAAAAGATTACGGCAATAGAAATGTTGGACGGAAGTATTGTGAGCGGATTCTCGTTAAAACACATTGTATATTTTTGTCAAATAATAATTGTGTGATGCAAAACTTAGGATATTTGTTTTTTAGATGTTGTAAAATAAAAAGTTAAATGTAGTTAACTAAGCTACAAAAACTGTGTGACTGTTTTCTTTTAATATAAACTGTAGATTGATAAATAAACTGAGTAAAATTGTAAAAGGCTAACTTTATTATATTTGTAATTGTTATGAACAAAAATATATAACTAAATGTCATACTTCTTGATTTGAAATTCATCATGGTCACCCTATACCAAAACAATTCATTCTCCAAAACGTCAATCGTAGCGCAGGGGCAATCCAACTGGACGTTTTACTGCTGCTTTATATATCAGTACTGTTTAGTGTTACAGCTAGCGGCTATGTAAAACAGCCTTTTAAGCAATTCAACTGCGACATATACAATATGTTAATATGCTACAGATAGTATGATCGCGAATGTGCCTGTCAAGCGTCATGAATGATGATTATACCTCTAGCTAGTTAGGTATGATGATATATCGTGTACGTCCAGTAGTACACTTAAGCTGCATAATAATGATGATGATGATTTGATGAAGAATACTTTTTCGAATAACCTACTTGTAGGTAAGTATATGAGATAAATACAAATGTCTACCGGAGCTTGAGAAAATTTTTTATTAAAAAATACAAGAAACTTATTTCAGTGTGAATATATAATCTCCATAGCAATCTCATTATCGTTATTCATTAAGTGTAAAGTATAAAAAAATCTTTAATCTCATTATTTTCTGAACGCAACGCAATCCAATTTCTATACCTAGCGATAAGGATTCATTCTTGATCGTAACCACAGATGCAATTTTGTGAATCGTCGGACGATAAAAGTTACATACTTAGTAGAAAAATTAACATTCTCTTGGTGCAGTAATTGTCAAAAAATATCATCGAATTGTTGTATCGGGAAATCAGTATCATTAACATATAACTTCAAAGTGGAGAATAGTTTTCATTTTTACAATCTTTTTGATAATTGTTCAGAACGCCACCTAGGAACCATTTGCTGCGTAACGGCTATTGAGTGACATTAATTTACCGCCATTACAATCCGATGTACTATTTTTAGGTAATTACTTATGAAAGTTAGCTATTCTATTTTACAGGATTATGGTGAAAGTTTGTGTGTAAACGTTCTGAAATAATTTCTGTTAATACTCACATACATAAATATCACTTATTTTTCAAAGCTAGCTCTTCTAGTTTAGCAGATTATGCAAAAGAAATTTTGAATGGAAGCATTCTGAGAGAAATGTGGCACAGGATTTGTTATCTTTGTTTCACACAGCACAATAGTGCTATTAATACTGTTATTTGGCGGCACATTAGAATGAGATGGTGATTGTAAGTCAGAAGAAAGGAAATGTGCATAATCGACCAGATTACCACCGGCCGCGATCGTCATGGTTCTGTTCTGTGTAAAACAGTTTTCTGCATTTAGTTAGTCTAGTACTTGCATTTACAATCACCAGCTCACTCTTTCACTTTCACTTACATCACCCCTCCTTTTCTATTTACCGCCTCAGGCCTAATGGCTAAATGATTGGATTAACAATCCAGTTGGTTCCTCCGAGGGTATGAAAGGTAGCCTCATTAGCTTGACGCTTTCTGGTTGCACACTCTTACCATTCAACGGCCTTATCGTCACTTACCATCAGGTGAAATGAACGCCAAGTGCAAACCCCATTACACATTTAAAAAAGCTCGTAATTTATCTTCGAAGCTGATTGATATCCAACTTATTTTCAAGTAATAAACCTGCAAAATTGCATCTATAAGCACTATAGCACTTGTTCAAGCCCGTGAGTTCGTCGAAGTGAATTTCCCCCTAAAATCGGGAAATAAATATTTTAATCGCTTTGTCCTGGGTAAAAAGTAATATGTCACCCCTGAATGACTATCATCAATAATTGAGCCGTTTGTGCGTGACTGAATCATTAATGGATGAACACTTGTTCTTCAATTTAAAATAAACTTAATTATTAATTGAATCCGTTTCCGAATATCTTAGATATACATTATACTCTTAAATAAGTAGGTTTCATTAACAGGTAAGTAATGTAGGATTTCATTGTAAAAATAGTCTAGGTGTTGTAGTTACAAGAGATCAATAGTCGAATTTGCGATAGTACGAGGGCTTATATAATAATAAAATAAGAGTTAAAAACGCCACGTAACATCTTTATTTCTTAACAATCAAATAAATTACTTACACAATATGTATGTACAAGGATTTCTTTATAAATAAAATAAATATTAATAGCTACAGCAACGTAATTCAAAGTTCACAGAAGTTTTTAGAGTTATTCTAGCTAGTTTTGATTTCACTACAAATATGCGTCAGTGTTGCCGCTCGTGAGTAAAAAGTGCTGTACGGTACGCTCCCCTGAACGGCTCACGCTATATGGGCACGTGCCCTATGATAAGTGATGGAAAACTTTTAAAATTAAACATCATCACGTGTGATTGTCATCAGTTGCTAGACTAACAACTACAATACATCTCAATTGGTAATATAATTATTGAACTATTTACAATACTTTTCTTCAGCATTGGCCTCACAATCTAATGGAGTCGGATTCGCCTACCAGCGGGGGTGCATACCTATTTATTATTGTATTTTCTCGTTTTGAATGGTTGGGAATTTTCGATGTCTGCACGGCTAGCTATCAGTCTGCAGAGTCTGCTGCCAAACAACAGAGTCAGTAGCACTTGTGTTCCGGTATGAAAGGTCAGCGCCTCATTGGCTTGGGGCTGGATGCACACGCTTACCATCCAACGACCTTATCGTAATTTATCATCAGATGAGATGAAGGCCAAATGAAAATCCATTATATAATACATAAAATATCATACTGGAATGGAACTATCCATTCCAATGATTTGTTACAGAACTGTCAGTCAGAGAGTTTATTATAATCGAACTCCTAGGATTTTATTTAACTAGAGAAATATTACTTCGCAAATTGTACCTAGTAAACTAGACGAATTTTCGGTAGGCTTTCGCCAGCTGGGCTGGTCAAGAAAAAAATTGTAACCAGACTATATAATGCTAGTTTTTTTATGAAATTCCGACAAAACTGATTGAGTTTATCATAATTCAGTTTCTATAATGTTATTGAGTTCATTAACGAGACAATCCATTTAAACATTGAAATGATTTTGAAACAGCTAAAAATTCCTCTATCGCCGATTACGTAACTCAATCACCATGACATACTAAATTCAAACTAAGCATTGAAAACATTAAAATCGCTATCAGATTTATTAAAAACTGGTTTTTGGACGAGACTTTGTCCGCGGGAACTACTTCCTCAATCGGAGTGAAAAGTAGCCTATCTATTCTTCCGTTCCTTCAACTATCCGTTGACACGTAAATCAAGCAAACAAACAAACAGACAGATTAACTTACTTTCGCATTTATAAGTAGAGATAATATGAATGGGCTTCTTGTCTAGCATTAACTGTTTTTATGTTTAATCTAACATAAGAAACTAACCATACGATTGAATACATTTTCCATAACTAAAATAACTCTTGAAATTCAAGTTGCGTTGAGATTTTCTCATTACGTATATTCAATGAATTCATAAAACGTTATCTTTGGCGACACTAATTTAGTAAATTCCTTTTAGCTCTACCTCATCTGAAATAGACTAATGTTTTTTTTACAACAAGGCTCACCAATTCTTATACACAGCTTTTTTGCCGATTCAACTTTCCATTCAATTTCTCATGTAATGATTACGTTAGACATAAATCAATTTAATAGTTATCTCTACGAAGCTAATAGGCATCCATGAACGACATCCGTGAAAGTGATATAAAATACAAGTTTGTATTACATAAAATATTTCTCTAATTTACATAGTTGTTTAAGGTTTGTTGTGTAACCTTGTCCAACAATGACTGGACAGATAATATTGTATCTAAAAACGTTACAAATGCTTTTAGATGGTTTTGTTTCACATGTTTAGTAAAATGATTTACCTACCAAAACTAATCAATCAATAGGTTCTATTAGGTAAGTGTTTATTTCAAATCTTTACGTATATAATTTTATTAGCGCCCAAAATACTTACGTTGAGATTCGTGTCTACAAAATAAAGTCTTTATTTCAACACAATTATACTTTTTTTTCTTCTATTCAATTCGTGATTCGTTCTCGCAACTAAACGTAATAAAACTAAATAATTGGGAAATTGATGTAAACATTATTATTCAATAAAAATAGCAGCACGTTTATGTGTCAAATCAAGAATCTCATTCACTGACTAAAAATAAATACCCTAAATAAAAAGTTTAAAAGCTCAATAAAAAATAATCTTGTAATACAAAATAATAAGAACAAAACCTTCACAAACGCCCAGTTGTATTTTTTATTAGTGGAGGATTATTCCTTGCCCTAAATTGCATTTAGCCCGTAAAATAATGACATAGTAAGAGCGGTGCCTTGGACTATTCTATAGTACCAAAAGCACCAAATTAAATTTACTGCCACTTTGTCACGCAGAGATCTCCTGCTTTGACAATTATACTTTGGAATCCTAATTAAAATACGCGCCGTACTCCTCCATTCCGTTACCGTGGTAGCCATAATGAGTATCAGCCATCTGTTGATCATGGCGACCTTTGAAGGTATTATGGTTCCTGAAGGCATTCAGGAGAATCAGCCCGAGCGCTACTTTCCCGACCATCAGTGATTTGAAGAGCATAAATTTGAGCATGCTTAGGAAGAACGGGACGATGGTTGATTGGATGAGGAATGGTACTATGAACATGGGGAGAATCCTCTGCATCAGCTTTTTCTGCTTGCCTCTACCTGGAATAGATAAAATTTACATGTTATAATAAATTATCTTGAAGTATATATATGTACTTGTTCGAATAAACATACATTTGAGGGAACAAAAGAAGGAAGTATGAATGAAGACTTGTCAAGCAGTGAGACTCAATAATTACCGGTTTATAAATCTATACTATCCTTATTTTATTCTCATACGGAGAAGTTCACTATTGAAAATGATATTCTTTCATAGATAGTCACAACAAAATGCCTTTCCATGAAATGTTTTGTTATCAACTACCACGCGTGGGAGATGGATCGGTTTAAGCTTTAGGCCTTTTACCGAAATTTTCCTCAAAAGTTTTACTCAAACATCCCACAAATTGAGTAGCAATTTTTCCGCAAAAATTTCGTTTCAATCGTTTTCTTAATCATCTGAAAATGTAAAACATGAAAGTTTTGTGGCTCTGAATTTGTCAAACATTTCAATTATTTGCCGGATAAAACTTTCGCCTTTAGCCGCCTTGTACAATGGCTGGTATGTGGCATGGAATGATCAAATTCTAAAGCTAATACAATACGGCTTCTTATGAATTTTACAAACGCCAGAACTTGCTCCATGCCATCACTTGATTGTTTGAAGGTTGTGCTTGGGAACCTCAATATAATTTGGCATGATTCTAGTCTAGGAAACGGACATAAACTTTTTTATATCGATAGAGTAGCAGTGTTAGTTTATGAGGACATAAAATTGACAGCGTTTTTATGGCTTGTTATATTTTAAAGGTAGTACATATTGAAGGTATCAGTATTTAAGGCGGTAACAGGAAGCAATTTTATTTTAGAAGCGTCCGGGATATCGACTAATTAGAGTGGACCGTCATATACTCTTGTTATTGCATAGTTAACACAGTAATTATAATTCATTAAATAATTAAAAACAATAAAAAGGGACTTGTTTTAATATTATTTTTGAAGTATATATACATTGACCTCTAACAACTTTATATATCAGATTATTCGTATAGCCAACATGAGATACAAAACGGGAAGTGGTATTTTAGGAATTTTCTAAGCTCGATGAGTCAGTGAGCTGAAGTGGTAATGAGTAGGCCAAAATTGCTCGAAAAACATATAGCTGATATGAACAAAGAGTTCTTGAGTGGCGCTCATGTACCGGAAAACGTCTATCGGGCATATAGATGTACAAACGACCTGGTAAAGGTCGCGGGGAGACACTGGATACAAGCGACTGGGAACCGGAAATTTTAGCATACCATGGCCCATGGCCTATGTCCAGCTGTAGACATTTCCCGGCTGAAAATGAAAATTATTAATAACAGCAGTCTAAAAACAATTTGATTTTGTCATAATACATTTTCGTGGATGCGCAATGAATGCGCAAGTTAACTAACTCCTAACATGTTATTGCGATCACCACTCTCATATCACTATTATCATCAGACGGGGAACGTTCACTGCTGTAAATAGACCGCCTCCATGGTAAGCCACTTGCATCCAACGACTCCCCGCGACCTTAATTACTCGTAGGTCGTCGCTCCATCGTACGTGAACGTATAACTTTTTCTTCCCTTCGGTTATTCAAGTGATGTGGCCTGCCCATTTTCACTTCAGCTCAATGATTCGTCGAGCTATGTCGCGATGACCCTTGTTCGTATACATAGTTTACATAGTAAATAAATTCAAATTCAAATCATTTTATTGTGACACACAGGTTATAAATACATGATGTTAAAATTAAAAAAATAGTACTCCGTGGTCTACCAGCTGGCATAAAATATTTCTAACATAATTCTCCGTCTATAAAATAATATATAATAATGTCACGTTCATATATAGTCATTTTTAAGTACAGTCATTAAAAAATTCTTTAAGGTGCTTTTTATTGTGGTGCTTTTTAGGTGTATGCTTTTTCAATTAAATATTCGTAAAGTTTTGTTTTAAAAATAATGCAATCTTTACGTTCCCTAATATTTGTGAGGAGTTTATTTTAGATCTTTGGTATCATTGCAAATACACTTTTATTGCAGAGTGCAGTTTTCTGCCCCCGTATACGTCGGGCCCTCGCTTCGTATGTGAATCGGTCACCCTTGCGCTTCACGAAGAGCGCACACTCGTAAATATGTTGACTATAATATGTATCTTAAGAGGCTATGCTGTTGTCAAAGCGCCCATACAAACGTAGTCCAGTCATATTTTGAGTATTAAGTTATGAAAATCTATGAAATTTTCAAGACACAATCTAGAAACAAATATCTGTGTCGGTGGTGAGTCAGATTTTCGTTTAAATATATACTTCCAGAGTTACAGGGCGTCAAAGTATTGTATTTTTCGGTAATAAAAAGCCCCAACTTTGAACCTGATTTACAAGAGTATGAATCAATTTAGAACAATTTGGAAAAACTACCGACATCTGAAATTTCATTAGTATACTGTATTAAAAAAATGGTTACATAATATACTGTATCCTTCAAATGATCCCTGGACTACGAAACATCCAAATAACGGGTGGATAACATCTCATAGTGTATGCTGTCTCACCGTACGCGCTCGGGTAGGATAGGGCTCGGAGAGGGACAGCTACAAAACAATTTAACCTTGAAACCGACCACGTGGTCTTATCACATAGCCTCTTAAGAGTCATTACAACCCGAAATATGTCAAGCGGAATTCCTATCCTAAAGCCAGAAGCACAGGGACTCATCATCATCAAATCATAGTTTCGATTCGTTATAAATTCTATGTCATGTGTTCTGGTGAACCGCTCCAAAGAATCCACATTCACTTTCCACCGACGTGCTCGGTTGGACGAATTAACAATGCTAGAGGTATCTACGAGTACCTGATAGCTGTCAGTGCTCTGATTATTTCTCAAGTACTTCACCGATAAGTGTATGAAGGTAGATACTCGTAATTTCACTCGCTCTCTCGTACATTTTAATTTGAATATTATCTTGTCCCATTAATTTGAAAACTGTTGCAGTTGGACAGCCCTACCATATACTCGTACTTACACCTACATATTAATTAGGCCTGCTGAATAAATGTTGATCATTTCATGGCATTTCAATCTGTTGGCATGTCAATCAATGTGTTAATAAAATATACATTGATTTTTCTGAGTGTGTAAACAGGATAGTTTTGTTCTGGTAAACTGTGTTCCCGTAGAATATTCTTGGAAGTCTACCTCGACAGAGTTGCAGACAAGAACTGACTGTAATATTATTAGAAATGCTAAGGTGAATTTGATTTTGAAATTTTTCACGTCGCAACAGAAGTTGAAGTGTGAAAAAGGACCTCAACTATTTCTTTTCGTATCGAACAAGTATTTTAAATTACAGTCCACGCAGATGAAGTCATGTGTAAAAGCTGTACAAATGTAGCACAAAAGCCGTTTGGATGAATGAGATTTTAAATTTCTTGCATTAGAATAATTTGTTGTAGATATTACAGCTATAACAAATATCGAATAATAGAACAGAATATATAATAGCTAACCAAGTAAAATTGATATATCATGAGTACTTATCGATAGACATCAAATTGAACCAAGTTTCATAAATAAACAAGCAAGAACAAAAATACAATCTGAGGCACAAAGAAACTTTCGTTTGTCGGTGTTACCTCGAGGTTAATGATGTTGTTCACATTTTATTTACTTTCGTTGGTTTGTTAAAACTGGTTTATAAATTGATGTCACGTTTCCAGGTAAAACGAATCATTATGTCAACCTGCATTCACGTAATGTAATATACAAATACACATATAATGTCTAAGATAAAAAGTGATCACTCAAAATGCTTACATATTCAATTAGCTCTTATTGATCACTGCGCTATTAAAATCTCAGAAGACAAAATTTCTTTTGCTAATTTTACAAAAGAATCACTTTTACGTATGTAGATTGTTGCCTTTTTAGGGTTCCGTACATCAAAAGAAAACAACTATAAGGGTTCCTTATAGGATTGTCCGTCTATCTGTCCGTCAATACCCTATTCCTCAGGAACGAACGCGTAGAAGTATCAAGTTGAAATTATTATGGAATACTTCTCTTGGGTCTGCGAAAACGAAGCTTCTACGGTCAACGCATTAAAAAGATACGGCTATGGAAGCCGCAATTTTCGACGAAGAAGTAATCAAGACCTATTCTTAAATTATATCTCATAAATATTTTACGATTATAAACAGTTTCCTGTCGTTATTTGTATTTCAATGTGTAAATTAACAACAATTGCTAATATTTTTCGCCAGGCACTACTTGTTATCATAAAATATGTTTTTCAGTATGTTAATTATTCATATTCTGTACGGAACCGTCGGTGCGCGATTCTGACTCACACTCAACTGGTTTATTAAGTTTTAAGAAGAAAACAACAACCGTTAAACAACCAGTTACCTAACATAACTTGTTACATTTTCTCATGTATTATCATAATTTTGTGTCAGCTTATGCCTTAGATGTACTTGAAAGTCTAGTCATAACGTAATCCATAGCCATACTGAAAATAAGGCTAATGTTCCGTTACTAAAATGTCTCTCGAACTCTGACGTAAAGACTACACTAGGTTCAACTGCCCGAATGAAATTCCATGCGCACCATTTGCTATACCGAAATCCAGTCCAAGTAAATTAACAGTTATTCTAATATTAATTATTAGGAATTCTACAGAGCGATATACTTGTTTTAAAAGATGTCAAAACAAATTTCAGCTTTAAACAGGAACTGTATTTTTTCTTGAAATCTTTACATTTAGCCCCCAACGAAAAAGGAGGGGTGTAAGTTTGACGCCAATGTCTGTCTGTGTGTGGCACCGTAGCTTCATAGCGGATGGACCGATTTTCATGTTTTTTTTACGTGAAAGTAAATTTCCTTGCGGTGGTGCTTAGCTATATTTCGTAATTGGTAATCGTATGATTATTGCGTAGTTTTTTTTTATAATATTTAATTTAGTTGTTTACTCTTTAAAAGGATATATATAAAAATTAAACTCGTAAGTCATGTTTTAGGGTTCCGTACCCAAAGGGTAAAAACTGAACACTATTACTAAGACTCCGCTCTACGTACGTCTGTCACAAGGCTGTATCTTATGAACCGTGATAGTTAGACAGTTGAAATTGACAGATTGTTTTTCTGTTGCCGCTATAACAACAAATACTTAAAAGCAGAATAAAACAAATATTTAAGGGGGCTCCCATACAACAAACGTGACTTTTTTGTCGTTTTGTATAGAGAACAGTACGGAACCCTTCGTGCGCGCGTCCGACTCGCACTTGGCCGGTTTTTATTTTCTTCTTCTCCCTCGGTTATTACGTCATATTTCATTCACCCACTCTCTTAGACGTCGAGCTAATGGTGCAAATATAAATCAACTACTGACGCAAATTGGGGCTCTAGTAACGAATACCATAGAGAAAGTACGAGTAGAAATTTGTTGTTTGTGGCAATCTTTAAGTTCGCTTTTTATTTTAGATTCAAAACTTCATTCATGATATTTAATTATAATAATGATACCAGTGTTTTTATTCAATGTGTCAGTTTGACGAGTTTTTATGTACTAGCAGTTGCTTACCTCAATTATCTGTTTTGTGTTATAATTTTGATTAATTTTTATTTTATAATTTAAAATACTAGTGTAAAAGTGTATTATATGTTTTTGTAAATTTACTAATTCATATTGTAGTAGGGGTATGAATTAGAAAAAATATTTTAGCATGACATTAGCACAACAAGCCTAGTGACGTTCGTCTTCAGTCCCTTCAAAAATCATCTCACGTGAACCCTAAATCTGGGGAAAAAGTAGAATTGGTTCTCACCATAGGACGTGTGCGTGCGTGCTATACTTCATCAAGTTGGGTATAGATGTTGAGTCGGCAAAAGAAAGAAAAAACTTAAAAACTGGATGAAATTGCTCTTGTATTACAGGTCTAATATTACCTCTATAGTGTTATTCTTCACATATATGTGGCATTGTGCAGTTTAATTCTAATAGACATCCTCTTTTATACCAGAAAAAGATAAGCCTATATACCATATAGCTTACAGCTACGAGTTTTCATTCACAGTAAACCACCAAATTGAGGAACACTGCACTGACGATCGAAATAATTGCACTCACCTGTTTCAAGGCTTTTGCCGGTGTCAATTTGAAAAGAGAGCAATTTTCCGGTGCTGTTTGACTCGTTAGGAATTTCCACGGACACTCCATCAAAGAGTTCAATCTTCTTCGTTTCCAGTACATTGCCAGGAGGAAGTTTGTCGTGGTCGTTTGTCACTGAAGATGCGTAGGCGCATAATATCACGGATAGGAACGCGCAAGCGCAGAGAGACCGCGACGCATGCGCGTTCATGCTGACGGATGGAACAACTTTGGCAGCGACATCCAACGCCCCTCCACGCAAGACGCTCCCAAACTAGATCAATGGCGTTATGCATTGGACAATTCATGACCAAAGAAATGCTCTGCATATTTATCATGGCCATAAGTTACGTTGTAGGAATCATCGTGGTTACAACATACCAATCATCTCGATTCTGCTCGTTGTGTGATGTAAGTTTTTTTATGTATTGGAAATTTAGAAAACGGGAAACTGGCAATTCTGATAAATTTGATACCATGGTTCTAAGAGTCACGAGTAATTTATATAAGAAGGCGATTGTCTTAAAAGTTCGAGTTAAATAACATATTGAGTGTGTATATTATTTTTGGAAATACAAAGCCTTTAATCAAAAGCAAATAGATTATTTAAACTTAAATAGTATTTCTATGACACATTAAAAATTTAATGCCGGATGTACGTTGAATTAAGGAGTCAGTGTCCTAGAGGTAGCATTTATCTGAGTTTCAATTCACCAGGCAATCTCTCTTAAGATCAAGTTTGAAATATCTCAAGACTTAGCAGATTTGCATCCGTTATAAATGAGCGAGTAAAGGTTTTAACCGTCTCTGTGGCCGCATAGCTACATGGTTGGGCTAAAAGTCTGGAGGTCCCGGGATCGATTCCCAATGTGGTACCCTGTCGGAACTAAGTTTGGTTGGTGGTAGTTTTCACCGCATTATTTTCTAAGTCTGCCGCCAAACAGCAGTATTAATAGCACCGCTGTGTTCCGGGATGAAAGGTGGCAGAGTCAGAGAGCATTCGCTTGAAGCTTCTGAGTTCGCACGCTTCCCATCCACGGCCGTATCGCCACTTACCATCAGGTGAGATGAAGGCCAAGCGCAAACCATATTCCCACATTATAACCACAATATATATTTTTATATCCATTATGGGTGTTTACTTTCCCATAACTTACTGTTCGTCTATGTTCGTTGAACAAAAGGGCAACAGGGTACTTATTCCTGCAGAACTGGTTAGAAACTGGCCCAGACTACTAGATTGAAGATCGCAGCTTATGACCTCAAATCCCGCCATCGAGCCTTGTAATGCGAAAGTTAATTTCACCCCTTCCACAAATTATCCGTTACATGAACGTCTTACTTCTCTGTAATGTGATCTAATGAAAGATCCCTGAAATGTTGTCTATAAACACGTGCAAGGTATTGACTTTCAATTATACTCACTGCCTGAAGCTCTCTATTTATTGGAACTTGGAGGTAAAGCAACAATAACATGTTTTGATTGGGTAGCGATTTCGAAAATTTTTTGATCAAAATATATATTCAGAAAAATTACGTGCAGGTTTTGATGAACCTAGTTTATGTAACATTTCCATAAGCAATCTTTAGCGTCCGTCGCCTGTTCAGCAGTTGACGTTTCCTGACGTTATAATGATTACCACGAATCATGAGTAGTTTTGTCCGCGACTTCGTCTGCGTTTACTTCGTAATTAATCATCTAACAGCAACACTTCACGTGTTATAGTGCTAATACTATCTGTGAGAGACTGGTGCCTGAAATAGATGTAACCGTGTGTTACAAGTGACCAGGATCTCACCCACTGCACTTTGGATGTAACAAATTCCAAAAGCTGTCTGTGGACCATGGATAAATCAGAAAATAAATACAAACAAAAATACTTAATAACTTATTTAAACTACCATCTACTTAAACTAGTACGTACCAAATATGTGTATAACAGTTTACTGTTGCATATGCCACTACGGCATTTTAAATAGTTTTATACCAAAAATCACTTCGATACCTGACTAGGTTCCTGCATCAGTGAAAGAAAAATCTTACACTTTATTTATAAATGCGAAAAAGAGTTTGATTGTTTCTTTGTTTTTCTTTCCTTCAAGACGTATAACAGAGTCAGATATATACGCTGCTTATTATAAAGATCGAATAAGTAACTCACGTTGAATAAATTCTGAAATCAAAACAGATGAAGTTGCGGGCTAGTATTTGTGGCTTTATGTGCTACAATTGGATCACCACATCTCTCGGCATTTCTCGAGTGATGACCACGTACCGGAAAACATTACAAGAGTGCTCCAATCAGTTTTAAAAAATCTTGTTACCGTCTACTGATCTAGATTCTTTTCTGTGGTTTCGGTAGCTTTTAATGTTAATTACAAGCTTTTTAACCAAACCATAACCATAACCAAATCAAGCGAGCCCAAACACGACAGGTTAATCGTGTGTAGTTAATCATACTAGCCTGAAGGTACCGTAAGAATGTATTCTCATCGGAACTGAACCAACATGTAAGAATTCAACTCCTTAGGATAAAAAAGAACTAAGAGAAGTCTGGTTACTCCGTTGATGTCGTTTATATTGAAGTTTTGTATAGAGTCTGACATTTCACGGATTACAAAATTTTTGTTCTTGAGTTTTTTTCCGTGAGAGTTGGCGTTATTAAAAATACTAAAATGATAAAAAAGTAATTTAGATGTATGAAAGGGTCTTCTCTAGTATATTTTATTATTTTCAATATGCATAAAAATAAATCTTTTCATACCTATTGACATAATTTAAGACTTTGAACACGTGTACTTTGAATTTAGTGAAATTTTTGATACTTTATACATACCGGTTTAAAGTTGAAAACTTTTTAACAAGGTGATACGTACGTAAGTGAAAATTTACTGATAAGCGAAGGTTGCGTAAATGTTTTTACACTTATGCTCATTTTGTGTGACTTCTTATAGCGTTATGAAATATTCAACAATGGAAAATATTGTTACGTACCTACATGAAAGCTTTCACTTGATTGTTCTCTTCAAACAATGTCAATGGTATTATAATTTAACGTATTTTGCGTGAATTTCACACGCTATTTTTATCACTTTCAATGAGGCTAGATAAAAATATTTGAATGTGAAACACTTCATATGAAGCATGGATAAAATAAGATGAGATGACAAAAATATTCGCGCTTATATCGTATTATGTGTGACATATACCACTAGATAAATGATTTATTCATTGGTTTAAAATTTACCTTGATCACGGCACAGTGTGAACTTCTGACGTCAGAAGTTCACACGCTCTAAAATAAATAGCCCTGTTTGATTAAAAATTATAAAACCACAATATGAGTAGACCTTATAAAGATCTTAGCATACCCAATTTGAGACTTTTTGAGGCTTTTGGGACGTTATAAGTAATTATTAAATAATCATCATCAACAGCCTATATACGTCCCCACTGCAGGGGATCAGGCCTAATCTCCTACAAAAGAGTGTATGAGCCGTAGTCCACCACGCGGACCCAGCCCAGTTTCCTTTACGATGTTTTCCTTCTCCGTTAAGCAATCCGATAATGTACTTGAATTGGAAAACAACTCATAGGTACACGGCTGGATTCGAACCCGGAAACTTCAGATTGAAAGTCCGTGCCTTATCCACTGTGCCACCGACACTTCAATGCTTCAACAATATTAAACAGTGAAAAGCAAATTGTATAGCTCTGTAGAGCTTATAAAAATCATTTTTATTATCCAGCACCATATTTTAATTGTGAATTTGTCTCTGGCACACGCATATTTTCAATTTAAATCAATGAAATGTAATTGGTATTTTTATAGATCGATTCATGTACTCGTGGCGTAATTGGTCGTCGGTCATGTCCATTAGAAAGTGGTATCACAGAAAATATTGATATGAGTGAGTGGAAGATGAAACAGCATTATAACTTTGTAAAGTTATCTAAAAATTTAAAAAATCGACATCCTGATGTCCGACTACTATGGGACACTGCGCGTGGCCCGTCAGTCTGTAGGTTGTTTATTTTTCAATTCTATTCTATTTGTGATGCGATTTATTTATGCGATCTTGCCAAAGTATCCTTCTTTCCCAGTGAAAGCCGGCGTACAGCGGAGTATCTGGTTTTGTGACTTTTACTCAGGCACTCCTTGTATTTTATACGAACGCGAAATGAGATGCAAGTGACGCAGGGTACCGGTCATTACCGTAGCATGGGGCTATGTTCACGTTCATTTGTGGACTTGGCCTCTATTTATTAGAACGAAGGCTTTTTGTTTTTAATTTTTAAAAAGTTACATCTGGTATTTAAGCCAAAAATGTAACTTTGAATACAAAAAGCTATATTCACCAACTAATAATAATACGAGTATGTTAATCGTTACAAAACTGACTTTGAGTTAAACAATCAAAATGTAAAACTACGCACAAAACATCATTATTGTCATCAGAAGTTAAATACCCCAAAACGTGCCAAAACTCTTAGAGCAAAACTAGCCGATACATTAGTCGTATATCAATAAGAATTTGCTGACGTAGTACATCGACCACCAAAAAACTTCTTAAACAATTCAATGCCTCAAATCACACCTTATATAATTATAATCAAAGCTTATATTATAAAAATAGAAAACAAAAGAAAACTCAATTTTGATACTTTTCTCTATGAAACAATTTTATTACGATAATACTTGTTCTACAAATTTAACCGGACACAAAACTCTTACAACAGAAGGAATACCTTTGTATATCTTCTCATAATCTCTCCTGTACCCGAAGAAGTATCACAATTTATTTTACTGCTGCTAAAATCTGGAATGACTTATCTCCAGAAGTCAGAAATATAATATCTAAGTACCCTTTTAAATTAAAATATGGAAAAAATATTGGACACACAAAAAGCACAGTAATTGTGAATAAAACCAGCAAAAACAAGAAACACACGCTTCATATATCTATATACAAGCGCACACTCACACTCACAAACGTTAATTAATAGTATTATATTGGATTTGGTATTAAATCACCCCGTTGATATTTTTTGGGCAGGTGATCAAACTTCGCTTGTATGAAGCATGTTCGCGGCTTTCCCAAAAAGTTACATCATTTGGTTGCTCCGACCTCACTGCGGTATGTATGTCGTGAAGTCCCTGTTGCTTTTATAATATTGCAGTTTCGGTGGACACATACAGGGTTTCAAGTATAGTAAAATAAGATTGGTTATTTGAATATATTTTTATCCGTATTACGAGTATATGGTTTCTGAGATTAGTAACGTAGTCCTAAACAGTTTGTGTTGAAGAAATAATACTGTTGTATATTCTCATCATAAACTTTAAATTCGCAATAAGAATATTTAAAAAGATAAAGAAGTTTTTCAGATGTTATTATATTAATTTATTATTTGCGTATTACTAATAAATATTTCATCTGTACTTCTAAGAAACCTTTGTGTGTGTGTAACGGCATTAGTAAAAAAAGCTGAGCTATACAATAAATAAAGTATTAAAAGATAACTCAATAAATCTTACAAAATGTAGGTATGTGCACAATATATTTTTATCACGATTTCTATTTCACAAAATTAGTATCTCTTAGCTATGTTTTTTATTTATTTATCTCGTAGCTATCTTATTATTTACCGCAACTATACTTGTAGAATTGTAGACGAATAACAAGTTCAACTTTAGTTTTAAAAACATATTTTTTATTACAACTCATTTTATTCAGTAAACGAAAAGTTTCGTACAAAACAAGTTGTGAAAACATTGATGTTTCAAATTTATTCTTTTGTGTTGGTATCATTTGAATATTATGCTTCAATTTTCTTCCAAGGACTAAACGTATCAAATATGTAAACCGTTAAGAGTTTGCTACTCTTGCATGTTTTTAGGGTTCCGTAGCCAAATGGCAAAAAACGGAACCCTTATGTCACATCCACTTTTTTCCGAAACTGTTTTTTTTATCAAACCCCCAAACATCCGAATATGTGGGTTATCTATGGATATGAACTGAATAGTTTGCGTGAGAGACACTTCCAAAGTGGTAAAATAAGAGAATAATAAAACTAAAAAAATATATGATGTACATTATCATGCAAACTTCCATCGAAAATTGGTTTGAACGAGATATAGTCAGTAGTTTTTTATTACGTCATAAATCGTAACCTGCAATTAACCTTTCATTCAATCAACTCAAATATTTAAAAAATACACTATTATTAAAACATCGATCATAGTTACAACGAATTACAATAACTTTCATATTATGTTACCTGCTGCTACGGAACCCTTCATGGGCGAGTCCGACTCGCACTTGGCTGCTTTTTTCCCTTTCCTTTTTTCCCGTATCTATACTGTATCCTGCCATTGCTCATTTTCCAGAACAATTTAAAAGTGTTGACAAACATAGTGGAGAGACATATAGAGCAGCATAATAAAGAGTAGAGAGCCACTCTCGAGTTGTCGTATTCCGTCCACGCTCTGTTTCATCTGTGATATTATAGCATATCACTATCAAATACCACGTTTGCGATCGTACGGAAACCCACTTTCAGTTCCGAGACTCTTGCAAGCCAAGTACTGCGACCGAAACGCTTAGGAATCCACTTTTTTCTGCTACAATTATACAAAACTCCACTTTGATTACTTAATCTTACCTAACTTACCTATGTGCTATGTGTGTTAAATAAATGTACAGTGAATTTCTTTAGGCTACTGATTTTACTAAATTCAAAAGGCACAAAGGCTTTTGTCTTGTTTACACAAAATGTGAGCCTAAAATGTTTATTTAATGTACATGTTACTTGTCGCTACCACGTTTTCCACAAAGTCATTACCACTGTCAGTCTTTCCCTGCTCTGAATTCAACCGAGAAAGTTTGTTATGTGCTTTTGAACGGAGCGGAGCGAGACTCTTATTTTTATCTTTTACAAAAAAGTGATCGCTCGAAGGCATCGAGACATTGCTCTCGAAATATTTTAACCGGGTTACGTTTACATTTTTCCTTTTCAATCAACGCAACTTTTTGTTGGACTGACCTTGAACTAATTTACTGGAACAAGTTTAATAAAGACAAAGTTATTTAATATATTATCGTTTATTAAATTGCTATAATTAAATTAACGTATACAAACAAAACAAATTCGTCATCTGTCTTTCACAAAACCCATACTTCGCGAGAGACAGACGAAGCTGTTAGAAATAAATTGAATTATGTAACTTCTTGGTTCACTTTCAATAAATAATTTGAATACTTATATGCAAATCGGATTGTTGCTAGCCCTTCCTGCTGCTGAGGTAGAAATGTTGGTGGGCGTTTATCATCCAATCGTTTCACTTGTTGCTGACGGTTCAGAAGCGATAGCGGTCTCAATCGTGCAGTCTGTAATGTTACATACTAAAAAGTTTACATGACGTACATGGGGCTAAACCACAGCGATCTGATGCGATCTTTTGATAGAAACGAGATCGCAACAACGATCGCATGCATCGCCTTGGCCTGTTTCTCTCAATCTCGTTTGTTGTGTTTCTAGTCGGATATTGTGGCTTCGTTGTCAGATCTCGCCCAAGGCGAAAGTAGCGGTCCCGGTGCTGCCCACGGGGCAGCGACCGCTGGAGCCGGCAGGAACTCAGCTCGTGGATGTAGGTGCACCAGAGGAGCTGGAGCCACTCCTGCTGCAAACAGCCTCGACACAGCCTGTCAACAAATTCAATTTGAATTAAAGATTACATACTATGCGAAAGTGAGTTGTCTGCTTCCTCTTGGCATCTTGACACAAGCAATCATAATAAAATTTGGCATGCGCCTAGCCTAAGGTATGGAGAAGGCATTTTGGTTTTTTATCCCGGTCCACTGAGTGAACCGATTTGGGAGTTTTCTGTAGTCGACGTAGACGACATCGCGGTGAAGGTGCTTAGTATTTAAATAAATACAGAAATTATAGTTATTAAGGAACAAACAGCATGATACTCTACCATTACCATCCTGAGCATCTACTACTACATCTCATAATACGCCATTATAACTGATCAAGTCACTGGGATATTCAAATGTTCCGCGACATGTTTTTCGGTGCTTGGCGACGACGTATACTTAAAAACACTGCCTTTTATCACCAGTCATTATCAGTTATTTGAGGGATACTCTCAAAAAGTTTACATGTAAATCATTGATGTGTACTATACATTACGCCTATGTTTAGTATTGGATAGAACGTCTAAAGTCCATACCATAATTTCACATATTACTTTGACAGTACATCGGACACGAATACTGACACAGTTCACCCAGTGTGGCTATAATAGTTCCAAATTTTTATCTACTAAGCCTACATTAAGTAAAATATTGTCAAGGATACCTCACTATTTAAAATCAAACAAATTTGGCCACATTTTTCTACCCACACTACTCAAAATTCTGGCGTTGATTTTACGCAAGTCTACATATTACCTAGAAGGTTTGTGATCATTGGCATTAGTTACATAAGCCCATGATTCGAGCACAAAGATGGCCACGTATTTTCCATGAGGTACCATAACCACCCTTCTTTGCGGGCGGATTGAGGATCGCATATGTTGTTGATACATATACACTATACTTTTACTTTACAAAATAACCTCAGGTTACTTTGGAATTTAATTATATTTATATATTTAATTTATTTCGAATTTTGTATCGGTGGATGACTTAGCAAAGATAATACCGTCAACATTCGTGTGTAATTTCTTCCATGTGTACAATCTCAGCGTTTCTCTTAAAAGTATGATGATTAGAGGGTCTGGCTCATGAAGCCGCCTTTATACAAACATAACACTACTCTACCGTCTTCTGCCGTAACAATAGTGTAAACATCAACGGAATACGGAAGTAATTTCATACGGCCGGCTGTTAACTTGAATACTTGATAACAAAGTTCAAGCTCTCATTTCCGCTCTCTTTAAATTTAATGTGTTGTTAATTGCTCGCTGAACACAAACTGCTATATTTCAAAACTCTACTGAGTTCAGAAACAAAACTTTTCTGATAATAAAATACGTATTTGAGAAATTGGTGGAGATCAAATTTAATTCTCAAATCTCTCTGATTTGATCTTTCTGATTTGATTCAAATATAAGCTTTAGCTTTTAAATACAAATGAGGTGATTTGTATTATCGCATGATCACTTCACGAATATTTTAACATTGGCCTAATCTTGATTAAACAAAATTTTACAAAAGAAAGATGTTTTGCAGAAATATTATTGAATGGTAAGTGAGTAATTTACCTGACTGACTGATACATTTACTAGTGTCACTCTGGTGGCGATGTTCTTCACGAAGATAATGTCCCTAGCCATTAGTGGCGGTGATACTTAGACCTAGCACCACCAAAAAAGCTGCTTTGCAGAAATATTATTGACTGGTAAGTGAGTAATTTACCTGACTGACTGATACAATGAGGAGCATGACTCCTATGGCGAGGTTCTTCACGGAGATGACTGCTAGGGCCATCAGCAACGTGGAGATGACGCCCAAGGTGAACATGACTGGCAGGAAGATGAACGACAGGCGCTTCAAGGCATTGTGACCAAACGTACGGCTTACGCTCGCGTCTATTAACAAAATAATATAATTTAATTAATTTCTAACTTTTTACTCTATATATAAACACAAGACTTGACACTTTAAAAAACATAATTAAAAACTAATCTATAAAACCGGATCGATTACCCGGCTCAAACGTACCCATGACGCTGGCAGCGTTGCCTCGCTGAATGGCCAGGGTATATATTCTCTTTAGATATATCTCTCTTGTTTATAAGTTAGTTCAACTAAATGTTATCGTTTATAAATAAACACATTTAGTTTAATTAAAAAAACAATCCTTATCTTATCTGGATTTTTAAAATTCCAATCTCAAAGGAAGAAGGAAGTGAGTTCAACTAATGACAATCATGTCTCCGAAAGTATTCTCTTTAGAAAATGGTGACTGTCAATATTTAAAAAACACATCAGCTATTTACCGCCAAATATAAACATTTACTTAAAATATATTAATGGGAGCATAACCTAACGCTCATTTAGCAAACCAGAAACCGTTACAAAAATAAAATGTGCTTATTGCCCCAGTAGAAAATGAAACTATTTCTCCAACGGGCATAATTTATTGTATTGATGCCTAAGAAAGCTATTAAGACATTACTTGAAAAGAAAATTAAAAGCGTGAAAATGACAGCCGTGACTTAGCGTCGTGATAAGAAAGTACAGCTCAATACAAATAATAAAATTGTATCTGGCCTATGTCTGTACATAGAAGATATTTAAGGGAAAAAATACGATACTTTATCAGAGCAATAGAAGCCAAAACCAATGATTATAAGAATTTTGGAATGTCATTTTGTCATCATCATCACGCAAAAACTACTGCACAAAATTGGATGTGGTATTTACATTTTATTTCTAGCACTAATCGTGAAACGCCACCTGGAAGCCTATTTATGTACATTGCATCCGTACAAAGCAAGAGGTGAGTAATGGAAAGATTGTCATTAATTAATCTTTATCTTAAGGGAAAGTGAATTTATTTCTATGTTCAACTTCCACGAAAATATTGTTGAACCAACAGGCATGAACATTATAATAAGTATTGCTTTTCTAAACTAAACCACATTAAACTAATGTTATACTTCAGAACAAGTAAGTTATTTACCTTTATTTAAAAAATCCAAAACTCCAGGACTTGAAACATCATCACATTTCACTGCAGCAACAAATACAGCCAAGTACGCTAGTGACAGCACAACGAATTTCTTGCACATTTTTGAAGCCACTAGTTTCAACAATTAATTTTATTAATCGATGATGTGCAGTTCGATGCCTGTGTATGACTGATGGGTTATTTGAAAATTGGCAGGATATAAAGTGTCCCATCGGTAGACAATGGTCGGCGAGACCAAACGATCACGACAAAAGAAAGTGCAGGACAACGTGACTGAGCTGGAGAAATGTCGCCCCCGATACCTAGTGTGCTTTTAAGGACTAATGTTGAATCATTAACGGACTTCGATGCTCCCGTTGGACATTGAAAACGTCTTCAGATGCTTATCGCTCATTCGTGTGTCGGTGAAAGTGACAATAAGTTTAAAACTCATTAAAACAGTCAATTTGGTGACATTAGCAACTAAGTTTCAAGCTTCAAACAATTACAGTAAAAGCACAAAAATGTTAAACAAGGGAAAAGCAATTAAAAGGCGTTGATTAAAGCCTTTGTTAACTTTGAACTTTTCTGACATCCGCCATAAATCCATTCATTCTCTTATCCCCTAAAATTTTTATCAGATTTAAAATACCGTTTTTTGAATGCCTCTCTTTGTAAAACGTATCTTTAAAGTTGCAGCAATTCGTGATTGCCTTCTCTTTAAGAGCTTAATTAATCGTAATACGAGTATCTTTGGCGATATTACTTAATTGGCCAATTAGTTCGAGCGTGGTTTTACTGGTGCTGAAAATGCATAGTCTGAATAATTACTGGCATTATGATTACTGGTTAGTTATGGTCACATAGCAATGTGCATTAAATATCAGCAGTCATGGCACGTCGGTGGAGAAACTCGATCAGCGGCGACATGCGACTACGTTGCGCCGACGCATCGGCCCGTGACAGTGTATGCTAATCACCAGACTGTATTTGGCAACACAGGACATTTCAAGCTACTACGGAATACATAAACCTATGAATTGGATCAATAACATTTCGAGGCAAATCGTATTCCTACATCGTTTTCGTGGACTAAGAGACAGCAATTCGGCCACGATTTTCATGTAACGGATGTGCCAATCATATGTAGACTACATACTTTCTGACTCGAGGCCATGTTTTTTTTTTTGTGAACTTGACATGTGTGTAAGTTGACACTTAATTAAGTGAATCTTGATCTAATTGAAAATTAACGGTACACGTACCGGTGACAAATAACAGTATGAAACAATTTTGATTACAGTTGGCAGAGAAATGATGGTGTAAGTGTTAGGTGGAAACCTGTAAGTACCGTCAGAACCTAATAAAACTAATTTGGGGCCTTCATTTCTAAGTTTGTTTATAAATGAACTTTTCAGATTTCTAAATAGCTGTGTTCAATTCAAATTCAATTGAATTGAATTTGAAATTCTTTTCAAGTAATGTCTTAATAGCAGTATTTCACCTTTCAGCGTAGCATGGTTTATGTTCAGTATCTATACAATACACTTGGCACAGGCAGAACCATGATCAATGCTTTAAAAAATTGTAGATAAAGTAAAGTCTCTGATAGTAAAGTGCCCCATATGTTGTCGGCATAACTACCAAAACAATCTGCATTAATTGTTCATGTAGATATTAGAAAATACTTCATACGTTGTCACATCGTCAGATGTGAAGATCAGTTGCAGTCTCATTTTGTTCCTCATAAAGCTGATGCTCTTAATTCAGAAGTATAGAAATAAATTTAAAAAATATGAAAAAATTATTTATATACAAATTATTTCCAGGAATACGCTAAAACTTAACTTCCTTGATACTCAGTTACATTGTTTGTACAGTACTTTTACGAAGCTACATCTTTAATACAATCTAATCTCTATCAAGATATGCATTGTGAATAGTTTTGATTTATATTTTGTCGGCAATACTCTCCAAGAACTAGGTGCTAAGAACTCCGTGCTCCGAACTAGGTGTAAACCTAAATAAAGCATTAACCGAATCAACGCTAAAATTTCCCTTTCTAACATTTTTTTAACCACAAAAAAAGAAGTTCAAGTCATATTCTGTCTGCCATTAGTAGCATGAGACAGGTGTGCTTATCAAATACGTTAATCTTGATACAAAAACGAGGAGCAATGATCTGAAATTAAGAGTTTCGCTTTCGATGCGCAAGCGCATGAGAAGTTTCTACGGCATGTCCCTTCCATTTTGCAACACGGTGGTGTGGGACGCGGCGGCGGGCTCAGTCCGACACCAGCGATGCGTGCGCTCGCCGCTGTCGCCGTCTCACTGGCCTTGTGGTCGTGCGCAAACGCACACCAGCTTCCAACCCGCGACCATCTCTCTCACTCACTATTATCCGTGCTAGGTGTAAAAGAGCATACCCCAGTGCACCGTCTACTAACATGTGGTCAGAAACTTGGTCCTACAAAATGCCTGAGTGCTCTAAGCGTATGGCGCGCGGAAAAAGCTTTAAAGTTATTTGAAAATGGTACTGAAGAAAATCTTAACTTGACTGCAGATGTCTCGCAGTTCCCATATGAGAGGTATAGCAACAGTACAAATGATCAGCTATATTCTGAATTGTGCGATGGAACCGAAAAGCTGTTGAAGTATCGCTCTCTATCCCTAACCCTAATCCCTGGGTATTCATTTGAACTCGAATCGAGAGGGAATGGCACACTGAACGTCGATGTATTTACAGGTAAGAATATCTTAATACTAGAGTTAATAATGTAACAATTAAGTTATAATTTGAACAAAGTAAGACTAACGCTTTGTATTTGATGTTTCCGAGATAAAAACTTCGTAAATAACGTCGGTTCAATTTCATCTATGAAATTTTAAATATTTTTGTACCGTGTGTTTACCGTAAATCCAGCGATTAAATGTACTGAATATCAATACAGTACGTTTAGTTTTTTCTCTCTCGATCTTGTGTCAATACTGTAAGATGGTTCGGAACAGTTCGGAACCTTTCATGTGCTAGTCTGACTAGTACTCGGCCAGATTATTTTTTCACACAGTATCGGAGCAACCGCTCAGCGTGATTTTTGGCTGGAGGCAGTTAATTCAATTCAAATACTTTTATTTCAATTTTAAAATTTCATTATTTGTTAGTAAATTGCTAGCCTAGGTTGGCAAATATGAAATAAAAATAATCAAATCATCTTATCAGCTTATGACGCGAAGAATAGCATAGGCTATTTTGTATTGGGGTTGTATGTCCCCGCGAGAACAGATGAAGTCGCAAGCAATTGATAGTTTCCGATATTTTCATTTCTCGATTGCCGTAACATTGTATTGATACAGAGAAGCTCTTAAATAATACATGTAGGTCACCTTTAACCACTCAAAGTAATTGCAACTTGTAAGTTATAACAAGGTCTAATAATATAAATACCAAGGTATTTACTAAACGATAGCCAGCCTAACCTAGCTACGTAGTGGCGTGTATCTATGCCTCTAACTTACACTAACTGAATGATAAAATTAAGTTTCTCATCCTAGTATCAGCTGATTGTTCAAAGACAGTAAAAAAAATTCTTGAAACCTTCTCGAAATATTGTCTGTACTCACAGTCTAAGTAAATACATAAAGCATTTAAGCGGATAAATCATCCAGACGCAGATATTTTTCTTAGGATTTATTCGTGCTAGAAATACCTAAAAACTAGATCAAACGATCTTTTACTGGGTACAGTCTCGTTTTCAATTTATTACGTACATTTATTTCAGACGCTGCGACTGGGACGGCGCGCAGTAGTATGAAGAAATTGTACAAACAGTTCTACAATATAGCGCCGTTACTGTTGCTACCCGGTTTAATCATGTCAGCAATACTGCCGTTCGTATTACCAGCTTTGAAGATGTCTGTTGTGGCTGCAGGCATGCTCAACAACATGGCTCTATCTGGAGCTGTATTTACGCTACTGAGAAACAACGCGTTTAGCGATCACTACGAAAAGAAAGTTATTTACGTGAACGAAGGCTATAAGAACGAGAAGTTATCACCTGTTTATCTCAAGGAATTAGATATACCTATGGAGCAAATCGATGTAGAGTACAGCCCTAGTAATATGTACGCTGTTGCTGAAACACAACCAGGCGATGACTTCAACTCAGTTGCTGAAGCTCCAACGAATGAAGACTGGATTAATCAGTACTATGGCAATGACCGACTTAAGGTTCGGAGGAGCAGCCATAGACAGAGATATCGCGTACGTCATAACAAGTGATCGTTTTTCTTGCCCAAATAATAACAATGTTATTACTCGTAGTTAAACAGCGTGTATATTTCATACCGGCGTATATTTTGATGGCAATTAGTGTTGTTTAAATTTCGTCAAATACTTTGTATTTTTTTCCATATAAAATAATTGAGCACGCAATGTATTAACTTAATAAAATGGTCACAATAGATCTATCAAGGCAGTGAGTGGTTGGGCCCGGTAAACCACCTCCCTTGTCTCAAATTTAAAAAAAAAGTATTAAGTACGTCTAAAGTTATCAACTGATTGATGGTTCTTTTTACACGTAATATCATGACATTTTAATAAACTTTGTCAAGTCAATTTAGACGCAGTACATTGCTGCTCGGTCGTATTTTTTAAAATAATTAACTCTATTTTAATTAAGCTATTTAACAAAATTGCTTTCACATATGATTTGTACGGTCGTAAACTATATCGGGATATATTATACGCCCATATGAAATATACACGCTGTATAATAGCTTATAACTATAACTATCCAAAGATACCAAGCTAACATTGTCTCGAGGTAAAACTCGAATGAATTTACTGTAGGAAAGTAAGTCTTATTTCTGTTTGTGTACATCTATTAGTCGATGTCTTTTTTGATTCACAAAAAGTTGTTAAAATCTACTGTAACCACAAGATTATGTGACCAACAGTATAAAAGAAATAATAGTCTTTAGTAGGTTGAAACTTTTTAGAAAGATGCAAATGTTAACCTCATTAATTCAAGAATTTCTTTTCTGTTATTTAAATCAAAATAATAACGAGATTTTCCATGACTTTCGACTATACTAGTCTGTCTTTTCGGAGCGTTAAATTGTTAGTAGTTATAATTAATTTAGTTTTTTAATATATATAAAATAAATTAAATTATTTATTTTATTGTAAATAATTAAATACATAATTGTAAGTAATAATTATAATAAATTAAACTCGTCTGTTTTAAGTACATGATGTTTAAGTGGTACCCGGTATAATTAAATCTACTTCAAATATATGTACTCGTAAATCAGGTTATTGTAGTGCTTTAGGCGATAACTAGGTCAAATTGAGCTGCCGGTCTTCAATTTCTTAGACTTCTTAGATAGTAAAATTGGTCACTTAAATTTCCTAATTAGGGTTCCGTACCCAAAGGGTAACAAACGGGACCCTATTTACTTGAAGACTTGGCTGTCCGAACATCCGTCTGTCTGTCCGTCTGTCAACAGGCTGTATGTATCTCATGAACCGTGACAGTTAGACAGTTGAAATTTTCACAGATGATGTGTTTCTGTTGTCGTAACAACAAATACTAAAAAAACAGAATGAAATAAATATTAAGGGCTCTCATACAACGACGAGATTTTTGCCGTTTTTATAGATAATGAAACCCTTAGCGCGAGTCTGACTCGCACTTGCCCCTTGCCCTTTTTTATAAAATATGTTTTCTGTTCTTCAAAAAAATTATGCCCCTATATCCCTCTATATATTTTAGAGAAGAAGATAGTCCAAAGCTTGACCTTAATCTCTCCTGATGTTTAGTGGCGATATGATAGATGATGTCACTCGTTTTAACTTTTCATTTTAAGACTCCCAAGCTGGGGTGCCATTCACTGAGGACAAATATACTTAAAACCTCACGGCTCTTTTATGTCTTTTCTAAGGACATACCTAGTTTCCTAGACAACAGGATCAATATCGCATGACGTCAGCAAAGACATCCGAGAGTCGTGGGGTTGCAAGTATGCTGGTTCATGGTGAATAAAATAAATAAAAATTGTTTATTAACACTTAGTAGCTCACACATTGAAATGACACTAAAACATTTTTGTTACAAGTGTTGTTAGGGATCATTGTGTAAAATCCCTAGGTAAAAACTGTGTCGCAATAAACAGTGATTCGACCGAGACTTAATACTCGTACAACAAAAATTTACATTTTATACATCATATATATTTGCTAAAATGATAATAGTGTAAGGGAGAGATGTTGGTGTTATGGTGAGAGAGTGTAGGTGTGTGTGAGAGTTCGCGGAAGTAGTGCAGCACTCCACACTTTCACTGTTCACTTTCATCATCATCAGAAGGGAAACATCTACCACAGAACATAGGCCTTCTCCATGATATGCCACAAAGACCGGTCCCGAGCCACTTGCACCTAGGTGCTCCCCGCGACCTTTACTAGGTCGTAGGTCCTTTTAGTTTGGGCCGGACAGGTACACGAGCAGTCTTATTCCTTACTGTAGTCCGAACTCTAGCTGTACGCATCATAAAAGTAGAGAAGCGAAAAATAAATACATCAATGACTTGGGACCTGGGGCTGATCTTATGATGAAGCTAGAATTCCATAGAGTTTAGCCTCGTTTAATTCTTCTTGATAAAAAAACTCTGGTCCTAGATGATTTCCAGGTGTCGGATTTTTGTGAGAAATAAATTATTACGTTCATTAATTTCAATTAAACACAGCGATAACCAGTCTTATAAGTATTTATTTTCTCAAAATAATTAAAATTCGTTACCTTACAAATGAATGGTACAAACTATATGATAATAAATTAAAATTGCTTAGCAGCTAATCATGTAAAATGCTGCAAAATAAATAATTCTTAATAATAACTTTTGACTAATAACTAACTAACAGTCACCGCCATACATTTAAGGATACACTAACTAAACATAGACAAGTCTATGATATTTTTGACATTACTTAGCCAAGTATATGATACTTTTGACATAATTTACACAAGGATGTGTTGCTTAAATACACATTATTATATACATCTAAAAGTCTATTTAAATAACTTTACGAGAGTTTACAATCTAATAACGCAACCTGTTCAAAGTAACATAGCAAAACGCTATAAACAGGCGTGTATACATACATATGTTTAAACCAACTACAATTTGGTTACAATTAAATTTGTGCCATCATATTCTACTCGTATATCTTACAATCAGAAATTATGAAGAGTTTTATCCGTTCTAGAACCGTAATAATTTTGCGGCAAATATACAGGGTCAACAGAAATTAAACACATTAAAGAGCTGGTCATGATAACTTTTAAATATTTAGATTATAACGCCTTTTACAAGTTTTTTACAAAATACTTTCATAAGTTCGAACATCTCTGTTAAAATACTTTAAATTAATCTATTAGGTCCTCGTACATTTATCTAAAAAGTTCACGTCAAACAAAAACGAAGTTATTTTCTAACAATGCAGTCTGCATGTTTCTGATCTACCTCAGGCAATATTTGAGGTTTAGTAGGATAACAATACACAAAGACTGATAAATAAATAAGGATTCACATTTACAGCTGTCTGGTCGAGAAATTCAACTGGCAAACGATTGATGACAACATGACACTTTACTTACAGGTGAATCACAAATTAATGTGTTTTCAATTTGCTAGACAATTAATTTCATTGACCCAACGTGTATTAATAAGAATTTCGTAACTGTTAAAAAAATTATAACATTAGTAGGTATATTGTAACATTTGAAATATGTAGATTTTTATACATAAATGATCCACAATCAGTTTGAATAATTCACTAATGTTTTTTCGTTTCGTTTTTGTTTCGAATTGCTTTCGGATTTGGAGGAAATTGTATAAATCCGAAATTGGAACTTTAAATGGATTTCGATCGGTCGTTATTTATGGTACCAGCCCTGAATTCAGATCATAGCTAAATGGCTGGTATGGCTGAATCATTGTGTTGGTCTAATATAGTGATTCTATCCTCTTGTTGTTTATCATCGACACAAAAAGAAGATGGACCATTTCAAATAAGTGTTAAATTTGTGTAAATAAATTGTTTTGTCCTAAAGGGTTGCTTGTTTCAACGATTATGTATTAAATTTGAGCTTAAAATCTGGGAAAATTTATTGACAATAAGTCTACGTGGCGAATCTTAAGAGGCTATGTTGGTAAGACCACGTGGTCGGTTTCAAGGTTGCATTGTTTTGTAGCTGTCCCTCTCCGAGCCCTATCCTACCCGAGCGCGTACGGTGAGACAGCATACATTACGCGATGTTATCCACCCGTTATTTGGATGTTTCGTAGTCCAGGGATCATTTGAAGGATACAGTATATTATGTAACCATTTTTTTAATACAGTATACTAATGAAATTTCAGATGTCGGTGGTTTTTCCAAATTGTTCTAAATTGATTCATACTCTTGTAAATCAGGTTCAAAGTTGGGGCTTTTTATTACCGTAAAATACAATACTTTGACGCCCTGTAACTCTGGAAGTATATATTTAAACGAAAATCTGACTCACCACCGACACATTATATTTGTTTCTGGATTTTGTCTTGAAAATTTCATAGATTTTCATAGCTTAATACTCAAAATATGACTGGACTACGTTTGTATGGGCGCTTTGACAACAGCATACCCTCTTAATTTTCATTGAATCATTACTTTTACCAAGCGTGACCTTACGGAGCGAGCTGCGTACAAATAGCGAAACTAGTAGTACTCGTAGCTTATGATTGATGAAGATATACCTGTATTTAGTTTATATCCACTTGAACCTCGATTAAGATGATTTCAGCAGATTTGAAGAAATAGGGCGGTTAATTTTCAAGTTTGAGATCAGCGTTCTAGCGAATGGATTGCCAAGTATTAAGTAGAAGCTTGAAATCAGTCATTACACATAAGGTTCATGTTCATGTTTCCATTGGGGTGAGAGTTGAGTTCTATTGAGTTTCGACTTAGTTCTGTAATTTTCTACCATAATGGAAGCACACCATATGACAGTGGTGATTGTGCAAACGCTCTGTATATAAAAGAAATGACGCTGTCTATGTTTTCTATGAAACTCTCATTGTATTGTCACCAAACCTCAAATTGCTAGAAAACCATACCACAAGTTTATTGAAGACAAAAACATTATAAGAAATCATTATTCTAATATTCCTCTCGAACTTTCACGTTCAAGCTGTTTGTTCTGACACTGGGACACTCTAAAACTACTTACTACTAACAAGGAACCTATTCGCCTTTTTTGTGCACTATTTCAGCAAACTTCCTGTCTTCATCGGGCATGTCTTGGTCATCCCATCCCCAAACTGGATTCTCAGGGTGGTGGTGGTCATCCTCCCTGTCCTCAACTTCCTTGTCCCAAGGGTGGGAGCCGTCACCCGTCCTGGTTACTCTTTTCCGGATCATGTCAGCTGATACTGTCTTCAAGTCGTATGCTAATCCTGGGAACAAGGAAATTTATTCATTTTAGGCTTTCAGAGCATAACACATAGATTTTGTACGTTCTACGATAGTTTCCTTAGATTTTGCGACAAGTATTTTTAATGAACATTGGATTTCCATCTGGCATTCAACTAGAAGGTCAGTGACGGTAAGGCCATTTAGTTAAAAGTGTACTCAGCTAGACGAATAGAAACCTCAAAATATTAAGTCTTTTATTAACGGAGCACACAAACGTCAAGCAAACAAAGGCTTTTTATAATAATAGAGAACAGCGCTATTATTATAAAACTTTTGTTTAGCGGCACACTATCTGATATCATACACGTAATCCTCCGAATTAAAAAAGTTTTTATTATTACATAATTGCTACCTCGTTACTACAAAATCTGTCGATCACTGACAAACTGTGGTCAACTAGACACTAAAATCCAAACTAAAAAGAAGGTGAGAGAGGTTTAATTTTGATATTCCGTTTTGGATGTCCACTCTTGTCGATGTCTAGAGGCCTAAGCAACACAACCAACTAACAATGTGCTATTTATTACACAACTGATACGAAATACGTTTGGAATCCTAGAGCAATTTAATAATAATGAAAATGAGTCTGCCATTGATTACAATTTTTGAGAGGCAATAATAAATTACGAGTCAGATAGGAAAAAACAGTCCAAGTGTGAGTCGGACACACTACAAGGACCGAGGGTTCCGTATCTTGGAGGGAAATGTAATCGTATATATATTATTAGAATGGAATAAAATGCATAATTCCATTATCATCATCAAAGACCACTGCTGGACATATGCTTCCTTCATACTAAGCCACAGTTTCCGGTTCATCCAGCGATTCACTGCGACCTGCGACTGCGACTAGTTTGTCGGTCATCTAGTAGGGAGACGGCCCGGTACACGTTTCATGGTACGTAGTCGCCACTCGAGATTTCTACTCCCCATCGGTTATCCGTACTTCGAGCGACGTGGCATGCTCATTGCCACTTCCGTTCACTGATTCGTCGAGCTATAACAGTGACCTTAGATCTTCTACGGATTTCTTCATTCCGGATTTTATAAGGTAGAGAAATTCTGAACACACACGTAGCTCATTCCAGCGAGCTGCGTGACGTTGAGCTTGTTTATCTAGCCAACAGTAAAGACAGGACCACGTATCGATTCTGTATGTCATCCCTTGCAAACACAAATTGATTAAGACTGTAAGTGAAGTGTCATTTGTCTTTAGACGATGAGGTATTTTAGACGGTAGAATACCCAGACGAGTTGGATTCTTCGGTTGACCTCTTTGTAAAAGTTGGACCTACCTTGAACGATCTGTCCCAGGTATACTTATTCGTCTACAACTTCGATCGTAGTGTTCCCAAATACTACCGCCGTAGGGACTACATGGATATTTGATATGATTTTCGTCTTGTCTATGTTCATTTTCAAACCTACCTATTGGGAATATTTGTTGCAGAGGTCATTGAGTATTGCATTCAGATCCTCCAAGGGTTCTGCCGTTATGACGGCGAATATACGATCATTAACTTAAAATGTCGACCGTAAATATGAACTGTGATTGTTTACATTATTTCAATAAAAATGAGCAAGCCTTTTTCCAAAATTCAATAAAAGCGGTGATAGACTACAGACAGACACCAGGAACAATCTTTTATAGATTTTTATGAATTTTTTTCTCCAAACCTAATGAAACCCTAAAAAATTAAAAGATTATTTCCAGAGAAATAATTATCTAGTCTCGTCATGAAAAGGTGCTCCGCTCTTTCATATTTTTTCATTACTGAGATGATAACTTGTCGAAGCTAGTAACTGATTTAGTAATTCTGACTAATGTAATCCAAATATTAGATGTAATTTTCTAAAACGTTTTCGCTAACGTAAAAATGATACCGCTGGAGACGGTCCGTCGCCAAAACGATACTGCAAGGTACACTGTCCCCGCCAGCGAATACGTAAAATACACACCATCCCCACGGCCAGCAGTAATACTAGTGCTTATCGCACCTACCGGCACATTCCAATTTACTCCGATCTCTTCATCACAAAGCAACGCACTAAGCCGAGACAGAGACTAATAATTTCTCCGGCTGAGCATCTTCCGCGTTCACCATTTGTCCGGGTGAAGCTGCAGAGGTCACAGGACCAACAGAATCAAGTCCATTTCAAAAAAGCTAGCGTAAAAATGAGCGACACCATCATAATGTATGCATGTACAGACAAGGGTGCAGAAAGCAAATTTTCAATTCATTAATACAAAGCAATCAGGGTCATTTGTATTCGAAAGTCAATTACTATGTAGATTAGGGCAGTTAATGGTTGAATGTAATCCAATTAGCGATGTTAACAGTGGGACACTCCCAATCTCACTAGTCTATTTATTGGCTGTAGAAAATGCTCATTGCTCATTTATTATGTAGGACAACACTCCCTTAATTCAACGTTTTCTGATAAGATTTCGTTGTCTTTTCGTTAATTGACATTGCGTAAGTAAAGATGGGGTAATTGGATATTTCCATTAGGCAAGAATAGGGAAGAAACTGAATATTTTCGGAATACTCGAAATTACTAAAGAATTTTATATTTGTTGGTAATTATTTCTTGGGATTGTGTCATAAATTGGTGTTTGCAGAAGATAAATCATGAAACGGTTTTTACTTTAAATTTTTGATCTCGTAATTACAGATAGTACAATCAAATGTCAGTTTTGAATTATTGTTTTACTCTTCACACTAATTTAAACGTTACAGAGAATGTACCATGAAATGACTTGATTTTCAGAAATAAAATACCACTTTTCTGTTGAATATATCATATTATTTCGGAGGAAGTGAATACAAATATATTTTTCTGAAAAAAATGGGGATCGGCTTTAAAGTGTCTATCTTATACATACAAGTAGGATAAAATATAACAAAGGACAGATAAATAGGATAATACAGAATTTTCTTAATTTGCCTTAGTTCACTGGTTTACTCTTTACGCTACTGCACGGCTTGGTAAAACAAATAGTAAGTAGAAACTCGTAATCTACTCGGAGGAACTATTACTTGTTCTTCGTTCGTGTCGTACTCTCTTTTCGAGAAACTACTTCAGTAGTCTGTAAAATAACGGTAATAATTACGAGAAAGTTGACCATATATAATACTTTACTGCTCGCTTCTGTTACGAGTAAACTTACAATTTTCGCCTTTTGGGATGAAGGGTATCTTTGACTAACTTTTATATTACACGGAGTTATCGACCCAAAGTTATACATCTCAGGATGTAGCTTTTCATTTTGCTATCCTCTATACAAAGTACATAATCTATAATTGTCGATGTGATGTTAATATTTAATTAAATTACTAAACAATAGCTTGATTTGGCTTGATTATTTGTCCTAATTGCTCAAGTTTTCACGCTAAGACTATCGCTATCACTAACACTGCCCTTTATATTCCTACTCTACTGTTGTAGTTCTGTACCCTTTAGTACCCACATCAGATTTATTCTGGAAAAAAAGCTACGCATTGATCTTCAAAAATAAATGCCAAGTGTCTAGCTAGAAGGTCAACTCACCCCACTTAGCCGCTAAGTCTATAAGGCCAGTAGATATGTTTGTGCTGTAGTTGCCTAGTTCAGCCGCCTTGTAGTCCCACGGGAACACGTGGTGATAGTTGTGCCAGCCCTCGCCGAATGCGCATATAGCTACCATCTTGTTGTCTGTTGCGCCTATGAATCTAAAATAGCAAAATTGTCAGATTAATATTAAGGTAACATTTTAATGAGGGTTATTGTTGGATCTACAAATGTTTCTCTGGTCCGCAGATCGTATGAGCTCCGTGGTTTCCCAAGAGTGCTCCGTGAAGTCAGAGATTGACAACACTCATCATCATCCTCAGCTGGGAAATGCCCACTGCTGAACATATGCCTCCCCCATGGTAGGACACAATGACCGTTTCCGACGTCGCACCCAGGGACTTGACGTGACCTTTACCAGGTCTTCGATTCATCTAGTAGGGGAAAGACCCGTTACAAGTTTTATTAGAGCGATGTGGCCTGCCCATTTCCACTTCCATTTATTGTCTCGACGAGATGCATTGTGGATTGCGTTAATTGTCACGAAAACGCATTATGATTTCTTAAAGTATTACTTACATGTAATCTCCTTACAACGGGCGACTTAAATTGGGATTGTTTGAAAGTAGCGTGTTTTAAGATTCGAAGATCTCTATACAAATATTTCGTGATCCTATTCCAGAATATTATAAAACCTTAAGGTTGGTGTTTGATTCTTTTATGAGTATTTAAATCGTAGGTTTTGGGTCTTAGGCCCAGCGGTTGCTGGTCCCAGCAGTAGTCTCTGTCATAGAGGTTACAAACCACAGATATAAATGCACGTCATCATATTTGGGATTAATTCCAGCCATCATGAGCCATTCAATAGAACTGTTCGTGCATTTGTTCGTTTGACACGTATTCAGTTACCTCAAGGACCGTCATTTAAATCCTTGTCACATTCAGCCCAAAGTTCATTGTAAACCCCTTTCAACGGAAAACATTTGTATGCAAAGTTTAGTCGATTCTAAGGAAGTCACATATATAAGTATGGACAAACATGTATCTAAAAATATATACGCCAAATACCACTCACTCACTGACCTATCCCGATATTTCAGAAACAATAAACGCTATAAACTTGAAATTTAGCAAGTAGCTGTACAAGCTCTCTCACAACTACTAGATTACTTGTTTTTAAACAATCGTAACCACATATAAGACGATGGTATTGAAATAAAATAAAAAACTAGTTGATTATTATTTATTGTTTTATATAAAAGTGCACGTGTATGTATTTGAAATGTACTGTGGGTTGTAGTTGCTACACTGTTGTGCTTACTCGTACTATTCGGTGATAACGGATTCGATTCTGTGCGGTGCAACTCCAATGACTGGTTGGTGGATTTCCTGCCAAACAGCAGTGCTAAAAGCACTGGTGTACGAGTATTACAGGAATAAAAGATAAAAAGAGACCGCTTCATGAACTGGATCATGAACAGGTCTGCCTCATACGTCACCATGACGAAATACATTTATTAGTCGCCTTTTACGACACCAACAGGAAATTAAGAGGATATAAATCTATTCAAAACCGGGGAGCTCATATTTAGCAATGAATTTTCCCAGCCGGCAAGTGGAAATAGACAGTCGGTGGACGTAGGTAGCCGTATTTTTAACCGCATGTCAGCTATGAAATTACTAGTAAAAGCTGACCTCTCTTTGTATGGAACACCTATACAAAGAGAGGTCAAGTTATACATTTCACTAATGTAATGTTTCAAAGAAAGTTAGAAAAGTTCGAGTTTGAGTGCGGAGAGTTTATTGTGCATATCCGCATCAATAACTTTGTCGATAATTGAATATATTTAATTCCTATAACATATAACTTCAAATTTCCCTTTAGTGTTCCGACACGATAAATCACTTAATCCCTATTTCGTGACTTGAGTTTTGGAACTCAGATAACTAGGATTTACTGTTACTCGCGTTATCACTTTACTGTTCTTACCCTTGTTATTTGTTTGTTTGAGTACTCTTTATATATAAATATAAGTTATGTCTCAGTCGGTATGCCTATTTGGCCGACTTATCCATATATAGGGATCTCTTCCAATCAACCAGTGTGAGGAGAAAGATAAATGGGATTAACACTAAATATCAAATTTAATATTTGTTTAATAGCATTTGTATTTATAACAATTTAAATAACATGTATGATAGAAACGAGGAAAACACGCAGTTGCATAAACCTGTATAACATTGCAAGTACGAATAATTCGATCTACCACGCAACCAATGAGTCATACTTTAACGAGTACCGTAGTCCTTGAACGAATATTCAGACGTTTCTAAATATTTTCAATATTGCTCCAGTTACAGTCCGTAGTTATATTGAGTCACTTTTACAAATTCAAATATTCACGGGAAAAAAATTAAATTATGTTAAACTCTTCCCTTTGTGTACTGTCTCTGTATTTTAACTGCAGCGGCCAGCAAAAGAGGCATCGATGTGTACGTGTAAATGTGGACCGAGTCGGAGACGAGGCACACATACTAAGTCCATCAATCAATCAAACCTAGTCGTGGCCGAGTGTGGCCAAGGCCTGTGTAGTGCTTTTCTCAAATAATGCGCGGAAATCAAAACTAAGTAGTACCTAGGCAGAACTTTTAAATAGAAAAATATTTTTCTTTCGATTTTGACAGCAACATTTTCTAGTACGGCCCTTGCAGTATCTTGAATTTCAGGTGGCGTTAAAGTAAGTTCATCACATTCATTGTCTTCAATTGAACTCATTTACAATCAACAGCATCAACAAATACAATTAATTTTTAAAATCAATGACGATCAACAAAGTTCTCGCGCCAAAGTGTTTATTTCTTTCTGTTTTTCTTCAATAAACGTCAAGCCAGTTCAAAATTTAAATAAAACCTTTGATTAGTTACCTCCTTGGTTGCAATGTTTCGGAGTAAAAGATCGTTCCATTTTTAAGTGACACGACAGAAATTGATTTTCATACAACTTTTGCCGGCCACTGCTCGCCAGTATAGCAATGTCGATGTACTCGAATAAGTTTGTCAATATAATACTCAAATTTCCAAGCATGTTTGAGAATAGAAAGTTACTTTAAATCAACTAGGAAAAATGAACTGCTGTCCACTGCTGAACCTATGCCTCCCCCAGGTCGTAGGGAGTCGGTGGATGTCAACGGCGCGGGACCAGTCAGTGCGGCCAATAATAGTGTTTCAGAGAAAAAATGCGAATGGAAATAAAAATACAAGGAAGTAACGTTTTCAGTAAAGAGTTCAAACAAATCTGTTTAAAATAAATAACGCAACATAAATTTTATTTTATAGAACACAATCAGAACAGGGCTCCGATATCTATGCAAATTCAAGCCATACATGAATATGATATAGACAATACCATTATAATTGCTATTATGAATGTCATTTTGCACAAAATAAGCAATAATTCAATGCGTCATATCTCTCAGATTTATAATAATCATAAAATTGAGAAAAAATCACAGATATACATATATGAATATAAACATGAATTTGCAAATAGCGGTATGAAAGGTAGCAGCGCCAGCGCATCATTAGATTGAGGATTCTGGGAGCGCACGCTTACCATCCAACGGCCTTATCGTCACTTACCGTCAGATAAGATGAAGGCCAAGTGCAAAGCCATTATTATACATTAATAATAAAAAAGCTATTCAAAGACAGCTTACAAAATAGAGCGCTGATAAAGAATCTCAACAAAGCTTGCATAGCAATCCGAGTGATTTGTACTGCTCGTATTTCTAGTAAATACCTAGTCAGCTTTTGTTTGTTGCCGTCGATGTCAGTCGGTTTTATGTAGCGTAATTATCCGGACACACGTCATCAAAATCTGATAGTAGAATTAGGTATGGGAAAAAAATTATTCGCGTTTATATTATGACATATTTTGCATGAATACACAAATCTAAGAAACTATTTTGAATATTTTGCTTCTAAGATCACTAGATATATGATTTATTAATTGGTTTTAGATCTACCTTGATCACGACACCGCGTGAACTTATGACGTCATAAGTTCATACACTATGAAGCGAACCACCCACGTGTTAGTTATGATTAAAAATAATAAAACCATGAAATGAATACGGGTAAGCCAATAAAAGTGTCAACTGTCAATGCAAGTCAAATTTTGCAAGTTTTGAGTATTTAGAAATCTTTTTCATTACGAAATGTATGAATGTGGGGTCAAATGAATGTCAGTGTTTTTTAAGTAATTATAACATAAACTTTAACTAATTCTAAAAGTAAATGAAAAATATAATGTAAAAACAAAACATATCCAAATAGATTTTTATTTTTATGCCTTCTAAAAATCTTTACATACCCAATTGTTCACGCTAAGTTTACAAAACTCTTCTAACAACAAAGTAAAAACATTCTTCATTTAAAAAAGGTAAATGGCTCTCATTTAGTGTAAGTAATCGTCGTAATTTGTGTATCTTCAACGTATCCACACCCTCAAATTTGACTATCTGTTCAGCAGTTTATCACATAAATGTTGTTTTTATGGTATTTCATGCCCAATAAGTAATAACTTCGTGGTCGTAATTCGTGGAACTTTCCCAAAACATTCCGTACTATAAAGGCCGATAACATCGTAAAACAGAACAATTTCGGTCATTCACCACACCCTCCCCGAATGGCAAAATTCCTCGTTATTATATTGATATAAGAATATTTTCCCTGTCATGAGTGTCCAGCCTTCCTGATCCGTGCTATATCCGAATTTGGCCCGAATATGGGTTAGTAGATTTCAGTCTATTTACGACCCAAATAGTGCCGAGCGGAGTTCAAAATTGAATCACCCCACGTCATCCCGTGGGTGTCGTAAGAAGCGACTAAAAGAATGCGGTGAGCAGCAGCATCAGATTTTGTATCCAGATTGTAGTACCTAGTTGGTTCCTACATTTTCACTGACTCGGCAGTGCCCACGTGTTCAGTACTGCTAAACATCTACATCTACAAACTACACAGTGACATACGAGACAGTGTGAGTATGCTATAGCATATATATATACACTACACGTAAACAAAGATGAGAAATTACTGAGATAATTCGACGCGGCGATCAATGAAAATCATAGGATCCCCCTGATGTATGCAGAATGAAAGAAAAAAGGGAGCGAGCGAGTGAGTTATACTTGGATTTCATATAGAACCGCGTAGAAATTATTTATTTAGTTTTACTCTAACACGTCCAATAGAGCAATACCAATAGGGTTTCATATTTCAAGGATCTAGCCCTAGTGGTTTGCCCATAAACTTCGCCGCTAGGGATGGACTTTCAATTTGATGAGAAGTAAGGGAAGCCATTTGTATCATAGAATTTATACAGTGTAAGTACATATTTTAAATTACTCCATCTTGTCTTTATCTATAAAGATCGCTATCGAAGACAAACGACAGACGTAAAGGGATCCGAGTTTCAAAGGGGACATTGTTAGTATCAGCTGGAAATAGATTTACGGTGACCGGTCCTTATTTCGCCTCTAAGTGGAATTGCGCTTGTTAGCTGTGTTGATGAACGGAACGGGAAATCTTAAGGTAAAATGTATTTATTACACCGGTCCTATATTATTTATGCTTTTACACAAAACAAAAGAAACGTGTCGCTTTGTCTGTCTAATTTTTTATTTATTAAAATCTTTTTGGATTTTATAAATTATTAATTTTACCCACGACTTAGCCTGCGTGGATTTCAAAAACTATGGATGGAACCACTCCATGGATTTGGATATAAGTAGCCAATGTCTCTTTCAAAAAAGTTGTTAAACATTTTTGCATCATCTTCAGGCATCTTTCTTTTACGCGGTCGTGACTTTATGCGAACTCGATCATTACTTTTGCAGTTTAGTTTTAAATGTATAAGTCAAGTTAAGTTTAGTAGCAAGGAATTTTGATAGATACACACTTGCGTGTCAAGTTGCATCAGGATTGCTCACAAAGAAGCCTCAAATATAACGAGGCTCTGGCTGTATTGCAGCATACGAGTACATCGGTAAGTTTCATACCGATACAGTGCTGTTATTAACACTGATGTTAAGCATGTAACATGAACTATAGAATAAGCTTACTTGTCATAGGGCTTGTTCCCCCAAATATGAGCGGCGGAGTTGACGAGCCATGTGAAATGCAGCGTTATGGTATATCGCGTGATGGCGGCGGCGTACCACGAGATCCATGCGTTCTCCCCCCACATATACACCGGCACCCAGGCGGGGAGCAGGAAGCAGAATATCGGCACTGCGACCAGGTATGTCCTGGAAAATTACATGTTACAGTTATTGCATTTCTACTCTGACTGGTGCGAGAGGCAGAGAAAGCTATAGGCATGCTACATACATGTTAAGACGGTGGAACTGTGACCGCTCGCTCTGTTAACAGTATCATCATCATCAACAGCCTATATATATACCCACTGCATGGGCTCAGGCCTACTCTCCTACAGAGAGTGTATGGGCCATAGTCCACAACGCGAGCCACACACACCTTTGAATATCTTCTCAGGAGCGTGCAGGTTTCCTCACGAAGTCACGGAAAAGCCAATGATAATGCTTTTTTATCATTCGTAAATAAATAACAAATTGGAACTCATTCTATTACAAGCAGGATCGAACCAAGACCACGCTTGTTCAATATTTAAAACGATTTTGAAACTCGCGTTAAATGTCGAGATGGTGTGAAAAGGGTTTAATACAGTTATAATAACACTTTTTACTATAAAGAAGAATATTTGTTGTAGCAAAAGTAATTCCTAAAAAATAAAATAAAAAACATTTCAAGGAATTTGCCCAACGCGTATCTTTTAGTGAAAATCACATAAACGCATTCGCCGTTCTCGTAGACATTCATTTACTGTTGCGATCGACACGCCATAATTATATAGATAATACGTGATAATTACGAGTACCTACGAGTATACTTTTAACTGCTGTTTACACTTCCTTCGGAACACTGTCAAGTGTGATAATCAGTATACTGCACAATAATATTCATTTCATTTGGAAAATAGTCACACGGAAACGGTTTCGAATGTTCAAACACTAGAATCAGAATTATGCAGCACTGTTACGTTCCAGCGACTTATTAACGTGAAACTTCTGGATAGGCACGCTTTGCTTCCAACGGCCTTGACACCATTTAGCATCAACCCTTTATGCGCGCGACCGACTTGCACTTGGCCGTTTTTTTAAACAATGATTGCGCTGCAAGTTTTTTTAAGTGTCTGTTATTTTACTTACTTCTTTTGAAACATGACGATGGGGTCCTTCTCCAAATCGGACATGTCAACATATGCTCCTTTCTCGAAGACCTCTTTATGTTTGCGCACCATCAGCCAGCCCATGTGAGAGAAGAAGAACCCTCGCTTAGCGTTGTGTGGATCCGCATCAGTCTCAGTGTATTTGTGATGTACCCTGAACAATACAAGAACATGTTGGTAAATAGTAGAGGTAGATTTTAACTGAGGATACATGCATCATTTTTCATAACCAAAATCAGACTAGATCAGAATAGTAGAGATGATTATTAAACCAAGTCCACAGCCGCGTCTGTCTATCTGATTGGGATAATCTCAAAAATTAAGGAACGGATTTTGATCCGGTTTTCATATATCAACAGAGTGATTCCTGTGGAAGTGTTAAGTTTATAAATTATTAAGATTTGGTGTATTGCAATATGACGATAATTGTTCTTGTTGAAGATGTCGGAAAAATCAAGCCGTCAGAGAGCGTTCATCGAAAACACTGTCACATTCCGGGCCGATTTTCTCCGATCTCTTCATCACAAAGCAACGCCCTAAGCTGATGACGAGCCCAAGCGGGCGCCTGGCTATGTGAGGTCTGACTATGTAAGGCCTGTTGCTAGTAATAATTGTACCAGTTCCGCTCCTTCGCCTTCCGCTCGCAGGACCAACAGCAGTAACTCCATTCGAAAAAGAAAAACGCTGCCTAATCCCTTTAAGATAAAAAAACAGAACAGTATCGTGGGATTTTTTATTTTAGGTCTACAAAAAGTCAGCGATAGCATATGTGTATCTTTTAAGGATAGCTTACTATACCCATTCGAACCTCCCAAAAAAATGATCACAAATTGTGTGGTATTTGCAACAGCTATTTAAACGGGTACAATTTTAATATTTGTCAAATTAAATACATAAGTTAGAAACGTTACAAACGCATTAAAAAGGCAAGACTTACAGACAAACATAGCATATATAAAATGTCATTTAACGTTTTCAAATATATCAATTTTGTACTATTAAATACTAGTAAGTATTAAAGTTGATTAATACTAAACTATCGAAGCCAACCATAATATGTTGTAAAGATATTCGCCAATGATATATTGAATGTTGAACACTTGAGTGCATATTTATGTCGATGTACAAATGCAGATACATACTGCACGAGGATTACAGACGTTTACGTGTTTTGCTCGTTGGAAAAAAAAGGTTTAAGTCATAGTCGATAAACAATCATACAGGGAGCCACGAACATATGTAGACCACAGCATAGTTGAGTACATGAACAATACAGTTTAAAGATTGATTTTATCCAAAACTAGTACTTTTTTCTGACTTCTGCATTGACTTTAGAATCCCACGGGAACTAATTAATGGAACAGGATAAAAGTAGCTAGATAGTAGTAGCTTTTTTTCCACGCGATAGATAAGTTGCATGCCAAATTAAATGTCTATTTGCTTATTTTAAATTTCTTAAAAGTGTGTGAACTCTTAAAACATTTATTTTTGTTTTCAATAGGATAAGATTCTCAGGCCCCACGGAAGACCAGCGTCGCAGCAGGCTATCTGCTGCGGCAATAAGCTGAGTGGGGACCTTTTTTGGCACGTCATAATTTTTTTAAATCTAGAGTTTAAGTTATTTTTATCGTTTCGAAATAAAGATTTTTTCTTTCTTTCTTAATCTACAGCAGGCTTCCGTGGCGCAGTTGTATTGAACGTCAGAATCAGAGGCGTAAAATACGCACAGGTCCCGGGTTCAATTCCCGGTGGGGACATTGTCAAAAATCACTTTGTGAGACTTTCCCCAGTTTGGTTAGCACATTTTAGGCTGCACCATCTGATTGTCTGAAAAGTAAGATGATTCCATGCTTCGAAAGGCACGTTAAGCCGTTGGTCCCTACATAGTAGCTACATGAGCCATAACAGAGGACTGTGGTGGCTCAACAACTATGACAACTAGGATGTTATCGACCTTACGATAAGATGATTAATCTACAGCACGGTTCCTAACCTGAGGCTCACGGACCCCTCTATGCCATGTATTTACTTAATCGTATGGAAGTGTAGTCATTATTACAGTTAAATGTTTAGGTTCTTCGCCCAGCTGGCTGCGTCGTTGTTGAGGGTGAAAAGGTCGTTGGGGTTTCCTGGATACCGTCGTAAAGGACACTCCCTAATGATATGGTCGGCCCCGTAATCACAAGCCGGCGAATGTCTCCATCCACACCGGTGCATACTCCCCGCTACGACCATGTACAGGTCCAAGTTCATTCGACAGAAACCAATCTTGTCGGGGAAGAGCGAAGCATGTTTTATTTTCAGGTTTCAGGTTTTAGGATCAGGTCTATGGTTTGCTCTGAGACCCATTCTCGTTTCCATTTTGATTGTTTTTAAAAGTTTTCCCCATTGATGTTTTATCTGTCTGTACGGGATCAATCGAGATTAACTTAAGTCTTAAGAACTCTCAAGGAGCACTTTTCATAATCAGACATTTTAGGGTTGTTAGAGATTTTGATGGCCTCGTTGACCTGAGCTCGCTGTCTTGACAATCGAGGGTGTTGCGACATTTCATTCAGTTGCACCTGTGTTACGCGTGCGTGCTATTGAGCCACACCGTTCCGTTCATTAAAACATAGTCGTCTTTTTATATGACACCCCGGTACACACCATCTCTATCAAACGATACCAACACAAGCTCAAAGCTGGTTGGCTAAAGCGTACAGACACTGGTGAATTTGGAGTTTTATATCGAGTCATCGCAGTGACGTTGTGTTTGTGACTTTATGGTGATCGCTGCTTGTATAGAAAATGTTTTGTGTTTAATTGTATGTTTATTATATTAATTTTGCTGACTAAACAAAGTCATGTTATATTTAATCCTTGTTTTTTTAGAACAATTGCCACATATTCTGTTCAGGTGTACTCACACTATCTAAGTGAACGGGCTATACACTAAACTTAGACCTGATGTACGAAGGCATGAGTTCTGGGGACCATGTTAAACATGACTGAAATAATTTTTGGTGTAGCTTTCTTCAAACTAGTCTAAATTATACTTTATATCAACAGTTGGAAAACATATTTACCTGTGATCTCGGACCCATTCGTAGATGTGGTTCTGGAAGGCCATGGTCTGCAGAATGGCCAGTATTAGCCTCAACGGCCACCGCGCCTTATACGCCCTGTGCGCCCACAGCCTGTGCGCACCCGCCGTCACTCCCATCCCGGACAGAGACGAGAACACTAGGGCTGGAACAACAAAAGTTGTCTTACATAGGAACAAAATACATAAGGAAACACAAAGGTTAATTTTTTTAATATTTTATTAGCAAACTGCCAATCTTTCTACACCAACAGCCTAATACAATACGTAAGATAGACCGATATATCATACATAAAGTTTGGAAAAAAAAATACTTTTTAAAAATTATAAATAGGAAAAAAAGGTCACATCACCCTCATATCCGTAGCCCGTTTGACATATAAGCTTTTCTCAGAAACTAAGTACATTAGACACTTGACGTTAAGCACAAAGTTCTTGTCAATAACTAGATAATTAACATTTGCAGTTTTGCATTTGCATAAAAGATTAGCAGTTTTTTTTGTACTAATTGAAAACAGTTAATTTAACATATTAATGTCATGTGTGGTTTCTCGTCAACGAGATAACTGTAAGAATTCTAAAATTTTACTATTTTACCATTTCAAGTGATGGTTTCTAAATGATTTAGTTAAAACTAGCTTTCGCCCGTGACTTCACCCGCATGGAATTGTTAATTTGCAACTGTTTTTAGAGTTCCATACCCAAAGGGTGTCAACAGGACCCTATTGCTTAGGCTGCTCTGTCTGTTTGTCCATCTGTCACAGATCGATATGTTTTGGACCGTAATAGGTAGACACTTGAGATTTTTACAGAGGGAGAGAAACTATGGCCGCTATAAAAATAAATCATTAAACTCATTCTTTGTTTTGATATTTGATACATTTATGGCGTTTAATGAACTGAAAATCGTCCCATGATATAGTAAGAGTAGAAATCGAGTCAGGATTTTTCTTTGTTGGAGACGAGACTTGTACTTTGCGGATTCACCTAAGGTAATTCAAAATGGTACTCTTCTGGATTTGCTAGGAATACAGAATTTTATTTGTTGACCGTTGTAACATTATTTATCATAAAATGTATTTTTCAGCTTGTAAGAAGCAGAATTTACTGACTCCACCACTCGTGTCCATAACAGCGGAAGCAGAGGTACTTTAGTATCTCAAATATGAGGTCAACGTCTTGGCAACTTCTGTCACAAGCTGAGATGTGTCCCGTGTCCGGTTCATCATTGCATTTTAGCATAGCAAGCGAGCTGAGGGGCATTGGTCTGTTTATGTGGGTGGTGTGTCCTTTTGTTGACTTATTCTATTTATTTTTATTTTTGAATTATTTTGATGATGTGGGAAAGATGGATAAAAAAATTATATATAAAAAGCAGCCAAGTGCGTGGCCCGCGCAGTGTAGGGTTTCGTAGATAATAATTTAAATAAAAAATTTATAGTTTGGTCGACTATTATGAGTAATAACTCATTAACCTGTAAATACAGCTTAGTCGTGATAGTTTTCCTTTGAAGTTAACTATACATACTACTACTGTGAATTTATTTAGATTTTTAAAAGCAATAGTTTAGCAGATGGAGTGGGCGGTGACGCTCGACTTGAATAAAAATTATCACTTTAAAGCGGAATATTTCGCAAACGGATACCGAAATCGAAATGTGATGTTCGTAGAGCCTCCACGTTTTTAAAAGACCTATTCAACGTTACCACATACAACGGGTAAGACGCGAAAACAAATTCATCCCCCAATTACGTGTATGGGAGCCACCATAACAAAAATCTTAATCAAGATTTTTTTGTACCACTTCGTCGGCATGATTAATATTTGTACCCGTATCAAATTACAGCTATCTAGTTGTAAGAGTCTTTGAGATAAGCCGCGGACGGACAGGTGGACAGCGCGAAACTATAAGGGTTCCTTGTTTGACTACGGATGCCTAAAAATGTTGTATCTTTTTTTATTCGTTCGTCACATAGACCAATTTGTGTTATGTATCTTGAATGGTCCGGCTCTAAATATAAATTTTTAGATAGTCTGGCTTAGTCAACTCTAGAACCTAATACTGTTAAGGAAGTAATATTTTAGGTATACTATGCCACTACATTACGTACGTTTGTGGAAACACTAGATTTTACTTGAAAACAATTAAAACTTCGCTTGCATTACGTAAGTTCTCACTAGATTTAATTCTAGCAACTTCACCTGCGCGGGCTTCGGAAATTGTTACACAAGTGCAAGTTATATTTTACCAGGAACTATTTGACTTGTTAATTTTTTAATAAATACTTAAGCTGTTTATTTCAAATAAAAGTATAAATATTTACAATAGACAACCTTTAAAAATATATGTATAGCTGCAAGTGTTATGTGTTTTTTGTGTAGAGAATGGCAAAGGAATTTGACTAGTACTTTTTATTTACTGAAATAATTTATATTCATTCATGATTTTGATAAAAACTGCGTAGCTCGTATGTCTAAAAAAAGTATTAACCAAAAATCTTAAAAAATTCCTCTAGTCTATCTCATGGGTTTGGGATAGTGAGGGGTAGGTGTGTGGGTTGTTGTTGGATAGATTTGGAGTATCATATGCGTGACGTCATTTTACAATATAACGGTTTTCTCTGAGAAAATTCTGAAGAAAAAAAATTGGTTCCTTGGAGCTAAATCTCAAGACTTTTCAAATTAGATCAATTTAAACTTTTGCTGTGTTGTCCATTAGTCTAATTCTGAAAATCGATAAAATTGTGAGCTCTGCTCCTCTTATTCAGAACACGTTAAATGGATGAGGTGTATATGCGTGTTAGTTATATAGAGAAAGTACGCAGACTACGTTGCGGTCTACAGCTAGTATCTATGTAAAATAGGATTATTTGTAAACTAAATTGTTTATTACATCCTTAGACTGCAATTTTCCAGCGATCAAAGATAAGAGATTTAGCAAGACAGACCGAGGCTTGCATGCATGACGATGAAATGATGGATGAATGTTTCTGATATTCTTTCAAGTTTAGCTTTGAAATACGGGTGTTTAAAGGAAGAAAGAAAGAATTGTGAAAGTACAGAATAAGCAATAAAAAAGGGAACTTACCTTTATTTACTTAACGTACTATCAGTTTTTTTAAAAGGCGATGGCTTTTCAAAAATTACCGGATCTCGAAAAAAAGTACGTTTTTGATTCGACTGTCATAATTATCAGCTTCATAAGTCCAATGCTGAGCCTATCTCATAGATCACCAAAATCAAGTAGATTTTCATTAGGGAATGACCGTAACTGACATGCTTGCCAGAATAATGGGCCCATAAATGATATATGAGTGATACGCGTGCGCTGCTGCCCGTCCTAAGAAAGTTTTCCCGTAATAGCCTTCGACGACACGCATGGGAAATCACAAGGCGATCCAATTATAAAGTCACGGCCACAAAAAAAAATGTTCAATGGACTTGGATTTTACTTTTTGACGTAAGTGATAACGAACGAAGGAACTTTTAGGTACAAAAATAGAAGACGATGATGAACCGCTTCCGTGGTCTAATGGCTAAATGTTGGACTAGCAATCCGCAGGTCCCAGGTTCAATTCCCAGTGGAGTGCCTACACGGTTTGATTGGTGGTAGGCAATTTTCTATATCTGCCTGGCTAGCTACCTCCTTGTTACCTAAGTCTCCCGTCAAACAACAGTGTTAATAGCACTATTGTGTTCCGATATGAAAGGTAAGACAAACTCCTCATTATGTCGAGGTTTCTGGATGCGCACTCTTACCATACAACGGTTCTATCGTTATTTACCATCACGTGAGATCCCATCATACGTCTATTAACAAGCAAAAACCTAAATACTCAACTACAAGGTTATGCGTATTAAATAAATACCATCCGTGGAAGCTTGCAAGCAAGGACAAAAAAATTCGGATTCCTAGTTTGACAGTTTTACGAAAACATGTCCGATGTCGATGGATTAACCTTAAGAGGGTATGCTGGTGTCAAAGCGCCCATACAAACGTAGTCCAGTCATATTTATAGTATTAAGATATGAAAATCTACGAAATTTTCAAGACACGATCTAGAAACAAATATCTGTGTCGGTGGTGAGTCAGATTTTCGTTTAAATATATACTTCCAGAGTTACAGGGCGTCAAAGTATTGTATTTTTCGGTCATAAAAAGCCCCAACTTTGAACCTGATTTACAAGAGTATGAATCGATTTAGAACAATTTGGAAAAACCACCGACATCTGAAATTTCATTAGTATACTGTATTAAAAAAATGGTTACATAATATACTGTATCCTTCAAATGATCCCTGGACTACGAAACCTCCAAATAACGGGTGGATAACTTCGCGTAGTGTATGCTGTCTCACCATACGCGCTCGGGTAGGATAGGGCTGAGATAGGGACAGCTACAAAACAATCCAAATTTGAATGCGGCCGCGTGGTCTTACCAACATAGCCTCTTAACCATCGATTCGAGTCTCTAAAACTCCCTTATGTATAAATTTCATCAATTCAAGCTTTCCCCGATTGCTAGTTGAAGGGAAGACTAGATAAACATTTCGCTTCCAGCAAATGTAAAGCCTCACTCACCAAATATAATGGTATAGACTTTGACTTTCCCAGTAAACATGAGATAGAAGCCGTACGTCGCTGCCAGGTGAAGATAGACGAAAGCCAACACGTTTCTCCAGACTATTTGCCATCTGAAACACAAAATAAATAGCTAGTAAAGTTTATTCAAACCATAATACACTGCGGTACGCATATTAGGACCTGCATACTTCATTCAAGCTGTAGTAGCATGAAACGAATGAGAGCGTTGAGAGTGAAATATACGCGTTTAGACATTTGACATTTAAATAAGAGATATCTCACCCTCACCGCTGTCATGCGTCTAGTGACATCACGGTACAAAGGTTTGGATGTTTAAACTTTAAAAAAAGCCAAAAGCGAGTCAGACTCGCGCACCGAGGGTTCGAGCATCATCATCTCTGTAGGAGGGTTGATCCCGCCCGGAGGAGGAGACGAAGGGGTGACAGAACCTGGATGCAAAGGGCAAGGGACCGGAGGCAGCCTGAGTGGGGGCTCCGGCTGTCCGGCTCCGATCCCGAGAAGGCAGTGGAAATGGCGTGGCCCCTTTTCCACTGCGGAGTCCGCTCTGCGAGAGTGCAAGGGCTGGCACGTCAGCCCGGGAAGAGCATAATGCATTGCGCGAGGGGAGCACTGGCGACGTTCCTTTGGAGGACCCAGAGCTCCCTGATATGCGCAGCGGTTGGCCACCGAAGGGGTTTAGTGAGTAGGAATCTCACATAACCCGACTCTTCCCCTAAGGAGTCGGGTACCTTTTGAAGATTCCCCTTCGTAAAAAAAGGAGGGTAGGGCTGAGCCCCTGCAGTGGGCATTGGCTGTTGATGTTAAAGCACACAAATTTACATATATACAGCATACACATACTACACACACACACACATACGAGTATACATTTGGGATACTACCACAAAATTAATATTGTTTTATCTTACTCATGCATGAATGTGCCTTTGAAACTTACTCATAGTCTCTTCTTTTCCCACTACTTCTGGTGGTGAGAGAAGGTACATCATCTTCTAGTTTCTTGGCCACTATACTGTTCGCCAGCAACATGGAAGAGCCCGGCATCGCGGCAGAATTCGTTCCTGGAACTAACAATTTATTGTTCTATAAATTCTTATTAAACATTTTGTTATTTTTCTACGGTAAGAAATAGATACAAAACTAATAAATCGAGTAACTTATATGTACCTAACAAACTTTACCTAAGTTATATTGCTCCTTATTCTTTCGTTAAGTAAATTTGGATTATAATGTTATTCAAGTATTCAATTGTAATAATTCCATGTATTTAGGGAAAAAATAATACTGTAAGCATAAAGTAAAAAAAAGCTATAAATATCGTCAGCCAGGAAATGTTTAAGATGGTAAATAAGTATGTATTAAAAACGAAACTTTACGAGTAGCGTGTACCGAAAATTTGATGGAAGATAATTCAAAGTATTTTCGCTCTAATTAAGTTTGACGTTAAAGATTTACCGCTACCGTTTTTACTTCCGACAAAGTTGATACCTTGTGAGCATCACCTGTAAATTTTCATCAAGCTCAAACTTCGTGCGCTTAAATCCAGTGTTAATTAACAATACAAGTTGCTAACATGTTAATACGGTTGTTAATGGCCTCTGTGGCACAGTTGTCTGAGCGTCAGACTCAGGGTTCGACTCTCGGTGGGGAAATTGTCACACATCACTTTGTAAGTCTTTCTCCAGTTTGGTTAGGATATTGCGGGCTGAATCACCTGATTGAAAAGTAAGATGATTCCGTGCTTCGTAAGGCACGTTAAGCCGTTGGTTCCGGTTACAACTCGTATCTTAGACAGGCGTTAGACATATCAGGGGCCTGTTGCGACTCAACAACTGTGACACTAGGATAAGAGAAAGTGAAATGTTAATTTAGACTTAGATGTTCATATTGTACGTTGGGTTGTTGCTAAGTTATTAACAGCTGTACTTTACACTTTAGATACTATCCGGTAAGCCATAAGTCAAACAGTAGTAGTAGTGTTCTCTCAGCATTGGAATAGGTTTACTCCAGATCAAGCACCCCCTAGGTATCGTTAAATGGTGACTCGTAGAAATTATACTAGATAGTCGGTTTGGTTGGTGCTAGAACAACGGTAGCACAGCCAGCCCCCCTTAGATTGAGGCTTCTGGGTTACGCTTACCACCCAACGTCGTTATTGTCACAGACCATCAGGGGAGATGAAGGCCAAGTGCAAAACCCATCGTACATTAAAAAAACCTCTAGGCCAAAATTATGTTACCATGTAGAGTAGTAAAGAATGCTTATATGGACTGTATAGTGGGTCATCATCAGCCACGTCATAGGCCTTTTAGTGGTATGCCATATTGGCCAGTCCCGAGCCACTCGCATCGTGTAGTGGGTAATGATGAGAAATGAACAGAAGAAAATTAAAAATAATATGCTTTCAGGATTGCGAAAATTAGTTATTAGGGGTAGCTTAAAATTGAAATAAGTGTTCCGTATAGAAACTACAACAGCTCGATGACCTACTGAATTGAAAAATATTGTAAGACATAAAAACAATACAGAATGCGGAATATATATAAAAAATTGTAAAACATACGAAATGCATGTGTAAAGTTTTGTAACATTTCGAAATCGGTTCACTAAAAATTAAATATAAAGGAAATGAGACAATCCCCACAGAACGTAGGAACGTATTTCTAACAAAAGGAAAGCAATTTTAGATTCTATTTCTTGCAATCAATTAATAATATTTACAGCTTCTATATTATGATAACATGATTATGCGACCTCGCTTGTCATGCAGAAAAATTAAGCCGTCGTTTTCCTCATACGGAAAGGAATTTTTGAAGAACCGTTAAATCACGCTTAAATAAATACCAGCCTGAATTTTCGATATTCTCAAATCTTCGTTCTCAGACAACGCCCAATGTGCAGGTAGTCACACATTTCCCTCTGAGGAAAAACGAGCGTAGCCACTGCGCCGGAAAGATCCGGTGACGGGAATTTCAACGGAAGCTGATGTAATTTAATTAGACCGGATTTAGACACTGTAGGAACTTCCCGGAGCGCAAGAGTCGAACAAAACAGCACTATGATAGTATAAGAAACTGACTGGCCAGTGTCTAGTGAACACTGAAAACGCGAAGCGATGTATTGCAGGTATTGTATTAAGGCCGCGTGTCAGTTTCAAGTGGACAATTTTTAAAGCTTTCATGGTCATTATAATTTTTTTCTTTGTTATGTTGGCTATGACACACTAAATAGTATTAAGTGTGCCGTGTGTGTGTGTGTTTTATAATCACGATTTAATTATCGTATCAATGTAGGACTCATACAATCGACGAGGTCCTGAATTGTCAGTAGACTTCAGATTCCCACTTTAGTCGAAGAAAATGTTAAAATATGTCAAGGTTATTATCAATATTATTAGACATAATTATGGTGATTGCAAGGAAGTCAGAAAAATAATTAAATAGTGGGGTAAAACTTCTAATACAGTTGAAATGTAATTCAAGTGTTTCGATATATTTTTTATGGTTCTTTTTATGAATTAAGATTTATCTGTATGTTAATTATTGATATTATTGACGGATTCCTCGGTATGCGAGTCTGGCTCGCACTTAGCTGGATTATTCTCTGCATTAAAACTACCAATATAAAAATTAAAACATAAATGTACTTTAAAATTTGAAATAAATTCATTCATTCAAATAAAGTATGTAAACAGAGACATGTAAACATTGCTATGCACCGTTACGTCACAGTCATAAATCTATGTAGCTTTGACGCTGAACTGGGACGTCACTATCTACACTATAAATGTATAGACACATGCCTATACATTTAATTTCAGAGCGCGCGTAAATAATAGTAAAACTTACCTAATTTTACCTGAGCAAACGGAAAAATTAGTTTAATAAATTGACAGTTAATCACTTCCAAGGCGCTACAAGATTTGACTATTAACAAGTAATTACAATCTACTTTAGCCTAGGGCTGTATAATTTTTATATTGATAAATAGCAAAGTTTGAGCTGAGCATTAATCAAGAAATTCTATTAGACATTTCAGACTTTTGCTTATAAAATTGTTCGCAAACACGACACAATCTCATTTTCACTTCCAAAAGTTTCTTACACAGAAATTGTTTTTAACCTTCCGCTGTTCATTTCAGTGTTTACTCGTGGTTTCGTTGGGCAAAAAGCATCGTTCTATTTTATCACTTTTGGAAATCTAGATATTGTGGTAAAACGTATTGCAAGGATCATAATTCGTAAAAATGCACATATCTTCTGCCACACCGACTTAACGTATATTGAATCGTTTGAAGGTAGGCATTGAATCAGTAACTATTACATAACCATTTTTACCGGATTGATGTAATCACTGATAAATAGCGTGAAGGAAGCCGGAAATTTTGTAAAATCAATTGCATGCTAACTATAGCTCAGCACAAGGCCTGAATAACAATCATTATAAAACCTATTTGTACTAAATATTGATAGACACAAAGCATCATTTGCATAGTTAAATATATTAATTAAAAATAAATCAATTTCCTTTCCTCTACCGTTGTCAGGTAACAATTAGAAGAATGAAGCCCCGCGTTCGCTTGCTTGATATAGGGGAAAGCATTTTTCTTCGAAATGACAAGTCTTCTATACTCGTAAGTACTAAAAGTTTGCCATTTCAACCTAATTTTTGTTTATAAAATAAATAATGTGTAGTATTGTTAACATGAAGCCAAAAGGCAAGGGTGCCATTTTTTTCTCTTCACGATTGCTAAAGAATAAGTTGCTAAGTACCAACACATCAAATAATGTTTGAAATTATATTTTTATAGATTTTCCTCTCCGCTCTATCTCCGAAGATTCCAAAGTGAAAAATCTGAAATAATGACAGTAAACATAAATTTGTGTATACAGGTACCTATTTATATTACAGGAAAACCTAATTGAGGTCTACAGGTATATCTAGTATAGTTTTTTTTTTGAAATTATCAAAGCACCTTATCAAACAAATTTAGATACGCGGTCAGGAAAATCAAATCTATTTATAGGTATATTTGTACGCTTCTTTCAATCGGTCCCTTGGTGACACGAGTCCCAACTCGCACTTGGCCAGTTTCATCCCGATGAAAAGTGAAATCTTGCTCACCCACAACCATAAAGTTAATAATACCAAGGAAACCGATAACATTCTGAGAATCAAAACTGTGAAGCCACCGTGTATATCATCATCAACAGCCTTTATACGTCCCCACTGCAGGGGCTCAGCCCTACTCTGCTACAGAGAGTGCATGGGCCATAGTCCACACGGACTTCACATGCCTTTTCAAGACATGCAGGTTTCCTCACGATGTTTTCCTTCGCCGTTAAGCAATTGGATAATGTACTTGAATTGAAAAAACAACTCATGAACCCTCAGATAGAGAGTCCGTGTATATATATCAGTCAAAACTCATCCAAAACCAAAGGAGTAAAAAAAGTCTTCTAACTTGAATGGCCTCCTATCAAATCTTTCATGCCTAGAAGACTTTAATTATGATATTGTTTCGCTGACGATGTTGTCAAGAGTTATTTATTCAAGCTGTAACGTAGTGTAATTACAGGCCTCAAGTCTTGCGGAATTAAACTTGTCAGCGGCGCCGCTCTGTACAAAAATCTTCAAATTTAGAACAAAAATCTGCTTGCGATATTAATTGATGAATTTGTATTAGATTTTAAATCATATGTTGGTGGCTCTTATGTCCTTTGTATTTATTTCTGGAAATTGCAGAGAAAAGGCATTGCCAAATCAATGAGTAGGACAGAGACAATAACTCTGAATAGCGCTCTGCTATACGTTTGACACTATAATTTCGAGAGGCAAAGACCCTTCTTTTTAGTACCTAAATGTTTCAACATTTAGCTACTTCAGCTTCAGTGGGTAAAACTACTTTCATTCTAAACTGGCTTTGTTTTAGTACTTCTGCACTTTTAGTATAAGATGTTTTATTTGGGGTTCATCGTATTGTAAAGGCTAACAATTCTGTAAATTTATTTGTTTACCTTCCCAGATCTAAGCTAGTTCAAGTATCGATAGAATGACCTATCTATATTTTATTGAAATACTTTAAATTCTTAATAACATCATTTGTAAACTTTACTTGGTTTGTTACAGTCTATTTATCATATTTATTGTACAGTGTAATCAATTGTACCTATAGAGTGAAATGTAAATTATTCATTTCCTTTCGCTAATAACATAGCACAATAACACGCTAGTTACAAAATCAGAGGTACACCGTTTTACTTAATGAAGTAAATACCTGAAAATAATGAGTATTAGCCGAAGTTTTCTACGGCAATAGAAATCGCTTAGAAATCGTAGAATTTGTCGACTTTCTATCAGCATTTGTGTATTTTAGTATTCAGCGCATTTCACGTGGAATTCAGAAGTCCACTTTTCGATTTAGGGATCTGTTTGCTAAATATTAAGCTTTAAAGTGATAATTTATGTCAGAGTTAAGTATTTTACATGCGTTGGATAGTAGGCGTGCTCACCCAAAAGCCTTATCTCTACTAGGCGCTGGTTCAGCTACCTTTCATATCGGAACACAGTTCTGTTTGGCGGCAGATGTATAAATATAATTTTAAATTCATTCTTATTTTAATTTCCTATTGACCCTATATATTAACCATGACCTTTCCTTTGCGAAACTCTAGAGCACATGCGCATGCGCATAACAGATTTCAGGGGGCATTTTTGAACGGTTTTCGTTTGAAAATTTAAAAATATACAAATGATATAAAAATGCGGAAAATAAATTGTAAACGTTTTTCGGCAATTCTATTGTCCGTTACTTTAGATTTCTGTGTTTGACACCAATTTTAAAAATAAATAATATGAAACGTTTCAGGATGCATTGCCACTTCAGGTTGGTTGAATTAAGCAAAGGCCTTGTTTCATTATAATACTCCAGAAAATACGTATGTTTACATTGGTTTAGATTTATTTGCTTTTTTTAACGAAGTAATACGTTCGATATTCAAAACGTTATATACGAGTAAGCGTTCGTATTTGGCTGGAAGAGCACCTACTATGTTATATAACAATCGTTGAAACCATACCGTTATTACCATCATACATTTATTATCAAAACATTAGAATATGCGGTTTTTTATATATTCTATGTTAATTATTGAAGTTCTCTGAATAACGTGTATCCATAGTACAAGTAAATGCAATTATTGTGTCTCGTTAACAAAGTAAAAATATTTCCTGAGAATATCCAAATTAATTTATTAAATTCATATCAACTTTGCAGAATCTTAATTGCTTTCAAGATTCAAAACTGCAAAGGGTATTTAGAATTTAAATAATTATTAAATTTTTATAGATAAGATTATACATTTTATATACTTATGACTTTACATAATGAGTAAACATCGTTATCAAATTAGGTAGGATCGTTTTCGAAATTCGAAAAGTCGAATTTAAGAAACTAGGAGGGAAGATGCAACCAAATTAGATTGGGTTGAATTGTATTTTATAGCATAACGGACATTAAAAGATGCCACAAAAATTACTATACGTAATAATTTTGATTTTTTATTTGGATTTTGCAAGGACTATATGTTAGTTTAAGTCCTTAGTTCCTCGAATAGTAAAATGCCTATTAGATTTAGTTTACTCGTTGCATTTTGAACATTTTATTACAGGGGTATATAACACATAAAAACTTTATTTTAGATAGAGATAACTCAAAATATCGTACAAGCTTCATACATTTTTACGCTCTATAAACACGTGTAACGTCACAAATGTCACCCGATTTATATGGAGCGTTTTAGCACCGCGTGACTAGAATTACTGTTTTGCGGGTTGTACTAAAAAAAGTATTCGTCGAAAAAATTATAGAGGTATTTTTACATGGTCTGTCGAATGAGACAACAATATTTTTTATGCATCTTCCCCATTTATTTTTTCCTTGTTATTAATCATTGAAATTATCTTGTATCTTAACAACCCCGCGGCTTTGTACGGCCGTCTATGAACAAGTATCATTCGTCATATCTATTGTTAGGAGGCACGAAGAAAGTTTCGTTCGAAAGTGTAAGGTGGAGGTCATCGCAATTGAATTTTATATTGTCCCTATGTTAGTGAGTCATCTTACGTTGCTGCTCGATCAATTTATGCGGTCTTGAAATGAGTTGATTCAAATTCGGCCTGCACTTGTACACTATTGAAAAAATCAAGTAATAATCTAAATATGTACAGAAAAATACCATAATTACATTTTTGCATTTATTTTAATTGTACAAAGTCATTGTTTTTGTACTAAGTGACAGCGTCAAATGTCGTTTTATTGACGCCATCATTGTTTTCAACGTCAAGTCCTTTAAAAAAACGGGTACTTGCGAGTCGGACTCGCGCACGAAGGGTTCCGTACCATTCTCTATAAAAACGGAAAAAATCACATTTGTTGTATGGGAGCCCCCTTAAATATTTCTTTTATTGTGCTTTTTAGTATTGGTTGTTATAGTGACAACAGAAATACATAATCTGTGAAAATGTCAACTGTTTAAATCACGGTTCATGAGATACAGCTTGGTGACAGACGGACAGACAGACAGATGGACGGAAAGCGGTAATGGGGTCCCGTTCTTACCATTTGGGAACGGAACCCTAAAAGTATTATCATTCTGCACTATTTCTCTATATAAACTATAAGAGTGCGAAATCCTCTGAAGTTGCTTATTAGAAAGAACTATTCTTTCGATTATGACGTGTTACTTTAGTGCTTCATATTTCATAAGTAAATCTACAAACATTTACCAGTTATAATACTGGGGAATAGTAAAATAAGTCTTAAAATTTACTCAGACATAAAAATGCAGTCGACGTAGAAATGCAATGTTGTTTCTCTTTGATAATTGATCATTACAGATGAGACGTACTTTGCGGCCGACAGAAAGTAGAGAAACGCTTGTCGTCAAATCTGAATGCTGCAACGACCAACCAGTAGCATCGTCTAGCGTTGTAGTTTTTAGGGTTCCATAGCTCAGAAGAAAAAAAGAAGCTATATACTTGGTTGTCCGTCTATCTCTATGTCAAGACCCTTCTCAAAAACGCGTGGAAGTATCAAATAATCAACTCTTCAATTCCTTTGATCTATGAAAAAAAAATGTAGGCCAACGCAATAAAAAGATATAGTTGTATTTTAGACCATTTCCAACCAAGGGAACCAAAACCTATGTAGTTTATAGACCGTTGACCTAGAATCCTGAAATTTGCCACGAAGCAGTCTAAAAAAACAACTAATTTTTTACTAACTAGCTAACAAAAAAACTTTGTAGTTGAAATCCATACATCGAGTATAATTTAGCTGCAAAGTAGTTTCTTTTTTTTTAGGGGTGGGGGTGGGGGGGGGGGGGGGGGGGGGTTTGCCAGTAATAACTAGTAATTTGATAATGTTATTATTGGGTGCCATACCTCAAAATTAATAAAAAGGATCACTTTGTTAACCATCTATCTGTCAAGATTCTTAAATAACTAAAATCTGTTGTATAATGCACACACGAAGTTCTTTCATATTATGACATCCCATTACTTTGTGACATCACTTTAAACTACTCCCCTACTGTTGCTGCTTTTGAGATAAAAAATATTTTACCAATTCCTGAAATTGCGGCAACTATGAGTCACTATTTCTCATAACTATTCCAAACATCAAGTCGATAGCTACGATAGTTGTTGAGCTATAACAGACAGAAATACATACGCCTGTCAGAGTGATTTTATAAGGTTGTTCGGAACCCTAAAAAGTGGTCTGCCAGGAAACCAGACTTCTTAGTAAGTGAGTATTTTATACACAGTTTAAAATTGTTCATGAATACATTATGATGATAATTCTTCATTCCACCCCTTTACTTACCAAGAAGCTACGGCCATGGTGGTGCCTGTAGCCATCTGAATGAATGTTTCGTCATAGCGATTCACTACCAGAGCGCAATGTCCGTAATGTCTAGATTGATCTGGCTACCGGTTTACTTATACATTGTTGCTAATTTGTTCGAGCGCTTGATTTCAATACCAAATAAAAGGTTGCGTACTGATTTTATAACGTTCACTCAATAACTACGAGTCAATTTTGAAATCTAAAGAGATTGTTGATGAAAGGGATGTCTAAATATTTTCGTCCCTAGAAATTTAAAACCTTACGATTCTCAGAAAAAAGAAGAAGATAAAAGTGGAAGTGTTAAATATAGTTTCTTTGAAGCTTTCTTTATCTCTGGAACGGGTCAATTTCGATGCATTTTCAATACTATTAAAAACTGTTTTTGTTAGGATATTTTGATCAGTTTTCAAGCTCTTTCTAGATGTAGGGATTTACGTGACACAGTGAATTGCTCAGGGTTTTATCAACGATTCCCTATGGTAGGATAGCTAGAGGTTAAGAGTGGAACATCGTTACGCCAGTCCCTTACAAGTATTTTAGAAAACAATGTCGTGTGCTCAGGTGCAGTTCTGCCATCATTACCATAAAAAGGAGATCCTAAAATGTATTCCAGTGATACACAGGAGAATGCTTTTGAACAAACACAATAAAGAAGATACACCTTGTTGATGAGAGGCAGCTGATGTGTCGGTTAGTGAAACGGCAAAACCGAAACCATAAAGGACTACACAATAAACGAAATAAATACAAAAGACCTAAAACGAACGTAAACCAAATGACCATATTTTTAAGAATACTTTTATGAACAAGATAAAAACACTTAAAACTTAAGCTTTGTCTGCGATACACCCGTGAAATCACATTTATGTCCTTTAAAAGGATGCCCGTTCTCTTTTTTTAGGTGGATACATACATCGCATGTTGTATATAAATTGGTTTTGGCAGACGCAAATGTTCAGTAGTGGCCTGCCATGTGCTAATGCTCTATAGACTCAAAACAAATAAAAAACGATTTCAAACTAGATTGGTTGTGTGGTGCATTCAAAAAGCAATTATAACACATACTGCATACACACACTACCACACAAAATACACTAATTTAAAATTTACATTTATGTTGTGATCCGTTACTTAAAAATTCTATCAAACACACTTGTTGAAACAAAACTGACATGTCTGACATGTTTTCATTTGGGGTGGCGTGGGGGGTAACGTTAAGACGTAATAAATAATCAAAATTTGCTTTTACTTTTAAATTTGTGTATGCATCTAATGCATTATTAAAAAGCAGAATTTTGTTTGGTGTACAAAAACCTACGGAACATCCTACAAAAGCATGTTGTGTCGTTTTAATCTGGCATTTCATATTTGGAGTTTTTCATAATATAGCTAAAGCAAAATTCCTACAGAGTCCGGAATGCAATCGATATACAAATACTATAAAACTCAATACCTGGTAAAGAATGTACTATTTCATGACCTTCACAATATGTACATGCATATATAAACGTACCTCAGGGAGCTTGTTTGCAACCGGTTTACTTGATCTAGAATCCTAGAAGTGATCCAGGCAGACAAAAGTGAAATTTAAATACGCCCATAGGAAGTAAAAATAAAAATATATGTTTTTATTTACACTTTAAATACACGCTTAATATCATTAGAATAATCATAAAGAGCCGCGATTGCCTCCAGGCTACAGTCAACGGAAAGCATTTGTTAGTTATGAAAGTTAGTTCTGTTGAGCTATTCTCGAATATTCCACAGATCACTTTCACATGACTCGTCATATACCATCGCACCTACAGCAAGTGTCGATAACAGAGAGTTGGCTCTAAACAATAGAAACTACTAAAACTAGAATATTAACGACAGATGTTGCCGTGGTCAATAACAAAGCGTACCATTTTAATAGGTTTAATTCCACAAGACAAAGACCATTCAGCTATCTTACAAATTATGATGTCTATCGAAGACGACTTACACCAGATAAACTCAAATTAGAGAGAGCGGAACGTAAATTACGCGAGATAATATGTAGTTCTCATTTTAATGTATGACAGCGTACCACAGCAAAAAGAATTTCCATTAAAGTTTTAGTTGTTCAGCACCACTCGTTATTTTGAGGTTTCGGGTACATATTTGGAACACTCGCTACACAAAATGTTTTGATTAGAGACCGTTACCCATCGATACTTGTAGAGAAAGGCAAGCACGTAACGATTAGAAAATATTATTACAATAGGAAGGCAAACAAAATGTGTTGAAGTGACATTGACATTATTGAAAGCACCATAATGACCACAACAGTGCGACGCGAACTTTTACTTCTCTAATAAAAGTAAATACGTAATGGGAACGAAACTTGCCGTGCGCTTGACCTCGAGCGGAGACTTAAGTCAATAAGTTTGCAACGAGATCGGACGGTACTTTCTCCGCAAGGTAAACGGCACTGGTTGTGTAGCCGGCCGACAGCCGCAAGCCGCCTGCGCTAACTCCACGAACAGATCACTCTTGACATTGAAAATACCGTCCTACTTACTACACTCGTAATACAAGTGGGCACCACGTGCTTCTAGCATACAATAAACGAAAAGAAAGTCCCGATAACATCCGCACAATGACGTTTTTTGGCAACTTCAGTCAAGTATTTCTATTTGCAGTTCTTTGTAGAAACTGCGAGGCAGACCACCTAGTGGCGAATGATCTCGATCGCCTTGGGCTGACACCGTTACATAGCCATCAAGGTTCGATGCTGATTGTTCTTCTCTCATCACTGCTACGTCAGTATATGTGTACTGTGGAAGAAGTTTCATGTGATTTATTGCCAAGTAATGGTTGTTGCGTGTAAAGTCTCTGTCTAAGACATATATTAATTGGGTAATAATTTTAACGAATCTTCCTATTATTTTGACGTAGTGGCTAATTGGTAGCACAATAGGTGTCTCACTAACTTCAATCTTTTGTGTGACAACGCCTCTGTTTTACAGCATTATCGTCATTTAGGTTACTATCATGGATCAATATCAAATGAGATAAAGATCACTTAAAATCCATATTACACAAAAATCGATTCTGGCTTCAATTTTGCAGTTTTTGTTTGTTTGATATGGATGATTAAATCGTATTATGAATAAAAACATTATTAAAATTTTATTGAAAAAGTACGGTACGGGCTCAACTCCCCTTCTAACCCTAGTTGGGCAGCGCGGGGAGTTGAGCGAGGTACGGGGCAAGGGAGCCAAAACCTGTCATGTGTTTAATTGTTTTGGTGGAGTAGTAGACGTTTTTGCCGATCAAGAAAAGTAGCTTTTATTTTAATCCAAAACATATGTACTTAATTTCGGACCAGATTGTTTGGCCGTTGCGCGTGAATCAATTGAAATATTAGTAGGATTTCGTTTGAAAATCGGCTCTGTGTTACTGAAGTATTCTGTGTATAGAGACAGTAACAACTAAAACTCAATAAAACTTAATTACAATTTTCAAACTATGAACACAGAGACACACAAGTCGACACTTACTTGTTCTCCACGCATCTAAGGTTCAACTGCTACTGGGACCAGTTTTCTATAATTATAATATTATATATATTGGATATAAGATATTTAATCAAAATTTCATCATAATCTCTGCATTTTACACGTGGGTTAGTAGCTCCAGCGAAATTTTAAAAAAACCAACAAATTCAGTGAAAATATTGTTTTACTTCATGCTACATTTTGTTACAAAACTTGTCACTTATTTTGATAAAACTTTCGCAGGAAACCTGGCTTTACTCTCATATGGATTTATCTACCTAACCAGATCATAAGGCGATCAGAATGTGTGGTTATTATAGCGAATTCACAACACAGGTACAATACAATAAGTCTTTATTATACACCAAAAGAAACAATACTTTTAAGTAACGAATTACGTATAAACAATGATAACATCAGCCTTATCACTAAAAGCAATCTCTTCCAGGCAATCGAGGTAGAATATTTTTAGTTAACAGTTTAGGTAAATAAATAAAACCCTGGTAGATATGAACATATGTATATCTGATGTGTGTGAGTGATGATGATGAGGTAGGTATAAACTTCGTTTCATTGTTGCTGTCAGTGTAACTAAGAATCACACGACTATAAACTACGATAAAAGAATAATTACAAACAGCGTGTTTCGTAAACGCATGTTGCTGGAATATCTATACAGTGTAGCTTCTTAAAGATAAGCAAGCAACAAATCAAATTAACGCAATTGAAATTACAGATATATTTTACCTGGCGGGTGTTCTTATATTCAAAATAATTTTTGTTTTGTTGGTAGTTCTTTAGGAAGCTTACAGCTATTTTAACAATATAAGTAATCTTATACGCCAAGATTCGCGAATTACAATCTTCCACATATAGTAATACTAAAATACTTTCTTTGTGGTAATCATCAACAGATCCATGTTCCAATATTCAATTTTCCAGCTTAAATACTCGTAGTTTGTACTGGGAGTTCATACGCTAGTAATCATTCAAACAGCCTTTGTCAAATAATACCAAAACGGACCATTGTGGAGCCATGTTGAACATATGTAAAGGAAGAACTTTTCCTGTTTTGGTTTTGTGCCGCGTATTGTACATCTAATTGAATAAAAACCAGAGCATTTCGAATATGCATTATACTTGCCTAACACAGTAGTAAAATAGGGTATTCAAGTAAATTATGATCTTACGATCATTGTTGAACAATGTTGTTTGTTGTTTTTGTTGATTTATATGGAACCAGCTCTGAAGTATGCTCTACCAAACGAAAAAGAATCATCAAAATTGATACTCAGTTGGCGGAGTTATCGCGTAACATACATACAAAAAAAATCAGTCGAATAAGCCATATAATTATTTAAAGCGAGCACCCGCTTGTAGCAGGAAATACCAGGACTTTACCATAAGTCCTACCCTATCATACCGTATTTAGCATGTATTAATTATCACTACAACAATACTGTGGACCTAAGTCTCGCTATCGTCACAAATTCAGTAAATTATGTATGAATCAAAATAATTTCTCTAGCATCTGACAGATATTTCGTCTACTTACAGTACGTTTGAAGCCTTTAGGGATGAAATTTCAGAAAATTACCCCTTTGTAGTACATTATACAGCGTGTATTTATTAATTTTATTTATTCAAACAATTTATTGTACGCGAAAAAGATTTACATAACACAAAAACAGAAAAATATATACAAAAGGAACAGATTATTTCTTAAAGAAATTTTCTACAGCAGTCCTAGGTCAAGTGATAAATAGTGAAGAGAGGAGGGCTGTTAGGCGTGTACGATATAATAAATACAAAAAACGATTACATAAATACGAGATAAGGCAAAATATATATCAAAAATAATAATACATACTTTACATACAATGATTATATACTTATGAACAATTTATAAGAGGTAGCAAATGTTCCTTGACGTTTTTCTTGAAAATAGAAACAGATTTAGTATCGCGTACAGTGTGAGGCAACGAGTTCCACAATCTGGCTACACGAACCGTGAATGAGTAAGAAAAGAAATCGGGATGATGGGAGGGGATGGACAGGATTTTCCTGATGTGAGTTTGGCAGGGTTAGTGTTGTTCCTACCCAAAAAATGTACATAACATTCTTTAATTAATTGTGTATTTCTAACCATACAAATTAATTGAGCAATGTATTAATTACATCTTAATTTATCGACTGATTGACGGTTGTTTTACACGACATATAATGACAGTTCAATGAACCGTTTATCCTTTGACAAGTCAATTTGGACGCAATACATTGCTGCTCGGTCGTACTTTAAAAAATGGTTAAATCTTTATTAATTAGGCTTTGTAACAAAATTGCTGGCAATTTTGGCATTAGCGTCGATGGTGCAGTGGATAAGGCACGGACTCTCAATCTGAGGGTTCCGGTTCCGGGTTCGAATCCAGCTGTGTACCTATGAGTGGTTTTTCCATTCAAGAACATTATCCGATTGCTTAACGGTGAAGGAAAACATCGTGAGGAAACCTGCATGTCTTGAACACTCCGCAAATCCGCATTGGGCCCGCGTGGTGGACTATGGCCCATACACTCTGTAGCAGAGTAGGCCTGAGCCCCTGCAGTGGGGACATATATAGAGGCTGTTGATGATGATTGATGAACAAAATTGCTTTCTCATATGATTTGTACGGTCATAAACTACATCTAGACAACATAGAACATACACCCGTATGAAATATACACGCTGTATTATAACATACAAATTCAAGTTCCAACTGAAGGGTTCAACATTTGACTGACATATAAACCCAAATCCCAACTGAATAATTTGAACGAATAAATACATAAAATTATATTTTATGTTGCTGTTTTAGGTGGTTATAATAAGCAGTCTGTTATACACAAGCATACTCTGTCCATCTGTTAGTTCCCTACAGTTTTTCGTAAGTTAATATATATAATATGCTTCTATAATATATTCAATAGTATAAGGGTCCAATAGTATATGCTATAATATATAAAATCCTCATGATGAAACAGAATGAAGGCTCATTTTATTTAATCTTGATTCTAAAACGTAAAGTAGAAAAAATATTAGAAAAGAATACCTACACACATCTTTTTTTTTATAGTCATCCCTTGCCAGAAGCGTTGACAAATCTACATCGATGAGAATATTATTTATCAACAGTTTAGTTGTAGTAAGATGTAGGATTCAACTTTGTTTCCGAACAGTTACGGCTTGTCTGTCCTAGAAACTGTTGGTCGTAAAACGTATTCAGTCAACACAAAGAGGTCGGTACAAAGCAAGCTTAGAGTTTGGCAACACTACTTGCCCATAACATTCTGACAAATACCTGCATGTTACTCACAAACTTTAGGGCATACTTAATTTAATGAATCGCTAAAAATAAATATTTTAAAGTTTCGTCAACCGTATTAATCCACTGATAGACATGAGCCTTGGCCTCGTTGGAGAAACATTATCAATACGAATAAAGCCACCGCTCTATATTTTACACTAAGGAGTTTTATATGAAAGAAACCCTGAAAATTCCAAGAGAGCTCTGAAATGTTTGAATCAATCTTTAAATAGATTCTGTTAGGTTTCAAAATTGTACAGAATGTATACTCGTAGAAGTTGGATGTCTGATACTTCACACAACATTTTTCCAATAACATTATTCTCGTGTTGAAAATCCCTACTGAATGTGAGCTTGCTTTTTTTATTATTATTAAAGATCGACCAACACTTGACCTCAATCTCACCTGATGGTAAGTGACGATGAGGTCGACGATGTTACGTGTTGGTCTAGAAGGTGCCTATTTACTCTTCTTTTGAAGATTCCCAAGTTGTAATTTTCGGGGAACACGGAAACCGGTAGTGTATTCCATATTTTTGCTGTACGCACGATAAATGTGGAAGCGAAACGCTTGGTGCGAGCTGTAGGAATATCTACAGTGTACGGATGAAGGTCTGCCGTTCTTCTGTTTGACCGGTACTTGAACGGCGAAGGTGGAATCAACAAAAATAGCTCTTGCGCACACTCTCCAAAATGTATCCTATAAAATACCAAAAGGCAGGCAACCTGACGCCTATGTTCGAGGCTTTGGAACTTTGCCTTATGTAGCGTATCGTTGCCTATCAGTCTCATAGCTCGACGCTCCACCGAGTCCAAAGCAGCTAGTTGATAGCGAGCTGAACCATATCCCAAAGATGGCAGAGGTACTCCATGCATGATCTTACTTGAGCGCAATATAGAGTCAAGAGCTGTGATGGCTGGAAGTACCGTCTGACTTTCGATAGGATGCCTAGTTTTTTGTCCGCAGTTTTTGCTATAGACTCGATGTAGCTCCCGAAATTGAGATCAGACGCGATTTCTAATCCCAGGAGCTCGAGACGGTTTGTTAACGGTATGGATACATTTTGGAAGGATGGAGCAAGATGAAATGGACTCCGCTTCGCTGTGAACAGACACGCCTGTGTCTTCGACGCATTGAATCTAACTGAATTGGCTTCGCCCCAATCGGACACGGCCTTCAGCGTCAGTTCAACACGTTCTACCATTTCCTCTCTGAGGGAACGGGTGTTCAGACTACTGGCCTGTGCGGTGGACACATAGCTCTCCGTTACTGTGCTGCTTTTTGATACTTTCATTTAACAATAGATCAAAGTTGTTGTTTTTCATAGAGATGACTCAAAATAAAAACTCGAGGCAGTTGATGTACGGACCAGAGATTGACATGGGTTACTTTACAGTCCGGTAAAGTGTTCCTGAGGGATCATTTTAAAATTATCAGAGATGGTTCAACTTGAATGTAAGACTCCACCTACATTCTTAAAAGAACAAGCTTATAATTATTGCTAAAATGGCCCTTAGTACCCAGATAAGACTGTCAATGGCTGTCAGTGGCTGATCGTGATCATACTTGTATCTGATGAAATACCTATTCACTGAAGCATACAAATTCTGGAATGATTTCATGTTAAACCAAATCTACTATATGCTCCAACCAGCTGGAAATAAAATATATTTAGAACTAGAAGGAATAGGTAGGGGAGGTAAGTCAAATATACCGACTTAAATTATGCAATATATATATATATATTTAGAGAGATCTGCAAGTATAGCAAGCTAACAAATATATCAACAAGGGGTAAATTTAGTAGCAATTACACCACTACATGTGTTCTGAGGTTAAAGTATAGGATATTTCTTCACAGATTATCCTGAAACGCTAGTAATATCTTACACTTTAAAAAAATTGAAATTTTCTATTAGTTAATTTAGAAGTTTAATTCGAATTAAAATTGTATCTGAATAAACAACAGTGAAAAGTGAATTTATTTTCCAGAATTATGTATTAACCGAAACACAAAATATAGTAAGTTTTTTGCCTGTCTGTGTTCGAAAGATGAAACTTTAAATAAATGTTAAAATACCAAGAGAACCTTGATGAATTGTGTTTATGCACTGACCATGATTGGCTAAGCGCTGATAACTAAAAAAGAGCAACTAAACATCAATTAAACGAATACAGTTCAAAGCCCCGCATTCATTTAGGCTGCGGCGGTGAAATGTGAATGTAGGCGATGATGATTATGATTACGTTTTTTTATATATAATTTTATTTACGACGTTGAATTGGGTCTAACACACTTTTCGTAGATTAAGGCCATAAAGTGGGCTCATAAGAGTAAAACCTCAAGCCACGACCCTATAGCGGTTGAGCGAATGCTTCTAAAAATGTCTTTGTACCGTAGGCACGACTCTGAGTACCTACTCATTTGTAGAGCGAGTCATTTTGATGCTTGTTTTTTGTTTTTGCTCTTGATTTAACTATCGAGCTTGCTCTCAATGACAAAACAAGTAGGTAATAAACATTATACTTCATACAGTTAAATAACAGTTGCCTTGTGTAAGTGCCTTCTAAGTGTATGTTTTCCATAATTTTCATCCGTTTCGTGTCTTTAGTTTTTGTCTGTGTAAAGTAAATCAAGCTTGAGTTTTAAGTCTCTAAACTGTAAGAACTTAGACTAATTTAAAATAAATTTAAGGAACAATGTTATAACATGCATACACCTCGAGGAGGTGATTTGGTGAATGAAATCATCACACACTATCGTCCTGTTTATTTTGCGTTTGTGTGAATAATACATAAGTTCTACTCTGTTTCAGTTTGCAGTAAATGATGTTTTAGCTTAGACCATGCCAATTTTGAACATAGCATTCAGCGTTGTAAGAGTTTTACCAATGAAATTTACTTTCCTCTTTTGAATTTTTATTTATACACGTTCAACTGAAGGACTAGAAATATAGAAAAATATAAAAGGGTTGGAACGGATATGTGGTCGCAGTAGACATCGTTGCCCAGTATGATTAGAAAATCACACTTCTATCACGAGTGTAGCATGAACTGCGCTAATAATTCATTACAAAGCCGTATTGTACAATAAAGAATATGAACCGTACGCATTAGTTTGTGTGCATTATATGTTAGCGCTAAAGAGCGGCGACATATGTTTTTATACAAATCAAAAACATTTCCTAACGTTTTATTTCATTTTGTGTGATGTACCATGATACCATAACTGGCTGCTTTTTATCAGATTGAAAACAAAACCCTTATAAACCACTCCGGTGTATCTCCGGTCTATCTACATGTACCTTATCTCTAAAAAAACTTGACAACCAAACTTAGTTATCCTGACGAACTTAAACTTTAAATAAGGAATTTCAATTTTCATGATTCCGAACTTGGTATCGACTCGAGATTTGGCGTTTATAGGGTACATATTTTTGTGTACAATGAACTGTTAAAAAAGGTTAATTCGAGCGTAAAGGATCAATAATGTATAAAGTTATTTCTATTTTGAACTTCTACATTTCGAGTATCTGACTTTACATGTTTTAAAAATTGTTATTTTTGGTATTTACTTTACAATTGAACATAAAACCATCTTCAACCAATAACATAAAATATTTCATTCGTGTTTTTTGTGTAATAAATGTCATTGTCAGAATTTTCAAAATTCAAAACTTCCTTTGTTTTCTTTCTTCGTCAGCTGCAAAGGTCCACTTCTGAGCATACCATCAAATGTATTTAAATAAATAAAAAATGATATTATATCCGCAACTCTCAAGTATTGACAGTCACAGTCCACCACAGTTTGTCGTGCATCTAGCTGGCACCGAGCGTTGCGCGCGCGCCGCCCTGCGGTCACATCTTCATTGATAGTCGCTGGCAGCGTCCTAGCCTTGAATGAATGCGTACGCCTTAGGAAATATTTGTTCTAAATACAAAATGGAAATATGATATCCTAATACAGAGAATACTTTTTGCAGATAATTTTATGAGGCGCTGACTCAATTAAGTACTCCTGCACGGCAGTACTGGTTCCTAGTGGCTGTCTAGCCATGGTACTAGTGCACGCATTGCTTACACAAATAAAGAAGATACATAATTATATTACAGACCAAGCGATTAATATGAGATTGTTCATAATGCCCGCGCAGTTTGAAATATGCCCAATATCGAGAGGGCAATATAATATTAACTGTTGAAAATAGTAAACGGACCGGGCTAAAATACATTCACCTATTGGGCAGAGTAATACAAATATGTGTACTATAAAATTATTCTAACGCGTGCCTATAAAATCAATGTGGTTATTTAACATTATTTGAATTTTTTAAAGCAATACTACATTACAAATATTGTCATTTTAAATTCACTTTTAATTTTGAAGAAAAAAAAGCGGCCAAGTGCGAGTCGGACTCGCCCATAAAGGGTTCCGTAGCAGCAAGTAACATAATATAAACGTTCTTGTAGTTCGTTGTAACTTTGATCGATGTTTTAATAAAAGTGTATTTTTATATGTACGAGTATTTGAGTTGATTGAATGAAATGTAAATTGTAAATAAAAAGTGTATGTGACAAACAAATGGACAGACAGACATGACGAATCCATAAGGGTTCCGTTTTGTGCCATTTGGCTACGGAACTCTAAAAATACAATACCTTATGGGTAAACTAATCAATCATCTCTCTGTTATTCAACAAGTTGTCACAAAGTTTGACATGGTTAACGGTGTTCGACTGTGTCCGATAGTGCCCAACTATGTCCGCCAGGGCTTCAACGGGGTTTGACATGTGACAAAATGTGACAACGTGTGACAACACATGATTACGTGTGCTGACCCGTGACAATATGTAACAAGATGTTACAGGGAGTAGGTGTTGATAAAGCCGACTACTCGTAACATAACAAACCAGAAGACACGCAGAGTGTATCAGCAAACAATGAGTTCATACGACGATCAGTAACTCATTAAGTAATGATACGTAATAAAACTATTTCGCTATCAGCGGCATAAATCCATCCCGGAAGAGCTTCATTCTTAGATAACTAAGAGAAAAAGGCTTTCATTGAAGACATTTAGCATATTCACCATTTGTGCACCCAAAAGAAGGCATGTGGTGTTCCAGCCAAAGTTGACTAAATAACTGGGTACATACTGGGTCTGATACAGACCTACAAAGCAGTGGCCAAAAAGTTAAATAGAGGTTATCATAAAAATCAAGTTACTCGAACAATAAAAGTTTTTAGCCACGTTTGATCTTTTTGTAGTAAGGGTGTGAACATATAAATTATTTTTTAATACATGTGCTCAAAAATTGATACGTTTCGTAGCTGTTTGGCGTGCTAAAAGTTCGTGATTTCAGATGGTTGCAACGCAAGTGTGCGTTTTTCTTATTAACCGAAGGAATATTTTTCATGTATATCCTTCAATAATCATTACTAGTGGTTTAGCCTATTCACTGGGCAGTATATGCAACACGCTCTTGGCCACCATCTCAATAACAGACTACCAGGTTGACATAAGTATAAAAGAGAGTGTAAGAAAACTATTCCGCACTCTCTGTACAAATACATATCTCGGTCTTTTTAATTAGATACTTTTTGCTGCATTGACATGTTCCAAGAGGATTGGCTTCAGCTCGAGTATTTCTGAAAAAAGAACGCGAGCCTTCGCTTTTTAAAATCTATACACCAAGCTCGCTTTTTAGTCTCTGTACAGCACTGTGTTGAGCACATGTATTGTTCTGTGCTCCTAGTATATCGTCTTGTGAATCCGAATGATTTAATTTAATTTTTGTATTCATTAAATTTATAAAATATAATATAATATATAATTATAACATCTGTTTTAACCATATTTTAAGCAAAATAAATATTATAATTATAATGCATTTATGTTACGTATAAATAGAATGTAATAATCGGGAATGACAGAGACCTTATTCCAACAGTATATCTATCTTATTTTCTCTCTTTGAATTTTTGTGGTTAGACTACACCTTAGGCATGACATCCTGGTACTTTCACCTTCATCTCATCCGATGTTAAGTGATGAAAAAGCCGATAGATGGAAGCGTGCTCACCCAGAAACGTCAATTAATTTAGGTTTCAGGCTATTTTTTCTTTCCTTACTTTCCACAATCATCTTCATCATAATTTTATATCATATTTTTTCGGAAATGTATTAAAAAACGTCGTTCAAAACTCGTGCAAAAATGTAAATTTAGTTTCGTTCTGACTGGTTCGCCCTCGACTGCGTCTCGGGCAACAATATTCATAACTCGATTGAATTTACAGACTTTTCGCACTAGTGTCAAAATGTACTATTATGATAACTTAAATGTCAGTACAAGATTCTTTCATTTCATTGCGCCAATAGCGATTGTTGAGGTCATACATCGCTTCCGATCTGTATGGAGTTGTACCCGTGACTGGAAATACATTTCACATGGTCTCTGAGATAAGAGTAGGAGAATTTTTTAAACAATTAAAAATTAGACTAATTCAATCAATTATTGAATTGTCATTAATTTCATTTCAGAAAGTGTCATGGTAAGATGACATGTGTTTAGTCAAACAGCATTACTATGGATTCCCCTCAATGTCGTTCAAACGCAACCTTATTGTAAGTTGCATATTTTAAAACAATTGAATTAGAATTTCCTAAACCGAAAAAACCAGACGTGTTTAATTAAAATAAACCTGTTATTAGGAGTACAATTAATGTTATTGTTAAATAACATGTAGCTCTTTGGTTACTGAAGACAATTTAGATTATCAATATGTTTGCACTTTGTCTTCGTCTCACCTGAAGGCAAGTGACGAATAAGCTTTAGGATGGTATTGTATCAACCCATGCGTTTTAATTTAATAATTTTATCACAGTTCCATATACGATTAATTGCTACCTATCCCAAACCGAGCTACTTGAAACTCGAGAGCTTAGTCATTGTGTAATTCGTTGTATATTTTGAATAATATAGCTCCATACTTCATAAAAATAGAACTTAAATTTAATATATGTATGCACGAGGAATCGTATATTAAAATTATTCGCGTCTTTCTCTTTCTCTTACATAACACGTACATTACTTTTGATGCTGTCAAAATATTATAAACAAATTTGTTTTTTTATAATGCGTTTTCTGTACTACTGTGTGTATGTGCCTGTGGGTATTTCTCTTTCAACGACTTCAAAAACAAAACTCAAATATGTTTTCAAAAAGACCGTGTGTTATCCAGTCCGATATTTCAATCTAACAACATCACACAGCTTCGGCTAGTATGCGGTGCATTGCTCCTTAGAAGGTTTATCGATACTGGTAAAGCTGTAGCGGGGGACGAGAAGAGTACCCAAAACTCAGGTTTACTCCATCCTTGGGTATTATTCTCATCTTCTCAGCTCTCACACCACACCCTCTCACACCCTACACGCGCACATCTAAGTAGTTAATAAGTGAAATGTTTTTTTTTTAAATTTTGTAATAGTGTGGATTTGTGTGTGTTTGTGTGTACCAAGATTACGTCGCGATGCCGACAAAGTCATGAGCGGTATTCGTATCAATAGACGCAGGAAGGTGGCGAAAAGATCCCATACAGTCGTTATCGTGATCTGTAAGGTATTCTTCCAAAAATTATGAAAAATGTGGGTCGAAAATCCAAAATTCATTGGTATACTTTTACTTATTTATACTTTTGTTTATTAAACTTTTACACTAAGTAAAAGAATAAAAACTCTTTTTTACCGTATTTGGCAGCCCAAAAAGATTAACTTTGCATTTATAGTATCGGAATTTTATAGCATTCAGTGAAAATACTCTATACACTCGGATTCACAATACGGAAGTCCTGGGTTCGATTCCCAGTGGGGCTTTCTATTGGAACTCTGTTTGGTCAGTGGTAGGTTGGCTAGCTACTACCATTTCACCGAAGTCTGCCACCAAACAGCAGTGTAAATAGCACTGTTGTGATGCGATATGAAAGGTAGCAGAGCTAGCGCATAATTGGCTCCAGGATTCTGTGTGAGCACGTGTTCTATCCAACATCACTTACCATCAGGTGAAAAATATTTTGTAAGAAAACAATGAGTACAATCAGGTGAGATTATGGTCAACCATATGGATCTATCCATACTAATATTTTATATAGTGAAATTTATGAGAAGCTCATGTCCAACAGTTTCATTTGGATAACTAAGCTGTTAATCTTGAATTTTTTTGCGATGTTACTCTGTTAGGGGTATTTCCTGAGGTCAGATCTTCTTTTTCGTATGACAGTGATTAAATAGTAACTATTGGCTCTTGTCAGATGTTCAACCCGGCTACAAAATTTGGCAACTTGTAATAGCCCACGGTTAGCTAAGTGTTTTTGTTCGGAATAAACAAATTTAATTGCAGTGCCACTGGAGAATTCAAATAAAAATAATTAATAATTTTATTCTTGGAAATTGTATATTTTTCTTTCAGAACTTTCATGAACGAGTAATAATAACTTACATTAATAATCAGTACCCTTACCTTTCCAAGAAGACTAGACGAGCCAATCAGCGAAGGATAAATCCACGTAATTGTTTCACACACTGAATTAATAATACACTGTTACGATCGATTTGTAGAGTGTTTTGTGAGCTGAGACGTGCGCCCGTGACACTGAGCTCGGGTGACGAGACAGGCGGAGCTTTGCGTTGCGCCGGCGCACTCGCCTCTTACTTATAGTTTCAGACGGCTCGTGTAACACTTTCCCCACCATCCACGGCTTCATCATACCAGATAATTCCAATTTCTCTTTCGTTTTCGAAAATTCGCCTTTTTGCAAAAACCTTGTTGTAACTGTAATGTGCTTGAAATGGATGCGAAAGATTCGCGATAGCTACTAATATTTCCAACCTCGATTACTGGATAATGTGAATAATGTGTTTTGTTAGCTATTTGCGTATTGATATATAAATAACGTACCGGGAAACATCTACCGGGACGTCCCCCTACAAGATGGACCGACGATTTAATTAAAGTCGTGAGGAGTCGCTGTTTGCAAGTGGGGACCGGTCAATGTGACGTACGATAGAGGAGGCCTATTTACAGCAGCGGACGTTTCCTGTCTAATGGTGATGATGATATAAATTCATTGTTAATTTTATGACGTGTGTTTTTGATTTGTCATTCTTTCTTCATATTTCATTCTTCTTAGTTATTAGACCACTAGTAAAGTATACCCAAGCAATGCTTTCTAAAGCATATGCAGCAAAATGTAGTATTTCTAAAATAAAATCAACACACCGGCCCTATATACAAAATGTTCATACTGAAACCTAGCTTAAAATAAAAAAGTGCAAGACTTTTGTATTATTATTAAAATAAATAAATTCTAATTAAAATATTCCTGACGATCTCCACATATAAATCAATTAGTAAATTTTTTGCAACTGTTGGACTTTCAAGATAGAAGCCAGTTTTGCTGTTCTCATATTTGTACCTAAATAAAATAACCTAAATCATTTCATTTCATTAAGAAGAGTTTTCTCCAAAATAACAGCTAGCACATTCCATACAGGTTTGATCGCAGCATGAAGTAACAAAATCAATAATTTGTTACAGACACAATCTAGAAATGAATGTAAAAATTCCATTAACTTTTGAATGTCAAAATGTATGGTGACCAAAAAAACGTCCAATTGTTGAACTCGAAACCTGGCAGACCATAGACTCATATATTCGTTTCTAGATCGTGTCTTGTTTGGAAACTGGGGGAAATTCTATTAAGTTTTGAAGACGAGCTGAACCAAGAGAACATAATTAATATCACGACATAAAACTAACTTCATTTCTGCCTTGGAACGGCTGCGCTTGATTAATTCTACGGTACCTACTTATATATCTAGGTAGAACTCGGTAGAAGTCATGTTTTTTATTAACTATGTATAACTTCCAACATTAGTTCCAGCTGGGTTCTGTACTTATAAGGCTTTCACAATGATATAGTCTCATTATTCTGTGACATTGTGTACTGTCTCCTAATGAAAGAAGCCTGTGTCTAACAATGTATCTCGCTAATATGATGATAATATGCTATTAATTTCCACATGGTGTTTCTGTTCTTCAGGTTTTGAAAAACAAACATATTTTTGTTTTCAACCGACTTCAAAAACGAAGGAGGTTATCAATTCGACGCATATGATTTTTTTTGTTTGTTACGCGTAGAACACACTTCAGAAGTGGTTCCATATAAATTTTATCGAAATTGATTGATCGCTCTTTGCGAAAACCAACAAAATCAAACAATTGAAGTCGGTTTTAGTTCTTTTGGAACGCGTTAATAATGTACTTTCTTATGCCCGTGATTTCATCGACGAGGTACGACTCATTAATATCTAACCGTAAGCCACATATGCAAAACACTTCATCCGTTCCCACTGCGGAGGTAGGAAAGGTGTAATCCAATGGCTGCCCGGAGTAAAATAACTTAAGGGACAAAACATAAATAGTGAATTTATTAAAAAACGGTCTCGTATAGGAGAAAATCATTCATATGTTTACAGATAATTATAAAACGTAAACGTAAATCTCTTTACAGTACGGTGATGTTATGAAAAACGTATTTTAGTATATGTGATTTGAAACATTAAAGTTATCGAGAAAATTTACACCAATCATGTTTTGATTCATAAGTTTACTCGATAAAGCCTTCTAGTTTTCATTGCCTAAATTTCATACGTGTAGCTTCCATAAACGATGAGAAAATACAAACCAAAGTTGTGCGTACCAGTCGTACTTCCTCTTAGTCAAGCCTGTATCCTTTTGTGACCTTCAACTATACTTAAATAGGAAATTCGTTCTTCATATTTCTTTCTGATTAGGTGCAAATTGTATATTGGCGGATTTCAATCGGTCGTATGTTGCATGTAATAGGTAACCTGAAGTCGTTTCGATCCGTGGCATATGGCTACACATGTTGGAATCACAAGTCCGAGGACGCAGGTTCGATTCGTAGTGTACGGTATCTCTGATACTCGGTTTAGTTGAAGGTAGGGTTATTAAGCGTGGAGTATGGGTGGATAGAGCGTGAACGCGGTTTTGTTTTAAATAAAAAAGAAAACTCACCGATTTACAATACGAAAGACATCAACGCGCGTGTCAATTTAATTTATAATTAAATATATGTTAGAACATTTTGTTTCATGAAATGTTTTCAATATTTATTATGTTCCGGTAATAATCGAATATGACAAATCCAGATCATTTTAACTCGAGGCTTTTGTTTGAGCAAACTTTCCATCCATGCATAGACTTCATCGTCACTTCCCATCAAGTGAGATGAAGGCCAAATGCAATTGTTCATAAAAATAAAGAAATTTAATTACCAGATACACACAATCCAAATTTAAAAAAAAATATACAAAAAGAAATACATTGCTAATTTACATATAATGGAAATACTGTAAGTGTTTTTATGTGGTACCCAAAAATGTATTTAAAGAATATTCTCGAACATTTAAAAACTTTGGCTACCTACCTAGCACGAAAAGATTACACAAAGATTACCCATTTCCCTTACAAAAACGAAGTGTAGCTAATTTTTTAACCTAGATTACGACTAGGATAGACCAATAAGCAACAATTGGAAGTATCCTCTGTTTCTTAGTATTTTGCCTTTGATCCATAACTTGGTACAAACAGATCAACTTCGACCACAATCCCACGTATATAAGATCTGCGAAATGCGTAGATCCCCACGTAATCTACTTCCTAACGGCATCAACATGGAAGCTGGAAGAAGATTCCAAAACTCTGCTATTCGCATGTGCACTAAATGGATGGGAAACGTTTGTTGCGCTGAAACTGTTTATGATTTTGTTACGATCTGGGAAAGCTTAATTATTATTGTCATGTTAGGTCATTAAAAGTCAACTGGACATAATTAACCGCGTAAACAAATTATGCATTGTTATTGAATTTATAAAGGTAGGTGTTTGGAACTAGTAGTTATTTTTGCGGGTTTTGTATGTCACAGTTCAGTTAAATAATATTTTGAAAGTAGTGAACGAGCGTTATTTAACTTGCGCCTTTCTTCACTGCGGTTTAAAGGTTTTGCCAACTAATCTTTCGGAAGTATGCCGCTAGCGTCGAGAAACACCATTATAAGAACCACCTGATAGTAAGTGAGCGAAATCTTTATATATTTTGAAAAAACATAGTAAAAAAATTCCACTCGTGTGGGATTTGAATCTGCGTATGTCGCCATTCCGGGGCGGACGCTGTTGACAAAGCGTTCGCCATTATAAGAAACTTAATTTTTTTATCAGCAGTATTCAGTTTCATCTAGATTCATGTCGCTAGAGTCTATAATAGTGATTAACTTCGAAGCTAGCGACATACGATCTATTGCTTAGTAAGTAAGTGTTGGCAAAGCGTACGCCCCGGACTGGCGGGAGAAGCATGTTCAAATCCCGCTTGTTTCGAATTTTTCTGTATTTTCAAAATATATATTACGTATCGTGTTTATTTGAATCGTACGGTTTTCCGGTATGACGAAGTGTTTCAATTGAGTTTTGTTTCGTATGAGTATATAGGTGAAGAATAAGATTGAACTGAAACCCTTTTAGTTTCTACGTTTATATACTCGCTTCTACATATACTTCAACTGTTTGTTGTTTTAATAACCTGATACGGCTGTCAGTATTCTTTTTCCGGAGAGCTGAATTTTTTATTGGGTAGGAAAATACTTTGTCTCAAAATCATTTTCAGCGAGAACAACTTTTGAAAAATGTTTATTAATTTTAATACAATAGGTAACTTTTGTGTCTTTTACGTTTATCAAGTGCCATGAACAAAATAAGATGCATACTGAGTACAGTGAAAACGAATTACAGGAAATTATAGAGGTATATAATATAAGTAGTATTTATAAGTTTATCCTAAAATAGCACTGTTGTCTTCCGGTGCAAACCTAAAAAAGGTGCATACATAAAAAAGGTACACACCAATCAAATAAAATAGCTTTCAAAAAAGTTTCAAAGTCTTGATAAAAGAGATGTAATGATGGAAAATTATGTGGACGATATTATAATCAATGTTAAATACATCAAAGAACCTTTAATATAAATAAATACAAATATTTACGAGAAGTTTTTTTTTTCAAACCGACTTTATGCTGTTGGTCCTGCGACCTCTACAGCTTCACCCATACAATGGCGGTAGAGTTATTACTTGCATTTACGAGAAGATAAGATATTTCTTCTTATATTACGATTCCTCTCCAACTAGTGAAGGTTGACTGTCAACTCGTTGTACTATTTCGTATCTGCCGCTAGGTGAATACGTTGAGACATGACATGAGACAACGAATATGCAAATTTCTTTTTTGCAGCAGCTCGACTTACTGTTAAATAGAGAAGACTAGAACAAATATAGATTTATCAAGTTATTCACTGACTAGAGGTAAGATTTTTTTGATAGTAGTACAGTCAAGTGAATAAATATGTATATGCTTACTTTTGGTAAATGGCACACTTACTCGCCTTGTTCCTATGCACTGAATTTAGAGAAATGACAATCAAAACTTAATTTAAAATTAAACTATTTTGTATGCAAATTGTAAAAAATATTAGTATTTAATATGTGTATTGCAGTAGTGACAACAAATAGGCGTTAATGTCAAGAGAGAGTCTATGGTTCATACTCAAGTAGGCGTGCTACTGAAAGGACCAGGTATGTGTGAGACGATGAGTGTTTTGAACTAAACAGTAAACATCTAACCTCAAATGTTTTAAGTAAACATTCATAAGTATAGTTACTTAGACTAAGTTAACAACAACGCGTCAAACTTTCACGCGAATACATTTGAGATCAACAAAACAATCATGTTGAATCTTACATTCTAAATTGATTGCAGATCTAAATATTTGACATTTCTGAAAGTCACGGTGTCATCTTTGTCATGATCATGCTAATTAATTGAATCGAAAAACTTGTAGAAATGTTAAAATCTCGTCAGTATTTTTGGTATTGATAGGTAATGCAACAAAAAATCGCTTTGCAATTGAGATAACAATAAAAATATTATAATTTAGCAAAATGCCAAACATAGACCGACATGACGGCGAGAAAACTTTCTTCGAGAGATTTCATATAATCTATCGAAGTGATTGTGATTTGAAGACATAATTGTGGTGATATATAGGCAGATGCTTGTCTCCCTGGCATGCATGAAAAACAATAAATGACTTCAAAAAACAATCTTTTTTGTTATCTACACGCTCGAAAATGAATGAATGAATGAGATGGAGTGAAAAGTAGTTTTTTTTTAATTTTTGAGTTATTTTATTAGTTCACAGCTTCTAAGTAAACAACAAAGCGAGCAACACTTTCACGAGAATAAATTTTAGCTTCAACAAAACGGTTGAGCTTTTGTTTAATTCCTCAACAATGACAAAAAGAAGAGTAATTGTTTTCATGTGTCAGTTATGTGAATTAGTGTGGGTAGGTTCACTTTAAAGACCTAACAATGAGGCCGAAAATCTGCATAAACGATAGGTATAGTTTGAACTAGATGGTTTGGTTAGACTGATAAATTACGAGTATGTAAACAATTAAGCTTTGGTTAGTCTGTATATAACTAATGCGGTCAAATATAACTAAAAACCGACTTTTACTGCTCTAAAAGTCTACAGCATTCATCCCCTAAAATGTTTAACCTTAGAGGTAGAATTGTCTGATTTATATTTGGTTTTTGTTGATATTCTCAAAAAACGCTTTATGTTTTCTATAAAATTTATGTGGAACCAGCTCGGAAGTATGATACGAGTATACCAAAAAAAGAATCATCAAAATCAATTTATAATTGGCGGAGTTATCACGTAACATACATTTTCATAAAAAAAACACTCAAGTGCTAGTCGGACTCGCACACCGTAATATAAATAATTAACGTTCTGAAAATCATAATTAATAGGTACGGTAATATGCACCCAACAATGCTCTACCGAAAATGAAATTGTGATTAAAAACTAACTTAAGTTTGCAGCTAAATTACATAAACGATGTATAGCTTTCAACTACAAAGTTAAGTTTGTATGCATAAAAAGCTATGTTTAATGTGTTTTAATTTACAAATGTTGGTTTTCAGATTTATTACTACAGTTGTGCTGTAAGACCTTGCTTCTTGCCAAATTTAAACTGAATGTACCCTATAAGTTTTGGATCCTTTGCATTTTTGCATATACAGCTATATCTTTTCATTGCGTTGATCTATAAGTTTTATTTTTTCATAGATCCAAGGGACGGCAGACTTGACTTAATATCTCCACTTGTTCTTGAGAAAAAGGGTATCAACAGATGGACAAAAAGTCATCCTAAAAGGGTTCCGTTTTTCCTTTTTTTTAAATTCATATCCTAGGTCATAGACGTAAATAGGAAAACATTATGCATACATGCTTTATTTGTTACTTACAATTAGTTAAAATTCCACCACTTCACATTCGAAATGTTTTGCTTTATTATTACACTAGCTTGTTCATTATTACTAAAATTACACTGACAATACACTGACACTTTCAGTGAAAACCCTACACAATTTTGTTGAATGTACGATGGGTTTGCACTTGGCCTTCATCTCACTTGACGGTAAGTGACGTCAAGGCCATTGGGTGGTAATCATATGCACCCAGAAGCGAACTAATGAACTAATGAGGTGCTGATAAGACATGATCATCATCATCAGCCGGGAAACGTCCACTGCTGGACATAGGCTTCCCTCATGGTATGGTCATGGTACGCCACATCGACCGGTCCCGAGCCAAGATATAAGACATGATAATGAAGACAAATCAACAAAATAGCTGAACTTTTTATCAAAAATATTTGAGTACCATCTCAATTAAAGCAGCATTAAACGCACCCCATTAAGAGCAATGAAATTTTGAAAATTAAAGTCTACTGCAATGCGCTGAATTAGTTAAATACATTGAAATGACTAATTTGAACAAGGGCACGCTTTTGTTAGAATTTGATACATCACTACATAAGTACATAGTATAAAAAAATTCGAAAAATCTGTCTGCCTCTATGTATGCTTAGATCTTTAAGACTACGCAACGGATTTTAATGCGTCTTTTTTTCTCCACTTATAGAGATGCATGCATTATATGTAATACCTCCCTTATCTGTGCTATAATACGAAAACCCCAAGTATAAATCCATCTAACGTGTACGTTAGGCCATAACTAAACTAATAAATACGTTACTTGAACGGATACAGGTATAGAAGTTAGAGAACAGAACATTCTTGTTCCAGTGTGGTATTCTTGTAATTAAAGCGTATCTGTAATTAATGTAAGTCCCTAAACGTAGAGAAAACGAACCACTTTTGAGATCAAATATCAGATAACTGTAGACTCAATTTATTACGCTGCTTTTACTCCTAATTTCATACGTAATTACGCGTTTGATGGTACACTACATTTTGAACTTGTTTTTGACCGCCTCAGTATCCGAGTTGTATTACATTTGAGTGGTAAACCAGATTTACTCGTTTTTTTTTAATATCTCACCTAGCTGTTTGTGGACTACGAGATCTGTTTCATTTCGGATCACTTTTCCGATCGGATCTGATTTTGATCGGATGTCGATCGGCCTGCTCTTACGAGTGTCTAGGAATAAGTCCTCTGTCAGGTCGGGGTGAATAGCAGTTTTTTTTTTAATTTGCCGTCAAACAAAGAGCCATCATCACTGTTTCGTTCCGGCTTCAGGATAAGCACGCTTTCGTACCACAACCATACCGTTTCGCCATCAGATAAGATGATCAAACTGATTTACTAGCGCTAAAGAAATGGTACTTCCTATCATTTCTAAGTTTGCTGTTGGCATTTTGATTTTACTCTCGATTTAATTTAAGAAAGGCTAGGGGTAAAATATTTTTTAAAAGAAATTAATTACTAAAAATATGCGCGACTATGTATTTCTAATCAACGCTTTAGTATTTTGAGAATTGACTGTAAATGCTTACTTTCAGATATACATAAAATTTTTACGCAACGTAAATCGTCTCTTGGATCCCACAAGGAAAGAAGGCATAATCACGTATCATGGAATATTTTCTTACTAGAACGAGTATCAAAATATTCTTCGAATTGAGCTTTAAATAACAATAATTTTAACGTCACTGCAGCTCTGACGTCATTGGAGTCGGACGTACGTGTGCGGTTGAAATCAACTCCGTGCCTTTCGTTGACCGATTTTGCCTGCGTAGCGTGAGACGCGAGAGAGCGGCGAGAGTGAGATATGTCATCCTTGCATGTCATATATATAATATATATATATATATGATTTGACGTTTATATATGACAGTGGGAATCTTCAAAAGAAGAGTAAGTAAGCACCTTCTAGACCAACGCGTAACATCGTCGACCTCATTCACTTAACATCAGTTGAGATTCTGAGGTCAAGCGTTGGGCTATCTTCCCTTAAAAAAATCGCTCTCACGCGTCTCATGCTACGCAGGTTGTTACATGTCATCTTTGAGGCCATTTTATTCGACTTTAAAACAAATGTTTATCTCTCATACTCATCTTATGTGTAATGTGTTTCACAAAGGAAGTAACTTTGACCTTGGGGACGGCTCCTGTTTGTTCCTGTCACATCTCCGATAAGAGCACGAGTCACTGAGACAGGAAAACATACATTTAAAAGGTTCGAGCGCAAACTAACACACTTTGTTGATAAAGGTCTGCTTCTGAGAGCTTTGCCGTTTAGGGGTCAAACCTCACTCATGTGCGCTCCGGCAAGTAGAATCTTATACAACCTTTACACCGGCATAGACAAATGTTCGGTGCTTATAAATAGATCACGTTAGAAATGTTCTGTTTTTATAGACATATTTTTTATTGACAAACACAATACATACAGAAAGATAGACAGAGTGCAAAAAGAAATACATTCAAATTATACATTTTGATTAAATAAGAAAACAACACAATAAAAGAATTAATTATATATAACAACAATATAACAACAATATAATAACAATATATAATAACAACACACCCAAAAAAAATCAATTGGGACCCGAACTCAGCATGTGCTTGAGCTGAGATCGCAGCGATGCTTTTCAGTTAGTTTTCAGTTAGGTTTAAGGGAACATTCATCATAACAGTACCTGTAATCAGCTACGTACAACATACATAAATACTCTCGAAAAACATAACCCTCTTTCTGACGCAATCGGGTAAAAACTAAAACCCTACATTACATTACAAGTGACGTCCTAGCCGTAATACGAGTATAACAATTTTTTGGGGGGGTTTATGAAACATATACACTTATTTAAAACATATGTTTTCGGGACCTACCCATCATTACCTTTCATATGATACCAGACACGATATTTTAATCTTAAACTATTTTGGGGGTAGATACCACTTTATGTCGCCAATAGACCGCCATTTTGAATTTTATTTGACATAAATTAATCCGCGGAGAAGCACGACGACGCACCTCATTTGTCATAATACAACGGAAAGGCCTCTTGTTTAGCTTTAAAGTTCCAGGCTGAGGATGATTAACATACAGTTAACAATTCACCATAAACGTACTAAACTAAGTAAAAAATAACCTTCATTTCCTAAATGATTCCTCAAAAGTGATTTCAATTTGTTTTCAAACCATATGGGAAATACGTTGGAAATTAATACGTGGAACGTCCCCGGGAAACAAGGCAGTTTATGAATAAACTAGCTTTTCCCGTGGCTTTCTATGTGTACTTTAGAGCCTTGCGTCTTCAGAATAGAACCAAACCATGTCATCCCGTGAGTAAGGTGAACTAAGGAAAACTAACGAGGAGATGGGCAGCATCTTCTTCTAGGTAGCAACAACATCCTACTGCGATAAATATATCCAACGGGTCGCATAAATAAATGGTGGTGATTATAGCCAATCCCCTCACTGAGAGTTCGATCTGTCGATCATGTCCAAGAGGAGACGTATGATACCGATTCTAGAACATGTACTATCTGAGATGAGTCACAAAAATTGAAATGGGACCACACGGGAAAGCACCAGCTTTCAAATAAAAAAAGAATCATCCACTCGGTTCACCCCGACATGTACTCGTAAGTACAAGTGTTAGCATTATAATAATATAAGGCATTATGATGTTAATAATAATATAGTACGTACTTAAAATGACTATACATATCTCGCTCTATTTTGTAATGAAAGGAAAATTAAATAGGTAACCCTACAAGTCAGTTAATGTGAAACCTTCATTATTGAATTATTGCTCTCGGAATGTAATAAGGCACACGGATAATTAGCGGCATTCTTGTCGTATGAAGAGACTTCGTAGATACGAGATAATTTTGAACTTTACAGCAGCCTTAACCTTGCTAGGAAGGGTGCGAGAAGCGCCCTCAACCCTTACCGCACCCACTTGTGCGCGAGCTAAAATATAATGTAATTTATTAATTATATGCATGTTAGTGCAGGCGTGCAAACATTATTTGACAAATTTAATGTATATGGACTGTATTTGGATCTGAAATAAACTATTATTATTATACTAGTAAGATGTTTTTAAATAACATCTATACAGGGAAAAATAAGTTCCGCTAACGCTAATGTATGACGCCAAGGCCTGGTTTTGTACACTTATAATTTTAAAAGGCCATTATCAAATAAAAGTGATTTAGTTAACATTTTATATATTTCAGTTTAGTTTATTTGTACAAAAATATATAAAACGCATGAAAAAGTAAAGTAAGACTTAACGTTGAAAACAAAGATGGCGTCAATAAAATGAAATTTGACGCTGTCACTTATTAAAAAAAGAACGATTTTGTACAATTAAAATAAACGCAAAAATGTAATTCTAGTAAAACGTGCAGGCCGAATTTGAAACATCTTTTTTATGGAATGATCATATGATCAATATTATGGCCAACCCCCAGCAGATTATGTTTTAGTTGCCAGAACTACAAGGTTAGAGAGAAATAATATATTCCTTCATAATGTCGTCAGCAATAGTGATGAAATAATAAACGGGTGGATTGACTTTGTACTGGATTTATTAGAAATAATTAAATACGATGATGTGCGCAGCTACAATCGCTAGACGCGAGAAAGCGCCACATATTTACATCATGTGCCATACATTCCAGCAAGCGCTAGCATTTACTATCGCTTTACGTGCAGGCGTTCTTAGTGCCATCAAACAGACACCAATCAAAAAGCAGAGCGTGTAGTCTTTGAACTAATTGTACGTTCTATACAGACAGTTTTCTTTGTTTCTTAATGTTGTAACCATTTCACCCGAACAATTTGTCGAGCGCTGTACGATTTTAATTGCAACTAGTATAGCCAAAGATAAGGCATGTATGTATAGCCTAATGGCGCCTGCTCTGGCTTAGAGCTGTTGAAGTTTGTGGGGAGAAGATTGAAAAGAATTATACGGACCGCAATCTGCTGTATTTATATATCTTCGGATCAGCGTAAATTCGATGTGTAAAAGTAGCCTGTAACAGCTTTTTATCCTTGGTTGACCTAGTATGTTTTACAACTAGTTTCACCCTCATCCGCCAGATGGCAGCTTTTACATAGCGGTAATAATCATTTAAGGTGACTTCGCTGATAACAGTTGTGTACTTAATTTCTTGTACTTTAATCTTTTAAAATAATTTATTTTGTGGATGGAAATTTCACATCACCCGGCTTCTCTAATAAAGAGTACCTTTAAAATGTGTCCCTCTCAAAGAAAAAGGTACTGAGGTACTTAGAAATATGTACAATTTACTGTGCGGTGACGTGACGAAATAGTTTTAAAAGAGGTTATTCCAAACATTTAACTCATCGAGAAAATGTTCACAGTTACACCTCCTCTTAAGCATCCTGAAGAAGATCTCCTGAGCAAACTACCGTTAAAATAACTTTAAAAATTTAAATTAAAGTTAGTTAATTTATTTAGAAACTATCAACTCTGTAAAATATAATAGTTTGCTTTAGCTGTAGATCGAAACAAAGTGGCCGTTTTGTCACTTTTTGTATTTGTAACGTTCACACGTTCCAATTCAGTGCCAATATCACGACATTTGTTTGAAGTATCCGGCATGTGGCCTCATTAAGGACCCTTTGGGTACGGAAGCATAAAATACCCTTAAACGTGTCTTCAGAGATGACATGCAAAAATTGTGTGAGCATTAATTCGTGTTAATGGCGTTGTGTCTATAAGTACCCGACTGATAAAAGGAGAGACAATACCTCACTAATTTGTTTGAACGACCGGTTGTAGATAGTTGTCGATTCAAACAGTGACAGACAGACTTGAATAACTTGCTTTATCTCACATATATCAAAGGTCGGAATGCGACCGGTGGCGGCTCAGTTACACTCGGGACAGGATAATTCAGCGGGATTCCTCATTCCACTTCGCTTGTTTAGCTCATTGCATGTTTTCTTTCTTGACGGAAAAATCGCGTTAGTCACATGATCTTAAAAATTATTGCATTTACAATCACACTGTAATGTAATAAATGCGAATGTGAGTTAAGTTACCTTGACAATTTATCTGGGTTAATAGTTAATTTAGCTTTAGGAAGGACTTTTGTTTATTAATTAAAATCCACAAATATTGTACGCCTTCGGGTAGGATATAGAGATGCTATGTATCACACCCAACATCAATGTACCACCTATTTCCACAATAAAATATTCTGATTCTGATGTGTGATTAATTGTTTTTACCAGTATATTTTGTACTTTTTGTATTTCAAACACTTCAAAATAAGATTTTTTTACTGCATGGTAGGTTTTCGCACGTACCTATCATAATCATACCTGATCATGTGACGATAAAGCCGTTGGATGGTAAGCGTGCTTATCCAGAAGCCTCAAGCTAATGAGGCGAGGCTTAATGAAGTGCTACCTTCCATACCAGAGAAGCACAATCGACCAATCGTGCTATTAAACAAAGCTACATAACCAAACCGAGTAACTATAGGTGTGTTCACATCGCTGCCTCTACACTGATAGTCGAACATTAAGCCATTAGTTTGTTTCAAGTTTTGTTAAAATGTTCTTTTTAATAACAGCATTTTTGCATAGTAGCAGTCATCGGATATGCTACTCATCAATACAAACCAAACGATCCCAAACACGACGGGTTTATCATGTGTACTTGACCAAAGTCCGTCTCCAGCATCATACCAGCTTTATGCTTCCGTAAAATAACTAGAGGCTAAATGTAGCTCGTAGGCGAAATGGACAGAAACAAAAGTTTGAGGGGATTTATTTTTATTTTCAGAAACTGTATTATGCCAATGTTGATGGCAATTCCAAAGGCTTTAAAAAAGAACACGCCTTGCAGCGTGGCCGCCCCTAAAATACAAGATAATGATGCGCTGGCTCTGCTACCTTTCATACCGCAACACATGTCATGCTATTAGCACTTCAGTTTGGTGATAGACGTAGGTAAGGTTAGGTAGTTGGCGTCGGTGGCGCAGTAGATAAGGCGCGGACTTTCAATTTGAGGGTTCTGGGTTCGAATCCAGACGTGTACCTATGAGTTGTTTGTTGATCGAAGATTCAAGTACATTATCCGATTGCTTAACGGTGAAGGAAAACATCGCGAGGAAACCTGCACACTCCTGAGAAGAAATTCAAAGGTGTGTGTGAAGTCTATCAATCCGCACTTGGCCCGCGTGTTGGACTATGGCCCATACACTCTCTGTAGCAGAGTAGGTCTGAGCCCCTGCTGTGGGGACGTATACGAGTATAGGCTGTTGATGACGATGAAGATTAGGTAGATCGTAGAAGGCCATAAAAATACCCTACCACCACACACAATATAGCCAAACATCCGATTAATGATCGGTTCCTTCACTGGGACTTGAACCCGGAACCTACGGGACACATTTTGGGTTTAGAGGATTAATGATCACTGTAAGGATGTAAGATGTAACTTTTTAGATGCTGCCGCAAATCTTGAACATTTCCCTGACGCTTTTCACAACACTTCGCGGAATAACCCGAGGGTATTCTTACGGATCCTTCCTTTGTAGTTCTATTTTTAATACTTGCGCAAAAATTATAATGAAAAAATATATTAAACATTTATTATTTCCTTATACGACACGTAATATAACCACCATATATGTGAGTAACATACGATAGTGCGGTACGACGAAAACCACTTAAAACTTGTCACAATAATGTATCTGAAATAACAACATGCGTACCTAAGACACACCTGTGAGCAATTCAGACTCTCATATACCGATATGTTAAAGTATGTAATATGAACAAGCTTACGTTATCTTAGTACAAATAAATATTAACAGATAATGCCTATTTCCCCAGGCTAGGGAGATAGTTGTATTTACCCAAATTATGTAAACTCACCTTACATATTAAATATGTGCGCATTACAACATCAGGGATGTAGGACTTACCTTCACTCTGGATCCAAACCGGTAAGTCATAATAGGCAACACTAGAAAAACTTGGGTTGGTCAGGTTTTAGGGTTCAGTTAAATTCCTCTAAATCAGTGGTTCTCTAAGTGGTCCAGGTGAACCCCTTGGGGTCCACGGGAGACTCGACGTGGGTCTACGTTGGCGTGACAAAAAAATGGGGGTACACAAAAATTTATCTGCTTTCGCGCACGCACGCACACGCCGATTATATCAGATTTCCTCCAACTAATAGCCCTAAGGTGTCCCTCTCGCCATTTTTGGCAAGTCCCGGGAACACGTGATTCTTCCGCGCCTCAGTTACCGACTCCATCCGTCTCTTTTGAATTTTCGTCACATTCTTTAGTCACATTCATGTCTCGTATTTATATACACTTTTGCTTTAAACGTTCTGTTTTTAAATGTTCACATTTTATCACAACTAAATTAAATTAAACTTAAAGAATCAGTGTATATGTCTGTCAACCCTAATAGTTTTACTGGCTGCATAAATATATACTCGTACAATGTGCTAAAGTTGTTATGTATATAAGTAAATGTTAAAGCGCTCTCCGAAGGCTTAATGTATTGGTAATATTGGACCATTTTCCACTGTTATAGCCTAAGGGATTGTTAAACTTTCGAAGACCTAATCTAGAATCAAGTGAGATAGTTTAATTTGAAGCTTTACAAATAATAATCATCCGATAAATTCGATGACCGAATGCTTACATACCAAAGTTCTGATTCCATTATCTTTTAAAATAATTGATAAGTAATTGCCTCAAAATAGGAGATGAAATTAAGTGTCGCGAAATTTACAACTTTATTGTTAGCTACAATAGCCGTTACGCAGCTAATGGTCCCTAGATGGCGCTTTGAATAAGAATAATAAAAAGTGAGTAAAAATGAAAACTGTGATTCACTGTGTAGTTGTATGTTAATGATACTCATTCGAGTCATTACAATCCGACGTCGTATTTTTAGGTAATTACTGCACAAAGCCAGCTATTCTATTTTAAAAGAGTATGGCAACAGAAATTTAGTTTGAAATTTTGACCGAGCGGAATCCCGTTTAGGTATAAAGCCCATCAGGAAAACTCTCGTAGTATCAACTGTTATAATTCGCTGGCAGTACGCACGTCTGCACGTGCTTGTTCCAGTGATCGCACGGTCAAGTGCGAGGTTAGCTCGCGTATTCCCAGTTCCGTACATGATGATGACATACAACCGTAGCCACTTGAAAATGTCACGCGTAGGAATCGATTGGCGTACCGTCTGTGTCAGCACTATGGTTGTTTATACATGTGTGAGGGACTGACATCGCATTCAAGTATGGACTTTTCTTACCACTTTCGAGGTAATTACTGAAAGTTTTTGAAGTCATAAGATTTTATTGATATATTTGTGTGGTTGAAGGATGCAGGATAAACACAATGTTTTGACGAAGATTGTGGTCAAGCAATTAAAATAACTATTTAAACGATTGCCAATCCTAATAATAGAAGTACAATTGTAACTTGGTTTTTATTTATAGGCAGTGCCTGAATGAGATTCGGTATCTGAAGCAGACTAGAGATATACATACGTACTTACCTACCTACGCTATAAAACCTGTGGAATCAAACTCTGAGTTTGCCGTGTATTATATGAATAAGTTTTATTCAGTAAAAGGTTACATTATGTGTTTTACAAGGTGTGTGTTCGTATGCAGAGCTGGTATGCGATTGGCTTCTGAGAGTTGCCTGACACAATATGCTACAATGATTTGATATCTTCGTTTAAAGGCAAAGTGGCCTACACTTTACAACCTGTGGAATAAAATTCTGTCCGTTCCGCCACATAATTCTCCCGTGTATCCGGTGTTTATATCAAGCACGTGTGTCATGTATTACGTAGATCTAGCTACAATATGACCAGTCTCTAGAATGTATCCTGACACCTGTATACTCCAATAGTTAGTTAACTTTAATTGTGGAGTCAAACTGTGTCAGATTGCCGTTAGTCAACAAAGATACATATATAATTTAATTGTTTAGGTATATGTGTTAAGCACCCTGTGAAGCAAGCGGTAGCATAAGATTTTCCGACACCTGCAATCGTTTTTACTTTTTCCTCGTTTAAAGGTAAAGTAGACTGAGTTTTACAACCTGTGGAGTCAAATTCTGTCCGTTCCGCCGCAAAATTCTCTCGTGTACGGCACGCAACGTGATGTGAGCGGGGAAAATATTTTCCAGACATCAAATACTGCTATGGTTTTTCGTCGTAAAGCCTGAGTTAAGGCAAAGTAGCCTGAATTATACAACCTGTGGAGTCAAACTTTGTCAGTTTACCGTGTTCTCGACAATTCTACCGTGTGTACGGTATCTGTGTCAAGCACGTGTGCGGTGTATTACGTAGTCCGAGCTGTGTGATGTGATGCGAGCGGTCGCTAGAGAGCTGTCCGCCGTACGTACGCTCGTGGCGGGCTGGCGGGCGACAGCGAGCGAGCAGCGCGTGGGTTGTCGCCGCGCCCCGCCGCCGCCGCCGCCGCCGCCGCGACGTGACGCATCGTCGATCTCCTACATGCGACACCACACTCGATATATCCAGAGATATCTTGGAGATATCGCTCAAACAACATTTTAAACTGCTATTACTCATGTGTTGGTTTTGACGGGATTTTTATCACAGATAATAAGTAGAGCAGCGATTTCCGAGTTCAAAAGTGGTTTTGTGAGTCACTTTTAAAATTGTTGATAACGGTCAGCAGAATGATTAAAACTGGTTATTAGTGGAAAGAATAATAATAAAAACAATTACAGTTGTTTTAATACGATAATTATCCTAAACGAGGAAACACTTGAACAATTGTCCCTGACATGGGTTGATGATTTAATTGCAATGGACAGCACACATCTCTTAAAGAATGAAAATAAAAACGATAGGGAATGAGAGTTGTTTGTGCAGCAGTGGAGATTTCTGATGGATGATATGGATGATTATCAATAAAATTTAAACAGAATTACACTTGCAACCACACTACTTAACAAACTATAAATTGAACTTTATCCTGGTGCTTGGATTCCAGGTTAATTAAATTGTAAATCAATGAATAACGTACATAGAGCTGTGATTGAATAATCAAGTTATTTAAAGAACCTAATTGAAATAAAAACAACAAAAAAACAATATCATGCTGTGGATCCCTACATTATGATGCCTATTTATGACAAGCTTTTGCCCCCTACATCTTCTACGTATAAGTATAAATCTTTAAGTACTTTATACGGTTTTTCAAAACATATTCTTTCTGTATACGAAATTTATTATACAATCCTTTAGCCATTTATACTTCAAATACAGTCTAAATATTTCACACAAAGTTTTACAACGACAGTATTCCATCCATATCTACCTGATAATGTTATTTTCACATGAGACATCTAGACACACACTACACTTTCTTAGAAATATCTCGGGACTCGTCGCATGCTTGTGCCTCGTGCCAGCGGCATCGCGAGACGCATTAGTTGGATGGAATAGGTAGGTTTATGCAGCGTTGTTTGGACGGCCCCGACCCCATCCCATCAGTTGGGCAGCACTACAGTCCACCATAGCGCGCCGCGCGCGCCGCCGGTATCGCACTATTCTCTACTGACACATCAACGTTAAATCGTGACCAATAAGTTTTTCCACGACCGAAAAATTGACGCGATTACACGAGGCCTTCTATACCGTAAACAGTTGAGTAAACTAGTGAGCATCGCGTTCACTACCAGACGAAAGGTGTCGAAACTTAAATACTTATTTATTAATGTACTCGTATTTTCGAAATTGTTGCAGTAATCCGGTAAATATTATAGAATAGAACACGGTGAAAGCATTCAAGGCCCAAGGCCCTACGTTAGTGGAATGTCAATTTTAACGGACAATATTTTTTTTATAGACGCACTTGCGCACTGGAGCAACTCCATTCTGGATGCTGACAATAGTAAACATAGTAAAAATTCTGTATAAACTTGTCTACTGAAGTAGCAAATGGCCAAGTGTTTGGACTCCGTGTTTATCTTTCAAGTAGCGAAGTAACGACGTCGTCAGTGTAACCTACTTATTAACTTGTTGAGGATAGGGTAACGATTTTAATGATCTCATTTTCGTTGGCGGTGGGTTTTTTACTTCCCGCGTACCTACATCGACTCACGACCGCATTGTATAAATAAAGTTATAATAAATTACGTACAAAACACAGATATATACATGATTTCCTACACGTCACCAAACGTAATTCCATTTGCATGAGGCCGTCTAAAATCAAGTTCTCGAAAAACTAAGTTTCGTCATGTTGTGTTTCTCAACCGTGAGTACTTAGAGGGAAAGTTGTTTCATTCATCTCCAAACGCTTGCACGCGTATTTTCAATGCACACGAAAGTAACTTTAGACGAGTATATTGTTGTGAAATAAACAAAGCACTTCGGAGATCTCCTATGTCATTTACAAGTAAAATAAGCAATCTTCATTCCATGTCGGGATCGGATATAATTTCTTCCTTGTTGAAACTGGTAGTATAATTTAAGGAAACAAAACAAAATCGTTCTTGTAATAATAATTATTTACAAGAAGTATGAATAAAACATCGGGTACGATAACGAAATTAATTCAACGTCAGAAGAAAACACGTATTTTATAGACGTTGGCGATAAAAATATTCGCTTAAAGCGTTGGCTTGTTTTCTCACTTATACAGTTTAGAAAGTGTTGCTATGGTTTTATTTAGAGAAATTTTTTTGAGGTTTTATGTTGGTTTTTGTGGAGCTCGTGCTACTATTTTGGGTTAGTCAGCCGTCACCGGGATTGTACGATAAAACTCGACATTGTTTCTTAGGCCGGTAAAACAGCAAGGCAATAGATTGATGATAATAATACTTGGTCCAGCAATTATTCTCTGTGGGTTGGTACCTAGAATATTAAGTGTCTATGACATAATTCTCGATGTGACGCTGACTAATATTTCCAATTGCTATGACATAACCGTCTATTCTCAAACGTGATCTGTGTTGGAAAGAAATTTTCGAGTCGAACGTTCGACTTTTTTCGCTTATAGACTCGTTGAGAAAGCGAATACGTTCCTGTGAGTGGAAAATTTATGGCTACCGAACGTCCGTGTCATTCCCAAATAACCCAAAAATATCGAAAACTGTTATGTTGAAACGACCTTCGGCATACATGACACAATCAATAGTGATGTCATTTGTGGGTACTCTATAAATTAAACTAAGTACAGTGCTACCATTTTATGTGTAGAATTTAGAGAGGCGCCACCTTCCGTACTTGATACGTCTTCTTAACCCCGTTTGTGGTTAGTTGGCAAGTGAAAGCTCTATAGAAAAAATGGTTGTTACTATGCACGTAGGAAAGAGTTTACGGAAAATTCTGCTATTTAATAACAATTGACGGCACACTGATTTCATTGATGACAAATCGTAGGTACAGTCAACTATTTACCAGAAACTGGTCTTCCTTAATTTTGATGCAATCTCGGTTGTTGTTCTAACATAGTTTGATGTGGTATTGGCCCGTTATTATTAATATGGTTTGACAGTTTTATCGAAATTGGAACTGGTTAGTAAAAAATTTAATAGTGTTTTTTAAGACTAATTAACATAGTTTCAATTGTAATTTCAACTTAGTTTTTGGCTAGTATCAAAAGATTCATCGAGTATATGAGAAGCACTTTCTCGGTTGTGATGTAAATACTAATAAATCATTCTGCTTTATTTATCTCCATGCCATTAAACAGTGATGTGTGAAAATGGAACAGACAAAGTAACTTTTACATCAAACATATCAGTAACGATTGGATCTCTTACGTCAACGATATGAAAGGAGAACAAAATGTAGACGTGACGTCACTGTATGGGGTATTACGATTTCGGACTCATTGTAAATTAAAACAAGGACATTTATTTCAATGGCCATAAAAGAAAATAATTCCAAATTACCTACAGATATTATAATACCTATTAACAAAAGTTATTTATTTTAACATATGTATGTATATCCATAGCTTTTTTGCTATTATTGGCTGTTTTATGGTTGCATTGTTGTCCCCTGCCTCTCAAGTTAGGATACCCTGTATTTTCCAAGGCCTTTTTTTTCGGAAATGCCTTGTGGCTTTCCGAGTTTTGAACCTAGTTTTGAATGATTTAGACATAATTTCATGTTCTTAACGGGTAACCGAGCGTCGTTCGTCGTCATTTTTTGACTGTAAAATCATAGAAATTGAAAAAACTTGAATTTTTGATGACTTTGAAACTCCTCTATATTTTTAAAATGGTTACTGCGTTACCATATACACACATCAAAGTATATAGTACGTATAAAAAATTAAAATATTAAATTTAAGTTAACGTGATGACGATTAGGCAGGTCATTGCAATACTTTATATAGCAGTTTATTTTAATTTATAATATTCTATCGTATATAGTGAGAATTACTTCTGACAACAGGACCAACATTCAAATAGACAGACAAGTCTAAATCACACTAAAACTAATTGTACCAATTAGGAACCACAAAAAACGGTTTCCGAGACAAATTATTAAGTCACTAAGAGTACAAAAGCTTATGTGGCTTACATTTTAGTGGTTACATAAATAAAACATACATTATAAACGTTACAGTTGATAACATAGTTGCAATAATCTGATATGATAACATTCACTTCGTTTATTCAACGGTTAAGATTATTTCTCTGATTTACCATTGTAAGAAGTAACAGGCATATTAAAACTGTTTCTAGGTTTATACGGTTATAAATATCACTATGATAAAGCCGAGTACAACCCGATTATGAGAAAATCATAATAATAATTATATGATACAAACACAAGTATAGTACCAGGCTAGAAAAGAATCTTAACATTTACCAAAGTATAGCAAGAGTAATACCATCCAAGAAATATTTCCTCTCTTTTTCCTTTCATTGCATCCTAATATTGCAGTAGTTATTGTTGCAGCAATAACTATGTTTTGATAGCTTACATTATAACAAAAGGAAACAGTACCTTTTAACGAAAGAAAAAAGAAACATATTTCCGGGACGGGGGACCTTTTGCTACTGTAGCGCTAAATAGTGCTGAAAATTTTCGTGAAAAACGTCAGTATAATAAACAATATTTTGTTACAAAATGACATTTAAAATAATGTAGTTGGGTATTCCAAATTATTATGTATAAATGAGACATGCGCTTTTATTATCATCAGTGAATTGTAAACTATTTTCACCAACGATAATGATAAGGAAAAAATCTTGCTGATAATGTTTTTAGAAAATTCATTTCCAGCGATGCTAAAGAATCTCATATATTTTAAAAATTGATATAATACCATGGATGCAACGTCACGTCACATTAGTTACCTCGGAAACAAGGATCAATATCGAATGACAGTAGGAAAGACATCCGTGTGCACTGAGATAGTAAAGATATGTGTCATTAGTGAATTGCACTTCCCTGATCGTTTCAAATAAAGAATATACTTAGCATTGTTTGTAACACCGTTGCATTGCGCAGGTTGTTGCCACAAGGTTTCTTACTTTTTCGTTACGTCATTGATATTCAGTGTGTTTAGTTTAGATATTAAAGTGTTTTAACAAACTATGTCTAACGAAACACTACTGTTATGTGTATGAGAAATAAATGTATACAATAAAATGGTACAGCGACCAGCTAAATGAACGGCAACCTCAAACCTATTGTGGTTTTTAAATTTAGCTATACCCGCGTCAGACCGAATATACATTTAGCATCTAAACATGACAGTACCATGTCTAATTCATTTTTTAGATACGAAAAAATTCTAGTTACTATCTTAAAATAGGTCATTAAATAGGCATGAAATTAATGTTACTTGTTAGGCATCTGAATACCCCCAGATTGCTTCTTGACCACTTACAATAAAAGGTACAAAAATGTAAATTATGCTACAATAACATCCATTTTTTTTCGAATGCAATTAAATAACATTAATTAAACTTGTTGCATACTTTGTCATCATTCTGGCGATGGGCACACTATTGGTATGGAGAAGCAACAATATTTAATTATTTGTGATGTACAAAGTGCTTAGGTACTTCTATACGTGCACAGCAACATCGTCTCTAGATCAAGTGTATACAAGTTTAGATGCAATGTGTTTCTTATTTTAATAGCTTGTAATAGCTTCCTTAGCTTAATAACTAATGGACATTGGTACGACAAAGAATCGAATAACTTGGTTCGAATGGAAGACAACGAAATCGGACGGTCTGCAAACTCGAGTACTACAACATAAGGCCGTAGCGACACGACCGATAGTTTCTCAACCAAATAGATTAGTTGTTGCTCAAAAATACATGAAAAAGATATTTAATCTGTGGCACAAGTACTATATGATGTATGGGCACAAACTGGGCATCATTTTTACTTCGTTGCTTTTTGACTTATTAGATTAGAAAACTATCTTTGGCTTAGCTACAGTTCTTTTCAATGCAATATAAATAAGAGTAAACAATCACAGAAACAAGACAAAAATACCTCTCCGATCGGCGCCATTAGGCTAGTCGTACTAGTGAAGCTGAAGTGGTCCTGTAATTCAAATCAAAAAGATAACCTTTTTTGAGATATACTCAACGATACAGTAACGGAACAACCAATAATTCAGTTCGTGTCTCGAAGCACCTCGAAGTATCCGATTTATTATTGAAGTAAAAACAATTCCGCGCGCGCGTCACCAACCTCTGTCCAACTTCCATCTTCTCAATTCAAACTTAACAAAAACCAGTTGATCGTTTCGCTCCAACAACTATGGCGTCTCGATTGTGCGTCGGCAGCAGCCTTGGACGCGGCAGATCAAACAATTTGTTAACAGTTGAGACAGTTATAGTTTTAAATCGTTTAGTTCTTATAAACAACAATATAAATCTCTACGGTGTCACCCAAGCTTTAAAATTTTCAAAACCTTTCTATAAGCGGTATAATATAAAAAGAATTATTCTCATCCCTCACCTACGAAGTCTGATCGAGGCAGAATTGGAACCTGGCTGGATACAATACATAATGTTCCGATCGTCACACACCTACCGATCCGATCAAGCAAGAAACATTCCGGGCCGTTTTAGGTAGATAACAGAATCGGTAGGCGTGGGAAGGGAAGAGGCTTACACCTTTCTAAGTACTCGTACTCTGGTCATAACTGATAAAATATATGTACTTTAGTAGCAAATAGACATACACATTTACTAGTGACTATGCTACATTCTACTAGCTTAAATTTGCGGAGAGCGTTAATTTCAAACGCCACGCATACGAGTAGACCCCAGAATTCGTTTACACTCATGTTACAACTTATTAAATGACATAATAATATACTAAAAGATATATTTCCGTGAACTGATACTTAAATACATCTATGCTAAGGCTACATATGAAACAAAGTTACGAAAGGCTGTTACGAACGAACTCTCATATCTTTCTACCTAATTTGAACACCTGTGTCCACACTCATACTGATAAAAGTGTACAGTATTTTTGTACGAATGAGTAATGTTTTGGAGTGCCGTTAAAGGAATATCTAATCTGTATTAGAATACAAACATGTTTTAATATCAATTATATACAGACCGCTATATTTATCCAAAATTTCGAGACAAAATATTTACCCTTTGGAGGTAGACTTCCTCAAGCCTGCTCAAAGATTTCAAATCTTTGTATACATAAAACGTACTTAACGTTCTGCTGCTTTAAATAAATTAAGACCAGTAAATAAAGCACACTGTATATTGTGAATTGACATGTCCATATTATTATGCGTAAACATGAATCATGCCTCCATATCGGAACTGATTTGATTCTCAGCAGTAATATAATAATTTCAACTAAAGGATTATGAAAAATGCTACATATGTATATGCACAGATATGTGAATATAATAAAGTTGATAACAAAGTAAACAAGTATATAACTATCTGCATCTACAAATCCACCTCAATACATCATCGTTCGTTGTACAAATACATTTAGACGGCCCGTGGTTCAGAAATAAACATTGTCATTCGTCTTCTTCACAGTTATTGTAAACTTCACTTTATTACACGGCGTTACGGAAAATTTCAGGTATTTAAATTTGTGAAATAATGATCCTAGCATATTTTTCTCTTCAACTTTTTTTTGTGTGACATTTTTTTTCTTCTATTGTCATAATTTGTTTAAACAACCCACCGCCCGCCATAACATGCGTTTTTTGATGAATTATTCAGTTTTGCATTTGATGTTTTTCTCGCTTTTGGTTATACATATAGTAGTACAAGAAAATAAACACTACTGTCGTAGACTTGACTACTCGTAGAATTTGAAACCTGTTCTTAACAACGTATTAATTAGGCAAAGAAGAATTTCAAGTAACGATAACTATTACATACGGCCTCCGTAGAACTATATTGCTTGCGGGTACTTCGTTCTTCACTAATATAGTATCTAGCTTTTTTAATTTATCCTTCAAACTTTTCCAGAAAAAAAAGTTAAGTGAACTTTTACCAAAATGGCGCCGGCGCAACAAAATGTCGAAGTATGCGACGATCCGGTACACTCGCAGATGAAAATGAGATTAGTTCCACACGAGTTCAAAGACGAGGCGAATGTGAAACGTTGTGAAAACAATAACTCAGTGCTAAACAGTGCCAGTAATAAAGTTGACAGTGATACAGACTTTGACATAGCTAAGTACGAAGCGATGGAATTCACGCCACGGATCAGATGGCCTGATCTCATAGTACAAGTTTCTCTGCATTTAGTATCAATTTATGGCTTCTACCTGATACTAACTAACAGAGTGAAGCTTCTGACAACACTATTTGGTAAGTTTACACATCGCTGCTAAACAACAAAGGTGTAACGAATTTATGTAGATCGTCTTCTATTCTCAAGGTAAACTGGTGTGCTGTATTTTGAGCGTTATGTATGTGTAAATAAAAATAGCACTCACGTTGCAGTGATTTCTTTAAGTATGAGTATGTATCCCAGACAGAGTAGTTTCACACCTTTCTCATAAGTAACTTGCAATATTTCTGTCAAACATTGTAAGATAAAACAATTTGAACAAAGTGTTTCAAAATACTAATGCGATGCTGTACTTATTCAACAAAATTTGTACTCTATTATTATTTTTATTCGCATAAAGTATGACACCAATTTCTAGTTACTGCTACTTTAAGATCTTTTCTTTATATTTTCTTGCCCATTTAAAACTTCGATCTTCTTTTATTCTTTATTAATTTTTCATTACATCTTGTAAAATGCAGAAACAATTCAAATAACTATAATAATAAATGTTTCCACATGCTGGTATTTACAAATGGCGCTTACGTGTACGGCACCCTAATAATAATAATTTTTCAAGATTTTAGTCTAATACTTTTTTAAGCCTCACGAGCCTAAAATATCGTTATGTTTTTTATCAAAATACTGAATGAAAATTACATTATTTCAGCAAATAAAATAGAGGTGCATTCATTTGTCATTTTCTACCCAAAAAGTAAAATCTTCAACTATTTATTTTTAAAGTTTGTCCATTACCATCATTATTATCATATAACGATAAATCTTACGATCTTGTTAATTATTATATTTAATCATAACAGATTCTCGGATATAAATAAACATATTGATTCGTTTCAATAACTGTCATTACCCGCGACGGAACGGAGACAGTGTATGCGTTTAGGGTGAGAGGATGTTTGTGTGTTTGTTTGTTTGTTTGTTTGTGTGTACATACAAACCAATGTTGCCACTTATCTCCAGAACGGTTTGACCGATTTACATGCGTTTTTTTGTAAAGGGTTGCTGATACGTCAGCGATGGTTCTTAGATAGGTGGTATGGCGCTAGCTCACCAGGGGGCGCTGCAATCAAGATTTTAACTCATTAAAATGAGGGACAGAGAACTTTGCGAAGGCTTATAGCTACTAGGCCGTGTTTGGGCTCTTTTGAAAGTGTTTGGTGAGCAGAACCTGCACATGAACTTTTGAGGGTCTGATGATGGATCAGAACGACGTTGAAGGGAATCTTGCGAAGGCAAATACCTAGTAAGCCGAGTTTGGACTCTTTTGAGAGTGTTTGGTGAGCAGAACCTGCACATGTACTTTTGAGGGTCTGATGATGGATCAGAACGACGTTGAAGGGAACCTTGCGAAGGCAAAAAGCTAGTAAGCCGTGTTTGGGCTCTTTTCAGAGTGTTTGATGAGCAGAACCTGCACATGAACTTTTGAGGGTCTGATGATGGATCAGAACGATGTTGAAGGGAACCTTGCGAAGGCTTATAGCTACTACAACGTGTTTGGGCTCTTTTGAAAGTGTTTGGTGAGCAGAACCTGTACATGAACTTTTGGGGGTCTGATGATGGATCAGAACGACGTTGAAGGGAACCTTGCGAAGTCAAATAGCTAGTAAACCGTGTTTGGGCTCTTTTGAGAGTGTTTGATGAGCAGAACCTGCACATGAACTTTTGAGGGTCTGATGATGGATCAGAACGACGTTGAAGGGAACCTTGCGAAGGCAAATACCTAGTAAGCCGTGTTTGGGTTCTTTTGGGAGTGTTTGATGAATAGAACCTGCACATAAACTTTTGAGGGTCTGATGATTGAGCAGAATAACTTTGAGGGGAACTTTGTGAAGGAACATGGCGAATAAACTATGCCTGAGCTCTTTATCGAGTGTTTGGTGATTAGCATCTGTACATGAACTCCTGATAATCGAAATTATACATTTAAAAAAACTCCGTCAGATAGGGGAACCTTTGGTTTTTAATACAATTGCACATATTGTTTGTCATGACATGATACTTCACACGTCACGATATTTAGACTACAACATATGAATTCTCTAAAAAGCTTAAAATAAAAAATTAAATTAAAAATTTTCAAAATACCCGCGACAAATGTAAATGTTGTAATGGGAAAAGGGTTAAATAATTTTTTGAGAAACCTTCGACTAAATGGAAGTAAGTAACGAGATAAATAGAAGCTTACATATTATTACAATAATAAGTCCGAAAAAATCCGTCGGGGGCTGCCATTGCCTAATCTATTGTCGTTTCCAATTAAAATGTAGGAGTAATAAAATAATTTTTTATCTCGTATAGATGCAGTCATTTTTAAAATGTATGATGGGTTTGCACTTGGCCTTCATTTCATTCATTGGATGGTAAGTGTGCGCACCCAGAATCCTCAATGTAATGAGGCGCTAGCTATGTTACCTTTCATACCGGAACACAACAGTGCTATTAACACTGCTGTTGGTCGGCAGACTTAAGTAACATGGTGATAGCTAGCCAGGCAGACATAGAAAATGCCACCTATACCTATACCACCAACTAAACCGAGTGCCGAGAGATACTGGGAATCGAATCCAGTTCCTACATATTGTAAGTCCGGTTTAGTCCGTTAAGTCCAAGTGTGTAGCCATTAGAAAATGGAGATGGTTAATAAGGCGGTATCAATTCAAGACTAAATAAAAAAATTAGGTACCCAACGTAATTTCAACTAGTGACATATTTATAAAACTGCAAATCTTAGTTCCTTCAGGAACGGGAATGGCAGCCCCCGACGGATTTTTCGGACTTATTATTGTAATAATATGTAAGCTTCTATTTATCTCGTTACTTCTTCCATTTAGTCGAGGTATTCTCAAAAAATTATTTAACCCTTTTCCCATTACAACATTTACATTTGTCGCGGGTATTTTGAAAATTTTTAATTTAATTTTTTTTTCTTATAAATAATTTCATATATTTTCTTCATTTCTGCTCTCACTGTGTACTGTAGTGTTCAAAGTCCATAATTTATTGACATGTTTCCTACATTGTTATAATTTATGACCATGTGCAGACAAGTATAGTATTCATATTATATAGTTATGTTTACATTATTGTCTACATTATTATGGGTAGAAAATCAGCTTTTTCTTAAAGTTATCGTAGTTATATATATATACTGTTTTATTTATAAAAAATAAATGACCTATATTATATAGAACGTTACTAACTGACATTTTTAATAAATACGTAAAATTAGAATACTATTTAATTCCAAAGTAAAAACAATGTCAATTAATTTGCTGAAGACAAGTAGCTATCTCGAACACCGGACTGAGCCGTTTTGACCCACCATAATTTGGTAATGTAAGCAGCACGCCAGCATTAAGGTCGTGGGTTTGATGCCCCGTCCGCCGTCCTTGGTCATTGTCCAGGGAAACTCACAGATTAGTCACCTACTCTACAAATTAGATACCATCACAGAAATCTAAATTACGTATGCCAATAGAAATGTCATTTCACTGTGTGTTTCACTGAGTGTGTTTCTTAGTATTGTTGGGTTCCATACCTCAAAAGAAAAAAGGAAAGATTCACTTTGTTATTCGTCTGTTTGTCTATCAAGACCCTTTTTCTCAAAAACTCGTTAAGGATCAAGTTGAAATTAAAAACCAATTGTTCAAGTCTGCATTTCCTGCGAGTTGTGAATAAGTCAACGCAATAAAAAGGTACGGCTGTTTATGCCGCATTTCAGATTCCTAAAACTTATAGGGCACTTCCCGTTAACCCAAAATCCAGAAATTTTGCAAGAAGCAAATACATTGTCAAAAAAGGAATAAATCTTATAATCATAGTTTTTAATTATGTATATCACATTAAAATAGTTTTTTCTTACATTAGCAGGTGAGAATTTATCGTGATAGAGACGGGTGTATGAGATATTACTTTTTCTACCGCAAAGTTAAGTTTGATCTACTTTCTACTAAAGTTTCTCGGTACGAGAGTCTGACTCGCACCGTTTTTGCCTTATAGATCGATTTATGTCACATAAAAAGAAATGGACTGTGATAAAAAACTGAAAATGTTTTTGGTCCACTTGATGAAAATGCAGAAAATGCCTAAACCTAAACTCATTGCATTGATATTTGTCCTCGATGCTGATGAGAAGACAATTCGGTTGTTTATTTATTTAGACTTCAGTGCCCACAATGGCCTGTACTACGCCCTTTATTCTCGTGATATCATCTATTCATACGAGCTACGTCTGGACATTGTATTTTTTATGTATACACATATGCTTCGTTGGCTATCTGTTCCATTCATATATTACAGTTAGGGTATCATTGTGAATCATGAACACATATATTATAAAGTCGAAATTTAAATGATTGAAGCGAGCCTTTAAAAATGTTTTCGCTACTTCTTCTCCAGTTCCTTTGAGTTACAGGTCAAGGTCCTAGGCATGGCATCTCCAATTTTACTTCATCTTTTTTATTAGTGCAAGGTCTTATTTATTCCGTCATGCGTATATTCTCTCGTTTATATTCCTTCGGTATTGCAACTTTGTATTCCACCTTCTACTCTCCTTGGTACCACGTGTATTCTCTAGGTTATACTTATCACGCTTGGTTATATGTATATCAGGCTATATAGAGTCGAACTCAGTCCTAAAACTCTCCGCAATAAAAAAGTCTAGTTAGAAAATTGATAAAAAACTTGAATATTTTTCCAGCTTATTGAAAAAAAAAACTTGACAACAATAAAAACTGTATATATAAATTTGAACTTTACAAAAAGGTACCTTAAGAGACCATAGAGCTACAGTGGCGCCCTCATTCGTTCTTTTCTACATTTTTACAGTTACAGTACAGTACAGTTACATTTCTACAGTTTTCAAGCAATGAATGATTTGTCGCTTACGTTGATTTTCTTGAGACAACGTGATGCTATGCATATCTCTTTCTGCCGCCAAGGAAGTAAGTATCGCTATTGCTCTCTCGCGAGCCAACGAGAAAATCAGTGAGTCGTCTTAATGTTGTAAATCCTGACTGACAGACCTGACAGAAATATATGAAGTGGCGAAATATGGTAGAATTACGTTGGAACTAATTTCTAAAAATGACAATAAATATTACTCTTGTTATTCTTTAACAGTAACTTCCTCTTGACATGGAAGAAACATATTTTTAACAACGAGTTTTACGTGTATTATTCCTTAATTTTCCAATATACTTTCTAAAAAGTCGGCTCTTTAATATAAACTGTTTGGTTGTTGAATAACAAAACTAAATATCAACAAACGTGTTCCCCAACAGCCCTTAAGCTACGTAATAAAGGTCGTGTCAACCTTGACACCTACAACCTTAAGTGAAATGTGTATTTTTAGGTAATGTATTCAAGTTTCACGCTCATTCCCTGTTTCACGGCGATGGCGGAACGATTTGTAATATTTCGTTTAGTGTGGAGCGTAATGAGTTGATAATTAAACTAACACTTTCATTACGAGCTGTTGTAGCGTGATTCATGCGCAAGCGGCGAATTGGCAATACTATCGTAATTACATGTGTATACCCGAGTCACAATAAAAGGCAAGGTCAATAGATAGAAGGATAGATCCAACAGATAGTTGAATACGTTTCTCGAGAGAGTAGGAAATACTTAAATCTAGTAAATTTAGTTTGGATTAGGCGACGGTAGCAACTACTGACTAGATGGTACCTCTACTGCCTTGCTTCTAGTTCTGCTTCCACACAGTAATGTTAATAGCACGTCAATAGCATTGCTTCTTCATTAACTTGAGACTTGTAGCACTGTAGAGAGGGGGAGGTATCGTAGCTGTGGTATCGGGATCTTTGCCAGAGAAACAGCGTAGTTCAGCTAGACAGTTTAATAAATAATTGAAAGAATGTTACGTGATAACAGATGGGGCGGACACGCGGACCAAACACACTTATTTTAACTATATTTTAACCAAATGCGCACTCGACCACAATACATTGAAGACTTCTATATTGTTTTTGTTCAACTGTCGTCCCTGCGACAGATTCTAAATACAAAATAAATGGAAAGTTCGAGAGAACCGTGCAAGCCAGTGCGCATCTACTTCTACATAGACGCGAGCATGAAGACCGAACTTCACTACAGTACCGTACAGCACCACAGATACACACACCACTATATGCTGCAGTGACAAAGCATCCCGTCTAAGCCTTGCCCGTACCTAGACGCAACGATATGAAAAACGTAAATAGTATATACATACATATATATACAAATTTTATTACATTTTTATTACGTTTGAATCGGAAATAAAATGCGATAAAAATTTTACTATCTCGCCAACATTTTGGATTTTTAACTTTTTCACGTAAATACATATTTTATCTATTTTATTGTAAGGTACGAACTGTTGTAAATTAATATCAAGTGTAACGTTTTGGTACTGAACTATTTATGAAATGCTTCCATACTTCTCAAGTATTACAACAGAATAGCTGGTTTTGATAAGTACTTAAAATAGTATAGTATATAACAGATTATATTGACCGAATATATATATATAAATTTCGAGCCGTTACGCTGCTATGTAGTAGTCCCTAGACGGCGTTTTGAACAAGAACCCAAAAATGTGTGTAAAAATGAAAATAGTGTGAAGAGGTATGGTTATTGATTGATTGATGATTTTTTTTCCGGCATTGTAATTAAATTGCATATTTTTTTGATAATTACTGCATAATGTTAGCTATACTATTTTAAAAGATATTTAGTATTAAACTTAAATCTTCCTCATTGCCTGAATTTTGAATGATTTAGACCGTAGTTTACGATGAATTGTTTTTCGACAAGATTCGCTCTGAAGGAAGTATAAATTCTTAAAATGCATTTGTATGGATGAAAAGGATGCCTATCTCCCATTCCTGCGAAAAACACATTACATTAAGAGACGATACACTATACTCGTACATAAATGATTCATCATCATCATCATGAGCAAACGGGATTTCCTTAGAGAATTTGCCTTGGCCTCTGACATGACATGAACCGGTATTTATCTAAATACGAGCTATGTCTATATCTAGCTATAGTCTCTACTTATCCAAGACACAAACTTGTACGTACGTCACGGGATGTGGCAGTATATTTAAATGCTTTATGTCAGATTCACTTGTAACTATGTAACTATTTTTGTATGTTAACAAAACTAGCAAGTCAACTTTAATCTACTTTTAACCGTCGTATCAAGTTGAAACTTTGTGGTTGTAAGTCGGATGACAATATAATAATTTGGCATCATCGAGCGGAACTGACTGAAGAGTCAGGAGGTGGATAGAGGAACTCTTCAATGGGTACTGGTAAACCCCTCGAGTTTGGGCTCATTTGGTTTGGTTTAACGAGTGCAATACATTACAATTAGTACTCTTGGTGATAAGGGTATGATGATGAAGACAGCGATGTAGATAGTGACAAAAGGAAGGTTTTAGTTTTTAAGTATATTTATTATGGTTTATAAATACTAATATGTTGTTTTGTTTCAGCCATGTTGACGATATACTCGTCGGGTTTCGGTATCACGGCGGGCGTACATCGACTGTGGTCGCACAGGGCGTACCGAGCCAAGACCCCGCTGCGGATACTGCTAGCTATACTCTTCACCATTACTGGACAGGTAAGTTACTATATTATTTGAAAAACTGTCGTATGTTAGACAAAAGTGAATGCCTTTTCAACCGACTTCAAAAATGCGAAGGTTCTAAATTCGACCCGTTCGGTTTTTTTTTAAATTGTATGTATATATTAACGATAACTCCGCCAATAGTGAACCGATTTTGATAAGTCCTTTTTTGTTTGGTAGAGCATACTTCTGAGGTGGTCCCATTTAATTTTTTATCGAAATTGATTGATCGCCCTTTGAGAAATCCAACAAAAACCAAATTTTTAAGGCAATTGAAATCGGTTTTTAGTTCTTTTTGAACGCGTTATTTATCTGGACCCTATAACCGTACCGTAACTTATATAACTAACCAAGCGCCTCCGTGGCCTAATGGCTACAGTGTAGCCGCTACACGCTTATGTGGTGTGGAGTCCTGGGTTTCATTGATGACAGCCCATTTTTATGTCCGACTGGCTAGCTACCGCCTTGGTACCTTCTGTCCCCAAACAGCAGAGTTAATAGCGCTGTTGTGTTCTAGTATGAAAGGTAGCAGAGCCAGCGCCTCACTACAGATTAGATCTTCTGAGTGCACTGCCCTCACTTACCATCCAACGACCTTGTTGTCACTTACCATGGTGAGATGAAGGCCAAGTGCAATCCCATCATACATTTTCAAAATTACAATTAGGTGAGACGAGGTTCAAATGCAAATCTATTGTTTATAAAAAATACACCTGGTTAAAATAAATCCATCAAAGCTTTTGGGAGGTTCGAGGCTTTATATAGATTGATTCCCAATATGTCTGTCTACTATTTTCAATTTGAAAATGGAACATGATCTTATACGATTTGATAGAACAATAATATGGATGTAAGATATGTACCGACTACATGCTATTTACAATGATGTCCAACTAGTATTCAAAGCTACGAGTACGACTACATTCGGTGACGATGTTTGTTCTGTTGAGTCAACCCAAAATTGTGTGGTATCTAACTCTACTTCTAAACCAACCGACTACTAAACATTCTGTTACAGAATTTAGCGATGAGTAAAATGTCAACAAGGTTGAACGTATCCATATACGACCTTATCCTTACTTAAATAATACGTTGTATATCCTTACTTAAGTAATACGTACGTACTTCATAATGAAGCTACTTTTGGTACACTCGAGTAAAAAATTTGTATCCACATTTGAACAATGTCACATTTCACATTTAATTGATATTTCGTTCAACACACTACATAGAAACAAGCAAGGTGTATGTGACATGGTAAGAAGTGGATACATATTTATGTACTCAAGTGTACATCCTGCCTTTATTACTTTCCAATCTAGAGCCAGTAGTATGGCCTCAACTTTTTTGCCGGAGTATATATGCCTGAGAATAATCCGACTGTATTGTAAACTCGTACACATATTATTAAGAAGAGTTTTTCATCACAGCTCAAATGTTTTCGGAAAAATTTATTTTTTCTTGACTTAATGTGGATAAGATTTTAATGACCGGATTTAGGATGTCATTTTTTACATCATTTTATGGTACGCTTTTACAACACTGTCGATCAATATGATAAAATTTAAAATAAGACCTATAGTCGTTTATCAGCAGATTTTTCGGGGCGAGCAAACATAATTAATATATAATTCTTAGGGATCCACAAGTGTTAATTTCATCGAAATTAAGACTTTGTTACGCTGGAAAAACATTCTACAGACAAAATTTTAGAGAACGCTTTCATTATCATCAGCCGAGAAATGTCCGCTGCTGAACATAGGCTTAACTTTGCTCGGTTAAAAAGTATCATTTAAGCCTATATTATATATATCACAAGTAAATATTTGTGCCAAACTTCATCCAAATTTGTTCAGCGTTCTTCTTGTTTGAGTAAAATACATCAAAAATCTAGACGATTTCGATAGAATTAATTACACCTACTATATTTTTGTTCATAAATAGATATGATGAAGAGACCTTCGGGTGGCTTGATGATCTTCTGATGATCCTAAAAACGTGTAACGAAAAATTGTATTGAATAATGCAAACGGAAATTAATTTGTATATTATAATATACATGTTTCATATGTGGCCACACTAAACCGATCCCAAGGAACTTCAGTATCCGTAGGGCATAGGAGTGTACACCTGGCACGGGATGGTCCGGATTTGTCCGACAGCCAGTACGGCTTCCGACAGGGTCGCTCGACAGTGGATGCAATTCTCTGCGTCAGAGCGCTGACGCAGCGGGCTGTGTCCAGGGGCAGTGTAGTCTTGGCTGTAAGCTTGGACATAGTTAATGCGTTTAACTCTCTGCCCTGGAACACAATCAAGGAGGCACTCATTTACCACCAGGTGCCTTCCTACCTCCGGAATGTGATAGGAGCTTACCTATCGAACAGGCTCATCCAGTACCCAGGACGGGATGGCATCTCTCACCAGAGGGAAGTCGTTTGCGGGGTGCCTCAGGGGTCGGTGTTAGGCCCACTTTTGTGGAACCTCGCATACGACAGTGTCCTGCGGACGGAACTCCCCTGCGGCGTCAGTGTCGTCTGTTATGCAGATGACACTTTAGTTTTGGCCGAAGGGGAGACTTTTGAGAGGACTAGGGGGCTTGCTGAGCTAGGTGTGGCCTGCATCGTGGGGAAGATCCACGGGTTGGGACTACTGGTAGCGCCCCAGAAAACTGAGGCCCTTTGGTTTCACAATCTCCGGCGGGGGGTGGAACCAACCAGCTCGTCAGTGCAGGTGAGCGGCGTGTCTGTACCGGTGGGACGGTACTTGAAGTACCTTGGCCTAACCTTGGACAGCCGCTGGAGCTTTGAGGAGCACTTCAGACTCCTTGTCCCCCGGATTCATAAAGTGGCGGGTGCTATGCACAGACTGCTGCCAAATCTCGGGGGACCTCGGGAAGAAGTTCGGCGCCTTTATGCTGGTGTCGTGCGGTCTATAGCACTTTATGGTGCACCCGTGTGGGCGGACAATCTTACGAGCGTCCGGCGCCGTAAAACACTGAACGCCGTACAGCGACAGATGGCAATACGGATCGTGCGTGGATACCGCACGATATCGTACGAGGCGGCTACTGTTTTAGCGCGATTCCCGCCCCTGGATATTCTGGCGGACATGGATGCGAGAGTCTATGACCAGATTCGCGTCTTGCGCGAAGAGGGTGGGGTAGCCCCGAGGGAGGTCAAAGTGCTCAGGAGGAGGGCTCGGCGACGCGCTCTAAAGAAGTGGCACGAGCGACTCAAAGAGCCACAGAATGTGCGCCAGCGCGTCGTCAGCGCGATCCTGCCAAGCTTCCAGGCTTGGCTGGACAGAGAGGGACGTGTCACCTACCGGCTGACCCAGGTGCTCACCGGACATGGCTGCTTCGGTGAGTACCTGAACAGAATTGGAAGAGAGCTCACACCACAGTGCCACCACTGCGGGGATGACCGGGACTCTGCGCAGCACACGCTCGAAAACTGCCCAGCATGGCAGGCCGAGCGGCAGGTCCTAATCGACGAGGTGGGCGGAGATCTCTCTCTGGCTGCCGTAGTAGCGGTAATGCTAGAGAGGGATTCTGCGTGGAGAGCAGTGGTCTCCTTCTGTGAAACCGTGATGGTTCAGAAGGAGACCGCCGAGCGGGAGCGCGAGCGTGCTGACCCCGCCAGGAGGAGGAGACGAAGGGGTGACAGAAACCTTCACCCTGTAGTCACGCCACCGTAGCCCTGGATGCAAAGGGCAAGGGACCGGAGGCAGCCTGAGTGGGGGCTCCGGCTGTCCTGCTCCGATCCCGAGAGGGCAGTGGAAATGGCGTGGCCCCTTTTCCACTGCGGAGTCCGCTCTGCGAGAGTGCAAGGGCTGGCACACCAGCCCGGGAAGAGCACAATGCATCGCGCGAGGGGAGCACTGGCGACGTTCCTTTGGAGGACCCAGGGCTCCCTGATATGCGCAGCGGTTGGCCACCGAAGGGGTTTAGTGAGTAAGAATCTCACATAACCCGACTCTTCCCCTAAGGAGTCGGGTATCTTTTGAAGATTCCCCTTCGTAAAAAAAAAAAAAAAAAAAAGGGCATAGGAGTGTGCAATTCTTCTCGCAACTCACACACAAACACACATGACCATAGAAAACTTAAAATAGGAACTAAGATTAAAAGAAAACCATAACAGTTAATTTTTACTAACATAATAATAAGTCCTTTCCTTAAATAATACTCTGTAAATCCGTCTGGAAGACGCGGTGCACTCCCAACACAAGTGTCGAAAGACTACTTTCTGGAAGGCCCCTGCAAAACTCTGTAAAAGTTATATAAGAAATACTTTTTACTTTACTTTAATATGTTAGAAATATTATGTATGCCAGATGACAGATGGTAAACCACAGAGCACAGGATTTTTTAAAGTTTTTTCCTTAGTTTTAGACCATGTACAACCAGTGTGTCACAAAAAAGACATTTTAAATGTAAATTTAATGTGGTCTAGTTTCCCTTCTGGGTTGGAGGGTCCGATGACAGTCACTTCAGTAAAAACTAGCACCTACGCCAAAACCTTAGGTTCCTGACCCCAATTGAGAAACGGAATGAGGCTAGGGTAATGATCATAGAAAAACATGGCTATTATTCCATCACAAGTTACATAATAAACTTATAAAACGATAGCGATCTATTAAATTATTCCTCTATTGAACATCTAAACTGAGAGGAGAAGAGGAGCTCAACCAGGATGTCAGGAATACTGTTGTCTAAATGTCTGATAAAGAAATAAGAATGTAAACGCATTCATCGCGTGTTTCCGTAGATTCGTAAGCTAATTGAATTTTAAATGTTCAACTTGACTGAACTGACATTCAACAGGTATGTTAAGAATTCGTTTCATTAGCAGCCGCATAACTTCAATGTTGGAGACTTCTCTTCGATAACCGAGATGGACTTTCTAAGAAGGGATTTCTCATAATCACCACACTATATATATGCTGCTTCACATTTCACGTCTATCTTTTTAATGGACAGGACAACACGTCTGTTCTAGCACATTCTAGTTTCCAAACTCTGACAGTCTGTGACACAGGCTTTGCCTACAACAGAGGTCGTTGAATATTTAGTAATGTATAAATTAGTTTTGTTCGATCTAAGTTAAAATATGTATAAAAAAAACTATTCTGGGGAGCGCGGAGAACGGCAGGGCCGCAACATTGACGCGCCATTTTGAAAATGAAAAAAAAAGTTTGTTGCTCTAATAACTTTGAATCAATATGATTTTATTGCAGTAAATTCAATGTACAATCCCAAGCTAAAAATAAACATACTCGTATTTTGTATATTGTAACAGCCTTTTAATAAAGAATTCAATTATTAAATGGTCAAGTATATTGTAGATCGTGGACTCCATAAATTATATTGTAATACTCTAACCATTTAGAACATATTATGGAATGAACTAAAGTACGGATAAGCATTATTTTTTAAAACCACAACTCAATAAATACTTATTCGGTGGAATTTCATCGCTTGTGAATGATAAAAATTCACAATACTCATTGATGTAGAAATCGCCTTCAGTTCACAATCCGGAGGTCCCGGGTTCGATACCCAGTGGGAGTACCTATTGGTACTCGGTTTGGTTGGTGGTACCAGGCTACTCTGTCGCCAAATATCAGTGTTAATAGCACTGTTGTGTTTCGGTATGAAATATAGCATAGACAACACCTCATTAGGTTGAGGCTTCTGGGTGTGCACGGTTACCTTCCAACGATCTTATAGTCACTTACCACCAGGTGAGATTAAGGTAAAGTTCAAAACCCATCATACCTTTAAAAAAACACAAAAAAGGCTGTGCCAGATGAACAATTCCGAAAAATCCTAAACAAAATTACCGGCGTCTAACTTTATTTGTGTTCTGTCTGAAAATCTGGGATGTGGTGAAAGTTCGGGAGGATTGTTGGTAACAAGTTCTACAAAATAACACAATGGATTTATACCTGATAATAATCAAACGGAAATTACTTTCATAGCCCGATTAAGAGTCATCGTGAACACCTGTGACACTATCAACAGTGCAAGCTTAATAATATATCATCAGAACTATTATCGAGCCCATCTGTCGATAAGGGACTCAAAACATTTATGTGGTGTTTTTTTCTCTTCTTCTTCTTAGTACTAATAACTTTAATGGATCGATAAATCATCAAGCTTACAAGTATTATGTACTTTGTACACCGAGGGAAGAAAGTGACTAATTACGAACATCGTCCCTAATACGACGACATTTTGCAAATCAACAATTCAGATGAAATAATAGAAATACCCTCGATATTTTCTAAAATGTGGAGAGAAAGCAACTCGCCATTAAATCTGGTTATATTATGACATGCTTTTGACATTTACTGTAGTTAAACAGCACGTTTGGCTTTTTATATCTTAACAACAATTTAACAATGGATTTTCATACACTTTTTCTGCCCCCTCGTTTTAAAGAATACAGTAGTCTAACAAACGAACATGAAAAAGTATGGTATTTTTAATTTTATATAAATAGTGTAGCGGGCAACGTCTACCGGGCCGTCCCTCTACTTGATTGAACCTGGTTAAGGTCGCGAGGAGTCGCTGGATGCAAGTGGCTCGGGACCGGTCAATGTGTCATATCATGAAGGAGGCCTATGTCCAGTAGTGGACGTTTTCCAGATGATGATTGTCATATATTTAAACGCGATTGCCATGCGACGGGTCGTTATGCGTCATTCGGAATAAATTACAGTAAATTACCTTATAGTAAAAAGCATGTATTTTCAATGCTATTTTAAATATCAAATAATTGGCGACGAGAATGGGATACGAACCCACGCGTGCAAAGCACATTGGATTGATTATTGGATATTTAAAATAGCATTGAAAATACATGCTTTTTACTATAAGGTAATTTACTGTAACTTATTCCGAATGACAACTAACGACCCGTCGCATGGCAACCGCGTTTAAATATATAACAATGATGATGAAATAGTGTATTAGATCATTACTATATTTAAATCTCTCTGATTACATCAAAAGTATCTGGTATATACGTTTCGTTCATATATACCAATATTAAATGTAAATTAATAATACTTTACGCCCATATCCAATAGTTCAGTGCAGTTCACTGCTGGTTGAAGCTAATCCCTTCAATACTATATGCACTATGGATTCCACAACTATACAAGTCTGCTAAACCAACCTTCTTATAAATTCCAGCAACTATTTGTTCTACCACGCTTGATATCCGTTATTCCTATCCAATTACAACGATTGTTATTTAATGTACGCCGCAGTCACGCGATCTGTGTGTTTGGCACCTACGAGTATGAGCCGACCGTACTAAATTTTAGATTACCTTCCAAGGGCTCATGGCATGGCAAACTGACATGAAAATTTATTTTATACAATAATGGGTTTGTTTTGACCACTATATCACCAGACGATACGTAGGAAGGTACATGCTTACCTCGAAAAAGTCTATTCACTATGATCTTAATCATCACTAGAATCTAGCGCTCGTGAAAACATACGTAAGGGAATTCCACTCCTTATTATAATTGACGTGGCAGCGAATCGCTTCGTACGAAACGGTGATATATCGACTATGATTCGTTTCAATCAAATATAAAAAAGCGTAAATAATCATTTAAAAAATTATATGGATGTATCTGTATATTTATCTCAGTGACACAGGAGCGGTCGTTGTGGCATACCATAGAGGTGGCCTATGTCCAGTAGTAGTCATTTTTCGTCTGATGACAATCATGCCGATGATATATATCTCATAAACACAAAAAACATAGCTCCAGTCTTCAAATTAGATTGGACTCAGCTTACGAATACGTTCACACCCTCGCGTTACACACGTATTTGTTTACTGTTGGTTCCATTAGATTGAAACGAACTTTGAGTATGAGTGAAACCAATCTATGGTGAAACCCCGCTGTTTGTCTTGTGGTTTAGTTTTTAATTTTGTCCACAGTCTGATGATGAAATTAAAATGTACAACAGCAACTTAATCTGCAAATTCAAAGCCGATGTACTTTTCAAATTTCTATGTTTAAGTAAATTCCAAATGGAGAAGTAAATATATTAAAAATATTGCTTTGTCCGCGGCTGTGTATTAATTGAATATTTTATTTTGCATTTACACTTTAATGGTTGCTTCCAAATAAACCATATGATCTCGTACATAAGATCTGAATATTTCTGATTATTTTATGAATATTTCTGCCAATTCAATGTGGCAGTTCATTTTAAAGTAAAATTATCGCAGTGGTGGATTGCAACAATCTGCAAATTATTATAAAATATTCCGTTATTCGTGTTGCAGTGTGCACGTGTTAGCAACCTATTACACAGTCCATTACGAGAATGATATCACGTGCTTTACAAGCTATTTTTAAATTTGACTAATCATTCACTCATAGCAACTCAAAAAGCAATATCTTTCACAAAACAGAAACATTAGACTCTCCTGAAATTCAAAGTTACAATATTTTCAAATTATAGCAAAGTATTTCCCACTCGTGCCGTTTCAACCTTTATTCTCTCTTGTGCTACTTGAAATGGTCAAAAAATACTTACTAGGGCAAAGCATAAAAAGTTTTACTAGCAGTAGCCTTTCGAATATCAACGTTGTCAAACCTTTATTATCGTTCAAATACCGATTCACATTAGGTAAATCAATTACGAAATTATGTAGTATGTACTATATTTTTACTAGCTTAAAACATGTAACTGGTCAGTTCTAGCTTTTGATGTTTGTGTTATTCCAACAACAGATCGGAGACATGACATTCCCTGTGCGCCATGCCACTAACCGCCTCGTCGGCCTAATGGCTAAATGTTGGACTAACAGTCCATAGGCCCTTGGCTCGATTCCCAATGTGGGTGCTTGTCGTTACACGGTTAGGTTAGCTACCACCATGTTACTTAAATCTGCATAATCACTATTGTGTTCTGGCATGTACGGTAGCAAAGCCAGCGCCTCAAACTTGCGGCTTCTGGATTCGCACGTTTACCGTCCAACAGTATTATCGTCACTTGCCTACAGGAGACATGAAGGCCAAGTGCAAACCCATCATCATAAAAAATACAACTAAGGTAAACTTTAGAATACAGGCAGCCCCCGTTATTAGCCCTGAAGCTAAGAAAGGCGCCTGTCCAACATTGGACTTACATAGCTGATGATAAGGTTGGGCATTGCGACTGGCATAACTTAACTGCTCAGGCTGTCCGACTTACCAACTATACTTTAGTAACGATCAAGATATTTCGCGTAGAGTACAGAATGGACATTCGGTATCGATTGTGTTTTCGGTGGCGTGTTGACAAGCACTTACGACGGTAGCGCCTGTCGTGCAGGCGACCGGCTACCGGCAGCGCGGCGTCACTCGGCGTCGACGCCGCCGGCTGTGACCCCACGCCTGGCACGTCACACTAGACAGACAGGGACGGCTGCGTCCACGAAATTAACACCAGAAAATTGGACAGTATTTAAGTAAATACGATTTTTTGCACTTGGCCTACATCTCACCTGATGGTAAATGACGATAAGGCCGGATGGTAAGTGTGCGCACCCAGATGCCTCAACTAACGAGGCGCTGGCTCTGCTACCTTTAATACCGAAACACAACAGTACTACTAACACTGCTGTTTGGCGGCAGACTTAGGTAATATGGTGGTAGCTAGCCAGGCGGACATGGAAGATGGAAGACCAAGCAAACCAAATACCGATAGGTACCCCCACTGGGAATCAAACCCGGGAACTCCGGATTGTCAATCCAACCTTTAGCCATTCGGCCACGGAGGCGATTAATTTTTTAGAGCTCCTCCTTTAATTAAGATTATTCCAGAATCTTCCTTTACAACAAACACTTTACAGAATATATTTTATACCGGTAAATTAAGTTGTTCCCGTGGGATAATTTCTGACAGAGTTCTACAAAGTACTACAAATGTACTTTTAACTTATGTTGCATTTGATATAAACCACGAAATTTTCAGATTCTTAACAATATAACCTACATTTTTCTATACACATAGTGTTACCTGAGAATTGTAATATTTTAATCCAATTATATAGCCAGCTTGCATATCAGACATCAATTCACTTCATTTTAAGTACCTACTTCACTATTTCATTAAACGCTAATTTTAATTTTTGAAATACTGTGAGAAGATTAATTAATATGTCTGAGGACTTAGCTAAGAAATTACATTAGTCCCTACGTTAAGTTGGGATTTTCACAAGGGACTTAGCCTCTATTTTACCTATCCACTTGTTCCGCTGGAACCACTTTAATCCAATACATACGAGTATAAGCCGTCTCTGTATATATTTAGCGCCTACTCACTGAATACCACCGTCCTCAGATTTCTATTTGAAAATGGAAAGGTCATTGCTGTTGTTCATTCCATTTCCAATCAAATAACTTTTTCATGTAAGTGATTTATAATCTTTATGAAAAGTAAATGTTTTTAAACCGTAAATAACGAAGACTGCTTTGGAAAACTCGGTCATTTTAGTCACTATATGCGTTCAAAATTTGAGCGTTACGATTACCTTTCAACCGACTTCAAAAAAGGAGGAGGGTCTCAATTCGACTGTATGTTTTTTGTATGTATGTTACGCTATAACTCCACGACTACTAACTATATGAATCGATTTTGATGTATTTTTTGTTTGGTAGAGCATACTTCACAGGTGGTCCCGTAATTTTTTTATTTGATTGATTGAGGGCTTTTTGAGAAAATCAACAAAAAGCAAACATGTTCCCAGAGAATTCTACTTCTAATGGTAGACATTTTTAAGTCAGTTGAAGTCGGTTTTTAGTTCTTTTTGAACGCGTTTATTATTTCTATTACAATTTTAGATGGTCGCGAAGTGTAACTATGTACCCAGTGAAAATGGAATGGCCGTTGCTGTTGTTCATTCTCTTTCCAATTAAAAAAAGGAATACGTATTTAACGCCGATTTTAAAATCATTACATGAATTATATATAAGAAATTTTCGCGTTACGATCAACTTTTCGTGACTTCAACTACAACAGGTAAATGTACGTTTTTAGCTTAATACTTTACATAGTTTGTTGACATAAGACGTATAACAAACGTATGATTCTGAAGAATGCCACTGACACTGTCATTTAACACATTGCCCATAAACTTAGCCATGTAAAACCACCTAATAGCCAGTGTAGTAAGTCATTATTAGTCCCCTGCCATCATATCATGTTGTTATAGCCAAGGGAGCTTTTAATAGTGATGCCAACACATCGATAATATTACATGAACAAGGGGCTATTTTGTAGGATCATTAAATTAAGAATATGGCCTCAGTGCACTCTGTTTGCACCGTTATAAGTTCTAAAGTATTTTTACGACAAAATTTTGTAATAACAGTAACAGTTGGCAACAAAGCTGTTAGGGGTACATACATACACCGTAACAAATAACATTGTGGTTCTTCGGTTGTGGTTCATTCAACCTAATTGTTAACAAAGCTGGTAAAGCTGACTTATGCCGTCTGTTAAAGTTGCTAATCTCAGGATTTCATGAAAATGTCAGCTTAAAATTGGGAACTATTATAAATAATGGTTACGTCCACGATTCATCAAAATCTTTTATGTTTTCAAGCGAAAACACAGACGTTTATAGAGTTAGTAGAACATTACGCAAATATTGAAAAATTAAACCTAAATTTTTAGTAAAAGAAAATCATTGACAAACTTTGCGAATCAAATAATTCACATTCAATTTTTATTGAGTGCAACTATATACGTTTGTTCATGCCTATCTTCGTTTCCTTTGGAAAGGGATTCCTGTGAGTACATAATGTATCCAACTCGCACTTGACTAGTTTTTTAAATAATATTTAGCAATTTTTTGACGAAATCTCAGGTCATTGAAATCTTACATCGAAATTTTCAAACAAATTCTTGTCCCGTGCGTAGGATAAATAGTTGTTGTTGGATTGTTATTGGAAAAAGAGTTATAGGAGAATTCGAACTAGAGTTCACCGGCTGTTCCACTCCAGTGAAAAAATCTTTTTCGCTCTTCCTCTTTATATAGGGGTATAGGTGTCAGATGTCATGTAACACAATATAATTAAATAAAAATAATTAAATAAAATTAAATAAAAATAATTAAATAAAATTAAATAAAAATAATTAAATAAAATATAATTAAATAAAAATGTGCAAAGCCAACTTAAAGGATTCTTAAAATAAAATTGTGAATGTAATATGACAGGAAAAAATTGAGCCTTCAGTCATAGATACTCGGTAACTTGATTTGGTTGGTGGTAGGTCAGTTGCCATGTCCTAGTTCCTAGACCTAAGTCTGCCGTCAAACAATAGCGTTAGCACTGTTGTGTTGCGGTGTGCGAGGCATCCGAGCCAGTACGAGCCAGAGGTTCGAGGAGTTCGAGGCTTCTGTTATAGGCCTTATGTTCACTTACCATCAGCTGAGAAGAAGGCAAAGATTGAACTCGTTACACGTGAAAAATGAAACAAATTATGTGAATATTTAAAACTAGCAACAGTAGTTTTATACCTAGGTAAAATTGTAGCATACTTTTTATGCCCTGACATAAAAAACAATACACACCATTATGAGTTACTTGTATAAGGACAGTTGACCATACACACATACACATTATAGACGTCATTCGCATGAAGGTCGGTATTACCAAATCTATCCAGGATTGACACGTGTAACTCACCTGCCAGTATTTACTTACTACGCAACAAGGTGTTTATGTAAATGTATATGTATTATATAACAACATCCTGTCTGGTAAGTTTATCTATCACTTGCAACCTAATTTCGGTATTTTCCTACAGGGAGTCTCGTGCGTGGGTGTCAGTTGTTTGATTTACTATCAGAATCACAAAAACTATTTAATATAAAATATTTTCGTAACCTTGAATTTTGTGTTATAATATTAACGACATATTACCCACAGACCTTTACACACTACACAATATTTTCACAGTGTATTCCAAGACCTATTTGTTCTATTAAAAATATCTGGGAACTCGCACCAATGCAATTCTGACATCTCATTGCAGTCACCAACTCCCAAGCGTGCTTATTCCATTAAAGAAAAACTCTGCGATTATTATTTTTATTGCTGACTTTATGAGACTATTTTATCGTAAAAGTATTGTAGTAGTCCTTAATAAACATGGTACAAAGTACATTGTGTTGACGAAAGTTACAGAGCAATCTAACAATGAGATGCAAGAAATCGACCTCGGCATTAAACGGAGTCAATTGTCACGCTGACCCGCACGTAGACCCAGCCACCAGGGCAGCCTTGACCACAGAATTCTAAATTATATCCGCTAATAGAAATCACTTAATCCCGAGGCTATGTTTGTAATAAAAGGGTGTCTTGTTCCTTGGAAAATGAGCTATTTTAGCTATTTCAGATTGTATGATTTACTTTGTATGTAAATAATTTGGCCATTGCTGTCTAACTGGGCTCACAAAAATTTATAAATGATGCAATGATATACCAAAATTTGTATCACCTAGACCCTAAAAATTGATCTTGTAACCAGAATAGTCCTAAAGTACACCGAAGCTCACGAACAGAGGCTTCACAAACATGTAAATGTCGAGGCCACCCGACTACTCGACAATACAGACATCGTGAGAAGACTCAAAAGGACAAAACCTTTTGAGATAGTGTAACAAGTTAATTAAAAATAAAGTTATAGTGATTAGTGCCTTAATGAAAGAACACATAAACAAAGTGTCTTCGCCTTAATTATAGACAATGGGCATAGAAATAATTATCTTCAGAAGTTTAAGTTAAATTAAAATTACATATTAGCTATGTAAGCTACATTGTAATAAATAAATGATTTAGAAGAAGAAAAAACCTAGACGCTTTGGTTGTATAGAAGCTGGGATTATAATTTTATTCCGATGTTGAGAAAATCTTCCCCAAATCGGTAAACAGAAGAAGAAAAAACTCCCAAAAAATGGAAAAAGTGAAAGTGAACTGGTCTGTCCTTCCTTCGTCCCGTCGTAATAGCGTCAGAATGAGTTGATTTTTGAATAGAGACAATTGAAGAGTCGTAATAGGGTATACAACTTTTTATCCCGATCTAGCACGTAGATCCTGTGGGATGATTTCTGAAGACCACGCAGTAAAGCGTCAAAAGCTAGACTAGTATAATATTTACCATTGGATATTATACCAACGCTCGTTCAATTAGTGCAGCATTATAAGCTGCCATACTGAACGAACCGTACACAAACCACAATATCAGCACAAGGAAAGCCTTGAAGTCATCGTCATCAATTGTTCTCAATTTGACATCAGTGCAACTCGTGATTGTCAATGGGTGCTTGGTATGACCTCACTGAAGCGCGTGTCGTACAAAGTTGGCCTTGTGATAAGTTGAATATCCATTTCCAGTCAAAAATGTCCAAAGTAGCGGCAGCCGGCAGGAGTAGCACTTCTATTACCTGTTCATTTAAATGTATGTGGCCTTGACAACCAATAAAATAGCATTACTTAGGCAAATGATATTCATCGCTTGGAAGACGACAGTCTACCTGGCGGCACTGTTTTACAATACAATTTGATATTGTGTCCACATTTTAGTGTGCATAACTTACCTTGTGTAGTTGTCATGTGGCATTGGATTGCATTTAACGCTTCTCAATCAGGTTCATAGATAGACATAATGATGTATGCATAATACGAATGGTCGTTGTTAAATGTATAGTTATACAATATTATACATCTCGTAATAGGCGAGTGGAAAAAATATCAGCAACATCAGCCTATGTATCCAACATCTTACTCATCACAATCCACTTCCAAGCGAACAACAAAAGTAACAAATAGTTCCTGGCAAACAAGTTGAACAATAATGGGCATAGTGGGGATGAGTTCGCGCATCTCGGGCGACATAGGGACGCAAGCAGGAACTGTTCGGCCAATCACGCGCCTCAACGCGTTCGAAATGTAGCCCTTTCCGCGCAGATCCAAAAATCGTTCCTGCGCAATTTTCTGAGTTGTTGCTGGGAGCTGTAAGAGACAATAAGTACTTGTACATTGTCTAAGATTCGTGAAATCTTTCATTTACAGCCTGAGACAGTCCACTGCTGGACATAGGCCTCTCGCGGAGTGCAAAACTCAATTCGGTCCTCTGCTCTCCGCATCATTCTCGTAAGTCGTCTTTCCAACTATCCGAAGGATGTCCTATACTACATTTGCCCATACGTGACCTCCATTTGAGGATTTGTCTTCAGCAAATATGGCCGCAGTACTGCCACTTCAGCTTGATAATAAGTCTTGATAATGATGAACTATGTCGGTCACTTTGGTTTTTTAACGGATCACTTCATTTCGAATGCGGTTCATCATAGAGACTCTGACCTAGCCCTTTCCATAGCCTGCCAACTGACCATAGCTGAACAACTGTTATGTGGATCAGTCGTGCGGTTAGTGTCCACGCTTCGGCTCCGTAAGTCATCACAGTAGGACGCAATGGTTTATAACTTTTGTCTTTAGACAAAGTGGTATTGACGTAGTTTCCCTAATACAGGCAAATGTTTCAGATTGCATCGTTGGCCCGAGATAAACGTATTCCTGAACAATTTCGAACACAAAATTATTTAGCATTAATTTACTTGCTTACTAAAACAGTCATATCCAGACCAAATCCCTAATTTGAAATAAACCCAAAAAATACAGTCTATTATTGTTCCCATCGACCGTGATGTTGTCACAAACAAACAGCTCCGGACGTGTAGAAACAATACAGCCTTAATTGATTATTTTCTTTTCCGATTTTATATCTTAATTACTTCCTCGTCTTATGTGTGATCAGTAACGTAATAAATGTTTTTGTTGCCAACCTAAATACTTATTGACATAATAATTTTCGACTCCTACGCCTAGTCCCTAGGGAGTCCCACGTAAGCATTGTAGGAGACATGATAGTATGCCTCAGCCTAGTAGCTCTACGAAGGTTCTGTTCTTAAAGGTGTTTATCGGTATATGGTTTGGTTGGTTGGAGCCACTTGTCAATCCATCTGCCTAGGAACCACCATGTTACTCGTATTAACCCCAAACAACATTGTGAATTAGAGTCGGATTGTTCTTTCGTGCCTAGGGTGGCCAGGTATTAAAGGCAGCACCTAAACTAAATAATATGTTTATTAATGGCTTCATACTAAATCAAATCAACCATCACAATACGATAGTCATCTTTAGTTACTCGAAACGTAATGTTTATTTTAAACATTATGATTATTTGGTAGAAGCGACTGCAGCTGTCAGACTCGATATTAAACGTCCTAGGGCGGCTGCTAGTCTGCCTCTGTTGTTAATAGCGTTGTTTAGTTCCGGTAGTGAAAGTTAAGAGGCTATGCTGTTGTCAAAGCGCCCATACAAACGTAGTCCAGTCATAGTTTGAGTATTAAGCTATGAAAATCTATGAAATTTTCAAGACACAATCTAGAAACAAATATCTGTGTCGGTGGTGAGTCGGATTTTGTTTAAATATATACTTCCAGAGTTACAGGGCGTCAAAGTATTGTATTTTTCGGTAGTAAAAAGCTCTAACTTTGAACCTGATTTACAAGAGTATGAATCGATTTAGAACAATTTGGAAAAACCACCGACATCTGAAATTTCATTAGTATACTGTATTAAAAAAATGGTTACATAATATACTGTATCCTTCAAATGATCCCTGGACTACGAAACATCCAAATAACGGGTTGATAACATCGCATAATGTATGCTGTCTCACCGTACGCGCTCGGGTAGGATAGGGCTCGGAGAGGGACAGCTACAAAACAATTTAACCTTGAAACCGACCACGTGGTCTTACCAACATAGCCTCTTAACAAGTGTTATAAGAATTTAAGTTAAGGGTACACGCTTCTTTACACTTACCATCACAAAGTGTAGCCCCATTGTGTATATCACAATCATCAGTTGCATAAGTCGACTGTTTAAACATTGAGGCTCCTCAAAGATCGCCACGTCAGACTTTCCACTAGGGTATTTGACATAAATATATATATAAATAATAAATATAAATATAAATATAAATATATGATCAGTCAGCGCACAGCAGTCAATCCATACGAACGTCTGTAGAATTACAAAAGTAGTTTCAGAGGTTATCAACCTTTTTTCCATCATTCTATAATGAAGTGTGCATTGTGTAATATTAATTTCAATGACGGAGTACATTGCTCGGGTTGTAACAAGGACTATGACTTTGGTTGCGCCAACATTACGGAGGCTGGCTACAGGAAACTGGGACAGGATAGAAGATCTGCATGGAGATGTTCGCGCTGTAAAGTGGGTTCACCAAAAGCAGAGGCATCGCTAGATACTATCCTCCAGGAACTGCGTGAAGTCAAGTTGCAACTAACAGCTCTCCCGTCGCTGTTGGATGACATAAAAACACTAAAGAACGAACTTGCTGAATGGAAAGATCTTTGTAAGTACAACACTGATGAATTGAAGAGTCTCGTAACGAGGGTCGAAAAAGCGGAAGAATCTGCTTCTGGAATCCAGGTTCTTCGAGACTCCCTAAGTGCAACCACAGCTGAGGTCCAAGGTTTGAGGCAGGAGCTCGAAGCCAAAGAGCAGTGGGCACGTCTCAATAACGTGGAGATAAAGGGGCTACCATTAAAAGCAGGTGAGAATCTTTTCACCTTAGCAGAAAACTTGGGAAAATCAGTAGGATACCATTTTCCCAAGGGACAAATTAACTACATATCGAGAGTTCCTACAGCTGATAAGAACGAGAAGAATGTAATAGTTAACTTTGTGAATCGGTACGTGAAGGAAGACTTTGTAGCTGCAGCACGTGCAAAGAAGATAATAACTGCAGGCGATCTTGGGTTCGGAGGTGAAGTCAGCGGGAAACGCGTGTATGTTAACGACCACTTGACTCCGGGTTACAAGAAGCTTCTAGCGAGAGTGAAATCTATATCGAGAGACAAAGATTACCGCTATACGTGGGTCAAGTTTGGAAAGATTCACGTGCGGAAGAATGACAATAGCCATGTTATGATAATTGGAAAAGAAAGTGATTTAAACAAGCTTGTATAATCCGTTATATATCTTATAGTCTGGTTATATTTGCTACTCTTGTCAATTATTCTAATCACTTCATAAAAATGTTTACCACCCCTGCCTTTCTCGCCTCGCTGCCGGTTCAACGCTGTGAGTCATACTTGCTCGTTAGGAATGAACTCCACAAATTTTTAATATTACCTTACCTTACGCATAAATCAAAATTTGCTCGCTCGTCAATGATTAGTTTCTACGCTAGTTTTGTTTATTTAGCGGGTGGTCATGTGAACGGATTACCCTATTACCTATCGTTATGCTATCCAAATTCTTATGTCAACCTACTATTTTTCTTTCAGTATGCTCGTTGGTTACTGCTATATACTACTCGCCGATCTTTAACTACATTCTTTACATTGTTGTCAAACTATTGTTATTTTTCACGGGACTCATTAAAACTTTAAACTTAACTCACACATTACAATTATATTACCAAAACGCAAGGGGCTTACGAACGAAAACTTCTACATTTTACAGGAACGTATGTTCACATAATCACGACATAATAATAATTACAGAAACGTGGCTTTTAGACGGTATCATGGACACGGAACTGTTCGATAGCCGGTACGTGGTGTGCCGTCGGGACCGCGACTACGCGTCCACGGGCCAGGCCCGCGGCGGCGGAGTGCTGGTCGCCACGAGGCGCGACCTCACCGTCACCACTCAGCCTAGTTTTAACTCCAGCGCTGAAGACCTATGGCTGACCCTAACTGTCAAGAGGCATAACTGTAATATTAATATCAATTTGCATATCTGCGTCTTGTACTTATGTAAACAAAATATTGGTTTCTCGTTTTCGGAGCAGTTACAAAATTTTTTAACAAATCTAAATTTCATAATGATGTCTCACCCTGACGATAAGTACCTCATAATAGGGGACTTTAACCTTAGTGGTATAACATGGTTGCCGGACGATCAGTCGGCATATGCGCCATCTAATGCTACATCGCAAGATGAGATAATGTTGGTTGATGAAACAACTACACTTGATCTAAAACAGTATAACGGAGTTAAAAATGCTTTTGGTCGTATTCTTGACCTGGTTTTTTGTAACGAGTATGTATCTGTTGAAGATTATAGCCAGGACTCCCTCGTCCCCGTCGACCAGCACCACGGAGCGCTCCACCTCACACTCAATCTAGTTGACTGTAGGCCTCTAGACACCAATTCACACACTAGGTACTTATTCCACAAGGGCGATTATATTAATATAAACAAAAATATTGAGCTTATTGACTGGGAGAAAGAGATTAACTCTAAGACTCTGGAAGAAGCCATCACTTTCTTTTATAACACTTGCCAGTCACTAATTGATAAATTTGTTCCATCTAAGAGAATATCCAAGGAACTGTACCCAACGTGGTACTCTCCGACACTCAAGAAAACTATCAAAGAAAAATTTAAATTCTTTCGGAAACTAAAAATATATGGAAACCGATCTGATGAGGAATCTTTTAAAATATTGAGAGCTCGTGTTAAAGAACTTGAAGAATCCTGTTATACCGAATATATATCCTCAGTTGAAAACTCTATTCAATCAAACCCCAAAAAGTTCTGGTCATTTATAAAAACTAAAACTAAATCTAAATCTATGCCTAGTTCTCTAACCTTTAACAGCCAGGTTGTCAATAACGGTAACACTATTTGTCAAGCATTTGCTACTCATTTTCTTGACAGCTTTTTGAGTTCGAGTGCAATACAAGGACTTGACAACAATCAATCCAACCATTGTACAGCGGGTTCTCAAACGTCATATATTTCTTCCATCGTCGTATCATTAGACAAAGTGACTGAATTACTCCTTAAACTAGATCCTGCCAAGTCAGCTGGCCCAGATGGCCTTCCGGCTCCTTTTCTTATCGGCTGCGCTAAAACTATAGCACTACCAGTTACCTTGTTATTCCATAAATCATTCAAGGACTGCTCTGTTCCTGGTGTGTGGAAGCGAGCTTATATAACACCAGTCCATAAAAAGGGCAACAAGACAGATATTACCAATTATCGACCCATCTCTAAGCTCTGCATTTTGTCAAAGGTCCTGGAGAAGATAGTGTATGATCAAGTTTACTCTTCACTAAAATCGTCATTCAGTCCATCGCAACATGGATTCCTAAAGGGAAGGTCTACTGTTTCTAATCTGGTGTTGTTAAATGACTCCCTTACGGAAACAATGGAAGATGGGCACCAGGTCGATGTCATTTACACCGATTATAGCAAGGCCTTTGACAGAATTCAGCACAGTCTGCTTCTTGTCAAGCTAGAAAGTATAGGAATATGTGGTGATTTACTCCGTTGGTTCGCATCTTATGTTGACAATCGAACGCAGGCCGTGGTGGTTAACAACTATATTTCTAGCTGGGTACCCATCCCCAGTGGAGTGCCTCAGGGGTCCTTGCTAGGGCCTCTGTTGTTTATTATATTTGTTAACGATATTGACAATTGCTTCCAACATTCTCACTTACTTAGTTTCGCGGACGATATGAAGATTTTTGCTAATATCGATAGTGTGTCTGATGCGATCGCCTTACAAAGTGACTTAACTAATTTAGAAGCTTACTGCAAGAAGAATTACCTCGATCTCAATCCTTCCAAATGCAGTGTCGTAAGCTACACAAGGAAACGTGACATTATTCAGTTTGATTACCTTCTTAAAGGCGTTAGACTAACCCGGAACTCTGCTATTCGTGATCTGGGGGTGTATCACGATTCTAAGCTACTGTTCGATACGCACGTGGAGAAGATGATCGCTCGAGCGTCGAAGGCATTAGGATTTGTAATGCGTAGTTCGAAGGATTTCAAAAAAGTTAAAACAATCAAAATTTTATATTGCACATTCGTAAGAAGTCATCTTGAATACGCATCGCAAATCTGGAATCCTCAATACCTAACTTACACATCTAGATTAGAACAGATTCAAAAACGCTTTCTTAAATACATATCGTTCCGAACCAAAGACACTTACACCTCGAGTAAATACATTGAGTTCTGTAAAAAGCACCACCTGCTAACACTTGAGAAACGGCGAGAAATTGCGGACCTCACTTTCCTACTTAAAATTGCCCAGGGACAGATTGATTGCCCAGAGCTCCTAGCTCGGTTAACACTATGTGCCCCACATAAACCTATGCGGGAAAATGCTGTCTTGAGCCTTCCTGCAACTTCCACCAATTATAGGCGTAACTCTTACCTATGTCGAGCGAGCAGAAACCTGAATAGACTTTCTAATAGTGACATAAACATTGACCTATTCCACTCCAGCGTTGCATCTGCCAAGCGATTATTAAGCAATAACTTCTTTGCGTAGCTCTATTTCATTTATTAGTTTACTTTCTGTATCTGTACTGTAATTCTACCATTCTTATTCTAAAACTTCTGTACTACTTTATTTTTTGTGCTGAACCTGATATTCTTACTATTTAATTTGTATCTATCTGTGGAGATCTCTTATTGGCTTTCTGTTTCTTATGATTTATTTATACTCTGTATTACTAGCTGTTGATCTTCCTTAAATAAAATAAATAAAATAAATAAATAATCACCATTCACAGGAAGTGGGTGAAATTTAATAAACGGCATTCATCTTCTCATACCTCTTGGCCTATTTAAAAAAATCTGCTCCTAATTAGCCAAGATATGACATATCATATCCAAAACCAAACAGTCGAATCCTCCTATACCCTACTCATGCGTCCTCCTTTTTTGAAGGCTGTGAAAACGCTGAATATTTGATTATGTTATTTTTGTTCCAGCGCGACATTTACACTTGGGCGCTAGACCACCGCGTCCACCACAAGTACTCGGAGACGGTGGCTGACCCCCACGACGTGCGCCGAGGATTCTGGTTCGCCCACGTGGGCTGGCTCGTGCTAACTCCTCACCCAGCCGTGGAAAATCGACGGGTGGCGCTCAGGAAGATCTCGGGTGATCTCCTCGACGACCCCGTGGTGAGGATACAGAAAATGTGAGTTGCATGATAACGCTTTCATCACTTACTCGCATGGTTTCATTCGCTTTAACGGTCACCTCTAAATAATAAAAACTTCAATGGAGATACCTCCACAAGAGGAGGTATGAGTAACTTTGCTTAACTTTTTTTATTGCAGCTACATGTATGAAAATTGGGCAATGAAAACTAGAGGGTTTTATCGAATAAAAAGTAGAATGAAAACATGATTGGTGTAAATGTAAAATCTGTAAAAAAACATCCAGATCTTTACTAGGTACTGAGTTTAACTACAAATTAACATAAAATGTAAATCTCTGTAAGGAACGGTGATGTGACGAAAAAAGTGTTTTAGAAGATGTGATTTGAAATTTTATTTTTAATTAAAGTTATCGATAAAATTTATACCAATTATGTTTTCATTCATAAATTTACTCGATATAGCCGTCTAGTTTTCATTGCTTAATTTTCATACGTGTATTTATGCTCGAGGAGTAACTAATGTAATTATATCAAAGAACACGGATGTTAGGTTATTGTTCATAACGAAATTGTTGTTCTGATTATTATAATTTGGCACGCGTAAACTAATTCGGTGTTTACGATGACGAGGCTTTGAAACCCCTTCATTTTGTGCTATTGTGTACATGTAATTTAATAACTTTGTATGGCTTTCATTACAAATCCGAAGAACTATTTCGTAAAATTTCAGCGCAGAATCTACGTCGGAAACTTTATTAAAGAACTGTCCAAGTGCGAGACGGACTCGTACACGAAAGGTTTCCGTACAACCACACAAGATCGTGAAATAAGGCGGAAGAATAACGTTCTATATATAGAGCCCTTCCTCCGTAATTAATGAATTTTTTATTTGATGTTACAGCGGACATAGAAATCTCTGTGAATGTCTGTTATTATTCAAAAGATACAGCCCTGTTACTGACGTACGGTGGGTACTGAATCCTAAAACACCTAAAAATATAAAGAATTGCGGTTCCATATTGTGCCACCAAATCGATCTCAATGTTCAAGATGATTCTTTTACTGAGTCTTCAAGTCAATTTTATTTTATTTTTAACATCAATGTGATTGCTAGGCGACGAGACGTCAATATCGCCAGTATCGTCAATACCCCAAAATTTTTAATAACAAAATCATTACATATTTTACTGGATTTTGCGAAATTGCGTAATAAATATCATTAATTATGGTTAGCTAATGGTTCATAGATGGCGCTTTGAATAATAATTTAAAAAAAAGTGTTTAAAATGAAAATTGTGATTCACTGTGCAGTTCTATGTTAATGATACTCATTACGTGACATCGCAATCTGATGTCCTATTTTTAGATAGTTGGTACACAAATCCAGTTATTATTATATTTTGAAAGATTATGGCAACAGAAATTTAGTATGAAACTTTGATAGAGAAATCTTTTTAAAAACATAAGATTCTTACGCTACCGTGACCTTGTGTGTACAACTGGGAATGTGTGAAGTTCGAAAACCTCAGGAATTTCACACAAAATGCGGGCTGATTACTTAAATAATGTCTCACGACAGTTGTAATAATTTAATTATTAGTACTAATTATAACTCAAAATGCCATGAAGACATTAGAATATTCGGTTATTTGAAACATAATCACGGACACAAATCATCCGCCTGGGGACTAATAATATCGATTGGCCATCTGTTCTAATTTATGAGTAATTATGAGTCATTCGGGCGTTCGTGATACTACTTCTATTCGAAGATTATTTTAAAACTAATCATTGTGGATTTTATTTGTTCGTCGCGGCGGGTGCTGTTTTGTTTCCGCTCCAGAACAAAAACAATCCATATCTCCGCATAGGAACTAAGCGACTCCCGTAGACACTGTGACCAGGCATAAGAATAACTAATAACATGTTATATTAAGTTACTCTTATGGTACAGTCTGTGCGTCCGTCTGTGTATGCTGACATCTTACCGCAATTCCCCTCAAGGAAATCATGTTAGTCTTGGGGATCTATTTGGCTCATACTCATGTGGATTTTTCCGGATGCCAAAAGTCCCTCTTTGAGATATCTGTCTGATTGGCTTCTGTTTGTCTGCTGCAATTTTAGATATTTTTCTAGAAAGTATGTATGTATATATGCTCTTTTGAGATAAAATTCCAAAGTTAACTGGCGCAATCAGCTTCATACCATACCAAGCATGCAATACCAAGACCCGCGTCTGTAAAACCATTATTAGACCTTTTGTAGCATATAGATGCGAAACACTCATCGTAACCAATAAAGAGGAAAATGCTTTACGTACGTGAACTGTCGCGAGGTGTGAACACGGGGGAGGAGTGTGATTATCCAGTGTCGATGGACATATCCCACGCCACGTCACTGAAATAGCAACTTTAGGTTTTGGTTGGGATTGTGACATACAAACAATACTTTAAGAATTTCTCGTTTGATTTTAGATCCCTAAAAACCTTTGCAATATAGAATAACTCTTGATTCGTCCCACACATTGAATCCAAGCAAAGTTTACGCGCCGTTAGTGAAAGCATTTCGTCCAACGCTTTTCACAGTTCTCCTTTAATCCCAGGGTTTTCAGCAAAAATTTCAATGTTTTTGCGTCAGTTGAGTATTTTTACCGAAATTTTATCTCTAACCGGACACCGAATATCTGACGTTTGTGGTTACGCTAATGGTTTCCCGCCCACACAATCAGCTTAAAGTGAAAACTCGCTCTAATTCTCGGCGGACATCATTATGGATCCACATGATAGGCTGTGGATAGGATTTGGGCTGTATGGCGGATGCATCAGCAATTGAGCAGTTCTACATTTGTAATCTACAAATACGCTTCTGTTGCTCTAGCGGTACGTGGTGCGTACGTATAATTGTGATGAAGGTCAAATAATGCTGTAACCAAAGAGTTTTACTAACAGAGGCGCAGTATGTAGTACTTAGTGGGACCAACATAATTCTGACCTTTGGTCAGAATTATCGCCAGTTGTCGACTTTGCCGCGCAAAGACAACACGTCAAACCATTGCAGAAATAAAAATGGGAAAATGCATGTTAAATCCTACTATTTTCGATCGGATACACATTGTAAGACAAATGGTATCACTTTTTACACATGAATCTGTCGTTATTTCATTAAATGACATCAAATAATAATTAAAAACATCATTTATTTCTTACCATTTTCGTACGCATTATTGTAGCTTCCAGTGTTGCTATTTATTTCCTTTCAATTTTCCCATATGCATGGGAGTTTTGATAAAGGAGTCAATGGAGACTAACTATTGTATGGTGCCCGTTTCTTTCAAGAGAGAGTAGTTTAGTTGTAATATTGGAATTAGTTGATTTATGGAAAATTTAGCATGAAAAATTATTGTGAATTCTCCTAATTGAAAACCGAAGCACGATAACTGCAATGTTTGATAGTCAAAGTCTGCAGTTCCAATGATAGTAATTAAAGTAATGTCTGCCATTTCAAAGTTGGCCGCCAATTTGTACAGTTAGTGAATTCTCCAATTGCGCATCCGTAGTCAAATTTGAAAAAAGTGGCCGCCATCTAGAAATTCCTTGCTTTTGGTCCGATTACGTTCAAAATCGATATTTGGTAGTCCGCGGGGTCTCCAAATCTGAATCCGTAGTCATATTAGCAAAAAGTGACCGCCATATTGAACTTTCTTGATTTTGGTCCGATTCCGTTCAAAATCGATATTTGGTAGTCCGCGGAGTCTCCGAATGTGAATCCGTAGTCATATTTGCAAAAAGTGACCGCCATCTTGAACTTCCTAGATTTTGGTCCGATTCCGTTCAAAATCGATATATGGCAGTCCGCGGGGTCTCCGAATGTGAATCCGTAGTCATATTTTCAAAAAAAGACCGCCATCTTGAAATTCCTTGCTTTTGGTCCGATTCCGTACAAAATCGATATTTGGGGGTCCGCGGGGTCTCCGAATATTAATCCGTAGTCATATTTGCAAAAAGTGACCGCCATCTTGAACTTCCTTGATTTTGGTCCGATTCCGTTCAAAATCGATATTTGGTAGTCCGCGGAGTCTCCGAATGTGAATCCGTAGTCATATTTGCAAAAAGTGACCGCCATCTTGAACTTCCTAGATTTTGGTCCGATTCCGTTCAAAATCAATATATGGCAGTCCGCGGGGTCTCCGAATGTGAATCCGTAGTCATATTTTCAAAAAAAGACCGCCATCTTGAACTTCCTTGCTTTTGGTCCGATTCCGTTCAAAATCGATATTTTGGGGTCCGCGGGGTCTCCGAATATTAATCCGGAGTCAAATTTGAAAAAAGTGGCCGCCATCTTGAAATTCCTTGATTTTGGTCTGATTCCGTTCAAAATAGATATTTAGTCGTCGGCGGGGTCAAGGAATTTCAAGATGGTGGTCACTTTTTGCAAATATAACTACGGATTCACATTCGGAGACCCAGCGGACCCCCACATATCGATTTTGAACGGAATCGGACCAAAAGCAAGGAAGTTCAAGATGGCGGTCACTTTTTGAAAATATGACTACGGATTCACATTCGGAGACCCCGCGGACTGCCATATATCGATTTTGAACGGAATCGGACCAAAATCTAGGAAGTTCAAGATGGCGGTCACTTTTTGCAAATATGACTACCGATTCACATTTGGAGACCCCGCGGACCCCCAAATATCAATTTTGAACGGAATCGGACTAAAAGCAAGGAAGTTCAAGATGGCGGTCACTTTTTGCAAATATGACTACGGATTCACATTTGGTGACCCCGCGGACCCCCACATATCGATTTTGAACGGAATCGGACCAAAAGCAAGGAAATTCAAGATGGCGGTCACTTTTTGAAAATATGACTACGGATTAACATTCGGAGACCCCGCGGACTGCCATATATCGATTTTGAACGGAATCGGACCAAAATCTAGGAAGTTCAAGATGGCGGTCACTTTTTGCAAATATGACTACGGATTCACATTCGGAGACTCCGCGGACTACCAAATATCGATTTTGAACGGAATCGGACCAAAAGCAAGGAAGTTCAAGATGGCGGTCACTTTTTGCAAATATGACTACGGATTCACATTCGGAGACCGGCAGGCAAAATGGCGGCAAATACTAACGGGGTTTATATTTCAAAACAATGAACTGAGGAACGGACGGACAACGGCGCCGTTGTAGTAGGGTCCCGTGGGCCCGTTTTTAGTACGGAACTCAAAGCCAACTTATATATACCGCACTCGTATCACAATGTATGTACCATTTTAAAATTTGCAGTAAGATGGATGTTAAAGGAAATACCGTCCTAATAGAAGAAAGTGACACATAAATCGAAATTTTAAAAAAATGGTATTGCATTTTTTTACAACTCTTTCAATTTATTCCAAAAGATGGGGAAATCAATTCCACAACTAGCAACACACATACTGTCTTTTCGAAGTCACAGTCTGTCTTTTTCTAATCAGCCAATTAATCGTATGACATACTGAAGTGCAACTGAGACAAACATATTAATTCTTTCTAATTGTGTCTTTTTCATAGTTACGTCTTGATGTCCAATAAGTGGCTACGCTCTCCGTGTATGAAAATCGAATTATTTGCGTCTCTTTAGTAAAACTCATTGGCTGTAACAATCGAGTGCAAAGCTTCCATACCTTCACATGCGTATGTAAAATCGATTGCACTTGACACATTGCAATGTCTAATACAGTTCTAATTTGCTGACAAATATTTTTGACGTCTAATAAATCGATGAACGCCGGCTGCACGCACGAAAAAGGATGACTCATTGTCCCGTTACCCTCAGTGTCCCGTTAATATTATATATATTATAGTTAGCCGTTAGTAAATATTTATATCTGTTATCGTTATCAATATCGAGCAATAACGAGTTTGTAGTAATTTGTTGTTATAGCGGCAACAGAAACACATCATCTGTGAAAATTTCAACTGTCTAACTATCACGGTTCATGAGATACAGCCTGATGACAGACGGACAGCAAAGTCTTAGTAATAGGATCCCGTTGGTTACCCTTCGGGCACGGAACCCTAAAAAGCAGCCAAGTGCGTGTTGGGCCACGTGATTAATATAACAGCCTCTCAGCTAAGCCGCGGACGGACAGGCGGACAGAGCGAAACTATAAGGGTTCGTTGTTTGACTACGGAACTCTAAAAAATAATGATTGACATATTGTCATATAGGCCCATTTAAAATTTTCGTACTGGGATTTATATTTCTTTTATTGTGAGTGGCCAGTTGCAGAAAGTGTAAATATACCCTAAGGGTTATTATAGCCGCTGTAACACCAAATATGTAAAAAAATTAATAGAGATCCAATTCCACACACTGTACGGTATTTTCTTCTTCAAAATAATCGATATAAAACCGGCGAAAAGCCCTTCATCGTCAGCAGCAGCAGCCGGGACACGTACACTGCTTAACATAGGCCGCGAAACCCTTACTCGGCAGTATACTATATTGAAGTGAAACTTCTAATGCGACTTCCAACAAGGTTGCGTTAAACGTTTAACGCTGCCATGGAGGGGGTATAAAAGCACTGTTGCGTTAAACGTTCAACACTCCTGGGGAGGGGGAATAGACAGGGACAGAGCGAGAGTGAATGCGTGGCACTCGAACGCATGCGCGTATTATATACCTGTTACAGGCTTATTTCAATAAAAATCAATTTTTATCCCCTTCCTATTTTCATTTCCACATTACGAAGTTTCACTTTTTCCGCGCGGAGGGACTCCACGCACTATTTTTTGTAATGTACATAATTAGCTGATATTTTAGTAAACTAACTTTAACTGTTTAGTGAAGGCGCGGACTCTCAATCTGAGGGTTCCGGGTTAGAATCCAGCCGTATACCTATGACTTGTTTTTCAATTCAAGTACATTAGCCGATTGCTTAACGGTGAAGGAAAACAGCGTGAGGACACCTACATGTCTTGAACAGTCATGTGAAGTCCGCCAATCCGTATGTATGAGAGTAGGCCTGAGCCCCTGCAGTGGGGACGTATATAGGCTGTTGATGATGATGATGAAATATGTCTAGCGTCATTCATACAACAGTAATAATTAAATAAAATGACTAAAATTAATCAACTGTAGGTAGCTTTGAACCAAGAGTCTGCCAAATATTAGGGCGATCGAGTAAATATTAAATATTGGAAGCAAGTAAATTAGACAAACAGACAAACTTTGTGACGTTACTAAGGAAGTTTCACTTCCTAATAATAAAATCGCATGTTACTTGATTACAAAGATAAAAGAGCGGTTTCCCTTAAATTTTCTTGATCGGTACCCGGCATTCAATCAAAGGCGTACGACGTAGAAAAAATATCAAACAAACTCTTAGAGTAGGAGCAGTAGCGAACACTTTGATGTCATAATTTTATTTTCCAAGGAATAATGTTATATTTATTATTATGGGTTCACAACCGAAATCTTACCAGAAATTGTTCGGATTAATATATAGAATAAAAATCTTTTCGAAATCATTGACCTATAATACTTAAAACTCTATCTCTGAAAGTATTTTCTCTTATGTTAAAAGATGACTCTTGAATTTGAGCCTACTTCATGTTTCATTCAACGAACGAGAAATTTATTCAGGCTTTAAAACTATTGTTGTATTTATTTACGGTTTAAGACATTTATTTCACAAAAAAGAATACAATTCACTTGTATTGTGAAATACAAGATACAGTGGGTATTATTGCAATTATTATTTACATTAAGATACAGCCTTGGTAGGATATTAAAATCCACCTATCTTATATATAAAAACAAAACACATGAAAAAATGCTACACTATTACATGTCAAAACAATAGTCGACAGTTTATTTAGTTTTTATTATCTGTTTAGTTATTATATCTTACATCTGATTTGTTTTATATAGTTATTATTTCTTTCTCCTCTTCAGAGGAATCTTTTATATGTGGAAGCTTATAATTGACCAATGTTTGTCTATGTTACTGCCAATATTGTAAATAAAGCTGTGAGCTTTCCGAAAAAAATCAAATAAAAATGAATATTTGCACCTTCTACGTAACGCTTAACGTCGTCGACCACATCTTCATTAAACATCGAGGGAAATTGTGGTTAAGCATTGAATTAAATTCAATTAAATAATGATAAACTATGTAAAAATTAACAGGTTAATTGTTACCTTGTTCCAGATTGTTCATACCAATGTTTGGGCTGTTGAATATTCTCATGCCTGTCTGCGTTCCGATGTACTTTTGGGGTGAGACATTGGAGCATGCCTTCGTGGTCAGCTTCGTGACGAGATTTACCATCACTCTCAACATCGCCTTCTGTGTGAACAGTTTCGCTCACCTGTGGGGGAACAAGCCTTACGACAGGTATGTACATCAATCACTGTATCTACACTCTGAATGATAAAGCCTAGAAGGATAGTGTTAAAACATCCAAATCTGTCAAAATTGAATTTTTAAAAACCGGCCAAGTTAGACTCGCGCACTAAGGGTTCCGCACGATTATCTATAAAAACAGCACAAAAATCACGGTTTGTTGTATGGGAGCCCGCCCACCTTAAATATTTTTTTTTTAAAGTGAATATTGCTACCTTTTGCCGTTATCAATATCAAACAAAACGCGCAAAAATATCACGTTTGTTGTATGGGAGCCCCCTTAAATATTTATTTCATTTTTATTTTTTTATATATTTATGTTATTCTGTTTTTTTAGTATTTGTTATAGCGGCAACATAAATACATCATCTGTGAAAACTGACTAACTATCACGGTTCATGAGATACAGCCTGGTGCAGACGGACACACAAGTTTTAGTAATAGGGTCCCTTTTTTACCCTCTACAACTCCACACTTACAGCCACGAAGTAGGTGCTTACAGCGTAACACTTACAATTTACACTATTTTGTTTTCAATTACTAAATTTTCGCACATAAATTCTTCCCATATACACACACTCACGCACGCACGCACGCACGCACACACACATTAAACTGATTATTATGTGTTACTCACACTGTAAATTTTTCATTATATGAATGGAGATATTTGTGACCTGATCCAATGGGAAACTCAGGGAAATCCTATCTCGGGAACTAGGCTCTCACATAGCTGTTATATACCTATACACCCTCAATTGTCATGACTTATGTAGGCTATGTGAGGTATATAAGGAATATTTGATGTGAATTTAACTATGTTTAATTATTATTATTCTACTACCTAATTTACATAAGTATTTATACTCGCTTGTCTATCTATCTATGAAGCTATTTTTGTCGTCGTCTATATTTTTATAGATTATCTGTCTATCTATTCTTTTCTTGATTATTTATTTATATTTGCTCATATCTGTTACTCGTGTGTATCTTGTTGCGCCTTCCAATTTTTGCGGCAAGTTGATAGCTTCCCGATTCATTTCTGAATTACATTTTTGTTGTTTTTGTTTCGGATCTACAAAAATTCGCTCTAGAGTTATTGATGTCAATTATTAATTATTTTCGTGTGGCTTTTATTCTTGATTAGTTGTTAGTTCTTCTGTTTTCGGACAGCAGATTTAGCTCTTTTACACTCCCACGAAATCTTCTTGTACTGCACAGTCACAAAAAAATTCCAAAGTTTTTTTTTGGCTTGGTTATTACGTAAAATATAGTAAAATCGCGAGAAAATTGTCCAAAATGAAAAATGATAACATACAATTTTAGTGTCGTCACATAGCGCCCGGATTCTCAACAAAACAGAGAAGAGATAAATCAAATGTGGTGTTAGTTAGAAATGAATAAGAATTTTCACAAATATAAATCTTTATAGGGTAACCTGTACATTAATATCTAATCTATGCCTACCCTCTCCACCGTTGTTTTAAATCACAGTCGGGTATAGCTAACTTGGGTTATAATGGAGCTATCCCAGCTATCGCCTTTGGTCAAACTGAAGTTGATAAGGTGCAAATGTTGATTCGCATTCCAGATATATACAGTCAGTGGAGAACAAGATGGTTAGCTTGGCGGCGCTGGGCGAAGGCTGGCACAACTACCACCACGTCTTCCCATGGGACTACCGCACCTCCGAGCTGGGACGCATTAATGTATCTACAAACTTTATTGACACGTTCGCCAAGCTTGGATGGGCTTATGACTGTAAGTTTTATGTTTACTAATACCATGCCATCTTATGCTATCCGAGCGCTATAACTTGGATATATCCACAGGCAGAACGAATAGGCTGTTTATAGGTAAGTGTGTTAGCATCCTAGACCACATCCCAATTAACATGAGGTGAGATTGAGGTCAAACAAAAACAGGTGGAAAAGTTACAAATAAAGTCCTCTCAAAAAGCAACGACTAGCAGAATTTACGCGAGGAACTTGATTTTTATTGACCACCGCAGTAAGACGTCGGTGGTAGTCAAGAGAACGCTACTGACTTAGAATTTTCGGCTCCCATGGGAAGAAGTTTAGTGTTCTTATAACAATGCCAACACATGGTGTCTTTCTCTTACGTTATACGTATCCATAATAATATTGCATATGCGAAAGTGAGTTTGTTTGTTTTTGCTTCAGGAGTGAAATGATGCATTGAAAACAACTTAGAATTTCTATAACTATGTATGCCTCAATCTGTCTCGCGACGTAATTATGTCGGTATGAATTCTTGCCTTATGTGGTGTACCTATATACGTCATCTGGCTACCCAAGTATACAGTATGGTTGACCCTAGTGCTATCACAACATTCCTCGAGACTACAAAAGGGCCCGAGATTCCGAATATATTCACTCGTATTGACAAGAGGCGTCGAAATTTCTACAGCCCTCGAAAAGTTGATCCTACTCGTAGTTTGTCAATACAGGATCGAGTCTGGAAGTCAGGCCAAGGAAACTTTATACAAACAAAATCAATTTTGGTTTGTTCGAGATAAAGCAAAATCTAGGATATCCTCACTATAATCGAGTTAGGGAGGCAACTTCTCCGTGAGAGAGCCGAGTCTCTCTCGGGAACTATAAAGGGTATACCCGCCTCCACGGAGTCAAGTTTACAAATTAATAGTGCTACTCGTACATTTAATTTGCTGCGGCAATTTACAAAATTGAAGCCAGACAACAAAGATGTTTTTTTCTTCTTCTTTAGATAGCTAGATAGCTCATTTAATACACATATTTTCCATTCATTCTTCTGAACCGTTTTAATCAGAAATAGTACATTATTCTCAAAATGTGAAAGTGATTTCGGAAATATTTTTTGAAAGACTTTGTGATGTCTAATTGAATTTTAGGATTTTCAAGATACGAATGGGCTATGAGGAAATACATATCGAATTTAAATTTTAAAAAAGCTTTTAATATCATTTTAGATTTAAATCCTCGTTCCTTTTCAACCGCCTTCGTGACTTATGGCTACACGCTTGGACTAAAAACCCGTAGGTCCCGGCTTCGATTCCTACCTATTGTTCTTCGGCTTGGTTGGTGGTAGCCTATTTTCTATGTCCGCTTGGCTAGCTACCACCGTGTTACATAAGTCTGCCAAACAGAAACGACGTTAGCACTGTTGTGTTCCGGTATGGAAGGTAGTAGGTACAGCTCCTCATTAGCTTCAGGCTTCAGGGTCCTTCTTAAGGCCCTATCGTCGCTTTCCATCAGGTGATATTAAGGTCAAATCCAAGTCCATAATCAACTTTTTTTAAATTCCCCTATGTTGCATATCTAAATGACCTTGTTTGTATGTGGGTCCAGCTTCAAAATAGATTCACTTCACATTTTACCCTCGGTGGAGACCAAAACCAAAATATATTAGTGACAGTACATTGGCAGACTGATCGACGTCAAAAAGATGTGTAACAAATGTACTTAGAAATATAGAATTATGTATTTTACTCATAAAGGATAGGATAGAATAGAACTACCATCATCAAACTGTATTCAATCCACCTGTTAAGTGTAATTATTTTTGCTCTAAAGGCACTCACGGTTGTTGAGGGTTCTTTATCAAAGCCTATATTCGTCCCCACTGCAGGGGCTCAGGCCTACTCTCATTCAGAGAGTGTATGGGCCATAGTCCACCACGCGTGCCCAGTGCGGATTGGCGGACTTCACATGCCTGTTCAAGACATGCATGTTTCCTCACGATGTTTTCATTCACCGTTATTTCTTCTTCTTTTTGTTGTTGTTAATATCAATAGACTCATTAGCTTTTTTATGATTGCAGTGAAGGCAGCTACTCCAGAAATGATCTTCAACAGGGCCAAGAGAAGTGGCGACGGGTCATTCGGCGAGTCTGTGGAACCGGAACCGAAGCCCGCAACTCACGTCGAATAGAGACAAGAGCCAGTTAGCTTACCCACCTAACAATATACCACATCGTAGTAAATGTTGAGGGGAATATATTGAAATAGAATCCTAAAATATACAAGACATCTGATATCAAATAGACACGACCTTTTCTCGTAGCTCTCATGTGAATTATTACTACTCAGTAATATTACAATATTAGCGAGAACCTATCTATAACTCATTCCAGATAATATTAGACTAACATTATCACAGTTCAACTTATAACAAAAAAATATTTCGCTACTGAAGAAATTGCGTATGTGGCACGCTCATCTCTAATCTTGTTTTGAATGAGATATAGATTGTTAAAACGACCCTTTTGTGCAAACAATGGCTACACGTAGACAAATATTAATATTCTGTATTAAGTTTGGAAGTGGAGCAAGATTAAATCACGTTTAATTATAAATAACACTAACCGGCGGATGGTAAAATTACGATACATGCGAATGTTATGTTAATTATGAAAAAATAATTAACCCGTTCAGCAAAATTATTAAAATGTAACCATGCATATGAATACACAAGAGTAGTGTTTTTTTATTTGTATTTTTGTAGAATTTTTGGAAAGGGTGAACAAAAATGGCAGCAAATAATTATGTACTTCATATAGAGCGGTAGCGATTAATATATTTTTGAAAAGTGCGGGTATAAATGAAATACTAGTGTATAAATAAATACTAGATAACTTTACAATGGCATGTTAACGTATTAAGGCTGGAAAAGGTCACAGGGGACATTTCTGAACGTTTTGGGCGTAGATTACGTAGAGTCATTACAAACGTTGAGACACAGATTACGTGGGTCTAGAACGTGTTGGCTAAGTTCACGCAAAAACCTTTCAATTTATTTAAAGGCGTAGGTCTGCCAATATTACTTTCTTAAATAAAAGCAGACAACTGTGATTTACTGTATTTTCTTATCATTTACTAGGCATTTACTAAGTAATTGTTGATGTTTGTTTTGTATTTATGAGCTTGTCTCGAATCCTAAACTGTTTTTATTTGTCTTACTTAAAATGTTTTAGAGCATATATTGTAAATCAATCCATTCTTTTTTGTACTAACATAAAAATCCATAAATGAAATTAAAAGTGGCCTTATCGCTTAGGCGATTACTCCCAGGCAACTTTCAATCAAACAACAATTATTGTTATGTTGTAAGAAAAGATATGAGAAAAAAATAACATGTGATCTAAGTTTTTTGACGAATGCTTTATCAGATGAACTAATTTTGGAAATGAGTCTAAATGTCTAAAAAGTATATTTAAATATAAAATGTGTGTCAGTGTTGCCTAAAGCTAAGAGCTTCCTATGCTAAGACACTATTGTTTACAAAAAAGAGTATTTGAATACTGTGCGTGTTAAGGTTTAGAACATGTAAGTGAAATTAAGCAATGGACGACTATATCTTGCAGTAGCATGGTCTCACAAAGTGAAGAAGATAGAACTAACAGTCCACTGTCTGATGGTTTTGATACATATGGGTTTTATGCAGATAAATTAAGATGTTTTAATAATGGTGGTAAATTTTTAGAACAGTTTTTCTTTTAAATATGTACATCAAATTACATATTATTATTCTTTAAATTTAAAAAAAAAACGAAACTCTGGAGTACACATTGAATTGTTCTTCTGTTAGTTACTTATTCCTAGGTTTAAAGTGGGTGTTTTGAGCTTTAAGAGCTTAAATTTTATATGAAACTAGCTGCCCTGCTGCTTTGCACGGGTGGACATTTATTTTTTAAACATTTTGTAATAAACTTAGTAATGTATATTTATGCAAGACAAAAAAATCATAATATTGTAAATCTAAACCATTCTCGAATCCACTTGAACACACACAAAAAAATTCATCTAAATCGGTCCGACCGACCGGAGGAGTTCAGTGACATACACACGTACAGTAGAATTATATATATAAAGATAAAGTGAAATAAAATTTAAACAAAAATAGTTAAAATGTCTGCTAAATTTAATTAAACGTTAGCTTATTAACAAACAAAATTCCAATATAGAAATAATAATTTACATTAATGTGTCTGAGTAAAAATTGTATGCTTTTTTAATGTTTGTATAAACACGTGAATTTTAAATAGAATAGAGTATTTAGGAAGACTGGTGAAAATACTATTACGATATTATTGTTAAATGTGTAAAGAAATATGTATTTCTTGTTTATCCTATACATTTGCGCAAGGCCTACTATTCCTTGCATGAGCTTTGCAAATCTGCTATAACCTAAAAATATGGCTTTTCTAATAAAGTCTATCAAGATTAATGGCAGAATGGGGACCACCTATGACACCACGAAATAGTGACAGTTCTACGTGTCTGTTCCTATCAGGTATATTTACAAATAATCTACTTTCATACTGCCGACTATGCCTTACACAGCGTTAAAAGATTTGAGAACAATATTTTTAATATGTATGGTTTAATTTAAGTTTTCAGAATCTGTACAAAAACATGATTGGGGACCAACTTCACTCACAGGTTCTTTCTCGTACCAATTTGGCCGATCTCAGGAACATTTGCAGTATTAAGTTTGTTTGATTGATCAGAAGATACGGGTACGAAAAATACCCACATGACGAACGCGAGGAGGGGCCGCGGGGGATGAAGGTGAAATTCGATGTTTCCCTATGTAAACCCGCTTTGTAAGGGGGGTTACTCAAGTCAATAACCTTGTACCTTTAATTTCGCTAGCGCGCTTTTAACAAGTGAGTAAATAGCGCCACGGCATCTTTTTATTTCTTTTTTCATTCGGCCAAGTGCGAGTCGGACTCACGCACCAAGGGTTTCGAACCATTGAAATAAACGTACATTAAGTTAGTAGTAGTAGTAGTAGTAGTAAGTATAGTAAGTTGTTTTTTTGCGATTCAATAGTTGCACGCATTGCCCGGAGACCTTGCCTATGATAATAATTATTCATATTCTGTACGGAATCCGCGAAGGCTGAGTTCGACTCACACTCGACCAGTTTGTTTCTGTTCAGGGAATGTTAATTGTGTAATAATTATATCTGGAATATGACTTTCTGCATTGCTTATTTTTAACGACTATAGAAAATCCGTTAATCCTTTCTTTTTTAAAACATTTTTGACTTTCGTAATCCCCTTAATACTCCATAGAGCGCCAGTGGCGCCTTCATTCGATTTGTTTTGAAAGTTCAAGAATCAAGCTTATTGAGTAATAATTGATTCATATTTAGATGTCTGGTTATTAAAAACCTTGGTTGAACCACCGTGGTCACTTTTGACTGTTTTATTGATGGTAACTGCACCCAATCGATAAATTTATTTCGTGATATATCGATTAATCGTAAACCAGCAATTGCTACAAACATTCCTGCTGGGCTATTTAAATTATTGTATAATTGCGGAGAAATGTCGACAAGAGCGAATGGCGCTCTATGTAGTCTTAATAAAAACCATAATACAAGAAAAATGCATTTAGCAAAATGATCGTCAACAAGCATTCAATAAATGAACTATTTTACATGAAATTCGTTTGGAGCAGTACTTGATGCGCAGTGACATCAGAATTTTTCATTCTGAGTTAGTAGCTTGTGAGCATGTGATGTGATGTAAAGTCAATCAAGTGTTGACATACTCCTAAATATAATAGAAGCCTGACTGAATATGTGATGTCTGCCATAGTGAAGATAGTGGAAGAAATTCCTTTGGCTATGAGCTACTGCTAAAAATCGAAGACAAGAATCGTGTTGCCAGTGTCAGAAATTAGTAGAAATGAAATTTCACAACATGGAAGCATCTCATATATTCCGTCAGGCTCTGAATTTCTTAGTATAAACCATAAACTTATTATACTACAGAATAGATGGCCAAGGTGTGCGAGTGAGATAGCGATCTTTAAGGGAAAACCGATGTGCGTGAAAGAGACTAGGAAAGCGCAATTAAACCATTTTAATATAATTCAGCCTCCCCTAGCCTCCTGTGAACATATAACCTTTCCTTTTTTTACGATGGTTTTCACAATGTTTCTGTGTTTTATACGAAAATTATCTCAAAACGTAATAGTGACGTGTTCTGAGTTGAGTTGTGATATGAATTGAAGCAATAATCTAAATAAACATTTCACATGTAAATATCTACTATAGAGTAGCACTTTCAATATTCTAAAATATGCTATCTAAATAACGTATTATTTTTACATATTACCTGTAAGATGAAATCATCTATTCCCAAGTATAATAACTTTATGGTCTTAAAGAACAGTGATACGTGTACATTACTTATTTTATTATTACAATTAGTACAAATTAACAAAGATTTGTTGAATAATTCCTATACATATTTTCGTTGTTAACTCAAAACATTGTTAGGTTAAAACTTTAAGTGCATAATTATAAATGTTAAACTACAGGTGTAGTAATAGCCACCTACCACATACATCGTCTCGGAATTAATGTTTTCCCAAAAAATTTACGGATAACATAAAAACTATATTCATATATACTTATATATACTTGTTTAATAAATGTTTGTGTAACTGTTGCTATTTAATAAATATTGAATTGATATTTTTATGGACTACATTGTTTTTTATTTCAACACTGTTATTTTATTTCTGCTGTTCTTCAGAAATTATTCCACGATTTAATGGACCGGGACAATATGTACGTCCTTTTTGATGCCACAGACTATGTGCATACCAAACACGATTTTCTCTGCCGTTGAAATGCTAAGTGATAACCAACAGACGAACTCAGTTTTATATTATTGTACAAGTATGACGATAACAGTCCTTTACTGTGGGCCGAATAAACAAGCTCAAAGTCACTCAGCGAGCAATAGAACGAGCTAAGCTCGGAATTTCTTTACGTGCTAAAATCCGAAATGAGGAAATCCGTAGACGGGTCTGGGAGCTGAAGTGATATACTCGCTCGAAGAACCGATAACCGGTGGGGAGTAAAAGTAAAAACACGTACCGGGAAGCGTGTAACGGTCCGTCCCACTGCTAGATGGACCGACGACCTGGTTAAGGTCGCAGGGAGTTGCTGGATGCAAGTGGCTCGGGATCGGTCAGTGTGGCGTACCATGAAATAGGTCTATGTCCAGCAGTGGACGTTTCCCAGCTGATGACGACGATGACAATAATTACTCATAGAACATTATGACATCCCATGTCTAGCAGGTGCTAATGACAAACGATTCCACCTCTTAGTATCATCATCATAGATAGAGTATGACATCAGCGTTTACCTTATCTAATCACATTTCATTGTGATCACCAACGCTCCTGATGACCATTTTATGGATTTATTTGGTGTGGCATAAAGATAAATAAAAATTTGACGGCTTATTGAAGTCGTTTTAGCTTCTTGGGTGGAGGTTTAAGTTCAGCATGGATCACAACAACCAGTGGAGGGCGCTACCGGCGATTCCCTTACTCGTTATCAATAAACATACGATGTTTCGAGTCTTGACGGACAAACGAAGTATTAAATTAAAGACTATTAAAAGTAAACTGTTTGAAATACTTCAAGTCACACAAAATATAGACTAACTGTAACACACAAATGTATAAAACTAAATCAAACAGAATATTTTAATTGCTAATTTCACGTTATAAGCATATTATGCGTCTGGTCTCGTAGATTTTTCTCTCAAACGCCTTTTGAGACACCCACGTCAAAGGCGGACACTTCAAACAAATAGTGATATCGGTTCTTATGCTCATACATCGAACGTTTGTATACACGAGATAATTCTGTGCCCACGAGATGACATGGACTGATCATATTCTAAAGCCGAGACCACACATCAACAACCAACTTAATTAGATCTACTCGTATTGCGTGCCAAGGTAAAAAAAAACTCTACGTAATCTTATGTATCTCGATTTATCCAACGCGACGTAACCTCAACGAGGATGGGGGCGGCGCCCGCCGCGGTGGAAGCTCACACGTACATCTATTATTCTGTTATTTCTACAAAATGAAGGGTGCCTGAACGTTTTGAGAGAATTTAATTACCAAGTCACATGTTCTTTACTTAGAAGAGGATAAATCGCTTGTTACACTTTGTTACCGAAGTTTTAGTCTCCTACAGCTTGTCAAACTGTACAAGTACTAAAGTTTACGCCCAGATATTCCTGACTGGCTGACATCAGAGAGAAGGATAGTGCAGAAGCTACACAAAAAATATCCAAAACTCACTAATAAAATATAACGCAATATTTTAGTACTGAAAACTATCTATGGGCGCTGCCTTCCCCTTTTTTCCATGCTCAGTAAGTCTGAAGTCCATTCAATGTACTGTCAATGGTTCCGCACTCTAGTTGGTTCACTCTTGTTTTTTTTTACTGATGATAGATCAACGCTTGGCAACGATCTCACCTGATGTTAAATAACGACGTGGCTTACGATAACACGCGTTGGTCTAGAAGGTGCCTGTTCACTCTCGACTTAAACCCAAGTTGTAGCCTTGTGGAAATATAGACGCCAGCAGTGTGTTCCACTCCTTGGCTGTACACATGATAAAATTAGAAGCAAAGCGATTAGTGGGAACCATAGGGATGTCGACTATGTATTGGTGAATCCTTGGGGTTCTCAGTTAGTTCGATACTTGAATGCCGATGTCGGAATCAACATGATTCATTCTGAGCTTTTGAAGTGTGAATGTTATCTCGAAAATTTTCTTACGTCAAGTAAGTTGTATTGCATACTTAGCTATTAGTTACCCAATGAGTTACAAGACTCTGCCAACATGATCCCACTGATACTCACATAATATTTTCAACCGACTTCAAAAAAGGAAGAGGTTTTCAATTCGACTTTATGTTTTTATGTATGTTTGCGATAACTACGCCAATTATGAATGAGTTTTGATGATTTTTAGTACATACTTCATAAGTGGTTCCATATGAATTTTATCAAAATTGATTTAGCGTTGTTTGAGAAAATCAACTTAAAACAAATTATATAGATAATTCTACCTGAGGAACATTTCAGGGGAAGAATGCTGTTGACTTTTAGGGCAATTGAAGTCGGTTCCTAGTTCTTTTTGAACGCATTAATTATTGTTTAAAAATAACTGCTCCAGTAACCCACCACGTTAGTCTTAAACATTCTACCGTGTTGGGTACATCGTAAAAGTAGACTAAAGCAAAATTCCAGAAAGAGTACACGAGGTCATCCAGCTAATTCGTGGTGGCGTTCCCAGACAGCGGGTCATGTTCAGCAGTGGACTCATGAAGCGGATAATAATTAACACTGATTTACACTTACGATTTGCAAGTTGTAAATTGATTGCTTATATTTACTGCCCATTAATTACATCTCGTTGACGGACTATTGGCCGAATAAACAAGCTCCAAGTCACCCAGGGAATAATTGACAAATAAATAAAGATTTAAGCACAAAAAAAAACTTTAATATTATTTTGCATTTGTCGTCCAATGTTAGAAATATGTATTTTACCATCCTTGTCTACGGTCATTTAAGGCTTTTGAAGTCTTTCAACCGACTTCAAAAACGGAGGAGGTTCTCAATTCGACTGTATTTTTGTTTGTTACTACTTTCGAATGGGTGAACTGATTTTGATGACTCTTTATTTGAAAGGTGGTGATTCCCGTGTGGTCTAATTTCAATTTGGTCCAGTTCTGACAATATCATCCTTTTAGGGCAATTGAAATCGGTTCCAGTTCTTTATGAACGCGTTAATTATTTGTTTAAAGTTTAAAAACAATTCTTCACTTTATAATTATATACAGAAGTATTTAAGTCTAAGACGTAATTAGAGGTAAGTCCTCTATTATATTATTCACAAAATTGGCAGTAAGGAAAACAATGTTGAGAATCTCAAGCCTAATCTCGTCTACAAGCGCTCTTTCCAAACGTTTTACTTTGTTCCAAAATATTAGCTCTGCTCGAAATCTTGAAAGTGTTTTACTTCCATGTGTTGTCCTAACTGAAAAAGGCTTACACATTTGATAGTCTTTGTAATTTTGGCTTTAGAATGAAAAAACAATAGTCAATACTAAAGTGTTTTACTTAAAATGAATTATGTCTGGTACTTCCTCGGAAAACGATAGAATATATATATATATATACACGGATAATATATATATATATATATGGACAAGATCCCGCTACCGAAGCTACGCTACCTCCCCATATATATATATAAGCTTGTTTGCTAAACTAAGTTGGAAATCCAGTAAACAATATAATAGCGAATCGATTCTTCGAAACCGTATCGAATGACAACAGGAGCTTTCATAAATTGTAATCCGGGATCCGGCGGTTGAGCTACGAGACGGGCCGCGCGGGGACCGGTGCGGGTGTGGGTGCTGCTGCTGGTGGTGCCAGTGCCAGGGTAGTTGAGCTGAAACTACAACTATGAGACGGGCCACGCGTGGAGCGGGGTAAGTGTGGATGCTGCTGCTGGTGGCGCCAGTGTCAGGTTAATTGAGCTGCGACTATGAGACGGGCCACGCGTGGAGCGGTGTAAGTGTGGGTGCTGCTGGTGGTGGCGCCGGTGTCAGGTTAATTGAGCTGCGACTATGAGACGGGCCACGCGTGGAGCGGTGTAAGTGTGGGTGCTGCTGGTGGTGGCGCCGGTGTCAGGTTAATTGAGCTGCGACTATGAGACGGGCCACGCGTGGAGCGGTGTAAGTGTGGGTGCTGCTGGTGGTGGCGCCGGTGTCAGGTTAATTGAGCTGCGACTATGAGACGGGCCACGCGTGGAGCGGTGTAAGTGTGGGTGCTGCTGGTGGTGGCGCCGGTGTCAGGTTAATTGAGCTGCGACTATGAGACGGGCCACGCGTGGAGCGGTGTAAGTGTGGGTGCTGCTGGTGGTGGCGCCGGTGTCAGGTTAATTGAGCTGCGACTATGAGACGGGCCACGCGTGGAAGGGTGTGTGTGGGTGATGCTGCTGGTGGCGCCGGTACCAAGGTAGTTGAGCTGCGCCTATGAAATGGGTGCTGCTGGTGGTGGAGCCGGTGCCTGTGTAGTTGAGTTGCGGCTATGAGACCGGTCACACGTGCATCGGTGTGAGTGTGGATGCTGTTGCAGGTGGCGCCGGTGCCAGGGTGGCTGAACTGCGACTGACGACAAGCCGTTAAAATTGAAAATAAACCTCCAGTTGGATGGAAGTCTATAGATACAATATTTCAAAAATAATTTATTTCACTACTACACAGTACAGTTCTATCAATAACTTCACTATTCACGGTAACAGAGTAAAGGTTTCCACTTATATTAACTGCATGAATACTAAGTCTAGAACGAACATCTCACCAATTATAAACTTCCACTGGAACGGCTCACCACTTCATCACAATATGAACCACCTGTATCCATTTATATAAGAAAATGATTTATAAACACAAAACACACTCCAGAGATTAGTAATTTCAATCTATATCCACCTATTTTGTATCAGACCAAAGCTGAATCTTAAATACAGAGTCGCATCTACGAATGGAACGTTCTAAAATGTAATGCGGTCGCATCCCACTTCCAACTCTACGTTCTATCTGCGAAACGGTCCATTAGAGGAATACAGGTGAGAAAAAGCTCTTATTTATCAAACAAGATTTTCGCGATCCAGTAGTGAGGCGGGCGGACCTTGCAGTTGGCGGGATGCGACCGAGAGCGTCGCACGTGTGGCCCCGCCTTATGTCGAACGATCGCCCTTGCTTATAAACATCGAGTGAAGTGAAAACAACTTTGAAAATGTTTTAAAATATAACCTGGTGTTTTCAAAGTAAAAGTGTGGTTTCTGACTTACTCATAATTGTGCTGACATTTAATTCAACAATGCCAGGGGTGAGTAAGATTTACTTATTTACTAGGCTTAAAAAGTCTCACATTTAAATATCGTACGCAATTTAGTCAACAATAAATATTTAGTCATGAAGTGAATACTTACGTTATTATCATAATTCAAATAAGAATTATTTAAATATGTTATTTCATACCTAATTACGTTTATTTCATACCTATACATCCACATTAAAATAATTATACATGCAGACACATCTTCATGCCTGTGCGTGGCCAAAATCTGATGCAACGTTCTGCCACTATACAGTTTTAGGCATAAAGAGTCATAAAGAACAATATCCAGTAAGCAATACTAGTAATAACTAGTCTTGCTAAATACAATACATAAATTATCATTACCTTCAAGTTTTCATAAATGTTCGTGAATTATCGGCACGCGAGCGTGTGCCTAGTGGTAAACTACTTGAATACCAATGAGTTTGTTCCTTGTCCATTATAAACAAACACGTCAATTAAACACCTTTCTAGAAATAAAAAGAAAGCACTCACAGTTCCAGTAATGTCGAAACGAGAAGCATTATATTTGTTAAATTAATCTCTCGATAACACAGTAACTTGTGTCTAAACATGCCAATGTTATGTTTACGTTTTTCATTTCAATAGTATCCGGAATATAACAAAATGGTACACTCGAGTACAAAAAATTTGTACCAATTGTTACGTCATGAATTTCTAAAGTCACCTTAATTCACCTTTAATTGACATTTCCCTCAACACATAGTTTAGTAACAAAAAAGATAAATGTGACATGGTGCAAAAATTGACTTGAAAAGCAAGCTATGCCCGTGGGCATTAAAAACGACGTGACATATTTTTCAAGGCGAATCTATTTATTAAGTATTTATTATTCAATTTAGGTATATTAATTACTTCAGGCATCTTTACTGTTAAGGAGAGCAGATTTTTATTTTTGTATATAGCTGCTTATATGTGACGCAATAATGAAAATTTTATTCGGTTTTTTATAGTGCGTATTGTATTAACGCGTTCAAGAAGAACTAAAACCGACTTCAATTGCCTTAAAAAAGAGCAATCATTCAATTTCCATGAAATTTATATGGGACCACCTCTGAAGTATGCTCTACCAAACCAAAAAAAAGAATTATCAAAATCGGTCGCGTAACACACATACAAAAAATACGCGTCAAATTGAGGACCTCTTCCTTTTTTGAAGCAGGTTGAAAATATGTCGAAATGGAATAAGGGTCTAACATACACCGCCAGAAGCGTCGGTGGCGCAGTTGATAAGGCGCGGACTCTCAATCTGAGGGTACCGGGTTCGAATCCAGCCGTGTACCTATGAGTTGTTTTTCAATTCAAGTACATTATCCGATTGCTTAACGGTGAAGGAAAACATCGTGAGGAAACCTGCATGTCTTGAACAGGCATGTGAAGTCCGCCGATCCGCACTGGGCCCGCGTGGTGGACTATGGCACATACACTCTCTGTAGGAGAGTAGGCCTGAGCCCCTCCAGTGGGGACATATATAGGCTGTTGATGATGATGATGATACACCGCCACAGCGAAATGACAAATTGTATTTGTCATAAAATCATCTCATTACAGTTGATAGACTGCGTTTGTATTGTACCTCTATGTCGATGATACACTTAAAACTCTGCTTTCTCACTTTCTTTTCATTTTCATTCGGAAAAATAAACTACTGAAAATGATATTCATTTATACACGTATATTCATCATGATTCATAAACTTTTGGTGAATGAATTTCATATAAAACCACCACTCTAGGAAGGAATATCGGTAATTTCAATAGTTTGGTTTCAATGGTATGCTATTTCACTCTGTTATTATGTGCGATCTGTTAGATAGGACTCGGGAAAATTAAACCCGAATGAAATAATAATGATAATAGCGGACTACATGTTACGAGGGCGCTACTGTCCACACCTGTCAAAAATCATTTGGTCGTGATGGTTGGCAGTGTCAAAAATAAGTTACAATATCCGCAACATGGATGCAACAAGTTCTGGTGAAGTTGTTATAAAGTTTTTCAGAAATCACACGTTGCAATCGCTCTTTTCTTTTCCACAGTATTTACAGTGGTTTCTTAACGGAATGCAGTAATTTAAACAATAATTTATCATATAGAGGCAGGCCTCAATTTTTGCGAAAGTAATTTGGAAATAAATTATGCTCTCGTAATTTGATTTAAGAATTTAGTCAAATTTACTAACTTAAAACTTACTTAGTCAAAGTTAGAATAAGTCAAATTAAAATTAAAATTTATCAAATTACTTTTTGCCCTAAAACAAAATTTTTCAAAACACTAATTTATACATTTGTTACGCTTTGTTTGTGACACTTGGGACGCTGTGCGGCGGAGTGCTGAGATTGGCCTGGCTGAAATAGCCAAGTGGCTTAACATAAATCTATTAACATTAAATACCTCAAAAACCAACTTCCTCTGCTTCTCAATTTATAACTCTTCACAGCCCTCAATACACTTTAATATTAGGATCCACTCTTGCCAAGATTTCAAAAATTCTAGCTGTAACTGTCCAACCATCACTAAAGTTGCCCACACAAAATACCTTGGAGTCATCATAGACCAGAGACTAAACTGGCATACACAGCTGGAGCAAATCGCGGGCAGGACAAGGAAGCTCATCTGGGTCTTTAAAACCCTGAGACACGTCGCTACAGCTGAGCTCCTTAAAATGGTATATATTGCTCTCGGTCAATCTATTATACAGTACTGTATCCCTGCCTGGGGAGGAGCCTCTAAAACTAAATTCCTAGAACTAGAGAGAGCTCGACGAGCCCTTCTTTAAGTCATTTTTTTCAAACCCTATAAATTCTCAATCACCGAACTATATAATCTAAGTGATGTCCCTAACTAATGTGATCCAGACCGAGCGAGTGAAAACTAGATTTGCCAGAAACCAATACAATACACTATCAGCTTTCTTATACAATAGACTCAACAGGAACCTTAATTTACACAATAAACCTAATTATGAATTTAAGAAAACATTAACCAAATGGATTAAAGCAAAAACATACCAACAAACCGAAGCTCTTTTAGAGGTAGTATCATAGTTATCACACGCACGCACGCACGCACGCACGCGCACACGCACACGCACACACACACGCACGCACACACACACACATTAATTGTAAGTAGCACCTATGATATAAATAAAAATAGTATTTGTATAACTTAAATAACTAGCGGAAGAGCGGGGCCTCCTAATACAAGTTTTTTAAACTTAAAAGGAGTGTCCCAAAAACTGTATTGTTAAGGTAATCATATACAAGAAAATAAATATTTTTTCATTTTTTTTTCATTGTTTTCATTTGTCGCTTTTTCGAACTTAAACAGAATCTCTAAGTCAATTAAGGACGTTTTACGGCACGATTACCATAATTCTCTCGGCATGTTGACACTTTATGATAATCAATCTTGGTATAAAAAACGACTACAATAAGATTCTACTGTAAAAATTACTGTTGCCAGTACACACAATGAATTCGTCACATCAGAGGTCCTTTGATCGGTCTGTTGTGACTTCCTTTCATACCGGAACACAACAGTGCTAGTAACACTGCTGTTTGGCGGCAGACTTAGGTAACTTGGTGATAGCTAGCCAGACGGACATAGAAAATGACCTACCGTCAAACAAACCTAGTACCGATAAGGTTCCCCTCTGGGAATCGAGTGCGGGGCCTGCTGATTATAAGTCCAAGTGTGTAGGCATTGGACCACGAAGGCTGCTTTCCAGCAAGCTCTTCATGTGTAATTGTGAAGAATGATAGAGTGGGCAAATTGAGGTTGTGTTTCCACTGAGGTAGATCCATCCATAGTACGTAATAATATAAATGCGAAAATAGTGTGTTTGAGAGTCAGAATAACTTGATTTTGGTAAAGAAATAGTTTGAGGGCCTGTGAAGGATTTATGTTTATTTTTATCTCGATCAAAATTGTTGTTCTCGAGGTATAATTTCTGAAGTCCACGCAAAAAAAGTTACACACAACAAAACTAGTAAATTATTTGATTTCACCGTCCACCACACCACCACTATCCCATTGTTTCCAACTTCTCTCAACACATCTTCACCCTGTTGTGATTTCCTTGCAGAATACTTTTTGGTTTGTAAATGATCCATATTCTAACAAACTAGCTTTTGCCAGCGACTTCATCCGCATGGATTCCAGTAATAATCCGTCGTGAACAAGTTGTTCGATCGGAATATAAAGTAGTCTATATCTCTCCTTTACGACGTAAACAAACAAACTCACTGTTGCATTTATAATATTAGTATGGATTTCGTGCGGTTATATCAGTAGGTATTGTTTAAGTAGGTGATAGTAATGACCACGAGCTGCGATAAATTTGTAGAATCAGCAAAATCGCCCATTAGACGTTTTTTGATGTCTTTTAGTTTATTTTAGCAAGCGTTTTTTTAAAATGCTGTGAACATAATACAGGCTCAACCAGTGCATTTTTCAATGTAATTATTATACTGTACGACTTTATTGCACGACTTCTATTTCAAAGACGAAGGTCTTTAGCGTCTCGGAAATTATGTTTTCCCAAGAAACCTTAAAATAGATTTTCGGGTACAATTTTAGATTGAATTTCCAGTTCTATTTTAAACATTCGTCAACTGGCTAAACACCTCTATTTTTGCTGACGTACATTTCAAGAGCTGACAGAAGGCGGACAATTATGTCGCCCATTCGATTTCAGAGGACGTCTAAACACATTTTTCGTCATAGTTTCAATGTTTATTTGTATTATATTAAATGAATCAGCCAAGGAAAATGTATAAAATGAAATGAATTTGTTTGAAAGACTATTTGAGCGAATCTGAAAATAAAAGCAGCCAAGTGCGTGTCGGGCCACGCGCAGTACAGGGTTCCGTAGTTGACCGGAACAATAAGTTCACGGTAACGCTAATAACGTCTAATAGAAAATGTTTTTGAATGGAATTTGTGCGAAACTTTCATTTTGAAATGTCTAACTATATTTTGTATTTTGGTCGACCTATTACTCGTTAACTTGAAAAGTCAACTTAATCGTGATAGTTTACCTCTTAGCTTCAGTATTTATATATGCTACAACTGTAAATTTGCCGACTGCGGACGGACAGAGACAAACTATAAGGGTTCCTTGTTTGACTACGCAACCCAAAAAAGATACATGGAAATGTAAGTCTGTAAAAATTCCACAATTTAAAAATCTATGACATTCAATGTCGGTAATGTAATAATTTTTACGTGGCCTTCACGTTATTAGTGGTCTCAAATCTGATTACAAGAATAAGTTGAATATATTTTTTGTACACAATGGGTTTAGACCTTCCGGTATTACAACGTTAAAACGAATGCCTTGATAAACAGATGGAAGTAATAAATTATTATTTGTTACAAAAACATTGAACCATAATTTGTTTTAATTAAATTTCAATAAAAACCTTCTTTTTTAGAGAGCTATTACGAACGCAGTTGGTTTTTGTTAACTTGATTAATACAAATGACCGATCTCGCTTGCAATGCCCCTAAGAAGCAATTTGTATGTTTACAAACATAGATGATACACTATACGATAGATGTTTTGAGTAGCTTCGGCTGTATATATATGTACCTACGAGTATATCCAGTGGTTCAATTATCTATAAGGCAACTATTTTGTTATTGTGGATATGGTAAGACTGACTAATTCATTAACCTCTTGCTTCGAAGGGTTGCAACCTGAATGCAGAAATATTTCAGAATTACAAATTGTATTTACTAGAGAATTGGTCTCTTGCTTCATAAAAGTCAAAGTCGAGTTGTGTGGTCGTTTGTGTGTGTGTGTGTGTGTGTGTGTGTGTGTGTGTGTACGGCAGTGTACGTTTAATGACAGCTGATGATGATAATGCTAAAATAATTATCCCTAGAATATAATAAATTTCAACTAAATTTCGGTAACAGAGTAAGTAGAAAAACAATGGAAGTAACAGGAGGCAATAAATAAGTGAAATATATTTAATTAAATGCAAACAATAGCACGTTACTGCAGCCGCCAGCAGGAGGCATTGACAAACGTGTATAATAAAAATACGTAAGTCCAACAATGCCTAGTTGTGGTCGTGGCATGTATAGTACTTTTCTCAAATAATGCGCGGAAATTAAAACTAAGTAGTACCTAGGCAGAACTACTAAAGCTACTTTTTTTTTTTTCACACGCACAAAATAATACAATATGATATAAATTTAAGGCTAGATTAGGTGATTGGCGCGTGGTAATTCCTTGATGGCTTCGGGGCCACTCGACGACGCTTTGTATGAGCAGGTTGCGGGAGCTGCCCACGCGAGTGTTGTGAACCTATGTGATGTGATGATAGGTTGTCAAGTGGTCCATGTTTGGTTCCTAGATTTTTTAAACACCAACACTTAAGTCGCCGCCTGAAGTTAACAGAGTAGTTTGATGTGTAGAAAACCTTGACCCAAATTGGTTACTTTTAAATTTTGATGTTGACAATAAAGGCTTAGTAAATTAAATTGTGTATCGATAAGAACCACACTGCGTGAACTGTGGCAACACTTGTGTCCGATGCACTGTCGAAGTAGTTCGTGAAATTATGTCGTCGACTTTAGTGTCAAAATTACCTCATCTTTATTTGATTTCTTCAAAATAACCTGCAAACTTTGTTGAAAACAACCTTAAATAGCCCTTTCATATTCTGGCGTCCAAAAAGGGATTCTGAATCCTAAATTTAGTTTACAACTGTCAGTGAAGTTGTTTTAGGGTAATGTTGCCTCTTAGTTTACAACAAACAATTTAAAGGTCTTGTGATGTATCCAACGTCTTTGAACTGAAGTCTTATTTTATCATTCATTAGCATACCTCTAACTCTACAGCTTTGCACAAGTCTTGAACGACTTTAAATTTAAAATATCCTATCATCACTGCATAGCATATTAAATTAAAAGAATGCACTGATTGACGAACCTTATAAATTTTTAGTTTAGTATTTTTTTATACTACAGGATTACAGGCCACATACATGCTCAACTTTTGAAAATATAAGTTTTTAGGTCAGACTGTAACTGAATAATTAATAAACAAATTGTATACAATGAGAAATTATTTTTTTTCATTCGTCAATTAAGCGTTAAACTCTTTGTTTTAAAAATAATGAATCTTATATGATGACATACGGAACCGAAACGTGGTCTTTTACTGTGGGCCGAATAAACAAGCTCAAAGTCACTCAGCGAGCAATGGAACGAGCTATGCTCGGAATTTCTCTACGTGATAAGGTCCGGAATGAGGAAATCCGTAGACGAACGAAGGTCACCGACATAGCTCGACGAGTTAGTGAGCTGAAGTGGCAATGGGCAGGCCACATCGCTCGAAGAACCGATAACCGGTGGGGAGTAAAGGTTCTCGAGTGGCGACCACGTACCGGGAAACGTCTACCAGGCCGTCCCCCACTAGATGGACCGACGACCTGGTTAGAGTCGCGGGGAGTCGCTGGATGCAGGTGGCTCAGGACCGGTCGATGTGGCGTACCATGAGGGAGGCCTATGTCCAGCAGTGGACGTTTCCCGGCTGATGATGATGAATCTTATATAAATAAAACAAAGTCGGGTTAGTTAGACAATTTATAACTCAAGCAAGGCTGGACCGATTTTTATGATCTTTGATTATTTTTTAAATTTGTCTCCGCCCAAGAGAATAACTATTAAAACTAAAACTAATAAATTCACAGAAATAAGTTCATTTTCTATGATATAATAAACAGGTATGAAATAAACAAGAATGAACGAGAAATTTTGAACTGATGTAATTGTAAATCATGTCCAATTTTCACGTGACTGGTAATTGTAATGCGACACAATGTACATACTTGTAACTATTTTCGTTTGGGCGACACAGATGGGTTAATGAGGGTTGGTAGTAGGTAAAGGATACATGTATATAAACGGCCTACAAACGCCTGACTGATAAGTTCTGGGATTACGGAAAAGATTGTCGGCGAGCTTAAGAAGATTCGGTTCCTTAAAAGTGTTGGTAATTGTATGTAATTTACTTTCAGGTTCTGATTTCATTTTTATTATTTATATATTTTTTATTGTGATGTTTTTTCCTTATCCTTTTTAAAGTCCGTTATTTTGTAAATAATTTAGTTTGTTGTAGTTTGTTAAATTTTCCTTTTGTGTATATTTAAATGTAAATAAATAATTTATATGAAATACTTCATAAATACATCTTTCCTGTATATGAATTATATAGTTATGTAGCTGATAATATCAAACAACTTATATACAATAGGCAAGACTATAGCTTCTTAGGGAGTGAGAGATCTCGAGTGGCGACCACGTGCCGGTAAACATTTACCGGGCCGTCACCCTGCTAGGTGGACTGACGATCTGGTTAAGGTCGCGGGGAGTCGCTGGATGCAGATGGCTCGGTACCGGTCGATTATGTCCAGCAGTGGACGTTTCCAGGCTGATGATGATAATAGCTTTTGAAGGGCTGTATGTAGTATGACTCATGTAGAGATATTCCATTTCTTTCATTAACGTCCGTATCTGGGTATTCTAAAAATGTATTTATGTAAATGTATTTATGTAACATTTTTAGAATACGCAGATCTTCCTACTTTAAAATATGCTGTTCCAATACAAGCCAACCCTTAATAAGTCAAAAAAGTAAGACACAATGTCTCCAGATATGCTGTCGTACTGCAATAACGAGTCAGTTTCAGCAGGATTCCAAACCTCTCGTATACGCTCTGCAATATACGTTAAATACAAACTCAAAATATCATTTAAATCTTTTTAACCGACTTTTAAAAAAGAGTAAGTTATCAATTCGAAGGGTATGGTTTTTAAAAAATGTTTGTTACCTCAGAACTTTTGACAAGATGAACCGATTTGGATGATTCTTTTTTTATTTGTAAGCTAGTGCTTCCCATGTGGTCCCATTTCATTTTGGTCTTCTGTCAATAGTATCCATGAGAAAACTATATAAATCTTAAATTTCCCTAGTAAAAGTAGACTTTTGGGCGATTGAAGTCGGTTTCCAGTTCTTTTTGAACACATTTACTTGTTAAAAATCTAAAATTCATGCGAAAATACGAAGTGCTTTCATCGTACACATTTTACCGAGTTTATCATTGTAGATGCGCACACGATGAAAACTATCAAGGATCACAAAGATTATGCTGTTTTGATGATCTCGACACTGCCCCATTGTAAACGGCTTGTTGTTTGTTTATTTAAATCAGCTACATTATCTTTATTTTTGATTGGTTCAATGTTCGTCGTTGAGCCTCAGTGTGGTCAGACCACTAGGGATATTGAACTCACAAGAAATAATAAGTTAATCGGCTGCCATCTATTTCTTAGACCATTGTGAAATGTTAGCGATATGATATGCCTAAATACAATTGGGATTGTCTGTAATAAAATTGATTTGATTTCTTACTAACATATTTGATAACAAGCGAATAATATAAAAACACGAGCCACCCTCATAGGTTATGCAGAGTTAGAGTCTCTATGCTGACACAATACATAATAGGAAACCTTGAAAATACAAACATATTTTGCGTTTTATTGACGTCCGCATAATTTAACTTCAATATGAGTGGGTGTAATGTATTTTTTTTATTCATGTACGAGTATTGGTTATAATGTACTTAGTTAAAAATTCTCGCGTAAGTGAATATTAATTCTCATTATATTAACAATAAGTTGATTTTTGACCGAATAAACCTTCCTATAATCATTTATTATGACGTTGTTTGTTGCGATAAAGTTTATTACTTTAGCATATTTTTCAGAGGTAATTGAGAAATACCACCACTGAACCAATCGCCTTGGAACCGCTTTTGTCTGCTAATTGGCTTAACTTATCGTGTCTCTTAGACAGGGCCTTATAGCTTTCCATCCAATTGACTTATCGTCACTTGACCATCAGTTAGATGAAGTCCGAGTTTAAACCGTTCGTATGTGTGCATAAAAAAGTAATTTTACCACGATACTAATTTATCGCTTTTTATGGTTCTGAACATCCTATAAAAAACGGAACCCTTATAATCTGTCTCCTCTGTCCGTCCGTTTGTCACCGTGGATTACCTCATCAACTTACGCAATTGTATCTAAAGGAAATGGTGATAAAATACCTTCCTAATGTGTAAATATTCCAAAATAACAAAAGCGAGATCTTCATCTGGTATAGTTTTTGAGAAATCATAGAAAAAGTTGAAAAACAAACTTAGTTATGCAGTCGGGAAGATGAAACTTGTTTAGAGATATTATTAAGGCCTACTGGCGCAGTATACTCTAACACCTGCTGTACATCGATGCGACAAGAAGACGTGGCACATGTTGTCTAGAACGCATGTTTATAATATCAGTTAGCTATAAACACCTGCTTGACTTTTGTCCTGTTAGTACTCCCTATAACTAGCCTAGTTAGACTTGTAGAAATTAAAGTGAATACATGGATATCTCTAGAAGAAGCGATATATGTACTTTATCGATTTCGTAATGGTGCATAATCAATTCAAAATACATATGGCTTTGTAATTGACAATAGGTAGATTTACAATAAAAGCTATGCATACAGTTTTAAGGCATCGGTGGCGCATTTGATAAGGCGCGGACTCTCAATCTGAGGGTTCCGGGTTCGAATTCAGCCGTGTACCTATGAGTTGTTTTTTCAATTTAAGCACATTATCCGATTGCTTTACGGTGAAGGAAAACATCGTGAGGAAACCTGAATAAGCATGTGAAATCGGCCGTTCCGCACTGGGCCCGCGTGGTGGACTACACACTCTGTAGGAGAGTAGGTCTGAGCACCTGCAGTGGGGACGTATATAGGCTGTGGATGTCACCTCATAAATTTTGACTGGGTGAAACGATTTGGATTATTCTTTTTTATTTGAAAATCAGTGCTTCCTGTGTTTTGGTCTTTTTTGGGTCCCCAATTTGGTCTAGTTTTGCCATCATCAATGCCATCCATGAAAAAAACATCTAAGTCTTAAATTTGCTGCAGACTTTTAGCGCAGTTGATGTCGGTTGCTAGTTCTTTTTGTCTAATACATGAAAAAAACAAATCTGACCATACGTTTGCTATGAGGTATATTAAAATAAATGTTTTTCTCTTTGGATAGACCAGTTTTAGATATATAATTGTAAATATTAGGAACTATTTGTTTTCGTGATCCCAGATCCATATTATTGATACACAGATAGACGCTGTCGCCCCTCTACTGGAATTTTGACAGACTCGCTTTTACGACTACCACGGAGCGACATGGATAGTTCCCTCCTTTTAATCCTAAAACCCAGGGGATCAAATTACATCTAGCCCATCCTATTGCAAAAAGCTTTACGACAAATACAAAAATTTATGTGTATGATTACACATTTTGAACAGGCCATTGTGATAATGTTGTATTTGGCCTTTCAGTTTCTACCTATATATGTTTCAGGTTACGTAAATCTTTAGGTACACAAGACAATACAAACGTTAATGGTGAGGGTCAATATAAATAGAGACCTGCCAAAGTTTTTACGTTTTACAAAATCAAACGCGGCACCTCTGACCTGCGCCCGCGCCGCTATAGACGTTCCTATACTTTTTGCTCCGACATTGGTAAATTTGAATACAATACGATTGCTAATAAGTAAATATTTCTTGTACGATACCTACCAATATGTTGTATAATTGGTAATACGGGTACATGTAGAATTATTTACCAAAATTATAATGGTCGTAATTTATTTGAATAGTGCGTTACCATTTTATGTCTGCAACTTTAAAATGCCCTTCAGGAAAGAAAATTTTGCATTTTGGGTTTAAAGTCACAAATTCAAAACAAAACACACAACATTTTGGTACTTAGATATAAGTATTCGAAGCTAGCAACGTTTTCCACTCCTAACCAGTGCGTAAAATAAATGACAAAATTAAACGATTCCGATTTGCGTGCGGAACTGTAAAACATAATCAAAATACAAGTAGAAACTTGCTGTTCTACTGGTTGAGAGAGTTTGGAATATTGTGGTGGAAATAAGTAGGCTGTATTTTGCGGATCGTTCGCTCGAACCAGCCTATAAAAGACCTAATTTATTACCAAACAGTTTTTCAAATGTTATGTTTATAATGTTTAATTCTTACACGAAACCTATTCACATATCTAGTATATGAACATCCTTGCGAAACAGCTATTATAAGTGTCAGTGGTCATCGCGAAAAAGAACAGGCCATGAAGGTGGCCAATGCCCTATTTTGGGAAAAGGCTAACAACCTGCTAGCGACAAATATGGCATTTTATTAAAACCTGTAGGATTTATTATTCATTAAATTTATATACGTTACAGAATGGCGTACCCTATAATTACGATTAAGTGTATATTTGATACAGAATAGTCTTATTTCGTCAGGATCAATATAAAGTTCAGGTAAATTCGTTTTCATTTCTTTTTCCATCGTGGGTTGATGCACGTGTCTAAGTGCACTAAGTGCACGAGTCCGACTCACCCTTTGAAGTCTCTACAAGGTGATAATTTACTGGTACGGTTTTGTTAGACCCACATAGATCTATCTAGATCTACAAAGAACCTACAAAAGAAATGTATTGCAGTACTCAGATTTTCAGTGGCATTTGCCCAAATTTCAATCCGATATCTCTATCATCATCTTCGAAGGAACATCAACTGAACATTCAACGTGGGCTACGGTATGCAATGCGCGACCTTTACCGGCGCCGTCGGTCCATCTCAGAACACGTTTTATATCGATTTTCGTACCGTCACTGTATTTCGTGAATACGTTATTTATTTATAAAATCGTGTTTACGTTTCAAAATGTACAGTTGTGACACAATACTATGTCACATTTTGGAAATTCTTCTTTTTCTTCGAATTTTTTCTGTATTGGCAAATGCAAACAAAATCTTGTTTTTAATCATTAAAATCGAGATAATTTTTTTGCTACACCGTTGGGTTTTCTATAATAATAATGTTGATTTCTGTTTTACGTAAAAAAGTTCCAAGAAACTAAAAATTATAATATCATTCATCTCGTTAAAATTAATAAATGCCTTCAACGAATCGAAAAGTAGTGTTCCTAGCCCATCCAGTAAAGGCCTAGTCAACGATACCCCTAAATATGAGGGTGGAGGGTACGACGCCAAAAAAATATTTCATCCCCACGTTACGTGTATGGGAGCTACCCAAAAAAACTATATTTTGTTCAACCAATTTGTTGACGTGATTAATGGTATCAAAACGACTGAAGCTACGAAATGACCTGTTATATCATAAGTACTAGATGGCAAAACGACCACAGACCGTACCAAATAACACAAATAACAGCTTTCTAGTAGTAAGACTATCTGAGCTAAGCCGCGGACAGACAGACGGACAAAGCGAAATTATAACTGTTCCTTATTTGACTATGGAACCCAAAATTTTTGCGTATCATATTATCAATAGTCAGTAAGCAAACGTACGAGTATAACCAGAAGTTGACGTTTCCCTGCTGCTGATGATGTTGATATTATCAATTATCACAATACTCGTATTTCAAACTACGTGATGTGCGCAACTTCATTCACATCGACTAGAGTATAAAGACTATAAAGAATGCAACAAATCCTCTCAATTTGACAAACACAACTAAACTACGCATATCCATAGTTCGAATCGTGGGTTATAGTCGTTGTTTTTTTTTGTGTATTGTGCTCATTGAACAATCCAATTAAAATGTTCTTTCAGTATTTTCCAAATTTCCTAATTTCCCGGGAAACTTTTCCAAATTTTTATTTAACTGAAACCTTATTCGGACTGTTAAGACCGTCTGTACATGAATTTGCTGAAAATTATGTATTTGAGTGGCTTTGTAGAGCCTGACGATGCCCACTGATGGAAATTAGCGCTCTCGCAATTCGCACCATCGAGTTCATCCGACGACTATTCATCATCATCATCAGCCGGGAAACGTCCACTGCTGGACATAGGCCTCCCTCATGGTACGCCACATCGACCGGTCCCGAGCCACCTGCATCCAGCGACTCCCCGCGACTCTAACCAGGTCGTCGGTCCATCTACTGGGGGGACGGCCTGGTAGACGTTTCCCGGTACGTGGTCGCCACTCGAGAACCTTTACTCCCCACCGGTTATCGGTTCTTCGAGCGATGTGGCCTGCCCATTGCCACTTCAGCTCACTAACTCGTCGAGCTATGTCGGTGACCTTCGTTCGTCTACGGATTTCCTCATTCCGGACCTTATCACGTAGAGAAATTCCGAGCATAGCTCTACGACTATTACTTCGCGCTTTTTATATATACATAAGCGTGACTTTTTTAAAGGTTGTTTGCGTCCTTGTTCATTTTACGATATAGTTTATCGTCAGTGTCCAAACATGCCTAGTAGACCCATAAAGTACAAGAACTGTCTGTAGAACTGCCCACAACTTTACGTTTGCTAGAAATTGCAACCCAACCGATAAAAGTTTTACACTTAAACTTTTAAAATAATATAACTTAATCTTAGCTTAATCTTTTAAAATAAGTAGGCTTTGTGCAGTAATTATCTAACAAACATACTCTCACCCTAAACGCATATAAACTGTCTCCGTTCCGTCGTGGGTAAAAATAGAACATTGGATCGTAATACATACTACATCTTCATAGTGAAATTATCATTTTTCACATTATTTGTTTTTTATTCTTGATATATTTTAGTAATTCATATGCGACCCGTATATTTAAATAAGTGTCAAATAATATTTAATGTAAATAATAATGTACAGATACTAAAATATTGAGAACAGACCATGCAAAAACTTTTAACTGTTATGTAAGGGGTTATACCAGTATATAAGATTGAATATACCTTTGTTTGGAATATATTTCAACCGCACCAGTGATTATTATTTTCAGTACTATAAAAGAAAATAGCTGACCCGGAACTATCATGACGAGGCACTAAATCTGAAGATTTCCAATGGCTCTTAAAATAACTAACTACCCTTTGACATATTAAACTAATGAGTTCAAACGATTTAATGACTATGTGCCAATATCGATACTTGGCGCAGTTTCCGCAGACTTTGAACTAACTACTTTTTCTAATTATTTTTTGGTCATACATCAACAAAAACAGTGTCTACCGAAAATACGCAAATCACCTTCACACAAATTGGTATACTTAAGATTTAATCTGATGTACAGTCAAGTTTGGCATGAAAAAAGAGTTTAGATAGTTTTTTATAACCGTGAACAACAATTTAACAAACATAATTTTTGTATACTTATTTACAAAGATTTTTTGTTTCTTTAATTTAAAATGCTTCTTCGGTAATAGGAAGCAAGATAGCCTAAAGCACGGTCCACAGCGAGTGTACATGTATAGGTTTGTGAACAAGGTAGTCAAGTTGAATGGACACTTGAGTCAAGCAAAAAACCAAATACAAACTTCATTTCGTCATATTTCTGTCAAGAGTAATAATTCATATTCAGGCACATAATTCTGTAACATCTTGAAACTGAGCTAGTCTTATGTATATAATGGGGTTATCAGAGAAAACCAAAATATATTTTTATCGCTACTGGTCACTATAACTTTTTCTGTGAGATTAGTATAACATGATAACATGGAAATCAATTGAAAACAGAACAGTATCGACGACGGATCCATGAGTAACATAGTGTATATGTCTTGAAAAGGATATTGAACATACGCTTAAAATTACAGTAAACAAAACTATATCTGCTATTTATTTGTTACCATGAGGGCTTAAAATAGCACTAATATATAAATAGCAATGGAAGTGTATACCAATCCTAAGGATCGTCTTACTGAATCAATCTATGCAAAATATGGATAATGTATTTTGCTATAACAATATCATCTAAAACATACTAGAATAGAATAACGAGAAGCTAATGATGTAAAAGCTGTTTGGTTTTCCCGTGTTTTCCGCATAACCACGACCTCTGCAAGGTTACCTGAGAACTATAATTAATTAATCGATGTAATATAATAACATACCTACGCATTTCAAGGGCCAATGCACCCTACCCATGGGGGATATTATGGGTCGAAGTGTAATGGATGCGTGACATACGACTGATGGGTGGAGTAACAACCTCATGAGGTTATTAGCTCAGGATGCTTCCACACAAAAGTTATATCATCATAATCTTTTATAATAGAATAGCTGTCAGTAACTACCTGACAATCGTCGTACTACTTTGTACTCCTGTATCCCTTCCCAACATTATAATCCGATGTCCTGCTTTTATATTTTTTTCTCCACATAGCTAGCAGTTCTATTTTAAAAGATTATTGTAAAATAAATTTAGAATGAAACTTTTGACATATTTATCTTACAAAATTCGACAGACGGACGTTCGTGTACGTTTGCGTTAAAAGTTTTTTTGTCCAAATGAAAACTATACTTGTCAGTAACAATATTATTTCTGACTAGACTCAAAGCCTTACGCGTATAAACTACCACACAATTTAAGTTAACTCATTGACATTTATTCGCTCAGTAAGAATTCAATAATTGCAACAACTTATGTAATTAAAAGACACTAAACCTAGCACAAGCGTTACTTGTTTTATTTTTAACTATAAGGCAAGAGAGCGAGAAGACATATCCACCCAGTTCCTATTTAAATTGAGCCTATTGGGTGAGCACGTTTCCTTCATGTGGCAGTATTAGCACTTACCATTGGATGATATGAAGTGCCAGTTAATGTTCAAACATGTTGTAAAAGAAAAATTATACCGAGAGCATGTCCGTAGTTGTCTGACAATAAGATGTAAAACCTAAGTCGGTTTCCAGTTCTTTTTGAACGCATTTATTACTTTACTACTGCCGTGAATTTTTTACATATACAAAAACAACAGTTTGGGTCGTGTGTGAGAACTTTAACAAAAACGACCACATTAAATCTCAAACGGATCGCTGAAGTCTTATTTCATCATACACCCCACATTTTTGGAAAAACTATCCAAGGACGAATGAGAACGAGTTAAAATATAACCATCACAAATTATAACTTTTTAGCACCAAGAGTCTCTCAGAATTTCTGAGTTAAATCGCGGACAGACGGACAGAAAAGGTGGACATGGCGAAACTATTATGCTTCCTTGTTAACTACGGAACTCTAAACATATAGCTACGATGCAAATTTCATTAATGTAGGTGCTTCCAGGATATGTTTGAGGTATATTTATAGCTAATTGTAGATTTTTTGTTCGTACACGTGCCGTTCACCTGTTGACATTTCAAAGAAGCGCGTGGTCGAACTCTAATGTGGAGTATATCGACAGATGTAGTTCAGCTATAGGTGTTTACGTTGTAGAAATAGAAATACAAGGTTTTAGTAACATGCATAAAGATAATTAATATAGGTACAATATGCTGTATTATGTAAAATAACAAACACATTAGCTCATGTGGTATTTTTGCTTATGAGCAAAATTATAGCGCTGCCACCACGGTGTAGGTTAAGTAGGTATAGTAAAATTGTTGATACAAACATTTGTCAGTGATTTGTTAGACCTCTTTATGAGAAGGTTATTAATCCCATCTCCTAATATTTTTCCGTTATTAAACTTTTAAGACACCAGCTTAAAGTAAACTGGCATACAAATATATTTAAGTATAACGTTTAATGAATTAATTTAGGTTACATTCCAAAAATCATAATAATTCCACGTTGAACGATTTTAATTTGATCAAATTTAGTAGTTAAAATTATAGCCCAAGAGCAAGTGATTACTTTACGCGCGCTCGTCATTATTATAATGCTGAATCACGTAATAAAATTAAGACTCTAAACATGTTAGGGAAGGATTATATAAATTTTTTATTAATGAAATGAAGATATATTCCAGTACTCGGTTTGTTTAGTGTTTGTTAGTTAAGGTTTTTTTCCATAACTTTAAAGATACCCGTTAAAATAGAGGTTAGACATAGCACTAGTTTTGTTACAAATAAAGTACGCGGAAAAATATTGCACCAATGTATCAGTCGTAGATAAAAATAGATGCTCCGAGGATTGAGATTAATGGTGTAGATTAAGTAATGCAAAAATAGGCAATCTATCAAACATTATACAGAATAGAGCGAGCTGCTCGCGTTTATTTGATCGAGTAGCGCGAGCAATGTAGGTATTCCTTTAATAAATATTGACGCCTTGTTACACACGCATAGCGCGACAATTGTATTTTATTCTTTTCTTTTTATAGCCTCCATGACTGCTGCTACACTTTATGATATGGTCGCTAGTTGGGTTTTCCGCGAGATATCTGTCAACATTCTATCTAGTTGGAGGGCTAGTTATTTAAATCTGCTGCCAAATAACTAAAAGTTTCGACTTGAATCCCTAAAGATAACAAAGCATGTGCCTCAGTAAATTAAGTGTTTTAAGTGGCCCTGCTGCTAGCCTGCGGCTTTATCGTTGTTGTTTTTTTAGGTTTTTCACTTGGCGTTCAGCTCGCCTAAAATGTATTCCATCAAGATACTAGTCCAACTCAGTGCTTTCATACTAAAAATGCTGTATCTAAGCTCGAAATATTTATATGTTGAATAGTACTTTTTCAGATTGTAAGCAACGCGACGAAACCTGGGGAATGTTCCAAAATGAAATTAATTAAAATATCGTTTTGTGAAGCCATAGTCGCCACTGGTAAAATAAATAAAACTAAAAAGTTTTTTTTTATTAGGGACTAAAAACTTAGACTTTGCCTATTAGTTTAGAAGTATGATTTTGACTCGCAGATTTTGACTGAATTATTTCTGTCTGTGATATATTAATAGCGACTTAGATTTGTCAGATTGTGAGAATACCTATCTTAACTAGCCGTCGTCGTGAGAGTTACTATTACAAATACTAACAAACATTCATTGGCTTGAAATATGTAAGTAACTTGCCGATTCAGTAATTATCATTGGATAGGAAGAGTAGCCTTTGCTTATTTTTTACGTGAAGCCCCACATACATACATTATTTTGTCGACCCTGTTCTCCATTCCACAGTTATCCTATCCTACTAATATTATAAGTGTGAAAGTTTGGATGTTTGGATGTTTGTGACGCTTTCACGGATAAACTACTTAATGGATTTGAATGAAACTTTACAATAATATAGCTTATACATCAGAATAACATATAGGCTATAATTTATAAAGCCATATTGTGTAAATTGTACAAAATCACACTTATAATATTAGTGGGATTACATGGGCAATTTTGGCATAACAAAAACGAGTTGCCTAGCAACCGACCATAGAATATGTAATTCGTATATACAAACTTTCGCGTTTATAATATTAGTGTGAATACTTTTTGAATGTACTACGTCAGATATTGAAATTTCTTTTGTTTCTTTAAACTATTAGCCTACGTAACAGAATAAACACTACTTTGTACCTTATGTTGGAAATGGAGATAGATGCCATCTATGCCTATCGAACAAGTAGAATAAATCCTGAAGTACACGCGGACAAAGTCGCGGGCGGAAGCTAGTACTTAATATTTGTGAAAAGGAAAGTGTTTGAATTAATTAACAGTTGTTTAATACTAATTGAAATAATGATTAGTTATTTACACACCTTGACTTTCGTTACGTAAATTCTTAATTATAAACACAAAAGGAACGTATAATAAAAACACTTTACTTATATCAAATATACCTACACATTTTGCGCAATTATTTCTAAAAGCTGATATCGAATTTAATGAAAGGTCTCTGTAACCAAACATCAAAATAATTATAAGCACACGTGACGGTTGTCAAGCATTGTCAAGAGTTCTTGTTTACCGCAGTGTCTTTTGTAGAGGTCATGCAAAATATGTTAGCAACGAGCATCTGATAAGTGGCAGTTACATTCCGTAAATATACCGGTAAGGTGCCATACATTACCTCAGATAACTTACATCTAGGACGGTCCCAGAGAGAGGGTCACAAGTACTGCCCATTCTAGGGGAAGCGAGGGAAGTTGCGGTGGGGGACGGGCTTTGTTCTCAGGTCCTACTTGTTTTCGTGGTACGTACTATTACCTACCTATTACCTAATCCATAAGAACTCCAAACAAAAAACCAATGTTTGTGGAAAATAATGAAAGTCAAAATCAGTCAGCATTTCAAAACAATATAATCCTTAGCAATCTTCTCACTAATGTTTTATGTATTTACCTTTTTTACGATTCACGTGAATTTGGTTTTGCTTAGTTACACTAGACTTTAGACAGTAACCTAGATTAATATGCACGATGAACTTGTGCAGTAAACAATTGGCATACAACTGGTCACCGTTAGATATCTAGATTTGATCATATTTGTTCAAAAGAAAACAAATGTCCGGTCAATGTGGCATACCATGAAGGAGGCCTATGTCCAGCAGTGGACCTTTCCCGGCTGATAATCATGATGAAACAAATGTTTTCACATATTGCACTTAAATATGAGACGATAAGTACCATAGTACACTGTACTTTTATTATTATCATCATCATACAGTACCATAGTAAAAGTAAGTACTACTCCAGTAAAAGTGAAATTAAATATTGTTTATTGTTTTAAATGTGGTACTCGTATGCTGTCTGTGGTACACGTTGTTAGATAGATTGATAGATAACATCTTTATTCGGTGACACAATTTTATACAAAAAGAAAACTGAAACCTAATACTTCTGTAAAATAATTAAAATAAAGTTAAACATTTAAAAAACTAAAATTAAGTACAGTGGGTCGTCGACCCAGTCGACCGAAAAGGCGCTGACTCAGCATGTTCTGCAGAAGTCCTACAGCGCCGATATTCTGTCAGAACCCTCCAAGATAAGATTAATCGTTGAGCATATCTAGTCAGATACGATACATACAATCATCATCATCATCAGCCGGGACACGTCCACTGCTGGACATAGGCCTCCCTCATGGCACGCCACATCGACCAGTCGGACGATACATACAATAATAAGTATAATTATTTACACGCATCTAATTTTAAACCTATCTAAAAATACTCAACTGTCGTTACACTATTTAACAGTATCTTTAATATTATAGATTTTTTCCCTGCAATTGAGAAATGATAATGTATGAATTAATAAGAAAAGCCCTTGGACCCCCCAAACGCAAGTATATAACCGCCTCTGGCTTCTCGGTGCTTACTCTATAGTGTAGTGGAACATAATAAGCAACTACGGGCGGCGAGGCGCCGCCACTGCTAAACTGTGCAATCTTTGTGTGCTTCAAGAACACAAGACACGCCGAAAAACGAGTAGAATAACCGGTGGCACATCATTTTTGCTAATAGCAGTTGAAATCCTAGGAAAAAATACAAAATGACAACATCGTTTTTTATAATAACATTAAGTAATTGACAATGGGCTCGTCTATATTTAATTGTTAATGTATATAATTATCTCGTGCCCTAATGGGGTACCAGGAATCTGACATGGGATTTGCTAAGGATTCAACATTCCAAAGAAAAAAGTTGCTCTCACTGTGAGGTACATGTTTTGTTTTGTGTTTGCACAAGATTTTTTGCGCACCTTAAAAATATTGTTTTATATCATACTCGTACACGAGGCAAAACGATTTATGTAATAATGAGTAAGCAATTGACAAGCGCCTTGTGGAGTTTAATTGAGTGTGTTGAATCTCTAATGAGTATTCTATTTTTGGACTGGCCAGGAATAACAACTTTTGTGAAAGTCTACGGGAACCATAAAATATTATATTTATGTTTATTTGTATCACTGTCAATGTAGATGTTTTGGATTGTGATGAAGTGACGAAACAATGGCTAGGGCTCTGAACACACATTTTAAAAATGTACCCTTATGTACTTCGTCCGTTTGTCTGTCTATTACATCTGATTATATCAGCAACTACTAGTGCTATCGACTTGAAATTTGGATGCTGACTGCGTCTGATATAATTTTATGTGCGTATGCAAAACTGAAATATTATGAAAAATAAACAACAAATCTTCAAAAATGGAATCTCAAACTGCTCGAATCCGACTTATTCTTGACCGGTTTATTTTTCTGTTTTCTCGTCGTATATCTACGAGCTATCATCATCATCCGGGAAACGTCTACTGCTGGACATAGGCCTCCCTCGTGGTACGCCACATCGACCGGTCCCGAGCCACCTGCATCCAGCGACTCCCTGCGACTCTAACCAGGTCGTCGGTCCATCTAGTGGGGGGACGGCCTGGTAGACGTTTCCCGGTACGTGGTCGCCACTCGAGAACCTTTACTCCCCACCGGTTATCGGTTCTTCGAGCGATGTGGCCTGCCCATTGCCACTTCAGCTCACTGACTCGTCGAGCTATGTCGGTGACCTTTGTTCGTCTACGGATTTCCTCATTCCGGACCTTATCACGTAGAGAAATTCCGAGCATAGCTCGTTCCATTGCTCGCTGAGTGACTTTGAGCTTGTTTATTCGGCCCACGGTAAAAGACCACGTTTCGGTTCCGTATGTCATCACTGGCAACACGCACTGATCAAAGACTTTTGTCTTTAGACGCTGAGGTATATTGGACGAGAAGATATGCCGTAACTTCCCGAACGCCGCCCATCCGAGTTGGATCCTTCGGTTGACCTCTTTGTCGCAGTTGGACCTACCTAGTTGAACGATCTGTCCCAGGTATACATACTCGTCTACAACTTCGATTGTAGTGTTTCCAACCACTACATGGACATTTGACTAGGTGCAACATGGACATTTGACATGATTTTCGTCTTGTCCATGTTCATTTTTAAACCTACCTGTTGGGAAACTATGTTGAGGTCATTGAGCATTGCGTTTAGATCCTCCAAGGATTCTGCCGTTATGATTATGTCATCGGCAAATCGAAGGTGAGTGATGTAGTCGCCGTTGATGTTGATGCCCAGTCCTTTCCAGTTCAGAAGCTTGAAAACATCTTTCAGTGCAGTGGTGAAGAGTTTCGGGGATATAACGTCACCCTGTCTTACACCTTTCTGCACTTGGATCGGTTTCGTGCATTCATCCTGTACTCGGACGGACATTGTGGCTTTATTGTATAAACATTTCAACACTTCGATATAGCGATAGTCAATGTGGCACCTTTGGAGAGACTGAAGCACTGCCCAAGTCTCGATTGAATCAAAGGCTTTCTCTAGCATAATGGCCGATTATACTCCTCGGTCTTCTGTATAATCTGCGAGCTATAAACATAGCTAATTAATTATTTATATAGAACATGTGCCCACGTTTTCAATTGATTGCCTTCATTCCCCATTCCAAACATTTGTCATGTTTGAAGTCTACATTCAATTAACTCAATTGAGGTTTTTACCTCTTAATTATTTTGTTTGTTTTAGGAAAAAAATGGTAATGGTAGTGTTTTTAATGGTAATCTTCTAGTCATAATGTATTGGTTTTATACACGCATATAACACATCCTTTTTCTATAGGCTTGCCGAGTCACGGGATCTGTGGGTCTGTGTTCCGCCGCGGGGTGCTTTCTAATGGTTCCAGAGATCTAATGTCCTCTTCCAACTGTGGAAAGGTCATTAATGTTAAAAGGAAGGATTCAGTCATTCGAACATTTACCTCAAATGCTCGTAGTATTCGAAAGAATAATGACATTGGTTACAATATGTTTGTTATATTTACCGGCAAAAAAATTTATTTGGATGGGATTTATGCCAAAAATATTACAGCAGTGTTTAAATAAATCTGAAAGTAAATCATATTGAACCATGTTGTAATATACCGTCAAAATATTTTTAATTAATTTTAACATAATCTATGTTGTTGTTTTTTGCCTTTTTACCAATTAGTGCTGTGAACCGGTTCTTAACCTTAAAAGGAAACAAAGAACTCATATAGGTAGAATCACTTCAATGTCTGTCAATTCCCTTTACTTTTTTCAGCAACGCATGGAGATATCGCGTTAACATTAATATAAACTTCTAATCAATTTTGTAAGTCAAGGCAGTAAAAAGATACGGGTGTTTATGCTGCATATTTTGCCAATTTTAATGTAGACACTTCTTCAATTCCTGATGTCACTTTAAAATTTCTATGTTACTATTATACCGATATTTTACAAAGGTAACAGATAGCACCTTATTAGCTTGTAGCGACTAGGCTATCACTCTTTCCTTACGTCCTAATCGTCACTTACCACCAGTTGAGATAAATTCCAAATTCAAATACAGAAGAATAAGATATTTTGACTTAATAAACCAGAAATCCACGCAACGACGCAGCACCGCGGCAGTAGATAGATATACCTTGCGAACCATGCCCTAGGCTGATTAAGGCGAACCACCTCCATCAAAGTTTCATACTAAATTTCTGTTGCCATAATCTTTTAAGATATAATAGCTGGATTTGTGCAGTAACCATCTAAAAATGTAACAACAGATTGTGATGTCGCGAAATGAGTATCATTAACATACAACTTCACAGTGAATCACTATTTTTACTTTAAACACTTTTTTCGATTATTGTTCAAAGCGCCATATATGAACCATTAGCTGCGTATTTGCTATTGTAGCTAACTATAAAGTTGTACATTAATGATATTTATTTTGCGACACTATCATTTCATCTCCTATTTTTAGGTAATTACTTATCAAAGCCAGCTAGCTATTCTATTTTAAAAGATTATGGCAACAGAAATTTTGTATGGAAGCATTAGGAGACGGATAACGTTAGTATCCATTTTACCAGCCCCCTGACGCAAAAAGAGGGGTTTTATAAGTTTGACGCCAATGTGTGGCATCGTAACTCTCGAACGGATGAGCCGAGCCCATTTTGATGCGGGTTTTTTTATATGTGAAAGCAAGTTTCCTTGCGGTGGTTCTTGGATATATTTGGTAAAATTGATTCAGCAGTTTCAAGAGTATCAGCTCATGTTAGGCACTTTTGGCATAAAATGGATTATTGCGTAGGGATTTTGTTTTAATTTTTAAATTTCTCGTATACCAAACACTTGTGTTATGATTATACTTTATGAATTGATCTGGTGCCAGATCAAACGGGAATATGTAATTCAAACTGGATCTAACGGTAATTCAGAAACACACATGATCATAGCGACAGGGTGGAACGGGAACAACCCACACAAGTGGTGGCTTATAATGAGATTTGTCTCGCGCTGTGTTGTTTCATTTTTATAATGGTGCATCTACTATATGTCTTACTGCGATCAACAATCTGCCTTTAAATCGTGGTGACGGGAACCTCGGACGAGTTGAACTGTGAAGTATGGTCTTATCCAATAGTAGAAAAATATTGCTATATCGGCATTTTGAGTTGGACCTCCCGAGATCAGAACATGCGACAGAGGTAGGCTCCTGAAACATGATAATCTAAGAGGATGAAAGACTTACATACGTCTTCCCTCGGTCTCTGTTCTATTTATCATGGGTTTATACTTAGCCTTAATGTCATTTGATGAAATATGACGATAGAGCCGTTACGTGGTAAGCGTGCGTATACGCTGGATCTTTTGCATTCCTCTCATACCGGAACACGACAGTGCTGGTATCACAGATCTTTGACGGCAGACTACCGGTAGGTACCCCCACTGGGAATTGAACCCAGGACCCTGGACTTCCGCACCCACATGAAATAGGACACAAGCTACTCTGTATCCCTATGATGATTTCCCGTGGGATAGTTTTTTTTTTAAAGTAAAGGCAGAAAAATCCGCGGGCAAAAAGCAGGTAGAGTATGCATATAAATAGGATTTAAACTGGTTTAAGAGTACATTTTGAACATGTCCGCAGAGAGCATCAATTTTTATTTAGAAACTTCAAATTAATCCAGTTGAAAAGTTATAAACTCATCAACATACGAACCACATCCGTATTTATAGTTGAAAGCACAATGCGGCGGTCGCGTTGTTTATCGATGTACACTTAAATGTACTTTTTTTGGTTGGTGTACATTTAAAATTAGTTACTCTATAGGACAAAGCTTACAAAAACTTGTTGGAAGACTTCACAGCTAGTCACTTAATCCAGTGGCCTTTTTAGGGTTCCGTAGCCAAATGGTAAAAAACGGAACCCTTATAGATTTGTCATGATTGTCTGTCCGTATATCACAGTCACTTTTTTCCGAAACTATAAGAACTATACTGTTGAAACTTGGTAAGTAGATGTATTCTGTGAACCGCTTTAGAACCGCTTAAAATAGAAGAAGAAAAAAGCAATAAATTTTTGGGGTACTTAGAACTTAATTTAATTTAACTATAGTTTTATATTATTTGCCGTTCATTTGACCCGATTTTAGTGACTATAATACTGAGAGATGAAAGCGTGTTCACCTAGTACCCTCAAACTGCTTTACTTTTGTCTTGGCGGCCGTAGATGAGGGTAGCTTGCCAGACACGAAAAAAAGTAATCCAAATTGAGTGCGAGCGGGGGATAGCATGAGACATGTTTCAAAACAATACAGATCGGACAAATTTGGTGACACGAAACACAAAATTATCACACAAGCTTTATTCATTGGTCTGCTTGAACACTGAACAATAATTTTGGTTTCCTTTCCCGAGGGAAAATAATAAAACAAAGCAGAGAGACAGGATACTACTGTCATGTTGTTCATTTAACAACTCTAGCTAGCGGTGCATGAACCCGCAATAGTTGACAAATGGTTTGTAACAAATATACTATTTTACGACCGGACTATGCGCAGTCTCTTCGATGTAGCGTATCTTGGTCATCGGATTAGCAAGATTAAATGTCAGTGAGCGAGACACTGTGGGCCGAATAAACAAGCTCAAAGTCACTCAGCGAGCAATAGAACGAGCTATGCTCGGAATTTCTCTACGTGATAAGGTCCGGAATGATGAAATCCGTAGACGAACGAAGGCCACCGACATAGCTCGACGAGTCAGTGAGCTGAAGTGGCAATGGGCAGGCCACATCGCTCGAAGAACCGATAACCGGTGGGGAGTAAAGGTTCTTGAGTGGCGACCACGTACCGGGAAACGTCTACCAGGCCGTCCCCCTACTAGATGGACCGACGACCGATGTCGTGTACCGTGAGGGAGGCCTATGTCCAGCAGAGGACGTTTCCCAGCTGATGATGATGAGCTAGACACGTTTGACGAAATACTGCAAATCGCTGAAGCAGACGAGTCCTCGAGTGGAGACCACAGTTAGGAACTTCCCGCCGACTAGGTGGGAAGACGACTTACGTAGGATAGCCGGACGAGTGGACGTGCATGGATAAGGAGAGCACATATGACAGAATTTAGTAACGCACTTTGGCAGAGGCCTATGTACAAAATGATACTATTTCAAGATAAATTTATTATTTTTAGGGTCCTGTACCTCAAAAGGAGAAGAGAATCCCTGTTAAAATCACTTTGTTGTCCGTGTGTCTGTCTGTCAAGACCCTTTTTCTCAGGAACGCGCGGAGGTACCAAGTTAGAATTAATATCAAATAATCAAATGTGCAGTTCCTTGGACCTGTAATAAAACCTACTGATATGAACCCCGCCGGCTATCAAACCCTAAGATATACAAGGAAAAAAACATATGACTAGAAAGCAACATTTATTACACAAAAGCCATTAGAGCAACATCGACCACACTGAGTGTTTAAGACAAAGGTCAGTATAATGTATTAATGTCAGCTATAGATTTAGAGTAACAATAATACTTAATAATGTACTTGTAGGAGTAAATATTGTAAAATATAAAAAATTTGCCTATTTTAATGACGGTTTTATTGATCCCCGACGAAAAAAGAGGGCTGTTATAAGTCCATGTGTCTGTCTGTAAGTGGCATCGTAGCTCTCGAACGGATGGACCGATTTTGATGCGGTTTTTTACGTGAAACCAAGTTTCCTTGCGGTGCTTCCTAGCTATCCTAGCATATATTTGGTAAAAATCAATTCATCAGTTTGAAAAGTATCATCTGATGTTAGTCATTTTGGGCATTAATTTAATACTTGTGCTGAAAAATTATAAATTGAATTAGTAAAAATTACAACGCCTAAACTAGGAAAATGTATGTAAGGATATATATCCATTTCAATTGCAACACCGAAAATTTCTTAGTTTTACATCCGGCCCGCACCACCAGTATTTAAATTTTACAAAATATATCTCGGATCTGAATTTGAGTGTGCCGTGTAGTTTTTGCCTAGAAAACTAGAGGATGTAGGTAGGCGGAGGAGGAGTAAGGATGTTTGTAATTAGTGAATTGTACTCCTGATTTGAGATTGACACGAAAATCGCCGACCAAATTGTCCCGTCTAGAGCGCTTTTAAGTACATTTCTTCAAATGAATTTAATATAATCCGGATAAAGATACTTAGTATGAAGGGTACAATTTAACCTTTCTGTAACGATGTATTAAAACTGAATTGAAATAGAACGGGTGTCTAAATCCTTAACTGGAAATTGGAGTCGAGCTTATTTATTTGCAGGACGATCTATCTTAAGAACATTCTTGAGTAATATTTCAATTTGATTCGCAATAAGTAAGCGCTGAATTAAATATTATCGCTTCCCTTCGTCCTTCGCGAGGTCTTAATCGGCTTGAACAAGCACTTTAGGACATTATTGTTCTAAAATTGCTAATGACTAGAGGCACAACAGAAACGATAATGTAAACCTGTGCTTATTTTCCTGTAAATACTAAACACTATTGAGCCTCACATAAGTACACACTGAATCTCGCTTATGTTAAAAATCTTTCCTTATTTTGAACCAGAAAGTATCCCAAGGGAAAATCAGTATAAATCTATGCTAGAAAGAGTTAAAAAACATTTCTCCGATACCTCTACATAAAACTATTTGCATATTATCTATACCGTTATCCGACACTATTTATATTAGACATAACCGACTATAGCACGAAAATCAAACGAAATCTGTCTCTCGTCAAGTACTTCGTCCGTGTAGTACGAGGACAATGCAACAACCCCTCGTTGATGTCGTCCGCGCCGGCAACCGCAGCTAGCGTCACCGCCTGCCATCCTCGGTCACGTCACCTCAACTGACCTATTCTGTAGCTCAGAACCTAGTTTCATGGCACTGACCTTTCATACCTGTAATGTTAAGATGAGTGTTGTTGTTTTTAAAAAAATTTAGAGAAGGGCAGAACACTATATTTTTAGCTATATCGATATATTCTTTTATCGAGCGAAGTTTTTCAAATCGTATATCACAAACTCCATATTGTAAAAGCTATAATTTAGTAAATTTTATGAAAAATTTAAAACAATGATTTATTCCTTTTTAGGGTTCCGTAGTCAAACAAGGCGCACTTATAGTTTCGCTCTGTCTACTAGAAATCTATAATATGGTACGAGTAGACATATTAATCTCGTCGAAAAAGTGGTAGAATAAAATTTTGAAAAATATTCTTTTAGGGTGGCTCCCATACACGTAACTTGGGGATGAAATATTTTTTGCGTCTTTTAAAAATATTTAGGGTCCAGGAACAAGCTGACCAACCTGCCCCCCCCCCCCCCATCTGTTAAAATATTGCTTTTAAATTCACAGTAGTATTATATATACTGAAATTAAAAGGAAAACTGTCACAACTAAGTTAAGTTCACAGGTTAACGAGTAATTGTTGACCAAATTATAAAATATACTTTGAGATGTCAAAATGAAAATTTCGTACAAATTCCATTCAAAGTTATTATACATCGTCCAGTGTGTGCCCGTTATTAGCGTTAAATCGTGAAACGACGGAACCCAACACTGCGCGTGACCCGACCCGCACTTTCTACTTTTATGCGTCTTGCCTGTTTCGTGCGTTTTTGATGTTTTTGGAGAAAAAAATAAGCCCAAAATTTTACCAACTTTTATTTGACTGTGACCTTTTAAAATAAGCAGTGGGCCGTGGCCGTGGCCATAATATATTCTTGGAACATGTCATATTCACACAAGCCCCTCCTAGTCGTCGTCGCAAGTCGTCAGTACAAACTACTTTGTCCATGTGAACCGGGAACTCACCGCAACTAAGCACAATGCAATGCGCTATATTACAGTTGATAATGGGCAATGAATTATCTTTCCTCGGCATATCTTTACCGTTTACCGCAGTCGGTGACTGGAACTCGTTTTTATGTCGCAGTCTAATGTAATCACAGGTGCTATAATTACCGCGGTTATATGATTCTATTACCTAGCTAGGCTTGTAAACAATATACATACATACCTGTACATAAACTCGCACGATATTCAAGTGGACGACCTCCTGATGCTTTTAATTTTAGAATTATTAGCGTTGTGAACTCATAGACCACAACATTATGGTAAGTTAGAGCCTTTTTGCTGGTATGATATGTTGCAGTAACCGATGTCATGATTGTTATTTTAACTCTTAACTCTTCTTTTTCTATTTTTTTAGTATTATGCTGGCAAATAAAATGATTATCTGTCTATCTAAAGATGGGAACTATTATTGATTCCTATTACGAACATTAATTTGCAACAAGTTCACCACTCAATGTGTTAGTTTGATTATTTTTGTAAGTCCCGCCAAAATATAAACAGATATACCATATTATGTACCATCGATTAATATACCATTACGTAGTAGTTGTAAAAACGTTTTATGTGCACAGTTTACGGCCTTCAGTCGCCTTGAACCAGATTATTGTTGTTAATACAGCTGTATACTCGAAATGTACTCAGTTGGTGTTTGATTCCTCAGTGTTTTTATTTTAACACTATTTGAACTGAAACTGTAATACCTATTGTTTATTTTTTAGCTATCTGTGGAGATCTTTTACTGGCTGTTTTAACGATTGCTTTATAATTTTTTATAGTACAACTGCTATACAATAGCTGAACATTTCTGAAATAAATAATAATAATAAATAATTTTTATAGATGATGCCAACGGAATTAGCATTGCAATTGGAATGTGGCACGCGCGCCACATACTCAAATTCCTTTGATGTGCAGCGAAATTCGACAGCTTTTTGAACGATTTGCTCAATGTTCGAGCGTAGCAGCTTTACAGTGAATTCACGCGCAAAGACAAGGGCCCATGCCACGAATATTGTTTCGTTTTCTTTTGTTTCGGATTTGGTGCAAATTGTATGAATCCGAAATTCTAATTTTAAACGGATTTTGATCGGATTATATTTAGTTAAACAATTTTTATTAACAAATATTTACACCTAATTTGTTGAATCGGACCGAAATGATGACTCACAACCGGGTTTGTGTGGCTATAGAAGCCCTAATATGTCAAGCCTGTAGCAGGGCTAGCTATTAAAATATAGTCCTTAAATTGTTTTTAATAATGAGCGATCAACGGAGGGTGGAGCGACATACTTCACTATGAAATAATGATAGACTGTTAGAAGCAAAACATCCAAACATTAAAAAAACGATGCGGTAGAAAACAGTTCTGTATAACATTTATTCGATTAATGACGTCACCAAAGACAAATGTAAGCAGTGAGGCTATTAGGATGATGGTGCTTAGTGAATTGGAACGCAGAATACCAAGATGGGACTGGTCAAGTAGAGACTAACGCAAAACAACAACTGCATCGATTCAAGAAAAGAAAGTCGCTTTTGTCCCTCACCCATAAACTGTATCTACATACATACGAGTATGGCAAATGTCAATCTGTTGCTCCTTTTTAGCGTGTAGGTTAGATTCTTGGGTGAACTTAGCCCACGCCGCACTCAGCCCGCGGCCCGTAATGACCACTATGAAATGTTTTTCGGTCTAAGGATGACTCAGCCCACGCCTCTTTCAACCCGCGGGCCGAAATGCCCACCATGAATTTAAACTTAATGTCCGTTTAGGTCCGCGTGCTGAGTTAATTGTGAAATAAAGAAACATATTTAAATTCATAGTGGGCATTTCGGCCCGCAAGGTGAAATACGCCTGGGCTGAGTTGATCTAAGAATCGAACTTTCCCGCTGAATCGGAGCAGCATCAAGCTATCAGCGAAAACAATTTTACATTTTTAATAATGGTGTGATTAAAACAACGCATGTATCGCATCAGCAGTCTGCTTTGATCAAACACGCTGCAGGCAAAAATGCAGGATTCGATGTGTTGTTAATTAAAAGCGGTTGCTCATTACTGATGTACAAAAGTCCAACTTTTGTATTATACTATGACATATTCACATTTAGTTGACATTTCTCTCAATATACTGCTTCATCATCAACAGACTATATACGTCCCCATGGCAGGTGCTCAGGCCTACTCTCATACAGAGTGTATGGGCCGTAGTCCACCACGCGGGCCAAGTGCGGATTGGCGGACGGAATATACTGCTTAGTAACAAGTAAAGGTGAATGTGACATGGTATAAAAGTGGGTAGGTATATATATTTGTGCTCGAGTGTACATAGTCAAATAACAGTATTTCAAAAGAGTCGCAAAATCATGTAATTACCGACCCCTCGGGTTTCTAAACAAACTCTGTTGGAAATAAACATTCATCGAGTCTATACAAACTCAAAGTTCTCGTTGCGGACTAGGTATCAGTTATTATGTCACCAGTTTATGTCCAAGAAGATACTAGGTATACATAATAAAAGCCAGTCTAGGAATTTGGAGGATAGCCTTAGACCGTAAGTAATCATATTTAGATTTGGAGAGGTGGTTTCATTTATATATTTACTTCAGAATTCATGTGATAGAAAGTACTTCTTTGATCGGGAGAAAAGTACCTATATATATGGCCGGAAACTAACCCTACACAAAAATTCTCGTCATTTTACATTGCCACATAAAGATAGAACAAACAAACTCAATTTAATTACTGCTAATAATAATTACTAAATTGAATTTATAGAATAGTGATAGGCTACTTTCTTTATGCTGCTGGTCCACCATAATGCATGCCCAAACAAACGTGATTAAGCAAAAGATAACGTACCAAATACCTTGTTAAATTGAGACTCCTCGGTGCTCGGTGTATGCTCATACTTTTATTATTTCAATACTTACTAGCTAAAATATTAATAGATGCTGATCAAGTGGAGTAAGTAAGAGGTTTAATTAGAGGAAATAAAATCAACAATCCAAAAAAGGAAAGTTTTTGAAACTGGCCACTCGCAATATAATAAATAGAAACTCAACGACATTTTAAAATGGAAGTCTCTTCAAATGTATGATGATGAATGTTAAATGTATCAATTGTTTAACTATACTTTGGAAATCAATAAATGTCATCATCATCAACAGCCTATATATGTCCCCATCGCAGGGGCTCAAGCCTACTCTCCTACAGAGAGTGTAAGTAAAATATCTCGAACTCGTGTTATCAGAATCCAGAAATTTTCTATATGACTTACTTGCTTTAGAGAAGCACTAAATTTCAATTAGTACACTTTCTGTGAACTGCCCGAAATTGTAGGAACATTGTGTTTTTCATGTTGCCGTCCTTATCGCTAAAAAGCTTTCATAGATACCGTATGGTACGCAATTGACATAAACATAATGGTATGTGCAATATTTATGTTTGATGTATGATTGTGTATTTGCCTACTTATGGGTCGGAGTTTGCTCCAAGGTGGAGAGCGTGAACGCAGTTTTGTTCTAAACTCCCCTATTTACGGCGAGCGGCGAGGTAGGCTGCGACAAAGCATTTGCACATAATATCATTGAATCAGAAAGGGACAACATCAAATACATAAATTAGTTGATTGGTCATTGTGCTCCGTCAAGCCAATCGGCTTTAACTTTATCAGGATGGAATAATGATTACCCGCAATTTTAAAAATTAATTTAAATTGTAGAAGTCAACATAATGATAAAGTATATTGAACTTGTCACCAGCTTCATCCAACCATTGTTGTCTAGATAACATATTTCCATTGTCCTTACAAATATTGAGCAAATAGTCAAAATTCCTTTGTAGATCCTGATTCTTTACTATTATAGCTTTAATCATACCTGAAGCATTTCAAGCGTTTTTAAAATTGCATAGTGAAATATGACTATTATTTAATCCATTTAACATATAACATTACGTACGACAATGTAAAGCTTTTTAGATTATGGGAGTTATGGATGAAACTTGTTATATATACAAAATCGTAATGTGTGATTAAAATGCGGGAAAATAAAACACAAAGTCTGAAATATACGCAAAAGACCAGATTATAGCTCTAATTTAAACTTCCAAAGGATTTAAGTGGTGAAGAGCAACATTTATTTACATGTGATTGAATGTACACTAATCCTGACCAGTGACCACTGTAGTATACAGCATCCGGGGTGGCAACACTCGGCTGTCAGCTGTAGTGCATCTCGATGGTACGAATAGTGAAGTATGTATCGTGAGTAAACTGTGTGTAATGCCGAGTATTTTACAAATGGCAACAACGTTTTCCATTATATGTTCGGTAACAAACTCCTATTTGAGTTAGGTCACCGTTTGCCTTCAAATTGTCAAAGCAAGAAGAAAAGGTTTCGTTTGTGTTTAACAGTATTTATTTTTCGATTTGTAGTATGTAAAGAACTACTACTATCGGAATTGTTCACAATAAAGGTGCATTGAAATCGTAGGCTCTTTGTTAAACTATATATCAAGTCAACAATGATTTTTATTTCCGCTGACGGACATGAATGAGCCACCGGCGCCTCCGCGGCCATCACAAATGGACTTTCCACGAGAGTATTTGCCATAATAACTACACTTGGCACGAGGACGGCTGATTGTAGGAAGATGTTAGTGATTATCCATTATAATGTCGTGTCACATACGTGAAAACTCATGCGGTAGTACTACACGTCAGTATGACTATATAAATCAAAGTATCAGAGCTATTTTTTACCTCGATGAATCAAAGCAATAACAGGTGAATGAGACATGGTACTTAGTTCGTATTATTATATATGTAGGAAGTAATAATAATGTTCACTGATCTTACATTTTCCTGGAACTCAAAGCCGCTCTTTCTGTGGAGGTAAACCTGATATAGAGCTACTCAAATAGGTCCTTTCAAGATCGTCATCAGTTCGGATTTTCAGTACTACTGTTTAATGGATAAGCTAAATAAATATCGGTGAAGTATATAGTGGTTCAAATACATTATTTATATTATTTTGTAAAAACACAGTTTATGTAGAAATTTTTGCTCTTCTGATGTGTATATAAAGTTTATACACAAATAAACGTATGTGTTTATTCAAGTGTTTAATTATAATCTATCAATATCTGTTACACCTCCACCCAAAATATTGTGTCTTATTTCCTCTACCCAAAAGTTATCTGGTAGAGATCGCTGGAAGCGATAAGCCCGCCTTTTGTAAAAAAAAAGGTTTATGTTCTATTTTAAGTTTTTATTGGTGTACAATAAAACTATATTGAATTGAATAAAGTTATATATACGATTCATCATGATTTCATAGAATAGGAAAAGATTTATTAATAATAATAAAGTAAAGTAAATTGGTAGTTATATATAGTATACTAGCAGCCCGTCCCGGCTTCGCACGGGGTAGACAATTATTTATTTTTGGAAATTTGGATATAAAACACTTTTTTTCACAAATATTTTTATTTATTAAAAAATTATTATTTATATATTTAAAAAATTTATTTCAGTGCCCCCTCCACCCCGCCCGCCGCGATGCCCGGCACGCTTTTCAGACTGCATCGCAAACAACGGCCACAGCGCTATGGCGGTTTTGTTTACTGTTTGAATTTTTTAATTCGTAATATCTTTTGAATGGAAAGTCCAATTTAAATAATTTAAAAACTATTTTATAGGTAGTTAGTCTTGACCATAAAATAATTTATTTGGATAAGGATTAATATAAACACATAAATAGCATGGTTTGAATTTGGTTAGCATTTTCATTAATGTTTAAAATGAAAAAAGTTGTTGTAGTGACATAACTACAATAGTTGGACATATGCTACCGTGGAGTTTTTTGTAGACATTATGATGTTCTTCAATATTGTTGTACATTATTTTGTTCTATCGCTAATAGTTTCGGCAGCGCATTCGACGAAAGACATTTTAAGACTCATTTTTCTACACCTTCGGTTACATTGTTCAAATTTTACCAAGGATCCCTAATTTTTTTCAAAATGAAATGTAGCCTATGTCAAATTGGAAGAATGTAGCATTCTATTAGTGAAAGAATTTTTTAAATCGGCCCAGTACTTTTTGAGCCTATTCATTACAAACATACAAACATACAAAAATAGGTACAAATCTTTCCTCTTTATAATATTAGTGTAGATTATACCACGATAATAACAGCCATAAGGTAAGTAACATATTTTTATAGAATAGAATGAAGTTGAATGTACATACATAGAGTTTATCTATTGCACAGTATATACGTTTGAGGGGAAAGCTCGAACATGAGGACCAAGTCTAGCAATGAAATTGCCTTTTACATTTTTACGATTCGATAGCCTGCGACCCTTCTTCAGAAACATTGCAACACGGTTATTGCTTTCTCACATATTTATGTTGATCCCCACAACACTTAGGACGAAGTGCTTTTATCAGATGACCGATGAACCTACATTTGATTTCGTTTCTAGACATGCTAGTGCTCACTCAGGTTGTCCACTTTTAGATATTGAACGGCAGTGTATCTCTAGTACAGTATAGAGTACTCGCACAGATTGGATAGGTCGCCTATTTGTGAAACCGTGCAACATCACTCTTGTTTAAAAGTTCACTCTTTTTCCTTTGTAAATCTATGTGATTGGTGAAGATGACGTAGTATAAATAATTTACCGGATAAACAGTAACTACTGTTTACCCTTCATATTAACTATAACTCAATGAAAGCTTTACTTTTTACTCTTCTACTCTTTCTCGTCCTCGATCCGTCCTCGTCCTTAAAATTCCTTCCCATTCCACTGATTTCTACACGAAATCTTTTTACGTACAAAATGTTCGGCTCTGCTATAGCTTAGAATTCGTTACCGATCGTCGATTCGCCGCGGCGGCCTAAGACAGATGAATCGTTCAAACCGTACGTTATTTAATAAAACATTTATCATGATTCATGTTTATGAATTGTATTTATACACTTCTCATCAGAAAAATCGAAACACCTTGCAATTTTCTGTTTTGTAAGGATTATCAGAAAAATCTATGAAAATTAAATTTGATTTTAGAACATTAAAATTATAATTTGAAAACTTGATATTATTCACTATTAAACGACATTTGACATATATTCCCAAATATACACATTTTTCTGATAATCCTCAAAAGACATAAACTTGCAAGGTGTTTCGAATTTTCTGATAAGAAGTATACTCGTATTATATAATTTATTTATTTCAAATACTTACATACATTTGTTGATGTGTGTCGCCTAGGCGATGAGGCCGCCTATAAAGTATTAACGAACTTAGTGCTGTTAATGTTGGTGCAATAAAGTGCATTTTGATTTGATTGTAGCCGCAGTGGTGCCCGACCCCGCGACCCATATACCATGCGAGTATAGCGCCCGCCCACATCGTAGTGCTTGAAGTAGTCATTTTAAGTATTATTTTTCATTTTTAAGGCATTGAAAAAATATGTTGTCATACAAAAAATTAAAGCGTCATTTATTCAGAACTAACCATAAACGTTACGAGTAATTATGTATCGAAAGCATTTGAAATAGATAGGAAATGTGATTTTGAGAGCGTGATCAACCGTTGCCGCGCTTTTATAGCAAGAAACGTTACCACGTACTATCTACTAAAAAAAGTTTGGTAGCATTTGTTTCCACGGGCGTTCTACTGAGTAGTGATACAAAAACAGTTTTCAGTTCAAGTTTTATTTCGATTCCAAAATGATTTAGCACACTAGTTTACCCAAGTGTGGAAGAATTAGATTCTTAAAACACCCAACAAAGTGGCACGATATTATTTCGGTGAAACCATGGCCCGGGATAATCTTTTAACACTCATGGGTGAAACTACCATTGTCTATTATATATAAAAACCTGCCATGATCAAACATAGGCCGGTTAGCAAGTTGGTGGTGCTCTTGGTTAAATGTATCGCGATATTTTATCAAATGGTATAAAATATAAAAATTTAGGTATAATATTTGTGTTTTCTGAATAAAAAACTCTTCAACAGTAAATATTTCAAATATATCATTTATTGTTGTTGTTTTTGTTGGCAATGTTTGGCCACAATTTCTTGTGGTGGACTATGTGATCGACGATTTCACGAGTTTGAGAACGACCTCTTCGTTATAAGAATCCCAACAAAAAGAATCATATTTCGACAAATGCATTCTGTAAATATTTTTGTCACACGCACATGTAATACTAAAAGCTTGGAGCGAGATCTAATAACCCACCGTGTATGGGTCGAGGTCTGCCATGCTTCCGTTTGTCGAGATTCGATTATAATCGGAATCGACTCAGCTTTTGCGCCTTGAACAGGCACCATTTAAAATCATAGACCAGGTGTTCTCAAACTTTTTTGGCAATGTAACCATTTTTAAACATTACATACATATGCAACGGAGCCCTTGAATAAACAAAATGAACAAGTAAATTAAATTTAAAGTTTGTAACTAAATATACATAGTATCTAAGATCCACCGCTAGGAAACTTGCTTTCACATAAAAAAAACGTACAGCACCCCTCTTTTTGCCTCGAAATGAACGTTTAATGTTTAATTAAAGTACTTCACATTGTTAGTGTGTATGTGTGTGCTTTCTTGTGTTATGTGTGTCATCATTTTTAACCATTGACAAACAAGGTATATAGGTATACGTTTGACTCCAACGCCTGTGTGTCTGTCTGTTGCATCGTAGCTCTCGAACGGATGGACCGATTTTGATGCGGTTTTTTTTTACGTGAAAGCAAGTTTCCTTGCGGTAGTTCTAATCTATATTTGGTAAAAAAACGATTCAGCAGTTTGAAGAACGATGGCAGGTATGACATATTCCTAATGTTAGGCATTTTCGACATAAAATGGAATAATGTTTTCTTATGATAATTGAGTTTCTTAAATTTTTAATTTGATTTACTTGTCTTTTTTTTATTTGTAACATGGTGCGCTCCGTTACTTGCGTTGTTACTTTGAGGGACCCTCATATACGCTTACCAACGCGTACGTGAGATTTAGTATTTACTCAAACGCAAGCTTATCTAATATATTTTAAAGCTTATTAATTTTAGGGCGACGTCACGCAACCTCAGGTGAGATGGCCAAGTGCAACCGCACTGTGTAAATATAAAGCAAATTGTAATCAAATAACAGTCACATATGTTTACTTGTATCTCGTCTCGCCGCGAGTGAAGTATACATTAAAGTTAAATAGCAGACCACTGCTAACTAGAGCTGGTGGAGATCACTTCGCAAATGGGTCACGAATAATGAATTTGAATTAACGTACAAGCGCCATCTTGGCATATACAGTAAAATTGAATTGTAATAGTCTCTACGATTACTAAAGACACTCAGACCTCTATCAAATTACATTTAAAATGAAATGTGCATTGTTATACAAACAAGTATTGCCATAAAAAATAAAATTGGTATAAATATTCAGAAATGTGTATGCGCATATTATTCCTTATTAGATAGGTTTATAATACTCGTATTGGCACACCTGTGGAGAGGTTAAGTACATCGAACTAATTGAAATTACTATCTAAACACCGTGTAAAAATACACACGGTATTATTATCTTTCTTTCTTTCTTTCTGTCTATCGGAATCCTAAACAAACAATTATATAAGTTCAAATATTTGTCAATATAAACCTCGTCCGTCATCAGCTGCCTTTCCGGGAAAAAAAATTCGGTATTTAACAGTATCTTAAACAAAATACACAACTTCTTTGAATTCTATTACGTATTAACTGTAGTATCCAATACTTCCAATCATATTTTGTATACCGCCATGTTCGTTTATAATTAGAATAGAATAGAAAAACATTTATTTAAAAATTACATTCAAAAATTTTGCTTAAACCTAACTGCCAAAAATTAATACTTACATACAGTTAAAAATATAGAAAAAAAAAACAACTTAAAAATAAATCGCCACATTGTAAAGAAAATTTATAATTTATTAAAAGGTGACCAGCTCAGCCTGGTCCTGCGGCAGGGAGCCACAGCGGAGGTGTTCTTTCAACATGAATAACTATTATTTTGTTATTCTTTTGATACAGCAGTCAGGCCTAGGTAGACATGGACTTACATCCAACTTGTAATGTCATCTAATAATTTGGTTTGAAGACACCATAAAAGTTCATATTATTACCAGCAGTAAAATACTGTTCTTTCTGTCTACTAGATGGACAGACGACCTAGGAAACAAGTGTCTCGAGACCAGTCATTGTGGCATACCAAGGAGGAGGCCATTGTCCAGCAGTGGAGGTTTCCCAGCTGATGATGAAAATACCGTATATTAAAAGTTGCATCTGCATTCATAAGATTCTTCCCAAACCACTTGGGTTTATGCAGTCAAATGTTAAATAGATCTCTTTTATCATGTAGAGTACCAACTACGCATTTCTACGCTGGCATAGCGACGAATGTACTACTAAGTATTTGCCCAATACGAATCCTGGCTCCAGGCCTGCATCAAGGCGAACGACCTTTTCATGTGATCAAATTAATTAAAGCTCTATCAGCCGCCGTTTATATTTTACAAGTAACTAAGAGAGTGCCACATCAGATAAGATTTAAAAAAGGTACAATGCAACTTTGCCAACGGTTATATTTGAAACTCAAAGTCACAGCACTCAAAGTCTTGCAATTCCAAAGGACAGCAACGCAGAACCAAAGCATTGCAGGACTTGAGTAATTAAGACGCCAATGAAGCAAAGTCTCCGTAGAATAGTAGGTATTTGAATATGTTATTGCTGTCGCGATTCGGTACGCACACATACAGCCTTTCACATGCTTTCACTCACACAAATAACGCTGCATAACATCCCAAAGAGGCCCCTGCGCGCCGCGCATCGTCGCTACCCCTCCGCCTGGGCTAGAGTGTATTTTTCAAAATTATAATAAACTTGACGTGAGCGTGCGTCAACCCTTGTTTTACGTTTTGAGAAATTATTGTTCGCATATTGGTTTAGTCTCGACATACTGTGGTTGTATTTGATATAATTGACTAGTAAGTACCTATCACATATAAATACAATATAAATTATGGCGTTGCTATTTTAGGGTTCTACGGTCAACAAAGAAACCTTTTAGTTTCACCATATCCGAACGTTCGTCTTCCAACGATACTTTAGGTGACCTAGAGGTGTTTTAGTACCTAGAGTGCTACAGTCTAAGGACTAACAAGTTAAAGCGTTCAAAAAGAACTAGAAACCGACTTCAACTGCCCTAAAAGTCTACTTTTATTAAGGAAAATTTAAGATGTATATTGTTTTCTCATGGATTCCATTCTAAGAACCGGACCAAATTGAAATGGGACCACATGGAAAGCATCAGCTTTCAAATAATAAAGAATCATCCAAATCGGTTCACCCAGTGAAAAGCTCTGAGGTAACAAACATTTAACTAATAGAATAGAATAGAAATAATTTATTCGGCATACAGATTACAGTACAGTTAAAACATTAATTTTAAATTTGCTCTGCTGCACTGCAACGCCGAAATACACACTTAACATTCCCAGTCTCAAAAACTACTGAACCGATTTTGATGAAACTTGCAGTCTTCCCTAAGTTTTACAATACCTAGGTAAACAAAAAAGGGATTATTTAAATCGAACTTGTAGTTCCGGATATATAAAAAATAAATTAAATAAAATAGCCTTTATTGCTGAACTAATTTTTTGTTACAATTTTCTTAAAAATATGCTTACTTTATACGTTACTTATCTTTTTATATTAAGTATCAGTAACCGGTCGTTCCTACATTTCAGCTTGTCTTTCGACATAGGCCTCCTCTAAGGATTTCCACTCTATTCTATCTTTCGCTATGCGGGTCCATGTTGGACCCGCCACTTGTCTGATGTCGTCCTCCCATCTTCTAGTCTGTCTGCCTCTTTTTCTTTTGCTATCTCGTGGTTGCCATTCAGTTATTAGTCTTGTCCATTTCTACATACTCTATTTCTCCATTATTTACTGTTATGGGCTCTGTTTGTGAGGAATTTGACATTACTTTTGTTTTCGTTAAGTTCGTTGACAGGCCTGCTTTCTCGCTCTCTTCCGCTAACTGTTGGAACATTGTCTGTAGGGTTTTCGGGTTTTCCGAAAGTAAGATCAGGTTGTCTGCAAAGCGTAGGTGACCCAGCTTTTTGCCATTTATATTTAGTCCTTTATTCGTCCAATCCAGATTTGTGAATATCATTTCCAGGATAGCTGAAAATATTTTTGGTAAAATTGGGTCTCCCTGGCGTACCCCTCTCTCAATCGAAAATTCTTCGCCTGTAGATTCTAGCTTCACTTGTGCGGTGCTTTTTGTGTATATGTTTTTCAGTATTCTTATGTATTTTGCATGTACGCCTTGTTTTTCCAGTGCGTCCCAGATAAATCTATGTTCGAGTGTTTCGAATGCTTTGTTGAAATCCACGAACCCTATGTGTGTTTTTCTTTTGTGTGTGTGTTCCGGATATATGCGAGGACAAATAAACATACACTTTAGAAATTTGGCACACTTCTTTAGAAGCTGGTATAGACTAACATATATGAAAACTGGGCAGTTCTGGAAATATTACATACATACAGGTCGCATTGATAACCTCTTTTTTTGAAGTCGGTTAAAAAACTGTAATTTCACGACACCTCACACAATAGAATAGACGAGTTAAAAATCCCGTCTTAAGTGTATGAGATGTATAACTGGGAAAAAATATTTCAAGTTTTTATTTGTCGACATGAATAATAATATCGTCGAAATCTATCGTATTTCCTACTGTCATACTTCATATTATACTATTATATTTTAAGTACCTCAAAAGGAAAAAAGGAATCCTTATAGGATCACTGTGATATCGAATACTCCAGTCTGCTGTCCCTTAGATCTGTCAAATAATGAAACTTATAGGTCAACGCAATAAAAAGATATAGCTGTATTTTAGACCATTTCCGTACAAAATGCAATGAACCCAAAATCTATACGGTATTTCCCGTTGACCTAATGTCTTGAAATTTGGCAAGAAGAAAGGTTTTACAGCACAACCATAGGAATAAATCTGAATTTTTTAATTGTAACACAGTAAAATTGATTTTTTAATGTTTACAAACTTAACTTCGTAGCATGTAATTTAGCTTAGAATTTCATTTTCGGTAGAGCATTGTTGGGTGCATATTACCGTACCTATTATTTATGATTTTCAGTATGTCATTAATTCATATTCTGTACGGAATCCTCGGTGCACGAGTCCGACTTGCTCTTGACCGGTTTTTGAGTTGTTGGAGAGCCATTTCAAGCTCTTGCTGGCTGATCTCCGGGATATCTGTGTCGGGTCATATAGTCTCCGTAGCGATTTGTACATGCGATGTCCATATAACTTCTCGTTCTCTCTCAAGACTTTCAATAATAATAAATAACAAAAAATAATATAAAAAAGCTTTTAAAAAAGTTATAAATAAACGGATGTCCATGCAATAAATGTTATGTTTTTTCTGTGTTTTTTTTCTGTTTAGATATTTTACAGTGGTACGGAACCCTTTGTATGCGAGTCCGACTCGAACTTTAACATTAAAAAAATATTTGAAACATAAGTCACTTATTCATAAATCATATTTAATTATTTACACGTAACAAAACGTAACAACAACTAAGAATTTCAGGGAAAATGTTCTGTTCTAGAGATAAAATAAATTTCCTTAGAATTATTTGTCTTTATATTTGTTTATTTAGATCAATCTAAACATTAAAACTAACAGGTAAAACCATTATAGCTAGAGAAAGGGTATCTATCGATATATTTTTCCCACCACTATTAGTCGAAAAAATCGATAAAGCTTATTGACATCACTAATGCATGCTTACTTTATTTTTATACATATAATACACAGTATATAGTTGTGATATAGTGTACCCTGCCTCCCGAACCGAACTGTGCGAGAAGGACAGTTGAAGCTTTTTTTGGTATTTGCCTAGTTTTGCCGTGAAATTAAGGGTTTGGGATATAGCTGTTTTCTCAACGAAACGTTAGCCAAATTCAATCATTTTGATCTTATTCTCTTTATCAAAGAATAATCTAGGCCCGTTGGTTTTGCTTTTTCTGAAAATGTTACGTTTACTCTAAATAATGAGTACCATAAGTTGAAAGAAATTTTTTCTGAAATTTTGAGTTTTGAGATGCCCATAATTCTAATTGTAGACAAAATATTGAAAAAAGCAAAACCAACGGGCCTAGATTATTCTTTGATAAAGAGAATAAGATCAAAATGATTGAATTTGGCTAACGTTTCGTTGAGAAAACAGCTATATCCCAAACCCTTAATTTCATATGAAATTTTTTATCTGCTGTTCCCTGTGTTCCTAAAATAATCGTTCATGTCACTTTGTACATTTTACAATCTTATCTAAAAAGAGTTATATTTAGCTCGGTCTCTTAGCTGAATCACACTAGTTTTAGAAATGCGAAACGAACTGTTCCATTGACTCTGTCTATGTATTGCCTTTTAACTACTAAACGAATTAACTGATTGTAATGGAATATTTCATGCACATAACCAAGTACTACTTTTTGCGTTCCAAAAGCCTCAAGCTAATGACGTTTCGGGGTGAGCACGCTTACCAAACAACGGCCCTATCGTCATTTACTGGTATAAGGCAAGCAAGCAAGCAAGCAAACCCATTATTATTAATAAATATTAGGGTAAAACCACTCTTAAATTCATGCTTAATATATTTGCATGGAAGAAAAATGTATCAATACATTGCTGAATATTTGTTTTGTATGAGTACATTTTTTTCTTGATTGCTTTCGTTTGTAAAAAATACTGTATAAACAGTTCTACCTTGGATTGGTATCTTACCTTTTTCCTTCGCGCTGTACTGTAGCGGATTTGTTTGAGCCGCATATATCGTCAGTGAAAATCAAAGACTGTCATTGGGGCCTAAATGTAATATGATATTTTCTGCGTCAATCATTATAAATTTTATCGCAATCTGAACATTTATATTTTCGTGTTGTTGTTTTTTGAAGACCAATATCCGTTTACCGCCATATATTTAAATTAAAAATATAATTATAAAAATTATCTTCTCTTTTTTCCATTTCAGCATGTAATGTAATTTTGTCACTCGTATCTCCTGAACGCTGAATTTTAGTTAGTCATAGAGTGTCATTTGCAAGAAGTGACGTCAATTAGAAGTCCTCTTTTAGCAATCGGGTCTTAATTAGTTTTTATGATTATGTTTTATAAATTAGTTATTTTGCCACTATCTATTGCCACCGAGTCTTATTCGGTAGAAGACCTTCATCACATTTTGATGGAGTGCGTTCGCTACGAGTCATGGGATTTTCTGTTATGTTTAGTTGGATGGACTGATGAATTTCGAATTTTACCAGTTTTTATTTATTTGAATGATTGATGTCCTTACGGTTATGTGTCGGTGAATGTGTTTCGCAACCAGTTGTCTACGAGTTTTTTTAGTCTTTCATGGCAACCAGTTGTGATAGATTAAAATCTATTCTGGTTACTCAACCCAACTAGGTAAAAATTCGCCGCCATCACAACTGGGTTTGTGAGACCAGTGGTCTACGAAGTTTTTTCGAGGTGTCCAATACACATAATATATTTACAAATACCATAAAAAGATCCTGCAAGGTGATTTAAAATAATACGCCAACAATCCGATACCAACAGGTTGGTTGTAAATGATGTAAATAACACCGCTTACCTGATATATATAAACATAATCGTTTTTCATCCACGTGAAACCCAGCCATGTTTGTGCGTTTTCGTGCTTGAATGGTTGCTGCAAACATCGTGTAACGAAATATTCCAAATCCCAATATGTTTACTTGGATTATTCAGACTTCAGATAAACTTTATCGGCAGGAATGACGATATTGCTTTTTTATACGCTTTTATTAGTTTCGAACTACGACTATGTATAGTGGAAGGAGAGAGTACATGGTTGGAACACCGAAAATTCCGCCCGCTAGATTTTGATAGGGGTCGGTTGCATTACACTGAGCTGACCTAGTCACGAAAATATCTGAGCAATGTAATTGTGTGTGGAGATATGTGGGTTGTAATTTTGTATGTAGAATGATTATTTTCCGTTCACAAATACATTTATTGTTTTCGCTTTAAGAAAAATAAAAGTGCAATTTCAATCATTAGAGTAAAAACAGTACTGTTTGTCGGTAAGATATCATGGTGGTAGGCCAGGCGGATATAGAAAATGGGTAACCACCAAGCACGCCCAGTATCTATAGGTACCCTAGCCAGGCGGATGTAAAAAATGGCTAACCACTAACCACACCTAGTATCTATAAGTACCCCCATTGGCAATTGAACTTGGGACCTTTTGATTGTTAGTCCATGCGAGTAGTCCACGAAACCGGAAGATATATCGAAAAATTAAGTGAAACCCATGCGAGATAAATTTTGATGACTCGTGTGAGAAAGTAGAGATAGACGTACGATTCATTGCATGCAATTGCAATTGAACACTCCAGTATAAAATGCAAGCGTGGTTAGTTCCAAACAATCATCGTATTACACTTTGTATTCCAATAAATTGGAAATTGCTGAAATGGTATACCTATTAGGATCGAATTACATTACCTATGCAAGGATAAATAACCTACTTACATCGAGAAAAACCAATAAAAAGTAATATATTCACAAAGCTGCAAATACCTTTACACGATATTTAAGCGATATTCTAATGTAATTTTAGAGATTGATACTGGCAATCTCGGAGACATCCAATTACAGTCCAATGGAAAACACCTTAATGTATATTCCCTGAATCTCTTTTGGTTTGTTTTCCACCCGTCTTGTTGGCTCTAAACAAACAATAAATCCACAAAATTATTATTCCTTACGGCTTGTTTTGTTATTCCGTGCTCTAGATATGTTTGTCTTAGCCCCAATGCTGTCCAATAAAAACAATTATAAGATGCCCCGCCGTTTGATAATTTCCTCGTTGAGGCTTTACGTCATCGTCGATACTGAACGTAGCCTAGTACGTGACGTTTACTAATTAAAAACTAACTCCAAAAATGTTATAGGTATATGTTGAACATTATGTAATTGCCTAATTCTTATCTTATTCAATTCAACTATTCCTAATAACTTGCAATATAAAATCCATAAATACTCCAAATAAACCAATTAAAATAAGTTCTTTATTTTCAGGTACGCGGATCCGAAGATGGCAGCTAAAAAAGAAATCAAACTTTTCGAATGTGGGTAGCGAAGACCTCATACAAGCATCGTCACAATGGACTCCACTGACAATGGCACGGCCGCGTTCAACTTTTCCGACCCAGCGAGCCCGACGCTCATATTCGGTCCCCAGAGGGACTCGCTGTACATCGTGTTGCCGATCACAATCATCTACTCCCTCATATTTGTGACAGGGCTGCTCGGAAACATATTCACATGTATCGTGATCGTGAGGAATAAAAGCATGCACACAGCTACCAACTATTATCTATTCAGTCTAGCCATATCGGACTTACTGTTACTGGTGAGCGGCATGCCTCAGGAGATGTACTCTATTTGGTCGAAATGGCCTTATGTGTTCGGTCATAGTTTTTGTTTAATCAGAGGACTAGCCGCGGAGACATCGACGAATGCAAGTGTGATAACAATTACATTATTCACAATAGAGAGGTATCTCGCCATATGTCATCCATTTGTGTCGCATAAAATGTCTAAACTATCTCGCGCTACGAAGCATGTGTTGTTATTGTGGGTGGCTGCATTCGGACTGGCTCTGCCGCAAGCTCTGCAGTTCGGCATCACGAGTCATAGTGGTGTAGTGATGTGCCTGCAGACACGAGTGATCATCGAACATTCCTTTGAAATATCGACATTCTTTTTCTTCTTGGCACCGATGATACTGATCACGGTGCTGTACTTCTTGATAGGATTAAGGCTGAAGAAAACTAGTATAAGTAAACAGAATAAAGAGAAGGAGGAATTCGAGTGCAACTTGAGATTCACGCACCGGATAAGAAGGAAGAACAGTCAGTCGACGAGGCGGGTCGTTAAGATGTTGGGTACGTATCGTATAACTCGCTTTGGTTTTACTTATTGCATTCTTTTATGATACGCACCGAAGAATTCCCATTAATAAAAGCTTATTGCATGGAATCTGAATACCTCTATGTACTTTTGGAGGACTTACAAGTAAACGTGATAATGGTCGTACACTAGGGTAAAATGAAATGAGAAGCGGCAGCATAAGGTATGTGTCGTGTGTTTAAATTTCTTCTCAAGGAAATGATTTTAATTAAGTCCTATACAGAGTTTATACGTACTCAATATTGAGTTCATCCAACTTGAGTGTCGCCTTCTTGGGCGCATGGAAGAGGGATAACTATATTCAACCATTTTGGTTTTGACAGTCAGTTACCTTGTCAGTAGTTTATGCCCCTGACTTATTTTTAATGAATCCCAGAATTTATCTTGATAAAAAATATATCATATGCTAATCATAACAATCAATCAACATATTTTATCTATGGCAAACATGCGAACATGTTCAGCCGTTTATACATAGTAACTGACTTTTACGGATATACAATACCAGTTATTATAGTATGGTTCATTTATGGAGCATCTACCACAAAAGTAGAAGTGACACAAACCCACCAATAAAATTCTTCTTTTGTTCGTAGCCATTCACATTCAAATTAGTCACGTCTAAATCATCTCGCTAGTAGCGTAAAGGACGAGGGGTCTGATTATTCTTTTTATTATCTTCCAATTAAATATAATCAGATTATTAATGGTGAGTAGGTACGATTTACATTTAGTACGAAAACATTTTTTTTTGGGTTTCCATACCTCAAAAGGCAAGTAAGAACTTTACCGTCTAAGCGCCTTCCGCGCTCGCTATTGTCCGTTGGAAGCTGTAGAGGTCGCAGGACCAACAGCATCAAGTCCGTTCGAAAGAAAAGTACCTCAAAAGGGAAAAAACCGTGTCGGGCCACGCGCTATGCTGTTTATTTTCTTCTTTCTAATCCATTGGTTGATTCATTTACCTCAAAATTATTTTATACAAAATAAGTGATACAAACTAATGTGTCCAATATGATTTACAGTGGCGGTAGTAGTAGCATTCTTCATCTGCTGGGCTCCGTTCCACGCTCAGCGCCTGGTGGCCATCTACGGCACCGCAGAGAACCACCTGGCCAAGTCTCCGGTGCTTCACATGGCGTACTACTTCCTCACATACACCTCCGGCGTGTTCTACTACATGTCCACGTGCATCAACCCGATCTTCTACCACATCATGTCCAACAAGTTCAGAGAAGCTTTCAAAGTGAGTCACTTTTAAGCATATTTCGCTCTTCCCCACTAATAAACTTGTAATCCCAGCTTTAGGATCCCACCATGTGGGGTTCATTAAAGACTACTAAGAGTATTATGTATAGTGGGTTTTCTCTTGGCCTTCATCTCATCTGATGGTTAGTGAAGATAATACCGGTTTACAGAAAGCGTACTCACCGAGGAGCTAAGGAGGCGCTCTGGCTCTGCTATCTTTCATACCAAAACCCAACAGTGTTATTAACTCTGCTGTTTGGCGGCAGCTTAGATAACATGATGGTACCTGGTTAGGTGGACAGAAAGTGCCACACAACCAACCAGAGTACCGATAAGTACTGAGACATTGGGAACCAATTGTAAGTCCTCTGAATTGTAAGTCCGATCGTGTGGCGACAAACTAAGGGAAAAATTCAGGATATTTGCAACAGTCTCTACCATGTATATATCAATAGCATTCTTCTGCAATCTACTTTACGTTGTGAAGGTGATTATGGCAAGTTATCATGAAACGCTCGTCGACGTGGCGAACTATGAGGTAGGTCCCTGTTCAATTGACGCCGAGGCTGATGACAATGATTTGACATGATCACAACGCTTGGTTATCATGGAAAATGTGGTCGTTTTAATGGCAACGTGAAAAATATTTTTTAGTAAACAGACTCCGATAAATCTAAGCTGGCTAAAATTTCTAAAATGATCTCTTTGGAAAACTACCTTTGCTAGTACGAGTAGGCATCTCCATTGAGTGGCACAATGACCGATACCAAGTCGCTAGCAATTATTTATAGTCTGCCCGATCGAGAAAGATCTTCCTCGCGTGTGTGTTGTGAGTATACGCGTACTCGTTTGTAATATTCCTCCTGCGTCATTGCGTATGTAAAAAAAATTGGGCACCGAACTTCCGATTAAATATGAAACCCTATTAAATCTCACTGCAGTGTCTGTCTGAAGGTTTTTTTTTAATCATTTGTACGCTGATTGCTCATATTGAACTTACACAGTACAAATAAGCGCTCACTGAGAGTGAGTTGACCATAATCTATTACGTACGTTGCATGAAAAGTACATCATAAAACACCGCGAGTGGTTTGGGCTGGATATCTGTTAGTCAGTCCTGCACTATATAAGAATACCTATTATACTGGTATTTATCTCTTTTTTTAAAGGAAGTTGACCCCAACGAGGCTCGTGTCTCTTATTTCATGGTACTCAGTATCGTCTTTGGCATCTTGTTTGATCTCGACGCAGGTGATTAATGTATCAATTGTCTATCGAGTTTGTTGAACTCGGTTCCACTGGAAATTCGAAATACGTACCAACCAATGTTTCGTTCTTACATAAACTGTCCTTTTTAAAGATACGTACTTCGAAAGGATCATTTGGTTGTCCTTGTCTGTCTATTTCTCAGAAATTCGTGGCGGTATCAAATTGAAATTAATATCAAATACTCAAATCTACAATCACTTTCAGATATAAAAAAATCAAATTTCTAAGTCAACGCAATAAAGAGATACGGCCGTTTATTCCGCTTATGTTGACGAATACCCTTGAAAGCGCTTCAAAACCGATAGGGTACTTCTCATTGATCTAGAATCCAGAAATTTTGCAAGAAGCAAGACTTTACTGCACAAGTATTGGAATAAATCTGAAAAGTATACTTTATAAATTATATATGATTAAAATCGATTCTACCATTACTAACTGTACCAAGGCCTGTCTTACTAATATTCTTAATGCTATTTTGTTAACAATTGCTCGTTGATTACGTCAGGCGCATTCATTATAAGATTGTTAAGTGGTTGTATTATTTTCGGCATATTAATGATTCATATTCTGTACGGAACCCTCGGTACGTGAGTCTGATTCGCGCTCGGCTGTTTTTATCGAGGTGGTAAATTTTCGAGCTAACCCAATGGTGTCTTCCGAGTTAATTTGTTTCTTTTTCAACCAAAAAAGTCAACTAAAACGATTTTCCGGTACCTCCGCGCTGTGATGTAATAGAAATATGAATTAAAATTATTTGACACATTTATTTGTTGTTAGTTTTTTATGATAATGTATTTCGCATTGCAGTGCTTAAACTTTATAAACCTTCTTGAACCCACAAAGAAGCCCTATTCTTATTTCCAAGTCCAATCAACCTTCCGTCTACGTTTCGCGTATTCCAATAATATTCGAGTTTGATGTTTGTGTTTGATCTAAAAGCGAAATTACCTTTGTAACATTACACTTTGTGATTAAATACCACCAAAACAACGCATTCGCTTTGTGTTTGATTAAATTGTTAAAGTGGAATGTTTTGATCAAGTTGGTATTAATTACGCTCATACACAATAAAGAATAGCCGTGTATTCTCGGCTTTAGAATGAGATCACGCCAATGTCAACAAGCTAATGTCGTAAAAGGCGACTAAGGGAAAACTATTCACGAAATGTGCAGAAGTGCATTCTTTTTTACTTGGTATAAACGTGGTGAAGATGTTACACTAACTAAATTATATAAGTACAGTTTTTTACAATACAATATTTTTTACAACTTTTGTACAATTAAGCATAGTTTACCAACAGAAGGCACGCAAAAATAAATCATAGTACTTATTAATGATTCTTCATTCAAACATCTGCCTATATGTAACAAAGAAATGTTGTTGCGATCACGAATCCGCGTAGTGATATGGGAAACGCTCTCGTTTAATATCAGTCGAGGGTGAGGAAGGCAGTCCAGCAATGGACTTATGTACCAAATTTTGAGACAAAAAAAAGCCTAATCTTTAATGTCAAACTTTCATAGCTATTGTGCTGGTTTTTGTAATGGTTTTTATTTTTATATTGAAATATTTCATTTTTTTTGATATCTGATTCCAATTAAAATTAATTCTTCTGCCCAATAATATTTTAGGTATCTAGAATCTATGGTATTGATTCGAGTTATATCATCACTGTAAAGGGATTTTCATTAAAACGATATTACCGTGAATATACGAGTAGGTTCAATGTCGGAGGTTCAATGTCAAGGATGTTTCGTCTCAAAGCTAGCTTATGCTTAACTGGTTCTTATCCATACAAATGTATGTTCTCTTCGCGTTTACCGCCTCCGTGCCCTAGTGGCTACACGCTTATCCCGAGCTCCGGATTCGATTCCCAGTGGGTACTCTGCTTGTGGTAGAGCATTTTATATGTCCGCCCGGCTTTAGCTACCATAGTATGTTACTCAATCTGCCGCCAAACAGCTGTGCTAATAGCAATGTTGTGTTCCTGTATGAAAGGTAGCACAGCAAGCGCCTACATCAAGAAGTTTCTGGGTGCGCACGATATCCACCCAACGGCATTTTCCTCACCATAAGATGATATGAAGGTCAGGTGCAAATCCCAAAATATATCAATTAACAAGATATTGACAAGTGATTCTAGACCGTGTTAACAAAATACGACACTGATTTTGTTTTGTACTTAGCTCATACCTAATACTACCTCTTCGAGGGGGAAATCTGTTAAAGATACTCGACTCCTTAGGAGAGAATCCAGGTTATATGAAATTTTCATCCACTAAAACCGCTTCGGTGGTCATCCTCGACCGGTGCTCCTCTCGCGCTTTGCATTTAGTCCTCCCCTTGGCCAGTCAGCAACTTGGAGATGGTCGGCAAGATAATACAATGAAATAGAGTATAATGTGTGATTAATTTATTGACAGAATACAATGAAGCAGTGTTGCTGCAGGAAGGCAGACCATCGCGCCATCCAGCGTTGCTCCTACACTGCCATAGCTTTCGCCAGGCAGCAGAACTCCAGCGGCACTGTACACTCCGGTAAGAACATCCTTTAGACCGACACTTTATTATTCATTTTATTTTTTAGGAATAAAGATTTAAACACCTAATCACCAGTCCATTTACAATTCATCATGCATTTAACGCGATTTTTCGGGACGGAAATTTCCCTCTCCGGATTCTTCCATATTAAACGAACGGTTGCCATCTTTTAAAATATAATTTGCCATAATTCGCAAAATAAATATCATTATTTTAAACCTTTATTGTTAGCTACAATAGCCGGTATTGGTCCCGTAGATGGCGCTTTGAACAAGAATAATAAAAAGTGCGTAAAAATGAAAATTGTGATTCACTGTGACGGTGTATGTACATATATCGATACTCATTTCGCGACATTAGATAATTACTGAACTAAGCCAGCTATTCTATTTTAAGAGATTATGGCAACATAAATTTATTATGAAACTTTGATGGAGCGGGATCCCGTTAAGGATAAACAACAAATATAACAATAAATATAGCATCTCCCGTTTTAGACAAAAGGTTTTACACCATTCGTTTCCATTATGAATCGTTAAGAGAAATGCTTATAAGAGAGAAAGCGACTGTATTCGTTTATTTTTGCAGGTAACTCAATGAGAAACGAAACACCTTTACATAAGAGAGGCTCGCACTACAGCCGAGACAAGACGAGCACGAGTACTATGAACGGACACCAGTGGCGGATCTGCGACGTGTGCAAACGGACTCAGACGCTGTCTCGACAAAACAGAATGGAAACTTGCAATAAAACCCCAGAGCAAAAATACAAAAGAGACATCTCAACCAACACGAACTATGTAGAAATGTCGGTGGTGAATGAAAAAAGGAAATTCTGCGGATCACTTTGCTGCGCCGACCAAGAATCTCCCAGTGACTCGGTCACGCCGCCAACGCCTGATGTTATGGCCAGTTCCGAAGAAAACAAAACAGAATATTACCCGGTACCTGAGAAGTATATCAAGGATATGAGGTTAAAAGTTATTAATAGAGAAAAGAACTGTCGATAAATAACTGTTACAAACAATACTAGTGAAAAACTTCCGAAATATGATGGTGACCGTGATTTTCATTTATGTGAACCTACAAAAACCCAGTTGACGGTCGGTAACATTTTAGTGCTGAGCATCTCTGCAATCAGCGATTATCAAAGACCAATATTTACTCGACTTCAGAAAGCAGAAAATACGCAGTATTTTTGCCTCAACATCCAGAATTGTGAAGATAAATGTTTGAACAAGACCTAGATATTTACCAAGTTTCCTTATAATTATAAAGACCCGTGATTTATTATACAGATTTGGCCCCGCTCCGAGCCGTGTAACCGTTTTAACATTGGACATTATCTGACGACGAAATGTTGAAGTTAGGAACATGTGAACTTATTTACGTTGGTATATTAATATTACATACCCTTAGTAACTTTTTACTGTTTTAAAGTCATCTGGCATCTAAGATAGTACGCGAAAGTTTAAAACAGACGTTTCCGATTAAGCCATGTATATAGTAGCTCAATAAGTTTATCTATTTTTGTAAATACATAGATAAACTTTTATATAAGTGTAAATGAAATGAGTGTGCTGAATGTACGTATTCCAGTGTGCGTTATTTGTATGGTTATGAAATCAATTACGTAAATAAGACTTTTTGTCAAATCCAAAGTTCATTTTTATGTACTGGTACCAAAGAAACTAACAAAAGTGCAAATGTGCAACTCATACGTGTAATTTTCGTTCTTGTTACAAAGCCCATTCCATATAAAATTTGGCTAAAGACAACCAGGAGACTACGGTTTTCTAACTTTAGAGTCGATAAAATGACTGTGGGATTCTAAATAAGTGTAAATAGGACCGATAAAAGCATTATAATAACGTCCAGAAAGTGAGGTGGGTTTTTTTCTCGAATGGTCTTGATGTTGTTGGTCCTGCGACCTCTACAGCTTCACCCGGACAATGGCGAGCGCGGAAGGCGTTCAACCGTTACTATTATTACTAGCAACAGGCCTAGGGCGCCCGCTCGGGATCGTCCTCGGCTTAGGGCGAAGAGATCGGAGAAAATCGGCCCGGAATGTGCCGATAGTTGCGGTAAGCGCTAGGATTATTGCTCGTCGTGGAGAAGATGTGTCTTTGCAAAGTGTCGGTTTGGGGAAAGTGAGTAACACGCAAATACAACTTACAATTAGCCATTCTGACGTAGTTTACGTACAAACCCGTCAATGATCAAGGTCAAATTTTAGCAATTTCAGATTTGTGTTTTAAAAGTCGGTACTTGCAATAAAATAATCACAACACATCGGAAAAACATACCAAATATTGCTACATATGAAAGTATCTTCGTGTTGCTTACGCTTACACGAATATTTTTTTCTTCACTTTTGGCATACCTACTCGTATTCATTTGGCGTTCTTGACGTTACTGTTGTTATTCAAAGCAAATCTATATAAAGTAAAAAATAAAAAATATAACTGGTTTTGTTACAATTGTTTCTGTATTTAGATAATAATAAGATCGTTGTAATTTACATTCAAGAAAAATACTATTCTGTGAAAGGCCAATTTTGATATTTGAAACCCTCTGATTGTAACTAAATTTGTGGTACTCACACTTTGTGGTACTCTTCTATAAAAAAAAAAAAAAAAAAAAAAAAAACTCGGATATAATATAAAATTCAAATCATTACCTTGTAACACAAGTACATTAAATTTTTTTTAAATTAAAAATCCATCGCAATTATCATACGTTTACCTATAAAAACCACCACAGTGAATCTTGCTTTCACGTAAAAAACCGCATCAAAATCGGTCCATCCTTTCGAGAGCTACGACGCCACAGACAGAGACAGACACACACAGAGACATTGACGACAAACTGATAACACCCCTGTTTTTGCGTTGGGGTTTAAAAAGGAAACCTCATCTCAGGAGTGCAGAGGACTGACTGACTAATAAATTGCCCGATGATGGGATAACGAAACCCTGTATTTCAATTTCTTTAACCTCTATTTGAACTCCAAGATTTAAATATAGCGCAAATCCATTTTCTCTACATTCGGATCGAATTCAATTTGGAACAACAAACACAGTTCCAACATAAATAGGGAATGATAAACATTGGAGATCAGATAGGATTATATTCGCGTATGATCTGATGGGTGATTATGGATGCATCGTCACGTATTCGATCCGTCGGAAAACTGGCCGATACATTGATAGACCAGTCTAGACTAGCAACAGAACAAAATAATACAAGAAGCGTGATTTTTTGCCGTTTTTATATATGGTACGGAATTGTACGGAGCCCTTCGAGCGCGAGTTCGACTCACACTTGGCTGTTTTAGTCATATTTCATTATTATCTACTGTTTCGATGTATGTAGTGACATTATGCGTGGTGCAGAAGCTATCACGGCGATGTTTATATTGACATCAAACGTAGCTTTGATACTTACTCTTAACGCTCTCTATTATCCAATTTTTAAACTTTATTAAAAGCGTCAGCGAAAATCCTTAGTTACGTCTTTTCCTCATACTAATCATCGATCCCAAAGTAGTTGATTAGACCACGAAATATTGTGTTATACCTACTATGTACTTATAATCAAGATAAATTGATATCAGCAACTCCTAGCGATATTGTATTAATAATTATTTGTTATGGAAATCTGCAAAGTTGTTGTTTGGAGCGAGTTCTCATATTGGAACCCGAGCTAGTGAAGGATTCTAGGATTGAACCATAAGCGTAGCGAGGGTTCTAAGGCACGAGACGCAAAACATAGGCAAAATAACTTTGCTGCCGAGCGAAACACATAACTTTTCATCTCATTACAGTGAGGAAAACAGCATATTAAAGGAAAACCGTTAAAAAATTAAGTATACGAGTAAATTATTATTTTTTAATCGAAAGAAAAACTGACATTCGTCAGCGTCATGTTCGAATTTCAAAAACTCTTTCCGCAGATTTCGAATAAACAAGAAAGCCGTCCCGAGCTAGTGAGATGAAAATGATATTTTTAAGCTACCTATATTAAGCTTATACACGAGCTCTATAATCTAATTTAATTAACTGATGTGCCAATTAAATTGGAGACGTAAATTTCCAAAACAAATAAAGTAATTCCGTCGTCAAAGTAAGAATATCAGATAACCCATTAAACATTCTTCATAACGATTTCGATTGTTTGTTTTTAATTTAAAAAATAGCTATCCGTCGCAGAATTGTATAATGAGTGCTTTAAAGTGTTATGAGTATCTTAAAGATTTGGCTGTGCAAAAAAAGCTACAACTATAGCTTTTTCCCCTCTTATTTTAGAAAAATAAATCATTTGTAATAACAGTAAAAACTGTTTTCGATCTTAGAGTGGTTTGTGGAATATAGTCAATTTAATAAGAAAAAATTTATATAAAGAACCGAATTCTAGATTAATAATCATGGATTTTATTATAAGGGTTTGTAAATAATGTACAGTGTGCTGCCACGGCGGCTTTCTTTACGGAGTTCTTCAGTAACTGAACTGAACGAAGATGATGGAAAATTAAATTATAAATTATTTAATAACGAAAATAGTGACATAAATAAGACTCGTATCAATCAGTATCAGTTACTGGAAAAGGTTTGCAGACATTAGCTTTCAATAATAAGAAAAACCACTTGGCGTCGCTACTGAGGCATGTTACTATCGAGTAGAGACTATTCAAATATTTTCATAGTATTTTTTTATAAATAAGGGTCAATGTGTTCCGCACAGGGTCTTTCTACAACTAACTCGCGCAACCGTAAGTTTTAAAAATAATAATGCTTACGAAAGTATTTTAAAACCCTGTGCCTATAGTTACAGATCGAAAATTTTACAATATCGACTACTTTTGGCACTTTTGGTGGGCTAGTAAGCTGCGGGGATCACCTCTAAGATAAAAATTGTATAAAGAACTGATCGTATAAAACATTGAAAATTTAGTCACAAACCGGCTTTGTGATCGGTCAACAGTGGCGACCTCAACCTCTAAGCTAGTACTGTTAACTCCATCATGGTGGTACCCTTAGGTGGTACTCCTCAAAATGTCTTACAATAAGGATAATATTATATTACGTGTACATAACACATCGTCAAGTAATTTTTATTTTTTGTAAATACCTAATAGGTACCATTTTTTATAAAATTTGTGAAAATTAAAGGATTGAATATTTACATATTGATAGAGTAATTTCATGTTAATGAGTCAAAAAACTATGCCTAATGGTCAACGATTATTTTTGGATCACTTTCATAATATACATATATATTTTAGATGCCTACCCTTACCTGATAACAATTAATGTTAGAGATCTTCGAATAATAAATGTTGACTCTATATCGTTGTTCATGAACTTGTTGTCTTTTATTTACTTTATAGGTACCTACGAACACCCTGCCACGGCTAAAAACAACAGTCGAAATGCATTTCAGAACTAGACTTATTATATTCCCGTACGCTACCATAGTCATTTCAAACACTACCTCAATCCACTGTGGGCTAGGATACTCAAATTGGCCGAATAAACAAGCTCAAAGTCACTCACCGAGTTATGGAACGAGCTAGGCTCGGAATTTCTTTACGTGATAAAATCCGGAATGAGGAAATCCGTAGACGAACAAGGGTCAGACGAACAGTAAGCTGAAGTGCGTACTGGCCACATCACTCGAATAACCGATAACCGATGGGGAGTAAAAGTTATCGAGTGGCGACCACGTACCGGGAAACGTGGAAACCAGGCCGTACACCTACTGGATGCAAGTGTCTCGGGACCGGTCAATGTGGCATACCATGAAAGAGGCCTATGTCCAGCAGTGGACGTTTCCCGGCTGATGAGGGTGATGATGAATCAAGTGGGCTTCAAGTGCTGCAAATATTAGCAGATATTTGATTGCTACGGTTGGAAAAATTTACGGAAGATTTCCTTGTTTGACTTCATTTCCTTAACATAAGATGTCTTAAGATTATTATGTGTTACAATCATCGACACTAGGATCTTTGCAAAATCCTCTTCTATCTATCTAGCCAATACTATAATTACAAAAGTAAGATGGTTTGTTCCTTTACGTCAGATAAGAGTCACAATTACTTTTTTGTATACGGATAATTAAAGGATTGGAAAAGGATATAGTTTTACTACTGATCTATACTTTTGCTGTAAGACCTTGCTTTATGTCAAAGCTCAGTATCAACGGAAGTACTGTGTAGGTTTTGATTCCTTACGCTCGTAAGGAAAATCATTTATTTAGCGTGGACTTACAACTTTGATTTATCCACAGATCCATCCATCTATCCAAACCTGAGTATTTTGATATTAATTTCAACTTGAATCCTATACACTTTGTAAACGGTCTTGACAGACAGGTGGACAGCGAAGTGATCCTTCTTTTTATTTTGAGGTACGGAACCCTAAAAAATGTTTTCTTGCTTAAACGTGTATATTCGATTTGTATATAAAAAACCTAGACTTTGCCTTAATCCTGGACCCAAAAGAGACCTAATAAACATATTTTACAATATACGCCTGAGAGTAAATATGGAGCATCACACAGTTTTAATCATTTGCGCCGCAACCAGATAACAATATTAAAAGCTATTTTAAAGCATTGTGCTATAAATATAATAAGACGTAGCTTATAAACTTGTGACAAGTTCCATCCACCCACCTAATGTACCCAATAGGAAATGGGATTCATAAAGCAGAGTTAAACCAATGGGAGGTATTTGTTTAGTGGCAGAACTTTAGCTGATTATAAGGATATTCCGTGTATAGATTTTAATATGTACGATACTCGTATCTTTAGCCTGTTATCCCCAACAAACAATGTGTTCAGAAGTTACAGGTAAGCTTAGAAGTACCGCAAAAGAAAAGTTATATAGTTGGTTTTGCTTTCCGGAGCCGCAGTTCCCAAAAGTGGCATGTGTTTCTGTTCAAAGAGCAATAACGCAGAGCCGCTCGGGTGATTTCAAATAACATATTAGATAGGTGTTATCAAATTAGGGAAGCGTCCATTGCTGAACATACCCCATTATACGCCCAGGAACCACCTGTAGTATTACAAACAGTGTGTAAATCAACAGAAAAACATTACATATTAAACTTAATTTTAATGAAGGCGTTTAAAAATTAATACAACCCATCGAAAAGTGATGCGAAAATGGTCCACACAGATCGGTCCAAATGTGTGACGTAACTACTAGCGTTTTTACCATTCGACTAATTACTCTAAATCATTTTTCGAATCGTTTGATTGCTGTAAAACCTAAGCAAATGTTTATATTTTGTATGAGTTTTATTTGACCTGTATGTTACAAAATACAATTTAACCCTAATCTGATTTGGTGTCAACTACTCAAATCCAAGTACATCGACCGTTTGATCGCATTCGAAAACAGTCGCGGCGACATGATGAGCGTCAAGAAACCACGTTCATTGTGCTATAGCGCTATATAATTGTATTGTAATGTATTGAACTAATCGTACAACACTGCGTAACATACCGCCCCGTCACTATCGAGCCGGCGACACACAACGTTCTACGTGAGTCGCAGCTACTACACCAGTAAGTAACACTTTAATCTATTTTCGGTGAAAACAAACAATTTCATAAACAAACGTTGAAAATTAATAAACTTAATTTCCGATCCCACCTACTTAGTTGTCTGAAACAGAATTCACATAATGAATTGTTTTCTTCCCGTCTTGAATATCATATATCTTCTCTCTTCTAATTACACTTAGTAATATTGCTTTTATTCAGACTACAAGATACGCCCCATCGAAATCCGCTTCAATGGGAATTCGCTGAATATGTTTCCATACTAACTTTTTTTCCCCATAATCTTTTAAAATAGAATATATATATATGACTTTGATAAGTAATTACCTTAAAATAGGAGATGGAATTATCAATAGCCGTTACGCTAATAATCCCTAGATGGCGCTTTGAACAGTAATTGAAAAATTGTGTGTAAAAATAAAAAGAGTTATTCACTATAAAGTTGGATGTTAATGATACTCATTTGCAACATCATAATGCGATGTCTTATTTTAAGCACTGCACAAAGCTAGCTTTCCTATTTTAAAAGATTATATCAAAAGAAATTTAGTATTAAACTTACTTAAAGCGAATAACCTAATTTCAGGTTCATACAATTTGCACACAATCTGAATCGAAACGAAACAGATCTTGTAGTAGGTGCCTAGTTTTGAGTTTTCGACGTCTCTAGCTAGACGGACAGTTTCTCATAGACAAAGTGGGACAGTAGAATAATAAAAAGGCCGACCTTTTGAACTTTGTATCACTTTGTTTTGAATTTTTACGATTGGTGTATCACTTCAATATCATTCTTTAATTAGATGACAAATAGAACACAACTAATAGACAAATAATTTAATCACACATTAGGTGCTCCACGATCTGTGTACACAGCGATCTGGAGCGTCCCTAAATTGTTTTAGGGAATCTATATATGTGTGTGTGTGTGCGTGTGTGTGTCCAAGTTCGTAGAGGTACGTATTATTTTTGCATTCTGTTAGATGTGTATGTTATTGATTAACTGTATCTAGCATTGTTTGGAGTTACTTTGGGGAGCTGGTCACCAGAGGCTTAACTACAAAAATTTAACTCCAGGCACTTCCGTCCATTAAAATATTTGACAGCTTGAAATATTTTAAAATTGGATTATTGGAACCAATAAGAAGGGTAGGGTGTATCAATAATTGCCTTAGGAAACATACTCAGTACTACTTAACCGATTTACAGAGGGGGTCTCAAAATACCACTGTGTTCACAGCTGCTATCAGGTGTATATTAATAACTAACAAAACAAGCAACAGATAGGGAGGTCTACGTCGCATAGTATTCACATGTGTAGTAAAAACAAATATGCAAAAGCTTTGCTGGCTACAGAAACCGACAAAGAAGACCGCCATCTTGAAAATGGAATGATTAAGCCAAACTTCAGAAAATCATAGCAGGCATGAAAACAAACCTAAAATGTATTTAATTTTGATCTCTAGAACGTCTCCAACCCAAGATTTATACGGCCAAAATTATAGCTGAAAACGTTGAGTATATCGATTATTTCGCCGCGTCATAGAATATTTTACCCAAAACTTGTATTAAGCCTCATATTAGATTTGGAAATAAAACATTTTATAGCGACATTGTATCCTAAATTGATCAATTTGACAAAAGCGGCACATTATTTAATCCAACCAATTAGTTAAATGAATAATTCAAAAATATCGGAGGAAGTTTTATAAAACTTAATTATCATGATTTCCGGCAAAATGAATAAATCGATGAAACAGTTTTTTCATGTGTTCATTTTATGGTTCATCCATACAGTACTCGCACGCTATGTTTGCCCCTCTGAAGTTAGCTACAAAAGGCTGCTAAGTATCAATTACAAACGTTTAAATGGGAGGAAAGAAATGTCCTAGTGTTTTATGTCATCTAAGGATAGTTATTATCAAAAATAATACACATACATTCCGACTGTACATGCGCGAAATTCCGGAGAGCTAACTTCATAGAGGCAAACATAGCGTGCGGGTACTGTAACTGTATATAACCTTTATATTAATTATGGTAAGTTACGAAAAGGTCGTTTGGTATCGAAATAGTTCTCATTCTGATTACCGGAACATAACACTGCTGTTTGGAGGCATTATATGCTGTTAACTAGCCAGGCAGACCTATAAAAAGGCCTTACCACCAACTGCAAAAGGTTTAAAATGCTCTCAAACAAAAAGTCAATAGCAACGAAGAAAACTGTACTACGATGACAATCGGATCGAAAACACTGTCGCACCGCATTAACATACAATAGAGATTTTCGACCTCACACCTGCCGTAACAAACATCAGTGACAGCCCGTGGCAATGCAGAGTTCAATACATCCTCGATACAATTTAAATTGCAATTTTTCGTCAATACTAAAGCCCTGAAAACGACAGCGTTTGGGTATTTAACTGAAATGAATTATTTTTTCATTCGATAGACCATGTGAAAACATAAAAGTATGTAATTTTTAGGGCTCCGTGCCCAAAGCGTAACCAATTAGACCAAAATTGGACCTTATTACTAAGACTTCGCTGTCCGTCTGTCACCAGGCTGTATCTCATGAACTGTAAAATTTTCACAGATGATGTACTACGGTTGCCGCTAAAACAACAAATACTAAAAAGCAGAATAAATTATATAAAATGCTCGTTCAAAGGTATTGGATATTCCCTACGGAACCCTCGCGAGCCCAACTCGCACTTGGTCGTTTTTTATTTATTTATATGACTAATACTTTTCTAAGGTCGTGTATTATACACACCGGTGTCTATCCCGTCGAAAAGTAATTTTATTCATGCGGTACAAAAAGCTCAATTCATACTAATATTCTAAATACGGAAGTGCGTTTGGTTGTTTGTCCTTCCTTTGCGTCATAACGGAAAGTTACAATGAGGGAAGCTGGTGGAAGATTTTTCTTCCGCAAAAAGATTGTACGGTCCTCGTTTTATGTGATTATTAGCTACGATACAAACGTAGGATGGTAGCACGCTCACTCAGAAAAGGTATTGGCTATCTTTTTAGCTAGCGATTTAGGTAACTTGGTAGCTAAATAAGCTCCTATAGAAAAGTGCAAATTACCATCAGATGAGATGAAGTCAAAGTGTGAATCCATTGTACAAGTGGTGTAAAAATCAAGAAGAAGATAAAACAGAATATCGATAGCAATGAATTTAGTTCTTCACACATGCCCAACCAGAATTCCTCTCAGCTCAACTTCAGCCTCGCCTATAATTATTTATTTGTTCTATTCACCATATAGCAAGCGAATTAGTGATTTCAGTTGATTTCCGGTGAAAATCAAATAGGCAGGTAGGTGCACCAAACGAATCCTTTAGTTTTTCTAGTAATATATCTGAAAAAGCATGAAATTGAATTAACGGGGTTAACAAAAAACTAGAACGTTCCCAAGATGTCTGCAAATGAAATGAGACTCGTATAGAGTGTGCTTAAGTCTCTGGAGGCTTCTTGATGTCTCGCACTAACGATACGATATAATTTATGGTCCAGGGACCGCCTCAGTGGTATTATTCAAAATTCAGTGGGAACGACCCAGAAAATGTATTCGTATATGATGTACGAGTATTTATACCGATATACACTCAAACAATAAATAAATAAATTAGATTTACTTGTCGGTCAGTAAAGACATTTTCCTCTCTCGAAGATCACCATCAACTTTCCTTGAGAGGAATTGCCATATCTGATGAGCAGCAGAAACAAATTCGTCTTATTCGAAAGCCGAGACGTCATGTCAAAATTAAACTCTCGCTCTCTGGTGCGTAAACGTTGATATGTAGTTCATGTCCTGCGTGATAGATGTGCAAACCAACGAATTTATAATATTAGAAGGGATATAGGACTTCCTAAACTTGACATTGTTAATACAGCTGTGAACTTTATCCTAGTTGTCTGAGAATGATATCATTCTCAATTATTTGTATTCTCATTGAAATATTTTCAATGTGAAAGATTTGTATCGAAGATTTGTATGACGATCAAAAAAGCTCTAAAGTATCTAAAGAATACACTATTATGAAAATCTGACTACAGATACATTATTCGTTTCTAAAATGTATTAAAATTCCTTGATTTTCATTGCTTAGTGTTAAAAATATATTTGTATGAAGTGTGCCTATACTGTGAGGTGTAACGAAATTCGAATATTTCTTATTTGTAATTTGATCTTGAATTTGTACGAGTATGTCAAAGAGAATAAAACAGTAAATTAAAGCATCATTTCGAAGGTAGATTTATTCCAAATACAAAAAGTCAATAAATCTTTTCCCTATCCATTAACAGACGAACGACAAGAGGTTTTCTCAAACGAACCATCCAGCCGCTCATGGAGAAGGGCCTCACTTATCCCGTGCCGTAAAAAACAACCTCGGAATGCTCTACAAGGCCTTAGAGACAGCATTTGTTCAGGAAAATGGATGTTTAAACAGAATCAAATTGAACCTGAACGAAATAGATTTAGCTTACTTAGTGTTTTATTACTGACGGAAAATCGGTTCTAATCTTTGGCCAAACATAAATTATTATTTTTTAAATTGAAAAAGATGTTCCATAAATGTATCCTTTAAAGAAGCGAAGTATGGGATAAATGTTTGTTTGGTTATTCCGTTAATAATTCCGTAAATACAAAACCACAATTTCTAATTACAGATTCCACGTGGACAAAGTTCAGATAAAGAATTTTTATTGGTTATTCCATATGTTCTTGGTGCATTTTTCAATTTTAACAATAAAAAAGAGTATGTTGTTTATTACTAAATATAATACACCGAAAGATTCGAACCGAATACCATAGGTAAAACACGTAAAACTGAATTAGCTTACATTTATTTAGGACATTGGTCTAAATTAACTAAATCCCTCGGGAGGCAAGAAAGGATACGACCACACATAAAATATTAATGCCAAAGTCAATGAACTGACTATTCAAGACAAGGATCATCGGAATAGTCCGTGTAATAGAAATTCTAGTGTAACAATGAATAACTCTGCAAGGCTGCAGTGCATCATGCATCAATACCAGTATCAATGTACACGATACTTCGCAACCTTAATGCAAGTCAGTCGATTTTTTTACCTCATAGTGCGCGCACGCCTCTCTGAGAAACAACAGTTGGCCAATTTGTTGCAACTGTAATTAGAAACTAGGGAACTTTACTTTGAAATCCTTTCAATTTGAAATTAGCTGTTTCATACTGTGATTATAGGATCGTGTTTTTGAAGACACATATAGAAAGGTTTAAAGACAAAACGTTGAATCCGGTAAGTACCACGCAAACAAATGGAATATGTTAAGTTTGCATTTTTGATTTGTCGTGTTATAATGTCATCGGTCATTAGTGCAGTAATTATCGATGGGTCTTAATTAGATTAATATGTGAAGATCGGCTTACATTTAACCACGTTCTCAAACGATGCGACTGAAAAAGGAACACTCTTGACTACAAGTCATGAATACATCCAAGTCGGCTTTTAAGGGAACATAAACACCCTACCGAGAAATGATTTCCCTTTTGGGATCTTTATTACTAAGACCGTTGGCCCCAGCATTAGGATAGAAGTCTCGAAAATGCCGACTAAGGCCCAGTTCCTATCATAGACATGGTGATGTGTCTAATCCGGGGGAAGTAAAAATATGCCGTTGATATACTTCGATATACCAATATACCTTATCTTGATACTAGCTAAGTTGAAATTATATGTCTTGCATTTTATTATCGTTGTTTAAAAACACACGAAGCTTGCCTTTGATCACAATATAGACTCCCGACAAATAAAAATGAGGCTCAGGAAGGTACACCCTCGTACATAATCACGCTCTTCAATCTCCTAGAAGTAAACAAAGTAAGGCGCTCCGGGATAACACAGGAAGTTCTAAGCTAGTCTACCTTCTCCAGCACCATATTATATATTGAGACTTGCATCTATAAAGGGTATTGTGAGCTCTTACATTCAAGTAGCCTCGTCTGACGTTGACCTCGTCTGATGTAGTCAAGATGTAGTTTAAATTTCCAATTTTTACTTAAGCATATGAAAGAGAAACAAACTATCGAAGTGTTAATGTGTGTATTTTATACGATCAGATATAATTTTTAAACATCACTATCATACAGCTACATTTATGTCCATTGCTGAAAGCCTCCGCCATAAATCGGACAAACAGCCTTTACCATGATGGTGATTCACCATAATCAGCCATATGGCTAGCGGGTTGGCAATCGCAGGAAGATCTTAGGATTACGCGGACGGGCACTCATTTAAGTCGCCTTTTGTTACACCCACTGGAATTCATGGGACAAATATATCCTAAAGCCATCATATTATTCTGAGCAACAGAATTTTCTAGCATTTTTGCTATGCTCTCCCTCCGCTAAAGACAAATATATCAATCAATATTTCATTCATCATTTATTTGCTAAAACAGGATAAATGAAGTGATAACAGCTCAGGCTTATTTAGCCGTTAGTAATAAAAAAATACGTAACGTTAAATAACAATGTCAACTTAATTAATATATATCTTAGTATATCATTTTAAGCGTATGCGGTTTTTTAAATCTACTTTTTAAGGGTGCGTCTGTGTTTAGAGGATTGGCCAACACTGAGTAGGTAAACAATTTCGTTGCCTTTCAAAATTACCTAAACCGCTATCAAAAAACCGCAACTCTGCATTGGAGTCTCGTGCTGTTGCTAAACCTAACCTGTATATAGTACTCACTCAACTATGTACTAGCCTACTTGACTCAAGTTAAGATCACTGGAGATTCTAAAGAGACAGTACCTACGCAGAATCTTAACATTGTAGTGAGAAAATTTCCATTAGTTCAAGTGACTTTAATATTAAATACGTTGACATCATGCGACGTACGATAATGATTAGCGAGTCGTATTTCTTTTTAAGACCTAAAAACTCGTTTCAAAAGATTTTCATTTTATTCAAAATGAATCAAAACATTTACCTCTGCCTGGATGAGATCGCTTTAGCCTCGATCGCAGCCTAGATCGCAGCCTTATTGGCTGCCTTCTTGAACAAATTCGTCACAAATTGTATGTCTTTCCATATTTATTTATTTTCATTTACTTGGTGTACATTGGAGTACAAAAATATGTACCACCATATTCACCTCTAATCGACATTTGCCTTAAAAATATGACTGTTACGAGTACATGGTGCACGAGTGGGTACATATTTTTTTACTCGAGTGTACAACTTATTTTACTTATATACTCGTAAAGCTTTATATTTATTTTTTCTTGTCACTTAATCTACCAAACTTTTCGAAAGTGTGTCCTATACAGAACGTCAGAAATTTCTTCTTTTAACTTCTTTTTATTTGTTACTAGCTTCCGCCCGCGACTTTGTCCGCGTGTACTTCAGGATTTATTCTACTTGTTCGATAGGCATAGAAGGCATATATCTCCATTTCCAGCATAAGGTACAAAATAGTGTTTATTCTGTTACGTAGGCTAATAGTTTAAAGAAACAAAAGAAATTTCAATATCTGACGTAGTACATTCAAAAAGTCTTCACACTAATATTATAAACGCGAAAGTTTGTATATACGAATTACATATTCTATGGTCGGTTGCTAGGCAACGCGTTTTTGTTATGCCAAAATTGCCCATGTAATCCCACTAATATTATAAGTGTGATTTTGTACAATTTACACAATATGACTTTATAAATTATAGCCTATATGTTATTCTGATGTATAAGCTATATTATTGTAAAGTTTCATTCAAATCCATTCAGTAGTTTTTCCGTGAAAGCGTCACAAACATCCAAACATCTAAACATCCAAACTTTTACACTTATAATATTAGTAGGATATGCATGCCGTATTAGTGCATACTCTGTGATTATTTCAAATGTCAATTTTTTATGGTTTTAAGGCGTTGTAAAAATACAGTAGCCCTGTTACGGACAGCGGGTGCTTCGTTGGACACTCTTTGGTTACGGAACCCTAAAATGAGGACACGTGTTTTTGTATTGTATATATTTTGTGGGGTTTTTATGGAACTCTATCCAATCTAAAACCGTAAATGTGGTTTCGTCTAAAGCCATTTATACAGTAAGCCACATGAATGTATGATTAAATAATTTTCATAAATAACTTTTGTCATCGTCAGTCCGGTCTGATTAACATAGGCCTCTCCATGGTACACCACACCACACACAAAGACCGATCCAGAGCACTAATACTTTATACATTAGCCTTACACTTGGTATATTAACGCGTTCAAAAAGAACTAAAACCGACTTCAACTGCCTTAAAAATGTTCCCCCTTAGAGGTAGAAATATCTTATATTTTCTTAAAAGCGCTCAATCAGTTTCGATAAAATTGATATGGGACCACCTCTGAAGTAAGCTCTACCAAACAAAAAAAGAATCATCAAAGTCGGTTCACAATTTACGGAGTTATCGCGTAACCCACATACAAAAAAAAATTCAGTTGAATTGAGAACCTCGTCCTTTATTGAAGTCGGTCGGAAATACAAATTAATAACAGTATTAGTCGAATTTCCTTACATCAAAGACAACACAACAGGAAAAAATACGGCGCACCCAAAAAATAGAGAAAACAGGTAAAATATAAACCTCAGTGGGAAGGAAATTCCATGAAAACAGCGGCATTGACTTTTCGTCAAATCAGTTATCGAGAAGCTGTTTCTCAAATATTGTTCATGTTTAGAGTCGTACATATCGACAGCTTTCGTGTTCTCAAAAATATCGTATTTCAGCTATCATTTGTTTCTTGACTCTGAAATAGGAAAACATTCTTTACTAGCAAAGTATATCATTATGGAAATTTGTAGCATCATTTTGTCTTGGAGCCCTTTTTGCAAACAATTGTGTTTAATACAAATAAGTGAAGTTCAAATGGAATTGTGAATTTACGAGTACTATCAATTTCATGGTTTGGAAATGGGAAAATAATACCCTCATGAACAAATTCAGGAATACTGACGACTTTTGTGATGTTTCCTACTGTGTTTTCAGCAAGATGGAGAAGATCAGCGAGCTCCCGACGGAGGAGGTCCCAGGTGATGTGGCCAGCCTCAGCAAGGCGAGGGAGGCAGACTGGCCTGCGGTCCTCTTCTTCATACATGTTCACCTTCTGTCTCTCTACGGACTGTGGCTGTTATTCTTCGAAGTCAAACTATTGACGGTGTTACTCCGTAAGTTACCATCAAAGGGTTTCATTTACTAATGTGAGGAACCTAGTTTAAATTTCACACTAGTTTTACTAATGTTAATAGTCTATATAATTATTTTAGGTGCACATTGTTCTTAACAATACACAATTTTAAAATTTTTAAATTAAATAAAATATATTAATCAAACATGGACACAAAAGAAAGTGCAAAGAGACGATCCTTGCTGACACTTTACCCGACTGCGTCAGAAAGAGGATTATGTTTTTCAAGTGTATGTAAGCTTCGGTGAGGTAGTTGATAATGCGCGGACTCTCAATCTGAGTGTTCCGGGAGCGAATCCAGCCGTGTACCTATAAGTTGTTTTTCAATTCAAGTACATTTTCCGATTGCATAATGGTGAAGAAAAACATCGTGAGGAAACCTGCATTTCTTGAACAGGCATGTGAAGTCCGCCGATCCGCACTGAGCCCGCGTGGTGGACTACGGTCCATACACTCTCTGTAGGAGAGTAGGCCTGAGCCCCTCCAGTGGGGACGTATAAGTATAGGCTGGTAATGATGTATGTATAATTGTTTGGTACGCTCTGCGGCCTCAACGACCAGTTCGAAGAATTTTAGCTTAAGAGGTGTCACTGTGTGCGTGTGAGTAACACTGGGTATATCAAAATCATAAATTTTTTAACCAGTCATGTTCTTAAAATTTTCTTTTCATTCACTTGTTTACAAATTCATCTTAAATTGACATTTCCCTCAAAACACTGGATACTGCCCTTGGCCATCTAATACGATCTCAAAAATAATTAAACCAGATTATTACTGGCGTGTGACAATGATAATTGAATAAACGTGAGCTTCAAAGTGAGAGTAATCTGTGAGTTGAGTTATCCTTATTAAAGGAATTTCTACGAATACCAAAGATTACCTTATGCACCTCTGATGTATAAATTTAAATTCCTTAGCCTTTTGAATTAAAATTTCAAGCCTTGACTTCAAAGAGACGAACATAATTATATTATTTAATGTGAAGAACAAAGCAATTAGGCGGATATTAATCCGTGGAATAATTCCGTTATGACGGATTGAAATTGGAAAAGTTGTAATAAGAACCCCAACAGAAATGTTTCACGTAAAAATGTTGCCGAAATTTGCCAGCCTTTCACCATAAAACTGTAACGATGTCTCACGTAAAAATAGAGCCAAGTTTGTTTATCTCAGGAATTTTCAGCCGACTTCAAAAAAATGGACAAGTGCGAGTCGGACTCGCACACGAAGGGTTCCGTACAGAATATGGATATTTAACATACGGAAAACCAATCTAAAGAATGCGCCTCGATTTTCGTTATCAATTTAGTTTTGTAGTAGCAGTAGTAGACAAGTACGACACTAGATGGCGAGAGTTGTATGTTACGTCGCACGTCTCAAAAAAATCACGTTTGTTGTATGGGAGCCCCCTAAAATATTTATTTTATTCTGTTTTTTTTTTGTATTTGTTGTTATAGTGGCAGCAGAAATACATCATCTGTGAAAATTTATGCATGTATATTTTTATGTTTGTTTGTATGCATGCATATCTCTGGAACTGCAAGTTCTATTTAAATATTCCTTTTTTTGTTAGACTAGGTGTTGTTCAACTTAGGGAAGGCTGCAAGTTTCATTAAAATCGGTTCAGGCATCCATTAAAAAACCAACATGTTTAATTTTCCTTCGTAAAATTTGACGTTTAGGACAGTTGAAGTCGGTTTCTAGTTCTTTATTAACGCGTTAACTTGTAGCACTTTTATTCTGAAATCCAAACGATTTTACTCCTCTAACCATATGTCCCAACCGAGGAGCTTTATTTCATACGTCCTACATCTCTCTCTAAACTAGGACGCATCTAGTGAAACTTAAATAAAATCCAGACGGTTGAATGGTACGACAACGAATACATAAATGCACTAAAAAAATGACTTTGACCCAGTCGGTTAAATATCGAGTTTACAGGTCTAGCCTCGGAGATTGGAGGTGGATTGAAATGAACTGGAAATGATTCAAGTAAATCTTATAAAGCGTGCGCGACTCAATCAAAAAGAGGTGTTTCCAGACCCTCCATGTTTTTAAAATAACTGTTTAGCGATACCCCACATAACAGGGTAGACGCGAAAAAAATATTTCGTCCCCAAGTTCCGTGTATGGGACAAAAGTTAAATAAAAAAATATTTTTCAAAATTTTATTCTAACACTTCGTCGGCGTGATTACGCGTAATATGTATACCCGTACCCAATTAGAGTTTTCTAGTAGTAAGGGTCTCGCCCTTGATGCCCTCGATGGGCCACATCGCTCGAAGAACCGATAACCGGTGGGGAGTAAAGGTTCTCGAGTGGCGACCACGTACGAGGAAAGGTCTACCAGGCCGTCCCCCTGCTAGATGGACCGACGACCTGGTTAGAGTCCCAGGGAGTCGCTAGATGCAGGTAGCTCGGGACCGGTCGATGTGGCGTACCATGAGGGAGGCCTATGTCCGGCAGTGAAGCCGTGGACGGACAGACAAACGGGCTGAGCGAAACTATAAGGGTTCCTTGTTTTACTTCTGAAATAGATATAACGTCCCTATATATACGTACAGTAATCTATATGTACTTGTTTTCTTCGACAAATAATAACTTATGTCGCCCAGAATAAAAGGAAATATTAAATGTCAATTTGTGTGAATGCAGTGATTGCCCTGACCTCGTTCGGCATCCTGGGAGTAACGACTGGAGCGCACAGACTGTGGGCTCACAACACCTACAAGGCCAGCACAGGACTCAAGATTTTCCTCATGATGTGCCAGACATTAGCCGGACAGGTACAATTATCTTTTTACTGTAATAAATAAAAATATTGTTCATGATGTCAGAGAGGTATTTCAGGAACTTGCAAAATTCGACCCCAAGTGAACGAGCTTATGTATGTATAAATGTTATACTCGTATTTAATTTTCCTAAGAAAAATTTACACTACCCTACTAGACAAAATCAGTAAAACTGTTTTGACTTATTTTTCCATGTTTACTGTTCGTGTGAGTATAATTTAAATTACAATCTTACTCAATAACATTGGTTATAGTAATTCAACATACAAATTTATATATCTATTTAACACTTATTTCACGTACAAATGCTAGACAAAACCGTATACTTTTACAAATCAAGAAAAATGATCATAGGAAAAAAAGGTTTTATAACCTAACAAAAATTAGACCTAGAGATCCTACAATATATCTAAACCTAAGAAAACCTAATAATGTTTGTGTAAGGCGAAGAAACATTTCCAAAAATAAATGTAACTTAATTTAGAACACGCGCTATACTGATACTGAATATTGTATTTGAATTTGCGGTAGGTATTCTTGTATTTTGTACTTGACTATCTCTTTATTGGATGTACGCCTCTGGGAATACAAAATAAAGCCCTCTACATGATGTCATGCCATTTACAAAATAAACAGAAGTTGTTTCACTTGAAATTAGACAATACTTGTTACTTCTATATAAAATACTTCACATTCATTAGGCTACAACTTTTTTGTTATTAATAAATAAACTGTATTGCACACACATACATACACAAAACAAAACAGAAAATAAAAGAACAGAAAAGGTACAATGGCTTATCGCTAAGAGCTCTATTTATTTATTATTAATGACGACTTTTTAACAGAAGCCTCAACAAAAGTTACATAGGTGGCGCTAGCGATGAACACGCATACTAAGTACATAATACAAATGCTCTCGGTTTTTTATGCAGCTTCCATGATTCATTGGTTGCTGAATAAGTCCACTGTTGGACATGCACACTCATTGTCGCAGCGTCCAACCTCCACGGACGAAATCTCCGTGGTATGCCAACAAATGTCATTATTTAAGAGGCTATGTTGGTAAGACCACGTGGTCGGTTTTAAGGTTCCATTGTTTTGTAGCTGTCCCTCTCCAAGCCCTATCCTACCCGAGCGCGTACGGTGAGACAGCATACATTACGCGATGTTATCCACCCGTTATTTGGATGTTTCGTAGTCCAGGGATTATTTGAAGGATACAGTATATTATGTAACCATTTTTTTAATACTTAATTTTTCCAAATTGTTCTAAATTGATTCATACTCTTGTAAATCAGGTTCAAAGTTGGGGCTTTTTATTACCGAAAAATACAATACTTTGACGCCCTGTAACTCTGGAAGTATATATTTAAACGAAAATCTGACTCACCACCGACACAGATATTTGTTTCTAGATTGTGTCTTGAAAATTTCATAGATTTTCATAGCTTAATACTCAAAATATGACTGGACTACGTTTGTATGGGCGCTTTGACAACAGTATACCCTCTTAAGAATAAAGTCAAAGAACAATTGACTGACGTGTTCCGTGACTTGAAAATAGACAAAAATTAAGATGCTAAAAGAAATTAAACTTCTTTACCGTCCAAAAGTTTTATAATTTCAAGACGATACAAAGGTGATTCGAGACAGACCGAACACTCATAGATAGCCACGTCAATTTATATGAGGGTGTTTGTCCGTCACCACGCTTGGCGGGGGATTTGGTGATCGCAGTAAGATGGTGTTGTCACATACTCGTAGGTAGATGCGTATGCCCATTTCCTGAATATTGTGTCGCATCTAATCAATATGATTTTCTTGTGCTTCTTACAACTATTTTAGCGATCCGTTCTAGGTTAGCCTGGTCCAGTCAAAAGAGTATCCATAACTATTTTGCTGTGATTATTATTTTTATTTCGCTATGAAATCACTGAATTCGCAAAAATTATAGGGGCCGTAAACCCATCCCATCCTTTTGTAGTTTTTAGGATTCCTAACGTCCTTATTTAATTTAATTGTATGGCAATCTATTTGGGGGATTGGTTCGCACGATAGCTAGGTACACCAGCCAAAATGTTATTTATTGGTAATAATTTATTGTTCACTACAACGGATGGGTTAGAGTATGGAAAGTGTAATAAGGCTATTAATCTTGGATGAAAAATATAGAATGAAATAAACCTAATCATACTGAGTCATTACTGTCTACCAATCACAGTTATTATCCTCTCAATCATCACAAGAGAGAAAGACACATTTTTGCTCTTTCCCCGTACAAAATCCTAAAAGGAATTGATCGGGAATTATTAGTAATACTCATCGAGGTGAAAAGTTAACTTTCCAATCGTGCTTCTAAATAATCCGATAATGATAGGGAAGCGACATTGACCAGCTATGATTGGATATCTGTTTTCCTTATAGGGCGCTATATCGGATTGATGTATCAAGGATCGAGGAAAATTCATCACTTGATTCCCGGGTCAGTCGTGCCATTTCCCAGTTAATGGTATTTACGAGTATTCATACAAAGTACCGTTTATGAAGCAATTTGTAGATGTACGAGATGTTTATTGTCCTTCCTCGTCGTGACAACGAATTTAATTATTTTGTGAGAGTATGACTATTATTGTAGTACGGTTTATTACTTGATGTTCACTATAATATTCATGTCGCATAATGTGTTCATGAAAGAAACGAGTTGAACGTAGATCAAATCATTTTCCACTTGCTTCAAGAGACCCTTGCATCAAGCGATTCGACGCGGCCTTAACTAGGTCGTCGATCAATCTAGTAGGGGGGTGGCCTTGTACACGTTTCCCGGTACGTGGTTGCAACTCGAGAGCTTTTACCCCCATCGGGTATCCGTTCTTCGAGCGATGTGGACTGCCCATTGCCACTTCAGCTTACTGACTCATCGGTGTCTATGTCGATGACCTAAGTTCGTCTATGCAATTCCTACATAGCTCGTTCCATAGCTGGCTGAATGACTCCATTCCATCCCAGTGTATCAAGGCCTTCAAAAAATTAAACTTGCTTGCTGTTATAATACAAATTGACTTTTCTGTATACAAATTTAAGAAACGATAAATATTTTCGTAGACATAAATCTTGTCAAAATATAGATTTAGTACAAAGAAAAACAAAATATGATTCTCGTGACATGACTTAACTATCGAGTCCATCGCTAATTTAGCATATACATAATTATTTATATTTCTTTGTTGAAGATATAGCATATGTCCTCTAATATGATAATACTTACTAGAGAGACGTACGTTTTCTAATTATCTGTAACCTCTTCAGTATTACTTTTTTGATACATTAACTACTACTAAAAATCTAATCGAATTACATTAACCTAATAGATGACGTAGCGCTACCGCCCAACGCTACGTTAAAGTCGTAACGGCAAAAATATGTATATTCAAAGAATGTTTTCAAAATTCAAAGAAAGAAGAATGTTTTCATTTCATTCCCTGTCCCTTTCTACGACACACGTGTAAAGTTATGTGATGATTATGTTCTAAAGGCGGGTCGCACGCCCTTTTCACATTGCAGGGTTCGATTTACGATTGGGTTCAGTACCACAGAATGCACCACGCGCAGTTCGGCACCGACGGAGACCCCTATGATCACAACCGTGGGTTCCTGTACGCGCACCTCCTCACACGCCTGCGCAAGCTCAGCCCCTACCAGCTACACCTCAAGAACTCTGTCGACATGTCTGACCTGGAGAAAGACTCGGTTGTTATGTTCCAGAAGAGGTAAGGTTTCGGTTAAACATTAACATCCTATAATAACCCTCTTTATAATTGTCTGCATTTCCAATCATGGACATCCGCTTCATGAGTTGGGCAGGCGGGTTGGTGATGCTGCTTCCTTTAGTCGCATTTTACGACACCCGCGTTATCCCATTCTGAAGCCGAGACCACAGGACAAAAACAGCCCAAAAATAAATGAAAATAATTTATTTTTGTCATTGTTACTCAATCTTCGGTAGAATTTATGGCAACAAGGTGTTTATGAAGTTTATTTTAAAACAAAGTTAGTACTATTTCTTATGTCTTTTGGGTAATTTATTGAACAATTGTGCGCGTGAGTGACAGATTTCCTTCCGTAGTTGGTTCTTCGATGGTCAGCTCTTCGCGTGCCGTTTTACCGTTTTTGTGTATTTGTTTGTTTGTTGCGAAAGTGATGTGTGAGTGAGTTGTGTTGTGTAGTAGGTTGTGGATGAGGATGCATGTATTGTAAGTGTAAAGCTGTGTGATATTCATTAGTTTCGTTTCCCTATACACTTTTATCGTAGGTGTTAGAAAATCGTAATGGTATAGGAATTTAATAATTTTGTTCTGTAATACGTGGATATCATTTAAATTGGACTTGGCTGCACTGCCCCATCTTTTTGAAACTATCCACAATATATGCCGATATATATATACAGAGATAGTTATAATCAGCTCGTATTTTCGTGTGGGATTTTTTAAAATTAAACTATAACTCTAAAGGCTATTTTTCAGCCGAGAAAAATATACTGCAATTTGATATTTCTGTTAGGAATCAACGGACCAAAATAAAAGGTATACATTTTATTATTTTCATCTTCATTTACGTCTACATTTACTTGTATTATATAACTCTATTCAGCTGACCCAGGAAGAAATCTCTTTGTAAAGATAGTTGTCATCTATGTTGTGTACAGTCGCCGTATGAACAGGTTCATAATATTTTTCCTTTTCATGTTGCGAAAACATTTTCTGTCAATGAGTCTTTTTATACCGCGATTGTATATTTTAATACCTAAATATTATGGATTTGTGTGTTAAACAACATTTATAATGAATAGTGATTGAACGGCGAAGGCAGATGGAGACTGACACTAGTCTTAATCGCAAGCAGTGTCATGGGCAAAAGTTTATAGTAAGTTACTATCAACGGAAGCTCTACATGAAAGTACAACCGAGGAAACAATATAGGTACCTAAGTACACATTATATGTAGTATAGCATTCAATTTTTCTCGACTCTTTCAATCAACAAAGTTTCTCGTCAAATTAAAATCACTAGTGATTTTATTGGTAAATAATACATAGATACTTATTTTAAAAATGATTGTTTAAAATCGACACTAGGCACTATACATGTTTGTTTACGTTGTTACAATAAAAAGAAAACAACAATAGCTGCGACTGAGGCGACGCGAAGATATTTTGTTTTGTTCCATTTAACTGATAGCAGAATCCCAACCCAATCTGGTAAATGTACTTTTCTTCACGCTATATGAGTTCGACATGACAAAATCCACCCTAATATTACAAGTGCGAAATAAGTTTGTTTATTTGTTTTTTGTTTCTTTCAAATCAAATATTTATTTATTTCCACAAAAATAATAATTTAAAAATTTTGACGTAAATGTAGTTATATAAAACAAAAGCAAATATACCTTTTCGTTAGAAAATTGTTTGGCTTTTAGGTTTTTTAAATTTGTCCTTCTTACGTTATAACGGAGAGTTAGAATGACTTGATTTTTTGTATAGAGATACTTAAAAGGCTGGAAAAGGGCATAGGCTACTTTTTATGCTGATTGAGCATGTGGTACTTGGCATGTAGTACTTGAGCATGGGATACTTTCCGAAGTCCGCGCGAACGATCATTCAATTTTAACGGATTTATTGTGTAATCCTGTAAGGTTTAGTCTTCAAAGAGCAAACAAGCGGTTAAACGTATTCAAACACGAAACTTTAATAGTTTAGCTGCTTGTCTAACAGTTATTATAGTTTATGAAATTAACTCGGTGTGCTGAAATCAACGTTTGTTCTATTTGCAATAAATTTATATTCTATCTATCTTCTTCTGCCATAATAAGTTAAATGTTTGCTCGTTGAAAATATTTGCCAAAAACGGATTGCGTGTAATGTATGTATGGAATCCTACCGTACATTGTTTTGTTATATCTCAAACGGATTAGGCAGCGTTTTCGATGAACACTCCTGGATCGCATGATTTTTTCAGACCTATTCAACAATTATCGTCATATTTTCAACCAATATACACCAAATCTTAGCTTATAATACACGAAAACCTACCTTTGATGATATATGAAAACCGTATAAAAATCCGTTCAGTAGTTTTTGAATTTATCGCGAACAGACAAACAGACGCGGCGGAAGACTTTGTAAATCATGTTGTGGGATAATGTTCTGTACTCTGTTTTTAGCTCTCTAGCTTTGCTAACATTCTTTTAAATGTCGAGCAAAAGTACTAGTATATCATAAACGTTTCAGGCTGTACTGGCTGCTGTATGGTGTGTTCTTCGTTCTGCTGCCGGTGAACGCGCCCCTCGAGTACTGGGACGACTCGGTGCTGAGCGCCGTCTTCGTGATCGGGTTCCTGCGCTACGGAGCCGTGCTGCACGCCGCGTGGCTCGTGGAGAGCGGCATCTGTGTGTGGGGGCTCAAGCAGGGGGAGAAGTACGTAGCTTGCATTGTCATACGTCAGAAAGCTAATAATAATAATAATAAAATAGTTTATTTTTCTTAATAGGATAATAATTTATACAATACTTTTAGGATCTCCTCTTAAGTACTGATGACTTGTGTTAGGAGGCCCTGCTCTTCCTGGTATTACTTGAAATACATTATCATTACCTTATATTAATACATTTTCATTCAATTATTATAACTTAATAGTTAATGTTAATAAATTATAATTAATAAATCTTTCTGTTTCGTCTACTCATAGCTTCCTCTAATGAAAATAGATCAGCCCTTATTACAAAGTACGAGTCATCGTCGTCATTGCCGTCATCATTATCGTCATGAACAGGGCCGTACACAGATGAACATAGCACTCCTGCTAAGTACAAAGTACAAACCATCATCGTTGTGTGCAAAAGTCAACTGCTACTTATTGATCATGTGTCTATTTTACTAAAACACTATACGATTATCTGTGGCCACCGCAGGGACCATGTAAAATTCATTGGCAACAATGTCACTATAAACATAGCACTGATAAAGATTATGTTTCAGGTACCCCCACGACTCCAACTCGGTGTTCGTGCTAGCCAAGACATACTGGCCGCACTACCACTACCTCGTGCCGTACGACTACAAATCAGGAGAGTTCGGAACATACGGTAAGTACATTTTACTACCCTCCGGGGTAGACAGATACACGAATAAACGTAAACACTGCTCACGGTGACGTTTGGCATAAAACTGGGTTATATGGTATGAAGTTATAAGTAATGACATAGAAATCATAACACCCAGAGGCCGTGTTCCACTGAATACGTATGAAGCAACTAGGTCAGACAATTTCGTTTGTTATACACGGTACACCAAAAGTAATCAAAGGTCGCCACTCAACTGTCAATATGAAGCGTACGTCATCGTCACACGTGTGTGTGTGTTTATGCTGATCTCACGCATTATTAGACGAGGTGGTATCCGTATATTCTTAAAATGCAATGCGTTTGCAAAAATATTCTAAATATTCTAAAGACTCACAATTTCATCGCGACGCACATATTATCTAAGTCTGCCGTTAAATAGCTATGTTAATAGCACTGTTGTGTTTCAATCATAGAGCATAATCGTCACATTACATCACGAGAGATATGAGCGGAGATATTGGGATTCAAACACAGTACCTCCGTGAGTCTATCTAGCCGAGGCAGTTAAAAAGTGGCATTAAACTTAGGGAATATGGAAATTGACAAGTTATTAACGATCATCCAGGATGTCCTCGTCATTCCAACAGGCCCTGACAACTTTATATATTGTATTCGTTATCTGACGGAAAACGTACATTTTAGAACGGCATTATGTTCAGCATTAAACGCTTCTTGAGCGGAATACCATGTGAGTACCTGCGGCACTTATATTTAACAGCTTCCAACGCGAACGGACCTCATCCCGTCGACAACACGGACCGTTCACTCGCTTTACATCCGGTTTACAAGACGCCCTTAACTTTAATTTAACCCTAGAAACCAGTTAATTTGTATTGCACCTTACGTAAGTTTTTCCCAATAGGAATTTTGAATTTACTTTATTTCCTTATGTTTTGTTACGATAAATTATCACTCTTCAGCCTCTGCCCTCTAACAAAATGTTGCGTATACCAATGACGGTAGTATGAGACGCATGAGAACGAGTTACGGTCATTATAGACATTTGACGATTAAATTAGACATATCTCTTGCCGCACTCATGCTATTCCAAATGATAAACGCAACATTTTGTATAAGGACCAAGGCTAAAATATCTAATTTGTAATTTTTTCAAACCTAAGAATAAGCGTAATCAAAATGAACACCTTGCATTACCCCATCTCGAATATGGAAATGTAAGCTGCAGATCATAAAATATTCGACGCAAATATCGACCTCATACACTTACCACGTCCAACACAAACGGTTTCTACGATGTTCCTGTATTTTCACAGGACTCTTTCAGTGATGCAAATGTATGTAAAATTGAGTAAATACCATTATATCTGAATAGGTATCCAAATGTTTCCCCACTTTATTGAAGACTCTTATCGCTATTTACTGTCAATACTTGGTGGTAAAAACCTTCTACTTAAAGGGTACCTTATATTATTAACTGTTTTATGTGACTATTCATCGCATACGTATTCGTAGCGAGGGAAGGTGCAGTGCAGCTCTTTTTCAAATTCATTTTCTTCTTCATCCACTGCATAAGTCCTTTCTCATACATTCGCTGCAAGACAGGTATGTAGAGGACTTTATAATCGCTGCTATACATCGACATGTGGATGATTATCGCAGAAAGATCCTGCAGACCCATAATCTGGAAATTTTCCCCTAGACGCCTTCAACGACACCCATCGGAAGACGTGGGATGATATATGGAATAAATGTCCCAAAGGTCAATATGGCCCATTCTCATAATCCAATACAATAGGCTAGTTGAATTAAAAATGCTCGCATTCGAGGGACCACGTAAAAGGATGTAAACGATTTTTCTGTACGTTTTTTCAACATAGACCGTCAAAAGCTAATTATAAGTTGCGAGGTAGGAAAACGCTCCATATAAATCAGGAGCAGTCCAACCTCACTGATTCGTTGGGTCCACCTCATTGGGGCGTTAAAATGTATGAAGGGTACAGTTTTTTTTTGTAAACTTTATGAACAAATAAATGAATATGAGTATGAAAAAAAATATCTGAGTTATCTAGAAAAGCAATATATTTAACGTTTGTTTGGAAATGAGAAAGATAATAAACTTTTACCAAATCCGCGAAAACCGAAAATAACCCATTCCTTTGAAATTATTTAATGTCCAACTTTCCAGTATAAAAACCGATAATTATAGCACCCACTATCCAGTTGGTATATACCTCGTTTGCTCTACAATCTTTATCTAAATATTCCAAATCTTTTAATAAAGTTCTCCTTCAATTTAGATCCAATAGGCTTATCATGTCTCTGCTATCGACATTCGACAGCGTAATGAAAGTATATTTTTAGATTATTTGACCTTGAAGTGCATGTATAAGTATGTTTTTCTACATTTATTTCATTCAGAAATGGCGAGGAGCTCTGTCAATATGTCGGCAGGCTGCACAGTCTCTGAGCGGTCACCCAGAAACATCAAGTTCGAGTCTTCGCTATGTACTAAAATAAAAGCTTGAACCAATATATGGTTCAAGCTACAAGCTATATGTTTAGAATAGCAAGTATAGACTATTACATAGTAGACTATTACATACTAGTGCTTTAAATATTCACTTATGGTAATGACTGTTAAGTTGTCCCTGTCTCTGAAGAAAAATGCGCTAGTCAATGAAAGTCGCTACTGTATAAACGTATACATAATCGCAAGGCTTCATGTTCTGGGACCTGTATAGTTCTTGAAACACTCGTCGGCTACGTTCCGCTATTCCTTTTTAGGGTACCGTACCCAAACATTACCAAGCTGTTACCAAGGCTCCGCTGTCTGTCCGTCCGTCCGTCTGTCACAGGTACACACCATAAATTGTCGTAGAGTGTTTTATTGAGGTTGTTGTGACTGAAACGCCAAGAGGGGGCGCAAAGTGCGAGAGGAGCATTAGAGTATTCGTGGAGTTCCCAGGGCTCCTCGACTTGCGTTGGGGATGACCACCGAGGGGGTTTCATCCATCCTTCTATCTCCTTCTAAGGATTAGGGTACCTTTAAAAGATTTCCACATTGAAAAAATAACACCAAATACTAAAAATATTAAAAGTTACAATTAAAGGAAGCCCAGGAAATGCGTGTCTACGTTTTTGGATCGATCGTGTGCTAAATATTGTGCTGTGGATCGTAACCCATCGTTATCAAGTCCAATTTGCACTTGACGTTTTTTCTAATCTTATCCAAATTTACTTAAAAAGGCTTAGATTGAAAATTGACGAAACAACGAAATGTAAACAGGTATATTGTTAATAATGTACGTGGGTTGGATGGATCATCGAAGGTGTCGGAGTCATCGTATAACGAGATACATTTTCAAATCGTTATTTAATGTTCCACAATTACGGATGCTATCAGACACGACACGTGTGTGTGATATAATGAGATACAATGTGCGCGTTACCCGTATCCATGGGCTAAGCGCATTAAAAACCACTAAACTAACTATTTACCCTTTTTTTTTATTCGTAATCGTAATTGATATGTGTCCAATGTGTTTCTGTGTACTATTGTGTGTATATAAATAAATGTATTTCTGTTTCAATAGTTTGATACTAGACACAGATCACATCGTGTATAGGAACACTTCATGTTCTCTGGTAGTGGCAGATGCTTCAAACGATAGATTACGAAAATGTCGCACCGCTCCGTCGGATTTTCCATTAGGAGATTTGCCATAAACGCTGTCCTTGTCTGATGTATTTAGTTATTTCAGAAAGATTTTATTGATATCTATTGTAGGCGACGGGTCGATATGGTGATCGCTATTTAAAAGGGAACACAACATAAAAAGCGATTTGTGTTTGACAAAACTAAAAGTGTACTCTTATTTTGTTACGTGGCAAAAAAATCTATATAAATTACCTGTTACGTGATGCCATATCAGTAGAACATTGCCACATCGACCTATCGCGTTCATGATGATGCCCATGACTTAGATATTTCCCCTACACTCGTTTTACGACACCTACAAGAAGACATGGGCGATATTATAGACCACACTGCCTCAAAAATATATGACGCTCAAATTCTTAGTGAACAATAAATGTGAACAACGAATTTAATGTTTCAGACTGCGGTTGTTCCACTGCCTTTATCCGAGTTTGGGCAGCCCTCGGTCTAGCCACGGACTTACGCACAGTTGAGACGGTTACTATACAGAAAGCTTTGGTCGAAGCGGCCCAGGCCAAGCGTGCTCTGAAAACCTGCATAGATGAAGCTACGTCCAAGCAGCGTCTACCAGAAGAGCATTACCTCAAGAGAGGATAGTGTTATTACTATATTAGTTAGTATATAAAGTTATAATAGCTCTAATTGTGCTTACTTGTACTTATGTGTACTTATTTCTAATTAAAAGTCAAGGATATATTCTGCTTTTTATTTAGTTTAGTTTGCGGAACTAAACTTGCACATGTAGAAACTTTAGTTCCGATTTTTGCCGAAGTTTGAAGATAATGTCAAAGTTGTTGGTACACAATAAATACCAGAGAGTTTCCGTTGGATAGAATTACAAACTCCTCCATTCTGCTATGTGCCCCTTTGTGTATCTGTTTTCCAATAATTTCTGGCAAGCTCCCGTTCCACAAATGACGCGCAAAAATAAATAAAACAGTAGGCTGGTATTTTCGCTTTGAAATTTTACCTCTAGTCTAGCTCGTTTACATTGCATTTTGTAGGGTTCTGAATTAAAATGGTAAAATGGTTATGGTGCGACATAATATGTACGAGTATGTCTGTCACATCTGCTTAGGTTCTACCAACGCTGTCGAAAAGAAAATTGGAAAACTTGTAAATTATTCTTTCTTGCCTTTATTGTATTTTAATGGTCAAATTTTCAAAGCAAGCCTGCGTCCTAATAGGTCAAAATCGTATGAATGAGCTTCACTTTTTCATTTAGTTCCAATACTTTTTACTTTTGATTAAAATCATCCAAGAAACGTTGACTGCTGAACACATAGTAGATCCCAACTATGAAAGTTTATTCGGTGCTAATATTATCTGTAATATTCATTAAGTATAATTAAAAAGTGAAAGTACAAGGGAACCCTCGGTGCCCAAGTTCGACTGGTACCCGACATTTATAAGGACTCTGCAAAGCTCTCCATGGTACATACAATTTAATTACAGAGCGACAATATAAAACATTCCGTCGAAGTTGAATACGAAAGCAAAACATGAACCTCGATGCACTTTTGAGACTAAGTATTTTTTATTCACTAATTCATTTTATTTGTATTAAAATTTACGATAGGATAGAACGTCAGTCTTTGGAAAAATCGTGGTCTGAGTTCTATCGTGGCTCGTACCAATGAGTTCCAATTTGTTATTTGGAATTTCTGTACGAATGTTAAAAAGCATTACCATTGGCTTTTCGGTGAAGGAAAACATCGTAAGGAAACCTTCACACTCCTAAAATGAAATTCAAAGGTCTTGTGTGTCTACCAATCCGCACTGGGCCCGCGTTTTGGATATGTACTAAGGTCCATACACTCTCTGTAGGAGAGCAGGCCTGAGCCCCTGCAGTAGGGACGTATGTATATCAACTGATGAAGATGACTCACACGTACAGAAAAGGGAATCGAGCAGTCATCTCCTAACAGTTTATTTTATCACTAATATCTTCCACGCGAATAGCGTGGTAGTTATGGAAAAAAGCCACAGTGCCAAGTTTACCTTCAGAAATAACTTTTCCTGCTAACAAAGATGTCTTATTAAATGAAGTGTATTTCGTTTAAGGGGTGAATCTATGGCTAAAAAGAGTAACATGAATAAATAATAAATAAATTCTACATGTTACAGTTTTTAATCATATAAAATTTCATACCATTAAAATGTTGTATCCATCCATGCTAATGAAACAAATAAAATACGGTAAGAAGTGACTAAGATTTTTATTTTACTACTGAAAGCATCTATATTAAAATAAAGACATTGCTACAGCGCATAAATCATCGAAATAAAAAAGCATTATTTCCGTTGGAGTTGTCACTCCTTGGAGTTGTCCAATCTGACTAAAATGTATTTGAAAATTCGTAATAATTGAATTCTTTACTTTTGAATCTTTGTACGCTGGTTTTGAGTTTTCGTTTTAAAACGAAAACTCAAGAAATGTGGACAGTTGATATTATTTTATACACTCTTGATCATAAATAGCTTATGCTTCTATTATAACAATGCAAAGTGAACAGTAGTACAACTTACTATTTATATAACGATACAGAAGGCTAACTTTAATAAATTAACAAATCGTGTATAACAATTAATAAAAAATATCATGAGGTCTTTGCGATTCCTCCAACAGTACTCGCCAATACCTGTAACAATTTCAAAAATTCAAACAAAATAAATAATGCTTTAGGATAAATAAAGTATGTATCTGACCTACAACTGCGACTACTAAACTATTATATCAAACTAGCCCAACGAATCTCATCTGTTACAATTTACTAGACCTAAACCGGTAATAACCTACCTGCAGACCTCATGGAAACAAGTGTAGTTCCCATAGTTAAGAATAGGACTGGAGACCTCGGATTATTGCGGAAATTATCGCCCGGTATCCTTGGGTACGATAATAGGGAAGGTCTTGGAGCGGTTGTTGCAGCCCGAACTGCAGAATAACGTTAAGATTGATGATGCGCAATTTGGCTTCCGTCCCGGTCTCTCAACAGATTCCGCCAATATCAGCTTAAAACACACCGTCAATTATTACGTTGATCGTAACACGTCTGTGTACGCGTGTTTCCTGGATTTGAGTCGGGCATTTGATCTAGTGAATTATGAAATTCTTTGGAAAAAATTGCTCGACTCCAGTGTTCCTAAGGAGGTTGTGAATCTGTTGAGGTACTGGTACGGAAACCAAACTAATAGTGTGAAGTGGGGTGACGCGACTTCTAACAATTATAGGTTAGAATGCGGTGTTCGCCAAGGGGGGTTGACCTCGCCGGACCTCTTCAGCTTGTACATTAACAGTCTGATCGAGGAGCTGAGAAGCACTAAAATTGGTTGCCACATAGGTGGTATATGTGTTAACAATTTAAGTTATGCTGATGACATGGTGCTTCTCAGCCCATCGATCGGCGCGCTCGAAGAACTACTTTTAGTCTGTGAGCGTTATGCCAACACTCACGGATTGAAGTACAATATCGCTAAAACTGAGATGATGATTTTTAGAGCTGGTAGGGGTCCGTCGGGGACACCTGTAGTTAAACTCAGCGGTTCTGCGATTCGGGTTGTGCAGCAGTTTAAGTACTTAGGGCACATACTGACTGACGACCGGAAAGACGACACAGACATATATATAGAGAGAGAAGGGCTCTCTCTGTAAGGTGCAATATGCTCGCGCGTAGGTTTGGCAAGTGTAGCGACGCTGTGAAAGTAACGCTGTTTCAAGCGTACTGCCAGTGCTTCTACACTTGTCAACTCTGGACCAACTACCTGAGAAGGTCGATGAGCACCATCAGGGTGCAGTACAATGACGCGTTCCGCATCCTGATGGGGCTGCCGCGTTGGTGCAGCGCGTCGAGCATGGTCGCCGAGGCGAGGGTCCCTGACTTCTTCTGTGTCATCAGAACACGTGTCGCGTCTTTCTGGGAGAGACTGCGAGCGACAGACAACGCCATTCTCCAGGCTGTGGTGGAGGGGGTGTCCAGTCCTATTTTTGGCTACTGGCCCTCCGTGCACCGGGATGCAAACCGGAAATGATGTAGATATAGACCTAAGACCTAGACCTATAGACTAGACTAGTGTGTTTTTTTCTTCTTCTTTTTCTCTATTTTTATTTTATTATTTGTATTATTTTATAATTTTTGGGTTTTTTATGCCTTTTTAATAAATTTATTATTATTATAATTATGATGAATGGTCGGTACAAGAAATAACACGTACTTACATATATATATATAACAACTGATTTTGCATGCGCCTTATAAATATCAATTTGAATAGCGGTTGCTCCACCATCAATCGCTTAGCGCTATTAGTAAGAAAAGACAATTAATTTTATATTAAAATATCAAGAGAACATTCATTGTCATGAATTATTACTCGATAGCTATTGTTACACCATCCCTACTTCACTTTACATTCAAAGGAAATCTTCAACTACCAAAGGCTCTCAAACGAGCACACACTCGTCGAGAAACCAATTAAACAATTCGTGTGTTCCGTGTCTTGAGTGTGTAAGTACTCACCTATCATGAGGGCAGTAATGAGTCCAACTCCGAGGAGGATCAGTGCGGAGCGAACGTCGGTGGCACGGGCAGAGGCGAATCCAAGGGGAGGAGAGCACTGAGGCATCGCGGGCACCAAGGCTGCCTCCAGCCGCGCCAGGGCCCCCCCGCTGCTTAGCTGAAGGAGGCTACACGAGCGGACAATACTTCCATTTAATTCCATACTAATACCATGAATGCGAATGTGAGCTCTTGCGTTTGTCCTTTCTTCACGACGTAACGGAGTGCCTAAATGATTTTTGTAAAAGGACAGTTGAATGGTTAGTGAAGGACATATCTAGTTATAAATAATAGAACCGCCATCACTTACCGAAACAAGTACCAATAGGGACCCCACTGGGATGAGAAAGCGGATTCCAGATTATTTATTAGTCCTACTGTTTTATATAGCTCTATGCCGACGATTTCTCTTTTAGAGACGTCATACTATTGGTGAGTGAAATTATATATATTAGATTCATAACCTCATCATCATCATCATCAGCCGGGAAACGTCCACTGCTGGACATAGGCCTCCCTCATGTTACGCCACATCGACCGGTCCCGAGCCACCTGCATCCAGCGACTCCCTACGACTCTAACCAGGTCGTCGGTCCATCTAGTGGGGGGACGGCCTGGTAGACGTTTCCCGGTACGTGGTCGCCACTCGAGAACCTTTACTCCCCACCGGTTATCGGTTCTTCGAGCGATGTGGCCGGCCCATTGCCACTTCAGCTCACTGACTCGTCGAGCTATGTCGGTGACCTTCGTTCGTCTACGGATTTCCTCATTCCGGACCTAACCTCATTCACAACCTAAATATTAACAAATATTATCCTCCTAAACCTTGGCACTTAGTAATGAATACAACAGAGAAGATATGAAGGCCAAGTGCGCACACGTTTGACGTAAAATAAAATTTAAAAAAACTCTAATGATATTTTTAAGCATTCACAAATATCAATGTAAACAATATATACATTGAAATATTGCAGCAAAAAGATGCAGTAATTATGAATTGCAACGAAATTGATGTACACAGCACTGATGATAATTCTTCCAAGCCATTATGTTTCTTGAGTACTGCCTCTAAATTATCTTAAAGCTTTTTCATTACCCCAATAGTCCGTCCTTTCAAAAAAATAAAAGTATCGTCCTCACAAAAAGAGTCGATTGAGCGGCTGAATCACAGATTACGTACTAGTTACTACGTAAATTGGGCTGAATTATCTGCGTATTACAATGTTCGATAAAGCTAGCTAGCTGTCAACATCAGTCAAAGTCGGCATCAGTCAAAAGACGTTACGAAGCAAGTATAGAAGTCGGTTACATGGAATTCTTGGTTGCGACGCTGCCAGAGAGGCGTCGCGACGCCAGCTGCACTCCACTCCCTAGCTTCGAGTAAGTTGCTAAAACTATGCTATACTCGTATTAACAGTTTTATAGTATTACATGCTAGTTAAGTACGAGTAAGGGAGTAGCACGTGTAAGGGAGCGCGTCAGTATATAATTATCTCGATCTGTTCTCAATATGTTGAGCACACATACTCGTACTCGACCGATTTAGGTCTTTCCCAAATCAATCAATGAGGATATATTGACAGTTCCGGGCTGAGCACGTTCTCCAACATCGGTTTTGGCAACAGTATTAGTTAGAGTTTGTAGATAAGGAAGTAATTTCCCGATTCAACTTACAGCGGATTACGCTCTTGTTGTTACTATAAATGCTTATTTACTGCCTGTCGGTAAATAACGAGAAAAAGCGCTCACTATTTTCCGTATCGTTTTCAATAGATCTTTCGAATGATTTTTTATTTAATACTCATCAAAATAAATCTTGGTACACTCGATTACAAAATATGTATCCACTTTTAAACGATGTCACATTTGCCTCTAATTGATATTTCAACACATTACATAGGAACAAGCCCGAGTGAATGTGATATGGTACAAAAGTGGATACATATTTTTGGACTCGAGTCGTCATCGTCAATCGAGTCACATTCCATACTTTTAGTAGTATAATTATATTTGTCATCATCACCTCCATAAGTCCACTGCTGGACGTGAACCACATTCATGGATCTTCACGTCTTTCACGTCACGGACTTTCTATTGGGGAATTTGAAATAGTCACTGTCTATGAAAGATGACATAGACAACGCAAAACCTTATTACATTAAGATTTTGGTAGCACGCTTCCAGCCCCATAGTCGCTTACGAACACGTGCGATGAATTCGATGTGTGGGAAGATGCACGTGTATTTTTAAAACATTTGCATCAATACTTGGGCTATATCTATCGATTACTCGAATATTAAGAATTTAAAAATGAATCTATTACTACGGACCTTATTATCCATAGTACAAGTATTTCCAGACGTAAAAGAACCGATTGGATAACATAACAATTTATAAATGGTAGAACAAAAAAATGCTAAAAACAAACACATATCACAGAAAGAAATACTTACCTCATACTTTGTAAATGTAGTCGCCTACTGAATTTTACGTAATTCGACGTGAAAGAAAATATATCTGCATTAGCCTTGATATATTTAGAACTCACATCTCAATCTTTAGATACAGGCATAGAATAGATTCAAGCTAGATGGATTTTCAATAGACATCAGTGATCTTACGCTCCAACGAACAATTTAATAAACTAAGAAATTACTTCGAGATCCATCCAAACACTTTATCTGCTCCCAAGATAGTTCTAGCTCTCTGGAATCTCATTTAAAAGGGTACAACATATTATATTATTATCCTAGTCATCAGTCGTTAATCCGGGTTGCATAGTCATCTTTGCGAATTGCTAGCATTATTACTAGCTAAGTTTCGCCATGTCCGTTTGTCAACGAGTGTTGGAACAGAAGCTGGTAGAGTAGGTAGAGAAAGGTATTTATGAATACTCACTCCGAGGTATTTAATTACGAGCATGCTATAATGACTATGGGCTCGATCACAATACGGGCATAAAGGCAAATGAGGTAAGGTCGAATCACGGGAAACCCTGTTTCTCGGAAAAGGAACGTAATGTGAGTACGAAGTTCCCTCATTCGAACAAGAATATGTTCCGTTATATTATTATGTGCCCGACTATATTCCCTCTCATTGTGTGGATTTTAAATCCACGTCACAAGTATTTTCAAACTAGGTTGGATGTAACTTGGCGCAAATGTCACGCAAAATCAACAACGTGTAGACACGCTAATAAAACTTAGAGTTGTACTGTAGAGTAAATTATGGTCTAAAATAGCCTGAATTGGTTTGCCACATAGTTAGTTAACTATCTTTAACGAACTACTAATATTACTAATTAGTAGTTCAGACACATTCAAGAATGTGTTTATATCAACAGAATACTACCTCTAGAGATGAACAAATCAGTAATATAATTATGTGTAAGTAACTTTTATATGTATGATAGGTGGAATGATAGTGTATGTCACATATAATAGCATTTTCAGCCTTACATATTCTAAACAAAGTGTTGACACATGAAAAAATTACTGTATGGTAAAGCAACAATGTTACCTGACTAAAATAGGTCTAGCGTAAGGTGAACGTCTCGGCAGGGGGAACGCCAGGTGAGCCCGGGTGGAATACACGGGTAATTCCCTCACTGCACACCTACCTCGGGCTTGACTCAGTGATCTGTGGATTATGATGACTAGTTTTTATACATAGAATAACTCCGTAACTAGTACTCCGTTTCAGAATGAACTGGAATATCTTATATAAAGACAAGCTTCGCATCGAAACACATATCAAAATCACATCGCTTCACTAATAGTTTCACTGAATTCTCGTATTTTCCGTGATACGATCTATTTCCAGCGCTCACTGAATTTAAAATTGTTGAGAACTTTTCCTTACAGGATAGCAATGCTAAAGTTATAATGATCCAAGATTTTTGTTTCATTCGATCAACTTTTGTTTGACCGCCGCCTCACTGTTGAAATGGTAAACGTTCGTTCACCTATAATAGATGCCTATGCAAATTGTATCATATCCAACACATCCAAGCTCGGAGAACTCGGAAACCGGCAGTAATGATCATTAGGTTGAGGCTTCTGTGTGCGCACGCTTACGGTCCAGCGGCCTTATCGTCGCCTATCGTAAGATGAGGTGAGATGAAGGCCAAGTACAAACCGTAAAATAAATTCCAGAACATGATTTCGAGAAAAAATCTCAGCAACAAGTCAGGACTTCAATTCACTAAGGATCGCCCTTACAACCTCAACATAGGCTGACGATATCTCTAGATTCCTAGTCAAAGGATCAAAATCGAATGACGTCAAGATTCACTTTATTGACCTAGTAATATGAACATTACACTCGGCGGGTCAAAATATTACATATACGCATATTAAAACTATACTTAATTAGCCTAATTATAATAGCCCGAACGTCTAACTAGAAATGAACATTTCATTGGTCAGGCGTAATTCGATGAATTCATTAATAGAATAGAAGGGACTGATTTCGAAAAATACATTCTCGTCAGCAAATATGGCACTCAAACTCAAATACTTGAATCCAAATTTTATGACATCTGTGAATCTGCAGTCGTTCGATAAACTTCCAAGTGTTAATTTTATCTTAGCTATCCTAACGTAAGTCAAATCTACATAACTTTTGAATATCGAATGTAACAATTTGTTACTTTAAAACTAATTTTCTGTCTAAAGAAGCTCAAATAAAACGCATTGAATAACTTTGCATAATGCGCATACCAATTATGAAGACCCAATTAATGTACATTGTTACACTAACTCAAAGTCACGTCAAAGCTTTAAGTCGTTCGTCCTTTGCCTCTCTTACTGACCCCATTTACTGTGAAATCAACCAGTAAATCTATTTCGGGGAAGACAAAGCGTTTAAAATGGCATGACGCAAGCCTATGTTTGATGTCACATTGTGTCAAATTTTAAGGTCTTAACAAACACTGACGTTCGTATTTTAGACTGGGACGTTTCTTATCCTAGTTCTAAATGAGGATCTATTTCTTGCCTGGCTTCATTATTTTAGTCAGTATAGTAAATATCTTTCAGCTATAATTTACTTCTTCTGTAATCTTTTAACTTTTACCATATAAGGCGTATACATTAGCGTTCTGCACCAACTGGCACGATGGACGAACTTTCCATAAAGAGTTATATTATCACCACGCTTGGCTTGAAAGTATAGACTTTCACGTGAAGAACCAGCAGCCTTCTTCGTATAGAAAAGCGTAACAATATTTACATAGACGACTATGACTCCTGGTAAAGTGTCCTCCAGTGGCTTCAGAGAACAATGAAAGTGAAATGAGTTCCAATTTGTTATTTGGAATTTATTTACGAATGATAAAAATCATTACCATCGGCTTTTCGGTGAAGGAAAATATCTTGATGAAACCTGCACACTCCAGAGAAGAAATTCAAAAGTGTGTGTGAAGTCTACCAATCCGCACTGGGCCCGCGTAGTGCCCAATGGTCCATACACTCTCTGTAGTAGAGTAGGCGTGAGTTTCCTAATCGTGAAGTCGGTCTGCGTGTAATTCAACACGTGTAAGATGTTTGTAGAGCGGGTTTACATTTGGCACTGACTTCTCACTTCCTCAGTATTTACATTAAAGCCTGCTTTGAAGTGACCAGGACTAAAATGTTCGTTCGCTGTGTGAAAATTTGCTTAACTCATTTGGAAGGGTTGCCGACTGGGTACCGTATCAATATGTCCTACTGACAGTTTTAAATGATGTAGGTTTATGGGTAAGTAGGTGTACTCATTTCTTATTTTCTGATTCAGCTGAGCAATCCGAACTCCTACACATTGTAACTCCGTGATAATACGAAAGTAATTGTTATTCGCTCCACTGACGCATCGCTACGGAAAGGGCCGTATTATCCTCTCGTAAATAATAGTGTATTATTCCTTCGAGTCCATGATTTTTTGTCGAATATTGTTTTCTCTAGCTCGGATTAAAATAAGTTATTAGTTTATAGCCGGTGCCGACGTATCGCTATAAGAACGGATAACCAACGGGGAGTAAGAGTTCTGGAGTGGCGACTAAATACCGGGAAACGTGAAATAGACTGTCCCCCTACTAGATATACTTGCAACCTGGTAAAGTCGCGAGGAGCCACTGGACGCAAGCGTCTCGCGACTCATCATTGTGGTGCGTCATAGAGGAGGCATGTTCTGCAGCAGAAATTTAAGCGATGATGTGGTCTAAGATGGTTAACAGTTTTTTGTGTATGATGGGTCTGCTTACTTGGCCTTCATTTCGCCTGATGGTATAGTGACGATAAGGCCGATGAGGAGCTGGCTGTGCTACCTTTCATACCAGAACACAGCGGCAGACTTAGGTAACTGTAGTTGTGTAGTAACTGGTGTTAGTTAGCCAGGCAGACAAAGAAAATGCCTCACCACCTACCAAACCGAGTACCGATAGGTAACAAGCCCCCCCCCCCCCCCCCCGAACATTTAGGCATTAGGCTAATAAGGCGGTTAAGTTACAGTTGCCTAGTAGTATAATCACTCTCGCCTTGGTCGCCTTGGAGACATCAAGGCTCGAGAAACACAGATGCCGAAAACACAGGGAATTCCACTCCTCCTGTACGCATAATAAATGAACGCTTCGTACAAAATGTTGTAATGTCAAACAAGTAGGTGTGGCACGGTGGCGACGGTGGAATTAATCAAATCAATAAATAAAATAATTTTATCAAACCGAGAGGTTGGCTATGTTACAAAGGGGTGGTTACATTCTAAATCCGTAATCCCATGACGTAGGATACAAAGCTATGAAAATTAAACTAACACACGAATAAGTGGTAGTCCCCAGCTTTAAGGCTGAATTCTACCAATTACAACAGTCTATTACATTGCATAAAAGGAGTCATATCAAAAGTCAGTGATTTGAATATTCTTAATTAATAATTCGTTTTATAGTGGTCTTGCTCCAAGGATGACCAAACAACCGAGAGAGTTTTCATCATCATCATCAGACTGGAAACGTCCACTACTGAACATAGGCCTGCCCCACGAAATCCCTCGAAACTTCCTGCATCTAGCGACTGACTGCTACCTTTACTAGATCGTCAGCCCATCTAGTAGGGGGACGTCCCGGTACACGTTTTCTACTAGAGGTGAGAGTTTTAGTGTGTGGAAATTCCACATCACCCGGCTTCTCCCCTAAGGAGTCGGGTATGTGTGATGAAACAAGTAACACTTGTTTGCAAGATTGCTAGCGGAAGAGACTCCTAGATATTTCGCCCCAGATATTTAAAGTTCAATGTGTGATAATCGCTTAAAAATTGAATTATTTAAGTTTTGTTATAAACAGATCAACGCTTAGCCACGATCTCACCTGATGGTATGCGACAATGTGGCCTACGATGGTGCGCGTTGGTTTAGAGGGTGCCTGTGTGTTCACCCTGATTGTAGCTTTATGGGAATCTAGACGCCGGCAATACACTCAAATCCCTGGCTGTCCTCATGATAAAGTTGAAGTGTGCTTTGTATTCACTATGAACACCAATCGCGACAGAATTAATACAATCACAAATACATTTTATCATATTATTTTTATACTATTTTCGTCTGTGAGGACCAAGGGAAAGGGATTCAGAACTTATCTGATCGGATTAAAAAATATATATAACAATATATATTTACCAATACCTCAACTATATATATATATATAAAATCAATTCATTCTGTCTCTCCGCTATGCAGTATTAATATCTAACCTATGTCTCCGTTACAACGTTAAGAAAGAACAAACAAACAAAATTCAAATTTAGAAACACTTTTGACGACCATTTTATGAAAATCTGACAGCCTTTAATCTCTGGCTTTATTACTACAGTAATAAGAATCACAGTTATAGTAATTAACGCGATTCCGTCCAACAAACTAATTCATATCTGCCAGACTAATCGCCCTACAGATTAGACACCCGTAGTCTATCATTTAATTTGTTGTGCCTACTTCCTCAAGAAAGTATCGATATTAAAATTAACTTTATAATTTTTAATTTGAATTCTTTTTAATTTCAATTCTCTTATGAAAAGTACATTAATTAAATGATCGTACCTGAGAGTGGAGCGAGCTGCGCGCTGGCCAGCGAAGAAGGCGTAATCCTGCTGAGCAGCTCGTGCCAACCCTTCTTCAGCAGAGGAGACCAGGTTCTCTGCGTTGGAGTAGCCTCGGATGTAGAACGCGTTCAGCTGAGCGTCTTTGGTGGACTAGAATATTTAGCTTTTATTTCTACAAAATATCACAATTACAGCTTTTGAGGAGATACAGCGAATTTTGTAGTTGTTATGTGGTTTCCTGGATTATCTAGGATCCACGAAGGCGGCCACGCTGCTGCAAATCGTGAGCACATGGCGGTGAGTCTCCTCGGCTCTACAAAGATCGTAGATAAAGAACAAGACTCAATTTTTGTCAAAAATCATAAGACTCGGTCACAAAATCAGTAATTGGTCAAACCTTGCCCTCAATATTTACTTTCATGCAGAGAGGGGCCTTTTGTGGGGATGAGGTAAGTAAAACTTAATTTAACAGTGGTTACTGAGTAAACGGTAATAGTGCTGAAAAAACATAGCATCCAGAGGTAGTAAAGATCCTACTAAAAATCATAATCTGTTACCCTAATACAAATTATATTTAACACTAGTTTACATAAAATGTTTAAACACTATCCTTGCACGGAATACGGCAATAACCCCCTTAGAAAAGTTTTCAATATTACCTCAAAATTCCTTAACAAAACATATGTACTTATCTTGAAAATCACATCAGGTCGGGTCCGTTTCTTATGCACATTCAATCTATCGGGAGGAGCACAGCCAGGTGTTGCCACACAGCGTGATTGCGTCATCACTTCTAGGGCATGCGCTGAACTCACCATAAGGTACATCTGGTCGGCACCGTTCCTTATGTATCCGATCTTGAAGTTTGGTGAGTGGAGCACGGCGGCCACGTTGTCGAGGCTGGCCACGCGCACAGACAACACGGAGGTGATGAAAGCTGCGTAGGCGTTGTACGTCACCACCGCGAAGAACAGACACACGATCAGAAGAACACTCGCTGCCGGGTTCGGAGGCGTCCAGGTTCCACCTACATCACGTTATCATTATCAAATTAAACATGTAATGTGAATCATCAGTAGTAGAAGCCACTTCCAGTTTCTAGAGTTTTCGAGTGGTGACTACGTACCGGGAAGCATCTACCGAGCCGTCCCCCTACTAGATGGATCGACGACCTAGGGAGTCGCTGGACGCAAGTAGCTCGGGGCCGGTCAGTGTGGCGTACCATGGAGGAGGTCTAAGACCAGAAGTGGACGTTTCCTAGTTGATGATGCTGATAAGATATTTTAATGTAGGACATAACGTATCCAGACTTACATAGAATCATGACATTTCACCAACAAGAAAAGATCAGCAACATAAATAGAAGTACTAGATAAACAATATCATAAAAATGACTACAGCAATACATACGAGTTCATCCATACCAAAATATTTATATAGTATGGGTTTGCATTTGGCCTTCATCTCACCTGACGTAGTGACTGACTGAAAGTGACGATAACACCGTCAGTTGAAAAGCGTGCTTACCCAGAAGCCTAAACCGAATGAGGCTCTGTTACCTTTCGTACTGGTTTTTCATTACAAAAGTAATGTTAACTACAGTTTGGCGTCAGACTATAGGTAACATGGTGATAGCTATCCAGACATTAGTTAGTTTATGCTAAGAATAAGTTATTTCCAAGCACAATAATACTTAATAGCACAAAATCATAATCAAAATTAATATATAAAAAAAGAAGCGATCCCTTTCATAATAACTTGAAAAGTTTGATCTTTCTTTACTTATTACCCATTAGTGAGATTGGCTAGTCATAATAAAATAGCTATTTGAAAGTAGTTGATTAATCAGACCGGAAGAAATAAACGACTTCTGAACATTAGCCTCGTCATAAGCTACCAGTATACCACAGTAGCTCCATATTTTTATTTTTATGTAATTTCGCCGTTTGTTTTGTGTCGTAAAATAAATAAATAAAACACAACAAATACTCAATTACTCTAATATCAGTATTTCGTATCATGTGAGCATTGAAATGTTCAGGCGGATGATGATGTGAAGACTCAATAAATTGCGTCAATATTTTCAACAGAACAATTCATTGCATTATAATGTCAGTGATAATTACTAAATATTACTTATTACAATTGCGCTTGATGATTTATTTGAAAAATGAAGTCTATTATTATCTATCTACAAAATCTTCGACCACCAATCCGCCTGCCAAGCGTGGTGGCTACGGCGGGTCCGCTCATGGACAATCCCAACATGGCGACCTAGACTACCTAGACTAGACTAGCAATCCGGAGGTCCCAGGTTCGATTCTCAGTTGGAGTACCTATCGGTACTCGATTGGGTTGGTGGTAGGGCATTTTCTATATCCGCCTAGCTTGCTATCTTACTTAAGTCTGCCTCCAAACATCATTGTCAATAGCACTGTTGTATTCCGGTATGAAATGTAGCAGAGCCCGCACCATTAACTTGAGGCTTGCCAGCTTCCAACGGCCGTACCGTCACTTCAGTCAGGTGATATGAAGCCCAAGTGCAAACCCATCGTATATTCCAATGTCATAATATGTATATAGGTCCAGAGTGTGACTTTAATAAGTATACGAGTATAATGGATACGACACACGCTCCCGGGCTGTGCTACAAGAAGAAGAAGCCGGATATAAATCCCGAGCGTACGTGTTCGGAATCCGATTGGATCGTGGCACAGAATAACTAATCTTCAGCTGTTATTACATTTGTGTACACGTCGATGATGTAGGCACTGGCTCTTGTTCACCACTGTCTACTTAGTTTGAATGCTGCAAACTGTTCCAGCGCCTGTCTTTATCTGTATTTCAATGTTAATGTTATGTTTATTAACAAAAATTACCCGTGTTTTTCGCCAGACGCAACTTATTCTTATATTCACTAAGTTAGTTATTCATATTCTGCACGATACTCTCAGTTTTTTGAGAAATTATAATGGGTCGAGTAAACTTTCCTTAATTTCATTATGGATTTGGGCATTTCGTTGAACTATAAAATATAAACAATCCCACCCTACATTGTTTTGTTATATCTCAAACGGATTATGCAGCGTATTCGATGGAAGCTTACAGACGAATGAACTTTTCTGACATCTTCAACAATCATCGTCATATTTCAACCAATGCACACGAAGCTAGTTATACGCTTTAACTTTTCTTGGGAACAGCGGATGGCCACCGGAAGGATTTAATGAGTAAGAATCTCTCACAGCCCGTCTTTTCCCTGATCTTTTGATGGTGTAAAAAAAAGAATCACTCTGTTGATAAATAAAAACGCGAACGGACAGACGCGGAGAGGGGTCTTAGTTTTATATTATGTAGTTTATAACATGTACTTTTTAATGAACGGATAGTGTCAGATTTAGACTAGGAACAGCTCTGTATCATCACTGAATACAGATTACGTAAAACAGAGTTTAAAAAGTTATGCATTAAACGAAGTCGGGAATATGAAAGCGAATGAACCGGCAAATACGAGTACCTTGTTGACAGAGAATCCCAGTCGACCAGATCAACGCTTCAGTGTATCCCATAGGCCTGGGCTTGTTCCTCAAGGTGGGAGTCACCTTGCTGATGAGTACGATGGCTATGGAAGCCACCACGGCTACAGCCACCACGCACGCCAGCAGACGTCCACTGAACGGTGCCATGAATATATCTCGGACGGTGGACGTCTCTTGATGACGGATATATATGTTACACCTAGGAGGTAAAACTACATGTTTATAATCAGCTGAAAAAGGAAACTCTTGAAAATTATTCTCTCTCATATGCGCTAAGTCGAACTAGTTTTGATGTTAGGATTTGCCAATATCAGGCCATAGCACATAGTTTGCCCCACAGAGCCAGTCAGTTCTTTTTAAATATCGACATAATTGAAGCAATTACAGAAGATGGTTCCAGGTGGTCTATAAATCCCTATATTTATAAATTCACCCAGATGGCAATGGGAATAAATTGATTGGTACTCCCAGCTTATGACATGTATGATATACATAACTCACGATTTCAAGTTACTACCAATCATTGGCTTTTTCAACATTCAACTTTTTTTGTCTTTTTTGACATTTTTGACTCGATTTTGTTACTTTGTCTCTACTCCATAATTCAACTTACTTTCAAATAATAAGAAACCGCATCGAAATTGGATATAATATGGCGGAGATATCCAGTACCCCCTTTTTACCACTATTTTGAGGAAGTACCCCTCCAATCAAAAATCCCCGACTACGAAAAGATCCTAAAAATTCGTTTAACCTATATACCAAGTTTCGTCCAAATCGGTTGAAAAAAGCGGCCTGTAGAGGAAAACATACAAACACACAGAAAGTAGCTTTTTGCCGTAGTAGTCGAAAGGAAGGCTTTGTTCGCTTCGCTCACTCAGTCAATTAAGTTTTTCAGAATTGAAGATAGAATCAGTTCAGTGACAATATGTTATGTTGCTTTTATTCACATAAATTTATATAGGTTTTCATCTTACTCAATCGACAGTTTCATGATTATAGAATGCCATACATAAATCTTTTGTAGACAATACAACTAGCTAACGTATTGATTGGTACACTGGATGATACATTTTATGACTCGAACGTGATTTAACGCCTGCTACCGATCGGGGTCAAACACATGACTCTAAAGCATTCTAAAGTGTCAGCTACTCGATATGAGATACTTCAAAAATTACTATTACATTATAGAAATTACTATATAGAGAACTAGCCCTTGCCGTCGACTTTGTCTTTGTTTACTTCGTAAATTATCCCTAAGAAACACTTATGTACAAATGGGGGTACAAATGTCATAATAGTACATTGTGATGCAAGTACCGTAAGATGGATATTATAGTCGAAGTGTATATAGCCACGAGGCAAAGCCTATAATAAACCGATGACTATACTCGTAAATTATAATAGCCAGCTCACTGAATACGAGCATCATACGACGTTTTTAATTAATATCTTAAATTAAAAATAATGTATAGTAATTGGATGCATTTATTTAGGGTTTTTTTTCTTCTTCAAAATCACCCATCTCGCGTTCAGCATGAAAACTTTATACTCGGATTCTATGAAAAAGTCTCAATTGTGCATCTGTGGTATTGGGCCACTGAGTAAGTAAATCACGTATTGGGCTAATGAACGATCACAGATCACATATGAACTGAACGATTGTGATTGGTGTAAAGAAAAGAGACTAGTCCGTAAAATAAAACATTACATTCAAAGTTTCCATGTCATAAACACCGAATTACTAGCAATTGTATTGAAAATAAATGAATAACTCACATAGTCTCAGCTATAGGGAAGATGAAGTCCATATCCTGATGTCGAGGTGGATGTGCAGTGACTGGCTCCAGAGCAATGTCAACAGAGTGGTCCATTAGAGCTCCCAGCAAACCTGTCCAAGCACCCTCGTACGTTCGAAACCCAAGCTTTCCGTAATACCGGGTCACAGAACTGAGGATCAAGGTCACAAAGTTAACGAATCACGAAATCCCTGGAAACCGTTTAGAGATACGAGTATAATAACGAATATGTACGCAATCTCTCACTCCACAGGGATATATTTAACGTCGTAATACGATAAATTCCAGCCTTTATACCTTAGCACTCAATAGTAATGAACGTTTCTGTTGGGAGACACTTGACTTGTTTAAATGTTTGTTAGTTTTGAAATTCGCTAAATCCAGAAGTTGGCTCTCAGCATTCAATGAAAAACAACATTCGAGCAAATAAATTATAGCATAAGTATTTATTATGATAATTGCTAATAATAAGAGTTTGAAATGCAATGATGGCGCTGGAATCTTTTGTATGACGGTTGACTTTCGTTGTATTTATATTTGTACCGTTATTCTGCTTCCTCATATCCGGCAGGCGTCTCCAAGTACACTGAGATATTTTGCCATCATCTGCCGGGAAACCTCCACTGCTGAACAAAGTCCTCCCCCATGGTACGCCACAATGACCCGTCTCGACACGCTTGTATACAGCGACTCCCCGCGACCCGTTGACCGTCGTCGGGACATCCATTCAATAACTATTATTCTCTGTCGGTTTATCAGTTTTTCGAGTGAAGTGTCCTGCCCATTGCCAATTCAGCTTACTGACTCGTCGAGTTATGTCGCCGACGTTCGTGAACGGATTTCCTCATTCAGGATTTTATCACGTAGATGAATTCAAATCGCAGCTCACTCCATAGCTTGCATTTGTTTGTTAAACTACTAACTTCTGCCCGCGACTTCATACGCCTGGATTTATGATTTATCCACTTTCAACTATCCCTCTACAAAAAAGCAAGTCATTCTGACTCACTGTTAGGTTGTAAATGTATGAGAAAATGATTATTTTTTTTGGAATTTATCCTGTGTTTTGATAATTATTCTGCTATTCAGAATGGAGACCAATTTAAACAAAATAAAAATCGATCAAACGTTCTTGAGTGTGGTGTAACTAACTCGACTTTGTTTTATATATTGATATATATATTTATTGCTTTTTCTTCACCTTTACATTTTGTACGTCACCTTAAATATTTTAATTTAGTAAAGTTTATTTATCCCAACATTTATTTATTAACCTTAGATAGGGATCATAGAGGTATATGATTTTATTATTGGTATGGCTACCTATTGCCACGGTAACGACAAATAGCAAAGACAGTGAGTAAATGAGCACGCTTCCGTCATACGGTTTTATTCATTGTGTATATGTATAAAATAGTTGAAAGGATTTCGCCAAGCGAAGCGAACGACCTACACCCATGTAATGGATATGTATGTAGTGTGCACAAAGAGAGTAATAACAACATCGAACATTATTATTTATTACCATTGATATGGTCACATGGGAAATTTCATGAAAATTACCTAAAAAGCTACATTTACATCTTTATCATAAGTTTTCGGTTCGCTTCCCTCTGATTACATCGTAAATGTAAATTGTGATGGACATTTCGATTAATTTAATGTAATAAAAGCTAAAAGTGACAACCTACTCCAGCCCTACTCTCCGCATTCGCTAGAAGGAGATAAATAAGCACTAAAGAGAATACCTACGAGTATTACCTAATGAATGTAGACTAAAATAGAAAGTTTTAGAGCTAATCAAACATTTTATGTCAGAAAGCTATATCTATGGAACAGTTCATTTACCTGGTAAAACCTTGTAAATAAGTAACTAATTAAACTGTAAGTTTTATATATAACGTTAATCCATATTCTTCAATTCAAAAAGTTGCAAGTGCGAGTTGGGTTCGTTTACGAATGGTTCCTTACACTTTACAACACTTAGCACAAGATAGAGGGAAAATGCCGAGAGATAAAAAAACTTTTAATAATAAAAACATGTTGTTGCAGAGGCCATAGTTTATGAAAACCAAACTTTGTGAAAATTTCGAGTTTCCACCTATTACGGTTCAAACGATGCAACTATGTTGCTGAAAACATTGGAGCCACAGTAATAATAGGGTCCCGTTGCCTTTTGAATATGGAACCCTAAAAGCGTTCTTAATATATATCCGATAACCACCATCTAGGGAGGTTTGTAAACATAAAGCTAGTTAGAATCACTATAGCAAGATATTTACTGCCTACCTGACAGCGTCAGAACTAATAACGGCAGTATTTACTTCTAGCGAACCGCCCTTACTTCGCACGGATGCAATGTAGTAACGCTCGTCTTCTATGAGGACTATCAATATGAAACGTAAACTCGATTTTAAGTTGGGCCTCCAACAATACACCTAAGAAAACGGATGCCGTTAATTTCATGCAGTAGTTTTTCCCCTTGCGAGCGCAAGGAATCAAAGCTATACTGCCGATTGACCTAGAATCCTGAATTTGTTAAGAAATAAGATCTAACAGGACAATATGAATAAATGTCATAGCCTTAATATTTATTTATACTTATAGTAATTTAACGATTACAAATTTACATTTACCAGCATCAGTTACGAACTCCATTGGGAATCGAACCTTGTATTTAAAAATATAATTACAGTCGTGTCAAGGAAGCGTTCCATACAAATGGAAGCGAATTAAAATAAGTGAGTCTTTAATCACATCCGTGGCCTAATGTCTTTACGGTGGTACTCACGATCCAGGATCCCAGCGTTCGATTCCCAGTAGAGGCACAAGTAGAGCGTAAATACTGGCGTACGCGTGAATGAAGGTCAAATTGACAAACCAACAAACTCAGTTTCGCATTCATAAGTAATGAAGTAAACTTGAACGAACTTACGTCATGTTCAGCCGTATTTTGAGAAAATGAAGTACGTCGTCTAGTGAAGCGGGGGCTGAAGGACCGTCGTCGTCCAAAGAAGGCGCCGATCCATCTCCCGACGAGTTACATCTACCGACAGTGAGCTCCTCGGACAAGAAGTTGCGCGCTTCTACTGGGTAAGGTATTTCCACCTGAGACATGGAGCCGTCCCGTGTCCAAACACCTAAAAAGACAATTATGGTTACCATCAATGTGCTGATGAAACAGAGGAGATTAAACAAACGAACAGTTAAATATATTAAGTCTGGTCTATTGGTATACTTGAATCCAATTCTAAAATTTTAAATCTAATTTTATAATTCTAAAAATATAAAATAGTGTAGGTCACAATACACCTGAATGACGTAACAAATATTGTATGACATCTATCAGTTTTTTGATTCAATTTTTCACAGATTTGATGTATTTATTTGAAAAGGGGTAAAAATCCGTGGTTTGAAATTTTAAATATTCGAAGGATAAACTGAAATTTTTCATTCAAAACGTATGTTATTACCATTATATACAGCTTGTGATTTCATAAACAATTATAACGCTTAGTCTGAATTAAGAAAACAATTTCCAACCTAAGTTAGTAATACAGTTTGTCTGATCACCTCTTTTGTGCTAATCCATTAGCCTTATTTAAGTAAAGTGGGTTTCCCAACATCTATTTATTACGCATTCAGATTCGAGCTGAAAATTATCATAACAACAACCTTCTCATTTAGAAACATCTAGCTTTTTGAATCAACTTTAACGCGTATGAAGGTATCAAGAAACTCATACCTAGAAAGTATCCATAGAGAGTAGAATTAATTCGCACTTTAAAGTACTGAACAACGTGAAAACCTTCTGTTACCCTGTGCGCACTATTGAGTCGACCCCACTTGGCAAACTGTTGCCTCAGGGAAAACCGACTGATGTTTGTCATTCCAAATATTTTCGAGTAGTTGTAATTCACAATCCCAGATTGGAATAGAGGCAGTACATTGCCAGATCTTTTGTAAGTTCTATTCCTGGTCAAGTTCCGAAACCTTTCCGTAGCACGATAATAGTTGTTTTCGTATTCCGTTTTAATACAATTTCGATCATTACTCCCGTATTTGCAGTAGCTATAGCTGTAACGCCTTCGCGAACTGTCGTAAGGTTTCCGCTGGTCGGAAACTTCTTTTCCAACTTTCTTTTTCTTGTAAAGAAAGTTCATTTCACAAAGACGTGGAGCTGTTACATCCTGGTGATACTTGTGAAATGGATAAGCGGCTACGATGTTCTGATCAAATCGCAGAGACGTAGCGTTCAATATTTCATTGACGAACTTGAAATCTTGTTCGGACCTTGCCACTACGAGCCAATCGTAAGACGGTGCGTTCATTTCCAATTCATCGAGCTGTAACAAATAAATCACGTCTTATGAAGGTATTCGGGAAACAAAGGCATGAAAACGAACCGAGTTTGATTGAACCATAATAGCCAGTGGCAACAAAGGAGAAGTTGAAGGGCATTGGATGTTTGTATGTGAATCGTCAAGTTCGTAAACTTTTGTGTTCACTCACTATTTGTACCTTTTTCAAAAGCAAACTGAGAGGTTCAGTAGCATTCTGGCGTAGACGTGGTGAAACAACAACCACACCGAGCTTCGTACGAAGACGAGCGCTTATCGAGTTGATACTTGAAGCTATTCCATTTACGCCCAAGCACTTGACTAGTCGCAACGTGGCCCAATTACAACCTTCAACAAAAGAAAAGAAGACATAATGCTAGTAAGGCCATGTGTGAGACATTAAATACGTACATGTGGTGCCGTGACCAGGATCTTGTCATTGAGTGATTCACTAATCACTCGCACAATGACACGGAATTGAGTCAGTACATTAAACTAACGACAATGGGGTCTGACACGGCTAACTCGGAGCTTCAAAACCGAGATGAATAATGACGACAACACAAACAGAGACCTCTATTTACATAGAATGTGATGTTTTAAAATATGAATGAGCAAAGTTTGTTATTCATCTCTTTATGTACAGCCTGCGCCAATGCATAGCGTAAAACATATAAACTACGTACATACGATACATATCAGCGTTATACGAACTTTCAAATTGCAAAAAAAATCTAAAGTACGAAAAAGTCAAAATTTACTGTCATTTCATTACTAATACGTATTAGTGCTGTATTGTTTCTTCAATAGTGTTAAATAAACAAAATATATATATTATTATTTACCATTAAATTGCTTTTGCTACACTGAAATTTATTAATCGTGTCTGCCAATGAAGTCATGTTCTGTTTATGTCTTAAAATAATTATACCTGCATTAACTGAAAAGCAGTCCGTCCTACGACATCTTACCGCCTGATCGTGACGTAAGTCTATAGATTTAAGCTGAAAGGTAATCATTGAAGCTCTAGAGTTTATCAATGGCAACTGTTGAGAGGGGGATAACTGACACCGTTTTGCATGGATCGATCGTTTCTCTGGAGAATGGATAATATGTACTCCGGGACTAATAATATCCGGGAATAAAAATAATAATTCGTAAAACAGAATGTTGTAAACCCCGCTAAAACCCGCGACGTCAGTTTTGAAAGATCAAATGTTAGCAAAAAAATCCGATAAAATCAAAATTAGTTATTAAGTCAAATTAATTCATTTTTTTCCTTCATAACAAATATTTCTCGAATTCAATAATAGATTGTACTTCGATATATTTCAGTTATCGTATGACTTATGATTGCAAATTTGTGAGTTTTAAAATTTGTTTGTTACCACTTAGTGCATTTACATCACAATCAATCGTGATAATTTTCACAGCTGTAAGTAGCCGAGGGCGTGAAGAAGGACAGACAACTTTTTATACCAATATATTAAGTGATTCCCGAGGGATATTTACTGAAGCCTACGCAGTCGAAGTCGCGGGCAAAATCAGAAGTTTTCGTATAAACTAAACATGGACTGCCACAGGCTCTACGATATTAACTATAGGTCTAACGCATAATTGAGTCTGTTCCCGAGGTTCCTGCCTGAAGCTATGTGTCGTTTGACGTTCAGTAAACACACCCTCCCGTACCGCTCCCATACCTCAGGAACAGACTCAGTTATGCGTTACACCTGTAACGTCTATGTCTAGCAGTAGATCGATGGATAAATGCATTATTATTCCAGCTTATATGTAGTAATGGGCAAAAAAGTTATTGCGTGACCAATCCGAAAGTCGAAAATCCAAATGACGAACTTAAGAAACCCAGTAACGATAAGGCAAATGAATTGGTTGTTAAAGTTGAATTAAACATAATGATTTCCAAATATACTTGACCTAAAAAACCCGATAAATTTGATGAACTATTTAATTATTAGCTTTTTCAAGGTTTCTGAAAATGAAGCTCCTTAAAATTCTTGTGAATTTAAGAAAACTATCCCGCAAGAAAGAAGGAAAACCGATAAATTCAAAGTAATTAAACTCTTTTTGGTTAATTCTAGATACGTTTAAAAAAACTACCAAAAAAGATATAGGACACGAAAAGAGTATGGTTTCGTTTTTTAAAATATTTGTAACACCAGGGCTGCAATTCACTATGGATAGATATCCTTACCGCTTAAGTGATGACTATTGAGATCAACATTACACCGCAAAGTATGCCACGCTAGACTTTTCTTGACATTATTCACGCACACCACACGTAAGTTTCTTTCACACATTCTGTTCTGTCTTCTTTAAAGTGACGGTACATTCATTGACATTAAAACGAATAGTTTAAAACACTTTAAACAAAGATTTGGTCCATTAATTGATTAAAGTCTGTTTTCCTTTAATGTTTGATGCTCAAATAATTGCACATGAAAAAATAGTATTTTAAATCTAGAGGTATATATTTTGGCGTGACTTTTAACTAAAATTATATGTTTTATTTCATTCTGTTGTTCTGTTCATCCTTAGTGTGAGTTCGAATCGCACTTGATCGATATTATTATTTATTGTAATACTTTCGGGCTAGTTAGTACCTAAGTTGGACGCCTATATTAAAGTTTTACGATCCTTGGAGATCCAACGAGAGAGTCAATAAGATGTTGAAAAACATCTTGTAGGGAGACCCGACTTTTTTACCTTTTTATAATTAATTCCCATTTCTATTCCCAGTGGGAGTTCTCATCGGTTTGGTTTGGTTGGTGGTAGGGCATTTTATATGTCCATCTGGACCTAGCTACCTCCATGTTACTTTAGTCAGCCGCCAAACAGCAATGTTAACAGCACTGTTGTGTTTCGGTATGAAAGGTAGCAGAGACAGCGCCTCATGAACTTGAGCATGCGTTCCGTAAAACGGCCTCAAGGTCACTTACCATCTGGTGAAAGGAAGTTACAAGCAAAACCATTTTTTTAATTATTAAAATTAATATTTGTTGGGATACCTGGCGCCATTATACATATTATGTGAAGATTACAACCGGAACTTTTAACGGTTCAAAAGATACACAGCTCTTTAAGAGTAGGACGAACAATCAGATATCTTGGGATTGGTAACAGGGTCCCGTTGGCACTATTTAAGCTCGGGACCATAAAAACATGTCAATAACTCAGACAGAATCATCGATACTTAACTTAACTAAGATATATAACACTGAAAAACTACGCAAAATAGCTACAAGTCTATAATTATTTATTTAAGTTATTTTTACTCACGACGAGGTTCTAATTATAAAACACACTTTCTTGTAAAATAATTCATATCGCACATCAAATGCCGGGGGCTAATTAATTAGTACAAAGTTGGTATTATCGGAAGCCCATTATACTTACTAAGTACAAGCGTAAGTTGATTCTCTTTATCGTGATATGACGCATACACCCATTATCGGATAACATACATAAGTACTTCAAATGATCGGAATTGGACAATACGCGGTGAAAGTACGTGCCTAAGGGTCTTCCGCCGATGATCTAGTCAGTTATCGTGAGCAAAGCGCACACGTAGGATAAACAAACGTGCTCCGCGACAGCGTGGTGCGCATGCGCATCGAATTAACGCACGTAGTGACTCTTAGTCCGCGCTCGTGATCTACATCTGTCACTCATGTCCATATCATATCTTTATTTTTTGTTTGTTTTTTAAATGTAGAGTGAAGTGTTTAAAATTTATTCCAAAAACAACTGTAAGTATTTTTTAATGATTATTTACAATATTTTATTTTGCACGGATTCAAGTAAAACAATAATATTAAAAATAATAAGACATAAAGTTCACATCATTTCACCACTTGAAGGTAGGTACAGGATTTATAAACAAAACTAAAAATCAAATAGTAAAGTCGAGAAAACTAAATAACTGACAATTTAACTAATAAAACTAATATAGGTACAGAAAAACCACTGTCGACGTTTTGTTTTGGAAGAGCGCCTCCAAAGTCTATTCATAAAAATTCAACAGCATCCGAAAACAATTTACTCTTGTTTGGAAACCTCATAAATTAATCAACAGAGACGAAACTGTGAAATTATTCTTCCATTTGCCATTCGGGAAATTTTTATCAATTAAAATTTTTACTAGCTACGCGTATATGTATAGGTTAAAGTATATAGGTAGTTAAATAATACTTAAATTTTTTTCATTGCCACCGGAAAAGAAAGAGAAAAAAGAAACCAAGAATCGATAAGTGTATAAACAACTGTATTTTTTACTTTATTTAAAGTTGATATAAGTCAAAAATGTTAGCAAGTTCGGCGCTCTTTTCCGTTTTGCTTCACCAAATCGACCAAACCACGTACTATTATAATTTAAAAAACACATGAATTAATTAATCATACACAGAATAATATCCAGCGAAAGCGAGAGAAATATTTATTTATTTGTTTAATAGTCCTTCCCTCACGTTGCTACTCGTAAGGAGAGTCAGAATTACTTATTTTGGTTAAAGAATAGTTGAAGGGTTGGAAAAGGATATACGCAAATTTTTATCCCTATCGAACAAGTAGTTCACTGTGTTTATTTCATAATTACAAATCAATAAAATAAAAATGCACCAGTACATTAGATACTATAAATGAAGTAATTAGCTTGGAAGGTGTTTGAATAGGATAAATGAATAAGTATTATTACTGCTTTGTTACTTCCTGTAAATATTCCGCGTATCCAGCTAAGTCCATCTTCAATATTTGTTTCCTTCGGCTTCCATTACCATGAATTTGAAATAGGAAGTGTGTTTGAGACTTTAGAATATCTACTCCCAAAGTTTTATGAATTTGTAATAAACACAATCAGCTATTCAATATTCAGGAATTATTCAACTTTATCACCAACGAAGTCAATACTATTAACTTTGTTCACGATACAGCCACTGCATGGTTATAATTTGGTGTACTATTAATGTATATTCGCGCTGTTCGATATTCTGTTAACAATCAAAAGCATAACGAATTAATATGGGGTTGAATTTTATTTTATAACATAACGGACTTTTAAAAAAGCCCCAAAAATAAAAATACGTAATAATTATAATTTTTTATTTGGATTTTTCAAGATCTTAATCTCTCAAAAATTGCGAAAAATTTCGGTTCCTCGAATAGTAAAATTATTAGATTTCGTTTTTTCATTAAATTTTGAACGTTTTTTTATATGGGCACATAAAAACAATATTTTACGAGATAACTCAAAATATTGAACAAGCTTTACAGACTTAACGCTCCAATATAGTAATGTGACGTAACAAAACACGCCCGATTTAGGATTCAATATGGGGGTTTCAGCACCGCGTGGCTAGAATCACTTTTCGGCGAGTTGTGCTAAAAACTATTAGTCGCATCGAAAAAAAAAGATATAGCTATTTATCTTTTTACATGGACTATCCATTGAGACAAAAATATTTTTGTAGTCAAATTGTAAATTGTTCAATTTAGCAAATGTAGGTTTTTAAACTAATATAGTTGCAGATGATTTCAATTGCAATATTTAAATTCAATAAATTCTATTATCTATATCTATAAATAAAACTATTGCGATCGATATTTTTTAAGGTCACGGTTGTAAAATTTTAAGGTCAATGTCACGCACTACTTTCTAAACAAAAGCCGATAGAGACCTCTACATTATAATCAAAAATTTATCGCAACTTATCGCAATTGATATAAACATCGCCTCATCTACATGATCTGCAACATTAGGATGCAAAATGTGTGTGTGTGTGTCTGTCTGTGGTATCGTAGCTCTCGAACGGATGGACCGATTTTGGTGCGGGCTTTGTACGTGAAAGCAAGTTTCCTTGCGGTGGTTCTTAGATATATTTGGTTATAGTATGATTATTGTTCAGTTTTTTTAAATTAATTTAATTCACTTGTCTTAATGGCTCTCGGCAGACTTCGTGTTTGGTCAGTCGTCGGATATCTATCAGTAATACAGCTCTGTATAGTTCACACGGAAATCAAAACAAAATTATTTCTGAATTCAAATTACTGTAAATGATAAATCTAATAATGAAGTGCAGCATTCGTTTGCATTCGGAAATGCGACGATTGACGAGAGCCATTAAGAAAATAGAAGCACTGTAGTGTCTAGCTAGGTCACACACAACCTCGTGTCGTGTGAGGATCTCAGTGCGACTAAAATACATATGTACACATATTATGACTGGCGTACGTGTAATTACCTGTCTCAATATTCGGCGTATAGACGAGAGCTTGTCGCCAGCCTCTCCACACGGCATACTCTAAGACAAATGACAGCGGCTCCACGGCAGACGTTGGGCAATAACCGGTCACACCATTACCCGACACAGTGATGAATAGCACAACTCCAAAGAAATACTGTCCTCGCATGTCTGAAAAACACAATACTGAGGGAAAGTGGCCACAAAGACCATGACATAGAAATCGAATCATCGTTTAGCGTAGCTCTAAAGTATTGTAAATGTTTTGATTAGTAAAAGTTGAGGCAGAGATTCGGACTAAATCGTAGCTATCATGCATAACAGCAAATGCGTAAGAGCAACGAGTTGCCGTGATTTTAAATACGTAGTTAAGAAGAGTGATGCTAGATTGTATCCTAGTAACAGGGTCTCGGGACAATTTATGTAAAGTGAGCAGACGAAATTGCAAACAAAAGCTAGTTATTTTACAAAACTAATGAAAACGCATCGAATTCGTTCTATTAATTTAAAAAAATCATAACTAAAGAACAAGCTACTTAAACTTCCCTTCGGAACCCTTCATCGGGATGAAAAGTAGTTAATGTCCTTCTCATATCTTAAGCTACTTCCGTACCCACATATAGCCTTCTGTGTCCGCACCAAGTTTTATTAATTTCGGTTAAGACATTTACGTCGTTTTGAAAAGGCAACAAACAGACTGGATAACTTTCGAATTCATAATTTTACTTTTAGTTTGATTAGTGACTTGTGAAAACTGCATTTCAATCATTAAAGTATAAGTTTCTTCCCCAAATTGAGCCGATTAATAAGTTGGACGATACTTAAACTTGTAGACAAAAAGCAAAGAATCCATTTTAGAAAAGAAATTACTTACCAAGCGGTAATCGATATTACGGGAGATCGATAGAATCGGGGAGGGAAGATAAGCGATTAATCCACTGAGACGAGCTCATCTCTAAGTTAAAAAATAATCTAATCGCTTTAGTACGGAGCACGTCGCCACCAACATGTACAACTTATTGCGATTCCAAATATGAGTACAAACAAATAATATTCTCAATAACAAAATATTTCCAACTACGAAAGAAATAGCTCAAACTTTATACGAACTTAGAGCTATCTCGTACTTTCCAAAAGATTTGAAATTAAATCAGTTAAGCAAACTCTATAACTCATAATAATGTATTCAGCTAACAATTGCGATTTAAATAATAATTTGAATTAGGTTTACCTAACGAATACCAGTAAAGTTTCGTATTTTGTACTAGTACCTCGGCCGGTGATTTGGGAACTCATTGTAAGAGTAACGCGTAGATATTAAATGACATTTTGGTCAGTCGAAAAGTTAAGTTTGTAAATCAACCGGAGTTTCAGGTACTCTTGTAACTAACTCAACACATAGAGATAACTTCCAATAAATGCGTTAAAGCTCGGGATCTTGAAATGTTAACTAACTAAGCTTACGTTTACCTGCATATAGCATAATAAATACAATTAAAACAAATACGTTTTATGGAACACAGAAAAAAGAAACGAAAAAGCAATAAGTAAGGAATTGGTACGGAGTACGGACGGCATTAGTGCTAAAAGCGATCTCTTCTAAGCAAACTTTAAGTGCGATTTTAAATAATAATTTGATGTGGATTACTTAACGAATATCTGTAAAGATCGATGTGTACCTGGTCCGGGGTTTCGGGAACTTGTAAAATGTAATGAACTAATGCGTAAGGCTGGAGGGTGACTTCACCGGCCCCATTGTGACGCCTCGTAAAGCCCTGTCGCTTTGATACCTGCGTAACTTGCGTAATTAATCACCCTCCGATACATTAAACAGGCGGACGCTAGGGCTGGCAAAGCTACTAAACTTATATAACTCATTTATTCCTAAAAATTGCATTTGCCTTTATCGATGATAAGTGACGAGAAGACTCTAATGAAGTACAACCGGAACAACAGTGGTAGCAGAATTAGATAACGTGGTGGTATGTAAGAACATATTCATAAAAGGCGAAAATTTTTACGGGTTTTGGATTAGTATGTTTCGGCGCAATGATTAATTAGTCGATCATTATTAACTATCTATTTAGATTGATTTATGTTTAGCATCGTAAGCATAAACGTAACCGACCACCGACTTAACGGGATCCCGCTCCGTCAAAGTTTCATACAAAATTTTTGTTGCTATAATATTTTAAATTATAATAGCTGGCTTTGTGCAGTATATATCTAAAAATACGACATCGGATTGTGATGTCGCGAAATTAGTATCATTAATATACAATGTTGTAAATTAATGATAATTGTTTCGCGACACTATAATATAGTTATTACTTATCAAAGCCAGCTATTCTATTTGTTAAAAATATGGCAACAAAAATTCGGAGCGGGATCCCGTTAAGGTAAGATCAGCTCCGACCGAGACGCTACCCACGGGTCATCTAATCAGGCAGTAATTGAAATCACTATTCAAAAAAAACTATTGATAATATCTCTGTACATTCTAGATTTTATTAAATAGACAATATATATCAATAGACAATAGCAATAGATAAATACATATTAAATAAATAATAACAAATTAAAATATTTAATTTGTTCGAGCTTTTTGTTTCACCGACAGGGCAGTGGATTTCGTCTGTCAACCCTAACTATATACCTATTGTTGTTAAGTCATTTCGACCTTTGATTAATGACAATTTAATAGTTGACGGCTTTATACAGATTACAAAATCCATATTAGTGGATATCATAAGTCTGCCTGTCCCACAGTCACATATGCTAATACGTCTCATAATATTTTTTATTGTTTTTTAATAATGAACTTTTAATGTTGTTAGATTACGAAATGACCTATCATTTGGGAATAAAGTCTAGAAATCGTAGAGACATTTATCATATTGTTGTGTGAGGTCACTTTATGTAATTAAAGTAATTAAGCTAGTGTTTTTATAAATTGTATAGTCCGTATATTTGCCACCGTAAGACCCAGCATATCAGTATATGGTTGGGTGCAGCACAAGTGTACAAGGGCAGCACGTAGCCTGGGATAAGCGTGATCCATAACTCGTGGATATTTCTTTTGAAGGACCCAAAGCTCTCCGATATATGCTCGTCATGACCACCGGAAGAATTTAATTATAGAAGGTTTAGTGTATAAAAATCAAACAGAACCCAGCTCTCCTCCTAGAAAGGTATATTTTATTCGCTTCGCCCTTGTTAAAAAATTGTATTAAATTGTTATTGTACAAAATCTCAAATACAAGATTCATCTGTCGAGTTTCCGTTTCGTGAGAAATATTGTAAGACGTTTTTGTGCTTGTTTCAATGCTTTTATTTTTACCCTTTCTTATTGTATTAAGGAAAGCATTGAGGGTGAAACAGGTTGACACGTTTGAACACCCGGTAGGTTTGTAATTTTACATTTGATGTCGGTATTTTTTTCATTGAATTATTTTTACAGCGTTTCCTAGAGCCCCAGTTTCCGGAATACTCGTTCCGCCTCAATTATTGTTTTGTATTTGTTAAAATGTAATATTGCTACTTCGAAAAACCCAGCTTACAACATCTTACAAAAGAATGTTGCGTAGAATGAGACGTAAATGTGTATGCAGATCATACTTTCAAAATTGTGCTCTGTCCTATCGATAAGTAACTCATTAGATTAAAAGTTTGAATCTCTTAAAAATACTTCCATTATCTCATAAATATAATATTATTATGTTTCCACGTCTTTTTTGAAACATTGTGTAAATGTTTAGATTAAGCCGCCCCACACCTACCGTTTGTTATGATCTTGATAAATTTGAACCTGGAACCAGAATGCAATACAAAATCGTCATACACCTACCGCACGACGCAAGCAAGCGGTCCGGGCTGAACAGAATCCGTAGGTCTGTGACGGGGCTAAGTCCGGTCTAGGCTTCGAACTTGCATGCTTGACGTGCCCGAACAATTATTAAATGACGTATGTTTCAATCAACACAAAAGATGCTAGAATTATCGATTTGTTCCCAACCTGCACAGTGTTACTCGTTGGGAATAAACCGATAATTCTTGCTAGGTTCGGTTAGTAATAATACGATGTGTATCATTCAACAGGGCGATGATTTAAATCAACCGGACTACTGACACTAAAAAGTTGAACTAGTTCGGTCAACCGAACTAACCACTGAGCTAGACCATTCATTTTGCCTTTTCTATTATTTCAAAGAAGCTTATCGTTCAACCCCCTTGATTATTTCTACGTACGCCAGTTCAGGCTAGTAACGGTTTTGGTTTCAGGCAACATATTGCTCAGGTGGTCAATGTCCGTCCTCTCTATGACTATAGTTTGTCTATTAAAATTTTCTTGCTTTCGGCGCACCACGTGTCCGTATCAGCGCAAACTGCTCTCTTGCATTTTGCGGTCACATAAATAATTATTTCTTGACATACATACATGTAAGCTTCGGAAAGCTCAGCGCGCTAGTCTGACTCACAATTAGCCGTTAATTTTACAACTCAGTTTATTCAATCCAATTCAGTTCAATATTACTTTATTGTACACCAATACAAGCTTAAGATATAAAAAAATTAAACTTAAAATAAATAAAAATGTACAACAGCCGGTCTTATCGCTTACATCGATGTCTACCAGACAACTTTTGGGTAGAGGAAATAAGTAACAACATTTGGGTGGAGGTGTGACAGATATTGATAGATTATAATTGGATTATAATTAAATACTTGAATAAACACATATGTATACTTATATAAATAATATATAATAGTATTAAATAATAATAATAAATACAGACAAATTAAATACACGTTATTTTATGGATACAATACTACGACAACATAGGATTAGTTACTGAGAAGAATTTCTTCTTCCTTGTCATCCAGAAACAAACACCAATAAATATGAGCCACCCTCATTGATCTCCATGAGGAATTAACTTTCCATGACGGGTTTACCATTAACCGCCAAGCTTTACAATCGGTTTGGTGATCACAGTAAGACGTCAGTGGTAAATAGGTGGATGCTGCTCCCCGTCCCCTGCAATCTTGCCCTTATATATATATATACATATTTTTACGTAATGGGTTTTGAACTTGGCCTTCATCTCACCTGATGATAAGTGACTACGAAAACGTTGGTTGGTAAGCATGCGCACCCAGAAGCCTCAAGCTAATGAGGTGCTGACTCTGAAACATTAACACAACAGTGCTATTAACACTGCTGTTTGAAGGCTGACTTGGGTAACATTGTATAGTATGATTGTAATTTGCCTCACAAGAATACACAGGGTGGTTGAATTCTAAGGCCGGAACGAAACAGTATCAAAATAATAACAACCGAATCTAAAAATTGAGCGACATGTTTTATATGATAGCGAAATGATCTCATAGTCTTATTGTGATAATAACCAGATAATAATAAATCCTACCTCTACAGAGATGTGATAACCAAAAACTAGTACGTGCTATTTTAAATAACAAGTAAACATACTTGTTTATATACTACGGATATAAAGCGTGAAATAGTATTCCTGCGTCTCTCGCGGATCGTGCAAATCGTAGTAAGTGGCATTTTTTCCACCCCCCTCTGTGTGGATATGTGTGTGTAGTTCAGATCGTTGTTTAAAATTTTCGCTATATCATAATATACCTATTACAATCCCAATAAAAACCAGATCAAAAAAACACCATGTTTTCTATGTCTGCCATAGAACCATACTGTTGTAACATTATTGTGTTCCGGTATTAACAAATAAAATTGACTTGAAGCATCAAAGAGAATGAGAATATACCTACTTAAATAATACAAATTAGAATTTAATTTAATTACAACTGCAATATTTTAATATGGACATTTAGAGAAAGATGTTTTTGAAATTCCTTACTTTATTTTTAATATTATTTACAATTCGCACAAATATTATAAATTCAAACGTAACTATCACAACAAAACGGCTGAACCGATCTCTATGGAATTTGACACGCCTTAGCTAATGACGTGGATAAGGACATTTATAAGGCTATTTATTCCTTATCATCCCGATACACGGTTTCCGTGGGATAATTTTTAATAAAGTCAACGCAAGTAAAGTCAGAAATAGCTTAAAATTTTTGTAAATTCCACTCTCTTCTCCACTCTTCATGCTTGCCGTAATGATATTCACAGATACTAAAATTATGTTAACATTGTCCACAGAACAATGGCTCCTGTAACAATCACAGAAGTGGCGTTAATGGAGAAGCCCGCGGTCACCATGGACTGCATGGAGTGTCAACTTACCCACAGACTGAAATCAGAATCAAACTGCAACAACAACATTGAGAAGCCCTCACTTAGCCCATACGAGCAGACCAGGCCGACCAATGATCCCTGGTTCCTCAAAGGGGTCAGGGAGTGGGAGAAGCGAGCTGGCTTCGTGACGGCGCTGAGATGGATCAACGTTATAACAATCAGTCTGTTTCATATTGTGTCGGTGTCGTGGATCTTATACTATTGCTTAAATAGGCACTTTCCCAAATGGCAGACTGTAGTTTTTGGTGAGTAACATATTCATAACCTTCTATCAAAATGTTAACGTCACTTTTTGTGTTGAAGGAATTTTTATAATTCTTCTTCTTTACCTTATTTATTTTTATTCCAACTACAAAGTTATTTAATACGTACATTTTTCACCTGGAACGCGAGAACAAAAGCAGTGCAGTAATGTTGTACTTGTAATTACAGTTTTGATTTTCAAGGAAAAGTTTTGTTACTTTTTAAACATCTATTAGCTGATCAAAAGCCCTCGTTAACAGTGACTGCTTCAGTTACTCTAGTCGTGTTTTAGAGCCCTTAATATGCCTTGATCCGGTTCCAATAATTAATCCTCTATGCAAAAAGATGTCACTAAGTGTTTGGTGCAACATTCTATTATTTATGTACGCTTGGACATAATCTAGGGGATTCTAACAGAATGTTCCCATACAAAAATTATTTTTTCACGTTATCTTTTTTCTTGTGTCACATGACATTGAAGACGTGATGTTTGTCACATCACCAGATATCGACATTAATACGTAGCATTTAGCATTGTATTATCAATTCTCATTCTTGTCATTCGCTTCCATCTTAACTATACAGTGTAACTCGCAATGTAATGTAGTTACTTAAAAACTGAATAGCTTGGCTTTGCGTAGTGATTATTATCTACAAATAGGACTTGGCAATAAATGAATATCATTATCCTACAAATTTAACGGGAATCCTTTCAGGATACTACCAAACAAAAATTTCCTTGACATAATCTTTTAATCTAGTAGAAATAGTAATTAATTACCTAAAAATAGACCGTAGCATAATGTCGGGAAATGTTGTTAGATACTATAGCCGGTACGCAGCTATGGGGGACCAGGCTTGAAGGGAAAAAGATTATCGCTCGGGAGGCACAGTAACAGCTTTGTAGCTTCATGCTAGAAGGCTTTTTGAACAATTAGAACAAGTAAATTTAAAAAATCAAACGAAAAAAATCCATTTTATGCCGAAAATGCCTAACATCAGCTAAGAAATTTGCTTTCACGTAGAAAAACCGTATCTAGAGTTATACGATGCCACAGACAGCCACAGACATTGGCTTCAAACTTATAACACCCCTCTTTTTGCGTCAGTGTTTAAAAAAGGAAGTAAAATGAAAATTTCAATTATAATTCTTGCTGAATATTGAAACTGAAAAATATAACATAATTTAAATATGTTCTCAAGAACCACTTCGATCTTCTATTATTATTTAATATGCGAGAGTTTCCGCGACATCGTAATTTCTTAATACATTATTAATTTCTTTTCCGTAAGGCGGTACAGTACATAAGAAAAAGTGTAAAACTACAGTGATACTTGCTTGAAACGTCAAAGCTTTGTCTATCTGTTTGTACCGATACATTCTTTATGGGATATTATGTACTTGCTTTACTTTGGCATTGAGAATTAGCTGAAATGTTCTATTCAAAGGGACGGATGTTTTCAATGGGTATAAAGTAACTTTAAAACAAATACTAACTTTGGTGTCAGACAGACGCAGAATTGAGTTTACATGATGAACTTTACATTTCGTCTTATTGTTCATTCTAAGAATAGACCACGTTTTATTTTGAAGTTTACGCAGGCGAAGTTAGTGACTTTTTTATTTCATTTTATATATAAAAGATGTTTCAAATTCGGCCTGCGCTTGTACGCTATTTAAAAAATCAAGTACTAATCTAAATATGTATAGAAAAATACTATAATTCCATTTTTGCATTGATTTTAATTGTACAAAAACGTTCTTTTTGTAATAAGTGACAGCGTCAAATGTCGTTTTATTGGCGCCATCTTTGTTTTCAACGTTAACTCTTAGCTATTTCGTGCGTTTTATATGTTTTTGTACAAATAAACTAAACCGGAATATACAAAAATGGAAACTAAATCACTTTTATTTGATAATAACCTTTTAAAATTATAAGTGTACAAGACCAGGCCTTGGTTCCATACATTCGCGGAATGTGTCATTCAAAGTAACGACAACCTCCTAACTGACACAAAGAGTGTTCTTTATTTATTCAAAAGATGTTTCAACTAAATAACTAACCACTGGAAAACATCTACAGTGTAGTACTAAAACCTTCTGGAAAAAATCCTACCAAGATAAGACGTTACTGATGTACTCGTATATCTTTAAACTAAATAAGGTATACGCAACACGTACATATGTACAACAGAGTCTGCAGTCATTATGGGGATAAGGGACTCAACCATTATTCTCGTAATTATCTAACCCAAGGGTCTAGTCCAGACTAGACGTCAGATTTAGTCGGATTACCTATGTCTACGGATAGAATCATTCTAACCAAACGTTGTTTTTAAAATGACATAATAATTCATATTGTTATCATTCATTAATATCAAGTAATCCATTATGAATACAATTTCAATAAACTACAACACCTCGACAAAAAAGTAAGAATTTAATAGTTGTGATGATTGATCATCACAATCAAAAAATTTAAAGTTTATCACGTTCGACTTACGTATTATATAGATTGTTTACATTTATGATGGCATAGTACCTATAACTGCTACTAACTGCATGATCCTCCCCTATATATTTTCACGAAGGACGTTTCCATGAGGGGATTTGACACAATAAGCACATTTGTCGAGCATATTATAGATCAGATCAATCACTGGTTACCAGTTTACAATCATTCAAAACTTACCTAAAAACTTATTTCCTTGAACAGATTATTCCTTAGCAGCCTTTTCTTCTTACCTTCCTGAATTCCTCTGATTTCTTTTTCCTCCTGATCCATTCTTGCTTAACTTTTTGTATTAATTTTTGTGTGTGTGTGTGTGTCAGGGATGTGTTTGTGTGCAATAAAGTTGATTTGAATGTAACACTTAGCATCAAAATTAAATTGAAACAGTAATTTACTATGTATTTCGTATTGTGTTCCTCGTCAGGTTATCTGGTGGGTCAAGTAGCTGGTTTCGGCGTGACGGGAGGAGCCCATCGTTTCTGGTGTCATCGCTCCTTCAAAGCCAAGATGCCACTGCAGATCATTCTTCTTCTATGCTATTCTACTGCGGGACAGGTAAATAATCAACAAATAACACCCCCCCCCCCCCCCCCCCTCTGCTTTTCCCCCTATGCATGTCACCTACAAAGGCAAAAATGCAAAAATGTATCCGAATATCATGTTTTGACCAATTTTGATTTTTAAAATAACACGTATGTAAGAGATTGTGTTGTTCAAAAGAACAGGTGAAAACCGTTCAAAATAATTGAGGAGGGTTGACAAATTCAATTTAAATACTATAAAATTTACAAATAACTGTTAAAATTTATTCATAAAATTTAATGGAATATATTTAGATAAAAAATTATGATAATAGCGATAAAAAATTATGATAATAGTAAAAATCTTACTTTTTGGTTTTGGGGTAGCTCTATCTAGGTGACCGAAACCCAGTGCTATTCCCTTCTTTTTTTTCTAAAAATATAGTATTTATAATCATTTCCTCTTATCCTTTACGAGGCATATTGCAATATTTTTCCAACAATTTACATGTCCACCGAAATAAATGATATTTGGTTAATTACACTTATTTTGGCGCAGACAAGTTTATCACGCGATGGCTTGCAATGCTATACTTGTAAAGCCGAAACTGCAATGGGACTACTGAGCCTTCACAGATTATTATAATAAATTTACAGAATAACTTGTTCCACTGGGTACGCGACCACCGAGTGCACCACAAGTACTCAGAGACGGACGCTGACCCTCACGACTCCAGGCGAGGATTCTTCTTCTCTCACGTGGGCTGGCTCATGATGAAGAAGCACCCCGACGTCCTCAGGGAAGGCACCAAGATCAACATGAACGATATACTGAACGATCCGCTTGTACAGTTCCATACCAAGTGAGTATTGGCATCATTATAAGCAGCATTGCTGGAGCCAGAGCCAATTCAAAGCAACAGGGAAACTGCCTCCAGGCAAGCTTCAGGTCTTTTGGCTAGATGTTTTCTTCTTTAGAGTTTGCACTAAGTGTTTCAGTCAAGCCTGGACCCCTTAACTAGAGCGGTGAATGTAATGACAGCGGTTAGCCTGTTCAATGATGTACCCTGCGAATATAATAATTAGGCTGCTGGCTCTGTTGCCATTCATGCCGGAGCACAACAGTTCTAATAACAGTGCTTTTTGGCAGCAGTATCCAGAAAGACGTAGAAAATTGTCTGTCACCTGCCAAACCGAGTACTGACAGGTACTCCAGAATTCTAATCCGGGACCTCCGGACTGTAAGTCCAAGAGTGTTGACATTCCACGAAGATGATAAAAAACGGGAAGAGTTTTCGGCCTGTGCATTAACACACAAAATTCGACACATTCCACCTTGATCCGAGAATCCCGCGGCGGATCAGCCAGTATTAATAAAAAATCGTACTTTCAGATATTTCTTGGTATTCAAACTGTTGTTCTGCATCGTGCTGCCGACGCTGGTGCCGGTCTTAATGTGGAACGAGGACTGGGACTACGCCATCTTGTCACAGGCCATGCTGCGGTACATGCTCAGTCTAAACTTCACGTGGTCCGTCAACAGCTTTGCTCACATATGGGGGAATAGACCATATGACAGGTGAGATAAATATATTTTTTATTAATTCACCAACATTAGTCTGTATGGACATCATACATTGTCCCCCGGGAACTTCTTCTTCGACAGGAATAAACAAATCTGTTCTTGTTATGTGTGTGTACAAATAATGTAGTCTATGTTCTTTTCCAGCCCTTGAACTATCACAGAAATCATGTCATTCTGACTCTCCGTTACGACGTAAATTAAGGACAGACAAACAAACTCACATTGGCGTTTATAATATTAGTATGAATTCCTTTGATTTATAACTTTTTTATTTTTGTTGTGTTGTTATTTGTTTTGTTATTGCCCTCCTCGGGTACGGAACAAGTAATATTGGACGAGTTGTATACTAAGATGTCATTGTGGTTTCTGTCTGGGTGTTTCTCAAAAATTTGTTTTGATCCATTATAAAATAAATTTGTATTTCTTTCTCAGGCACATAAAACCAGTGCAAAATTGGGGTGTGTCGTTTGTGGCTATGGGGGAGGGCTGGCACAACTATCACCACACGTTCCCGTGGGACTACAAGGCGGCCGAGCTCGGATACACATTGAACCTCACCACGTTGATCCTGGACGGATTCGCGAAGATCGGTTGGGCTTATGAGATGAAGGAAGCATCTCCGAGCCTAGTCCGGGCTGTCGCAGACAGGAAAGGAGAAAAGTCCCTAGGATGTAAAACCACTCACGAATGACTCAAGCAGTTTACAGAACCTTTCCCCATGTATAGTCTCCTTCCAAAATGAGTTGACAGCAGGAGACAAAAATTCTATGAATAGTCACATGAATAATTATATGATTACCAAAAAAATTGTGAAATACGTTCAAATCGATTCAAACTTGTAATATTACTTTAAAAGATTGTACCTAAGCCTCATTCGACTGAGGAAAATAATTAAGTATGAAAGATGTTGTTTGAGTTTTAGCATTTAATTTTGTAGATATCTAATGTCTTCCGGGATTTAATAATTTTTAAATCAGTTTTATAGTCATTTAAAAGGTATTTTGTTTTATACCTGCATAATGCAATAAGTAGGCGAAGTGATATATTAATAATAAAACATACCAAGTAAACAAGATTGTTTTTCATATTTGCTCCTTTCAGTTTTTTAGCCCCCGACGCAAAAAGCGCTTGACGCCATGTCTGTGTATCTATTCTAGAGGTATCTGTGGCATCGTAGCTCTGGAACGGATAGACCGATTTTGATGCGGTTTATGTACGTGAAACCAAATTTTTTTATAATTACGTTAGGCACATAAAATGTTTACAAAGTAGTCTTGAATTGATATTAATTACTGCATCTATTTATAAGAGATTCTAAACGCTGTTCTAATTCCTACATTTTAATTGAAAATGGCTCCAGATTAGGCAATGACAGCCCCCGGCGGATTTTTTAAGGCTTATTATTATTATAATATGTGAGTTTCGTTTTATCTAGTTACTCACTTCCATTTTGTCGAGAGTCGAGGGTTTCCCAAAAAATTATTAAACCCTTTTTCCGTTTACAAATGTTTTGTATTTGTCGTAGGTTTTTTTCAAAAAAAAAATTTTTTTTTATTTTGAGCTTTTTAGAGAATTTATGTTGTCTAAACATCGTGACGTGTAAAGTATCTTGTCATGGCAAACAATATGTGCAATTGGTCAAAGTAAACCAGTAAGATCCTCTTTACTGCTGACTTTGATTACTCTGCGCTCCAATCTCCAATTAATGGAGTTCGCGTACTTATCTCAAACTCCATCCCAACAACAGTGTTTTTCGAAGGCTTCGACTTTTTTTCTTGACTTCGACGTATTTGCATGGTATTATTGTTGTACAAGTGAATAACGAAACCTTTTGTTCACTCGTGCGTCCATTTCGTGACGTCCCGAGTTCTGTGCGGTGATTACAATTAGGAAGTTGGAATCCTTGGAGACGATTTTGATATAATTTAATTGACATACCGAAAGTTCAAACAAAATGTATAGGAATTAGAGATCAAACAAAAGAACGTGTACGGTATTTGCATCATGCTATTTGCATACCGAGAGCCCGTAGTCCAACTAGTTGGGACATTGGTTTACAAAAAATCATTTCAGCAGCTTTTAGAACATTTTAGCCTTAATTTAAGTATTGGTCATGCTTTATAGTTTTTAGGGTTCCGTACCCAAAGTGTGACCAACTGGACTATGGCTCCGAAGTTGGGTCCGTCAGTCCGTCTGTCATCTTTAGAATCGTTATAGAAAGACATGAAATTCTCTCAGATTTTGAAAATTACTATAGCCGCTATAACACCAAATAATAACGTGTAAACAAAAGGGGGGTAAAAATAATTCTAAAAAACTTTTTTTTATTGTTTTTTTTCTGTCTTGCGCTAAACATTGTCTGGTTTTACTCCAAGATGCTCCAAGTAACGGTAAAAGTGGTAGTGTAAGGCCAATAATAAATATTTCATTTAAACAGCTTGCGCTTTAATTATCATAGTTTAATCAAAACAGAAAATAAAAACATATTTTAAACGTTTCACCCAAACAAACATACTGAAGTTTTGTGGACAACTCACAAATATATAAAGATCACAGAAACAAACTTAGATCTACAGTTTGACTATTTAGGACATAATACTATCTTCTAGCACAAGTTGTCGCGATCACCACTTTTGCAGCGGCGGCGGAGACTCCAGAATGACAGTTTATAACCGCTCGCTTTTTCTGTGGACGCAGCTAATCCCTATAAAATATATGAAAAAGCTTGTGAACTGCTTGTCGCTGGCCACCTGTAGTTGTCACCGGTGGCTTATACGCGCCCAGCTTTATTAGTAAATTAAACAGTGATGCTTTTTATGATCACCATATACAATGTACTTATTATCTTAAAATACGCTTTTTGACTTTGTTGCCTACAACACAAATAATTTTTCAATACACTTGTAGCACCATTCTCAGATGTTTAATCTATCTTTAACATATTCCATGCCCATCGTTCCAACCTCGCATTAAAATACCGCCTAAAGTTGAATATAAAAGATATTTTAATCAAGGTCTCGACAAGTTAAAAAGAAAGCAATTAATACGTAGAATGTAATGTAGTTTTTGAAAATATAATAATCCAATAATCGCAATGCCCCTTGCTGTTTCTAGCCCTTTAATTTCTAAACGTCTGAATCTATCTAGATGAAATTTCGTTCATGCAATAGCCTATGACATGGACACGGACATAAGCTTACAAATTATATCACACTATTCTTCCCTTGGGATTTTTTTCTGATCCTGAAGTTCACGCAGAAGTTGCGAGCAGAAGCTTGAATTATGTAATTGTTAATAATTTTAATAATAATAGTAAATTTAAATAATATCTAAGTGCTAGACGGCATCGCGCACCGAGGTTCCATACAAACTTGTAGGTATTTGAATAGCATCTATGCCCGTAAATAATGATACATTTAAAAATTACGACCTTTAGAGTTTTGTTTACCTACTAATATGTTTCATTTAAATATTTTATCACAAATGTATTGAAAAACGTCGAATGAATATACATATGAGCGATGCTAATTACCACCTTCCCACTTGTATTATACATAATGTGCTTCAATATAAATACAGTCCAAATAAACCATTCTCTTATTCAACCAATATCTCGATATCTTTAGCGGTAGTTAAAGTTTGGCAACAATGTCAATCAATATTTAAGACAGAAACTCTATCCCTCATTTAAGAGATAGGTGCTTTTTGAGCAATTGAACACATATACTGTGGTTTGCTTTAACAGTACAACTCCTTTTGCAAGGGTATGTCCAGGGTTTCAATCTAGAGAAAAATAGATAATATTTTTCGAATTTTGTATACAACACGAATGTGACCCTAGGACCACGTTTTGTCAAGCTTTCTAAAAGGTTGTAGCTTTCAAAAAATTCTTTGAAGCTAAGGCAAATGATCTCCCCCTGGATAGTTTAGTCTCCCCCTGGATCTGCCCTCACAGCTTTAATTGCATGTTTAAATCACCAAAAAAAAATATGAACTCAACAACTGTGTGAACATGGTTTAAATTCTCCCTCGAAATACTCGTACTTATTCACTAAGAATGTGACATTCAATTAAATATATTATATCTTTATGCATATCCAAAGTTATTGAATTGCAGAATTGCACTGTACAGTGTTATCGTCGAGATACTTTTACAAAAGTCTACTTCTAGCTACAATGCCGTCTATTTGGCATATGATTTCCAAAGAGTATTTTTTCAATACAGTTGTTTAACATGGCGAACTTTCAGAGGCTATAATTTTTCATAGGCATCTTTCTTTTACGCGGTCGTGACTTCGTATGCGAGCTTTTACTTTTGCAGTTTAGTTTTAAATTTATAAGTCAGTTTAAAAAGTTTAGTAGCAAGAAGTTTTCATACATACATATAATAAAATCGGGTAGATTTTATACAAGGCAAAATGAATGAGTCCTTATGTCTTAGCATTGAATTTTCAATAAACATATTTCATTATTTGATTTCTTTTTTACCATTTCCCACAACTGTATTGAAAAACGTCGTGTGATACATGGGTTACCCTTGTGACACAATGTACTATTGATCCATAAATAATGTTATATACTTATTCATATACTAGACAAACACCTATAAACAGGAAGACAATGTCTTTTATAGCAGTGTAGTCCCTATTAGAATTACTCCAAGCAAAATAAGAATTGCATTCTAGAGTTTTAATAATTAACTTATTTGAAAATATAAAATGCCATCATTCAGTCTTCAATTATTGTGAAAACATTTTTAGCAGTAGTTTGTGAGCTAGATACTTCCTTATTGCTTTCAGAATTCAACCGGGCCTCTTTCATTGGTCTTGTGTTCTCATCTTTACTGGGCTTCCTTTTAAGACAGAGAGATTTATTAGATATGATACTTGTTTCTTTGTTTTCGCTGCTAGATATTTTCCTTTTCTTTTTAGTGACAACAAAGTCCAAATCCGAAGAATCATCGTCGAATCCAGCATACACAGGTACTGAACGGCCACTCCTAGTGGATCTGAGTGGCTGCACTCTGGTAGTTTCTTCAACAATCTGTATGGGTGGCGGCCAAGACATAAAGTTAGGTGACTGCCTGGCTTGTCTGTAGCTGTTTATGGACATTAGTTTTATGTAAACTGCAAGTGTGCGAGCCTTCTCAGATGGAGTTAAGGTGTTCGGGAATAAACACCAAGGCATCCTTCTGTCTTTTACATTCAAATAACGCCGTTTCATTGATTTCTTTGGGTGTGTAGCAATAGTGTTGTTTTCTTCCACCTGTAATAGATAGGTTGAAATTTATTTTTAAAATGGACGAAATGATTTATTGTGCCCTTAAATCTTCATCAATCTTTCATTCCATAATGAATGTGAAGTTGCCATTTCTCTCTCTCAATACTAAGAAACAATAATTGGTTGGAAGCATTCTCATGCAAAAACCGTGATAAGGTTCTGATTATATTATCTCTGTTTGCTAGCACTTTTTTTATACGGTAAGAGACAAACACTTGATATGAAAGCAATGCGCATTATAATGCTTTCATGCGCAATATGACAAATGTATGGAGTCCCCGGCCTGAATTTCGTACATTTCTAATATTAATGAAGTCATTATAAAAATACTTTAATTATCAATTTTCGATACTATACTTAAAACTATTAAATACTAGCTTCCGCCCGCGACTTTGTCCGCGTGTACTTCAGGATTTATTCTACTTATTCGATAGGCATAGAAGTCATCTCCATTTCCAGCATAAGGTACAAAAGAGTGTTTATTCTGTTACGCAGGCTAATAGTTTAAAGAAACAAAAGAAATTAAATATCTGACGTAGTACATTCAAATAGTCACACTAATATTATAAACGCGAAAGTTTTTATAAACGAATTTACATATTCTATGGTCGGTTGCTAGGCAACGCGTTTTTGTTATGCCCAAATTGCCCATGTAATCCCACTAATATTATAAGTGTGATTTTGTACAATTTACACAATATGTCTTTATAAATTATAGCCTATATGTTATTCTGATGTATAAGCTATGTTATTGTAAAGTTTCATTCAAATCCATTCAGTAGTTTTTCCGTGAAAGCATCACAAACATCCAAACATCTAAACATCCAAACATCTAAACATCCAAACATCCAAACTTTCACACTTATAATATATAGTAGGAAGTAGGATGTACAAAACAGTCACCACTTGATAAAAAAATAAAGTTGTGTCAATGAAATGACGTACAAAAAGAATGATTCTGGATGGGTGGTAGTAGATTGGAATCTAACATATATGTATTTTATACAAATCTTTATCAAAATTACCTGTATTGTTTTACATGTAAGTTTAAGAAAGAATGAATCCACCATATCTTTTAAATAAAAATAATGTATACTTGGAAATTATTATTCACTAACAAATAAAAATAGAACTTTTTCTGTAACATAATTTTAAAATAATAAATTGTACATAAAAGTAAAATAAACTAGCTATAAAAGTTAGTCACACTGCCCCTGACAATTCCCAGTGCACAGACCTATTACATTGGCCACATTTGTCCATTGTATGGCAATGGCTAACCTTTACACCAAGGAAGATCCGGATAGGGGCTCAAGTGTATTCAGCTTAAGTTGACGCCCAATCTAAAAATAAAGCTTTTATCCTTTGAACCAGAGATTCAAAAGACATAAGCACAAATTAAGTCACCGGGCACCAACACCGAACATTTTGAACTAATGGCAAATTTTTGATGACTATTTCATCTCTATTAAGTACATTCACTGGATCTGAATTTGGCCCAGTTCTAAAATAATTAGGTTAATGTAAACATAATATATTGGATAAAATGAAAAATACTAGTAAATATTTACAAATGTATGCACTTGGAGTATTAGCTTATGCAATACAATTATGTACTTTTTAAGTTGCTCCAAAGCTAGTTCACTTGTTATGTCAAAGTTGTCAGCTGCAAACCATAAATAACATAAAAGCTTTTATTTACCTTCTGACGCTGCATCTCATCTTGTTTAGCACTAGCAGTAGAATTATTTAAAGCTTCTAGAAGATCAATCATTTCTTCTTTTGTCAAATTGTCTTCGTCCAATCCAAAATCTAGAAATATAATCAACACAATATAATCAGCTGATGAAATGCACTTAATTATATGAACTATTCTTCAAAACTGAAACACAATAAAAGTAAATGATCAATATTATCAGTAGAAAAGCGGGAAACCGCTAACACATCCGAAGCCCTGCGTCAAAACGCAGAATAGTAATATATCAAAACTTAAGTTTCATAGAACATCTTCTATATTTTACCTGAAAGTTGCATTTTCATGTTTTTGATTTCAAAGTCTGTACTTTCATCATCCGACACTACAGGATCCATGTTACAAGTAGGTATTCTTTTTGGCCCTGTAATTGCCCTGTAATGTTATGTCACGCCGCACAAAACAAGATTTATTTACATTACAACTTTTAATTAAAAACATGCAGTTTTAAGGGAAACTGAACTAATAAAAATAATTCCAAAACAAGTTCAATGTTATAAGATTCATAAGTCAGTGGTAAAGGTGGTAAAACTGGTAAACGCACTCCAATCGGAAACTTGTCGGAAACTCGGAAATGAAACAAAACCCAAACCAAACCCAAACCAATCGAAAACAAAGATATGATTGACATTTGACACTTCAGAAGTTGACACTGACAGTGACTAAACCACTTTAAAAAAATATTATGATCGTTAGGCCTTACATCCATTTCTGACATATATATTTTTTGTGAATTTTAAAAGGCCTGATTAAAAGGCCTCTATTCAATGATACCTAAATCAAAGTAGACCAGCATCGGCGTACACCCTCTGATGAATTTGGCATTTTGTTTAGTTTTTGATTTGTTTTGCTGCTTAAATTAATTTAATACTTTTTTTCACAATAACTACATATTATTTCGCTCGGGGGACTTCTGGCTTATTCTTATTTCATGTATCTCTATACTGTGTATACATGTATTCCGTACAGAATATGAATAATACTGAAAATCATATTTTATAAGAATAAGTTGTGCCTAGTGCAATCACGAGTAATTGTTGTTAAATTACACATTGAAATACTAATAACAACAGGTGCTGGAACAGTTTGTAATCGAAAATTCGTAAAATTGTGCTACGATATAATGTATAAATTATTCTTTTCAGATTTATTCCTAAACTTGTGCTGGAAGACCTGGCTTCTTGACAAATTGCACGATTATTATGTCAATAGAAAGTAGTTTAAAGTAAGCTATAATGAAGTTATTTTATAAAGGTACATTTTTTTCCTCAGGTACGGAACCCTAAAAACGAAATAGTTTTAACAGTTTCATATGCAAAAATATTGTTAGTTGGCAACACTGGTAAAGAGGGAGAGACGGAAAGGGGACTGAGGAAATGTCAATCAAGTATTTGGTTTTGGAGTGTGTACTGTGCAGTGTGCAGGGAGGAATTTAGTTTTTTTATATACAAAAATTTCTTAATAATCATTTCCTCATGATGCAATTTAATTGTAATTAACATAACTGCCTGGCCTTATAACATCCAATTGAATGTGGATATTGCGTTAGTACACTATGTTTAAGTAAGAACAGACAAAATGGAAGAAGAGCTCAGGTGTTTTGTTTGTAAGGAATTCTACAGAGAACCAGTGTTGTTGCCTTGCGGACATGCATTATGCCGAGCGTGTGCCGTTACTTTGCAAACACATGTACCTGAAGCTGATAACTCGGCCTCTACGGATTACCAGGAGGCGGACAAGGCGTCAGTGTCCAGCGAAACCGATAGCGGTGTGGTATGTGGATCAAGGCCTAACAGCTACGCGGGAACGCCCGCCGCGCCTATCTATCAGTCAGCAGCGTTCAGCTTATCTTGTCCCCTGTGTAACAAGCAAGTGTATTTGGACGAGAATGGAGCTGACGGTCTTCCACCGTTTCGCGTCATGCGGACTATTGTGGAGCGTTTCGGCGGAGTCTCCGGGTCTCCCCCCGCCGAAGAAGCTTGTCAGATGTGCGAAGGAGAAAGACGAGCGGCTGTGGTGCGATGCGAGCAGTGCTCGGTGCGGTACTGCGCTAGCTGCCGCGACGCATGGCATCCGACGCGAGGCCCGCTGGCACAGCACGAGTTGAGAGCTCTCGGCACTACTTGCTCGGACCATGGATCTCCACCAGCATTATTCTGTAACACTTGCCTAGCACCTATCTGCCAACGTTGCCTTGCCGAAAGACATAACTCACATGAAACACAGCAACTGTCTAGTGCTGCTAGAGCCCATAAGGTTTGTTACATGTACGGCAGTCAACATAATTTATAAAGAACCCTATGAGAACTATTCAATTGCTCAATAATTTTTTTACAGACTGAATTATCACAATCCTTGCATCAGCTGTCAGAACAAGCAAAGGCAATGACAGAGTATATACAACTAGTCAAAGGTTCAGGTGATAAAATCAATGTAAGTATGCTCTTGTAATTTGAATTCCACCTAAGCTAAGCTATTTTTATTTGTGTTTTATTTATTGCTTACTAACATACTTCATATTTTTGTGAGCAGGAATCTTGCGAAGAATTGGAGAGACAAATGGACCAGGCATGTGCTGAACTGACTCGTGCAATAGAACACAGGAGGGATGATCTGATACGTGCAGCCAGAAACACACGCACTCAGGCTGTTGCCGATATGCGGTCTCTTACGTCTCAAGCTGCTCAAAAGCTTAGGGAGGCAACTGCATTACTCCATTTCTCAATAGAAGCCCTTAAAGAACCTGACCCTGCAGCATTTCTGCAAGTAAGTGTATTTTTATCAATTTTTAGGGGTCCAACATCAGATCAAAAAACTAAAATACACCTTAATTAAGGGTAAAAATTTGTGTTTCTTTCCCTTGGTGTGTTATTCTGAGTCGTTTAATAACAATATCCACACCTATTTAATTTTGATAGTATCTACATCACAACTGATTATCTAAACTGTGATGTAGTTGGAATTGATATTATCTGTACATGAGTAATAGACTTTACTTGCAATAACAATGATAAGTTCAGATAAATGATATAATATTTTTTATGTGTTTATTTTTGCCTTAACTTCCTCACTTGAATCATTGACTATGATGGGATACTTCAGACATAATTACTGTCTTAACAATTGAAACATATTTTGTAAATTCTTATATACAGTGTGATACCTCTAGCTAGATTAATTAATTGTTCCAAGGTGCAACTTAGTTGAAAATTAAAAACCAGACCAGATAAATGGGAGACATCTACCTTAACTTTCATAACACTCATAAGATTTTCTGATTTTCTTACATTAAGATTTGCTTCAGCCCTAATCACTAATCAGCTGCATAATCAGTAATCAAATGTATACAGCTGCTATATAGGAAGTACTACCAGTTTTTTGTTCCTAGAAATTGCAATTGTTCAGCAAATCAATGTCCCCTGTCAGATGACGTGGTGAAGAGTTAATAATGTACCTTTTTGGGAGGATTTTCCTAAAATGTGTGATAATGCACGCTAGTTGCTTTTATTTCTTTTCAAGACACAAGGGGCCAGCAGAAAAGTCATAGAAAATTAGAGTGTGTTAAGAATGAAGACAGATTAAAAATGGTATTAAAAATACACATTCCAGGGCATCAACTTTTACAAACTACCAACAAAATATGAATTTTTAAAATGAAATGATTAATAGTAAACTTTAACCACTAAATCATTTTGGTTATGATTATCACCATATTTTTCTGTGCGTGGATTTCGTGCTTGCTGCTGCAAAGGTTACTAACTTCCGGCAGAAACCTGCTGAACATATTGAGTTATGGCTAGCAGCTTTTTAAAAATAAATTCATGTAAAGTAAAATCATCAAAATCAATGCTGGTGTATCTTCAATTAAACTCTTAAACTCAGACAGAAATATGGAAATCACAAAAGTGGCTATATTGCACCAACCCAAAATATAAATATCGCACATCCTTAGAAATAGGAAGTCATGTACTCTCTGTCTGAAATAAATAGTCAATAGTTATAATTGAGGGAAGGCAAACAATGATTCAGAAAAATCTCCTAAATGAAATGTTTCCTTTCTCTACTCAGGTTGGCAACATACTGTCGGCGCGCGCACAGGAGACTGCATCCAGCTTGTGCTCTTCCCTGGATCCCCCTCCCCCAGCCCCTGCACTTACCCTTGACATAGAACCAGTACTTCGCACAGTCAAAACCATGAACTTTATTGAGTGCATACGTAAGTATTTATATTAAATAAGCTATAAAAGAAATTACTAACCTTAGAAAAGGCTATTGCTTTTGTTATTATTTAATTATTTAAAATTATTAAAATCAATCACAGTCTAAAGCAAGTCATGTCATCGAATTACATGGTCCATTTATTCTGCTCCACTCTACGGACTTTTTTATTATTATTATTATTACAATAATTATTAAAGAGTTGAATAACTAAGTTTTACAAAATCCATCACTGCAATTTACAAATTGCAAATCTCTATTTCATTCAAACATGTTAAGTATAAATAAACCATCATATTATCTTTCAAACAATATACACATCTTGTTATTATTGACCAATGTTTCACATAGTTCTTGCCTTATAATATTTAGGTCAAGACCCAAATACAATGCCAATTATTAATTATAAAATGTATTTTATAACCATTTTGCAAACCTGGATTGCAGCGGCTGAGAAAGAAATGAGGTCACAAGGTATATTTTTAGAGATAGGTATATTCTGAACAGAAAGAGAATAGGATTGAAAATGTTGTCTTGTCTTTATTGTATTTTTATCCGAATAAATAACTACCTGACTGGGTTTAATAGATTAATGATATATATTACATAATATGCCCTATGTATCCGTGAATTAATTGAACCAAACAGAGCTGACCTGTTTGCTTTGTTTTAAGAATCAGTATGTAATATTAAACATACTTTTTGTTTAATGTTTTGATATTAGAAGAACTAGAAGCATTCATTTACAATCCTACCTTTAATCTGCAAGATATAAATCTCAAATGTATGTGATTAAATAGAAAGTATTTTGTTGTGCATGTTTATTTTAATATATTCTTATTGGATGAATACCCACAGTAAAAGAGATGTTACTTGATCATTTCTTATTCATTTAAAACAGGTGTAATTTCAGAAATTAATCCATTTAACAACATTCATTAGTGGAATGCTTAGATGAAAATAGACACGAAGTAAACGCACGTAATAAGCCGATAGCTGTCGTAGATTGTAGCTGAGCTGTAGTGTATTTAGAACATTTTACCTCTATCGCCTAATGGCTAAATGTTGGAATAAAAATCCGGAGGTCCCGGGTTCGATTCACCGTGGGGGTACTTATCGGTACTTGTTTTGGTTGGTCGTAGGACATTTTCATTTTCTATCTCATCCTAGCTAGCTACCACGTTACTGAAATCTGCTACCAAACAGCAGTGTTAATAACACTGTTGTGTTCCGATATGAAAGGCAGCAGAGCCAATGCCTCATTAGCTTGAGGTTTCTGGGTCGCTTATCCAACAGCCTTATCGTCAGTTATCATTAGGTGAGATGAAGGCCAAGTGCAAAACCCAGTCGCGGCAAGTGAAGCAAGTAAAACTAGGCGAATCTGGCTCAGTTTACGTAATCATTCTGCTAGTGCTTATTTAGATTTTTATGTAAAATAATCAATTTTCAGCAATAAACGATTGTCACAATACAACTTCCCACCGTGGAAGGTTTTTAAGGTCGATAACCTACCTCACAACCCCTAGTTTCAGAGTTGTTGAGCCGCCATAGGCGTCTAACATGTAGTTATTACTAACCTGTCGTAGATAGTAATTGGAACCCACGGCTTAACGTGCCTAACGAAGTATCGACCATCTTACTTTTCAGGCAATTAGATGATTCAGCCTGCGATGTCTTAACCAAACTAGGGAAAGTCTCACAAAGTGATGTTTAGCAATGTCGGGAAGCGAAACCGGGACCTGTTCGTGTGTGACCTGAAAAATAGATCTAAAATATGGTTTGATTACGCCTATATGCAGAAATGTTTATAGAAATTGGTAATGAGGCTATCCTTGTCGGCGTTATGATTCTAAGGCTAAGGTAATATGTATTGGTTGTGTGTGTATCAGCACCGGCGGCCCCCGAGATGGTGGTGGAGGCGTGCGCGGCGCGGGGTTGCTCCTGCACGCTGGCGTGGCGGCCGCCGAGCGCGCGCGCAGCCGTACGGGGGTACGTGCTCGAGTTAGATGACGGACTCGGTGGACCATTCAGGGTATGTAAACTATGAAATACGAAATTTACTCTCTGACTTCTTTATAAACACACCTTTTTATAGTTCCGTTGTCAAACAAGGAACCCTTATAGTTTCGCTCTGTCCGTCTGTCCGACCGCGGCTTAGCTCATAGACTTTTACTACTAGAAATTTGCTGTAATTTGGTATACATATTAATTACGCTGACAAAGTGGTAGAATAAAATCTTGAAAAATAGTTTTTTTTAAGGGTGGCTCCCATACACGTAACTTGTGGATGATTTTTTTTGAGTCTACCCCATACTGTGGGGTATCGTTGAATAGATCTTTTAATAATTAACGCATTCAAAAAGAACTAAAAACCGACATCAATTGCCTTAAAAAATTTATTTTTGTTGATTTTCTTAAAGAGCGCTGAATCAATTTCGATAAAATTTATATAGGACCACCTCTGAAGTGTGCTCTACCAAATAAAAAAAGAATTATTAAAATGGGTTCACTATCCGAGTTATCGCGTAACACACATTAAAAAAACATACGCGTCGAATTGGGAACCTCTTCCTTTTTGAAGTCGGCTGAAAACATTGAGGGTCTGGGATTGTTCATATTCCATCATTTCGCACGTGTTGCCATAGATTAGATATTAATACTGCAGTGTTGCTTCCATTATCATCCAACGCATATACTGTAGTGTTGGTGCCACTTATATTACCACTTATATTTTTTCATAGACACAAAAAGAGTTGCTCATGCCAGAAAAAGTGGCATACATTGGACACAGAATAAATTTTGTCGTTGCTGTCTTCTTATAAGGTGACCAAGGCAAAGGTCCAGGGTATGGACACCAGTGTTCCAACTGTACTAATCTTACGTGATCTGCTTGCTATACATATTGTATGGAAAATCAATGAAACGGTCATATAACGCCGTAGACTTTGCAGCTATTAAAAATACATGGAATACTATCTTCTGAAAGTACTAGCAATAATTTGATAAGTTTGCTTCAACGTGTAGCGACAATATTACAAATTAAATTAGTTTCATCATCATAATCATAAACTTTTCAAACTTCTTATTTCTTGGTTGTATATACACTGCTTTAGGCGCGGTTTGTCACTAACTAACGCATTCCTATCTGGTGGTTCTTATAATAGTTATGAATTTGAGACGGTAACGGGAAGCGACTTAGCTGAATGGCAAAGCGTTCGCCCCGGGCTGGCTAGTGACGAAGGTTCAAATCCCCGCTACTGTAAAAAAAATCTTCAAAATGCTTTTCATATTTGTTTAGTTTTTCATTAAACTACAACAGTCTTTACTATTTCGTGACGTCAGGATTCAGCTTCGCCCGCGTGGACTTTAGGATTTATCCCATTGGATAAATCAACTTCATAACAAATATGAAACTGACGTGACGCTTTCCGGCAAGAGGGTGCAAGATTCACACATAAAAATTGGTCAAGCCGTTTCGCAGAAGTGCGACCACAAAAACCGTGACATTTTTATATATTAGATTGTTTCATTATGTGTGAAACTACGTCACACTTAATTTTTATCAGTTATCTACCCATTTTCATGCTAATGACTTCGGAAAACACAGAGTTCCCATACAAACTTTCAACCCCTATTCACCCCCATTAAAAATATGGGGAAACACGTATTTATCTGTTTCCACTCTATAACCACTAAAATTTTAATTTGCATCCTTGATTTCACCCTTTAGGGTATGATTTTTCTAAAACACAAAAAACGTCACCCTTAACTGTAGTTCATAAGACTGAGTATGAATTTTCATGCTGATGACTACAAAAACATCAGAGTTATCATACAAAATGAACCACCCCCATTAATAACCTATGGAACACGTATTTCTTTGTTTCAAATCTAGCCACTTACTTAGTATCAATTTTCATGATATTGACTTCAAATACAACAGAGTTCCCATACAAACTTTCATCCCCCCTTTCATCCCTATTAAAACTCCATAAAACACGTATTTCTTTATTTCTAATCTAACCACATATGAATTTTAATGGCATTATCTTCAAAAATGGTTGACTTTCAAATAATTTTGTAACCCTGTTTCCATTCTTAAGGCGTTGATTTTTCAAAATCGCTAAAACACGTCACTCTTAATTTTATTTCATAGGGCTGCTTATCAATTTTCATGATATTGACTTCAAAAACAACAGAGTTCCTATACAAACTTATCTTTAAAAATGACGGACTTTAGCGGATACTTTCACTTTACAAAGAACGCAGCCTCCAAATTTCATGGCTATAGGACCAGTGGTTTAGACTGTGCGTTGATATATAAGTCAGTTAGTCAGGACTTTAAATTTTATATAGGAAATGACATCTCATGTACACCACAATACCTACTGTTTAAAAAATTATTTGCCTCCGTGTCTTAAAAATGGCAACACGTTCGTACTAACAACCCTTCAAATACAACAGAGCTCCCATACAAACTTTTCATTCATTTCATCCTCCCTTTCATCCCCATCAAAACTTCGTGAAACACGTATTTCTTTATTTCTAAGATAACCACATATCAATTTTCATAGCATTATCTTCAAAAATGGTTGACTTTCAAATAATTTTGTATCCCTGTTTCCACTCTTAAGGGGTTGATGTTTCAAAATCGCTAAAACACGTTACTCTTAATTTTATTTCATAAGGCTGCTTATCAATTTTCATGATATTGACTTCAAAAACAACATAGTTCCCATGCAAACTTATCTTCAAAAATGACTTATTTTACCCTGTTAGGGGTGGAATGTAGAGAAATCCTTTCTTAGCGGACACTTTCACTTTACAAAACACGCAGCCTCCAAATTTCATGGCTATAGGACCAGGGGTTTAGGCTGTGCGTTGATATATAAGTCAGTTAGTCAGGACTTTGAATTTTTGATTTGTTTAAAAAGCTATCTGCTTCCGTGTCTATAAATGGCAACATGTTTGTACTAACAACCCTGAGGTCCCATGTTTTGATTGATTTTTTGTTGTTGTACATACAGTTTTGACAATAAATACCAGTACCTATCGGTACTTGGTTTTGTCTATAATAAATTAGAGTAGTCACAATCCGGAGGTCTAGGGTTCGATTCCCAGTATCTATCGGTACTCGGTTTGGTTGGTGGTAAGCCATTTTTTGTCTGCCTGGCTCGCTACCACCATGTTACTTAAGTCTGCCACTAACCAGAATTGTTAATAGCACTGTTGTGCTCCGGTATGAAAGGTAGCAGAGCCAGTGCCTCTATTATTTTGAGGCTCCTGGGTAAGCATGATTTCTATCCAACGGCCTTATTGTCACTTACGACGTGCGTACAGCTAAGCAGTGGAAATCCCCGCCGGCTGTGTTTCCCATGCGATACAACCTAGATAGCTTTAAGGCCAGAGTGAATAGGCTATTTCTATACAACCGTGAACGATCCTAGACCACATCGTCGCTTAACATCAGGTGAGATTGTAATAAAACGGAAGCCTATCGAATGTAAAAAAAACATGTTAGATGAAGGTCAAATACAAACCCATACAAAAAACAATTATTTACGAACTTTTATACAAACTTACATCGCTAATTTTACCTCACATTCCGTTAGGTCTTAGTTGTATAAGCCTTTTTAGAAGATGGGTAGCAGAATCTAGCTATGTAACAACAACATCTTACTGCGATCACCAATCCGCCTACCAACAGTGGTGCTTGTTGCAAATCCAATTATATAAAGTTTAATGTGTCGTTATATGGGGAGAGGGGCACTTGTCCAACACGACCCGATACACGTGACACGGCAATCGCAAACTTTAACACAAACTTGCATCACATATCCTTTTTGCGGAACTATCATAAAAGGAACATATTGTCAAAATCTCATAACCCTACATGGTTTCGTCTCTCAGTCACTTCTAACGCTGAGGTAATGTTTCAAAAACACTTTTAAACATTAACCACTGAAACACCTTCTTTTGTATTTGCTATTTGAAATTAGTCAGGCATTGTAGCCATTCTGTACAGAACCCACTAAACTGGTTTTTGTATTCTGTTATACTACCTATATCACCCTCAAACAATTTTTGGCAAACCTTTTCAATGTACAGATAGACGCGTCGATTCTCCATATACAGGTAAGTCGATTCTACAGGTTTTTTGAAGATATCTTTTTATTGCGTGAACCGATTTTGATGAAATAAAGCTTAGATGTTGCCTTGACCTATGCCTAATTTAATTGTGAAAACCGCATCAAATTTGGTTTTGTAATTTCGGAGATTAGCCGGTACAGACAAACAGACAGACAGACAGACAGACAGACAGACAAAATGTTTAAAAATGGTCCTATTGTGTTCTGTTACACTTCTTATGTCACCCTCAATCAGTTTTTGGCAAAAAAAATCAATGTACAGACACGTCGATTCTACAGATTTATTATAGTATAGAAGATAGAAGAAGATAGAAGAAGAAGAAGATTGTTTAAAAAAGTATCTGTCTTGAAAAATTCCAAGTTAAACATTTGGTACGAGCAATCTTCTGTTATTTGTTTTATTAAGGTATATATTATCATATTAATTCTCAAAATTATTCATTTCGTGAATACGTTGATTTTGATTTTTTGTAATTCATTCTTTCTAAATTGTCTGGTTAGTCAAAAAAGCAACCAAACCACAACCTCAATCAAAAGTAGTCAGAAGTAATTTATTAGTGACTTGTGTAATACACATATCTGGAATGATTTGTTTACGAATATACATATTAAAAAGTTTCTAACAAATCTGAAGAGTGTTTGAAAGGCTGGTTCCCTATGTGTTCTAATTTTGGTAAGTACTATTTATAGGAGGGTGACATCATAGATAAACATCCGTATCCCGTTGAAGAGGATCCCAACGACTCGTTCCTATAGCTAGCTGGTCTATTCATATCCATGCCTCGGTTTTAATCCATACTAATGTTATAAATGCGAAGGTGAGTTTGTTTGTCCTTCCCGTCGTAACGGAGGTCAGACGACAATATTTTTTGTATAGGGATAGTTGAAGGGACGGAAAAGGGCGTAGGCTACTTATTATCCCGATCGAGCATCTAGAAGTACACACGGATGAATCGTGGGCAAAGGCTAGTTTTAAATAAAACCTATTGACCAAGACAGAAGTTGAAATACCCCAAATTACGAAATTGTGTTAAATAATTTATGTATCTAAATAAAAAAATTATGTCTTACCGAGAAAAAAAATCTTTATTGCGACTGCAAATGCCGCCATGAAACAGAGGAATCCCTATGAGTAGGAAAGCGAGTTTGTTTTTTGACCTCCTTTTACGTCGTTACGAGAGTCAGAATGACAATTTATTTGTACTGGCTACATTTACTCATATATATATATATACATATAGACATTCTATGTACTATTCCAAAACATAGAGATGAGTGTACTCGTAATATAAAGCGTTGTAGTATTTTATACTAGCTGGTTTGACCCCATTCTGGAATCGTTGTGCGTAAACACAATAGATAAGATTTAATAGAGTAAACGGAGTCAACGTTACAGTTGATAACGGCCATCACGAATCTATAAATCTATAATTATTAGATTTGGACAGTTGCTACGGGCGTTTTCTCCTTTTACTATTTACAAATCTTTTAAAAAGTAGAATTACAGTTGACGAGGTTTTTGCGCGCAACTTTATCCCTCGTGATCCATTTATCCGGGGGGAAAGTAGTTACTCATAATAATAATATTTTTATTTCAAGTCAAAAAGATGATTAGGGTGACCCCAACCAAAAAGATCCCATACTTATAATGTCCCTTCTCCGTCCCATAGGCTACGTGCGTGAAAAATATTATCACAATATGTTCAGCCGTTTACCCGTGAAAAGCCAACAAACAGCCCTAGTGTCGAATTTATAGTCATTATTCTCTTGTGTATAAGCATTGAACAAAATTTACTAGAAAATAGTTTTCAAAGACATAAAAGTTACGTACACGTACAGTGTTTTAGTGAAAAATTTACATTCATAAGTCAAACAGGCGTGAAGCTTGAAACATATATGAGACCGAACTACAATTCATGCATTTAAATATTTGTGTGATAACATGTTTGTTTATAGACTGTGGGCATGACATATTAGATATTATTTCATACAAACTGATTTGTTTATAGAAAGAAAATCCCAGTTTCGCTTCCCATACTTTGACAATTTATTTTTACTAGTGGTCGCCCAGTGGTCGAAATAATTAATTAAAAAATTTAAAAAATATATAGTAACATTCTGCACTCACTCCTTCTCTATATAAACTATAAGTGTGCGAAATTTCATACTCCGTCCGCGCAATTTTCGTAAAAAACGGGTACAACGTTTTTGCTTCACGTATTGATGTATAGATTAGTGTTAAATTAGCTATGTAGATGAAACTTTGACATGCATGTAAAATTAGCGATATTTTATTAATCAATTCATAGTTTGATGTATAATTCAATTCGCAAACATTGTACACCTTCGGGTAAGAAGTAGACATCCTATGTATCAAGACCACCTATTTCTACCTATTCTGAATTTATGCTTGCTGATGTAACTTTGCTGTGATTCTCAGGAGGTGTACTGTGGGCGGGAGACCGTGTGCACGATAGACGGTCTGCACTACGCGTCGCTGTACAGCGCGCGAGTCAAGGCGTTCAACGGAGCTGGCGACGGACCCTACAGCGAGATCATTGGTCTGCAGACTTCACCAGGTATATATGTGTTTATGTATACAGTCGGATGCCGACCTTGCAGGATTGGGGATGGTATAGTTGCCGGCAAGGCGTCCGGTTTTCCACTTGTTTATCTCACCTGATGGTAAATGACGATAAGGTTGTTGTATGGTAAGCGTGCGCACCCAGACTCAAGCTAAGGAGTACTAGCTCTGCTACCTCTCATACTGGAACACAACAGCGTAAATAACACTCCTGATTGACGGCAGACTAACAGTTTGTAACTAGCAAGGCAGACATCGAAAATGCCTCACTATCAAAAAACCCTAGAACCCCGTTGGGTATCAAAGCCGGTACCTCCGAATTGTCAGTGATTTTCAGTCAAAGCTACTAGGGCACGGAGGCAGCTAAAACGTTACATGAAGCTTTTGTCATTACGCAAACTTCTCTCACTACTTGCCGCATGCTGCCCAAGAGTCAGTAACTTTGCAGGACGCTATAATCATTGCGGAAACTCAACCCAGTTCTTGACAAGTTAGCAGTTGATCAATGTTCAGGAGACTTGCCTATGTAAAAACATCATCTTAATGCGACCACCAATCCACCTGCCCAGCTGATTGTTGGCAGCTGATAACGAAGCAAAGGCTCTAAAATTTATGTGTGTGTCGCCTTTCTGTGCAGAAAACGTTACTTCTAGAGGTGATAGACGCATTTTGTCATTACTAACATAGTTTATGCTAAAAAATACTGTATATAACTAATACTAATATAATGAACGAAGTGGAGCTGAATCTCCACACTATTTATTATCCGCTAGCCTCCGCTCCACTTTAAATTGGTTAGTTTCTCCTGTCTCTTCCGCTCGTCGCAGTGGTAGCGTACTCTAAAACTCACAGTATTCAAACCTTGCAAGTAAAGTACCGCGTCCCATCAATGGCGGAGGTTAAGAGTTTATTCACGTATGTTCGCCATTGACAGTATGTTACAATGTGTAGTGGCATGGTTCACGTGGGACGCACGGTGCGCCGAGCCCGAGGGCGGGGGCGGGCTGTGGGTGAGCGGGGACGGGCTGGCGGCGCGCGCGCCGGGCTGGCAGCCGCGCGTGGCGCTCGCGGACCAGCCGCTGGCGCGCGGCGTGCACTACTGGCGTCTGCGCGTCGACAGCTATGACGGCGACGCGGACCCAGCCTTCGGAATCGCCAGGGCCGACGTTGCACGCGACAAGATGCTAGGTAAACATGCATGAACACACATTAACGGATATTGTTACATAAGGAACTGATTTGCTTTTAAGGTATACCTATAAATACGCACATTTTTCGCAGTGCGTGTAGCCTCTTGACTGTCTGATAAAATCCAGAATAAGGAAATCCGTAGACGGACTAAGATCACTGACATAGCTCGACGAGTCAGTAAGCTGAAGTGGGCAGGGCACATCGCTCGAAGAACTGATAACCGATGGGGAGTTCACACTTCTCGAGTGGCGACCACGTACTGGGAAACGTGTACTGGGCTGTCTCCCTACTAGTTGGACCGGGTTGAGGTCGTGGGCAGTCGCTGGATGCAAGTGGCTCAGGGCCAGTCATTTTGGCATACCATGGAGGAGGTATATGTCCAGCAATGGACGTTTCATGATAATCACATGCGTTTGATTGTGCAGGCAGCGACGCGCTCGGTTGGGCCATGTACATCGACGGGGTGCGCTCGTGGTTCGTGCACGGGGGCGCGCACGGGGGCCGCGCGGCGGGGGGAGTAGCTCCCGGGGCCACCGTCGGCGTGCTACTTGACTTGACGCGGGGCACGCTGCGCTTCACCGTCGATGACCGTCCCCAGGTACCATCACTACTACAATTGACTTTGCAAATCACAGTCGATTATTTTGTAAGCTGTCAGTGGATATTATTTTTCTACAGAGGGAGTGCGCTCGAAAACTATTCGCGTTGATTCCGACATCCATCCACCGGTACTGAGACATTTGCAGTTTACATCTCTATGTCACGGACACTTCAAACAAATGTCGTGATAACAGGATTCATCCCCTTAAATGTTCACCCTTAGTGGTAGAATTATCTGGGCAAATATTTTGTTTTTGTTGGATTTATCAAAAAGCGCTAAATCAATTTCGATACAATTTATACGGGACCACCTCTGAAGTATGATCTACTTAACAAAAGTAATCATCAAACTCGATTCATAATTGCCGGAGTTATCGTAAACATACACACTAAAAAAACATACAGTCGAATTGAGAACCCTCCCTTTTTTAAAGTTGGTTGAAAAGGGTTAATTTGTAATGATACAAACGTGGGTACATATTTTAATACTCGACTGTACAAGCAGCCCGAGAATGTTGTGTCATTTGAATGAATAATTTGAAATAGACTGTTGATAGAGCTATGGAAAAATGATACGCAGTACCAACAGGTGTGTTCGGATACTTACTAGTGTGGAGGCAAATTTTATGTAGGCGTTCTCCGATTGTATCAATTGCTTGTGTATTTCTCATAGTAATAATTGTTTACTCACAGGGCGACATAGCGTTCACGGGCCTTCGAGGTGCTTTCTACCCGGCGGTGTCGCTGAACCGGGGCGTGGCGGTCACCCTGCAGCCGGGACTAGCGCCGCCTCCAGAACTACTCATGGCACATCTCGCCATCGAGTGAGATCATACTAACAACTGTTATGTCGCAGTTTCATAATCAAGGGGTTAATTTATACGCGGTCGAATCGCTCTCATTCAATATTGAGCCGCTAGAAGCGTATCAAGTAAATACAACATTGTATTCTATTTTCAACACAAACTTATGACTGATATCGGTTTTTTTTACACGAATGAGTGCGAACGCTTTGAAACTTGCCCCATATAAGTTAAAATTACTTAAAACTGAACAGCTACTGAATTAAGCCTTATTATTGAGGCTATTAGGAGAGCATCCTTGTATGCTACGGCCTTATCGCCAGTTAGAATCAGGCGATGAATGCCATGTGCTATACCGTTGTGAATAATTATGTATAAATAATCAACAAGTTTGCGCATTTTACTCAACATGTGTTGGTGAATGTAAACTAAATTGGTACATATATGGAATAACCGGCAAAAACACAAGAAAAACCGGGAGCCGAACATCGGCAGGTGGCGTTTTATCGAAATCGTTATTACAACGATAAATATTATATATTAAATAATATCGTATTAAAAAAAGTCATATAAAAAAATTGAAGACTCACCATGAACTTTTCATATTTTTTCAATGTTTATAATCATTTTGTTTTGGCCTCTGCTCGCTGGAAGTTCCATTAGGTAGTTCTTTTTGACAGTTCAAAACTTTTGGATTTGCCGCCTTATTCCAATTTGGAAAAACGATATTTGCGTTTATTCAAGAACCTTTACAGTTATTTCAATTGAAAAGAGATGACAATACTTTTAGGGTTACTCAAATTTAGTTTAAGAATCAACACCAGCGTTCTTATAAACGAAAATGTAAAACAAACGATGCATTATCGCACAACAAGTATTCTTCCAGCTGCTATTAGATTTAGTTTCCTTATAAGACAAGTGTTTGATGTAAGAAAACAGAACAAGAAGGCCTAAGAAACAGTGCCATTAGTAGTGCTGTGTATTATAAAGTCGAGTCGAATTTACTCTCGTTCGTCGTACCCGCCCAATATTACTTAGTAAGTATTAACGATTAATATTAATTTATCACAATATCATTAGTGTTAAGAACTATTGATTTTTGTATGTTTAATATTGGTATGGTACTTATTTGTCATTCTGTTACCATTACTTGGTACAGGCGTCACGTCACAACTTATGTACCTATGCAGTAATAGTAGCTAAATGTCATTTATTAGTGTTAAATTATATCTTGTCTGTAATTTTTATTATAACCTAATACAATCAAAATTCATCACATCTTTAACAATGTGTAGATATTTAAAGAATTTGTGAACAAAATAATTAATGTTGTGGAATTCAGAACAATCCTTTTGATCTCTTAAATATTTCGTTGTAACAGACCAACATTACATTACTCCAACGATATTAGCTCCTTAGAGCGTTATTTATTACTGTAATATATTGTCAACTTTGGAAGTAACATTTATTTATATTTACTATTACTATATTTAAGCACGGTGTTAAAAATCCTTGTATAAAGCATTTAACTTTATCTGAGGGTTTAAACATCGGTGTTCCGTCTAAACATTTTGTTGTTGTTTATACGCAGTTCAGGGACCTGAGAAGAAACCGAAATATTCCATCAACCGCCATGTTTGTTTGTTTGTATAACGAAATCAAAATATTAATTACATAAAACAGAAAAAACACCACTGATCGCAAATGCTAAATAAATAAATATTTTGGTACTTGAGATTTGAGAATAGTACTTTTAGTTATTTAGTAATCACATTTTAGTTGAGCATGACGGGCTCGATACTAATTCCAAATAATTGGTTTTGATATAACATTATTTTATATGTTTTCAGTGAAACAAACCACGCTGATCTACCATTTCTCATTAATTAATGGAAGGGGACAAAAAGTAACCTGTGTCCCTCTTCATACCGCGGGGCACTTGCACGCCAAATTCTATAACGATTGGTTGTGGTTTTAAAAGGTAACAAACCCAGTTTCGCATCACATGAATATTATAAACTCGAAATTAACTTTTTACGGTTTACTTCACGCCATCTTGATTTTTGATACAATTTGGCACGGACATGGCCTACGTTATCTAATGTAGCACGATAGAAATATTACAAAAAATAACTTTCTTAACAAGCAAGTATATAACTACTCAAAACATAAGATAGTATACATATTGTATGTACTAACAGTCAATTCGATGTAATTGTTATTAAAGTAAAACTTATATTGTAAACCGTCATTTTAACTGAAAGTACTTCAACGAATCAAAGCAGAAAAGCGAAATGGACTTAGCCCTAAGGAATAATTTATTTATTTAATATAATTATTATACACTGTTATCAATTGTGTAGTACTTACATAGTGATATGTAATTTTAATGTTCATATTAATCACCCCACACGAGCTGCTACAAAGCAGATAAAGGTGTTCATAAATAGCCTTCCGGGCCCGAATGTGGAATTTTTGAAAATGCGAATTCTCAAAAATGTTTAACGTTTTATGTACCTGTCTTTAGATTATACCTTCTATAAATATATATACAACTAGCTTTTATCCACGACTTCGCGTGGGCTTCAGAAACTATCCCACGGTAACTTCTAGCTCAACCGAAATAAAAAGTACCCTTTGTATTTTTCCAGCCTTTCAAAGATTTCTCTTTAAAAAAATCTCGTCATCCTGTTTCTCCATTGCGACGTAAACAATCAACAAACAAAACTCATTTTCGCATTTATATTTTTATGGATGTATAAGATGGATGTTCCGCCTGGAGTTTCAAAGCGAAAATGTCCAAGTGCATGTTGGAAAGGCTTTTGTATTGTCTTACTTTACTATTTGCCACGATAAAGGCTGCCGAAACACAAAATTTTGTAAAAACTAAATTCAGTAAACTCAAAATAAAGTCCAGTGACAGACGGACAGACAGGTAGAAATGAAACCTCAAAAAAAAATTAAGATGCACTGCAAACGCAGCTCGTCTCGCAAAAGTGCGTGTTTTTTTTTCAAGACCACACCGGTAACCTAATGAATTTAATATTGTGGTAATTCAATTTTGCACATTCAACATTCAGGTCCGGAAAGACAAATAGTGCTACTGTGTTTCGTTTATGTACTTAATCTATATTCGACTGATTTTTTGTCATTAAATACTTACATTATATTTTATGCAGTTGTATTTTGTTGATTGCCCTCTTCATTCTTATACCAAAATTACTAAACACATGCCCGGAGTCTTCATCCGTACAGTCGAATAAGACGTAAGAACAAGTTGCGCCTCGCAAACACATGGAAATACAAATAACCTTGGAGCTTCTGTAGGAGACACTGCTAAGTCTTATTCCATGGTTCAATTTCATTATCATCAGCCGGGAAACGTTCACTGCTGGACATTCCTTAAAGATCCACTTTTCATATTGTACAGCAAAGCAGAAAAGCGATAGAAATGACAAGTTTTGTGTGTATGTGACGTTCAACACACACCTGTGTTCGAACTCTTGAGATTTCCTTTTTTAATATCTTAACGGTTGTGCCACCCTTCGATTGAATTTGTCGTGCGGTGTCTCTGGCCATAAATACATATTGTATAGGCATTATTTTATGCTTTAGCCATTGTTTTACAAAGTTTACGACCGCCAGTGAATTAGTTAATTACACTTTTCTACTACTACAAACAAGGAGTTTCTCAATTCGACGCGTTTGTTGCTTTTTTGTATGTGTGTTACGCGATAACTCCACCAAGAGTGAACCGATTTTGATAATTCTTTTTTTGTTTGGTAGAGCATACTTCAGAGTCTACATTTAAATTTTATCGAAATTTATTGATCGCTCTTGAAGAAATTCAAAAAAAATTAAAATGTAAGGCAATTCAAGTCAGTTTTAGTTCTTTTTGAACGCATTATGTCTACACAACTGTACCCAAAATTTGTATCTATTAGAAAACGCGACATTGACTTTTTAAAGTGGATTGAGGATGTTTTAAACATGACTCTCACGCGTGTCTCATGCTACGCAGGCTGGTCTCACTCAGCTCGTGGGTGGTGCCGTGTAAAGGTCATGTTACATCGTACGTCTTTCAATTTCAAAAAATTTCAACCCTATCTCGGTTCATAGATACAGTCTGGTGACGGACGGACATTGAAGTCTCAGTAATAGGATCCCCTTTGGGTACGGAACCCTAAAAACTTCCGACGAACTACGACTGCAAAACGACACAAAAATCACTCATCCTTCTTCCAAGTAGCAAATCCATGGTCAGCGCCATCTGTAGATTTTTGTTGAAGCTGGCCTGGAAAGTTCCTCATTTTAGGTCAAGCATATAACTATTTAAGAATAAGTATTTTTTTTTTAAAATAAACAAAGTTTTAGGCGTGAAGAGTTTATTTTCTGGCCATCTTGTTACATTTCACAGATTTATCTGTCAACGGAACAGAGAAGGGTAGATTTTTGAACACTGCCAATGTTCTTAATATGCATTCATGTTACATGGATTTGTTTCATTTGTATAATAATAAATACACGCATGATTTCCTGAAACTATATGTATAAATCCTCAATATAAAAAAATGATATGCTACATTAAGTGGAAGTAAAAAAAGTTTGATGGTAGACAAACTTTCTGTAGAGGTTGTGATTCACTTGCCATCATTTCTTCTCTCAAATAAAATTTGCCACACTTTACATACCTCAAGAAACAACCATGTACTTTTAAATCCCACACAAATAATAGGAAGACCACAACATCAGCATTAAATTCTTATTTCGGATTTGTACCATCAAACGTATTACTATCACAGACATACATGACGGTAGGAGTTCTCTTTCAATTTCATTCATTAACTTATGTAACATGTTTACATTATTGTCTGAAAGAAATGCAACACTTTAAACCACGTAGCGTATCACCCTTATCACAGAAATACGTAATATAGCGCAAATACCAATCGTAAGGCAGTGTCAGGTAGAAAGATATTTGCAAAGATTTAAATAAATGTGCCCAAAGGCGAACATATGTTGAATTATTTAAAATAGTGTGGTCTCTTTTACTCAGTCAAATTCTCCTTCTTGTAGTATTAGGTGAGCCCACGTATTTTATGATAGCAATTGTCATGTTAACAATTTAAATCTTTGCATATTAGTGTGTGTGTGTGTAGGTAGATAAGCAAAAATATGCCTTCTAAAGCGACATTGACCTTTAACTCTTCACTTGAAATCCCGAATCTTTATTATATCCCCTGAGAGCTAGTTGTTTTGTTGGTATTACCCGAATCTTAAATACTCTCTTGAAGCCCCTGTAAGGCAGAAGTATGCACTATATTTGCAAGCCGTAACAAATAATACATCCCCCTGCCTTGTTTGTTCACAGTTCCTATCAAATGTTATTGTGTACTCGTTTAAATAATTTTTAGCAATGAGGCCTGGAGGATGAACCAACCACCTGTCTGTTATTTTGCAATTTCTAGAAAGTCTCACATGTAAACTAGAAAAATTAACTATAAAATATATGTATTTCTTTCCACAAGTATGGTTCTCCAAGCCTCTGTTAAAGCTGCAACTACATGAACTGTGACAATACCGCTTAAAAATTAAAACAAATGCATTAAGACAATAAAGCTAAAAGCCAAGTTGACGTATGTGAATCACAAATGCATACATTTATAGTTAATTTTCTTAACACTGAAACAATTCATTATGTAGATTTCTTTCTTTTTTCGAGAAAAATTACTCACTTATGTAAACCTGGCTTTTAATAAAAACGGCTTGATTTTATTGAGGTCGTTTCAAGCGGCTAGAAACGAACTCTGTGATACTGTTTACAAGATCATTTTGACATTGTTTTGATTGTTAAGAGCTAGTCTTATTCTCTGCCCATACTACAGATTTTAAGTATATATTTTAAAATGCACAAACAAAACAGGTGCTAGCTCAACAAAGTATGGACAGGAAAAAATTTAGTATCTGTGAAGTATGTGAAAGTCTACCACAATTTATGTAAAGATGTAGACAAATCTAGGCAGACTCTCACAGCAAGTAGATAAATATTTTACGTTTTAACAATGTAGGTACCGCATACTATGTCCAATATGGACAAAGAGCGCGAGAGCCCTTTCTGTAAGTCCGATGTTCGTTTTATATACACTTTTAAAAAAGTAACCCTTGTCAGGTTGAAGTCTTATTTCACGATAAACTATTTACACGCACATTTTGTTACCATAAATTCATTACACTTTTTACAAAGAAGTTTTTTGTTTTTGTTGTTTTATACTATTTCCGTTCACCAGTCAGCAAGTCCATAAACTGTTTGCGTGCGTGCCACTTGTGGGCGAGCGCGCATCGACGACGGCATGGCGTTACTTGTCGGCGGGCTCGTCGTCGTCGGGGCGCGCCACGTACAGCGCCGGGTCGATCACCTTGGGGATCGGCTTGATCTCCGTTCCCAGCTCCTGCTCGATGCGGTGCAGGGCGAAGCGGTCCTCGTATGTGATCAGGTTGATCGCAATACCAAGGTGACCAAAGCGGCCCGAGCGACCGATGCGGTGCAAGTACGTCTCCGCCATACGCGGAAAGTCGAAATTAATGACGACATTCACCGCCTGCACGTCGATACCCCTGGTGAAGAGATCCGAGCACACGAGGTTGCGGCAGAGGCCCGCGCGGAAGTCGTGGAACACGCGGTTGCGGTGCGCCTGCGCCATGCGCGCGTGGATGTAATAACAACAGTAGCCCAGCTCTGTTATCTTTTTAGCGAGTAGTTCCACACGCTGAGTTGAATTGCAAAATATTATAGACTGGTTTATTTGCAACTGTAACAATAGATAGTAATAAGTTCAAATAACGTCTTATTAATATGAATTATAACATATTACATTCACTTACATACACAACCATACACTTCAAGTTTTAGTTATCAAAAACTTACCTTCGAAAAAAGTGTATTTAAACAGTGCACTTTCTGTCTCTCTTGCACAAATGCATAGTATTGTGTAACTCCTTTTAATGTTAACTCTTCCATGAGGTTTATCTCATAAGGTTCTCTCAAATGTTTCTCCATGAACTGCTTTACACTCAATGGGAAGGTAGCTGAGAACAGCAAGATCTGACGTTCTTTGGGTAACCTGGGGACAATCCTTTGTTAGAACAGTGTTAACATACAAAAACTAAGCAATACGAATAAAACTTAAAGAAAATGATACATACCGTGAAATGACCATGTCTAACATTCCTTTGAAGTCTTGAGAGAGGAGTTTATCGGCTTCATCAAGCACCAGCATCCTGCACTGGTCCATTTTGGCAACTTGTTTATCCATGAGATCAATCATACGACCTGGCGTTGCAATTATCACTTGAACTGAAAACAAAAACATAAAAACTAATGGTTTCACCACCACAAACTAGCTCAGTTTCTTCCAACAACATAAGGTCTACAACAGCACTGCTTTGACACTGCAACAAAATTGTGATAGTGATGTGTTTAAAAAACATAGCTAATGACTTGTCATTAAAGTTAGGGCTTTATAATCTTTTTATTAATACATGAAGCAAAAACGTTGTACCCCTTTTTACGAATATTGCGCGGACAGTGGAGTATAAAATTTCGTACACTTATAGTTTTGAAGAGAGTATAGAAGGAGTACAGAATGCTCATATATATATCTTTAATTTTAAATTAATTATGGTCGAATTTCGACCACTCACAACACTAGTATGTTATAGAGACAGAGATATAATTTTGCCGTCTGGCGGTCCGGTACGGATGCCACTGCCATCTACTCATTTATTCGTCGCCTCGCAGACCGCGCGCTAAAATTCAGCGGTCCGCTCGCCTTTAAGGCTCCAGCTACAAGACGTTGGCAAAATTATCTTTGTTTTAGTAAGTTCTGTTCTTTAGGTAGTTCATTTAAAATACAAGCATAATAATAATAAACCGTCGCCGCGGGTGATGTGAAAGCAAGGTATTGCCCGTAATGCTATGCCAGAGTTCAAACATAGCAGTACTGTTATATTGAGTAGGCTTTAGCCAGTAAATCTGATGATTCATTGTCAGTAAAGGCAACTTTTTGCAGGTTTCCAAATGTCTTTGGTACAGAATCATCAGAGCCAGTAACACAGAGATGTCTGGCTGAACCAACCAGCTTTGTCCGCTTATCATTTACCATCAGATGAATCTAAATTGAAAGTATTTATTTGTTTGATATTTACTCACCATTTTGATAAATACGCATTATGTCATCTCGGAGGTTTGTGCCTCCTGTAGTGACCATTACACGAATGTCAGTATGCTTCGCCAGTTCAATGCAAATTTGTGATGTCTGGAGTGCTAGCTCTCTTGTTGGTACCACAATTAAAGCTTGAATAGCATCTTTTTTTGGATCAACCTATGAAAACAAGAACTATTATAGTGAATCTTTCACACCATGACAATAATAAAATCATCTCCAAAATAATCAGATTGGTTTTTCTCACTTATAAAAAGTGAAGGGGAATCCAAAAGTATCATCATAATAAGTATACACAGTATAGATTTGTAATTTAATCATTACCTACAAACATAATGTACTATCTAGAACCTGTTCTGATATGTTTTATCTACAAACTATACTACCATACACATTAAAAACATCTTTAAAAACAGAGATAATATTCTTGACTGAAGGCTAATATAGCATGTGTGTTGTTGTGTACACTACAAAAATGTTGTTACCTGTTCTAAGACTGGGATACAATATGCTCCAGTTTTACCAGTTCCATTTTTGGCTCGTGCAAGCACATCTTTACCACTAAGAGCGATGGGAATTGAAGCCTCCTGAATAGGGGATGGTTTTTCCCATCCCTTTTCAAATATACCCATCAGTAGCTCTCTCTTCAGGCAAAACTCCTCAAACTCATTACCTCTTGTATCTGTCACGTCCTGTGAACAAAGTTGATATAGTTTCAAAAGCAGATTTAATGATGCAGCATGCATTAGATATACGATTATTTGCTCTAGTTCTAAGTGTTCTCATTAAGTGAAATGTAATTTTATTTCTTTTGAGAATAAATATCTTTAACCACATTAAATACATATTATTTCTTGAAACTACAAATATCAAATATAAACAATCATTGCAGTGCAACAAATAATAAAACAGTTGGATCCTTATAAATTAACTATATATACTCCAGGAGTTTGTAACATTAGAAACTATGTAAACATATAAGCAGTGATTTTAAATATAGTGCAGATAGGCTAACTATTTGGTTATTCATTTTCAAAATTGTTACAGATATAAAATCGAAAGTCTAAATTTTTTTCATATTTATATATATATATAAATATATATTTGTCATTTTTATTGGTTTGTTGGTTGGTTTTGGGAGTTTAAATATGGTTTGAAGTTTCTATAGATAACATCTAATCTGAATTTGTGGCTTTTGAAAAATAATTTTTTATTTTTTTATTTCTATTTTTCAACCAATATACTAGGCAATTAATTAACTAGGCAAACAAATAGTTCTTAGGGTGTTAACTAGCCCTACTGAGTCATTAAATTCTTTATTTCTTTCATTGGGGAGTTTTAAAGATGATTAGGGTAATAGTAGAAGTTGAATTAGTACAGTGTTTGCCCAGCAAAACAAGTTGCCCTTCCCCAGCACTTTCACATTTAATTTTGTAATATTGGAGTATGGGTGCCCTGGAGATCCGTTTTTATTTGCTTTGAATTATGTTTCATTATCGTCTGCATAAATCATGAGTTGGACATGAGCCTTCTTCATAGATTACCACATTGGATTTTCTATGAAGCGATTTGCCATAATCACTTTGCTTGGCAGGTGGATTAGTGATCACAGTAAAATATTGTGGCAACATAGATAGATGCTGCTGCCCATCTCCTGAATATTTTTCTGTCGCCCCCTGTTACAACACCCTCAGGATGAAATGAAGTGGTCCTATTCTAAAGATGAGACCACACGGTCATTTGATTACATATTGTTCAATCATTATTTTGTTTGGCAAATTTCGTCAGCATAAGTTTGTAAAGAATTTTGAGGCTAATTAACAAAATCTCCATGTAGCCAAAAGTCCAACTCTCAGATGACCAGTATAGCAGAATGTCTATTTAGCAAATCGTCACATTAGACATCAATTAAGACATTTTGTATTGAACGTCAAAATAATGTGGCACAAACAAAACTTGTATAAATGAAGCCCTTCCTTATGATATCTACATCTACACAACCTCAACCTTACAAAATCTCCACAAAAAGACCCTAACATACCATATGACTATAATATACTTCCCATCAGAAAAATCGAAACACTATGCAAGTTTATGTTTTGTAAGGATTATCTGAAAAATGTGTATATTTAGGAATACATGTAAAATGTTGTTTAATAGTGCATAATATGAAGTTTTTAATCATAACACATAATATATTTTGCTAGTTTAGACTTGAAGCTAAAATGTCCTGCTTTTAAACCACTAGTTGTATTTTATTTATGGACCAAATCTTAATTAATTTAACCTTGGATTAGCTAATTACATTATTACATGTTGGCTTCTAGCTATAGACTACATGGTGTGATTAATCAATTATTTATATGTATAAAACTAACCAAGTCAATTTTCACTGAATGTTTTATAGCTTGAGTTTCCTATAATGGTGACACCGTCTAAAATACCAAAACTAACTAAATAGCATTGAGTCACATCAATGAAATGAGTTGTATGGAAACAATATGTTTCTGTCTTGTTTCCAAGAGACTTGATACCACTCTCTAGGAAACCAAACCATCTTGTCTCAGTGACTTATAGTCATAGGTATTAATGAAATCTAGGAAAATTAAACTCATCTAAGCCTGAAAATTTGGGATCTCTTGCATTATCCAGGCTGAAGCTTTGAGGGTTTGAAAATACAACAAAACACTTCGAGAAAAGGTAGGTGTCCTGCTTTTTTTTTTCTCATCATGTAACCAGTTTCAATATTATTATTTATGGAACAGCATTAATCTGATTTAACTAATATGTATTCCCCATAAATCTGATATATACTGAAAATACATACATGAAATTACTGATCTTTATTGTAGTTATTTTATTCTTAATAGTATAGTATTTGTATTCCTTCCTAATCTTCCTTTATTATTATAGACATGTTGATATCATTTTGTAATTTACGTTTATTATGATATATAAAATAATATAAATATTATAACAACATCATGTTTAGGCACAACATAATGAAAATGGTCTGATGATGGAGCAAAACAACATTAAGGGGAACGTTGCGAAGGCACGTAGCTAGTAAGTCGAGTTTGGGCTCTTTTGAGTGTTTGGTGAGCAGAACCTGCACATGAACTTTTGAGGGTCTGATGATGGGAGCAGAACAACATTCAGGGTAACTGTACGAATATACATAGCATGTCATCATGTTTTTTAAGACATCAACCATTCAGAAGGATAGATAAAAACAACAACATATGAATTCTTTAAAAAGTTTAAAATAAAAAACAAATTTAATTTTTTTGGAAAATGTAAGTTGTATTTGGAAAAGGGTTAAATAATTTTTTGGGAAACCCTTGACTAAATGGAAGTAAGTAAATACTAATAATAGTGTTCATTATATGGAAGGTTTTGAATTAATTAATTTTTAGCTATCTCCTTTAATATTTGAACATTTTGCAAATCCTCCACCACTTTGTATTATTATTCTATTAGAAATATCTGTGAACTCTCACACAATGGGTAAAAGATTGATCAATTGCATAAAGTTAACAACAGATGGCAGCAGACTAGTTGGTACTTGGCAGTTGAGAACATGATACAAAAGAGCCCACATTTGAGGATTTAGTGGGGTACAAATCTTCACTTCCAAGTACCACTGTAATGAAATCGACACAATTCAAGAAAAAACAAATATAATTATTATTTAATCAACTTGGAATGAAAATACCAAATTAGAAGGTAATAAAAAACTTACACTGGTTTTTATTCTCCTGTCTTTTGGGGGTATTTTTAATTTTGATTTCCACCCGATGTCATCGATAGTTTTGTCGACATCTCTGAAAATAGCACTATGAATAAGTTACAGCAGGGACAAAGAACGATATCACCAACAGAAAAAATATAGCAACAAAGACAAAAATATATACCAACCCTTTTTGATTGTTGATACTATTTCCGACGTGATTACTTGAACTAATTCTATTTTCGGTCATCATTTTGCCAAATAGTCCCACTAAGGGTGATTAAAATTAGAAACCTAAAATCACAAATCTTTATCCAAGTCCAACACTAAATAAATTTCACGATAAGTCACTTTTAGACACATATGCTATTTGAGAAGTTTATCACGTACACCAACAGAGTTCAGGAATATCTGTAACAACAACGAAACATTGGTCAATATCGGCAACGGTACATACTCGCCGAGATTACAGTCGAGATTATGGGACGCGTCAACAATCAAAGATATATAGATAAATATTACGGACTATTACTTTGCCCATCCAACGATAATTAGATCAAACATTTATCAATTAATAACTGTAAATAAATATTTAAATAGGCAGTAAATATTTAATTGAGGGTTCAATGGTGAACAACAAACGATTGCAATGATTTTGAGCGATAACTATAAAGACGTAGATCGAACTTTCAATTTTAATATGGCGGCCTTCATGACGGAGAAATTATAGGAACACCTTATTAGTGATCGGTTTTTGCGTAAAAACACTTCAGTAATAGCTAGAGAGCACATGATTCAATATATTGAAAAAGAAATCAGCAATTTACCTTGATAAAACTTTACAAAAGACGACGACACTCGATATTAGGCGACGACATCACAGTAACAATCCAAAGACAAACATATTTTTTTGTGAATATCATCATCAGTCTGTACACACGATTCGATTGAGTCGTGATTGAGCCAGTTCGGTGAAAGCTAAGTGCATTCAAAAATTATTATTTTCGTAATAGTTATAATCTTTTATTTATATTACATATTATATATGTTATAAATTAGTGGAATAAAACTGAGATACTTCGATGATTGGAAATATATTAAATGCGGGTAAAACTATTTAATTCATTGATTGATTCATTACTAGAAATACAAAACAACAGAAATGTTTAACGAGTGATAGAACGTAGACCTTAAGAGCTTTAAATTGATGAGTCTCTACAACACTATTCGCTACCAAAAAGCAACTCGCTCGCTTCTCTTGTCTGGTCTGTCATTGTCAGTTTGGTTTTTCATCTATGGTCGTATATGTAAGTACGTTTTCGGACTTTTCGGTTTTGTTTGTGAAAGATTGGTTTTTGGTTTGGTAACTTCAAGTAACTTGCATTAGATAAAATGTAATCAAATCCAATTGTATTCACGAATTAACTGAGCTAGTACATTGTAATCACTCACAATTAAAATATCGAACGTACATACTTAAATTACACAATATTTACATTCAGACAGACGTTAATTTTATGTTCAGTGGTATGTTGTAAAACCACACAGCACAAGTGCTCTGTGTGTAAAATATTTCGTGTTGTACATATTGTGTACATGTATGTACCACATAAATATTAAATATGTAAGGTTAACACTGATTTTATTGTTGATATCTAGATACTCGTTGACCCCATGTAGTTACTAAAATATCTTATTTACAGGACAGAGTACTGGAAGTCACAGGCGCGAAAATATTGCGAATTTTGTAAATGCTGGTTTGCTGATAATAAAGTTGTGAGTAACTTCGTGATATATGAAATCAATTGGTCCATTTTGTTAATTTTATAACACCTACCCTTTTCAGTCAATATCTTTCCATGAGAGTGGCAAAAGGCATAAGGAGAATGTCCAAAAACACATATCACAGCTTACCAAGAAAAGTACGAAAGATGCGAAAAAGAAAGGGAAACTGGATGATGATATGAAGAAGATGGAGGAGGCTGCCATGGTGGCTTACTTGCAAGATGTTCAGAACAATGCAGACATCACTTCACAGGTTTAAATGACATAAAACTTTTTCATTTAATTTACTTTATACAGCATTTTGACAAGATCAAATTAAACTTTGTGTGAGGAACACCATGGAATAGTGATACTTAGAAGAAACTGCTCGAGAATTTTGTAGTGACAAACAGTTATACATAGACTGGACATCATATATGAAAAAAGAGGATTAGCAGAGACTACCTGGATGCTAGCAATTATTACTGTTGTATCAGCTGCTTGCCTGTTTCATAATTATTATAATTTGGTTCTTTGTTATGTTATTGTTCATGTCTTGAACTTTGTCATTAAGGTCACTTTCACACAATTATCACAAATTTAGGCACCCACGCCATGTATCCACTTTCAGTTACTAGCACATAGGAGCTAGGATTTTTTATATATAATTGTATATTGAGATATTTGAAATTGACTTATCTGGCCCTTACATTTGCTATTGCTGTTATAGAGCATCAATGAATTGCTGGGAAAGAGTGGCAGCAGTAGCAGTGACCTCACAGTTGGCTCATCTGGCATCTCCCAGAAAAAAGGACCTCCAGTATGGCAGGAAGCCAAGAGTGACGATGGAAGCTCCTACTTCTGGAACACTGACACAAATGGTACTTTCAAAAATCTCGTTTATAATCCTTACTAAATGTAGCATTAATCATTTAAAATACTTCAACTGCTGCTCAGTGATCTGTTCACAAGGAAGTTGTTAAATGAAATTGAAAAATAGGTTTGGTGTGGCTATTAGACGAGATCATGCGATCCGGGGTTCAAGTCCTGCAGTACACTGATTATCATGAATTTGGAAACCAATAAGAACTGGGAACATGTGGCCTATTGTTGCAAGAGATAATGTGTGTGCCAAATTTTATCACAATCGTTTGTATGGTTGAGGCGTCAATAGGTAACAACCAAACAAACGTGTGCATTTAAAATATTATAAAGTTAGAAATGACATTGGTACTGTTATGTAAATAAATTTAATATATTACGTTTTTGTTTTTAGAAACTACTTGGGATCCTCCTGATGAGTATGTGTCTATTGTACAGCAGGAGGAGAAAAAACTGAAAGAAGAAAAAAAGAAAGACAAAGTAAAGTAAGAGGCTTTTGTAACATTTCATTGATATAAACAATATTGCACTTTACATAATATTTACACAATATTGTTGGCATTGACAAATAGTTATAATTTCATTGTTGGAATCAATGAAGTGTATTTTTTATTCATATTTATTTTTAATAAAGGAACACTTCCCTATTTGGCCATAAACAAATGTACATTATTCAAATTTTAAGACTGTATCCACACTTTAAAACATCCACACATTTCATTTCAGGCTGATTATTTATCTCTAAATGTGGCGTACCATGAGGGAGGCCTATGTCCAGCAGTGGACGTTTCCCGGCTGATGATGATGTAGTTATCTCTAAATGCAAGAATGGTCAATTTAACAAAAGGTCTCACTCAAGCCCAAGGACCTGATAATATGTACTGAAGATAGACCTTTAATCAGATAAAATCTACATGTCAAATTTTTTTCCTACCAGGAAAAGGCAAAGGCAAAACACCATACAGCCATATCTTTGATAATGATATACTATCATAGAATTTTAAGATTATAAAAGCAAGGCCGAAACATTTCTTAAGTTTTCTCAGTAAACATATGTACATTTTATCGCTTGTTTTGACGATTATTGGCGAGAATTTCAAAGATCAGCCTTGGTTTCAACATAATTCGAAGAATCCATATGCCTAATGTACTCGAAATGGTATACCCTTCGCGTCGAAACACCCACAATTTTGCACAATTGATACTGTAACACCGTCTGTGAAACTTTTTGCACATGTCACACCATAATAACACAAAAACACAACAGTATTATTACCGAATTACTAAAATTGCAATGAACCACCATTTTTCAAGTTCGCGCTAGGAATCGCTACATGTCATGTGTTTTTAAAGCGAATGTATAGTAATAATATACAAATTGAACATAACACTTTACTGTTAGTTCATTTTTCACACACACACATTTTTCAGTGCCAATGTCACTAAAGAATCAATTTGGGATCTAAAATAATAATTAATTTTACAGTAAAGATAAACAAAAAGAAGTATATAAAGAAGTAAACGCCTGCCTGGCTCGAGAGAAGATGAAAGCTCGCGCTGTGAAGGATGACCCCAAACCACCGAAGTATCAACCAAGCTTTGGTCCTGTACCATACGGCGTTAAACCTTACGGAACTTGGACACCTGTAGTTACACAGTGGGTTTCTTTTCTCTTGTTATCAATTTTATTAATTTTCTTTAGAAAAATCTAAAACCTGTTTTACAGAAACAGAAACAGAAAAATATTTATTTGACTTAAACACACACAACACAATACAAAATACAATTAATACATACATTACGTACAATTACAAATAGTACATTATTGATGTACATATGCATTGTGTTGTAATGTGTCGTCAAAAAGGACTCATCTCAGCATCTGCTATGGCAGTAGTCATAGCGCTGGTTTTCAGATAAGCCCTCTAATATGTATAGCATTAAATATATGTGTAAAAGTGTATGTGTGAGTGTATATGGACGTGTTAACATATAGATACGTGTGTTTGTAGTAGCAGTTGAAAGTATTGAGCAAGTGTGCAGTGTAGGTGACGTGGCGGCAGTTAGAGACCTTGCAGGTACTGGTATGTTGGAACAACACGGCGACCGGGAGGGAACTGCTTCTGATAATCAATTAAATATTTTTTTAGTTTTGTTTTAAATGTTTTTATTGAGCTTAGTTCCCGTAACGGTGGCGGCAGGTTGTTCCAACATTTGGTCGCTGCGTATCTAAAACTGCCGCGGAAGGATGCGGAGTGGTATTTTGGGCACATCAATATTGCACGACATGCACGGTTTCGTGTAGTCCATTGCAGTTTTTGAAACAAGTACTCTGGCTTTTCTGTTTTAACCACACTAAATACCAGTGAGGCCAAGTGAAGTTCTGCGCGGAGAGACATTTTTAGTATATTGGCCGTGTTTAAGAATGGCGTGACATGTGTACGGGGAGGGACTTTAAAACAAAATCTTGCGCATGCATTTTGCACCCTTTGAATCTGTCTCTCAGTCCGTGCCAGCAGACGAGGGCCATATACTGCATCCGCATAGCCCAACCTAGATAGAACTAACGCGTCGCACAAGCGGATACGAAGTTCCTCGCTGAGGAAATCACGCACTTTATACATTACCTTCAGTCGATAAAAACAGTTGTTTACGATACGTACTGGACGTGATTTTCAAAGCGAAGAGTCTCATCTAACAACACACCTAAATTACGAGCCTCCAACACACGCCCCACCTGTCCCCCCATAACTGATATCACCGGATTGCGACTCTCGATTTCACCAATTTTTGCACGAGTACCAAGAATCATAAATTTGGACTTTAACGGATTCAAGATCAATGTATTCCTCTCGGCCCATTTGGAGATACTTTCTAGGTCTTCGTTGATTTTTGCCACGGCAGACTCGGTGTTATCTGGAGAGAACGGCAGGTACAGCTGTGTGTCATCGGCATACATTTGAACCTTGCAATGCTTAATAGCAGTACAGAGATCCGATGTGTAAAGGATGAACAGCAGTGGGCCAAGAATGGAACCCTGAGGCACCCCTCTACTTATTACACACGGTCTGGACAACAAAGGTGATCCCTCACTATTCTCCAATTTGACCTGCTGAGTACGTTGGTTAAGGTAACTACTAAACCACTTTATTGCTGAGTGAGAAAACCCGTTATACGCCATCTTGGATAACAGCAAAGGAACACTTATGCTGTCAAAAGCTCGAGAGAAATCCAGCAGCACCATGATAGTTCCCTCTCCTCTATCCTGCGCAGCGATGATATTATCAACGATGTCGAGTAAAGCCGTGACGGTACTGCGAGATTTCCTAAAACCAGATTGCATGACCGGCAGCACGTTATTTTCCTCCAAATAACGAGTAAGTTGGAGGCAAACTACCCTTTCTATAATTTTAGATACGCAAGGTAAAATGCTTATTGGCCTTAAGTCTTTATATTCAGTCACATTTGTCTTTTTAGGAAGTGGGGTGACTAGCGCTACCTTCCATGCTTCCGGATATACAGATTTTGTGAGTGATGCATTTATAACAGAAGTGATAGCACTAAGGGACTGAGGGAGTGTTAGTAATAACATGTCTATAGACACGTCATCGGCACCTATAGCCTTTGACTTTATGCCTGTTATTAATTTGAGGACATAATCTTCACTCACAGGCTTTAGCTCGAAAAAACTGTCACCAAATCTGTGCCACTCGAAAAATGTTAGTGTGGAGAGTGATACTTCACCCAAACCTGGAACGTTAAGGAAATGACTATTTATCTTATTAGGGTCGTTCAGATAAAATGGCAGCTCAGCTTTTCTACTGTTTCCAGTAAAGTCTATGGAACGTTTTAGATTCTTCCAAAGAGCCCGAGGATTGTGTACATTGTTGTTAATATTCTGTGAGAAATAAGCTCGCTTTTCATTAAATATCGCATTGTTAACACATCTCTTAAGCTCCTTGTAATAATCTTTATGTCCTGTTAGTCCTGTTTGGCGTGACCTAGTGTGAGCTTCATCTCGCAGCCTCATCATCTCTGTTACTGTGTAAGTAATCCAAGGATAACTTTGTTCCTTAATAAGAACTCGCTTAACGGGTGCATGGAGTTCAAATAAGTACAACATAAGTGAATAAAAGTAGGACACTTTGTCATTTACATTTTCCATTGATTGGATAAGATCCCAGTCCAATAAACTTACATTATATTCAAAAGCTGATTGATCAATGTCTTTTAGCGGCCTAAATTGTAACCATTTTGGAAGCGGTTTCACTTTTTTTATTGATAGATCACCTGTAACGAATGCATGCCCACTCAGTGAGGGGATGTAGTCCACAACTATGTTGGTAATGTCAGTGCTACTGCAGATGAGATCTAATAATGTCTCACTATGGTTTGTAAAATGTGTTGGACTGCTAACGTATTGCTTTAAAGACATCGTTTGTAAAAAACTATTCAGTTTATTCGAGTTTGCATCATTAGCGAGAAGATTTATGTTGAAATCACCCAAAAGTACAATCGCATCATAATTAAATTTAGAGAAGGAACAGATTGATTCAGTGAGAGCATCAATAAACGTGTCAATATCTAACCAGGGTGGCCGGTACGCAGTGCCGATGATCAACCTTATACCACTGACCGTGAGCCGCATCCATAGTTGTTCGACGGAGGGTGTGTCTGGGTGTGCGCACGCGCGCGCCGCCAGCTCCCGCCGCAGGTAGAAGCCCACCCCGCCGCCGCGCTCGCGCACCGTGCGCGGACGCGGCGTGTGACGCAGCCGGTAGTTCGCTACGGTGGGTGCTCGTCCTTCCTCACCGTCTCGCAACCATGTTTCATTTATAGCAATTATATCTACATTGTGCTTCTCCATTGCTGCTATAAATTCTTCGTGACGCGTACCTAGGGAGCCCGGATTAAGTATTCCAATGCTGAGATTTAAGCGCTTAACGATGATATAAATATAATACAATGAGCGAGATTTTACCGTGTGGTCTGGTCCAAGTAACATATAAATGCGAGTCAATATTAGGTAGTACGAGGGGCATACCGAAAAGATCGGTAATCGAGTACTTTCGATTTAATTAGATTAAAATCTCTTTTTGATGAATAAACACTGGTTAGTTGAAAATCGAATACAATTGACAGAATTAAAAAAAAAATTTTTTTTAAAGAACAATATCAGTTTGAAATTGATAGGTCGATAAAAAAATGGAGCTTACAAGAGAAAGTTTCCGTGCCATAATTTTTTACAACTTTCGACGAGGATTATCTCAGGGACAATGTCTCGCTGAGCTTATATCTATATTCAAGAGTGAAGCGCCTAGCCAGACGACAATATATCGCTGGTATTCTGAATTCCGGCGTGGACGTGCTTCTCTTGGCACCGTACCTTCCACAGGCCGGCCAAAAACAGCGGTTACACCAGAAAATGTCGCTGTTGTGCGCCGAATGATACAGGATGACCGACATATTACATATGAGCAGATTCGGGCTACTTTAGGGATAGGTATGACTGCGATACAAACTGTTTTACATGGTGAACTGGGAGTGAGAAAGCTAGTTTCCCGCTGGGTGCCCCATAATTTGTCCGAAGAGCAAAAGGCGGCTCGTGTCAATTGGTGCCGGTCTACTCTGCAACGCTTCAACGGAGGAAAGTCAAAAGCAGTTTATAACATTGTCTCTGGTGATGAATCATGGATCTATTCATATGAGCCAGAAAGAAAGCATCAGTCGGCTGTCTGGGTCTTCGCAGGTGAGATCAAGCCAACAAAAGTTGTCCGCTCTCGCAGCGTATCGAAGAAAATGGTCGCTTCGTTTGTCGCGAAAACAGGACATGTAGTCACAGTTCCCTTAGAGGAACGGAGAACGGTTACCGCTGATTGGTATACAACGGTTTGTTTGCCACAGATGATATCCGAACTCCGTAGAGGTAACCCGAAACGACGCATAATCCTCCATCACGATAATGCGAGCTCTCACACCGCTCAGAAAACAAGCGAGTTTTTGAAGCAGGAAAACGTTGAATTAATGGATCATCCTCCATACAGCCCTGATCTGAGTCCCAATGATTACTTTACATTCCCTAGAATCAAAGATTTATTGCGTGGTCAGCGGTTTCAAGGTCCAGAAGAAGCAGTGGAAGCATACAAATCGACGATTTTGACCATGTCAACTTCGGACTGGAATTGCTGCTATAATAATTGGTTCGAACGAATGCAAAAGTGCATTAACTGCAACGGAGAATACTTCGAAAAGCAATAAAAATAAATTTAGTTATTTCCTGTATGTATTGTTTTATATTCCCGATCATTTCGGTATGCCCCTCGTAATGGAGCGCGGTACACAGGCCAGTCAGTACTGATAAGGGAGTAAGGGGCCCAGCATGTGCGTGTGAGGGAATAGTATGAGTGTAGTGTTGGTGTAAGGGTTATATATATAAATAACTGTGTTAAAAAACTAAATACTAACTTTACGCGTGAATAGTTTTCAATGTAGATCGTCACATTACAACACAATGCTATATGTAAGCAATTTTGAATGAAATAAACACCAATTTGGAATAACATACACACTGACATCCAATTTACAGAACAATTTAAATCAGTTAAAAAATACGAAGCAAACAGGAACAGAAAAGCCGTTTTCAATGCCGGTTCGTGTGGGATACATGTCTGGCGCAAATCGGTTACGAACTGAAAACCTTATCTAGGTCCGTCTCTGTCCTAATGCGCCGGGACTCAGAATCCGGTTGACGTCTGGCGTATATTCTGCCGTCCCGCGTCCACACAAACCTCCAGCCTCGCTTGGAGCCTTCTTGTCGCGCCTTGTAAAACAACTCACGGTTTAGTCGCGTGAGCCTCTCGTTTACGTAGATCTTGCGTGTCGGGCCCGGCAACTGGAAGCCACTGGTGTCTGCGCCGCGGCGCACTCTCGCTGCCCGGACGAGGGAGTCCCGTGTGGCCCGCCTCGACAGCCGTACCGCCAACGTCCGTGGCCGCCCCGCTTGTTCCGTCGCTCCAGTGTCGCGTCGGGCGCCCACTCGCTGCGCGCTCACCACGTCCGCTTCGCCCAGTGGCACACCCAGCTTCTCCGCGACCAGGCACGCCAGGTGCACCGGGTTCTCACCCGCGACCTCCGGGACCCCCGCGATATCGACGTCTGTCGCAAGCAACTCCTGGTCTCTGTCGTTTAATTCTGTCTTCAGGCGCTCAATCGTCACGACAAGGTGAGCTACTTCTGCTGGAGCCTCAAGTCTAGGGTTTTCCTCAAGCACCTTCACCCTCCCTTCAATCCCGTCTAGTCGAGAACCTATGCCATCTACGGCCTGGGATAACTTTGTGAACTGCGAGCCAAACCCAGAAATCTCCTCTCGCAACTCAGCCATTTCCATCCGAAACAGTTGTAATTCTTGGAATATGCTCTGCAGGTCTTTGTTGGGCGACTGTTCATCGACGGTCCCCTTCACCGGAGTGTCCGTATTGTCGACGCGTGGTTGTGTGGCAAGACATGCAGGACACATCCAGTTCGCCGGCACCTTTGCTTGCTTCGACATTTTGAGACACGGTCGATCGTACCCATTGTTACACTTAGTGCATCTGACACAGTCGGTCGCTGCCACAAATCTCCCACATGCTCCGCACTTTGACATAGTGTTGAGTTTATAGTTAGTAATGCACTCGCTTCAGGATGGGCCAGCAATGTACTCGCAACACTAGGAGGCAGCAATGTACTCGTAACACTATTTATACAAATACCCGTAAACAGTAAGAAATTGTCTTTTCACTGAACACTTCGTTCGTGATTTCGCTGAAATTCAGATATTTCACTTACAGCAGATTAGTACAATATATAGTCCAGATTGTTGGTAACACAATGATGTATAGTTATATTGAAAAACACTACTTTTACACCAGAAATAAAATAAAATATAGGAGCGGTTCAAAAACAGTGTTGCTTCAATGGCGGCAAGTACCGGTATTTAATAGATCTTCTTTATATATATATTGTATAATATATATTTATTTAATGCCCAGATTGGTCAAATGACATTTATGATTTATGTGAATGTAGACTTATTCAAATACATTATCTGGCAGTACAGGCCTTGTAGATTATAAGTGTAATGTGTTTGCATTTGGCCTTCATCTCAACTGATGGTGATGACAAAGGTTTTGGATAAAAAGCCACCCATAAGTCTCAAGCTAATAAGATGCTAGCTTTGCTTCCTTACATACAGTGCTATTAACACTGCTGTTAGGAGGTTAGTAAGCCAGGTGAACTTAGAAAATACCAACAACCAAACTGAGTACAATAAGGAATCATAGGAGGGTACTGGGAATCGAACCCGGGACATGAGGATTGTGAGTCTAATGTTTGGAGCCACTAGGCTTTAGATGGATTTAGGCAAATCATAAAAGTATTAGTTAGTCAAAACTCAATACATTCTATAATAGTCTGAACTATCTTGGGGTTGACTAAATATTAACGATCGCTCAAAATGCTACCATACGAAATTACTTTCGTCATAACCTATCAAAATAGTATAGCTGACTGTGGATTGTAATTACCTAAATAAAAGTCGTACTACTGTAATGTTAGCTACCAATAGCTGTTAATCGTTATGCAGTTAATGGTCGTTAAATACGAGTAGTGTTTTGACATTATAACCTGATGTCCTATATCTAGATAAAATCCAGCTATCATATTTTAAAAGATTATGTAATTAGGTGTGGTTCACTGGTGTCACTGACAATAGATGGGTTTCCTCATTAATAATATTAGTCTTAAAAAAAACGTTACTTTTTTCAGACCGGTGGAAAAGGTGGACCTACAACTACCAAAACCAGACAAGGAGCTACCGCCGCCTCCCGTGGTCATGGAGCCAGAGAGGATACAATTCGGAGAGAAGCGCGTGCAGACCCTCGGTGACGGACCCGTCGAATTCAAACGACGGAAACTCAACACCGCCAAAAGAAACATGAGACAGAAACTAGACGATGAATGATGGACAATAAAACTAGCCTTTAAGATGATGGTTTGATTTTCATTTTTCGCCTTTTTAGGGACCCTAGACTTCGGTGTCTGTCCATCTGTCGGTTCTTTTGATCTGTAATAGGTATTTAGGTATATGGACTATAGACGCGCTTTTATTCTATACTTCGTTCAGCCTGAACTCAAAAAAAATTACCCACGACAACAATGGATGTGTGGGTCGTCAGCTTCCTCATAGAGCTATGAGAATTCTACGCATGCCAAATTTTAAAGCAATTTAGGTGCAATCAAACTTTAGCATTCATAATTTAGCAGCAATCATGACTCAGTTACAGCGAGTTGTTTTTAGTGTGTCAGCTGGAGACATGGGTCTCCAGCTGACACATGCCAGGAAGGCAAACCAGTGAGGTTAGGGCTTTAAGACTATAGTCAGGCATTTAAAGCACAATGAGAGCCAAAAAAATTAACGATCACATTGATAAACTGTTGGATCTACGAACGAAATACCGTGTGTAAGCTGGCGACCCGTGTCACCAGCTTACACATCTGGATCTTCGTAATTATTCAAGTTACGATTATGTATTGTACCTCATATTTTAGAGCAAAATAGAAGCGCCAGGCTTCAAAATTTTCGAATCTCTAGTGCTAAAACTGTTTGAGCTACGAGCCGATATGTGTGTGTAAGCTGGTGACATGGGTCGCCAGCTGACACATGTTGTATCTCTGAAACTACATAAGTGAGAACTTCGTTTTAAAGATCAGATGAGACCATACAATAGAAGCGTTCACGAGTCAAAATTTCAAATCTCCTGGCTGTCTAGATTCAAAGTTATAAGCAAAAAACTATTTTCCCGCCATGCACCAACGATGAAGGGTTATATTATCACTTGACCTCAAATTTGGTGAAGGTCGTTCGTAGTCTCTCTATAAAGTTAATCGGTAGTATACCATTGCTTATTTCTGTCGGCTCCTGGTCTAACACGCTCAATATACCAATTGAATCGATACGAAAGTGCAGGTTAAAATGAATTTTAAAACAATGACGGCTAAGTTGAAACTCTATTGTAATAGCGTAGCGCACGGAACGGCAACGGCCCGCTCAGCGGCGTCCGTGCGATTATTTTGAATTTTTTGGCGGGAAAATAGTTTTTTGCTTATAACTTTGAATCTAGACAGCCAGGAGATTTGAAATTTTGACTCGTGAACGCTTCTATTGTATGGTCTCATCTGATCTTTAAAACGAAGTTCTCACTTATGTAGTTTCAGAGATACAACATGTGTCAGCTGGCGACCCATGTCACCAGCTTACACACACATATCGGCTCGTAGCTCAAACAGTTTTAGCACTAGAGATTCGAAAATTTTGAAGCCTGGCGCTTCTATTTTGCTCTAAAATATGAGGTACAATACATAATCGTAACTTGAATAATTACGAAGATCCAGATGTGTAAGCTGGTGACACGGGTCGCCAGCTTACACACGGTATTTCGTTCGTAGATCCAACAGTTTATCAATGTGATCGTTAATTTTTTTGGCTCTCATTGCTCTCATTGTGCTTTAAATGCCTGACTATAGTCTAAAGCCCTAACCTCACTGGTTTGCCTTCCTGGCATGTGTCAGCTGGAGACCCATGTCTCCAGCTGACACACTAAAAACAACTCGCTGTAACTGAGTCATGATTGCTGCTAAATTATGAATGCTAAAGTTTGATTGCACCTAAATTGCTTTAAAATTTGGCATGCGTAGAATTCTCATAGCTCTATGAGGAAGCTGACGACCCACACATCAACAATGGGACAGGAAGTAGCATATCTTCAACGGGTATAGGCTACGAGTACATACGCATAAGTGCTAATGCACCGCAGCACGAATGATTACAGTGGAAGCATTATTGTATAGATCAGAAACGTTTGTCATGACGACATTTCAATGAAGCAGATTTGTCATAATCACTACCTTCGTCAGGCGGATTGTCATGGAAGAACTCGCTTCCATACTACGTCGTGTCACAATGGTGGAACCGGCTACTTCGTCGTACTAATATTATAAATGCGTCAGTGTTCGATCGACGTGATTTTCTGCATGGATGTAGATGGGTCGGACACACAAATGAATTTCTTTCGCTACGCTCGTGGACAACTTGTAGCAATCTGTTTTTGTCTTCATTATTGTTTGGTATTACTTTTATGTACAACGCACGCATCCTCCATCCAGGCGCATCGTATTTGAAAACTAATAAACAGGATTAGCGGCTAATCACTTTAAGAGTCACTGCATGCAGTGTTTGTAGACAGTAATGCACATAAAGAGCACAAAGAGGTAAATCTTTTACCATTGGATGTCTACGAGTATACTGAAATAAAGTTATTTCCTTAACACAACGGGCATCCATAAGTACTTTTAATTTTGTACCCGTATAAACACAAGAGTGGTTCGTTTGTCATTCCTTTACGTGGTTACGGAGAATCAGAATAGCTAAAGTCGAGTTGTATTTCTTGATCTTGGCTTGGATCACATAGATACCAACTCGAGATAAGTAAATGGCAGTGGCAATGGCTAAACATAGTAGAGTAATTGCCCGGCTTTGTCTGAGAGTGGCTGCCATCACCTTTGTAAGTCTTCACACTGAAGGGAAAAGGGTTCCAAAAAACAAATCAAGTGTGAATCGGACTCGCATACCGAGGGTTCCGAACCATGAAAAGAAACGTGCCTACCTTGAAATAAAGTTTATTTTCCCACCCACATAACTAAGCCTGTGTGTCAAGTTTTTTGTTTATTTATCAAAAACGACGCTATACTCGTATTCCGAAGAAACATCACTTAGGTTTTGCTGTAATATTAAACACATTCCTATGTATGTATTGTGATTGTTTCGGATTTTTCACTTTGGAAACGTCGGATGTGACATCGGATTTTCATCAGATGTTCGGAATCCTAAAAATGGGTAGGTAGGTACTGACTGACTCACTCACCGACACAACGACCTTATAAATTTACTGTTACTACCCTATGAGGGCCGATAAAGCGACTTAGAGAACATTAATGTATCTTCCTTTCGTTTATAATTACTTACATCTTGATGCGGTCACCACCCGCTTGTCAAGCGTAATGATTATGAAAAATCCAAAGATATTTAAATTATTTATTAAAAATTGTACATGAAGCTGTTGCTAATAAGGCAGCGTTACTCTATTTTAGGGAAAGAAGTCTCGTAGATCATTTCCACCGGAATATTATAGGTATAAAAAGTATTTTGTTTGTTACCTCTGTTAAACATTCACGCATGGAGATACGATATATTTCCAGTTCCAAGGTTAAGAAGTAACTAAAAACCTCCCAGGTACCCACCACAACCGACTTACCCACACAAGTAAGAAGATAGGTACCGTCTCGAATAACTAGTGACAAAAATACATAGGGGCATCATGTGTTTTTACCGCAATTAATCTATGTCGCATCAAGAGCGAATCTATTGTTGGGAACATAATCCGGGTCCGATATGGAGATGACGCGCTATTAAGACTTAATGTGACATTGTATAGAGTCTCTATAGTATGTACTTGTCCGGTATCATTGAGCGTTGAGGACGGCCGGACCGAATTATTTTTCACATCACGGACGGGACGTCAGGCCCGATATAAAAGGTTGTGACGGGAGGAGCGCGGACAATACCAACCAGGCAGCCGACAGAAACATTCCCGTCTAGTGACCACACTAGATAAGGTTTGGTGCTCATTTTTGCTACTAGGACAGACACTTCATCGTCAACATGTTCAAATTGGTAAGTTATTTCTCGTATTTATTACATATACCAACATCATAACAGCGAAAGTGTTTGTTTGTCCTTTACGTCGACACGAAGAGTCAGAATGACTTGACTTGTGTATGGCTATTTGAAGGATCGGAAAAGAATATAGGCTACTTTTTTCCCAATCGAATAACTAGTTACCATGGTATAATCTCTGAAGGCCACGCAGGTGAAGTCCCGGACAAAAGCTATATAGTTTTTATATACAAGACGGGGTGGTTTTTTTCTTCTTCAAGTTTTTGATGTATTCAAGAATTATCTGGTTTGTCTTATCTCTGAAAGTCAGTGTGCTAGTCTATATTAGGTAAAAACAGTAAAGATCCTCTTGCATGTAGTGTACATATATGTCTACCTTTGTGTTTAGAACAGTATGGGAAAAGATAAATTTCAAAAATGGAATATCTATTCGCACACATTACGTACACGACAACAAGTCATTTACTTAAGTTTTTAACCTATAATTGCCTGTAGCTGTGATTGAAACGTTTTTATGTTAAGTTTTAGGACCTCATAATAGTTGTTTACTTACATTTTAAGTTGGAAATTAGTTCGGGTCTGCAGTTGAGTTGAGAAGGTAGAGTCACGACTTACTTTCATAAAAGTATAGTAGGATACTCCGTACAACGAGAAAATAGCTTATACAGGAAACAATATATAGCCGCGCGTAAGCCCAGCATCCCGTTTTGTAAGTGCTGCAAACGTTGTCCAAGATACAAAATAGGTACACTACCCTAGTCAGATATTTTTAGGTACCTACTATATTTGGGGTGCTACGGTTAGTCCAGACGGATCGGTAATCGCTGTCAGATATTGCTGTTACAAAAGTAGATGGCGACCACGTACCGAGAAACGTCTACCGGGCCGTCCCCCTACTAGGTGGACCGACGACCTGGTTAAGGTCGCGGGGACTCGTTGGATGCTGGTGGCTCGGGACCGGTCGATGAGTCGTACCATGAAAGAGGCCTATGTCCAGCAGTGGACGTTTCCTGGCTGATGATGATGTAAATGCCGCCCATCTCCATAATATATTTCCCTCACGTGTCTTTTAACGACAATCGGGGAATGATAATTCTAAAGCCAAGACCACACGGCAACTCTTTCATGACAACGTGAAATAAGTATGAAGAATGAAGAGCTTGAACCACAAATAACACTCAAGAAGGTACACTCGAGTACAAAAACATGTATTCACTTTTGAAACATGTCACATGCACTTTGAATTGACCTTTCCTTCAACTCACTACATAGGAACAAGTAAGGGTGAATGTGACGTGGTGCAAAAGTGGATACATATTGTCGTACTCGAGAATACCTATTTCAAGTAAGAAATTTGTTGTGACAGGGTTGTGATTTCTGTGCGGTGCGTTCATAAGTTACTTGTCCTATAAGATTTTGTAGTATTTTCGATTTCGTTTACAGATCCTACTTTTACACAGCGAAGAAACATAAAACTACACCAATAAATGAATTTTATCTGTTTGTGTTACGATTATTTTTACCTTGAAAACAACGCAGGCCGCGACGATCTGAAACCAGCCTAATGTTGACCCATTCTCTGTTTGTGTAGCTGTTGGTCCTGTGCTTCGCCGCAGCGCTGTTGTTGGGCCCAGCAGTGGCCAAGCCGCAGGTGCTGCTGGACACGTACGGGTACTACTCCGCGCCTGCATACGTCGCCTCTTACAGCGCGCCCCTCGCATATTCCTACCCTTACGCATACGCATATTCTTACCCGCTAGCATACTATTAGTCACCAATTCCAGACTAGGTGTCTTTCATACATAACTTTAACTACTACGGTGTTTTTAGTCTTGACAAAACTATATAAGTACACTGTTCATTGTAGAACGCATGTGTGATGTATGTGATATAAAAATTAGGATTGTCTCGTTTTGGATACTTCGATTCTGAGGTTTCGTAATTCATTTTCTGAAAATCTGGTAAAATGATTATAGGTTAAAATATAATTATAAATGCGGAAGTGACTTTTTTACGTCGTAAGTCGAGTCAAAATAACTTGATTTTGTGCATAATGTAGAAGGGTCTGAAAATGACAAATGTTAGCTACTTGTTTATTTATCCCTAGCTACGAGTAGCTATATTTAATTATCCCACGACAACTACAGGTCTAACGCATAATTGAGTTTGTTCCTTAGGTATGGGAGCGGTACCCACACACCCTGTTTACGGAACGTCAAACGACGTCCGTATATATAATAGCGAAGTTTGACGATCCGTAAACACACCCTCCAGTACCGCTCCCATACCTAAGGAACAGACTCAGTTGTGTGTTAGACCTGCAGTTGTCGTGGCATAATTTCTGAAATCCACGCGAGCAATGCCGCGGGCAAAAGCTATTTTTACATAATTAAGACGCCCCGATGAATCAATAAGAAGTTTAAATAATCGATATAACAATATTAATTTCATTGGATAGACGATATGTAAACCAGAATGAGTGCTAAAATTGAACATTACCTACCAATTTTTAATTCTTTCATCGTTCTTAAATCATTTATACTCGTACTTATTATTAGCTAATTTTCAAGACCATTGTGATGTAAAAAAGTTTGATTGTGTCATGTTTTACGTAAAGAAAAATGTACAAAATTACTTTTAATAAAATGTTATTTCAACTTTGAAGGCTTTCAAAAGCATTTTTTATTCAATTTTCCCCTGAATACTTAATCCTATTTTTGAGACATGAACTCAAGATAAAGTATTTTCTACTTAATTTTCTTTTTTTAAGCCTAAAAAACCCACCGCTGAACTTATGATCGATCGATATGACGATCAAGAATCATCAGATTGATGTCACAAAGATTTGATACGATATAATTTACCTTCTCTGCAATCAAGGCATCCTTTCACAATGTAAGAAGCCTCATAGATGTTAACCTTCGATAGCAATCAATTCCTGTCAATTACAATCCCCGGTGTGGTGATCCTAACACAGTATGTATCATAGAGACATCGTCGTATGAATTATAATGTGGGATGTATCAATACATGAGCAGAGAAGAGATGTACTAAGAATCGCTAAGGAAAATCCACTGGATATATTTATTCTTGTTTAACCTTTACAAATAAGGCACAAACTATTATGTGCAATAAATATTGTATAAAATATAAAATCAAGAAATATTGCTCATAAACCCTTTTTTCTCAACAATTACACTTATTATTGGATTTCAACAATTTAATGCTATATTTCCTACCCTATAGGTTTTGGTTCCGTTGCATTTTGTATGGAAATGGTCTAAAATATAGTACTTGCACAATAAGTTTGCCCCTCTGAAATTAGTCACAAAAGACCGCGAAGTATCAATTTATTAACGTATAAGTTGGAAGTAAGGCAAGTTAGTGGGTGCAAATAAATTGTTTTATGTTATCTAGGGATAGTTATTATCGAAAACACATTCCGTCTATACATGTTTGAAATTGCGGAAAGCTAACTTCAGAGAGGCAAACTTATTGTGCGAGTACTATACAGATATATCTTTTTTGCGTAGACTTATAAGTTTGATTTTTTCACAGATCCATGAGACAGCAGATTTGAGTATTCGATATTAATTTCAACTTGATACCATCATGCGTTCCTGAGAAAGAGGGTCTTGACAGACAGACAGACGGACATCAAAGTGATACTATATGAACATTTCGAGGTACGGAACCCTAAAAAGTGAGCATTGTGAACGTAAGGTGTCATTGGTAGATATGTATGACTCCCAACTCCACCTATCTTATAAATGCAACAATTTCGTGGTTCCTAAATGATAAACTTTCAGCAAAGTAAGCCACGGTAGGATAACCTACGTTCGTCCCACTCCCATCTAATCCGCCTATTCTACATTGTACCGAGATGACACAACTGTACTGGCACGCCATCATCGCACGCGCAAGGCCGCGCATGCTCATACGCCAGGTATCCTGTCGTAGACCGCGGTTTTCCCGCTCATTAGTATGCTGCACCCAGGCCTAGATGTTTTGATTTTGAAAGAACAATGGTAATCCGCCCGTGAGACCTTCCTCGAACATTCGACATACTTTTTGATATGCAAACTGAGATACGACTTACGGATCTGATCAAAATAGCTAGGTGCGTCATTCATTGTAAAGATTCCTTTATAGAAGTTATTTATAGCCGTAACAGTAAGTGTATCATATGTAAATAGTCCTTACTATTTGTCCGTGTGTTTTGTGTCTAAGGAGAGAGTTTAGTTAGCGGTTTCTATAAATATTATTTATAGCCAGTTTACCACTTCTGAAACAATCCCTTTATTTTTTGGTGTCAAATAAGTAAATAATCCTGGCTATGCGAAATTCCTATAAACTAAAAACCCTTTAAAATCGTTATAGAGCCAAGATAATATTTTATATCGTATAGGAATACGTGTTTAAACACGTATTTCCATACCCATTAAAATTTTGATAGATTTTCTTTACTTATCAAGACATATTTAACTACTTGGCTATGATAACTTATCAATAAATCTAGGATAAAATACGATCACCACATGTCATTCCGTCGTATGTGCCGTAAAAGGCGACTAAGAGTTAAAATCAGGATAGAAAATAATTCCTTATATGTTGTATATTGCAACTTCTCACTGCGATCGCCAGGCCGCTTGCCAAGCTTTTGCTCGTAGCGATCTACGAAGGAAGGCTCTTGTCCAATATTGGACGGCTGCGAAGATGATGTAATCTATGATACCCATCCTTGAATGCTTGGAAAAAAGCCGGAAGTCAACTAGACCTGCACTGCAACAAGCTGATACCAGAGTTACATCGGAAAACTCCATACATGGAAATTTTAAAGGAAAAGCATCGTCTACAAAGTAAATTAATAATATATTCATTTAAACTACGAGTATCCCTACATAAACCTATTTCTAGAATCGGCTCATACCGTGCATACTTTTTGCTAATCCTTAGTAGTGAGGCGCTTTAAAAGAGAATTCAGTTTTGTATGTCATATATTCAGAATAATTTCATAAATGCGATTTTATAAAGGGTTTTATTTCATATCATACCGTGATGAAATTTAGCCTTCCGTAGCTTATGAAATCGAGAAAGATTACCATGCTTCTTGAAGTCAAAAATACTAGTGTAAATATAGTTCTCGTTGATGTCTTACGTACAAATAATTTGGCAACAAAACATTGTCCAAATAAACAAAAAATATTGACATGAAAATCACTTACAATTATTACATTAATTTGTGTAAACATAATAATTTAATCTTTAAAAAAAACCATTTTACCTCGTGCATCGAGTTATCGTCTGAATTTAAGTTCACGTGGCGACCGTTAGGGTTTTAAAGAGCGCGTTGAAGTTTTTCATATGGAATTAAACACCGCTAGTGTACCAGTTATGTATTTTCACCGACATCAAGTATAAACAGCTTAATACATATTCCATAACTATTGTGCTGTCGTTGTTTACGATTAAACAATTACTCTTTAAATATCTTCATCAAACCTTTTGTGCATTGGAATTCACAATATGTACACAATGCAATAAATAATATTGAAGAGGATAAGTTATTACACAACTTTTATGCAAGGTAGTTAAATACAATAAATATATGTTTGACTCAGCAGCGTAGGTATTGATTAATTTAATGCTACACTTGTTTATGTTATGGCAATATAAATAATCTCTTCAGCTGCGCCCGAGCAAGAGGGCCCAAACATTTTGTGTTTTCATTTCTTCTATACGAAGAAATATGTATATCTATCTATATTCTTGTATTTTCTTAATACATCTGTAGCTCTAGTTGAGTTTTTAAACCGATTTCAAAAAATAAGGAGGTTATCAATTCGCCGCGTATTTTTTTTTATAATGTTTGGTACCTCAGAACATTTGACTGGGTGAAACGATTTGAATGTTTCTTTTTATTTGAAGGCTGGTGCTTCCCGTGTGGTCCCCAATTTGGTCTAGTTCTGACAATGGCATCCATGACAAAACCATATAAGTCTTAAATTTGCTGCAGACTTTTAGAGCAGTTGAAGTCGGTAGCTAGTTCTTTTTAAACGCGTTAACTTGTAACCAATACGATCGCATTTGCCTTACGTCAGATTTGTATGAACACAGAGAACTGTAATGTACTCGTATGAAGAATTGTGCAGCGCCTCTAGCGGCACGTTTACGAAACTGTGATTCTTCCTGCAAATTTGACGTAAACAAAAACGCGATAGTATCGGTAAAAAACTTACACTAGAGGTACATACTGTTCACACCTATATTGTAGTATTTTCAGAATTTCAAAGCTATTTTATTTACTAGCATTTATGTAGTTTCCCCTGTCCCAGTGAATGTCTATGGATGTCTAAAAAAATTACAAGTTGAATTTAATCCACCCATCGTACATATATATGCAAATTAGGAGAACATGCAATATAATTATACGATGAAGCCAGAAAGTGGACCCAGGAACTTCGTAACAAAACGGCGTAACTCCACCTAGTTTTGGACTCATTTGATATGCCTTTACAAGTACTAGTAATGTGATCCTAGATGATCTTCAGGGTCCAGATGTAAATGAAGTCGGAACGTGGCCATAGGAACTCTTGAACTAAGCAAGATAGCTCGGCGTCGTTGTGTAAGGGCGTTGTGAGGATTTGTTTTGACAAAAGCTCATTATAAAGATATGTTTTTGTTTGTACTTGTTTAACCAAGTAATTATTTGTCAAAAAGTTACTTTTAACCTGGTGTAATAAGTTATTTGTTCCACAAAACTAAAGAACTAAAAACCGACTTCAATTGCCTAAAAGATGTTTACCTTAGAGGTAGAATAATCGGGGTACATATTTGTTTTTTGTTGATTTTCTCAAAAAGCGCTCAATGAATTTCCATTAAATTTATATTATTATTTACAAAAAAGTATCATCAATATTGGTTCACAATTGGGGAGTTATCGCGTAAAATACATACAAAAAACATACAGACGAATTGAGAACCTCCTCCTTTTTTGAAGTCGGTTGAGATCCAAAAAAGTATACACATTTGATTCAGGAGTCAAACTCATAGATATCGTTGAGTTTTTAACTCAGTTGTTGGTTTCACTCATTTTTAGTGTATAACATGTATAAATGCTGCCCAAAATCAGTATTTTTTGGGCTACAACCAAAGAGATTAATTCTGAGGTAATGACTGAGACTACCATCTACTTACACCACCTACTCGACGTTAGTTATATAATCTAATAACCTAACTATACTAATATACCTATAGATACATACACTCTTGTGTGTTAATAATAAGATATATAACACTGGCCTAATTTGAATAGGTAAAATTGTTTTACTAGTAAATATAAACTTTATCTATTATGGGATAGTGCCACCTATCCATTTACTTTTCAGAGTTTCAGATCCTTCTAGGTCCTTCTCAATTAAAGGCTGTACAGTAAATCCACGTAATATTCGTTGACATAATTTTGTTAATAAGTAAGAAACTTGTGAAAGGTGTTATATACAATGTTTGTAGTTTATGTTTATAGGTATTGTCTTGAAGTAAAAATACTTAAGTTCTTAAGTTCTTGGGCGTCTCTAGTCAACATCTGAAGTAAAGAAAGAACAATAAATTTGATGTGCGTCAAAAGAAATGTGTTTTAGAATTACTTTTTACTCGTTCCCTTGTTTTTAAACAAACGAATCAAGCCTTTACATCTTTGAATAGCCATTGGACAAAATAAAAACTTAACCCTTTCTTGCAAAACGTAACCTCAAAAGTTTGTTTTGTTTTCTCGACATTACAAATGAACACAAAGCTTTTCTATTGTTGTTTTGTTTTTCTATGAAAGTGTACTCAAAGTTTGTTGTTACTTTTGCCACACAGCCCGTTCTGTACAACCACTCACTACAGTTTTCAGTTTTTCACAATCACGAGCATAGCATTTTTGAAAGTCACTTTTCTTTGTCACTATTGCTGACTCGTCACTGCTTACGAGGCCAGCTATTTTACAGGTGTTGTTTTAAAAGTCTAGGTTTTGTTAGGATTGTTCAGGCCACTTCGAGGTCCGAGTCCGAGTCGTCGCTATAGGCACGCGGCGTGGGGGGCGCGGGGGCTGGATGGTCGGGGGGCGAGTGCGCGAGCGCAGGCCGGCCCCCCAGGGGGGCACGCCCGCAGGCCCTCTCCTCTTGCAACTTTCGAAGCCTCTCTTGCTCCTCTCGCTTTTGCTTGCGCCATTTCGCGCGTCGATTCTTGAACCATACCTGCAGAAGATATCAAATAATTAATCATTTTGGATTTAAATGCATTTGCATGGGTTTGTAAATGGCCTCATAAACCGATGTTGAGTTATGATGGAGAAACACCACAGCAGCACTGTTAGCACTTTAGTATAAAGGCAGTTTTAAATAACGTGATATATATGAGCCAGGTCTATCTATACATAGATAAATTAAAGTGCCCGTACAACCAACCATTAGACCTTATATCACTCCAGATTATTGTGCTTACGACTTTTAAAATAATTGGAGCTAATTAAAATTCAATCCGTATAAATAATTACGCGTAAAGGCCTTCAAAATCATATTTTCTTTTAATATAAGTAGTTTTATGTCTTAAAACCCTAGCACAATACAAGCAATATTGGATTCCTTGAATAAACCTATTGCTAATAATATTTACAACGATGAATAACTCAAATGATAAAGCGATTCCATTTCACAACGTCCAAAGCAATCATCCTTGTGTACAACCTAAGATTAAAACTTCTCAAATATTGATGCATTTAAAATTTGATAGAGACCCGACCATCTGTGGCGAGCGATCAAATGGAGCCGTGATATCGTCGGACAATTGAAACGACCCAGTTTCATCGTCCATCACAATGTATGTCCGAGAGCTACTGGGAAAAAACACGAGAGATTTGTAAAGTGCGTTGTGTGGAAGCAATAAGTGTGTAAGCTTCTGAGTTTTGTATAGTGTTGTACTGTCGGTGCTTCCAGTCGAGTGGGCGCGAGTCACGGAGCTTCCCAGGCTGCGGGTGGTCGCCATTGTGGCACCTCCTCGTCACAACACTATACGTATCGGCGAACACTACCGGCGGCTTCGCTCGACGTTCATTCAGAACTGGCATTTATTGTATCTACTCAATGTACTATTGTTATATTTTAATATAGATATAGATTTATAATCCTAGGTGCATCGTTTTATAAAGTCACTATTAATAAGAGATTACACGCATTATTTACAAAATTTACAAGAAAACTAAGGAACTTTTTTTTAAAGTACAGATACCCAAACACACACATGGACCTTTCTTCTAATACTTACCGGTTTAAAGTAAGTCCAAAATAATTACAGTTTAAAACAGTATCTGTAATAACAAATAGAAAATCAATTATTTAATTTACCGTTATTTATTCATATGCTGTATAAAAATATACATCTACTGGATTACACTACAAAACTCGTGATCCGCCGCGAAGTACATAAAGCCGCCGCTCGATTCTCCCGAAAATTTCCGCGAACCGAGAAGCTTTAAAATTAATTCGTTAACGATACGACTATTGTCGGAGTTAATTGCATTACAAGAGTCGGCCTGGCTACCGACAAAAGCCCCATTAACTTTCGGGGTGCGACGAGGCTCTCGCCGCGCCGCCCATTCGACGGTACTCAAGCGGCAAATATGGCCGCTGCCACCGACAGACTCCAGGGCTCCTCACTCCCAACGCTCGTGTCGATCGCCTTTGTCGTTCTTCGCCCACAATAAGATTAGCCCGACGCTCCTTTGTACTCCGCTGATTGTGTTTGGTTTAACTCGTTTGCTGTTTTCGTTGTCGGCTGATAAGTTCATTCTGGTGGCTAGCAGACGGTGCTTAGAGCATTGTATTAAATAGAAAAGCAATCAACGTGTTGGTCCGACGATTTGACGGTCTTTTTGTGCGTCATTCACAACATAGAATGGAGTATTTCTTAGTCATTCATATTATAAATAGACTTCAGAGTCGGTGATAAAAATAAACTTTGCAAATAACTTTTGAGCGAAATAATTATTTCTGCCTGCACTACGTCTAATTAAGTAAGTAGATTATTCCTCTGATAACAAAAGTACAGCACATGAAAGCTTCAGCCACGTGTTCACTTGCAGTATTCCCCATTGTTTTCCAGCCTCAGCGTGGAGAATTCCCAAATTCTATTGTACTTCATTGCAGTGCTCCGAGTATCATGCATACGTAATCATAGCGCCAGTCTAGCTAAGACAAACAAGGTTTTATTGGAAAGCTAAACCATATTGTAAATTTGTACAATAAGTTTGGACTTTGTTTATTGAATATTAAACGAGTAGGCTTCAATATGAGGTAGCTCCACACCAAGTATAAACTGATATTGTAAATATGTTGGGTAACCGTTAATTCGACCCGTTTGAGGCGCTACTAGAGAAACTAGAAACTAACAACCACAACCCAGCAATAAAAAATAGTTTTCTACATTTGTATTTTTATATTGTTGTTGTTCTTTATTCTGTTAGTTACAGTTGTTAAGATTTCTGTTATACTAACAATTTATGGACTCTGTCTGAAGTAAAGGTTTTTATCATTATTATTATCGTATTATAGTTCTTTGTGTTAATATTATTTCAAGTGATTGCTTCTATTACAACAGTTTGAGATAATTTGGACACTCGTACCAATCCAATGACTTACAAAATCTATAGAAACGACCAAGTAACAAAGATTATTTTCTTTTTCGGAAAATTTTACTGCAGATAAGTTTTTTCATAGAAAAAGAGGTTTCTAGGAGGTATTTTACCGTAACAACCATGCGAATCCATGATAATATTAAAGAATACGAAAGCGAGTTAGTTTATCCTTCTTTTATGTCGTCCCGGGGATTCAGAATGATTTGATATTTCCTTTAGGGATATTTGAAGGGCCCGAATAGGACATAGGATACTTTTCATCCCGATTGAATATGTATTATACGCAGGTGACGTCGCGGGCAAAAGCTAATTAGTGAAATAAGTTGACTTTCTGCCCGTTTCCGTAATTTAAGCTACGAGTATTTATGTCCCCATAAAATAATGAGGGAGGCTCACGTCCATACGTGATAATATGATAATGATAACACCTCCTAAAGCTAATTTAATACCAGGACAACATATTTGAAGCTGTTTTGATTCCTCCTAAAGTGCGTTTCAATCCAATAGTTTGCGTTTCAATTCAATGCAATCCGAAACCCATGGAAAAAAACAACTAAACAATACGTAGAGCCTGACGATGTCAACGTCATGTAATTGCATTACAATTTGAAGCCTATAAGTGTAGTGTAGTTTATATTTTACATACTTTATACATAGGTATATTTCAATAGTCCGAACTGTGTCTATATAAAGGTTAGTGGGGATATGTTTGTTAGTATTACTAAGATGTACAATGTTTCTGGTTGTTTACGGATATTTATATATATTGTATATATGATGGCCACATATTTAAGGTATGTATTTCATTTCAGTAAAACAACCAATAAATCAGTAAGTAATCTTCTAAGATCAGCAAGCTCAAGGGAAACGTCCGCCCGCCATCGATATCAGATTTGAAGTGAGGCCACCAAGGTGTGTGAGGGTGAAAGGTCATGTATTGATTCAAACCATACGATATTTTAGTAGAAATGACATCAACGCGCAACCTTCGATATTATTGTTAATGCTAAGACACCCATTACGAGGTCATAATAATGATAGAGTGATAAGCAAATGTTAATTAGATAATTGTGAGTGCGAGGCTCAGGAAGACACCGTCTGGAGGGGCGGAGCGCCCGCCGGCGGCGGTGTTACCACGCCTCGACGCCCGCCAGACAAACAGGAGGATACGTCACTATGCCAGATTTATTATGCGACATGATTGTGGGTATATGTACACATACGTGTACGTACAGGGGTGTAACTCACTGAGGAGAACATCGTTACTACGTCACGGATGTCTTTGCTGTCGATGTCTCTTGTTTTCTTAGCAACAAGGATCAATATCGAACGACGTCAGCATGTATACCCGTGAGCGGTGAGGTTATGAGAATATTTGTTCTCAGTGAATTTTACTCATGCTCTGTTAGAGTGTTAGACACATATTTCAGAAACTACTGAATACAATGCATATTTTAATGAAAATCGCACTAGATTGACCAAAACAGTTTAGGTGGAGAATTAGAAATTATGAACATTCTAACCAAAAAAGTCTATTGTTCGAAATTATCTCCAGTCTAGGTATATAATCGTCTCCATAATCTATGTTGATTTCAAACCCCTCTAACGTACAAGAAACTTTTTATTACAACGATATAAAATATTAGGTATAAATAGATACGTAATCCAAAGTTTTCAGTTCAGAAAATGTTGTAAATCGAACCCTCACCCCTTCTTGTTACTCTGATTTGTGAATTCTTCATCGTCTGTTACACAAAAAAAGGAATGCTTATTGATACACTGATGCGTAAAGCTTCACCCGAGCGGCGTGCGCTGCGCCGACACAGAACAAACGTTAAATATACATACATACATATATATGTATAAAGCATACAGCCATAAAACATTCAAAAGATGATCAACTTCTTTTTAAGTCATCAAGTTCAATGTTTGTGCAAATTCTTCGGTCGAATATTTGTTTAGCTTTCATTTTTATGGACCTAAGATTCGTATGTCCCATACATGTTTTTATCCAGTTAATTAATATAAAAACCTTTATTAATCCATCAGAACAAATAACGTAGTTAAGTCTAGCATCTAAGCAGCTTGCGGTGGGTTCTTACGTTTGTTTATTTGTGTGTCCGTTTACGTGCAACGGAGAGCCAGAATGCCTTGATTTTTGATAGTTAAAGCTCCTAGCACGGTACATAATGGGCGACTAATGAAAATGATTATTCAGCAGATTGGCAGCAGTGTTTACCTATGAATCAAAAACATCTTACTGCGATTTATCAATGCGCTAGCCAATCGTGATCAATATAGCTACTCCTTCTATGGAAAGTCCAACGAGGCTCATGTAAGCAGCTGTTGATAATGGTGAATGATATATACATACTATATCAATTTATAATGATCAATAAAAGCCCCCAAAAACCCTACGCAAAAATTATTCCATAATCTTACGTTCATCTTTCCAATTCTTGCTGTTTCCTGCAAATCTCCTACTGTATTATGTTCTCCGACTCAACTGAACATGGCTTGCCTTTATGAGTTGGTATACGTGTAAAGGGCACAGGAACACCGTGTGAACAGCGCGGGTGGGGCGCCGAGGAGCGAGCAGCAAGCGGCGAGGCGGCGGCGGCGGCGGCGAACCGAACCCAAACTTATTGTAATAATGTTGTTAGAACAAACAGCGGGCTCCCTCCGCCTTGTTTGAGATTACAATTACGGTTTTAGCGAAGTGATTTATTAATGGACCGCCTGATCCGCCCTTGATACTTTAATGTCGATTTAATTTGAATTTCACTGCTATTTTTGCGGCAAAACATTTTGTTAAGTTAATTGAAGGAGCATGTGTAAAGAGCTATGTTTTGTTGGACTGTTCCACTAAATGTAATGTAAATATATCCCCACCGACCGACCGAAAGGGATACTCAACAAATTACGATATGATACAATGTGAGTAGGTATGTACGAGTACGTCTACAATGACTACTTGGAGTAGATGTGTGTAGACATGCCGTGTGGTCTCAGCTCTAGAATAGGACTAACTCATGCCATCCCGTGGAGCTATGAAAATGAGATATTGTCATTTTAGATAAACGTCAAATCGTATAGACATTTGACCTTCAAATATGACATATCTTAATCTCACCGCAATCACGCGTCTCATGCTACACAGGCTGAGGTGTCTTAAAAGACGACTAAACTGAGACTGTTCATCAAGAAATGATCAGAAGCATCAGTCTATATTGGATGTATGCAGATCAAGATCAAGTTATGTCTATTTCAATTTTAATTAGAGTTGAATTTTTTAAATGAAACCATCATTTACTCTGAAACTATAACTCTACATTAACGATAATTCATTCCATTTTTAAATCCGAATCGTCACAAAGCCGTCATACCTGTCGTATTCCATCTCCCCATTAGCTGCGAAATGCATTAGTCAATATTAAAGACGCCTTCCGCGAGTATAATTCCACAAAGGGCACTTCAAATCACACCCATCTCTCCTCGGTTAATGTCAAAACATTACTCCTCTCGCCGGAGGCTGGAAAAGTATCCCCTCGTATCTGTCACTTCGTATCAATTACCGCACCCAAACACCCATGTCCTTCCCCGCGCCGCGCTCTTATAAAGTCCTATCTACTCACAATGCGCCAGACGAATCGGAATTCAATTGTCAAAAGATTGCTTTAATAGTATACCCCGATTTCGCAGCAAATCTAAAAAGTATTTTATCGAAGAGATTTCCTTTTAAAATAACACGTAAAGCAAAAACGACAAGCGCCACATTCGCGGAGCGCCGCGGCCGGCTGCGGAGGGTCCCCGAGGGTCGTTCTGCAAACAACGCGCTCCCCTAAACGTTATACTTTGAAAACAATAATTTGTATTGCGTATCGAACGCGTCTATAAATAATAGAGTGATACACTTCACTCAGACGCGATGTGGGATACAATACACTAATTTTGTAGCTAGAATTTAGGCTTTATACTTATTTTAAACTAGCGGCCCGCCCCGGCTTCGCACGGGTATACATTTATTTTTTAAACATTTTTGGATAAGCGTAAATGTATTTTCAGCTTCATACCTCTGCGCGACCAACGTCCCTGAGAAAAATGGTCTTGACAGACATAACATCAGAAGGACAAAAAAGTGATTCGGTTGTTAGTTTTATCAAAAATTTCGTAAATTGATTCACGCGGTATTTTGTGTCTTATAGACAACCGACCGCGAGGGGTTGAGTAGGTGTTTAAAATGGTCAACTAATTTTGACGTTTCTATGAATTTTTGGTGATAAGGGAGTTGGTCTGAAACCCCACACAGCTTGTTTGTTGTTGGCGAAACTACTTGCTAGAGAAAAAAAGAAATCCATTCAGGTGAGATTTTTGATTGGTTGGGTTTGACATTGTAGCTAAAACGCGGTAGCTGCGCGAGCGAAGCGAGCGGTTTTTTCTTTAAACCACGCTTTATTTAAGATGAATTCCATAGACATATATTTATTTCATCATCATCATCTACCTATATACGTCCCCACTGTATGAGCTCAGACCTACTCTCCTACAGATAGTGTATGGTGCATAGTCCACCACGCGGGCCCAGTGCGGATTGGCGGATTTGACATGCCTGTTCAAGACATGCAGGTTTCCTCATGATGTTTTCCTTCACCGTCAAGCATTCGAATAATGTACTTGAATTAAAAACGCTTATAGGTACACGGCTGGATTCGAACCCGGTACCCTCAGATAGAGAGTCCGCGCCTTATCCACTTATTATATACCACACAAATTAACATAATCGCAAGTTTTGAGACTTTAAATTATTGCCAAATCCAAGGAAAAAAAACTAATTTTAGAAAATCCTGGTTTTCAGATTTATTCCTATGGTTGTGCTGTAAGACCTTGCTTCTTGTCAAATTTCAAGATTCTATCTCAACGGGACGTACGGGTTTTGGTTTCTTTGCATTTTGTATGGAAATGGTCTGAAATACAGCTGAAATACAGCCGCACTTTTAGACAATTTCCTTAGAGAATGCAAGAGAATCAAAACCTATAAGGTATTTCCCGTTTGACCTAGGATCCTGAAATGTGGAAAAAGCAAGGTCTCAGCACAACCATAGAAATTAATCTAAAACCATATTTTTATTTATTTACAACACAGTGAAAATAGCTTTTTGATGTTCTTGTTCTGTTGATTATTCATAGTTTCCGCAGCGCATGCGATGAAAGACATTTTACGGTGTAGCACGTGGTGGACGACCGCTGCAGGCTGTATCCACTGTCTACTCTTCTTTCCCAGGAGATTGAAAAGAATGGACTAAAGGCTCTCTTAGGCTGCGACGCAATAATCACCTGTACATGCGTTGGTAGGCGGCTCGACCAAATAGAACGTACAAAATCGTCGGGTACGCTCGGACCGGCCAAACTTTGTAGGTGCCGTAAGAATTGTCCTTGCTTGCGGTCCCCGATGTCGGGGTGATGTTGCGATGAAGACAGCCGCGGAATCAGTTCCGTTTTAACTTTGTCATAGTTGTTCGCATCGGGAGGGTTTTTAATTATATCTTTGTTTTCTGACACGTATTTGAACTCAAGATTCGATATGACATGATTGTATTTGCTGTCTTCGGTGATGCTGGCGAGCACGAACTGTCCTTCCAGCTGCGCGAACCAAAGCACTGGCTCCTCGGGCCAAAATGGTCGCACTTTCACACACACGGCTTCCACCGTCGTTGTAGGTTTAATTTCCATGTTCCCCTCCGTCATTTTGAAGTTTAAAACAGTCCTGCTAACCGTGCTTGATGAAGAATATTCTGCGCTCGCATACAATGTTCGTTCTCTCATGTCCGCTCCACGGCAGGCCACGAATCACGCACGTTTCTACTCGGACGCACGTCGAGTGCACGTTGGGCGCACGTCAGGTTACCATTGTAGCACGTGGTGGACGACCGCTGCAGGCTGTCGCGCAGCGGGCTTATCCACTGTCTACTCTTCTTTCCGGGGATATTGAAAAGAACGGACTAAAGGCTCTGGTTCAACAATAATATATTTAAGACTCGTAATAAAACATTTTACAATAGCAGCCGTTGTTTTTCGTAGTTCATAGTTACAGATCAACTGACAGCGCTCGGCGCGCGTGCGTGGCGTGGCGCAAACCCGCCACAACGGCAAAAAATATTACACCTTGGTTTACATTATTGAAGTTTTAGTAAGGATCTCTAATTTTTTCTAAAAATAAATATAGCCTATGTCCATCAGGGATAATGTCGGCTTCTAATGGTAAAAGAATTTTCCAAATCGGTCCAGTAGTTTCGGAGCCTATTCAATACAAACAAACAAACAAACAAACAAACAATCAAAACTTTCCTCTTTATAATATTAGTGTAGAAGTGTAGATGACTTTTTTCTAAAATTAGTATTGTGAAATTCCTTTGTGAAGTGTATTCAAGCAGCGAATACTAAACATGTTTATTTAGAGGCCAAAAACAAAAGACGAAGTTAGCGAGATATTAAACTATTTGATCGGTGTTAACTCGAGAACATTTCATAAGTAAGAAATAGTGCGGACAGAGCAAATATTGTAGACCAGCTTTGCTAGATTGTATCCACTATCCAGTAGTCACGGCCTTATCAATGGTTCCTCTATTGTATCGTATCACTGCGAAAAATTGGGTTAATTAGAAACCATTTAATGATACGCAATATTCGGGATATGCGCGAAATATACAAATTAACCCTAAATTAAGTTTTTTCTTATTCAGATTTTATTATAATTATAACTTAGTAGTCATAACAAGTATTTATAGGTTTGATTAACTTCAACGTTTCTTGTGAAATCGGACGAGAAAAACGCATAGCATATAAGGGCTACTTGTTTCTCTACGGAACCGTAAAAAAAGACGGACTATGTGTCCCTAAGATACGAGTACGTCCGCTATGCATCTTTCATGGAAAGTCCAGTCATGCCCAACAGTGGACTTACATAGCTGTTAATAATTATGCGCATATCGTTAGATATTATAGTTATTGAATCAATACATGTGTTAAGTGGGTACTAGAGGTGTCATCCCAACTTTTTTGCATCACTCTATGCTACTTACACAATGCAAGTGCGTTCCCCTTTCTATCACGAGTTACGCATCATAGTATTTATGGTTCCAACAATCTGATAGAAGCAGCCAAGTGCGTGTCGGAGCTAGCGCATTATAGGGTTCCGTAGTTAAACTGATTTTTCAGAGATTTCATTCTACCACTTTGTCGGCGTGACTAATTTGTATATCCGTACTAAATTACAGCTAAGGGTTCCTTGTTTGACTACACAACCCTAAAAACGAAAACTTGTAATCTAACTCTGGTGTGTGTGTCTGTCTATCCGTCCGTCTGTCACAGCTCACGAACTACTAGTTTGAAATTTGGAAATACACAAGTACCGCAACTGAAATGCATAATTGCTTAACTATTTTTATTTAAATAGCGGCATAATTAGAGGGGTTGAACTTTCGAAGTGGAGTCACTAGGTCAATTGTGGTATCATATAAAATGAATTTATGTGAATATTCGAAAACCTATTTTTATTATTTTCTTTGCAGCATAGTTATTGAAAAATTGGTGTAAAAATTCCCTCCCTTATATCCGAAAATTGAAATAACCTTATGTGTATATTTCGGGTACTGACGGAAGATCAGTGCCTAGTACTATGGATACTCGACCATTTATCAGCATTCTTTGGCCTTTGGCTTTATTTCTGTTATAATTTAAATTTTTGTTAATCTTTTATTATTATTATTTATTATTGTGGTCACCATCATCTTCATCAGCCGGGAAACGTCAACTTCTGGACATAGGCCTCCTTCATGGTATGCCACATTGACAGGCTGCGAGCCACTTGCTTCCAGCAGATCCAGGTCGTCGGTCCATCTAGTATGGGGACGGCCCGGTAGACGCTTCCCGGTAAGTAGTCAATAAAGAGTAAATATATCATTTTCAATTGTATTCGTATTGTTAGTATTACGTAAATACGTGTACAGAAAAATAAACGAGGTTCCGTGAATGTATCACTGCTGTGTACTACTCTAGTGCGGGTAAGTATATAAAGAACGATTGAAAGATTGCGTTATCCACGTTTCGTTTGGCAGTCAAAGTGTCGCAGCAAGCAACCGTAAAACGAGACAGGCCATCTCTTTGATCACTTGATGCCGGCTCGCTACTCGGCTCATAAAGGCGTTATTGCCTTCAGTCGACACGGAAGCAAAAGACAAAATGGCGCCGCTTTATTACTTAGTAACACATTGCGAGCGTGTCTGTTTTATTATAGCTCGTACCTATTACGAGATAAGTCCTGGGGGCGAGGGGGGGAGGCTGCAGGATGACAAGGAAGAAGCGGGTGCTGGGCGGAGCGACACGCCCACTTTTTCTTGTTCCTCGCTGTCTGCTGTATACTTTGTCATTTACTATTCTGTCCTGTCTGACAGAACGACTGATGACCCAACAAATAAATTCAAGTGGCAAACGTTTACCAGTATAAAATTAGCAGATTCGTCATAAAAATATAGTTGTCTATATTGTTAAAATATTTTTTATGATTCGGTTCGCACTGCACATAAAGAAAATACCGGAAAATTGGACTGTCGAGGTATCTCTATCACAAATGCTTTGACGACCGAGATTTTTTCTTTAAATTTTTTTATTAATTTATACCTAGGAACCAGTTCGAAACTTATTCAATTTTCGCTGGTGAACACATAGCTTTTTTGAATGTATGATGGGTAACTTGGCCTTTATCTCTCCTATGGTAAGTGACGACAAGGCCGTTGGATGTGCGCTCCCACAAGCCTCAAGTTAATAAGGCGCTGGCTCTGCTACCATTCATACCGGAACACAACAGTACTATTAATACTGCTATTTGGCGGAAGACTTGGGTAACAAGGTGGTAGCTAGTCAGGCGGACATAGAAAATGCCGTATCACCAACTAAAGCTAGTTCTCCCACTAGAAATCGAATCCAATACCTTCTATTGTTAGTCCAAGCATGTAGCAATTAGGCCATGGAGGCAGTTGCATTTGTATACAAATATTCTGTTTGGCGGCAGACTTAGATAGCATGGTGGTACTATCAACCAATCCGAGTATCTATCTCCGCATTGTAAGTCCAACATTTTGGCCACGGAGACGGTTAAAAACTTCAAACAGTACTGGAAATTAACTGATTTAAATTCTACTTTTAAATTGCAATGGTCACCGACCGGTTTGTATTGTCCCGTTGCAATTAACCCGACGCAGCCGACCGAATGTGCTCATGAGTTAACATCAAACAGTACGTAGGTACTTGCAGCGTATATTCTGATTATTTTGAAACATAATTACTGCAAATGAACATGACGTGACGTGTGAACATTTTCAGCTTTGTGCGCCTTTGATGCGGCGATGCAAATAACTTCATATAGCTAGTAATACCGAAATACATACATCATATGCAAGTAAATGCCTTCAAAAAGAACTGGAAACCGACTTCAATTGGCCTAAAAGCCTACTTTTATTAAGGCAAATTTAAGATTTATCTATTTTTCTCATGGATTCTATTGTCAGAACTGGACCAAATTGAAATCGGACCACACGGGAAGCACCAGCTTTCAAATAAAAAAATAATCGTCCAAATCAGTTTACCCAGTCAAAAGTTCTGAGTTAACAAACATTTAAAAAAACATACCCGTCGAATTTGAAATCGGTTAAAAAGAACTTCACGTTAATAAAAACCTTACAGACTCAAACTATCCTAAGCCACTAAATTAGAAAAGAGGTCCATAACTACAATGGTTTTCAATTTAAAGTATATCTCGTTTTGTTCGTAAAATTTTAATTACAATCTAGAAATGGTTCTATTTTCAACCGACTTCAAAAAAGGAAGAGGCTATTTAGGGTTCGGCACCGACTTCAAACAGATTAGGTCATGTAATACTATTTTGTATAAGTAGGTTCTGGCGACGTTCCTCTGGAGGACCCAGAGCTCCCTGATATGCGCAGCGGTTGGCCACCGAAGGGGTTTAGTGAGTAGGAATCTCACATAACCCGACTCTTCCCCTAAGGAGTCGGGTATCTTTTGAAGATTCCCCTTCGTAAAAAAAAAGGTTCAGATAAGATTTGTGACATTACAATAGTGAAAATCTCGTCCAAGTGCGAGCTGGACTCGCGCATCGAGGATTCCATACAGAATATGTATAATTAAAAATATTTGGGCGACCGAGCTTTGCTTGGATTTTAATGCCAAAAGTAAAATTTTCTTTTTAATTTGGCTTTAAAAAAACTTTTTATCCGATCGGGATTCGAACCCGGACGAACGGACACCTATGAAAGACAGTGTGGAGTCTAGACCGCTAAACCACGACGCTTATGCCTGCGTCACTAGATAGAGTTACTAATTACTTAAACTAACTAATCGATTTTAAAACGCAGGTCTCAAAAAATACACGTTTGTTGTATGGAATGCCCCTTAAATGTTTATTTTATTCCGTAATTTGTTGTTACAGCGGCAACCGAAATACATCTGTGAAAATTTCAACTGTCTCGGTTCATGAGATACAGCCTGGTGACAGACAGACTGACAAACGGACGGACAGCGGAATCTTAATAATAGGGTCCCCTTTACTTTAGTAAAACAATATTGTGTATTTGTAGAATAGGTTGGTACGCAGGCATTTTTTCCATTAAATCAAATATCTAATTCAGTTTATTATTCACTTTTCAACCGAGTTCAAGAAAAGAAGTTCTAAATTCGATAGTGTGTGTTTTATCTTTTTTTGTATGAATGTAACGATAGCGATAACTCCGCCAATTTTGAACCGATTTTGATGATTCTTTTTTTGTTTCTTTGGTAGAGTATACTTTAGAGGTGGTCTCATAAAAACTTTATCGAAATTGGTTCTGCGCTTTTTGAGAAAATCAACAAAAAACAAATATGATAATTCTAGCTCTTACTTAGGGTGAACATTTTAAGGGATGAATGCTATAGACTGTAGGACAGTTGAAGTCGGTTCCTAGTTCTTTTTGAACGCTTTACTTATTTATAGTACATCTAGATCTACATGTTCTGTAGTTCAGCAGAGTGACAAGAAAAGCGGCTGTTACAACTTGAATGGCGCTTCAAAATGGAACCATCCATTGGATAGCAAAAACACATTTAAATCACCCTAGATTACAATATGTTCACAGATTTGACTCAGCTTTATATATTTTATACTGTATATTTAGATTCACGAGCGCCTTAATACCATTAAATTAAGCTAATTACAAGTTCCATTCCGAAATACCACAAAACTCAACGTTGATTTGAAACTGAAATCCAGTGAGCTCCGCCTGCGTAGTACGTTATGCGACCGCTTCTGTTATCATTTAATTATGAATGTCAAAGGAAAACAGAGCCGCGAGTGGAATGAATGTAAGCTATCCAGATTTAATCAGACAGTGCTCACAATAAGATCAACATTGACATGGAGACGGAGTGCCGAGGGCCATCCTCGCGCGGGTTATTCTCGCTTGCCTTCTTACACAAGATAATAATAAAAATTGCGCTCAAAAATACATGTTATACCGTAATTATACTTCATTTTAGTTCTGTACCTCAGCAGGATACAACTTGGATCACTTTATTGTCTGTTTGTCTGGTACCTTGTTCTCAAGATCTCTTGGAGGTATCAAATTGAAATTAAAGTCAAGTACTCAAGACTTACACATCCCTTAGAGTTTAAAAAATCAAACTTCTAAGTCAACTAAATCTATGGGGTACTTCCCGTTGACATAGAATCATGAAATTTGTGAAGAAGTTAAGTCACCTTGGCACCAATCAAGGAAAAATTCATAAACCGTAATTTTTTTACGATTATAAACTTACATTTGCCCTTGAAGCATTAATCGAGGGATAACATTTTTTCAACAACAATTGCAAAGTTAAGTTTGTTCTTCAATCGGACTTACATTTTCGTTAGGACGTAAAGTGGTATAATTTTTTTAATGTTTAGTATCAAATTAAAGGTTTCTCGTAGTAGTCAGGATAAAGTTTTTAACTTTCTTTTTGTAGTTGAACTTGTGACGTGAGAATTCGACTCCTTATTTCTTTTTAAACGCAGTACTCATTGAAGACTGACGCCGGCATAGCTCGACGAGTCAGAGAGCTGTAGTAGCAATGGGCAGGCCACATCCCTCGAAGAACCGATAACCGATAGAGAGTAAGAGTTCTCGAGTGGCGATCACGTACCGGGAAACGTCTATCGGGCCGTCCCCCTACTAGGTGGACTACGGTAAGGTCGTGGGGAGTCGCTGGATGCAGGAGGCTCGGGACCGGTCAATGTGGCTTATCATGAAGAAGGCCTATGTCCAGAAGTGGACGTGCCCTAGCTGATGATGATGATGAAATCGTTGAAGATTCAAACCACAGCAATACTTGGCAACGACCGCACCTGATCATAAGGTAATTAACGATGTGTCCAACGATGTAAAGTACCATACGTAGATAGAAGTTTACCCGAAACGATAAGATCTTATTCTTCTGACAGTTTTTTACAATAAATGTGAGGAAGTTGGGAAGGAACCGTGCGCTGCGGTCGGATTTATCTACATTCGTCGAGAGCAAGTCACGATTACACTTCTCTTTAATAATTAATTTGTGTAAAGAGTTGAACCGTCTCTGACACAATGGAGCACTGTGGCCTCAGGCCTTTGTCTTTACGTTTGTTCAGAGCTGTTCTCCATAAATAATATAGACAGAGATACAGCATACTCGTACTTTCATATTTTATGAGAATATACCTAGAGAGGTATTGGCATAAAATCACCTTTTACAAAACTTTTGTTTCGCTTTACAAAATTTACAAATGAATCATCAATCTTTACTTTTATCTGGACCCTTCTATATGAGGTAAAACTATTTAAGTAGCTAACTATTCGACATAAAAAATTATACTTTTTTGGAAGTTGTTCGCTAAAATTTGTTTGAAATATGTTTATATCAGTATATTCTTCTTTAGGCTCGTGTCTAGCTTATTATGTTCTTGTAAAGGTTTTTGGTAATGACTATAATAATAACTTGTGCTTCATTGCACCTACAGTTTTAAATAATAGTAGTTCTAGATGCTAGATAAATGTTCAAGTTATTAGCATACGTCTTTCACTATCCTTCCTCGTTACAGCAACACCGAAACAATATCTATCTGAAGTTTAACTTATACTATTAAACGAGCAATTATTGTACGAGTATAAATATATATATTTATATGTATAACACGACGGTTTTAGTAAAAATCACAGGTGTGATTTTGGTGTCAATGAATAGATTGATAAAGTCTCCTCTTCGAAAAAAATCGACTTATCATTATACATATAGGGGGGTTAGTAGTCAAACAAGTAATCCATACAATCTAGTTCACTTCGAACCCAGGTATTTCCAATTAAAACATTTACCACAATTTCGTTTCGTTTATAATTTTGGAGAATTTTGCTAAGGAACGCGAATCGATTACGATGTAATAAGATTCAACAAGAATAACCGTTAAAATTTTCATCTCAGTTGTAGCTTGGGGCGCTCGATAATTATGCGAATCTGTACAAAAGTTGCTTCGTTGAATTTTAATAACTTAATCAAATTCCAGCTTCATTTTAATTTGTCCTAATTGGATTGAGATGGGGTACACACAGCGATAACTTACACCTAAAATATGTATATTACCAAGAAATGTTATGTAAGTCTATGAAAATATTTTAAGCCCGTGAATGAAAAAAAGCTGTGGTTCACAAATTGGTAGAGCGCTTGAGTTCAATTAGATCAATTCAGGCTGCGAAACTAGGTCGTACTCATCAACTGTATATAGTTATTTGAAACAATGATAAAAATAAGAAATTTAAAGTGTTTGTGTGAATCTGCACGGTAGACTTATGGCCCAAGGATGGAATTGCTTCCAATCTCAGTCGACTGGCGCTTAGAGAACTACCTTTAATCTGTCGCTTGTACAAGTAAAAGATGCCGTTTATGAATTTTGTAATCTTTATCTCACAAGATTTTGCCCGCGACTTCATCCGTGTGTACTTCGGAAACTTTCCCACGGGAATTACTTTTTAGATCAGTATAATAAGCATCGTCCAACGTTTTAACTCGCCTTATACAAAAATCAAGTCATTCTGACTCTTCGTTACGACCCAAAGCAGTACCTACAAACAAACTCACTTGGTATTTATAATACTAGTATGGATTTTGTTCAGGTAATGGACACAAAGAATGAAATAAACACATTTGAAAAAATTAAATCTGAAACAAATGGCAGTAGCTAGCGGCGGCGCGGCGCGGAGTGGTGGTTGATTTTGGGGAAGTGTTGTGATGCCTAAACAAAAGCGATTTAATAATGCAGTTTCCAATTGCCGCTGCGCAAATAGCAGGGGAAACAACGGTCGGAGTCACGTATTGCCTCGAAAAACACACTTCCACGAGCAAACCAAACAATCCTTAGCGAAAACCCACTGAAAACTCATTCAAGATTCCATTTAAAATCATTATTAAGTGAACTCATTTCTAATTTTGACCTCAAATATAATGAGACGAAACGAATACGAATAGCTCCCGAAATTCTTCTCGGCAACAAATGTAAACACGGGCTTCCCTTAAAGAATAACTTTAATTACTTACTGTAAGTTACGCAAATCGGAAAAACTCTGTTATCCGAAGAAAGCCGCAAAAGTGACCCTCATTAGGCGTATTGTTGTGCTTTTATCGCCCCCGAGCCCGCGCGGCTCGGGACAGCATAAATAAATCAAATTTAATTAACTCAGATTAATTTTCGCGGCGCCGTCGCCTCGCTCCGAGCTTCCCTTTTTATTTGCCCTTAGGTAAAACTCCACTCGTCGGGCGCTCGGGCGGTGATTTACTATGGGTTCCTTAATAAAAAGTTTACACTAAAGCAATTTATACGTGTCGTTCATTGCTTTCTCTCGCAAGCCATACGACGTATTCTAAATTAGTTTTACTACTATGATCTTTTTAATTCATCTGGCGCGCGAGGAATCAACAAAGCGAGAGGTCAATCAAAGCTAGGGTATCATCAGGAATGGCTGTTCAGTTTAGTAAACTTGCAATTACTATTGGAGTATATATTTTAATATTTCTAGTAAAATTTTAGTAATTAAGCTTCTGCCTGTGACTTCGCTTGCGAGAACTTTAGGACTCATCCCATGGGTCATACTTTTTCAATAGGGAAGATGCAACCAAATTAGATTGGGTTGAATTGTATTTTATAGCTTAACGGACATTAAAATAAATCCCACCAAAATAAACACACGTAAAAATTTTGCTTTTTTATTTGGATTTCGCAAGGACAAAATGTCTCAAAAATTTAGTTCCTCGAATAGTAAAATGCTTATTAGATTTAGTTTTCTCATTGCATTTTGAAAACTTTATTATAGGGGTATATAACACATAAACGAGACATTTTACGAGATAACTCAAAATATCAAACAAGCTCCATACATTTTAACGCTCTAAAACACGTGTGACGTCACAAATGTCACCAGATTTATATGGAGCGTTTTAGCACCGCGCGACTAGAATTACTTTTCGACGGGTTGTAGTAAAAAAAGTATTAGTGGTATCAGGAAAAAAAATGGTTGAGGTATTTACCTTTTTACATGGACTATCGATTTAGACAAAAATATTCTTCCATGCATCTTCCCCATTGACATTCACTTCTCATACACACTTCTATATCCCTACCTCTAGCAAAGATACCAACCTCTAACACATTTACAAACATTACATTACTCTTTTACTTACATTACTTTTACTTATTTAATTTATCTAACTGATCTACTTATGCATCAACTAAAAATTAGTTTTTATTTAATTTATATTAAAAACAGTTTTAATGAATATCTCTGGGCCTGTCTGAAAATCAGCGCTGCAGCTACTGCTGCCGCATATGCTGAGACAGGTCCATTTCGGCGTTACAATGCAGCAGAGCTAATTGCAAATACGAATATATGTATGAACTGTAATAACTGTATGTATGCCGAATAAAGTATTTCTATTCTATTCTACATAAAAAGTAGCCTGTCCTTTTCAGGCTTTTCAACTATCACTGTTCAGTCGCGACACGACTGTTATAGTCTTGTCCTCTCTTGTGTATGAATATAATTATCGGTACCAGTCATTCGTAGACAGATGACGCTAGTATACATATAAATGGCGATATAGACGTGTTATCGCCCAGGAATGACCTTCATTTTATATTCCACAATAAATCAGACTTGCCACAGAACCTACAGTTGTTTCATTGAAACGGGGTTCATCTTGGGGGTTTCTGGAGATTTTACATGGTCCTTCGAACGCTGGAATAAAAAGGCGCGAAGTGGACTGGAACGCATGTTCCATTGCAACGCTGGCTAAGTAGTCAGTGGATTGTCGCTTGGAGCCCGAGGTGGCTTCATCCAGCGCGGAAGGCAAGCGCTGGCTGAGGTGCGGGCGGAGCGCCCCTCAGCAGTGAATCACTCCTGGAAGAGGAGCGCCCCTGAAGGCGGAGCACCCTTGGAAGCGGAGCACCCCTGGAAGCGGAGCACCCCTGGAAGCGGAGCACCGGCGCGAAGAGTGCACCAAGATGCAATGGACTTGTAGTGTGAGTGTGACGTAGTGCAACAAATTTCGACCTTAAAGACATTCAAAATTTCAACTTTAAATTACATAGATAGTTTCAACTTTAAATTTCAAAATTAGAATAGGGACTTAGAATAATTTCAAAAAAGTGCACTGACGGGGAACCTATGCCAAATTTTGTTTTTGTGACGTATGGATGTGTCAAACACTTAGAATGTTTTTCTGCGGATTTTTCCCTTGAAATTGTTAATTTTTGAACTGTTTATTTTCGATTTAGCATTGTAATACTGATATATTTTGATACTGTTGTACTATCATCATGGCTGACATTCTGATTAGACTTCAAGCACATGTTTCTTCCATAATTATCAATGGGAATTCTAACTTCAAGAAATCTCCCAAGGAACGCATCACATATCCTTATGTTGAATCGCGTTTAGAAGGTTTGGAACAACAATGGAAGGAATTTTTGAACAATCACCGTAATATTGTTCTTAAAATGTCCACGGAAGAATATAAAGATAGTAGCTATTATGTTGATGATGTGTATGACACAACACAAGAAATGTATTTTGATTTCAAGTCATTGTTAAAGGAAAAATTGTCGAAATTGAAAGAGACTAGCACGTCTCCAGAATGTGTCTATCCTAAGGTTGAAAGGAAGGAACAACTCAACTGTACAAATGTTGCGGCAGCTATCATAAGTTGTATCTTTTGTAGAGAGAACCACAGCTTAAGCGCCTGTATAAAGTTTGTTCAGGAAGGCATTGAGGACAGACGTAAGTTTGTCCAAACCCACAATTTATGTTGCAACTGTTTCAGTCATGATCACTCCACTCACATATGCGACCAGCCTACAAACTGTAGTCTTTGTACCAATAACCATCACTCTCTACTGCATCCCAGAAACCCAAAGTCTGTCGGTAACAATGTTGTTGCTACTGCACTAGAAGCAACTTCACCACCGAAGACCTCTCTCAATGGCAATGTCTCAAACTCAACTTGTTTCTCCAGCATTCACGGTCATGTGGTCCCATCCACATCCAATCCTGGTGAAAACAAGTCCACTCATGCTTTGCAAACTCGCCTGGATGAAGGATCTCAGGCATCCTTTGCCACTGAGTCTGTATTGCAAACGCTAGGCCTCCGGACTATAGCCGGTGTCAGCTTAGCTTCAGGATCGTGCGGGGAACAGGCGACTTCATCTGCGAAGTCGTCCGTCTTAGTAGACATTCATTCCCGTCATGATCCCAGCTTCACCATCTCGGTGGAAGCTCATGTTGTCGACATCAAATCATCACTCTCTGACGAGAACAAGCAACACAACAGATCTGGTGAGCTAGAATCAGATCCATCCTCTAGGCTCACACTTACGATACAGGAAGAGAATCTCTTTAAGTGTCAATCTGACACCACTGCCTACTGTGAGACCGATGTGTCGTTCAGATCAAATGATGGTTCAATGCAAATTGATATCATGCATTCGTACGAGTCAGACGAGAACGTCAAAGTGAAGTCTCTATTCGCTTCAGAGAATCAATTTTGTAAATACAGTAGTTCAAACAAAATGGCTCGCCTTCGTTCGACAAATCTGTCACAGCACGCAGTCGATCCGACTCACCAACCAGAGTTGCAACCACTAACAAACACCATCAAAATGTACAGACAAACAAGCGAGTTCCAGTGCACTATCACCAGCATATCATTTCATCAACATACAAACACAACCGCGCAAAGACTTTGGCTATCTCAAATTAAGTGGGACCCGGGTTTGAACAATCTTACACCTGTCGTCAGCCTTAAATATAAGAGCAACATTGAAGTTGAATCTGCGTTAGTTTTTAGTTTGTTAATAAGATGTCATTATAGTGTTGTGTATATGTATAAATATTGTTTAAGGAGATGTATTTAGTTTCGTTCAACTGTTGTGAGATTTATTTTTATTTTAATGGACACCGTCCATAGCGGGCGGTATGTTCAGTCGCGACACGACTGTTATAGTCTTGTCCTCTCTTGTGTATGAATATAATTATCGGTACCAGTCATTCGTAGACAGATGACGCTAGTATACATATAAATGGCGATATAGACGTGTTATCGCCCAGGAATGACCTTCATTTTATATTCCACAATAAATCAGACTTGCCACAGAACGTACAGTTGTTTCATTGAAACGGGGTTCATCTTGGGGGTTTCTGGAGATTTTACAATCACTCTACAAAAAATCAAGTCATTCTAACTTTATTTTTATTTTTTTATATTATTATTATTATTTTTACTTTATTATATTTTTTTTTTTTTACTATTCGTGTTGGAGACAAATTCAATCAATCAAACATGTGACTAACCCGACTTTGTTTTGTATACTCGTATATAGAAGATCTGCTGTGCTAAACTAAAGCTTAAACTTTGCTACGAAAACGTTCCTCATTGTTGAACTTATTTGGAGAGCACGATACGTCGTCATCGTGAGTGTATGCATGTGACGGTTGAATTTGCGCAAGAAGATCGTGCACAGCGTCAGTGCGTAAAGTCAACAGTGAGTGTCCAGCGCGCGGTCACAGTCCGGGTGGCTGCGTCGAGTGGTCGGCACACACTTGACTCTCGAACACCGGTAGCCACAAACATCCTCCGACTCGGTTTCAACGTCCCAAATTCTATTATCGAGAGCACTCGTCATGTCGTGCCATTACTTACACACTTCTTTTTTTTACTTGACCACCATAAATCCTAAGTTTTTGTGTTAAGTATTTAAACCCAAGGCGATTTGTAGTTACTTAAATTCCGATGTAGCAATAACTGAGTAATAATTTGACTTTCGTTCGCTTCTCATCTGCAGGGTCATTAGGTAAGATTAACCGTAGATTGCAAACCCTTATAGATTAACAAGACCATCCCGGATGCTGATCACCTTCACACGTAACAAGAAGGGTAGATTAGATAGGATTGGTAAGAGCCTTTACAGATTTAGGTTAAAAATCTTAAATAAATTTCATTTTGACTGAATGCATACTGATTGGCTGACTGACAATACCCGGTCTAAACCGACAACGATGATGTACCACTAGAAAACGATTTTTCAAAATTAAGGGGATGAAAAGGATGGATATCTTTAATATCGTCGAACCATTTGAACTAGAACCTTGAAAATTGTAACATCAATCTATTTGTTTGTAGCTAATAAATGAGTTCTGAGTTCACGCGGGAAATCTACGAAAGCTGTTCTAGTAGCAGTAGCCAAATGTGATACGTACTGGCTTCGAAATTGATTGATTGTATGATTTTAATAAATACTCGAATCAATTATTTTTTCTGTAAGTAGCTCTGAAATTTTGTATCGGATGGACTGTCCCAATATCAGCGCTATAAACCTTCATCTGAGGTATCATGATTCACATCACTTTAAAACAAACTTTGATACTCTGTATGGATTTGGATAACATTGCACAATTTTGTTTAGTAATATTTTACCTCGATACTCGTTGCTAGATGAATTAAAAAATAACTCAAAATCATATTTCTGGTCAAATAGCATTTTAAATTGACTATTGTAATCACAGTCACATAACGACTAATCGTAAGTTATTTTGAACTTATTCCGCATCTCTGTTAACTCCTACTCATCGCTTGGATCGGGAGCCTGGCCTGCCGGCCGGGCCACCCACATAGGACGTAAAAAATGTCACGTCACTACTATTTGTCTTGTTGTCCCTTTGCTACTACTTAACGTTACGCCCTCTTAATCTAATCACATAGTAGAAATCAAACAAAACCAAGTCAACACAACTATTCTCACACACACAATAGGCATGCATCTTGCCAATTCTATAAGAATCACAGTTAGGATGGATAACAGCTATATTGATCTGTTGTGCGTTTACGTTGTGGAGCAAAGTAAAAGCTGTCACAACAAAGGGCAAACATTTCTTTTAGAATGATGAAATACTTAAGTCGATTTGGCGTTACTCTGGCTTCCCATTCGAATAAAGAAACGTTTTCTTTAAGGGACTAAAAACAGGTAATGCCTCGATTTCATTTATTAAGAAACAAAACGTCTTTTGCATATTATAGTATATACGAGTTTGTATATAGCTCCGCTGCAAAAAGGAAAAATGGAGTAAAGAAGTGACAGTTTGGTATCCCAGGGATAGCGTTAGGAAGCGAGGTAGAAAAGCCAAAAGATGGGAAGACGATCTAAAACTAACCTTGGGACCCCTTTGGTTGAGAGTAGCGGCTGACAGAAAACAGTGGAAAGAGTTGGAGGAGGCCTTTGCCGTAAGGCATACCGAACTAAGAGACATTTTGTGAAATTAATAATTTGCACTGAAAATTTACTTTTTTTTTATTTGTTTAAATTTATTTTGTGCTCAACTAACTGTGGATTTCGGAAATAAAAGGCTTTATTATTATTATTATATAGCTGCTCACCAATACTTCGCGTATAACTTTATTTTTATTAACATATGTATAGATAATCAAACACACTGTCGGAGTTTTCCTTAAAGCTTTAATGGCATCGTCATCATTGTCAGCCGTGTGCTGAACACGGGATTCTCTCATTTCCACCAAATAAAGGGAAAATAAGGTGCGTCGTAATACGACTACCTACTACATAATAACCACTACACGTGACTGGCAATTGGTGATCGCAGTAAGATGTTATTGATTGATACATAAGCAGACGCTACTGGTATCTCCTGCTTCTTTTTGATCGAGGAGGAGGTTCTCAATTCGAGTGTATGTGTTTTGTTATGTACTCGTATGTTACGCAATAACTCCGCCATTTTTTTTTCTGGTAGAACATACTCGTACTTCAGAGGTGATTTGATATAAATTTTATGTAAATTGATTTGACTCTTTTTGAGAAACTCAACAAAAAACAAATATGTAACCAGATAATTCTACCTCAGAGGGTGAACATTTTAGGGGATGAATGATGTAAAACTTTCAGAGCAATTAAAGTCGGTTTCTAAATTTTTTGGGACGCGTTAATTTTCATCCAATAATGTACAATCACATAGTATGAACTTAAGAAGTTAACTAAATGACTGAGTGGAGCTAAACATCTATTTTATTATTTTAACCTAAAAATGATACAAATTATCACGGAACAAGATGTACCTCTGAATCGGATTAGGGTACATCAAGGGACCGAGATCTTTATCCAAAGATGTCAAAAGACAATTTTAGAGCTAAGTTTGGAGGCAAATCCTCGTGTTACGTGTTTTATGCGTCTCAGTAGTTTGAAAGTGCTTTTTACATTTTAACCGAACGACGAAATTGTAACCGAGTTTGCTGTTTTCATGACAGTGAGTTTGTAACCTACTTAAACAATTTTAAGTCAGGGAGCAGTGTTAATAATATAGCCCTCATTAAGTTATGGTTTCTGAGTACGCATGATTTTATTCCTATACAACCTCATCACTTTCTTTCGGGTGAGATATGTGCCAATGCGAACCCACTGTGCATAAAACAATAACATTTTCATGTAAATATTTTCACAAGATATTATTTAAAAAATTGACATATTATGAGCCTTTTGGATGTTCCTTCAAAATCTTTAGAAATAAATAAAATAGTTTATTAATAGAAGCCGATTATAGCGATAAAATAACAGTAGTAAAAAGAAGATATTATAGCAAAAATTTTACTTGATCAGGAGCGATTACCTATGTCTTGAGCCAGAAAAATCTATGTGATACGTAGTCCGTTCGTGTGCGGTGCGATCAATGCATGATTAAGTTTAATAACTTAGAAGTGTAGTTTGTAGGTTAACAATGTTTTATTGGAATAGAACACAATAATATTTAATCACAAACAGAGCGGCAGATCTATCTATCTCCTTCGAATCGAGTAGCAGACTGAATAGTGAGAAAAGTTCTCGAATATCACATAAAAATTGACGAGTGTGAAAGAAAGACACCAATGTATCTATCTTCTTCGAAACGAGTAGCAAAATTCTAGAACCCGTGATATATGACGTACTTTTAAAATTCCCGCAGTAAACAATAAAATGACGGTGGGAAATGACAAGCACAGGGAACGTTATAAAAGGCAGAATAATAAGTAAAGTGATGTGAAAAAGTGATAGTGTACTAGTGTCATCTAAGGATACTGTACTTAGAATCCAGGTACGGACTCAGTGCGGAAGACTTTGACCCAGTGAAGACAGGGACGCACTCTGTCAGGAAGACCCGTGATTTAGAAGATTGGCTTGTGTACTTTTGTTACCAATAAACTCCGGAACTTTAGACACGTGTTCTCCTTCCTCTGATCAACTTTTATATTTACTATTGTTTAGCCATTATACGAGTATGTATAATATGTTTCTATATATTTATTAAAATTATCCCATTTATGTAGCCTTATAGCGATAAGGCCACTTTCCTTTAACTTTTCTGTATCCTTTTATCTAATGATTTTTTGTTTTCGGTGTACAATACAATTTATTTGAATTGAATATCTTACCTCGACTCGTTCTTCCTTCAAGTCAACACGTAGCGCGAGCTGTTCGCGCAGCACGACGTCAGGATAGTGGGTCTTGTCGAATGTACTCTCCAGCTGCTCCAGCTGCTCCTCCGTGAAGATGGTTCTATGGCGACGCTTGCGCTTCGGCGGTGGACCAGCCAGACCCGCGAGAGCCGCCGCTGCGTAGCCACCGTAGAGGCCCGCGTACCCACCCGCGCTGGACACTGCCGAGCCCACACTCCCCACTCCTGCACAATTGTTCACGTATTCATTTTAGCTTAGCTTATTTACATGATAGGCTTGTACTTGGCTTTCAAGGGGTAATTAATGATAAGGCCGTATGAAAAAAGAGAGGTATCAAATTCAAGTCACTGTCAAACAAACAAACTCACATTCAAATTTATAATATTACAGGTATAACGCACAACTGAGTCTGCTCCTGAGGTATGGGAGCGGTACGAGAAAGTGTGTTCACGGAACGTCAGGCGACACAGTTATGCAGTTATGCGACGTTTGACGTTCCGTACCTCAGGCACAGATCTGCGTTAGACCTGTAGTATGGATTAAAACTATTTTTCGATTAAGGATTTATCGTGCGTACAGCAAAAATATGGAATACACTACCGGTTTCCGTGTTCCCCGAAAACTACAACTTGGGAATCTTCAAAAGAAGAGTAAATAAGCACCTTCTAGACCAACACGTAACATCGTCGACCTCATCGTCACTTACCATCAGGTGAGATTGAGGTCAAGTGTTGGTCTATCTTCAATAAAAAAAGCCTCCTATGAGATTCCAAAACTGTGGTTATCAAGTCAGCGATTCACTCATATCATTCAACTGCACCCCTGAAACTGGAACCCAAGGAAATGTCCAAACAATGGACATGAATGCAAAATGTTACACCAACGTATGTAATATGTATTAACTGAGAAAGTCGTTAGATTTCTTCGTTGCAGTACGAGTGCGCTGTGTACGTCGAGCCGTCACCATTTATCAGCACTAATATGTTGTGGAAGCCGGTGGTGCGAGAATATCCAAGCTTAACGCCCCATAAGCACTCCCCGGGCGCCCGGCCCGCCAGCCACCCGTTATAAATATTAAGGCTACAAATAAAAATTGAATATTTTTGCATACTTCCGGCCCGCAGTGAGGTATTACAATGTATTATTTCCGAAAGAAATATAAAAGCTTTTAAGGCCGCAGGCACGTTGCTAAGGCGCTATGGGCGGCTTTCCTCGCGGTGCGCTCTCGACGCATTTAAACGTGCGCCCGCCAAAGCCCTATCGATTTTAAAGTACCTGGCTTCGACATTCTGTGTATCTTTTAAATCTCTATGGGCTTGCTCGTTCAGAGGTCAGAGACATTCAGATCGTTCATACAGGTAACTAGTATAGTTGGTTTTAGGTTACGATAATGTTGTAGACATATATTTTTGTTACTGATACAGGTATATATGCAATGTAAGTAAGTATTATGTCGTGAGCAGTGTTATGTTTGTTTAAAATACTATGATATTTTCTTATTTTTATCATTATTACATTTAATGTTTTATTTCTGCTCTTGCGAGTGTAACAGGCTTTACAACGCAAACGTAAAGTTCGTTTCAATCCAATAGAAATATAATGTCAGCAACTATTAAACCATAGAGATATCACGATCTCCAAATAATATTTCTATGCTCTACATAGTATTTGAAGGTTGTAAGTGTTGTGGAGGTATTATTATTATTATTATTTGGACATGAGGGGTGCAGTTCGTCTGTCCTGCAAGTCACTGCGACCTTTGCAGATCTATTGTGACAGTCCCCTATGGATCAAATCACCTCCCCAAGGCCAATGTCGGTCATGAACCGTACGATTGGTCTGGGTTTGGAGGTCCTGATGCTGTCCGTTGTGGCAGTGTGGCCTCCGAGGTGTCTGTTCCTACTGTGATGAAGAGCATCACAGTGGCAGAGGATATGGATGGAGGATTAGTATTTGCTTTACTGAGATATGTGAGGTTTCTATTTGTTTACGGTTACTTATATTCGATCGAAATCTATCATACATTGATGTTTTGGATTAAAATATTTACGAAATGATGTCTAAATATTCTCTTAATATATATAAATTAATCTTTACTGGATAAATATTTTCATTTTCTTCTTTATTTTATAAACTTGTCTTGCCAAAAACTAGTATTTAAGTTTTCCAAGATATACTACAAACTGTATATTATGACATACTTTGATTAAGGGAATGGAAAATAAATCTCCGGATACGAGTATAAGCATATTTCAATCTAAACTTAAATATTTAATGTAACTGCATTTAGTTACAATGTAAGACCTCATTTAGATCGAGTAATATCCAAACAAACCAAAGTCAGTAAAGTCTAAAAAAATTGTGACCAAACCATGATTAACGAAAATATCAAAACAATCAATGATATCGTCCTCTATCGTCAACTACATTAGGTCCACTGTTGGACGTGAAACTACTCTGATGCAGTACTGTAGATACATCTATGTATCTCGAAATATGCAAGCTGCAAAAGTATTATGGTGAAAGATTTTTACAAATAAATGACACGTTCCGCGAATGTATGGAGCCAACCTGGTATTGTTTACTTGTAATAATTTTAAAATTATAATTTTAAAAGACCATTATAAAAAAGTGATTTAGTTACCATTTTGTATATTTTGGTTTAGTTTATTTGTACAAACACATATAAAACGTACGAAACAGGTAAGACTTACCGTTGAAAAAAAAGATGGCATCAATAAAATGATATTTCACGCTGTCACTTACTACAAAAAGAATGATTTTGTACAATTAAAATAAATGCAAAAATGTAATTCCAGTATTTTTCTTGATACTTTTACTTTTAGTATTACTTGATTTTTTAAATGGAGTACGAGTGCAGGCCGAATTTCAAACATCTCTTTTGTGATGTCATAGATGCTGTTTCATTTGCTTACTCTATATTATATTTGTTTGAGAATACACATAAGATATTACAATTATAATCGTAGATCAGGTAATGTTAGATTCGGTTTTAATAGAGAAAAGACTCAGTCGAAACTTATACAGATCAAGGGAAAGGAGAGTTTATTTTTGTTTCGTCCAAGACCCCTGGCCCTAGGGATATTTTTAAATTTTAAAACGTTCCCCAGGATAACAGGAAAAGTATTTAATTGAGATAAGCCTCGTCTTCGCCCCTCGGTGTGTGGAAACAGCCCGGGGCCCGCTCACTGCGGTGCCATTACTAACCCAGGACAAGTTAACTGGGTACAATCTTACAAATGTATTGTTAACGGCATTAGTTGTATAATATAGAAAACCAATTAATGTTGCAAAATATATTGGTGTGGTTAGCTATCTTTCTTATTATTAAATAATTTTTTAATTTTTTATGTGCTTAGGTGATCCATACAGATTTTATTTTCAGAAATTTAGTACATTGCGGATAAATATTTTAAGGTTTTGTAATATTTTATTTTATTTTTTGCATTTCACAACAGTTTCTAGAATAAGGTACTTATTTATTCTAAGCACTAGAATAGAATAGAATAGAATAGGAATCGTTTATTGTAGTAAATGTGGTGGTTTGCTCGCAGGCAAAGATGTTATGTCATTATAAGAGTACAGCACATTTAGCCATATTGATGGCGTACAACATATTTAATTACATAAGATCACAATTTATTTTTTAAAAATATCTGCTACTTTATATACAACCCTTTCTCTGACTATTTATGGTTTTCTCACCATAATAGTTTTTGACCCCTTTTGTTATTCAGTGTTAGGAGTCTCTAAAGCCAACAAGTATTATCCTTATGTTTTAAATAGACTACATCTCAAGGGTGGAAAATCATTAAATGAATTCTTTTTGATAAAATTTCCCTATCTTCCCGCGAAGCGATAATAATAAATACTTTACTTTAAAGATTCAAATGGAGTAGGCGCGGACTTCACAGGAATAGGCTAGTTGACTAAATTTGAAAACTTGGCTAATTATATACTTTAATATCTATTTTATCCCAAAAAAACTATATTTTAAAGAAAAATCAATATTTACATTACGTATTTTGTATTTTAAAAAAGCCATTTAGATTTCCCTCGAAAACGCTGAATAGTGTCATGGCGTCTTGAATGACGTCACAGCTCGCGAAATAACCTGCTCTGTGATATGAAAACGTCAACAACAACAATGATGTTTTGCGAGGCGTGACGTCACACTTTCTTGCGCCGCGTTCTTCGTGTTCGTTGTCACGTGACCTAATGCCTATTTTTTTCGAATTCATTTTCTAAAAATATTAATAATCTTTAACTTTTTTGAGAAATAGACTGGTTTTTTCTCACCTTCGTGTCTTTATTTATAATTAGCAACTATAAACCAAGCCATTTGTTATTAGTGGAAACAAGCCTATACTTCACTGCGATAAAAGACTACGCAACATGTTAACAACAACTCTCTCCGACCATGAACTGAATCTATGTAAAATTCATCATCGTAGCTCGTCAAAAAAAGGACAAATCACAAAATAATGTCAGATTCAACATCAACTTTAGCTAAGATTTTATTCACAGATTTTTAGTTTTTTCATTGATATTTTGTAGAGAAACCCCTACAGTAAATATAGAATAATAATAAAAAAATCCATCGATCAATATATAGTTTCGTAGCATTCTTCGAAGTATTCATCGTAGCACTCTTCGTAGCATCCATCGTAGCACATTTCGTAGCAACACAGGGAAACTTATTACGTAGGTAGGTTGTAGTGCGGATGGGGAGGAGGGAGGTTCATGTGCAGCACTGAACTATTCAGGCTAACAGGGAAGAAGATATTAGATCCAGGGGAAGTGATAGGTAGCTGTTACTTGTATCTAAAATGCAATGTCTCAAGTGCTCCAAGACGCAATTATAATCAAATTTGTTGCAATTTGATCCGAATACTATAATACACATAAGTATATCATATGTATAAGATAATCTCTTACAGGCCGACGTCCGGGATATCTTTGGTACTATAGTGTCGGGTCTTCGTGGAGATGTGCATAGTTGTCCAAAGAACTATTCCATCGCTCTACAACTTCCGGCTTTAACGAAACAATGCTGCCGTGGTCGGTCTTTAACTTCATCAGTTGGCTCTGCCCTATATTGAGACCTTTTTCAAACACTTTGGAGCCTTTGTTCCTCTCTGTGTGATACGGATTTAATAATAATATTGACAAGAAGGATATTCTTTAACAGCTCGATTCGTCTAGACGTTAGAGTATATAAATTTTTACACTGCCTTTTATGGTATAGAATACAATTCAGTCCCAATATAATTATGTGTCACGATTCTCCGACATTAGTGCCATCTATTGAACATTGACTGACAGCAATTGTAATCGACCTACAATCCAACATTACAGTTAGTCAGAACACAAGAAAAATAATGGTTTTTCAGCGTATATATAAATTTCGTACTTACGAAACAAAAGTGCACGAGTACAACGTGACTGCTTTTCTTTGTTAAAAATAGGGTTCCGTAGTCAAACTAGGAATCCTTGTAGTTTGTTAGTCTCGCCAAGTTCTGACATACCTCTTTTTCCGATTGAAAACTACACTGCAAACACACTGTGACTTTACATACAACAGTATAATAATAATACAAACTTTGGTTTGTAAGAAAGTAAGTTTTAAACTTCGAACTTTTTAAAAACAGAATACAAACAGATTTTTTGAAATTTAGAAAAAGTATGGGAAGTAAACACGCCCGTTTACGAAAAGTTAAATATTTTCCGTCGGTCGGACTAACGAACTTTTAGGTTTGTATATTTATTGAAAACTAAACTACAAAGTACATATGGAGGAAATATGTAAGAAAACTTAACATCACATCTTATGCCTAATTCAGTCTGTTCCTGAGGTATGGCAGCGGTACGGGAGAGTTTGTTTACATAACGTCACGTTTGCGTCGTTACGCATATCTTCAGTAAACACACCCTCCCGTACTGCTCCCATACTTCAAGAACAGACTCGGTTCAGCTTTAGACCTGCGTTCAGTTTTTTTAAATATATTTTTCAGTTTAGTTTTCAATAAATATACAAAACCTAAAAGTTTGTGAGGTCTGGCTGTATTCAATTTTTGTTTTGATATGGGACAACAATTTTGTTTGCTTGTATTTTGTGTAATTTTAAGTATTAAACAGAAAAAAACAGAAACAGAAAAATATTTATTTAACTAAAACACACACAACACAATACAAAGATACAATTAATACATACATTGCGTACAATTACAATAATACGTTATTGATGTATGTACATAGGCATTGTGTTGTAATGTGTCGTCAAAAAGGACTGATCTCAGCATCTGCTGTGGCAGTAGCGATAGCGCTGGTTTTCAGATAAGCCCAATAATATGTAAAGCATTAAATACATATATGTGTAAAAGAAGTGTATGTGTAAGTGTATATGGACGTGTTAACATATAGATATGTGTGTTTGTAGTAGCAGTTGAAAGTATTGAGCAAGTGTGCAGTGTAGGTGACGTGGCGGCAGTTAGAGACCTTGCAGGTATGTTGGAACAACACGGCGACCGGGAGAGAACTGCTTCTGATAATCAATTAAATATATTTTTTTATTAGTTCTAGACATTCAATAACAGATGTAATTTTTTTATAAATTTTTATATGTCGTTTTGATTTTTGCATTCAGTGGATATTGTGCAGTCGGACGCTTATAAGAACATTTGATGATGGAGTGTTTCTGGGTATATAGTTGGTGTATATAAGAAATAGAAATGGAGACCACACACTGCCGTGGTACGACAAACATTACGTTCCTTTCTCCCACATCTGTTTTAGTGATTTCAGTCACTTGTTTCTTTTTTAAGTAATTATTTGATATTCAAAACGTTATGCCTTGTATTGTATGATCAAGAAGTTTAGTTTTATGTTCTATGTAGTCAAACGCATATTTTAGTATATCGAGGAAATGAATGTCATTTTTCAACCGACTTTAAAAAAGGAGGCGGCTCTCAATTCTACTGCATGTTAATGTTACGCGGTAACTCCGCCAATTGTGAACCGATTTTGATAATTTTTTGTTTGTTTGGTAGAACATACATCATAAGTGGTCCCATATAAATTTTATTGAAATTTATCCAGCGCTTTATGAGAAAATCTACAAAACCCAAATACGTACCCAGATCATTCTACCTCTAAGGGTGAACATTTTTAATGCAATTGAAGTCGGTTTTTAGTTCTTATTGAACGCGTTAATTATTTTAATATTTACAATGACTGCCTTTCGTCTGTCTGATGTCTTGTTTTTAGTTTTGTTTTGCTGTCGTCGTCCACTCTTTGCTTTTGGGATTTAAGTCGAAAATTAATTTAATCTTATTATGTAATCGAAGTATATATTGAACATTAAACGCGGTTTAAATTTATTAATGCTTAAAAAGTAAATTATTCGCAAAACCCGTATCAGTCAGATTTTTACAAATATTTTATTTGAAAATAAAAGAAAAAGATCTGTTATTAGGGTTTTGACCATAATATGAAAAAACGAAACCCTTATAAAATCAAATGGTGTATGTCTATCTGTCCGATATCTCAGCTGGTGTATATAATGGAATTCACTTTAAATTTGGAACAGTTGTGGGAAATTTTGGCCCACCGGTGCCGTAAAAGAAATAATCAATCTAATATGTGTATTTTAAAAGGTGTCGGTTCCCCGATAAAGATAGGTACCATACCTATCGAAACTTAAAAGTGCAGACGTCAAGTCAATGTCACTTCAACTGACCAATGTGAACTGGATTCGAGAAATTGGTAATAGTCAGAATTGTACAAAAATATAAAATAATTTGTCGGATCCTTCAGACCAACTTTATTCCCGTTTCCGAGTAAACTAAGCCTTTTATTTCCGATCGTGAAGCGACTTGGGCCTTGTCCTTGCGTTTGCGTTTAGAACTTTTTCGGCAAAAAACTTAAGTATAATATTTTTACCCATTGGTTCTTCTTCTTCACTATTGATTCGCCAAAACATTGGCTCAAAGAAATCTTAACAAGCGCACACGTCACTAAACTAAACTCTAGGTATACTTGTTTTCTTTAGGTAGTTAAGTACATGCATGTATTCAAACTGGGCTCACCATTCAACGTGAACAGCTTTGCGGACATACCAAAGAGATCGTGGGCTCTATGGAAAGGTGTGTGTGCGAGGTGATGCAGCTGCAGCGGTGGGATGGTGGGCTGGGGCCGCGGCGCCAGGATGCTGTCGATGGTGAAGAGTGGCGCGGGGGGCCGCTCGGGCAGCGAGCCACCCAGCAGAAGCGCGGTGCTGAGCAGCGCGGGTGCCTCGCGCGACCACTCGCCGCCGCCCGACCCGCCCATGCTGCGCGCGCCCTCCTCCACGCTGACGCTCACCGCGCGCGTGCTCCTCCACGCTGGCGTCACGCTCGTCGCGACCACGCTGCACTGGCGGGGATCTCACCGCGCGACACAAGACCAACAACAAACTACACCCCGACACATCACACTACCTCCTTACTCATTGTAAAACTTCGATACCGAACACTCTTTCCTAACTTTGTAATGTAACTTGTCCTACGCGTAAATATCTCCGATTTGAACGTGAAATAATAAAGTAGAAAAAATATTATAAAGTCACTTTTGTCACGATTGCTTCAAAGATAATTCTTTTGAACGGTCAGTTTTACACGGGAAAAGCAATTTGTTATTTTTAGTAATTTAGTAATTATGCCATAATGTGTAGCGTGATGCGATTGCCGGTAAATCGTATAAGCGACTTGTAGTGTTGTGTAGCGAGGGAGCGCTGCTGGCGGCCGTGTGTGGGGGGCGAGCGAGCGAGGGCGGCGCCCGGCGAGGACACGCCCCCTCCGTCCCCCCCGGCTAAATGGATGTGACAATACGACGCTCCCAAACAGTTGAAATTGTAATCCGCATCCCACCCGGCGACAAACGGTAATCTACGTTCACGTTGTAATTAAACCTCCTGATATGCATCACATGTATCAACGTGTTGGGGGAACGACTGTGATCGAATAATACTTTACCGTATGTATTTATGTTCTTCTAGGAGGATCTTTCAGGACAGATCTTTCATGAGACGATTCCAAGATTTTGCCTGATCGTCTTCTTTGTGACAAAACTATTCTTGAAATTTATTTAGTTAAATTTTGCGTCTCCTTGAATCGGAATCATTCCGCCGCCGTCTTTTATACTGTATCAATCACAAACTACTTAGGTACAATAAATGAACAAGTAAGTAACGGGGTTGGCGGAAATACGCTATCATCCGATATTGTCTCTTTCACCGAAACATAATAATGGGATGGATGTTATCGAATTACTTCTATGATGTTGAACAAAGACTGTTTAAACACTTATACGGTGAAATGGTGACCTTAAAATGTCCCAATGCCAATGAAGTTTACGACGCTATCTGACAGATGTCTACGTCCGGTCGTCCGTACAGTGTATTATGGCCGATACGTCCCTTGGGAACGGCAATGCTCTGAAGTTTTCTTTTGAGGTAATCGTATCCGGAACTTGATGATACCTCAGAAAAATAAGGCACGCTGATGACTGTCAAATCTCAATCATTTTTGACTTTAATTTTGTTGTTTGCATCCTAAACTTAATTATAAAATACAGGAACGTCAAAGATGAATACATAACTTTTTCCATTGAGTCCTATAAAGATTTCACTGTGTCGACTTTTCCCCCCTGGTTTTCTTATAGCAGGCGATTTCGAGAATTAAAACCAGAAAAGGTTCGCTACTGTAATACTATGAATTAAATACAAAGTAATACATACGCGAAGGATTAATAGCTAGGGGTTTAGTGTCATTCTCTGCGATGTAATCATAATATTTGAAGCGTTATAGTTACTTGCATTGCAAATTACATCACCAGGTAATATTTATTTAATTAATTTATTTGCATAAAACACGGTATACAGGTTGTAAAATATTTTGTGTGTCACAGCGCGTTTCACCAGGATATGGTATACGTAATATAATCAAGACATTGAATTAAAGCATGATCAAATTACAATTTAAATTATTATTATGTCAAAAGTAATACACCTAACATGAATGTCAAAATAGAATCAAGAGTCAACCTTATAATAATACCTACAGTACCATTTTCGTTCGGACGAAACAACATTCTTTTACTGATTCGGAGGTGCATATTCGAATCCCAGCGGCGCGTGTATATCGGTACACAGTTTGGTAGATTTATATTACCGCTTGGGTAGCTACCACTATGTTATCTAAGTCTGCCCCCTACAGTAATTAGCACTGTTGTGTTCCGGTATGAAAGGTATCAGAGCCAACGCCTTATCGTCATCTACCAGCAGATGAGATGAAGGCCAAGTGAAAACTCGATATACCCGATATCGATATATATAATTATATAAAATATCGAACATCATTTTCTTCGCAAAATTTACGTTATACTTTAGGATATTCTATAATTTAAGTTTGCATTGAAAATGGTATCTCCGTGAAAAGAAAAACGTAATTTTGCCGAACTTCCATCTTCTGTATGAATTTATTTGTTTTAGAAATAGCTATTACTCTATGGTTTTATATATTTTTAGTAAGTATGAGCACCATATATTTGGTCTGTTTTACACTACAGCATGTCGTTTGTCTCGTGTGTATATGTACCAATTAGGCGGTGAATCGCAGCGTGGCGTGGTGTCGCCACCTAGCTCCCCCTCCCTTCAGGATCCCGCACACGCCTCACCCCCGGCCCGCTATTATCCCTTGCGCACTCATTCTTCTATCATCACGGATCATCCGTAGTGTCATTCGTTAAAACGTCCACTTTTTAACCTTATCAAAGAATTAGATTTTAACGGGAATGCTTACATAAAGTATTCCCATAATCATTTAAATTAGCATGGAACAGTATTAAGTAGTAATAAAAGTTTCATTTTTGTATTATAAGCATTGCAGAACTAGCAATTATCCCATTTTTCTTAACGGGATCCCTCTCCGAATGCTTCCATACTAAATTTCTGTCACCATAATCTTAGAATAGCTACCTAAAATATGAGATGAAATTATAGTGTCGCGAAATAATTAGAATTAATTTACTACTTTATTGTTAGCTACAATAGCCGTTACATAGCTAATGGTCCCTAGATGGCGCATTGAACAAGAATTATAAAAACTGTGTAAAAATGAAAATTGTGATTCATTGTGAAGTTATATGTTACTGATACTCATTTCGCGACATCACAATCTGATGTCCTAATTTTAGATAGTTGTAGTAACAAAGCCAGGTATTCTATTTAAAAAAATTATGCAACAGAAATTTAGTGTGAAACTTTGATGTAGAGGGATCCCGTGAACTCAATGAATTCAAGCTACAAGTTCTTTAGTTTGTCTTTTCACAACAAATATGTAGCTACTAATGGAACAGAGCTGGGACATAATCTCACCTGATGGTAAGTGACGATGACGAGTCAAGAAGATTTCAGTTATAGTGTACCTATAGTTACAACAATCAAGTTTTTTTACAGCTCCATAACTATACGGTACATATAGATAACGCATAGGCTGATATATTAATCAATGTTTTACTTACGTGCCACAGGCAGGCGTAACTATAGTGAAATCTTTTTTAGGGTTCCGTACCCAAAGGGTAAAAATGGGACCCTATTACTGATACTTCGCTGTCCGTCCGTCTGTCACCAGGCTGTATCTCATGAACCGTGTGATAGAGAGTTGAAATTATCACAGATGATGTATTTCTGTTGCCGCTATAACAACAGATACTAAAAACCAGAATAAATATTTAAGGGGGCTCCCATACAACAAACATAATTTTTTGAGACGTGCGATGTAACATACTACTAGCGCCATCCATTAGATTGGTTTTCCGTATGTTAAATATACATATTCTGTACGGAACCCTTCATGCGCGAGTCCGACTCGCACTTGGCCAATTGGGTTTAAATCAAACGAATTGTAAAGATGGTATCGTCCCCGCAGTCTTTTATCCGCGATTGTCATAGTTGTGAGGATTATCCAACTCTGTCTAACAGCGAACGTATGAGTGTATTGTGCAATGCGCCCGCGGCGGTGTGAGCGACGCGCGCGCCTTTTGCAGCCCGCCGGTGTGCACATATCACAATGCCTAATGCAACGTACAAATGCATCTGTAGATGTAGGATTCATGGATAAAGATAAAATGACGAAGAAAAAACAGTTGTATGTCGCACAAAACATCAGCTTAAACGTCTTCTTTTCATAAAAATGTGTTCGCGTCTTTTTTGCTGGGATCTTTTTAATCATATAATAATGATAGCATAATCGTGATTCGGTGAAGGAAAATATGAGAAAACCTGGCACACTCCTGATTCCTGACTCCTGGTACAAAGGCGTGAAGTCTACCAATCCGCACTGGTCCTGCGGGGTGGGATATGTCCTATAGGGACGGTGTTATGTGCGCAGGAGTTGGAGTTTCCTGCACGTGTCCGGGTGGGGATAAGTGAGCATCGACCTTTGGCTGAGCAACTAGGGCAGACATTTTCCTTTGTTACACACACGGTGCACACAACAACAGTACACCAAAGGTCAGCCACAAAGCCATCAACATGAAGCGCCCGTCATTATCAGTTGTATGGTGTGTGTGTATTTTTGTTAACTTCACGCATTATTAGACGAGGTTGAATAGTATATTCCTTACAAATCCATGAGGCTGCCGCAGGTACGTGGCTTGAGACCTCACGACACAAATAAATTCCCATACAATACACACAGCTTACTACAATATTAAAACAAGCGACATTCAGATAAAACAATCTGTATTCTATAAACAGAGTTCCATTTTCAAATATTGTAACTTTACTTTTTTAAATATTGTTTATGTAAATGGCAAGATCCGTAAACATACTTTATGTGCCCTATGTAAGTATATTTTAAAATTAGAAACCAGATACGATTATATTGTTTCACTGAAGTTTGTACACCAATCAGGAAACAAGCTGATTATGTTCAAAAGGACTGAATAAATTTTCATTACATATACTTGTAGCTGCAATAAATATTCCGATAAATCAGCCTCATAGTAATAACTAGCTTTTGACTGCCATACAAAGAATCGTGTCATTCTGACTCTCAGTTACGACGCACAGGAGGGAAATACAAACAACGTCACTTTCGCATTTATAATATTCGTATGGATAATCATTACGCAACGCATTACAATCAATCCATTCGCTGAGACCCTAGACAGACAGGCATCATATAACTAACACACACAAAGGCTTTAAACTTTATAACACCACACTATTGTCCATAACTCAATCTAATCTAAAGTCGACGCCATTTCCCGGACTACTTGCCATGCATCGGACACGAACGCTACCTCACTTCATTCTTCACTTCATTACCTCCATTAATGAAATATTGTCATACATACATCTTAATTTAAAATTAACGAAATTTGGCCACACTTCTATAAACACTTAATTTAAACTAGTTCGTGTAGTTCTGACGCCGACCGGGTATCAATGTGGTCTCAAGGAGGTTTGGTACACAGATAAAAAATGTTTTATAGATTAACACTTACGTATAAAGCCTAATTGTATATCAGTATATATAATAGTGGTCCACACAAAAGCTAGTTTCGCATAATTTTAAGGTTTTGATATATTTATTAAATATATTATTAAATGCGTTACTCTACCTAAAGTAAATTCATTGAATAATTTATATACAACTAGCTTCCGCCCGCGACTTTGTCCGCGTGTACTTCAGGATGTATTCTACTTATTCGATAGGCATAGGTGACGTATATGACAAATTATTATACAGCATAAGGTACAAAATAGTGTTTATTCTGTTACGTAGTCTAATAGTTTAAAGAAACAAAATAAATGTCAATATCTGACGTAGTACATTCAAATAGTTTTCACACTAATATTATAAACGCGAAAGTTTGTATATACGAATTTACATATTCTATGGTCGGTTGCTAGGCAACGCGTTTTTGTTATGCCAAAATTGCCCATGTAATCCCACTAATATTATGAGTGTGATTTTGGACAATTTACACAATATGTCTTTATAAATTATAGCCTACATGTTATTCTGATGTATAAGCTATATTATTGTAAAGTTTCATTCAAATCCATTCAGTAGTTTTTCCGTGAAAGCGTCACAAACATCCAAACATCTAAACATCCAAACATCCAAACTTTCACACTTATAATATTAGTAGGATATGCATAAAATGCAATATCTTTCTGGTTGTAGCCCGTGCAAGCCAATTAATACTGTTGCTGAAACGGCAATTGAAAAACATTTCAGATTGCAGTCCATTAAAGATTTCCTAATTATTTTGCAATTCATAGTCACGTATTGAAATAATTATCTTTTTACAGATGAAGCAAGACACCGAATGATAATTAAGTTCCGTTCAAATTACACAACTATGCTTATTATCCAGTACAATCAGATTGTTTTTTCTACCTCCAGATATCGGCCCTTGTTTCTACTAAATTATATGATTTGTGGTAAGGTTGCATTAAGTTATTAAAATTTTCATGTCGATCTAAAACGGAACCCTTATTATCTCACTCTGTGTGCCTGTCCGTCCGTCCTGTCACTGCTGATTATGTCAGCAAGTACTATCGATTGGAAATTTTGAACAGTTATTGAAAAGGTGCATAGGTGCCTCAAGTGAAATAATTGATACAATATTTTTTATCAGAAAAGAGGAAAAATAAGGACATCGTAATTTCAAAAAAGAGTCACATAGTCAAGGGGTACCATATGAAAGCCTAAATTGAACTTTATTTCAAGGTAATAATATCTCTATGTTTATCTCCATAGTTCGGGGCCCTTGGTGCGCATTCCGGATCGTACTTTGTTGGTTACGAAATCGTTTTGATATTTTTTCATTAAAAATTAGCCTGCGCGATTGGCACGTAATTACGTATAGCCTGTTGCATGGAATAGAGTCACTAATAAAAATTTAAGTTAAGTCGCCTCATTGTCCCAATGAACTCCACGAACACTCAACACTCCAGCTGCAGCGGGACGAGACCACGCCGGTTCACACCGATAGGGCGGACAGAGCTCCTACTATGTCCGTCCGGGACCGGAGGCGCCCCTATCCAGAGGCAATGACAACCGCCTAAGTGGTCTAATGACCACCATGGTACCTCTGAGACTTGATAAGGTAGTTGGTATATGTAATATGTAGCCTAACTAGGCTATAGTCCACCATACTGTTATCTAATGGCTTGTTATACATATTCCTGTTTTAAAACATGAATGAGCTAGCTTGTATCCCACAGACAGACAAGTACACTGATAAGTCCGTATAAGGTTTATGTCACAGGTCAGTCAAACGAAAGATTTAATTTTTTAAGACGAGATTTAAATAAGTTTCACAAATATAGATTTTGTTCCGAAGTATCTATGGGTTGATTTGCCCAATATCTTGAATATAATCGTGTGAATCACGGCCACGTATGGACGGTGGGTCAGCGAGCGGCGGGCGGCGGGCGGTGGGCGACGGGCGCAGGCGAGGCGAAGCGGGCTCTACGCAAATATTGACAAAGGTGGGTCGAAACCCGAGCACGCCGTGTTTGCCTGTAATTGATGTAATTAGTCGTGTCGACCGTCGCCAGCTGCCGCAGAACCTCCGCTCGCTGTTTGGACAGTTCATATGATACTTCTACGGGCCGGAAACATCTTTACGGTGTCCTGTTCCGGCAAATATTGGCCGCACTCGACGATGCGTGACAGTAAGACCAGATTACCAGCCAGTAAGTAAGTGCCCGTAACAGTTTGTCCAGGGAGATGAGTGCTAGATGTCTACCTGTATAATCAGTCTCTTTTAAATTCGTCTCTGTAAAGTTCAGTCGCTATTTTTGCGTGTATTGTCAATAAAAATGTGCTTGCAGCTTGTAAAAACTGCCGAACCTTTTCATACTGTGATTGCAAACAATGGGTCAGATCATTAGTAAACTATAATTTGCCCCACCGAACTTTTCCTGTTACTTTTTCGAAATCCGTGGCTTATTTCGAAATTAACCAAAACACAATACTGCTGCGATTTTTGCAGTGTTTGTTGAAATCAAATCCCCCAACTAACATCATTTTTGCTTTGAAACAAAACAAATAAGCTTTGAAATTTAAGTTTCATTTTAGGTCACACAAATTACAATGGGTTTGCACTTGGCATTGATCTCACCTTTGTAGCTGACGATGACATCGTTGTATGGAAATAGTGCTCAGCCAGAAGCCTATAAAGTTTGTGAGGGGCCAGAGTTTACTGTTCACCTAATTTGGTACATAAATTGAAACCAGTACAGCCGGGGTAGCACGAGACGACGAGACGAGACGCATAATTACGGGGAGGATTCGATATGTGTCATATTTAAACGACAAATTTCTATATACAATTTGACGTTCGACCGATCTCACTCTCACCGCTCTCGTGCATCACGCCACCCTGCCAGATCAATGAGTTTAAAACTATTACGTATCACTTTTTAAACCTTTGTCTCTTAGTGTGTACCTGTCACGCCTGCTTTTTACCACCACCATGCAGGACGTCACAGAGTACATAAAGAAGAAGGCCAACTACCTCTTGAGTGACACACACTTCAAGTCGTTCGTGGTGCCAGTCCCGACCTTCAAGCTGGAGACCTTCATGAGGGAGGACTTGCCATAGTAAATAAGTGTGTATAATATTATTGTAGTGTGTAATAGTTTATTTTAATGTATTTTACTGTATTGTATTCATAGTTATGGGTCTTTGTTACCTGAAATAAATGAATAATAATAATTAGGTCTATTAAATTATTTATACAAATTAACTAAATTATCATGTAACGCTGACGCTAAATCATCGTCAAAGGTAAGTATTGTCTCACGGTATCCAGATGTTGTCGACGAATCCCATCTCAATGACAAGTGACGGAAAATGGGCAACGCCCACACAATAACCCGTCGCAAATATTGATGCCATATCAATAACAAACAAATCTCTCCTTTTGTTGACGACAACAACAACGAGTATTCGTAAATTCGAATGCAAATATAATTTCCGTCCGTACATGTCGCCGATTTGTCTGGCTGCAACAGTAAGCAGCTGCCAATCCCTCGGTACAAGCTAATGGAAAATTAACTCGGTATAATACGGCGATTATCCGCGTATGACTTAATACAGGACGGTCACACAAAGAGCATAAGCATTAAAATAGCTAACAATAGCCGGGATTATCCGATCCCTACCTCCGAGGTACGAGTGAGCGAGCAAGCGACAACAATGAGTTCTCTAACCGCGCATACCCTTCTCTCGGTACTACACATATGTTTCACCGACTGTACTTACATATATACGAGCACCACACATGCAGTTAATTTGGGGATTAAGAAAGTATGTGAAAATAAACTACGATTAAATAATACAAGCTCCATGTGAGAAAAAATACGATACTCCTGACTTAATTATTGCGCACGTTATGTACCATTAAGAGGGTATGCTGTTGTCAAAGCGCCCATACAAACGTAGTCCAGCCATATTTTGAGTATTAAGCTATGAAAATCTATGAAATTTTCAAGACACAATCTAGAAACAAATATCTGTGTCGGTGGTGAGTCAGATTTTCGTTTAAATATATACTTCCAGAGTTACAGGGCGTCAAAGTATTGTATTTTACGGTAATAAGAAGCCCCAACTTTGAACCTGATTTACAAGAGTATGAATCAGTTTAGAACAATTTGGAAAAACCACCGACATCTGAAATTTCATTAGTATACTGTATTAAAAAATGGTTACATAATATACTGTATCCTTCAAATGATCCCTGGACTACGAAACATCCAAATAACGGGTGGATAACTTCGCGTAGTGTATGCTGTCTCACCGTACGCGTTTGGGTAGGATAGGGCTTGGATAGGGACAGCTACAAATCAATGCAACCTTGAACGCGACCACGTGGTCTTACCAACATAAAAGTTTCTGTATTTATCTTACCACAATTTTTTTAAATAGGATAGCTTGCTTTGTTCAGTAATTAGCTAAAACTAAGACATTGGATTATAATGTCGGGAAATAGGTATTTAACATAGAAATTCAGAGTTAATCACAAATTTTTTTACACACATTTTTTGGTTAATTTTGTTTATATTTAAAACTATCTCATTAAAGTTGTACGTTAATTATATTTGTTACTGATTGAAGCATGGAGCTATTCTGAAGGAGTTCCTTTAGTTAAATATGTACGTAAAATAATGGCACCGGTCGTTTTATCAAGTTTTCAACCGACTTTTAAAAAGGTTCTCAATTCGACGTATATGGTTTTTATGTGTGTTACCTCAGAACCTTCGACTGGGTGAACCGAATTTGATGATTCTTTTTTATTTAAAAGCTGGTGCTTCCTGTGTGGTCCTATTTCAATTTGGTCCAGTTCACACAATATCATCCATCATCCACTTGTCAAATCATATAAGTCTTAAATTTTCCGAAGACTTTCAGAGCAGTTGAAGTCGGTTTCTAGTTATTTTTAAACGCGTTAACTCGTCGTAGGTGTGACAAGTTAACGAAAGAAAGCTCTTCCAAAATAGTTCAATCACTAGTTAATTAATGATAGGATAGTTGAGCGGCTACACAGTTGACGGGACAATCCGGATGTCGTGGGTTCGATTCCCAGTGAGATACTTAATACTCGATTTGTTTGCTAGCCCCCATGGATTATCGCCTACAGTATCAAATTGACAATATTGCTTTAGTGTTCCGGTCAAGAAAGATAACAGCAAGAATGGCTCTTTGGGGGCTTCTTTTATGCGCTTTTATCATACGGGCCCCTTTATATGGGAGCATGTAATTGGCCAATGTTGGTATATGTGGTTACTATATATTGTTAAATTAGCTATAATTTTCCCCGATATAATAAAACAAAAAACTTAAAGCATTAAAATAACATGTACACATTCAGTTAATCCTTTCGCGAAGTCCCGTAAAGATATTAGAACTGTCTTGCAGTGTAACCGTATCCCTATAGGGGTATATCGTAACGGAGCAGGCTAGCTGTGGTAATAACATTATGTGTCCAGTCCAGACAGACTGCTGGCATAACAAGATTGCGGGATGTATGCCAGCTAGGCTTCTTACGGTAATGCGAGTAAGTACGGCGCGGCGCCTTCAGAGGTAAGAGCATTAACTGGTGTATTACTGCCCTGTTGAAACTAGGACTCCCTCTTATGATGCGTTGGCTTTTGTTTCTTAAAACTTATTCTTCACCTTCAAACGAGTAATCCATATGTGTATGTATATCCATACTAAATTTTAAATGCGAAAGTGAATTTGTTTGTCCTTCTGTTACGTCGTAGCAGAGAGTCAGATTTACTAGATTTTTTGTACAGGGATTGTTGAAGGGCCGGAAAATGTCATAGGCTACTTTTTGTCCCTATTGAAAGATTAATTCCCGTGGAATTATTTCTGAAATCCACGCGGACAAAGTCGCGAGCAAAAGCTAAAATTATTGTATAGTGTTATATTAATCTGTGGTATGGCGTACTCTAGATTAGAACATAACAGTAGTAGAATCATAAATTTTTAATCTTTAATTTTGTATATCTTAACATTTTGAAAATGAAACTCCAGAATTGATTAGTAGTCACCTACAATGAAGTCGGTTAAAATATGAACAAATCACGAATATGTTCATGTAAAAAATTACTCGTACAGATGAATTCACGAACGAAACTCTGGTTTCGTTTAATTTAAACAATCTGCAATCGACCTTATCTAGCAACATCTAAAGTCTGAATCCCGTCCGCATGAAAATGTTGAACTGAGAGCAAGATAGGCACTTCATTGCACTTCAGAAGGCCACGGCAGCCGCAGCCTTGAAATCATTGTGTCGAAAGTGGACCTATGAAAAGTGTCCGACAGACCGTAACGATCGTGAACTTACTGACACTTGTGTAACACTTGTGTCTGATCTCAACAATGCCTCGCCAGCTGATTACAACACTTCTACATGTAGACTTAATTTAGTTCCTTTTTTCTTCGTTCTTGATCTTGATAGATGATTAAATATTAATTGGGTATTTGTAAGAGGTTTGGGAATGTCCACAACATGCTATCCGCGTAATTTCCATAATACCGTCAGTAAATGTATGCTAGAATGCGAACTAGTATTTTTTTAAATATATCAAAAACCGCTTTGTTAATCTGTGACTTTTCCCGCGTAGAAATGGTACTGCACAGGATATTCCTATTTTCCCGGTTCTAACTCAAGAGGTTTGTGCTGAGGGCGTTGATAGGTTAATCAGTCAGTTAGGAAAGCATTTTATATGCCTAAATATCACAAATATTGTTCCTTACGTAATTTCCTAGTACTTCCTTTTCGTCACGCTCTACTTTAGGCACGGTGAACCATGGGGTGTATCTATGAAGCCGAAACCACACAGCAGCGGGTGGCGGCACGGTGCGTCCGGACGGACAAGTTACTGCAATCATCACCTGTGTGGTCATGTTCCCTCATGGAAAGCTCGTTTCTTGTGGCCATTTATGAGGGAGACTCACTTTCACTAGCTGAATTTTCAGGTTAAAAAAGGATGATAAAAATCACATCAATATTATAAATGCAGTGTGGGTTTGTTTGTTACCTCTAAGTGCTTTAAATTCCCCACCAATTATTATGATATTCGGCGCTCTCTCACCCTATGGCATGGATAGGGACTTAAGCTACTTATTATTCCGGTAAAAAGTTTCCATGTGATCATTTCTGAAATCCACGGAGACAAAAGCTATATTATACACACAATTCAGTGTTTTCCGTCTACGAAAGGAATTTCGATACTGCAAAAACACAAGATATGAATACCTACTTGTAATGTACTGTACGTACAAGGAGTTACATGAGAGGGACACAAAGACCGCGATGAACTTATAAGCGTATAAAATCAAACTCAAACAGAAACGGATACCATAGAAAAGATCCTTTAGATGAGCCAACAAGGCAAGGGCGTGGATCAAACGTGGCTAGTCATTCGGAAGAATTGTTTAACGCTATCCAAATAGCGGTGTTTGGAACGCTAAAGGATCCACTAAGCAGATAATTTTCGAAAGATTCGAGCTTATAAGCTGTCAATCAAGTGTGTCGAGTTGAATGAACGCTCGGAACGTTGTGGAGGTAACAATGCTACACGGCACAAATAGAGATGTGTGTAAAGTTCCGACGAGATACAAAATCGCTCGCCCATGACTCGAGACGAATGATTTTCTTACTACAGTATTAGAAGCTGTTCAAAACTGAGGTACAAGTAGGTATATCAAGTATGGAGGAAAGGTAAACGCAGGCGCGCCACAATACGCCTGCAATGCATGGCTGGAGATCCCACGTGCAGCCACGTCGCTGTGCGCTTGCAAACATCCGTAGCCGTGTAGCAAAATATCTATAGACATAGTAAATGAAACGATGCTAAGTTTTTTCAAGTTGTCCCTGAACTAGTACGGCGGGACGCTTGCGGAATAATTTCTCCACCGTTGCAGACTATACTGTGCTCTACCGGTAGGTAATATAAATAGACAATCAACGTTTCAGAGGTCAGTTACAACCGGACTTCCTCTCGTGAGGAACCAACAGAGGAAGTAAGCGATCTCGACAATGAGGGGGCTGTTGGTGTTAGGTGTGGTGTGCCTGGCGGCTCTGTGCGTCGCCGAGGAGGCCAAGGAGGTGGCACAGGACCAGGCGGTGGCCGCGAGCAAGGGTCACCACCACTCGGGCGGCGGTGGTCACGAGCATCACGGCCACCACCACCACGACCACGGTGGACATCACCACAAGGGACACAAGGGGCACCACCATCACCACAAGGGCGATCACGGACACCACGGCAAGCACCACCATCACCATCATCACCACGAGGACGGCGGCGGTGGCAAGAAGCACTGGGACGAGCACGATCACCACGGTGAGCACCACGAGCACGGCCACCACCACAAGGGCGAGAAGCACCACCACAAGCACCACCACGACAAAGGAGAGCACATCGACGGGTACCACAAGAAGCACCACAAGGACCACTTCCATAAGGATCATCACTTCCACGATGGAGACCACAAGAAGGGCCATCACCACAAGCACGGGCACCATCATCATCACCACCACGATCACGGCGGCCACCACAAGAAGGGACACCACCACCACTCTGGCCATCACGAAGGTCACCACGGTCACCACGGCCACCACGACAAGGGGCACCACGACAAGGGCCACCACGGCCACCATGGACACCACGGGCACGACGAGCACCACCACCACCACCACGACCATGGCAAGAAGGGCGGCCACCACGACCACAAGGACTGGGGCTTCCACCACGGCAAGCACTGATCGCTATATGCTCGATAATATCTGTTATGACTTTTTGTTACTGAGAACGGAGGTTTTTGTTGTTGTTATTGTTCATATTTTTGTACAAAGTAAATAATTTTCCAGAATATCATGATTTTTGTTATATTTCCTAAACATCAAAGATTTTTAACCTAAAGACACTGTTAACACATATTAGTTGGAAAATACGTACATCCAAGAGAGATTGTTGTGGTCAACCGTTGATTACTCGTAGATATAACATATAATATGTATCTAGCTTGTTACGAACACGACCCAGTGTTCATTTTGAAATAACACCAAATAAACAATTGTCCTGAAAAACATAAACAGGGTCGAAATAAATCGAGCGAGCGAAGAGAAAGGCGCTGTCGAATATATCCTATTGGAACAACTGTACTGAAAATATCCTTACGGAGCGGGATGAGTATTTTTATATTAACATGATACCTGCACGTTTATAACTGCGTGATACCATCGAAATCTATGCATTTATTTTCACAAATAAGCAATATGTAAATAGTATTTATTGTACATGAATAATTACCGACATTAGCACAAAACGATTTTTATGTAAAAGCTATCGGAAAATCTGTAATAGGATATACGAATCATGAGTAAGCTTTTTCTAGGAACAGGTCAAAGTCATTTATTGATGATGTAACAACTATTAGCTGTTGATATAGAAACTATAAAAAATTACTATACCTCTAAGTACTATTATACAAAGTCTTACTACTAATTAATATATTTAGGACTGAGCTTTACTTCAGGAGCCTTTATTTTAGGAATTTAATGAAAGTTCATCGCCCCGTAAATGTTTTTATTAATTTGACAACCTTTAATTCACAACCTTCCTTTAAATGAATTAGAAATCAAAATAATTAAGTGTAGTCAAATTTCTTAATAAAAGCAAAATAAAATTTCATGTACTCGTACTGTACTCAAGACATATACTCGTATTAATTATACTTATTTTAAAATCTAATTTATTTAAATTTTCCGTGTAATCATACATTTATTGTTAGTATGACGTATTGTTATGAATTTATTGCTATCGTAACATTATTATAACACGTTTATTATAGTTTGACATAAACCTTATGTACATCTTGCTTGTAATATGAGTTACAGCAGAAGCAGTACACAGGGTGTTACAAACGACTAGACATCTACAACAGACTTTCAAAACAATATACTTACTTATCTAACTTGAATACTGGCTTGTTAATCATATGCTTCAATACATAATTTGTTTGGGGAATGGTGTACCGTTTGAACATTTTACTTTTTAAGAAGGTAGGTAGCATTTAGAATGCCTACGCCACCGCATATACCTACTCTCATATCAGCGTGAAGACGAGCTTTTGGTTTGTCAACCGACTCCAAAAAGGAATTTTTTTATGTTATCTTATATCTCCACCAATCGTGTACCGATTGTGATGATTCTTCATTATATTCGATAGGCTTTATCTCAAAGGTGATTTCATTTAAGTTTGATGAAAATATTTTTCCCCTGAGAGACGTTTTGTGATGCTACACATATCTTCACCAATTGTGAACCGATGTGAAGTTTCTTTATGCGATAGTATATGTAATATCCGAGAAAAACATTTCGTGGTTGAAACACTCTCTTCCCATTACTTAAACAAGTTTAAAATCACTAGTCCGTTTTCAGTTCTTGAACGCATTAATATTATTTCGTATCGATCTGTCTAGATGCTTTATTTAGAAGGAAAAAATGCATAAATCTGTTTTTCCGTCAAAAAATCATCTACCGGCGCTGATTGCTCAGAATTAATCTCTCTATAGATAGGAGAGTAAGCCTGTGCCCTCCAATAGGGACATACATAGACTGTTGGTGATGAAATATTGAGAATAAGTAGTAAACATACCAATATAAGTTTACAGGCGCGTAGTCATCAATCCAAAACGTATATTCCAGAAGCAATTAAACTTCATCTTTTGTATTTATTTTCTTTTAGGGTAAAAGAATTGTAAACCTGTACCGTTGAACGGATCGCCATAAAATTGGACGTCAAGCGATGGCTATTTATAAGCCAAAATAAGAGGACCACTTACGAAAAATCATTATAATTCATTAATTATTTAAAATCATTTTAATTATACTTACAAAATATCCAACATTTACAACCTCTAAAAAAATCTTATCAACTGTTGTCTTATATTATTGTAAGACAGCTTTTCTTTATATTTATCTGAACAATTTACGTTTGATTCGGGAAAAATAAAGAAGAATAAGATTCTAGAAACTTCTGGATTTTAGGAGCAAAAATAATGAATTTTTTTACTGATGACATGATGTGGACCTTCATATAAACAGATACGACACTATTTAAATACATCAGGCTCCGGTTTATGAACCTACTTACCTGATTAGTTTAAGTAACCGTGAACTACTTAACGGTACAAAAAAATGTTATTTTAGTTTTAAACGGAAGCCGATGACGCCGTCGCCGGTGAAATTGTTACAGAGCTCGGGTCGGCCTTGATTATGTATTAAGATTTTATAATTGAAGCGTGAAACGATCTACAATGAGCTCAAACCAATAACATGATAACATTCGTAGGCCTAAGACATGTTGAAATAACAATCATCAGCGACTGTAATTAGGCGTAACGCGTGTCAAGCGCGCCGGTCCGTCCTTGTCCGATGGTTTCACCAACTGCAACCTGCAACTTTAAAGATATAAATGCTCTCTCGATCTATTGCAGTGTCAGTTCAGTACCAGTACCCAAACAATTAACAAGAAATTGAAACAAAAAATACGCAAGATGAGGACGCTAGTCGGGCTGGCTGTGTTAGGATGTGTGTTAGTCGCTTGTTCTGGCCGCGAGCTAAGCGAGAAGGAGACCGACTTAGTGGCCGCTGCTAGCCACCACAAGGGCCACCATCACGAGTCCGGCGGCGGGAAGGAGCACCACGCACACCACCACCACGAACACGGGGAGAAGGGACACAAGGGGCACAAGGGGCACCACCATCACCACAAGGGGGAGCACGGCCACCACGGGAAACACCACCACGAACACCACCACCACGAGCACGGCGGCGGACACAAGAAGCACTGGGACGAAGACGACCACCACGGCAAACACCACGAGCACGGACACCACCACAAGGGAGGCAAGCACCACCACAAGAAACACCACGACAAGGGAGAGGAGACCGAGGGGTACCACAAGAAGTACCACAAGGACGAGTACCACAAGGACCACCACTTCTACGACGACCACCACAAGGAAGGCAAACACCACAAGCACGGCAAGCACCACGGACACCACGAGAAGCATGGAGGACATCACAAGAAGGGTGGTCATCATGATTCCGGACACCATGAACATCATCATGGCAAGAAAGGGCATCACGACAAGCACCACTACGACGAGGACCACAAGGGCCACAAAGGCCACCACGGACACGAGGAGCACCACCACCACCACCACGACCACGGAAAGAAGGGCGGCCATGAGGACCATAAACATTGGGGATTCCATCACGGCAAGCACTGATAGGACTGTCCTGATACTTGTTATGTCTACGTTGTTATTTTGTACCATACCTCGTCGTTGTAAATATTTAAATATATTTTAGTAATTATTTTATATTATACGCAATTTTACGAAACTAGTACATAGTTTCATTGTCTCGTTTTTCTAAATAATTTTTTTTTTTACAATTTTGGACGACAAAAGAATAAACGGGTCAAACATATAAAAATTAATCGCTAACGCAGAATTAGACGGTGAAATGGAACCAATTCAGTTTAACGGTGGCTCGATGTCGTCACGGTTGCTGTCGCCGCGAGTCACTCGTCCAGAAATCTGCAGCAATGTGATTGCTAAAGATCTCTCTGTAATCGACGTTAGATGTAAGCGTTGTTATCTATAAATTCAAAGTGCGGAAAAATGTTGTGACACACCGCGCTCAGAACTCCTACAGGCCACGCCACTCGGAGACTCAACACAGGTAAGTTTCTCTTTACTATTTGTTTAATAAAATGCGTACAATATAAAGCTCACCGAGCGCTTGTTTATGAGATATTTTCAATGTTTACAGAGACATGAGGCTCTTGTTACTAACAGGAGTTCTAGCCTGTGTGCTAATAGCATGCAGGGCGAGAAACGTTGCGGAGGTAAAGGGAGAGGTGAAGGAGGAGAAGCCCGCAGAACAGAAACAAGAAGCGGCACTGACGGCGGCTAGCGCTCCGAGTGGGCCCGACCTATCGGCCGCAGGGAGCGAGCCAAAGAAGCACGGTGCTGTCGACCAGAAGCCGTCCGGCACCGAACACAAGAAAGCTAAGAACAGCCACCACGAGGAAGGCGGCGGTCACGAGCACCACGCCGACCATCACAAGGAACACGAAGAGAAGGGAGACAAAGGTTACAAGTCACATCACCACCACGACAAGGGCGAGCACGGCGGCCACGAGAAACACCACCACGAGGGCCACCACGACGAGCACGGCGGACACAAAAAGAAACACCATGACGAGCACGACAACCACGGCGAGCACCACGAAGCCGCCCACGGACACAAGGGAGGCAAATTCGGCCACAAAAAGGGGCACAAGAAAGGCTCCAAGACCACGGGCTTCCATCACAAATCGCACAAAGACGAATACCATAAAGAGCACAAGTTCTACGACGACTTCCACAAGGGCGGACATCACCACAAGCACGGAGACTTCCACGGTCACCATGACAAGAAGGAGGGCCACCACAAGAAGGGCGGACACCACGAAAAGGGCCACCATGAGAAGCACCATGGTAAGAAGGGCCACCATGACAAAGGTCACTACGACGAGGACCACAAGGGACACAAGGGACACCACGGCCACGAGGAGCACCACGCACACCACCACGACCACGGCAAGAAGCACGGCCACGCCGGCGGGAAGGAGCACGGCTACAGCCACGGGAAGAAAGCATAGGCCTGATTCATTCCATTATTATTTGTTATATTTTGTTGGTTATTTCTTTTTATACAAGTCATTGTTCATAGTTCTAAGTTTTCTACGTGACCCATATTTAATATATAATGGTGATAAATTGGAAAAACTGTACCTATTGTCAACCAAACTTTATATTGATCTCTCTTCAAATAGTTTCGATGAATTATACAAAAATCTTTTAAATAAATTGTACAGCTTTTTTCATTTTATTTTAACATTATGAGTAATCAAAATTTTAAATTATTATAGTGTTAATAATGGTTACGTCTAGAATTGTGTAAGTGAAGTTGTTGTGAGTTGAGTAGTGAGAAAGACTATTTAAAATAAACGCTTAAGTTCAGAATTTATGAATCTTTTATTTGACACAAAACTTTATTTGAAAATATTAAGTTACAGCAGTGTCATTAGTGGGGCAAGGTGATCAAACTCGATCTTTTCAGTGATATTTTTAGTCTTGATGTTTTCGTCTTGGTTTGCAATGAAAATTAAATTTCCGTCATCTCTCCACCCATATTTCTTCACCCAGTGTTTTAAAGTCGCATCTGAAAAAAAATATTTAAGAACAAATGATATTGCAACAGTGTAATTGGGTTTGTAGAGCAATATTTTGTAACGACCCAAGCGATCATTGGAAAATTTCAGATCCCAAACTATTTAAAAATACAGCTATTACAAGATCAAACAACAACTATTACCAGAACAATTTAAGTAATAGTTTATTTTCGTGGTTATGATAAATAATATATGGATTTATTAACTGGATTCATTTATAACGACGATAACCAGCTCTCACACCCTTTTAAGATAATACATATATACATACATACATATAAATCAAGACGTTTCCTAAACTTATTAACAAAATAGGAAATTATGCTGATTGTATGATTCTCAGTACTCATAGACACAACCCAAAAATTAACCAGACCAAGTTTATTTGAAAGACAGCAACATGATGCTAACATTCAGATAAACATTCTCTCTATATCTATGATGATACCATCATTTCCATAATATATATTCACTATAAGGACAATATTTGTTTAAAATATTACAACTATTATCAGGAAACAGACAGATAATTTTATATAACTGGTAATTTGTTTTAACTTTTTCTTCATAACTTAATTAAACAACAACAGTGTTAACAGCCCTATACTTTCGGAAAGGTGTTCCAGTGCAAGAGATGACATAAGGAACTCTATATCTATTGTATTTATAATAATATATACAATTTATTGTCATATATACCAAACATTTGCAGGGCTTCAGTTACATAAATTACATCCAAGCATACTTAAAAATAAAGCATGTAAAATGAAATGTATAATTGTTTAATAAGCTTCCTTAATGTGATATTTTTTAAATACAGCAGGCCAAATTAACTTCTAAAACTTAATTGGCATATCCTGGTGATTAACCTTATATTATTCACCATCAGATGAGTTTAAGGTCATTTGTGTCTATCTATCGTGTACAACACACTCAGTGAGCTTGTTACCAGAATCCATCCATGGAATAAGGAAACTTATTAAGGGATTTACTGTGTTCAATAAAAACACAAAGGAAATTATTTCCTAACTTAATACTTTACTGACCAAAGACAGAATGTTATCCAATGGGGAAGATATATGGAAAAATATTTTTGTCTAAATCGATGATAGTCCATGTAAAAAGGTAATGCTTTTTTAGTACAACCCACCAAAAAGTAATTCTAGACACATGGTGCTAAAACGCTCTATATCAATTGGGTGACATTTGAGTCTGACTGACTGTTTTTAGAGCGCTAAAATGTATGGAGATTGTTCGATATTACGAGTTATCTCATAAAATAATGTTTTTATGTGTTATATACCACTATAATAAAATGTTCAAAATGCATTTTACTTTTCGAGGAACTAAATATATTAGTCCTTGCAAAATACAAATAAAAATTATTACATATTTTTATTTTGGTGGAATTTCTTTTAATGTCCATTTATGCTATAAAATACAATTAAACCCAATCTATTTTTGTTGCATCTTCCCTATGGTTTGACTTAAAGTAAATACTCTACTCACCATCAATACCACCCAGCAAGTTAGCCAGATTGTTCTTATCAATAGTCTGGAAAGTGATGCCCACCACATGACAGACAAACTTGCGGATAGAGTCATGGAACCCACTGATGCGGTTGCAGAGTTCTGGCATCTGGTGCACTCTGTTCCAGAACTGAGCAAAGTCACACTGCTCTAAGATATCTGCCAAATATTTGATCTGGGATATTGTCTCGTTTTCCACCTATAAATTTGAATTGCACTTAGGTTTACTCTTGGCCTTCATATGACCTAATGCTATAGGCTATAGGATGGAAATAACTCACCCAGAAACCCTACAATCAACCAAACCAACTAGCAAAAACATTTCAGCCCTTGGCTAATTAGTGGTATTAAAAACAATAGCCGATTTTGTGTGAATTAATAACTAATCCGATTGTTAGTTAATGCGAGTATGAAAAACAAATATATTACAAATTATTATGATTCTGGTTATAAAAGTATGTTATACTTGTTATGTTCTCTTTGATTTTTAAGGTTCATAAATCCCATTCTGTGACACATCTGGATAAAGTTTGTAACATTTCCATCCAACTATAAGCTGTGTTATAAAATTGATATGCGGTCAACATAAGTAAAGACTAATAGATTCCCAATATTGTCTGTTTACTATATACAAACTTACCACTGACTCCAAAAGCAGACACTTGCATAGAGTAAAATCAGTATGGGGGAAATTTGTGAGTGCCTTCAACAATATCTGGCATGTAATGTCAGCGTTAAACCTCTCCGGATTGAACTGGTACAACTTGAGCACTGCCAAGTTGGCTTCCAGGTCATAAGTGTTCTCTCGAGACTGCATCTCCACATACCTCTCCAACGTCTGCAGGTTTGCTGGATTGTACCTAAGTATTAGTCACACTTTTCACAATCGTAGTATTCTGTTATATTCGCTAGGTTCAGAGATATCTTCTAGTAAATAAATGCATACATACAACAGATACATCAAACGAATTTTGGGTAGGATTGATTTTATAATTTATAACCTATTTACAAAAAACACAACTAACCTTTCAATGCTTTTAAGTATAGAAGCTACAGTTGGTTTCATAGCTTCAGCCATTATAATGGCTTTCCTTTCAAGTTTCTCTCGTAAAAATTACAAAACTTGAGAAATATCATTCAAAAGAGTGGCGTGGCTTGCCTGTTTTGCCCAACCAAAGGGATTGCGCACTTCTTATTTTTACATACATAGCGTTAATTTTTTTTTGAAATTTTTTTTTTCTACCAGGAAAAGGGAAAAGGCAAAGGCAAAACACCATACAGCCATACCTAGCTACGTTGACGTTTGCCGAGATGAGTGAAAGAGACGCAGCCATACAATCGAATGCATGAAATTAGATATCTCCTTCGCTCGTTGTCTTTTCCTCGTCGGTTATACAAAAAAACTTCAAGACAGCTTTTGACGTTTTTGCTTAGACACACTTGCAAACTTTTTACACTACACGCACACATAAAAACCATGTTGTTTATCTTATTTTCACACCCTGTTGGCATGGTTACCTACATGACGTCATCTCGAACAATATCCAACCTGATTTTACCGTACATACATGTTGATGCTGCCGTTACAACCTTTATCTCAACACGATAGGAGTTAAAATGCAATTCCTATGCTGCTGATGGAATAAATTTGTGTCAATTGTTCAAGGATTAAGGTCTCTATGCTTAAATAAATAGAGATTATATTTCTGTAAGGTTATGAGAAAATTGTAGTACTATATTTAATAATTATTATATTTTAATTATGGTAAAATTCATATCAACAAGATCGTTAATCACCTCGTGTTGTCGTTAATACCCTACGTCTAATTACCCAAAAGTAACATTTTTATAAAAAAATAACGTCTCATTGTTTCTTTAATAAAGATCGAATTTCAATAAATAGTAGGCAACTTTGGTAGGCAAGGTAGACGACTAGACGCGTATCGGATCCGTGCTTAGGCTTAGCAGAGATTAATGACATACAAAAAGCGTACATAAACCACATTGACTATTGATTGTTTGCTTACGAATACATAATAAGTTATTACTTATTCGTAATTGTTTGCGCTGATGCTACTCTGTCACTTTTTGCTCAGTCGTCGTTTTTGTCTTATCAAGCAGAAAGTATGAAAAATATGGCAAATCCAAATTGATCTGTTTGAGTAAAAAAAATTGTGCAACTAAGTGGCATTCTTAATTACAAATGATAAAACACTATATCAAGAAATGACAAATTTTACCATTTTTATTAATTGTTGTACTTAAGTAAGTTGACAATAATTGCGTAATAACAGCATACAGTGCAACCAAAAAGAGTAGAAAATAAATGAGGGCGCTAATGTTGTTTACATGCCAATACAGAACTACAGTACGACTAATTCGATTCTTTTTTAATGTGCAAAGTTATTTCTGCCATCAAATAGACAGTCAAAAAGCCGACTAAAGGATGCAGTTTAATCGGAGATTATGTGGTAATAAAACAATTTTTAACAATGTACAATTTTTTTATTTTTTTATATTACCATAGGTTTGCTAACAGATATACACAAAATGCATACAGACAAATTTAATATCATCCTCAACAGCCTATATACGTCACAACTGCAGGGGCTCAGGCCTACTCTCCTACAGAGAGTGTGTGGGCCATAGTCCACCATGCGGGCCCAATGCCGAACCTTTGAATTTCTTCTCAGGAGTGTGCAGGTTTCCTCACGATGTTTTCCTTCACCGTTAAGCAATCGGATAATGTACTTGAATTGAAAAACAACTCATAGGTACACGACTCGATTTCGGAAACGTCAGATTGAGGGTCCGCTCCTTATCCACTACACCACCGACGCTTTTTCTGTAATCTAATATTATATAAATAATAGTGTACTCAGATCCAATAAAAGGCAACACATCTTATGTTTAAAAGTATCATTAACTTAATTACAATTTGGAAAAAAGATATAGTTTTTACATCTTTTAATACTACAGAAGATACTGCAATTTTCTCTTGACTCCCACTCATTATGGTGAGACTGTGCGGTATGTTGATGTATCCATGATCGGAGCTGCGAGGAAGGTAGGGCCGCGATTGGTTCAGGCCCGGCTATCTTCATACTTGAGGCCTTTCTAGCCAGTTCGTCCGCTGCATCATTACCTCTGGAGCCACTGTGTCCCTTGATCCATTGCAGGGTTATGCAGTTCTGTCTGCTTGCTTCTGCAAGTGAATCGTGGCATTCGCGTATGAACTCAGATGTAATTGTGTTGCTATTTAGTGCCTGTAAGGTAAAGTTAATATAGTGATCAATAAATGTGGCATAATTCATATCACTCCTACTTGGGAAAGTATGTAATCATAACATATATACAAGTTAGCATGTTAATAGTAACAATAAAAGAATAAATAACTTATATACACTATGTCTTTTAGTTTTAACAAGGGCTGTTTTAGTACAAAATATAATAATAACAGTCGGTAATTACAACTTTCATTATGATATTCAAGTTACATAAAACCTTTAACTATTTTCAGAAGTAAAGATCAAGATTTTAAAAACTATACAATTTTGTTTACATATTGCATAACCTCAAAATTATCTAATTTTGTATTTCATCTGATAAAGCGATCGTTAATCGAAAACAGTATACATCTAATACGAAAATAACATATCTTACATATAAAAGAAGACACTACTAAACTCTCACTTCAGCTGTTCTCTTATAAACATCTTGTAAGTATACTTTACATTAGTCAATATTATTCCAGCTTCGAATTCAGTCAAGCAACGGTTAAATACTTTATAAATTATGTCTAGCGCACCACTACGAATTGTTTTATTAATTTGAAATATGAAACAGCAAAGAAACTCTACGAAATACTATAAATATCAGTCAATAATAACATTTCGAAATTGGTTCAGTCAGTGTTGCCATAATGTGGTTTAACTTTAATTCTCAAAACATTAATTTAAGAAACCAAAAAAGAATAGAAATTAATGTTTTGAGAACTAAAGTTAAACATTATTTTCAACTCTTTTTAGTCTGACTACAAATATTGACATGAGCCTTCGTTTTAGGCTACCATGCGGACTTTCCATGAAGGGATTTGCCGCTTTCACCAAGCTTTGCAGGAGCATTGGTTTTCGCACTATATGTTGTTAGATACGAGTACCTATATCTGTCCATCTTTTGAATATTTTTTCCCATATTCGCCTTCTACGACGCCCGCAGGATTAAAATGACTGAAAAGTAACTAAACTAAAAGTAGCTAAATCTAACAAAAGCAGTTAAGATGGAAACATCATGCCTGTTTCTTGTCAAATAGCGATGGGCGATTATGAGATACACTAATGAAAGTAGTAGTTCGATCCAAATATTTCAAGATATCTCGATTAAGAAAATAGCTAATGCTAATATTAATACTACTAGTTAGTATGTCAGCTAGTTTATTTTAAAACCATTATCGTGAAGATAAAGATATATCCAAGATAAGCAGGACTTTCTTTGACTACAAAGCACTTTTTCGGTCGGTCATCCTCGGCAACCATTGACATGCTTCTTTTGTTTGTCAGATTAGTAGTACTACTCTTTGACTATGGAAATTAGTTATTATTAATTTTATAATCGATCATCATACATTAGCCGAAATCTCGATTATGCGCATCCCTACTGTCAAACATTGAAATGTAACGCTGTCAAAAAGAATAGACAAGGGTGAATAGCTCAATGCCCTGAGGGTTCCTTACACAGGTATATTGATTTTTGATATGTATCCGATTATTATCAAAATGGATTCGACGATATATATCAATGTCTATATATCAAATGTTTTTAAATAATATATTACAATACAAAAATGGTTTAAAAATTAATATTATAAAGTCATTTTTAGCGTTTGTTACTGTATTTCTACTTCCCAAATTTAGATGACGTGGCAGCAAAGTTCAAAGAGACTACGTAATGGTAAATTCTAATCCGTAAATCCATCTAATCATAAGATTTTATGTTTTGCTTTCATTTGTCTGATTTTAAGTAGGTAAATAAATAAAACATTAAAAACATTTTAGTTTTTTCGTATACTTTTAGTATGCTTATGTTACACATATGCAAATAGTATTCATAAATAATACACTTAAATAATAATATGGCTTCCATACAAAATTGAAATATATAATAAACATCCGACATTTATAATAAAAAATATACTACATAGTTCAAAAGTCTATCATATTGACATCTATGCTTTAGACATTTTAATAAAGTTTCATCACCATCAGTCAAAAACGTCTACAGCTGGACATATGCCTCCTCCATTGTACGCCACACTGACCGGCCCGGAGACACTTCATCCACGACCTTAACCCGGTCGTCGGTCCATCTAGTAGGGGGACGGCCCGGTAGAAGTTTCCCGGTACGTTGTCGCCACTCGAGAACTCTTACTTCCAATCGTTTATATGTTCTTTGAGCGATGTGGCCTGCACATTACCACTTCAGCTCACTGAATCTCCGAGACATGTCGGTGAACCTAGTTCGTCTACGGATTTCCTTATTCTGGATATTATCCCGTAAAACATTTACATTTAAGGAAGGAAGGGAACCTGATGATGATGCTAGCTAAAATGTAGATAGAGGAAGTCTTCGACCGCAATTCTGACAAACCCGTGTGTCAGTTTTTTAAAATTAATGATTATTTATATTAAGAAATGTTTAAAAACGAATAAATAAAACACATATTTGTTTCATTTTATTTAAAATTTATTTTGTCATTTTCGGACAATTAAGACTTTATAAAATGAAGAATATACCCCTTGAATAATTTCGTGGAAAATGCAGAATTAGAACTGACCGGCGGCGGCACGATCGTTTTACATTGTAGTGGTATGCTAAGATTGTACTGGTATGCTAACAAAAAGCAACCACGTTACAATAATTATTACCTACCCTTATCTATTTCTAACGCTTATACTGGACAATGCCCACTCTTCATAGTAACCTCGGCCCTCAGTGGCCAGTCCTGACCTGTGTTTAAAATGTTAGTACGTATTGTTATCAACTCCTTTTGGCCAATATCGGTTAACAAAATAACTCGCCGTTAAAAAATAAAACCATATTTCTATAGTTACTAAAAATAGTTATTTATTTTTTAACAAAGACTTTTTACTATACTTTTAACTATTGATTCATACCAATTAATGGAAAAATAGCATAGTTTTATCAACTGTGAACATCAAACCTGAAAATGGACTTAATACCGCAATACTATCGCAAAATAGTCGCACTCTTATGGAAGGGGGAACATTTAACCTAGTAGAGCTGCTAAATCCAGGAAAACAGCAGCGTCTTTGAGTGTCAGGGGCTCTAACATAATTGGGCAACACAATCGTAGGTACTGCACCGACTTGAGATGATGCCTCAGATAAACGAGTGCTCTCAGTTTCTACCGAAGGAGCACTTGAGGGCTCCGCTGAATCAATATTCGCTGATTGAGAACCAGAAGTGACGGAGTTGCGTTGCACGTGCAGCTGCTCTGACACTTCTCTGCCAGCAAGGATGACAAACACGATCAGAGTTCTGCACCTGAAAAAATACAACATACTTTAATTAAACTGAAACTCTTTCAATCATTATCATCATCAGCCGGCCATTTCTGAACATAGGCCTACTTTGTGATAAGCGTCATTTACTGGTCCTTAGCCACTTGCATCTGTGACCTCAAGAAAGTCATCAGTCCACCTTGTAGGGGGATGACCCTATACCCGCTTCCCGGTACGTTGTCGCCACTCGAAAGCCCTAACATACCATATGTATGGCTTTAAACGGCAAAGTTTGTCATCATAAAAACATGTTTCTAGTAGATGAGCCCCCTTATATTATAAATTTATTTCAATTTTTATCACTTGTTTTTATATCGGCTACAGAAATACACAATTTGTGAAAATTTCAACCGTCTACCTATTACAGATAATGAGATACAGCTCGCTGACAAACAGAATGACGCCAAAAAAATAGGGTCCCGACAGTTACCATTTCGGAGAACGGAACCCTAAAGACGCTTTTCCCTTACGGTTTTATGTTATTCTTTGTCCACAAAAGGGTTTTTTCGTACTATACGGAACCCCAAAATGCATGTACTGTACTCATTCGCATTATATTTTAAGACGTCATAAATTAATTATATATACACAAACGCACGCATACCTTTACGAGTATAATTTAAAGTAAATAAATAATAAACTTTGCTAGGGAACCTTACAAGTGAAATTATTTACATAAATAGTCTGATATGTGCACAGACCAGGTACTTAATTACAGGAAAAATCCAACGTTATTATAAGCGGTGGGAGAGGGCATTTTAAGTATTTAGCATGCTAAAAGTGCTTTCATTTTATATGCATCTGTCCTGTGAATTTACTTTCATTATAATCATCAGGAACTACAAAATCCTGGAAATGTGCTGAAACCACATTTAATGAGGCTTTGCGTATGTTATCTTTAAGGCAACAGCACAGGTATTTAGCAGGTAGAGAGAAAAGCAGGCAATAAGTACCGAAGAAACTAAGTACCAGTTATGTAACCCTTTCGGCATATGTCACCCCTGGATCATCATAAATTACAATATAAATTATATCTCGTTGTTACATCTCACAACGCCACGGAGGTGGTATAAATGTAATACTTGTCAGATCTGTATTGACCAAAATAAGCAGATATGGCATTGGATGTACAAAAGTGATTACTTATTGTATTCCAAATCCCGACAGTAGAATCTAACATTCTGTGTGCAAAATCCATAAAAAACTTGACTGTTTTGAAATCCAGCCTCAGAATCATAGGTACAGATTACAATTAATCGTATACTTTTCTAAAAGAAGAGAAAAAAGAAAGCAATACATATATTTATTACTAAGATTAAGAGTTTGGTTATTTCGGGACAATTATTGCTACTAGCTTTTGCCACTTGGACTTCGTAGTGCCCCATGCGAATTACATGCTTGATCGGGATAAAAGTAGCCTGTGTCCTTTTCCAAATCTTCAACTATCCGGGAAGGAAGGTCAAAACAAACAAACTCACTTTCATATTTACAATGTTAGTATGCAATTAAGGCAATGTGACACTGTCCTAATCAACTAGTGTTTAAGTGCCTTTTTACATAGCACACTAGCCAGCTACATTATGTGGAATTAATTTCATTACTGAACTAAAGTCTGTTTACAGAACTATGAGCAGATTAAGTATGATTTATTAAGACCAGAAAGTGTATATCCTATCCTAGCTCTCGCCATGGTTATATCCATCAGTGAACCTGGAACTGGCAAACATTCAATTGACACTTCACTTGCCTTGTCAGCATCTGGTGACAGGCAGCCAGAGAAAAATGAAAGTTATAATTCCATCTCATTCACAATTACAGAATACTCGGTCACCAGGGCATGTGAAGACTAGCAAATAAATAAATAAATAAATAATTACTTACCATGGCTCTCTTTTGAATTCATGTTACAGAAAAGTCACACATTGATTGGACCTGTAATAGAAACACACGTTTTGGTGAGAGTGTCATCTTCCGTTTAGTTTGCAAAACAACACATATAATTTTATAAGGAGATAGGGAAAGAGCAGTATTAGTGAATACATGAAATTTAAAAATCATAACAATTTTAAGCATCCTTTTTAAGTCCCGCTTTAGCACCCCCTTTTGTGTACCCCAACCCATTATTACGAGTATTATTATAACAGATTGTTGAGGTGTAAGTAAGAAAGAAATGAGAGGATAAAAGTATTGTAATCATGATAACCTAAATCTTCGGATGCTGTGATCTGTTCTAGCTCGACAAGGGCAGATAAATATCCCCCGGCCCCCTGGTCACTGGAACCCCTAGAACAGTGCACAAAAATTATTTAAATTCCAAACAAAATTCCAAAACAAAGCAGTTTTTACAAACTACAGTTGACAGATTGAGTTTTTGAGGTTTGTTTCAAAGAATTACAAACTAAAGTTGACAGATTGAAAATATTTGCTTTCAAATTGAGTTTTGTTTCAAAGAAAATATAGCAAGTTATCACTTCTCTCTTTCTTTCATAGCATTTGTTTCTATTGGCCGACCACAACTCGTTTTGACAAAGGTAGGTGGATTTAAGTCTAGCCAAGGGATTGCCTTACGCCTTGCCGTCACTTTGACAGTAGAATATCTGTCATCTGTCAAAAGATAGGCAAAGGGCTCTCGCCAAACTACAGCCAACTATTTATTATACATACATATATTAAAAATTCTTATCTACAACCATTGGTATAGTCACGTATAGTTTAATCAAGGTACTTTATATAAGCACAGATTACGGGTAAGGTTCAAACTTAAGACGTCTACTTAGATTACAGCCCTATCGCCATATTATAATCCCAAAAATCATACCGTAGTCTCGTGGATTTTATTGGACAATGGACGTGGAATGGATGTTTAAGAGGCTATGTTGGTAAGACCACGTGGTCGGTTTCAAGGTTGCATTGTTTTGTAGCTGTCCCTCTCCGAGCCCTATCCTACCCGAGCGCGTACGGTGAGACAGCATACACTACGCGAAGTTATCCACCCGTTATTTGGATGTTTCGTAGTCCAGGGATCATTTGAAGGATACAGTTTATTATGTAACCATTTTTTTAATACAGTATACTAATGAAATTTCAGATGTCGGTGGTTTTTCCAAATTGTTCTAAATTGATTCATACTCTTGTAAATCTGGTTCAAAGTTGGGGCTTTTTATTACCGAAAAATACAATACTTTGACGCCCTGTAACTCTGGAAGTATATATTGAAACGAAAATCTGACTCACCACCGACACAGATATTTGTTTCTAGATTGTGTCTTGAAAATTTCATAGATTTTCATAGCTTAATACTCAAAATATGACTGGACTACGTTTGTATGGGCGCTTTGACAACAGCATACCCTGATGTTTATCTAAGTCTGTCGACAAACAGCAGTTGTTAATGCCATAACATAGTCAACGCCTTGTTAACTGGTGATAATTAGCTACACGTGCGACTAAGAAAAAAAGAACGAGGCACGCAAAACCGATATTTTAATTGTTCTCTCTGCTGCATTGCCGCATGCATGTCATTCTGCCAACCCGAAACACATATTAAATCCTCTTTGCGACACACGATTTATCCACCACAGCACCACCACAGTTTATCCTTTGGTTTATCCACCCCGCACTCTGCAAGCAAGGCCACGTGTTGCTCAGTCGGTCCAATTTATGCTACCATATTGTTTACGTCTCTTTCAGCGGTTGTCATTTTTTTTTTAAAATATTTAATCAGTTTTTGATTATATTTTTGGGTTTTGTGCCTATGTTATAGTCTAACCACTTGCTCAGTGAGTTCAAACTCCAAGGCCCGACGCTCCTAGGTTTGACTAGTCAATCCTCATGTCTGACTTGAAGTCGGTTTGGTTTTGGTTCGTTTTGGTTTGGTTAGTGGTAGGGTATTTTATATATCCGCCTGGTTGCGTAACATCACGTTACCTATGTCTGACGCCAAACACCAGTGCTAACACTGTTAACACCAAGGTAACACAGCCGTCGGGCGAGCATTAACTTAGGGATTCAAAGTGAGCATGCTTCCATCGTAAGGTCTTATTTCATCGGGATGGATTCGAACTTGGTATGGTCACTGGTGTAGTGTTTGTCGTCGACCTATCTTCTGCCTATGACACTGTTAACATCTGGATCCTGCTAACCAAAGTTGCAAACGCTACGATGGATAGAAGCTTCGTTCTAATTCTTAGCGAGATCCTCCGCAACTGCCGATTCCACATACATCTCCAATCAGGAAAAAGCCGCTGGCGATGCCCAAAAATCGTATACATCAGGGTAGCGTTCGGTCCCAATACTTTTCAATATACATAATATATGCTATAATGACCAGCCCAGCCCACCAGACACAATGCTTCCTCTAGGCAGATTGACGTGGCACTGGCAGCACAGTACCGCTCCTTTGCAGAAAAAGAGAATACCTTTTCCGAAGAATTCCAGCACCTCGGTCAATATTACAAAGCCAACTTCCTTCAGCGAAATCCACCTACGTGTTCTACCTAAGAAACAATGAAGCGCTTAGTGAATATCGAACACTGACCCCACCCACGATGCCTAGGCATCACGGTGGACAGGGCTCTGACCTACAAAACTCATTGTGCCAACACCCGAATGAAGGTCAGCTCATGTAACAACCTGCTACGCAAACTAACTTCGACAAGCTGGGGAGCTTCAACCCACACACCTAGCGAACTATTGTGAACTGGCGCTGCGCTTCTTCTACGCCTGTCCAGTCTGGCACCAGTCTGTGCACGCTAACCAAGTCACCGCTGCGCTCAACGACGCCCGACCATTACCGGATGCCTCAAGCCGAACCCGCGCAACATGCTCTACGCGCTCGCGGGTGTCCCTCCCAAAGAATTCCAGAGAGAAGTGGCATGTGCCGTTGAGAAGGAAAAAGCAAGAAATCGACCCGCGTCACCGACTGCACAATCACCACCCGCCACCTGACCGTCTCAAGAGCCGCAGGAGCTTCATGCGGCCTCCTGGGCGACCCCTCCAAGGAGCGTTGCTCGCTGTGGCAAAATTGGTGTCCCACGCTTGTCATGTCTGTGCAACAATCACCCGGCTATAAAGAACCATGGCCCACACGGAAGGCGCTAAATAGGCTCAGCTTCAAGGTTGGCCGCTGCAAACAGAATATGTCCAGGTGGGCACTGCCCGGCAGTGTCTTCACTCAATTCGTCTGCAACACAGCAACACAAACCATATCGTTCCGGTCGTGTCCCGCATTCCTGCTCGGAGCGCGACTTGATAAGACGCTACGGCCAACGCCGTCAGCACTGCTGCTGGTCATGCATCATGCATCTGAGGAATCGCAACAAGAAGATTCCATCAGGAGAGATGAAGACCAAGTGTGAACCCATTGTGAAAAATTATATAGTGAAGTCTTTCAAATAGTGTATCATTAAATTGTAAAATATAAATAAGTAATTCTTAAAAATAATTTATAACAGTTATGTATTTATACAGCAGTAAAATAGAATTTGTTAACACTCCTCAGTTATTCCGAATAGCTTTCACCTTAACAGATTGACATAATAGTTTTATTCCGATATTATAGCAAAAAAAAAACATTAATAATTTGCACTTACTTTTAATTGAAAAGCTTACAAAAATAACTTAAAACTACATTAATAGAACCTAATAACAAACACGCTTTACTGTTTCTTAAAACTTTTCAATATTGGATAAATATTATCAAAAGCTTCATAAATCTCTTGTCGCACTTTGGCACCAGTTAACACAACTTTTCCAGAAACAAAGATGAGAAGCACAATTCTTGGCTTCACCATTCTGTAAATGAGTCCTGGGAAAAGCTCTGGTTCATAGGAACTGAACTGTCCATGAGTGAGAACTAGACCTTCTAAACGAATCGGGAATTTCACATCACAGCTCCCGACCATGTTCTGTATTTTGAAGTCCAAGAACTTGGCCTGAAACACATAAATAAATATCATTGCAATAAACTATTTTAAAAAATTTAGCTTAAGTCTAGCATTAGGCAAGGCCAATGTTCAGCTGTGGAAATTTCCCGTCTGATGATAATTTTAATATTTTAATAGTACTAACACCTACACATACAGTACTGCATATTTCAATTAAAATGCACTTTAAACCACTCTTGTTATTAAATACTGTTCATTCCAGTAATAATCTTTTTATAGGTCTGCCAAACTAAGGTAAGTGATACTATTATACTATATTTTGCAACATCCTGGTTTAATGAAATAAAATAAATTGAAACTATCAGCAGCAGTACAATTCCAATGTTGTTCATAGACATTGACACTGTCGAACTTTCCATGTAGGTTACCTCCTACCAAGCAGTATGTCAAATCCTCTCATAGGTGTATTGGTAATTGCAATAGCTTGTTTTAGATATATAGATACATGCTGCTACCCATCTGTAACGTTTCCCTTAGTCACCTTCCATAAAGCATATACTAAACGAGTGTAGTAGGTCAAAAGGGATATCATATGAAAGTTCATTAATACAAATAGATTTTTTACTATTTCCTTTGCTGCATAATTTTTACTTATCACGAAAAATAAGTAAAAATATTATTCTCGCCTCTATATCCAAGGATACACAAATATCTGAAAATATCTTAAAGGTCTTTGTTTAAATATTACCTAAGTCAGGTCTCTGTCTAGCATAGTTTTTATTACATCGTTCTATTAAACTTCGTTCTGATGTTACAATAAACAAAAACTTACAATAAATCCCAACTTTTGAATTATTCTAGCATACTTCCTGGCTGCTAACCGTGAGTCTTCTTCACTTTTTGCTCCTGTGCATACCATTTTACCCGAAGAGAAGATCAGTGCTGTAGTCCGTGGTTCTCTTATTCTCATAATGACAGCAGCAAAACGTTTGGGGTTGTATTCTGCATTACGTGCATGCAAGGCGATTTTTTTCAAGTCAAGTTTACAATTCAAGTTGACTGTAGACACAATATTCCTGAAAAATGTGTAAATTTAATTACTTTTACGAAACCACTTACTCAACTTAATTGAAACAAAGAAAATAAAGGGACTTATATAATGGTTATGCAAAATATAGGTATATAATATATTCAAATATTATTGATAGGCTTCTTGAAGATTAAACTAGATATATTGAAACCTAAATGTATCCATTTCAACTTTATCAACTATAATAAACTTACTGCAGCTGAGGTAAAATGCCAGGGTCTGCTGAGTGAGGAGTCATTGGTGTCATTGGAGCAGCAGGACTTGCTTGACTCAACATCTGCTGTCCCGCCAGACTGCCACTAGTAATCATCGGTGACATCAGATTTTGCTAAAAATTAAATTAAAGATTGCATTAAAAATTTATATTAAAGCAATAAAATTTACTGATTTGGTAGCATTTAACTTGAAATGAAGAAGGAAATAAATATGCTCTTGATATTGCAGACTCATTAGTCTCACATTCAAGGGAATATCTTGGCTTTTAAGCGGCATATGAGACTGTGCTAGTTAACGTAGTTTAACTTATTTGAGGTAAACAGATTTACCGGTGTTTGTGGCTGCATCATCTGCTGAGGAGTAGAGTAGCTAGCCGTTGGCGCATATGTGTGCATCGATCTCTGCGGAGTTCCCATTATACCGGTAAATCCCACCAGCGGAGAGGAACCGATGGCGGCGAGTGAGTGTTGCTGTTGCTGTTGGGTTTGTTGCAGTTGTTGCTGCTGCATGGCATTTGGTAAGATTTGCTGGTCTTCCTCTGGCTGGTGCAACGGGGTACCTATCCCCGGGATGTTGTACGGACTTGGTAACATTTGATCCATTTTTCGGTTTGTTGTTCACTTTAATCCAAGCGAATTCAAAAAGGGAGAGGTCCAGCCACTTTGATGCCAACTTCTCTTCTGAAGCTGGAAGGCTGTCACAACACGGATGTTATATCAAAGCCAAATTATATGGTTTTAAAGCTTAAAACGTGAAAAAATTAAAAAGGAACGATTAACAACACCACTTCATCAACCAAACTCTCCCGATAATGACATTGACAATCTTTTTTTTAATTAACAGACTAAAAGTTTATTATTGGCTTTAACTACAAGGCAATTACATTACATTTCAGTTGATTGCCCTCCGGAAAAAAAAGAACTGCGTAAAGTGACGATTTTTGGAAAAGTAACAAACATTTCCAAAACTGGAGCGTTGTGTTATCTAAATCTTGGGGCCGATTAAATAATAATCGATCATAATTGCGTACTGCACGATAATGTCGGCGGTGATCATGGCCGATAAAGTAATGGCCCATAATGGCCTGTAGTCAAGAAGGGGTATAACGCTAGTACTCACCATAAATAAGTATGTATATATCGGATTGTATTATATGTACTCTTACTCTGTGACAAATAATAAATGTGTGTACTGTGTGGTGTGACGAAACCTCAAACCCTTGTGTCTTCTAAGTAGTCTGTGCTCAAACCAAAGAGTAGAGTAATAATAGGCTCAAACCTCAAATAAAACTGACAAATGCCAAATGCCATATGATTTTAACTACTGTTGTAAACTTGCTTGTTTTCCTACGATGAATATATAATTAAACAATACGTTGTAGTTTAGTTTTCCTATTATGAACTTGTTATATACATTTAACTAAGTTTTCAATAATTAAAAGTTTTATGTCGAACAAAGTAATACTTAAAAATGCGAGCTGACGTAGAAAAAGAAGCTGGAGCATGTGTTTTAAGAAACTATGGAGAATTCTTCAAAAAGCAGTATCAAGAATTCCTTACCCTATCTCGTGAAGCACACGAGGACAACAAAACTTATTTGCCTATCCAAGTAGTCGTATTGCACAATGAGCTCATACCGATTCCAGAACTTGTTTCATCTGATAATACATTGATGACCAAAGTCTTGAGTGTTCTATCATCATTATGTGTTGAAGTATTGGCTTTGAAACAGGAGGCATATGAAAAGTTTGTATCTTTTAGTTTTCAAGCTTTAATTTAGTTATAATTTCCGTGTATCTTCAGAAACATAGAAGAATCAATTTCATCCTTACAACATTGTAAGAGTTAAAAGTTTTATTTTGTCTGCAAAATTAGAGTTATGCAGAAATATAGAATTTTTATAAAATAATGTATATATTTTTAGGCATTTCACTTTCTTATCAGTTTATGAAGAGTACAGTTACTGTGAAATCAGCAGTCAGATGAAGTCAATATGTTTGTTGAGTGCCTTTGTCACACGTTGTGATGACACCCTGAGAAACCTGTGCAGTCAAGTGTTTGCTATCTTCACTGAGGAAATTGTTAACATGAGTAAGTAGACACCTTTCTCTGACTCTTCAACTATCCCTATGCAATCAATCTGACTCTCCATTTAGAAGTAAAAGAAGAACAAACAATCATAATCCCATTATTACTAAAACCAGAAAAAAATATACTGGGTTTGATTGGCTTTTTAATGAGAATAAAATATTGGTAATCAGTTTGGTTGGTGGTAGGGCATTTTGTATGCCCTCCTGGCTAGCTACAACCACATTACCTTCAGTCTGCCGCTGAACAAGTCTTAATAGCACTATTGCATTCTGGGGCGCACACCATCCAACAGCCTTATCGTTCATCACCAGGTGAAATAAAGGCCAAGTGCAAACTCATAATAAATTTTGTTAATGTTGTATTATTAACTAACACAAATTGGTATCATTTTCTAGATGTACCAGCCACTAACTATAGCATGAATTTGGGTGTTGGTGCTAGCTACATTTATTAAAATAATAAAGATAAACAACAAATATTGCTCTATCTATAAAGGCAAATATGTAACAAATGTAGTTACTTGGCAAGAACACTGCCTTAAGTTGTTGTTTTTGACACAACCAATGTTTGCACTTAACCTCACCTTATGATAAGTAACAGTAAGCCCATGTTGGGAGCATGCTCACTTAGAAGCACTGGCTCTGGTATGCTTACTTACTATAAAAACAAAACTAGCCAGGCAGTGAGGTGTATATAAGATATAATATACCACCAACCAGAGTATCCATCCAGTATAGACCTCCAGTTTACCATACCAATAGTATAGCTACTAAATGATCTGTAAAATTGAAATGATAATTATGATTACAGATTCGGGCATTCAGTTACATTATATCATCAATCACATTGGTGAGCTGTTCACAATACTGGTGTTACTTGAGCTGTTGATTTCTAACACATCCCTGCCAGCTAATTGGACCAAATTATGTAAAAACCTTAAATCACTGAGCCATGCACCAGGAAACTCTGACATGCTGGAAGATAGATATAAGGCAATGAGTGCAGCCATTGACAACATAACATCAAAGCTGATGATTGATGACATTGTTCAAAACTCACTTCAAAACATTTTGACTCTAAGAAAGAGCCTAGTGGACAAGAACTGCACTTTGGTCTCAGCAGAGTTCACGCAATATCTAAAGAATGCCACAACTAGTCTCGACAAATTGGTACAGGATAAACCTAACGTTAGCACCATGTACAAATGCATCAAAATAAATACTCTGTTTGTGCTGAACACTCACCTCTTTGGAAATACTGATAAGAAAATTTTTAAAGCATTGGTTGATCTGAATACTAAGGTATCTCTATAAAATAAAACCATTAACCAATTGTGTATGAAATTTGATTTTAAATTGTGGAAATTTGCAGTATGACTAACAAGCAATTTACTTTTCAGGCACACAGCATTTACATAACCGGTACTACAGTTTGGTTCCCTGAGCAATTCCTTCAAAGATATGCATCATCACAATGTGGGAGCAGTGGCAAACTGTCCCAAACAATGTTGAAAGCACGCCAAACGTACATAAATATAAAGAAAGCGTCTCTCATCCGAGACATGGCATTACTTCAGTCTATATGTACACAATGGGTTCTAAATGTTGAAGAATCATTCTCTACCAACAACCACAAACTATGTGCAGCTGAGATGACGTTGCATGCAAAGATTTTACTAGATGGTCTTGATATTGCATCCAGTATGAACTATTCTGTTCTTACCCTTATCAACTTGCATGCGTCTCTTGGAGCACCACTGTCCAAGAGTATGTTAATGTCGCTCTTTGAAGTCATTGACATGTTGAAGTGTATGAAGAATGCAGTGATCAGAAATAACAATCAGATTATCACTTCTATCAACATGATAATACAGCATTTGTTATTTCAAGCGACTTCCTCAATTATGGAAGTGAAGAAATCTTTAATGACTGACAAAAATTATGCCAATAAGAGATTGGATGAATTGACATGCCTAGTGATTGCAGAGAGATCTCTCCGAGGCGCATCAACGATAGAGCGCAATGTAGCTGCAAACATTGCCTTGAGCTTTGTACCAGAGACCACATACTTAGAGGACAGCTATATTAGACTTGGAACATTGTTAGAAAAAGTTCAAGCACTATCTAATTTTGTTAAATCAATTGACCAATTTTGCAACTGCTCGTGGATATTATGGCATCAACATATAATACCAATTTACTTCGATCAGGATTTTACCATTCAGCTAAATGTATTGAAACTGAAATATTTTCTGATGGTTCTAGAAGATTGTGCAGTGTTGTTGAACAGAACTGATAAACAATATGGACAGAATAATTCAACAGAATTTATTGACAAAATTAAAAATATGTTAGAGGACAACCTCTTACGTACTACAAGCCAGAAGATTGAAACAAATCTTCGACTTCACATTCACTCCCATTTACAACTGGATGTTGTCAATCCTTTCACCTTTGAGATGACAAAAAGTCTACTGTTGGTCATTGATAACTTTAGATTGCAAAACATTTACATGTCAGTTGTACCATCTGTAGAGCATTATCTGTCAACAATGTATTACAATTTAACAACGGTGGTGTTGTCTGATTGGAAAACCTATGGAGAAATGAGACAAATGGCAAAGTTTAAATTCAATCTCAAAACAGTACAAGACAACCTTCCCACACAGACCTTAGAACAAGGTCTTGATGTCTTAGAGATAATGCGCAACATACACATATTTGTTTCGAAATATTTGTACAACTTAAACAATCAGATATTTATCGAGAAGAGCAGCAACAATAAGCATCTCAACTCCATCAACATAAGACACATTGCAAATTCTATCAGAACTCATGGCACTGGTATCATGAACACAACAGTCAATTTCACTTATCAATTCCTAAAGAAAAAGTTTTTCACATTCTCCCAGTTCATGTATGATGAGCACATCAAGTCGAGGCTGATTAAAGACCTGAGGAACTTCAAAGATAATGCAGACATCAATGACAATACATATCCATACAAAAATGCAGAAAAATTCAATAAAGGCATACGGGTATTAGGTTTGGCTGAGGATGGGCAGAGCTATTTGGATTTATTCAGAGATCTTATAAGTCAAATTGGTAATGCTATGGGGTACGTCCGCATGGTGAGGTCTGGCGGCAGGCATTGTTGCTCAGACGCTACAGTGTTCCTACCTAGTTTGGAAATAAACAAAACATTCAAAGAAATGAGTGAGACAGAAAATCTCAGCCACGAAACTGTTCAGTCAGCCGAAAACTTCGATCACAATATCAATGATCTCATAAGCAACTTCATACAAGGCACAGAATATTTCAAGTTGCTAGTTGAGGTATTTGCGCCCGTGTTCCGCAATCCAAAAAATCTGCACCTGAAAAACTTTTTCATCATTGTACCTCCTTTGACGCTGAATTTTGTAGAACACATGATATTATCTAAAGATAAAATGTCAAAGAAGAACAAAGTTGGTGCAGCTTTTACTGATGATGGGTTTGCGATGGGCATCGCTTATATTTTGAAGCTTTTAGATCAGGATTCTAACTTTGAAGCTCTTCATTGGTTTGACTCAGTATGGAAACATATAAAGGACGAGAGGAACGTTCTTGAGGAACAAAAAAGTAAAGGATCGGTGCAGTTACAACAGGCATTAGCGCTAACAGAGAAGAAAATTAAAACACTAGAAGAAGAATACAAGATGTTGTATTATAGTCTTACAAGTGCTAGAATCTTTTTTAGATAAATCACTTATACAGAGTTTATCTAATCAAAATTACATATAAGGGAACAAATTAAACATAAGTAAAATGTTTTTGCAATTAATTAATAAATCAATATTTACCATATACTTCCTAATTAATTACTACTTTACTGCTATATTCCAGCAGGATTGAGCAACCGGAAACAATACAATTCTATTTAAGTGTAATAATTTACCCATATTTAAAATAAAATAATTATTAATTGAATATACTACTTCAGTATTGGTCTCCGGTCTCATATCCGCTGTAAACACGTCTAAATTTATGTACAAGCGTGGTATGACAGCATGCCTTCAGTCCTGATTATAAAACCAATCTTGAGGCCAAGTCAATATCAAGATTTAATCGATTGAGTCTGCATTGAGTTAATAGTCGTCAAAAAGGGAGTTATTGGATCTTGGTAAGGGTTAAACGGCGAATGAGTATATCCAAGCTTTTTCAAAGTGTTGTAAGTTCGGGTTTACGTTTTTCGGGTTCGGTAACGTTTCGACAGTCAAAATACATGAGTATAAATTTGAGTGATGACTTAAAAATATCCACAGACAGCTAAGTAATATTTCTAGTAGGATTTATACTATTAAGTGCTATTAACGGGATCCCTCTCCATCAAAGTTTCATACTAAATTTCTGTTGCCATAATCTTTTAAAATATAATATTTTCTTTCTTTTAATATATAATTTTCATTTTTACACAGACTTTATAATTCTTGTTCAAAGCGCCATCTAGGGACCATTAGCTATGTAACGGCTATTGTAGCTAACAATAAAGTAGTACATTAATTCTAATTATTTCGCGACACTATAATTTCATCTCATATTTTTAGGTAGCTATTCTATTTTAAAAGATTATGGTGACATAAATTTAGTATGGAAGCATGCAGAGAGAGATCCCGTTAAGCTAAGGTTGTAGAAGAAAACATATGTACTCCTCATCCAAAAATCGTCCAGCACGTTATTCTGAGTAGCATCGAAATTAGCATAATTTGGTTCAGAACAGGAATGAACACAATAGGTTTTGATTACGATCTTATTATAGTCTCAAGGTTTTTGAAAAGATTATGAATGTACTTTCACGTGGGCTACACCGTGCCATGGGCGACCAAAGAGTTTGTGCATATATTGTAACAAATAGGGACTCGTCAAACAAAAGTGTCTTCGAGTTGTCTGATAGTAGTCGGTGCGTACGAGCATGTTTGATCAGTGTGAGTCGTCCGACCCGAACAGGACTGGGGTTTCTGGTTCGGCGTTCAAGACAGGTCGAGGGAGGGAAGGCGGGGACAGTATTAACTGTGGGGTGGATGGCGAGGGAGGGGCGAGGGTCGCGCGCGGGTAGTCGTTGAAAATGTGCACGTGTGTGACACGACGTCAGTCTTCTTGTTCATGGAGTTGTGCTAGTAGGGCGGCGCGACGCGACTCCAGCTCAGCGTCGCTCCAAGCGCCCGACGTGCCCGACCTGACACACACTTCATCATCACCATCAATGGATAACGTCCACTCCTGAACATAGGCCTTATTACGACTAGATACTTTTTCCAATGTTAGTTTGGACTTGTTGTTTTTCCTTTGCATTCATTACTGAAAAATATAAAACTCCGTAAATTTTTCTTATATAACAAACGTGTTTTAAGTTATAGTTAGTAATTTATCCTGATGTTCTTATTTGTATTGTCTGAGTTGTCACTTGGGCTGTTTATAAATAATATCCTGGACTGTTAGATAATGATAAATCATAATGTACTGATTATGGTACAAGTCAATTGACAATTGAACGCGATATATCAGTGTGCTTCGTTACAAAGTTCAAACTGCATGTTTTAATTAAAGTTGATAATCACCTTCATAGGCGACTGTACGTTATAAAAAATACATGTCTCATGAACATCATTTCGAAGCATAAAAATACATTATTCAAATTTGCAGTAAAATATTTAAGAAGTAGTCTTTAATTTTATCCCTCTTCTAATGCTTCCATATTAAAATTATGTTGCCATAAACTTTTAAAATGGAATAGCTGGCTTTGATAAGAAGATGAAAATACGAGATGAAATTATAGTGTCGCGAAATAAATATCGTCAATTTACAACTTTATAGTTGGCTACAATAGCATTTAAGCAGCTAATGGTTCATAGATGGCGCTTTGAACAATAATCGAAAAAACTGTTTAAAATGAAAATTATGATTCACTGTGAAGTTGTATGTTAATGATACTCATTTCACGACATCACAATTTTTAGATAGTTACTACATCCAGCTATTATTATATTTTAAAAGTTTATGGCAACAGAAATTTAGTATGAAACTTTGATGGAGGTGATCGCCTTAAACCTTATTTTGTCTAAATACGAAAAAACGAAAAACAACTTGGCCTCTAAACATTATTTATCACTGTTGCTAGTCATGTTATTAGTAGTAAGTTAGTAAAAGGTAATGCTACATGGTCAGAACCACAGAAAACCGTCTAGGTACATATTCACGTAAAAAGTTAAAACGAATTTTTAATTTCTCACTTCATCTAGACCAGCAAAGAAGTTAATTACACGCATTTTCTCGAGATGTTATGCCTCAATATTATTAGCTCATTATTTAGCCTTTTACAGTCTGACAAAAACGATCTAGCACTGTCAGTGTACACTCGAGTAAAAATATGTATCCACTTTTGAACCATGTCACATTCTTGCTTATTCCTATGTAGTGTGTTGAAGGAAATGAATGTAACATGGTTCAAAAATGGATACATATTTTTGTACTCGAGTGTACAACTTTGTACTCACGGCTACAGGTCAAGCTATACATTTCCAGTATAAGATGAGCCGGTATCGTGCTGGAGTCCATTCAATGCATGGTCAGCGTATACTGGATATTATCGCTTAATGTGTACTCGTGTTTAATCTTATTACATACTTATTAGTCAAATGTAATAACATCTTACCGGTCTTTCTTTTCTTTTTTCTCTTTCTTCTTTTTAGGTTTGTGTGAGTGCGAGTCGGGATCGATCTCGGGGCTCTCGGGAGCGCTGCGCTTTGACTTCTTCTTATGACGAGATGGTTCATCATCAGAAATACCTCCTTCTTCAGGGGTTGGTGACTTCTAAAACACAAATTATTACAAAATGTTTACTAAATATAGATAATAGATGTATTACGTTATAGTATCATATTATAAAACAAAATCCCCCGTCGCCTCTGTACGTCTGTTCGCGAGAATCTGCTTTGACACACGAAGCTGTAAATTCAAGTACATTACATAATATATCACTTGTGTTTTCTGTTTAAACAACAAATATTAAAACTATGTGAAATAATAATTCTTATTTAGTCGTAACATTTTCATTTATGACGCGGTGCTATGTGCACGCGGACAGGAGACTTTGTTCAATACATATTATCATCATCAACAGCCTATATACGTCCCCACTACAGGGACTCAGGCCTACTCTCCTACAGAGAGTGTATGGGCCATAGTCCACCACGCAGGCCCAGTGCGGATCGGCGGACTTCACATGCCTGTTCAAGACATGCAGGTTTCCTCACGATGTTTTCCATCACCGTTAAGCAATCTATAAGCAAAGTTAAGGATAATGTACTTGAATTGAAAAACAACTCATAGGTACACGGCTGGATTCGAACCCGGAACACTAAAATTGAGAGTCCGCGCCTTATCCACTACGCCACCGACGCTTTTCATATTATCAACCGACTTCAAAAAAGGAGGAGATTCTCTATTCGACGGTATGTTTTTTCTGTATGTTACGTGATAACTGCACCAATTATGAATCTATCTTGATGATTCTTTTTTTGTTTTGTAGAGCATACTTCAGGGTGGTCCCATATAAATTTTATCGAAATTGATTCAGCGCTTTTTGAAAAAATCAACAAGAAACAACTATGTACCCAAATAATTCTACCTCTACGGGTGAACATTTTTAAGGCAGTTGAAGTCGGTTTTTAGTTCTTTTTGAACGCGTTAATTATTGTAACAATCCCTAGATTGTAGAAGGGCCGCAAAAGGCTACTTTGTATCCCGATCGAAATAGAGTGGGATAATTTCAAGCCCAGAAAAGCTAGTTGCTAATAAAAGTCCTCTAATGCAACGAGGCGGTCTATGATATAGGGAGGCAGATGTAAAATGTATAAGACCACTATAATACATCTGATGTTGGGGCCTTCTTAAGTCAGCTACCCGATTTCAAAAGGTTATCTATAAACTAAATGTTATATGAAACAAATTTATGCCTATTTTTTGGGGTGCCTTTTATTTTTGACTTACATTAACGACCTCCCTTCCGTTGTACCACATAAAATAGTTATGTTTGCGGACGACGCAACTATGCTATTTATTTGTGACTACAACGATACAAAACAATTACACAATTTAATAACCGACTCTTTAAATAAAGTTGAAAAGTACTTAGAGGAAATAATAGGTCTTATTCTAAATTTCGAAAAAACTAAAATAATGCAGTTTCGACCATATCAAAGAACACCACTAGCCCTAAACATAAATCATGGAGGAAAGATACTAGAAGAAATCGATAAGTGTTCATTCCACGGTATCACCATAGACCCAACCTTGTCATGGAGGTATCATGTCGAACTAGTTGTGAGCAGACTTAGCCAATTCTCCTATGCATTACGAGAACTCAGGAAAAGTACAGACGAAAATTGTGCACTCTCTGCATACCACAGCCACGCTGCTGCTTGGATCAGATATGGCATCGTATTATGGGGCAACGCAACCGACATACAAAGTGTGTTTGTTCTGCAAAAACGGTGCCTTAGGATCATCACATACACTCCACAAAGAGAGACTTGTAGGACGCTTTTTGACAAATATAAAATTTTGACGGTTACTTCGGTCTACATTTTGGAACTGTGTCGATTCATCATAAACAATGAGCAATACTTCAAGCGCATCGCAGATATCCCACGACGTCACGTCAGCCGCCGCGGAAATGATCTTGTGTTGCCAACAGCACGACTTGCGCTGTATAAAAACAGTCCATTTTGTATGGCTATCAGGACATTTAACCACTTACCCAGCAAAATTAAAGCCCTCCAAGGAAAAACATTTGACAAAGAACTAAATAAATTATTAAAGACTAAGAATTATTATACAATGACAGAATATTTTGACGATAAATTTTAAAATTTGACAAATTATATAAATGAAATTATGAAATGAAATGACTTCTTAGTTTGTAATTCACGGACGGTTTACAAGACCGCGTCTTGTAGAATGTAATAGAATTTGATTTCTTGGCATTTAGCATGTTTGAATTGAGCTAGTTGGCAGCGGAGGACTATTTGACTATTAGATTAATATTAATTATTGACATTTTGTAAATGAAATTATATTATTTTAAGTGAATATTATGTATAGTTTTAAGTACAGCGTGCAATGTTGCAATACCCTGCCCGGGTTCCATGATGTGAACACCTAAATGTTAACACCTCAATCAAACTCATGGAGAGCAATAAACGATATGACTATGACTATGACTTTTTCGGTTCACGTTCACTAGAGTGCAGATATGCGATTGGTCCTTTATAATAGCAAATAACAATACTATCAAATCCATAATAAACTGACCGGTGCTGGTGAATGTTTGCGATGCTTCTTCTTAGATTTCTTGTGCTTGCGCCCCTCGTCGGAGGTCCAGGAGGCGTGGCTGGGCACCGGGGACGGTGACCGCGCCACGGGGGAGGGCGATCGAGATCGAGACTTAGACTGAAATTACACAGGTTTTTCATGTTATAAGGATGAACGCAGTTTAACTATACATACCTCAAAATATAATTACTAATAAAAATGGTGATAACCACATATAACTGAATATAAGATGCGGCAAGCCGCCTTGTTTGTATAGAGTCCGAATGTCGAAAACTCAACTAATACAACACAGAAAAAGCATGCACACATTATTAAAAACCCGGCCAAATGCGAGTGGTCCCGTACCGAATACGGATATATGCACCGATCAATACCCTAAAGAATACCAAACATGTTCGCTTTAGTTTTTCTCCGCGCCACTAGATGGCACCAATAGTACTGTAAATCGAGCAAGTGACCCGTCTCCCAAGCAAAACAAAATCATAAAATCACGTTTCTAGTATATTTTATTTTCATTTTTATTATTTGTTATATCGGCAATATTAATACAAATTCTGTGAAAATTTCAACGTCTACCAGTTACGTACGTCTACTAGTGATCATGAGATACAGCCCGCTGACAGGTAGACGGGCGGACAACTGAGGCTTATTAATAGGGTTCCGTTGGTTATCCTTCGTATACGGAACCCTAAAAAACATGCAAAGGTTTAAGATTCGTATTCATTTGCTCCTATAACATGTTAAATTTGCTAAGGATTTGAAAAAATACGAATTATTTTTGCAGCTACAGCGCGCTAACTGGCAGTGCACCGATGCATACAGACGGCTCTTGTATTCTTTGCTCTGCGATGATGACTTACCAGAGAAGCAGAATGTGACCGTTTCTTCTTCTTGGAGCGCTTGGACTTCCTCGATTTCGGATGATGATAGTGCATGCAGCTTTCTTCTTGCTCGTGTTGAAAGTCCTGTTATATAGTTAAAAAATAGTTTATAAATAAGCTTTTCGTCATCAGTTTAAAATAGAACCACCCCTTGTTTGATGTCATAGAAAGCGATATAACAAATACATAATTAATATTGCGATCTTTCGCACCGGGTGTACCTTGTATATTCTAATTCTGTCTTCTTCATCCGGCACGGATGTGAACTCCGAGGCGGTCAAGTCCAGTTTCTCCTTGGCTTCGGCCCACGACAACTGATGATCAATGTTCGCTTCGTTCAGAGCCCATTTAAACGCGCTCTCGATTTTCTTTTGCGCCTTAGATTCCTCCTTCAGCTTCTCTTTGTTCCTTGCTTCGGCCTATGTAAGAAAAAAATATAAATATATCATCAATAGATTTATAGGCTACAGTTACTTAAGTGTATAAATTTAATTTTTGTGTCATTTTTATTATATTTTAATGCAACTAGCATTTAATTTTAAAACTTAATTATATGTTTTTAAAATATCTAGTAATTCTAACGTACTAGCGACCCGCCCCGGCTTCGTACGGGCAGTAGAGCATATACCTATGAAATATCTAATCGTGAAAGAATTTTTTAAATCGGTCTAGTAGTTTTGAGTTTATTCGTTACAAACATACAAAACTTTATAACGTTAAGTGTAGATAACTATACATATTTATTGAATGAATAATGTAAATAACCAGAACATTACCTTTTCTAGTAATGAATTATATGTGAGCTTGACATTCCCTGCATCGAGTGAGGCGGACTTGCTGTCCTCGCACACAACCGTAGCGAACTCTTCGAACGTGGTGTCGGGGCGCACTTCAAACTCCTTCTCTTTCAAGATCTCTTTTATCACCTTCTTCTCGTCGTGGAAGCGAGCCTTCAAGTTCTCTACATAGAACTTGAACAGATCCAGAGGGGTGGAGCCACTTTGGCCTGAATATGAAAATTCAAATGTAGACTATTAAATTTATTATTTCATGTGCGCAAACGTTGCTAATTTATGTTTTAATACATTCGTTTATAGCGTATGTAATCTGTTTAAAATATTACTATATAATAAAAGAAATTTACATTAATATCAAAGTACAAGTTTTAAAAAATGTGCATATTATGAGAATGTAAAAAAGTCCATCCAGGATAACACTTCCCACTTTAACTACCAACTACCTACCTAGTCTTCCGTACCTACTTTTTTGAGCCACAGCTAAGTCATTTTCATCGAAATAATGAAAATTACATTATTTCAATAAATAAAAAATACGGGACCCATTCATTTGTCATTTTCTACCGAAAAACCAAATAACATCTGCCACTGTTTATTTTGGAAGGTTTCCCACTACATTAAATCTGCTGTTGAAAAAAAGTATTCATAGATGCGTCCTTTCCTCTTCTTCAACACTTTCCATTGGCCTTGATTAATTCTAGAGACAACGTTGTAATCCTGTAGTAAAATTATATAAAAAAGTTTAGGTAAATACCAAGCATAGCTGAGAATCGAATATCCGCCGAGATGACAGGGTAGAGCTCAACCCAAAGCGACATGGAGGTAAGTTTCCCTTCTTCATGGAGTCCGTCCAGTAAAGCCTGCCAATATAAAACACAACTTCAACAACATATCACTTCACCATCTCACCGCATTCCACATATAGTATCATTCTTACCAAACATTCTGCAACACAATTTTAAATAGCTAAAATTCTGAACAAATTCAATAACATATAAAATATACTTAACAAGCAAAATGAATTGTATTTACCAAAAAGTTGTCTCTATTTTTCCTTTGTTGTCGTTTGTTCCTCTTTTTGACTTGTTCTCTTTCTTGTAAATATTCAGCTTCCAAATTTCGAATGTGTTGCTCGAAGACTAAAATTAAAGTTGAGACAAGACTTATAAGAACAAAATATATATCCAGTTAGCATTAACAGCAATGGGTACTAAAAGTCTAGTTACCAATGAGTGCATCTTCTTTGTCCATCCCTAATAAACTGACATCGTTTTTAAACGCTGAATTCTCTAACAAAAGCACTTGAGCTTCGCTCCAAGTACTGCTGTAAGTGATTTCACTCATGTTCTCTAACACCTGAAAATTCAAATTAATTTTATTCAATAATCCCAGACAGAAGTTACGTCATTTTAGATTAGCATTTGATGTATTAACCTATTCGAATTTCTGATTTATGTTCATTAGCTTATGTCAGAAAATGTAACTTCGAGAAAAGGATGGTACGGCCGTGACGCTTTTTTGCTCGACTTGGTGGGGGCACGGCCGTATATCACGGCAGCTATCATTTCAACTGCCCTAAGTGTTGTTTTTTTAAATTATATATTGGTTATGTATTAATACTTTAAGCCACGACTTGATCTGCGTGGACTTCGAGATAAAAATCTTCTTTCTTCGACTTCCTTGCCATAAGGTATGTGCATACCACATTTCATCACGACTGGATGTGTCTTTGAGGCACTAAGTTGTAACAAACTCACTTTAGCATTTGTAATGTTCGTGTAATGATGACATTAGGTGAAACTATCCAGCCGCTACTATACATCTAGTTAAAACGTTATAAATATACCTCTGCCAATTTCTTCATGTTTCGTTTCTTCAATGTCTTAGCTTCTTCCTTTTCCCGTTTCGCAATCGTGAAAATGCAATCTTCAAAAATATCTCTACGGTCGGAATCAGGAACACAACGCCAAATCTAACATAACAATCAGAAATAGGCGTCAAATCTAAAGTCAATTTAAAAAACGGCCAAATGCGAGTCAGATTGGCTTACCTTGGGTTCCGTACCTTAGAAGTAAAATATATAAATAATAATCATCATCATCAGCCGCGTCCACTGCTGGATATAGGCCTCATTCATTGTATACCACATTGACCGGTCCCGAGCCACCTGCATCCAGCGGACTCCCTGAGACTCTAACCAGGTCGTCGGTCCATATAGTAGGGGGACGGCCTGGTAGACGCTTCCCGGTACGTGGTCGCCACTCGAGAACCTTTACTCCCTACCGGTAATCAGTTCTTCGAACGATGTGACCTGCCCATTGGCACTCCAGCTCACTGTCTCGTCGAGCTATGTCGGTGACCTTAGTTCGTCGTTCCTCATTCCGAATTTTATCATGTAGATAAATTCCGAGCATAGCTCGTTCCATAGCCAGCTGAGTGACTTTGAGCTTGTTTATTCGGCCAATGGAGAAGATACCAAATATATAGTATAATGAATGATATATAGTCGGCCTGATACTAGAATATAACAATGCACATACCTCAAGGTTACTAAACATTTCTTCACACTTGTAATATTTCGTGAGTGACGTCACACGGTCGCAACTTAACAAGAACTCTTCTAAACTCTCTCTGTTCTTCTTTGTCTTTAGCCTGGAAACACATAATTAATAATATTAATAATAATAATAATAAGAACATTTATTTGTAAGTGGAAGACGTTGGACACAATTTTGTACTATAGTTTTATTTGGTAATTGTATCACCTTATGACACCCCGTGTGACCCACCCCGAGACGACAAGGGGCGAACATTTATAATCCCGTATTTCACTCTCTTTTAAGATACATTTTCAGCAAATTTCCATGGTTTGTTCCTAAACTAGACGTATAAAAAGACTTTGCATCCCTTATATTAACCCCGTTCCGCTTTAGAATACCCAACTAGAGGAATAATATTATACAGCATCTTACTGCGATCAACAATCCGCCTTCCAAGTATCTTGATAATGGAAAATTAGACGTTCCTGTTGATTAAGCAACTCAAGACAATGATGACTATAACCGCCTCCGTGGCGTAGTGCGTACACGCTTGCTTCGGAGGGCCCGGATTACATAACTCAGCGGTACTTGGTACGGTTCGTGGCAGAGCATTTTCTATGTCTGCCTGGCTAGCTACCACCATGTTACCTAATTCAGCCGCCAAACAGCAGCCAGCGCCTCATTGGGTTGATGGTTCTGTTTGATAACGCTTTTCCATCCAACGAACCGTGCGAACGAACCTTCTCAACTGAATAGTGTGACTAGCATTAAGACTTTCCAAGGCAAGTATTAAAAATTAATGTGCTTACCTCTGTTCTTCTCTTTCATCTTTTAACTTTTGTGTCTTATAAGCATTGAACGCTTGTTTCTTTTCGTTTAGTTTCTTGAAAGTGACGTAGCGTGGGTCTTTAGAAATTATCTTCACGCACTGTTCCCATGTCGCGTTTGATGGCACATTCTAAAATATGTACGAAGGTACTTCAGTTTGGATAATAATTTTTATGTCAACTTTTATTTGTTAATCAAAACACTATTTTACATGTAATGCTGGGCGCAAACGATCCACAAGCTACAGATGTTTCAAACTTCAAAGTGGTGGTTGTAATATTATAAAGAATAAATCGGACAAATACAAACAGCGAATAAAGATTAATTGAATGCAGCACAACTGGACACAGGCATTGCCAGTCTTTCTAATTGCCTGTATTGATATCTTAGTAACAATGTAACCTGTACATATGGCTTTGGTATCTAATAATACTACTGCAGTCTACTAGCTAGCTTTTATTTTGAATCAAAACTTACCCTGTCTTTTAGCAGCTCTTTGAAAGCTTCAATGGCTTCCTTCTTATCCTTATACAGTGTTTCAGAAGGCTGTTCAGGAGTATCAGAAGAGCTTGCTTGAGGTGGAGCAACTATTTCTTCCGGTTTTACTGAAACAAGACAAATCTTGTAAGTGTTAATTGTAATTAATTAACATTTATCAACTTATAGCATGTACCAAAATATTATGTACGCTTAGCATGCAGACATTTTCTTAATGTGTAAAGGCCTTTCCTGAAATCTGTAGGAGTAATTTTATGAAATGGGACGTAAGTGTATAACAAAAAGCCGGGGAAGCGCGCGTTTTAATTAGATTATATGGCACTAAACAATTTCTATGAAACAGTAAATGTAGTGATTATCACAAGAAATCATTAAGATGCATGGAACGACATCATTTCTTACGAGCGTCATTTTTAAAACACAGAATCAAATTGTAGTCGTATGAAAGCTTAAAGTTTTTACAGGTACAGTCAGCACCAAATGTATCTACACAACTTTGTACCATACCACATTCACTCTGAGTTGATATTATTGAGGACATCAAATCAAGAGCAATGTCATTTAAAAGTTGACATGGTACAAAGTTTGCCTAGATACCTATGATGCTGACTGTACAAGATACAGTCCGCGCCAAGCCTCTATGTAGGTACTATGTAAGTCCAAGTACGCTATGGTCACGGGGCATCTCGGCATTGGTAAGGGTAACTTTAGGTCAGATCCTTCAAAAAGATTTTCGCGGTGTCTACCTACATGTCGTGCATACAATTTGGTTTTACTAACTTTCTTCAGGAATAGGTATAGAGTTAGCCAATGTCGGATCTATTGCGGCGAGAGTTTTCGCCATTGCTTCGTCGAGGGCGGAGCTCCCCGCGGAGGGGGAGGAGGTCGGCAGAGGCACGTCACCCGGTGTTACTTCGGCGTTTAGACCTGCCCTGTAGATAGATAGAAATGCCTTTATTTAACGACTTAGTCAAAATTTACACAAATCTATTCCTTTCTAGACTCTCACAAAAAAAAATTCTATATCACGAAAGCGGAAAAGTCGATACAGTCACCGAAATATGTATCTCGAAAACTCATTGGGTTACTAGGTCAATGGCTACATCGCTTGCTGTATGGGTAACCAAAGCAGAATAAGTAATAGTATGTCAACCAGGTATCGGATAATATGTACTGGTCCTATGAGGGTCCAACGCCGTAGAACAATAACCTGATAAAGGATGCTCGGAGATGCAAGTGGATCTTAATTATGACATACCATGAGGACAGGATGTGTTCTGATTGTTGTAATTGTCTTATATGCTTGTTAAAACTAATTATACTTTGTCCAAACGGGAATAAGTACGCCAAAAAAAAAACTTTGGATTGGTAATCTGTGATTTCTGGTGGTCAGTGATGGACCGATGACCAGACGATGCAGGTGGCTCAGGACTGGTCGATCTGGCGTCCCATGATGGAGGCCTACGTCATGAGGCGTACACGCAGTGGACGTTTCCTGGCTGATGATGATATATACACTGCAATAATTTTGTTGCGCCTTATTCTTACTGTGCAGCCTCCTCTGCAGCTATTTTGTCCTTGATATCTTGCAGTTCCTGTGGAATCACCCAGCTTGATTCCTTGGTATCAATGTTGTGGTAGTAGACTCTACCAGCATCTGTCGTGTACTCTTTCCACACACACGATGACAGCATTTTCTGTGTTAAAACAAAATGTATTTATGAATCCCAAAATTTAACTTTTAAGAGTAATCTATGCGCTTAACGAGTCAGTGAGCTGAAGTGGCAATGGGCAGGCCACATCGCTCGAGGACCCGATAACCGGTGGGGAGTAAAGGTTCTCGAGTGGCGACCACGTACCGGGAAACGTCTACCAGGCCGTCCCCTTACTAGATGGACCGACGACCTGGTTAGAGTCGTTTCCCGGCTGATGATGATGATGATGCGCTTAACAATACATACAGGTAAATTACCGATTTTAATAAATGTTGAATTAATTGATATACCAGGTAGATGTTGGTTAATTTAAAAGTGAATTTAAAAAAAGCAGGATGTTCTGAATTTGACTATGTGTTATGGTTGTGGGTGTGCTGTTGTGCATGTTAACTCATATCTCCGCCAATTATTATTGTGGATCAATTTTGAGGATTCTTTTCTATTAAATAGGTGGGCAATTAATTAAAACTGAATTGGCCAAGCCATGTTAGTCTCACGCATGTATTACCATAAAATAGCATAAAACACAAGGTCGAGTGAAAAACACCGAAAAAAATACGTTTCTTGTATAGGTGGATACACCTCTCTCTTTTCTTAATCCCTAGACTTTTCGAGAAGCTCCGTGACAGTTATTTTAATCTTTAGCTGGTTGGGAATTTTATTATAGTATTATAGTGGCCATAGTAATACACAATCGGTGAAATACAGATGGACGGACAGTGGAGCCATAGTAATAGTCACCTTTATCTTCTCAAAATATCACATGTATAAATGCAGTCGTACCTCAGCTTGTGTCTTCAGTTCATCTGGCTTCTCCCAAAGGCTCTGTTTGGTTACAGAGTTATAATAATATGTGCGGCCATCAGGGGCCTTGTGTTCAGACCATGGACAGCTCTGATTGGCCATCGGTGCTATATCTGGTGATGGAGCAGTCAGGTCCTAAAATGGGAAATGTTTTTGATTTCGTCAACCTGATTCAGGTATACATACATGTGTAAAACTGAGCGTTAAAGAAAGAACTGTGTGAATCGACGTCTTTTCTTTAACTCCAATCACAGGAATGCTGCTGGGAAATACTTTTTAAATGCAGCATCCCATAGAATGTAACCAGAATTATTATAATACTCCAGAATATATTAAATATTTTGCACAGCACTCCGGGCCATGCAGATATATTCAATAGTCAATTTAGTCAAAAAATTCAATATATGTAGTCAATAAAAAATTTTGACTGAACAAAATTACAAAAAGTCTTATTGTTTTTATACAATAAAGAGGCTTGTATTTGATTAAAATATCACCTAATGTTACATAACTATGTGCTTGAAGATGGTACATGTCTATCTAGAGATAGCCTATTCACTCTGGCCTTGAAGTCATCAGATATTAATGCTTGCGATACAAAGAAGATAATTCCATGCCCATAATATCTTGAGAAGCAAAATACTTAATTCAAGTGAAATATCAACTAAGCAAAGGCAGAAAGAACACCACAGATCATCTTGTTGTGTAGTTCGAGAGTACACCCCAAATAAAGCTTGGCATTTACTTGCAATTGAGCATGGATTCCTAATGTGTGTTCTGTAGAGAAGTATCAAGGGTTCCACAAAATCAGTTACAAATGTTAATCAATAAATGAAGTTTTGGGATGGGGAAATTTTATTAAGTAAAATTCTTTAAAATACTCCATAAGAAATTTATGGAGAGTTCTGTGGCTCCAAAAGTTTGGGAGCTGCTTCTGTTTCTACAGCTCTCTTAAAAGCTGACTATTTTCCACTGATGTTATGTTGAATAAATACCACAGTAGAAAGATGCAGTCCTGTTCTGGTAAGGTAACCTGTCTGGTATGACCATAAGAAGGTGATTATGACATTGGAATATTATATCTAAACAAAACTTCATTAGCACACACAAACACAAAAGCACACTGTTCCACTTCATAGTAAAATGTATGCTTATTTTTGACTGCCTCTGTGACATAATGGCTACAGTACTTGTTGGTACTCAGTTTGGTTGATGTCTGCCTGGCTAGCATCACCATGTTACCAAAGTCTGTCACCAAAAAGCAGTATTTATAGCACTGTAGTGTTCCAGTATAAAAGGAAGCATAGCCAGAGCCTAATTAGTGAGGCTTTTGGATGTGCGTGCCTACCATCTAATGAACTTATCATCAGTTAAGAGTGCACAAAGCGTACACTATGTGTGCACCCCCCACACACAGCACACAAAGTTTTCCTCAATGTGGTCTGTATCTTTAAAAGGCTAAATAATAATTTATAAAATAAAGTCACTCTAATTATTATTTACCCTTCCTATAATAAAATTGTGGAAATATAATGTTTGTGGAAAGACTTGTACAACTCAATCATAATATTTAGGTACTAAATCAATACTTAACAGTTTTGAACGACGGGAATCCCGGCGGTGGCATAGAGAATGGCGGTAACATAGCAGGGAAGCCCATAGGCGGTGGCATGCCAGCCATATTTGGCGGCATACCCGGCACTGGTGGCATTCCAGGCACTGGAGGCATAGCCACGGCCGCGGCTGGTATTGGGGGCGCCATCCCGGCCATCATTGGTGGAGGCAGTAGTGGCGCCGCGTTAAGGAGGCCGGGAGAGCCGGTCTCCGATGTTGGAGTATCCTGTTAAATATCGAATTATTAACCAGAGTGTGCAGATGATTCTGAACGTACTCCGATTTTAGACTATACACTTCGGATTAGGCTTACCATGCCACAAGTAATGTATTAAATTATTTTATGCTGTTTATATGAATTGTCACCGAATTGTCATTTGTCAAATTCACGTCAAATTGACAAATGTCATCTAAGAGGATATAACCACTACGTTTTAAGAGGCGGATCTCCCATACTAGCCAATAGCATTCATTGACGAACGCATTGAAAGCCGAAGTAAAGAAGCTAATAAAAGCGTGTTAATAAAAAAGAAGTAACTCTTTCGTTTTTAAGTACAATGGAGATAGTTATAGCAGCTGAAGTAGTTAGTTAGGTACATATATTATTCTATGAGTTAGTTCAAGTTAATAATCTGCAAAACAGCACAGGATGGATTGGCTTTGTACATGATTCCAGTTGCACTGGATTCAAAAGTAGACCAAGCCAGTCCTTAGACTGGATGGATGTAAACTGAGAATTCCAATCCAGCCGTTGAATTGAATCCAGTGTTGTAAATGTACACTGTATAATGTAAACTGGCACCGGAATATTCAAAAAGCTTGTGGTTCGATATATTACTTAGAACTAGATAAGATCAAGAAGTCATCCGCATCTTTAGTTCATAGTCGTTCCTTATCATACACATCAGTAACCGATTTCTTTTTCATTGTAGAGTTTACACTTCATCAGCTTCTAAATGACTTGAATAATGTAAGCCAATCAATTTGAATCGTTCAGTCCAATACTGTGCTGCATTGTCTCACTAGAAAAATGTAAACTCGGCATACATTACTACTCACTCTAGGACTAACACTGTATAGTCACTGTCAATGTTTGGAGTATTTAATTAGTACGTAATATGTGGTTCATTATTAATGTCATAAAAAACAGTGATTCTGTGTTGCAGTGAGTATATTAGTCTGTGGCAGCGAGCAGCGAGTTAGAAGGCGAATTAACTTACTCAGTGACGCCAAATTTGAAGGGAAATAAACGAAAATTGACTGACTTTAATATTGACTTGGTCTGTTAAAATATTCAAGAATGTCGAGTACATCACAAAAACACAGGAACTTTGTTGCCGAGCCCATGGGGGAGAAGCCAGTGACCGATTTGGCGGGCGTTGGAGAAGTTTTAGGCAGGAGGCTGGAAACCGCAGGCTTTGACAAGGTTAATATTAAATTTTTATAAGTATCTATTCGTGGTACCTATTAATGTATAAATAAACAAACTGGAAAGTATTGATTACAAATCATCATCATCTAAAACACCTAAAGCCTAATTTTCGGTCTTCTACAGTAGGGGTACTTAGAAAGTGTTATACAGGCTTCCTTCATACATAGAGGCACTAGAATTACAAGACTTACTTACACTCTGCTCTTTTTATAATAGATCAATCAGAAGAATGGCAGAGTTTCACTTTTCAGTATCAGTCAGGAAGTATCCACTATTGAACAAAGGACTCTCACAGTGTACGCCTAATTACCGGTCCCGGGTCCCTTGCATCCAGCGACCGTTCCACCCTTGTTTAGTTGATAATTAATCCACCATAAAGTGATTCTAAGGGAATTTCTGTTTCCCAATTGCTACAACTTGAATCTTGTCATAGGCCAAAGAGAATAGGCTTGACCACATCATCAGGTGAAGTTGTAGTCAAATGTTATTGCACTTAACTATTTAAAAAATTGTCTTTTATCTGTGGAAATCAAATTTGTTGATTAACTGTAAGTTTTCTAAAGATGAATGAATAATATTTTAACCCCCAAAATTTCTTTGTTACAGGCCTTTGTTGTTTTAGGTCAGTTTCTAGTCTTAAAGAAAGACAGAGAATTATTTCAAGAGTGGATGAAAGAAACCTGCAGTGCTAACTCCAAACAGTCAGCAGACTGTTATCAGTGCTTGAAGGACTGGTGCGATGAATTCTTGTAAACTGAACATTGATTGTAACAAATGTGGTATAAATAAGTTGTCATGTAAGCTGGAGTCCATAATTAACATAATAATGATGATGAGCACACTAACACAATGTTAGGTCTCCATTATCAAACTGTACTAAAAAAATGTTGACCAAATAGGTTCATTTCCATAGAAAAGTATTACAGTTGACTAATCTTAATATTCAAGATTGTTCATTAATACATTATGAAACTCAACATCTTTTGTAATAGCTTAAACTAGGTATGATACTACTTGACATTGAATAATTCCTTATTTCTCTTTTCTACCACAAAAATAAATTAAGACTTTACAAGCCTACTGTATTTGTGTAAGTAAAACTTTTTATAATTTCTCAAATATAAAAACTGTCATGTGTAATATTTCTTTGAAATGTATTTGTTATTGTATTGTATACTAATAAAATAATAAATAAATTTCTTAAATTTAATTTGAATTTTTTATATATCCTTAAATCCTATGTATGCCTTATAGAATGTCAATGCTAGATTCATTGGCTGCAAATAAGATTTTTAAAATTTAGAACATAAGAATTTTATTTCACTAAATAGGTAATAAACATATACATTTGGAATATTTAACATAATATTCACATTGAAGTGATAACCTTATTACCATGTATACTGTACCAACATTAAGCAATACAAATCAGATATGCCAAACATTACTAGTCTCAGTAACATAGAAGATAAGCCTACCCCTTGACCAAAGCAATGTTGGCAATTATAAATGATTAAATTAATCAGTCTATCAACTTGATTAAACTATGCTGTTGCTTGTGTCGAGCCATTGTTTTCTGGAGACTACTGGAGAGACATAGTTGAATGAATAATGTCCAACATGTAGTCATTTCTAGCTTTGTTATGTCGCTAGCTTTTAATGATTTTAAATTAATTTTTACTAATTGTTGATAGACTGAATGTTGAATTCATGCCAAAAACACAACAAAGAAAATGAAGAAAAATATTAAAACTCCAAAAATTTTAAACATAAGTGCTCTGTTGCCTGTAACACTTTGGAAATACTTCATTATCTCTCTATGACCTGCTTCTACATTCATCTCGGCCTCTTGTATGTTGGCATCAATCCGGCCTATTGCTTCGTCTTGTTCTTTAACCATGTGTGCCAGCTGTTGGAATATTCCTCCTAGCTCTACGATAGTGCTCTCTATGTTGTGCATTGTCTCAGCTCTTTGCTGTACATAGGAATCCGAGTCATCTCTGAGAGCCAACTGTTGTGTTTGTAGGCTGGAAGTCTCACCCAAGTCTATGCTAACTTCATCTTGCTGAAGGAGTGATGGTACCTCCTTCACCACTGGTGCTACTCGTGAGAATTGTTCTCGACGGTTATTTTGATGCTTTAAATTCTCTGACCTTACTTCCAAAACCTGGAACAACATTTTTAATTATGATTTTCAAAATCATCCACTGTACAACAACTACCAAAAATATGGTGGAAAAAATCTGTTTTAGAATATACAAATGTCATCCTTTCATATGATTTTTCCACTTGAGCGAGGGACTGTACTTTGCCTACTATTTTTGCATATTTTCAAATAAAAACTTGGGACCCTTATTTTAAGCTATTTCAAGGCTTTAGTTGTTGCTGAGATAATCTGATGTGACAGCCACCAGAGTGATTTTATAAGGGTTTCCTTTTTCGATCAGACGTTCAGAACCCTAAAAACTAGAAATAATATATATACAATAGATATAGTTTTATACTAGTCCTACAAGGTTATGATGTTCTGTTATTGAAATTTAAAGTATTATTTTGAAAAAAGTTCACCTGTTTAAATTGGTTACTCATAGAAGCCAGACGTGACTGTAGAGCAAGAACAACGCTTGAGGAGTGGCTGTGCATGCTGCGGCGTCCCCGTGGCATCTCTCCCAGGCGTGCTATTTGCTGGTTCAAAGAGCTAATGTCTCCCTTGATGATGTATGTCAACTCTTGTATTTCTGTGGGTCTATCATCAAACAGGGATTTCTTCTTTGCCACTAAAGTAAAAATGACATTAACAACACAGTGCACCTAGGATTATTGACAATCCAATCAGTTCCTACCCCTTTGATCAGGATAGAGTGATAATATTTTTCTATGCCTTTTTTGTAACTCATTTACATCAGAAATTGCATTTTAGTATAAATGTTAAATAAATATCAACTTTCATTACAGCAATCTACACATTGATTTGTGTTTTTCATATTCCACCTTTCTTTGGAGAGAGATCGCTACCCCAAGGCTGGAGCTGAACCTAATTTTAATTATTCGGTACAAAGTAAAAAAAAATACTTACACAGAGCTAGTTTTTCGAGTTTGGCATAAGTGCTAGTAATGTTTTTACTAATCACCTTTGCCATGCTCATGAACTGCGAGTATGTCTCTAGCACTGCGGCTTTCCGTTCGTCCCTGACAACTGGTCTGGCCAGTGTCCTTCCTTGTAGACTGCGTACAGTGGCTACAAACTCATTAGTTCTGTCTCTCGCAGCCATGACTGGTTCAAAAACAAATTCTTCTAGGAAATCGAATACTATATCTGACTCTACAAAATTCGGCTGTCTTGAAGGAGAGCTGGCAGGAAGATCGTAGGGCTTCGACAATGAACCTTTTTTGTCTAGTTTACTGTACGAGTTTTCGTTCTCTATCAATGGTGTGCGCTCCGTCACACCTCCAACGTTCCGACGTCGAGGGAGCATCGCATTCTAGACTTGGTATCGCTTAGAAATAGTATATGTAATTATTTACGTTTTCAAACAATCAACTAAAAAGTTTAATTAAAAATACTGAAAAACTAACAGATTTTCCACATCCTCAAAATCTATTGACATTGACATGATACTGACTTCAACTTCACTCACTCCTAACCTGTGACTCACTTGACATGACACGTCACGTTTAGCGGCTGTGGAACGCAGTCTTATAGCATATTCTATTACTATTACGGCATCAGTGTTCTTAATGTTGACAATTGCCGTGTTATACGGCAGTCCGATAACTAATAGTCCAAAAATACGGCATACGGCAGCACACTAGGTGCCGTATTAAATTATACGGATTTTGTTTGATAAATTTAACCATCACTTAGATACTTTTTAATTTTATGACCAGTAACGGAATTTTGCTAGCTATACCTATAATAATAGAACAAAAATGCAATTGCAATTTTATTTTCTAATAACTGAACGTACATATTTGGGGATTCTTCGCGACAAAGAACTGTGTTCATTCGTGTCATGTAATACAACCAAAATTGTTAGAGTTAAATATAGACATTGTTAGAGAGAATAACACGAGTTGCGTACGGGATTACTATACGATAGGATATATATAATGGATAGGGATGATGCATTTCGTTCCAAGGATGTTGTTACTTTTACACGCGTTTTCGTTGTCATTCCTGCTTTTAAAACCATCCAAACAATGGGTGATAGTGAATTTAATGTCAAAGATTAAAATAAACGATCATCTTACAACATTAATTCTGTAAAAATCAATGAGTTTCCGATACAAACCAGCGAGAAAACATAGTTAAAAATAGTTGCAGCTTTTGCTCTAAACCTTTCGTGTCTTCCACATTCCAATGCATACTGTGAAATGGTGTTTAGTGAAGTTTATAACATCACAACAACAACACAAATTTACAACTTCGAATATGGCGCTTTGCGGGCCAAATAAAACAAAATTTTCAATGAAAAAATCGGAATACGAAAGGATTTGAGACTTTCGAAAGTATTTGCAATCTGTATGGTGAGGAATATGTATTGTTCTTGAAGTACCTCTAATTTAGGCTTTAATTGTAATTGACCAATCAATACATTATTTTTTCGTATTATACGATATTTTTTAAATTTTACCCTAAAATACGGCAATTTTAGATACGGCAACCCAAAAAAATATTCGGGGCGTTGTGCGATACGATACGATCGCGAGTAGGACATATAGTAATCTGTGGAGTAGGCTAATATTATTCTGTAATGCGAACGAGACCTAAGCTTGAGCAAGTAGTATATTATTTACTTTTTGGTAATACCACCACAGAGTACCCTGTAACAACGACTTATTTGCGACCTTTTGCGACTTATAATCTGTGATTATATCCTCTTTGCTGACAGCTGACGGCCGATAAACATAGAGAATATAATTTACGTATTTATTATCTTTTTAGTACAGTTTGTGATTATGTTTTTATTTATTCAAACGGCCTCTCATGCAAAACAATGAGAATCAAAAATGATTTCATATGTGGCACAAATAATAAACTTATTTGCGATTACTATTCAAGGTGTCCTACGAATCGCTTCGTTAATTGGAGAAGTGATAGTCGGTGTATTAGCCGGAATCACGTCTGGAATTCTCAATATTTTATTCAACATATCACTATTCTTTCAAATTTTATACGAAGACAACACATCTGTATTCACAGAAGAAATACCCAACATCGCGAATGACATCAGTCAAGCATTTCAAAAACAGTGGGTTTATTTACAAAATGGTCTCGCTGCAGTCTGCTTCAATATAGTCAGTAAGATAAGTGCAATCGCCCAAAGCATCAAGTGGTCGACAGAAAGCTTGTTTGTGGTTATAGTGGAGGTGCTTGTTTTATTTAAGAATACAACAATATTAATTGGTAATACAGTATGGTTCATGTTAACTTTTATTCCTGTGCAACTTCCTCAGCTGCTAAAAGCAGTTACAAGAAATATAACAGATTTAATAGTGAGTGGTATAGTGGATGCCTACATGGGATTGTTAAAAATTACTAACTTCTTAACTGATGTGCCTTTGGAATCTTTTATAGGAATAACAAGTGCCATCATAATCATAAGACTCTTTATTCATTTTAGAGAAACCATACAATCCCAGACTATTGTATTCTACTGGATTGTTATCAGGAAAGTGTGGTACTGTTATTACTCTCTCTATAGCTATATTGTAGATCCTGAAGCGAGGGAGATCACTCGTATGTCAAATGGTGAGGATGTAGGCTCTAGAATAGGGCCAAGTTCTACTGTGGATAGTGGAGTAGTGGATGACAACAGTGGAGCAGATGCACTCTGTGTGATATGTCAGGAAAGACAAAAGTGTGTGTTGACACTGCCCTGCCGTCATGTCTGCTTGTGCACAGAGTGTTGCATGCGGCTTTATGGATATCAACGTACATGCCCCATATGTAGAACATTTATCTACCATTCAGTTACTGTATATTTGTGACAATTGTTACTACTTGTTACATTCCCGATATTTTTCCAATTGTATAACTATATAATGGGTTATGTTATAGCTTTATTACAGCTTCACCTGTTACATTTGCCTTTTCGGTTAGGGATGGTTAGGGTGTGCTAAGTCCCATCTTAGCACACTCTTTTGTGCACCTCAAACACATTTTCTAAGCCTATTTTGTAAGGATGCAGTGTTTAAAAATTTATGTTTATTGTAAATCAGCTAAGGGGTTGGCTAAAACTGAGTTTGAGTCAAAGTGAAGTATCAAATTCTTCAGTCAAATTGTAGGTGAACATTAAAAATGCCCCACTACCAAGCAAAGTATCCATAGGTACCTCTGCTGGGAATAAAACCTGGGACCTCTGGATTGTGAGGCTAATGTTTTAGCGACTAGTTTATGGTAGTAATTGAGTGTATTTAAGGTTTTTGGCCTGTGTATTATATAAATTTAAATCTTGCCCATATTCATGAAGTGTACTGATTAAATTAGTGCGCTAAATCCCTAGTCATTATCGTAAAAGCCAATGCACTTCAGATTGCGCATACTAATCGCGGCGTTGGCCTTGCGAATTTTTGAGTCTTTTTTGTAGCATTACATTGTGGAGAATGACATCATATTAGATCAGGCAGGTTTCCGCAACTCAACTTTATAGGCATCTATTTTGCAAGATAGCATAATGTATATTATTTATACCATCCCAGCTCAAGCAGAAATACCGACAATTTGTTTGGGCAAGATAGAGTTGCTATGCTATGAAAACTTTTAAACTTCCCTTTGACTCTGAGTAAAAGTAAACTTTACCCTTAGCAGTCCTAGCACAGTGTTGTAAGTATTTAATTAAATAATCTTCCTGTTTGGAGTGTAAAAGACTGAAATAATTTTGTATTGAAGAGTTCATGGGAGTTGCTTAAAGTGTTATAAGTCACACTCAGTTTTTTATTTTCCAGCCTGTGTACTCCTAAGATGAATGACTGATAGTGGTATCAATTAAATAAATATAACAATATATGTGCTAGGATTGTAACAAGAATGAAATCCATTTTAGAACTACACACAAAAAATTATAAAATAAAAATTATTGTGTGCTGGGACTGTTTCTATTATATCTTGTACTTGTGTTAGGATTTAAAAAATATAAATAAAACTGTAATTAAATAATATTTATTGAATCTAATTTAAGTCTAAATTATCCTACCTTTACAATACTCATAATGGTTTTTACAATAATATCACAATACCTACCTAAAAACAAAGCCTAAAAATATAAATAACTATGAATAAAATTAGCATTGAAACTCTTTAACATCCTTTTTTGTCAAAGAAAAAGGCAAACAAAACTTTGATTGTCAGGAGTGTTGGCTAGTGTGTCTTGAATTGTTTAGCATGTAGTCAGAGCTGTGTCTCTGGTCCAAATTATTTAAACTCCTCCTATGTCTGGCTTCTAGATTTAAATCTTTAAATGAAAGCTGCACATCTTTAAATGCATTCAACATGAACACTGCTACCATCACCACTAGGAAACCACAAATACATCCTATTATATCATTGGCATGCATGTGTTCCCATTCCCTAAAGAGTAAGCCAGAGGCAATGATGACTAACACTGTAAACATGACATAGTACACTGGAGTTACCACACTTGTGTTGAAGATATCTAGTGATTTGTTCAAGTAATTCATTTGTATTATAATACAGACAACAGCAGTGAAAAATAGTAACCAAAACATGTAGTGTGTTAAGTTGTTACTCCCACCATTTATTGTCTCTTTTATACCTAAAGCTACAGCTTTGCAGAAAACAACAGTCAAGCTCCCTATAGCTGAACATAGTAGTAAATAAACAGCAATGTTGGTATTCCCAAATCGTGGAACAAATATTACCTTTATTATAAAACTCATAGAAAAAATAATGGATATGTAAGATAAAAATAGGTAGTCGCAAAGTTTCAAAAGTAGTTCACGGAATGTTTTGATTTCTTCAGACTTCGGTGAATGAATTACAAAGATGATGGAGCCCACAATGCAAAGGAAACATCCAATCTGCAAATATACGAAAAAATATAATTTCAAATTTGATTTTAAAAAAATTAACCCCTGACGCAAAAAGAGGAACCGATTTTGATGCGTTTTTTACGTGAAACAAATTTCTTTGCGGTGGTTTTTCTATATTAATAATCAATTCAGCAGTTTGAAGTGTATCAGCTGATCTTAGGCATAAAATGGAATATTTGTTTATATATTTATACTTTTAAAATTTGAATTTATTATTACATAATATTATTATTCATCTGATCAAATGAGTAGCAAAATAAAATCCTTTTTACATCAATTCTTATTAGTCAGCAAAATGTGATCTCTATAAATTATATAAAGGTTAAAGACATTTTCAACCAGTGCATCCTACCCGTGATGACTTACAGAACCGAAACGGAAAAGTGGACACTCATGGCACGACTGATCCACAAATTTAAAGTCAGCAGGCTATGGAAAGGGTTATGCTCGGAGTCTCTCTGATGGACCGCATTCGGAACGAATTGATTCGTCAGAGAACCAAAGTGCCCACATAGCACCGTATTAGCAAACTGAAGTGGCAGTGGGCCGGTCATATTTGCCGAAGGACTGACAGTCGCTGGAGCAGACGAGTTCTCGATTGGAGACCACGCCTAGGCAAACGTAGTGTAGGACGTCCCTCAGCGAGGTGGAAAGACGACTTACGTAGGGTAGCCGGACGTGAATGGATGCGGAGAGCAGAGGACCGAATCGAGTGGCGCACTCTGGGAGAGGTCTATGTCCAGCAGTGGACTGCCGCAGGCTGTACATGATGGAAGACATTATACCATAAAATTTAAAATTAAATGTTTATGATTTGGATGTAAATAAAAATGATCCACATCAACCACTATCACATTCTTATAATTCAAAGAGTGTATGTTGACAACCCTGAGAATTATCTGTCATCACAATTTTCCTAGAAATTTAAGTAAAAATGAACCAACCTTCCCAATAAAATTAAGTTTTTCGTTTAGAAACTTGGATGACAGCACAGCAGCCACTAGCACACTGAGGGCGCCCAATGGAGTGACCAGTGCAGCAGGTGCAAATGCATAAGCTAACAAGTTGGCAGCTTCGCCAACCCCCACTGAAAATACAATCTTGCTATAATACATATTTTGGGGAAAGTGACTATTATTAATAAAAAACTTTATAATTATTTTCAACTAATGAGTAAAAATTAATTATTATGATAAAATATTAATTTCAATAATGTGGGAATCCAATAAATATTGTGACAAAAAAGAATTTTACAACTTAATCCCAGTTGTTGTCAACAAATAATTTCAACCATAGCTATAATTATTTTCTAGATTTTTGTAAAATTGACTGACCTGAACCACTTACATGACAGATTTTTCTATATATATGCTATAAGCTGATAGTGTTTATAATCATACATATTTTTAAATGTTCATCACTGGCCCTATTCTCACTTTCCAGCAGGTGAGTTTAAGGCCAAACCCACTTTCCTGCCTTCTCACCAACTCATTTTTCTAAATATTTCCTACACGCACGCGCCTACCACAAAATTTATTTCGATTAGGATGTATAAAAGGGGGTGCTGAGTGAAAAAAACTTAGAAAATTTCGCACACCTTAGCGCTTCCTTTTGTGCACCCCAACAAAACACTTTGTTTCACAACTTACTTGTTATCAAGCCTAGCCACCACATCCACTGTTTCAAATATGCATATCCACCAGCAGACGCCCTCAAGTTCCCAGAGACATTCAGCTTTCTCAAAGCTACTTTTTTAATAATAAAACTAGATCCAATGAATACACTTGAAGATATGGCAAGAGCTAAGCCTATTAGAAAGGACGCTTGGTCGTATTCACGACCATCTACAGTTAACTGAGAACTTTTCATTTTTATCATATAAGCACATGAAATAGATCTTTGATAAGACTATTAACTACACAATTACTTTAAATTAAAGCTAACCTTAACAGTATGATTCTTTCAATTTAAATAAGACTAATAACATAAGCTGACTCATAATCGTATCTTATCAAAATAAAATCTTATCTCTCTCTACAATATCCAAATCACCTGTGGAATGATTGAATGTAGTGATTAAATGCTCTAGGACTGAATCACTAAATAAATAAACAACCCAGCCCATGAGCCCACAGACTAGAACCCTTGCTTGTGAGTATTAATAATTTTTATTCTTTGACAAGAACATCAATCAAGGTATCAATTTTTGAAATGTTCGTGTGACTTTGACAAACGAAACTTCAAGTGTTTTAGTAGTAGTAATTTTATTCTCCCGAATGGGAAGGCAATGGAACAGAGCCATACAGCCTACTCTGAACATATCTTTTCTTCAGTTTTCTCAATAAAATGTATAATGTGTACATTTTATCGCTTGTTTTGACGATTCTTGACGAGAACTTCAAAGGTCAGCCTTGGTTTCTACATAATTCGAAAGAATCCAATCCATATGCCGAATGTACTCGACATGGTAAACCTTTTCGATCGCGTCGAAACCTTCACAATTTTGCGTAATTGATACTAAAACACCGTCCATGACACTTTTTGCACTATATCACACCATTATAACACAAAAAACACACATAACAGTATTATTAACGAATTACGAAAAATTGCAATCAACCACCATTATTTAAGTTCGCGCCAAGAATCTTCAAGTGTTTTTATATACATGTGTCAATGTCACGTGAAAATAGTAATGGCGCAAAAGTATACCTAAGAGGATATAACCACGTACTTTTACATAGTTTTACATTGGCACGGTACGCACGGCTACAGGTCAAGTTATACATTTCCAGTACAAGCTGAACTATCGTCGTGCGGGAGTTCATTCAATGTGAGGTCAGCGTATATTGGAAATGTATAACTTGATGTGTAGCCGTGTGTACGTACAATGTAAGTATCACAGAACAATACTACCCTGTTTTGTACTTACTCTGCTAGCCCCATTTAAATCTTCCAAAGAAGATAAAATATGAACTGATTAGTGGCATTTCTTAATAGAACCATATACAAAAGGCTTAATAAACGGAAACAAAGTAATATTATATTTAAAAAATTATTAAATCAAGGCTAGTTAAATTATAAACAAAGAATTTATTCTTACAAAAAAACTATATAATTTTAAAACGTCAATTAATATTTACTTACAACCTACTCGTACTTAAATTGATAATTCTTCCAAAAACCCTGTCCAAACGGTTTAAATAACAAGAACTTGATACCTACGCTTGACACTTGTATTCACTATATACTTCGCAAGATATTACGGTTACGGGGTATTAAAATAAGTGAACTAAAGAAATGCTGTAAGATCTAACAACCATTGGCTTTCCTAAAAAAAGGAAATATACAAAACCAAAATATTTTTCCCGCGAGGATTCTTGGTGGTTGATTGCAATTTTTCGTAATTCGTTAATAATACTGTTATGTGTTTTTTTTGTGTTATAATGGTGTGATATAGTGCAAAAAGTGTCATGGACGGTGTTATAGTATCAATTACGCAAAATTGCGAGGGTTTCGAAGCGATCGAAAGGGTTTACCATGTCGAGTACATTCGGCATATGGATTATTTCGAATTATGTTGAAACCAAGGCTCACCTTTGAAGTTCTCGTCAAGAATCTTCAAAACAAGCGATAAAATGTACACATTATACATTTTATTGAGAAAACTGAAGAAAAGATATGTTCAGAGAAGGCTGTATGGCTCTGTTCCATTGCCTTCCCATTCGGGAGAATTAAACTACTACTTTTTCCCGCGATTTCCACTGTCAAAAGTCAATAGCGGCACTTGTGAAGATAATCAGTTAAATCAGTATATACCTTACATTACATACTAATTAAATTTGTATTTTTGGTAGAAGTGCTTAAATCTGTTGGCATCTTCAATTATTCAACGATTTCCGAAATCACCTGCTCAGTATCAGTGCATCATGGTCGGGAAGTCAAATAAATTATTCGTGCATAAAAGAGGTATGGTTCTCAAAATATTTATAAATTGGCCTTCATTTTCGTGGTAAAATATTGGTAGATTTGTTACTCGCTTGTAGATGCAATTCATACATTCCTTATTGTTAATTTTCTAGGTAGATTGGGCTCCACTATATCCTTCTTTGGGGTATTTGACCTTCTAAAGGGTTCAACGCACAGCAGACCTTCCATTTGGTTGCTGTTTTTACCTAACATGTTTGCTATTATTTAGAAAAACAAGTCAAGTGTGTGTGGACACGCATTTCTCGTTTCACAGCGACGATATCACCTGTGCTACGGAAGTACATTCTAGATGAGTAGGTCAATTGACATGGGATTACTCATAGACGTAGTACAATGTAAACCCTCTGTTTACGGGATGACTGAAATGAACACTAACAATCCTTAAAAACTACCCTAAAACATATTTCCTTGAACAGATTATTCCTTAGCAGCCTTTTCTTTTTTCTTTTCTGATCTCCTCTGATTTTCTTTTCTTCCTGATCCACTATATTTTGTCTATACATATATATTTATTTATGTAACACCACTTACCCCTTGTTAATTATATGATTCTCCTGCGATAAGTCCGTGCGATAAGATCACTCTTAGCGATAAGGCCGCCTTCATTGTAACTTATGTTTTTTTCTCTTTTTTTATTTGTGTGTGTGTGCAATAATTTTTATTTGAATTGAACATTTGTGAAAAGATGTTTGAATGCATGTCCCATGAACAAACCAACATACAAAAATAATTGAAAAATTTACATGGGTTTTTCTTGAGTTTATTGTTTAAGTTCACAAATGCATCTTTCTCCAAGGATGGGATGTACCCATAGTATTTTTCTCTGTCATCACTGTCTCTTACAAATTAAATATACACCAACTTCAACTTCAGAATTATGGTTAAAAAATAGCCTACATAAATATACACCAATAAAACTTTCATTTATTTATGTGACTGTCTCCAGCTAGCAACCGTAATGTACTGAATCGTTGTTTCATCATCGTACTGCTCTCCCGGACATCTGTAAAACCAGCCTTATTGACTGCTATACTGATTAACATCTAGCCACCTGTCCTCTCGTGACTAAAGTTTTTCTGGACTAATTTTGATGTAATTTTGAACATTTTCTTTCATAAACTGTCTAGTCTAGACCTGTCCTTTATTGACACTAGTAAATTAACATTCTTCTGTATGTCCACCCATAACTCGAGTTCTACTGGACTAATTTTGATACAGTTACAGACTATTCTAAGGACTGTCTAGAAACACCGTAATGACGTAAAGGAAGGACAAACGCTTACATGCACATTTATAATATTCATATTGATTAATTCATTATGACTTTGAGTAAACCTTCTGTTACCCTTTGATTCCTTTAAATATATTTTTTCTAAGGAGGAAGAATGGAGGCAGTCCACATTGATAAGATAACATCACGCATCAAGAAGCTGTGCTATGGATTGGATATGGACTTTGTAGATCCTGTAAGTAAAAATTTTTCATTTCAGAAAATGTATATGTTCATATCTAAAGGGAGTTCTGTATCATTACCTACCAACCACTGCTGAACGGGAACATGGGCATGCCACAGTCCTGAACCTGGTTCAATCAGTAGTGGCTCCCAGCGACTTTTACTAGGGCACCAGACTGTAGTTGTACATGTTACATAGTTATATAGCATTTTTAGATCTATGTGAAAACAGAAAATTGATTTATATCAAAAGTACTATGTTCGAATATATGAGCCTCCCACATAGATCGCCGTCAGACTTCCCATGAAGGGATTTGCCATAATCACCGCGCCTGGCGGGAATAATGGTGATTGCAATAAGATGATGCTAGATTTAGAAACGTATCTTGGGATTTCTTGTATGTGAATTATATATTAGGGACATTATTATTATTTTGGAGATGGTAGGGAGTATCCAGCCACCGTGCCAGCTAGGTTACAATCACTGACACAAAGTGGACTGGACTTGTTAAAACAAAGTGATCCCAAATTCGAGCGACTTACTACTAGTTGAAGAGTTCCTCTATCCATCTTCTAATCTCAGGGTAAGAACTAAGATCAGCTCGATGGCGCCAAATTATTGTATAGTCATCTGAATTACAAACAGTCGCAAAGATTACAACCGGTACGACAATTACAAGTAAAATTGACTTCCTAGATTTCTTTTCAAATATTGAAAGTAATCTTTCGTTTTTCATTTTCTAACTGTATAATCTATTTAAGGTATCGATAACGCTGAAAGTGATAAGCGGCATATATTCTGGAGTGACAACTGTGGAGCTTGACAACTTGGCTGCAGAGACAGCTGCCACCATGACCACTGACCACCCAGACTATGCTGTTCTTGCTGCAAGAATAGCTATATCCAATTTGCACAAGGAGACAAAGAAACATTTCTCTGGTAATATTTGTTATTTTGTGTCAGCAGCAGCATAAGTCAAAAACATGAGCCTCCCTCTTAGATCACCAAATAGCATGGGAATGAGAATAAAAATGAGACATTGGCTTCTAATGTCAGGAAATGAGTTTTCCTGACATTAGAAGCCAATGTCTCATTTTTATAAATTTACTGCACAATGCCAGTTTAAAACAAAAATTAATTAGTGAAACCAATGCCCTTAACGTAAATTACAGATTACAATGGATGTATCAGAAAGGGGAACCATAACACAAGTATTGTTGGTGCCATGTTGATATCACTTGTGGCAATAATAATAATTGATTCTGAATTATTGAAATGAAATGTTTAAATTAATATTTGTTATATTTACTTAAATCATCCTTAACAAATTCTACTAAACTAGTAGGTGTTTCAAGAAAAGGTGAGAACTACTATATAGGAGTCGAAATAATCAGTAATATCACCTAAAAAGCGATCGCCTTTACTTGATAATCCGAGTTTTCACGAAACCTCTGGTATTTTCGAGAAAACACATTTTATTTCTCCAGGATCCTATGTCGACATTTGAATTATTATGTTCTTTTTTTTCAGATGTTATGTCAGACTTGTACAATATTGTGAACCCATACACTAAAGAGAAGTCACCGATGATTTCTGATTACCACTACGATATAATCATCAAGAACAAGGAGAGATTAGATTCTGCCATAGTTTATGACAGAGACTTCAAATACAACTATTTTGGATTCAAAACCTTGGAGAGGTCATACCTGCTGAAGATACAGAACAAGGTATGTTCCTGACATTATTCAATTTTTTATCATCATTTTTATTGGAAGCATATGATATATTTAATAAACTGGTATTATACTGATATCTCTACATTGAACAAATTTTTTTTGGACTGGTCAGGCCCAGTGCAGCCAAAAACATTTTGAAAATAGTGAAAATCTTCGACACGAACGGGATTCAAACCTGCGATGTAGCTAACGCCCTATCAGGCGGTTCTTACAATGGTGAACAAATTTCGACGCTAACGGTATACGACCGGTAGTTTGATTGGCAAAGCGTTCGCCCCGGACTAGCGAGGGTCGCAGCTTCAAATCCCGCTCGTGTCGAAAATTTGTTACTATGTAGTTTCAAAAAGTTGGATTTTCTAAATAATACTAATATTGTGTCTCTGTCACTCTGTTGCCTTTTCACGATTAAACGGTTGAACCGATCTTGTTGAAATTTGAACATAGTCTATGTCATGCAGAAGGATATGGGATACTTTTTATCCCATAAGGGATGATTTTTGAAGTCGATGAAGACCAAGTCGTGGGCAAAAAGCTTGTATTTTATATCACGTCTTTTGATTTCAGGTGGCTGAAAGACCTCAACACATGTTGATGCGCGTCGCGATTGGTATTCATGGAGAAGACATTGATGCTGCCATAAACACCTACAACTTGCTTTCTGAGAAATATTTCACACATGCCAGCCCCACACTATTTTCTGCGGCAACCCCTCGTCCACAACTATCGTCCTGTTTCCTCATTGCAATGAAAGACGATAGCATTGAAGGGATATATGATACACTGAAGCAATGTGCTCTGATATCAAAGTCTGCTGGTGGAATCGGACTTCATGTACATTGCATAAGGGCAAAAGGGACCTACATAGCTGGAACAAATGGAGTCTCCAATGGTCTCGTTCCCATGCTTAGGGTTTACAACAACACCGCCAGATATGTAGATCAAGGAGGAAACAAACGCCCTGGAGCATTTGCTATTTATCTGGAACCATGGCATGCCGACATCTTTGAGTTCTTAGATCTAAGAAAGAATACTGGCAAAGAAGAAGTACGTGCCAGGGAACTGTTCTATGCTCTGTGGATACCAGATTTGTTCATGAAAAGAGTTGAAAAAAACGAAAACTGGAGTTTGATGTGCCCTCATAACAGTCCTGGCCTAGCTGACTGCTGGGGAGAAGAATTCGAAGCTTTGTATGAGAAGTATGAAAGAGAAAATAGATTCGTAAGACAAGTGAGGGCTCAGGTGGTATGGAAGGCAATTATTGAGGCACAGGTAGAAACCGGAAATCCATTCATGCTTTACAAAGACTCTTGCAATAGTAAGAGCAACCAAAAAAACCTGGGCACCATCAAGTGCAGCAACCTTTGTACGGAAATTGTGGAATACACAGCAGAAGATGAAGTGGCTGTCTGCAACTTGGCATCCATTGCATTGAACATGTTTGTGAATGAAGATAAAACATACAACTTTGATAAGTTAAAGGAAGTGACTAAAATCATTACACAAAACCTAAATAAAATTATTGATGTGAATTACTATCCAGTCCCTGAAGCCAAGAAATCCAATGAGAGGCATAGACCTATTGGGATTGGGGTACAAGGATTAGCAGATGCTTTTGTGCTGATGCGCTTACCATACGAGAGTGAAGCCGCAATTAAACTCAACCAACAAATATTTGAAACCATTTATTATGGTGCACTGGAAGCTAGTTGTGAATTAGCGGAAAAGCTCGGAGTTTATGAAACCTATGAAGGAAGTCCAGCAAGTCAGGGTATATTGCAATATGACCTGTGGAACAAAACTCCAACAGATTTATGGAACTGGGCTGCACTGAAAGAAAAAATTTCAAAACATGGCCTTCGAAACTCATTGTTGTTAGCCCCTATGCCTACTGCATCAACTGCTCAGATCTTGGGCAACAATGAGTCATTTGAACCTTTCACATCTAATATTTATCAGCGGAGAGTTCTATCTGGTGAATTCCAAGTGGTGAACCACCACTTGCTGCATGACCTGACTGATGCAGAATTATGGGATGAAGACATGAAAAATCTTATAATTCACAATAATGGATCTATCCAAAACATTGAAGCGATTCCCAAAGAAATTAGAGAATTGTACAAGACTGTCTGGGAGATATCAGTGAAAACCACAATCCAGATGGCAGCAGACAGAGGTGCTTTCATTGACCAAAGTCAATCTTTCAACATACATGTTGCAGAACCAAATTATGGAAAGTTAACATCTATCCACTTTTATGCATGGAAGATGGGCCTGAAAACTGGAATGTATTATTTGCGCACCAAGCCTGCTGCTAACGCCATTCAGTTTACCGTTGACAAATCCAAGGTCAAAGGAAAAGTAGAAAACGGGATGAATAATGGTGAACCCAATGAAATATCTGAACGAGAGGATGAAAATATGGCTGCAATAACATGTTCCCTCCAAAATAAGGATGGTTGTTTGAGTTGTGGATCTTAGTTTAATAAACTGTGGTATTAAGCCCTCTGTATAGCAAGTAAATTAGGTATTATTGTTTTCAATTTGCTAATCTAATAATTTTTGAATAAGTACCCTTTTAGGTCAAGCACACATTTACAAAGTGACAAGTAATGATTAATGTAAAAAGGCAACTGTTTCTGCCTGTAATTGAGGTTCTCCTCCCAGTGCATAATGCTTTGGAGATACACTCAAGTACAAAAATATGTATCCACTTTTGAACCTTGTCACATTCACTTTTAATTGACATTTCCCTCAACACACTGAAGTGGATACATATTTTTGTACTCGAGTGTACATATCAATGGACGTCGATCACAGGAGGCGTCGTTACGTGTTTTTCCACTGTTATAGGCTATAATGTTTAATACAAAACCAAAATGGCGGCTTGTGTGACGTGCTCTGTGGAGAACAGCCTTATCCTTACCTTAGGACCTTATCAGCCCGTGTCTCTCCACTGCTGAAGATAGGCGCACGTTGGGAGAGGCCTATCTTCAGAGGAGAAACAAACTGCTAACCAAATATGAAAACCTCCATATTAATACTAGTGTTCTATTTTCGCGGACTAACGTCTTTTCTGCGTTGGCGTGTAACGTTCAACGTAATCGAACGTGATATTATGCGCCGGGAGAGGTATGTTTTATTAACTTTCAATTTGTATTTCAAAACTGTTTCTAATTATAAATAAACATAATTTTAAAATATTTACCGCAAATCATAACGAGACTATTAAGGTGCTTTTACATTGGCCGGTTATCATACATTAAAGCCTATTCATTGCGATTGCAAATAGCGCGAAAGATATCCGGTATATTCCAATTGGGAAGTATTGTAATTCTAGACATATGCAACCAATGTCAATGACCAATTTAGGTACTGTTCGCGCGACAGGTCGACATGGCAATCGTGAGGTGAGGCGTGGGGGAGGGACACCCCGCATATCGCCCGCGCAGCCTTAGTGCTGCACGAGTCTGCATCGACCGCGTTTATCGATCACATTCTTTTTTGTTGTATTTATATAACAGTAAGGCATAACTCAAAGTAGTAACAATGAATGCATTTCGACAGTTACAGCAGAAGACTGAGAAATTTTCGAAAAACGATCAGATACTGTGAAAAGGATATAGGAATGGACGATGATATATCGGAGAAAATAGTGATGAGTCACTAAATATTTGTAGCGATGATAGTATGAGTTCATTTAACAGTGATTATTAAATAAAATAATATGTTCATTTTCATTTTACTTATATAAAATTATTATGGTTATAAACTACCTAGAATGTGATGCCACATCACCAGAAAATTGACATGTCGACCTGTCGCGATAATACAATAATATACTTTAAGAATAAATGTGAAGAATACATTTTTTTTAAATAATTGTCCGTTTTATTTAAGGATTTAAACTACGAATTTTTGATACATATCCATTTTTTTATTAGGTCGCAAATATTGATTACAGTAAAACACATCAAGAATTGCTAATTATATATTATAATATGTAATATTAATAGTACCATTACCTGTAACCTAACTTTTTCTATAGCTTCTTAGGATTGGGTAGATTATGTCAAGAGCTTCATGAATTTCATTTCTCGTTTTTCCTCCTGAAAAACCCCTTCTAATGTTATGAACTAGCTTTTGTCTGTGATTTCGTCTAAATAAATTTAGAATATATTGAAACTGTGTCTACAAAACAAATGACTTACCAGTGAAAACAATTTTCCCATTAACAAAGATGAGTAAAACTACTCTAGGGCGCACCATTCTATAGACCAGCCCAGGAAACAATTCTGGTTCATACGATGTAAACTGCCCATGTGCTTGCTGCAACGCTTCTAGTCTCACTGGAAACCTTAAGTCTGCTGTTGCTATGAAATTTTGTATTTTGAAATCTAGAAACTTGGCCTGAAATTTGAAACCATATAGCATTATTCATTATTATTTAACAGAATACAAAACACAAAATCCAAATATTCTTACAGAAAATCCAAGTTTTTGAATGATTCTTGCAAATTTTCTAGCTGCTATATAAGAGTCGTGCTCTGTCCTGGTTCCCGTACACACAATTTTCCCAGATCTGGAATAAAATATTGATTTTAAATATAAATAAATTTAATTTTATGCTATTATTATATTTTATCATCATCATCAGCAGGGAAACGTTCACTGCTGGACATAGGCTTCCCTCATGGTAAGCCACATCGACCGGTCCCGAGCCACCTGTATCCAGCGACTCCCTGCAACTCTAACCAGGTCGTCGGTCCATCTAGTAAGGGGACGGCCTGGTAGACGTTTCCCGGTACGTGGTCGCCACTCGAGAACCTTTACTCCCCACCGGTTATCGGTTCTTCGAGCGATGTGGCCTGCCCATTGCCACTTCAGCTCACTAACTCGTCGAGCTATGTCGGTGACCTTCGTTCGTCTACGGATTTCCTCATTCTGGACCTTATCACGTAGACAAATTCCGAGCATAGCTCCTTCCATTGCTCGCTGAGGGACTGTGAGCTTGTTTATTCGGCCCACAGAAAACATTATATACACTTACCTAAAAACTAGAGCAGTTGCTCGTGGTTCCAGAATTTTCATAACAACCCCTTGAAACCGAGCTGGATTGTATTCTGAAAACCTGGTTCTGCAATATATATCCAACAGTTTGAGTTCACAACCTAAACTAACTGTTGACACACAATTTCTGAAATAAAGAAAAAACATGACTAATTCAATTAATATAGGCTTATACTATATAATATTACATGAATACATTGATAGATATTTACTGTATTTTAATGCTGTTCTTTGCTTGTGTAGTGCCACTTGTCATTGGTGTAATTGCTGTCATAGAGTTATGTGGGTTTGGAGGCTGTGCTGTACATGTACTATGTGAAAGGACCACATCACCAGTTTGGTTTGAAGGAAAAACTTGTGTTGATGAGCCAGAATCACTGTGAACACCTTCTTGCAGCGGTATAGGAGTGTGAATCACATGGATTGGACTATTGGTAACATTCGATACATTGCTAATAACAGATGTTCTGTTCTGATGTATGTTTTCTTCCATTTCATTAGGTATCATTTTCAATAAGCTAGTATCAGTATCTGTGGTTAATGTTTCATGAAATTCTACATCCATCTGCTGAAATGATAATTATTGTTGTATATTGTTGATGAAAGCTTAATTTTAAACTGGCCTATTTTCATGTGGATAAATTTCCTAAATACATGTACACATGTCCTACTAGTTACATATAGTCAGTTTAGTCTTGTGCCATCACCCATCATATTAAACGTGAAAGTGTATTAATTTGTTATCACATAGTGTGTTATCAAAATGATATAGGCTACAATTTATCCCCGTTCATTAAGTAGTCCCTTGGGCATAATATCTGAAGTCCAGGAAGGAAGTCACAGCAAAAAGTACTAGTTTACGATATATTCAACTTGTAGCTTATAGTTAATGTCCAAATATTTTATTCCAAACTAAAAGGAACTTTTAGGGAGTTCCCAATGTGCCCCACCCAAGGGTTGTACTAGAATTATATTTTAAATGGGCATGAGCTTGGTGCACTCTTAGGGCCTCCTATGTAAAGATCATGAGTCTACCTGTATGTTACTACAGTTATTGCTCCAGTCAGGGATTGGGACAGTTGGTGTGAATCGTTTTTTTGGACTGTTCATTATAAACGGATCGTCTTTGCTTTGTTCCATTATATTGTCATCAAAACAATACGATATTTAATTAATTGTTTTTAACAGATTCCATAACTTTTAAACAGAGAAAAGGGAAACATGTAACTTGTTTGTGTTTTCAACACGTTTTTCTTGCGACTGCGACGTATGTCAGTTTTGACATTTGTCAGAAACGTAGTAGTAGTTTAATTCTCCCGAATGGGAAGGCAATGGAACAGCCATGCAGCCTACTCTGAATATATATTTTCTTCAGTTTTCTCAATAAAATGTGTACATTCTATCGCTTGTTTTGACGATTCTTGACGAGAACTTCAAAGGTCAGCCTTGGTTTCTACATAATTCGAAAGAATCCATATGCCGAATGTACTCGACATGGTAAACCCTTTCGATCGCGTCGAAACCTTCACAATTTTGCGTAATCAATACTATAACACAAAAAACACATATAACAGTATTATTAATGAATTACTAAAATTGCAATGAACCACCATTTTCCAAGTTCGCGCCAAAAATCGAAACGTATTGGTAAGTACATTGGTAGGTTGTTCGTCGGCAAGTGGTAGGTTTTTTCTAGATGTGTGGGTCGTCAGCTTCCTCATAGAGCTAGGGGAATTCTACGCATGCCAAATTTTAAGGCAATTTAGGAGCAATCAAACTTTAGCATTCATAATTTAGCAGCAACCATGACTCAGTTACAGCGAGTTGTTTTTAGTGTGTCAGCTGGAGACATGGGTCTCCAGCTGACACATGCCAGGAAGGCAAACTAGTGAGGTTAGGGCTTTAGACTATAGTCAGGCATTTAAAGCACAATGAGAGCAATGAGAGCCAAAAAAATTAACGATCACATTGATAAACTGTTGGATCTACGAACGAAATACCGTGTGTAAGCTGGCGACCCGTGTCACCAGCTTACACATCTGTATCTTCGTAATTATTCAAGTTACGATTATGTATTGTACCTCATATTTTAGGGCAAAATAGCAGCGCCAGGCGCCAAAATTTTCGAATCTCTAGTGCTAAAACTGTTTGAGCTACGAGCCGATATGTGTGTGTAAGCTGGTGACATGGGTCGCCAGCTGACACACGTTGAATCTCTGAAACTACATAAGTGAGAACTTCGTTTTAATGATCAGATGAGACCATACAATAGGAGCGTTCACGAGTCAAAATTTCAAATCTCCTGGCTGTCTAGATTCAAAGTTATAAGCAAAAAACTATTTTCCCGCCAAAAAATTCAAAATAATCGCACGGAAGCCGCTGAGCGGGCCGTTGCCGTTCCGTGCGCTACGCTATTACAATAGAGTTTCAACTTAGCTGTCATTGTTTTAAAATTCATTTTAACCTACACTTTCGTATCGATTCAATTGGTACATTGAGCGTGTTAGACCAGGAGCCGACTGAAATAAGCAATGGTATACTACCGATTAACTTCATAGAAAGATTACGAACGACCTTCACCAAATTTGACGTCTAGCTAGAATCTAACCCTTCACAGTTGGTGCATAATTCAAATCTACTAATTTGACTAATACGGAATCAAGATTTAGTTTAGTAATGAATCAACATATAAGAAACTAGCTTCTTCCCGCGGCTTCGCCCGCGTGGACTTCAGGTTTTATCCCGTGAGAACTACATGGCGTAGTACTATAAAATATCAAACTGACGCGAGACTTCCTGTCGATGACGTACCATTATTCTAAAATTGCGATCAAAATACGGGGGTGGGGGCAAGAGGGTGCAACATTCTCAGACCTACCAAATATATGTAAAAAACATAAATTTGGTCAAGCCGTTTCGCAGGAGTGCGACTATAAACACCTTGACACGAAAATTTAATATATTAGATTGGATTGGGTGATTTTTTAAAAACGCTGAAACACGTCATTTTTATTTTTAGTTCATAACACTGAGTATCAATTTTCATGATATTGACTTCAAAATCAACAGAGTTCCCATACAAAATTTCATCCCCATTATATATCCATGAAACACGTAATCCTTCCTTTGTTTGAAATCTAATCGCTTACCAATTTTCATGGGGCATTATTTTTATTCCTTGTTGATTGCTGTGCAATTGCATGGATGTCAAACAGACTCATGCTTTACTATATCTGATTAGCTCATCAATTGAAAGGCTCCAGGTATACATAGAGCTGTAAAATAATTTCAATATCACGTTTTATCTAGACGGTGGCGCCATCTATCGGTGAGGTGTTAAACTATTTAGACAACCGTAACCACAGAAAACAAACCTAAATGAATTAGTATTCAACTAATTTTATGGACTTTATATCGAATCAACAGCCTAAAAAATAAGTTTCAAGCTTCTAGCTCTAAAAATAACGATACCTCTATACGACTTTTTATCTCCCCTTTCAACCCCTTTCAACAAAACCCTTTTTTCGCATTAAAAAGTAGCCTATGTTCTTTCTCAGGGTCTAAAGATTGTCTGTGCCAAATTTCATCAAAATCGGCTGAGAGGTTTAAGCGGGAAAGCGTAACAGACAGACAGAGTTACTTTCGCATTTATAATATTAGTAGGGAAAGTAGGGACTAGTAGGGATAACACTTTACGGTGTGATATAACATAGTATAAGAGGTATATGTGCAACATATACAGCTTATATCAATATCATCAATAATTGTTGAGCTCGGTATTTAGTATATTTTCAGTAGCAATTATTGAATAAAACATGATCTATATCATTTCTCAAACATTTATTTTTAGTTATTTTCATATACCTCTTATATTGTGTTATATCACACACACCGTAAAGTGTTATTTCTTATATGTTGATTCATTACTAAACTAAGTCTTGATTCCGTATTAGTCAAATTAGTAGATTTGAATTATGCACCAACGGTGAAGGGTTAGATTCTAGCTAGACGTCAAATTTGGTGAAGATCGTTCGTAATCTCTCTATGAAGTTAATCGGTAGTATACCATTGCTTATTTCAGTCGGCTCCTGGTCTAACACGCTCAATGTACCAATTGAATCGATACGAAAGTGCAGTTTAATATGAATTTTAAAACAATGACAGCTAAGTTGAAACTCTATTGTAATAGCGTAGCGCACGGAACGGCAACGGCCCGCTCAGCGGCGTCCGTGTGATTATTTTGAATTTTTTGGCGGGAAAATAGTTTTTTGCTTATAACTTTGAATCTAGACAGCCAGGAGATTGGAAATTTTGACTCGTGAACGCTCCTATTGTATGGTCTCATCTGATCTTTAAAACGAAGTTCTCACTTATGTAGTTTCAGAGATTCAACATGTGTCAGCTGGCGACCCATGTCACCAGCTTACACACACATATCGGCTCGTAGCTCAAACAGTTTTAGCACTAGAGATTCGAAAATTTTGGCGCCTGGCGCTGCTATTTTGCCCTAAAATATGAGGTACAATACACAATCGTAACTTGAATAATTACGAAGATACAGATGTGTAAGCTGGTGACACGGGTCGCCAGCTTACACACGGTATTTCGTTCGTAGATCCAACAGTTTATCAATGTGATCGTTAATTTTTTTGGCTCTCATTGCTCTCATTGTGCTTTAAATGCCTGACTATAGTCTAAAGCCCTAACCTCACTAGTTTGCCTTCCTGGCATGTGTCAGCTGGAGACCCATGTCTCCAGCTGACACACTAAAAACAACTCGCTGTAACTGAGTCATGGTTGCTGCTAAATTATGAATGCTAAAGTTTGATTGCTCCTAAATTGCCTTAAAATTTGGCATGCGTAGAATTCCCCTAGCTCTATGAGGAAGCTGACGACCCACACATTTTTTCTAGTGGTGTGGTGTCTCGTAACCAAAGCAACTAAAGGAATGTGGTGTCAATGTTTTGCTGACAGTGAAGCACGTTTATAAATTCCAAAGTTGGATATTTTATTCCATGTAATGTGAATAAACTAATGAAATCAGAACTAGAATAACCTTAATGAATGATTGTATAACTGTATGCAATAATCATAAAGTCTATAAATTCACGTAGAATTCTACAGCGACATAAATATCATATTAATCTAAGCTGTTTTACATAACCTTTAGCTGGTATTCTAAGCAGCTCCGTTACGTTAAATATCTATGCAGGGTCTAGCTGGCTGGTTGCATTACATTAAAAGAGGCTGGAGAAAACACTGATGTTGGTAATTGCCAAAGACATTTAAATTTATACTTAAATCTCTTTGATAATTGCTCTTAATATAGCTGTTGATGGGACTTCCAGTCCTGTCTATTCGGAGTGAAAAGAAGCCTATTAAAAATGACTATGCTTTTTGCTGTCAATGTCAATTCAACCATCAGCTGATTCCGTTTTTTTATCTGTGGTCTATGATTCTCTAATTCTCTTGCTACTGTTGCAGGGTTGAGTAGGATCAAATTTAGACGATATTCTAATCGTATTTAATCCTCCAATTGTATCACTGAACTATTGCGTAAATAATATTCAAAATGGCTCCAAAGGCTGGAGGTGATTCTGCGAAAGTTAATTCAGCCGTCTACAAGGATAAAAGTAAACCAACAGACATTCGGCTCAGCAACATAAATGCCGCAAAAGGTTTGTAAAGCCTGTGAACAAATGTTTAATTTACTCTGTAAATATTGTTTTTTATTCGATGACTGTCTAAAATACAATTCCAGTATTATGAAAATTATCATTATTTGCTTGTTCTAGACCAAAAAAATGTGTTTGTATTGAAATAAATGACTGTTTACATTTCAACTATTTTAGAGCACCTAAAAATATTTTATTAATTAATAACAAGAATTTTAAAACTTTGCGACCTAACAATCGCTTAAACTGTAAGAAAATGTTATGGTCAAAGCTAGATTTTGTAATGGCTTTAAAGCTCATGAGAACATTGAGTAAATGATCTTGTTTCTCTTTCACAGCTGTTTCTGATGCCATTCGAACAAGCTTGGGACCCCGTGGTATGGACAAAATGGTAACAATAATTTTTGAGATGCATTTTGTAAATTTTTAAGATATACAGAAAAAACTTTCATTTTGTTTTCTTTTCAGATCCAAGCTGCAAATGGTGAAGTGACCATTACAAATGATGGTGCTACAATCTTAAAGCAAATGAGTGTGATACATCCAGCAGCTAAAATGGTAAATATATAAAAATTTATATTTCTAACTGCTTTACACCTTTCAAAATGTCTTACTTGAATATGGACTGCTGTAAGAAGAAGCTTCCCATGTAGAAATAATCTGTCTCTTTTGTATGTATTTTCTTCTGTTTGTTATATAAATTTATTAAATTGTGTAATAAATAATAATTTTGTAATCTATTATACTCCAGCTAGTTGAGCTGTCCCATGCTCAAGACATAGAAGCTGGTGATGGCACCACATCCGTGGTAGTGATCGCTGGAGCTCTGCTCGATGCTTCTGAGAAGCTGCTACAGAAAGGGATTCATCCGATGGTCATTTCTGATGGCTTTCAGAAAGCACTGCAGATTGCTTTACAGGTAAAAAATTATCAATGTGTATTTAAAAAACCTGATATATATGTTTGTTTTTACATATGTACAAATTACTGTAGGGTTAAACTATTTAATATATTTTGTTGAAGCTTGTCTTTTATAACTCTAATATTAAAAATTTTGAAACTAAAATTTTAAGTAAATATTTGCTTTAACCTGCTTTGCTTTGACTTCCTCTATATTTACCTCAGAAATTAATCCATGGGAACCACTCAAAGGACTGGTATAAAAGTAGCCTGAGTATCTCCATGATATTGGCTACACATGTAAGTGCTAAAATTTGTCAGGATTGGTTGTGCTGTTAACACACCAAGACTCATCAGGCTCACTCACATTTATAATATTTTTAGCATTAAGCTACATGGAATTTGTTTAGTAATTCACAAATGGTGTCTTATTAGAGTTGTCAAAATTTTTGCAAGTCTTATGTTGTTGTACACTGAATTTGTTCCTTTGAAAAAATATTACTTTACATTTGATTTCTGTTACCCAAAACTATAAAAAAAAACAGTGGTTTCGTTATGATAATAATTATTTTAAATGTTCGACACTCCAAATTTTATTATTATTTACAGGTTGTTGAGGGAATGTCGATTCCTGTAGATCTGAGCAACGATGACACTCTGTTGAAGGCAGCTTCCACTTCTCTCAACTCTAAAGTAGTGTCTCAACATTCTTCTATCCTGGCACCCATCGCAGTTCAAGCCATCAAAGCCGGTCAGTACTTTAACTTTACTTTAATTACATAAAAGATCAACAATTGACCAGTTTGTTTCTGTGATTGTTTGTCCTTCTTTCATGTTTTTGGGATAATTGAACGTTCGGAGAAGGATGTAGGTTACTTTTTATCCTTATCGAACAAGTAGTTCCTGTGGGATAATTTCTGAAGTTCATGGGGTTGAATTCACGGGCAAAAGCTAGTTTTTGAGAATACCATAAGAATCAATAGCACTTATCGCCCGTCAACCTCGGGTTTATTGCCTGAAATAAAGGATTATTATTATCAACCCAAGTGCCAAGTGTGTTTATTATGGCAACTCTTCATGGAAATATGGAATGAAAATACCGACATACTGATCTGTAAGGGACTTGTGTGAGTGAGGTGTCAAATTGCAAAAGTTCCTTGTTGGATTATGACACTTTATCATATAGCAAGAAGAAAGTTCAGCATCATCATCAGCCGGGAAACGTCCACTGCTGGACATGGCCTTCTTCATGGTACGCCACATCGACTGGTCCCGAGCCACCTGCATCCAACGACTCTCCGCCGAAGAAGAAAGTTATATAACTAAAACCCACCCACTACAATAATCACATCCCGTTATACAACAATTTAAATTTATCTTACGGGGGTTTATATATATTTTGTATATGTATACTATATATTTTCGGAATGAACTCATCAAGACCGTTCATTTGATACCTAACACGATACTTTAGTCTTTCATTATTTTTTGCTCGCACTTGGGATTATATGTGACGTCATATAGCCGCGGACGACCACTACGCTTCAACGCTCCAACCTCATTTGTCAACACAGTTTGTCATAACTACCATGGGAAACAAGTAGAATTTGTATGAAATATGTGTTTATTTTAAATAAACAATTTATGTGTCTCATAAGATATAACATTTAGTTTTGCACAATAGGTAACCTTTCATCATCATCAACAGCCTATATATGTCCCCACTTTTATTTACACACCTTTATTTAATCTTATATAGAAATGTAGATTTTGGCCCTCAAGGAAAAACCGGTGTTTCGAGCAGCCAGTCAAATGATCCTCCACGAAATAAAGTTTGTCCGAACAGTTATATACAAAGCAAAGCTATGGCAGTAGATCGCAAAATGATAAGTATCAATATCAGTTACAGTTAAGTAATAATTTTATTAAACAGTTATGGAGCCGATCCCCGGGGGCGTGGGAGCCCGCGTCGACTTGCGCGACGTGAAGGTGATCGAACGTATCGGCGGCACTGTCGAGGACACCGAGCTCATACAGGGGCTGGTGATACCGCATCGAGCTTCAAACGTTAACGGACCACATCGCATAGAGAAGGCTAAAATAGGACTTATTCAGTTCTGTATTTCACCCCCCAAGACTGATGTAAGTTATATACGATTTTATTGAAGTTAACTTTTAAAGTTACTGTACACTGTTGGGGTTAGCATTGAAACTCACTTCCCATCCAACTGCGTTGTAGTCACTTGAGCCCAAGTGCCAACTCATACATGAAAAGTTTAGTGCCAAAAATATGTCGCGTAAAATTTCATTATATCTACTGATTGATTTCTAATTATTGCTAGATGGATCACAACGTGATTGTTTCGGATTACGCAGCCATGGATCGCGTCTTGAAGGAAGAGCGTCAATATATTCTGAACATTGTGAAACAAATCAAGAAAGCTGGCTGCAATGTACTCTTGGTGCAGAAGTCTATTTTGAGGTAAAATATTATTCTACGTATTTATATTTAACAATAACAACAAATGATTTATCTATAGTGAGTGACAATTACCGGTTCTGTGTCCTATACTTATTGATGTTATATGTATTTATAAAAGGTTTTCATTCCAGAGATGCTCTGAGTGACTTGGCGGTTCACTTCCTGGACAAGATAAAGTGCATGGTGATTAAGGACATCGAGCGCGAAGACATTGAGTTTGTGTGCAAAACACTCGGATGCCGCCCCATCGCCTCCCTCGACCACTTCACACCTGAGAACCTCGTCAACGTAGACCTCGTGGAGGAAATCACTGAACCTATTGGGAAATACATCAAGGTAGGAGTTTGATGCTACTTAGACATATTTTTTTATACACAGTAGGCTTGTACTTGCCTTCCATCTCACTGGATGGTGTAAGGCCATATAAAAGAAGCAATTGTAATCCAAAAGTTCCTAGTAAATGCGACGCAGGTTTTGTACACATTGAAATACAAATTACGACAAGCGCTGGAGCAGTTTGAAATCTTTAAAGCGATTTTAATGAGATATAATTAAAATTTTACTTTTCAGATTTATTCCTATAATTGTTCTGTAAGACCTTGCTTCTTGCCAAACTTAGAAATCTAGGTCAATAGGAAGTACCCTACAGGTTTTGATGCACTTTCGAGGGAAATCGTCAAAAAACGGCTGTAACTTTTTATTCCGTTCGACTTAGAAGTTTGATTTGTCACAGGTTAAAGGGATTGCAGACTTTGAGTATTTGAAATCAATTTCAATTTGATGCCTCCTCGCGCTTCTGAGAAAAAGGCTCCTGACAAATACAGACAGACGTACGGACAACAAATTTGTTGTCACTTAAGTGATCCTATATGGGTTTCATTTTTCTTTTGAGGTACAAAGTGGAGATAGTTTCGGTTGCACATAGGTTTATGTCGAGAGAGTTTGGTTAATTGATGGAACCGACTACTGATCGAAGTGGGGGATTTTCGACAAGAAGGAAAGTGGTTACTGTCATTTAACCAGTTCTCACCGGTAACGTGTGCGTGTGTATGTATATGTACAGTTGACGGGCTGCAACACGGGCGGTCGGACGGTGTCGGTGCTGGTGCGCGGCACGAGCGGCGCGGTGGTGGCGGAGGCGGCGCGCTCCCTGCACGACGCGCTCTGCGTGGTGCGGTGCGTGGCGCGCAGGCCCGCCCTGCTGCCCGGCGGGGGGGCTCCCGAGGTGAGAAACTATACCGTTTAACTGTCATGGAATGGGCCAAGGTGTGATACTGAGATATAGCATTTTTCTGTTTGTTTACCTTTATTTATATTGTATTGAAACTAACCATAGGTCATCAGATCAATGACAACTCCAGTTTTAGTAAGTAGATCTAAATCTTGATATTACACAATGGGTATCTGTTCTTACTAGTGACACAGATATACAGGTCTAACGCAGAGAGTCTATTCCTGAGCTATGAAGGTGGTACGGTACAGACTCAGTTATGCGCGGTTAGACCTGTAATATAGTACTACGTACAGAACGGATGTTTACCGCCTCCCGTTGATCCGCGATACCTCACCTCTCCCTGCAATACAGTGACCCGCTCAAGGATCGGTACTACCGCGCGTATATACAAACGTCATCCGTTCTTCGATGTATCGGAATAGGAACCGATATCACGTCATTTATATTAAGTGTCCTGCCTGTGCTAGTGATGAAAATCATTACAGTCATCAAGGTAACTCTGATACGAAATTTGAACTATTTAATATAAATGTGTTATCATGTTTTGTTTGATTTATTGAGGCTGCGGCGGCAGCGGCGCTGGCACGAGCCGCGATTGCAGCGCCAGGCGCCGACCACTACTGCCTCCGTGGATACGCTGATGCTTTAGAAGTTATACCATCCACACTCGCTGAAAATGCAGGTAAGCAATGTTACTTTCACCCATCTACAACTTCCGATAAAACAACTCTGAAATAGTCGACATATTCTTTAAAAATCGAAAGAACGCGTTTATCTGATTGTGAGATGACCAAATGATAAAGCGTGACACAGACGCCTCAACTTGTGACACTGGCTGTATTATCTTCGCATTATTTCCGAGATAAATGAATAAATAAAATCATTTTATTATCAGATTTCAAGGATTCATACAATTGTTAGTACTGCTTATAACTACGTTAGTAAGTATATGTCACAACTGAGTTAGTCAAACTATGTACATGTCGCATAATGGGAAGTCAAATTTCCAGGCTACGTGTTCAGGATGCGATTAGAGCTGGCTCGCACTCGACAAAGACGCGTACTTTTTTGGTAGGACAGCATGAAAGCTGTCTGTGGCGCGCCTCCGCGAACATAGCTGACGCACAGTAGCGCAGCAGCCCCAATAGCATCCTGAACCCATTATTGTATTGGACGCGTAGAGTGCTAAGCGATTTTTGAGCATAGCTGAGCCTCAGGCTGCTTGAATAGAACGAATTACAGTACGCCTTAAACAAAGTAACTTTAACTGCGTCTGTACATTTAGCAAACCTGATAAATGTGGCTTAACATTATTTAGTAAAATTATCTACCAAGAACTACTCTACCCCGCTGAATGAAGACACTAGGCCAAGGCCTAGTTGTTGTAGATAGAATTTGAAATTGATACTACTTAGTATGTATAGTTTTCCTGAATAAAAACTGTATTTTAAACGTTATGAGGTCTGAACCCGATCGAAACGGTGACGTCGTTGCGCGTGGCGCACGCTGGAGGCGCGGGCGGGGCGGGCGCGGGGGTGAACGTGCGCCGCGGACGTGTCACAGACATGCGCAACGAACACGTGCTGCAGCCCCTGCACGTGACCACCTCCGCACTAGCACTCTCCACAGAGACCGTCCGCGCAATACTCAAGATAGATGACATCGTAAGTAGACATTTTGTCTTCAATTAATACATTTATCCACTAATAAAAACAGACAAAAATAGATACCCTAGCTAGCTAGAGAGCTAAGTCAGACATGCAACTGATATGGTTGGTATCCAGCAATTCTCCACTTAAATTACTCTTTCGTATTTCGGTCTAGTCTGTTTTTAAACATGCTGACACTTGGCCTTAACTTATATTTGTGTTCAGAGAGCGAATAAAATTCTCCTTTTTCTAAAACGTAGTGATTACTTGCTCGCCGTGCCGGTTCTCCCGCAGCGTCGCAGAAATCCGTTCTTAACGCGATCCGCCTCCATCAAAGTTCCATACAAATTTTTTGTTACCATAATCTTTTAAAATATAATCGCTGGATTTGTGATGTGTGGGTCGTCAGCTTCCTCATAGAGCTAGGGGAATTCTACGCATGCCAAATTTTAAGGCAATTTAGGAGCAATCAAACTTTAGTATTCATAATTTAGCAGCAACCATAACTCAGTTACAGCAAGTTGTTTTAGTGACACATGCCAAGAAGGCAAACCAGTGAGGTTAGGGCTTTAGACTATAGTCAGGCATTTAAAGGACAATTACAGCAATGAGAGCCAAAAAAATTAACGATCACATTGATTAACTGTTGGATCTACGAACGAAATACCGTGTGTAAGCTGGCGACCCGTGTCACCAGCTTACACATCTGTATCTTCGTAATTATTCAAGTTACGATTATGTATTGTACCTCATATTTTAGGGCAAAATAGCAGCGCCAGGCGCCAAAATTTTCGAATCTCTAGTGCTAAAACTGTTTGAGCTACGAGCCGATATGTGTGTGTGTGTGTGTGTGCTGGTGACACGGGTCGCCAGCTGACACATGTTGTATCTCTGAAACTACATAAGTGAGAACTTCGTTTTAAAGATCAGATGAGACCATACAATAGGAGCGTTCACGATTCAAAATTTCCAATCTCCTGGCTGTCTAGATTCAAAGTTATAAGCAAAAAACTATTTTCCCGCAAGTCTAAAGCCCTAACCTCACTGGTTTGCCTTCCTGGCATGTGTCAGCTGGAGACCCATGTCTCCAGCTGACACACTAAAAACAACTCGCTGTAACTGAGTCATGGTTGCTGCTAAATTATGAATGCTAAAGTTTGATTGCTCCTAAATTGCCTTAAAATTTGGTATGCGTAGAATTCCTCTAGCTCTATGAGGAAGCTGACGACCCACACATGATTTGTGTAGTAACTATCTAAAAATAGGACATCAGATTGTGATGTCGCGAAATGAGTGTCCTTAACATACAACTTCACAAGGAATCACAATTTTCATTTTAATCACTTTTTTCGATTATTGTTCAAATCGCCATCTATGAACAATTAGCTGCGTGCGTAACTGCTATTGCTATAACTATAAAGTTGAAAATTAATTATATTTATTTCGCGACACTATAATTTCGTCTCATATTTTTAGGTAATTACTTATCAAAGCCTGCTATTCAGATTATGGCAACACAAATTTAGTATGGAAGCAATAGGAGACGGATAACGTTAAACTGACACACACAAAAAGGATTTCATGAAGTTTACAGTGTGCGGTTTAGGGTTGTGGTTAACAGGCAGAATCAAATCTAAAGAGAGTATGTTTGTATAATTGTTTGGAACGCTCTGAGGCCTGAAGCCGGATGGATTTTAACTTGAGAGGTATCGTTTTCGTATTCGTTCGTATTTACGTTTAAAATATTCAAAGTACTGAGTAATAAGTAAACCACTGAGTAATTTCAGTTAAAATATTAAATAGAATGCCCCAACATTTCTTACGATTTCTAGGTTTACTTTCATTACAAGAAAATGTAGACAATTTACTCAATTAATTTTTCCATTTTGTTACAGATAAATACCATGAATTAACCAGTCACAAAGTATTACTTCTACAACTACAGTTTTAGAGCTTATGCAAAGTGAGGAGATTAACTATTGATTTTCTTGCATAATTTTCATGACTTGAAAATATTATATAGAAGCTTAGCATCTATGGTACTAATATTGTTGATAATCTTTCAATCTATTTTAATTTTAATAAAACATAATTGAATATAGTGTGCTAGTTTATTTCACTTATAATGTATTAATTTTAAATAAAAGAACAATAATAACTGAAAAGTAGTTTCATTTCTATCGCTGGTATGGGTGTATTTGATTGGCTGCTTTTATGTTTGTTTTTATAGCAGATGGGGCCTTGGGCATAGTTGGTGCTGTAGGACCCAGAGGTGTAGGTCCTCGTGAGGGGCCCATGCCGGGCGCACCCACCCCTGGTGGTACTGGCATGGATTGCATTCCAGGTCTCAACCCTTTTCCTGTGCCAACAGCTGTGACTAAAGCATGAGTATCTGTAATGCTGTGTGTGGGCTGCATACCTGCACAAATAATATAAAATTATGCCTCATCCATACTTAATATTATATATGCCAAAGAGAGTTTGTTTCTTTGTCATTCCTTTATGTCATAATGGAGAGTTAGAATGACTTGATTTGGGATAGTCAAAAGATTGGAGAAGGACATAAGCTAACTTTTATACCAATTAAACAAGTAGTTCCAATTCCACGCAGATGAAGTTGCAGCCAGAAGTTAGTATATAATAATGAATAAACCACTAAGGATATCCTGGTAGGATAAGTTAAAACAAATGAAGTGTGTCTCCTCACCTGCAGATCTCATTGATTCCCCTTCCCAATCTTCCCGTCCTTTGGATATGATCTCCCAAACATGACTTACAACTTTTGTAAATTGAGCCACTTGTTTCTATAACAAAAACAAATAAGCCACAGTTATTTAAGTAGTAGAATTCTGTGATTTTTGGGTGTTAGAAGTAAAAGGACTTATAATTGAGATTTATAAAAAAAAATATTTTCACTCTAGCTGCCAATGAAATTATATTGGTTTTGTTGTTCACAAATTTAATGTTACTACTTTCAGTTTTTGTTGTTACAGTAGTAAGAATGCAGTTTCAGATGAAATGTAAAAACATTTTGATAGTCTTACCTGAGCAGTATCATAACTAAGAGTATTAGCTTTGTGGTTGAACTGTTGCAGTCTCTGTTCAGCCTGTGGTTCAGGTTTAGTTCTTAGCAGGTCCGGCACAAGGTCATGGGTGCATGCTGGGACTCTCCCTTCAGACAACCTAGCTAGAGCTTCATCTCTCTCACAGCTCAGTTGTAGTGGTAGCACTATTTGTGACCTCAGAGGTGAAGCTAGCTCTGCTTGGAGGATTTTGCTCAGCCCAGTCAGCTGTGAATTATTGAAGCATACAGATAGAGTTATATTTGTTTAACATAAGATTAAAATAAATATGGAAGTGTTTGGTAATGTACAAAATGTCGGACATAAGGCAAATCCATCAATCAGTGTTCATGCCCCGTCACAATATTTACCATATCGCAAAGCATTAGACTAAATAACAGCATGCATTTGAGCCAGTAACTCAGTAACTATATTTTGCTGGTTAAAAAAGAAGTGTATACCAATAGTAATAGGTTGGCATTAGACATGCGCAAAACAGTGCTTTTTAAAGTAAAGTTATATGTCATTACTTTTCATACCGCGTGATATCACTTTTTTGCGCTGCCATGAAACAGCGCAAACAATACTAATTCAAGACTGACGTTTTTAAAAATATTTAGTAAAAAATGATATGAAATATTATTTAAAATTGTGAGTGTGGAGACTTTGAGAGAATTCACATGAACTCTTAAAGGCAAAAAAATTTTCAATATGTGGGTGGAGGACAGCGTTGCCAGATATTTTTTTTGCCAAGTCGGGATTTAGGAACATTTTCAGTGAAAAAAGCGGGATTCTTTCGTCGAAAGCAAAGCATAGTAAAAAAAACATATATAATCAAAAGTTTTTGAATATTTAACTTTTTATTTGAGTTCAAATTACGTTTACGTGACAATAGAAAGCAAAAATATCCATAGAAAATGTATTTTAATAAAAATATGATATTTTAAATCAGATTTACCCTATCGTTAAATAGTTAAGTCTTTTTCGTCTTCTGAATAATAAAAAAACAGAAATTAAAATCAAAAAAGTTTTGTTCATTAGAAAAATATGGCGTTTCAAACTCTGAGAAGAGAGTGTAACAAATTGCAACTTACAATAAGAGAATAATTATTTATAAGAATAACTTATTCATGATATTTCTGTGAAGATTTAACTTCTTTTAAAGTATCCTTTTTCTCTTTAATAAAGATGAAGAACTCTTCACAGGATAGCTGTAGATTAAACTGGATGAGTAATTCTGCACAATTAAACTGCACGCACCGTCGAGTTATTCCCGAAAAGCGGGACATTTAATTTTGATTTGAAAATCGGGACGTCCTGCCCAAATCGGGACGTCTGGCAACGCTGCTAACGCTGGTGGAGGAGCAGGTGAGGATTTACTCAGTTGGCAATGTGTTTTTTGGGCCAGTTGGTATAAATTTCACTTCTAAGGGTCACAAGTTTCTATCTTAAGACAATGCCTACTGAAAGTAGCTGCTTCATATTTTAGCAACCTGGAAAATAATGAGCCCTAAATATGATGAGAGTTCTTGATATATGATTGGAAGCGATCTGCAAGTTTCAAATTGATTGTATACATACATAGGTGGTGAAAGAGAAAATCTTTGCAAAATTATCTAATACAAGAAGCGTGTGATGATGAAGTAGAGATAAAAGCATTAAACTGTCCAGTTTACATATAGGTAGTTGGTCAAACTTACATGTCCTGACAGAATTGCATAGTTATCTAAAAACGTTGGCCAGTTAATACTTTCATATTCATTTTCCAACTTTGTGATGAGAGCTTGTATAGCAGTTTTAAGGTCGTTCACTCTATTTAGAATAGCTTGCAATGTGGCCTCTAATTGTTTTTCTTCACGCTGCATATTTACCAAGCGAACGATAAGTTCCGTAAAACGTAGAGATTACTTGCTCAAAAGTTTTGTCCTTTGGCTTTCATATACTACCTTTTAATATATGAAAGTGTTTTGTGTTTTTAACACGTTTTGTTGTTATTTGACTTTTGTCTAAAATGTAGTTTTAAAGGCTCCCTACACTTTACAGACAAGTAAGTTCCGCCCCGCGCCGTCACAGCCGCGGGATTGAGTGGCAGCCGTACATGAAGGCCATTGCCGTACAATATTGGCTGTGTATTATCGACACGATTCAATAATGTTCAATCCGTTTTTGTACACCCCAGGAATTGGAATCCAATATTTTTACGACCTTGTATTCAGTCAAAGTTTGTACAGACAAATACAATTATTGACGCGATCAAATATTGCACAGTCCGACAGTCCGTATTGTACAGGTAGGAATTCTGTACCGACAGTCCGATATTGTACAGGCAGGAATTTATGTACCTTATGTTTACGTTTCGTTTCAAGCAAACTTTTGAAAGAAATTCAATGTTGTCATTGTTGTTGATGCGTTTTTATCGCTTTGTCGTAGTGATTAAATACTCCTAGTTCACACTATTCATTCACACAAACGTAGTGATTATATGCTTCTAGATTCACACATTCAAATAAAACAGGTAACAGTGTAACACTGTGACGAAATGTCATACTTTTTAAGGCTTTGACAGCAAGGTCATTTGCTTACTGATAACATAAGAAAATAACCAAAGACAAATAATAATTGTTTGTTTTGTCGCTACTACTACGTTCGTAGTCGACTCCACACTATCAGCGTCCCTTTCCTTTCTAGTCATGGTACTACAAAAGTCGAATAGATCTAAGGACATTATATGAGATAGTAGGACCTAGTACTTATTTATCACAGTGCTATTTATCCATGTTAGGACATAGTATCTAAAATAAGATTTTGATCCAGTTTTCATGATTAAATGAGATTTTATTGTTGGGTTCACAGACTAATATATGTACCTATGTTGGGTTTATCTTCCTTGCATACACAAAACATGTAGCCTCTTGTTTTCTCAGCCAAAAAGTACAACATTATTTTGTTTCCCTTTTGTTAGATACATTCTTCTAGTATTCACTTCAGTGTTTCAATCTAGGAGCATTTAATCACTACGGTTTCAATCGACAAAACATTTATCAGTATGACGTAACTTAGTACAGAGTTATTTCATGACAAATTGTATGAAACATGGCAAAGCATCACAGGCGCCACTAGCGCATTGTTGCCCCTGTCCCTACATTATGTATTGTAAAGAATAGATGTTGATTTTGCCCTGTTTGAGGTTTGGTAGGTTTATTTTCGCTGTATGGAGTCCAGTTTCTTTTTATGTAGTATACGTATATTACATACCTTTGACATTTATGAAAAACATTGATGATGCAGTGTTTCCCGCCTGTATCTGCTTCTTATCTTATGGATTATTTTCAACATTATTTTGAGTTTACTTCTTCATGAAATCGATTTAAAAAAATATTACCGTCAATAATAAAATACAAATAAAGTGATAACGTATATAATTATAGTATAGCACAATTAAAATTATTTAACATGTAAACTTCATGAAAATAATAAAAACGCGAAGCGCACCTACATAACATTCCAAAATAAATGTATCACCCTTCTTTAGTTATTTATTGCACACCGTTCACTTATTTATACGTATATATATGATCTATACTTGTAAGTAAAATGTACAATTATACTTTATAGTTTGCGTCTCATCAGCACTTCGCACGTCTCGACCATGAGCTCTGCCAGTTTCATATTTTGTACATCGGCAGGCGAGTCGGCGGTCTTCTTGTCAATTTGGTACAACACTTTGCGTAACACTATTATTGTTGTTGCCAGTGAGGGGTATGCTGGGATGGAATCATCAAGCTCCTGAAACAGTTAATGCAATCTTTATCCAGGGTAAGATGATAAGAAAATGTCGTTCAATAAACAGCGGTCACTTGAAGCTATTTATTAAGTACAATGGGTTTGCAATCGGCCTTTATCTTACCTTGTATGGTAAGCGTGCTCGTCCAGAAGCCTAGAGATAATTGAGGCGCTGGTTCTGGCATACCAGTACACAACGGGCTATTAACACTGCTGTTTAGTAGCAGACTTAGATATCATGGTGGTAGGATTGGTGGTAGGTATGGACACATAAAATATCCCTTATAAAATCGAGTACCGATAGGTACCCCCACGGTACCCCGCTGAGAGAGAACTATTGTTTCCGAACGATTTTGTATTAATCTTTTTCTTTGCAAAAAAGACACAGACAAAATATTAGATTTCGCCATTCAACTCATCACCAAACCTATTCATTCATCATTGTGGATGGTAAAGTAAGAACAAAAGTCAGCCAGTTTGAGCATTGGAAAGTGAATTGCCTGGATTACGGTCAGTTTTGTATAAGTTCGTAGCAGGCCTCCAGGACCTACGGATTGTGAGGCTAACTGGTCTAGACCACGGAGGTGGTTAAAGTTTCTCATATAATAATAATAATATTATAATATAATATTATTATTATTATAAATTTTAATATTTTTGAAAATTTCGTGTAAGAATGTAAGAGGTTTACTATCTAGACGGCTAAAGATAGATACATTTTGTAGGGTCTCATTACGGCGCTATTAGGTCGAGTAATTTGTAAATTTTTGGCTATGAATAGAATAAAATTTTTATCCAAGACGAGAACGCCTGACCGCGACAACCACTGTAAAAATACGTGCATGTGATTGCGAGCTTCATAACCTGAGCATAGTGGAGAAATATGTTTCACCCTACCTTTATCATTATATTATCATTGATATATTATTTTTGCTCATGTCTATACAAGGACAAGGAAGCATAATGTATTTTTTTTAAATCTTGTAAAAAATTGCTTTTATAAAAATAATATGTTGTAATATAAATTTTATTCACCGTTTTCTGAAGTCTTTTAAAGAGGTGCGGGGGCACGGTGACAATCCACTCTGACTGGTTGGGCGACTGAATCTGACATCGCTTCAGCCGCTGCGTGGTGATGGCCAGGAGCGGAGTCAGCACCGACGCCGGCGACTTCAGATAACTTAGAGCGGCTTCTGCCAGAAGGTCGTAGCCCATATGATATAATCCGATTACCTGACAATCCACACCAATGTTATAAATACGAAAGTAACGGATCGTCTGTCTGGTTGATGCCTCTTCACATGTAAACGCCAGAAACGATCTAGAATTTAGATTTAGATTCTAGATGATGTTTAGCATGCATTACCCACGTGCCGCATGTAAATTAATTAATCAAATATTTTTATTTAAAAAGGGACCAGGGGCTTCATTTGTACATTCTTAAACAGATTATTATTAATTTTAAGCTACACGCTTGGACTCAATGTAGAGTCCTGGGTTTGATAGAAGAGCCATCACTGTAAGAAACACTCGACCAGATGAGCCCACTAAACATCTGCTAGCACCTATATTCTGACCACAAAGCGTTGTGCGTTTTAATATGGTGTATATTTTATTTACCTGTTGCCGTTTAATAAAGTCTTGATCAATGTTCCACAACTCGGCCAAGTTTGATATCTTTTCAATCCACAGCTTGCATTCCTCGTCGTTGTATATCTTGTAGGGTCCGTCGTCCTCTTTACACGTGATGGTTTCGATGGCTGCCCTTATCAACTTCGTTAGGAACTTCATTCTCGGATTACCTAATTTCTCTGAGGCCTTCATATTGATCTCCCTGCGTAGTACGTCACCTGTGAGCGCATCGATAATGTACTGGTAGTCAATGTCGTAGAGTGTGTCCAGAGGTTTAGAGAACTTCACGTTGAAATGACACTGATACTGCATCGTACAGGATATTTGATAGTTCAAGTTCAGTATATCATTGTTTACATTTGTAGTTTCTTGTGCTACTTCAACTAAAGACGGCATACTTTCATCCCAGATCTTCTCAAATTGAATCGTCTGCTTTTCGTGCTCTACAGATGACACCGAACACTTTAAGAAACTGTCCAGGTATTCAGTTGTGATTTCTAAGAAAACTTTCATGTTTGAGTGATTGAAACCCACGTCTTGTAGACATAAAGGGTCTTTTGGTAACCGACCGACTTTGTTGACCAGGCGACTCGTCGCTTCGAAGACGTGTTTGATGTATGTCGACCAAATGATAGAAAATAAACCTAATCGTAAATGCAAATCTGATATTTGTAACAAGCACCGAAGTACTGCAGATAGGTCTTCAGTTTTTTGTATGTTCTTCTGCCAATCTATAGAATACTCCCAACACATGTTGGCGAGTATGCAGTTCGCCGCCGTGCTTAGCGGAAATTGTCGTCGAAGGAGTGAGAGCCATTTGAAAATTTTCGGATTTTCATCGACGAAAGTTCTGTTGTTTTGTATAAAGAGATACTCGGGGTTGTCGTCGTCTTCAAAATCAAACGAATCTGAATTGACACTGGCATGGACTTCCATTAATTCATTGGCGACTATTGCTTCCGGGACCACGCCCATACCGCAAAGCCATTTAGCTATCAACTCCGTGACGGAGCCTTTCCCTCTCGTATAAATATATTTCAAGTTTATATTAAAGTCACTGAGTGGTAACTTTGGCAAAGATTTCCCATGAAAATCGTCTTTGAACATCAAAATAATGGTAAGTAAGGAGATGTCTTCCAATTTTCCAATTAAAAGTCCCCATTTTGCATTCTCCGTAGTGACCGAAACCCATGCGTCTTCATCTCCCACGCATTTGCTTTCAAATATCTTGCCCACCGCTTTGCAGGCCATGGCCACAATCATGCTTCTCAGAGGACACGCCATTTCCACGAGCATGTCTCGGATGTTCTGCCACCAGGGCGACATTTCATTATAAGTAATATGTTTAGCCTCTTCTGTCACACTGCACAGGTAGTATAGAACTGCTATTAACTTTTCAATGAGCTCAATGCTTATTTCCTCCAAGGGCATGTTCATCAAATGCATTATTATAAGCTTAACAATAACTTTCGAATCGACATTACTCGCTTTCACAAAGTTAGTCAACATTTCTAATTTTTTTATCTTGAATATTGATTTAAAGGTGTCCGATGCAAGACTGTTCAATTTCTCTACTGATGTATCTGACTTTAGGGTGACATATGTTGACTTCTCTTCTAATATGAAACAAGATATGAATTCCTTGTATGTACTCGCTTTGTTTTCTGCGAACTTCACCCTTGCATGGTGCTCTTTGTAACCATTCTCCTGAGTCAGAACGAGTAACCTTTCTAAAATGCAGTTGTCATCTTCCAAAAGGTGGAATTCAAGTGTTTCTTTTTTCTCTTCTGAATTTTCGTTTTCACTATCATTCTTATAACCGAAACTTCTGTAAATTTTTGCCATTAGTTCTTGCATGTCGTCAGTCTTTTCGTTGTTAATGTGCCGGAAGAATAATGTAACGAGACCGAGATTTGCAAAGTACTGTTTAATCGATACATCCTCTTCGCGGAGATTATCACTACCTATACTATCCCAGCACGTTTCTAAGCACGCCATCACGACTTTGGGAGGCACCTCGTATTTTTTGATGAATATTTCTAAGCAATGTTTCTTCAGCTCCATGGTTTTTATAGCTGATACTCTTTTAATAACTTCACTCTCGAACTCTTCAGACGTACTAGGTGTTTTCTTTATATATTCACGTAGCTCTCGTAGAGTATGTAAGTCTTTCGATTTATCCGAGTTCTCACCTTCCAAAGCATAAAAGAATGGAATGTTAAACTTTTTCAATTTACCGTCAGGGTCCATCAGAACACATTGAAATTCCGGTAGATTTAATTTTTTATGCGTGTAATTTTTCTCTGCCCCAACCAACCCACAAGTATTGTATATGAGCAGACCGTTCTTTGTCGCGGTGAAGACAGCGACTCTGCTCCCCGTTTGCATCAGTCTTATGTCTATAAGGCCTTTCTTAGGATTATATATAATAAGAAAGATGGCTCTCTTTATCTCCTTAACGACCGAAAGCTGGGGTTTTCTACTGTCAGCGTCAAACATCTGGAAAATAAAGACAGATTACTGATTAGTCTTACAAGTTTAAACAATTTAAAACAGATGTGCTTCTCTAGCTTACACTGCCCAGTTAAGCCGAAAATTTGAATCTATCCAAGCCATCTTTGGGATGGTTCAGCTCGCTATCAACTACTTGCTTTGGACTCGGTGGAGCGTCGAGCTATGACTGATAGGCAGCGATACGCTACATAAGGTGAAGTGACAATGCCTCTAACATAGGCGTCAGGTTGCCTGTCTTTCGGTATTTTATATGATACATTTTGGAGAGTGTGCACAAGAGCTATTTTTGCTGTTTCCGCCTTCGCCATTCAAGCACCGGTCACTGTTTGACCGGAAGAACGGCAGACCTTCACCCGTATACTGTTGATATTCCTACAGCTGGCACCAAGCGTTTTGCTTCCACATTTATTATGCGTACCGCTAAAATATGGAAAGCACTTCCGTGTTCCCCGAAAACTAAAACTTGGGAATCTTCAAAAGCAGAGTAAATACGTCTGCTAATCAGCTAGATCAACGCGTAACATCGTCGACCTCATCGTCACTTAACATCAGCCCCTGGTGAGATTGAAAAATTCACTTACATAAGTTACTTAGGAGTTTGTTTTAGTAAAACGGGTTTATTTATTCAAATAGTCAACTATTCTTTGAAACAGGGAATTGTGGAAAGATTTGCCCAGAAGTGGGACTTATTTATACCAATGTTCCTTTCTTTTATAAGCAACTTAGTTTCTATGACACATGTATCTCTAATTGTACTAAATTCAATCTATATAAATAAAATAAAGTCGGTTTAGTTACTCCATTTATAACTCAAGAACAGTTGAACCGATTTTTATGATCTTTGATTTTTTGAATTTGTCTCCGCTCTGAATAGCAGAGTAACTATTTAAACTTGTGATAAATTCACTAAAAATATTCACGACCTAAAAGAAGGGGTTATTTGCCAGGCCGGAGAAGGACATAGACTACTTTTTATTCCGATCGAACAATGGTTCCCATGGGATAAATCCTTAAATCCATGCAGACGAAGCTCATTTAAAATAAATTGTGGATTCTGGCCCTCAATAAGGAAAAACAAGTGATCCTCCACTAAATAAAGTTATACAAAACGGTTATATACATGGCGTCTAGCCGTGAGCTTGCAACTTATAAAGTAAAAACATTCCATTCCTACTTGAACAAAAGCACACTGCGCATCTCTGTATCCTTTGAACAGCCTGATCAGATGTCCCCTCTGTACGTCAAGTACTGCAACTCGCCCCATACTGTCTGCGAAGGCAGCCAGCCGACGGTCGAGTGACACAGCCACAAGAGTGCCGTGTCGCGTGGCGTCGTACAATCCTGACCGCATCGATAGAGGTTCAGATCGAAGCGAGGGTTCATTACTGGAGTTCGAACTCTCTGTGGGTCCACCGCCGAGCCAGACACTGTCCACAAAAAAACTACTATCAAATATTATATACAATATTAATTTATTTCAAAATGTAGGTGAAGTATGATTCAATTTGTTATCTGACCAATGATACCAATAACAATTACGGTCTCCTGAAAAGCATGCTTTAAATAAAGTAGTACAGTAAAAATTCGATTATTCGGACCGCAATTCTACGGATTTGCTATCGCCAACGGGGAATTAATACCATTCACAAATGCGACTGCGTAAGAGAGTGGTGTGTTAACGCTAAAAGATAAAATGTACATTATTGATTTAAAACAAGCGAAACTGATATTATAAAGAATATAGATACAATTTTATCTCAAGAACAGATGAAACTCCTTGAAACAACATTTTCTTTATTTATCTATGCTTAGTAATTCCCGTTGCCATGCATATTTATTTGCCATGGTTGAAGGTAGGTCGCTGACTGAGTTCTATGTAGTGCAGTGTAGATAGAACGCCATACATGTAGTGCCCTAGCTGTTCCACAAATTAGTGCACTAGATGTAGTTCAGTGCAATCGATGCTTTCTTCCTAGTGCAGTCTGCATGTACCTTTAATGTTGAACAACAATCACTGTTACGTTTTAACTCACGGCAGAGCAGACTTTATTTTGTTGGCCACCGCCCTGGCCACGTCTTGTAGGGGGGGTGTAGTCCCACCTTCGAGCGCGTAGTGGAAGCCGACATATGGCGTCACGCCCGCGCCCAGTATCAGCGTGTTCATTGGCGGAATAGAACGATACCTGGAATGAAAGAATAGTTGAAATATTCTTGAAATACATTAAAGTCTAGTACATTATAGTTTGTCTAGTATGTAAATACTAGTAGTTTTTGCACCGAATTAAATCAGCGTGATCTTCAGAAATTGCATCTCGGGAAACACTTGAATGGGCCGAGATAATAGTATCCTATGTTATCTACATTAAAGGCAAGGTGGATACCTTTGTAGCTCTATTAGTTTTGCCATTACCAATATATCTAAATGTTTTATTCGAAAAGGCTGGAACCCTCAATATGTCAGCCTGACTGATGAAAAACTGGTTTCTATAACCAGTAAGTAGTTTCATTTCTAAATGGAGTATCCTATGAATATGGTATTTGATAGGTTTTTAAAAACTGTTCTAAGTTAATCACTCATATCTAAGGCAATGACTCTATAGATAGAAAATGTATATTTTAAGTTCTAACTCTTAGAACCTTAGATATAGCGCAATTAAAAACCAGGAACAAAAAATATTATTTAAACATCCCACGAGAACAGTTCTTCCTGATAATATGGCGCCTCATGTCATTGTGACGTCACCTGCTTGTAAAAGCAAGCAGAACAAGCAACAAGTTACACGAGATATTACAGCAATCGAGCTCGTGTGCACAAGAGCGCGAGCATATTGATACTCTGAATTATGTCAAAAGCCCACATTCGCCATATCGTCGTTAAGCGCGGGCACAAACAGGTGAGTTACACCAACACGCATAAATGGCGCAATGAATTCGAATGAACGGCTAACATAATATTTGCTCATGTCAAGAGCAAAATCATTTTTTTTCTTCAATAAAAGATAGCTGATTGACAACACACCAAGTTTCATATCCTCCATAAGTAGAAGCAGCTAATAGATGGTCATATGAGTTCTTCAGTTCCAGACCAACCACTGCCGCATCATTTACAGTCTCCTGGTCAGAGAATGTCCACTTCCTTATACCAATGCTTTTACTGTCCACAGAGTAATCGTCTTGGATACCAGCTTCAACTGAATACAATTTACTAATATCATTATTGCATCGTTTTGCGAAAATATTTAAAGTTTAAACAACATTCGTGACCTATCGATCAATTGGACTAACAATCCAGAGGTCCCAGGTTCGATTCCCAGTGGGAGCACCTATCGGTACTAGCACCATGCTACCTAAATCTGCCACCAAACAGCAGTATTAATAGCATTGTTGTGTTCCAGTATGAAAGGTAGCAGAACCAGCACCTCATTAGATTGAGGATTGTAGGTGTGCATGCTTACCATTCAATAGCCTTATCATCATTTACCATCAAGTGAGATGAAGTCTAAGTGCAAACCTTTCATACATTTAAGAATATAATTATACATAATGAATAATAACTATTAATGACAAGGGACATGTTACAAAAACTGATAAGTTGTATGATTTTGAATGCCACTTCTCTGATAGCGACAATATCCAGCTTTGTAACGTAATAAAAAGAAATAGTATTTATTTTTATGTAGCATTATGATTACAATATGATTGAAAAACTTTAAAAAAAGAATAGAAAAGAATTAAGGTCTGGCAAAAAAGAATAATGTTAGGGACAAAGAATAATTGAAAAAATATTGGTATCATAGCGTTATGCTATGCCCGACCACCATAAACATCTCAAATACAAAAATTAAATAAAACAAGAAGTCACTAAAATGATATGAAATATTATATTTCATTTTGCAGTAATTTCAGGGTCAGGGTCGATAAAAATATCTTGATCTTTCATGAATGAAATAACATGAACCTTATCCCCCAGTGCCAAAAAGTGCCATTCTAAAGATTATAAGATAAAAAGCAATTAGGATGAATAAAAAAAAATTCCAACGTTACCTTTGGCCAGTTGAGCTTTGGCATTCCTAAGTGTTTGAAACAAACTGGCCCCAGCTACAATACAGACACAGCTTTGGTAGAGTATGTGGATGTCATCAGGTAGAGTTCCATATGTGCCAGTGTGGCATGTTATCTTCATGACTGGTTTCTCATCCAACTTCTCTAGTAGAAGCAGATGGCCAGTATTAGTATAGAACCCAACACTGCCATTTTTGAAACCGACAACAATGCAAAACCAATCTGGACCATTCTAGAAACATAAAATTCAAAACATTATACAGTGGACCCCCGGTAGTCCGACAATCATTTTGCAGGACAGTGTCGAACTATCGAATTTGTCGGATTGTAGAGTACTGCCTAAGACCCCTTATAGTCCGATTTTTTTATACAAAAGAGTACCTTGTAATCTAAAATATCACATTTTTCTTTAATTGTCAATGTTTTGTGCTTTCGCTTTTGAGCTTGTGATGACATTACTAGGTATGTATATCTACGTAATACACAATGAATAAACAGTAAACAATAAACACACGCTAGGCGCACGCACCACTCCTCATCGGCTGTAGTCAAATTCAAACTAAGCAATCGGAATCAAAACAATACCCTACGCGTCGAGCAAGTTGTAACTTGTTCAATCATGCATTAGCGAAAATAAATATGTAATAGACCATGTCGGATTACAGGGGGTGCCGGACTAGACAGGGGCCGGATTACCGGGGGTCTACTGTATTATCTATTTTAGCAATAAAAAATAGTTGATGAACGTTTTGTACCCTGTCTATTCAAGTGACAGACAAAAAAATACCAGTACTGAATAAAATAATCATAAACCATCCAATTTCTCTTGTCAACTTCTCTTTCTCTTTACAGTATATAAATATATATATTTCAAAACAGATTGTGACTTCCAAGATATGTCATTAAAGCCAGCCAAATTATAACTTACTTGCGATGAATGTTGAGATGGACAAATAGACAAGACCAGCACAGTTGTGATGTCAGAAAGCAGGGTTCCACTCCAAGACACCAAGTAAGTGTTGCTGTCAGTTGAACTGATCCACTGTGTTGTTAAGAAACATAGACGGTTCTTGTAACCGACAGCAAGGAGACTGCCACATGATGATAGAGATATTGAGCATTGAGAGAGCCAGTTTGCATCTGAAAGAAAAACTTATGTATATATCATTATCATCATACCTACTGACATAAAGAAATTTTTACAAAAGCTGATTACTACACCCAAACACCAATTTAAAAATCATCACATCTGTGTCAAAGTTGCTACCTTTTAAAGTTATTTAAAGCGTTGCCCTTCGCCCCTTTTGTGCAGCCTAACCCATTTTAATTTCCTCTATGTCAAAGTAATTCCAGTAAATTGAGGACAAGCACTATTAATATTTGTACAGAGCAGTGCCTTTGTTTTCGAACGATTGTTTATAGGGACTCACCTTCTCTCTCAGTTACAAAGAGAGCTCTGCCTAAAGTTGATATATCGCCACAGTCTGCAATCTGCTCCACTTGGCAGGACATTTTTGGTGAAGAACACACTCATAGAATCCTCACAAGGACAAAATTCTTAAACCAAAATAAAACAGGGAATTAGCAAAACAGCTGATTGACTTCGAATATTTTTTTAAATCTACCAAATACTACCAATATGTATCTAATCAGATAGAGTGTGAGCACACTATTCCAAACATGTGTGTTACCTCCGTTACCCTAACCATATCGCGCTCAAAATGAACGAAAAAAAACGAAACTTAATTTGACGTTGACATTCCGTGTTCTACTGGTATGAACAGATTTTTTCTAACTAAAATTATCCTTAACAAGATGTGGAAAGGAGACAATGCTCTACAATAATAGTGCTTTGATCTCTTTTATACTCTTTGTAGCGTAAATTATTTACCAAAACATTCTCCCATGCATTGATGCATGCCATGCTACGAGAACACAAGTCAATACAACCAACAAAAATAAACATATTGGATTTCTCGCAATCAGCACATATTTACCAATGATTAAACAAAGTATTTGCATTATTTCGTCGATATCATAGCTAATTTACACGGCAAAATTTCATCACGGGTAAACTGTAGATCAGGTAAACAGTGATCTTGTATCTGCCTTATTGCGTAATTTCTCTGTTATCAAATGGTTTGGTGTTTATTTTTTACTAAAGGAGAGCAATTCTCAGTAATTAGTAGTGATAACTAGATCTGGATCATCACATTGAGTTCACTTTGCAGGCTAAACAATGGGATGTTTACACAGCAGAAATGAGACTTCAGACCTACACCCAAACGTATTCCGTGTCGTAAACCTTGACGAAGATGGCACAGACCTTTGTTCCGGACAGCTGGAGGTTACAGAGACTGATCTAATACTGTACAGAGAAGGGAGAGACTCTACAGTGTGGCCCTTACATTCTTTAAGGAGATATGGGTATGAAGGCGAAATGTTCAGCTTTGAAGCAGGTAATTTAGTTTTTCCTGTGCAGTTTTGGCTGTAGAATAAGACCATATTTATTACTATGGCTGTCATAAACGGTGAATATACCAAAATACGTTTCTACAATACATATCTTACTACAAACATGAAGCAGTCTAACTTAACTTGCAGGTTATAATGGCAATTCTCTTCATTATAAGCTTGTTTGTTTTGGTCATCTGCAGGAGTGGCTTACATCTTACCTGATGTTAAGCTACAATGTGGTCTAGGATGGTTCGTAGTTGGTTGCCTAGAAATAGTCTATTCATACATTTGAGACTTTGCATAGCTATGGGACACAACACAACAGTATATATAAAATTTTCGCTAGAGTGCTGAGACAACTGTCTTATCAGGAAAGACTTAGCAGGCTATACCATCTAGCTAGATTTTTTTGAGTATAAAAAAGGAAAGCTTCAAGGAACACCAATCCTTGCAAGCACATCCTTAGTAACGAGAGTTGTGAGCGCTTGGAATCAGCAACCAGAGTATGTTATGGTAGCAGAAAGTACAAACCAATTTAAAGACAGACTCTACCATCATAACAAATGACACGTTGACAAGAGTGATCAGTTAAAGTAGCTGCTTGAGTGTTTAATAACTTTCAAATAATATGTGTAATTGAAATCTAAATTTTAAAATGTTTCAGAATTTTAAATATTTGCATGCAATGCGAGAGCCTTAAATTTTATGGTCATAATATGCAAATAAATCATTCATTGCCAGCTAAACAGAAACAATACACTATGTACCTAAAGAAAAACTGGTGAAAAATAGGCAGGCAAAGGGTAAATTCTCAACTTAAATGCTATAAAAACAGGCACTGTCATTTCAGGGCCGATGGTTGTGGGTCAACAGCCCTGTGACAACAGTTGGTGTCCAGAATTTTATGATAAAACCATGTTACAGCATAATATGTTGTGATACATAAATATATTATTATCAGACGGGAATGTGTAATCAAAAATACCTTTTACCTTTGTTCCACAAATAATTTGATTAAAAAGTGTGATTTGGTGATGGTGAGAGCACTTCAAATACAAACTTTTAATAAATTTATGAATGTGTTAGTGTATTGTTTTGTATAAAGAATAAGGTCTTTCAGTTAGACCATATAGTAATGAATCAGGATCACTATTTAATATTTTTTCAGGTGGCAATTACCTTGAAAGTTTCATGTTTAATGACATTAAATTGTTTTGTTTAAACCATTTCGAATGCTGTAAAATTTTCCAGTGCTGCAACCTTGCCTGCAACATATTATGATTTATTTTACCTTAATACATGATGTCACCTGTGAGGCAAATATTGTTTAGCATTTCAATACAGCCAGACACTATTGGTATTTGTACAGAGTTAATATATGTAACACCTCCTTTAACTATGATAGGCAGCTGTTATAAGAGGAATTAACAGTTTTATTATATTGCAGGCAGGAGATGTCAAACTGGTGAAGGAGTGTATGCCTTCAGATGTCGCAGAGCATCCTTACTCTTCAGAACAGTCAAACAGACAATAGAACTTCGTAGTAATGTGCAGGATACAGCTCCATACCCCGTTGCTCGACTGACACCTTCTCCTCAGGGCCGTCATAATGTACAAACTAGTGTTGTTCGCCGTTCTTCTGTTGAAATTACTTTGCCTGAAAATACAGGCCCTGTCCTGAATAACAACTTGTTCAATAATGTTCCACATGCAGCTCCTCGAACCGTTACACAGTCACCGAGGTCTCCCTCGAGTGCAGACATCTTAGAAGTCATGCCCTTATATCCAAGGAACCAAACCAATACAAACCATGTCACAAATGTTTACCAGCTCAGAGAGTTCAAGAGAGAGCACAATAACAATCAGTCAGAGATAGTTGCTGACCCTCGACATGTATACAGCAATGATTTGAATAGAGATTTAGCAATATTGAGGAACACATTAAGGCAAGAGACTGCTTTGAACACAATGAGAGATATTGAAGATGAGACTCGTTTTCTTGAGAGCAGATATTTGAATGAAGGCATAAAGAACAATACACATTGTATGTCCCCTACTCTGAGCAACAGTAGTGAGCATTATGCTCAATTGAGTATAGAACAACAAGAATCAGCCCGACTGTATATGAATATAGGTCCCAACGACCCTAGTATAGTGGCAACAGAAGTGAATAAGAATGACCCTGTCCCTACAACACCGTTGACACCTAAACAAGTAGACTATTGTAATTTAACCGTCGGTATCAGGCCAGAGATCAATACATATGCAAATTTGTCCTTGAACGAAATGGTAGACAGTGTGAAAATTGCTAAACAGATGCTACATTTCACAATACCTGAGCACAATCAAAAATTTTCAGAATCTGATACTTTTGCTTCAATGTCTCCAGTCGAAGAATTGGAAGTTAATTATGCAGTTCTTGACATCGAAACGAATAAAGATGCCATGAGAGTCTCTAGGGATTTGGCTTCACCAGAAACACAATCATATAACAGCTCCAGAAATGAGAGTACCGCGTCGTATTCGTCACAGCCACGGGGCCGACTCGTGTCCCAGACTAGTCTGGAGAAGCCTCTAGGTGCTGCCTCTAATTCGGGGCCTCCCGCAAATATCGGCTACACTACCATAGACTTCGATAAAACTGTAGCTTTAACCTCTGTGGCCGCTGGCGATGTTGATATAGAGGGGCCGAGGAAAACCCGGCACAACTCTTGCAACCTCATGTATGGTAGTCCACTTAGCACAGGCACAGATAAAGTTAAGACACATCTAAGTAATTAAAAAAAGCTATTATCTACCTGAATAACCAAAAAGATAATTTTACCAAATATAAAAGTTCCATGCCATATTTTATAGATCAAAGAAAATATGTTAAGAGTTCGATAGTTTTGAATTTATCTGCATAGCACAGTATTTAAATTAAATTTGTTCATCGATCTTATCCCTGTTCTTTTGGAAAAATCAAAAGACACCCTCGGTCTTACCATTATGATTGTAGCCAGTTAATAACTGGAGACTAATCTCAAAAATTTGGATGCATGTATTACATACTCAGTGTTGTAATAATTAGATGTCGGAATAGTTAATGCCAATAATAATAAATACCTGTAGCTATAGGTACATAAAATTTATTATTATTTTACATATTTAACAGTGCCAAAGATTGTTCATAATACATTAGCTCATAAGGAAATTAGGTTTATGTATATGTGTGTACGTTAAAGGAACTACATATTTCAATGTTCAGTGAGAAATAATCGTAAAAAGTGATTATAGCAATGATAAAATCAGTGACAAGATTATCCTTAGAAAATAATTAACTGTTATTTTACGGGTTTACACTCAGTAACACCAAGTATATTTAAAACCATAATTTATGTCATTTTGCACATTTTGAATAGGTAGGTTTTTTATGTTCAAATTAAAATGAGGTTCTTTTTGGACTACTTAATATATCAAATAATTCAACCGTACAGTTATTTTTATATAAGTTTCTAAGAACACTAAAAGTCAATCTAATGAAGCGCTCGCTCTACTACCAGTCATAACGCATCACAACACTGCTCTTAACACTGCTGTTATGTGCAATAGCGATCTATATAATCTCTATTCTACATCTTACTGTAATTTAACTATTTCTACAAATAAAGTACTTTGACCGTAAATAATAGAGTACCGCTAGGTACTCCCACTGAGTATTGAACCCCAGAACCTCCGGATTAGTAGTCCCACATTCAGCCGCTAGGCCACGGAGGCGGTTAAAATATCAATTGAAAAAGGGAAATATCCGTTTTCTATAAACAGTTGACAACATTGGTTGACAATATAAAAATAGTGAATTTGTGTGGACGTGGGCCTTCTTGTACATTTTGCAATGTGTACATTTTGAGAGTCATTTGGTCATATATATTTTGCGTTTTACGAGCGAAACCTTTTTAAAAGCTACCCTTTGTCATAAAGATACATCGAAAACTGTAACAACACAAATTATTTTAGGAAATAAAATAATATTTGGTAAGTTACAAATAAACGAAAATAATTATGTGCTTCGATAAATCACCAAACAGGGAAGCTTTTAATGTGAGATAATTACTTAGATAATTCTTAGTAAGTGATTGTTTATTATTCAAATTAAGCCCCTATATTACGCATTGTGTAATATGATATAATAAACAGTTTATAGCTTAGCATGGCTACGTTGCGTTGGAGTGAGGTGATATTACAGACTGTATTGCATTTATATTTATTTGTATGGGTTGAGAACATAGAATAATAATTGTTATGCGAATTGATGTTAAAATAGTAATGAATTACTTGAAGAAAGTTTCATATAAGGAAAGTCTCAAATAAGGCGACTGGGGCGGTAAGTGCTTTCACATAGTTTTTGAAACAGACACAAACAAATTGTAACATGGAAAAAATACATTGTCTATACTAATATTAAAGTTTTTATTTCAGCTAAAACAGCGCATAGAGAAATATAAAAAAAACGGTGAAGTAGGAGTCGGACTCGCGTACCGAGGGTTCCGTACAGAATATGATTAATTAACATACTTAAAATCATGCTCTACCGAAAATGTAAGTCGGATTGAAATACCAACTTTACTTTGCGGTACATTACACACCCTATGTATGGCTCTTAACTTCAAAGTTTAGTTTATAAAAATAAAAGCATTTTTTTCTGTGTTATAACTTTAAAAAACCTGGTTTTCAGATTTATTCCTATGGTTGTGTTGTAAGACTTTGTATCTTGCCAAATTTCAGGATTCTAGGTCAACGGAAAGTGCCAGTACCCTATAGATTTTGGTTCCCTTGGATTTTGTATGAAAATGACCTACAATACAGCTATATCTTTTTGTTGCGTTGACTTAGAAACTTGATTGTTTTACAGTAAGACCGCAGATTTGCGTATTCGATATTAATTTCAACTTGATACCTCTACGCGTTCCTGAGAAAAAGGTCTTGACAGACAGACAGACGGACATCAAAGTGATCCTATAAGTGTTCCTTTTGAGGTATGGAACCCTAATAAGGGTACCTAATGTGTAAACAGCACTTGGCCTCTGACGCCTCGTCGCTATGTGACTATTGACTATGTGAATATTAAAACCACAGTGTATGGTCATTTAGCTAGGAACACGTTATAGATATAATCATAATGTGCAATATCAATATTTTTGTAGATTGAAAATTACGTTAGATAGTATTCAAGTGTTCAATGTGGAGTAGTGTAGTTTATTATAAGGGAGCTTTTAGTATGTTTTGAAGATCTACAGAGAAGCGTAATCAACGTACTACTTGTATGTAAAAAAAATTGGCATACTTTGCGACAATGGCGGACTAAGTCAATAATTACACCGTGTTATACCGTGAACGCATATAAGCGCATTGTGTATTCCTAAACCAACAATAATCAAATTATAATGGACTGACTTTTCTGTAAACAAGCTAGGAACCTAGCTAGACTTGGTCCGCTATTGTAGGCGATATGAAATAGTTTGTCATATTTAAACAATAAATATTTATTGATAAGTTAAACTGATTCAGTTTGTTTTATTTAATACACGCGCCAAAAATTATGGCCTCATTAAAAACCTGGTCAATCGCGATGGAGCTATCTAACGGAAAACTCACACTGATGGACCATATGCCACAAATAAACGCAGCTTTTTTTAATAAGACAAAGTACCCCACAACATCAATATTTGAAAAATATTTTTTTTGTTACATTCTAGCAGAATCACTCGATTCACGGATTAACCGATCTTGATTTTGTCACTCACGTGGCCTACGTCATGTAGGACATAGGCTACCATCGCCAGAGAGTACGAATGCACATTCATTGTACTTAGACCATTACATGTCAGCTAACGTTAATAAATTAAACGCCATTTGAGGGGGAATTTAAAGTATCCAGTAAATCAAATTGTTAAAATTTAATAACACAGTTTATTAACAATAAATGTAACGTAATGTTTATCATCGACTGGGGAAAGTACCTATGTACCATTCTGTAGAGTTCAATGTTACAAAATAATTTTACAGACATATTTAAAGAGCGGAACGTACATCTGGTTTACCTAATAATATCGATATTGATACGAAATTGACATAAAAATATGTTGCCAGCACTTTAAAAACAACAATCGCTTCGTACCTGGTAACCGTCTGGTTAGCCACGCTATGAACAACAATGGCTGAAACTAATATTACATCATACGAATTACTTGTTAATGTTCATTACTTTAATATATAATTAATGCTTAAAGGATGCATAAATAGCTATAATTATTTACCATCGAGCTTCCGACTATCGTAATTAGATATCCTGTAACAATAAGGAATATAGCAAACACTTTCAAAAAACTTCTTCCGCGGAACAAACTGGACATCATTAATTTATAATAATATAATATATCATAATATTGTCTCGGTAGGCATTTCAAAGGTGGATTCAGCGCTGAGGCTCTTAAACTTTAGGAACTGGTGACTAGCCAAATCAGCGAAGATAGACGTTAATTAATATTATGACAGCTCGAAAACAACGTTAACGTTAGAATCGACAAGTTATACCTCGATGATATATTTATACACGTGATTAGTATTAAAATTAGTATCACATAGGTTACGTCAGTGTTGAGCGAGAAACCACAGGAGGGCTGTTAGACCGACGACGATCTTCCACGGGCGGGGCGCGAGCGCGGCGCTCCCTGAAACATAAACAAGTGACGTTACTTATTTTGCGTCGCATCAAGCGTCCCGCTCCAGACCCTAGGGTACATTACATACATCGATTCACCCTAGGGGTTGGGACCCTAGGGTATTTTCCTCTTACTCTCTGTATATGAGCTGCAGTTAGTGTATATTTTATGCATATTATATTAGTATTAATTTATTGTTATTTATGTATTCGATTGATTATTATAATTACTAAAACCAACATGCCTAACTGCCCTTTACTCTTCACAGGTTACCCTGGACTTTTGTAAGAAATTTCGATATCCGATTTTCCTTGGTACATTCCATTGTTCAATAAACAGATCTTATGCATGTGACAAAAATCTTTTGGACTACAGGTATTTTGTTTCATTACAAATCCCGATAAAATTAAAATGGAGGTAGTGGAAGGTATAGTGTCTGCTGAGTAATATGGACCACCCAGCTCCTGATTTTCAGCTTGTCCCTGAATTATTTATTCAAACTGACTATACCATATCAGACGATCCAATTTAAATAGAATAAAAAATAAACGCCAATTTTAATGAAGTACTGAAACACGTCTCGATTATACACCGAATGACGTAACAAAATGTTTGTGAACAAAAAACAAAATTTGTATATAAGAAAATTATAAAAATTTGTACGGTCAAGAGCAAAAATGTATACATACATACACACATTTATACCAGGTTAATTAAAAATGAATATGTCATTGTAGAAGTGTGTACATATTTTTGCCCTTGACCGTACGAAAGCGGATATAAAATTGCACTAGACTGTACATAGCTCTACAGAGTAGCAATTCATGATCAGTTTAATTTAAGTGGCATTATACCCGAGTTATGATACTCGTAGGTTGAGCCTGGGGTTCGGTTTAAATTAAACATATTATACAATTGTATGTACAAGTGTTACTCATAAACGGGGTACAAAGCTAACGTACTAAGATAGTCGTGAAAACGTAATCTTACAAGGTACTGTCTGTCAGTAGAATGTCACGCCTGAAAATTCGTAGCAGACCTTCATTGCTGCTCTTCTGGTTGTTTGTGTGATTTTTAAACACATTACTACGCAACCAAAACAGTAAGGCACGTGACAGATAGGCGATTTTGGCGACTTTACCCTACCAATCGTGATGAAATTCGGCATGCAGGTAGCCTAGGGTATGGAGGACATGTTACTTTTATCCCGCAAACTAAGTCGCGGGCAAAATACTAGTTAACAATAAAGAATAGAGTATAGACAGATAATTCACATTTACAAATTTATCCTTGATTTCGCCTAGTTCTGTGGTGTTCTTTACACTACTTTACAGTAATCTACTTTTGTTTAATTTGTAATGTTATTAATTTGTCATTTATTTTGTTTAGCATCACCTCATGATTTTATAAAAATATACTACAGATTAATTATGTCATATTCATTATTTTATCTTCGTTAATTATCATCTCTTAAAGCCGATATTAATGTTTGAAGAGTTATTTCGCCAATTAGTTAGCCAATCATTATGAACCCCATGTCAAAGCAGTTTTAAAGCATTTAATTTTGTAAAGCACATTTACCATTTTTCGCCACAAATATGCATTTAAAAATTAACACGTATCACATAGCATATGGGTCTGTTAAGATAATCAAAATAATTTTTAAAATAAATAATTGAAAATATAGACACCTATGCATTCCAGCTGTATGAAATATATTTAAGGTAGTTCTTATATATGTAGTGATTAAATGTACTTTCAGTTACTTAAAAATAATCTATTAAACTTTTACAAAAAAGGTTCATTTTTACTTTGTTGTCGCTTATTCTTATTTATAATATTTGCATTGACCCGATTGTAGTATTAGCTGTACGGATGCAATGACGAGTTTTTTTTAAGTTTTAGTTTTAAGTAATTGAAAGTAAATTATTTTCACCATTTAAGAATGACCGATATATTTGGTTTTAGCTCACATGAATAACGCCTTTGTAGCATCAAGTTATTGTTAGCATCCCAACCCATAGCATCTCATTGTATTTACAAATATAAAAACTATATTTTATGTCAAATTACTTTTGTAATACGTATGTTTCAGATTAAAAGTTTTATAGCAAAGATAACGAGATCAATATTTGTTCAAATAATACCACATTTTTAAAAAGAGGACTGGGAAACCCGCTCCTTAGCTGTACGCATAATAAATGAAGAAGCAAAACGCTTCGTGCGAAATGGTGGAATGTCAACTAAGTAGGGGTAGGGGGTAGTAAGTAGGGGTAACCCAACCGTTATTTTGGTTGACCGATACTAAAAAGGGGGGGTCGTGTAATTCTATCGCACAATCTCCGAGCCTGTAACAAAAAGGCTGGTTATTTTACGACGGTGTTCCAGGTGTTGTAGCTTAACCCTCACCAGTAAGTTGTCACCAATGAGTCTTGTGGTGATTTTAGATAAGTAAATTATATTGAGTCCAAGGGTACCTAATTGATAATGGGCAGACCCGTCCCATAGGTGGATACAGTACTATATGCAGGATCGGACTTGAGCTTGATATCAGATTAGAAGCTGTCCAGTAGAGAAGTACCGTCTGACTTCCTGAGATGTTTTTCTTGCCCGCAGTTAGTGCCAAGGTCGTAATGGCCGAAGTTCAAGTTCGGAAGTTTTAGCGGAAAAAAGACATGTTTGTGTTTAAGTGTCATCACCCCAATCAGTTACGGCCCATAACGTCTGATTCGTTCGCTCAACCGTTGCCTCACACCAATTAGATCAGACGAGCACGCGTCTATTGCCCCTCGTATTGATCTACCCCTCAGGAAATCATATATCCAGCTGCACAGGCGGGGCGGTATACCGTAAGCAGGAAGCTTACTTATAAGGTCATCGTGCCAGACCCTGCCAAAGGCTTTAGAGATGCCGAGAAACACGGCTAGGACCTCACCATGTCTCTCGACAGCTTTATCCCATATTTGTGATGTGTAGCGTATGCCAGGACATCTTGAGTAGACCGGCCCCGGCGAAAGCCGTGCCACCGGTCACTACGCAGACTGTTGTCTTCAATACACTCTCCATAATGTTGCATATTGTAGAGGCGATTGCCTGTAGTTGGCAGGGTCAGCTCGGCTTCCTTCTATTGGTGGTACGTTAGCAAGCTTCTAGGGCTTGGGTACTTGGCTCTTGGTTAGAGAAAGGCGTAACATGCATGTCAACACAGGAGACAATTCGGGTGCAGAATTATGTTTGGAATACCATAAAGACTAGAGCTACCTCTAGATTGCGTAGAAATTTAAATACCTCGTTTTGGTGGATGCTATAGTGCGGTATTCACAACGCCTGAACGTGAATTATTTGCTAGCAGATTAGCAAATAGAGGGCAAGTGAGCCATCTGGTTTCAGCAGTCGTGGAAATGAAACGCTGATCTGTTTTTACAATACTATCAGCTCGCCGGTCGCACGTCACTGTATGTAACGTATGACTCCACAGCTGGACACGAGCCTCCCTCGTAGATTCACACAAGCCATTTACTGCATATTAGGCAAATTACTAATAATAACTACACTTGTCAGACGGATCGGTGAACGAACGAACGATTTATCAAACAAGTTATTTTCATTAGAACCTTATTACGTTACTCTGAGTTTGTAACAAGTACCGTACAACAATGCAATCATATAACTGTTGGGTAGTGACTATTTTTTGAAACTATGTAGCGATCTTATTTCCGTGACAACCTTGCAATGTGTGTGTGTTTATTGACTTGACTCACCGGTTACTTGTCGGTAATCTGTGGTAGTTTCCCATGTCATGTCGTGGGCGGCTCCCTCCGTGGTGACGAGCGCGTCGCCTGCCCCCAACCACAACCAACCACGTTAGTGCACATCAGATATTACACACACGGTTAGATCAACGTACTGAACATTCATTTGCAGGCACAGGTGTAAGTGAAAACTTCATTTTTATACACAACACAAAACTATGTACTTCAAAATACATACTGCAGATTATACTACTTTCATCACAATGCCGATATTACGTCTATATTAGTATTTTTTATACTCTAAATATTTTTTATTGTTAAATATGAATACTTCTTTTTTTCTCTATACATTAAAAACATTTTACAAGGTAAGCAATCCCCACTAGGAATCAAACCCGCGACCAGTCATTAGGCTACAGAGGTGGTTGAAATGTTGGCTTTGGTCCAAGGGTGGTGTTGGTTACTTTCGTAAGAGTTGCCGTCGTAATGACGCCACTTCACGTTTAGTGGGTGGTAATAAATAAATTTTGGTCTAACGTAGCACACGTAACGCACTTGCGGAGCTCACGGCACGAATAAATTACCACATGACTAAATAAATAAATCATCCAAGGGATCTGTGGCCACGATGAAGAAAACTAAATTGCTTCAATAGTTTCAATATCACTAAATGCCGTATCATCAACAACAAAGGTTATTGAACTATCGAAAGTACATATGACATACGTGGTCCAAAAATTTTGATTATTTTACATATTGTGTCTAAAGTTTTCACTTACGTCTTCTTTACTACCTAAATTTATATAAACGACTACCTAAGGAAAGATATAACCAATAAAATATCAAAGTTTGAGAAGATTTAGTTCCTACATACATATATCTGTCAAAAGTAACAGGTGCACTTCTATTATAACTCATAAGCGTGTCCCAAGATGACATTCAGACCAGAACATACTCCATACTCTGCACCTCATGCGTCCAAAGCGTTAAATAACATAACAGTTAGAAATTTAGACATGCTCGCGTTCAAACTAATTTTTTTTAAAAAACTTATATATTTATGATATTAAGTCATATGTCATACGTTTATATTTGACCATACTCTTCATGGGATTTACGTACTCATTATTTGTACAATAAATATGTTTTAATTCCTTCATATAGATGCGGTTGCAGCTGTTTCTGGCTGCTTTTATTAAATGATGCAGGCATCTGTGTTGAATCTAAACGTAAACTTCACAGATCTCAATGGATTTAGGGCACAATTGGTCATACCGATAATTTGTTCTAATTCGTCATAAAGCAAAAACACTGGGCCTTGTGACTAATTAGAACTTTCGTGATGTAACGAATCGAAACAGATTTTCAGTGTGACCAATAGCTACAAAAGTAAGACGTGACTAATCATAAATAAATGTATATATGACGAATCAACATAAAATTGATTTACGATGAATGAGATCCAATTATCGGTATGACCATTTGTGCCCTAAATCTTTCAAAGTAATTTCAACCCTTCTACTCTGGTAATTGCTAGTTGGTACTATAGGCAGGTATGATGACTTTTTAACCTGTCCTACACTACTGGATCACATAAATGTCCTTAAATTGCCCTACCTTTGGGTAAGGTATTTTACCTGGTAAGTCTTACTAAGGACGAGGCACGAAACATACTTTATCTAGTAAATGTTGCATTACATTAAAAATGTTTTGTTATAGATTACTCTATGGTATTTGTTACATTTGTAGAAGTCAGACAGCTTTGCCCATCTTGGAAGGCGGCTGAGAAAAAACACTTTAAAACAAACATATTTTAAATGGAATTCATTGATATTGCCACTTTGACAGCAGTTAGAGAAGCTTAAAAAGCTTCTTGATCCAAACTAAATCGTACTGAATATCGCATCGACCCTGACATAGCTCACAAAACGATCAAGCAGCATCAATGGAATATTTTTTTAATTTGCGATGGTCTCAATATTTAGTACAATTCAATATATCACATCAGAGTTGTAGAAATATATACACAACATATTATTCTTTGGTTATATTTAAATGTATGATGGGTTTGCACTTGGCTTTCATCTCACCTGATGGTAAGTGACGATAAGGCCGATGGATGGTAAGTGTGCGCACCCAGATGCCTCAAGCTAATGAGGCGCTAGCTCTGCCTTTCGTAACGGAACACAACAGTGCTATTATCACTGCTGTTTGGCGGCAGACCTGGAAAATACCACCAACCAAACCGAGTACCGATAGGTTCCACTGGGAATTGAAACTGGGACCTCCGGATTGCAACATTTAACATATGCAGTTATATTTCACCTGACTTGATGTAGGTGTCTTGTACGGTGTAGCTCACGTCGTCGAGGACTGCTTCTACAAAGGTGAGCGTGCATTTGACCACGGCACCGGACGGCGTGTCCGGACCCACCGTGGCGTTCACTAGGATGTCGTAGAAGCCGTCTATAGGATCCGACAGCTCTGTATCGATGTCCGCTATCACACTGAAATTTAACATATACATTTCTTTTATATATAAATCATCCCTTTAGACACATAATTACTACTAGGTACAGAACGGATGTTCACCGCCTCTTTCCGATCCGTCATACCCCGAAAGAGTCTTATTACATACTACGTAATGACCGTTACGTCTAGCGCGTGCTACTTACTCATACATGCCCGCGTATACAAACGTAATCCGTTCGATGTGTGCCGATATCGCCACATTTGTTCCAAGCGACCGGCGTGTGCTAGGTGTAGGTAGAGCCACAAGAGCAAAGATGCATTTATTAGGTTACCAGGCCAACGTCGCCTAAATATATAAATAAGAGGTCAAATGAAACAATGCTGATAGTTTGGTAAATACATGCGACAGTGATTGTTGTGATGTCAAAAATAGTGATGACATGGCACGCAGGTAGCTTTATGGTATGGATAAGGACTAGGCTATGTTTATCCCGGTTCGTTGAGTTGTATTCCTGTGGGATATTATCTTAAACCCTCGCAGACGAAGTCGCGGAAAATAACACTAGTCTATCTTTAAATATATGTGAATATACTAATATTATACAGAGAGAGTACGAATTTTGTGAGTTCGTTTATATGAAGAAAAATAGCCTCCGGAACCACTGCAAATATTTGAAAAATTCTTTCTACATGTGAAAGGTACTACAGATAGACATTGGCTAAATATTATGTATTGTTTTATAATATATTATGATATAATTATGTGCATATTAACTGAAGGTAATGAATGAACTGAAGCTGCTTCCACCGATCTTACTTTCAATCGTAGAGCTTCGAGACCCATCTTCCACTGCGCTAAGCTCAATAGAGCAAGGGTCGAGGGCGAACGCTGTGTCCGTCTACCTCTGAAATATTACTACGATCACATGGAAACATTTTACTTACCGAGAAGTACATGAGTCACCAGATCACCAACCAGCGTGCCTACCATGGTGATTATGGTAAATCCTCTTGTTTACCGATCTAAGTTGTGAAATAAATAAGTGGACTATAGTTATATAGGCAAGACAGATTCTTTATTAATAGTTAAATAAATCAACAAGAAGGTATGCGCTCATTGCGCTCGTCTCGAGTCGGAAGAGATAAAGACAAAATGGCGGGTCGATATTGCGTCCCCGCCGCTCCCCGCGCGCCCCTGAGTCGTCCGAAAATCGAACACCCCTCATGGGAACAGTTCTTGGATCTATTGGCGAGGCTAGTGTTTAGATAAGACAAAATGGTAGTGTATAACATCATATGTAACTCAACTCACTCGTTGATATATATGTCTATTTTAGGTTCCGGCGCGACGTCGTACGCTACGCAGGTCACCACGGTGTCTGCCTCGGTGCCTTCGTCCGGACCGTCCTCGAATGACGATATGTTCAGCACTGGCACAACGTCAGGTGCTGAAAATCAAAGCAGATTACATTAAATAACAACTTACTGTTATTTGACACCATAATTTACCGTACGAACAAATGCGCTCACATATATTTTTTTTCTTCTATAATCTTTTAAAATTACATAGCTGGCTTTGGAAAATAATACCTAGAAATATGGCATCGCGTTATAATACAGGGAAATAAATTTCACTAAGGTACAATCGGTAGCCGCTAGCCAAAGACGTGGTCCTAGATGAACGTTTTGATTATTAATAATCATCATCAACAGCCTATATATGTCCCCAATGCAGGGGCTCAGGCCTACTATCCTGCAGAGAGTGGGCCATAGTCCACAACGCGGGCCCAGTGTGGATTGGTTTTTTCACACACACCTTTGAATTTATTCTCAGGAGTTTCAGAGGAACAGGTTTCCTCACGATGTTTTCCTTCACTGAAAAGCCAATGGCAATGATTTTTATCAATCATAAATAAATTCCAAATAACAAATTGTAAGTCATTGGTAAGAGCCATGATTTAACCCAGACTTCGATTGTTCAAGGACTGACACTTTACCCAACTGAGCTACTACGGCTTGTAAAATAGTGTACACGAATAACTGTGAAATTTTATTATTTACTGTGAAGTTGTATGGTAATTTACAGGCACATTCCAATGTACTATTTTTATAATTACTGCATAAAACGGGCTGTCCTATATTGATTGATTGTGGTAGAATACATTTTGTATAAAACTTTTTTCGTTGGGAATCACCTTATATTAAGCTGAACTACTATCATACTGTTATGTATAATTCATTTAATGCTGATAAAATGGATGGATTTAAAATTAAATTTGTTACTTTCTTTGATATTCAATTTACATGGAAAACGTCCACTGCTGAACATAGGCCTCTCCCATGATACATGTTCGGAGACGCATGCTTCCAGCGGCTCCCCGCAACTTTTACCAGGTCGTCGGTCCATCTAGTAGGGGCACGTACCTGTAATTTTTTTAAGTAGGTTAATAGTCGACCAATTTTTAAAGTATACTTGGCGAAGTAACAATTTCTTAAAATTCCATAGCAATATGTTAAAACTAGGTAGGTATGAATATTGTGACGGGCAACTAAGGAATCATATCTATAGATACGCATTTGGCTGTTTTTATATAATGGTGTGTCAGTCTGTGTTTAGTTAAGAAATATAGTATTCTAGGTGGCCTTATTAGACATGCAAAAGTGTGCGGGTTTGTGTGTGTGTGATGTAATCTTCACATATTGTATCCTTGACTTTAAATATATGACACTGATAACACTTACTGTAGACGAAAAGGTTATCTGCAAGCTTCTTCTCGTCGATTATGTTGGACACTTCGCACTGATACGCCCCGGAGTGTTTTGGTTGCAAGTCCTTCAACACTATTGTGTCGTTTGGCTTTATTTCTGAAAATATGTAGTATATATATATATAACGGATCAATTTTATTTGTGACACATTAGCTAGATTTTTTAAATTATCAAAATGCTATGGGCTCCAGACAGATACAATACAGCCAGGTATGTGTTTGCAAATGGGCTCCACAGGGAATCTACGTCACAGCAGACCGCGAAAGAGATGGTGGGATGAACTGGAATCGTTCCTTAAGAGGGTATGCTGTTGTCAAAGCGCCCATACAAACGTAGTCCAGTCATATTTTGAGTATTAAGCTATGAAAATCTATGAAATTTTCAAGACACAATCTAGAAACAAATATCTGTGTCGGTGGTGAGTCAGATTTTCGTTTAAATATATATTTCCAGAGTTACAGGGCGTCAAAGTATTGTATTTTTCGGTAGTAAAAAGCCCCAACTTTGAACCTGATTTACAAGAGTATGAATCAATTTAGAACAATTTGGAAAAACCACCGACATCTGAAATTTCATTAGTATACTGTATTAAAAAAATTGTTACATAATATACTGTATCCTTCAAATGATCCCTGGACTACGAAACATCCAAATAACGGGTGGATAACATCGCATAATGTATGCTGTCTCACCGTACGCGCTCGGGTAGGATAGGGCTCGGAGAGGGACAGCTACAAAACAATTCAACCTTGAAACTGACCACGTGGTCTTACCAACATAGCCTCTTAACGATTGGCCGGAAGAGGCTCTTGAGATAGAGCTGAAAGGATATGCGAAAGAACTTTGCTTAGCAGTGGGACACGGACAGTACAGGCATCAAAGAAAATCGAACACAATCGAAAAATTAAAAATTCACAACAATAAATTGTATTGAATGGTAACAATAACATATATATGTTTCGTTCCAAGGCATGGGATCCTGCGTGCGCGAGTCTGACTCGTCGAGCCGTTTTGACTTTGGCATTACAACCCATCATGTGTGTCGTAAGAATCGAGTAGGTCAGGGAAAGTTTCAGGAGATAGGCAGCAGTGTACGTATCTATGTAGTATGTACCAAAAACATTTTAAAGCGCTCACTAATCAGCTATCTGCTTGTTGTTTATGGCAAAGCCCCGAATGGAAAGATAGAGATATAGATAAATAATTATGATGCTACGCGTTGGCCTAGACTAGAAGGTGTCTATATAAACTCTTCGCTTAAAGATTCCTAATTTATATTCTTCAGGGAAATGGAAACTTCATACTTTAGCTGTGGGAATGTCTGCTGCTTAAGGCCGGAGGTCTGCCGTTCTTCTGTTTGACTGGTATTGGACTGGTGATGGCAGAATCAACACTCCTTAAGATGTATCCCGTAAAATATCGACCCTAAGAGCTCGAGACGGTTTGTTATCGGTATGGAAACATTGTGGAAAGATGCAGCAAGGAAGGTGAAATGGACAGTCACGCCCGTGTCTTCAACGCAATGAAACGGACTGAATAGCCTCGCCCCAATCGGATACGTCCTTTCAACACGTTTTATCATTGCCTCTCTTTAAACGAAGAGATCTATATGGAAGAAAGGGAGAACGATTGAATAGACGTTGATTATTCACCTATGTCTTGTGAGGCATGCGGAGGGAATCCGGCTATCCGCTGGTAGATCTGCTGTCGCCCGTCCTCGTAGGCCCCGAGCGGCGTGCGCCACCATTTCACATAGAACGAGTGATTGACCTCTGGCCCGCCGGCGTCGTACAGACATTTGAGCTCCGCGCTGTCGCCTACCTTCACCACGTCCGGCACCGACAACTCTGTTATAGATATCTGTTGGCTGGCTGCAAACAAAACAATGACAAGAATTATTATTTTTGTAACAATAATTGATAATTGGATAACATTCTACATGTGTTTAAAAACTACATATAATATACCAGTGGCTGCTAAGAGGTTTCAATACAAAAACACGCAAATTTTATCATTTACAAATAAACATTGAAAACTTATTAGCAATCTGTTTGCTTCTAGTACTTGGGCAATAAAAGTACTATTCAGTATTATTACGTATCCAATGTAAATACTGTGTCAAAATATCCCCATGGTAATTTTAAACAGAGTTTCTTAATAACTAACCGGAATAAAATTGTCTCCCAAGTTACATCAATATAACTTCAGTGTAACTAACTACTGCTAACATAAATATAAGTAATATAGTTCCATAAGTTGTCAAATTACATAATCTTTTTGTACTTACTCACTAAAAAATAACTGATAATTATGCCTTGGTATTTGATATTAATTTCAATTTGATAGGTACCTCTATGCGTTTCTGAGAGAAAGGGTCTTGTCTTGACTGACATACAGACGGACAACCAAGTGATCCTATATGGATAACTTATTGCCATTTGAGGTACGGAACCCTAAAAAACGATAAATACGTCATATGTAACGTAAAGAGTACATTGACTGACAGTGAAAGATACATAATAATGGTCACATTCAATGACGTGCAGCATGTGTTTGTATCAGAACCAATAAAGACGACATTGAACTTGACACAGTCGCACGCGCGGCTTGCAGTGTTGTACTGCGGTGCGCACGACTCACAAACTCTATGCAACCTGTGGTGTGGTCCTACCTCGTACATTATCGATAGAATCAATCACAACATAAACAATCAAGATCGGAATATCGTCGATATTCGCAATGTGGGAGAATCTATTTATGAAACGTTTATAGAAAATTAGGTCATATCCCAATGAATAAGCGACCATCTTGGCCAACCTTGAGGCGCTCCGGGAATGTTAAAAATACCGCCCCGTGTTGGCCGCGCTGTGGGTCGTATATTCACTTGCTTAAATATTTGTACTATTCTGCAAAATACTACAAATATTGCTTTATTACCGCCCTTGCCGGTGTTATAGTTCGGACAGCTTCTGAGCAAGGTTGGTCTTATAAATAGTTTACACATACTAAACTTTACGAGCTTTACGCACATTAAAGAAACATATTGCGGCTTTTACTACTGCACAACAATCAAGGTCCCCACAAACATAGGATTTTCAAAAAAAAATGACTCTCGCTAAAACTAATAAAAGAATTTAAACTTATGACAAATACAATCAAATGTACTGTAAACAAACACAATCGCACATAAATTCTAGAAGTAAGCTCGAGAAATTGCTTGTAATGCAAACATTTATTTAAATAGCAATTGAACAGATTGTTTATAAATCCTAAAAATCCTACTTAAATAAATGTTTGCATTTGTTCCCATTTGAACCCGTTTAATTTATATTGTGCATGCATGCATACTCGTAATTTATTAAATTTGAAACGACACAAAAAGTAACACTTAATACCTAACGTCTGAGAGCTATTTAAAATAATAAAATTGATTAAAACATTTAAACATGCTTTACCGGAGAATTTTGCTTTAAATAAATCAGTGACATTTAACACAACAAAAGCACTGTTAACACTACAGTCTGAGTAAGCACAGGCTTTATGGCACGTTGATCCGAGGCCACGTAATCTCACCTGCTACAAGGTACAGGACCACGCAGATACGGAACATTGTGATATGCGCGGGCGCAGCAGACGGGAGCAGCGCGCGAGTCGCACTGACCGCCCGCCCGCCCTTAGCCACAGACGACCTTGAGGTAACGCTAACTGAATAGCGTTGGTCAGTTTCCTTTATTCATGATTTAGTTTTGGATAGATTACGCGATATGTTTGCATAAAATGCGTGATGGTCTAGGTAAATCTAAAGTTTGATTGCTTCTAAATTGCCTTAAAATTTGGCATGCGTAGAATTCTCCTAGCTCTATGAGGAAGCTGAGGACCCACTCATAAAATGACAGTCAACTTGAAAAGTTACTACTTTTTGAAAATTTGGTAAAAATTTCCTCACCTGTCTCTGATGTTAGTGTTTGCTATAATTCTAATCCATTAGAATTATTCTTGTTATATATGATCAATATAGTTTGTACTGCAGTGGAGTTCTCATTTGATTGAGATGAAGTATTTCATCATTGTGAAGATGATATCTGCGGAATTAAACTTTTTGTTATTAATAATATAATATTACCTTAATCTCGATTACCACCAAGATACAATATTACACAAGATCAGTTACCTGCTGCCAGGGATGTTTGATCGGTATCAATTCTTCATTCATCCATAGAATTCTATACTTTTCTAGATTAAGGATTGTTCAACGAATCTGTTTTAGGTGCGAGAGTCACTGCATCTGAATTGAGTTCCCTTCGATTTGTCTTTGAGTAGGATTAAACAGTTGCGGTAATTGGTAATGTAATCATACAGCGCTTGTTAACAATGCAGTAAAAGGTGTGAGCTAAAGTCGATTATGTTCACTGATATAGTTCTGATGTATCAATACTATTTTCATGAGGATTTCATTCATAATATTTAACAGACTTGTAAGGTGGTTTAATGATCGCAGCTGTCAGTGGTATTTAGGTGGTCGCTGAAGTAGATATTTTTATTTTCAAAAGAAGTATTTTTGACGTCGTGAACCGAAAACCTACCACCACTTGTGGGAAGGCGTTAAGAAACTATTTAAAAGAGAATTGTTTTATGGCGAGTAACAGTAATAATCTTCTGAAGTATTCCATTCTAGCCCTTGGCTGATTTGTCCTTTTTCCTTAACTTTCACGAAAACTGTGCCGAAATTGTAAAAAATCCGAAAATGATTTTCCTCCAATATTTTCACAGTAGACTCACTGAAGGAAAATGTTACGGTTTGTTCTTTGTTGTCCTGCTTTCTGTTCAGTATTTTCCAAGAATGAATTGGGACTCCATAGTTTTGAGATAGGAGACGACGCTTCAGTGCCTCTTCCTCTAAAGTTGGACCGGGAAACCTCACTATCCCGATTCTGTTCTTTGGCAGATCATCAACAATCTTCAGTTTCGCCCCCTTGTATGGCACGATGTGGTCTATCTTTTCTATAAGCCAGTCTTTTGAGTACGCGTCCGCACACAGAAATAATATTCCACCAGATATAAGGGAATGTTTTATGATACTGGGCCCTTTAAAATCTCCAGCATTGTCGATAAAGTAGAGAAGTTTTTCTAAGAACTTCCTGAACTCAATTTGGGTTATCGGACGTGAAGCGTCTACTACCACGACTCGAAATGATTCATCCCGCATTGCGGGCGTGATGTGTGGTAAAGTTTCTTTAGGACCACAAGGTGTCAACTCGTTCGGTTCCACACTTGGCGATTTTATATTTACCTTCGTTTGCTCACTATTAGTAGCATTAACTAGTCGCTGGTATTCAGGACACAACGTTAACGGAACCTTGGCAAGGGCAGACGCTTCTTCGTAGGTCTTCCCTTGTTTGATCCAGAAAGATATGCGTTTTTTTCCAGCCCCAGACAGTTTCCTTTTCTTTCGAATACTATCAACACAAGGTTCGTCTTTACGTAATGTTGCCTCACTATCAGATGTATACTGCAATGAACGTTGAGACGGTCTAGCCGAGTCATATTGAAATGGTTCATTTCGCTGCAATTCAAACTCCTTTCCTCCTAGATGTACATTCTCCGAATGATTATAAAAATCCTCCTCAGCAATACTTAAATCTAAATTATTATTTGAATAGAATCGTTCCATTTTCGTCCCACGAGTATCGGGGTAACAATGTCCACCGTCGCAGAGCCCCGTCTACTAGGTAAGGCTATTTAGTGCTCGAGGTCGCCCGGTATCGAGCACCCTCCGTTCAAGACTGCGCTCCCCTCAGCCATTCATCCATCGGCACGGGTCGAATCACACCTTGGATTGGGGATTTTTGAAACCGAGGTTGTCTCCTCGGGAAGGAGGGAAACAGATAATGTAGGGATAGGATGGAAGTGGAGTGCAGGCAGTGTTAGGCAAAAAGAAACGAGAAGTTTTCTAAAAACCCAAGGTTACACCAAGCCTCCAGTGGCGCCTCCAGTAGTTATCACTGTGTCCCCTTTCTGAGGTTTTAACAAAAGTAACAACGAATAATCAAAATTCAACCAATAATGTCTCGATAACTTTTAAACCAACAATTAATACAATGTTATCTTCTTGATTTTGGGATAAATTGAATAATTACCATTGATAAATTTAAAAAATATATGTCGCCTATTCATTGTTAAATCAATATAGTAGTAATGGTTAGCCACGATTAATTTTTGCCTAACTCTAACCGCGGGTATGGAATAAGGTGTAGGGACTACTCCGTGGCTGGGATTTACCACGGAGCACCTTCCAGCTGTCCGGGACCCAGGAGGGCTCCCCGGCCGCAGCTGCTCGTGTGTGGAGCGGCTGCGTCCGGGGTGGCTATCCGCAACCTGCCACCCGCTCGGTAGCACAGGAAGGAGATGCTCCCCTCGGACAAGAGATCTATCATCACTTGTCCGAGGGCCGAGACAAAGGCGTCGAAGCTAAATACTTTGTATGGAAAACACATATACACTGTCATCTTATGGAAAATCAACGTGTGGAACTATAGGTAATATTTGTATTAAAATTAGGATACGACTGTTTGTTTCTTTCTTAAATAGAAAAAGTAATGTTTGTCTCATTATAAATATTATTTATCCTGTGGATGCTAAGGGTCGAGTAAAAAATAAACACCATCGCGTATGAAAGCGTAAAAACATACCGGTAAAGCGTGTACGTGAACTCAACTCTCATGTCTCATAGATAACAATAAAAATATTGGTAGAATAAAATATCAGTATTTTTTAAGCTTCGACACCTTACTTAAATACTACTTTTTAATCAGTCATAATTGTTATTATAATAAGACAGGCAAGCAGTTGATACAACTGATTATCGCTGATACTAACTTATGCCTGCGACTTCGGTGGACTTCAGAAACTATTTCACAGAACTACGTTTGATTGGTACAAAAAGTAACTTATATTATTCTTCACACACTTCCATCTATTTCTATACCAAAAAATCATACCGAGTCTCTGTAACGACGTAAAGTGTGGACAAATGAACAAACTTACTTTCGAATTTATAATATTAGTATGGATTAATAAATTTATATCAAAATTTTAATGTTTGAATGTGAACTGTTTAAATAAATTCAAAGAAATGCACAATAAAGGAAAATTTTTGTAGATTCTAATGAAATATATTAATTTAAAAAAAAACTAGATTATGCTTAAAAGTATATAATTATATTCTTAAATTTATTAACATAAAATACAATTAAAATAAAGAAGAAAGATTACATACAACACTTATAACATACTAAAACAACATTAATAAAAATACTTATGTACATTATGTAAGTGTATATACTCATTATGACTACTTTTAGAGTTATTTACTAATTGTATGTAATGTGGGAAAAATACATAGAATAAATAGACATTTGCATGGTTTATGAATTCAAGTGGGAGACAGATATAAAACAAGAACACTCGCTCGTAAACACCGCGGCGAGATGACGTAAAATAGGGATAAATAAAAATAATCACGACTGAACTCATTCAGAGAGAGAATAATGGATTTTGCGTAGGTTCCCGATGATGTATAAATGTAGAATTCTATGATACAAAATTTCCCAGTTGAAATACTACTAAAATTGTAAGTAGGTACTACTTGTAATAATAGAAAGTAACGTGAACTCGTTATTTGGTATGAAAAGACCAGAAAAGAAAGATTTTCTCAAAGCCTCCATATTTATCATCCACATGATTATAAGGATGTAGTTTAGTAAAAATATTGAACTGATTTTTCTATCCGTTTCAAAACAGAAAAGTATAAAAATAACGAACTTACTACGCAAACAGTTTCGATCAACCCAATTTCTGATTCGCATAGCTTCTTTGTATTCAAAGTGATTACAGTCCTTGTATGTTATATGTATATTCCGACAAGTTCGTCCCCCAACTGACTCCGCCTCCCTAACGTCTGTCACCCCTAGGGATAGTCGCGCACGAACTTGACTAGGACTATAGAACGAAGAGTGTCAGCCTTAGAGCGAGAGAACAGAGGGGTCAACATTCAAACAGCATTCGGCAAAGCATTAAATTATTTGTGAGTGTCATTCATAGGGCGGCGAAAGACGTTCGCTCTACCCTGATAGTGCCGTGTGTTTTTGAGTGAGTTTACCGAACGAAATTGGACAGAAGTCTATCGGTGAAAGTAATATGTTTGAAGAGTGAGGGTTGTGATATAGCTCTGGCGGGCTGCCTGGTCGCGATTACATGGGCCACGGTCTCACGCACGTGCGCCCGTGGGATGTCGCCGCGGAGGGACAGCAGATGGACGAGCTGGTCCTCGGAAACGTCTGGACACTTGTCAAGTACTCCGTGGAGGTCCAGTGACAGCATCTCCACGTCAGGACAACGGAGAACCTGGATAACGGACAATAAGGAATATGTATTTATTGCCTTATGTAAAGTTTATACTTAACCCATATTATGATGAAACTACAAAGTGCCCCCCCCCCCCCCCCCCCTTCCTAGTCCGTCCCAATGTTAAGTTTACACAGGATGTTGTTAAGGTACATATAAATAGGTACATATAGTACAATATTTCCTTATGGTGTTGCATTCATTAACATACCCGTTGACATAAATCTACTTAGACATTCCATGACCATTCCATTAGAATAATACTGTACGTTACATTAGATTCTAATGTACAGTTGTCGCAGTCAATATTTACAAACGCATGAGCTAGACTACTGTTAAATTTTATTGAGGAAACTCCGCCAAACATCCTGAACAATTGATACTTTCTGCATAATTTATTAGCTCAATCAATACAGGTAGTGTTTATACACTACTGAGCTGAGCTTGCAGAGATTGCTTTATAGCAATACCATAATTACTTTATACAAGGCTGAAATATCGCGTCGTCAACATACCATTCATATACGTTTTGACGTGATAACATCTTATACACCGATTAACCCCTTCACACACGCAAGTGTCACGTTTCAAATACAAATACACATCACTTAACATTGTCGTCCGTAAACCGACTTTACAGACGAATTTTTTAAAGCACTTAAAGCCTAAAATGTTTTATACCGATGTGAATATTTGTTCTGACTTCTAATCCATAAATTTTAAATAGTTCTAGAATTTCAAATAACCCTTTCCGAGTTGTATCTTCAACGGAATGTATTGGACACCGATAATAGGTGAATCGGATTAAAAAGTATAAAGGAACTGGATTAAGTAGCAAAAGTTTATAATAATTTACATTCTTACCTCAGCCAACTTGCTAATGACTTCAAATGGCCAATCAACGTTGACCCCATCAGCAGCGATTCTCCTAAAGAACGATCTGATCTGGGTAGCTTCTTTAACAATCTTCGTTGCAGCCTGCTGAGCTTCTTCCACTGTCTTGAATGTGAACTTCTTCGATAGCATAGCAGTTATATATTTTTTGTACACTAAGTTCTGCGCTTCGTTTATCACATATTCAAAGTTTTTTTCTCGCAAATGATTGTAGTCTTGGAAATAATCCTCCAGTGTGACGCATATTGTGTCTACTGGGATACTGGAAGGCAGCCATTTGGATGTGAAGAGATCATCGAAGTGTACTTCCAAGTCCAAGAACGCCTCGTCGAGTAAGAACCGCGAGGCTTCATCTCTTAAATTCTGGAAAAAGTTAACTGTTTTTAGGGTTCTGTACCTCAAAAGGAACCTACATAGAATAACTTTGTTGTCCGTCTGTCTGTCAGGCAAGCCCCCTTTTTTTTAGGAATGCTTTGGTGTTTCAAGTTGAAATTAATCAAATTCTGAATGAAGTCTACAATCTCTTGAATCTGTGAGGACATCAAACTTCTGAGCCAACGTAATAAAAAGATATAGCCGTTTAAGCTGCATATCTTGAAGTTTATCCTTGCGATCGCAAGCAATCAAAGCCTATAGAGTACCATTGACCTAAAATCCGGAAATTTTCCAAGAAAAAAGGTCTTATAGCATAAGTATAGAACTAAATCGAAAACCAGAATGTTTTAATTATTTCAGATTAAAATAGCTATTTATCTTAGAAATTTACATTTGCACTTGAATCTTGACGTCTACTGATGAAGTCTACATCACATGTAGATGATGTAAGGGATAATATTTTTTCACTGCAAAGTTAAGTTTGGTGACATTGACCTAATATTTATGCTTTTTTTCTTCCTTCCCTTCGCAACTGAGGGTCAAAATGACCTGAGTTTTGTATAGGTAACCCCCAAAACAAAAAATCAAAATCAAATAAAGTTCCGAAAACAGACATAAGGCTACTTTTTATCCCGATCGAGCATGTAGTTCCCGTGGGATACATTACGTGGATACAGTAGAAAGCCAGTACGAAATAAATGTTACCTGAAACGTGTTCAACATCTTATCGAATTTTGCCTCAGCGGGCGGGTCATGTCTACCGGGCGGCCAGTGCCTCGCCTGAGTCTGCTGAGCTAGACGCACCATCTGCTCACTGTTGTTCACTATGGTGATCATATGGTGCGTAAAGTAGCCGCACTTAGATCTGTCCGCGAAGTGACTGTTCTGTTTACACATACATAATTTATTAAAATACTATCTTAATAGTAAATAAATTAATATCAAATCTGTATGTGCTGTAAAAAATCGCAATGAGAATGCAAATGATGCCCGGCTGACTAGCCATTGTTCATGTTCAGTAACTCTGTATGTATACCCTCAACTTGTTTATATAATCGTACGTACTGTGTTACTATTAGACTACCCTACTTTTACTGTATATTGTAGTTTGTTTCTCTTTTACGTGATGACGTGAGTTATGTTGATAATCTTAATGATAAAATCAAAATAATGATTTAAACCGTATTTTTATATTTCTCGGGCGTTACAAGCTGGATTACTTAGGTAAGCTCAGCATGTAGCAGCTTATAGCTGTGTGGTCTCGGTTTTAGAATATGACCACACCATGTTATCCTGCGGGTGTCATAAAAGGCAACCAAGAGAAACAATATTCAGGAGATGGTCAGTAGCATGTACCAATGAAACAGTAACATCTTGTTGTGATCACCAATTCGCCTGCCAAATGTGGACTTATCCAATCGTGGATAATCGTTGGCAAAATGGTCACTTAAAGACAGGTGAGATTATGGTCAGACGCGACCTTATCCATACTAGTACTATAAATGCAAAAGTGAGTTTGTTGGTCCTTCCTTCACGTCTTAATGGATTGTCAGAATGACTGAGATTGCAAGAGGATTGTTGAAAGATAGGATACTTTTTATCCCGATATAATAACTCGTTCCCGTGGGATGATTTCTGAAGTTTACGCAGACCAAGCCGCGGCCAAAAGTTAATCTATAAAAATAAATATAATCATCATCTGGGAAAAGTCCACTGCTGATAATAGGCCTCCCCCATAGTACGCCAAAATGACCGGTCGCGAGCCACTAATAAATATGTATATTGAAAAATTTCTCCCTAGTTACATAATGTGTAGGGGGTGTAAGGTTACCCAAAAATCTGTAATTTTTTTATCAAACACAGCTGTGTTTCTTTCACCTTTTCTTCTTTAAACCCTTTTCTAGAAGGTAGATTTAGTGATGTCATTAAATTTTAACTAAACGCATTTGATTAATGACCTAAACAGGATTCAAAATAATACTTAAATTGGGCCGTCGAATCTTACCTTAAACTGAATGACACCTTCTCTATACATATTGCCGTAACGATTTACTTGATCAATACTCAGTACTAATGCCTTGAATGTGATTTCCTTGCTTATGGTTTGAGTGACCTGAAACAAATTGTGATACTCCGTGTTTCGATACTATATTATATATTCATTAGGTAGGCAATATATCTACTCAATATCCTGATAAAAATGGTATATAAAGAAACTAAGTGTCTTTTTAATAAAAAAACAAATTTGTAGACAAAAGTTTAAGGTTCATGATTTTATCAGACATGACATTATTTGTAAAGACTCCACAGAGCGACAGTGGCCTCATTTGCTCTTTTCTGCATTTTTCCGCAATTATAATTCCAAAAACCAAGCTGGACTTTTTGTAGTCATTGCTGACTTCTAATATGTGCCAATGCCAATCCATAATAGTGTAACAAATGCGGAAGTAAAGTTTTTTGGTCCTTCCTTTACGTTGTGACGGAGAGCCAGAATGACTTCATTTTGGTATATAGGGATAGTTGAAGGGCGAAATAAGATAACAAGAGATTTCCGTGGGATAGGTCTACGCGGACGAAGTCTATAATAGCTGCAGCAAGCTGCATTTTAAACAATTATTTCACTCGCGGCACTTGTGTTTTACTAGATCCTATAATAATAAAAAGGATATAAGAAGGGATAGGAATTATTCCAAATAAGTCTTTCAAGTCGATAGCATTAGTTGTTCCGGAGATAATCAGCTGTGACAGACGGACGAACAGACACCAGAATGACATTATAAGGGTTCTGTTATTAAACATAAACATACGCTTTTGTCAGCAATATTCCGATGATAATCGAAATCAGACACTCGCCACCGAGTGTAATGTATGTATTAGTCAAAACAAACAAAATAAGCACTAAAACTCTAGGGGTTTGAAGTTACACTCTCTAGCTCTTGACTATATCATCAGGCCCCCTCGTCACCAAGTGTAATGTAATGTAAAAAAATACTCGTCAAAACAAACAAATTGAAGGGTTACCAGAACCCATTAGAGAGTTATTTTATCCACTTCCTGGCTCCAGGTTCGGATCAGCTCAATGGTGCCCAATTATTATATTGTCATCCAAACTACAAACATTTGCAAAGTTTGAAATCGATACGTCAGTTTAAAAAAGGTTAAAATTAACTTGCTAGATTCATATAGTTTGTCAGTTACATACTTGTGAATCTTATACAAAATTTGTAAAAATGCACATATTCAATGTTAACAAACAAACAAACCTGAAGATTCTGATCGATCATTTGGAAGATAATAACAGGTGCGTGCGTGTGGTAGGCACTAGAGTGAGGTTCGACTTCAGGAGGCTTGTCGCCACTCCACTCGGCGCGCTCGGATTCTAACGTCTTCTCCATCCATTCCATATAGTTGGACTCCATTTTCTGAATTAAGAAAAGACAGTATACATAAATACATTTGCAATACATATATCTTCATGAGACCTTTGTGAGGGAGGACTTCTGGCCGAAGGGCGTGGTCGCTTCCGCGGGAGGATAGCGACCAACACCAACGTGCTATAGGTTTGTATAATTATTTTATGTGTAATAATTGTATCTTAATTTATTGCATTGTACTTTATATATACTATGGGTCTTTGTTACCTGATAATAAAGAAATAATAAAAAATTGTAAAATACACAATACAAATACAGAAACTTAACATGTACATTGGAATTACATTGTAAAATGGAATTTTATAAGTACATACCTGTAAATATTCATCCTGAAGTCTCTGCATAACATCATCACTCAGTAACGGAGGGAGTGTTGTCACATCAATGCTGAGTTCAGCACTGCCCATCAACTCGACGCCGGGGTAAGTGTTCAGAATCCATGACAGAAGTGTTACATATTCATTGCCTTCTAGACCAGTCTGAACAACATCTTGAAGCTGGAGAAATAAATAATGAACGCATTCTAATACTAATAGATGAATTACACACACATTGCACATTGTTTTGGTCGGCAACAATAGCTAAAAATAAAAAAGTGAAATGGTTGTAATAAAATTCTCTAGAACCATCGCAAACATAAATTTCATAGACCATTGGGAAACTTTATATACATTTATTCATACCCTTTTTTATGCTGAGCATAGTGTGCTTATCAAAACTTAGTAATATCATGGTAGTATTGAACTGTTGAATCTTGAAATGGAAAAAAAGAAAATTATATTATAATTTTAGCAACAATGTTTTCTCATCAAAAATCTTGTTCTACTCACACTAGAGGATAGGCACGTGTGATACATATCAACATATTTATTGACGATGTCATAATGTGGAGGGAAGCAAGGTACACACAGGGTCTTTACAACCCTCAAGTCTTCCAGAATAAGTTGCCTAGTGAGCTCCAAGTAACGAATGAGCCACAGTTTGTTGTCTTCACGTTCGTCAACTCTTGTCCCTTCGATACGCTGTGCGACGGCGCATTCTAATACTTCGAAGGATTTTGCGCGCCAGTTCTTCGGTCGGCCAGGGGGCATGAAGCCTGATTGGTCTTGTTGCTGAAATGAGAAAACAGAAAAGATGATTTGATGGTCTTTTGTATCCACTTCTGCAATACCATATATACGGACATGGGAGTCGACACAGCACCTAATACTAATCCATATCATGTCTCATCTCTCTCTCTCATCATCATCTGTCTGTCTGCAATGATCTCAAAAACGACTGAAAGGATTTTTATGCAATTCAACAGAGTGATTCCTGAACAAGGTTTGTAATGTATTGTATAATTAGTTTAGGTTTTGTATAAATTGGTTGAAATATGATGATCATTGTTGAAGATGTCAGAAAAATCAAGCTGTCTGGAAGCTATCATCAAAAATGATCCCTAATCTGTTTCAGATGTAACAAAACAATGTATGAAGGGTTGTTTCTCTTTTATAGGGCTACAAAAAAGTCAGCAGTAAAAATATGTCTATATGACATGTCTATATTTCAAAACATGTTCCGGCGTATTAACTGGTTACCATTCTGAAGCTTTATTTTTATATATTAAATAACTAAGGAAAGGTTTAACGGGACTACTAATATTCTATTTTAATTGATGTTATTTGATTTTGTGATTGTTTAAAAGAATGTTTTAAATATTAGATTTACACTTGAACCTAGCCAGAAAAGTTAGAAAAAAAGTTTACTTTGATATAAAGACTAACCTGCAAAGCCATTTGGTCTCTTTTTTCTTCCCTTTCGATTATCCTCAATGCAGTTACAATCACAGTAGGTTCCTTACGAACTGTGTTCAAAGTTCTAGCCAGAATTAGCTTAATTTGCTTCTCAAGTAAATTGGACACCATCTCCACATCTTCGAAGTATGCCTTGAGCATGATTTTATCATGAGATGATTGGTTTGGTAGTCTGTGCAACTCATACAGTAAGTCATCTCTTGAATTTTCTAAATCATTTAAACACTGAAATTTTAATAATAGGTCTTTAAGTATGAACTTGCTGTTTTTAAATATTTACAACTTTGAAGAGTCTATAGTTTGGAGTCTATATATAAGAAGCAAGCATATAAAATAACTTATTTGTATGACTAGACAGAGTTAAATTGAAAAGTGTTACGTATGTAACAGTGTTTAAAAATTCTAATATGAAGTGCCAAAACATGTACATTTTTGATCCTATTAATACACTTACTTGATGAGCATGAAGCAGCTTTCCTTCACCAATCCACTGTTTAGTCTTAGCCACACTCTCTGGCACTGTGAAGATGTGTTTCAGACTGTCCATAGCTGTCACATATTGTGAATGCCTTGAATCTTCTTCACGCACTGCCTGTAGAGATGCTACTAATGGCGGAACACTCTTTAATAATTCTTCAAGTTCATCCATTCTGTCATAGCAAGAGTTCATACAAAATGGTTAGAGTGTACAAAAGGGGGCGCTGAGGAAAATACACCTCATCTTAATACAGCCCAACCTGATATTTTGTCAAAAAAAAAGTTATACCAAAAAGTCATACTAACTTTACACTAACTTGTTGGACATCATCAAGACATTCCTGCAGTTGTTTGAGACCGACACTGACCCCATCTAGCTTTCCTTGCACTGCTGACTTCAGTTGAGCTTCGATAGAGGCCTTTTTATGAGTTATCCTCTTTTTATATTGCTCTACCTTAAAATTTAAGCAAATATATGTATGAAGTAATCAATTTCGTAAGTTTTGAGTGAAATTTTAAAACAAAGATTACTATCACGAGAAACAGAAAGAATACTACAAACTTTTTCAAGTTGTCCCGGGCGTTGCATCATGTTCATAACCATTTTTTCAGCCGCTGCCTTTGCTTCTTCTTCAATTTCCTCCATTGTGCTCATATTTATGTGTTTAACAGGCACTTAACCAAAGAATATAAAACTCACAGGGAGACACTTAACAGGGTAGAACCTAGATAGAACTGGGTACTAGCTGGGTAGAACCTAGGAGCATTTAATCACTGAGCAAGTAAACCCGTATATGTACATATATTAGTCTGTGAGTAAACCTACAACCCTAGGAGCCACCTAGGAGCATTTAATTAGCATTTAATCACTTGGGTAGAACAATAGAATATCACAACTTTATTTTTCAGAGACAAAATCAAACTAACAGCAAAGAGAATATTAAAATTAAAAATTTTAAACTACAGAGTAGTAGTAGTACTTTAATTCTCCCGAATGGGAAGGCAATGGAACAAAGCCATACAGCCTACTCTGAATATATCTATTCTTACTCATTTTCTTCTGCAGTTTTCTCAATAAAATGTATAATGTGTACATTCTATCTCTTTTTTTTACGATTCTTGACGAGAATTTCAAAGGTCAGCCTTGGTTTCAGCATAATTCAAAAGAATCCATATGCCGAATGTAATCGACATGGTAAACCCTCTCGATCGCGTCGAAACCCTCACAATTTAGCGTAATTGATACTACACCACCATCCCTGTCACTTTTTGCACTGTATCACACCATTATAACACAAATAACACACATAACAGTATTATTAACGAATTACTAAAATTGCAATGAACCACCATTTTTCAAGTTCGCGCCAAGAATCTTAAACTAACTACAGATTACTACAATCTAATTACTTTTTAATTTATTGTTGAGGCTTTGAATACAAGGTTATCTGCCTGAACCTCAACGACAAAAACTAGTGTTTCCAACTTTTACTTGTACCCGGTTGAAAGCAAAACGAGCATAATATTCTCAACATTGATATTTAGAAAACAATAAAACAAAAAGACCTCGATTTGGTTGTATGTTTTTTAGCTTTTTCCTAGTAAGAAAAAATCTTACAGACAGCTGTTCTTGTCTGTCTGTCACTGTCAGTCTATGCTCTGCTGTCAGGTCAGTCATGTTCTGTCGTGTTGTTGTCGAACATTGATTCGTTGAGTGCACAATATTTAATGTTTTATTTAGATAAGGGAATAAATAAAAATTTCGCCCAAACGAAATGATTACGTGTCCCTGTACATGTGTAATATAAAGATCTCAATATGTGGTCCATTATAGTTCTGGTAATACTGTCAATAATATCTTATTTATTTACTGACGAACTTATACCGAAAATTAAGGATTTATTTATAAATGCTGGTTTATTTGGCATTGATCTTTGTAAAACTAGTAAAGCGAAAGTGTAAGTAACCAATTAGTTTTAGAGATAAAAAATGTTTGGTGTTATTTCGAACTTAAGTTATTTAATGTTTCAGCCCAGAAGCAATAGGTGTGGTATCAGGATGCGTATTCCTAGTGACCAGTTTCCTTTTTATCCCAATAGTGTTCGGTACTGGACTTATGGACAGAGAACACTTTCCTCACAATGAGGTAAGATTTTATTATTTTTCTGGACTAGCTACACATTATAAATGTGAAAGTGATTTTGCTTCTTCTTCCTTTATGATAGTTGAAGAGTCAGACAAGCTATTTTGAATCCCCAAAAGAAGAAGTAGTTCCCACGGAATAATTTCTAAAGTCCATGTAAAAGAAGTCACAGAGCCTTTGACAGACAGCCTCAGACATTGTGACCTTGATAGATTTGTTGTGACCCCTATGTGGTTAAAGAACTTCCCTGAGATTCCGATCATATATTGGATGATATCTTTAGAGGTGGAGACCTTAATATAATCTGGTGTGACAATATGGTCTCCAAGGTGTGTGAGTGCATCACAGTGACAGAGGATGTGGATGGGTGTATTCTCTTCCTCTTTACAGAATCTGATTATTACCAGTCATATCTTTTATCAAACTAACATTTGTGTTAGGTAAATTACAATCATCAAAATAGGTAAACTAGATTGCATTAAAGTTTTTATTAATATTATGAAGTTTTAATGCATTTACAATTAACTGTTCTGTTTTTTTAATTTAATTAACTGTTAAATTACAAAAATCATGTTAGCCTTAACTTGTATTTTTTAACAAAGCAAACATTGTCTTTTTACAATTCTAAAATTGTTCTTTTTGTGTAGAATATTGTCTGACATTGATTGTAACCAAATGTTTATTAGTTTGCAGAATTCTTGGCAGCACTGTTGTCTATCTGTTGTATGCTACTCCTGGGCTTTGCTGATGATGTATTAGATCTAAGATGGCGATACAAGCTGCTATTGCCAACAGTGGCCTCTCTTCCCTTGCTGGTGGTGTACTATGTGAACTTCAACTCTACCACATTCATAGTACCTATACCATTAAGACATTGGCTTGGGGTGTCCATCAATATTGGTAAGATTATAAAAAATTTATGTCAAGTGACTTTCAGTCAGACAGCCAAAAATAGGTAGGTGATTTGTAGTCAGTACTCAGGACACCTATAGCAACTCTTTAATAAAAGTATTATCAATGTACTTAACAATGTATAAGTGCCATTTATCAATTTTGTAAAATAAATACTTTAAAAAAACACTGCTGAACATGGGCCTCACAAAAAAACACTGCTGAACATGGGCCTCACTCATGGTAGGACACAATAATGCTTACATCCAGCTGCTTCCCGTAATCTTACTTAATCTCTTAATTTTACTAGTATTATATTATAAAGTATGAATTCTCCAAATTGATCAAATCCAAAATGCAATGAGGTTGAAGCCTGTCAAATTGCAATTCAGGGTTCTTTCCAGTAGTGTGCTAATAATGTTATAAGTTTCAGATATAAATAAACAATATTATTATTGATTCTGTAACTATTGACTTAGCATTGTTAGTTATTATTTTTATGCACACTGGGTATTTTACAATTGACCTCCATCTTGACTAATGGTTAATCACAATTTGACTGTAAGATGGAAGAGTGTTCAAATATAAGCATCTATTTAATGAGGTACTGCTGTAACATGTAGAATAAAAAATTATAAATTTTGTTGGTAGGATATTTTTCAATGATCTACATATTCCGCCAGACAGCAGTATTAATAGCACTGCTGACTGGTTTCTGGGCGGGCATGCGTTTTAACCATCTTATCATCAGGCGAGGTGAAAGCTAAGTGCAAAACCATTGTACATTTAAAAAAATTAATTAGATTTAATATTTTCAGGCTTTCTTTATTATGTCTACATGGGCATGCTAGCAGTGTTTTGCACAAATGCAATAAACATACTTGCTGGCATCAATGGGCTTGAAGTTGGACAGTCAGTAATCATTGCTCTTTCCATTGTGGCATTTGACATCATTGAGCTAAGGGGAGACCAATACAAAGCTCACCTGTTTTCTTTATACATCATGTTACCATATCTGGCAACTACTTTAGCCTTGCTAAAACATAATTGGTAAGTTATTTAATATGTAATAAAATAGTAGATACTACTAATATGCACTTTGCATACAACACCTCAAAAGTGAATATTATTTCGTTCATCTAATTCTAAATAGTAGTTACTGTTTACTTGTTAAATTCGACAACTAAGTACATTAACAAATCTATTTCTTTTTTAGGTATCCATCGAAAGTTTTTGTGGGGGACACATTTTGCTATGTTTCCGGCATGACATTCGCAGTTGTTGGAATTCTAAGTCACTTCAGTAAAACTGTTCTATTGTTCTTCATTCCTCAAGTCATAAATTTTCTGTATTCAGTCCCACAATTATTCCATATTATTCCATGCCCACGACACAGATTACCAAAATACAGTGGAGAAACAGATTTATTACAAGCCAGCAGGACAGTTGTAGTAACAAAAGAAATGTCATTTTTAAGTAGATTTATAATTCAAGTTATAAGTTTTTTGCATTTGGTAGATAAGAAAGAGGATGAGGATAGTATAACAATGAATAATATGACTTTAATAAATTTATTTCTGATAAAATTAGGACCTATGTCAGAGGTGCAGCTAACTAAATGTTTACTGATGTTCCAAGTATTTTGTACAGGTGTAGCCTTTCTAATACGATATCCAATGGCATCATATTTCTATGATGCATAAATAAGTTATGTTTAACTGAAAATATTTAAGTTTGTGTTTGCATTCTGTTATCTGCGGGTAATATGGAAATGCACAGTGGGCTTGTGATAAAGCTATTTACACAGATATGTAATTATCTACTTAATAAACTATTTTACGTGTTGATAAAACTGCTGTGTCTGTAGTTAACTATTTAATAAATTTATGAAAGCAATATGGAAAAGCGGTGGATTATATTTTTATAATTCTTGAAAACTAGTACAATAAAAGAATCATTTTTGTCAATCTGGTTTGCTTTAATTTACCATTGCATCATTAGTTAAAATAAAATAAAATTTTCACCATCAAATGCAGAGTAAATACACTAACCTTTACTGAAGCTTTAGAGTTAGTTCATTTTTAATAAAAATAGAAAAGTTTTTACATGATGCAGTATACGCCGCACAGTAAAGGCTAGTGGTTTTACTTTATCAAATTAATATACAATATAAAAAATATTTTATACAATTTATAGATTTTGTATATTTATAAACTATTGAATTGATCACAACATAAAATAATTGTATTTTATAGTGTTGATTGGAGCTAAAGTTAAAAGAATTAAGTGAACATTAATTATCCCTACATGAAAAAGCGAAAAGAAAGCAGCAGCATTAAACTATCTTAGCACCAGAAGCACAGAGCACATATAAATATTGCAATAACTTACAAAATATTTTAAAGTCAAACTGATTTTCACCCACACAAAAAGATGAAATCTTTGGCTAGCTGAGTCTATATTACTAAAATTAATCTTACAAAACGAAATATGAATAAAGTTAACAAAATTTTATTTATATTTTAATAATACATTCCTATAACTTCATTATTTTACTTTGTATAGCCAAATGTTAATTTAGCCAGATATCATATAGTATATTGTCCTCAGAATCATTTTCATTAATAACTCGAAGTGTTTTCAATGTTTGTAAATAAAAAGTCAGTTCAGAAGTAACTACACCATGTTGTGGACTACCATTTGCAACTATATTCATTTTCACTAATTGCTCTCTTAACTTATCTTTGAAGTTATCATTGATCCTTTTATAAATGGTCCTTATTTGTTCAATAGGTAATATATCAATAAGTGCTTCATGCAATTTTACTAAATGCTTGGAAATGTTTCGGAATGTTTGAGAAGGAACAGGAGGCTTAGCATCCCATCCAGTAAGCTGAGAACCTAGCATATTACTCACTATGAGGCAAATCTTATTCTCTATCTCTTGTTTATGGCTAACTATATCATTTGCAATGTTACTGAAGCCATTAAGTGCTACATCATTAGTTTGTAACTTTTCTAGTTGCTGCCTTATCATTGGCAAAAGCCACAGAATAACTTGTAGTGACCTGGACACTAAAGCTAGATTTGATGTTGAGATTGTCTTTAGTCCTGCACTCTGTATAGCACCAGCACCCAACACCAATTGACAGCAGCGGGAATTATACAGTCTGACTAGCTCCAACATACAGTGAACTAAGTATTGAATAATAACTTGAGATTGTTTTGCTGCTTCACAATACTCCAATAATATTTTCATTAATATCTGTACTGATGAAACAACAGAATAATTTTCTTTGTTTATGACCAAAAATTTTCCTGTAGGACGACCTGAGTCATACTGCACTGATGTAGATGTCTCACCAAAGTCTGATATTTTATTTATTTCAGCCTGCAATTCAGACGAGACATCAGATGTTTTCCATCTCTCAGTATTGAGAGCGGAGGTGAGTTGTGATCTTCTCTCAGAGTGTAAATTTTGAATGTTCTTCATGGCAAAACTTCTTAATGCAAGTTTCATAGCATTACTGTTATGATTTGTTATCTTTTCACATTCACTAGAGAAACTTTCAATCAATTCAGATAATTGAGACAGCTGAGATAGGTCTGTGAATACATTATCCTTTTCTGATTTGGTCATTATCAAGTTGGCACATCTCTCATTGCAGTAATCAGAAAGCGAGACAACCATTTTTTTCAATTTGTCTTCTATTAATGCCAAATCTTTTTGTGTTAAAACTTCTTCAATTTCAGTCCCTGTTATGTCATCCATTTGACTGATCTCTAATATCAAATTGATTAGAGACAATATTCTCTTAAATAAGTTTATTAACTTAGGGCTGACTTTCTGGAGGAACACTATGCCTTCATTACATAATAATGATGTGTTATCTGCACTGCTGCCTCTCAGCACAATTTCTATGTTACCATCTCTTTCTGATATAATTTCTATTACACACTGTTTAATAGTTGCTTGTATTGATGTCATAGCTTCCACTCTGAAAGTGTCAATAAATTCAAATTCTTTCAGCCTCAGTATTCCAGATACAATTGATATAACTTTATCTCTTTCTGGAATATCTGCCTCATCCAATGGAGGTCTATTTAAGTCTGTCACTAGGAATCTTTGGAACTCATTGCTGAGCATTTTATTGATCAATCTTTTCATTTCTGTCAATTGTGGGGATAAGTGTCTGAATGCTTGTATCCCGGAGAGTCGTGTTGACAGTACTCTTTGTGTTGAACTAATAAGATCCAAAGCTGCCACATAGTCTGAAGTACTGAGTAGCAGTTGGATCATAGGCTGTGTTTGCTGCACTGTTCCCATCAGCTTAAGAATTTCATGGACATTTGTAAGGTTATGATTTATTCTTGTCAAACTTGCCAATTGTAAAGGGCTTTCAGTTAGATTTTCTTTAACTGTTGTGATTCTTTCTCTAGTCTGTCTAACAGTTTTCACTGCTCTTGCCATTTGCTCCATTATAGTGTCATGAGACAGCATTGCATGAAAAAATGCATCAGATTTCTGAGCAACTTGCTTTGATATTTTCATCTCTATTACATCTAGATAAGTGCTAAGTGTTTCCTGCAAAGATCTGATGGCAACACTAGGCTCCTCAGATTCACATAGGTTTGGGAACACCTGGCTAAAGATATTAGGATCATTTAAAGCTAATGACTGTTCATAAAAGATCTCTGGTACCTCACAAACATTCTCAACTGTTGGAGTCCTTGTTTTGGCAGGTGCATTTTCTTTTAATCTGCTGTGCCTGCGGTATCTCTTAGATATCTTCTTGCAGTAGGATTCGAAATGTGCTAATGTAATTTCAGGTAGGTATGGGCTAGGTAATATCTCTACTTTATCCACAAAACTATCACCCCATATTTTTGTGAAGAAGTTTGTCTGTTTACCTTTGTTAGGGTCATTCAGCACTGCTGGGAGGTTTTGAGATGATGAATAAAAGGTCCAGTCGTCATTGTTATCCTTTTCATACAGGTGATATTCTCTTACGTGGTATTTAAAGCCAGCTTTACGTAAATCTCCAAATTGTAGCGCTGAACACATACCATTTTGTCCATATTGACATAGTATGATGGACCCTTCCTTTATACTGTGTTTCTCTTGAACATGTCTGCAAAAATAAGACAACGTCAAAGTAAACGACAGGCGTTGCTTAATTAACGTTAACATAATTATAATATGTGTAAATAACCTTTCGAAATCCGTGGTGGTGGCGAAGAGAAGACTTGGACAGTGAATACAGTTTTGCCACGTGGGCGTCTTCTTACATGGGGTAGAATTGTCCTCCATACCATTTTCGTTTGTCCCAGAAGTTTAAATTAGTAATACATTTATTAATTTCGCCTGAAACTCTGATTTTGTTAAAAACTCGAGCATGATGAAGTATCATCTGCTTATGTCAACGTTAGCTGTCACCACTGTCAAAGTGGCATGTATTTTTGGAAGCGTTCATATTGTATTTTTTTGGATGCATTCATGAAATCCAAATAAGTTAGCCCTATTTTGTCTGTGCCACCGCTCTCATGCTCATGTACTCTGTGGCCGGAGTACCGGCACTATTTTGTTTGTTACCCCGGAGCCAGACAGATTTATATCAGTTAACTGTTATGAGTAGGTCACAACACTAGATGTTGTCAAGATGGCGCCTGAGCCACACCTACATTATTGTGTCGTGAGATTCTTAAAATGTATTAATTGTATTGTACTGATCTAATAAAGCAATCTTCAACCAACACAATTGTATTGATCTAATCAAGCAATGTACAACCAACACATGGTGTCAGAAGTGGATGTTCGTAATCCATTGTAAAAAGTCGGCGTCATGACTGATGTAAATCAAAAGATCAAGAAACCTTCGGGAATGTCAAGTCCGCAGCCCATGGTGATGCAAGGTAACTTGGCTCAGCAATGGAAAAAATGGGTGCAGTCATTTAAAATCTATTTACGTGCGTCTGGCATGGATGAAGAAAGTGATGGCAGAAAGGTAGCTTTATTTCTACATGTCATTGGTGAAAAGGGTGTGGATATATTCAATACGTTTGGAAAAGACGAGGAGGCTGTTAAATACGACGAGCTCATAGAATTATTTAAAAATCACTTTGCCCCAAAAGCTAACCTCACTTATGAATGTCATAATTTTTTCACATATAAACAAGATGAACATGAAACCTTAGACGACTTTGCTTGCACGCTAAAATTAAGGTCACAAAACTGTGAGCTGGGAAAGCTGCAGGAACGCCTAGTCAAAATAATGTTTATATGTAACATGCATCAAAAATACAACTACATCAGAGAAAAATTATTGCTTGAAGATAAGCTGGATCTTGATAAAGCCTTAGAGATGGCAAAGGCCATGCTTGCTTCCCGACATCAATCGGATGCATTATCAGCAGAACAAAGTTCAGTCTTGTATAATACAAGTCAGCAACATTCGAGATCAAAGTCTAACTCAAGGAATAAATACAGTCAGCAGCCAAGACAGGAAGTTTGTACAAGATGTGGTCAGGTGCATCGGTATAAGTGTCCAGCATTAGGTGTAAAGTGCAAAAAATGTGAAAAAGTCGGTCATTTTGCAATTTGTTGTCGGTCAATTCCATCAAAGTCAATAAAATATGTACAGTCAGAAAATGATATGCAACAGCTACAGTCAGAACAAGATGAACTGTTTATAGGTCATATTAAGTCTTCCAACTCAAGTGAATGGACAATTAATTTATATATAAATAATTCACAAATAAATTGTATTATTGATACGGGCAGTGATGTGAATATTATGTCAAAAAGTGTTTATGATTCACTTAATACTAAAAATTTACTGTCTAAAACTGATGTAAAAATTAAGTCATACACTGGTAACAGTTTAGAGGTACTGGGTCAACAAAACTTAGAGTGTAAATTCCAACTTAATGATATCTATATGACAAAACAAATTAATTTTATAATTGCGGATGTGAATTCCCCAACTGTATTAGGTAAACTTACATGCTCAGAAATTGGGCTAGTTAAAAGAGTTTTCTGTGTAGACACTACAAGCATGCAAACGTCAGAAGGTAATATTAGTCAAATGTCTTCTGAAAGAAATCAAAATGAGTCAAATTCAAGTCAAGTATCATGTCCTAAAGTCACAAAAAGTCAGTCACAGTCATCTCCATTACAGTCAAGTCAGTCACAAAATATAAGTTTAAATCAACTAGTTGAATGTAATAAGTCTCTTTTTACTGGTCTTGGTTGTCTTCCTGGTGAGTGTCAAATAAGTACAAATCCTGAGGTACAGCCAAAAGTCGATGCTCCGAGGAAGGTACCATTTGCATTACATCATAGACTTCAAGAAGAACTTGAGAAGATGGAAAAAATGGATGTCATTTCCAAGGTCACAGAGCCTACTGAATGGGTGAGTTCTTTAATCTTAATTGAAAAAAAAAAATGGTCAATTAAGAGTATGTCTAGACCCCCGTAATTTAAATCAGGCAATTAACAGGACCCATTATCCTATTCCATCAGTAGACATGGTCCGCGCCAAGGTGTCTGGTGCAAGATTTTTCTCCACTCTGGATGCGAGTAGTGGATTTTGGATGTGTAAACTGAGTGAGAAGAGTTCTTACCTCACAACTTTTAATACACCTTTTGGACGATACCGCTTTAACCGTCTTCCATACGGAATCAGCTGTGCTCCTGAGTATTTTCACAGAGTCATGACAGAAATATTTGGTGACATACCAGGGGTGGCAGTATACAGCGATGATATTTTAGTAAGCGGTCAAACACTACATGAGCATAATGAGCGCCTTAATATGGTGTTTAAGAGAGCAATGGAAAATAATGTTAAGTTTAATAAACAGAAATGTACATTCGCCAAGGAGAGTATTAAGTATCTGGGTCATATTTTTTCAGAAGGCGGAATCACAGCTGATCCAGACAAAGTCAGAGCAATCAAAGAGATGTCCTCTCCCACCTGTCTAAAGGATTTACAAAGATTTCTGGGCCTACTTAATTATTTAAGTCCTTTTATTAAAAATATGGCAGGCGAGACAGAAATTCTACGCCAATTATTAAAAAAATCGACTGATTGGCAGTGGACTGCCAATCACGAAGCAACGTTTAGTCATCTGAAGCAATTAATATGTCAAGTTCCAGTGTTGTCACATTTTAATGTTCATGATCCTATTGTCCTACAAAGTGATGCTAGTAAGAGTGCTGTCGGAGCAGTGTTGTTACAAAATCAACATCCAGTATATTATGCTTCAAAAACATTAACAGATACACAGCAAAAAATGGCTCAGATAGAGAAAGAACTCTATTCAATTGTTTTCGCTTGCACGAAATTCCATCAATTTATATATGGACAAACTGTAACTGTAGAGACAGATCATGCTCCTTTAATAACATTGTTTAAAAAGCCTTTAGCCGAGGTGCCAACACGTCTTCAAAGAATGATGTTAAAAATACAACTGTACAGTCTAAATGTAGTCTACAAGAAAGGTAGTCACATGTACATTGCTGATACTTTGTCAAGAGCGGCACTCTCTGAAACAAGTTCAGATGAATTAGATGATGATATCATTGTTCATGTAAATTTACTGATTAAATCATTACCAGTCTCACCAGAACGTCAACAATGGTTAATCAAAGGCACTAATGAAGAAGAAAGTTTGCAGATTTTGAAAAAATACTGTAAAGAAGGATGGCCGGCAAGTATAACTCAAATTCACAAAGATCTACATGAGTATTGGCAGTATAGATTTGAGTTACATACAGAAAATGATTTAATTTTCAGAAATAACAGTATAGTCATACCTAAAAAATTAAGGCCTGATATTTTGAAAATAATACACAGTGGTCATTTGGGAATTGAAAGGTCAAAAGCGTTTGCTAGAGGACATGTATTTTGGCCATTTATGTCATCTGATATAAAAAACATTGTTCAGTCGTGTCATATCTGCTTGACACATAGAAGTACAAATGCTCCAGAACCACTTATTCCACATGCTGTTACATCACTTCCATGGGAAAAAGTTGGTGTTGATTTTATGGACTATAAATCTAAAAAATACATAGTACTACAAGACTATTACTCAAATTATATTGAATTAATGGCAGTGGCAAGTACTAACGCCAAAACAGTAATTGTTTGTCTTAAAAGTATTTTCAGCAGACATGGTATCCCCGTCGAGCTATTCTCTGACAATGGACCACCATTTAATTCGGCAGAGTTCAAGAATTTTACCTCAGAATGGGGAATACATCACAACACATCAAGCCCCTATATACCAAGGTCAAATGGGTTGGTAGAGTCGGCAGTAAAGATATGTAAACGCTTTCTTACAAAGTCAGAGGAATCAGGAACAGATCCATATCTTGCTTTGCTTCAATTCAGGAATACTCCAAGAGGAAATCTACCGTCACCGGCGCAGTTGTTGATGTCACGTTCACTTAGAACACAATTACCAACCGTCACCAAAAACTTAAAACCAAGAACAGTCCAATTTCAAGAATATGTAAAAACTAAGGAAGAAAATAAAAATAAAATGAAGGATTACTATGATAGAAAGACTAAATCATTACCAGAACTACAAGAAGGAGATAAGGTATATTTTAAGAAAATGCCAGATACTCCATGGGTTACAGGCACAGTAAGGTCCAAATGTGATCAGCCTAGGTCTTATACTGTTGAAGGGTCAGATGGATTTATAGGAAGGAGAAACAGACAGCATATTTTGAAGCCACAGTCACCTCAAACATTATCTCAAGATGTGTTACAAAAAAGTCCAAATATCAAGACATTACCTAATTCTTTTACAGTTGCACCATCTATTGGAGAGCTTACAACTCCAGTTGAAATGCGCTCTAAGTGTGGAAGAGTCATAAGACCACCAAGACGGTTAGACTTATAAAAGTTAACATTTTGTTTATTAAGCAAACATTTAGGCAATGACTGTGAAAGGATGATTTACTTAGTTAGTTATAAGTTAGTTAAGTCTGTAATATAAATATATATAGACAGACTTAGGTCAACAAATTGTCTTATTTTTAGTTAGTGATTTCAGTAAGTTTTTGTAAACTGTCTTAAGCTGTAAAATTATAATTACTTAACTTTTCTAATAAGGAGGATGTTATGAGTAGGTCACAACACTAGATGTTGTCAAGATGGCGCCTGAGCCACACCTACATTATTGTGTCGTGAGATTCTTAAAATGTATTAATTGTATTGTACTGATCTAATAAAGCAATCTTCAACCAACACAATTGTATTGATCTAATCAAGCAATGTACAACCAACACATTAACCAGTTATCGGAACCGCTAACAAAACGTAGTGATTAAATACTCCTAGCCGCTAACAACAATGTATTTGATTGGTTTTATATAAGTAAAAAATTAATACACTCTTACACAAACACAATAGTTTAATAACACAATATTAGTATTATATAGATCACTATATATGTTCTATACCAAATACTAACTATGGTAGCGACGCTGCGCGTATAAGTTCAATTTAGTACGTAAATAGTTTTCAATCGACTTCAGAAAAGGAGTAGGTTCTTAATTCGACGGGTATGTTTTTTATATGTTTTCTACCTCAGAACTTTCGACTGGATGAACCGATTTAGATGTTTTATTATTATTTGAAAGCTTCTTGTGTGGTCTCATTTGGTCCGTTCTGACAATGGCACCCATGAGAAAACCATATAAGTCTTAAATTTGCTATAGACTTTTAGGGCAATTGAAGTCGATTTCTAGTTCTCTTTGAACGCGTTAAGAGGCTATGTTGGTAAGACCACGTGGTCAGTTTCAAGGTTGAATTGTTTTGTAGCTGTCCCTATCCGAGCCCTATCCTACCCGAGCGCGTACGGTGAGACAGCATACACTACGCGAAGTTATCCACCCGTTATTTGGATGTTTCGTAGTCCAGTGATCATTTGAAGGATACAGTATATTATGTAGCCATTTTTTTAATACAGTATACTAATAAAATTTCAGATGTTTTTCCAAATTGTTCTAAATTGATTCATACTCTTGTAAAACAGGTTCAAAGTTGGGGCTTTTTATTACCGAAAATTACAATACTTTGACGCCCTGTAACCCTGGAAGTATATATTTAAACGAAAATCTGACTCACCACCGACACAGATATTTGTTTCTAGATTGTGTCTTGAAAATTTCATAGATTTTCATAGCTTAATACTCAAATTATGACTGGACTACGTTTGTATGGGCGCTTTGACAACAGCATACCCTCTTAACTTGTAATCTCAAGCATAAGAGGTTTTAACATGAAGGTAAGAAAAAATCGCGCCAGCGACGGCACAGTAACATGTTTTTAGCTTCATGGCTTTGAAGAATATAGTATGGACACTGTATGTCACTCAGATTATCACAAAATGTTATAGGTTCTATTGGGATTTATTTCCTAGGGATATTTAATGTCAAAGATTATCACATTTTCTTAATCTTTGTATCATCACCATCAGCCCGGAAATATCTACTCCGGACATAGGCATCCTCCAACGTATGTTATATTGACCGGTCCCGGGCTACTTGCATCCAGCGACTCCCCGCGACCTTTGTATCAACAACTTTGTATCTGTCCCTTCACCAATCCGCTTGTAAATACTAGTTAGTTACTATATGCCAAATCCGTTCATGGAGTATGACGTCGCGATCGATGATATCTCCCAGTTCATAGCCAGATGTGTACTTAATCAGTTGGCTGATGCTAAGGGTGCCTTGCCTGCATTAAACTTAGCTACGCGTATATTCTTATTCAGAATCGTAGGTTCCATATTTTTTAAATCATTACAAAAAAAAATGTAATAGGACTGTACTGAAAATTGCTATGCAAAGCACGACATGCGCACATCATGTAGGATTTTGTAAGAACATCCAAGTATGATAGTGGTAGTTGGCGCCGCGCCGCCGCCGTATTCGTTAAACTATTAAACATTATATACCTATTAGTCATGTAAATGAGAAAGTGAGTTGGTTTGTTTGTCCTTCCTTTACAATAATGTCAAATTTTTTTGTACAAGGATAGTTGATGAGCCTGAACAGGATGTAGGCTACTTTTAGGGTTCCACTTTGAATAAATGAAGGAAACCCTAAACGATCCATGTCTATATCTAGTTTTTGAGAAATTATCTAAAAACCTCGTCAATCTTAACTTAATGTCAAACTTAGTTATGCTGTCGAGAAAACTAACTTTATTTCAAGGCTAGCAAATAGTTTTATGTTAGTAGCAGCGTAGTTTAAATTAATCCAAATTTCTAAACAAAACTACACGAACTTTCTCGCCAGCTTATTTCCCTTCCAAGATACACACGGGTACAACAAGACGCGATGAATGCTATAAATTTAATGAAATCAAACATAATAAGGACCTATATTCACCTCTTTGGGTTCGATATGTTTAATCAACAATCATAATAATACAATCACATGTTTTTGTATACTTAAAGTGTACATAGAAATTTAAAATATTTGTTAGGTGGGTAGTCATATTCCATTAAGTATACTTAAAAATATATACATTGCAAGTTACACTTCCGCCAAATTATTTAGCTACACTTTTGCTTACAGCAAATTAATTTCTTGCTTACTAATTCAAAACACCTTAGATTTATGTTTCATACTATATATTTTCTGGTGGTCGATCATTCTTTTTGGCAGTGGTAGCATGCACAAGAAACTGCTGATTTGAACACTAGGTTCCTTTCACCTTCTAGGCACATCACTTTTACTGGCACCTGAAATTGACAACAATAAAATAGAAATAAAATTATTTCCTAATAAAATTTGTCCGTTATTTTCAAATGTATTTAAAATTTGCAGTATCAGCTTGTAATAGGTTACGCACTAGAATTAGAATAATGTAACTTGTAAATATAATATTCAAGTGTTGTAATTGTTAGCTGATCCAATAAATAAAATAAAAATAAAATTTACCGACTCATTCTTTTACTGTACGGCTAATGCTTTTTTATAATACAAATGAGTCTTTAAAATAATAGTCGTAGGCGAAGCAAAATAAAATAAGGTTTCGGCCACATAAAATAATACTTTTTGGTAAACATTACAGTATCAATTAGTTTTTGTTGTCGACGGTACAATCAGCCCAAACACGACGGATTTATCATGTGTAGTTAAGAGGCTATGTTGGTAAGGCCACGTGGTCGGTTTCAAGGTTAAATTGTTTTGTAGCTGTCCCTCTCCGAGCCCTATCCTACCCGAGCGCGTACGGTGAGACAGCATACATTATGCGATGTTATCCACCCGTTATTTGGATGTTTCGTAGTCCAGGGATCATTTGAAGGATACAGTATATTATGTAACCATTTTTTTAATACAGTATATTAATGAAATTTCAGATGTCGGTGGTTTTTCCAAATTGTTCTAAATTGATTCATACTCTTGTAAATCAGGTTCAAAGTTGGGGCTTTTTATTACCGAAAAATACAATACTTTGACGCCCTGTAACTCTCGAAGTATATATTTAAACGAAAATCTGACTCACCACCGACACAGATATTTGTTTCTAGATTGTGTCTTGAAAATTTCATAGATTTTCATAGCTTAATACTCAAAATATGACTGGACTACGTTTGTATGGGCGCTTTGACAACAGCATACCCTCTTAAGGAGTTCCTATGACCATCTTCCGGCATCATCAGAGACCCTAGTAACCACACAAAGCTATATTGCTTGTCCAGACAAATGAAATGAGCAAAGACACGACGGGTTTATCATGTGTTTAGGAGTTTATATGGCAAACTTCTGTGTCCAGTACCAGTGTCTGTCCAGCTCGATGAAACTAAACCGACATGGAAAATTCAATTTCCTTACATATAACAGGAAGTGGTTCTAATTCAGCTTGCAAGATTTTACAAACTCACAATGCAAGTTATATAAATAAAAACATGTAAGGTGCTATAATTTGAGGTATTTTGGATGAGATTATATGGCGAAGATAGATTCCCGAACGTTGCCCGGCCGGTTGGATTATTCGGTTGTCATCTTTGTTGTTATTGTTGTTGGACCTATTTATTTGAATAAATCTGTCCAAGTGTCGCAAGGTAGGTATACAAATTCGTTGAATCCGGAATTAGGAATTCCGTAGCCGAACTAATAAGTGACCGACGGCAGACTAAACAAGTTAAAATCACGCCAGTGAGCTACTTATGTAAAAAGTTATCATCGGAATTTAAGGAACGAGGAGATCCGTAAACGAATTATAGGGTCACCGATATAGCTCGATGAGTTAGCTAGCTGAAGGGGCAATGGGTACGCCGTATCGCTCGAAAAACGGATAATAATCTAATAATATAACCGATGGGGAAGAGTGCTGACCACGAACCGGGGAAGTACCGGGCCGTCCCCCTAATACTTAAATGAACTGCCGAGCTGGTCAAGGGATTGCGGGAAGTAGCTGGATGCTAATAATAATCTTACATCTTCCGATTCCATGATGTTGCAGCACTGTCCCAGCGACGTGACCGGGTGACGTTTAAAACCCAGCATGATGCTCGGAAGAGACCAGGATTCGCAGAATCCACGACACGCGTTAGTTGTGATTTTAAACTCTACGCAATCTGGAATACTGATGTTTCTTGTGTGACCTAAAACAATGACACAACTAATTATAATTTTATAGTTTTATATGTATCTGTTAAACTAAAAAAGAGCTTTTCGCCTTTTTTAAAACACCTTCGATGCCTAGTGGCTTCATGCTTGGACTCACGGTCATGGTTTCCGTACCCATATTTTCTTACCGGTTTACCTATCGGTACTCAGTTTGGTTGGTGGTAGGGCATTTTATATGTCCGCCTGGGTGGCTACCACCATTTTACCTACGTCTTCCGACAAACAGACGTATGATAGCACTGTTGGATAAGGGATTGGTATGATAGGTAACAGAACCAGCGCCTCAGTAGTTTGAGGTTTCTGTGCGAGCACGCTTACCATCCAACGGCTTTATCGTCACTGTCAAGTGAGAAGAAGACCAAGTGCAAACCCAAAATACATTACAAAAATCTGCTAGGGTTTCAGCAGCTATCACGTGGTAACGGTACACCGGAATATAACGATCCTATATGTCGGCTTTTCTATTTGACGTGAAAAACATTTAAACACTGAAAAGTAAACATACCAATTCGGTGGCATCCTGGCCTTTTCCATGATTCTCCGGCAATAATTTGACTGACAGCTACCAATAGCATTAAATACCTGACGATCATTTTGATGATGCTATCTTGGAAGCCTGTGTTGGAATGAAAAAGTATGACAATGTTCCTGCTTTTAATCCTGTTTTCATGGTAATTGTATGTAGGATTGCAGTGGTGGTCAACATTTTGTGTCCTGATTTATTTCACGTTTATTCGCAAATATTTGAGTCTTTCAAAAGTACAGTCCAAATCTAGGTACTGGGATTAGAAGGAACCAAAACCGGAAAATTTAAAAAAATATACAAGAAATTCAGTTTTGGGCCTCACTTTCTCACTATTCACAAGTGAATGAAAAGTAAATTTTTAAAAACCCGACTGCGTAATTTTTAAAAACTTTTTATGATTTTGATATATCTAGTGTCACTCTCACAGTAAATACGAATCTAACGACACCTCTCAAGCCGTCGAGCCGTTCAGGCCCCAGAGCGTGCCAAACAATTAATTTAGTAACAGTTATTTGCGTAAGATTCTAGACATATTCTAAAGCTGTGAAAACAATATTAATCCTATGATTAATTTTTTTGTTTTATAAAGTTTGATTAAGTGAATGGTATCAAATAAACAAACAATAAACAATCTTTTTCGCGTTTTTGATATTAATATGATTTTACTAATTTCCTTCCAACACTTTTAATTTCCTATTTTCTCAAAAAGGTTTGAAACAAATGGTAATAGCTGTTTTCACGAAGAGTTGTTAAGTTTTCATCTCATAAAACAATTTCTATTTGTATGATGACGACGGTTATTAAATGCTATGGGGTGGATTGCGATTGGCGAGCAAACAAACGAACTGTGTTAAATTAACGACTACGTTTCCAAGAATAAATTAATGAAGGCCAAAGTTTGTGTTGCTTACGCTCATTGTTGCCAATATGTGGTTGCTTAGCAACGAAATCCCACGCCACCGCTGGAAGCAGTACCTACTATACTGTGGCTAAGCCCACTAGCAATTTCATACAAGTCCAGAGCTCAATCGACCTATTAAGAAGATGGATATTGACTATAGGATACTGAACCTATACAAAAACAAGCAGTACGATGAATGTCTTCAACTTTGCGCCACTGCTTTGGACGGAAAAAGTGACAAAATGATCGAGTTTATACAAATGCGAGCGATGACTTTGCAGGCTAAAATTGCAGGCAATGGTTATGAGGAGGTAGAATATTTCTCACAGCATGAGGAGCTGACTACGCCTGCAGTTGCAAAGACTCCGAGAGTGGGCACTTCATTTCAGAGGGAGGTGAAAACTGCACAGTTGAACGTGAGTAAAACTTTTATTGTTGGATGTATTGTATGTATACACAGGTATACATGCACACAAAGTGTACAGGGGTATATAACTAGAACATTATGTACAATCACAAAATCTTATCTTAGCAGCACCAATTCATAAAACTAATTGCCGGTTTGTATTGCCCGAGCGCTACAATCATATTCATGATGTGTTGTAGTCACAATTAGTTGCAAACATAGTTAATGTAAAAACACTTCCGAAAATGCTCAAAGTCGTTGTATAGATCGATTATTATCCATCCATCTCTTTATTTCAGAAAAGAATGAGTACCACTGCAACCCTTCGATCCCGAGGAGTCGCTACCACAGCCAGGGCTCGCAGCGCTCGGACAGCGCTACAAACTGCATCACGTGTTTCTAGAGCCGCCACCGCTTTGGCCGGTGGAGCACCATATACAGCTGGTACTCCACTTTCTTTAAGGTTTCTAGCAAAGGATGACAAGTTGTTCCTACCAGCGTCAAAAACACTATTCGAATATGTTTACTACTGCGAAGGAGACGTGCGAAAAGTAAGAGTTAATAAAATACAAAACCACAAAAGTTCATACATTTGTACCATGTCATTTTAACTTTTGGATGTCATTTTCCGCCACACACTGAACTAAGCAATCAATATGACAGGGTACGAAAGACAGCATATCATGAACAACTACTTACATGCTATTGCAGTAGCTTGACGTTTTTAAAAAAATGAATGATGCGTTTTCCCTTGGCCTTCATCCCATTTGGATAGTAAGTATGCGCACCCAGAAGCCTCAAGCTACTGAGCCGCTGACTCTGCTATCTTTTATACCGGAACACAGCTAAGTTTGGCGGCAGACTTAATATGGTGGCAGCTAGTCAGGCGGACAAAGAAAATGCCCTATAACCAATCAGACCGAGTACCGATAAGTACCCCCACTGGAAATCTAACCCAGGACCTCCGGATTGTTAGTCTAACATTTACATTCAGCCATTTAGACCACGCGTTGTGATGCTTGTAGAGAGGTAGATATTTATGAAGCTGAACGTACCTCATCGTTTTGATGGAAATAGCTTTAGACAAACCATTGGACGTATTTCAGGCCATGGATGTAGCTTTCCAAGCTCAGAAAGCGGACGACACATCGGACTGGTGGTGGAACTTTTCGTTAGCCCGATGCTACTACACCCTCGGAATGTATAGAAGCGCGGAAGACTGTTTACGTCAAGCACTGAAACAAAACCGGCATATCTATGTTTACCTTCGATTGATAGCCATATATGTTGGCTTAAACCAACCGCTGTCCGCTTTAGAAGTGTGTAGACAAGGGCTATCGGTTTTTCATGAATATACACCTTTGTTGTTAGAACAAGCCAGAATTCACGATCAAATGGGGAACTCTACATTAGCCGTTAATGAATACAGAAAGGTGGCTATGGAAGATCCGTCTAATATGGAATCAATCGCTAGCATTGCAATGTACAATTTTTACAATGACCAACCAGAAATTGCTTTACGATATTACAGGCAAGTGTTTACGGTGTTCCGTGTACGAATAAATAAAATAGTATATGTAATGTTCACTTTGTCTTGTTTTGCAGAAGACTGTTGGCAACAAGCCCAGCGGGCTGTGAGATATACAACAACCTAGCTCTGTGCTGCTTGTACTGTAATCAGTGGGATCTTATCTTACCGTGCTTTAGACAAGCACTTTACTTATCAACATCTCTGGAAACGCGCGCAGAGATATGGTTCAATCTTGCTCACGTGGCTTTGGTATGAAAATTATTTTCAACTGGCTTCAAAAAAGGAGATTTCCAATTCGACTGTATGTTTTTTATGTATGTTATGCGATAAAGGATTTGCCACACAGGATGCGTTCTGCGGTCAGCTCAAATTAAACGCAGCCCTCATTATGTATGAACAAAATTGATTCAGCGGTTTTCAGAAAATCAACAAAAACCAAATATTTACTAAGTACCTCTAAGGGTGAACATTTTAGGGGATGAATGCTGTAGACGTTTAGGGCAGTTGAAGTCAGTTTCTAGTTATTTTTGAACACGTTAATTATTTTAAAAGCGCTTGGAATAGATTCTGTCTATGATTTTATGATATCTTTATATCATGTCTTTATTTAGTCAACAGGTGACATGGCGCTGGCTCGTCGATGCCTGCAAGTGAGCCTGGCCACTAATTCTGAACACGAGGCTGCACGACATGCATTACGCACATTGGAAGGTCGTTTAAGCGCGCGGAAGGCTCTTCTTACTTAATTTAAACAACAACTTCAGTAAATGTTTCGGTTGTTACGGAGTTTCTATTATTTCTATGCCATTCCACACATACATAATATATAGAGAGAGATATGAATATTGACAAAAATAAAACGCAAAATACAGCACGCATCTTTAGAAATATTTTACTAGTGCAATTCTAGTAAGTAATCATGAATAGAAATATCGATTGCTTCTGAATTACGCAGCTCTGCGTATTTTAAGAGTACCAGCTTGTCCAGGGCTGGCTCTGGATGAGTTTTTTGAGGTCTTGTCGTTGGTACATCGGGCGCATCGATCTCGGGGGCAGGAGGTATTCGAGATAAATGACGCACTTTCACCTGAAATTAATAAATCTGTTATGGAGCCTGTTATTCTAAAATCCAATTATTCGACTTTAAAAAAAGGAGGAGGCTATAAGTTCGACGCGTATATTTTAATTATGTATGTTCATCGATATCTCGGCCAATTGTGAACCGATTTTGAAATTTATTTTTTTGTTTAAAAGGGAAGTAGTTCCCGTCGTCATCAAATCAGAATCTGATGAGGGGATCACATGAATATTGAGGGAATTCCTCGTAGGGCCTAACGCGTGATCTAGTCCTAACTGTCGTATCGATTTGAGTGAACTGTTACGAATGTATGTAATTCGGATGACAATAATTTGGCACTGTCGAGCTGATTTTAGTTCTTATGTTGGTGTCAGGAGGTGGGTAGAGGAACTTTTCGACTGCATTATTGACAAAAGCGCATTGTTGTAACTATGTAACCGAGGGCTCCTGAGCAAATTACATTTGGGCTCTATTTAAACTACTAAATTCGTTGAAGGTGCAAAACTACTTCATCACATGACATAATAAATATTTACGTCAGGTATTTTTGAAGAAATCCACGTCAGCCCTCGAATTATATTTGAAAAAATTGATTTTAACCATTCGTATTCGTAATCGGGACGGGTTTCCGCAACTCGACGTCAGATGCGCCTATTTTGCGTGTTAGGGTGGCGTGCCTTATTCATGCCACCCCAGCTCCAACAGAAAGCCCAACAACTTATTTGTGTTGTTGAAGGCCTCTGGGAGCGACCTCGGTGTTCCGAGCTACTTTGCCCGCAGTGTTGCTACTCCTCCGCACTCCATCAGGACGTGAGCAGCTGTCTCCTCGGCCTCCATGCATGCTCTGCACAGAGGGCTGTCAGTGATACCTAGAGTAAACAGGTGCTTGTTGTAGAGTCCATTGATTTTAACCATTTAACGATGGAAAAAGTTTTCTTGGATACACCAATGGAACCGCCCAAGGCATCTGAGTGGATGGAGGTAAAAAATTGGGTTCAACTAGGATATTATAAAACATTTTCAGACATTATTCATGGAGCCCGAGGCACTGCCCCACCTAGGCCTACGGTAGCTACGCCACTGTAAAAGAGTGACATCTTGTTGGTACGATACGACAGGTTGAACTTCTTAGGGTATATTAAGATTCAAGAACGAACGAGACGAAGAACGAGAACGGTGTGGCCTCGTTTTCGTTTCGAAGAGATTTTAAGGGCTGGCATATCAACCCAGGAAGTGCGATATGCATAGCGCGCACTGGAGGCGTTCCTTTGGAGGATCCAGAGCTCTCCGACATGCGCAGCGGACGGCCGCCGGAGAGGTTTAGTAGGTAAAAATCCAACATAACCCGGCTCTTCCCCTAAAGAGACGAGTATATTTAGAAAATTCCTGTCCGTAAAAAAAGGGTACATTAAGCAGTAAGCTCGAGTCTCCATACAAACGCAGTTACGTCCTTATTTTTGAATAACATGCATTATCATAAAATTTAACATATCATAAAATAAGATGAGATATATCTTAGTCTTCAGTTAGTTTATGACTCTTGAACTGTTATTATAAAGAAAATAGAACGAGTATAAGTTGCTTTTTAGACCACCAAAACCCTGTTCAGTTCGGCTGAATATTACTGCCAAAATATGGTTTAGATTTAAGTCAAACGCTATTCTAGTTATTGATTAAACTATTTAGTTTGACACGAAAAATAATTTTTCGAAATTGAGTTTGTGGTTTTCAAATGAGAACTACGAAACTACGACCACGAAAATCAGTTAAAAAACTACAAAATTATGATGCAAATTTGCAGCCGAACACTAGCGCGGGGAACGATAGGGGGGAAAGGGCGGTACGAGACGCCCATTTGCCCTTTATTTTCTTTTTAGCGCCCTGTCTCGCTCTAGGTGAAACTACAACATTTTGAAGAGTTAGGCGCGTGATCTCAGCGCGGAGTTGAGTGCTGCTTACTGCGGACTCTTAACTAATAATAACAGACTTTATTTTACCTGTTGCATAGTACATGCTGGGGTGCCTATACTTTCCCACGAGTCGGACGCTTTAGGTACAGCTAATGGTTTGGTGAAGTTTGTGTTTTTATCTTTAAAAGGAGCTCCACTTCCGAAGCCAAGGCTGTGGAACATATCTTTGACTCGTCGTGTTAATTGGGGCTCCTTAGAAGAATAGAATAGCAAATGAGCGTTTTGGAGCAAAGCTGCACTTCTCAATGAACTACAGACGAGTTTCTTTATTTCACTATCTGGAACAATTGAACTATTGTTGAGTTCGAAGCAAAGGACAACCAACGGTTACCTTCCGAGAACATCTTTAAATACAGACAAAAATGACGTTTATATTTAATACTATAAAAAATATTGCCGCAGAAATAATAAAACTGTTTTTGGATGCAGTTTTTTTTAATAAATTGAAGCTTACGGTTTGAATTGCACAATTCAAACACATGCACAAATTGTGTAACATATATAATAGTAGTTTACAAATCCAGATTATATTTTGTGCTCACAACTGGGTACTTTAAAAATTAATAAGGTTCAATCACCTTACCAAAGACTATAGACATAATCTCTGGTAGGTTTATCTGAACCACGTTTCGGTTCCTAATGTTGTCAGTCATTAATGGCAACACGCACCGATTAAAGAATTTTGTCTTTAGACACTGAGAAAATACCATGATGATGAAGGACGAAAATAATTGGTTTTTTAATGTTAGCCGAATAAACAAAGCTGTTTCAGTTAGTGATATATGGAACCAGCTCGAAATATGTATGTTATACAGCTCATATACGTGTATATATATGTACGTGATAAAATCTGGTCGGCGAGTCAGTAAACTGAAGCGGCAATGGGCAGGCTACATCGCTCGAAGAACGGAAAACGTGTACCAGGCCGTCCTCTTACTATATGGACCGACGACCTGGTTATGGTCCCGGGAAGTTGCTGGATGTAAGCATCTCGGGACCGGTCAAGATGGTGTACTATGGGAATTATATGCCATGAGGGAGGCCTTTTTTTAGCGGTGGACGTTTTCCGGTTGCTGATGATACCTAACCCATGAGTAGTGCCCATAACTTTAATCGTCTCTGTGACCTAGTGGCTACATGCTTGGACTGACTGTCTAGAGGGCCCGGTTTGATTTCCGGTTAAACATTGTTTGATAATATGCTATATAGAGGCTACGAGTATATAAGATTGTTTCGAAAGTATTAAAGTGAGTTAAATAATGCAGGTATTTACCATAATTTTTGAATAAGTCGTACTTTCCGCCTATTATTACTAACTCAGGTATATTAGTTTGCCCTGGTCCAGAGTATGTTTCGGTCATAGCTTGAATGCAGGTTTCTAACGTGTTCCATATAATTTTTATCTTACTCAAGTCTACCATTACACAAAAGTAGAACTTTCCTCGGACTGGCACTGAAGATAGGACGTGACTTAATAGATTGAGTTTGCCTCCATATTCCCAAACATGACAGACGGTCTTCTCTATTCCTTGCTTCTGATTAGACTTCCTGCCGAAATAATATTCGAGTACCAAAGTCTCTCTAGGAGTATCCGTTTTGTCGAGGAAGGAGTACAGCAAGGTAGATTTTCCCTGGCAACAAAATTAAAGGCACTTATTCGACGTAGCATATTGAGTGATCTATAGATACCAGATACTATATGTTGCAGATAAGCGAGGATATCAGGGATGTCATAAAATCCCTAGGGATACTTGGACGCGCATATGGAGGTAAAACATTTAGGTTTGGCTTAGATAGCACAACAATAAAATAAAAACATAAACCAACTTAATTTTGCGCTAAGCAGACCACTGTTCTTGACTCCGCCGGCAAAAAAGTACATTTGTAAAGATTACAATCATGTATAATTTTTCTTCGTGTATGAAACAAGTTTTTATATTCGTTAGCATCTGCACCACGTCCGCACATGTTTTCCTTGCACCAATCTATGTTTGTTGTAATTTTAATTAATAAATTAGTAAAATTCAAAGAAAATTGAAATATTGTGTTATTATTATACTATATATATTCATTCTAGCTGCTTCTAGTGGAATGTCTAAAATCACGAAAAATATGGGAGTATTTTGCCATATCAATAGAAATGTTCAGTAATCAATAATTAAGTTATTTTGTGGTATCCCTAGAGATTTCGTGGTATAACTTTTATCCTCATTTCCCTGCGACATAAACAACGTGTAAAACGCTTTGACTAACGTATCAACTTTAGTTGGAACTTGGTAAATTAGGAATACCTTAATGCGTAGAGGAATTCCACCCCTTAGGTAATGAAAACGACTTAAAAGTTTTCTAAGAAGCAAACCTAGGAGCATAAAATCACTACGTTTAAGCAAATTACTTGAGCTAGGACCTATTAGGAGCGTGCTAGGACGACTAGGACCAAACTAGGACCTTCCATTAGACGAATTAGAGTAAAAAGTTAAGAATTTTTATAAGTAAAAACTTACCACAGCTTTACTTCCAACGATAAATATCGTTCGTGAATTATCTTCTCCAAGGTCGGAGAGATTTTTATTTAAAATTTGTGTTGCTATTTCAGGAATCGATAACATATTTTTAACTGGGACTTAAAATATTGATTATTTACATACCTACTCACTGGACCTACTCAAGGTACATATATTAGTCTGTGGACCTACTGTTCATTCAGTGCAAAGAATATAACAGAATATAATACCAAGAAAATATGCCAAACAAAAGTTTGGTTCTTTCTGTATAGTTGCTAAGCAACCAAAAAGTCACTTTTAGGTAAACACGCGTCAGCGTAGTTTTTAAACTGAGATGTTAACCAATGAGATTTAATTTAATGTCGGTTAGTGTTGACTTGGTAAACTTGAACAAAGGACGCATCACTGAGCATGTAATCACTACGTTCTAGGACGCATTTTGAAGGTTTTGGACATCATCAATCAATACATATAATAAAAGAGTAAAACCAGTGTGTCTGTACATTGAGTATATTTACCTAAAACTAATTGAGGGCGATGTAAAAATAGTAACAGAATAGGAATCTACGATTTTTAAATTTTTTGTCTGTCTGTTTGTACACGCTAATCTCCGGAACTACTGAACGGATGTGAATGAAACTTTTGTTGTTCTATAGCTATTGAGTCTGGGCATCTACTAGGCTATAATTTATTCTGAAGATCGGAATAACTGACGAGGAACCTTAGCAGACAGTTATATTATGAGAGATATGAAAATAGCTCCTTAAGAAAAGTGCGTGCTAAGCACTTTCTGTAGGTGTATATAAACGAAGATGTGGAAGCATAACAGACCGGCTAAAGAAAAATCGAAAATAGTTTTCCCTGATAAGCATTTACATGAACCTATATAATAAATAACATAAGCTGGGAGTACCTCCACGCGGTGAAGGCGGTAACAGTTTAGGCCTAATTTTCAATAGCTTAAACCCGACTTAAAGTAAGTGCTTTGCAGAGAAATATCATCGGAGCTGAAATTCTAACTGGGTGTGGTGCAGGCGAAACTATATTTATACCACGTATGCCACTCATTCCCAACAATTTCACATTTGAGTTTAAACGCACACAGTTCCCTGTGACAATTTGCTTTGCAATGACAATAAATAAGTCGCAGGGACAGACTGAAAGCTGCTGGTGTAGACCTGAGATCTGGTTGCTTTTCACACGGCCAACTGTATGTTGCTTTCTCGCGGGTCAGTAACGCTTCATGACTGTATATATATTGGCCGCCGAAGGGAAAACTACCAATGTTGTTTATAAAGAAATTCTATGAACGTTTCTTACGGTCGTAGACTACGCGAACGAAGTCGCGGGCTCCAACTAGTCTACACTAATATTATAAAGAGGAAAGATTTGTACCTATTTTTGTATGTTTGTAATGAATAGGCTCAAAAAGTACTGGGCCGATTTAAAAAATTATTTCACCAATAGAATGCTACATTCTTCCAATTTGACATAGGCTACATTTCATTTTGAAAAAAATTAGGGATCCTTGGTAAAATTTGAACAATGTAACCGAAGGTGTAGAAAAATGAGTCTTAAAATGTCTTTCGTCGAATGCGCTGCCGAAACTATTAGCGATAGAACAAAATAATTTACAACAATATTGAAGAACATCATAATGTCTACAAAAAACTCCGCGGTAGCATATGTCCAACTATTGTAGTTATGTCACTACAACTTTTTTCATTTTAAACATTAATGAAAATGCTAACCAAATTCAAACCATGCTATTTATGTGTTTATATTAATCCTTATCCAAATAAATTATTTTATGGTCAAGACCATTTAACTACCTATAAAATAGTTTTTAAATTATTTAAATTGGACTTTCCATTCAAAAGATATTACGAATTAAAAAATTCAAACAGTAAACAAAACCGCCATAGCGCCGTGGCCGTTGTTTGCGATGCAGTCTGAAAAGCGCGCCGGGCATCGCGGCGGGCGGGGTGGAGGGGGCACTGAAATAATTTTTTTTAAATATATAATTAATAAATAATAATTTTTTAATAAATAAAAATATTTGTGAAAAAAAAGTGTTTTATATCCAAATTTCCAAAAATAAATAATTGTCTACCCCGTGCGAAGCCGGGACGGGCTGCTAGTTTTATATAAAACGGAACTTTTGTATCTAATCTTTCTCATAGCTTTTCTTATACCTATACATTCTATTTGAGTAAATAGAATATATAAAAGAAAATAAATATTTTTTCATTTCATTTTCAATTAACATCATTTTCAACATGTGAATGTAATAAGAAACGAGCTGGCTGCAAACCAGATCGTACACTGGTACTGAAGCTCTCTTCCTTAAATCGACATCAATCACTTTAGTACATACACTTTATATATCAAAAAGACTCACAAACATACGATTAGAACGCACACGACACTAAGTAAAGACTTTAAAATAATAAACTCTAAAAAACCGAATCGATTTCACCAGATTGTAAGTGATGACAAGGCTGCAGGATTGAAGCTTTCTGACCCAGTTAATGTGGCCCTGGCGGTTATGTTCCATGCAATCCTGAAATCGAACCTGGGACCTCCGGATTATGAGTCCTACTGTACTGCCACCAGGCTAAAGATAATCTATATCTATAAAAAGATGATGTTAGTACGTTAAGTCAGGGTTTTCTCCAAGTTTTCTCTATCACCAACCAACTCCGATCAACTTCCCGTTGGGCCAGTGAATACCCCTTGGTTTCCTGGTGAAAGTAAGGAAGTTTGGTCGCGGTGGGTGGAAGTGGGCGTCGAAAATGGGAAAAAATATATATCTGTCCTTTTCTAACTCATCATGTGAAGTTCTGCAAATTTCTGGAATGATCTAGAAAGTTCAAAAATGTGTGCAACTTATGTAACCGATCTAGAAAGTTCTAAAAATTTATGGAATGCTCAAAAATGTCTACAATTGTTGAAATAATTTCGAAATGCTTTAGACCTTTAAAAAAAATTCTGAAATGTCCTGGAAACTTCCAAAATGTTTGCAGCTGTTAAAATCAATCTGGAATGTTCTAGAAAGATCTGAAAATTTGTAGAATGATCTAGAGTTTGCAGTAATAATCTAGAACGATCTATTATCATCAAAATATTTTATAAAGGTATGTCCTTATCCGGAATAATCTATATAACGTTCTTTAATATTCCAGAAAATAAAAAATTCGAAAATGTACATGAATATTTAGAAACACCTAAATATTCTAGGGTATTCTGGTGCCAGTAATTTTGATATTTGGTGGTATATAAACTAAAAATATTTGGTGACTTTTCATCATTTTGACTGTGTTTACAGACGAGTCGAAGATCAATTAAAATTAAGAGTGAACGAACAGTAATTAAACAAATTCAAGTAGTTTTTACAAGGGAAACTATGTACACCGTATGTTCAATGGTCGAATAAGTTTCTCAATATATAAGATAGATAAAATATCTACATGGAAAAAAGGATCCATAAATATTTTTTATACCACAAAACATGGTATTTTAACCTTAGCAATGCCAGGTTTTGCTGCTAGTATTTAACATTTAATTATATATAAAAATATCAAGATTCATTATTTCATATTCTTTATTAAATGTAATTTCATGATATACATTGAATACAATTGAATTTAATTTAAAAATACATATTGCAGATATCTCAAATGAAAATAGCAATATTTTCATTTTAAAAGAGATTGTAGATTTTGATACTCCATTTCTTTGTACATAATGTCTTTATTGAGAGTCTGAAGGATATCTTGAAATCTTTGTCTTAATGTCATGTTCTCCATTCCTGAAATCTCAAGCTGTGTTCTCTGTCTTCTTTGTTTCAACTCTTCCAATTCAGCACTGAGTTGTTGAACTTTGAAGTTAACATCACTGTTGCCTGCCGAAGACGGTTGCTGAATGAATTCAGCACCATACTGTTCACTTGCTTTATATATGTCTGATGAGCCACTCTGTCTGGACAGATCTCTTGATGAGTGTGCTCCACCCATATTATGTATCTCTTGAGATGAACGAAACATCTCTGAGCTAAATTGAGTTGCAAAGCGACCACCCTTGAAGTCTGTTGGGCCTTGGGCTGATGAGTCAGAAAAGTGGTCACCATATGAGGACATTCTGCTGTCTTCCACATCCACATTAATATTCTCATCATCTAAATCACTGTCACTGAGAGCATCGCCAAATATATCCACAACTTTGGTCGATGGTTGATGATTTCCCTCTGCTTTAATGGAACGCTCCTTCTTCATCTGTATCTTTTCAGCTTTAGTAGATGTGGTTGGTTCAGGATTTTTCGTGCTGTCATCTTCTTCTTTGATTACCTCCCATGTTACACTCACAGCCTCATTGTCTGCTCTCAGTAGTCTCTTTACTTCTTTTTCTATCTCAGGAGCTTCAGCACATTTTTTTTTCAATGTTTTTCTAAAACGTCTTTTTCTGACATTCTTAGTTGGAGGTGTGATACCATGAGGCCACAGGAACTTTTTGTCAACTTTAAATGGGTCTTTCTTTTTATTCTTTGCGGGAGACTCTTCTTCAGTGGTTGCCGGATCTATTTCTTCTTTGCATATCATCATTTGACATATATCAGCTGTCTTATAAACACTTTTTCTATCAATGGTTTTTAAGGATTCAATGATAGTTGGCATATCTACTATTTTAGCATGTAGTAACCAATGGTCGAATCTTACTTCTCCATTTCGCATGTCATTGTCTATTTGTATGGTAAGTCTGTTTTTAAAGTTTTCTCCACTTCTTATTACTTCTCTAAGAGCTTTAGACGGTTCCTCTGGCATTCTCAAAATGAACTGGGATTCTAGCTCCACCGGGTAATCAGGTTCCCTTTTATTCATTTTGAAGATACTTAAAGATAACTAATGATTGAAAGCTGTAGATGTTTGAAGTACAGCTAGCAGATTTTTTATAAAACTAATATACCAAAGATAGACAAAAGTTATACCCACAAATAAGTAGTAGGTTAACAGTTATACCTCATATTAATTATTGTTCTTCTGTGCTTTCGTTTTTGCCTAAAATTATTTTCACAATACGCAGTTAAACGCATAAAGTTGTACCCACGTTGTACGGAAACTAGAGAATATAAGAATATGATAGGGAAACCAGAGTTAATTATTAAAAATTATAATACTCAAACACATCACAATACAAAATTGACACCAATGACCAAAGAGTATAGGTATTATACAAAAAGTAGTAGTAGTAGTAGTAGTTTAATTCTCCCGAATGGGGAGGCAAAGGAACAAAGCCATACAGCCTACTCTGAACATATATTTTCTTCAGTTTTCTCAATAAAATGTATGTGTACATTTTATTGCTTGTTTTGACGATTCTTGACGATAATTTCAAAGGCCAGCCTTGGTTTCAACATAATTCGAAAGAATCCGTATGCCGAATGTACTCGACACGGTAAACCCTTTCGATCGCGTCGAAACCCTCACAATTTTGCGTAATCAATACTATAACACAGTCTGTTATACTTTTTGCACTATATCACACCATTATAACACAAAAACACGCATAACAGTATTATTAACGAATTCGCGCCAAGAATCTATCACAGGAATCTATACCAAAAGGTTATACTAAAACAGATTGACATTGACACTTTGCTGACGGCTACACTTTACAGACAAGTTCCGCCCCGTGAGGCGGGATTTCCGCTTCATACATTTTTGTTTCAGGCTAATAATTGATGATCTACAATAAACACGCGCGTGGAATTTTTGTACACGGAAATAAGTGTCAAAGAATGTTCAGCTAAGGCAAACAAAGTCAATTTTGTACATAAATTTCGCTTCTGTGCAAAAAGTGGCTGTAAAATATGTGGCGGTGCATTATTGACACGATCAAATATTGCACAGGCCGATAATATACAGGCAGCAATTTCTGTACCTTCTTCTGTTTACGTTTCGTTTCAAGCAAACTTTTGAATGTTGATGCGTTTCTGTCGCTTACTGGTAGCGCTATTGTTAGTTATAATTTTTAACTGAGAATTAACTGAATTTTGATCAATTGTGATTATGAAGACGTCTGACTGTGCTAATGTACTTAGTAGTATTAGTAAACTTAGTGGAAGGACTGCACTTTTGGTGACTTACACTAGTGCTTTCAAACTTTTTTTACTTATAACAAACAACTGTGTAAAATCTCAGATTGCGGAAATGCGCCGTTTTAACTTCGCTGATGATATCGTCATCATGTCAGAAACCCCCCAGGAACTGCAGGAAATGAAAACACTTTTCTATAATTTTCTATACTTTTCCATACTTTTCTATACTTTTCTATACTTTTCTATACTTTTCTATACTTTTCTATACTTTTCTATACTTTTCTATACTTTTCTATACTTTTCTATACTTTTCTATACTTTTCTATACTTTTCTATACTTTTCTATACTTTTCTATACTTTTCTATACTTTTCTATACTTTTCTATACTTTTCTATACTTTTCTATACTTTTCTATACTTTTCTATACTTTTCTATACTTTTCTATACTTTTCTATACTTTTCTATACTTTTCTATACTTTTCTATACTTTTCTATACTTTTCTATACTTTTCTATACTTTTCTATACTTTTCTATACTTTTCTATGCTTTTCTATACTTTTCTATACTTTATTATACAATCGACATGGATTCTTTCGAATTATTTTTCTTCTTTCTTTCGAAACCAAGGCTGACCTTAGAAATTCTCATCAAGAATCGTCAAAATAAGCGATAAAATGTACACATTATACATTTTATTGAGAAAACTGAAGTCTGTTTTGTAAAATATTTAAGCTGATGGTAACTTTGCCAATGCTTCTAATTAAAAAAAGAAAGAAAGAAAAAACCAGTTTACTTTGTCTATGGTTTGGAATGGCGATTGGATTGGCGATTGATAAGGAAAAGTAGATTAGAAATTTGTCTCTCCTATTAATTGAACTGCGTATTAATATTTAATTCTGACATTGTTTTACTATCGTGATATTTTTGAATAAACTGCACTGCTGGATACCGACGATTATGCTCTGACTGAAGGTGAGTTGAAAAGGGACATTGTCACCTTCACTCATGTCCTCATCTCATATTTGTTGTGTTATTGGAATGTTTATTATTATTTTCTATAGATAAAGTTCTGGAATTTTACTACATACTTTTGTCAAGACATTTTTTTGGAAATATGTGATCGATGTTAAATTTATTTTGAGCTGGAAAAGAGAAAGGCGCTTCGCATATTAGTGATATTTTGTGCTGTAACCTACTTATTATTGCATCTTACATCTATTTTGCGTAGTTGTACAACGGGTCATAACACAAAAGAACATGGTTGGTGACTAATGCCGCAGATTTTATTTACCCCCTAACAATATTGATGTGAAATTTACACTAATTGATGATCAACATGTGATTTGCATTGAATAAAGTTTCTAAGTAACATGTCTATCAGAAATAATTAAGTTCAATTCAAAGAATTGGGAGCACAAGTGCTAACTTATTGACAACTATAAAGGTATAATCATCATGATTGTTGTCAGTTGCCATCTGTGCTGGTTTCATGGGATTTTGATGATATGGGGATCACTCATATAGGATTTTTGTACAGTCTGGTTTCAATTTAAAATAGAGAAATCCCATGGACTGTCACAAAAAGCTAAAAAGACCAAATTGAAGTAATTTCTTCAGTTTTATAAAGTTACCCCCTGCTATGCCTAACAAACCAACTATTATAATTTGAGATAGTATGTCTATCTGTAATGTCTGTAAAATCTTTTTTAAATACCTAAAATTTAAGCAATTAAGTATTAAATACAATAAATCAAATCCAACACTTGGTGATGTATGACTAAGGAAGGATATAAGAAGAAAAGTAAGAACTATGGAATAGGCTATAGAAAATGAGGGAGTAACTAGACACCAAAGTACATGTCCTTCGATCCCTGTGACACGACTCTGGCTGTTTCTAAAATCAATGGTGATTTGGAGCGCATAGCCACATGGTCCGATTCAAATACTTTAGTACTAAACCCCAGCAAGTCCAAGTTGAAACAGAAACAGAAAAATATTTATTTAACTAAAACACACACAACACAATACAAAATACAATGAATACATACATTGCGTACAATTACAAATAGTACATTATTGATGTACATAGGCATTGTGTTGTAATGTGTCATCAAAAAGGACTGATCTCAGCATCTGCTATGGCAGTAGCGATAGTGCTGGTTTTCAGATAAGCCCTCTAATATGTAAAGCATTAAATATGTAAAGCATAAAAGAAGTGTATGTGTAAGTGTATATGGATGTGTGTTTGTATGTACAGTGCATGTAAGTTAATGATTATAGGTTCCAAATATCAGAGAAACCAAATTGTCAGCCACTCACCATCTATTAGTATGACAGGTAAGCCAGTGGAACGCGTGTCCGAAGCACTCAATCTTGGAATCCTGATGGACAAGAATCTGCACTTTGAGAGTCACGTTCTAGAGATTGCACAGAACTGTTTTTACAGACTCAAGGTGCTGTATCGTGTGCGTGACTTCCTAAGCGTAGATCTTCGTATCAGGCTTTGTGACCCCCTCATCCTCTCTAAGCTGAGCTATGCAGACACTGTTTACAGACCGCGCATGCTAGCTATTACAGATCTTATCGTGCAAAGAGTGCAAAGCGCTTGCGTCTGAAAATGAGAGAGAATACAAAATAGCACCCGTTACTCCTTATCTATTTATGGTCAAAATGAATGTACTTATGATAAATTTCTTTTTTTAGGTGAACTGATCCGCTGAGCACAACACAAGGTATGTTTTATTATTATTATTTTAGAATGTTCATGCCAAGAGTCATATTTACCCAAATCATAAGATTAAAATCAAATACCTTCTCCATTTCTTTCAAGAGTCCTTTATTAATAACATCGTTTTTGTTTAGTATTTTAATGTAGATTATGCTTTACACAGCACAGTAGTTACACCGCCTTTTTAACGCACCTTTTTGTTTGTTTATATGTAATCGACTCCTTTGGCCTCGATTTTGACCCACTTTAAACAGACAGATTTAATTCAAACTTTGTACACTTATCAAGAATTAGCGACAATATAATAATTTCATAAGTTTATCTCATTATCCTGATTTGGATCGACAGGATTAAATAATTTCCTCACACATCCTCTGGATGAGAGCAAGTGAGACAACCATGCCCTCTGTTGGAGATTTTCTATACTACCTGCACCAGTATTTTATTATGTTGTTCGTGAAGAATTTTACACCCGTGCAGGGTGTTGGAGATTTACAATACTAATGACGAGAACTTAAAGAAATTTTTTATTATTGACAATAAATTGAACTAAAAAGTGGAAAATAAATATAGTTTTAACTTTTAGTTCGAAGTGCTTTAAAAGCGTGTTTTCTTTTTTTTTAACAATTTTTCATATTGCTGATATTTGCTGATGATTGATGATTCGTTGACACTTCAAATATCTGTGATACAGAAAACCTACTTGTACTACCTTTTTAGTAAAATGAGTCACAACACTACATTTCCTGATGACACTGGTACACTAACTGGCATTGTTAGGTGTATATTTTGTGCATAAATAAATTTCATTATTGTTTTTGTTGACTGTGTATTAGTAATATTCCAATAAATTCTTGTTGTCTTTAATATTTTATAATTTCAATAGGATTATAATGGATGATGTATACTAAACATATTTGCGCTTTATTGGAAATTTCGTGTCTCTAAGACCAGCGGTTTTGGCTGTGCATTGATATATCAGTCAGTCAGGACTTTGATTTGTTGAAGTTATAGATAAAATGAAATTTTCATCTAATATAATTACTGTTGAGATAATAAAGATACTTGCATTATTTCGAAGGAGGTCTAAAGAACTCATCAGAAATTGAAGAGACAACGACATCATACTATACATAATATGTGCCCAATGCAATTACAGCTCTCTGACGCCCGCGTCCGGTCGTCCGTCTGTCTGTCAGCGGGCTGTATCTTATGATCCGTAATAGGTAGACAGTTGAAATTTTAACAGAAAGTGTATATGTTTCCACTGTAACAATAAATAATAAAAATTAATTAAAGGGAATCCTACTGGAAACGACGTTTTTTGCTCTATCTTAATACGAGGGGCATACCGAAAAGATCGGTAATCGAGTACTTTCGATTTAATTAGATTAAAAACTCTTTTTGATGAATAAACACTGGTTAGTTGAAAATCGAATACAATTGACAGAATTAAAAAAAAATTTTTTTTTAAAGAACAATATCAGTTTGAAATTGATAGGTCGATAAAAAAATGGAGCTTACAAGAGAAAGTTTCCGTGCCATAATTTTTTACAACTTTCGACGAGGATTATCTCAGGGACAATGTCTCGCTGAGCTTATATCTATATACAAGAGTGAAGCGCCTAGCCAGACGACAATATATCGCTGGTATTCTGAATTCCGGCGTGGACGTGCTTCTCTTGGCACCGTACCTTCCACAGGCCGGCCAAAAACAGCGGTTACACCAGAAAATGTCGCTGTTGTGCGCCGAATGATACAGGATGACCGACATATTACATATGAGCAGATTCGGGCTACTTTAGGGATAGGTATGACTGCGATACAAACTGTTTTACATGGTGAACTGGGAGTGAGAAAGCTAGTTTCCCGCTGGGTGCCCCATAATTTGTCCGAAGAGCAAAAGGCGGCTCGTGTCAATTGGTGCCGGTCTACTCTGCAACGCTTCAACGGAGGAAAGTCAAAAGCAGTTTATAACATTGTCTCTGGTGATGAATCATGGATCTATTCATATGAGCCAGAAAGAAAGCATCAGTCGGCTGTCTGGGTCTTCGCAGGTGAGATCAAGCCAACAAAAGTTGTCCGCTCTCGCAGCGTATCGAAGAAAATGGTCGCTTCGTTTGTCGCGAAAACAGGACATGTAGTCACAGTTCCCTTAGAGGAACGGAGAACGGTTACCGCTGATTGGTATACAACGGTTTGTTTGCCACAGATGATATCCGAACTCCGTAGAGGTAACCCGAAACGACGCATAATCCTCCATCACGATAATGCGAGCTCTCACACCGCTCAGAAAACAAGCGAGTTTTTGAAGCAGGAAAACGTTGAATTAATGGATCATCCTCCATACAGCCCTGATCTGAGTCCCAATGATTACTTTACATTCCCTAGAATCAAAGATTTATTGCGTGGTCAGCGGTTTCAAGGTCCAGAAGAAGCAGTGGAAGCATACAAATCGACGATTTTGACCATGTCAACTTCGGACTGGAATTGCTGCTATAATAATTGGTTCGAACGAATGCAAAAGTGCATTAACTGCAACGGAGAATACTTCGAAAAGCAATAAAAATAAATTTAGTTATTTCCTGTATGTATTGTTTTATATTCCCGATCATTTCGGTATGCCCCTCGTAATGTCACCAAGTAGACGCTTGAATTACTCTCACAGAGTATGTGTTGATATATTCAGAGGTATTTTAAAAGTACTGGACAAAGTATGTTTGAAAAACAAACTTAATTTGCAGTTGAAAGAATGAATCTATAATACTTATGATCAATTGTCAACTGCAAATTTAAGTGCATCATAAAATATAAGTGTAATCATAAAAATGTTATTTTTACTGTGTTATAATTTAAAAATCCTAGTTTTCCTTGACTTGACTAGACCTTGCTTGCTAAAATTTCAGGATTTTAGGTCAACGGGAAGTACCCTATATGGTTTGGTTCCCATACATTTTGAATGGAAATCGTCTAAAAATGCGGCTTAAACAGCCATATCTTTTTCTTTCGTTGACCTAGAAGCTTTTTTCGTAGCTTGGAGTGCAGACTTGAGAGGGGAATATTCAGTATAATTTTTATTTGATTCCTCCATGCCTTCCTGAGAAAAAGGGTCTTGTCTTGACGGACAGATGGACAACAATGTGATCCTACCTTATTTTCTTTTGAGGTGCGGAGAGCCTTTAAAACGTTGAGATGTGATTATTATTTGTTGCACGATGTTCAGATGGCGGAAGTGGATCCTGAAACGTTGCTGGAGTGGCTGCTGACGGGGCAGGGCGACGAGAGGGACATGCAGCTCATTGCTCTCGAGCAACTCTGTATGCTGCTGCTTATGTCTGACAACGTCGACCGATGCTTCGAGAGGTAAGCTAGCTCTATGTGAAAAACAGCGGCCCCTATCATAACTAGGGACTACCTATTCTCTCGTCACTTTGCATTACACGAAAATTTTCTGTGCTTTTTGCGCTGCTAGGTAGTGTCTTCAAAAGATTGGTGGAATTATGGAATAGAAACTGAGAGAAGAGTGCGATTTTCGGTAATGCAATTGCAGTTGCACAATAATTTATTGTAGTCAATCAACAATGTTTTAGATTACATTAAATTATAAACCATCATCAGGTCTATGAACTGGTATATTATAAGTAAGTAAGTACCTAGTAAACTTAGTGACTCATAAGATAGATAAGTTGGAATACATAAAATTTTCTCTTTTAAATAATGAGGGGCATTAAAATATATGCCTCTTCATTTACGGGTTGAACTGAAGCTTAATAGAGTCTAGACTCAGTGATTTATAATATCTCGGAATACTAGATAGTGAATTTCATAATTATCAACTTTCGGATATTTTAGTGATTTGAATTATGTTTTTGTACTGTAAAGTCAATATTTTTACTTTAGGAAAAAGACATTCCGGATTTGGAAATGACTAGTATTATAACTCAGTACCAACATCAATCCAATGTATTCATATATAAAACTGTAATGTTCATTTACAATGCAGTGATGGAAAAAAATTATAATATTCTTAAAAGCGCAACGATACGTGATAAGAAATTCAGCTTATGAGATGACATGTAACCTTTAAAAAAGACCAGAAAGTGCAGGTGTACGTTGTCTACTTAGACTTCAGTAAGGCGTTTTATCGTGTTGACCATGAAGTTCTCTTAAATAAGCTTAGCAAGATTGGTTTTCTAACCCCGCCTCGTTAGTAACCGGAAACAGTTCGTCTCGGCTGATGACTTCGAACACACCAGGCAGGGGAGCAACTTTTTTATGTATGATGGATTTGCACTTGACCTTCATCTCACCTGATGGTACGTGAGAATCCTCAAGCTAATGAGGCGCTGGCTCTGCTATCTTTCATACCGGAACACAACAGTGCTATTAACACTGCTGTTTGGCGGCAGTCTTGTGTAACATGGTGGTGGCTAGCCACCAGACACCAGTCTCGGACTATTTAGTGGTTCCTACGGGTTATTTTTGAAGTTCTGATAGACGAAATCACAGGCGGACTTACTTACTAGTGTTATATAAAAAGAAACTAAAACAATAAGGACAAAATAAAATAATAAAGATATAGAAAGATTTTGTATAGTGATGAAGGAATGCTTCTAATATGTAAAACTATAAATAACTATCATGGTATGCTTCGTGTCACACATATGATAGATAGATGTCATGCTTCAATATTGTGTATTTCATAATATTAGTTCAATATTATGAAACGTGAGTGCGCGCAACGCTTACCGGAGATCAAGGTCGACGGAATCCGCCTAAGCGTGATATGTGCAACTCATCCTTATTTCAAACATTAGCATTGCTAATGGGGAAATTTGTTTGTGAGCCCGGCTACCGTTTGCTCAATATGCTCCGAATACGTCGAGATTCTTTGTTCGTTTTTTGTGTGCTATACATACACATATTTCAAGTAAGAAGTGTAAGAGATGTCGGACAAACAGGTTCGCGCGGAGTCGCTATATGCAAGTGGCTTGGGACCGGTTATTGCGGCGTATCATGGGGAGGACTTTGTTCAGCAGTGAACGTTTCCCGTCCCGTAAATACGTATACGTAAATAGATATGTAAAAATATTGTACAACCTCAATACCCAATCTGTTTAAGGTGATACCAGCCCACATTCACACTGGAACGTAAATTGAAACTAAATACTAAATAGTCAAATAGGATACGCATAGTCTTAGTATGGAAAACTAATTCAATAATTTATTTATGTTTACTGAGTAATTTTTTAGGGTTCCATACCTACAGTTTGCGGACGGGACCTTACTACGAAGTTCTTTCGTCCGTCCTGGCTAAAATATATCTTATAGGAAGGCGGTTAAAATTTTCACATAATATTTGATATAATAAAGTATAAACGAAGTTCTTTGAAAAAAGTCGTTTCTTTTTTGTTGTTGCTATATTCCTAAATCGTAGCAAATACAAGGTTTAAAATTTGTATGATTCATGATTATAGTGGAAACTAAAGTAAAACCAGCGCACTACGAGTCGAGCTCGCGCTAAGGATTCCGAACAGAATGAAATAATATTTAATATATTTGGTAAATACGTAGCACAAATTTGGCGTAACGTGGCGGTACAAAACTTTAGATTTCGGTTCAGATTTAGCAACAACATCTAAAGCATATATTTTCATTAAAAATACACAGGGTTCGAGATGCGATTAAAATGATTATAGAATACATATATTGTATCTTCATTCTTTCTTTTTGAAATGCAAGTATTAATGAAATAAATGTATTTTGTTAAGCTGCCCTCCAAGAACATTCCTGCCCGCCCTGTGCAAGATATTCCTCGACGAGTGTGCGCCTGACAATGTTCTTGAAGTCACTGCCCGAGCGATCACATACTACTTGGACGTTTCAGGTGAGACACATGATTGACCCTGTCTATTCACGATTAACAGCTGACTGATCGTCATGAAATGTGGCACCCACAGCTTAGGGCTTGGGCTAGGTTACTTTTTCGGTAACTTGTATAGGGTTCACGTTAAAGCCGATGAAGTTGTGGTAAAACAAAGGCTTCTAGTATATATAAAGCAGTCCATTCTTATTACCAATTGGCCGATTACTTTTGGCCTTCATATCTGATGGTACGTGATGATAAGGATATTGGATCAAAATTACCACCAAGTAGCCCCAACCACTTAAATTGAAGTTATTCGTTATCTGTAATCGACAAACACACAATATAACTTACAGTCTCTTATTTTTCGCAGCTGCAGTTGTGCACTTTCACATTTTCTCCAACATACCGTTTATCTACTTCCATTTGCGATTCAATTTCGTGATTAATACATTAATCAATGCGTGTATGATATTTACATAACAATACTGTCCACAGCTGAGTGCACAAGGCGCATTGTCGCCATCGAGGGGGCCGTCAAGGCCATATGTAGCAGACTGCTCACAGTCGACCCTAACAACCGAACTAGCAAGGATCTAGCCGAACAATGCATCAAGGTCTGTATAATTCCTGTTTAAAGCACCCCTATTTACAATGTGAAAGAGCCATTGCGGTGGTTATCATTTCTGACAAAACCTTACTATAGTTAGGTTAACATACAGTGCTGGAAAAATATACATAAAGTTCAATAGCAAGTTTTGTTGTGTATTTTAAACAAAGACATTTAATATTAATAGACCGGACAAAGCAAACAAACATTTTGATCCTAAACTTATTACCAATTGGTAGTAAGTTACTCAATCTAGTGTCACATCACGTCACGCGGCCGTACAAGACATTTGACATACCATTGACTTTTGAGATCAAAATGTTTATATGAAACGTTTCCCAATGACCGCTCTATAATCTATTACTATATTTAAATCTCTCTGATTTTAAACGATTTATGTACTTGAATGCAGGTGCTTGTTTATTCGAAATATGTATTAGTCTAAATATCTCATCAAATATGACAAACTTTGGAAGAAAATTCCGTTTTATAAACAAAATATATCAAGTATGTAAGAGATAGTAAGTAAGATAGTAAGGGACGGGACTCCTTGTATAAAAATGATGACTTAACTTTTAGTCTGTCATAATAATGTTTGTAAGTATACCCAGTATCGTAAGTACGAGTATAAACAAGTAACAGACATAACAACATTATAATGTGTTTGCACTTGACCTTCATCTCACTGATAGATGGAACCCTCAACCTGAAGAGGCGATTGCTCTGCTACCTTTAATACCATCGGCCGCAGCACAATCGCGAAGACAACACAAGTGTCTACTCTGAACTGGCATCTATGTCTCGAAAATGATGTCATGAAGTCTTTGTCTACCGGTCCAAGCACGACGACCACTTGCGTGTTGCGCAAAGTGCTCTGTATGGCTCGCTCTAATGTCAATATGTCTACCACCCGCAGCACAATGGACAATATTTTGTATACTTTTGACGTAACGAAGTAGCCATTATCTATGCCGCCCTGGGTATAGAGATAGCATATGCGTTTGAAGATTGTTATGAAAAGTACTTAATTCATTTATCATTGACATATAAAATTCAAAGTCCTGACTGACTAATTGATTGACTGACTGACTGACTCATATATCAACGCACAGCCTAAACCACTGGTCCTATAGACATGAAATTTGGAGGGTGTGTTCTTTGTTAAGTGTAGGCACGCACTAAGAAAGGATTTTTCGAAATAGCATGAAAATTCAAATTCAGTCTTATGAGTTACAATTAAGGGTGACGTTTTAGTGTTTTTTTTGACTAAGTGTTACTTCAGTTTGATATTTGTTATGTAGTAGTTCCCATGGGAAAATCCTAAAGTCCACGCGGGCAAAGCCGCGGGCAGAAGCTAGTCATTGATAAAAAGCCATTCCTCGTCTTTCAGTCGGTCAAGTTGTTGTCATCTTTGCCGATGGAGCAAATAAAAACATATATTTTTTGTTATTTGTATTCACGTGACACTTTTTGCACGAACAACTTAATTTTAAAAGAATAACAAGAAATAAAAAGTTCCCGCCAAATAATCCACAGGAATGTGTAAATTTAAAACGTTTTTGAGCACATTACAAACATTTCTTGTATTGTTTAACAGAGATAGAGAAGGACTGCACTTTAGGTGACTTACAATAGCGCCTTCAATTTTTTATGGTTGTAGAACTACTAATAACAAACAACTGTGTAAAATCTCAGATTTCGGAAATGATACGTTTTAAAGATATGAATTTTTTAAAAGTTTCGAGTAAATTCCTTAGCACAACGCCATATTTAGGTGAAACCCAAAGAATATAATACAATAATATAATATATAATACAAGAAGAAAACAGACCTAAAGAAGAGAACGGAATCACTGACTGACAATGAGGTTTAAATTCGCCACAAGGAGACACAATATATGACTGGTAGGCAAAAATCTAGAACCATACAGCCTTGTCTAAACTGGCATTTCTTTTTCATCATGCAAAATTTGCATTGCAAGTGCAACAATGACCATTGCCTTGCGTATCTTCTATCAGTTTTGTGTCAGTCCTTTTTCTTTTTTCGGCAAAATAGATATAATATACATGTTTTTCGTGGGAAGATTAAGAATCACCGTTCTTTAGTTTGGTTTTCAACTTACAATGGGGATTTTGTATGGATAATATGAATATAACTTTAAAAAAGCATATGTTTAAAATGGTGCGTTTCTGGGATTCTACAAATTTGCTTCTATTAAGTAATTCTACCACCAAAAAAGATTGAAGGCGCTAGCGAAAGTCACCTAAAGTGCAGACGAGCCGAGATAGCTTTAAATCAGTTCATTTATATAGTTGTTTGTTCTTTTAACTTTAATTAGTGCTAAAAACAAGCGGTTAAAAAGGTAACTATAACACTTCAGATGTCACTTTCAAGATTTAGTATTCCTCTCAGCGAGTTAAACTGACGCGCGCAATATGTCTTCGGGCAATGTGCTGCGACCGCAGTACACAACAGTGTTATCAACACTGCTATACGGCGGCAGACTTAGTTAACATGGTGATAGCCAGGCGCTATAGAAAATGCCCTCATCATCATCAGCCGGGAAACGTCCACTGCTGGACATAGGCCTCCCTCATGGTACGCCTCATCGACCGGTCCCGAGCCACCTGCATCCAGCGACTCCCTGCGACTCTAACCAGGTCGTCGGTCCATCTAGTAGGGGGACGGCCTGGTAGACGTTTCCCGGAACGTGGTCACCACTCACTCACTTGTGGCGAAAATGCCCTACCATGAACGAAATAGAGTACCGATAGGTCCCCCCCTCCCTCCTGAGAATTTAACCTGGAACATTCACTTTTGACATTCAATGTCAATTTTACTTTCATACATTGCAATAGAGTTTTAAGTTAGAGAATGTCACGGGTTTTATTTTCATCATTGTCGATATGCCATACTTGAAACAAATAAACGATATCTAATTGCGATGCGGACCATACCATAATGCTTATGCTACAGGACTTAGTCCTTTTTTATGAAATGAAATATTTATTTGCACTGGCTGAGCAATAATTCTGTATGACTGTTGTTGTTCTGTATGTTGTTGCATTAATCATTGCTGTAGTTTTTGGTCATTAAATCATTTTTTACTTTTTTAAATACTTTTATACTACTCCACCTACAGTCTGCGTATTGCTAACGTGTCAGTAGGCCATACAATACGTACATTGTCTCACATCGGCCACATTGTAACCATGAACCGACTACAATCGTATACCTTGCACATTGCACGTGTGCTGAACACATTTTTAGGTCGTGTTGCGGGAGTACCAAATGGAAACTTTGTATAATTTTGTTGAAGTCATCAAATACTTTTATTTTAGTTCTAACAATAAGTCACGTTTGTTTAAAAACTTTCACATCTCTGATAACGAAGAATATTACCATATTTTAGTGTGTATAACAACGTGAATGGAAACAAAATGTAATATTTTACTATTGTTTAAATAAATGTTAAATTAGATTTGGCCATAATAAATACAATAAATACGCGACGTCACATTTAAACTAGAATTTCAAAATTTTCGTGTGATTATCAGCCCTTTATGACAGTACCGTTTATCATTTTTCTATAGCACTTGTAAGAGAAATGAATAGTTGAATCCGAAAATTGAGGTTGTTTTGATACAGGTGTTGGAATTGGTTTGCACCCGGGAGGCTGGCGCAGTATGGGAAGGTGGTGGTCTGCCTGCCGTGCTACACTTTATCACACACCACGGCACCTCTGTGCACAAGGACACGCTTCACTCGGCCATGGCCGTCGTTTCTAGGTGAGACCTCGTTTGGGTGACCGTAGGTGTCTTCAGATCTCTTATATTGAAGGGCTAACATTTAAATTTACTATAGACATACTTATTATTATTACACTCTCTGTAGAAGAGAAATTAGCCTGAGCCCCTGCAGAGGGACATATGTATATAGGCTGTTGATAATTATGAGATACTTATTTCTTGATGTATTTCTATAGTAGTCTCATATGTAGATAAGTCAATATCTGTAAATGTTTTGAATATTTAATGTGTTTTTAAACTATTCATTTATGTAATTTATTAAGAAAACATTCTTATTTAAAATTTGCATCCATAGCTTGATTGGCCAACTATGGCTGAGAATCGAGACGTTTGGAGACATGAGATACCTTTTCCCTGAAGTCGTTAATTAAATGAAAACTATTACGAAATTACTTTTTATAAAGTGTATGTACAATATTTGTAGGGTTTGCGGTAAAATGGAGCCTGGGGACGCCCGCGTGGGTGACGCGGTGTCGTCTCTCTCCGCGCTGCTGCGTCACAGTGACGCGCGCGTCGCGGACGCCGCTCTGCGGTGTTTTGCGTCGCTGGCGGATAGATTTGCGCGTGCGCACGCTGACCCCGCCCCTCTCGCTGAACACGGTGAGTGTTCCGTACAATTATGTGATAGAGGTGATAGGCGGTAGTGTACAGAGATAATAATCAGTTTATACTTCCTGTTCTCCATGTATATTTTTATATCATCATCAGCCGGGAAACATCCACTGCTGGACAGAGGCTTCCCCAATGGAACCGGGTCTTTTACCGGGTCATACCGATACGTTTCAATTTTGTTTTGTTTCCTCATACATAAATTTACTTCTGATTAGTCACGTCATTAAAAAGTTATAATTGGTCACAAGGTCCTGAATGAATAGAGATACCCCTTTTGCTACTACTGTCGAAGGTTGATAATGTGATTTAAAAATATCATGGTACTTATACATTATGTCTTCTTGAAGCACGGAAGAAGAATCTATACAGCATACTAATATTATAAATGCGAAAATGAGAATGTTTGTTTGTCGTTCCTTGTCGCTTTAACGAAGGGTCACAATTTTACTTTGTTGCTTATTTACAAAGCAGGTTCCGCGCGCTACTTTGTCCGCGTGGTCTTCAGGAATTATCCTGTTTTTAAGATAATTTATAATATTAGTATGGATTTCCATTATTATTCCACGTAACACTCAACCTAGACGTGAGCTTTCAATACTTTTTACTAGTTTTGCAGCCTTTTTATTGTTATCAAATGTTAAATAGTCAGTTATTTTGGTTTGTCTATTTAGGTCTGATTGAGGAGTTAGTGCGTCGCCTGGGCAGTACAGAGAGCAGCGATGATAAATGCCTGGCACCGTCCGTCTCCACTACAGTCAGCCTGTTATCTACTTTGTGTCGAGGATCGTCGCAGATTACACATGTAAGTGTTAAGAGCGGTCCATCCCTCCTCATCATCATCAGCCAGGAAAAGTCAACTGCTGGACAAAGGCCTTCTTCATGGTACGCCACATCGACCGGTCTCGATCCACCTGCATCCAGCGACTCCCTGCCACCTTAACCAGGTCGAGAACTCTCCTATAAGGGTATATATACTTATAATGCAAAATTAATAAATAAGGAATCAAAACGAATTGGCCAAGATCAGCATGTAATTTCTGCAAATGTGAAAGAAATTCCTATAAAGATAATTAAAAGTAAATCAATTGATACCTGTATCAATGTTTTCATGCGGACGTTTCATGTATTACACGAAAAAGTATTAGAGATTGATAGTTGTTTTTTTTTTTCGAAAAAATTTAATCGATAGTAGTCAGATCAGATGGATTGAGAATTTATGTGTTTTAAGTGGGTAATGCAGTAGTTTTTCGTTCGGTTTTCCGCTAAATCTGGTTCGAGACAATAAATGTAAGGAGAAACTTACGGGGAAACCAGGAAAGTGCGTGTCGTTTTTTTTTCGGATTTGATTCGGAATCCGAAATTCGGATTTTGAGCTGTTTACCCCTTAGTCATCAAACATCAGGCAGCCAAAATGAATAATGTAAGATAATGTAAATATAATATATTTATCTTTATGATGTTGTTGTTAGGACTTGGTTCGTCTGGAGCTATGCTCCGCCATTGAAGCGGCGGTGCAGGCAGACGAGCGCTGGTGTCTAGAGTGCATGCGCCTCGTTGATCTACTGCTGGTATTACTCTGCGAAGGTCGACACGCCATACAGACGTGAGTATTCTTATATTCACAATGGGTTTGGCTAGCTAGGTAAGCATAAAAAAGAGGTCTACCACCGAATAGCCGCTTGAAATCGAAACCGCGACCTTCGATCACATAATTAACATAGTACTACGTACAGAACGAATGTTCAATGCCTCCCACCGATCCGCGATACCTCACTTACCCCGCAAGAGACTGACTCCAAAATGACCGTTATTTACTAACACATGCGCGTGTATACAAACGTCATCCGTTCGATGTATGCCGATATCACGACAGTTGTTCGAAGTGTCCGGCATGTGCTTCGAGTTAAAAGTCCAACAGTGTGTCCACAAAGGCTGATGTTATTATAAATCTGATTTTAAATGACAATATCGTAACGTATAGAATAAAGTATATTATTTTGAAGGTATTGACTGTTATACTAGTTACATGCTTCACGTAAATATATATGCTATTATAATTGATGGTGGTGGGTGAAATGTCTTGTGCAGGGGCTCTAACCGGGGTGCGTCTGCGTCTAGCTCCAACAGCGGCGCCAGCGGTGAAGGGTCCAGCGCCGGCGCGGCCAGCTCCGGACCTCGGGGAGACAAATCACACAGGTGATGTCAACATAGTTTTTACCATTGGACTTGTTTAAAAAAACAATTTTTGTCTTTGCTTGGTAATCGTTTTACACTGATTTTCTAAATTTTAGGTAGTAAAACATTTACGTTGCGTATCCTGACTTGTGTCAGATAGCATAGGTTACATAGATTCAAAACAATAACTACCTAATACAGAGGACAAATTGAAACACAACACACAAATGGACTGGCGCCCTTTAAAAATAGTTCTTAAACGAAAATATAAAATCATACAAAGTAGTTCTATTTGCAAACTTTTTAGTCTGCTCTACAACAAGATTCACTTGGACATTGTTGGTGAGTTAGGGTTGAACTTAATCTAGCAGCACCGAATCGTACTTTCCTACGCTTCTATCCGTTTCAGTCAGCACCGTAATTTACTGGAGCGAAAAAGACAGCGGAAGTGCGGCCGCACACAGCGGAATTGACGAGGCGTTTGTATTGATGTAGCTCAACCCTTACTCTCTATTAATAATGGTCTACATCAGTTCACTCTTGGACATGACTAATAGGGATTTGCCTTTATCAACGGATTGGTGATCACATACATATGTTGTCGTTGTGTAGATGCTGCTGCGCATCTCCTGAATATTTTACTCATAGTCGCTTTTTACGACATGGAGAGATTGTCAAAGAACTTTCCTTCACCTTATTGTAACATGAACATTGCAGGCAGCTGATAGACTGCATCCGCGGCAAAGACACGGATGCTCTACTCGCGGCGGTCTCCAGCGGCGCTGTTGACGTGAATTTCACTGATGATGTAGGACAGACTCTGCTCAACTGGGCGGCTGCTTTCGGCACCAGAGAAATGGTCGAGTTCCTATGCGAGAAGGGTAGGTATCTTTTGTTTGGTTGCACTGCACATAAACAAAATGTTGAAATTTTCGAAAACAACGTTAACAATGTTTCAGGCGCCGACGTGAACCGTGGACAACGTAGCTCGTCTCTACACTACGCTGCCTGCTTCGGAAGGCCCGCTATAGCTAAAGTTCTTTTGCGTTACGGGGCCAACGCCGACCTCCGCGACGAAGACGGCAAGACACCCTTGGACAAAGCTAGGGAGAGGCACGATCAAGGTACTGTAACGTACTTACTACTGATACGTATCATTACAAAAATGAAATAACTGATTTTGTATTTTTAACACTTTTATGGTAACTAAGCCGCCATTGTATAATGTTGGATGTCAACCGTTCCTTAACTGTCCACCTACGATACCCAGAGAGAGAGAGAAAACCGTATCCTAAAGTAGACAACCCAATTATAAACAATGTGCTGTGTCGCAGGTCACAGGGAGGTAGCGGCGATCCTGCAGTGTCCCGGCGAGTGGTTGGTGGTCGGAAACAACGAGTCGCCCACATCCTCCAACGACGATGACTTCCCCGAGACGGGTGACAAAGAGATGGCTGCTGTCTATTTAGAGTGAGTCATTCATATCCATGAACCTTTTAGGTTGGGTTGGAAACCTTTAAAAATAAACTTGTAAACGTGCGTATCCACTCAAATAGGCTATGATGTTCAGATCTACGAACGAATATTCTTAAGCGAACAAATATGGCGTTCGATCGCAGTCTTAATAAATCATTATTTCCTGCAGAAACCCTTTTTATGCTATGATTAAAGAATCATATATATTTTTACTGAATATAAATCAACGCTTGGCCACGATCTCACCTGATGGTAAGCGACGATGTGGCCTACAATGGTGAGCACATATATAACATTAATTTGAAAAAGCGGCCAAGTTTGATGCAAAACTGCTAGATTGTCAACATATTATAGAATAGCTACGGGAATGTACTACGTTCTTCAATTGAATATGCACTTCGCATTACCATATCCTACTAATATTATAAGTGTGAAAGTTTGGATGTTTAGATGTTTGGATGTTTGTGACGCTTTCACGGAAAAACTACTGTACTATTTGAATGAAACTTTACAATAATATAGCTTATACATCAGAATAACATATAGGGTACAATTTATAAAGACATATTGTGTAAATTGACTAAAATCACACTTATAATATTAGTGGGATTACATGGGCAATTTTGGCATAACAAAAACGCGTTGCCTAGCAACTGACCATAGATATGTAAATTCGTATATACAAACTTTCGCTTTGATAATATATGCGTCAAGACTATTTGAATGTACTACGTCAGTTATTGAAATTTATTTTGTTTTTTTAAACTATTAGACTACGTAACAGAATAAACACTATTTTGTACCTTATGCTGTGTAATAATTTGTCATAAACGTCACCTGTGCCTATCGAACAAGTAGAATACATCCTGAAGTATACGCGGACAAAGTCGCGGGCGGAAGCTAGTTGACTATAAATGAATATGATTTGATTGATTTGAAGCCAATATATTTGTACCATATAAGATGTAATATAACATATGTTTCGTTGACGGTCAGACGTCTGGTGCCTGTGTTCTGCTCTCGGTACCTGGGCGCGGGGGGCGCGGGGGTGCGTCGCGCCTGCCTGTCTCTCGTGCGCAAGATGGTGCACTACGCTCCCGCCCCCCTACTACGACAGATATCCGCACAACACACCGCCTCGCTACTCACTCAGCTCGTGGCCGCGGTGCTAGACAATCTTGTGAGTACAACAGAACACCATCACAATCATACGTGTATAGAAGGGAGTACTTGGAATTGTCACTCTGTTCAAAGTTATATTAGGTTAATTCATCCGTTATCATTAACTTCCGTGATAGCTGTCTAGCTTCGGATTTACAATAGGATCACCTCAGGTCATCGGTTGTCACAAAAGACAGATGTAAAAGCAACTGAAGTAAAAAGTATTCAGGAGATCGGCAGGATCTACCAACGTAATTTGAACATATTAATTTGATCACCAATCCTCCTAGCAAGCGGGTTAATTGTGATAAATTGCCTGTAAAGTCTGTCGTGGCGATCTATGCGACCTCACGTCCAATAGTGAACTTATGTTTACTTATTATTACATCACTCAAGATCACACGAGTAGTTTATTTATTAATATATACAGTTAATTCTTTGTTTATATTTAAAACATTTCGTCATTAGTAGTTTTAGAGATAGCCTGGTTGTATATGTGTTTTAATTTAGCCATTTATTTCAATATGAAGTTGACTTGGCCAGGGCTACTGCCCACAAAATACTGATCACAGATTCGCCTAGTCAATAATATTTAAATTGGTGACCATCTTGATATGAAGCAAAGCTATTTTATGCAATAGACGACCAGCCCTTAACTGTGTTAAACTGGAGATGCGCTTCTAAATTATTTGTTTAAATAAATTGATATTTCCTGTAACTTTTGAAATAACAAATATATTATAAGTTCATTTGGAAATGTTCAGTGATATATTTTACTTATTAACTCTTGTTTTCATCAAGATCTGTTTTATCCTATAACGTGTCTTATTAGGTGTTTGGTATAACAAGAATAAGGATGCCAGCGATTTCGCGTACTAAGTAGTTTAAAACTAAGGCCTCTGGCAGCATACACCAGACACTATACATAATTTCATTTCATATAGCAGTTGTAGAAAACAATACTTTCTTGTCCCAATACACCACGTCCACCACCACCAGTACGCCATTGGACCGCTAAATGATGTCACCTCTACTTGTAGTATGTGGTCTCTGTGCCACAGTCCGGTGTGTGTGGTTCTTGATACCTTAAGAGTCCATAGAGCGACAGTGGCGCCCTCATTCGCTTAAAAACTTTTCGATTCAAAACATTCGATTTAAAACAATAACCGGACTTTTTGTAAACGTTGATGGTTTACAGTTTATCGATACATCATGAATTTCTATATCGATTGTGTGCAGTTACTATCAATAATAAAGGTCAGAGAGACCACTTTAGCCACTCAACCGTTCCCGGTGACTATAGTCACCATAACAGAGGTAGTGGTACAAAATTCACAGAATCGTAACATGAATCCATAATGTATCCATAAACTGTAAATCAGCAATGATTTAAGAATTATTCTATACATGCGGAGAAAGTTAAAAAGAATGAACGATGACGCCATTGGCACTTTATGGAGTCTTGAACTTGTAGTGTGGTCCCGTAATGAGTGTGGTCTCTGTGCCGCAGTTCGGTGTGTGTGGTCCTTGCGAGGATGGGCCGCCGCCGCGCCGGGGCGCGCCGCGCTACCTGCGCAGCCGATATATCCGCCCGCCAGCGGTAACGTTCCGATGGTGTGATCCGCTCCCGGTCATTGCCCGCATTGCGATACAAATGCGCGCAGCTACACAAATATTCATTAAAATGTCCAGACAAATTAAAAATAGACGCAAAATGCATTTTCAGCTGCCGTATAAATAAATCTTCATTTAACTATACTGCTTCACTGTTCTGACCGTTTTCTCTTTTGATCTCAATATGTTACACCGTAACTTGACATCAGGTGGTGGGATTGTTGTCAAGTGTGACCTATCATAATAAGATGAAGGCTCGATTGTAATAATAAAGGTACGAGGTTTTTCTGCCTTATAGCCTTATTTCTTTGTGTTAGTTAGTTTTTAAGCAAAAACGCATTTTTCAAACGCATTTAGTTTGAAAGAGTGATTGATTTAGTTTATGTGCTATAAATTCCTGAATATATAATAAGTCTGCACCTAAGGCAACTTAGCATATCTTCCATTGTTCTGTTGTACAAAACATGCATGATCTAAGTTGTCAAGAAATAAATAAGTCTTTTCGATGACTGATATGTCTGCGAAAGCACTTGTCTTGAGAATTATTAATATTGTGAAAGAAAACTATATGCATAATATGTGTAGGTACATATTAACATGTGTAGTGTTAATAGCGTCTTCCTTTTGCGATTGTTAATGGACCTAATGTTATTTATGGAGCTGCTGCGCGGTAAAACAACGCTGTACGGATTAAAACTAATGAAATGTTTGAATGAGCGCATTGAATTCGTACGACGTTGCATTCGAATGCTCGGCTTGAATAGCTAATCGTACATTTTAGAATACGTAGTCATAATCACAGTAATATTCTATACTAATAACATGCCATGACGTGGTATCAACGTCCAAATGTTTTCTTGTATCTTTTACATTGTTATCATTTAATTATGACTTTCAAACGCATCCCATTGTTGTAAAGAAATCACACCATCGAAATTTACTTGCATTGCTCAATCCTGTTTTTGTGTTTTTATTGTGTTTAATGTCTTTGATTGTTTCTTGTGTTACCTTACATTACAATATTTGTTGACTTTGGTGTTATTTATTTTTTAAGAAAATTTTGATTACAAACTTTGTTGCAGGATTTGGAATAGCCTGCAACTTGTCTGTATATCTATGAAATTGTAAAAATAATTTGACATTCGTTTCTATTGTTTGGCAGGAGGACGATGATGGTCACCTGATTGTCTTGGGAATTGCTGAGGAGTTGATGGTGAAGGCGACTGACATCTACTTGGAACAGTTTGCTCGGCTCGGCGTGTTCAGCAAGGTGGAGGCTTTAGCGTCGGCGCCGGCGCATGTCTCTGCTGATAGCGATACCACTGCCGCTGCCGGTGAGTTGAGAAACTGGACAAATCACGTCGTCGTCAAAATAAATTAGAAGAATCACGTTCGATTGATGAGCCGAATACTTTGGTTAAAATTATTGATGTTATACAATTGGTAACCTTTTAAGAACCTGTCCATATTTATTAACTGAAATAAATAACTGGTGAATATATTTAGGTAATCATCATAATATCATCATCAGCATTCGTTTCGCTTCTTTATTTTTTCTGCCGGCTTTCGTGCTTCCCGAGCGCTACAACCTGGATTTCTTTAAGGCCAGAGTGAATAAGCTATTTCTACGGAACCGTGAACCATCCTAAACCATATCGTCGTTTAACATGAGTTGAGAGTCAGGTAGTCAAACGGAAGAATAACAAAGCCTATTAATCTTTAAAAATCATGCACTTAGTCTAATTCCATGAACGGCAAATAACTTAAAGTAGGTTGCACCTAGATGATGAAGCGTTCACGGCGAATTCTTCTTGTAATACAGGCAGGCAAAGATAACTTTTTAATATATGGTAAAAACCAGTTAAAAATTTAAAATAATCTAATAAAAACCAATAGAGCTCTAAAAACCAGGACTCTTAGAACCAACCGTAATATACCTGTCACCAAACGTATACAAATCTTGCTTTCTTTTTAATGTGTTAGGTCTTTTCCTGGGCGTTGCATCACATACAGGTATCAAGCATTCATTATGATTAATAAAAAGGTAATACGAATTTTATGAAGCCGCTGGTGATCCAGTTGGAATATTAACTTAATTAAAAAAAAAGATAGTTCACTATGTAGTGTACATGCCATCCACCTTCAGCCGGGAACCGTCCCCTGCTTTACATAGGACTCCCCCATGTTTGTTCATGTACATGTAATTATATAAAAAGATTATATCAAATTGGCAACAATGCAATGCGCAATCTTTCAAAATGAATAGGGCAGATGTTATTTGGTTTTTGGGTAGAAAATGACATGAATGGACCCGTATTTTTTTATTTACTGAAATAATTTAATTTTTATTAATGATTTATCAAAACATAACTATATTTTTTGAAGAAAATGACGTAGCTCGTGTAGCTCAAAAAAGTATCAGACTAAAATAAAAAAGTACCAGACTAAAATCTTGAAAAATATTTATTAGTGTTAGGAATTTGTTGCCTCTAGTCTACGAGTATTCCATTGGTAGGAGATAGGTGTGTGAGTGGGTTTTCGTTGGATAGATTTGTAGCAACACTAGACCATCACATCATCATCATCAGCCGGGAAACGTCCACTGCTGGACATAGGCCTCCCTCATGGTACGCCACATCGACCGGTCCCGAGCCACCTGCATCCAGCGCCAGACCATCACATGCGTGACTTCATCTGCGAGTTTTATAATATAACGTTTTTTCTACGATGTCTATATAAAAAAAAAATTGAAATTTTTTTTTCAGGTTCCTTGGGGCTAAATCTTGAAATGGTTTTCTAATTACATCAATGTAATTTTTTTCAATGTTGTTCATACGCGCATATGTATTGCAGCGAGCAGTGAAGACGCTATGTGTCTGTCGAGCGGAGTTGCGTATTCGTGGGGCGAGTGGTCGGTGTGCCGGGGCCGAGATGCGCTTTACGTGTGGAGCGACGCGGCCGCCCTGGAGCTCAGCACCGGCAGCAACGGGTGGTTCAGGTTCCTACTAGATGGGAAACTAGCAACAATGTACTCGAGCGGCAGTCCCGAACACCAGACCGACAACACTGGTATGAAAAAAAGTGTTTCAGTACTGACTTAATTTAATATATTGTTTGAAGTTCTTCTTAAAATTACAGTGGCATTTGCAACTCGCTCTTAAACCGTCTTAAAATAATTACTTACATTTTCATTTTTAAAATCTGTTGCCTTCGGTTACGATAATATAATTATGCGTGACTGAATTCGTAAAGGTTTCCCTCGTTTTCCTAAAAATGACATAGTACAGCTTTCATCATCATCAGACGGGAAACGTCCACTGCTGGACATAGGCCTCCCTCATGGTACGCCTATGTCTCGAGTGGCGACCACGTACAGGGTCTACCAGGCCGTCCCCCTACTAGATGGACCGACGATCTGGTTACAGTTGCAGGGAGTCGCTGGATGCAGGTGGCTCGGGACAGGTCGATGTGATGTAACATGAGGGAGGCCAGTGTCCAACAGTGGATGTTTCCCGGCTGAGGATGATGATGTTTATAAGTTAAAATATTGTATTTTACTTATTTAAAATACATATTGGTTATTGAAATTATTTTATAAGTTTAATTTTATGGTTTAGTTAGTGTCACCGTTTTTAAGCATAAATGATAAAATAACGAGCACTTTCCTTTTGGGGTGGACTTTTATCCACCTCCTTTACTTCTTACTGTTAAGTGAAGGAAAGGAAAAAAATACCTCATGCTTTTCACTGCGATCACAATCGTGGTAATAACAACAAATCCTCCGAAGTAAACACCAAAATATGTTTAGTCGAAATATTGTATTGTCGGTGTATAGGTGAGGTTCGTGGTCAGCGGTGTGCGTACCAGCTCAACATCGATGATTTTATTGTGTGCTAGTATAAGTCGTGATTTGTGATAAATTTTTGCAGAAAATCGTGGTGAATTCATTGACAAACTACAAAGGGCGAGGGCATCGGTGAAAAACTCTGTGCCCCAGCCTATCCTCTCGAAACCTGGATCGACTAAATTAATAATTGGCAACTGGGCATTGTCTTGTAAGAAGTAAGTATAACTTTTTTTCGTTATCCATTCCCATCAGTCCCACTGCTGAGCAAAGCCCTCCTTTAAATATTCATCCTCTCATTATCAACTGCATAGCTGGCTAATCTTCTTCGAAACATCTTAAAACTAAGTCTTGTTCTTGGTCTGTGCTGCGCACGACAATCAACAAATAGGACCCGTCACTTAACTGGTTTATCCTATAGAGTGACCCGCCTCACTCCTATTTCAGTATTGAAATTTGCAAGGGTTTTTGTATTATTTTTCGTTTCAGGGAGAAGGAACTTCTAATACATAATACCGACGGACAACAACAGACGACGATCCTCAGGGAAGATTTGCCTGGTTTTATCTTCGAGTCTAACAGGGGAACCAAGCATTCATTTACTGCGGAGACATTTTTAGGTAATAAACATACCTACATATTTTAAATGGCTTTAAGTGTGTAGTATAGTATACACAAGATTACTTCAGCTGCTCAAAAAATGTGCAATAATCTAAATAGCTCTACACTGAGGAGTTTCCCTTAATTGTATTAATTTCTCGGCACTATAAAATATACATAATGCCAGACAGTTACTGCACAAAGCCAGCTGTATATGTATATTTAACAGAGAGTAACTTGACAGGACCTGAGTTGGCTAGCGGGTGGGCGGATCGACGACCGGCCGCCTCGAACAACGCTACCCCGAGCCAGAGCCGCACCCGGCTCTCTGCTAAAACGGAGGCTTTGAAGGCACAGGTTGGTCTTGTTGTGAAACGTGAAACTATACTTACAATTTTTAATAATATAAATTTATAATTTGCGGCTTGTGAATCATACCAACTAGATAGTAACGTAAAAATGCAAATGCCGCGAACTAAACTTAAATATAATCCTATAAACTCAGATTATTCTTCCAATCTTTGCAACAAGCATTTTCGAATTCTTTAACAACTTTTCACGCAAGCTATCCCTTTGAAATGAAGTGAAAATCAAAGAAATTACAAACCATTATTGTATATGATCATATCGAATGTGTTCTTACAGTTTATTGTTTTGATAAGTATATATGCATTATTAGGTTGGTGAACGAGCTCGTGCGTTGTACGCGAGGCACTTGTCAAGCGCTGCGACCCGCCAGCCACGCCCTCCCGTTGCGAGGCTGAGGGCTCTCCTAGCAAGGATGCAGCGGCTAGCGACACAACCGACCGGCGACTGGCAACAAGAGTTGAACGAAGCACTAGAACAACTAACGGAATTGCTGTGTGGAGATGAGCTGCTCTCCGCTTACGAACTAGAGTCATCGGGATTGGCGCCCGCCTTGCTGCAGGTGCTGTCGCCTCAAACTAATGGTATGTGTTATTTGTTAATTAACTTGAAACGGATCTATTGTTTATGCCTCATTTACATTTGTGTTTTCCAGCTGAAATTCTTTAAAAGTTCTCTGTGGAGATGAGAACAGTTTTTTTATGATATTGTTGACATACGAAGTTTTCCCATTGAAACGTGTACATCTCATTCTAAAATATAACTTTTCATTCAAATTCTTTGCATTAACATATAGAATATTTTTTATCCTTATTATGTTCCATATGACTTATCAACACCATGCAATGACAAGGTAGCCAGTCATTTACCGATTAAAAAGGTAATGGAATTGGAGTGGAAAGCTAAACGTTGTTAAAACGAAGTTTTTGTGATATAACAATCCTTTGTATTGCTGAATTGGTAAACTTATATATATATGTAAATAGTATATACATTAGTAAACTTATTATTAAATATATTAGTCAACGGTCTTATCTTCGTGGCGCAGTTGTCTGAGCGTCAGGTCAGACTCATTATCAAACATCACTTTGTGAGACTTTCCCCAGTTTGGTTAGGATATTGCAGTATGAAGCCTGATTGTCTGAAAAGTAAGATGATTCCATGCTTCGGAAGGCACGTTAAGCCGCTGGTCCCTGTTACTATCTACGAAAGATAGTAGCTACATGAGACATGGCAGAGTCCTATAGCGACTCAAAAACTCTGACAATTAGGGTTTGTGAGGTCGGTTACACAACCTTACTATAACTTACAGGATAATTAATATTAGTAAAACTTTGCGGGACATGTAGCTGTATTTAATAACAATATAAATATAACCACGATAATATCAAAACAATATGATTGTTGTAGACGGCGTTGGTCAGTCGTGTGAGCGTGAGCGCATTGTCCGCTCGTGGGTGTCCCGCGAGTCGTGCCGCGCGGGCGCAGTGCTGGCCTCGCGGCTCGTCAGCGTGCTGGAGAGCGTGGAGCGACTGGCCGTGCTGTCCGGGCCAGGGGACGCGCCCCCGCCTCCAGCTGGCACACTACACCATCTCACAAAGCGGATCAGGTAATGTCACATCACACACACTGACATAATAGTTGTGTTGCACATTTATTAGTAGATAACTGATTCTAAATAGTCCTATACAAAGATATAATCTGTGGTACGACTACCTTTATATAATTAATTCAAGTTGAACAATACTATCGATAATGGATACGCGTCGTTTTAGTGACAACATTTAGTGTATCAAAAAGAGATGACAATAGCCACATTTGCACGTAACAGCTGAAATGTTTGTGAGTTGTTCTGTAGGTTAACTAATGCAGTACTAAACAAAAATATTAACCCAAATTCGATTACTTTTGACACAACTTTGCGACAAAGAATGTACATATTTATCTCATTATGGCTTTGTCAATTCAATAATGTTTACGGTCCTATGCTATTTATTTATTCCTATACAAAAAATCAAGTCATTCTGACCCTCCGTTCCGATGGGAAGGAGGGACAAACAAACTCACTTTTGCATTTATAATGTTATTATTGTTTTGGGTGTAATTGTATTTAAGATTGCGAGTGGAACGAGCAAACGAAGACTCGCCGGATGAGACCCCGTCGAACAATAGCAACAACGCGGGCCGCAACCTAAAAGTGGAGGCTCTAGTGACTGTGCGTCAGCTAGAGCGCTTCCTGGCCAAGTCCGTTGCTAGGCAGTGGTACGACATGGAGCGAGCCACCTTCCATTTCGTGCAGAGGATCAAGACTGAGGCGCCAGTTACATTTACTTATGACGTGAGTTCGTCTACGTTTCGTGTTACCTTAACACGTACTTGGCCTACCGCTGACTTTTTAGGGTTCCGTAGTCAAACAAGGAATCCTTATAGTTTCGCTCTTTGGAACGGATATACATATTAGTCACACCGACAAAGTGGTAGAGTAAAATCTTTTAAAAAATTTAAGGGCGGCTCCCATATACGTAACTTAGGGATGAATTTTTTTCGCGTCTTTCCCATTGTGTGGGTTATCGATCAATAGGTCTTTCAGAAATATTGAGGGTCTAGGAACACCACTTTTCGATTTAGGGTTCCGTTTGCGAAATATTAAGCTTTAAAGTGATATTTTTTGTCAGAATTGGGCGAACTAAACTATTGCTTTTAAAAATCTGAAAATAATTCAAAATAGTATATATACTAAATTAAAAGGAAAACTATCTGTTAGATTTGCAGAGTGAGTGACGTTGTCAACTAATTTGAAAATCGATTAAACAACCAAAGTTAGGGTGTTCTATTATATTAAACCACGAAGGTTTCAACACCTCCCTGTAATAGTTACACCCTGTAGCTATTTTAAAACAGACTATCAAAAGATTAACTGTACACTACACTAATATATAACAACATTACAACATCCTGTATATACACAACACCCTGTATATACAATTATCCACCCTACTACTCACTCCAATGTTAATAACAACTAAATATGTACAAAGTATTAGAAAACTTTTGTACCTAGGTTAAGCCTAACATATTAACAAACTTACAATGCTTTAATCTAGGTAAAGGCTTTGTCAAAATGTCAGCAACCATGTTGTTAGTTGGAACGTACTCAAGGTTGAGCTCCTGCTGTGTCAGTGAGTCTCGTATGAAGTGGTGTCTGAAGTCGATGTGCTTAGTGCGAGCATGGTACATGTTATTGGTAGTCAATTTCAATGCACTTTGGCTGTCAGAATGAATTGTGATAGGATGAGTGATGTCGAAAACTTCTTTTAATAGAGCTTTCAAGTAAATAGCTTCTTTACATGCTTCTCCCAGAGCCATATATTCTGCCTCAGTAGTTGAGAGAGCTACCGTTCTTTGTTTTCTTGCTTCCCAGGATATGGGAGCTCCACTCATTCTAAATATATATCCCGTATAGGAACGCCTATCAATATAGTTGCTACCATAGTCTGCATCTGCGTATCCTATGGGATAGTCTTCACCTTTCCTGTAGGTAAGCTTGAGGTGTTTAGAGGCTTTTAGGTACCTCAGTACTCTTTTAGCAGCTTTCCAGTGTGCCTAGTCGAGCTTATACATGCCTTTATAGTTGGAGGCAGTTGCTACAATGTTTCCTGAAACCTTGCATCCTTTCTGTTGTATTATTGAGGCACCTTTCTTAGAAAATAAAACTACAAACCCTTTTTGAACTAAATTACTAACTGATAGTAGATTCACAGCTAGTTTGGGAACATGTAGCACATCTGTGACTTTACTAATATTATGAGTAACATTAAGTCTCACAGTACCTTTACCTTCACTTAAAATCTGCTCATTATTCGCAACAGTAACAGGCTTGATTAAAGGGGTTAAATCCTGAAACCATTCGCTTCTGTTAGACATATGAGTAGTTGCGCCAGAATCTATGAACCAGTAATTACTTGCACCTGTGGGAGAAACATGGAAACAAGATGAAAGTGTAATGTCTGAAGTGTAATTCGTAGTTGTGCTGTCAACCTTGACTACATTCTTAACATTCTTCTTTTTACCTTTGTTTACACGTCTACATTGATCTACTACGTGACCTTTCTTTTTACAAAAAACACAGAACCGACACGATTTGTTTGATAATGAAACTAAAGCACTGCTAGTGTCACTATTCGGTGCGCGACGCAAGTCTTCTTTCAGAAGCACTGAGGCGATGGAGTCTGTCGAGATTGCTGCTCCTGAGTTTTCAAGTGCCATCACCATAGGGTTATAGTCTTCTGTTAAACCGGCGAGCATTATCACACCAACAAATTCGTCGTCAACAGCTGCATTTATTTCCACAAGTTTCTGCTGTGTGTCTCTGATGTCACTTAGGTAGAGTTCCATGGATTTGTGCATTGACAGATTCGTACTAAACAGTTTTTTAAGGAGGTTAAGTCTTCTTAGTAAGCCACAATCTGCGTATGTCTTCTGAAGTCGCGTCCACGTCTCGGCTGCTGATTTTGCTGACACGATGACGGGGTAAATGTGTTCCTGGACTGATAGCGATATTTTGGATTGAGCTCTTTCGTCTCGACGTTTGAAGTCGGAGACTTCTCGCGAATACTCGTCGGGACGCTCAACACAATCCCACAACTCACAGTCTATCAGGAGCATTTTCATTGCGAACTTCCATGAAGTGTAGTTGATAGCCCCTTCTAGTTTTGTAATGGGCATTCCGCCCGTAGACACAGCCATTGTAGTCGGTTCGCCTGTAGCTCCCGTGATCAGCTGCTGGTCTCTTTCCATATTTTAATATATTTAAACTATGGAGCGCAAAACTTAGGATAATAATTACATAATAATTATGGATTTTTTAAAATCTGGGCCCATAACCTGTTAGATTTGCAGAGTGAGTGACGTTGTCAACTAATTTGAAAATCGATTAAACAACCAAAGTTAGGGTGTTCTATTATATTAAACCACGAAGGTTTCAACACTATCACGACTAAGCTGGCTTACAGGTTAACGAGTAAAAGTCGATCAAAGTATAAAATACATGTCAAAGGAAAAATTTCGTACAAATTACGTACAAAATTACTTTTTATTAGACGTTTGAACTTATTGTAAAGGGCAACTACGGAACCCTACACTGCGTGTGGCCCGACACGCACTTGGCTGCTTTTTATATGTCTATAAGCGATATAGTTTTGCACCAGGTTTTGTTCTCGTGCTTCGTTCTGAAGGTGTAATAATGTTTGTCTTGTCTGTCCAAACCATAATAAATAATAAATTATCTAAAGTCTGGGCGGGCGCTATTTTTCCTATGGCAAATAGGTTCTTACGAACTATTAAAACGGCATTTTTATGGTTCCGAACATCCGATAAAAATATGTAAGCATTATAATTTATTTCATTCTAGTGCCAGTCCGTCTGGTATCACTCAGCGGTGGTCTGTTTTTTCGTCCGTCCGTCTGTCACAGCTAATTATCTCAGGAACTACTTAGCTATCGACTTGAAATTTGGTATAGTTATGGGAAATGGTGACCTATAGGTGATTTATAAAATATTTTTTTTAAAAAAGGGATACAAATATAGATGTCGAAGTTTCACGTTGAAATATATATTTATTATTTTATTTTATGTATATCATAAAAAAAATATGCAAAAATATAATTCCCACATATATCTCCTAGTTTCTAAAGTGAGAAATTTTAAATAAACACAGTTGACAAGAATTTGTGTAAATATTGCGAGAAAACCTAAGCCTAGTATAGTTTTCGAGAAGTCATAAAAAACCTTGTCAAACAAACTAAGTTATGCCATCGGGAAAATGAACCTTATTTCAAGGTGGTTTGGAAACTTTGGTTCGCGAGTCCAACTCGCACTTGGCCAGTTTTTACTTGCATTTAACGACAGAATACAAAAGGCTCTTTGAAAGAGAAAATAACAGCTAAAAGGCCCAGCTGGAGCGATCTAATGTCAACTTTTCCTGAAATACTCGTAGTTGTATTAACAAATCCGTTTAGAAACTGAAATCATTGTTATATGATTTCCAAGGACCATATTTTTTGCTTTCAGCATGATTTTGACGAAAACGGCGTTCTATATTTCATCGGAAGCAACGGCGGCACATGCGAGTGGGTGAACCCGGGCGCGCACGGCCTGGTCAGCGTGTGGTCGTCGGACGGGCGGCAATTGCCCTATGGACGCGCCGAAGACGCGCTCTCCAGATCACCGGAGCCATTGAACGTACACACGAACGATGATAGGAGGGCATTCATAGCTATCGATCTCGGACTGCAAGTCGTGCCCTCCGCGTACACATTGAGACATGCCCGGGGATATGGCAGGTCGGCGCTTAGAAATTGGATGTTCCAGGTAAGCTTAGTTGTCCTTTCTTTTACTGTTTAACTTGTATTATATTCATAATATCATATACATATAAATATCACTTAACGGCAAGTAAGGCCTTAATTTCTACCTCTTCCACGATGTCTATTGACACCTTTTAGAACTCAACTGACAGACGTCCCTGAAAACGCCCCATTTTTAATCATCATCATCAGCCGGGAAACGTCAATTCTTGATACACATATTTCATTCTTTGATTTGTTTTTAACTATTTCCACAACTGTCGTGTGATACAAGTCCAAGCCGAAGGCGAGGGTTTTTAGTGTCACGAGCTGCAATAACTTACACACCTACTTTTGCAAACTCGATTAATTATAAACCCCCGCCTTCGTCTCGAACTTGTTAATGACAGCTCATTTGCAATAACCTACTTTACATCCGTGTATCAAAATGTACTATTCTGTCAAATATCAAAAATTTCATCATTTAATTTTATGTTGCCAACGCTCGTGCGGGCTGCTCCTTATTCATGTTTGTTGTATGTGGTTCAGATGTCGATGGATGGCGTAACTTGGAGCACTCTACTCGCGCACAACGACGAGCAGGCGCTGCAGGAGCCCGGCAGCACGGCCACGTGGCGCGTGCGTGCCGACGCGCCCTATCGGTACGTGCGCGTACAGCAGAACGGCAAGAACGCGAGCGGACAGAGCCACTATCTGTCGCTATCAGGGTTCGAGATATACGGGAAGGTTAGTGCACAATCTCTCTGTAGGAGAGTAGGCTTGAGCCCCTGCAGTCGGGACACATATAGGCTGTTTATGATGATGATGACACAATACATTGTACAAACATTCTTATACAATATTCAACTTTGGCCTTTTGAATCCCCGACGCAAAACCTTATAAAATTTTGATGCCAAAGTTTGTATGTATGTCTGTCTGTGGCATCGTAGCTCTCGAACGGATGGACCGATTTTGATGCGGGTATTGTACGTGAAAGCAATTTCAGCAGTTTGCTGCCTTTCCCTCATAAAATTGTTTTTATTGGGTAGTTTTAAAAAAAATTAATTAAATTATTAATGTACTTAACGGTGTAAGGCCGTTGAATGGAAGGCGTGATCACCCCGGAACACCAGTGCTATTAACACGGCTGTTTGGCGGCATACTTAGGTAACAATGTAGTAGCTACCTAGAAAATGATCTGTTACCAACCAGACTACCGCTAGGATTAAATTAAAATTAGATTCCAATTCGTGATGTGTTTGTTTATATTAGCATTTTTTTGAAAATTTATGTTAACTTGATCCCACTGAAGCATATGTATTGGGTATATTACAACGCTTATATCTATATATCTCAGGTGGTAGGCATCAGTGAGACTCCGCCTCGTCAATGCGGAGGTGCGAGTTCGTGCGGCGCGGTCGGCGGTCGGGCCAACCGCCGGTTCTCTCGGAGCACGCGCGGCATGTGCGTGGGTGCACGCGTCACGCGTGGACCCGACTGGAAGTGGCGCGACCAGGACGGACCCCACCCCGCCATGGGAACCGTCACTTCTGACCTGCACAACGGATGGGTCGATGTCAAGTGAGTTTACACATTAGAACCCCTGCTCAGCAAGCAACCGACCAACATCCTCAGTCAGTCAGAAATAAGTGCAAATTACATCCAAACTCCATATATATTAACATCACATGCTGTCCGGTCGCAACCCGGAGCTGTAGATTGTGCGTTAGTACGACTGAAGTTGTGTACTACTAACACAGCGAGAGTAAAAGGTAAACTAGTACGCCTCTCAGCCAGCGCTAAATCATAACAGAATCGGCAGGTCCGTGGAATTTATTGAAAATGTTTTATGTGTAGATGGGACCACGGTGGACGCAACTCGTACCGCATGAGCGCAGAAGGCAAGTTTGACTTAAAAGTGGTGAGCGGAGGCACGTCCGCCGCGACGCCCGCCGCCGGCGCGCCCGGGGAGAGCGCGCGCGGGGGAAGGAAGAGTCACTCCACACCCAGTCTGCCGGACGCTACCAGCACTGATCACCAGGTATTGTTCGACATTACGGTTTAACTGAGAACGGCAGAGAGACACATTTATAGTGGGATCCATATATTTTGGGGGACATAAAATAATAATAATAATTTTAGTTTTGTAGAAAATCTGTATTTTATAGAGGATATTAAAAAAAGAAATTTTGCACTGAAGGTTGATGCATTTATGTTTACTCATACCAAAAGAGTATATTTGTACTCACTTTTAAAAAGTAAAGATTTTTAGGGGTATTATTTTTGAAACTAAATACATGCATGCTAAAAATATTGTCCCTGTTTTTCGTATAAAAAAGTGTGGTTTTAGTATGACTGAATATTGTGTTTCAGGTATCAGTAGCGTCAACAGAACAGGCATCCTCGGCGGACAACATATCGAGCGAGGAGATGGCCAGCAACATGACTCGACCACGGATGCACGCCACCGACCTATCAGCCATAAACAACTCCACACATCATATCAATACTGGTAACGTATTACTTGTCCATACATACTAACTTACAACAGTAACAAGTCAACACACAACAACGTCGATAGTCTTAAATCGGGTTATGAAAAACATGAAATGAAATAACTTGCTACGAAATAAATATCATCTGTTCATCACGGACGATTTTTGATTCACCAAGCACTGAGGCATTTGACAAATAACAAATCATTGATATTATCTGCGTTATGTGCAAATCAAGCTATAACATGTTAACTGATTAACTGACAATAATTTGGCAGATCTCGCAACAATAGTAGAATCTCTGACGCTCGGAGCGGAAGGAAACAACTGCATGGCGGACCTCGGCAACACATCCTTCACGAACATGGAAATGGGACCCACCAGTATCACTGACATCACGAAACCGTTCCCGGCTAAAGAACCGGTGCCCGAAGCTCACTCTCAAGAGGTACTATAATAATTGTATTATGTTGCTATTTAAACCTAACTTTAAAAAGTTTTCTTGTGTAAATATTGCTTATCCGAAAAAAGAAAAAAGTGTTTGCAAAAATCGATAATTTCACGATTTGCTACGTTTACACAACAAGACTTGTATTGTGCCTGCCGTATGGTTAAGATTGTGTTATTATAAGATAGGTAGTCTCTAGGCTATGGGCTAGTCGGGTGGTCGGGTAGTAAGCGAGGGTTGTGGCTGGCGGCAGGAGGGCAGTGCTCGCGGCAGCTCGGGCGAGGCGGCGCGGAACAGCGCCAACACGTTGCTGTCTGGTGAGCTGTTGGCGCTCCCCGGCGCCACCGAGCTACTCAACACGCTGAGAAACAACGCTAACCACAACCAGATACAGGTACTCAGTGGTACTCAACATTGAAGTCTAGTGTCGTTCATTCTGATCAATTTAAATTTTGGTACATTATTATAATTTAGGGAAAGGTAGATGGGAACACTAAGATCGAAGTTGTAGATGTATATATGTATACCTGGGAAAACAGACGATTCAACTAAGTAGGTTCGACAAAGAGGTCAACCGAAATAACGAAGTTGCGGCTTATCTTCTCGTCCAAAATACATCAGTGTCTAAAGACAACAATATTCAATCAGTGGTGACATACGGAACCTTTTGGTTCGGTCGTGGTCCTTTACTGTGGGCCGAATAAACAAGCATAAAGTCACTCGGCGAGCTATCCTCGGAATTTCTCTACGTGATCCGGAATGAGGAAGTCCGTAGACGAATTAAGTCTACGTCTACTAAGTCACCGGTATAGCTAGACGAGTCAGCAAACTGATGTTTCAATGAGCAGGCCACATCGCTCGAAGAACGAGTAACCGATGAGGCGTAAGAGTTCTCGAGTGGCGACCACGTGAACGTGTATCGGGCCGTCCCCCTACTTGATGGACCGAAGTCCTGGTAACGGTCGGGGAAGTCCCTTCTGTCGAGTTCTGCTTTATTACTCGCTAGCAAACAACGTTAACCATAATCAGACATAGACATCATGCGATTTTTAAAATTAGGGTTCCGTACCTAAAGTTTAACCAGCGGAAGCGGATATTACTAAGACTCCGCTGTCTATCTGTCGGTCCGTCTGTCCGTCCGTCTGTCATCAGGCTGTATCTCATGAACCGTGATAGTTAGACAGCTGAAATTTTCACAAATGTTGTATTTCTGTTGCCACTGTGACAACAAATAACAAAAAACAATAAAATAAATAGTTACGGGGGCGGATAGAAATGTGTTTTTATGATTACAAACTTGAATTTGCAGTTGAAAGTGATACATCGGGTATTGAATTTAACTGCAAAGTATAAGTTTGTTTTGCTTTAGAGACGTGAGTTTTAAAGTACTAGTAACGCCAACCGTGACACGGAGTGAGTTTTGCGATAAAGCGAAAATGGTATTTAGGCGCGTTCGTCAGAGCATGTTTTGCTGCATATTGTTAATGATTTTCATTAAGCATATTCTGTACGGAACCCACTGACTTGCACTTGGCCGGTTTCAGGTTCATATAATAAACTGTAGTTAATAATTTTATAATAGGGAATACATCCAGAGGCAACATTGTTTTAAATCTTGTGTATTGGGCATGCATTACACTGAGAAACAATGCTCATCATTTTAAATCGATAGGTAACCAATATCTTACTTATCGTAGGGGTACAAAATATTTAGATTCAGTAGTAATTCGAATAAGTAGTAAATATGTATCGACATACTTTGTTTTTATTGTTACTTCGGAAGATGCGTAACGTGTCAAACACTTTATTGATTGATAACGTAGGACTCACTTTTTTTATTTTGAAACTACGTTTATATAAATGTTAGAACTGGCCTGGAGGAAAAGGAAGCAAAGGAAAGTTTGAGTTTTTGGCCATCCTATTCCTTACGGGTTTGGGTTGGTGGAACGGGTTGGTGCGCGGGCACAATGTTTTATTTATTCATTGGATGATGTTGTAAAACGTATTTATTATATTTGTGTATGGAGGACAGTGTTTTTCAAATAATTGTAATTTCAGTGCGAAGACAGCGAAGGCACGGAGGGGCAGTTCGGCGACCACAAGAACGGAGACCAGTCCGGAGGGTCCGGGACTATGAGTGCCAGTGAACCAGACTTAACACAACAGGTATGTAATTCCAGATAGGTTTTATTAATAAGATTGATTAATCTTATTTTTGGGACATTTTGTCTCGAAAAATTATAATAATATTTATCGTTTGGTGTGTGTCTTCGTTTTTATTTTCAAATCATCTCGATTTTAAGAAACCTTAAATCGTCTAGAGCTCGTCCTTTTGCCCTGACGTTAATGAATTAAAGGACCTAGGAATAGCTACCAAAACCCTTTGTAATTTAGTGTCATAAGTACTTTTAAGTAAAATATGATCTGAAATAAATTCTCATGTACTTCATCTCTCCAGGGTGCAGCCCGACTTTTGGAGTCACTGGGCGTCGGACGGAGTTCGGGCGCAGGACGTGGCTCCACGAGAAACTCACGAAACAATCAGTCAAGTAGCCTATTCCCGAGGTAATTTAAAATTTAAAAAAATAAATTAAAAAATTCTTAAAAATAATGTGATACTAGTTATTCTCCACTTTTTGCTGAATATGAGGTTTCCATGTATATATATTGCCAAGCTTTCATGTAATTGTTAATTTTAAACTGGCCATTATCATGTGGTGGGTCGATAGACTGCTTGCATCATTTTATCCCCACCATTTTATTTCCCTGCTAGGAGCTGAAAAGTTTATTTTTTACTACTTGCCAGGGTTTGAAATTATCTAGATAATTCTTCTTTTTAAGATAATAATTCTTGATAATTATCGGATATTAATCGTCACCCGTTTAAGAAATTAATTTGTTATTTTCTTTCATAACAAATAATATAAAACATCTTCGTGCAAATAAAGTATGGCCATATCTTTCTCACGCGGCATTTTTCAAATTCAACACAATATTTAACTTAACAAACCAATCACACCCAAGTTCACTTAACTTTGCATAATCAAAGCTGAATTTTTCTTGTAAGGGGAACCCCCACGGTGCGGCACGTTGACACTTCGTGCGTTCGAATAGACTTCACTTGAAAGAGCGCAATTTTTTATTGTGAAATGAAATAAATTGAATGGAATGAAGTGGTTCGCTTGAGTTTTTGAGAGCAACGCAGACAGTTGCGTGTAAAGTACCAGTAATAATTTAAAATTATTAATTTTATTATTTACAGTCTGGTGCGGCTAGCCTTGTCCAGCAATTTTCCCGGTGGGCTATTATCAGCAGCGCAGAGCTATCCGTCGCTAGCTCCTAACGCTCAAAACGCTCTAACTTTATCACTCACCTCTACTTCCAGTGAGAGCGAACAGGTAAACACTACATTCTTATTCATCATCATCATCATCAGCCGGGAAACGTCCACTGCTGGACATAGGCCTCCCTCATGGTACGCCACATCGACAGGTCCCGAGCCACCTGCATCCAGCGACTCCCCGCGACTCTAACCAGGTCGTCGGTCCATCTAGTGGGGGGACGGCCTGGTAGACGTTTCCCGGTACGTGGTCGCCACTCGAGAACCTTTACTCCCCACCGGTTATCGGTTCTTCGAGCGATGTGGCCTGCCCATTGCCACTTCAGCTCACTGACTCGTCGAGCTATGTTGGTGGCCTTCGTTCGTCTACGGATTTCCTCCCGAACAAGCCGGTTTCTGAAAAGGCTTCAGTACCGTAGACCACATACATACGCTCCGGCAGATTATACAGAAGACCGAGGAGTATAATCGGCCATTATGCTTGGCGTTTGTGGACTACGAGAAAGCCTTTGATTCAATCGAGACTTGGGCAGTGCTTCAGTCTCTCCAAAGGTGCCACATTGATTATCGCTATATCGAAGTGTTGAAATGTTTATACAATAAAGCCACAATGTCCGTTCGAGTACAGGATGAATGCACGAAACCGATCCAAGTGCAGAAAGGTGTAAGACAGGGTGACGTTATATCCTCGAAACTCTTCACCACTGCACTGGAAGATGTTTTCAAGCTTCTGAACTGGAAAGGACTGGGCATCAACATCAACGGCGACTACATCACTCACCTTCGATTTGCCGATGACATAGTCATAACGGCAGAATCCTTGGAGGATCTGAACGCAATGCTCAATGACCTCAACAGAGTTTCCCAACAGGTAGGTTTAAAAATGAACAAGGACAAGACGAAAATCATGTCAAATGTCCATGTTGCACCTATGCCGGTAGTGGTTGGGAACACTACAATCGAAGTTGTAGACGAGTATGTATACCTGGGACAGATCGTTCAACTAGGTAGGTCCAACTTCGACAAAGAGGTCAACCGAAGAATCCAACTCGGCTGGGCAGCGTTCGGGAAACTACGGCATATCTTCTCGTCCAAAATACCTCAGCGTCTAAAGACAAAAGTCTTTGATCAGTGCGTGTTGCCAGTGATGACATACGGAACCGAAACGTGGTCTTTTACTGTGGGCCGAATAAACAAGCTCAAAGTCACTCAGCGAGCAATGGAACGAGATATGCTCGGAATTTCTCTACGTGATAAGGTCCGGAATGAGGAAATCCGTAGACGAACGAAGGTCACCGACACATTCTTATTACAATAAATATAATACCTGTCTTGGTCGATATCGAAAAACAAAAATCGCACGATCCCGTCATAATCCGCAGTATTTCAGTTATTAATAAAATAAAATGTAATTTATAATACTACTATAAATAGTATAAAATTTACTAGCATTATAAACACATACAATATTGTGGGAACGTTCAAGGAGATAACGTACACCATTGAAAAACTACTTATTATGATCAGCAATCTGTTAAGAGTGGTGATTATAGTACATGGAAACTTTGATCTTTGTGGCGTTCTATGAGAGAAAGCCACATCCAGAAGTGCACTTATGCAGCAGTATGCAATGATTAACATATTATGATAGTTTCTATGTAGGAAAATAGGAAAAAATAATTTCTACCGACTTAAAAAAAAGGAGTAGGTTATCAATTCGACTGTATGTTTTTTGTTACCTCAGAACTTTCGAATGGGTGAACCGATTTTGATGATTCTTTTTTATTTTAAAGCTGGTGTTTACCGTGTGGTCCCATTTCTATTTGGTCCAGTTCTGACAATGGCATCCATGAGGAAACCATACAAGTCTTAAATTTGCTGTAGACTTTTAAGGCAGTTGATTTCGGTTATTTTTGAACGCGTAAATTTTATTACGTGAGATCGACTAGTATTTCAATAGAAATAGATTCATAATAGACATCAATAGAAATCTTAGTTTAAAAAACCGTCCAAGTGGGAGTTGGACTCGCGGATCGAGGATTCCGTACAGAATATGGATATTTAAAATACTGAAAAACCATAAAGAATATGCACCGAACAATCCTCTAACGAATGCGACTCGATTTTTGTTCTCAATTTAGTTTAGCTACTCGCTACTAGATGGCGCTACCAATAAGTTAAAACGCACGTTTAAAAAAATCTCGTTTGTTGTATGGGAGCCCCGTTAAATATTTATTTTATTATGGTTTTTCGTATTTGTTGTCTGTCTGTCTAACTATCACGGTTCATGAGATACAGACGGACAGCGAAGTCTTAGATAGATTGCCGTTGGTTACCCTTTAGGCACGGAACCCTAAAAATGATCTAACTATCATATGTATGCGACCTAGGTATCGTTGGAAGATTTCCTGGAGTCGTGCCGTGCCCCCGCGCTGCTCACGGAACTGGAAGATGACGACGAAGGCGACGACGCGCTTGACAGCGACAAAGAGAACGAACCCACTTACCAGGAGGTTGTGAGTGTCTACTTGCTTATTTGACTAATTATTCAGATCATTCTTGTTGTTTTATTCTATTTTTAATGACTACACTTATTATTTCTATATATAATATCATCAAATCAACATCTAAACATTTATTTATTTTTATTTTTATTTAAACAGTTTATTGTACACAGAAAATATTTACATAACACAAAACAGAAAAAATATATACAAAAGGAACAGCTTATTTCTAAAAGAAATTTCTTACAGCAGTCCTAGGTTAAGGAGAAATATTGAAGAAAGGAGGGCAGTTAGGCGTGTACGATATGATAAATATAATAAACGATTACATAAATACGATATACAAAACAAACTAATATATATCAATAATAATACATACATACTTTACATACTATAAATATATATAATCTTATAGTGATAGAAAATGTTCCTTGACGTTTTTCTTAAAGGCGGAAACAGTTTTGCTGTCGCGTACAGTGTGAGGCAACGAGTTCCACAATCTGGCTGCATGAACCGTGAATGAGTAGGAAAAGAAATCGGAGTGATGGGAAGGGATGGATAAGATTGTCCTAATGTGAGCTCGACAAGGTTGGTCAACAGGATGCGTGTATGTAAATCGCTCACTTAGGTAGCTAGGATAAGAAGGGTTATTTAGGATATTGTACAGAAGGGAAAGGATATGAGCATTTCTACGAAGGCGGATAGGGAGCCACTTGAGCTGAGCGCGAAAAACTGACACGTGGTCATATTTTCGCAACCCGAAGATGAAGCGTAAGCAAAGATTCTGAAGTCGCTCAAGTTTGTTTAATAGCTCTTCGGTGACGTCCAAGAAGCAAGAATCAGCATAGTCAAGAATAGGGAGCAATAATGTTTGGGCTAGAGAAATCTTAGTTTTCAATGGTAGGAACCATTGAAAGCGCTTGAGATAGTGAACAGCAAAGCAAACATTAGTCAAAATCATGTGATAGTTTTCCTGTGTAATGAACACTTGTCAAAGTTTCTTGAATTATTCGCATTTGTTGAAAGAACAGTATTTTATCTGCTGTATGTAGCTTTTAATTGATATTTTTTCATTTCACAAAGAAAGATTTTGTTGTGTTTCATCGTGACCATTTTTCATGTACTCTGATTTTTCGTTCGAACCTTGTGTTCTTTTTTAGTTTCTGACGTCAATATAATTTTATTCTAGAACACATTGACCTGTAGCAAAATTATATACGAAGTGTATATATATATTAGCAATAAAACGATTTAGAAAACCAAACAATGTTTCTAAAAAGCACCAACCAGAACGAATTATACTTCAATGCCATTAGCCACGAGAAAATTCAAAAACATTGAAGTGTAGTCTTCATTTTATCAGGTCTCTCGCAACCTTCTTTCTCTGATGGAAGAGGAGGCCCTGGAGGCAGTTCGCGGGGGCATGTGCGGTAGCGGGGGCTCCACTAACGGGCAGAGGCGTCGCCCCTGGGACGACGATTTCATATTGAAGAGACAGTTCTCTGCTCTAATACCGGCCTTCGATCCGAGACCGGGCAGGACGAACCTTAACCAGACTGTTGGTGAGTAATTTAGACTTTTGCATGTCATGTTGTCCTTTTAAGATAAACCTTTATAAATAATGTGTGTTATAAATATGCCTTTTTTAAATGGTTACTATTTCGCTATTTTGTCAGATCTCGATATACCATTGGCGGACGGATCGGATGCGGAAGAAGTAGCGGAACCTAACGCTAGCGCTGCGAGTCCTCCCAGTGCTGCCACCAACGTCAACGAGACCGCCAGCCCCTCGAACAGCGGTCGCCTGCCGGCACTGCGGCTAGTGCTGAGTGCCGGTGGCGTGTCCCTCCCACTGGAGCGTCCTTCGTGGACGGTGTACCGCGCTGTCTTAGCACTAAACTCGCGCTTGGCGACGCAAGACACGCACAGAGATACTACCTATACGTGAGTTACTGTTATTACAACTTCAGATTGTTATCCATTATAGAAAAGTATATTCAGTGTTTTTATATGAAATATTCTATAATCAAGCTTTACGTGAGTATATATCGGTGTGGCATTAGACAGATGATCACATTTTAAAGCTTTGCTAAACATGACTTCAGACATAATGGCTAAAAAATTATCACGTCACAGAAATATAATAAATTTTTCTCTCACGGGACCACTTACTTTTAATAATACGTAGTAGATGACCATTTGATGATTTATTTACCACAAAAACCTGGATGAGAAATTTTGATCGATTTTTCCTTTCGCCTTTTCAATGTTTAAAATCTGAGAGACCGAAACTTTTGTCATAAGCTTACCTATAACTTTTTATTCTTCAGATTGACATACAAGGAAATTGAAGGAATGGAGACTTTCGCCTCGTCAAGTGATAGTGAAGACGATGAACCTTGTGATCCAGGTAATATCTACATAATATTTAAGTATAGCTTTAGTGCATGCCGATTGACCCGTTTAAATTATCGCCATGTAATAAGTTGTGGGAACCAAGCTCAATCAAATAATTAAGTGTGATGTATTGTATGAAAGTGTTTGTCATGTGTACATCTTGGGGGTATGTGATCCTTGGCAAACAAACTTAGTTATGCGAACGGGAAAGTGAACCAACCTTATTTCAAGGTAATATCTGCACGTTTCTTTCCATGGTTCAGAGTCCGACTCGCACTTGACCGCTTTTTTCTATGCGGCTGAAGTGGCAGGCCAAGCTTCTGTAATGTATTGTTTTTATTGCTGTGTCATGTCGTTTTAAATCGAATAATGCAACTGTCGTGTCTCAGAGCGCGGGATAGCGGGTGCGGATGGGTCTGAGGGCTCGATGGCGACGTGCTGCGTGCGCGTGTTGAAGCGACTGCGTTCAGCGGCGCCAGCGCTGCCGTCGGACTCGTTCCTCTCCACCAAGCTCACTAACAAGCTGCATCAGCAGCTGCAGGAGCCACTTGCACTCGCTGCCGCGGCCACGCCACAATGGTAACCATTAATTTCAATAACTTTTTAAAGTATACAATTTTGGGGATATATGGCTATAAAGTTATTCGAAAGCTTTAAATAAAAAGGTTTTATCGAATATATTTCTGTTCTTAAACTAAAAAAACTTACATGTACGCATCTCAATCAACATTTAGAGCAATTTAAGTTCACATAAAGAGGCCGTATACGAAATATTGGCGATATCGCTCTTTTACCTGATTTTGCAGACGTGTTTTTACAGTTAACATACTGCATTTCCAAAGGGTTCAATTCATAATATGTATTATCATCTTAATTTTCATCTAACAAGTGAGCAACTTTATATTATTATTATTGTTTAATTTTGATTCATCGACGTCATACTGGCGACTGTTTTGTGAATTCTTACTGAGAGGTGTAGAATATCTCCTATTAACAGATCTTTTTCTCGTCTATACAGTATTATATACAATTAGTGAAGCACTTTTTATCTCTTTTATATATAAAATATTTGAGTAAAAGTTACTAGTTTTTAAAAAAACCAAAATTTTAGAGAACATAGGCGAATGATTGCTTTTGATTTCGGTCTGTACTTCATAAAATAACGATATAAATAAACTTTAGTTCAATGTCAATTTACAAAAAAATAATATAGAAAAATAAAAATAAATTATAAAATAATTGAAGTCGCGGGTAAAAGTTAATGCGTAATAAATGTAACTTATAACCAAATGTTTGTACAGGTGTCAGCAGCTAAACGACTGGTGTCCGTTCCTCTTCCCGTTGGAGACTCGGCAAATGTTCTTCGCGTGCACGGCCTTCGGCACGTCGCGGACCATAGTGTGGTTGCAGGCGCAAAGAGACCGCGCTCTAGACAGGCAAAGGTAAACCTAGCGTCTCTTTTATTGACAGTTAGAGAGGATAAATTCAATGGCAGGGTCTCTGAAGGTATTGTTTACCTCGGATACGATAACACCTGATTTATATAATGATATGGTGATGATGTGACTATATGGCCGACGATGCTGCTTGTTGGTCTAAACTATAATATATCTGTTCACCCTAATTTTGAACAATGGAGGTGCAGCGCATAGTTCCTACTTGTCACTGTACGTCTAAGAGTATGCTAACATTTTTCGCCCTAGGTCCAACGTACTGAATTTATCAATAGGTTTCATAATATAAAAACATAGAGCTACTACTAGTTATTTATGACACTGACAGCATATGTTTTGATTTTTATTACAGTTAGTTTTAAAATTCTATTTCCTACTAGTTGACAGACGTTTTCCTGTTGCAACATATTTAGTCATACATTTTTAGGGTTTTGTACCTCAAAAGAAAAAGGAACCGTTGTATCGAATACGTCAGTCCCTTGGAGATGTGAAATGAAGCTTCTAAGTCAACGAATAAAAAAGATACGACTGTTTAAGTCGCATTTTTCTACGTAAAAGGAATCGAAACCTATAGAGCACTTCCCATTGACCAGTAATCATGAAATCTGGCAAGAGGAAAGGTCTTACATCACAAACATATGAATAAACTAGCTTCTGCCCGCGGCTTTGCCCGCGTGGACTTTAGGATTTTCCCATGGGACATATCAAACTGACGTGACACTTTCCGTCAACGAATAATTATTTAGATATTATTCATTCATTCACCCCCATTAACAATCCGTGAAACTTGTACTTCTTTGTTTCTAATCGAACCACGTACCAATTTTCATGGCATTATCTTCGAAAACGACGGACTTTCAAATAATTTTGCACCCCTGTTTTCACTCTTAGGGGGTGGATTTTTCAAAAACGCTAAAATACGTTAACTTTAATTCATAGGACTGAGTATCAATTGTTATGTTATGGGCTACAAAAACAACAGAGTTCACATAAAAACTTTCATCCCCCTTTTTACCCCTTTGAAGGATAAAAAAAACTGTGAAACACGTAATTCGTTATTTTGGATCGTAAAGCTGCGTATAAATTTTCATGGATCTATCTTCAAAAATGACGGACTTTCATACAAACTTACATCCCTTATTTTACCCTGTTAGGGGTGGAATTTCGAAAAATCCTTTCTTAGTGCGTGCCTACACTTAACAAAGAACACACCCTCCAAATTTCATGTTTGTAGGACGAGTGGCTTAGGCTGTGCGTTGATATACGAGTCAGTCAGGACTTTGAATTTTATATGTATAGATCAGAAAAGTATAATTTTGTAATTATATATCATTAAAATTTTACCAATGCAAACGGTTTTGTATACAAAACTGGATATACCTCTAATAATTACATATACAAATAACGACCGGCGCTTTGAACCGTCAAAGCTCCGGTCGTTTTTTGTATGTAAATTGATAACAATTGCTAGTGCTAGCTAAATATCTATCTATGTCATGTCGAAACGATGTTAATATTTCACTATTAATACTATTTTATGTTTTAGGGCTGGTAACACGGTGTCGCCTCGTCGCGCAGAACTGGAGGCCACAGAGTTCCGTATGGGTCGTCTCCGTCACGAAAGAGTGCGCATACCACGACAACCTGACCTGCTGAGATCTGCTATGCAGGTAACAACAATATGTAACAGTAATAGTGCAACGACAGAGATCAGAACATCCAGATGACGTGTTCCACTACAGATATAAAGCAACTAGGTCAGACACTTTCATTGGTTATACACAAGGTACTCACAACAAAAGTACACCGAAGGCCAGACACTCGGCCGTCAATATGCAGCGCACGTATTTTCAGTTACACGTCTGCGTGCATTTTTGTTGACCTCAAGCATTATTAGATGAGGTAGAATCGGTATATTCTTAAAACATCCGTGTATACAACAGGACACAACAGGACAACCGTGTATACACAATAATCACACCGGTGGTGTGGTTTAAAAACCAAATGGTTTGGTAAAAAGTAATATGTTTAAACACAATTTTCTAGTTCCGTTAGACTTGAGCTAAAGTCGAACTGATATTTTTGTAACCTTGGCGGGTGGAATATTACTGCAATTGCCCCCTTTTTTAAATAACTGTGTAAACTTACCAACTTCGAATGAAATATTATTTGAAATTAAAGAACGTAAATCATAGTGATATATTTAGTCAATGTGTGTAATGTAGATACGATATCTGTAATGTTTACGATCGTCAGGTGATGCGTGTGCACGCGGGCCGCAAGTCTGTGTTGGAGGTGGAGTTTGCGGGTGAAGAGGGCACTGGTCTGGGTCCAACGCTGGAGTTCTACGCGCTGGTTGCGGCTGAGCTGCAGCGCTCCGATCTCTGCATGTGGCTGCACGACGCACCGCACCCGGACGAAGACCTCGCTCCTCACCATCTTGCGCTTCCTAATGGTGACTGACTTACATATTACTCAGTCAAGTAAAGACATTGGTTGTTGTTTGGTTTTAAATATATTTATTTAAAAACAAAACTTTTGGATGTTTATATTTGTTGTTAATTAATCATTATTCGTTCATTTATCAACTAGTAAAATAATATTGAGTGTTGTTTTTCAGAACGTCCTCCAGGGTACTACGTGACGCGCGCAGGAGGCCTGTTCCCGGCCCCGCTGCCACAAGACTCTCCTATCTGTGATAAAGTTTGCAAATATTTCTGGTTCCTAGGGGTATTCTTAGCTAAGGTGGGTTTACTGTTTAAAAGATCTGAAACGATTTTTGCTGCTGGTTTTTAAATATATAACTTAGAATTTTATGACCAATGCTAATCTGCGTTGTCCATACTGATTTGAGAAGATTTAATTTAGAAATACGCTACACAACAGTACTAAATTCAATTTATATTGTTCTTTATCGTTTTGAGCAATAAAGGCACACAATTCAAAATCTCCCTGGTAAATGTAGAATCTTTTTTATTCGTTATAGAATCAAACCTTAAATAGATATTCTATACGATGTATGTCTTTGGCGATTAGGATTTCTTATTTGTTTTATCATTGTATAGCTTTTTTTTTCAGTATAAGAAGTTATTAATATTCTGTACAATGAGTACTTTATTCGTAATAGTAAAGATATGCTCAAAAAATTGATTGTCAGGTTCTGCAAGACGGCCGCCTCGTGGATCTTCCAATATCTGAACCCTTCCTGCGAATCATGTGCGGCGAGGAGCTGACCACAGAGCATCTGAAGGAAGTGGACCCCATCAGACATAGGTTCCTTGAAAGTGTGCTAGCGGCGGCTGAAGACTACGACCGGATATCGCGGGACCCGCTGTTGAGCGTGTCGGAGCGGGCGGCCCGCGTCGCCCTGCTCGGCGTGGAAGGGGCGCCCTTCGAACAACTAGCGCTCACCATGACGCACGTGGCGTCATACACCGACCCTTCCGTGGCTGTGCAACCGCTCTGTGACAGCGGCGAACACATCGAGGTCAGTATTCTTGCCGCAATTATGGCCTATATATTATCTGTTTTAGGTCAGTAATATGCTCGCGATACACTGAAATGTAATAATCTATTTTTCAAATAAGCTATACCGCAAGGGTTGTACCATTTCAATTTGAAGAAAAATCTACATCTAAGGATGGAAAATTAGGGTCTGAATGTCGTAGACTCGGCGGGTAAACGTAATTCTTTTATTATTTATTATTCATATATGTATCTGTGATACAATGTTACGTAACTACTTGTTTATAGTATGGAGTGTGTTGTCTATAGGTTGGTGCGTATAACGCTCGCGCGTACGCAGAGTGTTCCGCGCGATGGATGGTTCGCGACGGTATCCGCCGTCAGGTGTCCGCGTTCCGTCGGGGGTTCGCGGCCGTCTTCCCCCCGCGACGACTGCGAGCCTTCTCCCCCGCCGAGCTGAGGCTGTTACTGTGCGGCGAGCAGGGACCCGCATGGACGCAAGAACATCTGCTGCAGTACACGGAGCCCAAGCTCGGGTACACGAGGGACAGGTAATATGATCTTTTACTACTGAAACAATTAATAACACACATTCTAGATTCCGTAATAAATTTTAAAAATGTATTTAAGTAACTCGTTATGGAATAGAATTATAATTGCCATTTTCTGAATTATTCAAGTCATTTATTTCGTAGATAGTTATATAAATTAACGAATAAAATTGCGTTTCATTTTTGTGAAGGATCAGTTACGTGAAATAGTTGTGAAAATGGAATTAGTGATTTGAATGGCTTCTACTAAACTACAGGATTCTTACTTGGTTGATAGTACCATGATCGAAACAGTTCACACTCTACAAACGGATTTGTAATCAATATGCAGATGGAATCCCGTTTAATAATGCGTGAGGTTAACAAAAAAATACACAAACGCACTCTAGGAATGGCCTATGTCGTACATGTTTGTACATGACATGTGTAACGGACAATGACGTGCGCTGCATCTTGACGATTTCCGACGATGGTCCGACGTTTGGTATACTTTTTGTATGTACCTAGTATATAATAAACGAAAATGGCTGATGTAGTTCCTTCATACGGGTTCATTGGAACACGGCGTTTGTACATTCAGATGTCTGTGGGTTTACACTGCAAATATAGGTGTATAATTTTTGCCTGACTGGTGTACAATCCATAGGAATAGTAATAAATTATACTATGTTATTCTAGAAAGTTTAACACAATAGTGGCTCCAGAAATAATAAATAATAATATTTTAACAGCTGATATAGCTATGAGAACTAGTTTTTTATGTTAAAACTTTCTTGTACTTCAAAGCCGTGTTTGGAATATGTATGTATGTGTACGCAGCCCGGGATTCCTTCGTCTGGTGGAGGTGTTGGTGGAAATGTCGTGTCGCGAGAGGAAGGCGTTCCTCCAGTTCGCTACGGGGTGCAGCAGTCTGCCGCCCGGGGGGCTCGCCAACCTGCACCCGAGGCTCACTGTCGTCAGGAAGGTAAGTCTCACTAATGTTATGTGATAGTCGAGCGACAACAATTACCAGAATTATATTATAAATTCTAAAGTATCTCTGTCCCTCTGTCTATTTGTTGCCTTTTCACGAATAAACTGCTTAACTGATTTTGATTTAATTTGGCACGCTCATAGCCTGCGGAATAAACCCACATAATTGGGTATTTGACACAAAAAATATATTTTTGTCTCATTCGATAGTCCATGTACAAACACACAAACAAACACACAAAAAATATAAATAGCTACATCAATTTTGTTTGATACGACTAATAGTTTTTTAGCACAACCCGCTGAAAAGTGATTCTAGTCACGCGGTGCTAAAACGCTCCATATAAATTGGGCGTGTTTTGTGACGTCACATTACTATATTGCAGCGTTAAATGTATGAAGCTTGTTCGATATTTTGAGTGATATCGTAAAATAATTATTTTATGTGCTATATAAAAATCTAATAAGCATTTTACTATTCGAAGAACTAAATTTTTCGAAATTTTTGAGACATTAAGATCTTGTAAAATCCAAATAAAAAATTAAAATTATTATGTATTTTTATCTTGAGGGGCTTTCTTCTAATGTCCGTGAAGGTATAAAATACAATTCAACCCCAAACTAATTAGGTGTCAAGTACCCAATTATAATACTAGTTATTACAACGGCCTCCGTGGCGCAGTTGTCAGAGCGTTAAGAGGCCAATGAGGCAAACTCTCCGTAGAATAGTAGGTATTTGAATATGTTATTGCTGTCGCGATTTGGTACGCACACATACAGCCTTTCACATGCTTTCACTCACACAAATAACGCTGCATAACATCCCAAAGAGGCCCCCTGCCGCGACGCGCATAGTCGCTACCCCTCCGCCTGGGCTAGAGTGTATTTTTCAAAATTATAATAAACTTGACGTGAGCGTGCGTTAACCCTTTTTTTACGTTTTGAGAAATTATTGTTCGCATATTGGTTTAGTCTCGACATACTGTGGTTGTATTTGATATAATTGACTAGTAAGTACCTATCACATATAAATACAATATAAATTATGGCGTTGCCATTTTAGGGTTCTACAGTCAACAAAGAAACCTTTTAGTTTCACCATATCCGAACGTTCGTCTTCCAACGATACTTTAGGTGACCTAGAGGTGTTTTAGTACCTAGAGTGCTAGAGTCTAAGGACTAACAAGTTAAAGCGTTCAAAAAGAACTAGAAACCGACTTCAACTGCCCTAAAAGTCTACTTTTATTAAGGAAAATTTAAGATGTATATTGTTTTCTCATGGATTCCATTCTAAGAACCGGACCAAATTGAAATGGGACCACATGGAAAGCATCAGCTTTCAAATAATAAAGAATCATCCAAATCGGTTCACCCAGTGAAAAGCTCTGAGGTAACAAACATTTAACTAATAGAATAGAATAGAAATAATTTATTCGGCATACAGATTACAGTACAGTTAAAACATTAATTTTAAATTTGCTCTGCTGCACTGCAACGCCGAAATACACACTTAACATTCCCAGTCTCAAAAACTACTGAACCGATTTTGATGAAACTTGCAGTCTTCCCTAAGTTTTACAATACCTAGGTAAACAAAAAAGGGATTATTTAAATCGAACTTGTAGTTCCGGATATATAAAAAATAAATTAAATAAAATAGCCTTTATTGCTGAACTAATTTTTTTGTTACAATTTTCTTAAAAATATGCTTACTTTATACGTTACTTATCTTTTTATATTAAGTATCAGTAACCGGTCGTTCCTACATTTCAGCTTGTCTTTCGACATAGGCCTCCTCTAAGGATTTCCACTCTATTCTATCTTTCGCTATGCGGGTCCATGTTGGACCCGCCACTTGTCTGATGTCGTCCTCCCATCTTCTAGTCTGTCTGCCTCTTTTTCTTTTGCTATCTCGTGGTTGCCATTCAGTTATTAGTCTTGTCCATTTCTACATACTCTATTTCTCCATTATTTACTGTTATGGGCTCTGTTTGTGAGGAATTTGACATTACTTTTGTTTTCGTTAAGTTCGTTGACAGGCCTGCTTTCTCGCTCTCTTCCGCTAACTGTTGGAACATTGTCTGTAGGGTTTTCGGGTTTTCCGAAAGTAAGATCAGGTTGTCTGCAAAGCGTAGGTGACTCAGCTTTTTGCCATTTATATTTAGTCCTTTATTCGTCCAATCCAGATTTCTGAATATCATTTCCAGGATAGCTAAAAATATTTTTGGTAAAATTGGGTCTCCCTGGCGTACCCCTCTCTCAATCGAAAATTCTTCGCCTGTAGATTCTAGCTTCACTTGTGCGGTGCTTTTTGTGTATATGTTTTTCAGTATTCTTATGTATTTTGCATGTACGCCTTGTTTTTCCAGTGCGTCCCAGATAAATCTATGTTCGAGTGTGTCGAATGCTTTGTTGAAATCCACGAACCCTATGTGTGTTTTTCTTTTGTGTGTGTGTTCCGGATATATGCGAGGACAAACAGACATACACTTTAGAAATTTGGCACACTTCTTTAGAAGCTGGTATAGACTAACATATATGAAAACTGGGCAGTTCTGGAAATATTACATACATACAGGTCGCATTGATAACCTCTTTTTTTGAAGTCGGTTAAAAAACTGTAATTTCACGACACCTCACACAATAGAATAGACGAGTTAAAAATCCCGTCTTAAGTGTATGAGATGTATAACTGGGAAAAAATATTTCAAGTTTTTATTTGTCGACATGAATAATAATATCGTCGAAATCTATCGTATTTCCTACTGTCATACTTCATATTATACTATTATATTTTAAGTACCTCAAAAGGAAAAAAGGAATCCTTATAGGATCACTGTGATATCGAATACTCCAGTCTGCTGTCCCTTAGATCTGTCAAATAATGAAACTTATAGGTCAACGCAATAAAAAGATATAGCTGTATTTTAGACCATTTCCGTACAAAATGCAATGAACCCAAAATCTATACGGTATTTCCCGTTGACCTAATGTCTTGAAATTTGGCAAGAAAAAGGTTTTACAGCACAACCATAGGAATAAATCTGAATTTTTTAATTGTAACACAGTAAAATTGATTTTTTAATGTTTACAAACTTAACTTCGTAATATGTAATTTAGCTTAGAATTTCATTTTCGGTAGAGCATTGTTGGGTGCATATTACCGTACCTATTATTTATGATTTTCAGTATGTCATTAATTCATATTCTGTACGGAATCCTCGGTGCACGAGTCCGACTTGCTCTTGACCGGTTTTTGAGTTGTTGGAGAGCCATTTCAAGCTCTTGCTGGCTGATCTCCGGGATATCTTCAGTAAAGTGTCGGGTCATATAGTCTCCGTAGCGATTTGTACATGCGATGTCCACATAACTTCTCGTTCTCTCTCAAGACTTTCAATAATAATAAATAACAAAAAATAATATAAAAAAGCTTTTAAAAAAGTTATAAATAAACGGATGTCCATGCAATAAATGTTATGTTTTTTCTGTGGTTTTTTTCTGTTTAGATATTTTACAGTGGTACGGAACCCTTTGTATGCGAGTCCGACTCGAACTTTAACATTAAAAAAATATTTGAAACATAAGTCACTTATTCATAAATCATATTTAATTATTTACACGTAACAAAACGTAACAACAACTAAGAATTTCAGGGAAAATGTTCTGTTCTAGAGATAAAATAAATTTCCTTAGAATTATTTGTCTTTATATTTGTTTATTTAGATCAATCTAAACATTAAAACTAACAGGTAAAACCATTATAGCTCGAGAAAGGGTATCTATCGATATATTTTTCCCACCACTATTAGTCGAAAAAATCGATAAAGCTTATTGACATCACTAATGCATGCTTACTTTATTTTTATACATATAATACACAGTATATAGTTGTGATATAGTGTACCCTGCCTCCCAAACCGAACTGTGCGAGAAGGACAGTTGAAGCTTTTTTTGGTATTTGCCTAGTTTTGCCGTGAAATTAAGGGTTTGGTATATAGCTGTTTTCTCAACGAAACGTTAGCCAAATTCAATCATTTTGATCTTATTCTCTTTATCAAAGAATAATCTAGGCCCGTTGGTTTTGCTTTTTCTGAAAATGTTACGTTTACTCTAAATAATGAGTACCATAAGTTGAAAGAAATTTTTTCTGAAATTTTGAGTTTTGAGATGCCCATAATTCTAATTGTAGACAAAATATTGAAAAAAGCAAAACCAACGGTCTTAGTTTTCGGTAAGATCTTGCATGTGTCCAAAAATCGTCACAAATGGTGGAGGTTTAGGGGTAGCAAATAGCTATGCCTTTTTGTATGAAATTTTTTACCTGCTGTTCCCTCTTAAGATTCCCAGTGGGGACATTGTCAAAAATCTATTTGTGAGACTTTCCCCAGTTTGGTTAGGACATCACCCGATTGTCTGAAAAGTAAGATGGTTGCGTGCTTCGTTTAGGCACCTTAAGTCGTTGGTCCCAGTTGCTATATTCGACAGGTAGTAGCTATATGCTACTATAGAGATGAGCCATGTCAGAATCCTACGGCGACTCAACAACTCTGGCACTAGGGTATGTGAGATTGGTTATCGACCTTACTACAACCTACAGTATAATATGAAGATGTGTAGTTACTACCACATATTGACATGTATAATTTGTTGTAGGTGGACGCCGGAGATGGTTCGTATCCGTCTGTGAACACATGCGTGCACTATCTCAAACTGCCGGAGTACTCGTGCAAGGAGGTGCTGCGCGAACGACTGCTGGCTGCAACCAACGAACGTGGCTTCCATCTCAACTAGAACGAACCTCTTGCGATGGTTCGTTGAAAAAATGTTAAAGACGACGTGTCAACCATCTTATGTCGGATATGAAATGACAGAAATACTGCTTCTGGCCTATTCAACTCGCTGCTAAATTAGAGTAGGGGAATATTTCACCGAACTATAGAGATGTACGCTCGTTTATGCGGTGTTGTGTGTATCTATACCCAAATACAGCGAGTTTGGATATGGCTATTATATACATTGACCAACATATAAGAACAACATTTCGGAAATTAGACGTTATTTGATTCAAATTAGTATGCTTTTTCATCTTGTGCGCTGTTTGCCTGCATTGATGTAAAGCAATATGTTTACAATCATATTTTTGAATATATCGTTACCAGCTAATTCGTCAGTCTCCAAATATAGATGAATTAAGATAACGTATTTTGCTATATTATTGGTTTTGGAAATTGATTTTACTTGAATTTAAAAGAGTGTAGCGTTTATATTGATTTTTTTTCAATGCGAAATGCAAAATTTACTGCTAGTAGATTTTTTTGTATTCACTCAAAGACTAAATTTATTGAATAACTATGGATTGAAGAGGCTTTTTGTTTGCAATGATTTTTGGCCTATTTATAGATCTCTGTGATTGTTTTTAGTTTGGATTGTACTGCTGATTCGTAAAATATTTCTTTTTCACGTTTCGAAAGGAAGACAGATTTTTGTGTTACTAGTTTTAAAAGAGGCGTGTAGTTTTTAGTAATTGATGTATATTTTTAATCTGAATGACATTCGATGTAAGCTATAAAAATTCTTGAACTCTGGACTTGAACGAATAATTCAATAGCCAGTACGACAGGTTATTAAAATTTTATCAATAAAAATATATAAATTCTATTTTTATATTGATTGAGATACTTAAAATTTTTGTTTGCAATATATCTATTTAGTCAACTAGGGGAAGCAGAGGATTGCAGTCGGTGCTTTCTAAGTTTGCACCTATATAACACATGCACCGTAACACTAATGTTATAAATCTTATAGCTATTTCATATATCGATATTTATTTTTCTTTCTTAGTCTTATCTTTGTTATGTCGTTTTAAGCGTGAAGATGATGTAACTTCGCTGTGGTGATGCTACTGATCGGTATCATAATAAAGGCAGCAAAAACGCAAGACTTTTATGAATCTTATAGTTTTAATGTCTTCGCCGGTTTCCACGTCTAGATAAAAAAAGCTAAGATGCTATAATAAACAAACGAGCTGCGACAAGCTAACAGTATATTTATGGTTAGTATAAAAACACTTACATTTTTTATCTTCAGGGTGTGAGACACTATGGTATGAAATATATTTAGCTATGTTCCTTTAGTTTAAATAATTTTGTCAACTGAAAGTTGGTATTGTGATTTATTATATAAAATATTGTACGAATTAAAATATATTTAGAATAAATTTGATAAGTATCTAGACTAAAATTAATTAACAATATTATATCATCTGTAGTGCTCCAATACTTGTTGAGGATTGCATAAATAAACTAAGCAAAAATTTAATTTTTTCCTTATTTCTCCCAGTCGTTTACCTGTAAGTTCAGTACAGAAATGCAAAAATAATGGAATCATAAAGGCGTGGTGAAAACTTAATCTACACTCTCAATATATTTCGGATAATTATTGACGATTGTTTATAAAAATATATATTTATGTGAATGTGAAGTGAACATTAATTCGCTTCTACTTATCTAAAGGGTATTAATCTTATCATGAATGGATCAGTTTCGCAACGATTGCTCTATATTCGGTTGCGTTCTATTTGTTGAGACACCGGGTCCCCTCACTGCGCAACGCACCCGCTGCTGCACATAGTGCAACCTTGGTGCTTTACACAATTTTCATACCTACAAAACCAACTAACGACTTTTCAGTATAAAAACTTGTCAACCATCGGCACGGGCATCAGTCAATCTATTCAATCTCGACGGTCCGGTGGAATAATGAGGCTCTCACTGGTGTTGTGCGTCGCGGCCACGGCGCTGGCATCCGTTTGGTGCCGGGAGGTGGCTCGACAGCGGCGCGACGCCGGTGCAGGCGCCGACCTAGAAGCGGCGGCCAGCGGCAAGGGAGGCAAGTGGGACAAGGGTGGCGGACATGAGCATCACGCGCACCACCACCACGATCACGGCGAGAAGGGACACAAGGGCTACAAGGGACACCACCATCACGAACACGGCAAGAAGGGACACCACCACCACGAGGGGCACAAGGGACACCACGAAGATCACGGCGGACACAAGAAGCACCACCATCACGACGAGGGACACCACCACGAACACCATCATGGCGAGAAGGGAGACAAAGGACATGGACATCATGAGGAGGGACACTATCACAAGGGTCACTCCACTAAGGGGCACCACGGAGTGCACAAGCATGACGAGTTCAAGAAAGAGAAACACTTCCATGATCACCACCACGAGGGTGGTCATCACGAACATCACGGTGGTCACCATGAAGAGCACGGACATAAGAAGGGAGGCCACCATCACAAGGGTCACAAACACGGTGGCCATCATCATCACGAACACGGCAAGAAGGGCCACCATGAGAAGGGAGGCCATCATCACGACCATAAGCATCATCATGATGAGGGCGGTCACCATGATCACCACCACCATCATCATGATCATGGCAAGAAGGGAGGTCACGAAGACCATAAACATTGGGGCTTCAAGAAGGGACACAAATGAGTCCCATAAATACCAAAAGACTTGTAGATTGCCAATGCCAGTTAGGTTTATCTAAGTAAATACCCATTAGCTATGTTAATTAAGTTATATAACTTGTTTGACTGTGATTTTTGTACATTAAACATAAATTGATCGTTACATTTTCATGTTACTGATAGCCGTCAATGATATCTTTTTGCACTGAGGGCTTAAATGCAACTGGGAAAACATTTTACAAAGACCAACTTATCAATTTCACCGCACGTTTCGTTTCGACAACAAAGTTACATAAAAATGTTGGCGGTGGTTCGTTGGCAACGGCTCCCGGCCAGATAAGTGTTGAGAAAGTAGAGCGGTGTCCGAGATTGGCCTACATTTTGGGCAACGAATTAGTCGTGGCTGCAATCGACCGTTCGCGTTCCTATAGAAAACACTTGCAGTTCAACTGAAATTGATACTGTTTCTCAATCTAGATAAACCAAGCGGTCGTAGGCGACAGTTCATTTAGAGCCAGTCGAGAGAACTCTCTAGATAAGCTGGCAAACTAAAGTTTTCACTTTACAGACGGTAGACTCAAAATTGCCTTGCTATCGAAATATTTGCTTTGTTTTCTCGTTGGGTCTGTTCGTGTGAATGTGTGCAAGAAAATAAGAGATAACGTGTCCAACGTTCCTTTGGTTTATTTGAGGCTACTAGCACGAGCATGTCAGTAAACAAAGCTTTGAGTCTCGTCTTCGTGAAAAGCTGCCAAATCCGGTAAAAGAGGTAATTTGCCCGAACTTTAGGAAGGGAGTTGACTGCTCTTCTCACATGTGTGGCAGGAAATCTGAATTTGAACTACGAAGTTTATCGAATTTTTTTACTGAAAATAATTTTTATGTATTAATTCTTTGATTTTGTCACACATTATACGTATAATATAAACAGCATATGGTAAGTAGAAATAGACATAGACACAACTTTATTTAATAACACACACAACACAATGTGTAGCAGTGATAGTGTAGTATGCTAGTAGTAAATGAATAGGAAAGTAATCAAGCGATAATGGTGGCGCGTTGTCGACGTCGGCCCATCATAATGCAGCAGTTATCATAATCATCAGTCGAAAAACAACCAGTGTCATAGTAACCATAAATATCATCCAAACCAGTATTATAATGTTGTACTGAATTTCATTATGCAACTCGAATTCGACCCCTAACTTACTCATCAAACAGCCACATTATCACTACTCAATTCATCATCATTCATTTTAATTTAAAAGCCTCCGTGGCCTATGTTGGATTCACAATCTGGAGGTCCCGGGTTCGATTCCCAGTGGGGATGCCCATCGGTACTCCGTTTGGTTGGCGCTCGGGCATTTTCTATGTCCATTTGGCTGGCTACCACCATGTTACCCAAGTCTGCCGCCAAACAGCAGTGTTAGTACCACTTATGTGTACCGGTTTGAAAGGTAGGATATAAAGCGCTTCATAACGTTCAGGCTTCTGGGTGCGCACGCTTACCATCCAACAGTCTTATCAGCACTTACCATCAGGTGAGATGAAGGCCAAGTACAAACCCATCATACATTTTTTTTCTTCAAAAAAGAATATTGTCATGCTCACGCTTTTCACTTCCACAGCTTATGCTAATTTGGCAGCAGCTAGATTCGATAGAAAATAAAAATAAGTAAGTGGTGAATATAAACATCAGGATCTGCCAACATATATGCATTCAAATAATTGTACGATCCAAAATTAAAATAATTATTACAATAACTACGAGTAATTCTATTATTACATAAACATTGTTTGTTTGTATTAGATACTCAGAAATTAAACATACCATGAATTTACATAGAGTTCTTACAACACTATACAACACCCTTTGATTTCAGAACCTTTTATAGAGTATTCATATCATGGGTGTAGATAAAGTTTTGTATGCAACTGTACATAATTAGGTATTAAAACATTAATGTGATACACATTCGTGTTTTAATAGGTACCCCTTGTTATACAACAGTTGCATAAATAATATGTAGTCGTTCATACCTACGCACGTGTTCCGCACTTCGTTGCAAAGGGTGTAAATTCGTAACGAGTATCTAATCTGTTTAGTAAAAATAGACATCTAGGTTCTAAAAGGTTTAAATTACACGAAAATCGTCAATTGCGCATGTCCATATCAGCCCCTGGGTGTCGTGAAATAAGCTAAGAGAAATTTCAAGAGATCAGTCAGCGTAAAGTCCCCATCTACTCTACCTTCGTATCAACAATACCTTATTGCGATTAACCAATCTGCATTCACGATTACCGTAAATAGCCTCAACGCATGGCCATGAGGATACAGGAATATGGTAACATACTTTATTAGCCTAGTAAATTTCGGTCGTACAGGGCAACATCCAAATACGGAGCATGTTTACGCCTAAATTAACTTTCTATCCACATTAATTACATACATTTTTACCTATCCGCGTGGTTAGAACGAGCTATCAGTTCGGAACGTCATCGACGCAACGCACGCACAAATCGTGTGAAATAAATGCATATTTAATACATTTGACTCCAAACATATTACCAACTATATTTTGTAATATGCTGTGAGTGGAATATAAACGAACCAGTGCATCTTCTGGACAAAGAAGACAGCTAATTTCTCCGAGATACGAATTCATATTCTATTCACATTGCCGCGTTTTCAGAGCCCTTAAATAAGTTTGTACAGGGTTTATCCTCTAAAATGTTTTATAATTGAAGCGTTGCTTAGCAAATAAATTGTAAAATTGAACTCCCGTTGCTACCTGACATATACCTGTCTATTATTACAGTATTATCAACATTTTCGTCAGCAATAGTTTACTAATATCTCCTGTAAATCACCACTAAGAAAATACTTTATGACGTTATAGCTTGCCACTGACTTCTTGGTACTTACTTACTAGGCAAGTCACCGGACACCGACCGTGAAAATTACATATTGAACTTGTATTAAACTACCTCTAACAACATACATAATATAGTAGATTAACTCTTAAGTAGGTAAAAATATTTGTACTTACTAAACAAGCCACCGGACCCCGACCGTGAAAATTAGATGGCAGTCACGCCCGCGTCATACCGACACGACCTGGTTCAGCACAAACCACAATAAGACAACTTGTGCCGTCGTCGTCGTCGGTCAGCGGGCGATTTGTAAACAATAATACTGGTAACGATTTGTAAACAAATGTAACGGATTCCGAAACACTAATCTCACAGATTAAATAAAAAGTAGTGTAAACGCAACAATACTAACTTTCGTTTAAATTGTACCGAACAGATAATTATGAGATGATCCAAAACTTGTAAAGTTCAAAAAGGTATCACAAGCGAATATCAAGGAAAATTTGTGTCGCCGATAAAAGATTTATACCAAATTTATTTTACAATAATTGTCTAAAATAGGATAGCTGGCGCTGTGCAATATATATGCAGTAATTATCTAAAATAGACAGGATATCAGATTATAATGTCGCTAAATGAGTATCATTAACATAGAACTTCATCACAATTTTCATTTTTGCACCCAATTTTTGATTATTGTTCAAAACGCTATCTACTCGTAGCTCTGCGTAGCGGCTGTTGTAGCTGACATTACAGTTGTACGATAATGATATTCATTTCTCGACATTATAATCCAATTCCTTATAGGTAAATACCAATTAATTGGTAAATACATATTAAAACCAACCAAATAAATTTTGTGTGGAATCATTCTGAGCGATTTCCCGTTAAACGAAAAGATAATTAAAACATATGTTGCGTACAGTTCCGCAGCAACTGTTCGTAGAATTGCTACAAAAAGTTATAGAAACTGCACCTATATATATGTAGATGTTGTATGTCGTTTAAAAACAATGCATGCATTTGAGTATTACGAATATATATTAAACACGTTTTGTTGAACTTTCATTTTAAATAATAAGTAGCGCAAAAAAATATCATAAATTTTATGATCTTTGTTAGATATATGGACGGAAAATCGAAGCAAAAAATAATAGTTGATTATTACAAGTTTTCTTTTTTTATGTTGTATGTCCATGCTTGGTTGTTACATATGTATGAGTCGGTACGATTCAGATGTATATGTCTTTTTCAGGTAAAGGGGGATTAAACTAATAAAGCAGCATAATTTCAACAAAAGCAATCCACTTCATAACTATATTCATTGATATCATTCTATAGATTCAAATTCAAATATTTTATTGCTTCATGTCGTGTATACAAGAGATCTTAAGACTAATACATTGGTCCAGACATGAACCCTGGTAGGGCACTGCAATATTATTACACAACTTATGTCATAATAATGTCAAACAATATATTAAATTTACATGTCATAGCTGAATACAAAATAATAATAATGTCATAGTAATGTCAATTAAATTAATAGTCTCTTCTTACAATAATAATTAAATATTAAATAGCCACAATAGCCCTTTCGTTTCCTTTATATCTTATCTCCATAAAACTCATTCAAGGAGTAATAGCATTTTTCTATCATGAAATTGGTAAGTTTGCTTTTAAATTTATTTAGATTCTGTTCACGTGCTATTTCAGTTGGGATGTGGTTAAAGTTTTTTACACACATGTTAAAAGGACCGGAATTTATCATTGACAACTTAGTAGATGTCGAGGCTAGTTGTCGCCTAGGTCTAAGGTTTTGTGGACGGGAATACTGGGGGAACATCGACATATTCTTTTTGACGAATGTGCAAGTCTCTAAGATATATAATCGAAAGATATATCGAAAGATATAATCGAAAAATATAAAAGAGATATCGAAGTTTCAATTAATTTTTCTTTAAATTTAACTAGGTCGAACAACGCTGTCTTGTATTTTGACCCAGATATGACGTCTATCTTGTTAGACATAACCTTTAGGTATCAGTGACAAAAAATGGGTAAAGATAACTAGGTCCTTCAAAGACGGTCAAGGTTTACGTCTAGGTGAATTTGGTATGAAATTTCGTCAGGTTTTGACAAATCTATTTTTATAGTGTCATAATTTACATGAACTCATAATTAATGAGTCTTTAAATTGGAGCCGTTCACATTTTGTCATTTATTCATTCTTCATGCATTTCATAAAACTCTTTGCATTTTATTGATTTATTATTACGAACGTCATTGACATCATATCTCATCAGGGGCCGTCCATATATTACGTCATTCTAAATTTAGGGGGGGGGGGGGGGGGGTTGTTCTGCGGATGACGGTAAATGATAGATGGGGGGGGGGGGTTGTTTCGAAATTGACGTCATTCTTATTTATTTATTTATAGTTTATTTTTCACGTACAAAAAGATCATTTCTAAAAAGAAATTTCTTCCAGCACACCTAGTAAAATACTAGCTGCCCGCCCCGGCTTCGCCCGTGGTACTTACATGTATTATACATACAAACCTTCTTTAAGAATCAGTCTATCTATTTAAAAAAACCGCATCAAAATCCGTTGCGTAGTTTTAAAGATCTAAGCATACATAGGGACAGACAGCGAAAGCGACTTTGTTTTATACTATGTATTGATAATAAACACAATACTTAAATAATAACTACAACATTACATTTACGAGGGGCATACCGAAATGATCGGGAATATAAAACAATACATACAGGAAATAACTAAATTTATTTTTATTGCTTTTCGAAGTATTCTCCGTTGCAGTTAATGCACTTTTGCATTCGTTCGAACCAATTATTATAGCAGCAATTCCAGTCCGAAGTTGACATGGTCAAAATCGTCGATTTGTATGCTTCCACTGCTTCTTCTGGACCTTGAAACCGCTGACCACGCAATAAATCTTTGATTCTAGGGAATGTAAAGTAATCATTGGGACTCAGATCAGGGCTGTATGGAGGATGATCCATTAATTCAACGTTTTCCTGCTTCAAAAACTCGCTTGTTTTCTGAGCGGTGTGAGAGCTCGCATTATCGTGATGGAGGATTATGCGTCGTTTCGGGTTACCTCTACGGAGTTCGGATATCATCTGTGGCAAACAAACCGTTGTATACCAATCAGCGGTAACCGTTCTCCGTTCCTCTAAGGGAACTGTGACTACATGTCCTGTTTTCGCGACAAACGAAGCGACCATTTTCTTCGATACGCTGCGAGAGCGGACAACTTTTGTTGGCTTGATCTCACCTGCGAAGACCCAGACAGCCGACTGATGCTTTCTTTCTGGCTCATATGAATAGATCCATGATTCATCACCAGAGACAATGTTATAAACTGCTTTTGACTTTCCTCCGTTGAAGCGTTGCAGAGTAGACCGGCACCAATTGACACGAGCCGCCTTTTGCTCTTCGGACAAATTATGGGGCACCCAGCGGGAAACTAGCTTTCTCACTCCCAGTTCACCATGTAAAACAGTTTGTATCGCAGTCATACCTATCCCTAAAGTAGCCCGAATCTGCTCATATGTAATATGTCGGTCATCCTGTATCATTCGGCGCACAACAGCGACATTTTCTGGTGTAACCGCTGTTTTTGGCCGGCCTGTGGAAGGTACGGTGCCAAGAGAAGCACGTCCACGCCGGAATTCAGAATACCAGCGATATATTGTCGTCTGGCTAGGCGCTTCACTCTTGTATATAGATATAAGCTCAGCGAGACATTGTCCCTGAGATAATCCTCGTCGAAAGTTGTAAAAAATTATGGCACGGAAACTTTCTCTTGTAAGCTCCATTTTTTTATCGACCTATCAATTTCAAACTGATATTGTTCTTTAAAAAAAAATTTTTTTTAATTCTGTCAATTGTATTCGATTTTCAACTAACCAGTGTTTATTCATCAAAAAGAGTTTTTAATCTAATTAAATCGAAAGTACTCGATTACCGATCTTTTCGGTATGCCCCTCGTAAAAGAATGGGTGAAAACTCCGTGGGAGTTATCCAAAGAAAAGTAAAAAATAAGTAGTTATATTATATCAATGATTATTGCCAAAGTAAAAATAATAAAAGGTGATTCTATAACCAAGTGTTTTAATCATATAATACCCTATTTTTCTCAAATCTGCAATGTTTTATTTTGTCAAACTAGTAATGACGTCAATTTTGGGAGAAGGGGGGGGGGGGGGTCATTAAGAAATGACGATAGGATGATTATAGGGGGGGGGGGGGGGTCTAAAATCTGAAAAAATCGATCGTAATTTATGGACGGCCCCTCAGGAAAATAATTTGAAATTTCGAATTGAAAAAATTGCGGCATGGAAATAAAGTGAAACTTTGAGAATCCATATAAAATCAGTGTTTCATCTGTCTGGAAAATATCAAAACGTTGTAAATAAATAATTTGGGAATTCTTGATTTTCAATCTGACGGAGAATGCTTCCGATCACTGAGTTAGATCCAACGGTAATTATTACTATATATTTAACTTTTATAAGGCTATATGAGTATTTTTAAAGACACAAATTTATGATCCAGCTGGTGAACTACAGTTTTAAAGTTGTTATATATCATCAGTGGACTTATATGGACCGACAATAACAACTTTTGGAAAATTTTATGATTTAATCGATTGACTTTCCGATATTTTCAAATCCTCTTAGTGCCTTCTATCGTCAAATCAATGCATGTAAAATGATAACCAAATAAATCATGGGACATAACTAAAATCCCGCCTTCTATATTCTTCTATTCTATATTCAGGAGGAGGCTGCTGACTCTTCCCCGGTATGGTCGTTGAATGCAAATGGCTCGGGACCGGGCATTGAGGCATACCATGGAGGAGGCCTATGTCCAGAAGTGGACGTTTCTCGGCCGATGATGATGATCCAATATGCGCCTGTCAAGTGTATTTCTAAAAGCAAAAAGGACAACGAAGGCATATCAAACATTTTAGGATAGGATAGGTAAAATTCAAATGGAAAACAAACAGCTTATTACACTCGTCCTTTTTCCACAATAAACTACGCAGTAATGCCGCTCCGCTCTCGTAATATAGAAATCGACCCTGTCTGAGTTAGGACAGGAGTTATAGGAGTTATATTGTGACGTGACACGCGTGTAAACAGACGCGAAAATACCACATATGCGATTAAAATTATAAGTGCCTCGAAACCAAATAACCAAATAAAATTAGGGCTGACTTGGTATGTGTTAGGGTAAACAACATTTTTAATGTCATAGTATTAATTAAAACAGAATGGATTACATTTGGTCAGTGCAGATTGTTCTTGTATTTTGACTTCTTTGTCAAATTTGTCATCGCTGTGTATAAATACGAGTAATGTGAAGAATGTAGCGAATTGTTGTTGAAGAAACATTAATACCAGCAATATGCATTTTATCATACTAATCAAATATACTAATACTGTAAGCTGGATTGTTTGCTTCTTTGAGCAACGAATCGACGTGTTTTCGACGAATCGACGTGTGAAATCCACGCAGACGAAGACGCGAACAAAAGCTAGTTTATAAACAAAAACATAGCATTGTAGTAGTAGCAATGTAGGCTTACGACGTACGTAGCAATATCGGTATGCTACGAGCGTAGGCGTACCTACATGACGATATGTGACGGGATAATTTATTGGAATACTCGTATTACAAAAACGTGAATCTAATTTTTTTTCTTCATAGCATTGTATTTTTAACGATTTGGGTTATCGATCTCATTTTGGCTTATTTTATTTATTATTTACTTTGAGGTCACGATGTGTATCTGCACTATACACAGACATTTTTTTATAAAAAAAATTACAGTACAGCAAACTTTTGTCAAAAATTTACTGTTAAAATTACAACAACTTGAAATGTCAATGTTTTTTAAATTTATTTAAAGGAAATGACCGTATTAAAAATTGTATAGATCTGAACAAACACGAAACAAATTAATTTATCCACAGTCGACCACGGCACTAATTTCTTAAAAAATCTAAATCAATTTCCGACAAAAAGGTTTAAAAGAATCCAATTACCTAAGTGATCAAGTTAATCAATTTCTAGTGTAGCGTTAAAAAATGTTGATAACGTTTCAAAATGATTGAAGTAATTGCATTTGCTTTAAGAAAATAATGAAAGGGCGATGTTCTAGAACATGTTAAACATAGATTCGTTTCATAATGGATTCCAGGCACCACCACAGTGCAGTCGACGATGTTACTACGAGTATCTATTCGGCTACGAAACGGCTACGTCTTATGGGAGTAGCGTATGTACTACTCGTATGTAGTATATACATACACTTGTCTATTGGGTATAAGTATTTTCATAGTATTTCAATTAAATAATAAGTTAGTTGTAGTAGTTCATAAAATGTTTATTACGAATAATAATAATTAAATTAGACGTAAATTTTCGATTCGTCTCTACAAATCGAGCTAGGTACTTTCTTTATAACTTTGAAGGCAATTGGAAAAATGTATATCTTTGAACGAATAATTATAACAAACATCAATACAATATGTAGTAAGTGCCTATAGCGGTCGGTGCGGTGGGGTGCGATGTATTGCGGCAACCGTCGGGTCTGTCGCGTCGCTTCGCTCACCGCTGCGCCGGCGCCGCTTGCACAACTCCTTATATAAAACTGCTGCGCCATCAATGATGTCGCCAATTTCAGCAGTAGAGTAGGCCAGGTCTGCGGCAGGTGATTTAAAATAACCCGCAACATGAGGGTGTCCTTCGCGTTAGGACTATTATTGCTATTGGCGGTCGTACACGCGCGCAGGATACCAGCTAAGAAGAAAGAAGTTCATAGCAACGATCAAATACAGGAGGATAGGCCGGAGAAGACAGACCAGGAACCGGCAGCCAGTGGTCACAAGAAGGAGCATCATCATAATCATGACTATAAGAAAGGCGGAGGAAAGGAACATCATGCCGAACATGACCATGAACATGGAGAGAAAGGACATAAGGGATACAAGGGCCATCACCATCATGAAGAAGGCAAGAAAGGACACCACGATAAAGAACATCATAAAGGCGAATACGATGACCATGGTCAGCACAAAAAAGAACATCATCACGCCGATGGCCACTATGACGAAAACCACAAAGGTGAAAAAGGCGAGAAGGGACACAAATACGAAGAGAAAGGTCACTATAACAAAGGACATTCAACCAAGGGACACCATGAAATACACAAATTAGATGAATTCAAGAAAGATAAGCACTTCTTTGATGAAGAAGGCGACTCTGGTCACGAAGAAAAGCATGGCGGATTCCACGAAGAACATGGCCATAAAAAAGGCGGTCACTTCAAGAAAGGTCATCACCATGGTGGGCATCACGCGAAAGAGCATGGAGAAAAGGGCCACCATGAGAAAGGTGGTCACCACCATGACCATAAGGGGCACAAAGAGGCAGCAGGCCATGACGAGCACTACCACCACAATAAAGATCACGCCGAGAAAGGCGGCCACGCACATCACAAAAAATACGGCTACAAGAAAGGGCACTGATGACTTCTGGCAATGTGTTTTTACAGCAGCGTTAAATCGATGGACTGGCAATGTTGTTAGAGGACTTGAAATCGTGACTGGACTCGTAGTTAGTTATTTATTTTCTGTAGGTAGGTAGGACAACTTAACTGTGATTTATTATGAAAACCTTAAGCTTATTATGTACCTAATATTTGTATTATTTTGTAACATTTATGACGAATAAATTATTTTTTTATTTAATCTTAAGATACAAAAATAAAGTCATTGTTTGTTAATTGTACATAATGGTTGTAGTATTTATTTATACCTTTCTTCTTTGCTTTTATACCACATTTTAAACTAAATTTCACATATCCTACTCCTCAGAGTATCTGGGACAATATTAATTAGACAGGTGGGCATTAGGTACGTCGAGTGTCGGTCTCGAAGCTAGAGGCTTTTAAAGTAATTAGCAGCGATAACCGCTACTTTAGCTCGCGCGGTGAAGCTTGTTACGGTGGTTGAAGTGGCTTCTATCGCAAAGATGTAATGCATTAGCATCTTAAAATTAATAAACCTTCATTTATGTACACTATATTTCCAAATATATATTTTTTACATTCGTGTAAAACAAATTAATCTTTTTAACAAAATATCATTATCAAATTTTAGTATTCTCGGGAGGTTTGTTTAGCCTGTTTTGCAAAACAGTGCGGTCTGTCTCGTCACTGCTTAATTTCCCATGTTGCTGGCTTGATTTATACGCGGTAAACGGTTTGTTATAATAGCCACATTTATTTTAATGTTTAAGAAAACTGTACAGTTTACTTTATGTTGATCTACTAAAATGTGTACGAAGGGCTTTTGAAACCAGAAAAGTTTCTTTGGAAAACAGCATTTGCAAAAGCCTTAATGACAAAGCGTAGCTCGTAGCAACAGTCGGGTGACCCAATAGACAAGTTAAGATGAGCTAAGAAACTTTTCTTAGAGCTGCAATATATTATTTTTAAATTGAAAAAATAAATCATTATGTTTACTGTATGTGTAGCTAGATTGTAAGTTAGAGTCGTCTGGGGAATGTATAAGGATAGGTAACACCGTTGATATATAAATGACCCGTTCCGCGAATGTATGGTGGTAATGCCTGGTCTTGTGCACTTATAATATTAAAAGGCTGTCGCTTAGTACAAAAAGAACTATTTTGTGCACGTAAAATAAATGCTAAAATGTAACTGTAGTATTTTTCTATACATCTTTAGATTATTACTTTATTTTTTTAGATAGTGTACAAGTGCAAGTCGAATTTGAAACCTCTCTTTTCATGCGGAATGGATTCGTAATTAGTGTTCATCGCACTTGATCGTAAATGATGATAAAACCGTAAGATGGAAGCGTCTCTACGTCTCCATACGCCTGAAATTAATGAGGTGCCTGTATGAATTAATCAACATTTCAATACGACCATCAACGCATTTGTTAAAAATCGGTTGCAAAGTCCACTGCTGTCGGACTTTCCATAGGTGGACTAGCTATGATCATGATCACGCTTGGCTGACACTATCCTTTCCAAAGCCGAGTCCTCACGGCATCGCACGGCATGGCCACGAGAGTGAAGTACATAATTACATGTTATGCAATGTTCAGCTGTGGAATTTTCTGTCTGGTGATGTTGAAGATAGGAATCCCCAATTAAATGTACAAAAATAGATCAACAGGAAATTACTATGTTGACTCGTACCTTTGTGACTATATTTGTGTAAGAGTTCAATAACCTGCAAACACGTCATTTTATTGCCAAGTAGAAGTTTCTGCTTTGTTGTCCACAAACATGTATAAATAAATACATATAAATACATTGGCGGTAAACCTACCGTTGATGGAATTGAATATAAAAAGAGATTAAATGTTAATCATGAAATCTAAAGTAACACTTTATATATATTAAAAAGTAAAAAAGTGGATTTGCTATCTATCTAGAAACAATAATTAAATATGGTATCTCTGTAGTTTTGAAAGAGGATAAAATAAGGCGCCATCTGCACGCACGAGAGTATCGGAACGAAATATTTTTTTACACCATTGTGTGGGGTATCGTTGAATAGGTATTTTAAAAACATTTCTGTCTGGGTCTGGGAGCACCGCTCTTTGATTAAGGGATCCGTTTGCGAAATATTAATAGAAAGTGATAATTTTTGTCAGAGTAGGGCGTGTGCTATGCTGCGTTTTGTTGTTTGACTGATTCGCGTGACGCGACGAGTCCGTGACGCTATTCTCGTCCAGAGTCACTCGTATCGCCACCGCGATGATATCGCCCTGCCGAGTCATTATCAAAGTTTGTATCGAATTTGATGGCGCGGCGACTGTTGTTGCGATTCTGTTGTCCGTGGAGATGGCGACTTAGCAATTTATGAACGACTTTTTGTATGAAAATTGTTTAGGAAAAGTGCCAGGACAACAGAGAAGGCTAAGAGGCTATAACTGTAATTACAAATAGAGCGTAGTGGTTTCTGTAAATAAATTAGAATAGTCTATAAAGTGTTCACACAGGAACGCTAGTTCAGTGATCGCGGTGGAGTGCACCGGGACGCGGATGTAATCCATTGATAACGCTTTTACACTAATTAGCGAGTGAGTAAGGGCTTACTGGGTGTCACACCTCGCGCTAGATTTATGGGAACTGCGCTGTCACATCTTAATCCGCGCTCACTAGTCAGCGAGCTAATGTTACTGAAGGAGCCATTTTTTAAACAAATAGTGCAAAAGCTTGATTAAAATGTGCGGAGGTGCGGTGATATGTTCCGTATGATAACTGCATAAGTGGTCGTTTTTCTGTACAGTGTACCTATATATCTACGCATAGAGTACTGTAATACTGTCGATCTACGGATACTATACTACGGCATTCTAAACTTTGACATAAGAACCACATCTTCCTTTCTTTATCATGTAAAAGCTATTATCTGTTCTGTGCTGTCAGTTGGAGACGCCAGCTACCTTCCCGCTCCGCTCCCAGAAGACTATAATGCAATAAAAAAAAGGTGCCGGTCGTCACACACCCACCGACCCGAAGCATGAAACATTCCGGGCCGTTCTAGGTAGATCAGAATAGAATGTGTAATATAATAATAATATATGTGTAAATAATAAAACGTTTTTCCGAAGAAAGAAAAAATACCATATTTGTTTGTTTGTTTTGTATATTGATCGTCTGGACTCGACAATGCCAAATGCCTTTATAGAAAGTTTAACGTGACGAGGAGTTTGTAAGAGGACCAGGCTCATGTCCAGCAGTGGACTTATGCAACCATTTATGATGATATGATATTCCTTTTGACCTAGTGATTCCACTTCAAAATCAAATCCCCTTATTTTGGCCTCCTTTTCCAATGAAGTGCCAGACTCGCACACTGAGGTTCCGTACAGAATATAGTAGCTAAGCACAAGAAATGTAAGTCCGATTAAATAATTAACTTAACTTTGAAGTTGAACGAATGATATAATTATGTATTATTATTATTATTATTCAACTGCAAATGTAAGTTTGCAATATTTATTTAAAAAAATTTCTTCTAAACTTCTTTCTAAAGATCTTGTTTCTTGCCAAATTTCAGGATTCTAGGTCAACTAGATTGTTAGGTTTTGATTACCTTGCGAGTGTCAAAATATACGGCATAAACGGTCGTATCTCTTTATTGCGTTGACTAATAAGGAATTTGATTTTGCCTCCTCGAATGCTGTAGTCCCGAGGGTGATATTCTTGCTCAGGTCATGCCCCCCGAATTAAGGTGCTGACAGTTCCACCGCAGTATTCTCTTAAGGGGTCGACTGGCGCGGCTAACATAAATATGTTGCGGGGCAGATATTTTATAAGAAAACACATTTTAGTCAAATACCATCGTTCTATAGTCAAAATTTTTCCATATCATGAAAGCTAAAAGATGTTTGTGCTCTGTGATACGTAATAAACAATAACCTTAGTAGCTCTGAGACGCTTGCAGAGTCTCAGTAACTGTAATGACGTCAGACTGCGAACTCAATTACACTTTGTCAAACAGATTTCAACTAAAGAACAATGATATAACCGCCTCCGTGGCCTAATGGCACGTTTTCATTCACAATAAGGAGGCTCTGGGTTCTATTCCCAGTGGGGGTACTTGTTGATACAAAGTTTGGTTGGTGGTAGGGAACTTTTTATGACCACCTGGCTAGCTACCACCATGTTATCAAAGTTTGCCGCCAAACAGCAGTGCTAAAATTGTTGTGTTCCGGTATGAAAGATAGTAGAGCGAGCATCTCATTAGCTTGAAGCTTCTGGGTGCACACGCTTACCATCCAACGTCACTTACCATCAGGTGAGATGAAGGCCAAGTACAAACCCAGCATACATAAAAATAAACGAAATTTCCCAATTTCTCCTGTATCTTCTGAACAGTCTGTTTCCCACGAGATATATTGCATTGGATGAAATCTTTACTATGGACCAACGAGTTGCTGTAATAAGCTATTTCACAAGAAAGACAATATTTTTCCCGCACCCTTCGAGAACAAATCCTAATAATAATAAATTCACATCAGATCAAAAATCGATTAAAATAGTTTCCTGACTAAGTGACGTATAATCTCTTTGAGTTGTTTGTGAGAGTGAGGAGTTTGCGTCTTTGCCTATGGTGTCAAGTTGATTTCTTATGTAGTGTCAGTTTATTTTACGATTTATCTCGTAGTACATATATTAGTGATCTGTGATTTATCTTGAAATGTGTGTTTGCTTCTTAATCTGTGTTCTTAATTCGATAATTAAAGTCAAGTTTTCTCACCAACCCGACGTGCCATGTTAATCATTTATCCGCGTTCCAGGAAAAGTCTGGTGAGTGTTTCTGTTGTATATTTTTATTTTAAAGTACTAACGAGTGGATGAAGTCTAGGCCACGCGCTGCGGGTTTTATTTTACTTATTCCACGCCAACGTTACATTCTCCCATCAATGTTTGAAAATAGCGCCGAGATCGTTCCAACAAAGCAATTACGAACGAAACTGCTTTATTGTGTTTGCTAATGTCGCTGTTTTCCTCTGTTCGCTTCCTAATTTGGGTTAGGGACTTAGATTTACTTATAAAGGGACACGTACTTTTTGTTGCTTCATTGTGATTGCCTCCACTTTGTCCTGGAGTCCGTCGATGAAGGTGCCCACGTGCCACGTAGTATTAATAAACGGGTAAACACACAATTAAATACTAGCTCATAGGATACGCCTGTTTAAATTTCGAGCTTCAGTCGCATTTTACAGTTTGCTATATCTGCAGCCGCAGGCACTTCTGCATACCATTAACCTGGCAGCAGTTTTCATTGTTATTATTTACTTTATCGGCGATGTTAAAATGTTTGTATTGCAGTGGCATCAAATGGTAACTATTAATTTAATTGTTTGTAAAAATTCATGTTCAATAAACATAGATACATGAAAAACACATACGTATGCATAATAATGCATAAACACATTCCGTAATTAACGGAAGATAGCTAATAAAAAATTACAATTAAAATGAATTTATTCCGGGACACAGCCATATTTACACACACACACACATTTTACATAAATATGCAGTTTATTAGGGTTCCTTACTCTGTCCGTCCGTCCGTCTGTCACTAGGCTGTATCTCATGAACCGTGATAGTTAGACAGTTGAAATTTTCACAGATTATGTATTTCTGTTGCCGCTATAACAGGAAATACTAAAAACTAGGATAAAATAAATATTTTAGTGGGCTCCCATACAACAAACGTGACTTTTGAGACGTTGTAACATGCAACTGGCGCCATCTAGTGTCGTACTCGTCTATTACTGCTACTACAAAACTAAATTGATAACGAAAATTGAGGAGCATTCTTTAGATTGGTTTTCCGTATGTTAAATCTCCATATTCTGCACGGAACCCTTCGTGCGCGAGTCCGATTCGCACTTATCCAATTTTTTTAAGAGCTCAATAAGGAATACTTGTTTTTGGTGACAATTTCTACCACTTCGCTTTTGATGGAAGTACTTATTTAAATGAAAATGTTATACGATGAAAATTAACTACAGATGTTGTTGTTTATTTGGAAACCATCTCTCATCCAACTCACACGCGTATAGTTCGCTGTAATTACAGAAAGTACCCCAAGTTGCCGTTTTTAATATTAGTTATATAGATATTTAGGTATTGTTAGGCGATAGAACTTCCAAAAAACATTTTGGAATGTTATTTATCTAGCTGTTTTTTCTTTACATTTTAAAACTCAAGTATACCGTGTAAAATAGTCCGTAAAATAGAAACTATGAGTGTATGCAGGTTTTTAAAAGTCCGTAGAAAAAAGGGAGAGCACATTTTACTAACTATTAACTTATATAAAATCTAGACTGTAGCAATAATAATATTGTGAACTTGACCCCGTTTAAATAAACTAAAATATCTCTTTTATTGAGACGGACGAAATTATCTCTACAGCTTATACTTATTTCACACTGTTAAGACCGGTGCAGCTCCAACAAACTATTGATGTCTCTGAGCGAGAAAAAAGCTTTACATCCAGGTAACAATATTTTTTTTCTTCAATGACAACGAAATAAAAAAAGTAACTTGATTACATGTGTTTATTTACAATTTTATTTACAACTGCGTAATAAAAATACAAAAGTGATAACAAAACAATGTCATAACAAATAAATAAGGAAAAATATGACTTAATGGCCTTTCTTGAAGCCCCAGTGTTTATGGTCTTCGTGTCCTCCCTTCTTGCCGTGTCCATGGTGGTGGTGGTGGTGTTCGTGGTGACCACCTTCATCGTGGTGGCCCTTGTGCTCGTGGTGGTGGCCACCCTTCTCGTGGTGGCCTTTCTTACCGTGATGGTGTTCGTGGTGGCCTTTGTGATCGTGCCCCTTGTGGAAGTGGCCTCCCTTCTTGTGTCCGTGCTCGTGGTGATGTCCTCCGTGACCCTCCTCGAAGCCGGACTCTCCATGCTTGTCATGGAAATGCTTGTCTTTCTTAAATTCATCTATTTTGTGTACGCCATGGTGACCCTTTGTGGAATGTCCCTTATGGTAATGTCCCTTCTCTTCAAAGCCGTGTCCCTTTTCACCTTTCTCGCCGTGATGGTGTTCGTGGTGGTGTCCCTCGTCGTGATGGTGGTGCTTCTTGTGCCCGCCGTGATCAGCGTGGTGTCCCTTGTGCCCCTCGTGGTGGTGGTGTCCCTTCTTGCCGTGTTCGTGGTGGTGGTGTCCCTTGTAGCCCTTGTGTCCCTTGCCCCCGTGTTCGTGATGGTGTTGCGCGTGGTGCTCGTGCCCTCCTCCCTTCTCGTGCTTGGAGGCTGCGGCCTGCAGGTCGTCGGGTGCGTCGCGTCGCGTGCGCACGTCCCGACCCCCGGTCAGCGCAACGAGCGCCACCAGACAGCCCAGAACCAGAGCCACCTTCATAGTTGCTCTGCTCGTTGTCGAAGCGTGATTAGTTATGGCAGTTTTTATTTTCGCCGACACCGTTTTATAGACACTGGCTCTGATTTTCACAGAACCAATGTTAGGCAATAGTTGCAGACCAGCGACACCGACTATGTCGGCGTGCTTGCACTTATTCTACTGCCAAGGTTAAACGCCCTATCTGTAGTGTAATAACTTAAATATTATGTATCTTGTTAATATCATGTTAGTGAGCCGTGGCCCGAGCCGCGACCACGGCCCACTAACACCGAGTCCGTGACCAACGTGAACGCCGATAATTGTGCAGTGTTGTTGAAAGTTGTGCCTATAAGTGCCTCTTCCCCCCGGACTGCCGAGAGGTACAGACGTCTAATATCCGTGTCGGAATTTTTCTAAAATTGCTATATACAATTCCAAACAGTTAAATTAATCTCATAATAATAGGAGTGCAGAACCAGTGAAGAAGTTTGTGTCAACAGGCGTCCTCTAAACAAGTGAGTTCTTTACTATCTGTGCTCTCCTGGTACTTTTGCAACGAGCTGGCCAATCTGCGCTTGCACAGCCGAAACCACGCCCCATCATTACGGAACTGGTATTGCTACTCCCGCTACGCACGCATTGGAATCAATAGTATAGATCCGGCCTCCGGTCACGCCCACTGTGTTGAGACTGCGCACACGCAAAGCTAAGCTATTATCGCACAACTGATATCAGCTCCTCACCTGCTACACCTACAGTATGGAGAAATCCTACCCTGAACCAGATCTGCAAACAACTCCGCAAAACGCAAATATCATTTTGCAAAGAATTAAAAGACGTAGGGAAAACTCTGATATAACTGGCGAATTAAATACTTTTAGGCAAGACGTGAAAGAGATGTTCCAGACATTTATGACTTCTCAAAAGCTTGATCTAGACAAGATCACCGACAGCCTGAAGGAAATTAGAGAAACCAATAGTAATATAGACAACGCAGTCTCTAACCTACACAAACAAAATGAAGAACTGAAGAAAAAAATAGACCAACTTGAGACTAACGCCAAAAAAGACAGCGAATATATTTTCTTACTGGAGAATAAAATTGAAGACTTGCAAAGAGCTCAAAGAAAAACAAGTTTGGAAATTAAGAACGTCCCCAAGAAACATAAGGAAACAAAGGAGGAACTAGTGGAGATGGTCAAGGTGCTATCTGCCAACGTGGGTTGTCGTATTGATAAACACGATATAAAGGATATTTTTCGCATACCAAGCAAAAAAGATGGGCTTAGGTCAACCCCGATAGTTGTCGAACTAAATTCTACCCTAGCTAAAAATGATATGTTACGCCTATGCAAGCAATTTAATATCAAAAACCGAAACAAACTGCAAGCTAAGCATTTGGGATTCACTGTCAACGAGGATGTTCCCGTCTTCATCTCCGAACAGCTGACCGCAAGAGGTGCTCGCCTTCACTTCCTTGCCCGTGACCTCGCAAAATCAATGAAATATAAATTCTGTTGGACATCTATGGGCAAGGTCTACATTCGGAAAGAAGAAAGCTCCCCAGTCATACAAATAATTAGTGAAGAGCAGGTACAGCACTTGTTTCAAAAAGGATGACTACCAATTCCCTTACGTCTAATGTATTGCTTTTCAAACTATGATAATTTATATGTGATTTGTTCCGCAATGTTTTATAAAGTATACCTAGAACACTTATTTACACTTAAAATATACACATCCCAAAAACAAACCAATCTTAGTAATCTACTCACACTCACGAACCTATCGAATTCTATGTCACACAATCAAACTGTACTTAAAGTCACTCTGTCACTACATCATCCCTACTCTCAAATAGCTACATTATACCTCCACATTGACACACTTTTGTTCATAACCTCAAATTATGCATAATACGCTACATAATTTACAAGAAATAGACAACATTGAAATAACTCGCTCGCTTGAATGTTCAGTAGAGGACGTACACAAACATATAAACATTAAAAAATCAAATCTCACTATTGCGGTACAAAACATACGCAGCATTTACACTAATTTAGATGACTTTATGATAACTCTTTCACCACTAAAAGAAAATATTGATGTCTATATATTCACGGAATGTAGACTGCACAATGACAAACCATTTCCCAACCTACGCAACTATACTGGTTACTCTACTAAAAATTTATTGAATCAAAACGATGGAGTAGTCGCTTACATTAAGACGGCAAATCAGTGTAATGTCACAGAAATCAAAATCAGTCACGCTTCCTGTCTATTAATTCAACTCGAATCCACTGTTATCATCGGTGTTTACCGGTCCCCTTCAGTAAAGAACTCAGAGGACTTTACCCACTCCTTAAGCACCCACCTGGACTCCATACAGAGACAACAAAATATAATACTTACTGGGGACATAAATATCAACCTCCTACCCAGACCATCTGAACAACAATGGGAACGAAACAACAGAGTGTACTATCTAACCACGTTAGCTACTCACGGGCTGCTGCCTGGCCATCTCCTCCCGACCAGGGAAAGAAACTGTCTAGACCATATTATGATAAAAATCGATAAAAACAAGGTAATAGGCACGGTGGCCGTTTTAAATACAACCACTACCGATCACTCAACCATTCTCCTCAGTCTGGAGGGAATGGTACGAGTACGTCAAGAAAAATGCTCAATGAGAACCAAAAAAATAGTTGACTATGACTCTGCATTATCTAGCTTAAAAACTAAAAATATTAATTCCTTCTTATCAATTCTCGACCCAGAAACTCTATCAAATAAATTAATTGAACTTATATCTAGTACCCTGATTGAACACACAAAAATCTTAAGATTATCAAGATCAAATCACCTTCTTAAACCCTGGATGACCTTAGGAGTCCTCCGCTGCATAAGAAACCGTAACAATATGCAAAAGTCTCTGAAACTGAACCCATCAAATAAAGTACTGAAAATTACTTACCGGCGCTACCGTAACTATTGCACAAACCTTATCAAAAAGTTGAAACGCAAACATGATCGAGAAAAATTAGCTAAACCCTTTAAGAATAACAAAGAGCTATGGAAAAACATAAATGAAGTCATACAATATAAAAATAAGGACAAAACAAATTCTAATCTTCTCAGCATCAAAACTACCGCAGAAAGTTCAATTAACTATGTTAACGAGTTCTTCGCCAGCATAGGAAGTCATCTGGCTGAAGAGATCATGGCCAAACAATTAAACCATACCCAAACTGAGTCATCACGCTTCGTTACCCCCAACCTAAATTCTATTGTCCTTTTAGATGTGGATTGTGCTGAGGTTGAACGTATTATCATGGGGTTTGACTCAGAAAGTTCTGCTGGCTGGGACAGCATCTCTAACAGACTGCTAAAAAGTGCTAAAACAACTTTAGTGCCGATCATCTGTCACTTAGCTAATCTCTGCTTAGCCGAGGGTGTGTTCCCAAAGTCCTTAAAAAAATCCCTGGTGACACCCATACACAAAGGTGGGAATAAAGACGACGTAAATAACTACAGACCAATATCTGTCCTGCCCGCTATCTCCAAAGTACTCGAAAAGGTTGTTAATAATAGGATAATTAGCTTCTTTAACAAAAATCGTATTTTAGCCGAAAGGCAATATGGCTTTAGAAAGGGCATTTCCACGGAAGATGCTATATTAGATTTAACCTCCTTAATAGTAGAGAAAATGGACAGCGGGAAGAAATGCATGGCGATATTTCTGGATTTAAAAAAAGCGTTCGACACAGTCTCAATTTCTACCCTTCTAATCAAGCTGGAACATCTGGGTATTCGGGGAAAGGCCCACGCGCTCATGCGGAGTTACCTTAGTGATCGATCTCAGTGTGTTAAGATTGGCGATAAAATTAGTGGCGAACAAAGTATGACTTTTGGCGTCCCACAAGGTTCTGTACTAGGCCCTACCCTCTTTTTGGCATACATAAATGACCTATGCAACCTTCCGATTCAGCAAGGCCAAATTTTTTCATACGCTGACGATACTGCGATTGTCCTCTATGGTGATGCCTGGGGGGAGGTTAGGAGAAATGCTGAAGCTGGTCTTATGAGAATTGCCAAATGGTTAAATACTAACTTACTGACCCTGAATACATCTAAAACAAATTATCTCTGCTTCTCAATATACAACTCCAGCCAACCGGACAACAACTTTCAAATCCAAATCCACTCATGCTTTGCCCCTGAACTCAAAAACTGTAACTGCCCATACATCGCCAAGGTAGAGGAGACGAAGTATCTAGGCGTCATAATAGACCAAAGACTCAACTGGCACAACCAGCTTGACCAGTTAGCCAGCAGGACCAGGAAGCTTATCTGGGTCTTTAAAACCCTCCGGCATGTCTCATCTGTAGAACTATTAACTAAAATATATGTTGCCTTAGCACAATCCACTCTCATGTACTGCATCCCAGTTTGGGGAGGTGCCAATAAAACCAAATTCCTTGAGCTGGAAAGAGCACAAAGAGCTCTGCTCAAGGTTATGTTTCACAAGCCGATAAGGTTCCCAACCGCCGACTTATACCTACTTTGTAAAGTCTTAACCGTTAGACAACTAGCAATCCTCCGCACTGTCCTCAGACGCCACCACTCTCTAACATTTGTTATGAACCCTATACCTAGAAGACGAATACCCAAAGCAATAGTAACGTCCCTATCCAAAACTCATTTCGCGCGCAACCAATTCAATAGTCTATCATCAATTCTTTACAACAAAATTAATCAAACTCTAAACATTTACCCTAAGACTTCGTATGAAGTTAAAAAACAACTGACAGAATGGCTACTTAACAAAACTTACGTACAAACGGAATCTATCCTCAAACCTAGTGAATAACATATCTGTAATACCTATCATGAGTAGAACTATCCTAAAAGTGTATACTTTCCCAGCAAATTTAAATAAGACTACTCTACTACTAAACTAACTCACGACATACATATCCTCACCCACACCCAAACACACACACACACACACATACACACACTTTCACATACTCACCACACATTCTCACCACACAAAAACTTTATTGTTCCTGTCCTGTTTCCTTCTTCTATTAATTTAGTAATATAAGTACATGAAACAGTTGAAAAAAAATATATATTTATTAACTATAATTTAATATAATTGATTAATATTAACTAGTCATAAGAATTGAATTTAAATGTATTAGTAGTATATAAGGTCATGAAAATGTATTTAAAACAACACTAGGAAGAGCAGGGCCTCCTAACACAAGTCATCAGTACTTAAGAGGAGGTCCTGAAAGCATTGTATAGTTTCCTGTCCTTTACGAAAATAAACTATTTTATTATTATTATTATTATTTTTTTATTATGTCGGCATGTTTAATTGAACAAATTTTGTGCTAATACACGTAACAAACGACTACGTAAAACAACACGAACCGGTTGTGGTTGATCGGAGAAAATACGAACCTTAATTAATCTTAATAATATACACACATACATATATGTACATACAAGTCTGACATGTTGATCAATGAGGGAGGCTCATGTCCAGCAGTGGACTTTTGCATCATGACGATACATATATCTTATTTTATACCGAGGTGTATAAACAGTGTCGTGACCTATTGACTGATAGACAACACACAGCCTAAACCAATAGACCTATGTACATTTGACTTGAGATTTATTTACTATTGTATGAATAATTTAGTTAAGTTTCAAATAATCTGTACTGCGTGTTTCTTTAAAACTGAGAATATAAAAAAATATCTGTGTTGAGTATATATGGTTTTCATCAAATTGACATCATCATCATCAGCCGGGAAACGTCCACTGCTGGTCATAGGCCTCCCTCATGTTACGCCACATCGACCAGTCCCGAGCTACCTGCATCCAGCGACTCCCTGTGACTCTAACCAGGTCGTCGGTCCATCTGGGGACGGCCTGGTAGACGTTTCCCGGTACGTGGTCGCCCCTCGAGAACCTTTACTCCCCACCGGTTATCGGTTCTTCGAGCGATGTGGCTTGCCCATTGCCACTTCAGCTCACTGACTCGTCGAGCTATGTCGGTGACCTTCGTTCGTCTACGGATTTCCTCATTCCGGATCTTATCACGTAGAGAAATTCCAAGCATAGCTTGTTCCATTGCTCGCTGAGTGACTTTGAGCTTGTTTATTCGGCCCACAGTACATTTTACAAATTGACATACTTTAAAAATATTATCTTCAAAGGAAATGAAATACAATATTTATCTGTTTCAAAATTTATATTTAAAGTGGTGAACGGGGGTGGCTATGTTCGCACATAGGATGGACAGGACAGGACAGGACATCAGACTTCTGATGAGGGGATATGGCATTATAATCACCACGCTTGGCCGGCAGGTTCTTGATCGCTGTAAATTTTACAGTGTAAAACATACTAACACAGATTTTTCACTTAGTCTTCGTAGCTTTTTATATATGATGTCAAGGGATGATCTTATTATAAATTGGAGATATAACTGATAATTTTTATGAAGCAACAAGTACACTTTATTAATCAATTATGAAGGATTTGGCACCCGCAGAGGATTAGTTCTGTTATAAAATTTTATGCTGGCTTTATGGTCCCGTTTCTTAAATTCTTACGATTTGTTGTATTTTGAGTCGCTCACGAACAATTTATTTATATAGTAATTTTTATCAGAAGCTACACAAGCTACATTATGCATATAAAAGCCATTAAAAGCAGGAGAACTCAAAATATTTGATAATACTTACGGAGCCAGGCAGGTGGTGCGTAGTGTCATTTTGTGAAATAAATACTTTTTTAATTTTATAATAACGCATAATCCGCTTGTAAATTAGAGCAGTGGAAAATGCTAAAAAGTTGTAAAAATCATAATTACTTGTACTTACACAGTAAATTAAGATTTCAATGACCCTGTGCCCGCTCCGGGTGTTCTAACCTTGATGTTACACCTGAAAAAGTTATAATTTAATCACGTCGCTCTTATATATGAAATTTTTGTAATTAATCCTTATAATTGCTGCTTTTAGTTAATTACATGTTTGATGCTTTTTCATTTCTCGAAAAATACGCGAAGATGACATTACCTGAAAACTGTACATACATTTAAAAACCAAGTGCAAGCCCGGCTCGCCCACCGTACAGTAATTAAAACAAGATCGAGCAAAAAGCTTCCTCTCCTTCCCTTCCCCCCCTCACCCCACACAATAACACATCCTCCAGGATCTTATATGGAGACTACCTTTTATTATTATTAGGGTTCCGAACATCCGATAAAAGAACGATACCCTTATAAAATCATTATGGTGTGTGTCTGTCCGTCTGTCCAGTAACAACTAGTGTACTCGTATTCGATTTCAAAATGAGAACAGTTATATTTAAAAAATTTAAATGCGGCAAGATAAGGGTTTGGAATTTCAAAGCGGAGTTACAACTAAGTCAAATGGAGTACCATATGAGAGGGCTTCATTTGTGTATTCAAAATTAGGGTTCCGTACCGCAAAAGGAGAAAAGGAATCCTTATAAGAGTAACTTTGAGTGAAATTGTACGAAATTTTCATTTTGACCACTCCAAGTATATTTTATAATTTGGTCGTCTATTACTCGTTAACCTGTGAATCCACCTTAGTCGTGATAGTTTTCCTTTAGGTTAGCAGATGTTCTACTACTAATATTAATTTATACATTATACACCTGTACAAAATTACAGCTTTCTAGTAGTAAAAGTGCTGCTTTGTGCTCGCGCTAAGCCGCGGACGGACAGACGGAAAGATAGACAGAGCGAAACTATAAGGGTTCTTTATTTGACTACCCTTAAAACATATATTCAAGACAAAAATGAAACTGTAAAACTTTCAAGCAAATACATTCAATCGTGAGAACGTAACAAAGATATCGCCTCGATATTGTGGCTAAACAACCTTTATACGGAGAGGTGGATAAGCCTACATTATACTTGATTTGATTTATTCTGTCGCACTGAAGTGAGCGCTCTAGATATAAGATGAAATCATTCAATCAAGAGACTCGTGTCGTGTAGCGTCTAGGGATAGTCGCTTTTAACTTGAATTGAGTCATTTTGTTGGTCTAGCCAAGCGGCTCTCTATCTTTTCTGGTGACGGAAAACAATAGTTTTTAAAAGTGTATTCTTTATTAATAAACATAATAAAAGTACCATGTAACAGTTACTTATTACTTACTAACATAAAAAGTATAATAACAAAAGATATTAAAAAAGAAAAAACAAACCAAACTAATGGGAGGTATGAAACTGTTTTTTATTTTTCATCAATTGGTTGATATCATGTTTGATAGAGGACAGTTGAAGTTTCATATAAGATTCGGCGTCTAGTGTATTGCGGTATTTTGGTTTCGTGGCAGCATAGGTTGAGAATCCTGTTTCGCACAAATATGTTGTTGGGAACGGGAGAAGAATATTCAGAGCCATTTTGGCAAGCATGGGATATTCATCACGGATTGTGCACCAAAAATCGTTAAGAGGCGTTGTTTTGAACAGTGACTCCATACTTGTGTCTGACGACATTTCTAAAAGAGATTCAACGTAGATATCGGCGGTGGCGGCATAGTAAAACCCTAAATAGCCCTACATGGGTATCTCGGAACCCTAGGGTTCTGTGGAACACACTTAGAGTATGGCTGGTCTAGCCTAAATCGGTAATGGTACCTCACTCTGTATCTTAGACTCTTTATAATGTTACGTGTATCAAAGTATACAAAGAGGGTCAACAGTTTTTTAAAGAAAAAATAAACGAAATAAAAGCTTCTAGTTTCTTTACTTTTTCTTTAATTTGCTGTTTGAGGTTTTAATAGGTGTTGTTTTGTTTAATACTCAGTTTTGGATTTCTTTATTTTTCCAGATCTATCGTATCTGACGTCACTGTGAATTTAGCTATATTTATTATTTTCTAATCACTTTTAACGACACTGTAGTAGGAAGACGGTGGTCAAAAGAGCGGGTCACACCACTGTCTTCGGCTTGTGGAAGAAAATGATTTCTAGAATTTTCATTTCATCTTTAGAAACATAAAACACGACCGTCGTTCCTTCGCTCTTTCTTTAACGAATGGGCTGCAGCAAATACGTACTTACGTGACAAGAAAATTATACTGCCATCACCAATCCGCCTACCAAGCGTGGTGGTTATTTCTAATCCCCTCATTGAAAGTCCTGTGTAACTTGGAGATCTGATCTGAGAACGATGAGTTGAGCATGTATCACTTTCTTTGTTTGGTGATGCAGGAGTTCTGCAAAAATGCTTCATAGCACCATCACCCCGTAACACTGCCGTCAGTTGCCATCAGAGTCAATTGGACTCTTCCACCTGTGCGTACAACAGTTATCGAGTTCTAATCAGGCAGTGGTGGTATTATGGTAAAACTGTATGTACAAGTTAGCGTTTTTGTAGAAATACAATCATTTCATTAGGGATAGGTATAGAAATAGAAAGACCCTCTTGTAATGGTATATGGCTGCTGTTTCTAAGTATGCATTTGTGTGTAGCCTTAATTGTCATACTATCGAATGCTGGTTCATTAGAAGCTGGGGAAATAGGTTATGATTTATTTTTAGCTAAATGTTAATCGATCTCAATTGAGTGTCTCTGGGTACTTAAGCAACTATTAGTTCGCGGAAATTTGCAATACTATAGGACAGGACATTTTTTATATTAAAAGCCACTGTCGTTCATGGTTGTTAGTCTTCTAAGCGACAACGATTGTTTGTTACACATAGATGCAGAAACATAGAAGTGTCATGTTGAAATATGAATCGTGGAGATGATTTTTTTATAAAAGTTTATTTTTTCGCAGTAAAAACATAACAAAAACAGTCATTTGTAACAAATCAACAAGTAACAACATATTTGAGATCATCCATCGTTTATCCCTTGTGGTGCCAGTGCTTGTGGTGTTCGTGACCGCCCTTCTTGCCATGGTCATGATGATGGTGGTGATGTTCGTGGTGGCCGTCATGTCCGTGGTGTCCCTTGTGGTGATGGTGGTGACCGCCTTCCTCATGGTGGCCTCCCTTTCCGTGGTGATGGTGATGATGGCCGTGGTGCTTGTGTCCGTGATGGTGGTGACCGCCCTTCTTGTGTCCGCCTTCATGATGGTGTCCGCCGTAATGTTCATGGTGTCCCTTATCTCCGTGATGATGGTGGAAGTGCTTATCCTTCTTGAATTCGTCATGTTTCTCGACGCCGTGGTGTCCCTTTGTGTCGTGTCCCTTATGCCAGTGTCCATCTTCATGGTGACCGTGGCCGTGCTCGCCCTTCTCGCCGTGATGGTGGTGGTGGTGATGTCCTTCATCGTGGTGATGATGTTTCTTGTGCCCACCGTGTTCACCGTGATGTCCTTTGTGTCCTTCATGGTGGTGGTGGCCATGGTGCCCGTGGTGGTGACCATGGTGCCCCTTGTGCCCCTTGTGGTGATGACCACCATGGTCGTGGTGGTGATGGCCGTGATGCTCGTGGCCACCACCCTTTTCGTGGTGGTGGCCGTGGCCGAAGACTGCAGCCACTATGGCTAGCAGCCCTAGAGCTACTATGAGACTGTTTCTCATGGTTGGCTGGATGTGTTTCAGTTGCTGAATGATAGCTTCATCGCCGCCAATGATTTTATATACCAATTGTTGGCGCGGTTAGGTAAGTTAACGTTTCTCAGTAGAGTTCAGTCTCAAGGTCGTCGTAGTAACGAGAAGAGATTTCCACTTCCAGGTCCGTTGCAATCATTGCATTTGCATTTCCGAAACATTTATCTTTGTGCCGTGCCCCGTGCCTTACCGTCGTTCGTTCATTACTTGCCTCGTGACTCATTAATTAGGTTAATTGATTAATGACGTATAAAAACAAACGTTTGTACAGATTCAAGCAATAACCTTTCGTTTAAAGCAATGGAGAACATTTAAACGCTGTAAGTAAAAGGTATGTTTCAGAGGTTCGCGGATCAAACATACGAGTATATAAATATTTTACTAAACTATATTTTTTTTCTGGTTGATGAGATTGGATGTCCATACGCAAAACTTTACAGAAATTTAAGTTAATTTTATTATTAATAATACACAATTCTGATAAGACTCACTTGTATAAGGTATATAACGAATAAACTATACTGGTGATGTGCGAATTCCTGTTCATTTAAAAAATATTAGTTGTGTTGATGTGTTTAAAAAACCTGAAATTATTATTACTGGGAAAATTGCTATACTTTTATCAAAATTGACATATTTTTTCTCTTGTACTTCATGACTTGTTAATTCTTGTAATTAGTATTTATTTTGTGTAGATTCAATAGTTTTAACGTAAAATGTCACAATGAATTCGGACACAAATTGCCTGTTTTTGATGTAAATAAATGAAACTTAATTGAAATAAATGGAGGTATCTTGTTTAGTTAAATTGAATTGTGATAATGGATGTCCCAGCCATTCCAGTAGCTATATAATCTGTTCGACCGTATTTCATAAGTTATTATCCTTGTAGAGTGTAAGAGTCCCGAGGGAGAATTGGAAATTCACGTGGAAGGATACGCACCAACAAACAAGACAGCTCTTAGCATGTAGGGTCACGAATTAGGAACTGATCGTAGTTCAAGAGTGGCCCCGGTAGGCAGTCGGCTCGTGGCTATACGTGTATATAAGATATTTATTCGTGTGTAGTTATATTATTGGATGAAATGTACCGCCTCCGTGGCCTAGTCTACTCAGTTGACCTAATAACAAGGTCGCAGGTTCGATTCCCGTTTCTAATCCATACTCGGTTTTGTTAGTGGTAGGGTATTTTTATATATGTCCGCCTACCGCTACTTCCATGTTATCTTACTATCCAACAGCTTTAATAAAACTGTTTTGTTTGGGTACTGAAAAACAGGGCCAGACAGAATAGACCTTATTTACTTGAGGTATTGTATTGTGCGCATTCGATTGTTTTTGGGGAAACACTTGACTTGCGATTAGAAATTTATTTTAAACAACAACCGATCAAGTGCGAGTCGGACTTGCGCAGCGAGGGTTCGGTACAGGGTATGAATAATTGTACAGTATATAAATACAGAAAATCATAGATGGTTAGGCATATGCACTGAACTATTACGCTTTTTTTTAGAAAATATAAGTCCTATTGAGACACAAACTAAAAACGTGAACGATGAAAAATCATATGATCCCATACTTCTATATCACGATCAAAAAGCGATTTTAATGTAGTATAATTAAAAATTATGGTTTTCAGATTTATTTCTATATATGTGCTGTAAGACCTTGATTCTTTCCAAAATTGAGGATCCTAGGTCAATGGGAAGTACTCTATAGGCTTCGATTCCTTATGCTCGTCAGGGAAATCTTCAAAAAATATAGCATAAACGGCCGCATCTGTTTATTGCGTTGACTTCGAAATTTCTTTTTTTGTCTTCAGAAATTCAAGATTTGAGTTATTTATTTCAACTTGATACCTACACTCTTTCCTGAGATTGATAAGGATTCTATTTTTCCTTTTGTGGTACGGAACCATAAAAATTCGGAAATATCGATAGTTACCGGATGTATTTGAAATAGTAGTAATAGATAAATCGGATTAATTTTGTGCTGCCGTAATACCAGCGTCACCAAGGGCGCTGTTGCCAAACACGAGTTCACGGCAACCGGCCAACGTTTAAAATTGGATCCTAACATTTGAGCTTGTAGACGACACTATTCACTAGTTAGTTGGATCATTCCACGCTAATAGCTTCGCTCTCAACTTCTATCCACAAATTTAATGTTTTTGTCAAACAATTTTTCAAATAGGGTTTTAAAAGCATGAAGATCAAAAATTTATTTACATGTATCACAAAATATTAACAATAACAAAACTCCTCATCTTATCAAATAACTTTTCTCATATGCTAACTCATTTGTGGCCCTTGTGCCAGTCCCATCCCTTGTGTCCCTCGTGGCCTCCCTTGCTGCCGTGGCCTTCATTGTGGTGATGGTGTTCGTGGTGGCCGCCCTCGCCGTGGTGGCCCTTGTGTTCGTGGTGATGCCCTCCCTCCTCGTGGTGGCCTTTCTTGCCGTGCTCGTGCTCATGGAAACCTCCCTCTTTGTGTCCCTTGTGGAAGTGGCCGCCCTTCTTGTACCCTCCCTCGTGGTGGTGACCGCCATAGCCCTCTTCGAAGCCGGAATCACCGTGCTTATCGTGGAAGTGCTTGTCCTTCTTGAACTCGTCTATCTTGTGGATACCGTGGTGCCCTTTCGTGTCGTGGCCCTTGTGGTAGTGTCCCTTTTCTTCAAAGCCATGTCCCTTCTCACCCTTTTCACCGTGGTTGTGCGCATCGTGATAGCCTTCATCGTGGTGGTGGTGTTTCTTATGACCTCCCTCTTCTCCATAGTGTCCTTTATGTCCTTCGTGATGGTGGTGGCCCTTTTCGCCGTGTTCGTGTCCATGGTGGCCTTTGTACCCCTTTTCACCATGTCCGCCGTGTTCAGAGTGGTGTCCTCCATGGTGTTCACCGCCACCACCCTTTTCCCAGTGATGGGATGCGGCTGCTTCTAAATCTGAATGTCGCCTGTGCCTCGTGTCCCTCGCGTACACAGCCGCCACTACAGCCGCCAAGCAGACGAGCGCTAGAGTTCTCATGGTGTCCTGTTCTCCTGGTTCTGTTGGGCAATGATTGCCAAATGATGCCTGTTACTGTTTTCTCTTAGTTTATATAGTATTGCCAATAGCATAGAGGTAGTTGTTTTTAATGTCAGGGCGACTGATGGATGGCGGTCACTACGCGGTTGACCTGAATTAGTTCTCGACGCGTACGCGTTCACCGATCATAATTTGATTCATTTATTTTCATACGGATCACTTTATTCAGTTAAGTCTACTGGACTGAATTTCAGTTTTGGTCGTACGCCTACACCTTGCAAAACCACAAGCAATAAATTAAAAGTAAACCTGGGTGGTACATAATTTAATAACTTTTCGACTTGTTTTTGGAAATTATTGTTGTGTTTAAACTTCTGGTTTTTATAAGGTTAAAATGTAAAAGTTAGGAAAAGAGCGCCGCGAAAGAAGTTTAATTTGAACAAATATTTGTCGGAAGTAAAATAACATGGTACCCAAGTAAATGTTTTTTTTACATAAGACAGTACTTGTGTTGAGATGTTAGCTTTTTAAAATGACTATAAGTGTAAAATACTAGTTATACTTTATGTTGGATAATATAGGAAAATCACATAGTGTTGTTTTTATCTAATGTTATTGCAAGTCTTCAAATAGTTTCTCCATTTTAATATTAAATGATCGAGCTATAAATTTTCAACTACTTTCAAACTACGAGATTAAACATTCAAAACATTCTGCGTAGTCGAGGAGACTGTTGACTCACGTTTAAATGCAACACGAAGAACTTACCAGCCACACTACGTACAACTAGATAAAATGCGTCTGCTGAAAATATTGTAATATTGTTCATCGGATAACGTACGAAGTGAACTTTCTATTTATTTTCTATTTTTAGTGTACTGTGACGCCCTGGCCGGCGCGTCGGTCTCGTCACTGACTATTCCTGTCTGTCTGAATCACTGCTACTCATTTATTTGTTCATTTACTTATGCAATTGTATATTTTGCAAAAATGCCCCAAAAATATACTAATCCTATACATATTTATATAAAACCAGCCGTGTAACTATGAGTTGTTTTTCAATTAAAAAGCGTCGGTGGCGCGGTGGATAAGGCACGGTCTCTCACGAGTTCCGGGCTCGAATACAGCCGTGTACCTATGAGTTGTTTTTCAATTCAAGTACATTATCCGATGGTTTAACGGTGAAGGAAACCAGCATGTCTTGTACAGGCATGTGAAGTCCGCCAATCAGCACTCGGCTCGCGTGGTAGACTACGGCCTATACACTCGCTGTAGGAGATTAGGCCTGAGCTCCGTATATTGGCTGTTGATGACTTTAAACATGTTTTACTAGATCACTAGCTTTTTTCGCCGCTATTTCAAAACTGTCAAGTTTAACTTATTTTGTCACATATTCCAGGAGGTAAGAGGAGTAGGCATTTATATTATTAACTTTAAATACAAAGTACCATTGCACCTAGCTAACCTAAGTTATAAAAGTTATATTTTCCGCACTAATGCACGCTTCCGGCAATATCTTATTTGACTGACCCGTGCATTTCGCGACATGTCAGACTGATATTATACATCGTATACATAATTCAGCCTTCACAAAATTCATACGGCAAATGGTTCATATGGATAAATCTTCTATATATTAATACTTGAAGCAAAAACTTTGTATCCTTTTTTACGAAAATTGCGCGGACGTAGGAGTTTGACATTTCGCACACTTATAGTTTATATAGAAAAAGTGTGCGGAATGCTATTTTTTTAAATTTTTTAAATTAATTTTGATCTATTTTCTGATCAGACCACTGGGCCATCACTAGTATGGATAAAAAAATACTATTTCATCATAATCTACTTGGTACTCGTTTTAATTATATTTTTCAAGTTAGGGCTTACTTCTGCCCTTAGTCTTCCACGAGATCGTAGTATTGATGAAGAAGCTTGGTTTTTTAATGCTTCCAAGATTTTTAGGAGAACGCGAATCTCTGTGTACAAAAACATCTATATCAATGTCGTCTTTAGCACTTACAGCTTTTGATACTAATGATATTGATATAGGAAGAAAAATTAATCAGAAAAAAATACCGAACCGCTCATACTTTGGTGTTTTTGTTATACCGAATACCGAGCATAGTGCCAAAATACCGAACACCTGGCAAGCCTGGGCTACATACATGCCTACTGTCGATAAATCAGATTTCATCATCAATACAAGAGCTGTTGAAAACCGATCGGATTTCCTATAAGCGGTTATGCCATAATCACCACCATGCATGGTTTGGTGACCGCAATAATAATTGTTGACATATGCTCTTGTCCATCTTCTATTTTTACCTTAGTCGTCTGTAACGACAACCAGGGGAATACATGGAGTGACCGTGCTTTAAAACCGTAACTTTACGGGCAAGCAAATAAAAAGCTTTGTCTACGCATCGAATAGCAAAATATCTTTTAAAACATGGGATACAATCACTACAAATAGACATTTTCTCATTTATTCACGACCTAATAGAAACTAATGACATCATTTTTGGTAGAGGGATAGTTGAAAGGAGAGAAAAGTAAATAGGCTTCTTTTCTTTCATGCGTGCACACAGAGAAAGTCGCAGGCAGAAACTAGTTGTGGATAAAATAATTATCAGCTTGAAAACAACTACTGAACACAGCCCTCCGCCCTCCGCTATCATCATCACCAGGAAAACGTCCACAAAGATAGGGCCTCCTCCATGATATGCCACATTGACCAGTCCCGAGATACTTGTAAGGGGGCACGTGGCGTGTGCGCTCCTTGTTGACGCGGTGGACCTTAATTAGGTCGTCGGTTCATCTAGTAGGGGGATGGACCGGTACACGCTTCCCGATACGTGGTCACCACTGGAGAACATTTACTTGCCATCGGTTATCGGTTCTTCGAGCGATGTGGCCTGTCCATTTCCACTTCAGAATAGAATAGAATACTCTTTATTATGGAAATAGATGGTACAATGTTGTTGGGTTTGATACATTCCTAGAATCTCTATTTCCTACCTTAAAGCGTACAATAATTTATTATTACATAATTTATATTACTTGTACACTATCTTAGTGAAGTAATTATTCTACGGTATACAGTATTATAACGTGCCAAAAAAAATTATATAAAAAATTCTTGGGTATTATAAAAACAATTCTTAATGAAAAGGTCATGTTCAGCTCACTGAAGGCGGATTCGTCTTAGTTTGACTACGGATCTCCTCATTCATGTAGAGAAGTTCCGTAATTTTTCCCTATGGTAAAATAAAAACATTAGTAAAATCTGGAATTATTAATCGTCTGGGATGCGTGCAGGCGCGACCGTTTTCACCACAGTCAAGGGCGCCTCGTGTCAAGGTGGCGTTGCGCAGGCGCCGCCCTCGTTTTTAACAATCTTTTGTTTGATGGTGTTTCTTGTGCTCGGTTTGCGTCACAGTTTCCGGTCCGGTGCACACATTGACCGGAGCGCAGACGCGGTGCGAGAGCAGGGCAGCCGGTACCGTATACCTCTACCAGACACTGGTGAGGTCGGTCTGCTCTTGCACTCGCTGATATCGATAAATTGTTCTCAATATTTATACTTATATTAGTTGCAAAAATACCAATGAAGATCATGTGTGGTGAAATTGGATTTCGAGCCTTATGTCACGAAGGGCTAGTTAGTAAAATGTGAAAATATACGTATATGTAGATTTTCTTTTTAAATAGCTCTTGTAGCAATGTTTTGAAAATAGCAAATTAAATTTTCTAAAATTTCAAATAATATGTATAGCTTTAGTTTCCGATTTTGGAAATGTTACCCAGTCCAGTGCGTTCATTTATTTTTAGCTAATAATCAAGCATATTTTGGTTCAAAAAAACTTATTTGACTTAGTGCGAAACGACAAGTGGAAACATATTTATTTTTCGGGGAGAAATCTTTTATGTGTACGTTAGGAGAGAAGATGAGACGATAGGTGATGCTAAATTTCCGTCCTTTAGTGGACGGTTAGCCTCCTCAGTGGTAATCAAAATATAAGAGCCCAGAAGTTAACAAATATAGGTTAGACGAGTGGACACGACATTTATACAAGAATTTAGCGTTTATAACCTCTTGCCCGCGCGATATCTGCGTGGACAACAGTAACAGTAACGATATGTTGCACATTTGCACCATATCCCATTCACCCTTCCTTGTATGCAGTGGCTTGAGGGAAATGTCTATTGAATATTATTAATATGACACGGTACAAAAGTCGATACATATTTTCGTATTCAAGTGTACATAATATATTATATCAGAGTGCCAAACACCCGTTGATAAACAAACATCCTACCGAACCTTTACATTTATATTATTAGTAGGATAAAGGATTTTATTTGGAGTATTCCACGGGTTCTACAGAAGACAAAAAGAAAACTTTCGCAAATAAATTACTCTACATATTAATACTTTGTTCAATTATAAAAACGGTTCTGTGTAAATAAATTGTGAACTTCTCTGTTTCCACAGCGGCCGCGTCCTTTCTCCGATTACTTTCCATGTAAAAAAGTTTTATAAATTAATTTGTAAGCCGCTACCTCGAGCGACACGCCAAATACAAGCATAGTTAAAACACAGATTTAACTTGGAGTTTCACCTGTGTGCAATGTTGTATCGGCGTTATTATTTGTTACCTCTGTCACCTATCTTATGAATTATTCAACACAAGGGAGCTTGTTTAAATTTAATAGGGTGTGGAGAACAAGGAAAATAAAACAATATCAGTCTTACCACAAAAAAGATAAACAAGCTTTAGACACACGTTTTGAAAAAATGTTACCACAAATGCATGTTTAGCCGATGTCAGCTTAGACACTGCTTAAAAGAGGGTATGCTGTTGTCAAAGCGCCCATACAAACGTAGTCCAGTCATATTTTGAGTATTAAGCTATGAAAATCTATGAAATTTTCAAGGCACAATCTAGAAACAAATATCTGTGTCGGTGGTGAGTCAGATTTTCGTTTAAATATATACTTCCAGAGTTACAGGGCGTCAAAGTATTGTATTTTTCGGTAATAAAAAGCCCCAACTTTGAACCTGTTTTACAAGAGTATGAATTAATTTAGAACAATTTGGAAAAAACACCGACATCTGAAATTTTATTAATATACTGTATTGAAAAAATGGCTACATAATATACTGTATCCTTCAAATGATCACTGGACTACGAAACATCCAAATAACGGGTTGATAACTTCGCGTAGTGTATGCTGTCTCACCGTACCAGCTCGGGTAGGATAGGGCTCGGAGAGGGACAGCTATAAAACAATGCAACCTTGAACGCGGCCACGTGGTCTTACCAAGATAGCCTCTTAACATAAAACTTTAATTTGAATTGTAGCCTGTCATAACATTCTCTGCCGGAATTCGCAATAGATTTCGTAGACTTTGTTGATTTTAATGATTTTGAAGACGTGGAATTAATGGACAACTATCGTGACCGTTTTAACAGTGCGAATAAATACATTTGAACATTACAACGAGCGCAACTTTCGAAAACGCTACAGATTTAGTAAAACTTTCGGGGAAATTATTATTATTATTCATTTATTTCAGGTAACAATGACCCATAAGGATATATACAATACAATAAAATACATTAAGTTAAACTACTACACACTACAAAAATATTCTTACACACACTTATTTACTATGGCACGTTGGTGCCGCTCTGGTGGTGTTGGTCGCTATCTTTCCTCTGAAGCGACGGGTCAGCTTGCAGGTCGGGACTCGAACCACGAACGACTTGAATGATGTACCGTGGCGTGACTCCAGCTGCGCCATCCTCACGGTGTAGTTGGACCTCTGCTATATATATTCTGTGACGTCCTGCATGGTGGTGATGAAATGTAGGCGTGACAGATACGTGGCCGTGGTTGGAACTTCAGCGCGCAGCAGGTAGTTGGGCCCTGTGGGTGCGGTTCCGCAGCGGTTCCGAGTCACTCGTTTACAGTACGCCTTTTTCGTCTTGACTTTCTGAAATACATCCTCGTCCGTGTCATCAAATCGGACGCGCGTCCGCTGCTGGCTCGTGGTCGTCTGCGCCTTCGGTAACACCGGCTGCTGGGCTTGAACAGTTCGTTTGTTAGCGACGAAAACCACTGAAGCAAAATCACGTCGCGGTGATTCAGCTTCTTTGTGTCCAGCAGCAAGCTGTTTCACTGGAGGCTGAGGAGGCTGGTGACGTCGACATGGTCACGGTGACGGGAGGCAGCTTGTGCAACTCCTTCGCTACAAACGTAGGCACGTCGTCAGGATCGGTCTCTTTAAGCACAGTGATGATATCCTGCAGGCTCTTCGGTGTCCTTTCACGTCTGTGTGACATCATCTGGTCGCTCTTATTGAGAGCCGCGTACTGCAGCTTCCTCGCCACAGCTATGTCAGCCTCGCTGAAGCTTGACTTACATATCTGCAACGCTCTGACTTCGTCCATCACATCCAGCTTCTGTTGCAGGAACACGAGGAGTTCGCCACGAGTTTTTCCTCGCCCATGACGCTGACGTCGCAGCGGCTAGCGCCACGCTTCGCAATTTATAATAAAATAAACGTAGTCACGTCCACACGAAACCACGCATGACTCGAGACGAATAATCGTTGATATAATTAAGGACGATATTCCTCACGATAGCATAAACTATAGCTCAATTTTAATATTCGATTCACAGATTCGATTGAGAGAATAAAATTAACCTGACACCTGACACTGACCTCATGTCAGTGAAAATCACGTTCCATTGGATGTATAAAATTGTTTATTTAAAAAAGTTTAGCATTGTCAATCCACCAAATGTACGGCAACAAAAGCAAGCGTGCGTTTATATATTACATAAAGTATATATTTCGTATATTTTTATAATGTAGAAATTACTGAATCAAATCAATTTGATAAATAAAAATTATGTTAAATTTAAAAAAATGCTTTCAATGAAACGTTTTCTAGAGGTGTCAACATAAAATAAAGATACGTCAAGATAAATCGTGCCTAAGTAAACAAACGTTGGATATGGTTTTGTGGTAAACAAAATTAAACAATTGTCTATGAAACAGAAAACAGAAACAGAAACTAATCTCAGCATCTGCTATGGCAGTAGCCATAGCGCTGATTTTCAGAAAAGCCCTATATTGTATGTAAGGCATTAAATATATGTGTAAAAGAAGTGTATGTGTGACTATGCAGTGATTATCTTTTTAATACTGTCTAACTAAACTGGTATTTAACTGATGAGTTAAAATATTTTTTGTGGTAAGACTGTTAGACTCGAAAGGGGAAAATGTTCGGAAAGTTGGGAAAACTGTAACCCGAACCGGCCCAGAATAATTTCGAGTGATGACTCGATGTTTCTCAGTTTCTTATATTGATTTATCGTCTCTGAAGTTCTGTTTTGGTTACTTTCTCTCATCCCTTTTTACTGGTTGATTTTCAGAAATATAAAATACTAGCTTTTCCGCGGCATCGTCCGCGTGGACTTTAGAAAGTATCCCACAGGAACTACTTGCTCGATCGTTTCAAGAAGTTACCTGTGTCCTTTTCTGGCCCTTCATCTATTCGAATACAAAGAATTAAGTCATTCTGATCCTCCACCACGACGAAGCAAGGATAAACAAACAAACTCACTTTCGCATTTATAATATTAGTGTTGATAATACAAATCTAACTCTTATCATATTTAAATAACAGAGAAAAAGCGGGGCCTCCTTATAACAAGTTCCTCCTTGAAAGCAGTCTCCCAGAAACTGTTATGTTATACGAGAATATAAAATATTAATGTGATACGAGATAAACAAATATTTTTCAGTTTTTTAAATTTATTTTCAACATTATTAGGAAAGTCCTTTGCTGAACATGATTCTCTGTCATCATAGACTTCCACATCGTACATACAGGCAGGTAGGGATTTGACATATGGTGTTTTATGCACCATTGCAAACTTGGCCCTCAGATAGGCAATTGCAATAAGCTGTTAGAGATACAAAAGAATACACACACGGCTGCTTCTGCTTCACGGCACTCTCAATTATTTAAAACTCTGTGAATGTTAAAACTTCTGAATAAACTTACAAAAAATGCTATGAACGAACAATTATTTTGAAGCAAAATAAACGGCATTCGTTATTGATATTCCCTTTTCCTATTCCACAGCATCGCGTTTCCACGTATCAATTTAAAACAAAAATCTATTCGGCATTTTTACCAGAGCTTGTTTAAGTGGGGGTTTATTTAGAATCCTCAAATCAAAACTGTAGGTACCTCTTTAATTCAAATCGGTGCTTATATTAATCTTTTTATATAATAGAGTGTATCACAACCTTAAACTGTATCTGCATACTAAAACAAAGTATGAGTGTAAAAAACTTGTCTCCCATTGGTAACTCACTTTTGATTACGGTGAAGCAGAAGACTTACTACATCCCATAAAGTAACCTCTATGGCCATGTCCCGCAACACACACACACTCACACATTCCACGTACTTGTAATATAACAAAATATATATACCTACTCGTAACGTAACATCTATAGTGCAATATTGTGAGTGACTCTGTTGTTCCATTATATTACTCGTTTCTTTCTCTTTCTAAATTTAACTAATGTATACCAGTGAAACGAATTCCGTGTTGGGAGACCTGGTTAGTTTGGGAACCAGCTCTCCCACAACTACTATATTACTTGTTTTTTAAATACATGATGTTGTGGAGAGAGAGAAAAAAACCTATTTTATTTATTTATTAAATCCCTTCGACATCTGTGCTTCCTGAGCGTAAAACCTTTTTCAAGGCTAGAATAAACAGATAGTAGTGTATCATTCCTGATGATTTAGCTTCAGGTAAAACTGTGGTTGTTCACGACTTTCTAAAAATGGAATTGATTCAAAATATTTCTATAAATGATTGGACGCAAAACAAAGTGATAATTTTTATTGTTTCATTGTCCCTGTAGAATTCTTACCGTGGCAGCTGTCAATGTTCCGGTATAATAAACACTTCGGTATTTGTTACGAGGTTGGGAAAAGTAAAGATAGCTGTTTAAGCCAGGTCTACAATAAATACGCTCTGAACAGTTTTAATAAAGCTTTAAATAAAATAGTCATGAGTGACCAGATGCGCATTCAAAGAAGCTCGCATTCAGGAATCTGTTTTCGATATTTTATTTATTTTATTTTATTCCCTCCGCGCAAACGGTTTTATTTGACTCTACTTTGCTGACTTCAGCATAGATATCCTGCTGAGACAGAGTATAAAAGTTCAATCGCCGATTTATCAATTTATACATATACAGGTTGTATAATGATATCTTTGCCCGCAACTTCGTCTGATTAGGAATTCAATTTTTTTACGGGATATATTGTTAGATCGGAAAAGAAATTAGCCCGTGTCTTTTTACATACAATGGGCTACTTGCATACGAATGATTTTACGATTGAGGCGCTAACAAACAAACTCACTTTCTCATTTATTTCTCATGTAATATTATTATTATTTATTTTATAAAATTAATAACACTTGGGGCTCAGATCAACGATCCCAGTGAATATTGATGGCACACAGGTAGAGGATGCCTTTTGTGACATCCACGGGAAGGCATGGGGCGATTCGAAAACCGGGTCCAAAAGATCAGTATCGTCACAGAATGAGTATAGTATATAAGTACATACCTCATCTCCCGCAATGAAGTGACCCGCTCAAGGATTGGTACTATAGCACGCGCGAATTCATTCCAACATGAGCGTGTATATAATCATCATCCGTTCATGGGAATAGGAACCCATGGCAAGAAAGAATGTTATTAACCTAATTCTCGGAGACAATACATTTGGTATAGATCAGAAATCCATTACAGAGGTAGATGGGTGCGAGTAGGATGGTGTACGTACTAGTTTTGTTTGCTTCAAATCACGTAGCGCCGAAACTAATTACTGTGTTGTAATCTATGTAATCCAGCACCACGTGGAACCCAACCCAGACATAATCCGAGGTAAACTCGAGAAATTCCCCACAGTACAACAAGCTCAGCATCCGCATCCCCTCTACACGAAATGCGTAAATTCAATGTCGACATCAAATATAACTGCGATATTTGATGTCAACGGCTCGAGTTTCTGCGAGGATTTGTATTTGAATGTACTCTTCTCGTATAGGAAAATTCAAGGAATAATACGATAATTATTGTATTTTATCAAAGTCGAGTTAGTTGTGGCGGACGAGGAAGGATCGTGTTGAGTGAACTTTTGTTTTCGCTGCAAAATTATTGGTATATGTACAAGTAAATCTAATCATTGTCCACGTGTAAGTATTTGTTGTTAATATTGGTTGTATTGATAGGTACATTTAAATAGCCGTTTATCTTAAATCAACGAACGCAGTATATCAGTCAGTGACAACAAAATAATTTCACTTGCAAATGCAACGCATGTCATTGATAATTTATATTTCTGTGCAATCTTCTAATAATCACAATGTTTGCTTTTTAAAATCAATCAAAACCACATTAAAGATATCCATTCGTTTGAGAGCTATAGTTAGCCACAGACACATACAAAAATGCTCCTAACACTCCTCTTTTAGCGACGGGGACTAAATACACAAAGATTATTGTGTACAAGAAAGTCGTATTAAACCTAAGGGAGAACATAATTAACGCATTACTTTTGTTTTGTTTCTTTTATTTTGTTCAAACTTTTCTGATGAAGTGACCGTACTCTGTACGACGTAAAACGGTTATTGCACTTCTTTGTGAGAATACACTGCGAGCTAAATCTGGGTTTCAAGAAAAAGACGTTAAACTTTTGCGCTTTTGAATTTTAGGACTTCCTCTTTGTGGATACAACCAGTGCATAAGCTTGGTTTACCACCGACGCTTAATGAGATACGTGGTGGAGTTGACTCTCATTTTAATGTAAAAAAGTCTGCGAGAGAATTTCTTTACTTTTCTTCATAGAGACACCGAATTTAAATGTAGTAAGGTACGATGCTTTTATTCGTAAATATGGCACGGAGAGCAGTGTGAAACTCTTCATTAATTCTCACAGGGTCACTTCAAACGCAGTACTTGCGCGAGTCATTGTCCATTATCCTCGCCGATAAATGGATCCTGATAATGACGAACTCTTCACGTACGATATCCGCCTACACATCAGAAATTATTCCTTGTCCAACACGTGCCCTCACCGCCCACATCGTAGACTATAGTGTCGCATACACCAGAATAGTTCACCAAGCGTATATTGGTATTTTAATCCAAATAAGAAATTGGCCAAGTTATGCAACCCTAATTTTCGATTCTAGGTGATCGTTACGTAATACAAATTGATCTCTATCACAAACGCACATATTGCCACTTTTGCTCATTTAATTATTATTACTTAATACAGAAATAGAAAAAAATTTAAGGTAATCGTATTATGCTCCAGCGAAATTGTAAGTCCGATTGAAGAAAAAACTTAACTTTGAAGTAGAAAAAGTTTTATCCCATACATCCATCTATAAAAACGCTGATTAATGAAAAAAATATAGTTTTCACATTTATTCGTTTAATTGTGCGGTAAAACCTGCATTTTGGCATTCAGGATTTTTGATAAATGGAAGAACTGGTTAAAATTGGGATCAACGATTTTTAACTTTGAGCAAACATAATATGCAAAGTTTGTGTGAAATCACATACGCTATCTAAAAATTAATTTCATTTCAAGGCCTTACCTATGCGGTTCCTTCCATGCCACTAGAAGTTCTCTTGTTGCGCAAATCGGACTTGTATGTACATGGCTTATGACGCTATCACGTAAAATTATCGTCTGTCAACCGACTTTACAAGCAGCCAATTTTTTTGATGATCTAGTTACTCGTACTTGTAATTGCAGTCGGTTCTTGCCTGCAACTGTGTCTGTATGGACTTCAGAAGGTATGCATATACGAGTATACTACGGGAACGCATCACCATTGGGAAATCCACCCAGGTGTTTATGCATGACTGAGTAACAAGCATTTATTATATTTGGCGTCGTCGGCAGTCTCAACGATATAATTCAACCCGTCTTTTTGTTAGGTGGTGCTCACCTACAAACAGACGTGACGTAACTACAAGAGATGCTCGTTTGAATACGGAACTTATAAAACCAGTACCTGGTACGAAAGTATAATTTGAGGGAGTTACCGGGGCCTACAGCTTGTAAGTGGAGTCGTCGCGTGGCCGCGGGCTAGTAGATCCCGCTAATAAAAGCGCCCGGGCGCGGCACGGTGCGGCGCGGCGGCGGTGTGGTCGGAACCTAAATTGCGGATGCGAGATCGAAGCGGCATCCGCACGAGGCGACGGAAGCCATTAATGAAATTGGAATTGTCTTTGGCTCCGGAGATCGCCGTTCTCCCCAATTGATTTTCATAGACAAGAATTGTCATTCCGCCAGAGAGCCGAATCCTCGGGGTCGGCAATTGTCGTGATATGAAAAGCAGGTGGATCGACCTTTCGTGACTTGAATACTAAACGGCTTGTTATCATCTCATTCTAAGCGCCAACGAACGCTGAAATATCTGCCATTCCCTTTTACTGTTTGGTCCTTTTGATTTTTTATTTATGTACCTTTTAACATTAACCTGAAAGTTTTCGCTTATCTTAATTATTAAAGCTACGTAATTTATTTTTCCAAGTTGTTTTAGCACCTACCTAAATCTTTAATGGAATAAAAGCAGGATAATAACATATTTTTTCACTGTTATTAAAATGCCTCTAGCTCTACGTTAAGCTTATCCGCTGTTTCCAAATTATTTCGGCCCCAGTTCAAGTATATTGTACGTAGACAGTTTATTTTCTTTCGCCTTTGGTTTCCACGTCTCGATACAGCGTGTAGCAGAATTGACATGGTATTGTAAAAGTGGTGTTTTGTTTCCAGCTACTAAATAACATAAATTTTGAGGCTTGAAATAGCTGTCGAGCAGAAAAATTGTTCAGAAGATGATGTAGTTGGATACACGTTTATATTTGACATTGTTTCGTTACGCCATGTATACGACGATTCCCCTCTTTAATAAAATATGTACCCCGGGTTCCCGAATCCCCACTCACTACGTTTAAAAAATTAAACGGAAAAGGTCGATAGAGACTCACTGAAAGGACTGTTTGTTTATTTTCTCACGAAAAGTAGTCGGTTGATATTGTGTTGATGTGGAGGTGTCTCTAAATAACGGTATGAGTATATTCATTGGTGAAGACTCTATCGGCGCGGCGGTGGCGGAGGGAATGCGTACCTTCAAACGATTTTATTTTCCTGAGAAACCACTGGCACGAGAAATGAGTTTCGATTTAGTGTTTGAAGTACGTACCAGTTCAATAGCAGATTGATCACCTTTTAAGTGTAAAACAATACTTTCTCTGATGGACATTTTACTAAAAAAATACATTAATTTCTACTTGAGACTTCATGATGAGATAGTGGATATGGATAACTAAAACACTATGTGGCCATGTAGTTCTGGCGTCGTAAAAAGTGACTAAGGGAAAAATCTGATGGGTCCACCTTGGGGGTAACATCTTAGTGTGGTCACCAATCCACCTCCTAACAGTGACGATAATGTCAAATTCACCCACTGAGAGTTCGACGTGGCGAACTAGGAGGAAGTCTCTTTTCTAAGTGCTTTAGAGTGCAAAAAATCAAATTTGCATATTATATACACCCGTTATTTTAATACGCCCGCTATTATCTATCGTGTCCAGTGCGGATGTCTGCCCTGACTGGCTATACACCGGTATAAGACTATAAGTATAAGTATCGGTCGCCAAGCTTCTTGTTCCTCACCTCTCGGCGCCTCTGCGGCAAACTTGACGCTCTGCTGCAAACTTGCGGATCACATTTGCATAGCTTGAAAATGAATACAAGCGCTGTCCGACGTCAGTTTCACACTTTTAGCGGTCACAAAGACAATTCTCTCTCAGAGGCTTGCTTTTTCTGTTACATGTTTTGATTTTCTCAGTAATTTCTTACGATTGAGGAACATACGGAATGCTGTACTAATAAGTACTTGCTTTTCGCCCTGCGATTATGCACACTTAAACCATTTTCCCGTGGGAATAATAAAAATAAGTAAGGTGTTTTCCCGCGCAAAAGTAACCTATTGAATAACCCAGACCATATTAATTAAAAAGTATAAATGTGAATGGTTTCTTCTTCCTTCGGCCTGGAATACGAGTATGCTGTTTCGAGTTTGGCGAAGTATAGTCTAATACAAAATATGACAAAGTATCTACTTTTTTAAAAATTTCGAGATATGAAAATGCCAACAATGATCTATGTTAATATTAGAAAATTTTCTAAGGTCGTGGTCCAATAAATTGTCAATTAACATTAGGTGAAATTATTGATAAACTCAAGCCTATTTTAATATTTTAATAATAAGCCAATAAATAAAAACTGCCTTCACTTATTAGCCTATGTCTCTAAACTGCTAATGATAGGCCTCTCCCAACAAATTGGTTTGTCATTTCATGAAAATACTCATTAGTTTCGTCAGACAATAATCAAAATTTTAGAAACGCAAAATTTTACTTCTTGTACCATAGATTATATTCGTATATCTTTGGTACTTCTATACACTAATAATTATAGTTTAAAAAACTAAAACACGCTTTACGAGTGTCGTACTAAAAAGCTTTTTAATCCTAAAACAACTTTTATACGAGTACGTATTTATTACTCACACAGACTTTATTATTGTAGAGATGGAGGACGGACCTGCAGGCGTCGACTAGAAACTGTGTTCACTTATTAATTTCTTTCTCCTTTTTAACTTGGTGCTTAATTCCGCAAAAAGCTGCTTTTTATTTTAAAATTTCTTGGTGAGAAGTTCGTCTGAGTTTGGCGGTTTCACTGATGTTCTCGTGACACTAGGTTGCTGCGTTTTTTTTCAATAGGTACGTTATTTTTTCCTCGTTTGACAAATACACGAGTGACAGCGACGTCGTCCCAAGAACTGTCAATCAAACTATGGTCGGAGTCTGGATTTTAAACAGAAGACAAGCGTTCTAATTTCCAAAAAAATAATCGAGGGGCCCAGTGTAGAATTTCTCCATCCAACTCCTGATTCCAGGGTCGGATCATCTCGATGGTGAGACATTATTGTATTGTCATCCGAATTACATATAATTGCAAAGTTTCAAATCGCTACGACGTTTATAAGTATACCTTTAAATTGACTTGCTAGATTTGTTTACATACATAGTTAGTTAGATAGTTGGTTAGTTAGTTACGTACAAGTGAACCTAATATAAAGCGTGTAAAAAGTTGACGCCATGATCGACAGTGACACATGTTATATGATACTTACAAATTGTAGCTGATTTCACTGGCATACGAATACAGAATTAGTGTTTCAGTTAATGCTTTGTAAACAACGGTTGTCGTCGCCGCCTCCCCAATCGTCTGTGTGTGTGGTTGACTAGGGTGTTTAGCGTCTAACAATAGAGTTTCCGACTGTAGATTCTAATCAGTACCGTCTTAATGCAAATCGAAATCAGGCTAATGCAGCTATATACTTGAATGAGTTTCGGCTTACGTCGAGATAAATATGTTTACATTATTACACTTAGTTTAGTGAAAATAGATATATTTAATTAAAGGTTCAAATATGCCAAAAAAGACATTAATCCCGGCATGATTATCAACCTAGTCAATGTACAATCTGTGTACTGTACACCATCAGACATGACTAAGTAACAATCCATATATTTTGAAGAAAAACTAAAACCCTCGTTGGTGCGAAATTTTTAGGATAACGATTTATTTTCCACACCCACTTCGCTTTCTACGTAATGAAATTTTTTCGTAATATCAATGAGTTTACACTTGTTTTCATCTCGACCGACGAAGATAGAAATAATGATAACGTAGTGCGCTTACATACGCCTCAATTTTACGAGACAATATATTTGATTATACTAGTAGGGGCACAATAGACACTACGCCCAGTTCCAAAGTCAACGCCACAACTACACGGACTAATTTGCATTAGTTTCTGTAGAAAAATGTGGTCAAAATGGTTTAATTTGAAATGTAAATTACTGTTAGAATGTATTAAATTATAAGAAAAGTACGAGCAATCTTTTTTGTCAGCCCTAAGTATGGACGAGGTAATAAAGCGGCGGGCCCGGGCGGCGGTGCCGGTGGGCGGGCGACATGAAAGCTTCGTAACAATTTGGAAGGTGCCGAGCTTCGCGAAACAAAACATCGAAACCCTATTTCATGAAGTGTCTGCAAGTTTTCGCTCAGCACAAACTCTTCAATCTGAGGAAGGAAACTTCAAACGTACAGTTGACGTGTTTCATGAATATTAAATTTTATTATTCATTGTTTTAAAATGCAATTCGTTGGGAAATGTTTTCCGCTCCCCGGCACTCGACACTAAGTATAAAAGGCTTCACTGGTTTTCAGTCGAATGAATCAGTGGTCATTACGTCACGAGGGAGTGCAGCCGTTGGCTCAGTGTTGCTAATTTGGATAAAAACGTTTTGTTACGTCGTCGGTCACGTGACATTGTGTCAGTTGCTATTCGTTATTTGCCTCATCTCATTTTTAGGGTTCCATACCATTTCCATACAAAACGCAAGGGGACAAAATCCTATAGGGTACTGCCCGTTGACCTAGAATTCTCAAATTTGGCAATAAGTAAGGTCTTACAGCACAACTATAGGAATAAATCTAAAATCGGGTATGTAATGTAACCGCAAAGTAAAGTTGGGTCTTTAGTTGGATTAATATTTTCGGTAGAGCATGCTTTTAAGTATAATAATTATTCATATTCTCTACGGAACCCTCGGTACGCGAGTCCGACTCTCACTTGATCGTTTTTTTATTCTCATACTCTCAGACAACTCTCAGATAACATCTTTTTCAATACGTGATTGAATTATGAATCTAAAGTTCGATTGTAATGTTTTATTTTACGGACAAGTCCCTTTTCTTTACACCAATCACAATCGTTCATTAGCCCAATGCCACAGATGCACAATTGAGACTTTTTCATAGAATTCGAGCAAAAAGTTTTCATGATGAACGTGAGATGAGTGATTTTTGAAAATAATATTAAATGTATCCGATTTATAAAAAGTATTGTTATTTTATGAAAATGACATATTTATTTTTTAATTAGTAATCAGACAAAAAAAGAAACAATATTTTAAATTTTGGGTGTAAGGATTTAATTTTTTATGCCGTGTACATCATACTCGTAGTTGCAAAGTTCTCTACTGCGATGTACGTTACTGCGAAAGTTTACCAGCGTAGTACGTTGTTGCGTAGTTTTCGGTCCCATATGAAACACAATATTGATTATATGGGGTAAGATTATTAGCTCAGACAGTACGAGATTTTTCTATGCACTTGAAATATATTCAGACGTCCAGTGTGTCGGACAGTAAATGGTTTAGTTATACAAAATTCAATTATATGAAAAAGTTTTGACGTTTAACACAGTTTGGACACAGGCGGAGTGGGCGGGGGACGGGAGAGCCACCGGAGCCCGCGGACGATGGATACTCGCCGCCACAGAGAATACCACCCATGCATTTCTCAGCCCGCTGACCCGGAATGCATATATAATTGATTTCGGTATTGCGGCTGGCATGCTAACGAAGCCTGAATTTCACTGAAAAGTTTGATCTCTCGAGCGGAAAGCGGCAGCTAAAGAGACTAATTCACGTGTGGTGTAGCGTAAGAAACTGTCACCGGTTAATAGTTTCTTACATTGATGATACTCTAGCCTATGTTTTCATAATAGTTTTCTGGTTTATTTGAATTGCGCTGGTTTGTATCACAGAGGTCGTAGAGTAAAAAGTAAAGTCTCTTTTACAACTGTGATGTTTTGACTTTTATCCGACTGCACCAGAAGGAGGGTTATATTCTTTGAGAGTATGTGTGTATGTGTATGTATAATTGTTTGGCAAGTTTGTATAAATCTTTGCTGCCTGAACAGCTCCATGGATTTTAGCTTGAGAGGTGTCGTTAGATTGGTATTTACTGAGAGAGTGACGCTGGGTATATCAAAAAAGTTTAAAAAATTTACGCAGTCGGTATTTGAAATTTACCTTTCATTCAGTCGTCAGCATTGTAATTGTTCATATTCTGTACGGGACCCTCGGAGCACGAGTATGAATCGCACTTGGCCGGTTTTTGTTACAATTTTGCTTCGGAACATTAAAAAGTTGTCTACTAGAATGAAAAGTTGGATAGCCTGAAAAACACTGTCGTTTAAAAAAAAGATTGTGTATGTGTTGTGTAGGCTAAGTTACTATATGGTCTGCAGCGAAGTGTCGGATCTGTATGGATGCATACTCGTTAATGGCGTAACAGAGTGTAATTGAACATAACTCCTCGTATATTAGTGGTGTATTAAATCAATCAACATTATGAAGGTAGTCAAATAAACATCACGTATTGTACGATTGATTCGTGCGCTAATTGATTTTAAAATCACGCGTTTCTATAGATAATGTACCGTGGATAGTACAGGAGTGCAAATATAGTTTCATGTTGATTTTAATTGCTAGTTGATATTAATTTTGTTTTCATGAGACAGATAGAGCCAGCCCAATACGAATATACTTGCATGCGAAGGGTTCCGCGTACTCATTCAAACATGCGCGTGTATGAAAATGTTATCCATTCGATGTATGGGAATGGGAACCGATATCACGGCATTTACATGAAGTGTCCGACGCGAAGCTTCGCCTTCGCTTTCCGTCTGTCACAGCTTTACCTATGAACCGTAATAGGTTTACACAGGAAATTTTAAAGGATAATGTATTACTATGGCTGCTATAATAATAACAATCAAAGTTGAAGAAGATTTATGGCGTTTTTGCTCGATATTATGATAAATATTGTGCGGTGATGCAGAACACTTCAGATGCGAGTCCGATTCTGAAGTATTATTTTTATTTTATTTATTTTCGAGGAAGAAATACAGTATTAATATAAGAAATAGATATGGAACAAAAATATAACACATAGACCAATCTAGTCTCGTAAAATAAATTTGAACAACATAATTAAGATGTATAGATTTATGCCGAACAACTAATAAAAGTTTGATATGGAAGATATCCAAGTTTTCTGTGACGTAGAAAGTCATCTATCATGAAAATCCAAAGTAAGCACGATGACTTGTTTTGGTATCTTGTAGGACAAATATGGATTTTCATATTAATTGAGCATTATGTGCGTTTGTACGGGGAGCAACGCCCACTGTGTTACATTATGTATACATATACCTGCCTACAGTCTATACACGCGTACATACGAGTATCTACGAGGACCTTGTTTATCTAAGAGAATGCGCCAGCTCAACGTATTTTAAAGTAGCGTTATTTACGTCTCTTGGTAAGTCTGTACTAGACCTAGCTAGATGAATCGTGGCAAAACGTGCTAGTGATATATTTTAGCTATTTTAAAGACTTGAATAACGACGTGTAATAAAGTTGGATATACACGTAATACCATTTTACAGCTGTAGATGAGAATGTTTTCATTGAACTTTATAGAATAGAAACATTGTTAGATTGTTCTTTTTTATTTTGTGATATAATAATGAATGTAACAAAACACATATACCATGTCTCGTTTGCGCAGCTCTGCTTAGACGTTGCTATACAAATCATGAGAGCAGGTGGAAATTGAGATGTTATAACGAGGTAACTTGAAATATTGACGCTTTCGCAAAATGTTAAAAAGGGGCACGAGGGTAGGTATTAATGGTGCCTTAAAATGGAGGTGAAACTTTACCCGAGCGACGTTACCGCCCATTTGTCAAACAAAAAATATGGCTCAACTTTGAGACCGGCGCCGAACGACATGCCTTCAAATAAATAACCCGTACCAGACGAATGGTTAGTTTCACATCGTTTTATAACCTTTTTATTGGATAACTCTTCAAAAATCAATTGTTGGAAAACGTTTGGTTTATTCTAACTGTTTTATTTATCGTTGTTTGCGACTACTTGCTGTGTTGTAATCATTCTGCTGATATACTGGCAGGAATTTCTCAAAGGAACGATACGGACAAGTTGGCATGAACAAGTAAATCGTACGAATACAATTTGCAAAGTAAAATGTTATTTACTTTATTTATATTTTCTTAGCAACAATATACGTATTAATACATATAATGTACATTTAATATATGTATATGAGCATATATATATTACGAGCATAAACTTTACATCGCTGCACAAAAGCGCAGACTTGCGCACCAAGCGCCTGTGGGTCACCATTTCCTATAACTATTTCAAATTTCAAGTCGATAGCAAGTTTAAGGATGATTTATATATATGATATAGTTCCTGAGATCAATAGCAGTGCTGAAGCACGAAACGGACAGACACACCAGAGTAAGGGTTCCGTTTCATAGCATGTTCGGAATCTTAAAAAGAGATGGCATCTTAGTTTCGAACAACTAAAATGTGAAACGGAGCAGTGTTCTAACTAGTTTTGTTTTAGAATACTTGTCTGGTAAATTTTAGAATAATAATATGTGGATCCGTAGTAGCTTTTGAAGTTAGAGAATGATGTTATTTTAAATAAAGTTTACACAGAATAAGGTTAGGGCTGGCGAGTGTTTTCAGACTACTCTAAGTTAAGGCACTACTCTAAGTAATGTGAACAACGGAAGCAAAACCATGAAAGAGCCATTCACGAAGCGGCTCGCAACTAGGGGATCTATCGTGAAAACGTTCAACGAATTACCCGAGGATTACTAACTTATTTCATTAAGAACTTCGCCCTGCCGAAATGTTGTTTTGGATAAACCCCGCCTTATCTAGGCGATTGCAGCTGGAATCTCTTTACTACCTTCTGTCTACGTTCAGTTCCCGTTCGCTAAAGCTTATTCTACGTATTTTAGTCATTTGAATATTATTACAGATTTAAAACAAGAACTAGAAACCGACTTCACCTGCCCTAAAAGTCTACTTTTATTAAGGCAATGCTTGTAAGTCAGCTGTCTAATACACACTTAACATTCCTTATCTCAAAAAGTACTGAACCGATTTTGATGAAACTTGCAGTCTTCCCCAAGTTGAACAATACCTAGTTCAACAAAAAGAATTATTTAAATCGAACTTGTAGTTCCGGAGATTTGCGAGGACAAACATACAAATATACATACACTTTTGAAATTTGGCACGCTTGTTTATAAAATATGAAAACTGGGCAGTTATGGAAATATTACATACATACAGGTCGAATTAAATACCTCATTTTTTGAAGTCTTAACTAGATTGCAAATTACATCTTTTACATTTCGTAGTATCCATCCATCCATTATAATTTGAAAGTGTGTTCAGTTGTCCTTCGTTTACGTTATAACGGAGAGTCAGAATACTAGATAACATACAGCTATACAGCATACAGATAGATACAGCAACAATAACAAAACCTAGGCAAAACATTACATGCTACTCAGAATGAGGGTATAACAACTTTTATTCAGGCATAGGGAAGGGAAATACTATATTGTAAATGTCTGGGCCCTAAACTTTCACCTTAATGCATCATGTTTATGTTTAGAGCTAAAGTAATGCAATTTTCTCCCGTAAACTTTTATATGATAATGGGCAAGTTTTGTCCCGCGTTCCGAAGCACCCTGCTCCCGAGGTCACCTCGGTCGAACCAAATAAATACGTCTTTCTCAAACATTTGCCGGTGTAATAATTCTTCCGTATATCTCCCTCCGCGATGTCCCTTTGTCCCTTGTCTTTGATCGAAGGTCTCTTCGATTGATGACTGCTATTTGTGCGGAGTTCGAGCGCCCTTACCAAGACTTTCCAGTTTGCCCTCAATGTCACAGTGATTTGAATACAAAATAGACGTGGATATGTTACTTTAAAATTCTGACAGGAATGACTGTACTTCTTTTGCATTATACTTGGTTATTAAATACTTTTCTTTGATTCTAAAGTTCATATAAATCACAAAGTAGTAAATAAACTTACCAACAATTTATCTCTAGGAAAATGAGCATTGGTTCACATATTGTATTTAAAATTTCATTGTACAATTAACGCGGTCAATTTATTTTTCCGCCAGTTTACAATTACTATATATGTATTTGATCTATATATTTTCAGTCTATAGTATATAAAATACTTGGCTCGGACAACTGACAACTGATAACTGGAAATTTTATTCTTAAGTAAGTATTTCACTAAAATCAACTGTTCGAAGAGAAATCGTAAAACAGCATTTGAATTTAAGTCGCATTAAAAGTTTGCGTGAGCAGAGTTCGTAGCACAATGGGGCCGTAGGAAAAATTCTAATTACTTTACCGAGTTGGTTGGAATTTAAAAAAGTTACGCTTACTGCCTGCCCGCCGGCTCTCTAATGTACAAACAAATGTTTACACCAAGAAATCGGCAGGGTTTGCTAGTTATTAATGAAAAACAACATCATTGTTTGCTTATTGTTTACTTTTTAATAATTTAATGTATAAATAAATAAGTTCTTGATTATGACAATTTCCGAAAATAATACTAAAGTAGTTTGTAATTAAATCATGTAATTGTAGTTTAAAAAGCTAAATATATATGTTGTGATTCGATTCTTGTTGTTTATTACATTACGTAATAATACAGACCGTCGCGAGTAGGTGCAGAGTCGTATTTTGCACAAGCAGGCGGCGGGCTTCTACGATAGCGTGTGATAAATAGGTAAGCACATTCTCCGAAGTGTTCTCACCCTCCGGTCGAGCGTGTACCTGCGTGAATGCCGCCATTAACTTCCCGTGATCCCAGATCGATGTAGGCTCTCTAACAAATAATGAACTGGAGTAAACTCCTAAACGCCCAGGGGCGCAGAAGTGTTGGCAATTTGGTGCAGCCGGCGCCTCTTGTTGCCGTCGTTTTTCTTCCCGCTTTGCTCAATAAATGTATGCCTCGAGTGCCTTTCTACACGATGTTACGCCGATATTAATACTGTCATTATTATATTAACAGACTGAGGTGAGAGTCTGTGAATAGCTCCAGTGTGTTGCGGCCGTGTTACTAAAGGCACGCTGTTAACTAAGGTACACGCAACTTTAATTAAAAATACCTAGCGGGCAAGGTGTTACAAAATGCTGTTATAAATTCTTTTAAGTGTACGGGTGATGTGTTTATTTTTCGTTTTTAATTGAGTTGGTATTAGTTAACTCTTAATGAACAATTTAATGAATAGATACAGCGTTGGTTATTGGACTTTCAGTCTGAGAATCATTCAATTATGGAGCGGAGGAGCATAAATACTGTCTTCGTTTCCGTGACTTGTTTTTGTCATCCTGACGTAACTTCAAAATTATTACGTTTGAAATAATGCGAGAAAAATATTTTTGTGTCACAGCGCGAATTCGTCAGACCTGTTGTCGTTTGCTTTTTTGTCTTTTTCATCTGTAGACAAATCATCGTGAGATTGTTGATAGATTAAAAAATAACTCCGCAAAAGTCAATGCAAAGGTATAAAGTCAGAGAACGAAGGTGATAAATCTAGCCAATCCGAGTCGGTACCTCGTTCCAGTTACAACTGAACAGGAAAAACGGATGTAACGATCGGGGTACGTTGTTGATGAGCTATTAAAATTACATTTTGGGAACTCTCTCGTCCAGAGCTCGTGGCGTGGTGTGGCGAATGAAAGCCCAACAATACGTGCGGGCAGGTGTTTTGTGCGTATGTTGTGTTTTATACGTATTATCCGGCAACATCCGTCCGTCCGCTCCTACTTTCAGACCGTTTCATCTTGCGCCCAAGCGGGTCAGCGTAATTTATTACCTATTGTGCGGATATTTCATTTATCACGGTGAATTCAATTTACAGAACAATTAATCATTCCACAATACTTACTTGTAGACAGCGGACTGGTTGCTGGGACGGGAGACGGCGAAACCGTGAAAAAGTTTTCATATGCGCAAGTCTTCGCAGAAGTGTTACCCTAACCCTTGTTCCGACTATATCTTCGGCCACGATGAAGTATCCTTCATGTTTACCCACTTTGTTTTGATAATTTTAAAACTTTTCAAAAGTACATGCAGTAAATAAATCATCATCAGCCGGGAAACGTTCGTCACTGCTGAACACAGGCTTTCCCCTTAGTATGCAATGACCTGTTTATTAAAAAATAAAATTAATAAGTAAGTAAAGTAAAAGGTGTTTATTTCTTAAATAATTTTTACAGAGTTTTGCAGGGGCCTTCCAGAAAGTAGTCTTTCGACACTTGTGTTGGAAGTGCACCGCGTCTTCCAGACGGATATACACAGTATTATTTAAAATCTTAGTTCCTATTTTAAGTTTGCTATGCTCATATGTGTGTGTGCGTGCGTGCGTGCGTGCGTGCGTGCGTGCGTGCGTGCGTGCGTGCGTGCGTGCGTGCGTGCGTGCGTGTGTGTGTGTGTGTGTGTGCGTGCGTGCGTGCGTGTGTGTGTGTGTGTGTGTGTGTGTGTGTGTGTGTGTGTGTGTGTGTGTGTGTGTGTGTGTGTGTGTGTGTGTGTGTGTGTGTGTGTGTGTGTGTGTGTGTGTGTGTGTGTGTGTGTGTGTGTGTGTGTGTGTGTGTGTGTGTGTGTGTGTGTGTGTGTGTGTGTGTGTGTGTGTGTGTGTGTGTGTGTGTGTGTGTGTGTGTGTGTGTGTGTGTGTGTGTGTGTGTGTGTGTGTGTGTGTGTGTGTGTGTGTGTGTGTGTGTGTGTGTGTGTGTGTGTGTGTGTATGTGTGTGTGTGTGTGTGTGTGTGTTTGTGTGTAAGTTGCGAGAAGAATTGCACACTCCTATGCCCTACGGATACTGAAGTGCCTTGGGATCGGTTTAGTGTGGCCACATATGAGTGTACAATTAATGAGTATAGCAGTATGGTACATAATCTAGCCATATTTATGTCACTCTTGATAAGAGAGCCTCCGTTCTTTCGTAAGAGAGTGTACTAAGCCATGTTATTAACGTTTTTTTGCAGTTGTAACTTTGCATAGGGTATATGTTGATCAGTCTGTTTACCTTGTAGTCCGGTCAATTTAGACATTCGAGGTTACATAAAGTCCCAACAAGCTGAATTTCTGTGAAATTGTTCAAAACATAATTATAAACAATGTCTAGAAGTTCCCCATCATTCCCCTGTAAGGAATTTTTTTTATTCCAGGTCAAAGGTCAAAAAAATGAGTTTTTCGCGATTTTCAGCAAAACGGTAAGTTTTATCATAAAAGTACCTTAGACAAAAATGGAGATCATAAAATTATCTATAAAAAATGAACCAATACTTTTTTTCTTACGAGCCACCGTTTCTGAGATATAACGATTCAAAAAGGTATAAAAGTTGTTATCGTCATAATATGCACACGTTTCCACGCCACCTATGAGGTAGTGTACTTAGCGTGTTTTTTTTAACGCGGTTTCCCCAGTAGGCCTACTCCACGGGTCAGTTGTGATCCTGTTTAATGTAAAACTATTGCATAATAACGGAAATTTTCAAAGATTAGGAAAGATAAAAGCGATGTAAATTTAAAAAAAGTGTTGAAGTTTATTCGTCTTATTCGTAAGTTTCAAATTCTTGTTCTTCTTCTTGTTCTTCTTCTCCTGCTTCTTCTTCATCTTCAATTTGGATGCAAGTAAATTGCGTCAATAGCAATGTATCGCATGATACTTCGTCGGAGTCAAACGAATCCTCCATTGTTTGTGATTCAATATTAGAGAACGACCGGCCTTGACAATTTGTGCATGCCAAAGAACAAGACAGTCCGACTTTTTTGCAACCACATTTAGCACTGCATCCCTTTTTGCAGTTGCAAAAAATAGTGTTCAGCAGTTTTTCCGGCGCAGGTGGAAGTAAATTTTGAACTGGCTCTAATATATTGTTGACCAACTTCCAACCCCAGTCTGTAGGGTCTAGCTGATAACCAAGCCACACTTGAACTTGGTAATATACTCGAAAAAAATAATGAAATGGTGAGCAGCAACTGAGGTTGGAGGAAGACAAGCTAATTGAACTTGTTTTTTATTTTTAGTATTTTTAACGAAACATGCATATCGATGCTTATCTAAACAGGTAGTTTTTTTAGGAGCTCCGTACATAGAAAGAAGAAATCGGATGCCGTTGAACTTCTTGTTGAGTTGAATTACTCTTTTTAAAAACTTCAGCACATTGAATTAAATCTTGTTTTTCAAAAATTTTGAAAACTGCTACGTGGCGTACTCATGCATATTATGACGATAACAACTTTTATAACTTTTTGAATCGTTATATCTCAGAAACGGCGGCTCGTAAGAAAAAAAAGTATTGATACATTTTTTATAGATAATTTTATGATCTCCATTTTTGTCTAAGGTACTTTTATGATAAAACTTACCGTTTTGCTGAAAATCGCGAAAAACTCATTTTTTTGACCTTTGACCTTGAATAAAAAAATTTCCTTACAGGGGAATGATGGGGAACTTTTAGACATTGGTTATAATTATATTTTGAACCATTTCACTGAAATTCAGCTTGTTGGGACTTTATGTAACTTCACTCTCATTTTTTGGTCTAAATTGACCGGACTATTGTTATATATATAAGTAGATTGACAAGGGTATTGCCGACTAGCAAAAGTTGTTCGCACCGAGTGTGTACGAGCTACAATGTCATTCCGTCGTATGTTTAATAAATTTTGATCAAACGCTAGGGACCTATGGACTTTAAGAATAAGATGGAGTATATATAGCTTTCTGACGGATAAGAGTTTGCTAGTTTTGTATAGCTGTTCTGTAGAATATCTGTAGCGCTTAAAATATATTACTTTGATAAGAGACCTTTGTGCACGCATTAATAATTTGGTAAAACTTTTTATAATGTGTTATAAGGTCGTGTCCCAGTATAAAAGGTATCAGAGCTAGCGCCTCATTAGCTTTAGGTCTCTAGGTGAACACTATATCCATATAACGGCTTTATCGTAAGTTACCAGCAGGTGAGATGGAGGTCAAGTGCAAACCCATAATGAATACTTGAGCTCTACAAATACAAACCCTTTTGCAGGAAAATTACTGAGTCAAGGCAAAATTTTCCAGTTAAATATCTTTATCTAGTCTAATTTAGAAAGTACGTCTACTGCCCTTGTTTACGAGTATCTGTTTTTCAGGCAGTAAATGTTTTCTTAATCTGTGCTAGTCAACAATGAAGATACAGTTGGCGTCGGAAGTGTTTCGCGATTTTATTGTGCCGGAATAGAACATGCTCGGCATTCCTATACCAAGGCTCATAGCAGAAATAATTAAAAGCATAAATTGAATATCGCGCATTACTAGTCTGCCCGGAAGAATGGATTTTGTGAGAATGAAAAGAGAATTCAGTCCGAATGTACATGTTCTACATCGGCTTATTTCCGTCTCGTTTTGTCCGTACAATATGCGGGATCCGGGTATGTATGCCTATTTCTGTACACGTGTTCATTTAAGCTGGTTGTTAGCATTCAGTTCGCTTCCGCGGAATTGAATTAGTCGCCGTCTCCCCGTAACCTTACGTACCTGGGACGTTTGGTGCGGCAGAGTGACATGTCTCACTCGTGATTGCGAACACGTCTACAATTAAATTCTCGTCTGGCCCCAGCTTCGCACGAGGGGCGCTGCGTTTGATACACAAAATAATGTAATTTTGGGTCATTAGTTATGGCATCCGTTTTAAACGATAATTAGCGGAGAAAGACATTTAAAAAGCGTATATACACTATACGGTATTTCATACATCAGAAGATATTTTATATGGACACGGCACCAAATAGAAACAGTACTTTGCAGAACGAAACTTCGCAGGCGATCGGCGCTACGCTAATTCAAACGTCCTTATGAGTTGAATATAAACCATCTTGGCTCTTACCCACTATTGAACCAACTTTAAAATGGAGGAGGTACGTTCGACGCTTACGTATGTTCAAGTTAGAATCTGATTAGGAGATCACATGGAACTCGAGCGAAATCTTCAAGTTTTAAAGAAACGTACAATTTGTTTGTTAAACTGTCTCAAATGGTGGGAATCTATCATGAATTCACTTTGTACTGCTGAGTTGATGATAGAAGCCACCGCTATCGTTAGTTTTTAGGGGTTAGGAGTTAATACTGCCATGTGTCGACAGAAACGACGTGCAATCATCAGTTCTCTTGGGTGGAGACGTGGACATGTAAGACAATTTTGATATAACTGTTTTGCAATTTCAATGCTATCAAAAACAAATAAAAAAGTGTGCAAACCATTTTTTTTTTACAAAAGAAGAAGAAGAAAAAAAACTTCCGTGCTAAAAAGTATGAAATTATTTGTCAATCTCAGATCAATTTGAGGCAAATGCCAATTGCAAATGTATGTAATATACACACCGGCACAATTAGCGGAACAGAAAAAAAAGTGAGACTATGAGATAATAACGCATATATTTGACGAAAATGTAATTAGACACAAAATAACAAATTGATTAACATCTTTTAACAACGACTTTAAAAAGTCTTCGTTATTTTTTATTGAAAAATAAAGAAATTTGAAATAAGTCAAATTTTTAGATGATTATGAACCATCACAAAAAATAAAAAAAAGTAAGCATTAAATGAATTAACAATAAAATTAAAGAAAAATTAATAACGAATGTTTCCCCCTCTTGCTCTGATTACGGTTTCCATTCGTCTGGGCATGCTACAGATTATGTTATCGATGATTTCTTGAGGCAACCGCTCCCACTCCTCAAGTAATGCGTTTCCAAGTTCATTCAGATTGTTGGGGGGTGGCATTCTGGATTTAACCCTTCTTTTTAGCAAGTCCCAGACATGCTCTATCGGATTCATATCGAGGGAATTTGCTGGCCACTGCATCACCGGTATACCTACGTGGCTCAGATATGCCTGTACCGATTGTGCACTATGAGCACGAGCATTATCTTGCATTAGAATAAAGTCGTCACCAATAAATGGGGCAAATGGTACAACATGTTCTTCTAAAATGTCTCTGATGTATCGATCTGCTGTCATGGTCCCTCCTGTGACTATCACTAACTCCGTGCGAGCTCCCAAACATATCCCCCCCAAACCATAATCGAGCCGCCACCATAAGCCACTGTGTGTTCGTAGAAGACACGTTCGTAGTAGAAACGTACAATTTGTTTGTTAAACTGTCTCAAATGGTGGGAATCTATCATGAATTCACTTTATACTGCTGAGTTGATGATAGAAGCCACCGCTATCGTTAGTTTTTAGGGGTTAGGAGATAATACTGCCATGTGTCGACAGAAACGACGTGCAATCATCAGTTCTCTTGGGTGGAGACGTGGACATGTAAGACAATTTTGATATAACTGTTTTGCAATTTCAATGCTATCAAAAACAAATAAAAAAGTGTGCAAACCATTTTTTTTTACAAAAGAAGAAGAAGAAAAAAAACTTCCGTGCTAAAAAGTATGAAATTATTTGTCAATCTCAGATCAATTTGAGGCAAACGCCAATTGCAAATGTATGTAATATACACACCGGCACAATTAGCGGAACAGAAAAAAAAGTGAGACTATGAGATAATAACGCATATATTTGACGAAAATGTAATTAGACACAAAATAACAAATTGATTAACATCATTTAACAACGACTTTAAAAAGTCTTCGTTATTTTTTATTGAAAAATAAAGAAATTTGAAATAAGTCAAATTTTTAGATGATTATGAACCATCACAAAAAATAAAAAAAAGTAAGCATTAAATGAATTAACAATAAAATTAAAGAAAAATTAATAACGAATGTTTCCCCCTCTTGCTCTGATTACGGTTTCCATTCGTCTGGGCATGCTACAGATTATGTTATCGATGATTTCTTGAGGCAACCGCTCCCACTCCTCAAGTAATGCGTTACCAAGTTCATTCAGATTGTTGGGGGGTGGCATTCTGGATTTAACCCTTCTTTTTAGCAAGTCCCAGACATGCTCTATCGGATTCATATCGAGGGAATTTGCTGGCCACTGCATCACCGGTATACCTACGTGGCTCAGATATGCCTGTACCGATTGTGCACTATGAGCACGAACATTATCTTGCATTAGAATAAAGTCGTCACCAATAAATGGGGCAAATGGTACAACATGTTCTTCTAAAATGTCTCTGATGTATCGATCTGCTGTCATGGTCCCTCCTGTGACTATCACTAACTCCGTGCGAGCTCCCAAACATATCCCTCCCCAAACCATAATCGAGCCGCCACCATAAGCCACTGTGTGTTCAAAATTAGACTGTATGTGGCGTTCTCCTTTGCGTCTCCATATTCGCTGTCTCCCATCGATCTGTTTTAAAAGAACTCTGCACTCATCAGTAATTACTAATTTTGAACACATTAGTAATTACTGATGAGTGCAGAGTTCTTTTAAAACAGATCGATGGGAGACAGCGAATATGGAGACGCAAAGGAGAACGCCACATACAGTCTAATTTTGAACACACAGTGGCTTATGGTGGCGGCTCGATTATGGTTTGGGGAGGGATATGTTTGGGAGCTCGCACGGAGTTAGTGATAGTCACAGGAGGGACCATGACAGCAGATCGATACATCAGAGACATTTTAGAAGAACATGATGTACCATTTGCCCCATTTATTGGTGACGACTTTATTCTAATGCAAGATAAAGCTCGTGCTCATAGTGCACAATCGGTATAGGCATATCTGAGCCACTTAGGTATACCGGTGATGCAGTGGTCAGCAAATTCCCTCGATATGAATCCGATAGAGCATGTCTGGGACTTGCTAAAAAGAAGGGTTAAATCCAGAATGCCACCCCCCAACAATCTGAATGAACTTGGTAACGCATTACTTGAGGAGTGGGAGCGGTTGCCTCAAGAAATCATCGATAACATAATCTGTAGCATGCCCAGACGAATGGAAACCGTAATCAGAGCAAGAGGGGGAAACACTCGTTATTAATTTTTCTTTAATTTTATTGTTAATTCATTTAATGCTTACTTTTTTTTATTTTTTGTGATGGTTCATAATCATCTAAAAATTTCACTTATTTCAAATTTCGTTATTTTTCAATAAAAAATAACGAAGACTTTTCAAAGTCGTTGTTAAAAGATGTTAATCAATTTGTTATTTTGTGTCTAATTACATTTTCGTCAAATATATGCGTTATTATCTCATAGTCTCACTTTTTTTTCTGTTCCGCTAATTGTGCCGGTGTGTATATTATTACGAGGAAAAAGGTATTTGTATAGAACAAAATAGTTCTTTTAGAGTAAGACACTCTGTAGAAACAATTATTGGGCGGCGACCTCAAAAATATTTTATGCTTGCTAATTCGGAAGTCAAGTCCTGATTTTTTTAAAATTTTAACTGAATGTTATATGATAAAAGAACTAAATATGTATGAAAAATCATGTCACAAGTTTCTAATTGTAACATATTGTGATGTGGTTATGCGTAGATGTCTGTGATAAAACAACTATCCCTGTTTTACGAGGTGTTACGTGGAATCTCGGACAGCGCTAATGCGAATCTGAACAACAAATCTATACTTCCCGCCTCCGGTAGTAACCGGACCTTATGTCCACGAATGAGATGAGATACTCGTAGAATATTGAGTTGGAGTCTCCTTTTACTACCATCCTTGGGCTTGTTGACCCTCATATCACGTAGCTAGCACGCACCGACCTAATTGTGGCATGGTGTTGTTACTCCGCGATATGCCGTCGTAAATCCTGCAATCCGTGGACTGGGGCGGCATTACAGCCGGCGTTGACTCCCGAGTAATTATCCCTTTTCACGGCAGTTAAGAGGGAACAGCAGATAAAAAATTTCATATGAAATTAAGGGTTTGGGATATAGCTGTTTTCTCAACGAAACGTTAGCCAAATTCAATCATTTTGATCTTATTCTCTTTATCAAAGAATAATCTAGGCCCGTTGGTTTTGCTTTTTTCAATATTTTGTCTACAATTAGAATTATGGGCATCTCAAAACTCAAAATTTCAGAAAAAATTTCTTTCAACTTATGGTACTCATTATTTAGAGTAAACGTAACATTTTCAGAAAAAGCAAAACCAACGGGCCTAGATTATTCTTTGATAAAGAGAATAAGATCAAAATGATTGAATTTGGCTAACGTTTCGTTGAGAAAACAGCTATATCCCAAACCCTTAATTTCACGGCAAAACTAGGCAAATACCAAAAAAAGCTTCAACTGTCCTTCTCGCACAGTTCGGTTCGGGAGGCAGGGTACACTATATCACAACTATATACTGTGTATTATATGTATAAAAATAAAGTAAGCATGCATTAGTGATGTCAATAAGCTTTATCGATTTTTTCGACTAATAGTGGTGGGAAAAATATATCGATAGATACCCTTTCTCGAGCTATAATGGTTTTACCTGTTAGTTTTAATGTTTAGATTGATCTAAATCAATGGTTCCCAACCAGTGGTCCGTGGACCACCAGTGGTCCGCAGAAGCCAAAATATGGTCCGCGAATGATTTAAAATTAGCGGGCGGTGAGCCGTCGGTCGCCGTGCAGAGCTTCGTAACCCTTTTAGCACGGACGCTGGTGAAGTTACAGAAGAAATTCAACAAGAACTTATTGAAATACAAAATGACAGAAACTGCAAGGATACTTTTGAATCGAATTCACTTGGGTCATTTTGGTGTAAAAAAGCAATTTCTTATACTAAACTTCGAGAAATAGCCTTACGTTATTTTATGGTTTTCTCAACAACTTATTTATGTGAACAAGGATTTTCTGCTTTGTTGGTAATAAAAAACAAGGCGAGAAATCGTTTGAAAGTAAGTGATGATTTGCGTGTGGCTTTGAGTAACAATATTAGTCCTAGGATAGCCGAACTCGTGAAGAAGATGCAAGCTCAGAAATCACATTAATTCAGAATTACAAAACTTTATCCTAAAAATGTTATTATTTCTTTTTATGTTATTTCATATTAGATTTTAATTAAAGTTTCAGTTTGATTATTACAGTTTATTTTTATTACACCTAAATAGTGGTCCCTGCCAAAAAAATATATGTAAAAGTGGTCCCTGACCAAGAAAACGTTGGGAACCCCTGATCTAAATAAACAAATATAAAGACAAATAATTCTAAGGAAATTTATTTTATCTCTAGAACAGAACATTTTCCCTGAAATTCTTAGTTGTTGTTACGTTTTGTTACGTGTAAATAATTAAATATGATTTATGAATAAGTGACTTATGTTTCAAATATTTTTTTAATGTTAAAGTTCGAGTCGGACTCGCATACAAAGGGTTCCGTACCACTGTAAAATATCTAAACAGAAAAAAAACACAGAAAAAACATAACATTTATTGCATGGACATCCGTTTATTTATAACTTTTTTTAAAGCTTTTTTATATTATTTTTTGTTATTTATTATTATTGAAAGTCTTGAGAGAGAACGAGAAGTTATATGGACATCGCATGTACAAATCGCTACGGAGACTATATGACCCGACACAGATATCCCGGAGATCAGCCAGCAAGAGCTTGAAATGGCTCTCCAACAACTCAAAAACCGGTCAAGAGCAAGTCGGACTCGTGCACCGAGGATTCCGTACAGAATATGAATTAATGACATACTGAAAATCATAAATAATAGGTACGGTAATATGCACCCAACAATGCTCTACCGAAAATGAAATTCTAAGCTAAATTACATATTACGAAGTTAAGTTTGTAAACATTAAAAAATCAATTTTACTGTGGTACAATTAAAAAATTCAGATTTATTCCTATGGTTGTGCTGTAAAACCTTTCTTGCCAAATTTCAAGATATTAGGTCAACGGGAAATACCCTATAGGTTTTGGTTCCATTGCATTTCGTACGGAAATGGTCTAAAATACAGCTATATCTTTTTATTGTGTTGACCTATAAGTTTCATTATTTCACAGATGTAAAGGACAGCAGACTTGAGTATTCGATATCAATTTCAACTTGATATCTGTACGCGTTACTGAGCAAAAGGATCTTGACAGACAGACGGATAACAAAGTGATCCTATACGGGTTCCTTTTTTCCCTTCTGAGGTACGGAACCCTAAAAATAACGGAGTTACAACAGTGCTATTGAAAATGGTTGTAACACGGTACTTTAGTCCTTCGGAAGCTGTTTCAACCGTTTTTAAATCAGAGACTCGTAGTACTAAAACCTGTAATATATAGTAGTATTTTATTATATATATTATATTTGTATTGAAATATTTTTTCCCAGTTATACATCTCATACACTTACAACGGGATTTTTAACTCGTCTATTCCATTGTGTGAAGTGTCGTGAAATTACAGCTTTTTAACCGACTTCAAAAAAAGAGGTTATCAATGCGACCTGTATGTATGTAATATTTCCAGAACTGCCCAGTTTTCATATATGTTAGTCTATATCAGCTTCTAAATAAGTGTGCCAAATTTCTAAAGTGTATGTATGTATGTTTGTCCTCGCATATATCCGGAACTACAAGTTCGATTTAAATAATCCCTTTTTTGTTTGTATTATTAAACTTAGGAAAGACTGCAAGTTTCATCAAAATCGGTTCAGTAGTTTTTGAGAAAGGGAATGTTAAGTGTGTATTAGTTAAATGTTTGTTACCTCAGAACTTTTGACTTGACTGGGTGAACCGATTTGGATGATTCTTTTTTATTTGAAAGCTGGTGCTTCCCGTGTGGTCCCCATTTCAATTTGGTCCGGTTTGTAGAATGGAATCCATGAGAAAACGATATACATCCTTAATAAAAGTAGACTTATACGACAGTTAAAGTTGGTTTCTAGTTCTTTTTGAACGCTTTAACTTGTTAGTCCTTAGACTCTAGCACTCTATGTACTAAAACACCTCTAGGTCACCTAGAGTATCGTTGGAAGACGAACGTTCGGATATGGTGAAACTAAAAGGTTTCTTTGTTGACTGTAGACCCCTAAAATGGCAAAGTCATAATTTATGTTATATTTATATGTGATAGGTACTTACTAGTCAATTATATCAAATACAACCACAGTGTGTCGAGACTAAACCAATATGCGCCCAATAATTGCTCAAAACGTGAAAAAAGGGTTGACGCACGCTCACGTCAAGTTTATTATAATTTTGAAAAATACACTCTAGCCAAGCGTAGAGCGATGACTGACGAGGCGAGGGGTAGCGACTATGCGCAGCGCGGGGGAGGGAGGCCGCGTTGGGAGTGAATGCAGCGTTATTTGTGTGAGTGAAAGCATGTGAAAGGCTGTATGTGTGCGTACCGAATCGCGACAGCAATAAAATATTAAAATACCTACTATTCTACAGAGACTTTGCTTCATATCCCTCTTAAGCCGCCTCTTATTGCTGTCCCTCGCTTTGTTAAAGAGGGTAATTGAATATTTTTAGATTAGCCTCGTTATGGTTACGGTATAATGCGATTGTAGTGTAAAGATCCAAATTTTAAGAAAACTCGTTCTATTTTTTTTGATATTTATTTTTATTACTCATAACGCGCTGCACCTTCCCCATTTCGCCTGATGGTTAGTTAAGATAGGTGCTTGTAGGAACCCCTGTAACGTAGTGAAAAAATGAACCGGATTCGCTGTTTTTCACCATAAAGGAATTTCTTTCGATATGCTCATAGGCTACTTGTAGCAAGCTTTCAAGTGTTGTTATTAATGCTTTTGTGTACAATGCAACCTGCACCCAGGTCAATGTTTTCAGCTAATTTATCCTAAAGATTAGAAAATTTATAAATAGTTTATGTGGCTTGATCGAGCGAGTGCGAAGCGTCTCCGTTTCAGCTTGGGCAAAGATGTTTTTATATCTCCGACAGAAGTCCAGATGTTCTCTTCTACAGGTCGTATTTCTTTCAACCACCGACAACAACCGATCCCTTGCAATAAGAGTCCTATTCCCGACTGCATAACTAAGTTTGTTTGTCAAGGTTATTTGATGATTAAAAGAACAACAACAAGACTCATTGGTGACAGCTCAGTGAGTGGTAAGCTATAAATCCTGGAACACCGGCGTAAAATAGCCAGCATTTACTAGATAGAGACCTCGCTTAGGGTTTTCTGTAATATTTATACAAAGGCCTATCTAATGTGATTATTTCAGATTTTTCCCTTTTAGAAGTTTTGGAAATACAGATTGTTACAGATGGAAATGCTATTTTTACACACATATTTTTCAAGAAACTAAAAACCTATGCCTATGCCACTCAGTAAATAAATAAATACATGTTTTAGAATGTGCAAATTTTTATACGGCAGCCCATTTAAGCTAGTGAGTACACATTAAAATTTCGACCTCCCTATTTTAGTCCTATTTTAAATATACATAAAAGTACTTTATCACTTATTACAATTGTGGCACCTTTACAATTTGCCAAAACTATTACTTTCAATCGAAAGCATTAGTAGTTGCTGAGGTAATCAGCTATGACAGACGTACGGAGACGGACAGAAAGACACATCAGTGAGTTAAAGGGGTTCCGTTTTTTCATCGGATATTCGGAACCCAAAAAATATGATTATCATCGAGATGAATGATAATTTTTATGTATTCCACGTGTCCGTGGAATGGTTGTTTTAGGAAATCGACGTTCAGGAAATGGTGATTACGGGATGTGGACCATATGGGATGTCTTTTTGGGAAGTGGTCTTTTTTTAGGAAGTCATTGTGGGAAAAAACGCTACCCACGGATCAGCTCCATACTTACCACCTAGCTAGACCGACAGTGATAGTCAAACAAAAGCTACGAGGCTCGTTTTAACAAAGAGTTGGTCAGGAAAGTGCTCCAGATATCTATTCTCTGCATAGACATACTCAGATGAACAATGAATGTTTTTGTTCGCCTTAAAACCTACCTACCTATTTTTGTGTGTATTTTTTGAGAAATTAGTTCGTGCTGGAGGCGTACTCCGCTCTCGCAGCTCGTCCACTGTCCGCTAGTAGGTATTGTTCAATGATTAATTGCCCTGAAAATTGAATCGCCGCCGTGATAAATGAAATACCAACACAATATGTAACAAATCGCCGTCACTGGCGTCCTTCGATCAACGAACGCTCGATTGTTGGATTTACAACAAAAAACCAAGTCCAGTAGAGTTTGATTTTGTTTTGGTATTTGGAGGTACACACGGCAGCTACTACTATCTACTCCTACAAGCTGTCAAATTACAGCAGTGCAATATGTACTGGTGTCAACATGGACAAGGTTAGTGTAAAGTTTTAATTCAAGGTTGTAAGTGTTGTATATGGAAGCTCTCATCCATGCCAAATATTTATATATTAAATTTAAAAAAATTTAAAAACCCCTACGCAACAATAAAACCAAAAAATTCCATTTTAAGTCTACAATGCCTAACATTAGCTAAGACTCTTTAAGCTGTTGAATCGATTTTCATCAAATATAGCTAAGAACCACTCCATGTAACTTGCTTTCACGTAAAAAAACAACATCAAAATCGGTCCACCCGTTCGAAAGCCCCGATTCCATACACACACACACATACACACCATTTTTGCGTCGGGGGCTAAAAATGAACGTCACAGCATTCATGGCAGTCTGTCGTCTCCACTCATTAGATATGTTCCGAGTTTAAAATGTATTAACTAAATAAACTCTGCACGAGAAACAAAATAAGATAAAATTTAATGTTATAAAAAGGAATCAAATTAAGAAATTTATTTCATGCTGTGTGAGAGGTGAATGGGGTAAAAAGTTCTATCAGGGAGCAAGAGAATTAAAATTGAGTTTATTTATGATTCGACAGGGCTCGGTCTTATGTTGTACATACGAGTAGATCTTCTTCTTCATAATAAATCAATTAATTTAACATAACAATACATTTCATTGCAGTTATTTGTTTCTAAATACAGAGTATGCTTGAAGTGGTTACATTTAGGCCTTATTTCTTTTTGCGTAGTTTTATTTGTTTTATATAGAGGTATTGTACTGTGGCGTGATTTAAAAATCTGCGCTACAAAATAATATCGTAATGAGAATACGCAGTTTTTAATTAATACAGAATTCGTCATAGTGTATAAGTCACCAAAAGCATCCAAAATTAAAGCACCTTACAGAGTTGGGCACTTGGGCGGGTAGCCTGTCCGCTTTAAATAAAAAGCTGCCTTCCTTACGGTTATTTACGGAGATATAAAGACAATATAAAATTATATTAGCCGGAGGTTGTTTCTAAAGGAAAATAAATTAATTTTTAGGAACTCGGGTTCACTTGGCAATTTTATCGGTTGAAGTGGGGTATGGGGACGTCCCGTAGCTACCCTTATTGTGTGTTTTCATTTTACTCTCAGCCCTGGAAGTTTTTGCCGACGAATGATTACAAAGAGGGTCGTTGGTGTTGGAGTGTGAGAGTCGTGTTTTAATAATGAATGGGCCGTGCATTAAGGCTGACATTTAAGTTAGTTGGTCGCGGGGCGGGCGAGCGCCCCTGCCGGCGGCGGGCGCGGCGGCTCAGCGGCGGCGGGCGGGCGGCGCCCCGCAGCAAGCCTTGATTATAACGTAATTGAGTGCTTCCGCCGATACGAGGAGGCTCCATTAAGCCTCAGCTGCCGCTGCTGTTCTGTTTGTGATCTGATAATAGAATGTTACAATGGTTGACGAACGGGAGTTCATATGTATATACATATTATGTTAGTTTCTTTCCTGTTTTATAAAATGCCCGTACAGCGCGTAATTTAGCTCGCTCTACTTTCAAACAGTAGTGTTCATCGTTTATAGCAATATTGTTCTGGTATGACAGTCATCATCATCATCAGTCGGGAAACGTCCACTGCTGGACATAGGCCTCCTTCATGGTATGCCACATTGACCGGTACCGAGCCACTTGGATCCAGCGACTGGTATAACAGTATTACATAGTATATCTACTCTAGTACTCTAGTATAGTACTCTGCGGTTTTTGTAATGTAAAATAATATAGCCAGTGCTATCAATAGCTTGTGGACGTCATGTGTACGGATATATTTTAGGATGAGAGATGAATGATATAGGTACACTATTGCCTTGCCTGTGACCTATAATTTAACCTTCTTGCCTCGTGAAGAAAACATGCTACCCAGGACCTTCAGTTTAATAACTTACTAGATTTGTTAGTTGACTGTGCTTTCCGGAATACAACAATGTAGTAACATTGTTATTTTATGGCCTGTCGATGACATAGTGGCGGGCGAATCCAGAAGAAGATCTCTAAACCTAACCTAACCATGAGCCAAACAATTTAGCAATTAGTGGTGGCTATAGCAATTTCCGGGGTTAGTGTCAGGTCTGAAGGCGGAGCCCTCTAAATCCGATATAATCAACTTAAAAATAATATATTTTTGTCACTATCGTAAAGAGTTGATGGTCTATGTCCGGTGGCAGATTTCGGCGCTTCCCTCACGGCGGCGGCGGCGGCGGCGCTCGTTGCAGTCGCTCCACTCGCACCGATGCAGGGCACAACTGGTCATAACGATAATTTGTTCTAATTCACCATAATGCATAAACCATACAACGCTGTAAGGCCACCCTTTGCAAATATCACTAGGAATGTAACAATGCACATTAAATTGTAGATTTAGGCACCAGACGCGTTTAAAATATAGATATTCAAACTTTACACTGCACGTAATACGTTTACTATTAATAATATTATGTACTTAAAATACTTAAGATGACAAAACGCTTTAATAATATGCTTTACTATACCTGGCTTACAATATACAAGTACTAACAGCTTTTGCCAAAAGCTTGTTGAGGACTCTCCAACTAGAAACTTTTGTGTTCCAGGAAAACGATAGGCTGCTGAAGTGCAATTAGTGCCAGCCTTTAATAAAAGCTTACATTTTAATTACTCCACTAAGTTTTGCTTCCTCTTGTTTTAAGCTCTTTTGTATGCTTTATTTCGCTCAAATAATTAAAAAATATTTCCGTTCAATTCTTTTCTTCTAAAAATTTGTATATAACGTTTCTGATCATGTCGTAGAACAACTACGCTATCATCAAGTTAATTTATTGTTTAGATTTGAATCAGCTTCTTCGCTAGTTGAATAGTTTGGGGATTTTGAAGCAGTCACAGCACAAGTGTGTAGCCTAGTTTGCAAACTTCCAAGTGGACTCGAGACGGCTTGTTCAGAAGCGAAACAGTGCCCAACAGTTGTTGTCCACTTATATCTTCGGAGCAATTAAATTTAAATTAATGTTTAACGAAACTCCGAAGCTGTGATATGAACTTGTAATCCCATTTACGTTTTAGGTCACATGAATGCTCGCTTCAATTTTCATGAGCTGTCTGTTCCTAATTTAGCACTTCTTGGAAATACGTATTTCCTTTATACATTAATACTAATAACCTTTATACATTGACTTTGATTTATTTGAAACAAGAAGAAAGCAGAAGCTGTAACTCTAATTTTTTTCCGCAAAGTGGGGGTAAATTTTCTAGATTAATTGACACAGTTGTATTATTGTAATATTATCTAATTAGTCCGAGCTAGAGCAAATGGGTAGTTAATTCCCTAACTTTTCTCAGTTTATATCGTTGAGTGAAAAACTTAAGGCGGAGGAAATGAAAAAGTTAGCGAAATATCATCGCGCCCCGAGCTACGGCCCTCAAACTCTTTAACTCGCGCTGGATCATATTTTTGAGCAGCGAAATTTGCGGCAATGAATCTTTTCCAAGTTTTGATTGTACACATTCGTTACCTTCTGCCATTCGTCAGCGCTTAGGAGTTCCGTTCCATCTAACTTTCAGATTCAAGGAGTTAAGGAAAGTGGCTTTCAATTCAAATTTGTCACCACAAAAAAGTGACATTTATAAAGCCGTGAATACATCACGACGTCGTATGACTTTTATTTTTCTAGACGTCTTCAGAATGTGAGACTGAAGTTTATATACAAGCAAATTAATCAACAAGCGTACCTGCCGTAAGGAATAAGGTTGCTAATAGTCATTATTATTCACAATGGATTTTTCTCTTAGGGACGTCGGTGGTAGGTAGGGTGGAGTGGTGGCGTCGGAAGAAAAACTACGACAAAGGAGATCGAGTAGTCTGTGCTCAATTAAGGTTGTGAGGGAACCGGCGAACTGTGCGCCATTGTTGGGCAGATTGTCTCGAATGCCTGTCTGGAGGTAGGTATAATTATACCACAAATTCAGATCCATATCGTTATTTCTTCTGCCAGTGTATCTATGATAACGGCATAGTTACTAACCAACAATGTGATTATTGTAATAGATTCATAGTACACTATGAGGTATAATAAACAAGCAATGTATCGGATCATACAACCGAGTACTCAATGAAAATACACCCTGTTACGTTTCGTCGTGTTAATTAAACATTACACATATTTGTTCAGCTTGTAGTGGACTAACTGCTCGATATACACGTAATATCATGTAATGAGCATCAAATTGGCAGTGTATGAGATTGCTTTTGTGCGCTTCAATTTAATCCCCAAGTTGTTGTTACATTGCAATTCATTATTTAGTAACATGTAAAAATATTTATGTAAAATTAGTAAACGAAAATGTTTAAATTATATGGAAAGTAAAAGTGTTTTTTTAAAATAAAAGTATTCCAATTTTTAATATGTTAAATATTTTCTTTTGAGTTGAAAGTATTGAATTCTACTCGTGTTTGCAGCAAATCCGTACCTTATCAATGGAGAGGCGGAGGCGGTTCGTTTAAAAGTCGAATGGAGCGTAATCCATTTTGCGAGTCACTGGCAACGGTCGCCCGAACTTTAACTCGAAGGCGAGATACAATTTTTGTGTAAAGCGACTGCGTTGAAAAATGTACGGGAACCAAGATCCGGCTCAGACAACGACGATGAAGTAACTGGACGAGAATGGACAAGGATTCCATGTGAATGTAATGACGGGCCTCTAAAATAATTTATACACGTTTTAAGAATATTGTAAGTAGAAGGGATTTGAGGTATATTCATTGATATTACTGTGGCCTAGAGATGTGACGCACATTACATATACGAGTACATACGCTATAATGCTATTTTGTACTCCATTGCTAGCCCCCAAAACTTGTCAAACGCAAAATTTGTTTTACCGAACATTTGATTAAAAAACAGAGCCTTTATAACCACATTCTGATGTCTGTCACAGCTTATTGTCTCAGGATTGAAAGGAATAATGATGGTGACTATTGGTGACCTACACGGGTCGCAACCGATATATTTGTTAATATATTTATACATATATTTATTTGAAAAGGGTCACGTGAGGTCAAGTGAGGCCACCCTGAGGCTTCTGGGTCAGCACGCTTTTCATTTAACGGACTTACCGTCACTTACCACTAGGTGAGGTGATGGCCAAATGCTACATAGCTACATTATAATTTATAAGCATAAAAAATTCACAGCCTACTAATGATTCCTGTAATTCAAAACCTAAAGCAAGGTGACAAATACAAGGTAATAAGTAACAAGTAAAGTAATTGTGGGACCCAGCACAAAACTATAGTAATTCTGGTAAATCGAATGCGGTAATAACACCTCTGAACCAGTGTTCGCGGCCAATTCCACCTCGGTATAATTGCTGTCGGTTAGGTCCAATAAAGAAGTCATCAAAGCAATGGCAGCCCTTAAGCGATGTTCACAGAAAAACGTCAACGTGGAACGTGGAATAGATTCTGAGAATTCATTACCGCATTTTTGAGGGAACGATCAAAGTAAATGTTGAGAAAATGTTTAGACGTTTATGTAAACTATGCTTGTACAAGTACACATGAAAAGGCAATACAAAAACCCAGATGTCGCGTTTACATACGTTTTTAGTAGAGTAACGTAAATACTTGAATCTTTTTACTGGCTTGGAATTGAGGTTATATATTGTGCTCAAATTTATGGCATTTTATTTTCTTTCATGCCTAGAGATGTTTTCCGTCTTATATTAAATAAAAGATATTTGGTTTGGCATAAATATACTCTACGGAAATGTACTCTACAAGAGGGCTTAAGGGGGTATCCCGAAGTTACGGGAAAAACTAGAATTAAGTAGACATTGTTTAATGTCTTTACTAGGAACATATCTGTTACATGGGGTTGGCATGTGTTTCCTACATAAAAATTCCTTTAAAAAAAGAAAAAAGAGTAGTATATAGAAAACAAAATATTTCTACTGATCAAATCATCCCCTTCGAAAACGAGAAAAATGAGCACAATGTTGAAGTCATATTTCATCTTAAAAGTTTATATACGTGTATCTATAAAGGAGCACGATTTCGCTGAAATTTGGTATTTCGGGGGCCAAAAATCGACCGACTAGTATAGATTAGTCTTATGTCTAGGACAACGCGTGTTTTAGATTTTCACGAGGCTTTGTTTCACATTAGTCGACACAAATATGGTCGCTAATTTCACGTGCTCGGGCATAAGCGTCGTAGTCAAGTGGCTGAGGCACAAGAATGTCAATCACAGATGTCCAGGTTCGAATCCCAGTCGGATACAATGTTTTTGATGTGTTGACGGACAGATGGACAACTATGATGACTTATTTGACTACGACCCTTTGGTTTGTGCTAAAACATAAATTAGTTTTACTTCTTTTGTGTCTATTTTATTTATAATACTCTATATAATATAAAACTCATCAGAGAAATCGAAACACAAATAAATCAATAAAAATACGCGTCGAATTAATAACCTTTTTTGAAGTCGGTTGAGAATACGAGTATACTTTTCATCAGAAAAATCGAAACACCTTGCAAGTTTATGTTTTGTAAAGATTATCAGAAAAACCTATGAAAATTTAATTTGAATTTAGAACATTAACATTAGGATTTGAAAACCTCATATTATTCACTATTAAACGACATTTGACATATATTCCTAAATATACACCTTTTTCTGAGAATCCTTACAAAACATAAACTTGCAAGGTGTTTCGATTTCTCTGATGAGAAGTATATTTTCAACCGACTTTAAAAAAGGTTCTCAATTCGACGCGTATTTTTATTTATTTATTTGTGTTACGCGATAACTCCGCCAATAGTGAACCAATTTTTAAAATTCTTTTTTGCTTGGTAGAACATAATTCAGAGGTGGTCTCTTATATCGATGTTATCGAAATTAATCGCTCTTTGAGAAAATCAACAAAAACAAATTTTATAATGCGATTGAAGTCGGTTTTGAGTCCTTTTTGAACGCGTTAATTATTACGAGTTAATTATTATTTATTAAGGGCCCAGTGGAGCGTCCGCGTCGAAAAGGAACATATACAGAAAAAAATGCTTCTCTACACAAAAGGGATATTTAATGTTAAACAAAACAAAACGAGAAATTAATTAAATAATAAGTCTAGAAATGTGCAGGTTAAGTTTACGGGATTGGGAATGTGTCAAATGAAGAAATCCTAGGGCATCGTACTCGTCGTATGCATTGTGAACAGTGGGATCGAGTTCTGAGTAAAACGTAAATGTGGACGCGTCTCAAAGGTGTCGAGGAATGGAACATGTGTTTCCGACGTTGGAATCTCGCGATGATTGGCTGCCAACTACTAAACGTTGCGAGGCCAAGCTCTGCGTGCTCACAACAACTTCACGTTCATGGCGACGATGGATTACTGCGTCTCACAAAGATTAGTGGAAATAAGCTAAAATATTCGAGATAGAATACAGCATACAGCCAGTAATCACCCTTTATCTTCCCATGTGTAACATAAAATGTCATGTCCTCGATGTTAACCATTGACACAGCTGTCGAGGACTGTCTGACTTCGATCACCAACTCGCCTGCCAAGCATTATGGTTATTGTAATGTTCCAGTTCAATCCTGCGTTGGTACAGTCAGGGTACTCGTAATCGAGGCTATCCACTCCCTTCACTTATCGTAGCAAAATGTATTAGTAACAGTATACAAGCGTTACAAGTCACGGTTTCTTTTGGAACTGAGTCTTCTTTGATGTTACGACTGGGTTAACATACCTATCAGATATAAGAATTCCCTTAAGATTCAGCTTAGTAATTATGACCCGTATTCTTGAAAGGAAAATAACACATCCGCTTTTTTCGTTTTCTTATATAAGTTGAATACGCGGATAAGGATAATAACTTGTATTAAATGATCCATAACTAGGTATGATTGATAGCATTGATACGACGCTAATATTTATTTCTATTACTGGCACGTACACTAATATCAGAGGCAACGCCTTCACAGACGATAAACTTAGATAACCATTTATCGCATCAAATGAATACAAAGTAAAACATATTTTATTTCTTTTGTAATAAAATAAAGACGTATAAATTGGGAGTAACACATAAAAGGAGTAGAATGGGTGATGCAGCCCAGTTTTATTGTATGTCGTCGAATTGTGTGATCGTAAGCGAGCCGCTTTATTGCATCCACTGCTTATTATTATCCCGTTTTATTGCTCTCAGATGCGAAGCCTCACAACTTGCAAAATGAGCGCCTTCGATCTCTGGATGTAGGTCATAGTTAGATTACGCAGGGACACAAATATGACATTATTAAAATTATCCTTTATTTGTGCCATGAGGCCCGCAAGGAACAGTACGAAAGCCGACGATAGTTGTTGGCTTAGTGATATCCAAGGCGTGTCCCATGCCGGGTACTATCACCAACTCCTGCGCACGTGAACAACACCATACCTGGACCATAGTCTAGCGCGGATTGATAAACTATATACTCTTGTAAAATTATGCACAGGCGTGGGAACGTTTTCTCCCCTTTACTGAAAAGCCAATGGTAATGCATTTTATGATTCGCACTTAAGTTCCCAATAGCTGAATGGATATGCCAATGACGTGGTATGTATTTTGGGAAGCATTTTGTTAAATAATTGGACTGCGCATGTTACACCGCTATGCTAAATGTTGGAAATAAGGGTTAGGAGAGATAATAGAAATAGCATCAATTTATCAAATAGGGAGAAGTACCAGTGGTAATTTATGTGACCAAATATGAAGGTAGAGAGACCTGCGCTTTTGTTGGCTGTGAATCGGGAAGTCTGCTTTGTAAAAACGTCTGCATGTACTGTGAACGAAGACAAGCAGAAAATCCATTGTTATATGTTTTAATATATGTAACGTAATATAACATTTGTAAAACTACTACCGCTTACTTACTACATCATAACAGGGAAGATTAACTTCCTGAACTCACCAGAACTGTAGGATATGTATTACAAACTTGATTAGAACAATCTCCGCGGAGACAACATAAATAGCAGAGAGCAATTCCAGCTCTTAAAGTCTGCACTAAAGCGGCAATAAACCACCCAAATGTGCTGTAAAGCCAGATGTGAAGTTTCGGGCTACGTTTGCGGTCACAAATTACGCTATCGATGCTACAATTAATATGCATCGTTACTTCAAAGTTGTGAGTGAGGTGAAGCAAGTTTTAATAAGGGTCTCTTTGGGTCATTACAGGCTCGTAGCGGTAATTGTCGGCTAGGCGGGCCCCGCTCTTAACGACACTCGGGGTGATGTAGGTACCGAGCGAGTCAACCTCCCCATTGCCGTTTGTTTGAGAACTCTTTTTATTATTTGGAAAATAAATTACCCATGTGTCTCTTTGTTGTCGTTGTAAATTAGCTTCCCTGTTTACTTTAATTTTATTTCTGTCACGTCTCGGTCGGTGATTATTCAGAAGTTACGAGGGCAGTGATTTTGATCAGTATTGGGCTGTGCAAATATTGGTACGCGTATACTTGGACGTACTTACGTACGTGGAAACTTATAATTAGTAATAGTTTTAAGTTAGTTTTGTAATGTCTATTTTTCTAGATTTTATTTATTTATTATTTATATAAGTTTTCCAAAAACAAATAAATACGTAAATAAATTCTTGCTTCGTATTATTCATCGAGATAGGTCTATGAGTCAGTCAGCTGAAGTGGCGACGGGCAGGAAACATCGTTCAAAGAACAGACAACCGATGGGGAGTAAGAGTTCTCGAGCAGCGACTACGGACAGGGAAACGTGTACCGGGCCGTCACCCTACTACATGGACTGACGGCAGGGGTTACGGGGAGTCGCTGGATGAGAGCGGCTCGGGTCCGGTTATTCGTTTCCGGCTGCTGCTGATATTTCTAAAATCTAAATATGCATATAAAAAGCAATTGAGATAGTCTCCAATATGCATCGACTATTTTTAAAATTTAAATTATTTACATTTTGACAGAACAAAGTCTGAGAACAGAAATCACGCCTTCGCTTCTTTCTAGAAACAAGATGTGTATGATATTGATGATATGAAATGTGTTTCTTGTCCAATTCATGTGCGAAAATTATGAATGCATTGCAATTTGACTGCGCGGACAGAAATTTTCCTATCTCTGACTCTATACTTATCCCTTTACAAAAAATCTAATCATTCTTGCTCTCAGTTATGACGTGAAGGAAGAACACACAATTCCGCGCATTTACTCGTATAAGTATCGAGTATTTCTGTTTTTCTAATTCTGTGGAGAAAACAGTAAGTTGAATAATTAACTAGCTTACGGCTACATATTATTTGTAACTAAGAAATGTACAACAGTAGTTGGAGCTAGTTTTCAATAACAATCGCGAGGGATTTATTAGAAGAACACAATAGACACCACAAACTATCGCAGCGAGCGAGAGTTCACATTTAATATTTTACCACCACTGAGCACATTTTGAGGCTTGTTAGTTACGTACATATTGCAGTCGCTTAGCCCAGACCCAGTCCAAACTGTGTGTAGTGTAACATAAAGTCAAAAGTTAACCGCCTCTGTGGCCGAATGGCTAAATATTGGATTCACAATTTGGAGGTCCCGGGGTCGATTCTTAGTGAGAGTATCTGTCGGTACTCGGTTTGCATGGTGGTAGGGCGTATTTATGCCCGCCTGGCTACCACGATGCTACCTAAGTCTGACGCCAAACAGCAGTGTTAATAGCACTATTGTGTTCCGGTATGAAAGGTAGCAGAGACGTCGAATTATTTTGATGCTTTAAGGTGAGCATGCTTTCCATCCAACCACTTAATCGTCACGTGATCATAGCGTGACCATCAGGAAAGATAACGGTCAGGTGCAAATCCTTTAAACATTAAAAAAAGTGTGTGTGTGTGTGTGTCAGCTCCGACAACTGCAGTTTATTCCTTACGATAGATTATAAAACAAATATAGTAGTGAATAAGGGTAAATGACTGAATTTTTATATTACTTTGAGCATGCATGCATGATATAAGGTTTGCACCGCAACTAATTTGCGAGTTTTATTCACTTGGTAATTTTCTCAATTTTGATGTAAATATTAATTGATATTTTTTATTTATTTATATCAATTAAAAATAGAATATAAAATTAAAGATTTCGGCAAGTGGACAGTTGTTGTAGGTTAATATCGATACTGGCCGCGCGCCCCCCAGCACAGAGACTGGCAGTCTCCTTGCTAAGACATACTAGCTAACTACGAGTATGCATACAGCTAGTATACATGTAGCTGTGGTTTAACTTTTTCTAACACTATCTCTCTCACTCACTCACTAATCTCGCTCTGTAATACGACGCATTTTCGGCTAACATCGTTTGATTCCATACGTGTGATATAGTGAATTCGATTTTACTCCCATATATTTTCAAACCCCGGGCTTATATATGAAAATAGTTTCTTAAGGAGTAAACTCCAAAAAACCACAAGCTTTTTCAATATTTGTAGTGTATATTAAGTGATTAGACTGATATTTCTCTCATTCCTCACTATGTAAGATGTATCATTGCGAGAGTAATGGATCACGAGTTAATTTACAGCGATTAGCGTGCAAACAAACAATCATCTACTGGCAAATAGCCTAAACCAACAGTGTAATTGTTGCCTGGCCGTATAACAAATACTACCTAGGTTTGTGGTCGACGTACATTATTATATACGGAGTACCAGGAAATCATCTGTACCGTGATTAGGTAGTTCATTGACATTATTTGCTGCATTATATTAGATATATTATCTGAAATCACGGCCCCTTTCTGTTGCTATGTAGAAGCATAATACGGATTGTTCGTATTAACGTATCACTATCAAAGGTCAAAAGGTCAATTTATACAAAAGTCCTAGACGAGTTTGGAAGAATAAATCACCCAACATTAATTCCAGGCAAATAAAATAGTTTTCTCATCAGCAATATAAAACGTTGTCATTAAATCAGCACTCAAGTTGATGATGCTAAATGTCCTACAAGTTTGTGAAAGTTTAACTCCTTTTAGACCCATGATTTATATTTCTTTAAAGAGGTACCTATTAAAACTTTTTTTCAGATTGCAACTCCTTTAACACTTTCAATTCCAACTGTAATAAATCAGAGCTAACCGCGGCAGCTTTTACGTTATGACTTCCTCGTAAAATTTACATTTAAAAGTTAATTTTCTCGTTGCCCGACTTAGGGCAATTGTTAATCTTGGGTCCGCCCGTGTAAAAGCTCTAGCTCTGTAAAAATTAAGAACATTATTCTAAGTTGTCGGAGTCGTTCCGTTCGCGATGCCTCGCGCCTCGCGCCTCGCCTCCGCGTTATTGTTCATTTTGTGAGTGTATTTGGCTTTTGCTTTTATTGATATGGCTATGTTTAGATTTCGTCTTCGCTTATCAAATCTGTCACGATAAGATATATAAGGATCTCGTGGGTAGAAGAAAATGAAATAAAAATTGATTCGTTGATTATAATATCGTTCGAACAACCTGAACAATTATGATTCTTATTTTACGGTTCAGGATAATACGGAACCTACATTTATGGGTGTTATTTGATTCATTGTAGTAGTTTCGGTTTCCTACGTATATGCTAATTGTGCTTGTATTGATCTAAATTGTTTTTGTTCACTGTTGTTGTTGTGACTTTAAAACAGAATTAATCCATCTTTACCCTCGGGCGATGCAAAATGTGACTTGGATACACCAGGTGAACAAAAGCTTATGTATAGACACACCTTAATGCAATTACCAATGGGCCTGCCAATAGTTGTGAAAGTGGCTTATCCCCTCGTCAATTATGGCAAAGTCCACAGCTGAACATAGGCCTCCGCCGTGGCATGCCACTGGGACCGATCTCAAGCTGCATGCATCCAGCGCCTTCCTGCGATCTTAACCACGTCGTCGTCCACCCTGTAGGGGGACGGCACGGTATACCTTTCCTGGTACTTTATATTTAGTATTATGACAATCTAAACACATAATGACAACATTAAGGCTGAGGGGAGCCATATAGAAGTCTAAACATAATATCAACGTCTAATGGTAAGTTTATAATAGTAGTGTATATTTTTCAATTGTTTCTTGGACGGGCTTAACAATATAGTCATATGTCCATGTTCACACGTAGTTGTATTATGGCAAATCGCTCAGTCCTAGGGATCTATCTATGTGGAAGGCACATGTTCACGAACCTGACGATGATTTCGTTATTTCTTTCAACCGTTTCAACTTTTACTCAAAACACTTACCATCCAACTGTAAGAGCGGAGATATGAAAAATTTTATATGACCGTAGTGCATAAATATGCAACATCTAGGTCGTTAGCCGGGAAATCCGGTTACAAAAGACTCGGTCGGGCGCTGAGTATTTCGTAGTCCGCAAACGAATTGCAAATGCGGCCAGAGCGCGAGTTTGCTCACTCGGTCGCCAAACAGGGCGCGTGCCCGCCGCCGCCGCCGCCGCGCACTACACCCGGCATGCTGATAGAATGCCAACACTTCTGTCGGTTTCGTACTCACTGGTACATTACTATACCTACCACCTACCCTCCGTGACCACCCCATTCTATGCGTCATTTCCTATATACAACATTCTCAGATGTTTACCGACTAAGCGAAACTCTAAAACTCGGTTTCCAGTTCTATCTGAACGCATTTACTCGTTTAATTCAGTTTTCGTTGTTCCATAGTTTATGAATTTCTTCGGAGAGGTGTTTATTATGGCACCTCGGTCTCCTTTTATTGCAAAGCCAGAACCACATGGGTTATTTAGTTCATGCTAGTATGAACTATTACTTGTACACTAGCAACGGTGCAAGGGATCATTGAAGTACTCTTTGGTCTCTTACTACTTACATATTGAGAGTCGTAACCCAGCTTTACTTGAGTACCAAGAGCTACCAAGTCGACCGTTCATATCTCAGAAACTTCGAAAGTAAATGTGTTAATCAAATTAGCGAACTTGGAGATGTGAAGTTTTACCCTTCGTCTTGTCTAAGTGTCCTGAATCCTCGTGATACAGAAAATCGAGTTAGAGATCACGAATTTAGGGGAGTTAAGCTGATTGAAACCAGATTGAAATGAGGAAATAGCTTCGCATTCAAGGATGTCGTTGTTACTTAGGCTATAGTTGCTGGTACTGTACACGTATAATAAAAGAAATAGAAAGCAAAATACGAAAATGTTACTCTCTGGGAAAATGTTACTTTCGAACTTTTGAGATAAGATTGAACTTGTGTAGACACCGCGTCCGCACATACCGATAATGCCGCTACGCCTGTATTTGAATGATTCCAATGTAGACGTGGTGACGCCTCCGCCATAATTGCCAGACCTCTCACCTTGCGACTTCTTTTGTTGCTGCAAATTAAAGGTTAATGATAGCATAGATAGCATAAATTTTACTAGCTCTGAATCGAATGTGAGTGCGTTTTACGATGCTATTGAAGAGCCAAAAAAGACTGGTCCAACTGCTTTTCGTAATCATCATTAGCTGGGAAACGTCCACCTCATATCATAAGTATAGACACTTTTTGTATGTCGTCCCACATATAAGTATGTATTTACGAATTTTAGTATTTTGTAGTTAAAGTAAAAAGTCATGGAAATATGCGGTGCGTTTTTGCATGGAAGTTCCATTACTTATACGTATATAAATATGATGTTTGTAATGAATATTATGTTTATTTAGGTCAAATTTGTTAATCTGAATTAGTACCACTTGCTAATATCCGATTGAGCTAAAATGTGGCACAAATATGTAAGTTCGGTGACAAAGCAATGCTATGGAGCTGGTCTGATGAGGCAAAACGTGATTGGTCATATGAACTAAACTACACGTGATAAACCCGTCGCGTTTAGGCTCGTTTGAATTGTTATGATAGGTACTTACGCAGTTCCGATGATAATACAATATTAAAGTAACAAAAAACTTGTGTTAAAAACGCACTTTTTTACATGAAACATACTTATTTTCTAATATTAACATTGAATTTACTACAGAAACGTGATCCGACCTGCGCTATTTTCATCAAATCATACACAAACGTTTATTCTGATTTTCCCGCGTCAATTTTAATCAACTTCGCAATTTCCACTCCCCAAACAGAAGTTACCAAAACTCTCTAATTGGACAATCGTTTTGTGCCTCTCAGTTAACTCGTGTTTTGGACAGTGTGTCTGATAGCTCTCACCTACATCTGCAATTGCTATTACGAGTACTTGTATGGAAGGATTATTGTACAGGAGCAGGTGTGGACTAGTCTAAACGTATAACCTCCTACGTACGTATCTACATGCCATTATTCTGTTGGTTGAGGACCGAGTAGAGGTAATATTGGTCTCCCAAGGCATCTGTCTAACCGTAATCATATTGTAATAGCTAAGCGGCTCGGAATAGCGTTATGCATTGGAGTGATTATTCATGTAGCTCTCATAGGCGCGTTAGTGTAAACGACCAAGCGACGGGTAAGGATGGATAGGATTGGGCAGGAACTCTAGAAAATGCTGGGGTCAGAGATCGTTTCAATAACAGTATTAGCAATGGACTCATATAAATTGAAGTAATCTACTCCGATAGAAATGGCTTCGATTTGACAAAACCTACGTGAACAGTAACTATCATTTATTATTTGAAAATATTATAAAATTTGTCAAAAACTTTGCAGAAAGTTGTGCATACATCTATCTCGAGTAAGTTACTTGGTAGTCCGGTCAATTTAGACCAAAAAATGAGAGTGAAGTTACATAAAGTCCCAACAAGCTGAATTTCAGTGAAATGGTTCAAAATATAATTCTAACCAATGTCTAAAAGTTCCCCATCATTCCCCTGTAAGGAAAATTTTTTATTCAAGGTCAAAGGTCAAAAAAATGAGTTTTTCGCGATTTTCAGCAAAACGGTAAGTTTTATCATAAAAGTACCTTAGACAAAAATGGAGATCATAAAATTATCTATAAAAAATGTATCAATACTTTTTTTCTTACGAGCCGCCGTTTCTGAGATATAACGATTCAAAAAGTTATAAAAGTTGTTATCGTCATAATATGCACACGTTTCCACGCCACCTATGAGGTAGTGTACTCGTACTTAGCGCGTTTCTATTTCTATTGTTTTCAAATATACTGAAAATTCTACAAACACAGAATTAAGAAATGAAGTAAGTTTGCATTAGAGTGAACTAGATTTGAAAAACGGAAAGAATGAAAAACGTAAAGTAATCTTTTTTCCAACTCGATATTAGAATGTTTCCAACGCGTAAAGGAAGAATTCTTTTGGAATTAGAGCTAGAAGAAAAAAATACTTACGGTTTAGGATACATTTTATCTCATAAATTTCGTGTCTTTGGATATAATATCTTGAGGGTGTTCCCGTGGCCAAATTTTTTATATTTATAAAAAGTCATACACAATTTGCAGTGATGCTTCAAATAGTAAAGTACCATATCATGTCAATTAATAAATTCCTTTCTGCGTGCAGCACTTCTATTGGCTGTTTAAATACTTTTCAGTGCAAGGACTATTCGACGATGGCGGTCTCGATGGTCGAGAGCTTACTACATCGCTCTGTGCTTTGACTTAGATTGCTTTAGATGAGAGTTTATAGAGCTTCCAAAGGCCATTCCATTTGATAAGCTTTCATCTTGATGTGATGCGTGTGAGAATGTAACCCTACTAATATTATACGGGAATGTTAGTGTGTTAGGTTTGTCCTTACTCCACTTCGTAACGTAGAGTCAGTATGGTTAGATTTTTTATATAGAAATGGTTGAAGGGTCAGAAATAAAATAGATTGCTTTTTATTCTGGTCTAACCCTCCGTTACGATGGGAATGAAGGACAAACAAACACTTTCGCATTTATAATTTTAGCATTTTTAAATCTGCCTGTACACACAGTCATGGACGCAGAACAGAGCGATTCATATTCTGTACATTTCCTGAAATAATTAGATCTGTCGGGTGTCGGGTCCCTCGCACAAATTAAATTTAAAAGTAGGCCTTCCAGTGATGCTGGCGCACAATCAGGATGCGGCTCGATTATGCAGCGGAACTGCTTTGTGCCACGTCACATACTCTTAGCTCGGACAGAACATTTTCATAATCAATGATATGATTTGGACAGACGGAGGTAAACGGAGGTAACCTTCAAAAATCAATAAATGTATGATAATGATGAATCATTGAACTTGCATAACTTGGTTCAGATCGATCCTACAACTTTTATGCCATATTAACTAATGCTCCAAATGGCTAGTTCTAACGATACGTTCAGAAAAGGACCAAAAAGAATGATGTATTTTGTCTAATAATCCCAAATCCCAAATACCCGTTCCCTTTAGCAAAAGTTTTTAAACCTGTAACGTGGCGTCGCCAACTGTCAGGTTAGATTGTGGTCAAGCGTTGTTATATTTCAAATAAATTTATGTAAGTTTACTGCTTAGATTTGTAATACTTCCAAATACAAATCCAGTTACGATCAAGCAATATGACATAGCTACCTACCTACGTAAGTTGGACACATTACCGACTCGTCCCGACGGTCCGTTACTTAAAATTGCATCGTTTTGTTACGGGCTAAGTAAAGTAAGTACAGTGCTTAGTGGTGGTGGTATTTGGAGTGAGCTGCGGAAGTTAAATGAAGTTCGGTGTAATTACTCTCGGAGAGGCGGTTAGCTCGGCGGGGCGCGGCTATGGTGACAGCCAGCCGCGCGCGCCCTCCTCGCTCTCTAATTGAGCACAATATTAATAATGGAGCACATCCTTTTACAGACAAAAGTATAAATACGGTTATGAACGCGTGTATCAAACTGAATTTATAATGAAACTCCATTACAGGCGGTTCCGATTCTGATGTTGCTCAAGAAGCAAATCGTCTTCCATTATATTCAGATACATACTCGTAATTCTATTGTTGAACTAAAGTTTGAACATAGCCTCCTCTATATATTGCAATGACGGACAACGTGTTAAGGCGCTGCATTAAAATCCTAATGGGCGTGGCTTGTGTGAGAATCTGGAACTCTAATATTCGGAATGTTCATATACTCAATATGTTCAATACTCTAATAATCATTCCGCGTGAGTCCTGCGTTTAGAAATTTTGATGGAAGCGAAAAAAACCATTTAATTCATTTAAATAATAATTGTGACAATTAGAAAAAAAACACGCTTCTTTACTATTTTGAATATTGAAGTTATCTATTTACTAAAGTAATTTCGACTTGCTTGTCTATTGTAGTTTAATATTATTCTTAACATTTATAATTTTGAGGATTCATTTCGAAATTAAAATCTATCGAGGCGAAATCATCGAATTACGTTTCTGGTTCTTTACTAGTCAAGATAAAGGTATGAAGAAACATATGCCTTGCTTTGAGATTCTCATAATCTTTCAGCGTCCTATAGCATTACAACAAAAAATCTGTTTATTTCAGAATGTCACCTTAAGATAATTCGCAAACTATGTTTGCTCCTCTGAAGTTAGTCGCGAAGTATCAATTAGTTAGCGGGTGGAAAGAAATGTCCTACTGTTTTATGTCATCTAGGGATAGTTATTATCGAAAATAATAAACACACATTCCATCTGTATGAAATTGCGAAGAGCTAACAGAGGGACAAACTTGGCGTGCGAATACTATATATATATATTTGTCATAATTGCCTCGCTAAGCAAGCGGACTTGTTGCACTATGTTGGTGATTTAAAAGAGAATTATTTTTTGATCATAACGTATGCGAGTGAGCTATTACTGTATAAAAAGCATAAAGTTATTACTATATGTGTTATTATTCTGTAGTGTATATATACAATAGGCAAAACTTAGGACGCATATATTGCCAGATTACACGAATGGATTATAATACCTTACCAAAACATTATGTAGAATTTAAAAATATGAACTATTACGAGTCGAGTACCATCACTCACAACTCTGAAATGTATCTAGAACTGGGAAATCCGTCAAGCTCTCATGTATTCTGTCGCAACGTTACGTCCAGCTTTAAATGGAATTAAATGGCGTATTTCAGAAAGCATTTCCCGGAGTGGTTACGGTAACCGCATCGCTTTAGCGACTCGGAGAGAGGACATAGCGATACGAGCTGGTTTTCTTGTGCATTTCGTGATAAATCTAAATAGAAACCAGTCCGCCCGAGCGGCAAATGTCAACGATACCGTGCCTCGGCTCGACTTTATATACCGATACCATCAAATTCGATTTCAATGGTTAGATGCGGCAGCGGTTGCGGTGAGGCCCTTTTAAATTTAAGCGCTTTATTAGCCCCTTTTTATTCGAAAGTGGTTATAATGCTCTACCATTTAATTGCAGTAAATATATTTTCAGGCGCTGTATTCGTATAATTTAATCGGTACTACCTGCAGTTGCAGTAGTGTGTATATGTAATAATAATTGTTGTTAGTAAAAAAGTCATTAGTTACCAGGGTTTGTATAACCACTAAGCCTTATGTATACTTGGGTGCAGATGGGTTTCATAGAAGTTGACTAGTGTTCCTGGTAGTGATGCAACGGAACTGGCATAACGGAAGCAGAAACGGAAACATATATCAAAAGTAAATCTTAACGGAAGCGGAAACGGAAGCGTTAACACTATGAAAAAAAAAGCACAGTTATACATTTAAAACTTTTTTTATTAAATTTGTATTTTAGTAGTCAAAATTAAACAGCGGCAAGTTATAAATAGTAACTTGGCCGCTTTTTCACCTTTCAGCCTATTTCGATGTTCTTCATATATTAAACCAGCTCCGCTAAATAATTGCTCGCTGGGGCTACACTGGTGGGGGGAGCTGATAAGTATTGGCGAACTATTGGCAAAATATGGGGGTATTTGTGCGCATTTCCATTCCACCACATAAGGGGATCCTCATGACCGCTTCCGTTCAGAGTTCTGTTATAAAGTTTGCGGAACCAGAAGCAGAAACGGAAGTGAAAAAAAAACCGGAACTTCTGCAGTTGCGGAAGCGGAAGCAGAGTTCTGTTGCAACACTAGTTCCTGGGATCATTGGGTGGCAATGTCATCATGTGTAGCACTGACAGTAATTGCGATTACCTACCCACCTGGCGTTTTCTAGGTGGTTATGACTCAAATCCTGCCATGGATAGATTGTTCGACATGACGGCTGCACGAAAAAGTGTCACGTTCCGCCTGAGCCGAGCGGGCAAGCGAGAGCGCAGAACAAGCGATTGAACTTAAATTCTTAAGAAAGTCAGCATGTTTAAATTTATGAAAAACATCTTATCCGATCATTTATATAATAAAACAAGAATATGAAATCTTAGGTGTGTGCAAGTTATCTCGACTTAAGCAAGCAGACAGAAGGAAGTGGCGTGTCTGTTAGTACACTATCCCAGGTTAGCTGTAAGTTCAAGAAACTGTTAGGAAACAAACTTGTAGGGGCGCATACGTCACAGTATGCTGACTTGACGTTTTGCGACTCGGGGCTCGCCAGTCGTTCCCCGCGCCCCTAGCCGACCACGCGCGCACAGCGCTATATTATTGCGTCATACATTATTCTCGTCTAATCTAAGACAAATGTGTAATATCTGAATAAATAACGTATTGTTTCGTGAACTGAGTATCGTGGTTTGTTTTGATCATCTCCTCTCAAAACACAGACTAATTTGTGCAGTTAAAGAACACGTGACAACTAAATAATCAGACTTTATATTGGTGACCCGTTTTAGTGAACTGTTCCAGTGTTGTACATACTCAGTTCCACGCTATTAGGGGGCGACTCACTTTCGGTTGGCTAGGTAGGCTATATTAGATATATAACTACCTTTTTTATCACCGCGCGTGTAAAAATGGCGGAAGAGAATAAGGAGGTCAAAGGAATCTCCGTCGACGCACGCGTACCGGACTTCTGGACGGATCAACCGGAGCTGTGGTTCCTGCAGTACGAAGCTGCTGTTTTGCCGCAGCATGCCAGTGATGCCGCACAGTTCCAGCTACTTGTCACGAAATTGGGCAAGCAAGTGTTACCTCAGGTAACGGACATCCTTCAGAAGCCGCCGGAAAAGGAGAAGTACAAGGCAATCAAAGCAAGGTTGTTGAGCGTCTATCAGGAGTCAGAGGATAGAAAAATACAGAGGCTCGTTGGAGAGATGCAGCTTGGTGAGCAGAAGCCTTCTCAGTTGCTTAGATGTATGCAGAACCTGGCTGGCACTAGCTTCCAGGATAACGCGCTCAGAACGCTATGGCAAGGCCACCTACCGGTTGCAGTCAGAACGGCGTTAGCAGCCTCCAGTGTAACAGCTTTGACGGAGTTGGCAGCGATGGCCGATAGGGTTATGGAGAGCCTGAAGCCAGTAGAAGTAGCAAGCGTGTCGACCGGAAGTAGCGAAGAGAGCAGTGTTACAGCAAAGATGGAGGAGCTCAGCATTGAAGTGGCGGAGCTGCGTAGAGAGAGAAGACGCTGGAATGAGGATCGCCGCGTCAGGACACAGTTCCGCAAGGACTACGATACACAGCAAGGACGACCGCCGGGCAGGAAGCTGTGTTATTTTCATCAGCGTTTCGGAGCAAAGGCTTTTAAGTGCAGGAGTCCTTGCAGCTGGAAAGGAAAAGTCAACCAGGGAAACTAGAAGCTGTGCAGTCGACGACGGGACCCTGCATAGGCAATGTTAATCGCCGTCTATGTGTGCAAGACAATAATAGTGGTCAAAGTTTTCTTATTGACACAGGAGCGAACGTGTCAGTGATACCTGTTGGTGTAGTTAGGCGTAAAGCTAGTTGCGACAAAAGCGAGTATAATCTATACGCCGCAAACGACACGCGTATAAATACTTATGGTACAACTTGTATGAATATTGATTTGGGTTTAGGTAAAATTTTTAAATGGACGTTTATTATTGCAGGCGTCAAGCAACCCATAATCGGAGCGGATTTTCTAAGCCATTATGGTTTGCTTGTCGATCTTAAAACAAAAAGGCTTATCGATAATTATACTAAAAAAAATATAATTGCAAGTGTCGTAAATAGTTCTGTGTCATCAATCAAAACTGTAGACGAATGCCACCCATATAGTAAATTACTAAATGAATTTCCAGATATAACAAAACCAATTTCGTTTAAGGAGACTCCACAGCATTCGGTGAAACATCACATAGAGACCACGGGGCCACCGGTGTTCGCACGGGCACGTCCGCTGCCACCGGACCGCTACAAAAAGGTTAGAGATGAGTTTAAAAATATGCAGGAAATGGGCATCTGCAGACCATCAAAGAGCTCGTGGGCGAGTCCTTTGCACGTGGTACCTAAGAAAAATGGAGATATACGTCCTTGTGGTGACTACAGGCAGCTGAACGCTATAACCAAACCAGACAGGTACCCCATTCCCCGTTTAGGCGATTTCACATACATTTTGGCAGGTAAGAAAATTTTTTCGTCAATCGATGTCAACAGGGCCTATCATTTTATTCCAATTAATCCGGCGGATATCGACAAAACCGCGATTATCACGCCCTTCGGATTATTCGAGTTCACGAGGATGACCTTCGGACTTCGGAATGCGGCCCAGACCTTCCAGCGCTTCATGAATCATACCGTTTTAGAAGGGCTAGATTTTCTATTCAGCTATATTGATGACATCATCATCGCCAGTGACAACGAGGAACAGCATCGAGAGCACCTGCGGCTACTTTTCGAGCGGTTAAACAGGTTTGGTATAACGATCAACTTGGCGAAAAGTTGTTTTGGAGCTGCCGAATTAGATTTCGTTGGTTTCCGCGTCACTTCCAATGGGATACGGCCTTTGGACGATAAAGTCAAAGCCATCTGTGACTATCCGAAACCAAAGAACATCAATGAACTTCGTCGGTTCCTAGGAATGGTAAACTTTTACAGGAACCACATCCCACAGGCGGTAAAAAGTCAATGTATTTTAACAAAATACCTAAGTAACGCCAAGAAGAACGACAAAACACCCATTGTGTGGACACCGGATGCGGAATCAGCATTTCGAGAATGTAAGTCGCAACTGGAGAACGCTGCGACGTTATCGTACCCGAGCGCGGACGCTACGTTGGCGCTAATGACCGACGCGTCGGACACGTGCATAGGGGCAGTTCTACAACAAATGGAAAAAGGTTTGTGGAAGCCTCTTGGGTATTTCTCTAAGGAGTTGACGACACCGCAACAGCGTTATAGTACGTATGATCGAGAATTATTAGCCATTTATTCTGCCTTAAAATATTTTAGAAAAATATTCGAAGGCAGACCGCTGGTCATATATACGGACCACCGACCGCTAGTACACGCGTTCTCAAGATCAAAATCAGCTACTGACGCGGAGACGCCGAGGCGTACAAGGCAGCTATTGTTCATTAGCGAGTTTACAACCGATATTCGGCATGTACAAGGTAAACACAATAGTGTGGCCGATGCCTTATCGCGTGTAGCGACGATTTCATGCCCAGCACCATTAGATTTGGAACGGCTGGCCGATTCGCAGAAATTGGACACCTACATTTCGCAACGACGTCATACAGACTACAACAATAGCGTATGCATTAAAAGCATATTTGTGCCTACATGTGACCACGAGTTGTATTGCGAAATATCAACATCGACCGCTCGACTCTACCTACCTAAGGAATTTAGGCGTCAGGTATTTGATAATTTGCATAACTTAAGCCATCCAGGAATTCGAGCTTCACGCAGATTGGTTGCGAAAAGATATTTTTGGCCGGGTATGAACACAGACGTAGGTAAGTGGGCCAAGTCTTGTATTAGGTGTCAAAAAGCAAAGATCGGTAGGCATACAATATCAGAATACGGAGCTTTTAAACAGGCAGAGCGTTTCGAACACTTACATGTTGATATTGTCGGACCTTTACTCACGACTGAGGAAGGGTATAGATATCTTGTCACCATGGTCGACAGAGGTACGCGCTGGCCGGAAGCAGTACCGATAAAGGATATTACGGCGGAAACTGTCGCTAAGGTAATATATGATAACTGGATCACGCGATACGGTTGTCCTTGCCGAATAACAACGGATCAAGGGCGGCAATTCGAAAGCCAGTTATTCACCGATTTGATGAAGTACTTAGGGGTCGAAAAGGTAAGGACCACTAGTTACCATCCACAGGCTAACGGCATCGTGGAACGCTGGCATCGCAGTTTCAAAGCAGCGATGATGGCTCGCCTAGACTCAAGGTCATGGGTAGACGAACTCTCAACGGTGTTATTAGGACTTCGCGCTGCGGGACGTAGCGACAACGGCGTCAGTGCAGCCGAATATACGTTCGGCAAGCCGTTACGATTACCAGGTGACTATTTTTCAACAGGTAATTCTGTACATGGTGGCTCAAGTGGTGTCCTTGAGAACGTACGCGAAGCAATTAGCAGGCTCAGACCTATCGCTATTAATCATCTTTGTAACCAAAACTGGTTCGTGCATCGAGATTTAAAATCTTGCACACATGTGTTTGTCAGAGATGATGCAGTGCGGAAGCCTTTGAAAACTCCGTATGATGGTCCTTTCGAGGTCATTAAAAGAGGTTCGAAAGTTTTCGAACTGCAGCTACCAAACAGGCGGGTAAATATCTCTATCGATAGACTGAAACCGGCATACGTTCTTAATGATTCGGAAAACACGGTTGCGCCACCAAGTACAGAAATCAAGACGGCTTCGGAAGCAGTGCACGGCAATGTACGCGGTGATAGACCACCGCTGAAGAAAACGCGCAGTGGACGCGTAACAAAGATGCCAGCACGTTTCTAGTAATTAAGGTCATCTAGGTAAGCAAAATAGTTTAGGCATGTGCGTACTTTATTGCAATTTCTTTTAACCTTACATTTATTTGGTAAAGCAGCCCACACCCACTAAGGTGATATTTTCATAAGTGTTTTAGCATTTACTTATTTTTCTCACTTTAGTTCACAAATATTACTTACGTTTTAATAAAAGGCATTTCGTTCACAGTTTGGTAAAGAAAAAATATTTGATCTAGTATATAAGAACTTGATTGTTTAAATTTAATAATGTACAAACAGTAATGTATATTGCCAGCAATGTATACTTAATGATTTCGCATGAACATTGAACTGTTACAGAGTCATGATGTAAGCAAAGCTATCATGTTACGCATTGTTGTTGTAGGTTTATCGCAGTGCATTCTTTGTTTATATCGAGTCATATCTTAGTAGTTATAATTTGGTTTGTGATTTCAAAATTTATGTATTTTTCATCGTACCAAATTCTAGGGGGGTGTGATGTAGGGGCGCATACGTCACAGTATGCTGACTTGACGTTTTGCGACTCGGGGCTCGCCAGTCGTTCCCCGCGCCCCTAGCCGACCACGCGCGCACAGCGCTATATTATTGCGTCATACATTATTCTCGTCTAATCTAAGACAAATGTGTAATATCTGAATAAATAACGTATTGTTTCGTGAACTGAGTATCGTGGTTTGTTTTGATCATCTCCTCTCAAAACACAGACTAATTTGTGCAGTTAAAGAACACGTGACAACTAAATAATCAGACTTTATAAACTCATAAGTACACTTCGAGTCTCTCCAATTTACAATAGGTACTTGGGATGTACTCTCGTACGGCTGGGAAAACTGTAAACAAAACAGATAGTCCGTGTAGTTTGTTACAAAAGAACTAAGAATAGGTGCAGTACGTCTTCTTGTATTGCCTGACTACAACGATCTACGACAAATGTGAAACATTAGTGTGGCAGTGTTTCTACCCGAATGATGGTAAGAAAAGAGGGTTTTCTAAGCAAATTACACATGTTTTGTGTCATTTGGTAACATTTCTTGATTAGTGGAAATACACTTAGCAATCCAGCCTGGACCACCTCTGCTATCGCCATAATGTACAATATGATTCCACTGTTGGACATAAGCCTCCTTCATAGATCGCCACATTGTACTCTCTCTACGTATGACAAGCGGATTGGTGATCGCAGTAAGATGTTGTTGTTACATAGGTAGATGCTGCTGCTCATCTTCTATATCGTTTTCCCTTAGTCATCTTATACGACAACTCCGGGATGACATGGGGTGGACTATTCTAAAGCCGGGACCGCACGGATATTCTTTTCTATACCATCACTAAGTCTGCAAACCAAACAGTAATGTTATTGCACAATTCTGTTCCAGTAATAAAAGATAGCATTGCCAAACTTTCGGTTGCCGGAGGCTTCTAGGTAAGTACACTAATCCTACGGCTTTACCGCTCCTTACAACGAGATGAAATGAATGTCAAGTTTAATCACACCCCACTATATTTGTTACTTGCCTCTGCATGCTAAACAGCTAAACCGATTTAGCATATGCCATGGAGAGGGATAGACTCATAGGCTACTTGTACACATATTATAATTTTTGTTCCCGTGAGATAATTCCTGAATTTCACGCAAGCGAAGTCACAAACTAAAGCTTGGTTATGCATACCCTTACATACGTACGTATATATTAGTTGCTTGTTATTTACATGTTACTTTAAAAAAGTTATCACAAGTTTCATATGGAAATTGAAGAAGAAGAAATCGAGAAATTGATTTACCATTTACAAATGGCTTGTAGAAAAGCGTTTTACGGTACAAATGTATATTTAGCATATAGAATGAAAGCCGAGATGGCAGACTGGGCACTTTTGCACGTCTTTAAAAACCAATTGACAAATAAATGTTTCGTTTTATTACGATAGTTGCAACATTTCATAACTCAAATGCTTATTTATTTTGAAAATATCTATATCCGTAAATCCTCCAAATACGAAAGATTTTCAAATTTATTTGAATAAATTGAATATAAATTCCAATGGATTCAAGTAAGTAGTGCCCTCGTGGCTCTATGGATATTTCAGTATGCAATAAGTGTCACGTTTCGGGTCTATCATATCGTTAATATAATATTATTAGCTCATTACAATGCTGATGCTTCCGCCGGATTCCGAGTATCATTAACTGATTTAATTTTATGTGTAATCCAGTTGATATTTCGAATGCGGCTTTTTCAATACCTACGGACAACATATTTCGTATATTCGAATGGATTGTATTATTTGAATCACAGGCAATACGAAAATAAACGATTTCACAATTTTACTTCTTTTAAATAGGAAGAAAAAAAGCAGTCAGGTGCGAGTCAGTCTCGCGCACCGAGGGTTCCTTACAGAATATGAATGATAAACATGCTAAAAATTATATTTTATAAGAATAAGCGCCTGGCAAAAAATCACAAGCAATTGTTACTTTACACATTAAAATACAAATAACGCGCTGGCCCTGGAACAGTTTGTAATCGTAAATTTTTTAATGAGATATATTTAAAATATAATACTTTTCAGGCGTATTCCTACACTTTTGATGTAAGACCTTGCTTCTTGCCAAATTTCAGGATTCTAGGTCAACGGGAGTACTCTATAGGTTTTGTTCCATCTTTGTCGAAATATACAGCATAATTTGCTGTACCTTTTATTGCGTATTTATTTTATTCGAAGGTTAATTTTTTTACAGATTCAAGGAATTGCACATTTGAGTTTTTTGATCATAATTTCAACTTGATACCTTCACGTTTTCCTGATAAAAAGATATTGACAGACGAAAACCGACAACAAAGTGATCCTGTAAGCGTTTTCTGTTGAGACACGGAACCCTAAAAACAGAGCGCCTCATATATTTAAGGCTTATGAATAGTGCTTTCATTCTACGGCTTTATCATAAGTTACCTTAAAGTGAGATGAAGGCCAAGTGCAAGCCCATTGTGTATAAAAAATGTAGGTTTATCCCGTGCTCGGGGCGATGTCACACCAACTACGACGTAGATAATAAGGTTATTAGGAGAGTGTAAACGGATAAAAGGATGAGAAAAATTTTAAGTTGAATAACGAATTAAGAAGCTGTCTACAAACAAAGCCCTAGAGACCTTTTCACTTTAAAAACATTGGACATGAAATGAACAAATTAGTTTCAAGTTTACTTAAGACCTTCAGTGATTTAATTTTCCATTTTGCGTCGTGCCCCGCAAGCACAGGTACCGCCCAGGCCCGGGATGGGTCGGGAGCTCTTAGTGCTCTGATGAATTGCCCCATAAATTGTAGCTTACGCCCATCTCTCCATCGGAGAGACGGGCTCAAGCTTGAACGTTTTGAGTGCCACGTAATGTGTCGTATTTTTTAGCAGTACATGGCATGAGTCCTTGCTAACAGGCATCTAAAGAATGTACACTTTCTTAGGCGGAAAAGTTTCAAAAATACTATATCGTGTGATTTTGACATATTTTCTTAATAGTGTGTTCCAAGTTTGTCGTGCTTGTTGTTGTTTATAGTATAGAATCACCCATGTCATCCTGTGTACACGATACCGTGTCGTAGAAAGCAAAAGGGTCCAGAACGCAGCCTTCACCTTATACATTGATAAACATTATTACTGCAGTCCCCTAGTCGGATGTCTATTTATTTATTTATTACTATTATTATTATTACATTTATTTACTTAAAAACAATCTAAATAACACCAGTCAGGGTGTAGCAAATAATGTTGAGAGGGTGACACTTGAATTATGCACTTATTTCTAACTACGCTAATACCTCTTTAAATAATTTATTATTTCACTGATACAAAACATAAAATTATATACAGATATAATTAAGATACTCGTAGATATAATATATAGAATAGAACTAGGATAGAACTAAGTACCATATTATAAATTCACTAGTTATTTATAATAAAAATGTAAAAAAAAATCAGTTTGATAAGTAAAATAGGTTTATGGGTAAAAAAATTACATTTTATTAGAAAAATATAAATAGTCATTTGAACGGAGAAAAACTACTTATGTCTTGCTTGAAGATACATTTAGTCAAGTTTATCCCAAAATGGTTAAAAAATAAATGTCCACCCGTGCGGAGCCGGGGCGGGCCGCTAGTTTATTATTATTTTATGTGACATATATCGGTCTAGTGGTGATTGTGGCTTGCTGTTCATCTTCTGACAATTTTCCGTAGACTCCTTATACGACACCCAGGACTCCATGACATAGAAGGGTAATCTATCTATTCTAAAGCCAGCCACTAGTTTGCAATCCTAAATAATTTTTATTAATCACGTTTTTGGTTCGTGGAGCTTACAGCTACATTCACAATATGTGTAATCAAACAAGAGACCAATATTAGCGTCCCCATATTAAAAGCATATATCTGACGGAAAAATAATTAAACTACGTATATAAAACATATCAGATATAAAAACTAAGCAAATGCGAAATATTTATATGGAGCATATCTACGAACCAACTGTTAAACTATTTATAACACTTGTATGAAAACTAGTAATACAACAATAAAAAAGTTCTATGTTTCTATTCTGATAAAATATATTACTAAAGTTACAATTTTTTTCTTCAAACAACTATAATTTCTATAATAAAATTAATGTGTCTGCGTGGGACATGAAGGAGAACATTAGTATACAGACGCCTGGGTGGCACATTGAGCAAAGAAAAAATACTTTCTAGAACCGAACGATACATTAATATCAATTAAGTTTATGTTTTACTAAAAATGTTATATGCATGTATTGGTTTGGTCCTCTCTCGCGTGTGAGCTCTGTGTTTGTTAATACGTACGGATGTTGTCAGTCGACGTTTGCGTTTTCATTACGAGTCGTAATTTTCGCGACAGGAAATTAAACTCACGCCGGCAACGTGAAGGCGTCGCGTCGCGGCGTCGGCTGGCTCTCGCTGCAGTCACAGCCAAGATGTCACAGTTCCATACTGTTCCATACTGTGTGACTTGTGTGGAACGATATTGAAGGTGATGTGGAGGTCATAAGGTTCAAACAAACAAAATATTATTATAAACCTTGTTTACAGAATCTGTTTATGTTTACAACATTCAGCTGGCAATGGGGATCCGAAAATATTCTCGTATATCAATTATAATTAACAATAACAGGTATATCGTATATCTCAGCGGTATCTTCATGTTTGGAATTTTGAAAACAAGAAAAAACAAATGTCAATCTCTATCTTAGTATGTTGGGCTTGGGTTGGTATCAATCCAGAGGTTGGTCCTGTTTGGCGCTAGACTTAGGTAACATGGTGGTTGCTATCCTGGCGGACATAGAAAATGCTGTACCACTAACAAAACCGAGTAATTATAGGTACCCCCACTAGGAATCGAACCCGGGACCTCCGTATTGTTAGTCCAAGCATATAACTATTCGGCCACGGAAGCCATCAACTTATCTATCAAAACTTATCCCAAATATTAAGTGACTGGGAATATCTAAGAAATTGATGTGTAAAGTTAATTTAAAAGTACAAGGTAAGATAATATTTGAATATCAAATATAATTAATATTCTATTAGTAACATACACACATACACAGCTTTTGCCCGCGACTTCGTTCACGAGGACTTCAGATATTATCCCACAGGAACAAGTACGATCGGGATAAATATCCGTAGCCTATCCGTTTACAAAAACTTATTCAATCTGACTCTCCCTCGCGACGTGAAGGAAGGACAAACAAATAAATAAATAACATCACTATTGAATTTATAATAATTAGTATTACCGGTCCATGTATGTAATATACTAAAGCCGCCACATCGACCGGTCCCGAGCCACCAGCATCCAGCGACTCCCTGCGACTCTAACCAGATTGTCGGTCCATCTAGTAGGGGGACGGCCTGGTAGACGTTTCCCGGTACGTGGTCGCTATTCGAGAACCTTTACTCCCCACCGGTTATCGGTTCTTCGAGCGATGTGGCCTGCCCATTACCACTTCAGCTCACTGACTCGTCGAGCTATGTCGGTGACCTTCGTTCGTCTACGGATTTCCTCATTCCGGACCTTATCACGTAGAGTGTGTAAAAAAGGCTTAGTAAATAGTATTGTGTATCTATCAGAGCCACACTGGGTGAACTGTTGCAGCATTCGTATCCGATGCAGTCAAAATAGTCAGTGAAATACGCATTGGCGTCGACTCGAGTTATACGAACAAACAAACCTATCTAAAAGTGTTCGTGTACTTCATTATATCAGTTGTTTCAGTCTAGGTTCACTGGATTATATGCTATATTGCATACAATGAAATATGGTTATAAGATTGCTATGTTAACTACTAGGACATCATAAAAAAACAGGTAACCATAAGTCAGTTTTATCTATGTATATTTCTTCTATCACAACAGGAAAAATTCCGTTTCTCATAATATTTTTGCCACATGGCTGAATATCTTTGTGACGAAAAAAATGAGAAGTTATAGTCGAAATATTTTGTGTTAAAATAAATTCACTTACATCTCTTTTAACGTCAATGGATTCAACCACAGTTGACGTAAAGACGATAAACGTTTTACAGAGAAGAAGTACAATAAATTCCACAGCTATACCAAATGATTAAAATAAAAACCATATACCCACAGCTAGGCCATATTCAAATTTGTTTTTCTTAAAAATACTATAATGACATGACAATGTGATTTGTGTTTACAGAGTTATAGAAACGTAAATTATATACATACAATGCGTCCTTGGCGTCGGTGGCGCAGTGGATAAGGCGCGGACTCTCAATCTGAGGGTACCGGGTTCGAATCCAGCCGTGTACCTATGAGTTGTTTTTCAATTCAAGTACATTATCCGATTGCTTAACGGTGAAGGAAAACATCGTGAGGAAACCTGCATGTCTTGAACAGGCATGTGAAGTCCGCCGATCCGCACTGGGCCCGCGTGGTGGACTATGGCCCATACACTCTCTGTAGAGAGTAGGCCTGAGCCCCTCCAGTGGGGACATATATAGGCTGTTGATGATGATGAATGCGTCCTTGGTATAAATTACAATCATTAATCACATCACAATAAGATTTCCTAATTTTTGGGGTAGTATTAGTAAAAATTGGCGAAGAACAGTTTCAAAACGGATAAGTATTGTATTTTTCATTATTTACAACTAAAAGTAAGGTCCTAATTAATAAATTGAACTCTTGATTTAGTTTAAAGCCCGCGTATAAATAAGCAATTTTTGAGCAGCGATCACTGTGAGGACAAACAATATATGCAGCAAAATTATCCTGTCAGTTACAGATTTCAATTTCTAACAAACAATCACCTGTTACAATCATTGATACACTTTTAAGTTTCCTGAACCTTGTTAAAACAATAAAAAACCATTTTCCCAACAGATCACTGAGTTGTTTATAAAAAAGGGCAAATTATCTGGTTAAATATATAATTCTCTGCGGGCAAGGGGCAGAGCTAGGGCAGGAGGCGTCAAGGATATTTTGGTAATAAATTAAGCAAGACCCTTTACACCCCGCACCGGGCGGACATTTTAGGGATTTTGGTTGGTGCACGATAATGGGATCCTTGTCATCATCCTTCAATTCACACCTAAGATATTTTAGTCCGGTTCAGCATGGAGCCCCTGTTGCCTTTAATAACCACACACAGCCGTATGTATATGTATGGACCCGGAACTAACCACGTACGTACGTACGCTACCTCGTCGTTGTATCTAGCTAATGTATTATGTCGTACCTATCGTCGTTGTTGCTGAGAATCGGTTCTAAAAGCGTAACGGCCAATAAAGCAAATTGCGTCGAGTGGTGAGAAACATTTAATTACTTGTTTTAGGACAGTCGTTAAGGTTTGTTAGGTAGGTTTCGGTCCGCTACATCTAGTATGGAGTCATCTCGGTATACCTTTATTCACTTGATTAGTTTTCTTTGGGGTTTGTCTTTTTTGTAAACAATACTGTGGCGCAGATGCTGTAAAAAAGGCGGTTAATGTTTGGAGGTTAGGGTGTGTATGGTTGTGTGATTTTGATTTTGCTTGGAGTTGTTAGGTTCGTCATGTACCTGGGTATTATGTTTTTGATTTATGTAATAGGTAGACAGTTGAAATTTTCACAGAATATGTATTTCTGTTGCCACTATAGCAACAAATAATAAACTTAATCAAAATCGCCACTTCACGATTACAAACAGTGTGTAAATTAATCATTTGCGTGTGTTATTTCGACAGGCGCATTCGTCGATGCATATTAGTTTATATTATTATGATTTTCAGTATGTAAATTATTCCTATTCTGTACAGAAACGACAGTGTGCGAGTCTGACTCGCACTCGGCAAGTGTTTTTCTTTTGAGGCACGGAATCCTAAAAATGGGTTAAGAGGAAATGGGCAGGTTTTCTCACTTGAAGAGCGAATAACGGATTTGCGAATAAGAGTACTGGCACAGTTCTACAGTGGGTGGTGACCCTGAGCTGTTGTAGAGGTACAAGTAGACCGACGACCTAGCAAAGGAAGTGGGGAGTCGCTGTCCTTAACCGGACACCGGTCATTCTAGCGTACCATGGGGGAGGTCTGTATATTCACTAGTTAAATTTTTCCGGCTGATGATGTTGCTCGAAATGATAGCGGGAACACATAAATTAACACTGTAAATAAGTGTGCCGTAGAAATTACACAAAGATAGGAACTTGTCGCGAGGCTGGGGACCGCACAGGCATGAGCAAGTTTGTTGGCACGAGACAATTAGACGCATAGGGCGCGAAGGTCTGTTCCATATTTGATGTTGCTCACTTAACAGGTTTTGACGACGTACGAGTATTTATAAATAATTCTTCCCTTATGGTCACGACACGACTATAAAACAGTTTTCGGGTTCATCAAATTATAGCTGGATGATCTTTTATAGAGGTACAATCAAATTTTTGACTTATACTCGTAACAACCCTTGTTTCAAGAAAGGGGCGAATGGAACGATTTATACGAGAACGTTCTGCTTAAAGTTGACTTACGTTTGCATAACAAGGGACGTGGTGTTTTAGGAAGTCGATATTTCACTAGGTATATGTAAAAACCAGAGCACGTAGTACTGAGTTTTTCGACACGTACAGATTTATTTCTATCTCGTCGGGCGAAGGAAAATATCATGAGGAAACTTTCATGCGGGAACGAATGCGGAGTCGGAGGCGTTATAGCTTGTGAAGGATTCCAGCGAACGGGTTGTTCTTACCCGATAAATCTGTGAAGGATACACACAAGGTTTTTTTACTGTACTGCACGCGGACATTGTGATATTGATATTCTTAGCTAGTAGGTCGCTCGGGACTTTGCCCGCGCGGGCAATCATCAAAGAGATCGATCGTAATGTCAAGTCTCTAAATCAAGCAGTTTTGTTTAGGATAAGCTATTTTTACGTACACCACTTTACCGATATAAAAGGTATCATATACGATGGCTGAGACAACTCGCCGCACAAGAGTGATTCGAACAAACCAAATGTGAGCGCGCGTGGTTTATCAAAAATAGAGCTCCAGAAGGTTACTAGAATGGAACCGACAGGTAGTTTCTGCAATTAATCTTATGAATACAAGCTTTTTTGTTGACGGCGCTGTAGTAGTTCATATGTAGCAATACTGTTATTGAGCGTGTGGTCCCATGTCATCCTTTTAGTATAGAAAACACCGAACCGTGATACCCCTCACCTCTCCCCGCAAGAAAGTGTAGCGCGTGTACTCACTCACACATGCGCGTATATACAAACGTCCTCAGTTCGATGTATGTGAATAGGAACCGATATCACGACATTTCTATGAAGTGTCCGGCCTGTGTCGATGGTATCATAAAATACATTGTAATTGGAGCTAAACCAAAATGCAATAATGTAACTAGGCAGGATAAGAGGAAGTGGTTCGAATCCAAGATTTGACCTAAAGATACAAACGTACATAAAGTTAAATAAACTATTGTGATAGAGTCTTCAGCAACTTCACTAACTATAAAAATAAACATTGATTTATGATATTTGGGATTCTAGTTCTTCAAAGAAGCCTAAGTGTGTTTATATAGTTTTTGAGTAATCAGGAGGTGACAATTGGCTCGAAATGGCCCTTTTCGTTCCCGAACTTGGCTGATACACTGCCGTGTGTCTAGATATATTTTCACCATAGTATGATAGCTTTACTTTCCATGTCTTTTATAAAAGAGCGGCTGTTGTTAGTTCCAATTGAGGAATTTTTAGATACGTAACGAATAAATAACTTTTATGAAACTGAAATTGGTGTACATATGTATATTTTCTTTGATGTAGAACGAATGGCTGCTTTCTAAAACGTTTTCCAATACGAATCAATTTTCGTATTTCCACTTCGCTCTTACTCTGGCCACTCGCTGGATTACGCCTTTACCCGGAGAAATATCGTATTTATGCTTGCCAAAGAACCTTCCAACAACTTGATTCAAAATGCGTATGAGGTGGTTATTAATACAACGCTAAGAAAACGTTGAGTATTTGAGTTTCCCTTATTGTCTTTGTTCTTGTTCATTACAAATTATAATTTCCAAGAGTTTTCATTCTAACTAGTGGAAATGTAGAATAGCTCTACATATATCGTTATAGAATGTAACGACTAATGTTACGTAAACAGAAGCATTTCAGAAAGTTCGAATAAGACACAATCGACTCCTTTTCAACCGACTTCAAAAAAGAAGAGGTTATGAATTCGACGATTTTTTAACGTATGTTGCGTGATTATTCTGCCACTTCTGAATCGATTTTGATGATCCTTTTTTTTGTTCAAATATTAATTTTATCAAAATGGATTTAGCTTTTTTTGGAGAAAACCAATTACAAACAAAATATAAACGTTTACGGAAGTTGAAGTCGGCTCCTTAGTTCTTTTAACGTGTTAATTATGTCAGTATCAATTATGAGTGATAACCATGATTGGCCAGTGACATGAGTGCCAGTAGTCAAAACACACTGTACACACTAATTCAATTTAAAACGAAACAATCTTCAGCCAGGGGACGTCCAGTGAACAACATAGGCCGCCTCCTCCATAAAATTACTTTAATTACTTGTATTATTAAAAATAACTTAACTAGTTGACGTCTGAAATCGAAGTGTAATCTCGAGCCGTTCCCATTTGCATCATGTCGGCGGTGGTCTGGGGCTCTACTTTTGATTCGCTCTACGCGCCGCGAGCGCTCGATTTCTACTGATTTTCGTTCGACTTATGAAATTTGGTATTTTGGAATCGCTCTTCTGCAACGAGTGGTCGGGACCACTCTTTGCGGAGGCCAGCGATAGACTAAATGTCATTGTCGAACACTGATATTACCACTTATTGACATTGAAAGTAGGAACTGTTCTATGAACTTTGCGTTCCGTTTTCCTTCCTTCCTTTTCCTTTTCCTGGTCGGCTGCTGCATCATCGTGGCGCCTCATGACCTCACACTCATGTGATCAGGCAGTGCGTTAGGCATATGTAACAACTGTTCCTGCTCCCAGAGTCCGTAACATATTTACTTAGATTATCAAATTGCGCAACAATCACGGAAATATATTATAATGACCAGACACTGTGATAAATAGAAGTATTAAGTGCTTGGCCGAATTAGACTAATACGGGTATAAACGGCCATTATAAAAATGCAAATTATATATCATTCCATTAGATATGATCATCATCCAAAATACTGACTGTTGGCTATAATTGTCACGTTCTGATGACTGGGGCGATTACTCTCATTTTACAATTAATTTGTTGCTGTCATCAATACTTGTCGTAGTTCTATACTAATCTACACTACTATTATAAAGAGGAAAGATTTGTACCTATTTTTGTATGTTTGTAATGAATAGGCTCAAAAAGTACTGGGCCGATTTAAAAAATTCTTTCACCAATAGAATGCTACATTCTTCCAATTTGACATAGGCTACATTTCATTTTGAAAAAAATTAGGGATCCTTGGTAAAATTTGAACAATGTAACCGAAGGTGTAGAAAAACGAGTCTTAAAATGTCTTTCGTCGAATGCGCTGCCGAAACTATTAGCGATAGAACAAAATAATGTACAACAATATTGAAGAACATCATAATGTCTACAAAAAACTCCGCGGTAGCATATGTCCAACTATTCTAGTTATGTCACTACAACAACTTTTTTCATTTTAAACATTAATGAAAATGCTAACCAAATTCAAACCATGCTATTTATGTGTTTATATTAATCCTTATCCAAATAAATTATTTTATGGTCAAGACCATTCAACTACCTATAAAATAGTTTTTAAATTATTTAAATTGGACTTTCCATTCAAAAGATATTACGAATTAAAAAATTCAAACAGTAAACAAAACCGCCATAGCGCCGTGGCCGTTGTTTGCGATGCAGTCTGAAAAGCGCGCCGGGCATCGCGGCGGGCGGGGTGGATTGGTCACTGAAATAAAAATTTTTAAATATATAATTAATAAATAATAATTTTTTAATAAATAAAAATATTTGTGAATAAAAGTGTTTTATATCCAAATTTCCAAAAATAAATAATTGTCTACCCCGTGCGAAGCCGGGACGGGCTGCTAGTATTTCATAAATAGCTAAATTACCACGTACACCCGTACTAGGGTATCGCTTCCCGATTCTCTTTTCTAAATTTTATCGCACAACGAAATTCAATATACCTTAGCGTTTCTTATACAAGCTGTCGATGGCTATGCCACACGGAGAAAAATTACTGTAAGTATAGTTAGAAATTTTGCTGAAAGAAAACTTCATAATAATCAATAAATAATTTGGAATGCATTTAAATATTTTTTTGAGTTTTAACTAACCTGTTTACCTGAAACGGGAACAGAACCCGCCAAATATGCAAAAACATATATTCTTATGGTACCGATCGAAATGCTGTAACAAAAAACTTTTTATAAATAATACACATGGAACATGCCGAATAAGAGAACGGCGTATCCAGCATCTATTGCTAATCCCCGACACTTGCGGCGGTATTTGGGACGTTTATGTCCAGCTGTGGAGTTATCCGGATGCCAATGATGAATGTAATGGTGAAATTAAAAGTTGTACAACGTTCTTGTAAGTAGAAATCATTTAGCGAACTACGCGATAAAATTGTGGTAGAGGTATAATAAGTGGTTGCATCTACCGCTTTGAATTACGCGTTATACAGTAATATGTCCAGGATAAAAGGAAAAGTTTTAGAGATACTTTAGAGCGGGTTATCTTGCCCAGTATAACTTTATTATCTAGCAGTTGCTAGCAGTTACCTAGTCAAGTACTGGTACGAGTAGGTTTAAATACTGTATGCAACGAACAAAAAGAGGTCGATCGATGGAACCCACCTGCCCGAGCATTGCTATGAATAGATACAGGCAGTAGCTGCTTCCATCAGGCAATGTCGGCCCAATCGGGACTAGAGAGGTCCGATGGAAGGAAACGATTCATAGTCCGATTTGGAGCAGAATAGACTTTTTGTCCTTTGTCTTTTTGGTACTCGTTGGCCATGTTTAGCGACGGTCTAGTTCTGGAATAGAAAAAGAATCAAATCTGCCATGCCGGCGAGGCCTTCCACATTTAGGCTTTAGAATATAACCATCCTGTATAGCTTCGTAGGTTACGTCACTAAGGAAAAATGTATATTACTGGCGGCTTCCTGCGTACACTAACTTGGATCGGTACTGAAGAATCCCTCACTTCACGGGAAGAAAGTAAATCGTGCTAATTTTTGAGAGAGCTCACCAGAAAATTTTTAAGTGCCGAAGAAGAAAATAAGGGAGGTTGTCAGGCTCTGGAACATTCACTATGAAATGTGTTGATAATTATGAAATATACATTAACTTCAACATAAGTTCATTCAGACGCCCGTGATAAAACAGAACGGTTTTACCTTATTAATATCATTAGAGTGAAGATGAGTCAACTTTCACGCCGCAATCGTTCAACAAATTGCCATGAAATTTGACATGCGCATTGCTCATGTCATAGTAAATGCCTTTTCTTATCCTAATAGGAAAAGTGGACGCAATTTTGAGGACAAAGTATTAAGAAATGCAAAGGACTAAAAGCTAAGTATAATAGAACTGTTTGCTGTTTATAAAATAAGGGGTGTTATTAGTGAACCCATTGGTTTATCATTTTTCGTTCAAAGAAACTGACATTAGCTGCTGTCCCCAATAGTAAAAATATTCTACTTAATTAAAACTGCGATCACGTCGCAACCGAAGCCAGATATATATCGATCTAGAATAATTAATAGTCCGGTCTTCTTTCACTATCCAATCGTAGCTAGCGCGACTACTAGTCAACATGCTAGCTGAACTTTTAGCACTGTATAAATAGAGTACGTTCTATATTTCAGACATTCTATAAGATGTTACATTCCCACTTCACCCTAATGAGCAATAATACGAGCACAAAACTCGGCGACTCTGACAGAATGATATAAAATAAAGTACCCATTGAACGACCTAAAGTGTGTCACTCCCAGGGTCGGCCCCGGACGATACTTCGCAATGAGTTATTTGGAGTTTCCTGTTATTTTAAAGGCCACATTCTGTCGTGGTCACAGCGAGTGATTTCATCGAGCGTGTAAACGTTTTCCTGTGCTTGAGAACTCAGCGCTCGAATTAAATTAGGAGGAAAATATTCGTGTATACATTTTGTGCTTAATTATGACAACAGTCAAACCTTATAGATTTTTAAAAAAGCAGCCAAGATATGACGGGCCACTCGCGGTGTAGGGTTCCGTATTTAAACTGGTTTTATAAAAAGTAATTTTGAATGAAATTGGTACGAAAATTTCATTTTTACCACTCCAAGTACATTTTATAGTTTCGTCAACTATTACTCGTTAACCTGTAAAGCCACCTTAGCCTTTATAGTGATATTTTCCTTTGAAGTTCAGTGTACTACTACAGTGAATTTTTTCAGATTTTTAAAATCAATAGTTTAGAAGATAGAAGACGACCAGACCAAATTACAGCTTTATAGTAGTAAGAGTCTCTGAGCTAAACCGCGGACGGACAGATGGACTGAGCGAAACTGTAAGGGTTTTTGTATAAAGATAGTTGAATGGCCAGAAAATGATATAGTCATAGTCATATTGTCTACTACATAGGCTACTTATTACCTTGATCGAAAAAGTGGTTCTCGTGGGATAATTTCTGAAGTACACGCAGATGAAGTCACCGGAAAAATCTAGTAGTAACAATCTTACTGTGACGAAAAATGATGTGAAGCTCCAATGGGCCAGTTAGCAGCTAGGGTCATTTTAAATACGTTGTTTTTAGGGCTCCGTAGTCAAACAAGAAACCCTTATAGTTTCGTTCTGTCCGTCTGTCTTCTCTGTCAAGACTCTCACTACTAGACAGCTATAATTTGTATATAGTTTGTATATAATATATTAATCGCGTCAACTAAGTGCTATTCTACCTATGATGAGTATCGTGTTCATCGGTGAACATGGCAGATATTGTTGAGAATGAGAATTGTTAAATATGTATATTTGATATTCTTTTCTTTTACAGGTAAGAAATAATTCCTCCTCTTCTGACGAATATTTCCCAGTTATCGCCAGCGCTATTATGGTAAGAACACATACACAAGTTTAATTTAATGCTCCTTCAAGGGTACCCATACTTTGTCGATTGAATAATTTTTTCTGCCTAAATAAAAAATTATACGTATTATTTAACATTAGTTTTTTAAACAAAAATTACATATTTCCTTCGGGTGTACGGACACTATTTAAGCGAATGGAGCATAACTGACAATGTACGTATATAACGTAGGATATCCTTTGCTTACAAATAAATCTGTTGTTGACATGAAATGTACAGAGGAGTACAATATGCGGACGGAAGCTGCATTCCTTTTGTTACGCGTATGTACACGTCAGTAGGTACTCGTGTCCGTGTATGGGACACGTGCTCTTGATACTGGAACTGTGCACGATTACGCAGATTTATTTATCACTATTTAGTCACCCCGGCTCAAGACCGTGTCGTAATTCTTTAGCTAGTGGTTCTTTAAATCGTTAGATGGATCATAATTTAAATTGAGTGTCTGGCCAACTAAGTTTTTCTTACTTGTAAAAAAATTCCCTTGGGGGTGAAACTACATAAAATCATTTGTTAATCTATATCATCAAACGAATCGATGTTTATCAAGTTTTTAGCTGAGGAGGTGTGGGCTGGGCGATGATATGCCAGTCAGCCAGGAAAGCTTTTTATATGTGAGTTGATGAGATTGTAAAATCTGTGTACTAAACTCGATCAGTCAAACTTTAGGATGGTTCTGCTCGCTACCAAATGCCTGCTTTGGACTCTGCGGAGTAACCAGACTGATTGGTAGTAATACGCTTGTGGATACGAAGTTCCAAAGTCTCAAACATAGCTGTCAAGTAGTCTATACGTATTTCTTCTGTAATTTTGTCTATATATCTGTAGGTTTTAAGTCTTATATTAAAAACTGTCTGTATAACCATCCTGAAGGTATGTTGTAGGATGAATTTTTTGTCAGAATTAGAAGCTTGTATACATAAGGGCGCATCTCGTGGGGGTAGTAAGTACATATACTATGTCATTTGTATGTGATATAATGTATTCCGTGCTGGTTATATTGTTTTGTAGACTGTTTTGTGTCCAATGATAATGTAGGAAAGGAAAAACAGACACAATTTTTACAGAGTATACAATATTTTAATAAATATACAAACTTTGGTTTTATTTATTTCAAGGTTTATAAAATTAAAAAATTCATGTCTTAACACTTTCATTGTAATTGTAATGAAATGAAATCATTATTTTAACTTGAAAATTATAATCATCAATTCCATTCAGTCTCGTGTATAATGAAGATACCTCACGTTCTTATTCACAAACACTTGCATGTATTCAGGTTTTACAAAAGGCAAAATAATTTAAAATTTGGAAAATGAGTAATTGCACTCTAATAATTTGTTTAAAAAATCTAACAAACGAAGTAGTGGCTAAAAGCGTGCGTTTTTTACATTCAGATTGTCGCCATTAATGTTAATTTAATTCGTACATTTACATTAGTATTTAAATTGGTGCATCGGACGTGGTGTGGACACAACAATTGCTCATCTTTGCACTATAAGGAAATAAAAACTAAACGGTTTAGTATATAAAAGATAGTATATAATATAAGTGTATATTTTCATATTTCTAATCACGTTTCATGAATACTATTGTTTAAAGTAAAATCTACTGAAAATACATCAGACTTTTTCTAGGACAGTATATAGAAGAAATAAAAAAGTATAAACGCAAGAATTCCATTGTCCTGACCGTTTTCCTGACATGGACTTTGAATTTTTTTGTTATGATACTAAACGTTCACGGAAGATCCTAAGGAATGTAGGAATATGTTTGTTAACATGTACTTTTTATACGTAAACTTCTATCTGGTAGTTGAGCCCGGATCCCCGTTCGCTCTTCAGCCTGATGTTTGCGTATGAGAAGCCCACGCCTCCAGCGGTGATGCTGGCGATCGCTTCAGTGTGGTCCAAGTCGCGGGCGACGATTCCCTGTAAGATAACAAGAAACACCCTCAGTTGTATTTTTAAACTAGTTCTTCATTAAAAGTAAGTCTTTTTTGTCTTTCCTTTTTGAAGATATTTGAATCAGACGAACTATAGGTCTCACTGAAAGCATGTTTCGATTCGTCACTTATGACTGATTCTGAATTTAATTGGTCACAAGGTTTTAGAATAGAATAGAATAGAATAGAAATAATTTATTCGGCATACAGATTACAGTACAGTTAATACATTAATTTTAAATTTGCCCTGCTGCACTGCAACGCCGAAATGGACCTGTCTCAGCATATGCGGCAGCAGTAGCTGCAGCGCTGATTTTCAGACAGGCCCAGAGATATTTAGTAACACTGTTATACTAATTAAATAAAATAAAATAAAAACTAATTTTTAGTTGATGCATGCGTGATGATGAATGAGATGCAGTTAGATAAATTGTATATATTTATGAATATTAATGTAAGTAAATGTAATGTAAGTAAATATATTGTAAGTAAAAGATTAATGTTATGTTTGTAAATGTGTTAGAGGTTGGTATTTATGTTAGAGGTAGGGATATAGAAGTGTGTGTGATAAGAAATTGTGTAATAATTTATAATTTGACGATGGCTCTAAAACAAATGTGTGAAGTTTACTCGTATTGAGTCTTTGAGTTTTAATTTTTGATTGAGTTTTAATGAATAGTCGTTCTTAATTTATAGTAGCCCTAAATTTATGTTAAAATGAATCTTTCGTGCTTCTAGCGCACATTATGTCTTTTTCGAATTACGCTATTTGCATAAACCAGTAGAACAGGGATACCTCTATTCATTTGACCAATTAGAACGATTTGACGAGGTGAGGAATTGAAACAGATGTTCAGTTTGACCAATAGGTACAAAAGTAAGAAGTGACTATTTAGAACTAACAAAACTGTGTGGTTTTTGAGTTGTGAGGAATAAGAATAAATTATTATTATGACGTATTGTATTCTAAATCTATAATTAAATGCGTGTGACAAGACACGGCAATAGTTGTAGAAAAATTGAAATCTTTTGTTCTACATTTTCCTCCCTGTATCTACGTAAAGAAACTGCATTTATCAGATGACTCATGAAATAATAACCTTATCAGATAAAGTAAATATACAACACGAGTACAATCTGAGCTGGTTATGTCGTACAAACAATAAATCAATCAAAGTTACGGTTGTATTCGTATAAACTTTTTCAGTGTTGTTAACATTTTGGTATCGATACAAATAGAGCATATATTCATCGAATTGATTTGGCTTTGAGGTTACGAATTTCAATTAGTAACGATCATCCATAACGGAGCATATTTCACAGGAAAGCTGATTGTTTATTTATGTATGATATTGAGTTCATACGAGGTGACCTTTCCACCGATATTACCTCTTCATAGTCTCTATGTGATGTTATAAGAGTTCATCGAGGTCAAGGAGACTCAAAATCTCTGCTACGTTAAATTATTAATATTGTATTCAAATATTTGAAATAAATTGCTTGTAAATCGAGAAGGTAACAGTAAGCGAATGATGTACAGTTACCGCCAGTAATAAATAGTATTAGATAACGTTAATTAGTGAAAAGTTTCTGTCGAGAATATAAGGTTAACGAACAATGTATATTAGAACTAAACAATATTGTTTGTCTCTTCGTATTTATAAATTATACGTTCCATGAATGTATGGAGACAAGGCCTGGTCTTATACATGTATAATTTAAAAGGCCATTATCAAATAGAAGTGATTTAGTTACCAAATTTGTATATTCTGGTTTAGCTTATTTGTACAAAAACATAAAACGCTCGAAACAGGTAAGACTTAACGTTAAAAACAAAGATGGCGTCCATAAAATGACATTTGACACTGTCACTTAGTACAAAAAGAATGATTTTAAACCATTAATATATAATATAATTAATAAATGAAAAAATGTAATTCTAGTATTTTTCTATACATAACAGATTATTACTAGATTTTTTAAATGGTGTACCAGTGCAGGCCGAATTTGTAACAACTCTTTTGTGCTATTATTTTATATCATAGTCAATTTCTGACAAATTTTAAAAGATCGCTTTATTTGTGTCACTCAGATTACAAACAAACTTCGTACCTACCAAGTGATAAGAGCTGCTCGATAAAAGTACAGGAAATATGTCTTTTTCAATTAAATGAACATTTTTATTTGTATGTATGTATTATCCTAATCACCGCATCGCTAAGTATTGTGGCGTATGTTATGCATAGAAGTAGTTGGCCATAGTATAAATAACACATTAGCACACATTTGGTAAGTTTTAATACCGGGGATGTGTTAAACTTTTCTATACACTCGAAGCAGCGGCTAATATTCTTTTATCGTGACAAAAGTAGTAGGTTGTATTTTTTTGGTCAGCACCAACTATTTCCACATAGGTACAGATCTCAGAGTAATCAAGTACAGATGTATACATTACATATTATATTCGAATTTCCCACATACATTCTGCGTGTCTATGTAGCGTCGATATGTTGATACGGAGGTCGCGGTTTGATTCCTGACTCGTCTATTCAGTTGGTTTTTTGGACATTTTTCTATTTCTTATATAGCTGTAACTTAAAATAGCAAAGCGAGTGCCTCATTAAATTTTAAGTGTATTAAGGTTTCTTCATGTAGTTTTCAAGTTCAATTAAAGTTCCGAAATAAATTTGTGTGTCCAAAGGTCGGACCTCTGTTCTTTATTTTGTTTGTTATTACAGATAAATGGTAACGAAATTCCTCGGTTTGTAAAATCGTCTCTTGGAATACAACTCATGCTACTCGTACTGCGAAATATGTTAAAAGTTATTATATGATAAAACATCCGATCCATCAAAAATCTACGAAAAACATCACCACGTTATCCATACCATGAAAATTGTATTATGTTTCCTTATGTTGAGATTTATAGTTCTTTCAATATCACATCCTACACTCGAACAGGAAAACCTAACGTTCTTCGATAAAGCAAATAAATAATTCAATTTACCTTTATTATCTGCTGTCCTGGGTCCGAAAAGAACACCTCCTTGACCCTCTTTTTGAGTGGAATGGCATTGTATTCCGCCTTCTCCTGCCAGATGAGTCTGTTGTTGAAGCTAGTGCCTACTATCAAATCCTTGCATTGGCTTACACACACAAACGATAGGATCACGACCAGTAATACTGCAGCGTATTTCATTTTGATAACTTTTGTTGCGTGTTGTGAGATGTGAACCGTCCAGTGGATGCCGACCAACTGAATCAGAGGTTGCCTTGGTTTGCTATTATGATGCGTGAGTCAAGAACTTGTTTACCTCAAAGTGTGAGTAAGTGGGAAATGCTGTACCTAATACGCTTAGATTGCCTCGTCGCTTTAAAACAGTGCTGACCGTAACTAGGCGATTACTATTTCTGCAGACTTGATTAATGAGCAAATATTTGCTTATTAATTATACTAACGCAAAAGATTGCCGATCACATAGTCACCATTAGTATGCTTTAGTTAGATCATAAAGTCAAATCAGTTCGATAAAAACTTTTCTATGGAATAACGACTTTACTTCTAGTCGTAAAAAAGGTAGCAAAAGATTTTGTTTATGATTGTGTATGTTGTGATTACCTGTGAATCGCTATTTCCCATAGCTATTCTAATTTTCAAGTCGACAGCAGTAGTAGTTGCTGACTAAGCTGTGACGGAAGGACAGACACCAGATATTGGTTTCCGTTTTTACCGGATTTCTTCACCTATTTAAAAAACCGTTAGCGAAATGAAATGCAAAGCAAGGTAGTGACCCCCTTATCAATTTTAATTAAATTCCAGGTCAGCTTCATGTATTTTGAGATCACATTCTGCCACCATCATCCATTCTTTGATGTGTAGCAACTGTTTTTGTTTTTCTTCAAAATTCATGTTCATTTATTTGGAGAAAACCATTATTATCTAAAAATCGGCCTCCCGCATGGTAAAGAATAAAAATGCATTCATTTAATTAGTAATTAAAATCGATATTAGATTATGTAACACAAATAGTATGACTAAAGATTTTATGAAATTAAATTTCAGTTTCAAATTCAAGTAAGTTTATAATTGGAGCATATTACGTAGGTATGACCAATTATCAATTTGGATACGATAGCCTCCCTACTCCCTACTCGACATAAGTTTAGATAATTTCTACGTAATTCTAAATATAGCCTTGACGCTGTCCGTATCAAATTGTCTGTGCCTGGACAAAAAATGTACCCAGTGCCTGTACATTACCTATACAATGTACCAGTCTCTGAGAGTAATACGTAGATTCATTTTATCGAACAAAGCCATTTGGTAGATGTCTCAAATGATTAGATTATACATAGAGATATACACTTTTTATAATCTCAGAAAATACGAGTATCTTGAACTCTTGTAAATCATCTGGAATGTTGGTTATCTATGAATAAAGTGTTCGTATTCCTTATAACAGTTATTTGCTGTCATACCATCTGGTAGTTCTTGTTGGCAAGCAATGGATCTGGTATAAAGTGTTCTTATTTTAAACCACATAAGCATCAATGTGATTTAAGTAAAGTTTTAATTAACAAGAGCGCAAAATGCACGAACGCACTTGTAACATTTTGCAAACCAAACACTAAACGACAGTGTTTCCAACTAAAACCTGTCACAACATATCACAGTTGCCTTTTTTCTGGGTCCAGTGTGCACGTGTTTCCTGCTATCTGACATAGGTAGAGCAGTTTTGTAAACAGGGCCGCCTTTAATTTGTGATTGGACCCACCTGTCGCTATTTTCCGGAATCTCTTTCCTTAACTTCAGTTTATTTTGTCCTACCGTGGGCTTAAGCGTTACTACTATTGTTTATGAGAGTTATATGAAGCTAATTTTAACATTGTCAAATACAGTTTACCAAACGTGTTTTAGTAACCACACATTGCAACGTGCAACGTCACATGAAAAGATAAATAACACTGGTTTCGGTTTGAGATCTGTATAGTATAGTCATTCATCAGCCTCTAAATAAACTTATAAATGCGATTTCTACTGGGGAATTGGTGTGACTGTGACCACGTTTGATAGGTATGTAAGTGATTGCAGTAAAACGTCAGTAATATAGGAATACGAGTATAGGTTGACGTTTCTCTCCTTAAGTCTCCAACTCCTAAAGATTTGATTTGATCACTGCCTGCGACACACCCATGCTTTAATAAGACACAGAAATTTGCCCGTCCGCATTTGTTGATGTTATTTCACAATTATATTGAATAAAATTTGTGATACTCAGAATCATACCTAGATTGTAGACAGGAATTAATAGGTCATTATCTTTTTTTCAGCAATGTGTAGAAGGAACTTGTGCTGTTACGCTCATTGGCATGAAAAATAATAATAATGCACTAGTCACATGTCTCAATGACTAAAATGTTATACACACAACGTGCAAAGTACGTATAAATTTATTTCGTGGCGGTTTTGTAGAAAAGTAAAATTTGTAGCATGTCCCTTAAATTTTTATTAAAATACTTGAAAACATTTAGTTCGTTAAATTTTCAATGTTTTTAGCGTCCAATCAAATTGCACGGCAGGTATCAATAAAAAGAATTTAATGTGTTCTATCCTCAGGAGGATTGTAATTCCTATTAACAAGCAGATGTGTTTAAAAAACCGGCCAAGTGCGTGTCGGACTCGCGCACGAAGGGTTCCGTACCGTTATCTATAAAAACGGCAAAATAAATCCTTTCAAATATTTTTTTGTTTAATTCAATTATGTTTTTTTAAAGTCAATATATAGCTTAACATTCTGTGAATGTTTAAACCTGTTGCCGTTATCAATATCAAAAAATTCAAGTTTGTTGTATGGGAGTCCCCTAAACTATTTATTTTATTCTGGTTTTTTAGTATTTGTTATAGCGGAAACAGAAATACATCATCTGTGAAAATATCAACTGTCTAACTATCACGGTTCATGAGATACAGCCTGGTGACACACGGACGGACAGCGGAGTCTTAGTAATAGGGTCCTGTTTTTACTCTTTGGGTACGGAACCTTAAAAATGATTGTGTGATTGTTTAGCCAAATCGTAATGAGTACGTAGGGGTTCCCTCTAAATCACAGTAAATCAAAAATATATGTTAATACTAAAATATAGGTATACAGCTATGAAGATTTACTTACTTTGTCTTATTGCTCACAAAAGTTTATTGGAGTATAACTTCAACTGCTTTTTCAGACCGCTTCTGTTTTCGGCCCTGGCGGGTTGGTTCTACAATATCCGTCACCGCGTGTAAAATGGTTCCGCGCGCGCTGCTGTAAAAAACTAAATGCGAAAATAACTGACTACTTATCTTCGAGCGAATTTTCTGTAACGCTACCCGCCAGCAGCTCCGAGCATAATTTATTTCCTGCGAAGAAGCAAAGTATGCCGCCGAAGCCAAGCGTTTGTACACATTAACGAGGCGCAGCTCATGAAAAATCGCTTAGGAAAGAAGCTACGAGCTCCCTTAGAAGGGTATACATACTGAAAGAACGTGCTTTTTAACCTTTCACGTATTGTGTGCTTGATTTAAAACCAGACTCCTAAATTATGTGATGAAATTATGGAAATCAATGAATTAAAATTTGTAAGAAAATGCAAGAGATCTCGAAATGTAAAAAGAGTAATTTTGCATTGACCACTAATGTCGTAATGCATTTTCACATATACGTAATTAATCGAATAAACAAGAAATTTCATTTTCCGAAACGAGTTTATCTATTGACACGGAACCCTTAAAACAGTTCAAGTGCTTGTCGGGCCACGCTCAGTGTAGGGTTCCGTAGTTTAACTGGTTTTATAAAAATTAATTTTGAGTGGTCAGTTCATTTTGACCACTCCAAGTATATTTTATAATTTGGTCGCCTACACAACCCTAGTCGTTGATTATTTTCCATTAAAGTTTAGCATATGTACTACTTTTAGCCTACACAATGGGGTAGACGCGAAACAAATACTTCATCCCCAAGTTTTATGTATGTATGGGAGCCACCCTAAAATTTTTTTTTTCAAGATTTTATTCTACCACATTGTCGGCGTAATTAATATGTATACCCGTACCAAATTACAGCTTCGTAGGAGTAATAGTCTCTGAGGTAAGCCGCGACCGGACAGACGGACAGAGCGAAACTATAAGGGTTCCTTGTTTGACTATGGAACCCTAAAAAAATGCTTTTTGACTGTGGCCCGATTTTGACTCCAGTCCAGTCATTTCTCTAATACAGAAACAGGGTTAGACCGCAGCGACAAAGTTCGCTCTCACATGCTCTATTTATACCGACATTAAATATTAAGTGCTTTTATGGAATGAGTCCATATTGAGTGTGAGATCGATCCTAGTGCTCCGGTCAGGCATCCAGAGTATTCGTGACCCATCGACATTCCTTCACCACTTCCTGAGTGCCGGTTAGTGATGCGTCCTTTATACTCTTACGTATACATTGCGAATACATTCAACGTTAACGGCATCTACTTAAATGTATTTAGCAATATCAATTGTGTCTCGTTATACACCTTCGTCTAGAAGTAAACGTTTTACAGAAATATATATCAAACGGTTGCTAATGTACGAGTAAGAAAAAGACAAAAATGAATCACCTTGAATCCTTGGAAATTTTACTTATTTTAGATGTGGAAAATCGCTGATATTATCTGTACTTTTTGGTACGTTACTCTTGAAAGCGCTTCAAATGTAAATAAGAAAGTATAGAATACGTTCCCGTCCGCAAACTTGTTTTCCTAGACTGCTTGAACAATGTAACTTTATTTTTTGTAACCGAAATAATTACGATATCAAAAGGTTTTACAAAAACCCGCCGATAACATGTTTTTTCTTCGTCTTCAGAACTAGCATTACCATTTTAGCCATGATTTCATTAAAACTACACCCTTAAATGATTGATTAGAATCAATAGTTCGTAAACATTAATGAAACGATTAAGTGGGTAATAATTTTCGCTACAGTAAGAAGGTACAGGTTTAATAGCAGATTGTAAATAATAAGTTTATGAGTTACTAGACTTTAGAGATCAAAGATAATTTCTGGAAACCTCTACCACGATACCTCAATTAATTTTCTTTTGAGTAACTGAGCACTAACAAAATATTTTAAAGATAAACTCCTTTTGAACATTTTCTATTTTCTTCTCCTTTAGGTACTTTAGTCTCGTAACTGTAAAAACAAATAGTATTTGGTATTAAATTTCACAAAACATAATTTGCTTTTAGCTTTTAAATAAATATCTGTTCCAGGTAATTTTAACTATAATATTATATAACAAATTGATGCCTTTAAATAATTTGCACGTGAGTTCACATTAAATGCTGTTAACCTTTATCTCGTGACATTTACAAACCAATCGTAGCCGTTGGTTCAGCAATTTTGGTTGTAATACGAGTATGAGTTGTAGAATAATATTGTCGCCTACACGGATAAATCGTTTTTCATTTTTGTTGGCAGCCAGACAGCTATCACATTTGTTCTCTATATATAGATATCATGTTCATGCCTCATTTAGGTGCTGCTAGCACTAGAATGTAAAAACAAATATAAATTACCTTCATAAACATTACACTGAACACGGTACATAAGTGGAATATCAATGAAATCCAGACATCAATATTAACTTTCATATCAAAGTGGCTAACCTAGCGATCCTAGAATCTTGCGTTCATCCATAAATAAAAAGAAAATTTATGGGCCGATTAAGACCCTTTGAAGGGCGCCCCGAACGTGCTGTACCCTCATTTTGTGAGTGTAGGGCCCCGATAATCATTTTGTCCAACTAAACTAGATGTCTACTTTCGTAAAGTAAGAAAATACCCTTTAGGCGGAGCATGACAGATTCGTACTAAGTCAATTGAGGTTTAGGTCAAAGTCTGAGAAGGTATTACTCTGAGGTTGCCATTTTATTTTTATTTCGGATTCTAAGTGGGTGAGATTATAAATAGGGCAATATCTAAGTTATCCAAATTCTTTAAACGTACAATTATTAAGATGTCAAATTTGTAGCACTTCAGATTCTTACAATGCCGGATTCTGAGTAGGTCAGAAAATCACATATCCAGAATCTTAGTATGTGTGATTCCAAGTACGACCGATTCGACGTTAATTCGATTCTGTTTAGGCTTTATTCTGAGAAGGTCAGATAATACGTCAGTCAATTTCTAGGTACGTCATGCAAATGTACAGTCAAATTGATAAATATGTGAGCATCTCTAGGGCAACAAAAATAAATGTACCTACTAGAGAAATAGAAATAGGCCAGCGTCTCAGATATCTGCTTAAATGTATAACTAGTATATATGTATTGATTGATGATTGTATTGTATGTATTGTGGGACTTTTTATTTCTTTTTTGGGAGGTTTTTGTTATGACGAAGCCTGTTGCGGATGACTTTTTGTCTTAGTTTAAGATTTTTGACGAGGCCTGCTGCTGATGCTGCTTTTGTGTTACTTAGGATTTTCGAATGACGAAGCATGTTGTGGATAATAATTAACATTTTGTAATTCTTAATATTTTTTAAATGAAATAAATAATCAATATAGTATGTATTGAATATTTGTACTTTGTAGTCTTTTTTCTTGCCCATTGTACCTGGCCTTTTTGGAATAAGATATACATAGAATCTGACCTAATACGAAAGCGATATTTTAGGAATCCATCATTAAAATAATATATTAAACTCCGTTAACGAATCGGTGCTAATCGGACGAAATAAGAAACTACATTAGTCCGAATCCATATTATTGCTAATCCGAAGTAGTACTATCATGTCACGGTACATTATACGATTCTGACCTACTCAGAAATTGGATTAAAGAGAAAATGACTTTCATATCATAAGTCGCACGTCGAAACTGTGTTGTTCAGAAACTGACGTATGGCAAATCTGACATTAACAGAGTCATACCTGCTCAGATTTTGGCCTAAAGCTCAATTGACTTAGTACGAATCTGTCATGCTCCGCCTAAAGGGAAAATACTAAACCTTTTTATCAGACATCCGTGCCATTCAATATATTGTGTTGTGATTAATCAAACCCTAGGTTAGGTGCTTCAGCGACGTCGGAGAAAATAATTTCTTTTATATTTCAATTCGGATTTGTGTGTTTATTTCTGATAAAAGACAGACAACTTACTTTGAGGGTAACGTCTTTTTGATAAGGAAAAAGGAACGAAGTGGAAAATCTTGATGGAGTGAGCAGCCGCCGTGACAGATCGATAGTTGACGGAGAAGGGGGGTTTCTATAGGAGACGAGCAGTCGAACACTACGCAACGAGTAAATCTGAGAGACAATGACGTGCTGGGTGAAGACGATGGTACACGTGTACAGGATCGACTTATCGGAACCTAGAATGACCAGTTTTGAAGTAACTTTCTCCAAGTTGATTACAATTACTACATTATTTCATACTAGTATATAAGTTCTGATGAAACTTTGCGCGGTATAACTAAATCTGATGTCTGACAAGACCACAACATTTGTCATGGGCCAAGTTACGTGACTCACGTCCTGCAAACGCAGCCAGAATTAGAATAACTACAACGTGACGGTGGCCATTTTAGGAATTAATAGATACAACCTTGAATTTACATAGAATCATTCGCTATTGGCGAAACTTAAAGTTCATATATACTTCGGCAGGCGTCTACTACGAAAGATTTGAGTCGTTTCATTTTCGTTTCGGATTGCTTTCGGATTGGGTGCAAATTGTTTGAATCCGGAATTTGAGTTTTAAACCGATTTCTATCAGTCGGATTTTATAGTAGATAGTAGAAATGACGCGCCGTCAAAGTCACATTAATTTTTTTAAAAGCTTTTATTTAACTTGCAATGTTTGTATGTATGTATGTTCGGGTCAAATCTTGCAAGCTGAATTAGAAGCACTTCCTCTTATCCTAGGGAGGTGAAATTTTGTACGTTGGTTCAGTTCCGATGACAATGCGTTTTTCTGGTACTATCGAGCTGGTCTGATGCTGGAGTCAGGAGGAATAAAGAGAAACTCTTCAATAGGCCCCTCGAATTCGGGCTCATCTCAAAATCAGAATACCAGGCTGACATAAGTGCAAGGGAGCGTGCTATATCGTTTCTAATATCGTATCGTAGCGCAGGTTGATTCCTAACAAACTACTTAAAATCATTTGAAGTACCAGGTTAGCAGAAACAGAAGTAGTTTTGATTTAGCTCACATGACATATTACGTAGCTTCTGTCACTTATTTTTTTTTAAATCTAAATAGATTCATTAACTTTAGACTTTTTAGTTGAAGTGTTTTAGATTCAAAATGATATTTGTCTCTTTTTGGCCCAAGGGAATGAAAGAGTAACCACATAATCAAATCAAGTCGTGATTGTGCATTATATCAGTACCTAGTCTGTGCAAAGTCTGTGATTATATCCTCTGTGCCTCTGTGTAAATGCTGAATGTCATGCATAAATGCCAAAAATACAACTAAAAAGCGTGTGTTTATGTTAGTTTGGCAATGGTTTTCTAAATAAATTTAAGACAAGATAGTGTCACTCAATTGAGGCTGGACAAGGCAGCGTATGCAATAATAATCGGCTGCAGAAGTCCACTGTTGGACATGAGTCTCCCTGTTATGGCGCGCCCACACATGCACGGTGATAGGGCCGAGCCACTTGCATCCAGTGACTACTCGCGAGCTTAACTAGGTCATCGGTCCTGGTCTGATGCTGGAGCCAGGAGAAATAAAGAAGAACTTTTCAATGGTCCCTCAAATACGGGCTCATCTTAATTACAGAATACCACGTTGACATAAGTGCACCGGAGCGTGCAATATCGTTTTTGTAGCGCAGGTTAATTTCCTACCAAACTATTGAAAAATCATTTGAACTACCAGGTTATCAGAAACAGAAGAAGTTAATGACATATTCCGCGCGGGTTTGAGTAAAACTTATATTTTGAAATGAGAACGCTCAACTTCTGTCACTTCTGTTTTTAGGGTTCCGCAGTCAAACTACGAACCCTTTTAGTTTCGCTCTGTTAGTCGGTCCGTCTGTCAGTCCGCGGCTTTGCTTAGAGACCCTTACTACTAGAAAGGTGTAATTTAGTGCGGGTATACATATTAATCACGCTGACAAAGTAGTAGAATAAAATTTTGCAAAACATATTTTTAAGGGTGGCTGCCATACACGTAACTTGGGAATAATATATATAGTTTTTCTAATACTTGTGCTCAGAAAGTGATACGTTTTGTAGCTGTTTGGCGTCCTAAAAGTTCGTGATTTCAGAAGCTTGTCTTAAAAACGCAAGGCAAGCGTGCGTTTTTCTTATTAACTAGTTATAAAGCCAAAAGCACTACTACTTTTTTTTCTTATTAACTGAAGGAATGTTTTTCATTCAAAAATCAATACTAGTATTTTTGCCGAGTCACTGGGCAGTATTTGCAACACACTCTTGGCCACAATCTCAATAATAGACTACCAGGTTGACATAAGTGTCAGAGAGCGTGTAAGACAACTGTTCCGCACTAACCTCCGAAAAAAGATCGGGATCTGTTTAATTAGATACTTTTTGCTGCATTTACATGTTCCAAGAGGATTGGCTTCAGTTCGAGTTTTTTTTTTAAATAGAACGCGGGCCTTCGCTTTTTAAATATACATATGTAAATTCGAATGTTGATAATGATTTAATTTAATCTTATGGGGATGACAGAGACCTTATGCCAAGATATTATATATCTCTTTTTCTCTCTTTGAAGTTGTAGTTAGACTCCACCTTAGGTATGAGGTCCTGGTACTTTCGTCTTCATATCATCCGATGTTAAGTGATTAGAGCTAACAAATGGAAGCGTGCTCATCTAGAAACGTTACTTTGCTTTCTGTGCTAACCGGAACACAATCATCTTCATCATAATTTTACTATTTGTTGTATTTTTTAGCAAATGTATTAAGAAATGTCGTTCAAAACTAGTTTCGAAATGTATTTACTATTTTCGCGTTTCCCCCCGTATATCTTCTAAACTATTGCTTTTAAAAATCTGAATACTTCACAGTGGTATGTACACTGAACTTAAAAGAAAAACTATCACGACTAAGCTGGCTTTGCAGGTGAACGAGTAATAGTCGACCAAATTATAAAAATAGACTTCGAGATGCCATAATGATAGTTTCGTACAAATTCCAATCAAAATTACTTTACATCGTCCTGCGTGGGACCTAACTTGGATACTTTTTAAAATTGAAATAGATTCAGTAATTTAACTAGACTTTTTTAGTCTTAAGAAACATTTACACGATAACTAAAAAATAAAAAATAAATTAATATAAAAAAATTCATAAAGAAGCTTTTATTTAAATGCTCTAAAAAGAAGAAAATAAACTTTAAATTAAATTAAACCCATCAATTGATTACATTGAACAATTTATATGCTATAAAAGCTTGTCGCGTGATTTACTAGTGTAGATGTATGTAGATTTATCTATTTTATACAATACATGCTTTTTCTCTAGATCAGTTTACATAATTCTTGTATTCTAGTTCATCGACACATAGGCCTCCTTCATGGTACGCCACATCGACATCAATACCATTAAAATCACGCGACAAGCTTTTATAGCATATAAATTGTTCAATGTAATCAATTGATGGGTTTGATTTAATTTAAAGTTTATTTTCTTCTTTTTAGAGCATTTAAATAAAAGCTTCTTTATGAATTTTTTTTATATTAATTTATTCTAATGTTAACTGAAAGGGAGTATGGTCATACACATAGCAAGCCAGAAGGTCGCACAAAGATATTAACCCCGCTGAGATTCGAATGCGCAATTGCACCAAACGGCGTTTTACGATTATAATGATTTCGGATGCGTTTGTGAGATTGTGCTATTCGTAGTGAACGTAACAATTGCCTACAATATTCAGTCTGTGGCGTAGATTCAACTAAAATTTGCATAATGCTTTATCTTGTCACATAACATAGCTGTTTCAGTGTCCAGAGCTTTAATTGCGTTTTGGTCGTAGCGTTGCCACTGGTGGAATGCGATGGTTCTATTTGGTAGCAGCTCTTAGCCAGGGTTAGTCTCAGTAGGAGAGGATCACAGGGGTCATGGTACCCCAGCAAAAGTTACGCTCCATAAGTCCGAAACTGGTAGTGACTATTTAAATAAATCGATTAATACAATTTTTAATCGATATTTTTTTATGCACGTCACCTTGACGTCGCCTGTTGGTAAGTGACATATGACCAAATGTTACCTGAATGAAATGCTAATAATAATGCTATTTTTACCATTTTAAAAATGTCTAGGAAATATTCCTTTACCAAATAATGTTAACACATTCAATTAATCAATTAAAATTGAAACTACAAAAATACAATTTGTTACATTTAAAATTGACGTTATCTTTACCGATACAAAATAGTTTTGTATCGGGGTAATTGAAGGGTCGGAGACGGATGAAGGCTACTTTTTATCCCGAAAGAACAAGTGTTTTCCGGGGGATAATTTCCAAAGCTCGCGCAGATGGAGTCGCGGGTAAAAGCTAGTATATAATAATTGACTGCATTACCCCTCAAAGTACATCCTGGAATCGTGCCTGCTCCTGCTAAAATACAACGAGTAATAGGTTAACGCATTAATCTAAGTGGTCACTGTACACCATTATAGATTGTTGGAACATTAAATTACAGTAGCCATTATCGGAGGAGTATAATAGACGCAATAACTACCCAACTAAAACTGATTTCGGAAACGGGAAAGTGCTGTAGAAACTTTTTACCTGCCGTAAATTGCCTCGCAGTATTTAACATACCCCACCGGGGATCGAACCCTGCGTGTGTGGCGTGGCAGTTCTTCAATATAGGACCAATACAGGTCTTCCTCATTGTACGTACGCCATAAAAATCGTATCATTTGTCAGGTCGACATCGTCCGTCGGTCCATCTATGGAATTTAATCTGGACCCCATTCCTATCACTAACATCAACGTGCTACGAAACCAAATAAACTGTGTATGTGATTCACGTGAAGCCTCGCACAAAAATCTGTAATTAGGCGTTGAAGTCGTTGTTGCAACAACTGTGACTGATTTTGAGTCGAGTTATCCCGTCGACTCCTCATATGAAATAGAAACCTTTATTCCAGCACAACAAAGTCTGCTCGAAATGTATTCAGAGCGGTAAGGTGTCTTTTAATTTGCTATTTTCTAATGCAAATCGGACCCTTTTTGCAGCGGTTAACTGGCCTCGACCGCTATGATATACGACGGCATTTTCGTCGAGTTAATGTTACTAAATTTGTATAATTTTGCAAGTAAAACCATTCCCCGTTGTCGTCTAACTCTACGCTAAATTAAAAGGGCCTCTGATAGTTACTATGAGTATTAGGGTACAACTGGCTCGATTAATATTCGGTTGACGCAGTGACGGCGGAATAATCAGATTTTCAGGAGCTCGGTGAGAGGAGCTTCAATACCACGATCTATTGAATGATAGCTCAAGATTTTGCTTCTAGTAGTCCCTCAGTAGTAATCTAGTAATTTCCAATGGTCTAATAAAGAAACGTTCAGAAAAATCCGTCAGACTAGCGCACCGCGTATTGATTGCCTTAAAATATAGGTCATTTTCCCGAACGCATATCTTCAAGAACATTATACTGAATAGAGATATCGCTTAGGTATTCTTGTAATATTTACACAGATTCCTGTCTACTATGATATTTTTACATACACTTTTCATGATATGTCAGAACTATTCCGCGAAGAAAATAACGAAATTATGTTCTAGATTATACAAACAAAACCCTTTCATATACCCCAATTGACGTAGCGACTCCACTATCAATTTTTTATTTATTGTAATGGTCTTCAATGCTCGGTGGATCTCACTCTTCTTCCGATACGCTGACGTTAAGTACGAGGACACCGTATCAATGCGCGGGGATAAAGGTGAGTGTTGTGCATACGCACTGGAAAAGTTTTTCACAAACAAATTACAAATATCCTGCCCCGAGGACCAAGTACAGTTCTCGCAAACTAAGTTTGCCCCCCTGAAGTTAGCTTCAAAGTATCAATTATTATCGTATAAATGGGAGGCAAGGCAAGTTAGTGGGAGGAAAGAAATGTCCTAGTGTTTTATGTGATCTAGGGATCGTTTTTATCGGAAATAATACACAAACTTTCCGTCTGTACATGTTTGAAATTACGGAGAGCTAACTTCACAGGGGCAAACATAGCGTGCGAGTACTATAATGTCGCATAATGTCATGGACGCAGGATATGATGTTGTATTGTTTGTCGTTTTTAACGAATGAGAAGAACGCATTTTCCCCCGTAATAGATTCTAAACCCTATCAATGCTAAATTATGTAAGATTTTTAGCTTTTCAAGCAGATGCGGATAGGATTTGCAGTAATTTTTCCTTGTATGTGCAAAAAAAATTCACTTCTAGAGCTGCTTTAAAATTAAATTTACTAACTTTGTAGGTATAATTTTTCGCAATAATATACTTTTTTTAAACTGTTTGTTAATCTATTCATAATAAAGATTGCCAAACATTATTTGTAAATACATTTCGAATCGATGTCATTAGTAATTATGACATTAGTTTTTTATGTGACAGGCAGACGGATAGACTGGACTGAGTGTAATTTTTCCCCATTTTGTATCGGAATCTTTGATCGCAACCCTAGCAACAATCTCGTTGACCGGCTACACAAGATTCAACTTACCTGATTCCGCCCGAGGAAATAAAAAGGGTAGGTGGTATTATGTTTTAGTTGGGCGTATCTACCTCTACCTTCGTTTGTTTGAATGCCCTACAGTCCAAATCGATTTCCATAAGACGGTATCAAGACCGAGTGATCCGTCTTGTTCCAATAAGTAGCTCTATCACGGTACAAATATCCATAGAGGCAAGGTTCGTAAAATAAACGATATTTCTAAGCTTTTAGTAAATTGTCTAAGTCATTGGACTTCGCAAGGCTGTTCATGGCGATGATGAGGTGTTTTCATTTCTGATCTAATGTACTTTTACCTGACTGCGCCAGAAGGTGGGTTATGTTTTTCGAGAGTATGTATGTATGTATAATTGTTTAGCACGTTCTGCGGCTTGAACAGCTCGATGGATTTTGGCTCCAGAGTATTAGATTCGTATTTACTGTGACAGTGACATAACATAACATATGTCAAAATCATAAAAAGTGAAAATAAATTACACAGTCGGGTTTTTTAAATTTACTTTTCATTGACTTGTAATGAATTTATGTTTCTACAGAATAATCTCTGTTTTATAGTATATTAAAAAGTCACGAAAAGTTTTATATCGCAAAACGCACATTTTGCGATTCGATCTTTTAAGAATAGTACGAATCTATCTACATTGTACATAAATGACAATTTTGATAAAGTTGGGGTCAAATTTCTAAGGCGAGACGTTATTCACTATTTTATGTTAACTGCCTATAGTTGATATCCGCACTTAAATCATATTTTGGCCATTGTTCATAATTGGAAGTGGAGTCAGGTTGATAGCATGCATATACTGCGTGTCCCGGCAAACATTAAATACAAATGATAAATTTAACGAGAACCTATTCGAATAGATATGAAACTAAACCATACGTCATCTATTAATGCGATGGCGCTATCCGGAGCTGCGACTATTGTCTCGTTCTTAATTAACAAACCATCGCGTATTGGCTCACTAATTGCTATTCAAAGTGTGCGTTTCCGTTCAAGAGAACAAAGTGCCAATCGAGCAAATGATGTCACCAGGGAGGACAAAATAACATGAACATTTGATCCTGGGCTGGCGGCGGCGCGCGGCGGCACGGATCGCGAACTGAGGCGCGACATCGCAGTAGGTCGAATCTCAGCGAACCCCGCCGGGATTAGCGTCAAACGAAGAAAAAGACGCCGGGAATAAGCCGTAATCCAAGAGACGTGACCTAAATTCCTACTTAAACATAGTCGATTTGATATCTCTGAAAACAATTTGATTTAAATTTCCCTTGCCTGCTTCACCGTGTCCTTCGGCAAAACGATTTTATTTACACATTACTTATGTGGGCTTCGTTAGTAAGCTTAAGGTCTTTCTTAAAGATTCTAACGAATAAATTCCTTAAAAATACAATGTACTGTGAAATTATTTGTTAAGAAACTTTAGAACTCGTCCATTTGATGCTTTATTCATTCAAAATTTCCATTTTAGCTTCCATTGAAATCCAAACGGTTACATAAGGTTTTGTGAGTTCAGCGCTTTACACGGGTTGACCTTTATGTGACACGGTAACTGGATTTCGCTTTTCATACCATTTATTTTAAGACCGGGCAAGAGCCTCTATATTGACATATTTTTAAGCAGAAAAATTGACTGCCTTTCATATAATTCTGTTACAGGAAAACAGTAAACGTGAGTCGCGAGATGTAATCGAGCTAAATGTTAAAGAGCAAGCATTTACATTAACCGCTTTTGTGAAACAAATGAAAGCTGCGCTCTGGGGCAGCGTTTCTAACCTAAATTATTTGTTCTTTTCAGTGGAAGCAACTGTTTCACCATATTTACGTTTTATAAAGTACCAAGTGACACATGGTCTCAGTTCATACTCTACGAAGAAACGATTAACGTAGCGTTAATGTTGGTTCGATCTTCGCTTATATATGTTTATCTAAGCGTGTCAAGAAAATGAGTATTTTCAAACTAACTTTACATTATACTCGTTCAAATTTAAACCTGAAAGTAGAATCGACTACTTGTAACAATCGGTTGAGGAAGCAGGGACGAGAGGCAATTGGAAAAGGGACTAGGGCAACATGTAGGAGTTGATCTAATTCGTCCACGCCCTGCAATGTTTAAATAACCCTTAACCCGGATTAAAGGGTTTGGTTTGCGCATAATCCCTTCTTATTCCTCCCTAAATGGATATTGAAAAAATTTGATGGGACCGTTTTATCGGAAAGTCTTTTCGGAAGTGCTCTATTTTGCCTCTTGGAATGACGCAGATTTAAGGTGAATGAACGAGCGAAATCCCCCTACATGGAATAGGCGGCGCCGAGAAGGTGATGAGTTTATACAGCACCATTTAGTCGACGGCGCACCTTCCAACCGAGAAATTGACGGGAGTTAGTCTGACGCTCCATTACTTCCCGACAATCCTTTTCACATTATTTCACTTTTAAATTCACTTTTTTATACGAACAGTACGTATATTAGGAATATTTTATTTGCAGTGGTTGTAGTCGTTTTCAAGGTTCCTTATATGCAAAGGAATCTTAACATTTCCATTGACAAAATGTGTCCTTAAATACAGTGTAAAGTATAGCTTGTTGCTTTAGAACTGTACAACGTAATATATTTTATTGTACTCGTAGCATGTTTCAAGATAATTTCATTTCGAAATCCAATAAAGTATAATATCACCTCAATTTATTAAATACAAAGAGAGTGTGAACTGAATCGGCGATGGGTTTATTGTTTGCGAAGCGATACAAACACCGGGCAAATATCTTTATGATAGCTTAAATGTGCAAATCACGTTAAGTATCAGTGTTAATATTGCAAAGAGGCGGCAGCGGCGTCCAGTGTGTCTAGAATTTCATTGAACGAGATCCCAGCTCGACAATAACCTCGCCATGGAATTTAATGGTTCGTAAAGCGGTCTCGATTAAAACTGCCGTCTATATGGATAAGGGCAGTCGTTTTAGTACGTATGTGGAGTCAACTTTTAATGAGTTTACGAGTGCCCCAGAGCACCGCGTGGCGGCGTCGGGCGGGCGGGCGAGGCGGTGTTGTGCGAGCTAGAAGCAACCTCCGCTCGCTACGCCTGATGAGAGTTATTCCCAAACGTCATATTTAACCTTATTAGTTCTGTGTACTGTACACGGAAAGCTATCCTGTAACGGTGAAACAAATAGCGGTTCAAGTGTATCCCTCGATTGGCTTAGGTACTTACATGTAGAGGACAGCTGTCATTAGTTATTTAATTATATTATACTGGCGACCCGGGCAGTAGAGCATATACCTAATTTTTGTATTATATTGTTGCGCCGAGTATGAATTAGATTTAAATGTCATCAACAGCCTATATATGTCCCCACTGGAGGGGCTCAGGCCTACTCTCCTACAGAGAGTGTATGGGCCATAGTCCACCACGCGGGCCCAGTGCGGATCGGCGGACTTCACATGCCTGTTCAAGACATGCAGGTTTCCTCACTATGTTTTCCTTCACCGTAAAGCAATCGGATAATGTACTTGAATTGAAAAACAACTCATAGGTACACGGCTGGATTCGAACCCGGTACCCTCAGATTGAGAGTCCGCGCCTTATCCATTGCGCCACCGACGCTTTTCATGATTTAAATGTAACATATTCCAAACTACCACAGAATTAATATAGCACTTGGAGTATTTTTGTTATTTTTATGCAAGTTGAAAATCTAAAGAACGATCTCCATAAAAACAAACTAAAATAATAACATACGACTTCAATCATCACTTAATTGTAAGTAACCATTCGCTTCCAGCGGGCGGGGTTGCTGCACTTTGCGAGTGACACTTGGCATCATCTACGAAATACGACCGATAGAAATCCGTTCAAAATTTTGGATGCATACATTTGCTTGCACCCAATTCGAAAGAAATTCGCGTGCGTACCACAAACTTTGTTTCTTTAATTGGTGCAATTTGTATGAATCCGAAATTCGAATTATAAACGGATTTCAATGGGTTGTTTCTCATGGTACTAGCCCTGATTCTGAACACACAATGATTAATTACGAGAATTGTGTTAACAAATAAATCTTAGAACTCAAAAGAAAATAAGTTCACATGAAGTCTTGGGACCTGTGTGAGTTCCTTAAGTCCTGTGCCCGTATATTTAAGACGTCATGTACAAGTGTTGCAGAAACAAGGTGCAGAAACTTGGATAGCACAGGGACATAAATCAGAGTGTGGGAGCGCGGCAGCTGGCAGCCTGTGAATAGTTCTGTCGGGTACGACCGCGTATGACATTCGATTACCCTTGTGCCAAGAGAAAAATGTATCTACAGAGCGACGCGACCGACGGACGACCAACGGGGAATTGGAAATTAAAGTTTCAGAAAACACCGCACTGACGTCATTCAATTGCTACGTTCTGTACCTGTTCTCGGTGTGTATTTATAAAACAATGAATTTGTTATAAAGTTAATTTTCAGTTTGCTACTTCTTTTGTGTCTGCCGGGCTTTGGTTAACAAAACAATAATCTCGAGTGCAGTCAACTAAAGACAAACATATTTACAACCTCAACCATGGCTCTAGTATCCTAGGTAACAAGGATCTATATCGAATGACGTAAGCAAATACAAGCAACACGAGACGTGAGGTTGTAAGGATGTTTGTCCTTAGTGAATGCGCCCCGTTATGTATGTATGTACTCGTTGACATTTATTTGCCTTCCATTTCGATGAACTCGATATTTTTCTACATCGATTTATTTGGTTACCAAAAAAAAAATTTCTATTTTAACTTCAAGGGCCTTTGATGAAAAAGCTATAGCTTAATTATATTAATGTGCAAGAAGACGATGATTTGAAAGAAAGTGCAAGTTAATTCGGGAATACAATCTAATACATGTATACTCGTACTCGTATATTCGATTACTCTCGTGCCTGGGGAAATAGAGCATAGACCTACGGTTCGCGGGGAACTGGAAATTAAGGTTTCAGAAAACAACGGACAGATTTAATTGAAATGTGATGCTTTTTAGTTTTTTCTAGGCGAATTTTAGCGAAACATTTTGTATATACCTGTAATATAGTTAGTTTTAAGCAGAGTTGTATTTTTGACGTAAAAAACAATTGAAGCGACATTTTTAGGGTTCTGAACATCCGATGAAAAAACGGGTTGCTTATTATTCATTCTGGTGTTTGTCTGACTGTTCTAATTAAAAAGGGGCAAAATGGAAAGGTCGAAATTTCAGTGCATTACTAGGTCAAGTGGGATACAAAATCAATCTTTATTAAGTAAAATACCTTAAGCATTTCATACAGATTAAAATAGCCTCTTACACAATACAATTGATATAAATATCTTCGAAATTATCATTAATTAAAAACTACGCACGAGAAAAAAATTCAAGCGGACTCGTACGAACGCGATGCGAAGATGGGACTGACTCGCTTGATACAACCACTCCCGCACTCCATCACGCGCTATCGCCTAATGTTTGTTTTGTTTCTGTGATGGTTTGTTTGTCCTTCCTTCACGTCTTAATGGAGTTTCAGAAGTCTCAATCTTTTGTATTGATAACTGAAGGGTCGGAGAAGGAGTTAGCTTACTTTTATCGTGATCGAACAAGTAGTTCCCGTGGGATAATTTCTGAAGTCCACGCGGATGAAGTCGCGGGTAAAAGCTAGTAATGAATAAATTCATGTAACGTGTGACCCAATACCCTCGGTACGCGAGTCTAACTCGCACTTGGCTAGTTTTTTTCCTTCAAGTTACAAGATTTTGATTAAATATTTTACAATTCTATAATTTTTTACGTTGTTTACATTTCATTTAAATTTACAAGTATCTAAAGTGAAATATCGAACTCCACAATTTAAAGTTCAAAAGCACTCCATGCCGACGATTGTAGATTGTACTCGTAACGCCAAAATTAACTTTCCCTGAGTAATCGATTCATTCAAATAGAAAGTTATTTGTTCAGCATTAGTTGAAACCGAATTAATGGAAACGTTATTTGTGCTCGTATATTTTTACATGAATTTCGGCTTAAAATATATCAAAGATTTATTGACGAGGCCGAGCTTCAATTTTAAGCGATATATCGTAGACTACACGAGCGGGTTATTTAAATTTTATTCGCTTCATGCTGAAGTTGATTGATCGGTCTCTGTAGTGCGAAACGATGTCGTTTGTGTATAGCTCTCTCAAAAACAACAAATCTGTGCGCTAGCGCTAATATCAACCAATAAAACTATTCGGTTTACGAGTTTGGGCATTTCTGTTTTGTATAATGTGCGAGTGAAATGATTCCGACAGTGTTTGCATAAAATGTAACGGCGGATTGCGGCCGCGCGGGAGGGAGTACCGCCGAGCGATTCGCATTGTGCCATCTGCTCACATTTAGATCCCTTATAAAATGTTACTGCGCATTATCACACGTGGATATGGCTTCGGCCTCGCGGTTATTTCGAAACGTTACCTTTTTATGACACTAATGGAAAATACTGTTTAGCTTCAGAGTCATGTTTCTTTACGCACTCGCGCTGTTGCCCGCGCGTTCGTAAATGGGATTCTTTTTATTTATGGACTTGTAACGCTGCAGGGGTTAAGGGATACGTTTTTGTAATGTTTCCTTATAATTGTTGTTGACCCAAAAAATGCGAAGCACAGGGAGAGATATATACTGCGTAACTTGTCTATGGACTTGAACTGGATTGAGGAGAATTGCGATTCGCCGAAGTTGATGTTTCGTCTTGTTTTCTTGTTTAGGCTTTAGAAAAGAATCAATCCAATATATTTTCATGGGCGTGGTAAAACAAGGTAAGGGAAAGTTCCAGGCGGTGATAAGCGTCCGCCTGTGCAACACTGAAATGCTACTGCGATGACCAATCCGCCTGACAACCGAGGAAATCTAGTTTTTTGTGCTATCTATTTCTTATTTAAAAAGACTTTCATAACAAGCTTCTTACATTTCTTTTGAATTCTATCTAGCACATTTCTTTCATACAGTTTTAATCAGGTGAGACGAAGGCCAAGTGTAAGACCATTGTGTATAAAAAAGGCATTATAATGGAGAGGGAAATAAATAAACTACTCTTTATTCCAGCAATGTATTTCCGTGGGATAATTCCAAAAGTGTCCTAAAACAATAGGTACAACCATGCAGACATTGACGTTAAGAGCAAACTTAAACTTGCACGAGATGCTAAAAACCTGAAAATATCATCAACACTGATTCTGTAAACGGAGGCCTGCGTAACAAATCGCACGTGTGATGTTTTTGTTACGTATTAGAAACGAGATTGTGCAAATGACCATATAAATCATACGGAGTGACGTTAAATTGACATATCGAAGTCATAAATCAAAAGGGAATACCATAAGAGAACAAGTTTTGACAAGGCACTTAGCTCGGCGAGGACAAAGTGGGTTTTGGTAAAATTTACACACGCCACAGCCACTGCGTATGTGACGGCTATGTATACTATACATACGCACACTAACGGGTATTGTATACACAGATACATGTGTGTGTGTGTGAACTGTACTGTACGTATTGTAATAAACTGGAGGGTCGCGTTGTAAAACGCGTGTACATGCTTGTAAAGGCATAGCTTTGCGGGTAAACAACCAGTATTGGAAATCTGAGCGCCGTGGCAGTGCCTGAAGTCGCGCCAGTGTTGTACAATATGTATTCCGAGCTCTAGGTCGCATTCTAGTTCATACATAGTATATTGTTCGTGCCACAAAGTTTACTCTTTTTGAGCCTACATATAAAAGAGGTGAACTGTTTAGATCACAGTCTAGCAAGAATAATATGTTCCTTTGTAGATTACAAAACTTAGATAACGAACGATAGTAACTTGATTTCAATTCTTTATTCCTTCCATCTTAGAACGTCAATGTCTTAAAACTAAAGTATACAATACTTTCTAGCTAGCTTCGTCTAGCCTCTGGGACAATTTGTATTTCTCTTAAACAATAGTAAGAGTAATAGTATATATAGTACTGAGGGAGAATATGCCTAACAGATCCTCATCACGATAGAACTTTCTGTTTGCCACAACCACCACGCTCGGCTACGCTCAGCACTAAGGTCGTAGCTGCACGTTCCCTGAAAGTTTTCCTTAGTCGCATTCTACAACACCCACACTGTAATTACACCTATCAGGTTTCCACAGGTTTTCCTTCATGTATATTTACGTAACACCGTTTACCAAATAGCTATAAATGTTCAGACAGGCATAATCATTCCAAGTTGAGATCGAGTCACGTGACAAGAGGGCAAGGAAGCCATGTAAAATTTGGTTCAAAACAGATCCGTCAACGAGTTGTGAGAAAATTTGGAACAAACTGAACAAAACATTTTCCCTCGTGCCTGAACTCTTGTTTCGTACAAAGTTTCAATTTTCACACAGGGACCAAGGAAACCTTATCTAAGTATTTTCTGGAGAAGTCTTTGTTTCCTCTATTGTTTCATGAATTTCATACGAGTAGTATTATTATTATTATAGATTTAGTACTTGTTTATATATTTTCTTAAAGCTACCTTTCTCTGTGTTGCTAATCATCATGAAGTTTATATTTATATATAGGTAAGCCCATTGCTATCACCTGTTGCAAAGCGACGCGATTCAATCACATTTTGGTGGTAGACTTAGATAACATGGTGGTAGCTAGTCAGGCAGACATAAAAAAAGTTAAATTTACTCCAATAAATATAGCAAAAAATTTAATTTTAAGAAAGTATGGGTTTATAAATAGTCCGTTAAATAAAGTACTACCATCCTACAAACAGACTTCCGATAGAAATGTGAATATTTCTATGTTCGGGGTAGCTGTGACATGTACTTCAAAACTTGATAAAATATTCTAGTTTTAGGTTTTAGTGGTGATTAGGCCAAATCCCCTCATTGAAGGCCCGTTAGATATGGTGAACCATTATGAGTTAGTGGTTTTCTACACCAGAGGGAACCTTGTTCTAAATTTCAAGTTTCTTGCTGACTGGTGCTGGGCTTTGATGTGGCAATCAGGGGAGCCATTTATATAAACCTACATATTAAATACTGACTAATAATGAAGTTTCTGTGAATGTATTTTCTCACTAGTATCATTGCCTGCGAATTTAACTCTGAGGACTATAAAAATTATCCCACGAGAACTACTGTCTTGTTCGATCTGAATAAGAGTAGAGTATGTCCTTCTTTCAAGCGTCGGTGGCGCAGTGGATAAGGCGCAGCCTCTCAATCTGAGGATACCGGGTTCGAATCCAGCCGTGTACCTATGAGTTGTTTTTCAATTCAAGTACATTATCCGATTGCTTAACGGTGAAGGAAAACATCGTGAGGAAACCTGCATGTCTTGAACAGGCATGTGAAGTCCGCCGATCCGCACTGGGCCCGCGTGGTGGACTATGGCCCATACACTCTCTGTAGGAGAGTAGGCCTGAGCCCCTCCAGTGGGGACATATATAGGCTGTTGATGAATGTCCTTCTTTAATTTCCTGAAACTGAACTGAAATTTCCTTTTATAAAACATCCAATCGTCCTGCCGCTTCGTTACAACGTGAAGATAGGACAAATACACAAACATTCTTCATTTACAATATAAGTATGTATAATGGACATCTGACGTCATGCACCCAATGGGGTACGAGTCATGTATTGATTACTTATGAATAGGTGCCACCGATCCAGAGGTACTCCCTCCCTCCTGTCTTGAGCCGGATTGTTTAATCACACAATAGCATGACTGACGTTAATTACGTGTTGTGTGGATTCCTACCTGAGTAGGAGCATAGCGTATAGGTATGTATATATGTAGAATATTATTATATTCTGATTTTAGTTGCCGTGTGGTCTAGGCTTTAGAATACGACTCCCCATGTTATCCCGTGGGTATTACACCCGTGGGTATATATAGCCCTAAAAGCGGCTAAGGGAAAATTTGAGATAGACTGCAACATCTGCCTATCCCCCTATAACATCTCACTGTGTTCATCAACCTACCTGCCTAATCTCATCTGCAGAGAGAAGTTTTCGCAATTGATTGCCGCAGAAAATTCTGAAATAGATCAGTAGAGGAGGGAACCTAGTGATGTCTGCCGAGTATCATTTAATAAAACTTTCGTCTACTCGAAATCGACTCTGGGCGGATCGAAGCGGCTCCTGAGCCAATGGACGAGTCACCTGGTCTACCAATATTTTTCATCATACATAAATCTAATACACGAACCTCTATATTTAAGCGGCCATGGTCTTGACACAGTTTGAAGGACTGAAGATGAAATTAATATTTTGCCGTGTTTGGTATACTCAATGGTCCAGTCAGAAAAAATGAACAAGCCACAATTACTAGCTCGGTTTTCCTACATAAATATATGAAAGATTAACTGGAAACGGAACCACAATGTATTGTTCGGCCATTTCCTACGATTCATCCGTATTTTTTACCAAAACAATTTGTCCATGGGTAGCATTGAAAAGGAGCAAAATTTTCCGTGTGTGCAATACATGTCCAACACATTTGTGAGTAATGCGGGCGCTACCCGCGTCACCGTGACGTGACGGAGGTAGGTGGGGGGTCGCAGGTGTTATCGTTCCTTCTCTATTGACGTCCAAGGAACAAATTAAATAGGAATGTGCATTATAAATACTTTTCCGCGATAGTGACATGTTGCCTGCCGATGAAACCATTCCACCAGTTGAAGAAATCTCCATTAGGTTTACGGCTCAGTTATTCATTTATTTATTAAACTGCCTGGGCGACCAAGCTTTGATACAAATGTGTGTTTAGAGTTCGAGTACATTTAACCTTTAAAAACTAAAAATTAGCGCTCATCTTAAAACTTTTTGTTCTGTGCTCTGTATACTGTGTGTGTGTGTACGGTGACTTTGGGACGCTTGAAAAAGTTTTTCTTTCTTTCTAAAACATATGAATACTTTGCTCGCAGCAGCCGCCCAAGTGGTGGCATTGATGGATTCTGGACTTAGTCAGCGTGATGTGGCTGAAAGATTGCATCTAAGCTTGTCGTCTGTTGATAGAGTACAAACGCTATCGGGAGACTGGTTTGTTCACGCGCCGTTCAGGATCTGGCAGAAATCGTGTCACTTCTGAGCGAGATGATCAATTTATTGTAAAAACTTCTTGCTTTTCAACTGCAGCAACAGCTTCATGTAGGGTGGCTGTAACTCTAGAAGTTAGTAGAAAGTTGAAGGAACGTTGACTGGTACCGTACAAGGCAGCAAGTGGGCCAAAATTAACTGCAGACCATCGACAGAGCGGGCCTTAACTTTGCACGTGAGCACCTAAATTGGTCATACCTCCAGTGGAACAAAGTCATCTTTTCTGATGAGTGTAAAACTATGCTGTATGGTAGCGACGGAAGGAATAAGGCCTATAGAAGAGATAAATTATTTTTTTACATTTAAACTGTTTAATTCAATTAAAAAGCACTAATAATAATTGATACATTTTCCAGTGCGCAAAATCTCCTTTTAGAAAATTAAGTGCGCCTGGAGAGCTGCACATTGCACAATTCCACAGCATGGAGAACGGTTAGCACAATGCTGCATTGAAGAAAAGGACAGCTATAGCGGCGGTTCATGGACGGTTTGGGGAGGAATCAGCGCCGACGGTAAGACAGAGCTTGTCTTTGTGTCTGGGCCACGTCTGCCTGCACTAAACAGCCATCGGTACATCGAACAGTGTCTTGAGCCTCACGTGAAGCCCTATGTACATTTTATTGGCAGCTGTTAAATATTCATGCACGACAATGCTAGGGCTCACACCGCGAACGTCGTCCGAGATTGTTACCGAAGTCGTTATCTCCATTATGGAATGGCCAGCAAGAAGCCCGGACATGAATCCGGTTGAACATCTATGGGATGAATTAAAGAGACAAATTCGTGCAAGAGATCCTGCCCCAGAAACACTTAACCAGCTGAAAAATGCAATCCAAGAGGAATGGAATGCCACAACATTCGATCATCCGATCGATAAAGAACCGTATGGTAGCAATAATAAGAGCTCGAGGAGGGAATACAAGTTATTAAATAAACGTTTCTTAGCTTTTTTTTTCTTCATTTACGTGTGTTGTTTTATCAATTTCCTTCATACTACATTCAGGGTAAAAATGACTTGTTAAACAAGATACGAAACCTATGAAAATTTAATTTGAATTTAGAACATTAACATTAGGATTTGAAAACCTCATATTATTTACTATTAAACGACATTTGACATATATATTCCTAAATATACTTAATCCTTACAAAACATAAACTTGCAAGGCCTTTCGATTTTTCTGATGAAAAGTTTATATCAGAACAATATTTAAATTATTATTTGAAGCGAAAATCATGAAATATTTTTATTTTGTCATAAATAAACCACGCTTACTTTTAATTTTATAACTAGCTTTTGCTCACAATTCTCAAAAAACAATTGCTTGACAACGGAAACCTAAGCATGTTACATTTTGAATTGAATGTCACTTATTTACAATTACAAACTTATACAATAATAATAAAAAACGTATATCTACAAAGTGAACACTTCGTCTATGGCTAGACAACGGAAAATGTTTATATTTTATGTCTTGTATTTACATTTCTTAACTTGTTCATATTATTATGTGGTTGTTGCCTGTAATTTGGATAGCTTTTTGTTATATTGTTACTTTTGTGAGGTGCTTTATGCTTATTATTGATGTAATGTAATGTAATGATGTAAACTTGTGTCCGCGACTTTAACTAGGTCGTCCGTCCATCCAGTAAGGGGACGGCCCAATAGAAGCTTCCCGGTACGTGGTCGTCACTCCGGAACTCTTACTTCCCATTGGTTATCAGTTCTTCGAGCGATGTGGCCGTGTCTACGGATTTCCTCATTCAACTTAAATTTTCTAACATTGATATCCCTTTGATTTTATGAAGGGCATACTAAGGAAGCGTCAAGACAAGCGGAAGAGAAGCGTCGGTGGCGCAATGGATAAGGCGCGGACTCTCAATCTGAGGGTACCGGGTTCGAATCCAGCCGTGTACCTATGAGTTGTTTTTCAATTCAAGTACATTATCCGATTGCTTAACGGTGAAGGAAAACATCGTGAGGAAACCTGCATGTCTGAAACAGGCATGTGAAGTCCGCCGATCCGCACTGGGCCCGCGTGGTGGACTATGGCCCATACACTCTCTGTGGGAGAGTAGGCCTGAGCCCCTCCAGTGGGGACATATATAGGCTGTTGATGATGATGATGATACTAAGGAGGATTTTACAAGCATTTAAAGACACGGTCGATCTACTACTTGAAACATTTTTCTCATAACTGAACGCCCTGAGACATCAGACCACTCGTTAAGAATTGTATATAGAGATACCTTATAAGCACTCGAGAGATGTCTCAATTTAAACTTCCCGCCGTGGTCCTCCGTCGAGTAGAATTAATTTAAATGAAATCATCACAGTTTATTCTACTGAGATGGCGGAACGGGGCGTTCAACCGACAAGAAAACGCCTCAAGACTCATTTACAATTCCAATTAAGGACAATTCTCATTTACTTTCGTCCTGTAGAAGTAACAAATCAGAGTGGGACCTTTGCTCATCGCCCCCTGTAACATGGCGAGGTCATTTTATTACACTTTGAAAATAATCGATTGCTAATTAACAGAATTAATTTGATTATAATTGAGATTGTTGTCGCCGACGTAAATTATGCCAATAGCGTTATGATCCGTCGCGTCGCGTCGCGTAGGTACTCGTATATAGGAGGTGCGAGTTGTCACGTGTACATTCTAGAGTTACATAATGGAATCAGTTTCAAACTGAATGTCAACATACACAGAACTACTACGCATATTGTAAATGTAATAAACAAACATTTGCTTTGATCGTTGCCCGAGAGAGTGCCGCCCGCTGTGAGATATCGTCACCTTGCCGAAAATAAGAAATAATGCAACACTAATTATGTATAATATAAAATTAAATACTTGATCTAAATTTTAAACAAATACAATTTTACGCATACTCTAGCTACAGCTTTTACATTTTATTAGATATTTTTGTAGCCACTTCAATTTATAAGTCCGAACGTGTGCATTTTTTGAAAATGAAATACTTGTATTGTTTTCTTTTTCAAATTCTAAAATTAATTTATTACCAACTAGTTCTCACGACATCACCGTGGAATTCTAATTTTATTCCACTAGAAATATTTTTTCGATCCGGATAAAACCCCTTAACTAACCCTGTATATGAGGTGTCGGAAAGACAGATGAATACACAAACTCATATTAGTAAGTGGGATTATAATAAATACTTAGACTTTCCCTAAAAACATTTTTTAAATGTAGTGAACAAGTGCCTATCAATCACAAGGCTATTTAGGAGTGTAGCTCTACAACCCTGGCTCAGTGAGGCTTGCTACAGGCTCTAACTGTACGACAAGAAAGTAATTATTTGGTAAAGAAAGTGAAATATATTTTCCTCCGTCACGACATGAAATCACAGCAGACGGGCGAAGCTGTGGGATTTTCTTAAAGACGCCAGCCACTCGCTTCCAATAGATACTGGTATTTGCTGAATCCTCGATCGCAAGCTTAGACATTCAATTTAACTTAGAGTTCTAACAAAGATTTGCAACGAACATATATAGCATAGCGTGAGGTCGACATAAATTATAGTCACTCTTACATTTGCGCCTCAAAGTAAAATAGTCCTTTGATTAAACGTTCAGGTAGTTTGAAAATGACACTTGCATTATTAATGAAGCTGGAGGAACAGTGGCTCTACTGTAGATCCCCACTGTTACGATTAATTACTATACCTACTCAAGAGAGGTACATCGCAGTGATTGCCTTCGCGCTCACATTTTAATTGACGGGTGGTTTTATCTATTATTATTTACAGTTGTGACTCATCTCCTCAACTTAAATTGTACTCTGTCAATGAATATCCTTTTTGTAACTGGATTCTAAGCTGAGTAACTTTCCCAATTCAAAATTGAAGTTCATAATGATTAGTACTGGATTTGAAAAGACGGCACATAATATAATGATATTTCTCACTGTATTTATGTTTTAAATACATTTACACGATGAACTCTATACACTTGTTTTAAAGTTTTTGACCAGGCCTTTCCAGGGCATGGTTTTTTAAAGATTCCGCTCATGGTTCTTAAAGCAAAATCTCTTTGATATCTTATTTGGCTTCAGAGAGAGAGAGAGAGAGATTATGTTTGCGTAATTTAATTTTGAATTAGGTTAAATCAACACATTAATAAACGTAGAGGTGCAATTGTCGGGAGATATTGTCTAATTTCCGCGAATCGACGGTTTATTGAACGACGGTGTAGCTGTTTGTGGTCTCCTTCAGGGGCTCTTAATCGGCCTATAAATTTTCTTTTATGTACATTCTACAGTTGGTAGGCACGGAGTTGTGCCAACCTCAGAAACAAATAAAATCTACTTCTGTATTGGGTAAAGGGTGTTTTATTCAAGCTTGACAATTTAACTAGATGATAAATATGTTTTTAAATAAATAAGCAAAGCAGACCATCATAACTACTGACAGATTTTAGCATATCTTTTTATTTTATATAAAAATGAATCGAGATCCTATACTGAATAGCCTTTTGTAAGATAATATTGACATACCTAAACGAAGCTTGCCCTAATTATCCGAAACATTAATTAATTGACGACGGCTATTACGTCCTTTCTGAGAAATCGGTAAATTACCTACACTTCAATTTATAACTAAAATTAATTTTGTTCGTGGTGGAGATCAGAATTTATCCCGCGTACGATTAATAATTAACAGATATTTAGGGTCGTTCCTAACTGTGAACATTGCGGATATGACTGTAAAAATTTGCGTCTCGAGGTTTTTTGGTCTAACAGATTTTTGCAAGACATTCATTGCTTATCTAAAGCTTATCACAGGCAAGTGAATATTAAAGCCTCATGTATAGACGGGCTCACATACTCCTCAGTTTATTGAAGAACTATTTTTACCTATTATCAGAAGTGATACTGATACTCTCGTATTGATATAATTAGCAGATAACATCGTCATTGTTAGCCAGGCAAACACGAAAAAATGTACCATAAACAACAAACAACAGAGTTTACCAACAAACATCTTAACGATTTGATGAAGGCAGTGACGACCTCCGTACTGGATGGTAATCGTATTATTGAGCACCGACGCAGACTATGTATAACATGTAGTGTTCATTATGCCATGTGGTTGGGCAATGTACCTGACAGAAACAGCGGTATGCAGACCGCAAGTTCCATACTCACGTACTACTTGAATGTACGTGTATTTAGGAAACATAATTTCGTTCCATGAACGCTAAACCTAAACCTGTACTGTCCAACAATTCGATGAAACATAATCCGTTTCGTCCACCAAGCCGCATTGGGTCCATATCGTGAGTTATGGCTAATAACCTCTCCTGTGTATAAAGAATGTTTGTTGTTTGTGGTTCCTGTCAAACGAGAACATTTTTTGTTTGAAATATTTGCTAGCTCCAAAAGTCCACTGTTTCTTTTGTTTACCTTACTTTGGATTGAGACAACCCAACGATGGCACAAAAGTTATAATGAGCAAAGACATTTAACATTATAGTTATAGACCGGACAATGCAAACACAATCCTGGTACGAGTATTATATTTTAAAAGATTATGGCAACATAAAATTATTATGAAACTTTGATGGAGGTGGATCGCCTTAACTGTAGCGTAGCGTAGATTTAAATCTATAGGTTTAGTGACTCCCTAGCATGTTATGTATATCCCCACAAGCGCATTAATTTTTATCGGTGCCCGGCGTATGCATCTTTGACAAGCACAACCCCGCACACAGCTCACTGCCCCTGTCCTTCGCACCTTGCATCATCATCTACATTATCAGCAGGTATGCTCCTCTGCTGAACCCAAGCCTCGTCTCATTATACGCTAAAATCACCGGCTCCGAGATCCAAAACGCTGGCGCCACATTGTGTTTAGTTAGTTTATGAACCTAATTAGCCTTTTTGCCAGAATGGACTTCAGAAATTATGCAAAAGTAACTACTTACTCGATCGAGATAAACAGTAGCCTATGTCCTTTTCCGGCCCATCAACAATTCCTATACAATTTCACCATTTTGCAAAGTGTTTTGCTTTTTCATTTATACAACTAAGGAGTGGAATTCCATCATGGGTTCTGTGTTTACCAAGCGCTAAAACCTAGGCAGCTGTGAACCGTCTTAGACCACATCATCATCACATCATCATCATAGCACATCAGATAAGATTCTGGTCAAATGGAGGCATATCTAATTTTATTCTTAAAACGGGTATTTGTAAATATTTTGATACCGCGAACATACGTACTTATCCTCCGAAAGATTAAAATAATTTAAATCAAACAGTTAAAATTTGTATATACGAGTAACAATGGTGGTTTTAGAGTCAATAAAAGATTTTCGTTCGTTTTTAATGTTATAAATAAAACATGTGTGCCTCATCCTAATTTTTTCCATTACTGAAATTGAAAATCAAGTCGTTATTTGCTAACCCACATCAAACGATGTTTCAATTTTAGCTTTTTACAGAAAATTAAATCGATGTGTACACAATCAAATCGGTGGAAGTCCTTGCATCCCGATGTTTATTTTTGCTAACCGATACGAGTAAAAAAATTTAAAATGAAGGCCAAAATCTATTTGAACGGCTGTAATAATTTCAATTTTCAATGCAAGGCCCAAACACACAGGAAGATTTTGAAGACTCAAGAGTCACGAAAGAAACAGTGGAGACTTTTGCCCCGGGCGGCGGTGATTGTAACTGAAATTTAAAAAAAAAATTTCGCGCTACTTTAGCACCTTTTTAGCACGTAAAATACGTGGACTTCAATTGAATAGCGAAATATACACATTGTAGAGGATATGTATTCAGGAGTATTAATCTCGCTTTAAGGCGTATTCTTGGTTGTGCGCCTGACATTACCACATCTTATATCATTGATCAGTGTGTGTTAGAGTTATTTTAATAAATCAAGCTGCATATGATTGATGTGTTGTTATCATAATCCATTCTCCAGTGCGGCCTCAACATCACTTAGGGAGCAACACTTTAGCGGCAATAATATCGTATCCATGTTCAACAGGTAATATAAGATACGATGACAAGGATCGCATTATCGCGCACTAGGCAAAATCCCGAAAGCGGCTTGATTTATTGCTCGAATATCCTTGACGGGCGCTCCGCTCTCTGGGAATTATGTCTCAGTCAGGTAAGGAGCCCCAAAATCCTATAATGTATTTCCCTTAACCGTTTCCTCAGTGATTTTCTGAAGGGGAACTTATCAATAGTTGATTTCCATCCTCAAGAGGCGAATTTTTTTTGAACATATACGTAGTATTTTCACCCAATATATACTTATGTATATGTAATTTATGCATGCATATAAGTATTGACCAGAAATGTTTAATTATCTAATAGGCACATATTGTATGTTAATTCTATTCTAATATCACTTCGTTCTCCTTACATATAAGTATACAGTTATAGTATTTCAATAAACATATTATGTAACATTTGAGCCGACCTCTGCGTACGGGAATGTGTACTTTGGGCTCGTCAGAACACAAGCGATGCAGCTTCGGTTGGACTAGGAAAGTGACAATAGGGCCGTCTAATGCGGCGCTTGGCTCTACTAACTTTCATACAGAAACACAACATTGATATTAACACTGCTGTTTGGCGGTATACTGATGTAGCATAGTGAAAATGCCCTACTACCTAATCGAGTACCGATAGGTAACCACATTGGCAATAGAACCCAGGACTTTACCCGGGTTAAATAAACAAAGTAGGAGCGTGGCGCTTAAATTCACCCAACAAGACTGTTCATGGTCAGAGGTGGTTTATATTTAGAGAGATTGGATCCGAAATCAGAAGCGACATGTTGTATTCGAAATGTAAATTTTTTGTGGGTTTCATTAGTACTTATCTAGGAGTAACTAGAGATATCTGTCGGTGCGATCTGTGTTGGAATATCATGTTCAGCAGTGGACTTTTCTGTCTGACAATGAATGACGTTCCTAACTTCCATTTGTATTCGTAAATATGTCAGCGCAAGTAGCCGCTAGCGTAGTGACGGCTCAGCCAGGGGCCGAGACAATTCCGCAAACCCTTCCCACGAGACGGAACCGAAACTCGTCCTCGACTCTTTAAACTCTAGAGGCGAATTATCCAGAAAGCCATTTATAAAGATAAATCACTATTTAAACCAAGTGATGTCTCCTAGGAGAATATACTACAACGTTTAATGATAACAGATTTGTCATATAAAAGAGTCAAGTAAAGTTAAAGGTAACTACTGATTTCGGATCTCATGACATACGAGCACAAAGGGCTTATTCTATCTTATCGCGGTCGCAGTAAACTTGCTTTGAAAACTCTACTGGGGATACACTTGCTTGAGAGCAGAGAAGACAAATGGAATCGTCTGCGACATTCGTAGGCGATAGCTATGGGAGAAAAATAATGTTACAACTGCGGCACAGGTCCCACGGATATCTTTGCTACAAATTCTCATTCGAGACTTTGAAATAGTACTTACTGGTTCCAACTAGATCGTAATGAATAATTGATCAATCTCAGTGAGTTTTAATATTACTAACTTTTGCCTCAGTCCGGGTGGACTTCAGAAATCATCCAACAGAAACTACATAACAAACAAACGGACTTTCGCATTTTATATTAAATAATGATAATGATATTCTTTTCTGGGTATCGACGTCTTCGCGGCGATTGAGTGACAAATACAACATTTTATTTTAAATTTTTTGTTTTATTTACTTTTAAACCGATTTAGATTATATTATTTATCCACTCACCAATTTCTTCGATGATCCTCGTTACGGTACGGTATTGTACAAAATGTTGCCAACATGCGTGAAATCTAGTGACAATATACCTATCTTTTCAGGCTTCATGCTTCGCCTGACCCTATGTATTGTGACGGTAATCACATCCTACTTCATACGTAGTGTCATTGCGTATTTTGCGGTTTATTTATTAATCTTTCACATGAGAAACATCCACTAAACATAGCCTATAGTACGTATCATATGTATTTCCACATAATTAACGATTTAAAAATAAACCAAAGCCAACTGTTACCTACAGGCAGTCTAACCCCAGCATTTCAAAACCACCGAAATCAAGTTTGAACCAAATTCGGCTCGATTTGATTCCACCCCGTCCTAACCATGTTCAATGAATAAAAGCTCTCTTGTAAACGGTCGGTCTCGTGTCAGGATTTAATTGAAACGGACGCATTTCGCTCGGGCCGGTCGCTCGCCATCATACATGTCACATAGGAGCCAGTAATTACCGACATCGCAATCACCAGCAGAAATAGAGTGACGTGTAGTGGCGACCCAATGCGAGAGGTTCCGCTCAATTAACTCGGACGAGAGTGCCGCCAGATTGCTGCTTATCGATTTTTAAGGACATCTGCATGTGTAAGGTACTTAGTCAAATAGGGGACTGTACTGTACACTAGATGGCCATAGGAAATTTGCATCTCCCCTTAAATAATTGGGGACGTAAGTTGATTGGTCAATTTCGGTCTTATTGCACAGTGTAGCGTTTTATGGTTATTGCTTCCCTTGTTGAAATGGAAGTCTACGGCCTAAACCACTTTATAAAGATTTGTAAAGGTATTTAAAAACTACGCCCTAGCTATAATACCGAAAACGACTATTATACTAAATAGCTAACACTTTAAGTACATTATACAAAATATTTACTTCAACGAGTTTGATAAAATTGTAGTAATTTATTTAGGAAGGTTTTGAGCTGGAACTTTAACTGGAATTCTATCTAGCAAAGTAGCTGTTCAGCCAAATCGACGAATGATTTAGGCTATTATAGGCAACCTAAAGAATTTCAAGAGTGTCTGAAGTGTTAGCCGTAATCAAAATGATTGATGTGCTTACGGAGCAGCCTGTGTTACGATTGGATATAGAAATGTGTTCGTCTACTACATGTTTGGTTTGTCCGCGCGCGCGCCTCCCCGCGCCACCCCGCGGTGAACAACTTCTTGTTGAAGTGATATAAAAAGCACGTTCAGTTATTACAAGCTTCCATTCAGCCGAGTGATAGCAATTGAAAGCAAATTGCTTTTCACAGTCTATAAAGTATCTGTTTGTCCCGCGAAAAGTTTGATAAATTCAATTTTCAACTGGGTAACTTTCGTGTCTGGGCGGTTCGCGCTTGATACTTTTTGAATAAATTGGCTTCGAGCCGAATCGATAGTATAGAAAACTCGTGTTATTGCTAGGAAGGAAATATATATTTTTCGTAGCATATTGAAACAGCAATATCCGAATTTCGGGCCTCACTTGTTTGTGGTCGATGGAGGGCGTCGAATGAATCAAGAAATTATTATTTATCATTGATATTATTTTTATCGTCGCCGAGGCTCGTAGGGACGCAATTTCCCTCGAGGCTGGAACTCCGGCATGCCCGACGACGAAGACATGTTTATCGTACATCACTAGTTCTTACAAAATTTATTACATTTAATCCTCCGAGACCATATCCAATATTTACCCACTTTGGTCTCTTTATAAATTAATTAAAAGTTACGTGTATTTACGAGATAATTAAGTATGTTCACCCCGATTCTGAACATTTACTCCGATGAAAATAATTCAATCGAGATTGAACCCTCTCCTCTACAATGCAAATTGAACGTGATCAACATAGCGAGTCATAAATTCCTTCCCAACCCCGACAAAAATAATTCAAATTGGTTGGACCCCAATGAAGGATTAGTTTATGCGGTGAGCCGTATATACCCTTTAAATCTGGTGCAGGGTAAAGTGGCGACCAGGACTAATCAGCGCGGATTGTTGCCCTTCCGCTATCCACGCCCTGAATCAAGTAAATGAGAAAACTTTCTAATTGGAAATTCAAATAGGCCCCAGTTTATCCGGACGAGAGCTGTTCGCGATTCAGCGCCAAAACATGCTGCTTTGCAATATGTTCTTTGCTTCCCTGCGGACGGACGACCTTGTTGGGGCTTATACTGCTAACAAGCAGTTGTTTAAGTAAAGCAAACATGATACCTGTCTGGTTAGATTCTCGTGAAGGGGGAAGTCTCCATTATATATGCACTGTGTCTAATAGCCGCGTCTTATTGTAACTTCATCAGTAAGCCAATTTTCTAACTTCTGCACTCCAATAATGGTTCATAATATTTTCGTGTATAAAAACAATATGTCACTTTGGGTTCATACATATACTGTCTACGGCTTTGTAGTAACCACTTGAGCCTGAAGCGCTCTCCAGATCTGAAACCAAACGGTTCCGAGTGAGTAGCGCACTCGTAAGGAATCAGCAGTCCTAACTCCTACGCATGTATTAAAGAGAGTATTGTTCGCATTCACGTTACATCAGAGATGTTGTAAAACTTGCCCGACCGATGGTCGAGTAAGCTCGGAACGAAATTGCCAATCCTCTTTCACAATGGACCGTAAAATGGTTTTCCGTTTTTGCCCGACCGAGCGGAGCGATGCTCGTTGATTCACCGGACACGTCGCGTGGCGGGCTATCACTAGTTGAGGGAATTTGTGGGTATAACTCTTTTACGCCCTTGTACCTGAATGATGCCCGTCACTCCTGACGAACCCGACGGAATTTATATCGGCCTGTTTTATCGCTGTGATTATGCAAAGGGATCGGATTGTTATCGTAGGGCTGGGCCTCTCCGTGTCTGCTGCGCGGCCTTGGGCGGATCTATTACTTATTTTGCATGCCTACTTTGTTTTAGTAAATTGATTTTAAACTATATTTCCAATTACAATAATTCAATTGGACAGTACCTGCTGAACTTCTTTGGACCAGGATTAATTAAAAAAAAATATTGTGGTATTTTCCGGGTCACGAATCAGGTAAAGAATTGATTGATAAAGTTTATTAACATTTTCATAGATTGCTATTTCAATTAGTGAACAATCAACCTAATATGCTTTATTGTACACCAGGAAAAGTACAGACAGAGGAAATAAATAAATAAAAATAATTACATACAGGAAGGCGGCCTTAATAAGGCAATTGGAAGCTTGTAATTAGGAATAGTTTTAAGTGAGTTTGTAATTTCTATTTTTGTTATTAGCCTGTAAGTTTTCCAAAAAACAAATTAAAAAATTAAAAATTTAAGAGCAAAATTTAAAAATCATACTGCTGCTTATAGTTTTAAAACAACGAATGCTTCTATGCAAAGAAACATCCAGAAATAGATATATTCCCGGAGACAAAGGAACCAGACGCAGTGTTTATGTTAAAATGAACCACAAATATATGAATAGAGCTGTATGTAGTGTAAGTAGTTTAGCTGGCACCGCAGTAGTAGGTAGTAAGCTGTAGCGAGGCGGATATTTTAGTGTCCCTGAGTGCAATGCGGGGCGACACAAGTGTATAAGCTAGTTGGAAGCGCTGTTGGTGACAGCTACAGGCAATATCTTTGCTCCACCAGACCAATATCTGTTGTGCTGGAAAAATAATACGCCTCGCGGAAGAGACTGCAAAATAATGCACTGTTAGCAGGGGAAGATTTAACTGGAAGTTCTAGAACTGTAGATGGCTTTTGTGTATGTACCGTCTTTCTATTTAAACATTATTATTATTAACTCACTGTGTTGGGATAAACTGGATTGGGAATGTTGGGAAATTGCAATCTTACCTTACTTATCATGCCTTCAGTTTCCCTTTTAAGTGCCCTTCGTAGTAAATATTAATGAAGTTCTATTATTGTACCCTAAACATATCAGAGACCTTACGAGAAATATATTTTTGTATCTAGATTAATTAGTACGCTAGTATTTTTGACCGCGGTTTCGTCTTCGAGAACTTCATAATAAATTATACCGCACAAACTATGGACCGGAATAAAAAGCAGTCTCTATGCTTTCGACACATGGATTCATAGTGTTGAACTCAGAAATAATAATTACTAATATTATTAATGCGAAAGTAAGTTTGTGTGTTCCTTTCCTTTTACGTCGTGACGGAGAGATATAATTACTTAATTTTAATTTTAAAAAGTCGATTAACTTTAAAAAAGGAACAGGTTTTCAATTCTACTGTATGTTTTTTTATGTTTGTTACCTCATAACTTTCGACTGGGTAACCGATTTTGATGATCCTTTTTTATTTGGAAGCTGGTGCTTCCCGTATGATCATTTGGTCCAGTTCTGACAGTGTCATCTTGATGTCATCCATGAGAAAACAATTTGCTGTAAACTTTTAGGGCAGTTGAAGTCGGTTTCTTAATACTTTTTGAACACGTTGTGTATGAGTATAGTGACGGACCGTCAACTGTCTTTTTTCGTTACTTTTATCCCGATCGAAGACGTAGTCCCCGTGGGATAATTTCTGAAGTCCAAGCGGACGAGGTCGCGGGCAAAAGATAGTTTCAAATAAACAGTATGTGTCCTTATCACGGTCGTAACATTGCGGCGCGAGTTTTTTTTTTTTTACAGAGTATAGATCAACGCTTGGCCACGTGGAAACAAACAAACAAACTCGCTTTCGCATTTATATAATTATACATAACATATACATAATTACTTCAAAAATGAACAAATAATACACGCGATTATGCTAGTTTACAATTTGCTTTAAGGGCAAACCCCTATATTCGTGGCTAGTGTAGGTGCGTCGTGAAATAATAGTACCCGCTAGATTCAAGTTCGTTCATTTAAATTAGTATTGTAGATTAGAAAATTAACACTCAAGTGGCCCAACTCTCAAGTCTGCTGTTTCATATTCTGAAATAAAGAACACTTGCATCAAATTGGAGCGTATAATACAATGCCTAAGATACGAGCACTTCGCTAAAAGCACTCTCTTTGTGTTAATTTTCGGGCGTAATGTATGCAAATTTCAATTTAGTCTATTAACTCGGAATACATTTACAACGACGAAATAAGTAACAACTTTATTGTGCTTTGATTACACGAAATATTTGCATACTGTGTTTTTTATCTGCAAATTCATGTATTTTTTATAAGAAGCTTGAGCGAACCTCTAACGTTTACGACTGTCTGGTACAACATACCTACCGCAGTACAGTACAGGCAATAGAATTTTCCCTAAAAGAGCGCGTCGAGTAGTCTTACTTGACCGTTTCCGTCCCGACCCACATAGAAAATCGGTCCTGCGTGAGTTGGCTTAATGTTTCAGGGTTTCTGACATACTCTTACATTGATAAATTTTTCTTTTTGAATAAAAATAATGTTAAACAATATATGATCCTTATCGTTTTGTCAAAGAAATAAACGTGGAGCTAACAGTTTCACGACATCTTAAAAAACGTAGTGCATCTGACGAAACCAACGCGTGATAACCTAGTGATACCAAAACGTTTCAGTTTTAAATACGGAACCTTAGAAACACGATTCATGTCTGTTTACATCTCCCTGTTTTTTATTTTACTCATCGCAATGACATAAAACCCTTATCACCAAAAATACCCACAAAGAGAACTGCAAATGTAGTAACGTGTATCAGACGGTGGCGCTTCCCTCGTATAGATTTTTACGTGTTTAGTGCACATTCGGTAGGCAAGGAAAAGATCGCATATCGTAACGGAAACATTTTGAGCAAGTATCCCTGAACACTGGGGCGTGGGCATGCGGATCACGTCCTCGTAACAACGGCAACGATGCTGAGCACCTAGAGGTTTGTTGTGATATCGAACGCTGGTTTTTTCACAATACCTGACTCGGGAGAGATTTCTCGTAATGTTAGTTCGCCGTAGATACGGGTAGTTCTGAGCTCTTTATGTTCCTATATGTTTGCCAGGGTGGTACCCGCGAGTATTGCCCTGAAAGATTTTGTGTCAATTGATTAAACTACGGAACAATATCAGCGAGCTAGATATTTATATGGTAAAGTTTGGGTACAGTTCCGTTTAATTTAACAGAAAACCACGAGACGGGTTCAGGAATTCGAATTCAAGATGCTAGCCAGTATTAGTTTAAAATGTTTTTTACCGAATCGAAACTTCTGAAGAAGAAGAAAAAAAAGGAAATCAACTTACTAAAACAACAATGTGGTGTGCGCTGTTGCTACCGAAAGTTCTGAAAATTGGTGCACGAGTGCTTACGAACTGTGCCTAAGTGGTTATTAATGATCTAAAACTTTAGGCGTTGAATCGATGACTCATATTTCGCAACGAGAAAATGAGTATTTTGCTATATAAAATTAAATATTTTATACGTAAATAATATGTACGTAATTATGTCTGTCTCTGAAGCAGGTATTCCTATTTACGTATAATGGCATACAATCAGGCTCCAGTTCATACCCTGTTATTCAAAAGTATTTCTCACACGTTCGCGAATGCGACTGACATTCTCGTGGAAATGAAATAAAATTGCACCTCCTCTACTTGAGTGGCAGTCAATATAAAGGTTAAACATACTTGGGGTTCCTTCGGCAAGGTGGATAAACATTTGACAACAGTGTTTCATTCGTTGCCAAACACAGATTAAATTTTGGTGGGAATTATGTAGATCACGCACCGGGGGTACGTTTTGATATCATGTGCCGTTGGCGTAAATTTCTTGTACGGAACATTAAGGACATGAATAACATTCGTTCCTAACCTTTTTTAGAAGGCACGTGGCAGCTCATATGAGAAATATTAAGGTTTAGCGATCGCCAGCAGCTGACGCGCGGAACGCGTGACTCAGACGGAAAATATACCCAGTGACCTCCTTCACCTTGTAAATGTTGTGCCGCCCCGCCCCGCCCCGATATACTTTATTGTTTAGGCATTCACATTCATGTTTATTCTCATAGTTTACTTTGAGTGCCTATAAACATTATCGAAATGTAAAAGTTACTTTATCATCCATATTTTATAGGAAACATTAAAATATATAAGTAGACCGACATGCGAAAGACATTATGATTTTAACCTTTACACTATACTAGCGGCCCGCCCCGGATTCGCACGGGTTGACATTTATATTTTAAGAGGGTATGCTGTTGTCAAAGCGCCCATACAAACGTAGTTAAGTCATATTTTGAGTATTAAGCTATGAAAATCTATGAAATTTCCAAGACACAATCTAGAAACAAATATCTGTGTCGGTGGTGAGTCAAATTTTCGTTTAAATATATACATCCAGAGTTACAGGGCGTCAAAGTATTGTATTTTTCGGTAATAAAAAGCCCCAACTTTGAACCTGATTTATAAGAGTATGAATCAATTTAGAACAATTTGGAAAAACCACCGACATCTGAAATTTCATTAGTATACTGTATTAAAAAAATGGTTACATAATATACTGTATCCATCAAATGATCTCTGGACTACGAAACATCCAAATAACGGGTGGATAACATCGCGTAATGTATGCTGTCTCTCCGTACGCGCTCGGGTAGGATAGGGCTCGGAGAGGGACAGCTACAAAACAATGCAACCTTGAAACTGACCACGTGGTCTTACCAACATAGCCTCTTAAACATTTTGGGATAAACGTTAATGTATCTTTATGCAAGAAATAAGTAGTTTTTTCTTATTCTGTCAAATTACTATTAGCACTCACAGCACAACCATAGAAATTAATCTAAAACCTTACTTTTTAATTATAACACAGTGAAAATAGCTTTATGATGTTTGTAAACTTAACTTTGCAGTTGAAAGCCGTACATCGGGTATGTAACTGCAAAGTAAAGTTGGTTTTTTCAACCGGACTAGCCTTTTTGGTAGATAATTGTTGGGTGCATATTACTGTACCTGTTATTTATGATTTTAAGTATGTTTATGTTTATTTTTATATTCTTTACCATCGATGCGTGAGGCCGCCTCGCATCTGGCCCGTTTGCTTTATTTATTTATTTTATATTTCATACTCGTACATAGCTTAATATCATCGCTAAGCCTCTCTCTCACACTTCTGTTACTACTTCAATGCTTCAGAGTCCGGGTCCCGCGCCACGTTGCGGGGCCACGGGCGACGCCGCGACGTTTATTTTTCTTTGTGTATTTGGTCTTTTAAATTCGTTATTTTTTGAAATAGAATGTCCGATTTCAATAATTCAAAAAGCAATCTACAGGTATTGAAGCAGTCTTTAATATAAAATGATTTATTTGGATAAGGATTAATATAATGGTATGGATAACATGGTCTGATTTTGGTCGGCATTTAAATCGACTTTAAAAATGTAAAAAAGTAGTTATTGTGACATAACTACCGCGAAGTTTTTTTGGAGATTTTAATATTACGTACTTTCATTTTATAATATTTTTTCCGATTTGCAACCAACCATGTAGTGTCTTCTTACGAGTGTTAGGTGCGGGCTAAATGCGTATTAATCATGTGGGAGCTCGTTGCAATATTGTCAGCTTCATATAAGTATATAACATTAAGATACAATACACTGTACAAGGTAGGAAATCTGCGGACACCGTGCTACCTGAATCATCATTATATGAAGAATTATTTATATATAATCCCTTGATAATGTCTTCCAGATCAAATATTACCCTTCCGGTAACAATTGCAAGGTTTCGCGTAACGTCGTTTTAATTATACTCGTTGGAGAGAGATGATGGACGAGAGAATAAACAATAGTATGACAGGTTATAGATAGTCAGGTAGACCATCTAAAAGATGATTTGGATGAAAATTATACTATACGTCGGGGAATAATTCAGTCTGTTTAAAAATATATATGTAAATCTGCTGGTGCTGATCTAGACGTTTCAGTTTAGTATAATACTAGTTGTCAACTATCTTCAAAAAAGGACGAGGTCCTAAATTCTATTGTATTTTTTGTATGTATGATACGTGACAACTCCGCAAATTATGATTCGATTTTGATGATTCTTTTTTCATTTTCTTTTTTCATCTTAGGTGGAGGTTCAAAGGGGGTCCCATATAAATTTTTTCAAAATTATTTTAGCGCTTTTTGAGAAAAAGAGAAAAAAACCTATATGTATAAATGTACCTCTTAAGTAGTTGAAGTCGGTTTCTAGTTCTTTTTAAACGCGTTAAGTATAAAATAAGTGATTTTAGGAGTATTTTGTTAGTCGTAAGAATGTCTTTATTCAAATAGAAATGTTCGCTACCATTCCAACCTGTCCAAACTGACTAACAAAAAATTAGCTGTTACGTCAAAAAGGTGACCTTGCGCGCGTCGGCGTCGGTGCTCAAACAATTTTACTAATTCATCTCACGTAGGCAGCAATTCTCTCTTATTTACGTATCGCATTTTTTTGCATTTTTTATTAGGGTTACCTGAAAACGTTCATAAAAAGCGACCCTCCTCTCCGTCTGTTCGTCGATCACAGGATCGTATCATAACTTTATTACTGAGCCAGCCAGAGCATCTCCAACTGGCATGGCCACTGGCGCCAGTACATGGCTACTTTACGTTGTAATAACTTTTACGCAGGAGAAAATTGGGTTTTTCGTCAAGGTTGTTTTAGTTCAAACATATGTAATTTTCAGTTTTAAAGTTATTTATCATATCATAAAAGAACATAACATTAATACATTTTAAATCTACTGCCAAACAATTCATTTTGGTGGAGAGAAAATGCACTCATCTTTAGTTTACATTCATGCAGTACTGAATATACTAGATGTTATATGGCATATATTTCTACGATAACATGCAATTAAAAGGTAGACAAATTATTTTGAATTAAAAGGACAAAAAAATGACATCGAGAATTCGAAACATTTTAGATATGAAATCTTCCCTACTTTTACTTTCATCATATGATTACAATATTTCTTTATTAGAAATAAATCTAGAGAAATGAGGTCTATTGAGATCATTCAGATCATCAGAAAGCTCGCTAAATTTATCGTCTACAACAACAATTTTAGGCTTCGTTACATTAACTACACGGAACAAGGGATTTGAAGTAATTTATATATTTCAGTTATTTTTCCATTACAGAAAACATGGTCCTCAGGAAAAGTTGCACTGAATTCATGTTTAAGTAGAATTTTTTCTTTTGTTTTACAACTGAATGTTCAAAGAAATTATTCATCAATTATTTACAAAAAAAATGGATATTGAAATGCACCTAAATTGGAAATTTTTATCTAATAGCTAAAAATAATCTAATAGCTAAAAAAACAAATTAAAATCAGTCCCAGCCCGTATTTTAAAATCTTTGGCATCAAATACTCGAACGTAACTTCTACGTATTAACGTTTCAATCTGCACTTGACTGCATCGATATTATAAAAGTATGGCAAACAAGCGCTCTCTTGAGAGACACGTTTTGGCAAAAACATATTTCGCGTCGCTCCTGAGGTCGTTTGTCAAGCAGGCGTCGAGGCGGAGGCGGCCGGTGCCGCGGGCAATCTGTTTGTCCAGCTGCCACCTTCCTTCTTTTAACAAGAGCTTTGCTTACTATCCGGAAATTTATTTTTCTCATAATTTGTCGTGGCGTGCCACGTCTCTCGCCGTAAGACCTATAAAGATTTATGGCAACATAATCACGTCACGTCGCCGGCTTCCTGCGCATCCACGAAATCATGTTATTGGATACTTTTTGGAGTAAGAATTATCTGTAAAGTGCGTATTATTTGTTGCCGAACAAGATTTATTTGTTCGATCGTATTTTCCGTGTTATTTTTCTTATTCTGAGTGGTTTATGTAAACGTATGATAAATGTTATTTATTGTCATAAAGCTTAGACAACATAAATAATTTTTGATAAATAATAAAGTTTACTCAAAAAACAGTGTAAATTTTTAGGAAAAACCCCACAATATAAGTTGTCTGAGTTTAGCTTAATGAATGTAGCAATTATTAGTTTATATATAAATGCTTCGTGCTTGTAGACTTCTTCTAATATTTTAATACAATATCAATGAAAACATCTATAAATAAACCGGATTGTATGTAAATAAATCCTGAATTTCCATAAACTTTACCTGAGTTTTCAACAGGATCCATTTCGATGTTATATTCAACCCAACACAAAATCTGTTACCAACCACGTCGAGAGAGCTCGGAGTGTCGTGTCGGTAGAAATATGATCAATAATCTTGTTAAAGTTCCCGCTAACATACCTGCCTGTCATTGTTTTCGCGGCGGTGGATACGAGACAAAGATCGACCCCTCGTCAAACCCGGGATAACGCGTCTGACGAAACTTTGACAACTCCATAGTTACAAGTGCAGAGTTTACGAGCTCACGATTCATTATCTCATTGTCTCGTAGAACTCGCTACGCGTCGTTCCCGGTGACACGCTTTGTTCTACAAAATTATGATCGGCCCCCCCAGTTATCCTGAACCATTAGTAACATTATGTCGTCGGATATTAGCTTAGTTACGCCGGATATCTTACTATGATTTAGCCACAATGTTGTACGCACGTGATAGTTGCCATTAGTAACTAGTTGTCTTGTACTCGTAATTTTAATTGACGGCGACGGCTCATGTAATCCTATCTATATATAGTTACATAGTCTATTTAATACGTGAAGCAAATACTTTGTACCCTTTTTTACAAATATTGCGTGGATGGAGCAGTATAAAATTTCGCACTCTTATAGATATAGAGAAGGAGTGCAGAATGCTAATATATTTTTCAAATTTTAAATTAATTATGGTTGACATTCGACCACTGGGCGACCACTAGTATGTATAAATATGCCATTATTTAGTACTTAAACAACAGACGGATGTGTGAAAATAGACATCTGCATTTTGACAATATTATAAGTAGTAATAATTCTTTGGTGGTTCTACGGAATCACATATTGCCTAGAAAATTCTTTAAATTCTTAGTTATACGACATCTGTAAATATTATGTTCTTATATTTTTTCTAAGTATTTTTAAACTCTTGGTCGCGTTCTTATACTTACTAATAAATACATAACAGTGAGATATTTCTTGAAAAACAGTTATAATTCAAAGAATTACATTTAACTCGTAGCACGAGGCGTAGCTTAAGTCTACGAAGATTTTGTTTATAAGAGAAAAGTTTGCAATAACTTGATAAAATTGATTATTATCCCTAAATAACAGATAGGCGCCCCGTAAAATAAATAATCTTGTCTAATATGTTGATCCCTTACTGTGGGCCGAATAAACAAGCTCAATGGCACTCAGCGAGCAATGGCACGTGTTAAAATCCGGAATGAGAAAATCCGTAGACGAACTAAGGTAACCGAAATAGCTCGACGAGTCACTGAGCTGAAGTGGTAATGGGCAGGCCACGTCGCTCGAAAAACCGATAACCGGTGGGGAGTAAAGGTTCTCGAGTGGCGACCACGTACCGGGAAACGTCTACCGGGCCATCCCTCCGTCCGTCGCTGGATGCAGGTGGCTCGGGACCGGTCGATGTGGTGTACCATGAAGGAGGCTTATGTCCAACAGTGGACGTTTCCTGGCTGATGATGAATATGTTGATCATAAATGTCATCGCAGTGACGTCACAGATGCGTCCTGTTTAATGTAGAATGAAGTGTTAGGTATTCTGATGTAGTGCACGTTTTGTAATTATGGTATCTGATGTGAGTTGTGTGTGTACGGATGTGGTCATCGTGGCACACAGCGTTTGATAATCCGGGAGTGCATCCATCACCCGACGTAATCCCCGCTCTAGCTACCAACCGCTCGAAACGGCTATAGCGAGCTTTAAGCGATTATGTGCGTAAAGGTTTTCATTACATCGGTTAAATTGTTTATGAAATTGTCCATTGTAATATATAATTGTGATGCAGAAGTGGGTTAAAGGAAAGTTTCCGAATATTACAGGTTTCATCAATCCTCTTGTTAAGCGTGGTTATTCTTTAAAACTGCCTTATTTTGTTCGTTGTAGCGATGTGTGAAACTCGTGTTCAAGTGAACAAATTTCGGGTGCTAAAACTAACAATAAAAGAAAGATAGGCTCATCAATTAAGATTAACGAACCTTCGTTGATGCACCTATAGGTACTTGCTCTGTAATTAGTGCCATTTTGTAAATTCAGCGCTCACCGGTGGTGAGAAGTTCGTATTAGTTACAGTATGTCTAAAATTGTATTTTTAACCGACTTCAAAAAGAAGGAGGTTCTCAATTCGACTAGGTGAACCGATTATGATGATTTTTTAATTTGAAAGCTGGTGCTTCCCGTGTGGTCCCATTTCAATGGTCCATTTCTGACAATGGTATCCATGAGAAAAACATGTAAGTATTAAATTTGCAGGGCCGCTGAAGTCGGTTTCAAGTTCTTTTTGAACTCGTTAACTTGTTATATATTTATTTAGTGCAACACTACCAATATTTAACTACTCTTATCTTCATTTTCTTTTAGTAGCTGTAAAATTCTACTGTTTGTAAGACATATATCTCCAAAGAAAGTTTGTTTTATTATATTTATAGGAGAAAAATTTATTCAAGTCTATTATAGTCTAGAACCTATAATAAAACCTGTTGATATATTGGCCCAGGGTACCGGGGAATTGGTTTTCAGTGTGATTATTTTTCTAAAACTATTCTTCTAACTAGAATAAAAAATCTTCTACGCTTCGATACGTAATCTAGACAAATAATAATTTATTGTAAAACGGCTTGGTTTCTTAAATTGTTTTATACTTGCAGAGAAATTTAGATAATAACTAATGAAGGTGCCACTGTCGCTCTATGGCCCCTTAACCCTTCAAACGATGTCCATGAAATACAGATGTTATACGTAGCACGTAGCACGTAGCCTGCATAGTGAAAGAGGACGTGGGGATACCTAACTACTATTTATTGATATATATGATATTATAGTTGGTTCCATTTAAACTTCTGATTATATTTTTTATTGCATAGTAGAACAGATTATACCTACTCCAACATACTTTAAAAGGCAGGCAACTTACATGTTTATACACAACCATTTAAACACACAAGATGGGTCAATATTGCATTGCATGGTAATATTTATCAAATTAATATTTGCTCACATTTTCAGATAGCACATTTACATATAAGTCCAGTGTTGGTTACTGAGTAATAAACCAGTGCGTCGAACGCGCTTTTCCATGATAAGTTTCGGCGATCGCAGCTGTATGTTGCATAAATAACATGGTAGACATTCATGTCCCTCTTGTGAAATTTTATTTCAGTTACCTTAACTATATCTACTGGGGTGACATTTGGTAATGTCTAATGACTGCAGTGATTAACATGCTGATAGATAACATTTCTTATTACAAAAGAATATCGAATGAACATCTTTATAAAAGCGTGCCTCCGCTTGACGCCTCTGCGCTCCAAGGCTCCGCTAATTGCAATTCAGTATGGATCTTCGAGTTGGAACTAAACTGGTTATAATGTCCGTCGTACCCGGATCACGTAACGCTTTAAACCCCTGGGTTTTGCCTCCGCGGATCTTCTTGTTTTTGACATTTCATGCTTACGTAACTTTGTTACTGAGGATAATTCCATCCCGAAACGACATCGTGGTCTTGCCGGAATCACGGTGACTTCGGAACAAAGTATTTGTTACGGCATTGACTGACTGTGCATGCGTAAGCTTCAAGGGTTCTTATACATAATACATTTTATAAAAACATTCAGCTCTTTTTCACTCCTACGGATTGTGATTTCGTGCTTTGATACTTGCTTCATACGAGTATAATCTATCGACGTCTGTTCGTGGGTGTCATATAAAGGAACAAATTGATGATTAGCAACTACGTCCACCTGTTTGCCATTAGCAATATGGTATACATAAAGAATTATTGTACTACAATCTGGCTGCGTAGCATTGTAATTGTAAAAAATTCCTATGCATAAAAACTTTTAGTGATTTCACGAGTTCAGCATGCTGACATGAAATAATATTCTGCTTCCAAAGGTTAATTTTCTAATAAAAATATAATTAAATATGTCGCAGTGCCAAATCTACCAAACGTCGATTTAAGTGATAGAAATAGAATGGAACTGACTTTTCGTAGTCATGGCTTTGGTTGACAGACAATGATTTCATAATTAATTTAGGGAAGTTTCACCCAAAGTGTTAGCTGCCACATTTCGCACAAAAATATGTTATTCCGCATTTTAAGAAAACCTTGTTATTTTCTATAAACGAACTAGAAACTGATTAACCACAGACACGGCTATTAATTTAGAAGTCGTGTGCAGAAAGTTTTATTGAATTCGATACCTTAATGTTGAAAAGAAATATTTAAACTACGTTTGTAAAGGGTCCGCTTTTCCAAGGGGAAAACTATCTTAAAATAGAAATGTATTAGAGTTCTGTTATTTCCTATGCTTAATTATTTTCCTTTCGTTTTATTACACAGCGCAGTACTGGTTGTTTCAAAGTTGATATTTTGTAAATGGAAAATATATTACTTACAAATACGGTAACAAATAATAAATTGTGAAAAATACAGCTACAGAAATGTCTGCAAGCAATAATATAATCTCCCTTCATAAAACATGAGTACACTGCGTTTAATAGAAACAACAATAAAACGTAGACATGATTGGAGTATCAAACAAGGAATGAGAACACATGTTATTGTAATATAGCAAGTTGCTTGTAACACTTGTGGGTTTGTTTGTTCTTTCGCAGACTTTTGTCGAACGTAGAGGAAGATTTGAAAAACTTCACACACGATATGAATTCCCTCGGGGGAGGACGTGCCCATCGCGGATGTGATAGTTTACTGTCTCTTCATTTGTATTCTCGATATATGATTCTCCACAAACATCTAATACATATTTGTAAACTATAATAACACCTAGGTTTTCTAAAATATAGACTTCAACATATTCATTTTAGATCAATAAGATTTACTGGGTTTTATGTAGTGAAAGAGATGTCACACTTTAGTTCGGTTTATGATAACTTATTATAAAAATTAAATCAGTGACTAGGAAGAAACTTATTCGTGCTCATCCCCAAACTCTACGTATCTGTCCTGTACGGGATTCAAACCCAGCCTACAACTATCGGACCCTCTTTTATCTGTATTTACTATAAATTAATGTATAGGTTCGAGAATATTTCACAGAACTATCTATTCCTTTGATCAGACAGATACCCGCGCCTAACGAAGGCTATATCAATCAAATTATACCGAATAAAGGTAAATGATAAAACCAACATTGGGAAATACTGGATCTGATTAAATTTAATAAAGTCGTGGGGCTTGACCCCTTCCGACCCTCGAGAATTCCTCCGTGCCACCCCTGGCGAGGACTGCCGCCGCACGCACCGCGCTGGAGCGTGACTCTTCGATTCCATTCAACACCCAACTCTATACAAAGTTACTATAATACATCCAGCTACACAAGCTAAACTGACGCTATTTACTTTGTGTCTACACAAATTAACGGAGAAATTACGCTTTAATTTCTATAGCATTGTTCTATGTAATAGCTTGGATTTTACTTCACAAATAAAAAAGAAATTTGTAAGGAAAATTCTAGAAATAGAAAGCAGTTTATATTAAATAATTAAAAATATAAATTCTACATCAATTTCTAAATGTAATGTGGCACATGATATATCTATTTTATTTAGTAACAAAGAATTTTGACCAGTTAGTTACCTTACCACTCAGTCACCTCTTTAAATGATTCGTGTCTTGAGATTTACAAGCACGTGTCTATGTTATAGTATATTATTGTCAACCTTGTTAAATTAAAGTATTAAGAATCTCTGAGTTGGGCTGCGTAAGGACCTTACGTCACAGGCCGGACACTTCGAACAACTGTCGTGATATCGGCACACATCGAACGTTTGACGTATGTACCTCTATACACGCGCATGTGTGAGTACGTAGCACGCGCCATACGATACGAGTGGACTATACAACTTATATGTGCGCTGTATCAAGAGATAAGTTCTGGTGAGAGGTCTGCCAGTAAAACTATATGTTACACTTTTAGATAACAGATACATATGTGCTGAATCACGATATATTTCACTATTCTGATGAGCCTGTGCAAAGGAGCATTTCATGTTGAATCGGTTAAAGCGGGTAGAATTCAAAAGGAAATAGCGTAACGAATGTCGGTCAAACGTGATAGGAATCTAGGGTCAGTTCTTACTACGGACACCCGGATGCCGCGCCGCCGCCGCGCCGCTGTGCTCCTCGGTCGACGGATAGTGAACGGCACATCTCTATGCATTATTACTAGTGCATTTCTATTATGCAGAAGCTTTTAACGTATTGGTATACCCTTTCATTTCATTACATTAAAAACCTTTACCAAACAGTGCGTAGGTGATAATAAAATGTTCTGATAAACATCATCATAAGCTGCACAACATCAGTCATTGCTGAATATGAGCTTCTTTAACAGATAGATATGTCTAACGGGTCGCCCACCAAAAGATTGGTAATAATCACAGTGATTTTTAATGTATGGAAACACTGCGGCTTGTTTGAATATAGAATTTTCAATTTATTTCCTAAAATATTTTCTCATTTAAACATTTTCCATTTTTACTCGTCACTTTGTACTGGTAATTAAAATTCACCGCATTTATTTACTAAAATCCGCTGGATATGCATAATTATTCGCACGTGAATAAAATCTTTCAATGCAATATATCATTCAGTATTTTACTCGGTTCTCTGTACTGGCCGCCACTGGGAAAATGATTCTCTTGTAATCCGACATTGTTTCATTTCGCCGAAATGATTTGCTCTTTTGTTAGCTTATCTTCTGAACAAAAGTTTCTTTGTTCGAAATCTGCATTTCTATGGTTCGCAACGATGGTTTTTACATCGACTAATGTAGAATACTTAATCCTGTATATTGGTTAGCTATTCAGACAGAGGATTCAGGCAGCAGCGTCCAAGCATTTGCTAAGAATATACGGATTCCACCTCTTCTAATAATCAACAAAAACACAAACCAGTGTTATTGACACTGACGTGCACTGCATGTCAACGTCCGAGTGTCTGCCCTGTGGTTTACTTTGTTTTGTGTACAACAAACGAAAGTGTCTGACCTAGATGCTTCCTACGTGTTTAGTGGAACATGGCTTCTGGTTGTTATGATCTCTGTGGCAGAGCTTTCTCGGGTAACCACCAACTTGCCAAAACGGATCCTAGCGTGGTGACGGGTGGTATGTACCTACATACGTAAAGGAGAGAATTTTGTTCTCAAGCATAGTATACAATACAAAGATCGTCACCCACCTACTGACCCTAAAAATCAATAAAGATCCGGACTGTTCTAGGTAGAACAGAACAGATAGATGTGTGACGTGCCTAATTCATGGGTAAGTAAATAGGCCCATGGGATGACTTTGTAAGTCCATGCAGACGAAGTAGCAGTCTCCGGTATAGTAATAGTTAAACGCCTGATAGTTGTTAATTAGTAAAAATATATTTTGACGTATCGCTACTCTCTGAACGGAGATACTCGTATAGGCTTGACGCCGATAATCTGACCAAAAGTGTGTGTACCCATTTCCGTCATTATCAAAGGGCCCAGGGCTCCCAGATCGGGGGGACCCTCAGCCGCCTGAAGTACAAGCTGAACTTCATAAATTGGGTTAAAATCGTGTCATTTGTCTGATTACGATCCCCTCTAAAATGAAAAGTCGAATTCCGACGAAATCGAGACCTTGATCAGTGACTTCCTTGATTTATAGAAATAAAAATAGTTTATTCGGCATAAAATACAGATAGGCACCATGTCTCTTAATCTAAGTTCTTATTTATTTCGACATAATCTGTGATTTTCATCAAAACCGTTAAAGCTGTTTGCGAGATCGTCAGGACATGTTTAATATTACAGGATTATGGGTAAACACAAAAAATAAGATGCCCTAATGGTCCCCGGGGACTTTGCCCCGAGTTGCGCTGGGCCTTAGTCAACTAAAGACGGCCCTGCTCTTTATAAAGCGACTGGAATTCTACTCCTATTCATCATACGACTTGGGGTTAGTTCGATTTGTAAGCGTTACAAAGAGTTGTAAGAGTACAAAAAATGTGTTTTTTTCTTCTTCATATATATATTATATATAAATACATATATATTATATATAAATATATATTTTTTATATATATTAACGTTCACGTTGTGAGCACCTCTCAGAAGCCTGCAGCATTCAGATATAAGGTAGTATGTATGCGTAGACATTTGAGCTAGCCGAATTCCAATGTACTTAGGCGTCTCTCTCATGAATATTTGAGGAGACAATTACATGGAAATTATAGGGGCTCACTGAGCTAGCTCACTTTATTATTTAGTCACAATTCTCCGTGTTCAGCAATTGACTTATATTTTGGTTGTGTCGATGGCTGTTGAGCTGCTCGACTATAATTTTATGGAGTATAAATAAATATAGACTTCTTTGCCATAGAATACTCGTAACTATAAGTACGTACTAAATAACTCCTAAGTAAAGGATAAAATAAGGAACAGAAAACTAGGTTAAATATATTCTACTATTATATATATTACTACTAATAAACACAAACTAATTACTTATTATAGGTGTTATATGTGTAAAGCGGCTGTTCTACAATAGGGAAGATGCAACCAAATTAGATTGGGTTGAATTGTATTTTATACCATAACGATATACGAGTAAATTAAAAGAAATCGCACCAAAATAAAAATGCGTAATAATTTCGATGTTTTATTACTATTTTGCAAGGACAATGTTTAAAAATGTAGTTCCCCGAATAGTAAAATGCTTATTAGATTTTAGCTTTCTAATTGTATTTTGAACATTATATTATAGGGGTATATAACACATAAAACCATTATTTTACGAGATAACTCAAAATATCGAACATTCATTTTAACGCTCTAAAAACACGTGTGAAGTCACAAATGTCACCCGATTTATATGGAGCATATTACTCGTAACACAGCGTGACTTGAATTATTTTTGGCGGGTTGTACTAAAAAAGTATTAGTCGTATAGAGAAAAAAAATATTTTTAATTTTTGTAGGAAGTAAGCGTATTTTTAGGTTTCCGTACCTGAAAAGGAAAAAAGGAACCCTTACCCACCAAGGGTATTTTTTGACTAAACTCGTCAAACCAAACCAAATGAGCCCAAAGTCGAGATGCTTACTAGTATCCCTTGAAGAGTCCCACTTTCTACTTCGTGGCTTCATCATCAGACCCTTACCGCCAAGTGTATCACTATTGATGGACTAAACTCGTCAAATTGAACCATATGAGCCAAAATTCGAGTGGTTTACCAGTACCCATTGAAGAGTTTTTCTATCCACCTACTGACTCCTGAGTCAGATCAGGATCAAATTTATATGGGAACCACCTCGGAAGTATACTCTCCCAAAAAAATTTTTTTTATCAAAATCGGTTCACAATTGGCTGAGTAATCGCGTAACACACATACAAAAAAAACATACGCGTCGAATTGAGAACCTCCTGCTTTTTTGAAGTCGGTTGAAACCGTTTTACATGTTTTTGCCTAAATCAATAGATTTAGGCAAAAGTCTTTTTCCATGCATCTTCCCCATTCCGTCGCAGCAGTCTTGTGAAATCATGTGTCGACATAAAAGTTCCCAGTGTGTACAAGTCAATACATTATATGTACGTATATCATGCGGAAAAAAGTCTAAGACCTTCCAAAACTTCAGGATTCTAGGTCAACGGGAAGTACCCTATAAGTTTTGTTTCTTTTGCATCTAAGGAAATGGTCTAACAATACGTTTTATAGAGCCATATATATTTTTTGCGTTGACTTACAAGTTTATTTTTTTTACAGATCCAAGGTACTGCAGATTTGAGTATTCGATATTAATTTCAACTTGATACCTTTACGCGTTTTTAAGAAAAGGGTATTGACAGACAGACAGACGTACAACAAAGTGATCCTATGAGGGTTCATTTTTCCTTTTGTGGCATGGAGCCCTATAAATATATCAATCGATCGACGTCTGATAAACAAATTGATCATGATTCAAAGAATTATTTATCAATAAACTTTTAAAAGTTTCTAATGAAGTTATTCCCGGTACCTACATACAGGGCCACGTGTACCGGACAGTCTCCCTACTAAATAGACCTACGACCTAGTAAAAGGTCGCGGAAATAGCGGGATGCAAGTGGCTCGGGTCTGGTCATTATGGCATACCGCGGAGGAGGCATAATTTCAGCAATGGACGTTTACCGACTGATGGTGATGACTATAGTTTTACATCATCATCATAAGCCGGAAAACGTCCACTGCTGGACACAGGCCTCCTTCATGGCACGCCACATCGACCGGTCCCGAGCCATCTGCATCCAGCGACTCCCTGCGACTCTAAACAGGTCGTGGGTCCATCTAGTGGGGTGCCGGCTTGGTAGACGTCTCCCGGTAAGTGGTCGCCACTCGAGTACCAGAGAAGAACCATAGAAGTTTTACATAGTACATTATAAAGTGCTGCAAAATTTTTTTTTCATTATCACTTCGACAACTTTAAAGCATATATATTCGTAGCTTTAATACACACTACAGACACAACCAGAGTTGAAAGTAGTAAAGATCTCCAAAACCTGTGCGTGGGAAGATTGGTAGCAAGGGCGGTATAAATACGTAGAAATGAGAATAAATCGGCATTCAGAGCTCATAAGCCTAAAGATATTTTTCCTTACTTTCTACAACTTTTTTGATAGCAGTCATCTTTTTTGTGTCCCACTAAAGTGTAACTTCAGATGGAAAATAAAAGTCATTTTGTTCTCTGTACAATTTTTCCAAGTACCTACTGTAATGTAATGTAAAGATGAAGAATTGTAGTGTAGCTTAAATAAATTCGATCCTACCTTTCTAAAATTACGCGTCTCCGGAGATGAGAAAACTTCAAACTTTTTGATTAGTGTCTTCTAGTATCTTGTCAAACTTGTCCAATTTTGGCTGTCATTAAGTCTTAATTATTATTATTAGTTTCGACTCACCTGGTTGTAACATAATAAAAATCTTCAACAGATAAAAGCTGCAAAAGTCCACTGTTGGACACAAGTCACCCTCATAGTTCGCCAAGACGGACTTTCCATGTGTTATTATCTACCTATAACGGTTTTGCACTTGTCATTTATCTAACTGGACGAGAAGTGACGATAAGGTTTGTAATGCTACCTTTCACACCGTTCATGTGTGCTCATGTGTGTGTACCGTACCGCGGTTTGTTCACTATGAACCACGGTAATATATTTTATATATGTTTATGTGTGTACCAAGCAAAACACTGCTATAAACATTTCAATGTATGCTCATAACTATTTTCTCTCTTGGGGGCAGGCTTAGGTAATATGGTGGTAGCTTTCCAGACGGAGATAGGCATTGTCCCATTAATACTTATTACTTCAGAAATTATCCCACGGTTGCACTTTACCAACATGTAGCTTCTCTCTATGCCATAAGATACGTGCGTGACAGATTTCATCACGATGTTCTGGTTGTTCCGTTGAGGCATCAAGGAGTAACAATAAAATGAAATAAATGTAGAAATAACATTCAAGATTCAAATTTTCGGTAAAACGGCACCAACCATTTCGCTTAAATTTGGTATTTCCGGGGTTTTGGGGGTGAAAAATCGATATATATTAGTGTTATGTTTGGGAAAACGCATGTTTTCGAGTTTTCTTGCGCTTTTTCTTTAGCATTATTCGACGCAAAATACGGTAATAAATTTCGCCCGCCCGGTCACTGCAATATGGCGTATTGGTCCGGATACCAGACTTTCATTCAAAGGTGTCCGGGTGCGATACCAATCGGATACATAGTTTTTAATTTTGTGTTTTATTTATTCAAGTTTTTAAGCTATTTATTTATATATTTCCAAAGCTGTTCATTATTTAACGTTGCAATTTTACACAATCGATAACCATATTACAGACATGCACTTGGCCGTTTTTTTAAAGTCTTTTGACAAACAGCACCATCTGTACAACTGTCTCAGAAACGCTCATTCACATAATGTAAAATGGTACCATCTTTCAAAATGCCATGTCACATAAAATTCCTTACTACGGCTTCGTAGTCTAACTGCTAGATGGCAGTTTATTTATTTTATTTTATTGGTTGCCAAACACAGTAAGCATTTATACAAATTAAGAACACACACACGCAAATCTTAGTTCTAAATATTATCCCTTACACACAAAAACTGAACCCTTCGGGCGCGAGTCCGATTCGCACTTGGACGTTTTTTTAGTTACAAATTTCAAAAGGCAAATTTCAGGACATAGTTAAGTTTTTCTTTCGCATAATTTATGCAAAATATGGATACTATCTTTAGGAAAGTAAACCTGAGCCCCTGCAGGGGGGGCAATATATAGGCTGTTGGTGATGATGGTCACTAAATTCGCACTCTAGAGCATAAGCGCTGTTGTGAAGTGGCTAATTGTTACACTCTTTATGGCTTGTGATCTAGGCTCTAACCTGGGGCAGAAAAAAAGTATTTGTAAACTACGAGCAAAGCTCGGTCGCCCAGATATTAAATATGTAAGGGAGCACCATACAACAAACATGATTTTCGTGATTATTTTAGAGACGTGCGTTTTACCTACCTAGTTTCAAAATTCGCCAACAGGTGGCGTTGCTATCTGTTCCAATTTTGCCAACAGAGGGCGCAGCTTTTTGTTCCATAATTCACCAACAGAGGGCGCTGATATTTGTTCCAATTTTACCGACAGAGGGCGCTGCTCTTAGTTCCAGTTTTGCTGACAGAGGGCCCTGCTGTTAGTTCCAGAATACACCAACAGAGGGCGCTGTTCAGAAATTAGCGTCAGAGGTTTTAGATGGATGACTGCTTTTAGTTCCAATTTTTGGCAACTGTGCCACTACTAACAGTGCCCTCTGTCGGCAAAATTGGAACAAATAGCAGTGCCACCTGGATAAGTGAAATAAGTAATGTTTTATTTGTAACCGACTTAAAAAAGGAGGCTATCAATTCGACTTGTATGTATGTAATATTTCCAGAACTGCCCAGTTTTCGTATATGTTAGTCTATATCAGCTTCTAAACAAGTTTGCCAAATTTCAAAAGTGTATGTATGTATATTTGTATGTTTGGCCTGCTAATGTCTGGAACTACAAGTTCGATTTAAATAATCCTTTTTTAGGGTTCCTAAAGGGTAAAAGCGGGAGCCTATTACTAAGGCTCCTCTGTCCATCTGTCACCAGGCTGTATCTCAAGAACCGTCATAGTTAGACAACAATATTATTGCATACTTTTTCATAGTTTTTCACACCTTTTCATACTTTTCGTTAACTTGTCAAGCCTATTTGTATTGATAGTTTTCCCTTTAACTTTAGTACATGTATACTAATACTGTGACTTTTTCTAAATAATAATAAATAGTGTAGCAAATAAAGGTGCGGGGGAACCAAAACATACTGTGCCCAACTGTTTTGACCAAAAAAACAGCAACTGTAATAGCCAACATTATTTAGTCCGCCTTCGTAGACAGGACAATGTTTTAGCTCATTAATAAATGTACATAGCGCCGTCGCCGAATGTAGTTCATCTGTTTGAAAGCAGACAGAGAAGCAGCTAGTTAATTAAAGCTAGGACTAAATGGACAGTGTTATAGAAACGGCTGTGCAATCCATCACCCGTAAGCGAGCCCGGACAGACCACTTAGCCACTGCCCGCCACGGACGGACGGTCGGACGTACCCCAACATATCCGCTTCCCTCGGCGAAAACGGACACAAAACGGTAAAAAGATAGTATCTTCTTAAACCTCATAAATGTTCTTAAAGCTCTGACCGCGAGGCAAAGTAATAGCGATCAGACGGTCATGAAAATAACAACGTGGGAACTTGTCAGTTACGAAATATGAATTCTGCTCTATTTGTCACCCTTTAACTTGGAATTAATTTTACATAAAATAATTGCTTGAAAGTTTTGTTCTTTACAAAATGATTTTCTGAAGGTGCTATAAAAGAGATTTAAAAAAGAGACAACAACGTTGAATGGTCCATCACTGAAATTTTACGGTGTCCAGCCAACCCGCCTGCCACGAGAGGTGATCATTAAAATTTTTCTCATGAAAACTTCGGGATAGTACACGCTTTAGTAGCGTACTCTTCAACTTCTTTGCACTAAATTAGGATCGTCACAAGCACACTGCCAGCCGTTTGGAGCACAAGCATAAGTTTGCCCGGCACGTACTTTTGTTCGCGACACAGACAAGCAAATTATGTGTATTATGGTTTTAAGTAAATCAACTGAATCATCTGATTACTTTTTGTCATAACCAGAACTATAGCTTTTATACTCCAATTTATTAAATGAGCTACAGCTTGGCATTGATAGGTGCGCATAAGTACGGTGCATGCGACAACAAAGTCGTACGTGAATGGGCGAGATGCGAATGTAGTATGTTTATAAGTATACTACGTAATAAGAGATGGGACTCCATACAGCAAAAATAAACCTAGGGGCAAAATAGGGATACCATACATAATATAGGGACAGTGGCGCCAACTATGCGCTAGAAGTGCCTTTGACGTTTAGTCATGTTTTATACAATTTGTGGTAAACTAATTTAGGAACTCAGTTGCGTCACACTGTATGAATGTACCACCCAAAGACCACCCTAGATTTGGGGCAAACCGGGGCACTTGGCCTTTCATGGGGGCGCCAAATCCTTGAGACAAGAGTTCGAAATATCGAACAAATGAAGCTTCTTTTCCTACAATCTCATAGGTCTCATCAAGTAATCGAATCTTAATATCAAATAACCCTCTATCGGCGATTTTTGAAACTAAAAGCCACGACTTCTGACGGCAAAAATTGGAATTAATAGCAACGCCCTCTATCGACAAATTTCGGAACTGCCATCTAGTGGCGATTGTTGAACAGCGCCCTCTGTCAGCAAAATTTAGAACTAATAGCAGCACCCTCTATCGGCGAATTTTGAAACTAACAGCAACGCCCTCTGTTGGAAAGCGTTGGTATTAATAGCAACGCCCTCTATTGACGAATTTCGGAACTAACGTAGAATTTATTGAATTACTAATTTCAGTGTTATGTTCAGAGTTCGGAATACGTAAACTAATACAAAAGCACCCATAAAAATATATCTCTAATATGTAATTATTTCTTACTTGTAATTATTGCAAATTGTTGATTTCCACTACGATAATATCCTACTAATAAATGTGAAAGTTTGGATGTTTAGATGTTTGGATGTTTGTGACGCTTTCACGGAAAAACTACTGAATTGATTTGAATGAAACTTTACGATAACATAGCTTATACATCAGAATAACTTATAGGCTATAATTTATAAAGGCATATTGTGTAAATTGTCCAAAATCACACTTATAATATTAGTGGGATTACATGGGCAATTTTGGCATAACAAAAACGCGTTGCCTAGCGACCGACCATAGAATATGTAAATTCGTATATACAAACTTTCGCGTTTATAATATTGGTGTGAAGACTATTTGAATGTACTACGTCAGATATTGAAATTTCTTTTGTTTCTTTCTTTCTATTAGCCTACGTAACAGAATAAACACTATTTTGTACCTTATGCTGGAAATGGAGATAGATGCCTTCTATGCCTATCGGACAAGTAGAATAAATCCTGAAGTACACGCGGACAAAGTCGCGGGCGGAAGCTAGTCACTAATGAATTACTGAATTAACCAGTGTTGTCACTTGACGTTCAACTGTTTGAATTTGGTTCGACTCGGCTCGTATGGATGTGACGGAAATTCTCCTGGCATAAAGATCACGGACACTAACGCGTTCAAAAATTTACTTGATCTGTTAAGATGCGTTCATAAATCATTCAGTATGTGTCCAAAAACTAACTGGGAGTATGGAAATAGAAAAGTTTGTTTTTCAAAGAGCAATGGAACGAGATATGCTTGGAATTTCTCTACTTGATAAGGTCCGGAATGAGGAGATCCGTAAACGAACGAAGGTCACCGACATAACTCGACGAGTCAGTGAGCTGAAGTGGCAATGGGCAGGCCACATCGCTCGAAGAACTGATAACCAGTGGGCTGTGGGGTTGTGCGCGGCTGACTTGAAGAAAAAAAAGCAGCCAGACCACGCGCAGTGTAGGATTCCGTAGTGAGACTGGTTTTATAAAAAGTAATTTTTAATGAAACTGATACGAAATTTTCATTTTGATCCACTCCAATTTCATTTTATAGTTTGCTCGACTATTACTCAATAACCTGTTAAGCCACCTTAGTCTTGATAGTTTGAGAGTCACAGTACCCTTGAAAGTTCAAAATACATACTACTGCTGTGAATTGTTTCAGATTTTTAAGGCAACATTTTAGCAGGTAGAGGTTACGCTCGACTCAAGCAAAAATTATCACTTTAAAGCTTATATTTCGCAAACGGATTCCTGAATCGAAAAGTGGTGCTCGTAGACCTTCATGTTTTTGAAAGACCTATTCAACGATAACCCATACAATGGGGAATACGCTATAAAACAATGACACCTCAGAGTTACGTTTATGGGAGTCACAAAAAAAATATTTTTCGAGATTTTATTCTACAACTTTGTCGGCGTGATTAATATGTATTTGTATACCCGTACCAAATTACAGCTTTCTAGTAGTAAAAGTCTCTGAGCTAATCCGCGGACGGACCGAGCGAAACTATAAGGGTTCCTTGTTTGACTACGGAACTCTAACAAGATGGCGGCCGGTCACTAAGGCCAGGCTTCGAATAAAAATCTTCGAACCCCTTTCTTCGCTTTCAAACAATGGTGCAATACAGTTCCTGGTCAATACCAATTACTTTTAATGCCTTGGGTCTTTTATTCGAAAATAACAGTTACAACGGTAACGTTCATTTTAAAGTTCTAATTAAGCCACAGTGTCCTTTTCTTTGTTTCTTTTGGGATTAATATTACATCACTAGTTATGGAGAAAATTAGATAGATATATTTGTAAGGTATAAAAGTTAATAGGGGAACTTCTGAATATCTCGTCTTCAACATTTCAGATTCCCAGGCGAGAATCTCAGTTTAATGTCTGTTTATATTTATACTAGCTTTTGCCCGCGACTTTGTCCTCGTGGACTTGATTGACGTGCTCTATCGGGATAAAAAGTAGCCTATGTCCGGACCTGAGTGAGGTTTCGGACCTTCAACGGACCTCAACTATCCCTATGCAAAAAATCAAGTCATTCTGACCCTCGCTACGACAGGAAGGAAGGACAAGCAAACAACAATCAAATTCAATTGCGCATTTATAATATTAGTATGGATTCATATACATAAATAGAAAGCTTACAAAAGTTAAAGCTTTCTTCCTTACATGTTGTACGTCCGTACGTACGTACGTCGTCTTACATCTATATTCAGGAAACATACTGACTGTAGACAGATGAGCACTTTGAAGTTAAACCTTCACTCAACTTTGTAAATTTCGGGCTCAATAGGAACCTACACTGGAAACAAAACGGTTAATCTAAGATAGAAAAAGGGCAAAAGGGTTGATAATAATAAGACTTTTCCTTACCTCGAGTGATTACGCCATTTCTTCTCCAATACATTTCCGTAGTACCTTTGGGATCAGAGAGACGTTGGACAGGGATTGTTACTTACCGGCAATTTTATCTATATACGGCTCTCGGATAAAGGAAATGCACCTTCGTTATTTTCACATTATAATGATAAATATCCTGATATTTTTGGATTTATAAACTTGTATCAAGCATTTTACAAATTGTGATCGAGAAGATATAAAAGCAGTCAAGTGCGGGTCGGGCCACACGCAGTGTAGGATTCCGTAGTTGCCCGTTCATGGTTCATGGCAAATAACGTCTAAAAACGCCATACAGGACGATGTAAAGTAATTTTGCATGAAATTTGTACGAAACTTTCATTATAACATCTCCAAATATACTGGTATGTTATAATTAGGTCGACTATCACTCGTTAACCTGTAAAACCAACTTAGCCGTGATAGTTTGCCTTTTAATTTCAGATACTAGTGTGTGTTTTTAAATATTTATTTTTTGAAATTAAAAGTTCAGTAAATGGGGGCGCTCGACTCCGACAAAAATTATCGCTTTAAAGCTTACTATTCCGCAAATGGAGCCCTGAATCAAAAAGTAGTGTTACTAGACCCTCAATGTTTTTCAAATACGATACCTTACATAATGGGGTAGACATGAAAAAAATATTTCATCCCCAAGTTATGTGTTTAGTAGCGACCCTTAATTTTTTTAAAGATTCTATTCTGCCGCTTTGTCCACGAGATCAATATGTACGAGTATACCCGTACCAAATTACAGCTTTCTAGTATAAATGGTATCTGGCTAAGCCGAGGACGAACATACGGACAGAGCGAAACTGTAAGGGTTCCTTATTTGACTACAGAACCCTAAAAATATTATGATAGTGTGACAGTGCAATATTTCCCTTTCAGCGAGATAAGTAATAGAAATAATATAAAATATTTTTTTGGGAAAATACTGATTTATCTCGTAAGTTCCGTTCTATATAGCAAATGTTATCTTTAGGAGTCAAATTTCTCAGTAATTACTGTTAAAAATATCTTATAGCATAGAACGAAATATCAGTCTCGGCTGAATTGAAATACTTGAAAAACTATTTTACTAATTGAAAAATGATTTTCAAAATTATGAAAAAACTTAACAATTCCTCAACAATTTCGAATGTGAGTTCAGCAACTAAGTGCAACAATGACCTTAAACATGATTTCTTGAGAGCGGCTAGGAGAGGGGTGGACATCGATTTAGATCTTTTCGTCAGCCTATCAAAATATAAGTCGTCAGCCACAATAGGTACGTTGTATTTTGGTAGCGAAATGATAGAACAACAGTTTGGGGGCTCGTCGTTGTCGAGCCAGATATGAGCAGCATTACACTTTGAAGTGGTATTAATATCCTTATTCCTCCTCTCTCAGCCATGGGATGGTTCGCTCTCGTGGAGAAAATGTTCAATATTAACAGATTAACTCGGTCGGGGCTCCGGCTTCATAAAAATAAATTCCAATATTCCCCTCGTTGCTCTCATAACTCTCGTAAGAAACGGCTCTCGCTGGAAAGTTTAAGGCGGACGATTGGAGAATAAAAATTGCATTTTTACTATGTTAAATTAAGTTTTTATTGGTGAATTTACGAGGTGTAGGTAGTAAAAGACGGTTAGGTTATAGCAATTAGATATTTTTCATGGAACACGACGCATTTATGTTCGGCCGTTTGAAAGTTATTGAATGTTTTAATTCATTTAAGTCTCAATGGTCGAAGTTAGGAACTGTTTTCTCGGTTCAGTTTTCAATAACCGTAATAACGTCTCACAGAGTAATTTTGTTGATATAATAAATTTGTCACAGATGTTATAGCTTCAGAATTGGCTGTTAGCTCTTTGATAATAAATACTTATTGCAATTATCAACCATCATTTCCAAATACCTGGTATATTTCCAGGGGTGCAATTCACTAAGGAAAAACATCCTTACAACCTCACGGATGTCTTGGCTGTAGTAATGAAATACTTTCAGAGACGTCTGTCTGTTGAGTACTAAAAGGCCTAAAAGGAATTAATAGATGGCGCGGAAGAACTCTAAATTAACCTGTCATGAATCATCATGGCAGTCCATACTCAATTTTTTTTTGTTAACAACTTTGACAGATTTATTTACACAGTAGTTACATTCTTTTTACCAGGTGTACGACAGTAGGCTTTAATGGTTTTGTATCAAGGAATTTAGTATATAAACTCCTTGCTTTTCAATTCATATCGTGAAAACATTTACATCTGACAGTTAAATTTTGCTAAGAAGGTGCCATCTATTCATGAAAGAAGAACTATTAACTTTTTTAAAGTCTCTTTTTCGAAATTGATCCATGCTGCCTAAGAGTCAAGAAATGTCGCCAGCAAAGACATCCGGAAGCCGTGAGGTTGTAAGGATGTTTGTATTTAGTGAACTATATAATTATAAAGAGGTAAAATTACTGCATGAAAATCGGATAGTTTTGATATACTCGTAGGTATACGTCAAGGCAAGAGTGGTTTGAATAATGCCTCGACGGAAAGAAAGTTTGTTTTATTGTTACCACTTACCCTCTCAACGACACGACAACAATTGAATTTTTGACATGCTCGTAACTTATTATGGCATGACGAAGGACTCAGTTGAAATACTTTTGATTTATATTTTATTTTGTACACAAGAAAGCAGTATTCTCTGTCTGTCTCTCAAGTATTATTGTGATATAATGAAATGCGAGTGCCAAGTGCGAGTCGGACTCATACACCGAGGTCCGATACATCCTTACGATCACGAAATATATTTGTGTTACGTATGTACAACAAAATTGTATTCTCCTTTGTTACGTTTAGGATATGTACTAACTTCTGGATCAACTTGACTTACAATAGCCTCTTTTTACTGCTTTTAATACTTTAAAATGTTAACTATGATGTGACCATTTTATGGCGTTTTAAATCGTGTAACCTAAAATAACCCAAGCTAAAATGAAACTCTTGAAAACCCTCATTGAAGTATTATGGTGGTTTTATGTTGCTAAAAAGCGCCCTACACGAGGCAATGTGATCTTCCAATTTCGTGCCGTGTAGCGCAACAGAACTTCCTTCGTCTATAGTCGCGGTCCAATCCTACACTATATTAGCACGCTTGTATAGACAAGTTTAAGGTGTATGTTCAGAGAAAGACGTGTTGTTCTAAGATAATGAAGGCAACAAAGGACTCACACGTAAAGTTTTTATTCTGAGGCTATATGGCTAGGAGTAAATTGATGTCAGTGTAGGCGGATGGCTCGTGGGTGTAATGTCGATTAAAGTACATCTGTACACAGAGCTAAAATAATAATTCTTGTCATCGCTACACAAGATAACTGTCTGATAGAAAATAGATTTTCACCTCACTAGCTCGGAAAGGCTTCATTGTTTATTCGAAATCTGCGTGGAAAAGCTATTTTTGCACGCTAGCGTGGAAAGAGTTTTGAAATTCGAACATGACGATTCATTCTAACTTGACTTTTTCTTTCGATAAAAGATGTTGTTGTTGTAAAATGTATCCCATAGGGACAGGCAAAGGACAATTAGCTATACAGCCTAGTATGTCGATTAAAGAGTTTTGAACGATGTTTTTAATACATTTGCGAAGAAATTAAACAAATAGTAAAATTATGATAATGATTATTGTGTTCCGGTTAGCAAATAAAACATAGCCAGTAAACTAAGTAACATTTTTGGGTGAGCACGTTTTCATCTATCTATAGGCTTTTCATCACTTAACATCGGATGAAATGAAGATGAAAGTACCAGGACTTCATGCCTAAGGTGGAGTCTAAACACAAAAATTCAAATATAGATATATAAAACAATAGTATAATAAAACATATTTCATTTTACATACATTTAAAAAACAGAAGGCCCGCGTTCCCGTTTCAAAAATACTCGAATTGAAGTTAATCCGCTTGGAACATGGCAATGCAGCAAAATGCATCTAATAAAACAGACTCAAGATCTTTGTGCAAAATTCTGCGGTTTTTGATAGCCTGATACTTCAAAATATTTTTCAGAATTTTATCAGTAACCGTGCACATCAAGAAATGATATTGCAGGATCTTTTACACTTATGTCATCCTGGTAGTCTGTAATTGAGATGCTGGCCAAGAGTGTTTTGCAAATACTACGAAAAACATTCTTTTGTTTATAAAGAAAAAACACTACTGCTTTCAACTGTTTTCAAAGGTTCAACTGTTTTCCTTTAATCTGCCATTTCCCTCGCTGTAGTGAGATGAAAAGTTGTGTGTTTCGCTCGGCAGCAAAGTTATTTTGCGTCTCGTTCCTTAAAACCCTCGCTACGCTCATGATTCTATTTTCGCCAATCCTAGAGTCATTCGCTATCTCGGGTTTCAATATGGGAACTCGCGCCAAACAACAACTTTGCAGCCTTGCATAGCAAATAACTATTACCTCAACCTATGTCCGTTTCATATTTACAACCTCACAATACGATACATGAGGGTACATGAGGGATACATTTTGCAAGGGAGATGATGTTTAAAGTAACGCACAAAAAGTATTAAGATATACGATTACAAACCTTTGTATGTGACTTCATGCCAAGTGAATATTTTATCGGGATACAAAGCACCTAATATCTCTCCATACGCTATTCCTGTCAAATTTCAACTATTATATATTATTATATTCCCGCAATGTCGGGAACACTACAATCGAAGTTGTGGACGAATATGTATGGTCACATCGTTCAACTAGGTAGGTAGGACCAACTTCGACAAAGAGGTCAAAGAATCAAACGCGGCTGGGCAGCATTCGGGAAGTTACGACATATCTTCTTGTCCAAAATACCTCAGCGTCTAAAGACGAAAGTCTTTAATCAGTGCGTATTGCCAGTGATGACATACGGAACCGAAACGTGGTCCTTTACTGTGGGCCGAATAAACAAGCTCAAAGTCACTCGGCGAGCAATGGAACGAGCTATGGAATTTCTCTACGTGATAAGGTCCGGAATGAAGAAATCCGTAGACGAACGAAGGTCACCGACATAGCTCGATGAGTCAGTGTGCTGAAGTGGCAATGGGCAGGCCACATCGCTCGAAGAACCGATAACCGGCGGGGAGTAAATGTTCTCGAGTGGCGATCACGTACCGGGAAACGTCTGCCAGGCCGTCCCCCTATTAGATGGACCGACGAGCTGGTGGCAGAGTCTCAGGGAGTCGCTGGATGCCGGTGGCTCGAGACCGGTCGGTGTGGCGTACCATGAAGGAGGCCTATGTCCAGCAGTGGTCGTTTCCCGGCTGATGATGGTGATGGACCCGCAATAAGATTAATTATTTGATTTTTGCGTAGTAGCTAGTTACAAGTATTGTTATATTATTGTTTAATAAGTAACTCAAGACTGCTAATACGGAATCAGAATAATGTAACTTCAAAATGAGCAGTTGAACCTAATATATATGAGTATTCATTCTATATACAAATATTGCAGGAACAATGTTAAAGCTGAAAGAGATATGATAACGAGAAAACTCTTGGCCAGTTTTTATTAATAAAATAACGAGTTTCATTGCAGGCAAAGAGCCGTAGAGTTAATCTCACACAAGCAACCCCGGAGCGGTTCTTAGCCTTTCCACGCCTCAGATACCCCAATGGGGAAACTTTAAGATTACAAAGGGTATTTACCCCGTCCAGCGGCTTATAGCAACACTTTGAAGCGGTTTAAAACAAGAATTATAAGCGTTGGACTTGTAAAGTATCACTGCGAAGGCAAAGGAACTTTGTTTTATAGTAAAAAGAAATCGTAAGTGGCTAACTCGAGCTTGAGTTTTAGAAAGTTTTTGGAATCTAATCTAAAAGATAGTTATTAAGCATACAAAAGAATTTTTAATGTTCTTGCTCAATACTTTTTCACAAAGTCACTAAAATCTGAAAACGCGATCCCATCGGGAAAGTAATTCCCTTGATACGACGAAACTTCAGAACATGGTTCAACGATACAGCTATAATTTTCTGTAATAAAATCAACTTTATGAGTAGATTCTCTATAAGTTTCTAAACTTCATTATTGAGTTTAATCAGACGCGTGAGTGTCATGCTCGTGTAATATTAATTTATGATCAAACATTTATAGTTCATTTTAGCATAATTACATAAATTTCAGAACGATCAGTGATCACGGGCCAACAAATCTCTCCTCTGGGAAAACGTTAGTACTATAGCCCGTAAGGTCCTTAACCTAAAGACATTCATCTGTTATTGTAAGGGTAAACGATTCATATGACTTAAAGTAACTATATATTGTACTAGGCTTGATACAGAAATTCTAAGTATACTCGTAGGTAGGTAAGCAAAGAATCTTGGGTAGAAAGTCCGACAAACAATGTTTGAGATACAAAGAAGGATCGAAAAGAGCGATAGAAGTGCCCAATTGACACATTCCCATTGACTTCCCGTTTGATAGCCCATACCAATCTGTCAATTAGATATTCGATATTACAAAACGACTGTTCTCAATTAACGTTCGCTAAAAGATATTGAGAAGTTTACTGCCAAATTCATTTCTCCAATAAATATGTTTTAATTACGAAGTCTGAACACGTCGTCTTCTTGTTGACTTGCGACAGAGCTAATAGGCTTCAAAACTAGGGGGGCTCCCATTCTCTCCGAAGCTTCTCGAAGGCTTCCCCCCACGCCCCTTCCAGTGGGAGAGCAGCTAAGGCTAATAAAAATTTCAGTAAATGAATCATTGTGACATTCTGTCACTGTTATTTTGGGACTTGATTGAAAGGAACTGAGCGGAGAAAGGATTTTTGGCGCTTTACGACGAATTTAGTCGGACCTCGAATGAAAATGTTTTATATGAATACGAAAAAAGAAAGACAAAAAAACAGACAGTATGTCAGAAGGACATACAGAGCTAGTTTTGAATTTATAATGATAGAGTATAGTGTAACTAGCCAAGTTTTTTCATTTGAGGTACGGAACCCTAAAAAGTGTGTAATAATGTGTAATGTAAAAGTGAGATTGTTCTATCTTGTTCAAGTTGTGTGTTGATCTATCTTGAGCTATCCTATTTTTAAGGATTTCGATATGGATTTGTTCGAGTATCTCTTAGTACCGATTGAAGACTATATTTATTCTCTTGTGAAAAGCGTTTGTCCGCAGGTAAAAAGTTATAAGTATGTTTGTCACTGTAATTATAAGCTTCACTTACAATATACCACAGCAATTGTCCTTGACCGAGTTCCATCCTCAGTTTCCTAGCTTTTATCTAGCCCGAGGTCGAATCCGTATACGTTTTCCGCTACATGGTCTCCATCGCAGAAGTCTTATACCTAAACATCTGTCAGATCTTCGACCGCTGTGGTCTACCTATTGCTTCTCAACTATGCTGGAGACTTGGTACCGTTCTATGAATTTCCTCATTGTGGAATACGTCAGAAACAGAAATACCAAGAGATGTTGTATTTTCATCATATTCTGTAGCTAAATACGTACTATCGTAGATCTATAAAGCGAATGGGCACTGTATTGCATATTTATAAGACGATGTTCAGTTCAAGTCAGTTCAGTCAGCCAGTCAAGCAGAACACTCTACAAAGGAGTTGAAATCTTATAGCCTTTTCCCCCAACTTTGAACTATGGGAAGGTATAACATGGAGTCTATACTCGGTCAGTATGCTGAATTCTAAAGATATTATCATTTGTTCATATGCACATATGATAAAACTGCTCCAGGTATGCTGTAATTACCTTTGGTGTTAGGGTTCGTTCCGTTCGCGCCATGAAAATACTGAACCCTTACTCATATTCATATAATGGATTCAAGAGACTCAGGACCATGGTCCAGGACCGAAAGGTCACCGGGTTACTTATTTTCTGATGCACAAATTATTAATAGAAATTGAGATAATATAACGTAGTTCGGAAGCCATAACTACAGCGAGTAACTGAAGAAGAGTACAAGGGTCGAGATAGCTGGTCGCTGGTCTTTGTAAAAATATTCCAACGCAAACAGTGAGGGCAAAAGCGATGTTTATTTTCAGAGTTGGATACTATAACGTATCTGGCTTTCATAACTGCCTACATTTATGTCTATCTCAATTATTGCTGTTTTTATGCAATCCTTTGTGTCTATTATTAGATACACGATATTCATTCCCATTTTTAACCGCCTCACCCACTGGCCTAGTGGATGGCACAATCCGGAGGTCCCAGGGTCGATTCCCAATGTGGGTATCTATCGGTACTCGGTTTGGTTGGCGGTAAGGCATTTGATATGTTCACCTGGCTGGCTACCACCATGTTAACTAAGTATGTCGCCAAATGTGTTTCGGTATGAACGTGCTTTATTAGTTTGAGGCTGCAGGGTAAGCACTTGATAAGCATGTTCTCCATCCAACGGTCTTATCGTCACTTGCCATCAGGTAAAATCCTGTTGTCTCAAATATCAGCTTATGTTTGTTACAATAATAGCGTAGAATGGTGGTAAATTAGTTATTATATTTATTATATAATATATAATTTATTATAATAAATTAATAAACATGGTGGTAGGTGGGCACAGGATAATAATAAATTATCTGACGCTTGTAATCTATATAATTAGAAAAAATATAGATACTGTAAGTATACGCATGACTTGAGAACGGATAGACGGATTTGGATTTTTTTAAATAGCCAGAATCTCTTAATTTTTTAGAGAAATAAAAATTGGAAAAGTTGACAGGACATCAAAATTACCTTAATTTTGCATTCTTTACAGTTGTAATGTTAGCTAGTTCCGAATAGCCATAAAGGCGGCAACATGTTACAACATGAATCTCGATAACATAGCTCGATCAAACCTCAGGCTTGTGAGGCGGCCTTGTGTCGTATTGCTACAACTAATTGCTGGATCCGTAGGTACGAGTATAAATGCACCAGGATATAGCACCTAACAGATATCGATGTCGTCTCGTTAGCAGTGGGTACTGCAGCGGAAACACGGGATAGAATACTAGAGCACACATCCATCCATCCATCACCCACCCATTAGTTTGGACAATCCGTTTAGGTTGTATTTTCAGTGGAAACAGCTATTGTAAAACGCCCGACATTCTGATGCTCGGCGCTCCGGCAAAAGTTGCGAAAATTGATGTTTTCAAACTTCTTTTATGACTTTAAAATCATTTTTAGGGTTCCGGAGTTAAACAAGGAGCCCTTATAGTTCGCTCTGTCCGTCGGTCCGTCCGCGGCTTAGCTCATAGACTCTTACTCCTCGTACTTTAGGGTGGCTCCCATACACGTAACTTGGGGATGAATTATTTTCTTCGCGTCGTCCCCATTGTGTAGGGTATCGTTGAAAAGGTATTTCAAAAATATTAAGGGTATTTGACTGTTCCTAGATTTCGATTTAGGGATCCGACATATTACGCTTTAAAGTGAAATTTTTGTCAGAGTCGAGCATCCCCTGTGCGTGGCCCGACACGCACTTGGCCTGTTTTTAATTAATTTATTCAACGAATTGGTTTGTGAATCAAAAGGAAATTTATCCTAGGTTTGTTCTCGGCTTTTGAAAAAGATCTCCCTATGTCATCCCACGGATGTCGCAGTAACATCATACTGCGATCACCGATACTCTTGCCAAGCATGGTGATTGTGGCAAGTCCCCTCATAGAAATACCAACGTGGCGTCTATACGTGTACGTTGTACATACATTGATATAAGTATGTAAGAAATTGTTGTAACAATCATTAAACCTACTCGTACCTAAGAAATTAAAAAATTATGTTGAATTTTAGGATGTTCAGTTACATTTTATTCACAGATATTATCATCTTGAAATAAAATTAATTTTCCCGACCTCGTAACAATGTTTTGTCAATCATGATTTCTCAAAAACCATACAAATGTGTCTACAGTGTCTGTGTACCCCATTTGACCTAGTGAGTCAGACCAAAGGGTTCCGTTTCATCATTAGATGTATTGAACCCTAAAAACAGTAAAAAACACAGTTAAACAAAATTCTATTTTTAATTAAAAATATGACCTATTCCACAAGTACATTACTGCAACTCGTATCATTTTCGCAGTTAAAACTGCAAGAGCAGCTAAACGTATGCACAGACTAAATAAACGAAAACACGATGAACTTTTATGTTGAACTGTACCCGGCTCCCGATGATGAATGCAGTCGCTTGGGGATTATCTCTGTCCGAGCAGAGTGCTGTACTTAAATAATTTACTGCATACTCCTACATATACAAAGTGTATAAAAAGTAAAAGTTCATCGCATCGGAAACTGTCAATCCATTTAACACTCCACTTGATTTAAACTGCGTTCACATTGTCGCCTCGATTTGTCAATGTTTACGTTTTCCTCTAAAAATATTCACATATTTTGTAGTGTTGGTTGCATTTTTCATTTTTAGGGCACATGTCTGCATGAGTGATTTACCAATATAATAAAGAAGTATTTATGATAAAGCATGCTAAATAATCTCAATTAGTAAACGCAATTACAGTGTCGGCAAGGACTTTCATAATTAGGTAGAAGAAATGAAAGTAATAAAAGGATTCATTGTAATCAGGGTGCGGTGGAGATAATAGAGAAGCGAGCTAATCACGACGCCGGAAAGCCTTTCCACATCTTAAGTGATGTAAATGAGCAAACTTCGGGTTCACAAACTGGCTTTGACTCCATCCAATGACTTTGATCGACACTTCAAAGTGCTACAGCGGGTAATGGATTAGAGTTACGTGGAAGCGGGGCACATACGTGTATGGCAACTACGTACATACATATATCAACGACATTATGTAGACGTAGCATACTAAATCATTACTGCATTCTATTATGCACTTCGCGTATGCAAAACAATAAACATTGGGATTCAATATTATTTTAGGCTCTCATTAGAAAATTTACCCGTTGGGCTAGTCGCTACACCCCAAGGGCTTAAAATCTGAAGGTCTTAGGTTTGATTCCCATGGGGTATCTCTAATACTCGGTTCATGGTACGGTATTTTTCTGTGTCCGTCTGGATATTCAGTACCGTATTTCTGAAAAATGTGATCACATTTCATTTGACGTACGGATGTTTTTACAAGAAAGGGAGAGAAAATCTGAAATAAGAATCTTTCAAGAATTTATAGTCTGTCCATTTATATAATAAACGCAACCGAAAAGAAGTTTCGTAAATGTTTAACAGCTAGCTGTTTGTTACAGGGCAAGTTTTTACAGCTCTATTTAGCAGACGAAACAGCAACTCGCTCCGGGCAATGTTCTGTTACACTCGTAAAATCGGCCCCACCGCGGGTTTCCTCTCGTGCCTTTACCGTGGATTCAACAAGTCAGTCATGGACAAAACCCTCAACCAACTAGGCTCGTAACTAAGCCAAACTACACGTTTGTTTGTGTATTAAAGACAGACCTCACGAAGCCACCTCGCACTCTGCCTATCCTTTCATTGTAATGGTAATCCTCTGTTCAGAATCTGTAATGAAATTCGCGGCAGTTGAAAGCGAATTCGCTTGATTAATGTCAGCCTCTTTCGAGCCCAGACGGAAATTAAGCTTCCTTAACGAAGTTTATTGCACTTTTTGTTAACTTGTTTCCTAATTAATTATCAGCCACAAGTGCCCTCTCAATGTTCGAGTCTGATAAATCGCAAATGAAAGTTATACATTTTGAACAAATGAATTCTTTTGAAGATTCCATTGTACATTTAGATTTCAATGCGCAATTCTTACGGCCACCCTTGCGAAACTGTACTCCATTGTTGCGTGCTTTTCAGGAATTTTTTGCGAAACTTGGTGAATTTCTCTCACGAACCTATAAAGTTATTTTCATAACTCGTAACGTTAGTGATTGCTGTAGTCAGCTATATTTTGTAAGTCCTGGAACTAGGTTTATTAACGTTTTTTTAGTCACAAAGCATTGCGTCAACTAGTCGCGTGTAATCTACCTTAAGACTAATAAAAGCGGATTCACATAAGGAAGTAGTATTTAGTCGTGAGCGGAAAAGCTTCATGATTAAAAAGTTGTACTTTACGGTGTGTGATTACGTGAGAGTCGAGTATTTCTCAGAATGTGTCTATGGACATTCAAGTAGAAGCATATTACAGCAAAACGGCAACCGTAAACTAAAGACTGGACTTGATACGTATCTAGTTTTAGTAACTAGATTTTATCAAATATGGACAGGAGTATTCGCGTTATCAAGAGGACGCCACGCTGGAAAATACGCATTTCAGCTTGGCTATGCTTCGCCAACCTCATTAAATTCAAGTGAAAACGTGTCCATCTCTTTCAGTATAATAAACACATTCAAAGAGGACTAGAAACCGACTTTAACTACCCTAAAAGTCTACAGCATTCGTCCTCTAAAATGTTTACCCTTAGAGGTAAAATTATCGGGGTACATATTTGGTTTTTGTTGATTCTCTCAAAAAACGTTGAATCAATTTCGATACAATTTATATGGAATTACACCTGAAGCATGTTCTACAAAAAAAGAATCATCAATATCGATTCATTATTGGCGGAGTTGCCGAGTAAAATACATTAAAAACATGCAGTCAAATCGAGAACCTCGAAGAAAAAGATTTTTTTTGAGTTGGTTGAAAAGTGTCTTGTCAAATAAAAACTGGAGCGAGGATGCTAAAGAACAATTGTTAGTCAACAGTTTTGCTCTCTTTGTACTTGTATGACATTATCAAAACAATTAGCTCTATCGTGTTAATTGAAGCCATCAAGATAAGGAAGGAAGAATTCCTCCCCGTTTAAATATCATCCTTGTGGCTGCAAACTTGCAACACATTGCACTTGACTAAACAATATAGAGTGAACACTGATAATGTGATATTTCTAAGATTACTAACAAATTACTTTATTTATAGTTTGATTGATAATATTACAACATAGATGTTGTAGTATTATTATACCTCTATATAGTAATATTTTAATTATATACTCTGTAATCACTTTTAAAGCTTGGAATTAACTCCTCTGTTCCGAATGGAGTCCGCAATTTTGTTTACTTTATTACTTATTATACCTGAATGGTATAAATAAAAATACGGATTAAACTTTTAACCAAAGTCGAGTCACGGGCCATTACACAGGTCCTGCCTCTCTAATAGCCCCTTTCTACTTCTGCACAAATAAATCAGTTTAATGGGGATAACTTATGAACACAGTTCAGTTCAATATTATACCAAATTGTTAACAAAGGATTACATAAAATATTCCTATCTATGTACTTACACACTTATATGAATGAAACATATTTTTGGTTAATTAAGGAAGGAAGAAATATTGGAAGGTAGGTGGTTACTCGTTTACAAAATTTGAGAAGCAAACAAAGTTTTAAACCTGTTACGTTAAATTAGTTTTCATATACTAATCGATTAATTGTACTATTATATCATATTACATGTACATAGTACATTGGGAATTCAACAGGACTAAATAAGCAATACTTTTACGTAAACTGTATTTCTGTCTTTATATTTGTTAAAGGCTGCGAGGGCAAGAATCGCCAAAACGGACTACCGAATAAGTATAGATCTATACATGGTGTAAGTCTATAAAATAGTAATCGTAAATCATTATCAAGTGTTTTTAAGGTTCCTTACTTCAAAAGGAAAAAGAAACCCGTATCACTTTGTGGTCTGTCTGTCTATCCAGACCCTTTTTCTCAGGAACACGCACTCGTAAAGGTATCAAGTAGAAATTATTATCGCATACTCAAATCTGCTGTCCCTTGGGTTTGTGAAAAAATCAAACGCAATAAAAATGAATTGCTGTTACAGCTGTTTTAGGCGTATTGCTAGACAATTTCCTTAGACCTCCCTGCACTTCATTTCCAACTTCCTTTGACCTAGAATCCTGAAATTTGTCAAAAAGCGAGGTCTTACAATAACTTTGCAGTTGAAAGCAATACATTGGGTATGTAATGTAGCTGCAAATTTAAGTTGGTCATTCAATCGGACTTAAATTTTCGGTAGAGCATTGTTGGGTGCATATTACGTTACCTAATGTAATGACTTATTTTAATTATTTATATTTAATTGTTTTTTCTTCATTGGGACGAAATCGTTTGCGTGCGGTTGCGCGAATGAACTATTCTGAGTAGCTTCCTCAAAACTGTAAAAGCTAGGTCTGCTTCAGAAATAGGGACATAGAATATAACAGCTCGTCGCATCGTGAATGACACCAAAATAATGCTCGTATACGTTATTCGGCACAAACACAAAGTGCTCGACCATTAGCCCTTCCATACAACATGTTGGAAAGTTTCCCGCTTACGCCTCCGCGACCGACATTGCCTTTATACCCAACTGGGTATCAAAAGAACGGATTGCGATGTCGGCACCGACGGATCAAATATTTGCCAAACAACAAAGAACTTGCTCCGTATATCGGCTGAGCCATTAATCACCCTATTATTGTACGCGATGGCACAAAGCGCAATATTGCCCTTCGACCGTCGACGCCGCTTTACTCATAAACACACTGCCGTAATGACCTGTTTAAGAAGAGTTAAATGAAAATCGATAGCCGCAATAGTAGGTAGGAACTTTTATAGCGAAAGAAAATATGTTTGTGAAAGTCGCGCTGCTGTGAAATTGTTTCTCGAGACGACTCCGTCGCCGATTGAAAGCTGGCAATATTTGCGAGAAGGGATTAAAGGACTCGTTTTAAATTACATTCAAATACTGCTTAAGTCTTGCATTAAGTTTGGAAGCTCTCTCGGCATTTAATTCTTTGTTCCCTCGCTCTAGAGACATTGAGATTTGGTGGATTAGAGTTTTAATTAAAAATTTCAAAATATTAGTTTAATGTAATACTTGGATATTTAACAGGCCGTTTAACTTATTATTTCTTACAATTTAAACACAGCACTAAACAATTGCTTTAAATTTCGAACAGGCGTTCTGTGTTTCTTTTAATCTAACAAAGGGAATTTTTAGATACAATGCAATGTATGCAACGGATCATCGTTGCGGTTACGTAACTAAAAACTTTATTATTATTTATAAATGCAGTATTGTTATTAGCTGCTCCTATTTCCTACATCACACATCATATAGTATATTTATCTATTATAAGAGGTCTGCTGTGTCTTTCTAATCCACTCGATGTTGAACATAAGCATATTTGTGTATGATCAGATTTCACAGTCATTTGCCAACCTTTAAAGGAAAGTATTGCCCCTAAAGGAGACCCTTCAAAAGGTCTTCATCGGTCCATAAAACTTCTTTTATGTTACGCGAAGTTTCTGTAGCGAACGGTAAGTTGTTTGATGGTCACCCTTGAAAATAATTTTGTAAGCCCCTCGCCGGCTTTCCGATCAGTTCACGAGTTACTGGCGATAAAATAAATTCTATACAAAAATAAATTCTGTTATGATCCCCTTTTACTTTTTACTGAGGGCGTTCAGAGAATAGGATCATCTGAAAATAAATGCTTCAATAAGTCGTCCTTTTGAAGGAGAACATTTCCCTTTTGGACTTGTTTGTTGGAATATTTATATTTACAGTGTTATCTTTATGAGTACCTCCAACGGGTTCGGACTGTGCCCACTCGATATGGGAACAACGACGATCGATGCATGAGGGTTTTATAATGTTTTTTCAGGCCTCAGACTCTTTCGATTTGATGCATATTCACACACAAAGGGTCAAGTGTTCCAAACCATGAAAAGAAACGTGCAGTTTACATATAATACCTTAAGCCAATGTATATTTTCTACCAAGGACCATGGGCATTATATGGTATTATTTTACCACTGTATTTCGTCCTCAGTGTGTCTCTGGGTTTTAGGCATTTTGCCGTGTGTTCGTATTAGACGAAACGCCTTTTAGACCAACAACGTTTACGCGAAACTGAATCCAGCAGGAGTGTTCATTCATTGTATCAACTTCTGAATCAACATTACGATTCACAAACGTATTTGCTATTGATTTTTCCTATTGACGCCTGATGGCAATGTAGATCAATCATTCTCAAATCACTGAGGCACTGGCTAAGCTATCTTTGATTTCCAGAACACAACAGTGAGGTATTGCCTACTTACCTCCGAGAAAGCCGCTTACTCTCATCAATGAACGTAGAGAATTTGTGTTATGACTCGCGTTAATAGTACAATAACATAAAATATTCTTAAATAACTAACATAAATTCATAAGATTCGATTTAAATTATGACATAAGTTCTTAGAAATAGGTGAATTAAATTTGTGTGATTTACAATTCGCTGATGTCGTCTTTGACCATTTCCCGGAATTTCCTTCTACTATAGCTACCTGAGACAGATCGTTCAACAAGGTAGGTCCAACTTCGACAAAGAGGTCGACCGAAGAATCCAACTCGGATGGGCAGAGTTCGGGAAGTCCAAAATCTTCTCGTCCAAAATACCTCAACGTCGAAAGACAAAAGTCTTTAATCAGTTCGTGTAGCCAGTGATTAAATACGGAACCGAAGCGTGGTCCTTGTCAGTTGGCCGAATAAACTAGCTCTAAGTCACTCACACACACAAGCTATAGACCTAGCTATGCTCGGAATACCGACATTGCTCGACGAGTCAGTGAGCTGAAGTTGCAATACGCAACATCGCCCGAAGAACGCATAACCGATGGGGAGTAAGAGTTCTCGAGTGGCGACCACGTACTGGGAAACGTCTTCCAGGCCCTCCCCCTACTAGATGGACCGACGACCTAGTTATGGTCGCGGGGAGTCGCCGGATGCAAGTGGCGGGACCATGGCATGGAGGAGGCCAATTTCCAGCAGTGACCGTTTTGTCTTATGATGATAATAGCTACGAGAAGTGTTATCTACAGACTAAATCACACGACCCAATGCTTTTATTTAGGACTTATTTGGAGAGATATATATTATATGGAAGTCTGGTAGGAAGAAAACGGGCTATCTATGGACTCGGTAGAACGACGTGCAAAGAGGCTCATTGGCAATGATTCGCTCGTGGAGGCCAAACTCCAAAGCCTTGAACACAGGCGAAAAGTGGCCTGCCTTTCTGTATTCTATAGGTTACATTTTGGAGAGTGCGCGCAAGAGCTGTTCATGTTGATTCCGCCATCGCCATTTAAGTATCGATCCAACAGACGAACAGCAGGGCTCCACCAATACGTCGTTGACATTCCTATGGCTCGCACTAAGCGCTTTGCTTCTAATTTTATCATGCGTACAGCCAGGGAGTGGAACGCGCTGCCGGCGTCTGTATTCCCAGAAAACTATAACTTGGGTGTCTTCAAGTCGAGGGTGAACAGGCACCTTCTAGACCAACGCGCACCATCGTAGACCACATCGTCGCTTACCATCAGGTGAGATCGTGGCCAAGCGTTGATCTATACTCTGTAAAAAAAATCTATGCCAATGGCACATTCCCACATACCATTAGATCGTGGGTCGAAAAAGCAAAAGGTTAGCATCGCTTCGACAATATACATACGTATCAGTGTATCAAAAAGAGACAATACGAAAGACATCAACGCGCGTGTCTTAGAAATTAATATTTTTTAGATCATTTTGTTTTATTAAATTTAATTTTATACAAATGAAATTGTAACCCATATTTTTTGTAACTTGAAGATGTAGTACAGATTCAAAATAATAAATAAACAATAAAAACCATACTTATTTTCTTCACAAAGTTTTTCCGTTTTAATACAGTTTTTTTATATAAACTTTTTATCACGCATAATTTGACTTCAATTCATCGCGTAATATCCAAAACGCATAAGGTTGGCGACTGTCGGGGCCCCGCGCCCTCCAACGCACGGTTATTGTGCTCCGTGTGAATAAAAGAGAAATCCAAAGCTGCGATTCGAATTTTAAAAACACAACATAGTGTTGATCAGAAGGCAGATGTAAATAAAAGTCGGAAGCTGTTTTTGTCTGGCAGTGCCGCAAGTTCGGGATGCGAAGCTCGGCTGGGACCGATTTCGTGGTCCGCTGCCCGCCACACGCCGCTGCTCTGCGACAATGGCCGCCGCCGGAGCAGTGCCCTCGCCGAGCCCGCGCCCGCGCCCGTCGCGTCCCACAGCCGACATCACATTGTTTTTGATTAATCACGCAGCGCGTCTCACCGCAGACTAACGTAAACTTTGTCTTTAGTTTTTAGAGACGGCCCCTCTCCCCTCTGGGTCGAACTCTAAGAAGTTGGCGCAGCGTCCACCAACTTCGTGTTTAGGTGTTTTGTAGTTTCTAGTAACTTTTAAGCAAGTGTTGCAATAAAAACTTAATTGGTATCCTATGTAGGTTCACTCCCATTTTCAAGCTCATTCACATCATCAAAAGCTGTAAAAGCCCACTAATGTACTACATAAAAAATGTAATTCATTGTTAACGCGCTGAGCGGAAGGCAAACTAAATGAAAATCTATTGTTAACTTGCTATTTGTTTGAATTATTTGATAATTCGGTAAAATCCAAAATATAAAACTATGTCATGTCGAAATTCGTAAAATAATACTGGTCACACAGACAAATCATCACAAAATGGTCCCTTGTTTAATCACAACATTATTATAAACCGCGTGAGCTGCCTTCTTTTGTTTTATGTGAATTGTTAATGTATAAAATTACAAGGTACTCAAAATGTCTAGTAGTGATAGTGTAGATTTGATGATGCCTATTGTCCTCGTAGGTGTAGTTTAAGCACTATCACCCGAGAGAAAGTGCGATTCCCAGCTCGTGCGATTCCCAGCTCGTGTGATTTAAGACACCCGGCTATCGCCTCGTGCCTCAAACTACACACTCGTTACATTGCATTATTTTAGTTCGAAAGAAAACACTTTTTGCCGCTTTCTACTTTTTGTAGAAACAGAAAAAAGTAATAATAATAATAATTCTCAAGACTGTCTCAATTCTATCAAGACACCTTTTCTCAGAAACGAGTAAAGATATCAGGTTGAAATTAATATCGAATATTCAAGTCTGCAGTCCCATGGATGTGGGAAAAATCAAACTTCTAAGTCAACGCAATGAAGAGATATGGATGTCACTCCGTAGCGTTGCAGCCATGAAGGAAATTTTTTTTGTCACCGGGTGGCAAAGTATAATCTTTTCAGCTTCATGTTTGGAGCATTATTGTGTTTGCTTTTTTGTCAGTTAAATGAAAGTTATAAATGCGTCAAAGAACGTACGATTCAATAATACAAGTATGCCCAAAACAATAAACTTTCAGCTGCACTTTCCTAATCATTATCAGTTTGCTCCATAATTATATTTGTAGATCCTCAAGGATCACCACTACGAACCGTCAACGGAACATAACTTTATGAGATATCATAATCAGCCACACTTGGTAAGTGTGTTACTATTGGTAATCCCAGTAATATGTTGGTCATACATATGTGGCTTACAAACACGATTAGGCAGTTATCGATTACAGTATAAATATCGAAAGTACCTCCACGTTTCAATCAATTAGTAAGCAAAACGTGAACCGAAACAACATCAGGAGATAATTAAATTTTGCAAGATGTGTTTATATACGCCACTGTCGCCGCGCTATAAACAATGGCCTTCAATTAACATTAATTCGTTGGGTTTCACCGTATACGTTAATGAATAAGTGTGAGTTCGAAGAAAGTTCGCGAGGGCGGGCGGGAACAAAAGATATCAAGTTTTAGTATAATTAAAGTTAATTTCGTTAGCACAAAGGGTCCGATAGTTCTGAGGGGACATTAGGATGTTGTAAAGGTGTCATTGTGTAGGATATTAATTATTTTGGAATTTAGTATCGTGCCGTGGCGTGCACGTATATAAACTGTACCTTATCATTATAACTAAAGCAGCTGTACTCGTATTCCGAATCGGTTGATAACAAGAAAAGACAGATGCTGAGGGTGTTAAAAATTCCTGAACAAAAACATTATGTGAGATGACTCAGAGTCAGTTCAGTCTTGAGTATTGAGTACATGGACCACAACTATGTAATTAAATATAAGTATTATTGTTTTTCAGACCTTTTCTTTAATTTTATTCAACTCATACCAACAACGGGAATATTCATGAAATATATACATTGAAGAGACACTTAACCGTTTTCGTTGCTGTATTTCGCTGATGCTTTCAAAAAAAGAAAAATAAGACGAAAAAACATGGCTTTTCACAAAGTGACGGTTACTCGTATAAGGCTCGTAAAATAAAAACTACAGAAATGTAATAGCTTTCATATTTACGAAAATACATTGAATGATTGATTTATTCATGAGGATTTGAGCAAAATAATGCACAGACATGGATTTAAACTATAATGAGATCGAGGATTGAAGGCGCAAAACAACGTCTTAAGGGGAGTCTGCTCAAATGCTTAGATTATCGAGCGAATAACCTTAATGAAAGGGAAGTAGTGCCTCAACTTATGTTATGTATCCTTCTCAATGGATCATTTCTTTAATGGTATGAAATGAAGTAATGTACGTTTGGGCCAATTTGTATCTGACGACCTGATCCTGATTACTCCACTCCATTGTAACATAGTAGTTCGGCGCTGGATACAGACATTTTCAAATTTACCGCCTCACAAGCTTTATTCAAATATACCGTCGGTTCTGACAGATGCAGAAAAAGTACTCATCGTTACCGTTGAAGAAAAGTTTAGTCCGCTACGAGTATAAGAACCTGACCGCGTCACCAGGTACAAATTGATTTCGCACAATACATGAAGACAGGTGGACAAATCGTGTTTGTGTGAAGTGCTGCTATACCCAACTGGAAGAAATTCAATTGTTCCTGGACGTCCAGGACACTCGAGGAGCGCCAGCAACCGGTGAGCTACCTTTATCATTCGGTGTGTGGGGGGTTTCAGCGAGGGTCGTTGTTAAAGAGTTGGCCAGTTTCTTTTTTCTTACACTCAGGTCCTTCCAACACTAAATATTTTAATAAATAGCCAAATAAATGTATGAATGTTCGGTATGGTCGAAGATGGTATGCGCTGGTCTAAAAGATGTGAACTCATCTTCTTAAAAGACTGTCAGATTATGTATTTGAGGTACAGACTCTGTTCCGACAGTTTACGTTCCCATCCCTATCCCTAGTACACAATATACACCGGTGTAACCTAAGCCAGTTGCCCCTCACAGATAGTGTCTCCTACTGCGATAAAAATAGCAACACATTTGATCCAACCTTCGTGGCACAAGTAAGTGCAATTACACATTGCATGTACCTTATACGGTAGACGTACACACGGCTACATATCAAGCTAGACAAGAAAATGTGTTTATTCTTAGTAAATTTGTAACTATTAATTTTTGACCCATCATCTTAACCAGCCGGGAAACATCTCTGAACATAGGCATCTCCCATGATACGACGTAGTGACCGGTCTCGAGCCGGCCACCTACCGGCTACCCGAAAAATGGCCGAAGAATGGGCGAAAAATCCTGAGTCTCGTATACATCGAAGAATCTTTGTCACTAATGTAAACAATAATAGTATAGCTTTTTCATAAAACTATATACTTTATATATTTTTACATTTATACTCAGAATGATTTCAATGTCCATTAAAATTATTGCACACAGTTTAGTTACTGACTGACCTCGCCTTGCGTGAGAGTTCAGTGTTCACTGTATACTGGAATTGTACAGCTTGATGTATAACCGTTGGTACACGCGCATGCCATTGCCCCAATAACCATTGACAGCTGAAACAAAACCTGAATGAACTGCCTTCACAAATTGTAGTGTAAAGCAGCGTGTAATTTGTCGACAGGTGTTTCCAATGATAAAGACACATACTCGTATGAGACGGGACAATTTCAAATTTAAACGTAACTTGAAACTATTACTTAGCGAACTTAATTCCTGTGATGTTTTTTAGTTTTTTGGGTTCCGTCCCTCAAAAGGAAAAAATGAACCCTTATAGGATATCTTTATTGTCCGTCTATAAAGACCCTTTATCTCAGAAACGCGTTGAGATATCAAGTTGAAATTAATATTGAATACTCAAGTCTGCCGTCCCTTGGATCTGTGAAAAAAACAAACTTATAGGTCAACGCAATAAAAAGATGTAGCGGTATTTCGGACCATTGGACCAAAATGCAAGGAAATCAAAACCTATAGGGTATTTCCCATTGACCCGGAATCCTTAACATTTGGCAAAAAGCAAGGTCTTACAGCATAACCGTAGGAATAAATTTGAAAACCAGGATTTTTAATTTAAAACACAGTAAAAATAGCTTTTTTATGTTTAGAAACTTAAGTTTGTAGTTGAAAGCCATACATCGGGTATGTAATTTAGATGCAAAGTGAGGATGGTTTTTCAATCACAGTAACGATCTCTATTCGGTAGAGAATTGTTAGGTGTATATTACCGTACTTGTTATTTATGATTTTCATAATTATTCATATTCTGTACGGAACCCTCAGTGCGCGAGTCTGACTATCGCACTTGATCAGTTTTTTAATGGTCATTAGTGTTAACAAGTTAGCATAAGGTCAATTTTTTTACTTTGACGAAACAATTTTACACAACGCTATAGCTGCCATACTCGAAAGATCAAACACAATTTATAGTTAAAACATTCGTGTACTTTGGTTAATATTCGATTTTGTTTATACTCCACGAAAAAAGTTTTCTTTTTCAAAAGTCGAAGTGGTCAAAACGTACGCGAAGAGAACCCTGAGAGGCCATTATAATGTAAACATTTATTATATCCTCGAAAAAGTAAACATATTAAATCCAATTTAATTATATTGTAGAAATTTAATTGAAACTGCTATAAAGTGAGACATCAAAACAAAAAACCTAAATTAACAATATATTAATTTGTATTCAAAGCTCCCGTTTATGGTTGGTTATTGTTTGTAGCACAAACATTTCCATCAACACTGTCCAAATTGACAGCTTGTTTAGTATTCATGAATACTTCGAAAAACAAGGTTCATATTATAGAATTACCAAAATTTACTCGTAAAAAATGTGTTTGGTATGAGTATGAGAATTTACACCTACTATTGAAACACAAAATTACCAAAATGCTTTAAAATATCATCATCATATATACAAAGTCCAAAAACCTGGTCAGGGTCAAGGAGCGACTCTGGATGCAAGCAGCTCGGGACCAGTCATTATGGCGGTTGAGGCCTAAAATCACATTGAGTTATTTTCAATGTATGAACTTTTTTTGTCTACTGCTCTTGAAGTCATAGCACAAACTACTTTTATGAAATAAACGTAAATTATAATTAAACTAAGTAAGATACGAATAACATGTAATCTAGCAACCCCATCCGCTTACTAACGCAATTTCCATTACGATACCGGATAAAATAATAAGCAGTACATCAACAAGCCAAACGCTAAAATTGCTTAATAATAAATGACTAAGCAACACCGTTCACTTAATATATTCTGATCCTTAAAGGTGCTCTCTATTATCCTCAGCTTACCTTACAGCCGCGTTGCTTGAAAGTTTGATTACTTGGCGAAATTATGCGATGAACGGCATTAAATTATCATTAGGAGGCAGTCACTCGATACGCCATTAACTATGTGCTCTAATGAGTGATTTACGTTAACTGGAGTGTGGTGTGTCACATTTGCTCAACGACGGCGACGTGGCATACATACGTCCGCTATGCTGGCGATTAATGCTCCACGCCTCGCATCCGGGGAGCCTGTAATAAGCGCGCTGTGGCCCGTGAACTCCTTCATGCCCGTTACGTAAATTGACGCTTTTCCTTTAAATATCCACAGGTATATGTATAAACGCATCTAAATACATCTACAGCAGTTATGAATGGTTATATATAATGTAAGCGGACGTATTTTTGGATCGCTCCGGAATCCGGATGCCTACCGGGCGCCGGTGCTCTTTGTGGACAGCTGTGATTATGCCGAATCCCCGCAGTCACGGATGTTCCTATTTACAGCGGGTGTAGGGAAGGCCGTCGTTTCTCGATTGAAAACGTTTAAAACTTGGATTCTGTGTTAGTTTAACTGCCATGTTTACAGGTATGATGATTGATGATCAATCTTTGATCTGTGAAATGAAGAAGTGATCAACCTTTATTTATGAAGATTACTAAGAAAAGTTAAAGGCCCGTGCTCGTACATGTGGAAGCAACGGCATTCATCTAATTCGTTTTTCGGTACGGTAGGTTTTCATTATAATATGTAGATATAGCATTCAATAGTTCAGATATCTACAGCAATTCTGAATGTTTGCCGGACGATTGACCGACTATAAAGTAGCCAGGAGCTAGATAAGCACAACTTTTGTTCAACTTGAGATGTACAACAAGAACAACTTTGATTTCATTAGATCTTTTGAACGAGGGTAACTTTGAGACAGTGTAATTACTCAGGGAACACGATAACACATCGGCGCTGCATTTCTAGCCTATGAACCTCGAGCGTCATCGCTGAGCTTTGGAAATATTCCTTCCCGCGACAATTCCCTATATCATCAGAAACTAATAAAGGCTTTATCAAATCAGGCGCGATGGGATATCGATCGTGAATCACGATTCGTCAGTGAGGGGAATGCGATTGTGATGGGGGCACGGTTGAGCGCGTCCTCGCCGCCGACTCGCCTCGGTAATGAGCGTCGATATGACGAAATCACACGACACGCCGACGACCGACGTCGCTGCGTCGTCGCGTCGCGGGAGTAACTCACCGCACCGTGTACACCAAACCACGGTAAAAAATATGTGAACCGAATTCGTCACGGTCTCGTAGTCAAATTTCACCGTAACAGAGTTTTGTCGCTCATCTAGGAAAATTGACTGTCTTTCATCGTGTTTTGATTCACTCTCGCTGTTACATGTAAACATTTCTGTCACTGTCATGTCTGTAAATTTCATGTTAGTATACAGCAGGGGTGATTTTGAAGATTCGTTTGTGGACCTGTGCTACCAATAAACACCGGAATTTTGGATATGTGTTTTCTTCAATCTCAAACCCACGAGCTTGCAACAATAGATTAATTTTAGGGAAATTTCCATATTAAATAGATGTTGAATAAATGAAATAGTTAATAAAAATAGAAAACAATGACATTCTTATCTGACCTATTCCACATAGGACTATATACTGGGTGGCGCAAAAGTAAAGACCCTATTTGGTTCAGCTATAACATTTTTTCTAAATTAGAAAACTAGATTTAGGTTTTTTTAAATGTATATTTGTGCCATTAAATTTCGTACCATTAGGATTTAAAGATGATGTCTTTTAAATGGTGACCTCCAGAGTTGATACACATTTGAGCCCTATTTATGACATTTTGCATAACTTGCCGTAACACTTCCTGCGATATGTTCGTTATTTCTTGACGAATGTTTTCTTTTAGAGCTGCGAGAGTCTGTGGCTTGTTCACATACACCCGAGATTTCAAAAAACCCCAAAGAAAGAAGTCTGGACTGGTCAGATCGGGTGATCTTGCAGGCCAAGGCAAATCGCCAAAACGAGAGATAACTCGGCCTGGAAAAGCGTCCCTCACTAAGTCCATAGTGTCGCGCGCTGTGTGTGCCGTAGCGCCGTCTTGTTGAAACCAGATGTGCTCCAGCCCCAATTCGTCCAAACTGGGTATCAAAAACTCTCGTAACATGGTTCTGTAGCGTTCTCCAGTGACAGTTATCGCATTGCCTCCAGCGTCTTCGAAAAAATAGGGTCCGATCACTCTGTCAACACAGATGCCACACCATACAGTAACTTTTAGTGGGTGTAGAGGTGTTTCTTGAATAATGCGCGGATTATCAGTGCCCCAGAACCGAGTATTCTGCTTATTGACATGCCCTGAGAGATGGAAATGCGCTTCGTCACTCATAACCAATTTTGAAGGAAAATCATCCTCTTCAAGGTTGAGGTTTATGACGCGCTGGCAGTAATCTAGACGAGCTCGGTGGTCAGCAGGCAGCAGCTGATGAGTCATTTGAGTTTTATACGGGAACATCTTTAAGTCTTTCACCAAAATACGCTGCAGGGTCCGTCTGGAAATGTCCAATTGCGTGGCACGTCGCCTCGTTGATGTTTCTGGACACTCTTCCACATCTTCGCGCACAGCATCGATATTTTCAGCTGAACGGCCTGTTCTTGGTCTCCCAGACTTAGGTCTATCCAATGTTGAGCCAGTTGCTTCAAGGCGTGTGGCAAAGCGTCGAATTGTGCGACCAATCGGTGCCGGACGGTGGTGAAATCGTCGACGAAATTCACGTTGTGTTCTTATCACTGATGAATTATTCCGTAAGAACATTGACACAATTATTCCACGTTCTTGGGGAGTAAAACGGTCCATGTTTATTTTCAGTGTATTTTACATTTGTTCACTACACAATTTTCAAAAACAGAATGACAGAAAATGTCATATAAAAAAAATAAAAGTATTTTCTTTAGTGCCAGTACTTTTGCGCCACCCAGTACAATATATATATAATTTGCGTCCGTATATTTATTTGAGAAATTGAGATAAAATGAATTTATAATAAATACTTATGAATACGTGAAATTCTGACGTACATACAATTAAGTTTACTTTGTTATATTCGCTTTAGTAATATTCTAATGGTATTTTCTCGAGTTACCCGATGCTTTCTATTCAAAGATCCTCAACAAAGCCTGACAGTGACGTAGGTGTAAATTGTGTTAAATTTATTTTTGTGTAAAAGCAAACTTGATTTCGACAGTGTCTTTACAAAACGAAAGTGCAGGAGAAGGGAACCTCTATTACTTATACGTAAAGGTATGTATTTCTTATCTCTCTCTTGCTCGCGCGCTCTAGAGACTGGTTGGACACGTCTGTTCACACGAGTACAAAATTATGTGCACCAGTCACATTCATATATTTTTCCTATACAGTGTATTGTCGTCATACACACAGTATGTCAAAGGTGAATGTGACATGGTACTAAAATGGGTACATATATGTACTCGAGTGTAGAGTGCAGAAATATAGTCTTTTGCCGTCAATAAACGGACCACCACTTTACACTATATTGAATTGAAGCAAGGTTCTGATTTTGTTTCCTGAATAAAAAAATAGCTCCAGAATTGGTTTAGTTTAGCAAATAAAATCTAGGATAATCTCATCCGTTGTTAATACTGGGTGCTGAAAATGAAAAATAATCAAAATACTGTCAGCAGCATCTACTTATGCATTTATAACATCTCACTGAGATCAATCACCAATCCATCTCCCAAGCGACGTGATATTTGTGGAAGGAGCATGTCCAGCGGTGGACTTAGTCCGTTGACGACGATAATCACATTGTTATGAGTCCACGCGTAACATGTTGATACTTTTGTGTCTGATTATATACCGATACATAAAGTAACCTTGATTTCCTCGTCGTAACAACCTCCTCGGACCCTTCTTTCAAATAACCGTTCGGTAAATATTGCTTTTATAGGTATCCGGCTACCTAACTTCCGCTTTATTTTAGAGTTCCCTACATTTTCACAAATTTAATGAAATTAAAAGTCTTAACTCCGCTTTCAAAGCGAAATGAGTAATGTTGAGAGATAAAGTTTGTAATTTGTTGTTGAAGCTACTTAGCTGATTGTTACTTTTCTGGAAATTCATTGAGTTATATTCCTTCTAGCTTAAGTTCAAAACACCATTTGTTAATAAAACCTATTATACAATATTTTGACTCATTAATGTTGTTGATAGTATCGATTTAATTATACGGCTCTTAGTGATGGAGTGGCGGCTACAGAATCTCATTTGAAGACGAGAGCATCCCTTCGTTTCGTCATTTTTTTCAGGGCACTTTGGAGATTGGACTCGAAAACTGGAGAAGACACTAATTGTAAAAATATAATACAAAAATAGAATATAATCCGGAAATCAGTTTTTAATGTTAATAATTTATTTTATAATTTTAAGTTATACTATTTGATTTGTAATTTTGCCACTATATTGCCACCCGTATAGTGGCACGTATAGCATGATTTTTAAACTATAGGCTGCCGTTAAACCAACATCTCAACTTATAGCAAGTTATAGAAACGATGAGGCTGTATATCAGAAGCTTACCCACCAAAAAAGTTCAAATTAATGATGCAATAGCTGTTTGAAGATAAACATACTCGAGTGGATGCTACGTGGTGGCATGTATTACTCCTTCCTAATTCTTCTTCGTGTATGGTGGCTGTATTTTAAAATTACAATAATCATTTTCAACAAGCAAGGAACCTAAATATGAAGAAACTCATGTCACTATTAGATCATCTAACTCCCACGGCACGTGTCTGCAGTATACGGAACCCTTCTTAGTGAAAGAGTCACGGTTGACACATTTTTATTTTATTTCGTAACCCAGTCACGATGGAGACTATAAAAGTAACTGTTGATTCCTAAGAACATCTTTCTCTATTAAACGGTAGTTTAGAGGCGGCCGCCCTCCCTTCGCCTAGCAATCTATTTATCTAACTACCCTCTTTATGGTTTCTCTGCGAGTGCGTAATAGATGCCGTTAAAGTACGTACTTATACCTTAAAACTTAACTAGAGATTTTGCGGAAAGAAATCAAGTGGGAATTTTGTAACAAGCTTTTACATTTAGTTTCACCTGTCCCGGTGTCTGTCTGTCTGTAATCAAATCCCGGTTTCCGATTGAGCTCAAATTTTGCATGCATAATGTAAATCAGATGACGGTTCAATACGAGTATTCAACTACACACCAACACTCAGATATACATCCAATAACATCACCTACTACTTCCCTTATCATAGTCCTAACCTTAAATATGTTAATGTTTTCTCTATTTGTTATGTTTCAAAATATCAGTTACCGAAAGCCGTGAGGTGGGTCTCGTCCTTTCATAGGCTCCAGTCTCTCACTAACCATTTTCTATACTTTTGTTTACATGTATATTGTATGTACCCAAAAGTTGTGAGATAATCACAACAGCTATATGTATGCAGAATGCAAATATATTATATTATTATCAATACCTTATGCACAAAAGTAAGTCAGCTTTTTGCCAACCAAAAAATTTACCAGTAAGTTAATTAAAAAGGTAAACACGTATGTTTTCGTAATAACCCAACATGGTATCCACATTATATTATCCCAGAGGCAACTTCGATTGTATCCAATTTATGCCTAAAATGTTGGAATCCCTATTTGAAATTCAATGTTTCGGTTTATAACGTAAAATGCGGAAATAACATTAATAAATCCGTAATTTGTGAACTCGTGGGGTTCGGCTTGTTAAATTACAAACCGTTCGAATTTACAACTTGATAAAAGCTGTTTTAAACGGTACGGTTTGTGGGTACCTATACATGTATGTATGACTGTGACGGATCGTTGTTCGAGTATAAAGGTTAAATAAACTAGTCATCGGTGTTTGAAACGATTCCGTAATTAACAATTAAAAGTTTAAGAGTCTGAGAAAACTTCGGCCACATTGATATACCCAACATGTACGCACGTCTGGGCATTATTTTGTTATAAATTTGCATATTGTTTTACGTTACGAATCCCGTAGGAACTGCTTTCCTACTTCCTACGTAATAAAAATTATTCTATATGTTATATATATATATTTACATATTTCAAATGTTACCCTTTTGAAACATAAATGACAATTTTTCAAATAAAAATAAAAAGTAAGAATTGACCAATATCATAAAATAATTCGATTTCAGGACAAGTTTAGTAATTTAAAATGAAAATGAATAAACTACAAATCGTTTTTTGTTTAAAAGCTCAATTTATTGTTTCATTTTATCAATTTTTATAAATAAAAAACAATAGTTTGAATCACACGGACAGAGACCAGCAATATATAAGTTTTTAATAACAGTGTATAGAATTCTAAAGAAATAAAACTGAATTGTGTCCCCTATTTGAATTTCGCCAAATAATTATTGTGTTTGATTATTTATTTCTGTAATGTTTCCGTGAACGATATGTTTACTGTCGGGGAAACAAACATTTTGTACATACTTTTACTTTAATAAGCAACAGCCGTTTAGCAACTATTCAAAACGATTGGGCATGGTCGACAAGAACTCGACAAGTCATGATTGGTTGCTAAATAAATAAGATGAAACACTCATAATTCGCCACTTTTTTGTAGCCAAAATATTATTATTCGTACCAAATTGATGAGTAACAGATCAAATATTTTAAAAATACAAAGAATTAGATATAAAATGATTTTCTTGATAGCAGAGGTTCTAGCCAATCGATGCATGTTTTAAGCAAAACGATCAGTCACTCACTGGGCCACCGTGCCGCTGAAACTCATTATATTTATAGCGGCAGATAAGAAAAAATAACTTGCTTTTTATTAGACCTATATTTAGACAATAGTTACGAAAGAAAACTGAATGGGAGTGTGTGTCTAAGATTAATAAAGTGTAAAGCCTTGTAGACAAGGATAGGCGCATAGCACAATCTACGATTTAGGCATTACACATTGAGTGACTCCTTGCGCTCGAAAATTCAACGTTTCGACTCGTCTTTGTTCCTCGCTACAAAGTGAATGTGTTCTAATTTTACAAAGTACTTCTGTAGATAAGTAGTAAATATTCAACCCAGCGTAAATCTGTAAATAAATTGTTCGATGTGTATTTAGGTATGTCAGTATAATTTATTTGGTCGTTACTACTAAACGGCAGACTGTAAGGACTTCGATAAATGAAGTGTTAATTAAGATTATATTCAGATTCATCTTAGAATTACAAGTGTCATTTAGTGGGAGCACCGTAAAACAGATTTTGAGCGGTGATTTGTACTGGTTTTAGCTAACAGGTGTTGTTTTCCTAAAATAAAGGTTAGTTTTGAAAAATCTTGCAACGGAATTTTTAAACACTTGCTGCTGTCCCATACAGCTGAAATTTTTTATATATATCTAAGTTCAGCAACAATGCAATACCATTGAGCTAGTCTGGTGATGCGGACAGAACAGATAGAAGTTTTAAGAAACTCCTAAACTAAACATGATAAACACGTCGTGTTTGTGTTCGTTTGATTTGTTTTGATGAGTACTACGTAGATATGATTTTAAAAAACGCTTTTAACAAATATTTTTTTTCTTCAAAAATTCTAACCTTATCAAAATCGAGAAGTTTATAAGAAACTAACCACGGAGAAGAACACGCAAAGTCTAAATATTCTACTAACGCCATATTGTGTCTACTGTGATCCAGTCTTGAAGGCTGAAATATCTTAGATAAATTTAAGTTCATTTGCATCGAACATGTTACATATGTATTAGGTCTTGGTTTACTATCTAAGAAAGCACTAACGTGATCGTCACACGTTTCACTTCGAAAGATCTCGTTTCGTCCATTCTAAAGTACATCTTGGAAATGTTTACAAGCGTTTTCCAATCTTTTATGTCTGCGGTTTGTCCCAGGCCAGCCGTTATTGGGAGGCATGTCGACATTTACTTCTCCAAGGCTCTGAAGTTAAACCGCGTGTGCCTAGGAGACTGTGTACATTTGTAATGTGTGTTGGATATATTACATTATTTTGCATTACATTTCTAGAATGTACTTAGTTTTTTATAGTGTTAACACACGACCAGTTGGCAAGTGTAACGCTACCATGCTTTATGCCGTTGCGTTAAGTGCTATATTTCAACACTAGTAATACACATAATATCTGGTTGCGCATACGTACACCAAAATAAAAACTCTCTTGCACCCCTCTTCCGAGTGTGTACTTTCTCGACTACGTCGTCAAGGAGGGTACTCTCAACACATTTGGTTTGGTTGTTATTGTTGCCATGGCTCGGGTATTTCACAAAGGTTCTATGTTCTACGGAACAAACAGTGTGAATGTAGGCCAGAAGAACCGGAAGGAGTAATACAAACATCAACAGCGACTGTGGGTATAGTTTGATGAATGGCGTCTCGTAGCCACGCAACGCTCTAATCAAAACTAATAATCTCTCGACGTCACGCGACCAGAGCCTGTACTATAGGGCTGCAATGGTACTAAGAACCAAATAAATAAAGAGATGTAACTTCAAGGAGATTTTCTTTGATACTGCATTTGTTTTCACTTTGTTCAGAGTGTAAGAAAATCGACTCTACATCAACACAGCATCAATCACAAAATATTTTAAAAGCCTGATTTAACTTATTTTAGGAGGTTCACTGCAAAATATCAAATTTGTTTTATTATTTAATTACAAATCCTTTGCCGACGACTTAATTTTTGTCGTGCAAAATTAGACTATACCGTTCTGCGTGTTATAGGCTAACTAATCACGTACCAAATTTAATCAAAGTCGGTTTAGCAGCTTCCTGGTGAAAAGGCGTCCAACAGAAGACTCAGAGTGATAGAATTCAAGCCAAACAACGTAGTATATATTTATAGTGATCTGTGCCAACTATGTCAAATATGGTCAAAGCACAGTACCTATTATATAATGCATCAAAGTTGACAGTAGCAGCTCAATCTCTTTATGCAAAAATCAAAAATCTAGTGATCATCTCCTTTGATCCACCCCAAAAAAATTGTTTAGCTGAACTTGAAGGTAGGAAGGAAGGTATACTGAACGTAGCATCAATATTTGGTTAGTCACTTATGCCAAACCCTTTCTGATACAGTGCGACCGGCGCTTCCTTACAGTCCTGTAAATGATTATTTTGAAAGTTTGTCTATTTCGGCATCTAAGTAATACGCAGGTTTCGTTAGCAGTACGGACAGCACTTCGAAGTACTTGATGGGTTTCTGGATCGATAACTGTTTCACTTATGCATACCACCGCGCACAATGCTTCGTGCAATGATGGATCGAATACAATAAAAGTTCCGAAAGGACGCTTGCGATGTTCTTCCATTTGTATAGCACATGGCGTTGCCACTTGGTACATACAAGAGTTGTAACTAGGACGAATTCACTGCCCATAAGTCAAGGTTTAGCGTATTAGGAGAGCCAAATAATGTATGAATACTGTTTAAAAGAAAAAGTATCACGTCTAAGTTGGCTTTACAGGTTAACGAGTAATCGTCGACCAAATTATAAAATGTACTTGGAGATGTCATAATGTAAGTTTCAAATTCCATTCAACATTACATTACATTCTCCTGTGTGTGTGTTTTAGACGTTATTATCGTTAAACCGTAATCTTATTGTTCCGGGCAACTACGGAACTCTACACTGCACGTGGGCCGACACGCACTTGGCTGCTTTTTCTGTTTGAACAGCGTAATACTCAAACAAATTTACTTTATACATATATCTGCATGTATAGGAAATATATGTCATAACAAGCCTGGCAAGGCAAGGCACCTTATCTGTTACATATAATTTTTATATGGTTATACAGGGTGGTCCAAAATGTGACGTCCAAAAATTTTTTTTAGATTCCTTACACCTGGGTGTATCCGAAAATACCCCATGTATGTTCCGCGATTTTTTGTAGTTTAGAAGTTATGATTTTTTAAATGTATATTTCGAATTTTCTGCCGGAGCGACTTAAAATAATCGTAACTTGTTTAATAGTAAGGTTTTTTTATTTATTTTTTCTCGAAAGTGATCGTCTTGAATCACCCTTTCTACTTTATTATCAACTACACAACGTTATTCATTACAAGTTACCGAAAAAAGGGATGAAAGTAAAAATTTTAGGTTTGAGTTGAACGGAGCCAAATTTTCAAAAATTTCTTAATAATACAAAGTTAATGTTTCATTGGTTCAAACTAATTTTAAAAACTCCAGCAGTTTGTCAGCTTACCAAATAATAATAAAAAAGTTGTTCTTAATAGGCGATTTTACGACGAAATTGGCTTCAGAACTTAGTTAGGTGAGAATGCATAAAAAAAAAATGTTGTCGTAAAAAATGTTTAAGCTTATTTTTTTTTTCATTTTTATGGCCTACATTAGCAAGGCATCAAAAGCATTCAAATAATCTCAAATTGAACGATCAGTGACACATTTCATTTTCTGTTTTTAGACATGAAATTATGAAAGCTAGAATTAAACCAAAATCTACTTCAAGGCCAATCACACACAATGACACAAAGCAATAAATAACACGTTTCAAAAGGCGCCAGGCCAGTAAGGTCTTTCTCTTTCGCACTGTTATGGTTGCGTAGAAGTACGAAAGAGAAAGACCTACTGTCTTGGCCACAAAAGTCAGCCGTGCGCGCTAGGGGTTTTTTACCTGCACTTCCCTCTCCCCCCTCTCCCCATACATTCTCCGTAGCATCTCACTGTATCGTCCGTCCGCTAGTCGTTCACTCACTTCCATCGCGTGTGATACTACTTGACGTTGCTTCTTTCCGATACCGATATTTTGAACCTACTTTCGCTTTGTTACTGGACTCCGATTTGCCTTACGACTAACTTGTGCTTGTGTTACGGACTCCGATTTGCCTTACGACTGACTTGTGCTTGTGTTACGGACTCCGATTTGCCTTACGACTGACTTGTGCTTGTGTTACTGACGGCAACATGAGTAATTTTAGTCTAAGCCAGTACGCAGAAATGCACTTTTACTATGGTATGGCCAAAGGAAACGGTCATTTAGCCGCAAGGCTATATCGTCAACAACTGGACCGGCGAGGAGAAATACTGGACCATTACCCGGACCATAGGGTATTTATTAATACTCATAATACGCTGATGGCCGGGCGTATCCCCGGTCGTAGCCAAAGGCACGAAGGAGTACCCAGAGTAGATCCGGACAGAAGAGATGAAGTCATCGCAGCTGTAGAAAGAGACTCTTCTACGAGTTCCAGAGCAATAACCAGAAGGACTGGAATACCACGGACCTCAGTTCTAAGGATATTGAAAAATGGTATGTCGTTTTGTTTTTTATTTACACAAAACATAAATCACAGATACAATGCCAGGTATTAGACTTCTTCCTGCCTAGGTGGTGAGTAATAGTCCTTTTCTTTTTTCAGAAGGCTACCACGCTTACCACATTCAGCGCGTTCAGGAGCTACAAGCTTCAGATTACCCTAGAAGAGTTGCTTTCTGCGAAACAATGATACAAAGGTGTCAGGAAGACCCAGATTTTTTTAATAAGATCTTATGGACCGATGAATCCCGTTTTGAAAACACTGGAGTATTTAATATCCATAACTATCACAGCTGGGAAATTGAAAACCCACACCTTGCAAGAGCATCAAATTTTCAACATCGATACAGCGTAAACATGTGGTCGGGAATTGTAAATGGAGAACTGATTGGGCCTTTCGAGCTGCCGTCTAGGTTGGATGGAGACACATATCTAAACTTTTTGCAGAACAACCTTTTTGAATTGCTGGAAGATGTAAACTTGGAAACAAGAAGGCACATGATATTCCAAAATGATGGTGCTCCTTGCCATTACGCACGCCAAGTGAGGGGGCACCTTAATGAAACATACCCGGGCAGATGGATTGGGCGTGGCGGCCCAATCGAATGGCCTGCACGTTCACCGGACTTGAACCCAATAGATTTTTTTATTTGGGGTTACTACAAAGAAGTTGTCTATGCTCAGCAAACTAACTCCGAAGAAGAACTGAGACGAAAATTGAGAGAAGCAGCGACGAAAGTCAGACAAAATTCAAGCGCTTTCCGCAGACTAAAAGATAACTTTTTAAGACGTTGCCGATTGTGTATCGAAGTTGAAGGGCGTCATTTTGAAAATCTTCTTTAATAAAGTAGTTGAACTTAATTTGTGTTTTCTTTTATTGATGCTAAAAATAAACCAAAATAACCGTATTAATAAAAACTAAACTAAGCTTTTTTAAAATAAAATGTTTTCTAATGTGTCACTGATCGTTCAATTTGAAATTATTTGAATGCTTTTGATGATGCCTTGCTAATGTAGGCCATAAAAATGAAAACAAAATAAGCTTAATATTTTTTTTTGACAAAATTTTTTCTTTATGAATTCTCACCTAACTAAGTTCTGAAGCCAATTTCGTCGTAAAATCGCCTATTAAGAACAACTTTTTTTTTATTATTTGGTAAGCTGACAAACTGCTGGAGTTTTTAAAATTAGTTTGAACCAATGAAACATTAATTTTGTATTATTAAGAAATTTTTGAAAATTTTGCTCCGTTCAACTCAAACCTAAAATTTTTACTTTCGTCCCTTTTTTCGGTAACTTGTAATGAATAACGTTGTGTAGTTGATAATAAAGTAGAAAGGGTGATTCAAGACGATCACTTTCGAGAAAAAATAAATAAAAAAACCTTACTATTAAACAAGTTACGATTATTTTAAGTCGCTCCGGCAGAAAATTCGAAATATACATTTAAAAAATCATAACTTCTAAACTACAAAAAATCGCGGAACATACATGGGGTATTTTCGGATACACCCAGGTGTAAGGAATCTAAAAAAAATTTTTGGACGTCACATTTTGGACCACCCTGTATAATATGGAATTAATGACTAACAGGCACCCTGCAGGTCAACAAGACGTCTGAATTTCAAGCAAATTTATTTAGACTTCGGTAAATACTTACTTCTGTTTTTGTCGATGGTTTTGACGAATACACCCAAACACAATTTTTATTTAATCTAATAGGTTTAATCACGATTCCGATCATGTCACTGCAAGCCCGACAATGATAGATCGAATAGAAAATCGTCAATCATTAAACAGAATGTGTATGTAGCACTCCCAACATTAGGGAAAGCAAGCAAGGGAGCCGAAACAATGGAGTTCCGACAAAGCGCAATACTCGAGCATCTAAATCTACATTTGAATACCTCGTCCTCGAATTGTCGTCGTATCTATTCGTATGCTGAGCTTTACGAAGAGCGAAACGTCGACATCGATTTGGTAGGAAAAGTTGTGCGAGTAAAACGCTCGTAGGCCGATATCTGGGAGCATCGTCGTCGTCGGTGCGGCGGGCGGCGGCAGCCCACCACTCGCGAGCAATCTGTTTACGTAACAGCCCCCGTTATGTTCGGAGAGGGTTCCCGTAGTAGACGTTAAACATATTGCCTCATAAATCGTGCGAATCCCGGCAAGCTGTATGCCGCCGGTGTCGATTTGACTACGTTTCCTTTGCGATTTCATATTGAGTGATCGAGCTACGTCTAATAGTTTATCTCGCCAAACATAAATCTTGACATGCCGAATAGCATGATAAGTTACGAGTACGTTGTGTTGAGATCATCTGTTACATTCTTTTGCTTTCCTCTTCGTTTTGTTTCAATGGTTTATCAATATTTACTGTCACAATTTTTACTGTCTACGACTTTTTTACGATAAATTTTCATGCAAATCTCCCATCAGCGGTGATAAGAATTTACACACAACACATTACAATGGATGTCGCTAAAACAGCTTCGGTAGTAACGGGCAACCGTAAAATTTTCATTGATTTCTGTTCAGGAAACACTCAAAAGGCAGCTCAACACAAACTGGGTTAAACTTAGTTTTTATGAGTATAAGCCTGTTAAAGATTAGACATCTACACGAACAGCCGACATGCTCAGTCACAATCGCGGGAGTTGTTACAACTGTTGCAAAATTGCTTTTGTTGTTCGATAAATTAGAAATCCTTCTCGTATTCGGAGCCATAAAACTTTCTTTTGTTTAGAGGCCGCCGGTGGCGTTTCCTGTTTACCCGGGCTTACCCTATTTTCCAAGCGAAACAATTAATATAATTTGTGAACTAAATAATAAACACCGAAGTGTGTTTTATGCTGTTGGGCAAATAACACCATTTTCAGTAATACCTGCCGCGATTCTATCAAAAGGAGGAGTTTCGGTTGCATGCACGTAAAGGAAATACAATTATGACCTTAGTTATAAGTAAATAAGTACTCGCTATACTTCGCTCCACAATATGCAAATAAGGTATTCCTAACAAACGAGAACATCTGATGCCATAGCGTGCCTAAGCAAGCGTTACCTCGTTGCAATAAAGCTAAATCCTTCCTCCATAAGATGAGGAGCGCGTACGATTCATATGAAACTTTATATGTTTTTTATCGCACTTCAGAGCCGTACAACGAAATATACGTGCTTCATACGCATACTTTGAAGCGTAGTGTATCTTTGGCCATTACCATGTAGATGAAGGGTTTCGTATTGAGTCGGAAGGAACAGTCATTTTATAGGGATCGGCCCACGCCTTCACCGTCGTACGCCCATTTCGAAAGAAACTTTCACGGAAATAGAAAAGTAAGGTTTGACCTTACCACCGATCATTTTATATCAATGATACTCATAGTTTTTTATCTTTCAAAATAAAATTTAAAAAGAAATAACAGTACTTCGATATATTATCTACAAATACTCAACAGGTGGCTATTGGTTCTTGATCTACACTTTGAATTATGTAGGTATGCATCGTGTTACAAGACTCTATGAACTAACCGTTATGCTAATGGGTTATCAATATTGTCAACCCAAGTCAAAACGAAAGTCGCGCTTGCACCAATCGAATCCAGAACTATGGAACTTTACTGATGGACCTTTACTGGAAACCTGAGACCTTCGAACGAAAGGTTTATATAGCCACAAAGTTGCGGAGGCTATGGATAGTTAACTTGTTGTTAATGAGGAAAAAATATGTAAGTATATATTTATATTTATCAGTTAATTTCTGTGGCATCGGTTAAGGAAACGAGCGAGCATGCAATGCAGGCAGGTGTTGTTTTATCAGCGGGCGGCACGTTGGCCTCACTTCCGCCCTTATCTGAGTTTACTTACCTCTGCCTGGGAACCACAGCGGATAACTCAGCTGTCTTCTACTCATGTCACGCAAATATACTTTCGTTCTATTTTCCGGTGGTTATTCTTTGTGATAGATCTATCTATACAGATTTATAATATAGAAGCGTCTGTTTGTGTACAAATAATAGACAGCGTACCGTTAAATTCGCGTTCATTTGAATTAATAAAAATTCGATTCAACACGCAATTTTTTAAATTCACACAAAAATTTGCATCATTAAAACGTGGCGTGGCTAGGTGTACAGAGTACCCATGCCACGACTACAACGAGTAGTAATTTTTTGTACAGTGTTTTCACACATTATATTCATATTACGCAAGTACCACCCCTCGGAAGGAATATACCTAAATGAGACCTTATCCATAGGCGTATATAAGTAAGTCCGACGTGGCGATCTAAGTAAATCCTTTACACGACACGTTTATAATACGGCCCTAATTTTATAAATCTTGTCAGATTGGAAGTTTTTACTCCACATACTCCAAAACGACAGAATGTTTTTGATAAAACTTTCAATAATTCATGAGTTGATCGTATTTCAACCTAAAATTTTCACCTTTTTTATGACGCAGCAAATTTTGAACTCTGCATCCCCTGTTCCTCTGTCTGTTTGTTGCCTCTTCACAGTTAAACAGCCGAATCATTGTTGAAATATGCCATGCACGTAGGCTGTGTCATAAAGAATGAAGAGATCAAATCTTGATATAATATCCCCGTGAGACTATTTCTGAAGTCAACGAACACAGACGAAGTCGCGGGCAAAAGCTTTTAAAATAATATATCGGTCAGTGAGCGGCGGTGTGCGGGGTGTGGCGGGCTGGACGTCATCAATGTTCAGTTGATAGGAAGAACTGTGTGGTAGCATATGTATGTGTAACAAATATATGTTGATGTTACGTTGAATATGATGTGATAAGCGTCGCGTCAAAGCTTGTCTGTTATTACTAAGGTAACGTTGTAACACGATTAAGGTTAATCACCTATTTGTTTTTGCAAGGAATATTTTACTAAGTATTGAAATTCTTTCAATATTGAATAATTATTATCTAGATTCCAGTTAGTGTTGTAAAAATATTGATATAACAGGCACATTTTGTTTTTGTTCAGCTTTAAACTCATTAGCTCGTAGGGGACTTTATTTGTTATTTGATGTATTTTTACAAATATTTTCTGGTGTGAATGCTATAACTGGATAATAATTGAAGTATTGAAGGTTTTTCAGACCTAACTTTGTTATTTAGCAGGTATTGCATAGAAAATTTTTTTTCTTGTAGAGCTACGACGCTCTTGTTTATCAGACTATTTGAAAATAAGTATTGTGATCCTTCTCAAAATGTTACACATAGTTTTAGTTATAAAACAGCATACGTATAGATTGTTACACAAGGGATGAAAGTGAAAGTTTTTAATTGCATCCCGAAATTTGTTCGAGGGTGCAATTGATTCTTTCCCAAGAGGTAAACACTCTATTTTTAAAAGCTTTTATTTAACTTGCAATGTTTGTATGTATGTATGTATGTATGTTCGGGTCAAATCTTGCAAGCTGAATTAGAAGCACTTCCTCTTATCCTAGGGAGTTGAAATTTTGTACGTTGGTTCAGTTCCGATGACAATGCGTTTTTCTGGTACTATCGAGCTGGTCTGATGCTGGAGTCAGGAGGAATAAAGAGAAACTCTTCAATAGGCCCCTCGAATTCGGGCTCATCTCAAAATCAGAATACCAGGCTGACATAAGTGCAAGGGAGCGTGCTATATCGTTTCTATATATCGTATCGTAGCGCAGGTTGATTCCTAACAAACTACTTAAAATCATTTGAAGTACCAGGTTAGCAGAAACAGAAGTAGTTTTGATTTAGCTCACATGACATATTACGCGCGGTTTATTCTACTAATGAGAACGCGTAGCTTCTGTCACTTCTTTTTTTTTAAATCTAAATAGATTCATTAACTTTAGACTTTAGTTGAAGTGTTTTAGATTCAAAATGCTATTTGTCTCTTTTTGGCCCAAGGGAATGAAAGAGTAACCACATAATCAAAACAAGTCGTGATTGTGCATTATATCAGTACCTAGTCTGTGCAAAGTCTGTGATTATATCCTCTGTGTAAATGCTGAATGTCATGCATAAATGCCAAAAATACAACTAAAAAGCGTGTGTTAATGTTAGTTTGGCAATGGTTTTCTAAATAAATTTAAGACAAGAGAGTGTCACTCAATTGAGGCTGGACAAGGCAGCGTATGCAATAATCATCGGCTGCAGAAGTCCACTGTTGGACATGAGTCTCCCTGTTATGGCGCGCCCACACATGCACGGTGATAGGGCCGAGCCACTTGCATCCAGTGACTACTCGTGAGCTTAACTAGGTCATCGGTCCTGGTCTGATGCTGGAGCCAGGAGAAATAAAGAAGAACTTTTCAATGGTCCCTCAAATACGGGCTCATCTTAATTCCAGAATACCACGTTGACATAAGTGCACCGGAGCGTGCAATATCGTTTTTGTAGCGCAGGTTAATTTCCTACCAAACTATTGAAAAATCATTTGAACTACCAGGTTATCAGAAACAGAAGAAGTTAATGACATATTCCGCGCGGGTTTGAGTAAAACTTATATTTTGAAATGAGAACGCTCAACTTCTGTCACTTCTGTTTTTAGGGTTCCGCAGTAAAACTACGAACCCTTTTAATTTCGCTCTGTTAGTCGGTCCGTCTGTCAGTCCGCGGCTTTGCTTAGAGACCCTTACTACTGGAAAGGTGTAATTTAGTACGGGTATACATATTAATCACGCCGACAAAGTAGTAGAATAAAATCTTGCAAAACATATTTTTAAAGGTGGCTCCCATACACGTAACTTGGGAATAATATATATAGTTTTTCTAATACTTGTGCTCAGAAAATGATACGTTTTGTAGCTGTTTGGCGTGCTAAAAGTTCGTGATTTCAGAAGCTTGTCTTAAAAACGCAAGGCAAACGTGCGTTTTTCTTATTAACTAGTTATAAAGCCAAAAGCACTAGTACTTTTTTTTCTTATTAACTGAAGGAATGTTTTTCATTCAAAAATCAATACTAGTATTTTTGCCGAGTCACTGGGCAGTATTTGCAACACACTCTTGGCCACAATCTCAATAATAGACTACCAGGTTGACATAAGTGTCAGAGAGCGTGTAAGACAACTGTTCCGCACTAACCTCCGAAAAAAGATCGGGGTCTGTTTAATTACATACTTTTTGCTGCATTGACATGTTCCAAGAGGATTGGCTTCAGTTCGTGTTTTTTTTAATAGAACGCGGGCCTTCGCTTTTTAAATATACATATGTAAATTCGAATGTTGATAATGATTTAATTTAGTCTTATGGGGATGACAGAGACCTTATGCCAAGATATTATATATCTCTTTTTCTCTCTTTGAAGTTGTAGTTAGACTCCACCTTAGGTATGAGGTCCTGGTACTTTCGTCTTCATATCATCCGATGTTAAGTGATTAGAGCTGACAAATGGAAGCGTGCTCATCTAGAAACGTTACTTTGCTTTCTGTGCTAACCGGAACACAATCATCTTCATCATAATTTTACTATTTGTTATATTTTTTAGCAAATGTATTAAGAAATGTCGTTCAAAACTAGTTTCGAAATGTATTTACTATTTTCGCGTTTCCCCCCGTATATCTTCTAAACTATTGCTTTTAAAAATCTGAATACTTCACAGTGGTATGTACACTGAACTTAAAAGAAAAAAACTATCATGACTAAGCTGGCTTTGCAGGTGAACGAGTAATGGTCGACCAAATTATAAAAATAGACTTCGAGATGCCATAATGAAAGTTTCGTACAAATTCCAATCAAAATTACTTTACATCGTCCTGCGTGGGACCTAACTTGGATACTTTTTTAAATTGAAATAGATTCAGTAATTTAACTAGACTTTTTTAGTCTTAAGAAACATTTACACGATAACTAAAAAATAAAAAATAAATTAATATAAAATTTTTTCATAAAGAAGCTTTTATTTAAATGCTCTAAAAAGAAGAAAATAAACTTTAAATTAAATCAAACCCATCAATTGATTACATTGAACAATTTATATGCTATAAAAGCTTGTCGCGTGATTTACTAGTGTAGATGTATGTAGATTTATCTATTTTATACAATACATACTTTTTCTCTAGATCAGTTTACATAATTCTTGTATTCTAGTTCATTGACACATAGGCCTCCTTCATGGTACGCCATATCGACATCAATACAAGTAAAATCACGCGACAAGCTTTATAGCATATAAATTGTTCAATGTAATCAATTGATGGGTTTGATTTAATTTAAAGTTTATTTTCTTCTTTTTAGAGCATTTAAATAAAAGCTTCTTTATGAAAATTTTTTATATTAATTTATTTATTTCGACTGTGAGGAAGGGAATCTTGGATATCACTCACCGCTAAACAGTTGCGCGTCAGTATAATGCATTGGCCAAAACCAAAGATATTGATATTTTTCCAGCAGTAAAGTTACGAAAAAATAATGGCTTTCTAACTGTAAATTTTCACGATCATATTAGCATTTAGTTATATTGTTACAATACGTTTGTGTCTCAATGCTTATTTTTGATCTATATCCTGTATGAAATAAAATAAATAAGTAAAGTGTATGTTCAACGAATAAGCCGCGGACGGACAGACGGAGCGAAACTATAAGGTTTCCTTGTTCGACTACGGAGCCCTAATAGGGAAAGGGTGTTGAAATTATTTAATTTTATGGATTACTAGTACCGCTTAGGGACTAATAGGACTTGACTAGCGTGCTAATGGATTCTGCTGCCTTCAGTTGAGGTTTTAAACAGAATCTGATCGTAATTGAGCATGAAAATTAAGTAGGATAACCTACATGAAGCATAGATAGCTACTGTGTATATATCTTGCGACTAAGGTAATATATATAATAAATATTTTCATGATTGACCTTCACCTGAGAAGTTCCAATAAAGTTGCCAATGAGGACGTTGCTTGACGGAACACAGTGACAATAATACAACTAACTTGATTTTTTTGTACTAGATCTGTACGACATCATAGTCCTAGACATTAATTGTTCTACTTTCGGCAAAATATACTGATTATAAAAGGACCGAAAGTAAGGAAGTCACTGCTGCAATGCAATTCGAAGGAAAACAAGCGTCGCAACTGTACCCGAAGATCGATTATTAGTTCGGCCATCGCACTGGCTAGCACGTTCAACCTGATTGATAGCACTCCATTGATTAGATGAATATAACTGCGTAAAAATAAAGGCTTTCTAAGTCGTGATTAATTGCATATGCTTTGAATGCTGCTATAGCAGTTACATGCGTTCCGCATCTTTAAAAATATAAGGAATTACGTAAAAATAGGAATTTGGATTATAGTGTCCATTCCATTTTATGAATTTTTTAAATTTTTCATATTTTTTTTCAAAGCTGAGGCTAGAGGGCCCCCTGAGCTCCGGGGCCCTGGTGCACTGCACCACCTGGCCCTATGATAGCTACGCCACTGCATAATAGGTATGATGTATTTATACATGTTAGTTTTGGCTGACCTAATAACGATACAAGCTTTTGGTCTCGGCTTAATCTGAAATCTCGCGTCTGTGTGGATTTCTTTATCCTACGAGAGCTACTTTTTCGATTTAGACAAAAAGTATGTGTTCTTTCCGAACCTTCAACTGTCCCTACACAAAAATCTACTCATTCTGACTTTTCGTTACGACACATGAAGGACAAACAAATAAAGAAACTCACCTCCGCATTTATAATATGAATTCAGATATTCGTATTACTTTAATAATTTGATCATTTTCTGTCAGATAAACTAGTCAAGAACTAGTCGTAATCTTCACGCGTCGCGGACATAAATACCTTATTTCAGTATCGACGCATAATGACAGCTGCACACAATTTTAGGCATACACATAATGACACACAAGCCCAATAACACATACGCGTAACGACACACACGCATAATGACACATACGCATAACGACACCAAGACACATACGCCCAATGGTACACATGCACAATGACATATATGTACAACTAGCTTCCGCCCGCGACTTTGTCCGCGTGTACTTCAGGATTTATTCTACTTGTTCGATAGGCATAGAAGGCATCTATCTCCATTTCCAGCATAAGGTACAAAATAGTGTTTATTCTGTTACGTAGGCTAATAGTTTAAAGAAACAAAAGAAGTTTCTATATCTGACATTCTAAAAGTCTTCACACTAATATTATAAACGCGAAAGTTTGTATATACGAATTACATATTCTATGGTCGGTTGCTAGGCAACGCGTTTTTGTTATGCCAAAATTGCCCATGTAATCCCACTAATATTATAAGTGTGATTTTGTACAATTTACACAATATGGCTTTATAAATTATAGCCTACATGTTATTCTGATGTATAAGCTATATTATTGTAAAGTTTCATTCAAATCCATTCAGTAGTTTTTCCGTGAAAGCGTCACAAACATCCAAACATCTAAACATCTAAACATCTAAACATCTAAACATCTAAACATCTAAACATCTAAACATCTAAACATCTAAACATCTAAACATCTAAACATCTAAACATCTAAACATCTAAACATCCAAACATCCAAACTTTCACACTTATAATATTAGTAGGATTGTACATTATCAACAGTCTAACGTTATCAAACGTCATATCGAAAGTTCGTTGGAGCGAAAAATCAAAGAGGTCTATCAAATAAAATTAACAGTGACATAAAATCAGAACTGCATAAACTAGTCATCAAAATTACAAGTTTGTAAGGTGCGCGAGTCCGATTCGCACTTGATCGCTTTTTTAATTTCAAGTATATGTCAATTCGCGTAGGCGTCATTTTGCGTAAGTGTCATTCCGCGTAGGTGTCATTTTGCGTATGTGTCATGTTGCGTGGCCGAAAGATGTCATTATGCGTCGATACCATTATTTCCAAATACGGATATGACATGACACTAACTATAAACTGTCGTGTAAACCAGATACGAGAATACAAAACAATTTGTTAGAACATAAACAAAATAAAAATGTTCATATCTGCAGAAGTTTCCAGTTTGTTGTTCGCCGTACAGAAGAGAGAATACCACAGACATAGAGAGAATAAACAATACAAGTGGAAGTACTACGTGTGTCAAGAAGCTGGAGTAAAGCTCCTATTTGTAAACACAGTCAACTTTTAATAATTTTCGTCGATAAACGGCTATTATAACAACACGTACTCATATTCAGTAGGGATAAAAGTTTGTGACGCAGGTTTGTAGGAAGGGGGACGTTCAAGCTTGAACGATAGAGCCCCTGAGCGATACCACAGCTAACAATATCAATGAGTTACGTGCGAATGCGATTCTTCACTAAAGAATTTAATTACCTCAGCTCATCCAATTAAGAGTTAATATGGATCGCTCACAAACAAAGAATTGAGACTCTCCGGCCATTTTTAATTTCATCATTATTAGCTGTGTAAATTCATCACTGAGCATAAGCTTTTCAAAACCAGATTGTCCCGTCGACAAGTTACAAAGTGTCATTTTAAACAGAAAATGTTAACATTTGTATCTCGATATCAACGGAATCTTGAGTATATTCATATGGCCCATGAATTGTTATCGTAACAACGTTATTTGCAAAAGTCGTGGCACAATTTATCAAACTGTACATCTGTGGAAAATCGTATAACACAGGGAAGTTTCGGAGTTGAGCCCCCGATCCATCGGCGATCGATGTCTCTTCGCCGGGAAGCTCCTACAGATTACGGCGCCATTTACATGTGAAACGTTTCACTGAATGCTTGCACTCGACTTGTACTCTTATCCCTCTCTATCCTTACTTCGCTAAATTCTACTCACTTCAAGCTTATGTACATATTTAGACAGACTTTGTATCGCCGGTTCTTCTTATCTTAAGAACACTTGTATATGCTAACATGAAATAAGATTGAGTTCAACAGGCGAACTTGCTGTGTTCATATATGTACGAGTATATTCTACAATGTCTTCATCACTGACTTTCACGAACACAATGCCAAATAAATTATAAGTTTCTACAAAACACTAATACGTAATTAGAATGTGAAACTACAACTCCTTTGTTTACAGAGTCTGTACGAGAACAAGCGCCTACTATAAATTACATATTGTATTGATATTAGTTATACTACCTATACGTAAATAGAAAGTTTTACGCCAAAGTGGCAGTAGTCATAGATTTACTTTTCTTAAGAATGATCCTCAGATTGGCACGACTAACGATCTTGCCATGATTTGCCAAAATAAAAATGTTCGGAAGGTGAGTTGGTGATCGCACTTAGATGCCATACATTGGTGATGCCTGCTGCCCTGTAATCTTCTGTTAGTAAACTTCAACGACAATCTAGAAAGTGGTTCTATTTTACACGCTTTATATTAGGTTCACTTGTATGTAAATAACTAACTATCCGTCTATCTATCTATGTTGGTAAACAATGTAAACAAATCAAGCAAGTCAATTTAAAGCTAGTCGAAATCGATTATAACGACATCGTTTACAACAACCGATCGGTTATTACAGCCAGATTGTAAAGTCCTGCCGGAATCTCTAGTAAACTATTCAGCAAACATACCGCCTATAACAACATCGGATACAGCGACATATCGCTTACAACGACGAAACTTTATCGATATTCATTGACTGTAACGACCAACCGCTTCTTGTCCCAGCAAAACAAAACAATACGGACGATTTTAAATCTTATTGATAAGAATTGAAGGAATAATTAGGCGCATATTATTACCTACGCACTTTTTCCCACCTCATCCGACGCTCTTCCCGGCCATTTGACCTTGCATATTTTACACCAATTGTTTAGTGCGCTAAATGACTGCAAAATATTTGAGACTGGGCTAAAAAAAACAGACTAAAATGACTGATTATTTTAAAAATTAGTGTAGTCTTATAACCCGTACTGTAAGCAGCTAAGTACATTTTGTATTCTAATTATTTCTTAATAAATATTTTTATTTCTTTCTAACATTTCATTTGACAACAAGTTCACATACATAACCTATACCTATACTAGATAGATATGTACCTATAATAATATAACTACAAAACTAATATAACTGTATGTATGTATGTGTATTGTTTATAACAACTATCGGATATAACATCGGCAACTATACGGTCCCTTCAATGTCGCTATATCAGGTTTTGACTGTACTTCTAAACGTCGTTGCGATTTGAAACTTTGCAATAATATGTAATTTGGATGACAATACAATAAGTTGGCACCATCGAGCTGATCTGACCCTGAAATTAGGAGTTGGATGGAGAAATTCTATCCTGGGTACATCTTTTTTTTTTAAATTAGGACGCTTGTCTTCTGTTCAAAATCCAGACTCTGACCTGTCGCTGTCACTCGTGTATTTGTCAAACGAGGAAAAAATAACCTAAAAAGTTACAAGTAACATATTTATTAATAAAATAAATGTTTGTATTTTGTTAAACAAACTAGAAAAAAATAGAACCGCTTAAAGTACACTATGCGCTAGACAAAACAACGCAGCAACCTAGTGTCACGGGAACATCCGGAACATCACTGAAACCGCTAAACTCAGCCGACCGTCACACCAAGAAATTTTAAAATAAAAAGCCGCACCAAGTTAAAACAGGAGAAAGAAATTAATAAATGAACACAGTTTCTAGTTGACGCCTGCAGGTCCGCCCTCGATCTCTACAATAAAGTCTGTGTGAGTAATAAATACTTACTCGTATAAAAGTTGTTTTAGGATTAAAAAGCTTTTTAGTACGACACTCGTAAAGCTTTAAAAAACTAAAACAAGTTTTTTAAACTATAATTATTTAATCAAAACCTTATTTAATTTAAATAAAATCGCATTGCAATTTGGCATTGTTTGTACATAATTTTATTTTAAACTAGCAGGTAGTCAAATGGATATATAGATGTTTCAGATTTCGAGTGTCTTTTTAGGGTTCCGTGCCTCGAAAGGTAAAAAGGAACCCTTATAGGATCACTTTTTTGTCCGTCTGTCTGTTAAGAGCGTTTTTCTCAGAAACTCGTGCAGGTATCAAATTGAAATTAGTGTCAAATACTCAAGTCTGCTATCTCTTTGATCTGTAAAACTTCTAAGTCAACGCAATAAAAAGGTACGGTCGTTCATGCCGCTTTTTTGCCATTCAATTGGACTTACATTTTTGTTAGAGCATTTTTCGCAACTTTAACTATTATTAATAATTATTTTCAGTATGTTAATTGTTCGTATTCTGTACTGAACCTTCGGTACACAAGTCTGTCTAGCAGTTGCCAGGTTTTGGGATGTTTGAAAAAGTTTATAGCCCAGGTGGTTTGCTCGAGCCATATCTATAATCAGATAGTAAGATGTGGCGATATCCTCCAGTATGTAAAAGAAACAAATTTCATGTGAGAGTATCTAATGTGAAAGTACCATTACAGTGAAAAAACATATATTCGCTAGATTTAACTTCAGAAATGATTTCTGGAGATCCGGCTGTTTTTCAGCGCATGGAGAAGAGAATGGGCTCATATTTTAGCCGTCGCTACTCCATTAGTGACGCGGAACCCCAACCAATATGGCGCGGGCGAATCTGCAGTGACAGGGGCATTCACCCCGCGTGCAACCAGCCCCTCGTTTTTGTTATAAAATCAATATATTTGGAGCAGGGTCTCGGCTAGTAGCAATATCCAGACATGTGTAGAAGCTCTACTATTTATTCTCGAGATACACAACAGCAATACATTTTATCCGAGCTAAATGTAAAGTAATGCAAAGGTACGCTCGCAACAATACGAGTCTTCGTTTCTCTTTAAAACATCCGATATAAAAAAGGATTTCTTTCTTGTATTTTCTAAACATTTCTCGGAAAACGTTCAAGATTGGCATTTTCATATTAAACATACTCATACGGGTCACGAGTAAATAAATGTGGTTGAGGGAAAACGGGTTTTATCCTTCTCCTGTGATTAATCGAGGTCCTCCAGCATTCTTCCTATTCTCGGAGAGGCTTAGTTGCGCAGCAATGGGGCGTGAGTTTAATTTAATATTTAGATTCACATCTCACGGGAGTACGAAAGAAAATGTTTTGCATATTTTGAGTTAATTTACGTTCGACGGCGAGCAACCATGAAAACAAGCTATTTATAGGTATCAAACTCAATTTGATTTTGCCGCTGGCCCCTGTCGAAACATCGAGACCTACTTACGAGGGGCATACCGAAATGATCGGGAATATAAAACAATACATACAGGAAATAACTAAATTTATTTTTATTGCTTTTCGAAGTATTCTCCGTTGCAGTTAATGCACTTTTGCATTCGTTCGAACCAATTATTATAGCAGCAATTCCAGTCCGAAGTTGACATGGTCAAAATCGTCGATTTGTATGCTTCCACTGCTTCTTCTGGACCTTGAAACCGCTGACCACGCAATAAATCTTTGATTCTAGGGAATGTAAAGTAATCATTGGGACTCAGATCAGGGCTGTATGGAGGATGATCCATTAATTCAACGTTTTCCTGCTTCAAAAACTCGCTTGTTTTCTGAGCGGTGTGAGAGCTCGCATTATCGTGATGGAGGATTATGCGTCGTTTCGGGTTACCTCTACGGAGTTCGGATATCATCTGTGGCAAACAAACCGTTGTATACCAATCAGCGGTAACCGTTCTCCGTTCCTCTAAGGGAACTGTGACTACATGTCCTGTTTTCGCGACAAACGAAGCGACCATTTTCTTCGATACGCTGCGAGAGCGGACAACTTTTGTTGGCTTGATCTCACCTGCGAAGACCCAGACAGCCGACTGATGCTTTCTTTCTGGCTCATATGAATAGATCCATGATTCATCACCAGAGACAATGTTATAAACTGCTTTTGACTTTCCTCCGTTGAAGCGTTGCAGAGTAGACCGGCACCAATTGACACGAGCCGCCTTTTGCTCTTCGGACAAATTATGGGGCACCCAGCGGGAAACTAGCTTTCTCACTCCCAGTTCACCATGTAAAACAGTTTGTATCGCAGTCATACCTATCCCTAAAGTAGCCCGAATCTGCTCATATGTAATATGTCGGTCATCCTGTATCATTCGGCGCACAACAGCGACATTTTCTGGTGTAACCGCTGTTTTTGGCCGGCCTGTGGAAGGTACGGTGCCAAGAAAAGCACGTCCACGACGGAATTCAGAATACCAGCGATATATTGTCGTCTGGCTAGGCGCTTCACTCTTGAATATAGATATAAGCTCAGCGAGACATTGTCCCTGAGATAATCCTCGTCGAAAGTTGTAAAAAATTATGGCACGGAAACTTTCTCTTGTAAGCTCCATTTTTTTATCGACCTATCAATTTCAAACTGATATTGTTCTTTAAAAAAAAAATTTTTTTTAATTCTGTCAATTGTATTCGATTTTCAACTAACCAGTGTTTATTCATCAAAAAGAGTTTTTAATCTAATTAAATCGAAAGTACTCGATTACCGATCTTTTCGGTATGCCCCTCGTAACATGCAGGATTGGATGGATTTCCTTTTTTGCAATTCAGTTGTAAACAGAGCTTTTAAGAAGGTTTCATAATACTGTATTTGTACGCCATTAATCGGATCACTGTTCCAAATTTCAATATGCTGGCTCATATTATCAATCAGGCAGTCATTAACGGAAATTAATCACGTAAGATGAAAGCACACGGACTAAGCATAAAATACTTGCAAAATAAAAATATTTTTATGTAGGCTATTTTATTATAATACCAGAAATATATCATGTGAACATGAGCTTGAACACAAGCAAAATGTTTTATTTTGTGTAAGCGTTGCAGGTAGTTTAGCATACATAAGCACCCTTGTAACTTATAAATACACCCTCATTGCTCATTATTCAGGTCGTTTGTTATTATTAACTACGCTCACCCACCCACGTGTAATCATATTCACACTTGGCCTGATTTTATAACCCATTTCGTCGGTATAACAGCCTAAAGTAGAGACTGTAAGTTAAAATTAATCCTAGCACTCGTGTATGTATATAAATATATGCCATCCTACAATGAACATTGAGCTCAATCGTTTGATAAAATATTTACATCATTCGTATGCACTGTGCTCTTCAGAACACGCATCTCACATTAGACAATGCAATATTTATTTCGTTTAAAGAGTAGTAAATGTGACAGTAGATGATGCAAATAATTTACCTGATTTCTTGTTGTATCTACGCAGAAAAAGCCATAAACAGACCCAAACATTTTGATAATTTCGTTTATCGATTATTCGGTCAAGCTACAGATTATAATCGAGATATTCGTTTTTTGTACCCCAATCAGAAAGAAACAAGAAAAAACGGTCAAGTGCGAGTCGGACTAGCGCACCCAGGGATATATACATCTGTACAGTACAGTACAGGATCTGTACAGTATATGAATAATAACAATCTGGAAATCACCCATTGTCGAAAATATAAGTCCAATTGAAGAACTAACTTAACTTTGCAGCTAAATTACATACTCGTATGGCCATCAACTACAAAGTTAAGTTTGTAAAAATAAAAAGCTATTTTGACTGTGTTATCTTATATATATAATTTATAAAATCCTGGTTTTCAGATGTATTCATATGGTTGTGCTGTAAGACCTTGCTTTTTGCCAAATTTCAAGATTCTAGGTCAACGAGAAGTACCCTTAGGTTTTGGTTCCCTTGCATTTTGTATGGTAATAGTCTAAAATAGAGCTATATCTTTTTATTGCGTTGACATATAAGTTTAATTTTTTCACAGATCCAAGGGACGGCAGACTTGATAGTATTCAGTATTAATTTCAACTTGATATCTCCACGCGTTCCTGAGAAAAAGGGTCTTGACAGACAGGCGGACAATAAAGTGATCCTATAAGGGTTCCTTTTTTCCTTTTGAGGTATGGAACCTTAAACACTAACAGATATTACGTATCTATCTACCTACGAGTATTGGCAAAATTAAGTACATACAATCGATTTCATGAACGCAATCGGAAACCCTGAATCTAGCAAATCGGAAATACAATTACACGTGCCTCGACTTTCGCGGTAATGTTGGTATGAGAATGAAAGCAGATATTCACAGCAACAAATATTTACCACATTCACCTCTACTATGTCAGTTTAAATCCATTCACGGTCCACGGTCGTATGAATACTCACATTTGTTTAAAGGGTTTTATTAAGCTTTGCTGCTATTTTGTTTGTTTATTCAGGCTTTTTTTTTCAACAATTTGGCAATTCAATATATTCCCTTCAGATTGTATAGAAGATTAGTGTAATCTTCTTGATTAGCCGTAGCAGTCTTTATCTTGTTCTTCTTCTAAGACACCCACAGAATGACATGAGTTGTCTCTCTCTCTCAGTCAGTCAAAGTCTCAGATTCAATTTTTAAATGTAGTAAATACACCACGATCGCAACTGGAGGTAAGTGACAATGTAGACGATTGACGATACGCTACACGGTGGTCCACTCTAGAATACGCTCGTCGAATAGTGAAGAGAGGGTTTGGAAATAGAATGTTAGTTGAAAGTTGGCATTATAAACCACAAAACCACAACAGACAGGTGGTCAATGTGTCGGCTCAATGTTCACTCTTGTACGAAATTACCAGAAAATGATTTTATTGTAGTAAAATCACTTGTTTTATTTTGGTTTTCATACATCCAGTAGTATCTTTCTCCAATTTTTTCGTAACAAACTTTAATTTTGTCCCTTTACATTAGTACATCGTTTTGTAACGACTTCGATTTCTGGCTGAATGGCTCGTCAGAGGTCCCCAAATATATTTTAACTTTGTTATAGAACTGTCTCATACCGGCTCACTATGTTAGTTTTATAAGACCCTTAAGGAGATATGGCCTGGCAATTCGCCCTTTTCCTCTCCGGTCTGTACTATATTTCTCCACCAGTCGTACCAAATAACGTTCCACCAAACGCACAATCTGTGACGAATCAATCAATAACGAAAACGTGTTTCCGGAATTCTTTCGCCTCTCTCCTGAATGTAAGTTGAATTTACCTACATATCAAAGGGGAACGTACTACGTAAGTAGCGGTTTATGGGAAATAGGACGCAAGGAAGCATGTTCTCCTTGTTGATTGTGGCAAATCAAATGGCAATCGACTTTGACGACATATTGACAAGAACATCAAAAGAGCCCCGCTTCTGCCTTCAATCAATACTCTTTATATTATTCGTTTATTATTTACATTTCATTGGGGTATTTTCATATTTGTGAAGGTTAGAGCACTTTTTTCATAACTAATTTTCTAAAATATGAATTAAGCTATGTATACTGTCTAGTTCATCAACCATTGCTACATTGTATGTATATTATAATTATTATTTGGACATGAGGGATGCAGTCCGTGTGTCGACGACATCTATTGTGACGACGCTGACGCTCACATCACCTCCCCAAGGCCAATCCCAGTCATGAACCGTACGATAGGTCTGGGTTTGGAGGTCTGATGCTGTCCGTTGTCGCAGCGTGGCCTCCAGGGTGTATGTTTCTGCTGTGATGAAGAGCGTCACAGTGGCAGAGGATATGGATGTGCGTTTTCAACGTTGTGAATGTACATATCAAATGCATATATTCTAATATTGTAACACCGCAAGAACAGTAGTTACTATACGCTGCAACTAGATGGCGCTGCAAGTCAGATACAAGTCGCTGGTGACCTGTCGACTACCAGTAATGACGTCTGTGAGCTCGCCGGATTACAGTTAAGAAATACCTTCAGACTAACGTTTGTATTATATACATTCAGTAGGGTCTCTGAGTAGCTTCTACATCTGCTTCCACCTCTGTTGGGACAGCTTGCTGAACTACTTAGACGTACACTGTAGAACCCTTCCGCTTCCACCCCTCGCTGGAACGGTTGGGTGATCAGCCTTGTAAATAATTAAAAGCCGTAGTATACATTATCTCGCCCACATTACCTGGTTTCATTGGAGCAGCCTACCAGCAATCCCCCCTACAATATTCAAATTAACGTAATACGTGCTGTGATTGTGCACAAGACGAAGAGTAGTATTTTGGTCTAATAAAATTATTCTATAAATTCAAACGTAAAAGTCGCAGCTATCAGTAATAACTGTCCTGTTAAGATTCTCAAGTCAACTGACACCACACATAATATATAATTCTACTGTATATTGTGTGTATGTCACTGAACTCTGTCCTATAATCTAAACGGCTGGACCGATTTTGATTTAAAAAAATTGCGTGTGTTCAAGTGGATTCGCGAATGGTTTAGATTTACAATTTGATGATTTTTTGTCTTGCATAAATATACATATAAATATACATTAAAAAATGTCTACCAGTGCGAAGCCGGGGCGGGCCGCCAGTTAATATATAGATAGACACGCGACACCCAGGAACTGTGGTCTGAGATCTAGATCTAACATTACAGACACAATAAGGCTTCTCTACTTCCCCTTTCCTACCAGTACTAAGCCTATCCTTTTCCTTCCCTCGCCAGGTTTGCTAACAAACATAAACAAATTTTAAACCGTATAATTGAAGGGGTACTGCGTGATGAGATCCGCCGCTGCAATGTATCTCATTACGAGCGCGACATGTTTGAACTCACAATCATTACGTTGGGAAAATATAAAGTATTGAATCTCTGCTGTGATACGTTTGCCGAAGAGTTTTCAGATAAAATTCTCGAATAGTCACGTAGGTCTGTCGTCTCACCCGAGATCGACGTCAGTATTCGAGTAATTTAAAGAAAATCCTAGACAAATTATGGGTGAAATGCTTCTTATAGCCGCAGTGAGGCAGGCGTGAGTTGTGCTAGGAATGTTAATAATCCGAGAATCGACCATTCCAAAGAACAATGTGCAGTTTAGAGATACGTTTGCTTTTTAAGACATTTTCAAGTTTTCGCTAGACTTCACTGGAGAGTTTGGGATCAGTATTTTATGCCACCGCAAAGAAATGAAATTATTGTGGTAATTTTACGTGGTAAGAATTACTAAGATATTTCTACCGTAAGCGAGATGAAACTGGCTATTACGATAGTATTTTTATTTCATTCAATCAATTTGATCGTTCATTTGATTTGTATCATTTCATCGTGTCGAAACGTCTGTGTTTTGTATGTTTGCACAAGTTAGATATTTTATCTTAATCCACTAACTTCACTGAAATGTGAAACAAATCTAAAGTTTCTACGTAGTTTTCTGATGGCGTAGATTTACCCACCAGATTATGTTACGAGCTACCTCTTAAACCATATCCAACAGTCTATTTTTCAGTGTACCACTGAATTATAAAAGGCAGTGCTTTGCTGCCCAAAATTGTTCATTTAGATTGAGAACGAAATTGATATTCGACATTGAATCAATATAGTCATTCCGTTCTAAATATTAGCTAAGGATTTAATCAAAGCCGAATTTTGAAGTCAGTTTAATTCTTTATTTGTTATTTATATAAATAAACCCTTAGATTTTATCAAACATTTTATCATTACTCAATTTACTTTTTAATTAACATCTAACTTTCATCTAAATTCAAACAAAACAAATTGTTATCACATTACTATATAAGCGTACACAACACAACTGTTAAGACGCCAATGAAGCAAAGTCTCCGTAGAATAGTAGGTATTTGAATATGTTATTGCTGTCGCGATTCGGTACGCACACATACAGCCTTTCACATGCTTTCACTCACACAAATAACGCTGCATAACATCCCAAAGAGGCCCCTGCGAGCCGCGCATAGTCGCTACCCCTCCGCCTGGGCTAGAGTGTATTTTTCAAAATTATAATAAACTTGACGTGAGCGTGCGTCAACCCTTGTTTTACGTTTTGAGAAATTATTGTTCGCATATTGGTTTAGTCTCGACATACTGTGGTTGTATTTGATATAATTGACTAGTAAGTACCTATCACATATAAATACAATATAAATTATGGCGTTGCTATTTTAGGGTTCTACGGTCAACAAAGAAACCTTTTAGTTTCACCATATCCGAACGTTCGTCTTCCAACGATACTTTAGGTGACCTAGAGGTGTTTTAGTACCTAGAGTGCTAGAGTCTAAGGACTAACAAGTTAAAGCGTTCAAAAAGAACTAGAAACCGACTTCAACTGCCCTAAAAGTCTACTTTTATTAAGGAAAATTTAAGATGTATATTGTTTTCTCATGGATTCCATTCTAAGAACCGGACCAAATTGAAATGGGACCACATGGAAAGCATCAGCTTTCAAATAATAAAGAATCATCCAAATCGGTTCACCCAGTGAAAAGCTCTGAGGTAACAAACATTTAACTAATAGAATAGAATAGAAATAATTTATTCGGCATACAGATTACAGTACAGTTAAAACATTAATTTTAAATTTGCTCTGCTGCACTGCAACGCCGAAATACACACTTAACATTCCCAGTCTCAAAAACTACTGAACCGATTTTGATGAAACTTGCAGTCTTCCCTAAGTTTTACAATACCTAGGTAAACAAAAAAGGGATTATTTAAATCGAACTTGTAGTTCCGGATATATAAAAAATAAATTAAATAAAATAGCCTTTATTGCTGAACTAATTTTTTGTTTTAATTTTCTTAAAAATATGCTTACTTTATACGTTACTTATCTTTTTATATTAAGTATCAGTAACCGGTCGTTCCTACATTTCAGCTTGTCTTTCGACATAGGCCTCCTCTAAGGATTTCCACTCTATTCTATCTTTCGCTATGCGGGTCCATGTTGGACCCGCCACTTGTCTGATGTCGTCCTCCCATCTTCTAGTCTGTCTGCCTCTTTTTCTTTTGCTATCTCGTGGTTGCCATTCAGTTATTAGTCTTGTCCATTTCTACATACTCTATTTCTCCATTATTTACTGTTATGGGCTCTGTTTGTGAGGAATTTGACATTACTTTTGTTTTCGTTAAGTTCGTTGACAGGCCTGCTTTCTCGCTCTCTTCCGCTAACTGTTGGAACATTGTCTGTAGGGTTTTCGGGTTTTCCGAAACTAAGATCAGGTTGTCTGCAAAGCGTAGGTGACTCAGCTTTTTGCCATTTATATTTAGTCCTTTATTCGTCCAATCCAGATTTGTGAATATCATTTCCAGGATAGCTGAAAATATTTTTGGTAAAATTGGGTCTCCCTGGCGTACCCCTCTCTCAATCGAAAATTCTTCGCCTGTAGATTCTAGCTTCACTTGTGCGGTGCTTTTTGTGTATATGTTTTTCAGTATTCTTATGTATTTTGCATGTACGCCTTGTTTTTCCAGTGCGTCCCAGATAAATCTATGTTCGAGTGTGTCGAATGCTTTGTTGAAATCCACGAACCCTATGTGTGTTTTTCTTTTGTGTGTGTGTTCCGGATATATGCGAGGACAAACAAACATACACTTTAGAAATTTGGCACACTTCTTTAGAAGCTGGTATAGACTAACATATATGAAAACTGGGCAGTTCTGGAAATATTACATACATACAGGTCGCATTGATAACCTCTTTTTTTGAAGTCGGTTAAAAAACTGTAATTTCACGACACCTCACACAATAGAATAGACGAGTTAAAAATCCCGTCTTAAGTGTATGAGATGTATAACTGGGAAAAAATATTTCAAGTTTTTATTTGTCGACATGAATAATGATATCGTCGAAATCTATCGTATTTCCTACTGTCATACTTCATATTATACTATTATATTTTAAGTACCTCAAAAGGAAAAAAGGAATCCTTATAGGATCACTGTGATATCGAATACTCCAGTCTGCTGTCCCTTAGATCTGTCAAATAATGAAACTTATAGGTCAACGCAATAAAAAGATATAGCTGTATTTTAGACCATTTCCGTACAAAATGCAATGAACCCAAAATCTATACGGTATTTCCCGTTGACCTAATGTCTTGAAATTTGGCAAGAAGAAAGGTTTTACAGCACAACCATAGGAATAAATCTGAATTTTTTAATTGTAACACAGTAAAATTGATTTTTTAATGTTTACAAACTTAACTTCGTAATATGTAATTTAGCTTAGAATTTCATTTTCGGTAGAGCATTGTTGGGTGCATATTACCATACCTATTATTTATGATTTTCAGTATGTCATTAATTCATATTCTGTACGGAATCCTCGGTGCACGAGTCCGACTTGCTCTTGACCGGTTTTTGAGTTGTTGGAGAGCCATTTCAAGCTCTTGCTGGCTGATCTCCGGGATATCTGTGTCGGGTCATATAGTCTCCGTAGCGATTTGTACATGCGATGTCCATATAACTTCTCGTTCTCTCTCAAGACTTTCAATAATAATAAATAACAAAAAATAATATAAAAAAGCTTTTAAAAAAGTTATAAATAAACGGATGTCCATGCAATAAATGTTATGTTTTTTCTGTGTTTTTTTTCTGTTTAGATATTTTACAGTGGTACGGAACCCTTTGTATGCGAGTCCGACTCGAACTTTAACATTAAAAAAATATTTGAAACATAAGTCACTTATTCATAAATCATATTTAATTATTTACACGTAACAAAACGTAACAACAACTAAGAATTTCAGGGAAAATGTTCTGTTCTAGAGATAAAATAAATTTCCTTAGAATTATTTGTCTTTATATTTGTTTATTTAGATCAATCTAAACATTAAAACTAACAGGTAAAACCATTATAGCTCGAGAAAGGGTATCTATCGATATATTTTTCCCACCACTATTAGTCGAAAAAATCGATAAAGCTTATTGACATCACTAATGCATGCTTACTTTATTTTTATACATATAATACACAGTATATAGTTGTGATATAGTGTACCCTGCCTCCCGAACCGAACTGTGCGAGAAGGACAGTTGAAGCTTTTTTTGGTATTTGCCTAGTTTTGCCGTGAAATTAAGGGTTTGGGATATAGCTGTTTTCTCAACGAAACGTTAGCCAAATTCAATCATTTTGATCTTATTCTCTTTATCAAAGAATAATCTAGGCCCGTTGGTTTTGCTTTTTCTGAAAATGTTACGTTTACTCTAAATAATGAGTACCATAAGTTGAAAGAAATTTTTTCTGAAATTTTGAGTTTTGAGATGCCCATAATTCTAATTGTAGACAAAATATTGAAAAAAGCAAAACCAACGGGCCTAGATTATTCTTTGATAAAGAGAATAAGATCAAAATGATTGAATTTGGCTAACGTTTCGTTGAGAAAACAGCTATATCCCAAACCCTTAATTTCATATGAAATTTTTTATCTGCTGTTCCCTCTTAAATATAATTGGAAACTAGACGGTCAACAACAAACGATTCCCTCGCCTTTTTTAAATTTAATTGAGAAATCCAATAGCGTCTCGAACACGAATCTCGTAGAATGCTATCGCGAGCTGAGGCGTGGTGCTAATTGATGTTAAGGCGGTGCCAAGCTGACCACGGGCCAACGGGATAAGGAGAGCCTGGAATTAGCCCGGGTGCTCAGCCCCAGCCCGGGACTTAGCGGTAAGTAAGCCCAGCCAAAAGAGCGCCCGATAATGCGGTTAGACGTGCCTATTGACTGAAACTGGCAGGATTACGTTAGCTTATTCGTCAGTTTTCCTGTGATTGACGTTTTTTGCTTCGATCTTTGATGTTGAGACTAACAATTGACTTAGATTATAGCCCTAGGCTTTAAGGCTTAGTATGTTTAAGGTTTATTAATTGAGTCTAGTATTTAGGTTTATTTATACTTTAGAGAACTTTTTCTATACCCGCTGGCTAGCTTCAAGTGCAAGTATTAGTCTGAATGGTTAAACTTAACTGTTGTCTTACAGTAAAATGATAAAATATAGGGAGTGCCGTATTAACTTGAATGATCGCTACCAGCAGATGAGAAGAAAGCATGACCAATGTTTTAAAAAATTCAGCACTGTATCTGTCATTTTCGATTCCTAATATTATTTGGAGCTAAGGTTGTTGTTGTGTGTGTTGTAAGGTACCAATTGGGAGTAAAAGCTCTCGAGTGGTGACCACGCACTGGGAAGCGTGTGCCGGACCGTCCCCCTACAAAATGGACTGACGGCCAAGGTCGCGGGGAGTTGCTGTACGCAAGTGTCTCGGTACCGCTCATTGAGGCATCCTATGTAGGAGGCCTATGTTCAGCAGTGGACGTTTCCCGGCTGATGATGAATAATATTTGGACACATTTCAATTTTCTTTTAAATTTACTCTATTGCTATTTTCTAATGTCAAATGATAGATTAACACAATTTTGCTACACTGACGTTAGTTGAACGCACGGCCACACAGCAGGCCAATAGCTCAATAATTTGACTACTGAACGTGTGTGACGAGATAACACATACGGCTGGTTTCGACCGTACAAAGCGGAATATATGAGAGCACAGGAACTCATCAGTTTAGGGCGGGCGGGGGCGCTTCAGTGGCGAGGCACATTGGGGGCGCAACAGCGTTGGGGCGCTCCAAACGGCCGACAACGGTCGATTTACCAAATTACTGTGCGCCACTCGGCTACTCGAATTAACCATTAATTCAATTATCAATCACACCGCGCGTTATTGTGCTCATGTTCATACACTTTGGGAAATTGATCAACTTCTTTGCGTCACTAATGTTGTACGGAGGCGTTACGAATCATGCTTACGTATCGCCTCGCCATTCATTATTAAGTGTATTATTTCTTTATATCTAGAAATAAACAGTCAATGCATATGTCATATAATTACCAACTGTTTTCAACGTCGGATTGCCAATATATTCATATCACACGTAAGTAATTTAAATGAAAAACTAAATATATTTTTATACTAGTATATAGTACTAGTCCTATGTCCAGAAGTGGACGTGTCCTGCCTGATGATTATATAGTACTTGCACTTGGATTCCGTCAGATGGTACGTTAGGTAAGGCACAGATAAGGGAGAGTAAGACAGATTGCTAACTTCATACATTAGTTCAAAACATGCTTAAAACTTATTATTGTCGCCGGTACCTCGTAGTTCGACTTATTATATTAGATGTCGCTACTATATTAGCTGAAGTATGATATACCTAGCGCCATCTATTGAACAGTTGATGGCACCCGTTGAATGTATTTGTGTGTATAAGTACAGTATGGCATAGATGTGTGTGTGATAGGAGACGTACCAGTCGTACAACCCGTCGGAAATATCTGCGAACCTCGCTGGGATGCGCTTCCCCCCGCACCTCGTCCCATTTTCGCCTATCCAGTAGCTATGTAAAAGTGTAAACTTGTCAAGCGAAAGATTTCAAAATTTCGCTACATGACGTAATGATGCATTGGCTATGTAAGTATTGGTTTCGGTGTCTTGTTGCAATTACACCAATTTTTCCTCCCTTTTCAATATAGTTACAATGTATACGACAAAAGTAAAAAATGTATAAAATGCAACTTCAAAAGACCATTACGCGCGTCTATTTGTTAGTTTCTGACGTCTGCTTGCACGTCCAGTATGATTACTTTAGAACAACGTACAATACGTATGTTGTACAATGTTCGATGCAAATCAACCGGCCAAGTGCGAGTCGGACTCGCACACGAAGGGTTCCGTACCATTATCTATAAAAACGACAAAAGCATGTCTGTTACATGAGAACACCTTATTTTATTTTTTTAATTTAATTATTTATTTTTAAAGTGAATATATAACTAAATATTCTGTGAATATTTCAAGATGCCGTTATCAATATCGAGTACATAACACGTTTCTTGTGTGGGAGCCCCCTTCAATATTCATTTTATTCTTAGTATTTGTTACAGCGGCAACAGAAATACATTATGTGTGAAATGCTTAACTGTCACAGTCACAAAAAAAAAAAGAAATACACGGAAAGAAAACACAAGCCGTAAATAATCGCAAGCGCAACGCAACAAAAGCAGAGTTTACGAGAGTGCGGCAACTTCATACAAGCGCGCAACAAAGCTTCATACAATACACGTAAAAAAGCGCGGGAAAGGAAAACCCGACGACGCTGTCTCTGCAAACGCGGATCGGGCAAACGTATGCGGGGCGGGTGGGGGCTTTGGCGCGGCATCGGTCGCCTCGTAGGGCCTCTCGCGAACCCCGCTCACACTCAATTCGAAAAGACTGATTTTTAATATTTAAGATTATGTTCATTCCTATGTATATTTTTTTCCCTTGTAGTTTAAAAGTTGATTATTGAGAAGAATGCTCAACTGACCATAAATACCAATAAATACTATTTACAAACATATTATTGTGATGATTTAAACTTTTGATTACCCCAGCCAACTGTATATTAGGTTAATATATTACAATTATATATAAATCATGATCTAGAGCTAATCATTTTTTCTAGTCCCTTTTTTAAAATATAAAAGACATTAAAATTCACACAATAATAATTTAACGTGTTTCTCAACCCTAGCCGATAGGTGCAGCTCGGTACATCGATTCAAGGTCACGGGACTGTTGCCGCACTCTCGTTCACTCTGACAGAAGTGACAGATATAACCGTTGTTGCCATATCAATGAAAGAAAAAACGTTCCCAAATATATTAAATATGCCTAGAAATGGGAGCCTTATATTTTCACACCCTAAAGGCAGCACACTCAAAATAAGAGATTTATTAAATCTTACGTTAATATACTTTGGGATTTATTTATTTGAATTTTTTGTATCTACGACGGCTTGAAAATTCGTAATAGTTTTATTATTTTAATAGTCTAGCAATACTGTGTAGTGAACGTTACAAATGTATGCCATCTACCGGAATTCCGGATAACTGCATGCTTTTACAGCTTACTAAAGTCAGGTCTGTTCAATCGTGTGCAATGAATTAAAATGTTCAATATACACCTCATTAAAAATTTTGTCTTTTCGTGAGTAATGTTAGGAAAGTTTTGTATTTTTACATTCAAAATAAATAAATAAAATGAACTGGAACAGTATAATTCGATATTTCGTCAATTTCAGACAAATTTTATTTCTAACGATCTACTTGCTATCTACTATCGCCACCTAGCGGAACATTTTGTACTATTAAAAATTTTATATGGAGTTAGCAATCTATTCTTACTATGCCTTATCTCTGGGTAAGGTAAGGTATGTTTACTGTTGGCCGAATAAACAAAGTCACTCAGCGAGCAAAGGAACGGTCTGTACTTGGAATTGATCTACGTGATAAAATGCGGTATGAGGCAATCCGTAGAAGAACAAGGGTCACCGCCATAGCTCACAGAACCGATAACCATTGGGGAGTAAAAGTTCTCGAATTGCGACCACGTATCTACCAGAAATCGTGTACCGGGCCGTCCCCCTACTAGATGGACCGACGACCTAGTTAAGGTCGCTGGATGCAAGTGTCTTGGGACTAGTCAAAGTGGCATACTTTAAAGGATGCCTTTGTCCAGCAGTGGACGTTTCCCGGCTGATGATGATGCTGAAGGCCGTTAGATTGAAACGTTTTGGCAATGCTATGTTTCATTATAATGGTGGTAGGTAGTCAGATATAAAATTGCCATACCACAAATAACCGTCTGTAAATGGCACCCGGGATTCAACTGCAGCGCCACTAGGCCACGGTGGCAATTTAATTATATAGAAATGTAACTTAGGCAACATTTTGTAAATGTCTTATATTCTGTAAGTTGTTTTTTCAATAAGCAAACAATCTTACGTTTTTCGAATAAAATAAAATGGCCCTTATACCCGTGTACTAAAATATCAACAGTCGTTTCGAAAACGTGCTTGTCTCCATTCGCAGTGGGACTTCATAAACTTTGAAAACAACAGTATGTCGGTTAAATTCATTAATGTAACTTACAATTAAAAAGTCCCGCTGTGGTTCGCTACAAAGGAAAGTTAAAACAATTACCACTTTCCATTATCGTTCAAGATTAAAGTTGTCCGTAACGAACAGAGGTCCGGTAACTTGCCGTGCCGCCACAATGGAAACAACACAAAAATCAACTTCCATTTTACCTTATAAATTAACGAAATGTTGAAATATCTCGTATTCCCCTGATTACAATCAGGCGCGCCGTGTACGTACAGACGTTGAAGATCCGAACGCGAGATATTAAATTGTGTCGGAACATCGTCAATAGCGCGAAAATACGAATAAAATCAATTTTCATTGGCAACACCCACTTCATGCGCTTGTGAAGTTGTGAAGCCGCTGTGCCGCGGGCAATGTCCATGGGAATATATTTTCATTTCATTGTGAATGGATCCCATGAAAATATTTCTCATTTCACATCGGTGAACCGAGATAGTTCAATCAGATAATTCCACATAGTACTGTCAGGTTATACATAACTTTTAGGTCACCCGCGCTTTTCCAGTGTGGAAATTATTTTCTTAATTGTTCTCTAAAACGTTAAATGGAGCTATGTTGCTCAAGATTTTAACTCGAGAGGTTGTCCCATAAAATAATTTTCATTCTCTATCACTCCCTTATGGATGGATTTAGAAAAATCCTCCCTTTGCTCTGGCACTCTACAACATCAAAGGGATCACAATGTTCAGCATTTCAAGATGTAGCGATTTGTTCTGGGCGGGCGGGCGTTGATGTGTCAATCAATCATTCAGTGAAACCATTTATGAACGCAGATGATGTAGTAGATAATATAGAGGTAGAATGTCAAGTTATTGAGGATAGGTCTCTGGTCAGTTTGTCTAATTCGCCAGTTTCTAAAAATTCTCTTTCATTTAGCCATTATAACTTAATTTAAAATTGCGTTAGCTTTTCCCCGCAACTTCGTCTGCGTGGTCTTCGAAAAGTATGAGACAGTTCAGTCAACATTATACATAAAAACTCAGTTTAGAAACACTCTCAGCTTAGAAATACTTGCTATGACATCGTTAAGGCTGTACATATATATAGTTTTGTTTCGGTATTTATTTACGGTTATTTCTATTTAATTGAAACGAGCTTTATGTATTACCAACATCTTACGGCGATCAACATTCAGCCTGTAATGCGTTGATTGATTGAATGATTACGATGAATCCCCTATGATCATGATCTTGAGTTGACTTTTCTAACTCCCGATAATAAATGTTTGTTTGTGTATTCTTAAGACATTTGGCAATCAACTGCGAAAATAGGTAGGGGGCTTTCGCAAACATCGGCCGCGTCGCGAGGTTATTTTTAAAAAGGTTTTGAGTTGTGTATTATTTTCGGGTCCGAAACCTTTAAAATTACAATTATACTTGTAAAATACAAACAACTCTTTGTTCGTGTACCTTTGAATCATTATAATAATATGTATTACGTAAATATGTACTTACCTGTTCATCATGGAGCACAGTGCGTTCTTGCTCGTTCCGGTCCCGCGATCATGTGAATTAATTACCTACATAAATCGTCTCGCCTAACGCACTGTCGCAATGAATAACTAAATCAGCTTAGCGGCATGCAGATAGTTTTTATGCAATTCTACTGTTCAATGCAAAGGAAGGCATTGTCCGAAGTTCTCCAAGAGTATAGGAGTAGTTAAATGTAAAATATACGGTCGACTCTTTAACTTTGCAACAGATTTAAATTTGAAAATTGGAGCAATCCAAATTCTTACATTCTAGTAGAAGCATCTAACTGTGAACAAAGTGATTATTATAAATCCCCGTAAATATAAAGGAGGCCCGTATCCAGCAATCGGCTAATATATACTCGTAAATACATCTACATTTGTTAATGAGCAATTTGGGTCAAGTAGAAAAAATTCTTGATTTTTACAGCTCATTTTACACCCAATGATGATCATATAAAGTAGAATTGATGGGTTGATGAAATACTGAATAGTTGAAATTAAGTTTTTGTTTGTAGTTCTCTAAAAACATATTTAAATCATTCAAAGAAATGGTTTATACAGTCGCGGATATTTAAACTTTTTGACGATTAACTTTAAAATTATGCGCAGGCACTGTGTTCCTTGTTATTTTTAACATTTTAATGTCGAAAGGTCATTAAGACATTCTTAATTTTAATTAAAAGTTGACGTAATCGACACAAAGACTGACGACGGTGGCTTTAATTGAGAACCAGAATAATGCGACTGTAAAAAAGAAATAACAGCGTAATGAAAAATATTATGACAACGAACACAGCTTGGGACTCAAAAGCAGTTGAAAATTTAGTGTAACAATCAAGATCGCTCCGCCTCCGCATCCTATTGTTACGCCAAAACATTTTATTATTGTCAGCGAAAGTCTCCGTTTACGAGAAGAAAGCGCAAAGCCATTTGGCTGGTAGATAAGTAAAGCCGCTTTCATACTATACGCTCTATTTTCTCGAAATGTGTGGTTGCGCCTTGTTTGTTTCTGCTTTTAATAACGCGACTTTGAGACAAACGTAATAATGGTGAAATCTTCGAGTGAAACAAGATAACTGAAACGTTTAAAAATGTGCCGCAGATATATTATTGTGCGAGTCGTGTGAAAGAGCTTTTATTGCTGTTGTATAAAATTTATGAGCGTATTTCAATTCCCATTGTTTTTTGTTCCCTTCGAATGAATGCCATTAAATGAACAGTTTCTAACGCAATTTTCCACATGTGGATTCAAAAGGGCTCTTATTTTTGTGAATTCTGTTTGGGAAACCCTTTCGTTACAAGATTCTGTTAATTAATGAACGTAACGACATGTTGCTTATCTGGACAAAAATAACGATGTGTATCCATGTCCTCCCGTGGGTCTTGAAGAAAGCAACTAAAGGAAACATTGTAAGAGTATATCAGCAGAGTCTGTATGTGATGTATCTTCACCTGCATCTTACTGTGTTCCGAAATCAAATAAGATGACGCTGAGAACTTTGTTGCAAGGAAGCTTCATCTTAAATTTCAAACATGCGTACCACTGTACGGATGTGGTACTGCACCACTTTAAATAATAAAACTCAACAATAGTTGATAGATAATATTTTTTCAACAAATATGTAAAAGGTTTATGCGTCCAAGGTGTAAAGGCAACCACAATAAGGGTTTCTCAAAATTTTACTAAGGGGAAGGTGTTGAAGCTTTGTATGTAGTAACTAGCTGGATGAAAAATTATTGTAATAAAATTGAGCATTAAATGACTTCGACCATGATTTGTTTTCAATATTTTACCCCTAGCTAAGTTGTGAAACAGTTTATGCTGTATTTTAGAGCAAATCACTAAGGCAGGAACAATAATGGAAAATTAGTAATGTCGATAGTTAAAGTTTTTAAATGAATAGGGGTCATAATTTTATAGTCTTGGGCTTGGACATATCGTCTTAAAGCACTGATGGCGTAGAACTCGGCAAGGAACTAATTCTTCAAAATTCAATCTTTTATCAAATCAATAAATAAATTTATAATTACCCCTATGTTAATCTTTAGAACTAAAACAATGTATAATAAAATTACACCCAGGCGAAGTCGCATGGGAAAAGAACGCATCTTCAAACACTAGTAATAAATAAGTAGTGTAATGATAATATGAGTGCATAATAGCTATAGAATACGAATATTTGTCAACCACTACTGACAATAATTTACAAACCTGCATAATACAGGATGTTACCACGCTCATAAGGAAATTACACGTGGAATTAGCATCCGCTTTCAATTACCACTGCTGCACTGCAAGTGCCAACAACTCCACGAGAGATTAATTCTCGAAGTCAAAACATATTCCTTGTTTCAATTGAGATCACACCGAAGCAAGTACTCGGTCTTACTGCGTAATTTATTCATTGTACCTACAATGAATAAAAATTACTGCTACTTACTATTATTATTCAGTTTTACGTAATACATATTTAATTAGGCGTTCTATATTTGAATACCTACTTTTTAAGTTTTTTTTAAAACCTTTCCTGTTCATCATCATGATCAGCCGGTAAACATCTACTGCTGAAGAAGACATTCAAAAACTTTCTAAATTGTTTAGTGATCATCTTTTTTGCTTATATACAACATAAAAGCGATGAAAGAATGGTAAAGCTAGAGTAAATCAAAAGCGAAACCAAATTCGAAAGACAAAAGCTATTTGATCTGTCAAAATTATGAAAATCAAATTATAGTGGGTAACATGAATCAGGGATGTATTTACTTGATATAGACTTGTTTTATTTCAAATGAATTGTAAAACCTAAAATTCAAAAAATAGAACTAAATACAATATTTCCTGATAAATACTACATGATGTGGAAAAAATTATGTTAGATAAATACGTTTTTTAAAGAAATTTATGTAAAGTAAATATCAATCCTGGAAGCTTTCTAGGCAGTCAATCGGTCAGAAACGTTGATTGACTTCTGTGAATCATTGAAGCGACTTTCGTAAATCAGAAATTTTTGAAACGCGATGAAATTCGATGCCATTGAATAAGAATCAAATCGAAAGTAAACTTTTATTTTAAATTAACATCCTGGACGGAATCGAATACTCGCCCGTTATTGGTCGATGAAAGATTGCAATCAGCTTATTACATTTTGAGATATGAATATTCGAGTGACCACAATCGAGGGAACCTTTTGTTGCGAAAACCACTTTACGCTTGACTGTTTGCTTTTGATCAATTCTGTTCAACGGGACGTAGCCAGGGGGAATTTGTATTTTGTGACTTCTTATACTTCGTTTATTTTATTTTCTGAAACTGTTATAAGTCTGTATTGAGGTTATTCGCTCGATATAATAATACTTAATTTATTTTACCAGTCCATACATTATATTTAAAGTAAATCCTAAATGCAATAATCACTTTATGACGTGTGGTCTCAGCTTTACAATAGGACCACCCTACGTGATGTCGTGGGTGTCGTACAATGTGACTAAGGCAAGAAGCATCAATCGCATCTAACTGCGATCGCCTATCCAACTGCCAAGCGTGGTGATTATGGCAAATCCCATGACATGACGGGGAGGCACTTGACCAACAATCGACTTATGCAGCTGATAACAAAATTCAATAAAGATGATAATCAGTGGTCCATCCAACTAATGGTCACCCTAATTACTAGACTTCGCCCACGTGGACTTCGAAACTAGCTTTAGAGAAATAAATAAGCCGTCGTTGCATTCTACTCCCTAGCTGTTCGCATTATTAAGTTTGAAGTGAAACGCTTGTCAGGGATGCCACATACATGTACCGTGGAGCCCAGCTGTGACGAAGGGGGAATAAAAACTCTTGCCCATATTCTCCATAAAAGCGGATTTACTGTAGTCGACTTCGGTTTCAAATCGTCCGAACTGACCCGATACTACCATCGTGTTAATTGGTTTCAATACATTACACGGACCGACTGTGTAAAAAGTGTAAAGACTGACGCCAACACTGACGCCATTTTGTCAAAAATTTTACAAAATGGCGTCAGCCACTGTATTTACACTTTTTTCAGTAGAATCAAATTTTTACATTCTAAAAATGTCTAGTTCGATTTTAAAGTAAATAGTAACATATGCAAATAATCGGTTCATAAGAAACGGATGAAAGTCTTTTAGATTGCATCGTAAAAAAACCTCAAATGCCCCAATATAACTCAAACCAATTGAATTTAATAAAAACGTATATTTTGTATAATCAATCCGAAAATTTTCTCTGAATTTGTGTAGGTTTGCAGAGATACTTTGAGAAAACAAAACAAAGCTTTCAAAACATGCAGTAGATTTACATATAAATGTGGATGTTACGGGCAAGCGCCTCCAGTGAGAGTTTTATGATAAGAAAATTTACAATTTCAGGTGAGATTGGAATTATATAGAATCGATACTGATATTTACATACCTTGTTCTTATTTCAGGTAGGTACTTTAACTTTACTATGGTAAGCTTCTCTTTTGTAGAAAACAACTTTTCTATGTACATATTTTATTCGACACCCATTTGTACAGCTATACAAAATATTGATACATTAATTTCTCAAGAATTGTGAAATCATGATAAAAATATATTACATACAACTTGACATCATATACATAATGCTCACCCAGAACACTGGCTATGTGGTCTGTCATTTAACCGGCACACAACACTGTTGCTTGGAGGCAGACAGATATCCTGGCCCCGTCTCCACATCTATCGCCCCTAGCATAGAATTCCTCTAGAGCCGGTCTCACACTAAATTATCGGACTATACCATCTAATAACTAAAACACTAATATTAAACATTGCAAAATAGTACTGTTTGTCATTCGGTCAGTCCCTCTGTCTCTCTGTTTGGTTATTCACGTCCAAATAGCTAAACCAATGTTGATCAAATTAGGCAAATGTAGTGAATGGAACGGAAAAGGACGTGGCTACTTTTTATCGCGATGTAGAGTTCCCACGGGATCATTTTGAATGTTAAATCTGAGTAAGTCGCAAAAAGCTTTTTAACAAGTCATTGCATAAGTAAATAAAGTAGGATGAGTTTCATAACCTTCCCCGAAAGATGTGCAGAAATATAAACACTGGCTGGTAAGTGCCTACCTACGCATACCATGAATTTCACAATTTAGTTTTTGTGTAACTACGAGCAAAGTATGTGTGCAAAGTCTAAAGAAAACCAAGTCTGTAGAGAAAAGACTAAACGGCAAATAAATGTAGCGGAATATAAGACTTTATTGTCCTGTGGTTTAGTTTAGGATCGGCTCATGCTATCTGTCTAGTCCAAGAAGGAGATGTGCATCTCCCGGGTATATAGGCAACGTAAAGCGATCACGAATCTGCCTGCCAAGCGTGGTTATTATGACACAAAGCATTCATGAAAAATGTAACGTGCCGATATATGAGGCTTTTGCCCAACAGTGGACATGCAACTGATGATAATTACAACGCCTTATTAAGGTGGTTTGGATAAAAAAAGGTTTATACTAAATTAAATTTTAAAAATAGAATAGCTGGCTTTGTGTAGTAATTATCTTAAATATGACATCGGGTTATAATGTTGGGAAATGCGTATCATTACTTCTTAACTTCATAGTCAATCACAATATTCATTTTTACACACTTTTTATTATTCTTGTTCAAAGCGCCATCTAGTGACCATTAGCTGCGTAATAGCTATTGTAGCTGAATTGTAGCTGAATTGTACGATAATGATATTCATTTCACAACACTGTATTCGGATCTCCTATTTTTAGGGAATTGCTTATCTATTTTAAAAGATTATGGTATAAGAAATTTTGTATTTAGGCATTCTGAGCGAATGTCCGTGATAAAGCTTATCATTATGCTGCGAATATCAATATTCCATGTGTCACTTCGTAGTCCATTAGCAGACCAAGTCTTAACTATATATAGTGTAATATTGATGCGTATACAGGTGGGTAGGAGAGCAGCATCAAGCAGCTTTCTGATGTACGTAAGCACCGGAAATTATAATCGACACTCGCAATAACAAACCTCATCAATTTTAGCTTTTAGAAAGTGGACCCAGATTTAACACTTAATTAAATGTTTCCAATGACTAGAAGAAGATAGAAAAGAGAGCCTTCTAAATATGTTCTAGGGTCAAAATTTAAATCACGAGAAACACGAATTGATCTGAAAGGCACATTGCTTAGAAAAAATCGAAGTTGGAAATACGTAAATACACCACTTTGACCGCCTATCCACTTCGAAAAAGCTAAATCAAAGGTATAATACTTTCATACCCCAATATAATGTGATTAGGTTTCACTTCACCCTCGGGGCTAAACATTTTTAACCATTAGGACAAGAAAGCAACATTCCATATATTTTTTATATAAAAAACCAACTTAATACGAAAATTACAGGAACAAAGTAATATACCGCGACTTCAAAAGAATTTACCGGCCTTTTAATCACAGGGGATTGACTTTTGTGAGTTTAGGTAATGTTTAGAGGTTCTTATGCGAGGGTGAATTAAGTAAGTACTTACGAGATCCTGTAATGAAATTCATATTTTACGAGCGATAAGTACACAACGGAAAACATAAATACGTACGTTAATTAATTTATGTACATACATATGTATGTGGGCACGTCGGAACATGCGTAATTAAATATCCTACCTTTTTGGATTATATTTATGTTATATACCTACTATTGGCACTAGCTTGAAAGAACATATGGTTAAGTAGAAACATGCGTACAATACAAGAAAAGTGATTAAACATTCTCAAGAGGAAATGCAGTCACTAAATAATTACACAAAATCATTTGCTATATTTGTGCAGATTTGCCGTTTTTTGATGTGCAAACTGTTTACTACTACTTACTGTGGTTATTGTATGATTTTTTATTTCTATTTATTCAACAATTTCTATCAAAAGTTTATGTGTAAGGATTGAACACTTGTAAATGTATTATTTGTTTATCTTCATTAATGTTAGTCAGAATAATATCAATGAAGATTAAAGTTGTGATAAACATAAAAGCTAGTAACATTATATGATATGTTATGGTCTAGGAAATGAGATGCATTTTTGCTACATTTCATTGAGCTTTTTGCTCCCATGTACGTGTGAGCAAAAAGCTTTTAATAACTAAATGTAATGTTACACGCCTGATTATCTATCAGTGATTTTCTAGTAAAAACTATTGACGACAAATGTTTTGAAGAACAAAACTATTATTTAGTAACATAAATGTACTTTTCGAACTAACAAAAACAGAACAAATAATCAGCAATTTTTAAATATAGAACGAATAATAATTTTTAAATATAGAATCAATATAAACAATTCGATATATTTGTCTGTATTAGAGTTCAAAGCAATTCAAAATTCTATCCATTAAACCCGTTTAGACTTTGGGTCCAATAAAAAACTGAATTGAACGGAAATGAAATAAAGCTAACCGGTTCCCTTCCCGGCGGAGCGTTGCGGGGCGGGGCGCATGGTCGGGCGGGGGCGGGCGGGAGGTGAGCTCTTCTCTTTTTTGTGTGTCGCTAAGCTATTGCCTGCCCGACAATGGATTAGGAAGACTTTTATTCATGATGCATTGTTGGTACCCACCCAATAACATTCCTTTATATTACATGGTCACCTTTATACTGCGAAATCAACATTTGGACATTGACAAGTTGGAATGGTTGAGCTTAACAATATTCACTATTACTACAATTGAGCTCGAATTATTTTGGATCTCATCAGAATAAAAATTAAACAAAATAAGTACACATTTGATAATCGCCTTTTTATTTTCCATTTTATTCTAGATTTCTTTTCTTTTTTCAACATAAAATTTACACATACATTAGAATACAATGTATAACATTCAAAGTGCAAGTCGCAAGTTCGATAACACGGCGGGCGTCGCGGGGCTCGGTAAACAAACTTCGAGTGTAAATCAGGACATCAGTGCAGTGTCGAGAGCCTAAGTTGTAAGGTCTCACGCCATGAACACGATCTGTTATGATATGTTCAACGGTTATGTTAGACAAATATGCCCGCTGTGCTACCGACTGTACAGTTACAGTAACATAGGTATACTCCATTCGTTATATTACTTTGAGGGAAATTTAATATCTTTGGATAATTAGGTCGTGTCGCTTACACGCGGCAATTTTATTATTAAGTCAGTAATACCTTAACTGAGATTCAACAATCAATGTAATAATATAATATTTATGTATAACCAGTATTTTATTATTTGGCGATCATATACAGTACCGTTCCGTTTCTATCACGTAATAATTTACACTTACATCCTTCAACTAATCAGTCGTGGACCCTTCCCAATCGGATCCAATTTATGCTTTCCCTTAGGTATCTAAATAAATTATATGATACAAAAAAATATTACACTAACAACCTGTGTAGGTACAGTTTACACATACCGTACGTATATATGTAGAGGATTCCTATGTTCTAGTATATTTACACTATATATAGACATGGTTTACAGATATGTAACAATATTAAACGTCAGTTGCACAGCCGTCGTGGAAGCCATCCTCGGCGGAGGGCCTGGTGATGGTGAGCACGCGCTTGAGAGCGGCGACGGGCGGCAGCACGGGCGGCGCGCGCTGCCACACGCGCAGCGTGCGCGCCCCGGATACCGGCAGCCCGTAGTCCGAGGGGTACGGAGCCTCGGCAGGGACGGGCGCGGGCGCCGGTGCCGGCGGGGGCGTCGAGCTCGCATGCGAACGAGGAAATGTCCGGCTCATATAGCCCAGCTCCTCTTGTGAACCGTCCACACTACAGTTCTCTATGATAGGTGTGCGGTCGTTGTAGTATGCGGGAATCGCCGAACTGACCGCTCGGGCCAGATTGCTAGCCTGGTTCATTTTCATTTGGTCCCAAAGACCGGAAGGGTACAAGGAGTCGGAAGCTTCGCGAGCGTACTCACCGCTCCCCGGGCGAGCGGCGCTCTCGGGCCTCGTGTCGTTGATGAGGTCCGGGTCGATGCCCGCAGACATCGTCGGCGACACCACAACGGGGCCACCGGTGGTCACCACGCTCCCTCTCCCTTCGTAGTGGTTGGTCGTGTATGGTATATCATTCACCCTCGGAGGTTTTAGCACTGGGTTGCATTTACTGTCATTGTAATTTGACGACTCCTGACGATTATCTAAGACTGCAACGTGTGGTCTATCGGTCGTTGCCGGATGCACTTCGTTACCAGACACCACTCTGTCTATAGTGTTCGGTGTCTTACTCTCGCAGGCTGGCGTTGGACGAAACCGCACGAAGGTAATGAGTAATGCTAGTGAGATTACAACAATAACTAAGAACAATGCGGCTCCCAGGCTCGCTATTTGTGCGCTTCCCAGTGACGCCATTCCCGCTGCCATTTGTGTAACATGTACTGTGAAATTGGCTTCAGCATTGCCACCTTTGTTGTCAGCCACGCAATAAAATTCAGTGGAATCGGACTCTTGGGTGTTGGTCAATATTAAAGAAGATTTCTTTTTGGCATCACCTTCTTCAAAAATATAAATCTTTTGATGAGAATTAAAACTACTTTCATTTAAGAGCAAACGTCCGTTCCAGTACCAGTTGATGTTTGGACTCGGGACAGCTTCAGTTCTACAAGTTATTGTTGCGTTTTCACCGACCGCTGCTTCTACATGCCTGCTGACTGGTAAAATTTCTGGTTTACAGGCAAACTCTTCTATAGGTAACTCGGCAAACGGTCGATTGGCCAATCGAGCCGGCGCAAAACAAGCTGGTGTCGAAAGCAACTTGTGTTTTTCTAACCACAGTTTGAGATCTCGGAGACGACAATCGCACGTCCACGGATTGTCGGACAGATCTATGGCCCTCAGTTTTTCTAACCTTTCTAATGAACTCAGCGGCAGATCGCGAAGCTTATTGTGACTAAGTTTCAAGTTATCCAGTGATCTCAAATTTCTAAATGCATCAGCTGCTATTTCACGAATGTCACATTTGGACAAATCTAGCTTGACGATGCTTCCAAGATTGTTTAAAGCATCTGAGTGTACTTTTAATACAGGATTTTGAGATAGTGTAAGGTCTCTCAGAAACGGTGCATCCTTGAAGCTATTAGAAGGTATTTGTGTCAATAGATTATGTGAAAGATCTAACTCCACTAAATTAGTGAGGCCTTTGAAAGCGCGATCGTGTATTTGGCCGATGTTACAGTTGCGCAGATAGACACGCTGCAGGTTAACGAGGCCGGTCCTGGCGAAGGCCTCCTGTGGCAGGATCTGCAGGTTGTTCCCGGAGAGATCTAGCACCTGCGTGGCCGGGTCCACCGGCTCGGGCACGGTGATGAGTGCGCGGTCTACGCACTCCACCGTCTGCTTGCCGCCCTTCCACTTGCACACGCACACCGCCGGACAGGAGCCGGGAGGCGCCAGCCCGCACAATATCGTTTCCCACGCCATCACACTCACTATCACTAATAACCACCTCATTTTGATTCCAATCCGATTTATGTTCATTGACAACTTTCACTATAACTCATTTCCTCCACTGTTCCACATTTGTAACGTGACGGATCCACAAAAAGTTAAATAACTTATTTCTAGTGATACACGGTCTCTATAATTCTGTAATATCGTATCACATCACTGCTCGAGAAAGTTGGCGAACGATACATGACGGTACGTTGCGCACTCGCGACGGCTGTAAATCAACTGAGAGGGAGGGATCTTCTCAGTAAAAAGAGCTCGACGCATGCGCGCCGGCGGCGGCCCCCTCGCCCCGCTTTGCGGCTTCTCCTCGACGACCGCGTTGAGTAGCCATACTCGACGGGAAGTGTTAAAAGAATTCCAAAAGTGTAATTTTCTACCTGGGTTGTGGCCGCGGCCGAGCATCGCGCTCGCCCCTGCCTGCCTGTCACGTTCATTCATAAATACCTGAGCCGCGCGCGGCGGAGGCGGCGGAGGGGACGGTGCGGTCTTGAATCACCTGAATACCGGACGAGATGCAACAATAGCACCGCTCCGGCACACCACGCAAAAGAAACAATTGTAGAAAACGCATCTTTTGTTGCGATCACGTCGGTCGCTCGGGGCGGAGGCAGGTAGATCTAATTATAAATAGCAGATCGAGGAGGAAGGCAGGTACGAGTATAAGACGACAATAACACAGGATGTGTTCAACAATGAACACGACAGTTTCATTCATAACTATCAATGAATGTAAGCGTAATTGATGTTTTAACTGATTTCGAAGTTCTTAGAAACTTACTAATTGACCACTATTGAAATGTGTAGTCTACAGACATCGACAAGTTAAGCGCCGCGCCACATCGTTTATCAAGCGAGGCTCTGTTATGGGTATCACTCACATAAGTTTATAATTTATATAATTACACGTAAGTTACGTTTAAGCTATTACGTGGCTTCGGTCTTCAGTAGCTCAGTAAGTAGTCCTCACAGAGCAGAATGCAGTGAAGGGAAGCTACTATGAATTCGAGTATATCGAGAGTGTGACTAAATTAATTGGATTGCGTGAACAAATTTGCGAGATATTTTTATTGCCTGCGAGTGCGATTGTATCATCAATTCATATTGTAGGAACGGTACACGGCAATAGCTGAAGTAAAGTAAAGTTTGAAAGCTAACTTGATTGAATCAATTACTACGTACATTAATTACTGGCAAGCAATGTACGCAACTATTGCAAAATTAGAAAATGAAACATTATTATTGTGATGCTGTCTGCCGCAACACATTCACTGCTAAAACAGCACTACAAGAAATCAAAGTCTGAACGAGTATGGTCAATAAATGATATATATGCAAGTGGCTCGGGACCGGTCAATATGGCATACCATGAAGGAGGCCTATGTCCAGCAGAGGACGTTTCCCGGCTCCCGGCTGATGATGATGAAATAATATAGGTATATTCCGCAACAAGATTTATTTACACCTTGAGTCAGCATTTTAGGATTCCAAACATCCGATGAAAAAACGGAACTCTTAAAATATCAGCCTGGTGTCTATCTGTCCGTCTGTCGTAGCTAATTAATTCAGCAACTACTAATGCTATCAAATTACAGTTCGGAAATGTTGCCGCACAAGTAATTGATAAAATGTTTTATGTATTTATTTGAAAGGGGCCAAAATAGGGGGCCGGGGGTCTTTTAAGATACCCAAGAGATGACATGGTGTTGTTAGATCGGGTTGCCACGCATTTCTACAGTAGTAGTCATTTTCTATCTTAAGTGACATATCTAAAGTAGGATTTCTGTAAAAAATATGTGATGGGTTTACCATTACACTAGGCCTTCATGTCACCTGATGGTAAGTGACGATAAGGCCATTAGATGGTAAGCACAGCCAGCAGCCTCAAATTAATGAGGTGCTGGCTCTGCTACCTTTCATACCGGAAGAAAACATTGCTAATAACACTACTGTTTGTCGGCAGACGTAGGTAACAGTGGTAGCAAGCCAAGTGGACATATAAAATGTCCTACCACCTACCAAACCGACTACCCGTATAGGTCGTCACTGGGAATCGAACCCGGGACCTACGGATTGTTAGTCGAACATTTAGCAATTTGGCCAGGGAGGCGGTGAAAACTACAAAGTGTGGTAAAATTATGACTACAAAAAGGAGGTATGCTGTGAAAACTAATATTTGTGAGGTATGCTATGTGTGAGGGGCATGCTGGCACGCGGCCGGCACGCTCCGCATGTGTCGGTGAGAAGACGCCAGCTGCGACGACACCTGGGGCGCGAGCGCGGGCGCCGGCCGCCCCGACTCGAGCCGCGTGCGAGGCGAGGCGCCTTCTGTCGTATACAATATACATGACTCACTAATAAGGCTTCTGATCTTTAATACAGTGTTGCCTGAACATAACTATTGTAACGTTTTAAGATAAATGTAACACTTCACTTTTTCAAGTAACCCATAATCCGTTATAATATAACTACAAATTATTATTAACTTTTCACGTCTTTACCAAACATTACAGGAAAAAATTTGTGGTGGTGCTTGCCTAGGAAGTTACCATTTTTCTATTGACTTATATCGACTTTACAAACTTTTGTTTGGATATACCTAGACGTCAAAATGCAGTCTATGGTAGACGGGCAGTTGTTTTGTAAAATATCATAAAAAGTCACAATAACGTCACAGCTTTACTATACTTACTTGAAAATAGAATCCAAAGCCAAACACTTTCTACTACTCCTCTTCAATATTAGAAAACAACGATTTACGAGTATACGAGTATGCTACACTAGTTATATTGGTTGTTCCCTTGATGGACTATGTGCTGAATTACCTTACGTAACAATACTATAGTAACAGAGGAAATAATAGAGAATTTTAAGTATTTATTTTTCGTTTAGTGTATTTACACAGTCAGATCGTAATCAAACATAACTTTCAATAATTTAAACAAGTTAACGCGTTCAAAAAGAACTAGAAACCGACTTCAACTGCTCAAGTCTACTTGTATTTAGGCAAATTTAAGATGTATATCGTGTCTCATGGATGCCATTATCAGAACTGGACCAAGTTGAAATGGGACCACAACGGTAAGCACCAGCTTTCAAATAAAAAAAGGATCATCCAAATCGGTTCACCCAGTCAAAAATTCTGAGGTAACAAACATTTAACTAATACACATTTAACATTCCTTATCTCAAAAACTACTCAACCGATTTTTATGAAACTTGCAGTATTCCCTAAGTTGAACAATACCTAGCTCAACAACAAAAAGGATTATTTAAATCGACCTGGTAGTTCCGGAGATATGCAAGGACAATCATACAAATATACATACATACACTTTTGAAATTTGCTACACTTGTTTAGAAGCTGATATAGACTAACATATACGAAAATTTGGCAGCTCTGGAAATATTACATACATACAGGTCGAATTGATAACATCTTTTTTAAAGTCGTTTTATAAAAAAATTAACAATTGTGTGTAACTTTTGACTGCACACAGGCAACACTAACTCTAATAACGTTAAGGGTCCCTTAAAAGCTGCCAAGGAATCCTTTGTACCGTACATTAACTGTTATAAATAGCTTTCAAGATATTAGTGCCAGCCTTCTTGTTTAATTACACACCTATCGTGCTATCGATTGATACAAGACTAATGACGAATGGGTAATGAACTTGGAATTTAGATTGACGTTTATTACCCATGTATACCTACCCACCGTTTGGTCCGTAGGCCTTATACTCGTAATACGAGTACCTAATCATTACTTTTTATAGTATCATGCGATACTCGTATATTAAATGCGTTTAAAAAGATTTGAAACTGACTAATAGATTAACAAGTTTTATTGACATCCGCTATCGCAAGGTCGATGTAATTGTAATACTCGTAAATGCCATGCATGTCCTAATGTAGATTGGACCAAGGCTTCTACTCGGGGCAACCTGATCGTCCAATTTCATTGCCGTTGGATCGTGACTCTAAGGCAAACCGTGAATTACCGAAGATATGAGGAACCATGCAAAAATTTACAGTTGAATTCAAACCCCGTCATATTGCGTTTTTTGATGTCGGTAGAAAATTTAAATAGAGATAAACACATCATATTCGATAACACCAAGTCTCACTTCCATTACGTCAATATTTGGAATACTCTACCAGCTTCCATGTACCTATCATCAGTCTTCAAGTTGAGTGTACATAAGAATCTACTACGTAGTACAACACAACGGTGCGGTGAAGTGTTACTGTTACTGAGATAAATTTTATTTAAAAACGACTGGAATAACGAAGGATTTTTTTTATTTCATTAAAATTAATCAATTATATTTTTCGCTGAAATTTCATATAAATGCTTTCGGTAGTAAGCACCAACTTTAACGTAACAGTAAATTACGCTACGAATTTGATTCTAAATAACTACACTTTTGATATTTAAATATGGTTTTGTTTGTATTGTTTTGTAATTGTCGTACATTTTCACAAATATTTTTTTTATTGGTTCGTCTGTATCAGTTCAGCCGAAAACAAACAGACAGAGGTACAGGATTGCTATCGGACTTAAAATATTTGTTTGATATTGAAGACAGTATTCTTGAATCTAAATGAAACATACAAATTCACAATGTGGTACAAATGCACTCGCCTTATCGCTAAGAGTTCTGGCTGCCAGATAACCTTTGCAAAGAGGACAGAGCCAAATGTAATAACATGATGTTTCTTTGTCTTTGATATCAAGATAAGTTGAAAACTGCTGAGGAGCCTTGCTCTTATACCATCACCATAAATGAGCTTCCTAAATGTTATTTTATTTGACACTTTATCAATTCACTTCGGAAGGCTGGTTAGATTAAATTGGAAAGACATGGATATGAGTCTTCTATTCTAATGTCTAAATTCTAAACCATATCTTATCCTGCCACCGATACCGGATTGAGCAGAATTCTCCTGTACACGTTATTTTGTGCGAGAAAGTATATATATACGAGGATTTGTTAATTTCACTTTCCCGATTGCTGATTGGATGAAATGCAATGTTTCAAAAATTATTACATGCGAAACAAGAGGTACGACTTGTTTTCTTGTCTATACTCAGTACGCTTTCCAGGTGGTGATCACAGTGAAATGTTAGTATATGACAGGTGGTCGCTACTGCTTGTCACCTGTTTCCTTGGTCGTCTGTTTTTCTACACACTTTGATAATATATAATTTACGACATTAGCGCCAAACGATTCCATTTCAACATCCGATTTCATCAGCCATTCTATTTTGTTAAATAAAAATTTCTCGTCATTTCGTTCGATGTATTTATGTTATTTTGTAACTTTTTTCTAAAACTGCTACTGAGTACTGAGTAAGCTACAATTATCTTACATTTATATTTGATATTCTTTGTAAAACGAATTTAGTAATAACCTTTGTCAAAACAAAACATAAGTGATCAGTTTGAAAATCTACTACATTTTGGTCATCGATAGTTTTGGCACAGGTGTAGCATGTTTAGTTATTTTGGTTGCCTTATTTTTTTCACACTAAATGCACTCGTTCATGATGTACGAGTTTCATGAAAACAATATACAACATATTTGGTTAAAACATATTTATTTACGTTTCAAAAATTCCATAGAAATGCAACGTATTATTGGATATTTACTAAAAACGTCCTAGTAAAGTTATTATTAAAATTCCAAGATCAAGAAATATTTGTAGTGCGTTCGATCAGATAGTGCCGGTACACCCGAACGGAATATGAAGTTATTGTAATACAAACCGAGTATTAATTTAATACACATCATTTAATTTAAGCAGAAAAAAGACCGAAATGGTACATGACTTGGCATATAATTAGTAGCAGCAGCTACCACAATATCACAAACACAAAGTTACCCCGATGCCTCGGTATTAATTGCCAAATTCACCAGCGGGTGTACCCCGCCGACGGCTTTTGTTTGAGCTCTCGTCAGCATCTTATTATTAGAGGCGGTATGTGCCGACTGGTAATATACAAAGGTGACAATATACTTTGATGCTTTTAAAATTCAGCTGTTAGAGCTAACAATGCGAGGATATGTGTGTACCAAACGAACCGTGCCTTACCGTACCAACTGGATAACAGTACAAAGCCCCGTTGAGACGGTGCCAGCGCTCACCACCTGCCGCACTTGTTTCATATCATATCTGTATCAGTGTAAACTTACATTTTGTTTAGGAAAGGAATATTTTAAAACCCGCATTGAACACTTGGCCCGTTTCAAAACTTTCTAAAAGATGTTATGATAACATCTTATGAATGGGTAAAATGAGATCTCGACGGAAATGAAAGATAATGTAAACCAATCAATCATTCAGAACGTTTCATCTCGTACAAGATCACTACCAAAACATTGACGTGTGTACTAATTCCGGAGGAAATTACACCAAAAGAAAATGTTTTCGACTTCGACCATGAGGGGTCACGATTGAAGACGCTCGTTTTATGTAAAACAGGAGACATTATCATTGCGTAGAATAGTGGCATAAGTGTAGAATTTTATATAGGTCGGATAATCAAATAAATTAATTACTAACATTTCGATTCTCACCACACATTCCAATTCAGTCTGTGGCATCGTAATCTACGAGTATATCTATTTAGGGTTAATTACACCACCTCACAAGAACGTCTGACCCGATTTTTATGATCCTTGATTTTTTAAATTTGTCTCCGCTCCGAATAGCAGAATAGGTATTTATTAAAACTTGGGATTAAAATTTACCAAAATATAATATTATGGGATAAATCATTATGACATACATTCACGACCTAACAGAAAATCAGAATAACTTGATTTTTATAGAGGGCTAGTTGAAAGGTCAAGGAGGGACATAGGCTAATTTTATCCCGATTGAACGAGTAGTTCCCATGGGACGAGTAGTCCACACGGGCGAAGCCGCAGACATAATCTATTTAATAATAAAGTAAGAATTTATAAATACTGTATAAATATGTTTTATGTATAATAAATAAGTTTGCACTTGTTCATCTATCCTGAAGCGTGCTCACTCAGAACCCTCAAACTAATGCGGGCTGGCTCTTTTAATTTGTATTCCGTAACAGAGTAGCTATATTAACATTGTTCGGTGACAAGCTTAGGTAGCATTGTGGTAATTCTTATAGAAATTATCCCATGGAAACTACTTTTTCGATCAGGATAAAAATTGCTTATGGCCCTGCAACTACCCCTAAGAACAAAATCAAGTGTATCTTACTATCAGTAACGATGTAAAGGACGGACAAACAAACAAACAATTCCTTAACAAACTCAGTTTCACATGTATAATATTGACTTAAGTACCTTATATCGATGGATAACAATATCAATGACAAGAACTTCCCATTCTCAGTCCACTTTGTTCTTTTCAGCTTGTGTGTTCATGTTCAGTGTACACGGAAGGTACTAAATAACATTCAATGTTGCAACAACAACGCGCCTAACGAAGCATGCATGAAACCGCTTAGAAGAATAGCTTCAACGCTAAAATATCGTTTTTATTCTCATCCGGGCTATTTTATTTTTCTCAAGCCTCCTTAATGACCGCGGCGTCGGTAATAATTAACAGTTAAACGAGCGTCCCAATTTAATTGTTATTATGAGCTAGTTCCGTCGGTCAGCGGCCGCGATACACTTGCATGCGCAAAACTTCAATTTATCGAGCGCTGCCCACACACACTGTCCGTCTACGATGAATAAATTGAGACATAATAGGAAAAACCGGCTACGTCATATTTTTCGCTAAAATAAGCAAATGATGTCACTGTTCTGTAAGGCTTCAAACATATAACCAAATTGATTCTTTAGGACTGAATCGCCATTATGTAGTAACGAATAATCTTATAGGGTTATATTTTGTTTCTTAAATTGTCGTTCGATATTGACTACACCAGAACAGACCCACCCAATGGCTGTGGTAGGAGATGAAAAATGGAGAAGATGAATAGAAGACGATCAGCAGCATCACCCGTGTTTCATCCACAACCAGGGAACTTCCTGTGTTTTACCAGACCGCCTGCATTGACTATACAATCTCTAGTAGAGTAGGCCTTAGCCCCTGCAGTGGGGACATTTATAGACGTTGATGGATGGATGTATGTATTCACTCATGTTCGGAATATGACTTTTAAGTGGTACTATCTGTAATTGAGTGTTCATTTATGAACCGACACTTACAAGAAGCTGAAATCTAATTTATTTATTCAAGGGGTATATCTGTTATAAATATATGTACGTTTCGTTCCATGGTCCGGAACCTCTGGTGCACGAATCCAACTCGCACTTGGCCGTTTTTTAAACTAGTAAAAGTGTACCTCTATTACGTCTCTACTATCCCTAATACAGTCTAATTATTTATTTATGTGACATTAAATTAAAAGAATCATAATTTACGATCATTGAAACTTTGGAAAGCTACAGCTATGACGCATTTATAAGCAGTTTTCAAATAATGCGACGAATTCCGTTCCAGTCACGTTTCGCATAACCATTTACTTACTTCAAAAATTTACATTAAGGAAACAATTACTCTAATTAATTGCCTATATTGTGCAACTATATTTAAATTTCTTAATATTTAGCTTTCTAGTTACGGTTTTAGAATAAATTAACCGTAGTCAAGTCATTATACGTATACTTCACTAGTACCACTATCAGAGACCTGTGATCATAAATCTGTGTGTTATTTATGATGGCTATGGGAAACCCGTGAGAAGTTCCTTGGTCATTGCAATTTACGAAATAAACTTGGTTGTTTAATTGGCTTTTCCTTTTGACAAAGAATAAAATAAGTTACAGCATATTCAACGTTTAAATTAACGAGTTCTCGTAATAATTTAATGATTAAATTAATCTTTTAAAGTCAGTAAGTAAGTATAAAAGCTCCACCGACACTCTGTTGAATATTTAACGAGAGAACATTGTAGGTAATACTTTGCCGTGAAGGCAGCAACAAAATCACAAGTTCCTCCCTTTACCGCGACCGCGTCGTTAAAGATTCAAAGATTCTCCTTCTATTATATCCTCGTTAGATCCCCATCGAGTATACTTTATTCCAATTTATAAATTATAGGTGCTTGAATTCATTTCATTGTTTTTAACGACATCGAACGGAGGATATCGCCGATAGACCAGCTCCCAGATCCATTAGGAGTCAATAACTGCCGCTGTAAGCTCCGCGTTCCAAATCTTGGAGGTCGAGGTATTTTCGAGCCGCATTGCATCCAGGGTTGGAAGTGAGAGTTATATCTGACCTATTTCTGATAATAAGTACAGTTTTTAGAGTTCCGTTCCTCAATAGGAAAATAGGAACTCTTATAGTATCCGTCAGTCTGTCTGTCAAGACCCTTTTTCTCAAGAATGCGTGCAGGTATCAACTTGAAATTCATATCAAATACTCAAGTTAAATCTGTGAAATAATCGAACTTTTCAACGCAATAAAAAAAGATACGGCCACATATTTTAACAATTCCTTTGCGAGTTCAAGGGAATCAAAACCGACAGGTAATCAAAATTATAACCTTCTTGTTGACCTATAATTCTGAAATTAGGAAGACGCAAGTTCTTACAGCCCAAGCATAGGAAAAATCTAAAAACATAATTTTTCATTTAGTATCATATTAAAATCGCTATTTACTATTACAAACTTACATTTGCAGATGAATCTTGATCGTCTTCTTCTTATCATGTAGGCTGTAAGGTCGATAGTCAACCTCACAAACCATAGTGTCAGAGTTGTTGAGCCGCCATAGACCTCTGACATGGCTCATGTAGTCGTCGAAAGTAACCGGAAACAACGGTTTAACGTGCCTTCTGAAGCACGGAATCATCTTACTTTTTAGGCAATCATGTGATTCAGCCTACAATGTCCTAACCAAATTGGGGAAAGTCTCACAAATTGATGTTTGACTATGTCCCCAGCGGGATTCGAACCAGGGACCTGTGCGTGTGCAGCTTGTGTCTAACACAGACAACTGCGCCACGGATATGTGATATATTGAGACGAATGTACGGGATAGTATTTTTTCAACTGTAAAGTTAAGAGGATTGTCTGTTTAGAGCACGTGGCCGTGTTCAAGGTTGCATTGTTTTGTAGCTGTCCCTATCCGAGCCCTATCCTACCCGGGCGCGTACGGTGAGATAGCATACACTACGCGAAGTTATCCACCCGTTATTTGGATGTTTCGTAGTCCAGTGATCATTTGAAGGATACAGTATATTATGTAGCCATTTTTTCAATACAGTATATTAATAAAATTTCAGAAGTCGGTGGTTTTTCCAAATTGTTCTAAATTGATTCATACTCTTGTAAAACAGGTTCAAAGTTGGGGCTTTTTATTACCGAAAAATACAATACTTTGACGCCCTGTAACTCTGGAAGTATATATTTAAACGAAAATCTGACTCACCACCGACACAGATATTTGTTTCTAGATTGTGTCTTGAAAATTTCATAGATTTTCATAGCTTAATACTCAAAATATGACTGGACTACGTTTGTATGGGCGCTTTGACACCAGCATACCCTCTTAAGTAGGTTGAATACTCAGACGTTCATTTTCTTTAGAGCATTGTTCGGTGGTTATTACCTTGCCTGCTATTTATGATTGTCAGTGCCTGTTAATAATTGTCATCCTATGCGGAACCGTCGGTGCGCGAGTATGACGCACATTTGGCACACTTATTCCTTGAAAACGATTTGCTGATTTACAACATTACGTTCTGTTTTATAGTATTTATTGTTCTTATTTTAATCGTTTCCTTAAATATCATATTTTAATGTAGACATGACCACCAGTAGTTGTAATATAAATTCCATTTCTAAAAAACGAACATTTCAGTCCATACTAATATTGTAAATGACAGAATGAATAGATTTCTGTGTAGGGGAAAAAGTACATTCGCTTGGGACAATTTCTGAAGTTCACGCCAACAAGTTGCGGGCAAAAGCAAGTATTTATTATAACTATAAGTCTATAAAATACCACTTTTCGAGGCACTTTCTCGGTTACATATGCGATGTAAGAAGAAAACTCCAAATTTCGTATTAAAGATTCCAGCGCCTCATTATATTATGTCCATCATTATCAGTAGCCAGTTCACCGCTGGACATACGAGTAGAGTATGCCTCCTCCATGGTATGCCACATTGACCGGTCTCGACCCATTTACATCAATCTAGTGACGGTGATAGCCTTTTATCGATATTTCATCTCATAATTAGTTTTAAAATATAGTAAAAATGTATTGCTCGCATGCACGTAAAACTACTTACACGTTTTGGAATGAATATAGGTCGCGTAAATAGTTTCATCTTCTATCATTTAAAATCATCCCATCAGGAGGATATGAATAAAGCCAGCCATTTTAAGGGACCCCATTTAACAGGGCTACGATCTCGTCAGAAAATGATACGCTCTACACCGGATAAATTAGAAAACATTGAATAATTTAGCATCTAACAGTTCAAAAGGTATATATAGTAATACAGCATATATAAAAGAGCGATACAGCGACACCGCCGTTGCTTTATGTACCTACGCCACGCACATTAAATTTGTGTCACATCAAGAACCTTCTTCAAAGGACAAAATGTTAAATGTCTCCTAAAACATTTGCGTAGAAACCTTTTTTCTGGGATCGTGCGTGTGTAACACAATCTCCGGTGGTATTTTTAATTTGCTAGCGTATGTGAGATCTTTTGTAACTTGAGTGGTCGTAAATGTTAGTATTTAGTAATTTAGTGGGCATGCACCCCTGATGCTTTCTAGCTGGACTTTTACTTTGTGGTCTTTTAATTATACAGACTGGCATAGTTAGTTTCTGCAAATCCATTCATTTAAAATCTCATAATTCACTTGTGTTCATTTGTATATAATATAAAAATCTGATGCTGAAGGAGTGCTTATTATAAAAGTGATACACACCGTCTTTTCATGTCTTACAGCATCAGTTATTTGTTGGCTCGTTCTAATAATATTGAACCTTTCTCCGTTTAATACGTAAAATTCATAAATAGCATTTTTACGTTATAAAATTCTTAAAATATGTACGTAACTGTATAAACCACTTCCCTTTAGCCCCAATCTTGTTGAGAACGTTATTATATAACATTGATTTCATTGATAATGTAGAGTGACACTAAGACAAGAAATGACACTGGGGCAAAGCGACGGATGATCCACTAGTATACACATGTTTTTACACGTAATGCTGTCCAACCCTGAATCTCAAAACCGCCTCCGTGGCATAGTGGTTACACAGTTGGACTGATAATCCCGGATTCCCCGAATTCAATTCCTACTTGGACTACCTGTCGGTTTGGTTAGTGGTATCGCATGTTCTAAGTCCACCAGCCCTTTCTGTCATCATATTACCAAAGACTGATGTCAAATGGCAGAGTTACTGGCACTGTTAACATTATTAACTGGCAACTTATTAATTTGAGTTTCTTGGGCGAGCACGTTTTCCATCTAACGCCTTTATTTTCACTTAGCACCAGACCAGGCCAACTGTAAACCATAAAAAACTAAAAGTTCATCTCATAATGTACAAAATACATAAGCGATTCCCTCAAGTATTTTAGTTTTAGCCTTCTGTTGTTTAATTAATTGTTTACATATCAAGGTTCCTAACAATAGTACAACGAAATATTTATCATCAACAGGCTACATACGTACCCACTGCAGGGGCTCAAGCGTACTCTCCTACAGAGAGTGTATGGGCCATAAGTCCACCACGCGGGCCCATTGCGGATTAGCGGACTTCACATGCCTGTTCACGACATGCAGGTTTCCTCGCGATGTTTCCTTCACCGGATAATGTACATGAATTGAAAAACAACTCATAGGTACACGGCTGGATTCGAACCCGGAACCCTCAGATTGAGAGCCCACGACTTATCCATTGCGCCACCGACGCAATTTATATTTAATAATAATATTTATATTTAGAACTAATTGAGGGAGTGACACACTGCAAACGTATGCACGACTTAATAAACGTTTGACCCAGATAAGAAAGAGCTAAGCTTTCCACAATAAGTTCATGTGGGTGATCCAGCTCGCAAAATAGAGATAACGAATTGCACAGAGACAGAATATGGGTACGACAACTTTGTCGAATAATCTCCAGAACTTTTGTATGCCTTCCATCTTATCTTCATATATAAAGTATATAACAGCCCGGAGGCCCTCAGCATTTGGAAGCTTTGTGCCTAGGTATATCTAAATTTAGCCCATCTGTTTTATGGCTGGGTATCGGACACTGGATATAAAATCCAGCTATTCCTACAGATTGCCTGCAATAAGTTACGTATCTTCGATGCTTACCTCACAGGGCTTCGTAATACTAAAATCGGTGTCGTAAACCGATATTAGGTCTTTTTTTTAATGTAGCTTAGTAGTAGTTGCTCATCTTGATTAGTGTGAATTCCTAATTAACTAGCAAGTAAATACGGTGCTATCATCATAATCGCATACATAGCAATAGTCCTTAGACTCCGCAGCTGTATATCAACCTCTCCTCGGCTCTCAGCTCTCAATCTGTCATTATATACAAACTAAACTTCTACCGTCACATGTCACAATATTATGCTACATAGACAGTCAATTATTGCCCTCCATAAAACTTTGCTGATCGATTGCTTTGAATGTCGGGCCTGCTGTCAAATCATTCGGTATCCATCCAGTGCAAGGCTTCTGGACCTTTAAATTCACATGTTAAATATTTTACACTTGACTCATTTAAATACAGTTCAAATTTAGAGACAAGTAATTTTTCCCAGTCTCAATTAATTGGCGTACGGTATAAATATTAGATTCGGTAACCGCAGCAGTTAAATCACAATTTTCAAAACGACACAAGAAAAAAATGAATATCTCGCAAGTTGAAAAGTAACATTTTCTTTGTGAGTGAAATTTAAAATTCGTAATTGGCCTTTCTATTTCTTTTATTGTAAGTGGCCTGTTCCATAACTTTTTAGTATGCCACAGTCCAATTTGGAACCGAGTTGGAAGATATATATTATAGTTAAAACTAAATAAAAAAAGAATGAGAGCCGCAGCTTCTGTTTGTTATGAGTTTTAATCTAACTGCGAGAGAGTCGTCAGTCAGTGTAGGGCTCTGCTCTGCTAGCTACTCGTATAGTACAGACACCAATACGTCGTCGCATCGCTCTGTTTGTGATACTCAGTGGAACAAAGCCGGCAACTGGAAACCGCTGCTGTGCGGGAACAAAATCAACATCCCACACCTACGTCACGTACTCTAATCCCGCACCGGCTTCCGGCTTTTTGTTGCTTTTTCTCATGAAAAATAAAATGTTGAATAAAACGAATTTAGCAATTGTAAAGGACTACTTTGTCAGCTTAAAGAAATTTGGGTGATCGCATCTGGTTTTATTTGTTTGTGTACTTTACTGTACATACAAAGAAAATATGTAACTAGCGCGTGTATACCTTGAGGCTTGTTTTATGAACTGCTGTTTAAATAATAACAAACACATATTATCGACTTTTTTTAAATCAGGGCGGTTTCTGCACACTGCGGACATGTGTTGGCCATTGTGCGTGAATGGGATGGAAGTGGTGGCGGCTATGCCAGCCAGCCGATCTCTTCCCAGATATTATACACATAAGATGTAATAAAATACTTATCAGACGTATTCTAGACAATATCTTATTTTTAAAAATCATGCCTGCTTTCCGTTAGAGGATTTGCTATTACTAGTGGCTCTTTGAGCGAGCACATACTTAGCCGCACAGACACAGTCAGTTCTTAAAATATCTTCGAAAATGAGGCATAAATAACACCTAGTACAAATTTATCGCTAACGTGTAGTTGCGCAGCGCAACCTAGAACATGTTAATTGGTTTTAGCCCTCTTAGTTAGTTTCGTGATGAGAAGATGACGTGAAGAGAAGAAGGTGTTCTATAAACCCCTTTCACAAAAGGGGGCGCTAAGGACTTTGAGTCAACTTTTTTGTCTTATTTTACTCTGTCTCTACTTAATATACTTACCATAACTTAACAAAACTTTTAAATAATCAGAAACCGCATCGAAAGCGGATATCATATAGCGGAGATATCCAGTACTCCTTTTTACCACTTTTTAGAGGAAGTTGGAGGGCTATCAAAAATCCCCGACGACTACTACATAGGGAAGATGCAACCAAATTAGATTTGGTTGAATAGGCTATTTGACTGGTTTTTTGGATCAATCTCATATTATTCAGTAGAGTTTAAGGAACCCAGAAAAAGTTGTATTTTTCAATTCTGGTACATATTTACTGAAAAATGTTGAATTAAAAATTCAATATTTAATGAGCGCGCCAAAACGCTAATTTGACAATATGGGTCTGCGATGGCTTCGGTGACGTCACTTGCCTGTACTATAATCGGTGGTACATGTCACCCACATACATTTGTGCAAATTTTCGAAAGCTATCATTACAAGCACGTGAACAAGTTTACAGGCCAGTGACGTATTCATTAGACAGACCAATCAGGACCGTTTTGTGTCACGTGACAAACATCAGAAAATATGCATTTTTATTTACGGATTTTTGAATGAATAAATTATTATTTTTAATTTCCGATAGTAAATTACCATTCTTAAACTTTTATTACATACTGATTACATTAATTAAAATTTTATTTTTAACATGGTCAAATAGCCTATTGTATTTTATACGAGTAGCATAACGGACATTAAAATAATTACAATTTTGATTTTTTATTTGGATTTTGCAAGGACTTTTTTCTCATTGCATTTTGAACATTTTATCATATAACACATTATTTTACGAGATATCTCAAAATATCGAAAAAGCTTCATATACATTTTAATGCTCTAAAACACGTGCGACGTCACAAATGTCACCCGATTTATATGGAGCGTTTTAGCACCGCGTGACTATAATTACTTTTGGTTTTTTTTTTACTAAAAAAAGTATTAGTCGTATCGAGACAAAAAGTGATAGAGATTATCTTCCTTTATATAATTACCTTTTTACATGGACTATCGAATGAGTCAAAAATATTTTTCCATACCCCCATTCAAAAAATACGATTAACCTATTTTTGTACCAAGTTTCGTCCAGATTCGTTGAGAAATGCGATCTGTAGATGAAAACATACAAACACAGAAATTAGCTTTTTGCCCTATTAGCTGAAACGGAGACTTTTCTTTCGCTCACTCGGTCAATTACGTTAACCAATTGGTATTTGCAATAAGACGTCAGTGGTAGGCACACAGCACAAGTGCAAGCTGGCTACAGATCCCATTTTACTAAGTTGTGATCTACAACTTCCACGGGAATACATGAATTGATTGGAGTGATCTTATAAAGGCAAAACTCGTGGTAACTAAGATTTGCGACTGCAAAATATCAAATACCTATAACTTTATATCATATTGGATTGGATGGTAAGTTGCGCAATCTGTACCCGACGAACATCAAACAATGTAGGTAACTTTACAGAGAAGTGTACCAACATGGAGAATAGCAACGTAAATGGAAAACAACTTGTGTGGAGATCTAACGGTTAATGCAAGCATCAGAGCACTACGAATGCTCAGCGCTCGCAAGTCAGGTACAGTTGGCAAACTAGGAATCTGTAAATAAATATAACGCGTTTTAGTACCTTTTTCAGACATATTCCGACGCGTAAATAACGTTTAAAGTTCATCGTAAACCGTAAACTGCAAAACGAAATAGATGTCCTTCATCTCAAGACAGAAAATCATAAAATTTTAGAACCCTGTGGGGCTGCTGCCAAGTGGAACGAAAAGCCTTATTATCGCCAAGTCATAGAATATGAAAGAGCAAGTTGATGACGAGAGCATGTTTACGTGTATTTGCTGACCATACAGACTGAGAAGCACTGTTGAAATAGAGTGCATTTTTAAGCAAATACTTCACGCGTGGCCAGCTCTGAATAGTTCACAAATTTCGCGTAAGTAAACTTCCAACCGCGCCGCCGCAGCCGCCACCGCCACCGTCGCTCCATGCCAACTAATAATGTAAGTTACATTCGTCGGTGTTAAACATTACGCAAAAAAACGAAACGAGATTTGTACCTACATATTTTTGTTTATCTACATAGTGAAAACTTGACGTTTAAAATTTTTATTCAAGCATGTGCAATTGATGGAATATTGTTTATTTCTTTAAATTGATTTATACCAGAAACTGAAGCCTTAAACAGTTATATGAGCTACCTGTATATAGACTCTTCAAACTACATTAAAGTGCTTTTGTTGAAAGTTAAATCTTCACAGTAAAATCAATTTTCATTTTCGCGTACACAGCTATTTCAGCTAATACCTAATTCTCACGCCATAGGTCAATCAAATTGAATTAATAATCCATCGAATTCAGCACGTTTACATCGAATAGCCTCTCCCGAAAACAGGGTCGGTGCTAGGAGTCGTGCAAATGTAAAGATGAGTCACTACATTCACGTTCTAGCTTCAACAACACTTCTATATCTTACTCAAACATTCGCTATGGTTCGGAGTTGCTCCCAGCGACAGCATTGGTATTGCTACAATCAACCGATTCCGACTCTGCTCTTACTAAATTGGTCTGCACCAAAGTTTCTGGCGAAAATGATACCTATCACAACTCCTGAACTTGTCGAGATTCTCAGTGTTTACCTACAAAACGTACCCTACTTTGATGAAAGTACGGGCTACTTTCCACCGTAGAGTATCGAAAGGGGTTTGATTGTTACCCACAGGCTATGTTTGTTTAACACCCAAGCAGAGTTATCAAAGGCGTAAATAGAGATTATATTTTGTTTGCTTTGGCTACGTAAACTTAGGCATTTCAAGGTTGGCAAGATTGCGATCCTGTGAGACTCATATTACGCCAGGTTTCATCATATTAACAAGTCTTGACATGTTGGCACGATCGACCTTTGGTTCGCAATAAAGGACGTTTCTAGGTAAATCACAATTTTTCTACCTGGCTGCTCGTTGGAGTATTTTACGAATAATATTACATGTGGTTACATGTATCTAAAGTTTGGCTACTGTGTAAAATTATGTCACGTGCCAATACATATGTATTCTGTGTTGCTGCTTACTATACATACAAAGACTTATTGAAACTGACAAAATTATAAATTAAAACCCAATAAGTGTGGTATTAATTTCATTTTCCTAACATTAAGGATGGCATTAGCACCTTGTTTACTAGAAAATCTCATTAAAAGTTAGAAGTTCAAAATTGGAAAGTTAATTTATTTCACATGAATTTTAGATTAAGTTGATTCTGAACTTCTTGGAGGTGTGAACGGAATAAACTTTCCGAAATGACTCGGGCACGAGCTGGAACCGAAAACTGTTTGAACCCATTTCTCGCTCTAGATATTGATGCATATAGGTATGCGAGCAAAGAGATACATGCTCGCCTTCAATTCGTTGAATGGATATTGTAAAACATTTTAAACATCTCCTATATTTGCATATTGCTGTGACTCAGTGATATCTCTACAAAAGCTCGTTTGCATAGCGATAAACCTCGTGACAAAGGAACAAGGTTGTATCGACAGGTTCGTACAAGTCTCGAGGAGAGCCCGGGCGGCGCGGGCGCGGCAGAGGTGTTGCCACATCCTGTGTTCATATTTGACACACACAGCGATAAAAGACAGGATGTGACGCACACAAACATACCTCCGAAGACCTCTACGCATAGTGTGCATTGCATTGTTCCATCACTCGCAATGGTATTACTATAGCGGCACGTTACATTATAAATACAAATTAGTCATGGCAAGACTAAATACTTCATTAGCCTATCAAGCTATAGCATATAAGTATGTAAACATAACAATGATTTTGTAATCAAACTTGGTTTATTTTTAAAAACAGGATTTCATTTTTTTTATTTAGCTTTGATTGTAGTGTTGGAGCCGTAGCTATTCTTATATACTTTTGTAGTTTTCAATGTACACTCACAAACATATAATATTTTGCTTGCAACCTTAGCTTAGTCTTGTCTCACAAAATTGACAGTTTTTATCTCAAAGCAAGCATGTTACGTAAACTATTAAAATCAATAGCTAGATAAAAATAAAAACAATAAGACTGGAACATTGTTTACATAACTCTAGAGTACCGCAACTTCAAGTGTGGAAAAGGAAGTTTTGGTATTCCCAAAACAGTCAACCTCCGAATAAGGATAAATAAACAACTGCGGGCGTGTGGGTCCGCTGAGAGACCGTGAGATCATACCATTGATAATTCCGGCCGCAAAGAGTCCGAGTTAAAAGGGAAATTGTGTTGGAATGGACCGATGGAATGCCTGGTGCGGTGGTGCGGTGTGGGCTTCAACTCCCACCCACACACGAGAAACATTGAACGAACGATCGACCGACGACCGACCGGCCGGGGCGACTCGCCCGGTTTAACAATAGCTATAGTAAGCAAATGAGGAAACTGATTTCAAGTTTCCAACTTGGCTCTATCTAATCTAGCCATAAGAATATTTATGTAGCGCGACTAGTCTGAATGGAAACTTTGTAGGTGTTATTAAAGTAGTCTGTCTTATAGAAAATCAGGTAAAACTTGGGTAAAACCATAAAATGACTTAGAACGTATCTTAGTCCCCGGTATTGATTAGAATGTATCGGAAGAGTACCATACTAAAATGAATTTTCAGGTACAGTTATTTATTTATCGTGTAGGCCTTAGTATGGTATGCGGGGGTTATCAAGCGTGCGTTACTCGTAATACTGTAACTTCGATAGTAACTATTTCTCTGTTCTTCTGTCTTCGTCTGTCTGCTTATTGCTCTTTCACGACAAAATGATTGAACCAATCTTGATAAAAAAAATGAGCAAATATAAAACTATTTTACTTCAGATAAATTACATTTTCTTGAGTAACAATACCATAGACAACATTCTAAAAACATTTTGATTGTAAGCTTTACAAGAACTTTAAAAAATTGTTTTAGAATTTTAGAGAAATACGTAAATATTCTAATAGAATTATATAAGCTCGCGATGATGTGGCGCATGTGGCTTAGTAGTGAATATATCGTTGCCTAGCAAGTTATCCTTGCAAGAAAATAGTTACAGCATCACTGTCTGTCACTTGACAGTTGACTGACTAACAGATCAAATGAAATATGCATTACCAAATCTTGTACATATATAACATAATCATTATCATATTCCACTCTATTAAAGTTTGATGTAGATGTTTGTTTGACTTTGTTGTATAGACGGATAGGCAGGACGGATAAACAACAACAATGAATGAATACCTACCATATAGAGTTTGGAAGCTTCGTTCGGGAATCTTTACTATAAACAAAAGAAGGAAGGCAAAGGCAATATTTTTGAGCCACACGAGCTTCGAGCGAACTTCATTTTCGTCGTAAAATATAGTTGTGTTGTTAACAAAATGATAAATGAAAATTAAATTATTACAGTTAATTTTAAAATACGGTTCCTTTCTTTTGACATTTTCTTCACTAAAACCAAATAACATCTTCAACTGTCATCAACAACTTAAACAGAGGATTTATATTTTTAAACTGTAGACGTTGGTACCGTTCTGAACTAATTGACGGTACTCGTATTGGTTGGTGATCCATTACTTCATTTTGTTTACCTTTTTTCTGATGAACACTTCATTTGTGTGACATTATTGTATTTGTATCAATAAAAAAGCAGCCAAGTGTGTGTCGGGAGTGTAATGTTCAATGAATGCATTTTTCAATATTTAATTAATCACAGCCTTGCCAGGATATTTCTAGCCAACCCACTCACGATATATTTATTAACATACTCGTACATATGTAAAATACAGATGGGTGAAGGTGAAGGTCGTTAGTAATTATTATTTATACCTAAAACTAAATGGTATTTAATAGCTATGATTATATTATTATTTCTTGGCTGGGAAGGACACCATTAATTTTGAAAAATGAAACAATTTAGATTTATAGTCTTTGTTTTAGAATCTTTAGCAATACTTACGGTATTACAAAAGTACTTAGTAAGTAAGTAGTGCACTCACAGACGAAGAGCGCACAAAAGACTTAGAAATTGAAGACATTTTGTTTAGTTGCAGTCTAGCAGAAACGGTCATTACAAATAATCCCCTATTATATGTAAGTCCTTATTTACTCTAGTTGTATATGTAGGACAATTTATAAACGGCTTATTAATAAGCACTACCACCACTGGATTACATGCCTAAGTATACATGGTACACACACCATTATTTTTACTGATTTATTAAATGTCCCTTGTAAGCAAGTACGAGTAAGAGCACAAAATATTTTTCGACACACTTGCTCGTAAAGTGAGCCTTATTACATCGCCTTATGGCCATAAACCGAGCTATAACACACACGTGCGTAATAACCTGTTATAATTATACTTACAAAGTTAAATGAGTACCTTACTGCAAGACTTATGCGTGTAAACACAGCATTCTCAATTGCACCAGGTAATACTTTTTTTATTGTAGAGGTTGTAAGCGCCTGAAAATACATATACATTTTTGGTATAAACAAATGTGTACGTCTATAATTAAGTTAAACAAATATTTATTATTGTAAAAATTTTCATAATTCAAAATCTTTTTTGAAAACATACTAAAATTTTTGCATTTTGTCACTTAAACATTATAATTTTGAAGTAGGTTGTATGTTGACTCACCTTGTATTGGGTGTGCGAAAAAAAGTTTTCTCTCTCAAGTGTGTTAAAAAACATCGTATGAAACTCGTGAGCTCTGCTCAGCTTGGCTGAAATACGCCCTCGGCTTCGGCTCGGGCTGCAACACACAGCCTCGTGTGTAATGCAACTTAACTCACTTGTATCATAATGTACTAAAATTAGACCAGAACCGGACAACATGCTGCACGTAACATTTGTTAACCAAAAGTTAAAACATTGTGGCTAACAGCGAAATAGGTAGAAATTTGTGGAACAATGCATTTAGTGTTCAACCAGTGCTTAGTTTTAACTTTAACTTAATAATTCTCGAACTGACCGGCATCGCAGCACTCCACGCGTAATTGGATTCTATAGTAATTGGACATATAATGGAAAACTACGCCCAGAGCAGTTATAATTTTAGCAGTAAAACAAATATATAAAAGATCGTTAGAACCGTTATACTCGTACATTTAGGCAGTAAAACGATATATTAAAGTATGAAGTATAAAACTTAACGAGTTCTGAGCATGTTTACTACCTCGAGGTCTGATTGAAGTTTTTTTTATATATTCGTAACTTTTTTCTGTAAATGATAATTTCATGAGACTATTGTTGTTGTTTTTTGGGAAAACAGTACAGGCAGAAAGGACTTCCTTACACAACAGTGGGGTACAATAAGTGAGCTGAAAATAATAATGTATCCAGCTCTTTTATTAACCAAATATAACAGATTCTTAAATTCGTAATACCTTTGAATTTCACCTTCACTTTACTCAGCTGACGTTATTTGCTGACACGGCTGCAGTGTGTCTACACATATCAAGCCAGAAACCATATCATCTGAGTACATTATCTCTGCCTGCTGGAATACAATAACGCTGGGCGGACGTAGATAAATGCCGTACATGGACATGTATCCCTTATAAATATATATATAGCATATATTACTTTCAATGAGGGGGTTTCCAGTAATCGCCACGCTTGGCTGTCTTGGTGATATACAAAAAAGGTTTGGTTACAAAGGTACAAATATCCTCCTATATAATATATATCCTATCCGCCTATCTTCTAAATATCTTACCTTTGGCGCTTTTTACGACAGTCATGACTGGTGATCTTAAACCAAGACCACACATAGCCGAGTATCAAATACCGAAATCGAAACCGCGACAACTCCAGAACATCATTCCAAACTACCCACCACTGTACCAGTGCACGGAGGCGGTAATAAAGTCGTAATTCTGGAATAAATGTCCCCGCAGTATTCTGCTGTAAATTAAATCTGCTGTAAATTAAAAAATAAATAATTACAAGTTGGAGTGCTACATTCCATGTTTGAGCTCGTGTATGCATTCGACAGGCACTTCGCTGGCTCCGACTTGCTAGCGGAAATAACTTATCAGATACGCCGCGACGACGCACACACACAACGACTGTTTAATGTCGTTGACTTCACTAGAGACGCTACTTCAACAGTAAAGTGCTGCAAAAATTAGGCTCTCGTTATCTAGCACACTAGCCAGCATTCCCACTTCAGGTTTTGTCCAAATTCACACAGCGATCTTTGATAGTACATTTTTGTTTCAATAAACCTGAATTCATATTCATTTATAATTGAATTCATTTGACAAATTTTAAAAGCATGCACATTTCAGGTGCTTATGTTTAAAAAAAAAAGAAAACAAACTTTTCAAGTTGAATCATCACTAATGGCCAGTTTGGTTCAAATTGCTGGAGAGCTCAGCAGCACGGAAATAGACAGGTGGGCGTCGCATTTTTTACGACCGTCAAACCAAATTCAATGAATTGAATGAAACTAAGAACTACGCTATGTCGGCTGTCTCTTTATATAGTTATGATGAAGATTCAAAAATTATAATTTATATAACTAGCTGTTGCCCGTGACTTCGTCCACGTAGGAAGACATTACAATAAACTCTCTATTTTTATCTCTTTATTTCTTGTCGGCCTATCTTTAGGATGTTTACCAGAAATTTTTTAAGTTGGTAGGCTTTATAGTTTCTGTTTCCTCATACAATCTTTGAAATCATTTTTCACCCTTAAATAAAATTTTACACACTGTCTAAGTTATAAAAGAAAAATTTCAAGTTTCTAGTTTTTGTAGTTTCAGTTCTACATGCTAACTTAACCTCTAGTTTTCACACCTGTTGGGGTTGAATTTCGAAAAACCTTCTCGCCTTTAAACGTTGTGTAAGGAAATGCAAATTTCCGGTTTGTAGCGTTTATATTTTCGGAGATATCGTGATGAGTCAGTGAGTGGTATTTGACTTATATATTCGGTATTCGGTAATATTTAAAGACAAACCGCATGCCCAGATGGCATTGCACATACATTACAAAACTTTATTCTTAATTAATCTGATTCGTTTGTATGAAACGCCTTCGCCGTAATATTTTCTTAAGCGCACATAGACGCTAGTCTTTGTCTTACATTAGTGAACGTAATATAGTAATTGAACTTTGAGACAGCTGGTCCTGTACTAAAAAACCTCACCTGAGCCTGTCCGGACTCAGCGCCGGCCGACCAACAAGACATTACCCGACTGATGATGAGCCTCTGTCTCCGTCCGTCCGTGCACCCTTGAATGCCAGATCCGGATTATTCTTTATGTTACGAACAGGTAATATCCCTAGTGTTGCCCTCGTGATAGAATATCGAAACGTATCCCAGTCGAATAAATTTTGTGTACAAGCTTTTGTTCGCGTTTATACGTCTGCGTGGACTCCAGATATGTATACCACTGGAACATTTATCAGAATAAACAGAATACGCCCCTCTCCATGTCATAGCCAACGTGACTAACTATAACTGGCATGAACAATAAGAGAGAAGGTTTTGCATTTTCAATTTTAGTATGCTTCACAATATTACAAACACAGAATAGTCGGTTGGTATTTTTGCTGTGAAAATCGCTGTCTCCTATAATACTCTTGTAACATTTTATTTTTTACAACGTTTGTGTCATGAAACCTTCAGCTATCTTTGAAGCAGACTAAGTTTTGAAGAATCTTCTATATACATATTAATACGTGAAGCAAAAACGTTGTACACCTTTTTACGAAAATTGCACGGCCGGAGAAGTATGATATTTCGCACACCTATAGTTTATATAGAGAAAAAGTGCAGATTGCAAATATTTTCAAAATTTTGGATAAAATTTAAATTAATTATGGTCGACTTTCGACCACTGGGCTACCACTAGTATTTTTTACGCTATTACGAATATCAATAAAGTTGTATTGTGTGTAAAAAAAGCAAATACAAGCATGTATCTATTGTTTTCTAATGATAATAGGAATACAATAAACCTATTACATTCTACTAAAATCTATAATAGATTCTTGTAGATTAATTCAGCTACGGATTAGTGTTATGTCAGGATGTTTGAGCAAAGCCCGTCATAGTTGGTAACTCTGAACCATTACACAAACAAACCTAGACAAAGTTTACAGACCTTGATAACCCGCAGACAGCTTTAATGTTGAATTCGGAACGAAGGAAATTATAAAGTTTTGTTTCGAATCCATATCTACAGCACGAACTTTGTAAAAATTCTTAAATGGTTTGAATTAGAACATATACGTATAGCTATTAGTATTTATACAAAGTTAGTCGGTTCAAAATATTCGACCTTAATGATGGTAAACAAGATAAGCACTGTCACTATCCTAGCCTTCGATCGGTTAAATCTATCTAAAGTCAAGACTCGAATGACTGGTTATTTGAGTCATTCGCGCAAAACGTATTTAAAATATATATCCGCATAAAAATTATACAACGTTAGAAGCTGCACGTTTTTCATAATCCCGTACAATATCACAAGCGAATGCAATTCCTTGGGATTGTCGACAAACATAATTGAAATCTCTATCCAGACGGCAATATCGCAGCGCTGCTATGTGATTGGCGCTTGGCGCGGCGCGGGTGGGTGCATAATGAACCGAGGCTGCCAAGGGGGGCAGGTGGGCCAACGCCGCGTTGGTCGCTAGGGCTGTCTGCAGACCCTCCTCGCTTGACAATGACTCATTCGAATAACAAACTCGGATAACAGAAAGCCGCAGATCTCCGCGGAAATCTTATTGTTACAAAATCCCTGGCAAATTTCTAAGTCTGTGCTGGTTAACGTTGATTTATAACTACGAGTGTTTCATGGAAATAAATGATCGCAAAGAATGTGGCTACTGTTTTCTAAAACTATTTCTTATAACATTTGATAAGTTTTGACTTAGTTTTAGGGTTCCCAACCTGAAAAGAAAACCTTATAGGGTCTTTTTGTTGTCTGTTTGTCAAGTCGCTTTTTAGCTATCAGACGCTATCAGTTGAATCTTGATCGGGATTATACATAGACGGGTGTATATATCATTTTGCAATTGCAATATTAAGTTTGTTCTTCAATCCAATTCAAAAATGGACTCACATTAGAACATTGTTCGGAGCTTATTACCTTACCTATTGTTTAAGACTTTTTTGTACGGAACTCTCCATGCACGAGTCTGGCCTGCACTTGACACACACAAAATACCTATATTCTGAAATTATAAATGAACAGATAAAAAATTGCTGCCTCATATAAGGGTTAACAAAATTCATCATTAGAAAACAATTATTCAGAATAGATTTGATTATCTTTTTTCCTTTTCTTTCACGCCCCCAGCAAAATCCTTTGAATACCTTATTCTGTGTCTAACGTTTCTATATTTATTGCACGCTTTTAAGTTATATTCGGTGGAGTTTTTATACAAACAAGATTGTCGCTCCATATGTACAACGAGCAACTGTACATATACTGGTTGAAGCCAGGAGTCTAAATGAGCTAGTTAGATATTCGTCAGACCGAGCAACTCGAACACAAACAGGTAAATGGCTTAACCTAGTTATGAGCTAGCAGCCCTACTGGGCAGGACTCGGCGGCGACGTTTCGTCCCGTTTGACGTGAGATTGGAACCCGCTCGATCCACCGCCTTCCAGCATCAAATCCGTCAACATCTCACTACGACGCGACGCTACGCGACCTCGTACGCGACGTATGTAACACATGCCGAGGATTTGGGCGCTGCTCCGTCTCCTGTGATTGGGTATTACGTACGTGATAGCGGTCACCCCAACTACGTAATGCTGCTGGATTACTTTATTAGAGATATACCTGTATTACGTACGTATGTAACCAGCAATAGATATACATATACGAGTACAATATACAGAATGAAGATCACAATATCAAATAGGACTGTCTGTCTGTAACTCTCACTCATGTCCGGCTGGCTCAGGATTTGATGTGTTCATAACTACTCTTATCTGGTATTTTAGTGTTGAGGGTTACCGCATGCTCACTCAGATAGCACTGTAATTGCGTGGTAATCTTTGCTGAATCTAATAAATGCGATAGTTTGTATGTCATTCCTTTACATCGCATCGGAGAGCCTAAATGACTTGATTTTTTGTATAGGGATAGTTAAAGGGTCGGAAAAGGATTCTTTTTATCCCGATCCAGCCAGTAGTGCCTGTGGGATAACTTTTGAGGTTCACGCCGACGATGTCGTGGGAAACTACTCGTAGCTCGTTAGCAATAGTTTGTAATTGATTTTTAATTTTATTATTACACTGCAAGTTTCCGTAACACAAATAAATACAATTAGAGGCAGATGATATGGTGTCAGTTCGACAGGTGGGTATGGAAAATGGTACAGGTGCTTAGGCTGCGACCGGAAATTATAACTCACAATAACCTGTCACAAAGTACTCCAATATTGTCGTATCGTTGTTTGCTTCCATCCACTCAAACAGTCAATTTAGTGAAACGAGTTACCATATCAAACTCACCATCATCTTTGGTCGGCACTGTCCAATGATGAAATTAAAATGATGCATCTCTATAAAGTACTTTTCAAATATGTACTACGAGTTCATGACATAAAATAGTGAAAGCGTTTGTACGAAGCACTTTTGTAAATCATATCCCCCGCGGCTACAAAAATCTCCCAAACATAAAATCTTTACGATCTACCGCACCATTTCAATGCAAAGTATCATTTGCAATATCTGTTTTCTTTAAAAGCTGCCAGCGAGCGGAAGGTAACCATTTTTAAAAGCGTCGTCGTTAAGAAAAAACTTTTCATCGGGAAATCTGAGAGAAGACGACAGGGAGAGGCTGGCAGTCTCACGAATGACCAGTCAAAGCTCCCCGCGGAGCGAGCTACTTTTCCCCTCGATTGCGGCAGCCGTTTCCGGACTTCCGGTGAAATTCCACACTCCCTTCGAATTCTCCTTAACTTGTGCTCCTCTTTAATTCGTATGGATTTTGTTTAGGGAATTCTTTTCAATAACATCTCGGATGGCACAAAGTTTTTGAACGCGATTTTTTAAGACAGACACATCATGTTTGCTCTTTGTCTTGATCTCTTCTCATGTCAAGTGACGATAAGGATCTAAGATGTGTACTCAGTCAGAGTTATACTCGCTAGGTTTTAGTCGTTAGTCTTGAAGTCATCAGATTATGATCACCACATGTACAATAACATCTTACTGCGAACATTAATCCTCAAAACATACTGAATTCCAATAGAATGTCTTTGGGACACTACAGTGATTTAACATTATACAAAATTTGTACAATCTCCTCAAAATCTATTTTAAAACAATAGCCATTTATTTACACTGGTAATATCATATGTGTACTTAGGTGCCATGAGCTGACACCAGACTTTCGCCGGTTGGTATTTTAAAAATTATATATGCGGATACATATAGATAAACTCAATATAAAAATCAGGATGACGATAGTGTGTTTACTTTACTACTAGGATACTACTACTAGGAGTAATACTAGGTGAATACTAAGTTATTAAATAATTATGATACATACATTTCTATGTCCACAAAACACTAGGTGTGACTAATATCAAAATATTAAAGCGCTTCTCGGTATAACAGTTTCAATTGTAACTGCACACTTTAAATATACAAAACTTGTTGTCTGTCTGTCTATCTGTCATAGGTGATTATTTTTAAATTACAAATACTATCATCATCGACTTTGGAATAATTATTATTATTAGTCATTGCCCAATTTTACTACAAATCTTTATTCTATTCTACGAAAAATTGTTTTAATTGAGATTGAATAATTAGTTGAAAGTGTGTAGAAGTATGGAAATGTTGAAAAGTAAATTAACTACTTGAAAGACTCTTTACTACTAACCCGAAATATTTATGTTAAAAATCGTCTTGTGAACTCTATAGATTGCTTTAGCGAACGTTACCCTCCGAGAAGCATAATAATTTTAGAAGAAGAAAAAAAGTGATTACAGACTTTTAAACCCAAACTACCACTCAACTCCTTTGTAATGTCGCGTCGTCGAGTACAACGCTGTAATTAATTATTTTAAAAAAAAAAACAAAGGACCAAAATTGAGTACATGGAACGAAGCACGCCCGCAATTCGTATTTAAAATTTAATTTAAGTTACGTCGCCGACCTGTTAAACACGCGGGGGTGGCTCAAACGAAAGGTAATATGCAATATAAGCATTGACACTGTATAAGGGGCCGAAGGGTATTGCAATATCAGCACGGTGCCCGCCCGCTCTAAACGGCTCACAAAATACAAACATACAAAGTTCATGAATATTTTTCGTTTTGTCCAGTTCAATGAAATTCCTAACGAAACCACAGAAGTTCTAAAATAGATCAAAACGTTTAACTTTGCGAGTAGTTTGCGAGCCCAGTGTTTTTGCAAGAATTAATATACCACTAAGTACACTTGGAAAGAATGACCAGCATGACCAATATGTGAATCATCGTGAGCTGGTTAACCCACCGATGTCATATATTTTAATCAACAGGTCACACTGAGTACATACATTTATACACATACATACATAATACAAACATACATATAATAATACCCAGTGAGTATAACACCGGTTGCACTCTCCAGTGAACTCGTCAAAATATGCGTTATAAACAGTCATATCATATTATTCTGATGAGTTACAAATAGAAGTCTGATTTTGACACAGCACCAAGTAATTGCAGATTTAAGAATTGAATATTAATTTCAATTTGATTCCTCCAGCGGTTCCTGACAAAACAGGTCTTGACAGATATGTCTATGGACAGACGGACAGATGTCCATCGAAATGAACCTATAAGATTTCCTTTTGAGTTACGGAACCCTAAAAATAACCATTGAAGGGGGATCACATAAGGCAGAAATATCCATTCGCAACATTTTGCCTCATTTTTGGAAGAAGTACCTCTGAAATCAAAAATCCCCGACGACAAATTTTTTAACAAAGTCGTATAACCTGCGTTCCGCGTTTCGTCCATCAACATCATCATCAACCTATATGTATATATCCCTACTTCAGGGGCTCAGATCGGTTCTAAAATATAACCCGTAGAAGAAGAGTACCAACAAACTACACGGCACTTACTCGACAAGATTTGTTGAAAATGAAGTATTTAAAAAGATTCATTGTATAACATCTCATTTCCCTATTTGGCGTGCGTTGACTTGGACTGGACTCCATAGATTTCTGAAAGGTGTCACATAGAACATGTTTATATACTAATATATGTACCTAGAACATGTTTTAATAATCCAGATGTGTTAATACACGTATCATACTGTTTATCCTTTTAATGAAGCCCCATCGGGGAATTCCGGTTATTTTGTAACAAATTATTTAGCTTTCAAAGTAATACAAGGGAATGGGGTTACTATCGAGGTCAAGTGTTGGCTCTCCTCGTTAATGTCTGGCTACTTCCTCTTAATGAGAGACAAAAATATTTTTGACAATCAATCAATGGCATCAATTTATTTTTATTTTATTAAAATTAACTTCTTTAAAAAACTTTGAATTAAAAAAATTAGAACACGTATTTTAACCAATCAATTGCCCTAATTTTTTTGTTTGTTAGCTTTTTCGTTTAGATTGTCGTTGAGGTGCCAAAAGGTAACAAAAACATCGGAGTTTTATTGATAACGTTAATAGGGACGATGACAAAAAAAATCCCTCATTCAAGAGACCGTGTAAAAAGACTAAATGCTATCCTAATTAACGGTAACAACGACATGCTAATATGATGTGTTACAAAAATATAAAATTCATAATTTAAAAATTTACAGTTTGAATGGAATTATTTTTTCTTAAATTTACTGTTAGCAAAAATATAAATAACTTTGATTTTGGCCAATGCATTATATTGACGCGCAACTGTTTAGCGGTGAGTGATGACAAAGATTCGTCTTTGCATTGGTTTCGATAAATAAAGTGTATTTATTATGTCACATGAGAATATGTGATGTATTTCCTTTCGTCACAGTCGAAATTAAAAGTAGAGTATATCTCGGAATTCAATTGATAACTTTCATCCCTAGTGTAACAATCTACTATTGCAATCTATTTTTCACCAGTTTTCTAGTAGAAAACCTTTGACTTACTTTAATCAAAAGCACCAAATTTGAAATCGCGTTTTCACATAAATACTTTACAGAATGAGGAAGTAAATATCAGTAAAGTACTTGTATTGGAAAAGTAAATTAAAGTGATTGGGAAAACATTTCTCAGAAATTAACAGAAAGCGAATTAAGTGAAGCCTTAGAAATGAGTATACAATTATAATACATAAAAATAATCAAGGAATTATAAAGGCATTTTTTATATTACTTACTTCGTTTGCTCTCTGTAATTAAAAAATTTGAATTTAATAGTTTTCTTTCCGTCTTCCTGATTTCCTATCTATCTTGGGAATCTTGAAATCTTGATCTTGAAATCCATGAGGGGATTATCCCTCATCACCACGGTTGATAAGGGGATTGGCAATCGCAGTAAGATAATGTTAACATATAAATAGATCGCACCCTATTTTTCCTAATATAGTCAACTTTTACGGCACAGCAAAATGGCATGGAATACCTTATTCCTAAAGCTGTAGTAACTGTAACAACCAGTCACAGATTAAGCGAGGTGATAAAAAAGTCCTTAGCATTGGCAGAAGTATTAATGAGAAAGGTCCCCCGGTGCCCTAATCGTATAATAAAACATGTATGCTGATGAGCTAGCTCCCTACAATCTGCCAAGCGCCGGGCATCCGTCCGCCGCCTGCCTCGGCAAACACTCGTGTACTCATTGAAAAGCCAGCCAAGCATGAACAACTCCTAAGTAACGAGGGGCCCGTAATAAAAGTTACAGGCCCTAAAGTTACTTTCTGTTGAAACAAGTTAATTTCAAGTTAATTAATTCGCTTTTCCGAAAGATGTGCTGATTGTAAACAAAAGCGCGTTTAGTATTAACTAATTGCGACAAGAGATTTTGCGATAATGCTTTGTGGTCAGTTTTGAATACGCGCTGTGGTATATATTTGTAGTACTTAAACCGTGTGCTCCTCCCGACTTAACCGAATATGAGCCTTCACATGAGTAATAGTTATAGCCACCGTCTGTTGTCTGTTCAACTTATAGTTGGGCAGATAATCCGGAGATCACTGGTTCTGTACCCGGCGGTGTATCGGCAGTATATCTATCGGTTAGTGTTAGAGCACTTTTTATTCCCACCATGCTAGCACTCATTACCCTGAAGATTTTAGTTTGAGAGGTGTCGTTAGATTCGTATTTACTGTGAGAGTGTTTAGTATATGAAATCATAAAAAGTTTAAAAAATACTTAGTCGGGTTTTTAAATTTACTTTTCATTCGCTTGTTTGCTATGTTACTTTGCCGCCATACAAGAACTATGTGTTTCAGTCTTTTGGCTTCTGGGTTAAGGCTTCCGTGTGAGATAAAGTCCATTGTATATCTTATTATCATACTAATACAATAAATGGAAAAGTGAGTTTCTCTGTTACCACTAAGCACCTTAATAGGACAACAAATAGTATGCACTATGACATGAACGATTGAACGTATCATATTTCATGGAAAAGAACATAGGCCACTTTTTATCCCACGAAACATATCCCCTGAAGTCCGCGCAGAAGAAAACGCAATCAGCTAAATATTAAACATAAAACATATTTGCTTATGAATCTGAAATAGTTTTATGCATCGTATAGTACTTTAACGATATAATTCTATGCCAAAAAATATACAAACACACTCCCACCAGTCCTCCCAGCCTTTTAGACGTCACATGTTGTAATGTCAACAGCCCTCCATCAGTGAAATACGCAGTCGTCCTCGGTCGGGCATACTTTAATAAACATTGCACGTTGCATGTTAAAGTTTTTACGGTGTCGAAGCAACGTGCGCAATGCATACATCCTCTTTATTTTTTTAAACCCAGTTATAATAGTAATAAGAGAGCTTAACTGTTGCAGTCTCTGGTAAAAATTAACTGCAGGCTGCAATAACATTAAAGTCTCTTAAGCTTAGATTATACACAATTCCGTTTATCCGTTGCAATTTAGCGGCAACCGCCTTAAAATAACTAGGACTGTAATGCAACCAGTCTGCTCGGTTTAATTTTATGAAGATTGTACTTTCAGATGTGAAAAAGGCAAGTCTCATTTGCATCTAAGCCATCTACGAGAGAAAAGATTGTGATGACGTTATTAAGACTTACCGAAGTATTCATCGGAGAGAAACTGTTTGATACTGATCATTTCCTATTCAAACCCACCAGTAAAATAACAATAATGTCCTTTACCTAATAGTGTAGCAAGTATTCATTTACCTTTAAAAAATTACCTGCCTTGTACCAAAGCTTGTGATTCTTATGCGGCTTTTATTCTGTATTTTACCAACAGGCTTATAAGTAAATTAACTTCGCCTTAGAGAGGCCTAAAATCCATCGTAATTAAGTATCTACTGAAACTGAAATTTAATGATTCGCATGTATTAACTTTTTTCATATATATTTGCAATATTAGTTTTCATTTTGCTCTACGGGGCCACACATGACCCGGGTTATGCTTTTCTACTATAACTCTATCATAATTTATGTATTCACTACGCCAGCCTATATATATAATCCTTCCCGCCTTTTCGACTAAAAAATAAAACGAAATAAGCGACGAGGTCCTTTGAATTTCGTCACAGACACTCAATTATTTTTATGCAAAAACGCGACATTCCCGCAGACACCAATAAATTCATCGGAAGAATCGTCAAGAATGCAATGAATTTCAGTATTCCAATTTATAATTCCAATAATAAATAGCTCTCAGTCGCGAATGGGCCCATATTTGCATAAACATGCAATTAAAGTGGGGACGCCTGTCCTCCAGGCCTGATAATATTGAGGAAGCATCCGCCGGTCATCCGTACATAGAATTTACATTATTACAGCTTTATCAAATGAAACGAGACCATCGAGAGAATTGTTCAATGTAACTCATTCTTTTCACATCCATCTGTGCTGATCATTAAAAAATTTAGAGCCCCAACATCTGACAAAAAACCTTCTAATCTCTAAACTAAAACTACTAATGCTATTGACTTAAAATTTGGAAAGGAAGTGATGGTTAATGGTAACCCACAGATGCCGCACCTAAATTATGTGTAAAAATAGTTTTTGACTTATCGTGAAAATACTAAGCGTAACCACTCGACTACTTACGCGGTAAAATAACACACCCAGACACACTAGATTTTCTAAAGTTGTTTTACGCAATATTTTAACAACCCCTTATCTACTCCTGACCTTTCGCTTCGTTGAACATCACTTTGACCGGCCCAAAATAACCTCAATTTGAGTCATTATAGGCTGGACATACGATGTAAGTAAATAAATTAACGTCGTGAAGATACCGCCAACCTCCGCTGAAATACATCATTTGGCGATCAAGAATGTGAATCGGTGATAGGGCAACCTACGTATGTTTCTGTCTGTCCGTTCCGTTGGTGATAGAGTATTTTTTGGTCCACCGCGCTAGCTAGTAGCTACTACCACCATGTTACCTAAGTCTGCCGCCAAACAGTGTTGTATTCCAACATGAAAGGTAGCAGAGCCAGCTCCTCATTGTTGCTAGATTGAGTCTTCTGGGTCAGCTCGCCAAGGCCATGACCAAGAACAAACTCATACATAAAAATAATGAAGGTAAAAAGGTGTACTTCTTATTATTCTTCAAAAAGAAACAACATTTCTTAGCTGACGCTTACGTCTTATAAAGCTACTATCCTAATTTGATAGTTGTAGATTAACCTCTTTTACAGCATATGATCTAGTAGGACCTTACCACGAGCGAAAGAGATGACGTGACATTGGACAAGACATGGGAAACCTTTCACGGAAGAAAATGAAGAGCTTTAGCTGGGTTTGGATTGGCAACTAGGTTGTAATCTAATTATTCGGCTTCAGTCACCTCATTCAAAATCCTACCTAAACATTGCATTATCAGTTGCTTAAATCCAATGAAATCCATTACTTGAACAGTCAGTAGAATAGCGATTGCAGGAAGGTGTTGGTGACAATGGTGGTGTTAATGTTGATCCTGTTTTCTAGTACTTTACCTACGTCACATTTTACGATACCCAAATGAAGACATTAAGGAACCCATTCTAGAGACTAAATACGTTGGAATAATAGATGGGTTTTAGAACATACAAATATGTTTTACATAAACATGTTCGATACGGTTGGCTTTGAAGGAGGTCATGAAACGTGGGGTCAATTTGCTTTAGCAGAACAGCCCCTAAACGAATAAAAACTGATTAAAACCAACTTTGACAAAGTCGAATTGAATAATCTTACTCGACTGGGCAGCATTTGAGAAGGGCACATCTTCTCGACCAAAATACCTATATCAAAAGACGTTCGTTTGTGATAGTAGACATGAGAAACTTAGCCATTTATCTACTGTTTCTCGAATAAACCAGTTCAAAGTCATTCAGCAGGCTGTGCTCAAACTTTACGATAAATGAACGAACTTTGATAAAATCCGGAATGAGAAAATCTGTAGACGGACTGAAGACGCAAACTCAGCGAGCCAGTAAGATTCAGCGCTTGAAGAACGAATAATCAAGGGAGAGTAGTTCTTGAGTGGCGACCACGTACCGGTAAACGTGTACCGTGCCTTCTCCCTACTAGATGGACCGACGTCCTAGGTCCACGATCACGGGGAGCAGCAAGCGGCAGGGGCATTAGACGTTTCGCGGATGATGTTGATGAATGAAAAATTAAACGCTTTTCTTCTTTCTATTATTTTCATTTACCATTAGGTGAGATCAATTTCAGACTCACATTGAATTGAAAAATAAAAATTTGTACACAAATTAATTTGTTTAATTTATCGAATAACAAACATAGAATCGCGTACTTTCCTTTAGCTTCTCCTAGGACATGAATCTTAGTTACATGAAACCAACTAGATATTTATTTCAAAGTAGACTAGTCGCACTGCATGTGGAGCAAGTATACCGCGGTATTTTATTATTAAATTCTAAAGTTGTGGAAAGGCTGAGCTAGTATATCTTGTGTGGAACATTGTTGCGAACATTTTCAAAGCAGAATGCTTTTAAAATCGAAACTACTTCTATAATGTCGTGCGGAGCAGAGCCGAGCCACCCTCAGGGACTTATTTGCAACAATCTCTGTTCGCAAATACCATTACGAGCACTGCTTTGTAGTGCGCTGTAAGTTCCGACTACACAAACAGACGGCCTGGCCTTGCTTGCCTACATTACGTGTGAATTACACCGAACCATGCCTCCGTTGACAATTACCTCTCATTACTGTTTATTTATATATACCTTACTTTACCTAATTATACGACCTAACTGCCTCCGTGGCACAGTTGTCTTAGCGTTAGACTCAAGCGCGCAGTGCGTGTGTTCAGGTCCCGGGCTCGATTACCGGTGGGGACATTGTCAAAAATCACTTTGTGACACTTTCCCTTGTTTTGTTAGGACACTGCGGGCTGAATCACCTGATTATCTGAAAAGTAAGATGCTTGGTCCCGGTTAATATCTAATCTATGGTCCCGGTTATTGTCTACGACAGTACATGAGCCATGTCTGGTCCTATGGCGGCTCAAAAACTCAAAAAAATACGTATTGTGAGGTCGGTTATCGTCCTTAAGAAGACTTAGCCAAGTCAACAGCAAATCTTATATACAAAGCTTACATAGTGAAAATCTGTACCGACGTATCTAATAAGTTTTTAAAAATAAAGAAAAGAAGACTTTGTTATGTTGTTGAAAACATTAGCTTTTCCTAGCCCACACAGTGTTTTCGATTGTAACCTTAAATTTCTGATCTCTCACTACTCTTACACATAATTTATATTGTCTGGCCTATCAATGTCACTTTGATAGAATGCATATGATGACGATGATCCGTCAGAGAAGTAAAGTCACCAACGTAGCTCATTGCATCAGAATGCTGAAGTGGCTTGCTCTGGTAAAAGTCCAGTATCCAGCTGTGAACTACTGCAGGCTGTACACATTGTATATAAGGCAGGCGTACAAAGCTTTCACAACTAAACATCATCAATTGACACCAATAGATATTCGTTCTATACTTTGAGGTCAATGTATTAATGTTTTCGTTTTAATGGACCTATAGTCACAACCTTTACAAATGTGCGAGTGAAGCTTGGTTAAAACACCAAACTACTAATATTACACCATAGTACCCTCGTATATTTTTATGTTTATAAAAGGCAGAACCAAACATCATCATCACCTGTTTTTACAGGAAACCCAATAATTTCGTAATAAAATATAGTGACTACAGCGCAGTAATAAAATATAAGTGGACTGGCAACACATAAGTCGAATACCGTCCATTTTGGTAATGTAAAAGGCAATAAACATAATAATATCGTAAAGGCGCGCAGTCAGGTCACAAACGGCTGAAGTCGGGACGGGACACGTGAGCGTTAAAGAATTCTCGTCATAATTCCGTCGAGGTAACGGACTCTGGAGAATCACTTTCATTTTCACTTAGCGCCACCGAATGCTCCATAACCATTAAATCCACTTGTTTAGTGCTCCTCGTTGGCTCACTGAAGGTTAAAGCTGCAAGCTTTCAGCAGCTCATTACCCCACGTATAGAGAGGATGATTTACTGCGTTATATACTGAAGAATAATGATTTGCTGCTCTAAATTACCAGCTGCGAGTAACTTTAAAGTTTATTAAAGGAAATCTTGCACATATAATGAATACATTATGTAAAGACTTTAATATTGTAGTAGTGGATATATCTAGTCCAATCATGGACAATCGGCCCTAGACAAACGCACTTTAGTTTGTGGAACTAGCATGAAGCGCCTTCGAAGACAAAACAAACGTTAAGTTGAGGTATGGTCTATCCAACCCCCAAGAGGCAAGTTGGTTGACCTTTCGTGAAGAAGCACGACCCCTCATCTAACTTATTCAAGAACAAACTAAACAATGAAACAATTCCGTGGAATCATTGCCAACGAAACACAATTTTATATCGCAAGAGCGAATTTTAAGTCCGATGTAAATTAAATATTCAAATTCAGGAGCACGAAACTCAAACTTGCTTTCGTTTTCTCTACCTATTTGTGTTTTGCGTTTGCGAGAACTCAACTCGTCTGTGTCTGTTCAATTTTATACTAGGAGGATAAAAGTATGGTGAAATTAAAATAGTTTTCTAAAAACATTTACAACGATGCCATGTATAGCCATCTATATTTGTAGTTTTGTCGTTTGGTGTAAAGTTATAAAAGGAAAAGTAGAGTATAGCTACGAGAATGAATATTGTTATTTATATCTCTATTATATCGTCCGTATCGTTTATTTCGAGTGCTGATTAAACTTCACATTACAAAACTACCTCATGTTCTGTAGAAGTGTGGTGGACGAACGAGACAATTGACGTAGCTTAATTTTAGAGAGGTTTTTATTAGGTAACCAACGGGATCCTATTACTAAGACTTCGCTGTCCGTCCGTCCGTCTGTCTGTCCGTCTGTCACCAGTCTGTATCTCATGAACCGTGATACTCGTAGTTAGACAGTTGAAATTTTCACAGATGATGTATTTATGTTGCTGCTATAACAACAAAAAACTAATAACCAGAATAAATAAAAAATTTAGGGGGCTCCCATACAACAAACGTGATATTTTTTGAGACGTACGACGGAGCTTCTTGAATAGTCTAGAAAGAAATAGAGAGGCGTATCTACTATCTCCATCGTGCCGAGTAGTAACAAAGTGAGTTATATACCCCTCTAATAAAATTTTCAAAATGCAATGAGGAAACTAGATAAGATAAGATAAATGTTTATTATTCCACACATATGGTTACGGTTTACTAAACTAATAGGCATTTTACTATTCCAGGAACAAAATTTTTGAGTCATTTAGTCCTAGCAAAAGTAAAAAAAAAGTCAAAATGATTACGTATTTTTATTTTGGTGGGATTTATTTTAATGTCCGTTATGCTATAAAATACAATTCAACCCAATATAATTTGGTTACATCTTCCCGACTGATAACCTCTTCCATTTTTGAAGTCAGTGGAGAAATACACACAATGAACGTAAATTCCTGAAGAAACTAGTGTCTCAGTTGTTGAACACAATGTGTACAATCCTGAGCTAAACAGTGTACAATTTAAAAGTGAACACAACGAGTACGTTCAGTAATTTCGTCTCTTGTGCCGCGAATACACATAAAACGGTATTCTTATCTCATCCGGAATATCGGGCACGTACCAAAGTCATAATTCCAGGATGAAGCACCGCATGGGCACGGGCATGGAGCGCCCTTTGCACTGGTGATTCACGGTTACGATTACCCGCATCCAACCTCCATGCTCCTCGCTCCTAGGGAACTGAAGCAGGTTTTTTTCTTGTTCGGAAAACAGTGAAAATCCCTCTCTCTGGAACGAAACTGACGAACAAAAAAGGCCATTAGGACGAATCTGCTACACAACAGTCATTAAAAGAAAAAACGGGGAACTCACGTGTTGTTCCAGGTATCTTTTTCTACAAAACCTCGTTAATTTTGAAAGAATTCCTTCAGCACATTTCCTTAGATGAAAATGCCATAAATTAAGGCGTTCTTCGGGCTAGTCTCAGATACCCGTCACGGTATAAATAATTGGCCAACCGCATAATTTATTACGCAGACAAATTTTAACAGATTACCTTAGAGGCCCTTTGATTGAGAGTTTATCTTCACAATGTAGACACTGACAAATATTTATTTACATGTCTCAAATACATCTAAATAGAACCTTTGTGGTAGATAGATATAGTTAGTTAGTTAGATATAGTTATCCCCGGGTAAGAAAACTATAATATATTGATAGTGTGGTCTCAGTTTCATTTGCACCCCATGGGTGGATATGGGTAGAGCATTTCAACCTGCCAAGCCAAGCGTGGTGATAATCAAATCTCCTAATGAAAAGTCCGACGTGCTGATCTATGAGGGAGGCTCAGGTCCAACAGTGGATGGATGCTAATAAATAACAAGTTTGAACAAAAATCGTATTTTTTATGAGCTTTTTTTTCGCAACAACTGTACATAATCCAGGATCAGAGACCTTGTAAAGACAAATCAAACGAGCCCAAACTCGATGGAGTTACGTCTTTGTATTAAAGAGTTTCCTTGGTCACCTTCGGGTTCCATCAGTATATCAGATACATGTCATAATATTGAATTCTCATTCGATAAACAAATGCAAAATTTCAACGCCATCTGAAACCAGAAACTCAATCAAATTTAACTTGCAAGATTTTATTACAGATAGCCAGACACCGCGATAGAGAAAACAAAATAAATGCTCGTAAAATGAAAAATTGTTTCAGAAACGCCTAAATTTTACTTCTACTTATATTATTTCCGTGAAAAATAAAACATCTTTTGAACTAATTACTCTCATTTAAATTATACATTCCTCTTCAGACTAAAATTAATGATTATCGGTTCCTAGAATCCATTCTTTCTCCCACTCTACTTCTAGTTGCCCATCGAAAAAAACACATGGTAGGTGATCGTATCGTCTCCTCTTCATTGTCCTACTATAGAAGCTTCGAATTGAACGAGTAGTAGTGATAAGAGAAAGACGCTCAAATTAGCCAAACAAACTTGAACAAGACAACAGAGATTGACAAATTACTCTGCAACGCACCTCACGTTACTAATGATCCGAGCGATAGAAACATGAGATAGTTCCCATTTGTGGGAATAACGAACCGCGTAATGGAGATCGCAGAGATTTGTTACGTCATAATTATAACAACTGAAGCACATTCGTCCTCACAAAATAATTGCTTGTTCGATTCCTGCGACGTTTCCTTATACAGACAGAAAAATGGTGACGGAATCCATACCAATATATACTTCTCATCAGAAAAATCGAAACACCTTGCGAGATTATGTTTTGTAAGGATTTTCAGAAAAACCAAAGAAAATTTAATTTGAATTTAGAACATTGAGTTTGAAAACCTCATATTATTCACTATTAAACGACATTTGACCTATATTCCTAAATATACAAATTTTTCTGATAATCCTTACAAAACATAAATTTGCAAGGTGTTTCCATTTTTCTGATGAAACGGTATTAATTACATTTAAACATTCATTTTACACAGGTTAAAACACAAAAGAAAAATACATAAAATACCACAGCTTACATCTTAAGTATGCAAATTAAATATACTGCTTTGCTTTAGAATTCAGGGGCCCAAATACGCTAAATCCGAAGCCTAACCGATTTCAAAAGCTCCGAAAATGAAACGTCAAAGAATTATGTAGCGAAAGCACTTTGCGAGCTTTTATCTTAAAGTTAAAATGTTACTTGTTTATGTTTAACTTTCGCTTCGAGTAAATAATGGTATTTATTTTAGATTTCCAATGTCAATACCAATAACCTTGTTCAACTTCAAGGATCCAAACTAGTCAAATTGAAGTTGTAGTAACCCGACGATCTACTTTCCTAGTTTATTGATTCAGTTGAGCGCGTATATATGTTTGAGCCTTTACGATAACGAGCACGTACTTTATTTGTCTTGTCTTTCCATTAATTAGAAGGCTTGTTTACTGTTCCAATACAACGACAAGTCCCAAAATAAACCTCGCACGAATGAACTTTTATCACTTTAATTCATTTATCTGTGTGTGTAAAGGGAATAAATTCACCCGCCGCCGAGTTTCGTCCCACACGCAATGTAATTAGGTGATATGCAAGATTTAATCAATTCATTATTACTAGTAGAAATAGCAATAAAACTACTATACAACCTGTCAAGTGCAAGTCAGGCTCACACACCTTGTAAGGAGACGTATAGGTACGCGTATTGTTAGAGATCAATAACGTAAATTTTCAAATCTAAATTTTCAAAGGTTTGTTTCCGATTTCTGATTTACCTGTCTCAGACCTAGTTATATTTCTAAACCTTTGGATTGGTATGGAGTTTGTCTATTAACCAAACAAGTAAAATGTTAAAAAAAATTGTTAATTAATCATATTCCGGACTGAAATTTTTTAGTCAACCCATTTGCAATATATTTATTGACATATTTGATATAATAATACTTTTCATCCCTTAACCAGCTCGGTGATGATCGTTGTTTACTGGGATCCTATACTATTATTAGACAAAGTTTAATATGAAATTGAAAGCTTCAAAAGCCGTTAGTAAAAATATAAATGTTAACAATCATGTTTGGTAAACATTACAGTGACATTCAACCTTCAGTCCCCCACAAACCTTGGTTTTTTAAATTCAAAAAAGTTGATAAGCGATCTTGCTCCGTTATATGCCGACTTAGATTGGGTCATGTCTGCACTCCTGTCTTTCTCCATAAAATAAGGATAAGGGACTCTTCTATTTGCGAATGTGGCTTAGACGAGGGTACACCGGATCATATTTTTTTCAGTTGCCCTAATAATAAATCGTCACTTTACAATTTTCTCCCCGATAATATCCCCCGTCCTTCTAATCTCAAATCTCTTCTTTCTTTAGTCTACTCTCGTTTTGTTTATACTCTTTCTAATTTTATTCATTCCAACAATATAAAGTTGTAATCCCTCCAGTAACTGAACTACGTTTCGTGTCGTGTGTTTTCTCCTTTTTGCTTTAGTCCTCTCAAAGTGTATCGCGTGTCTGGCTAACCGATTATTTCCTATTACACGTTGCCTCTTTGGTCACCAGATTTTGGCAGAATTACCATGAAGTTGGTAGTTGCCATAAATGTCAAGAATTGAATTGAATTGAATTGAATCATGTTTGAGGCATACTTACTGGGTCTGGGTGCTTTACGAGGTCTGGGTTCGATCGTAGCTGGAATTTATGCACGAATGATTAAAATCATTACCATTGGCTTTTTAGTAAAAGAAAGCATCGTGAGGAAACCTGCACACTCCTAAAAAATTGTGTGCTTGAAGTCTACCAATCCGCATTGGGCCCGCGTGGTGGACTATGACGCATACACTCTCTGTAGGAGAGTAGGCCTGAGCCCCTGCAATGGGGACGTATATAGGCTGTTGATGAAGACATGTTTACTTGCTAATTAATGTCTAGGTCGTGTGTCAACTATTACGAATCGTAGCTCTCTGCCCTGCATCGGTCTCTAGGATGGAGCTATCACAGGACCGCATTCTACAAAGCCACGAGCCAAGAGGCTGGGTGTTTGCGCATAATGGTAAAAGTCCTCTGTTTACGCATTCAAACATACTCGATGAATTACTGGAACGGGGTAGCTCCACCAACATTCTGAATTGATGAATGATGACGATGCCGCATACGTGTATATAATTGTGTAGAGTTTTTCGTTTCTTACAGTATTCTCTTTGACCTTCTGATTGTGCCACTAGGCCACGGAGGCGGGTAAAATAAACGTTATAAACGTTTTAGGGTTTAAGACATGTATATTATTTTACACAAAAAAGTATTATTGCAAATATTGGGTAGGATGGATATTGAATAACTCTGTCTTTTGCTTACTCAATAAAAATCTAATCGAGACCGTGATCCGCAATGAAGATCTCATAAAGGTGTTTCATTTTGCTAAAAGTATAGAGTCCGTAGTTTGTGAGGTATGTCTCCATATAGCCACTAGTCCACAGAATCAATAAGGTACACCAACGGCTATATTCTACCAAATAAAATACCATTTTATTTCTCTGAGCGACGAAGCGTTGCCAATGTTGTCATTTCAGATTACTGACTCTTCAAACTATGTCCGTGACTTTATTTCTTTTACGAGTTTGTTTCATTGCGGAGATTATCACGCAGGAAAATTCCAAGCGTAGCTCACTCACAGCTCGTTAAATGCGAGATGGTTTATTTGACCAATATAAAATGTATTTAGTCACTAAGATCAGGTCAAAATATGATTATATGTTTCTACGTGTATACGGACTCTACGTTTGATTTGCAACTATAGATGATGTAGTGCACACGCCATAGCATATTCAAACTGTCTCGTGTGTCTATGGATTGGTTTGCTAAACGTCAGCGCCAAAGTGTCAAACACAGAGTGTCACTAGAGCCGTGGTCGAGTGTGGAAATTGAGTAGTACCGAACAAGTAGGCATTACTGAGCCAGTGATGTGATATACAACGTCGTAGGTACCAACTCCTACAGAAATATTTATTTTTTACCACCTCCATAGCCTCGTGAGTTTTTGATCGAATTCAAGGTCTAGTCCTCGGTTTATATTGCGGATTTTTTCTGTGTCTCTGCCTAATTAACACAATGCTGTCAAAATTGTTCACCAAACTGGTAAACAACTGTCAGTGCCTCATTCTTCTAGGAGATAAGTGAGAATGGTTGTATCATAAACCATAAAGACATCCGTAAAGCCGTTGATTGCCATGAGATGGAGGCGCAGTGCAAAAAACATAATTTCATAAAACGGCAAAAGTGTATGTGCGTTTCATATTTTGTTATGAACAACAAAATATGTATACTGTCAGAGCTTATACGGAACGCAGATAAATCTATCTGTATTTAATTGACTCTATAGATTTCCCGTAGATTTTCCCTCGTTTTCCCGCACAATAGACAATAAGAGAACAAACCGCAGCAGACATGATTGATAGAGGCCTCCGTTTTTATGTTGCCCCAAATAAATCATCTTCGTCTCAATTAATGTCCCCAATACTTCCACGAACTCGATGGGCGTTTTCATATCTGATTGATAACACTCGCTGCAGAGATAGGTCCCCGATATCTCTCGGCTGTCAATCTCATGCCTCCACTGTAATTAATTCACTTTATTAAATTTTAAGTCGAATGTCACGAAGGTACTACATTACAGAAAGTTATTAGGGTCTTATGTTAGTGTCATGTGCACCCGCTATTTTACAATGATACTTCAATACCAAATCTCTAGCAATTAATGATTTTTTCTTTAATGATGAGACAGTGATAGACACATAACTCTATTCACAAACACAATACACACAATAACACAAATAAATGGAGAAAAGACAAATAAACAAAAACTTGTCAAACGGAACCCGAACTCCGCATGCGCTGCAACGGGGACGGACGTTCACCGCCTCCCACCGATCCGCGATACCTCACCTCTCGCAAGAAAGTGACCCAGATACGGCTCGTTAATATGGCGCGCGCGTACCAACTAACACATGCGCATGTATACAAACGTCATCCGGTCTTTGCTTGATGTGTCCAGCCTGTACCGCAGCGCTTGTTTGAGTCGGACCTGAGGATCACGATGACACGCTCAAACTTTTACATAGCACTCTGGTTTAGCAGCGGCAAAATATCATCAGCCAGGAAACGTCATCAAAATGACCAGCCGCTAGAATCAAACATCAGTTTACTGAAAGATTGGCCCCACTACGCGTTTCCCGGTACGTGGATAACTCTTACTCCCCAGCGAAGTGGCCTGCCCAGTGCCACTTCAGCTTACATGTCCAGCTATGTTGGTGTCTTTTTTAGGGTTCCGTACCTCAAAAGGAAAAAAGGAACCCCTATGAGATCTCTTGGAAGTCCGTCTCTGTTAATACCCTTTTTCCCAGAAACGCGTGAAAGTGTCAAATTGAATTTAATACCAAATAATCCAGCCTGCAATCCCATTGATCTGTAGAAATCAAACTTCTAAGCCAACGCAATAAAAAGCTACGGTCTTCCCTTGATAGCGCATCAATACCTTCCCATTGAGCTAGAATCCTGAAATTTGGCAAGAGGCAAGGTCTTACAGCGCAAGTATAGGGAATTTATCTGAAAACTAGAATTGTTTTAATAATATCACATTAAAATCGCTACTTTGCGATTACAAACATTTGGCGACTGTCGTTATATTCTTAATGCTATATACAATAGCTCGTTGATTCCGCCAGGCGCACCTACTATTTATGACCGTATGTTAATTATTCATATTCTGTACGGAACCATCGGTGCGCGAGTCTGACTCGCAATTGGTTGGGATTTTTTTTTCTTCTTAAAAAATAAATACGACATCAGTCAAATGCAATAATTTATTAAAACCTACAAAATATGTATTTCATATGTATCCTGTCCAGAATAGCATTCTAAGCTATCACGCAAGATGCGACTGGAGATAGACGTAGATTCTGAAATGTTTGATTTATTATTACGGATTATTTGGTTTGATTCTCAAAATTCATTTGACTTCCTAGGACTATGAAAATTGGTTATCTAATAAAACTTACATTGTATACTATTTAAATGGAGAAAGAATGTAAAGAACGTCCAGTGACGGATGGGTTGGCGCATACTTCACCCAGCGCATCAGTCACTCGGGCCATAGAGAGGCAATACCGTCAGTCTCTGATGGACAAGAACCACACCATTTATCTATGTGGGGCTTGCACTTAACTCTTCCACGAGCAACCCTTATGAGTTGGTAAACCTTTTCTTCCCAAGTGACTTATTAGTGTAAACCCTTTCATTGCTTTCTTATCTGTAGCTACTAAATAGTGTTGTTGTTATTGTTTTTAACGTACTACTACGTACATGGTTCAGGCTTATAATATCAAGTAAATATTTCTGAAAAAGGTAACCTCTGGAATTATTAATTGTCCAAAATTCTTGAAATATAAGTAAACGGTGTGTATAGGCAAACAAATAATCGGAAAGAACAAATCTTAATATTGAACTTTTGGTCTCCAAACTCCTACATGTCTCAAAACTTCTAAATATTTAAGACCTAAATGCGCCATGACCAAAATGTAAAAACAGATGTATAAATATTCTATTCATCACAATTACAGTCAGGAATTAGGCTGACCAATGACCATCAAATAAATACCTGCAGCACTAATCCAACAAGACATATTTTTAATTTTCATTGGCAAGGCGAAGAAGAAGCAAAATTCAGCGAAAACGTTCGGTGTCAGATTGATGCATGAGTTCTTGTTTTTCTTTGTGCTCGCGCCATCAATCTTACAGATCTATTAACGTCGTCTTTAGCGCTGCTCCTAATTATCTGAGCAAGCTCGCAACAATCCCAGGGGATCAGGGGGTTAAGGATAAACAACGTCATATTGAACGTTGTTCCTAAGCTTTTACAAATCAAAGCTTTGGGTGTCTCTGGGTAATTGATAAAAGTGTGTGCACATATTCGAATAGCGACAGATCAATTTGGGTAGATTACGAATGATATTTTAAACGCTGTGGTGATAAGAATTTAATGCCACCTGGCAGGCAGAAGAAGTCACTTATATCGATGCGATGTACTCCGTCTCTCCCAAACATTAGCTAGTTATAGTCACTACGTGATTACAGAAGTAGAACAATAGATAGATAATAATTTATCTATATCTATTAGAATTAATTCTCTATCTATCTATATCTATTAGATATAGATAAATTATTTCTGCCGACTAGAAATGACTATTGGCGATATAACTTCTATTTTTCGGGGAGGAAATCTTCTAAATATATCCGACTCCTTAGGAAAGAAGGCGGGTTACTTGAAATTTTTACTCAAAGAACTCTGTAGTCATCTTTCGGAATTCCTAGGAACACACCGGCGCTCTTGTAGCGCTCCGAAATAAGTTCTCTTAGCCAGTCGGCCACGATGTCTGTGCAGCTCCGAGCTGCAGAAGGACGGAACCATACCGTACTACTATGGCCTTCCAGTGGTCACCGCTTTGCACCAATAAGACGAACAGAGTTTCTTACTCTGTCCGTCATCCTAGGAATAGTTTTAATATCAGGCATCCCACGCGATACCGCGCGCGACACGACGCCGGCCGGCTTATTGTATGTAAACTGACGCACGCGCCCACTCACGTCCGCGCCATGACGTGGCCTGTTGCGTCGCGTTGACACAAGAGCACCCACTGCTATACAAGTACATATCAATATACTGCACTGTTTTTATATAAGTCAAAAATCAATATTTGGGTTGAAATCATAAGTTTTCTCAGCTGTTTTCTCATGGTCCTAATATTTTAGACCACTAACGCGTTTACTAGGTAGACTTATTTCTCTAGGACTCGCTACTTGTTATAGAGAGGAAGAACGGAACGGAAAAAATGATTTAACATATTCAATTCGTCATTTCAAATTGCCCTTGATGATTAGTATCGGAATAACTAGACCGCATTATGACCACATTACTCTTAGTCCACATAACAAAATGTCCAAGTAGCAAAATACCCATATCGCTAATTAATCTTAAAATGTCCAAATCTAGAGGATGTTAGCGGTCTACGACATACTCATGCTAGTGGAATCTTACAAGTTCCAGTTACATCAAATTTTTCTAAAGAAAGAACTCGCCATTTTTTAGTCGCAGAGAACAAGTTACCGGCCAATTCTATAGTTTCAAATTGCTGCGGTTATGCTAGAAAAGACAAATGCTACAGTTAAAAATATATATATTAATAATGACATCGTTATTTTACTGTCACAAAAGCTTTCGCTCAGCTTATTACGAAGTAACTTTAAAAATCCGATCGCTCCAATATCATATTATTAAGAGCTCGCTTTAAAGCTTCTCTCCTTGATGCCCCCGGGAGAGCCTCGATACATGAGCCGCGTTCAATATTATTTCCCTTTTAGATACAATATTTCAATCATCGGTTCATCCACATTTTAGACGAATGTATATGTAGCATTATCTATCCGTTCTCGTTGTACGGATCCATGTAACACTGGTAGGTAGGATAAAGAATCCATTCAACGAAACCCTAAAATCTTCGCTGCAATTGCGGGGGTTTGTCGCGCAAACAGGCAATAAATGTTGGCAGAATAGCCCAGCTGAGATTGCTGTCTGCGGAGTTGGTCTTAAAAATAGAATTTCCCTTTTTGTTGTTCCAACCTCATGCAGATTCAACTACATAATTTACGTTTCAGGATATTATCTCTTGATAATAAACAGTCTAGTTCCTTTAAATTAAAAATTGGAACAGAAATACAACGGCGGGCTGTCGACATTTCTTAATCTAATACATCAAAACCTACATTTTCTAAATGGAGATTTCTAAATAAATTCATTATATTGTTAGAAATGCTAGATTTTGTCGAACATCCTTACTTAAAGCGATTGTAAGATATAAATCACATAAAGAGCCTGTGACCAAATCTTTCTCGTTCATTCAAGATCTCTAGAGGCCATACTTCTAAATTAAATTATTCGGAATCCTTATCTCCATGAAATAGCACCTGTAATATTGTAAGTTAATGCGACACTCTCTCGAGATTGTATCTCAGCTCAGCTCCGACTTGCCCAAGTCTCTTTGTGTCGGATACTAACAACCGCGCAGACTAAATCACTATAATTAACTTTCAAAACAAATCTAAGACTTCAGAGCGAACAATTGGATCACTTACATGCCTCGAAACACTTGGAGGGAACCTACGAGTAGTACCTACACCTGCGCCGGCTGTTAACTAAGTTTACGAGATAGTTGCTTATTAAGTTACTTCATGTCTTGATATGTACTAGTGCCAAAAAGTTTGATTTGTAATTTCTAGCTTTATTACTAACAGTAGTGTTATATCGTTTTTGGATGCAATTTGTTTAAATGTCAATATTAGTGGCAGCCGTAGACGAAGTGGCAATGAGCAGGCCACATCGCTCGGAGGACCGATAACCGATGGGGAGTAAGAGTTCTCGAGTGGCGACCACGGAAACGATTGATGACTGATGATGATGATGATTAGTGGCAGGCAAACAACATATTAAGTTATTGGCATAGCAGTCTGGTAAATATCAACAACTGGCAGTTTGCCAGGTAAGGAAGAAATGCGATTGTTACAATCGTGAACACGGGTGTGTGCAGGTATAAAATGAGTCTGTCGCCTTGACGCCCGTCCGCCCACCGGTCAGCCTGTGCACCCCAATCCTCCTTCTCAAAACGACGTGAAAAATCTCAGTTCAAACATTATCGACAAAACTACAAAAACAACTCATTAAATTATTTTAAACAAACTCTTCTTAGACGTAAAATGTACAAAACGAACATTGAATAGCGAGAAAATCTTGCAACCTTTGACAAAAATATCTAGTAGCTGTTTTAATTATTTTCTGTGAAACATTCGCTGCGGGAAGGAAAGGAATTTTCCATCGCCTGATTTAAAGTAACTTTATACGGCGGTCCGGCGGCACATAATTCATGCCACTCAGTGAAATATAATGCGGATGTTCTCATAATGTACGACGCGCAACTTAATCCGGGCACGACTTTTTCCGCCGCAGATATACAAATGGCCGGCGGCGGTGGTGAAACGATCTCTGCTCGAGTCACTCGGAACGTTTTTGCCATTTCAGAAGGCAACTTTACCTATGTCCAACCATAAATAGCGTCATATGCACAAACGTACAATGCAACTGCAATTTTCATCAGTACTCAATGTCAAAGCATTCGTATACATTTAACAGCTGCTTGTATATCAAAAGCATACAGCAGAATGGTATAAAAAGATACAAAGTCCTAACGACGAAGTTGTTCAAGAAAAAGCAATAAGTCTTCCAGATCTTTTTACGCGAACTGTGTTCCCAACACGAGTAAAGTCGAATTAATTTGCTACTTAACGAATAGGAAACTACAAGTCATGTAAAAAGTTTCCTCGGAAACTTTGCGCTGACGGACGCCAAATAATACCCTCGGAGTCGGATTGACTTATTTCATCCGTCAAACTTAGTGAACGTTGTGTCCAATTATGTTTGTGACAAAAATGTATTTAGATGAAAGTTATCACCTCAGATGTGTTACGACGTGATGGAAAGACGTACAAACAAACACACTTTCTCATTTGTATTATAGGTATCGATATATCTCTTTAATTTAAGGTATAAACGTCACCGAATCCATGCCTCCAAAAGATCTAGAGATAAAAAATTTAAAATTTAGTAGATTTATTTTGGACCCCTACATAATTTTTAATGGTACTTGGCCGTCCTTTCACCTAATAGTAAGTATTGAACAAAAAAAGATTCACCAAAATCGATTATAATTGGTGAAATATTCGAGTAACATACATTTTTTTAAACGTCGATTGAGAACCCCCTCCTTTTTTGAAGTTGGTGGAAGAGAACAGGTTGTTCGTAAAACAATAATTTGGGCCGTTGCAACTATTAAATGATATTTGACTATTGTTGTCAGTGTCAACCCTCTTGGCTTACAGCCTGTATACGCATTATACAATAATCCCTAACAAAACGTTCGCTATGTAATGTTCGTTATGAAACGACAGTACACACTGACTTAATTTAAAAGCCGCTCCGCTCCGTCCATAATCAAACAATGAATGTTCTAATGAATAAATTCATTAAAATATTCGGAATTACACCTCGTTATTCCAGCGATTACGACGTCTGGCTTAACGCAATCCGGTTCACGGAGGTGCCCAGGCGATGTGGCAAATTCATTAAACCTTTAATTATTACGTGACGGACTGTCTGTGTCTGATCTAAACAGTTTGATCTATATATACTCCTATGAGTATATCCATGATTAAGATACCACGGACACTATTATCTGATGCTCGTATGTATATGAGCGTGTACAAATGAAAAATTCATACTTACACACCTATGACTGAATTCAGGATGAGATGCTTGCTTCCAGCGACCCTGGGACCTTTAGCTTCTTGTCAGATCTCTTACTCGCAATTTCAAACGATTGTTTTATTACCTCAATGTTTTCTACTAACTGTAAGCTTTGCACCAACAAACCCGAGAGAGAGGAAGTGTAAGAGATAAATAATTAGGGCACATGTATATCTGCCTAGAATAGAAAATACCGCTATCACGTGCGTACGATCAAATCACTCAACTCTTTTCATAACTCCCGCTCGAAGCTGGCCTTTTTCCGGCGGAAGGACGAGCACGTATCACAGCCAACAGCTACACGCTACATGAACTGATCAGGCACAGACCAAGTGACCAAGTGATAAAGGAGAATGCATCAATACACTTCAATATAAAGCGTCTCACGAAATAAGTCAATATCAACAAATGTTCGCTATTGAATACTTTTAATATATAATTTTAGTTTTATATAAACCGTTCAAGAAAGTTTAAAATTGAAAGTGTCAGTTTCTGATTAAAGATTTGGTTTCGTTATTTTTTGGTTAAAAAAATAATATATATCGGTTTTGAGTCCACTGAATCTGACTCTGCACAGAGCACAATGGACGCTGAAAGAGCTTTGAACGGCGATACTCTGCATCGCTGTTGCTGCAAACGCTAATGTCGCTGCACTCACCACAAAGAAGTATTCGTTTGAATCTTGCGTTGTATACTGACAAACAGAACCTACCTTACTGTTACTTTGCTTTGCCATAAGGAGTAAACTGTTATTCTTGTGATGTTATTTCGTAAACATTATCGCAAATTTATCTCGGTAATCTTAAACCTTGTAAAAGTTTCTGGGTCTCTACAACAAAAGGAACCGAAATTTATTCGAGGCAGGTTGCTTCATTCATTTCGTACGGATTTCTTCTGTAATACCGTATATTGTCTATCTAATTTCTTATAAAACCCTTCTCGTTTGAGACGAAGGGCTTAACCGAATACATTGGAATAAGATGGAATTATGTCCCGCTCCGCTTCTCCAATGTCTTTGTTCGCTACTGTTTGTTCTGCTAATTGTGTCGCTGGCGTATTTACCGGGTCAATAAAGATCTGCCTCATAAATCCGCAACGCATGAAAGACGCCCTAACTTGATTGTCGTTTTGTTTTATTGTGAACCTACAGACAACAGACGCCTCGCTTTTATATTTGTCAAAGTACGAGCACGTCGTTTGTAAGCTCCGCATACAATATAGTTATAAATACATGTATCGAGGATGTAGGCGTATATTTAATGGATTCTGTTCTGTATACACGCTCACGAATTTTATGGTCGTTAAATATTCATTAAGTAATGGAAATGGTTCCTTTCAAGTATATTATGAAACCAATAATCATGCGTAGGCCGAAGGACTAAAATTTCTGTGATGTTTTCAGTCTCATTAATTTTGATTAAAGTAAACAGTTGGTTTAAGAATATATCACTACATGTCTCCAAATGTCAACTAAGGTCAAAATTCTGCCTTTGCGTCAACAATGTTTTGCTGTGGCCTACAATTAATCTGCCGAGCGAAGTTATTATAGCAAATTTTCTCATGGAGACCCCATATATGGCTTGGCAACCTATGACAGGAACATGTAACTGATAATGATGAAACTGTATCATAAAAGTTATGAATCGTGAGATAAACACTCAACGCCCAATTAAAAACAGATTGTGAGAGCACACGCCGTTATAAAATACCTCAATAGAAAAGCGCTTTTAAAAGTACATTCATCATATCAAACTACGCTGCGCGCGGCGTTTCTATGTTCCCGTAAATCTTTTAAAACTGTCTAACTTAAGTTACTTAGATGTACATAATTTATTAGGTTACTTGCAGCCGCCCCGCTTTTTATACGGAATGCACTATCTGTCTGTGCCAAATATGGTGTTCCCACGCGGACCGGATCACCGGACACTGCGGGCTCGGTAACTCATACACGGTTCCGGTACAAAAACGTCACGGCACCACCGGACCGGGCTGCGACCGGCGCGGTCCGATAGTACGGTACATGCATGTGTACACCACTTTATTTACAACATGGTCGCTCGCTTCCGAACCCTCGCTTCAACCCCCTGCTAACATATGCCTCTTTAGATGTTCTGTTTATCAAGAACCAATAATTTACGTAAACGTAACTCTACCCTGCAACACGAACTAGGACAAGTGGTACACTAATTGTGGTTGTTCTAACACGCATTATGCTATACACGGAATTATAGTCATGTCTTTTAGCAGGGGACGCAGACGATATAAATAAAAGCGATGATTTGGAAATCGTTCATAATAAAACCAATAATGACGTCAAAATATCCTTGTCAGTGCAGGCTACACTAATAACACTCAACAAGCCCTCGAATAAAAAATTTGCAGTGCGAACATGAGATCATTTGTTTATTACTTCTTTTTACCTCAATCTTCATGTTATCACGCACGCGTTCAGATGTATCGTACCTTTAATACTTTTAATCTTGGTAAAGGGCTGTCGTGAGGTAAATTCTGGAATCCAAACAGTCACGGCCAAAAACTAGTAAAAAAATGTGACAAAGCATTAGGTACTTACACCTGTATGTTATTCTCACGTACTACAGGGTAGGCCTAAAAGTTTCAGCCAACACGAGGCTAGACTAAACACAAAAATATCTCTAAATTCCAACGAAATCAGAATGGTTTTGTATTCTATGAAGCTGGGAAAATTGATATTTTAAATGTAGTGTAATAAATTAATTTTAAAAAGAGACATCACCTATGCCAATAATAATAAATAGTATTTGTATATCTTAAATAACTAGCGGAAGAGCGGGGCCTCCTAATACAAGTTTTTTAAAACTTAAAAGGAGTGTCCCAAAAACTGTATTGTTAAGTTAATCATATGAAAGAAAATAAATATTTTTTCATTTTTTTCACATGTGTAAATCGGACTCGCGCATCGAGAGTACCATTCAGAATATGAATAATTGACATACCTACCAAAAATCATAAATAATAGGTAAGGTCACCGAACAATGTTCTAGCGAAAATGTAAACCAGATTTTAGAAACAAAATCCCTTACATACGTCTATAACACGATCAAAAAGCGATTTGAATGTGATTAGAGTTTTCATATTACTTGTACGAGTACACTGTAAAAACTTGCTCTTTGTCAAGTTTCAACTAGGTCAATGTAAAGAAACCCTACAAGTTTTGACTCTTTGCGCTCGCAAAGTAAATCGTCAAAATATGCGACTTCAAGAAACTGCAAACTTGAGTATTTGATATAAATTTCAAGTGGATACCTTCACACGTTGCTGAGAAAAAGAGGCGTGACCGACAACGGACAACAAAGTGACTTGAGCGACAGCTCTGACCACAATTATATGCGTCTGCACTTATTGGCAGTCACCTTGCGCCTTGCACCCAACGGTCCCTTGCGACCTTTATTTCTCCCGTGGTCGATCTACTTATAGTATATTATTAGTATACCGTCGTCTGAACGTAATGTACTACCTAAAGAATAACTAATTATTAGTTGTTCTAACGGCAATATACCGGTGATTAGCGTCTCTAGCACCTTGCATCCAACGGATCTTCTCTTCGATCAGTCCGTCCTTCTAGTTTGTGAGACCTATCCTAAGCATAAGCGCCTTGCAATCAACGGGTCCTCGCTACCTTACCAAGTCAGTTCACTATATAAATCTAAAAATAACCTGCTTCTGACGGTCGTATCGGTGTGAAACTTAGCAAATGTATGTAGTTCATATAACAACACAATCATTTGATACCATCGCGCCGATCTGACTCTGGAACCAGGATGGATGAACTCTTGAATGGGTACTAGACTGTTCAAAGGCTACTAGTAAATCCCTCAAGTTCAGGCTCATTTTGTTTTTAGTGAATTACTGTCTAAAGCTGGTTTAGTTTTTGTGAATTCTGACCCTAGAATCTTTCATTCAACTGCCCAGTAAACGGTTGTCTTAGCAAAAAGTTAATTAATTTTTTAAATCAAATTATAACCCGCATTTCCATAGCGATGGCATAAGTACGAGTAGATCAAAAACTATAATTAACGCGTTCAAAAAGAACTAAGGACCCGACTTCAACTGCCCTAAAAGTCTACAGCATTCATCCCCTAAAATGTTCAGAATTAGAATTATCGGGGTATATGGTTTGTATTTGTTGATTTTTTTAAAAGCGCTTCATCTATTTCGGTAAAATTTATATAACCAAAAAAACAATCAGCACAATCGATTCATAATTGGCGGAGTTATCGCGTAACATACATACAGTCGAAATGAGAACATCCTCCTTTATTGAAGTCGGTTGAAAATAACATAAAACCGTAATGCCTGACACAGAATAACTTTCCATCCTTTGTCTTTGTGTCTCAGACACGCCTGGCGCTCCACCTGTGCGTGACCTCGCATCAACATGATGTCGAGACTCTTAAATTGCCGACACATATTCATGTGCGACGAAAACCGCCCCGTAGTCTTGTAGCTTACACATCATAGTCAAAAGGTTGTAAGATCAATCCCCAGTTGGGCACGGTAGAATTTAATTTGGTTGGCAGGCATTTGCAGACATTGACATAGCAAAACTGCCATCATGTGTTGTCTGTCTCTCACTAAACAGCACTGTCGTGTTCCGGTATTAAAAATTAAATTACCTAGTGCCTCATTACATTTAGGTTTCTGCATAGTACTTCGCTCCTTACATTCAGCCTTAGTTATATGTAACGCATATAGCTAGGGGGAACAAGGTTGGGCAGTGCCCACCCTTCAAGACCCATTGATAATCCTATAAAAATCGATGGTTTGAACAAATATACTATTTACACTGTTATTATCTCTCTCTCTCTCACTCACTCATTAAATAATTAAATGTATTTGTTCTACGTACTAAATAGATAGCGGATTACTGCAATTGCAACATTGCAGTGAGTGATTATCCGTCTGCTCCCCCTAGCCCATGCTACACCCCCTAGCTACAACAGTGGCCTTAGTCACTTACAATCTGCTGAGATGAAGTGACATTTTACAACTTCTCTCTAGGTATCGAATCTGTAGGCCTCAAAGGAAGTCTTTTGTTGCCTCAACACTGTATTTATATCCGAGTATACGTATAGCCCACAACGCTTATTACTCTGCTAGTGTTCTATCGAGGATGTTGCGAACTTTTTTTGTAACTATATTCGCAGACTTGTTAATGTCATATCAAGATTAAACGGAGACACTGCGTAGGTCGATTAAACGGATGTCCACTAGTGATTGTTGATGCGGGCACAGGAAGTTTATCCGAACATAACTCAGCGTTCAGCTAGTTGATCTCTGATTAGATCCCACAGCTCGATCGAACGTTGCAATGTCTGTGTGATTCACACTTGATGTGCCAGTCATAATATTTAGATTAGACTTTGTGCCTAGTAATGTAGTGAGAGAGTCCTACACACATTCATATTCAAAATTATATATACGTATTTACCTCCGTGGCCTAATGGGTACGAGTACAAGCTTGGAATACCGATCCGGAGGTCCCGAGGTCGATTCCAAGTGGAAGAAGAGTGAAGAGTGAAAATTATTATTTTATTTTATGCACCCCAAATTTTATGCACGAATAATTACATAATAATGAAACGTAAGACAATATTGAGACCTCATTAGGCTTGCACTTGGCCTTTATCTCACCTGATGGTAAGAGATGATAAGGCTGTTGGTAAGCGTGCACACCCAAAAGCCTCAGCCTAATGAGGCGCTGGCTCTGCCGCCTTTCGTACCGGAACACAACAGTGCTATTAACAGTATTTTTTGACGGCAGTATTTCTAAACTACTCATAAGATCGTTAGAATTAAATGCATAAGAGTATAAGTGACTGTTTGTTTGTTTTACTGAGATATTTGGTATTTTTGTTTGTTTACGGCTATTACATATTGAATTGAAACCGCCTCATGCCTGCTGTGCCCCCTCCCCACAGTTTGTACCTGCATGCAGATATACTTCTATAATCAAAGATGTTGTAGAATAACACGGTAAATATTCGTAGTGTTTATATCTGTTGTCTGTGGTAGACTTAGAGCGAAATTCGTGTTGAAAATTATCCTTCAGCAGACGTTTAGGGCTGCGTCTGTGCCATTCGCGTCGTTTACACAACTCCTCGGTTAGTTTATTCTGGTGCTCCTTGGCAACAGTCCCACATTCTCCAGCACAATATAAATTAGCAGAGATTACTGCAAATTTGTTTTGACTGTCTGTTTAAATTCCATTTAATTCTATTTGTTAGCTTTTGCCCGCGACTTAAATCAATAATTCATATAATGTAATCACTGTACCACGAAGAGGTAAAATTATACTAGGAATATTACGATAAAGTTAGGTGTATACTTTACTATTCTAGAGAAAACAAACAACTTTTGGTATAATATAATAAATTCTGAGTAAGATGAGAATGAATCTCGAATATTCAGTTGTTAACGAAAATTTTCAGAGTTTATCGAATATTATCTTGCTCCATAATTTCTGCTGAGAATTCTGACTTGAAACACGAAGAGAACACACACCATAAAATCCAAATTGAAAAAATATGCAAAAATTGAAAATACACAAACGCATTAGGCAGTTTAAATATTAATTCACTAATCAATGACATTTGGTTCCTTTGGATTAATATTAGTATATTACAAATTGTAGGTGTATATTTGCCTCCGTAGCTACACGCTTGGACTAAATCCGGAGGTCTCGAGTCCGATTTCCAGTGGAAGTACCTATTGGTACTCGGTTTGGTTGGCATTTTCTATGCTCGACTGGCTAGCTACCACCATGTGACCTAAGTCTGCCGCCAAACAGCAGTGTTAATAGCCTGTTGAGTTCCGGTATGAAAGGTAGCAGTGCCAGCGCCTCATTAGGTTGAGGCTTCTGGGTGCGCACGCTTACCATCCAATGGCCTTATCGTCACTTACCATCAGGTGAGATGAAGGCCAGGTTCAAAACCCATCATAAATAAAAAGGCATATATAACGAAACCCACGGGCAGATATTTAGGACTATCCTATTCTAAAGCCACAAACACACGGCCTATTGTTCGATATAGTAAACATACTAATAATATTATATAATAGCTAAACTGAGTTTGTTTGTCATTCCTTCACATGGTAACGGAGTGTCAGAATGACTTTTTTTACAGCGATAGTTGAATGGTCGTAAAGGATAGGACGACTATTATCACGACAGAACAAGTCGTTCCTCTCGCAAAAATTTTGAAGAACATGCAGTTTGAAGACGCGGACAGAAGCTAGTAATCCATACTAATATTATAAATGCTTAAGAGAGTTAGTTAATTTGTTTTTCTTATACGTCGTAACAAGTCATGATGACTTCATTTTTCAACCGACTTCAAAAACGTAGGAGGTCCTCAGTTCGACTGTATGTTTTTTTGTACGTGTGTTACGCGATAACTCCGCCAATAGTGAACCGATAATTCGATTATTCTTTTTTGTTTTTGTTTTTGTTTGGTAGAGTATACTTCAGAGGCGGTCCCATATAAATTCTACGGGAATTGATTGAGCGCTTCTTGAGAAAATCAAAAAAACAACAAATATTAGATATTTCTACCTCTAATGGTGAACATTTTTAAGGTGCGTTAATTATTGTACATGGATAGTTGAAATCAAACTGTAGACTAGTTAACATATTTCTACGTATACGCGTACAGTACAGTCTACAAATTCAAAACAACAAAACGAAACAAGATAAAACGAAATAAATGCCTTTCAGAAAAATGTGTTTACACCGTCCGTCGTCGTTAAGTTGAAAACTTAACACATGCTATTAAGTTTGTTATTTAACAAAATATACGTGAACATAATGGGAAATCTGGAAACACCTTGTTTTTGGTACAGATTTTAATTATTATGTTTGCTGGTAGGTGTCAGGAAACAAAACATGCTCACACGTGCCTCGAATATTCATTAAACCTCAGTCTTAAATTAATTTAATATAAAGATAATAATAGATCTACATTATATTGTATGTTCACTGCTGGAAAATGATGACTAGTTATATTTGTAATATGAAGAAATCGGAGATAAGTCCTGTCCTGCGTTGCCACGGATATTCGGAGGACGCGGGTTCGATTTTCACAGATGGTGATTTATAATTCAACCAGCTGTTTTAATGAGCCTACGTTTATATTTATTAAATTAAAAACTAAAAGTATAATCAGCTTGCATTTGGCCTTCATAGTAGGTGACGATATGGCCGGCGGCGGCTCACTCAGAAGTCTTAAGCTAATGAGGTGCTGGCGCTGCATTTCGAACTGAAACAACAGAGCTATTAATCTTTTTAGATTAACTGTCCTAGCACCAATCAAACTGAATACAGATAGATTCCACCGCTGGGATCGAACCAGGGAGTTCCGAATTGTGTATCCAATTTCTACGTAGCACGCCCTTCAGCCTATAACTACTTACCATCAGATGAGTCGCAGCCCAAGTGCAAAAGTATTTGTAACTGGCTCATCAAGGGACCCCAATACCAGAATCCAAATAAATAATTAGGAACGAAATAAGGATTATATTCGTGTTTATCCCTGTACGTTTACGAAATTCCTCACTCGCGGGACCTGCTGGCTGAATTAAATGTTTTCGAAGCAACAAGAGCGTGCTAACAAGCCGCGGATGTCGGTGGAATTGCGACGTTTCAACGAATTATTTTAATTAATTTAAAGCGAGGTGGCAATCTCACGATTCTGTCAGACTGCACTGTCATTTTATTTGTGGACCTACATAATATGTGAATAATTTAAGACGAAAACTGACGAGTATACATATTTTTACTCACTAAACCACAACATAAAGTATCCTCACTGTGTTCATGGTCGATTTTGTATGATGCACTAAGCGCTTTGCTTCTAATTTTATCATGCGTACAGCCAGGGAGTGGCACGCGCTGCCGGCGTCTGTATTCCCTGAAAACTATAACTTGGGTGTCTTCAAGACGAGGGTGAGTAGACACCTTCTAGACCAACGCGCACCATCGTAGACCACATCATCCCTTACCATCAGGTGAGATCGTGGCCAAGCGTTGATCTTTATTCTATTTTAAAAAATGTTGTGATATAGTTACTTTAACTTTGATGCACTGAAATGTAAGCTATAATGTAATAATAATAATAAAATTAAGTCAGTGTGCTACGACAAAGGTTGGGTAATTTAAAAAAAATATAAACATACACACTTCCAGTACATACATACTGGTTGGAGTTATCTTTTTAAATAAAGGCCGACAATGCAGCTTTTTTGGGTTCCGCACCTCGAAAGGGGAAAAGAACCCTTATAAGATCATTTTGTTTCCCGTCTGTCTGTTAATACCTTTTTGTCAGGAACGCGCAGAGGCATCAAATCCAAATTAATATCAAATACTGAAGTTTGCAATTCCATGATTCTATGAAAAAATTAAACTTCTAAATCAACGCAATAAAAAGATACGGCCGTTTATGCCGCATAACTTGACGATTTCCCTTGCAAGCATCAAGAATCAAAACCTAAAAGCTACTTCCCATTCACCTAGAACCCTGAAATTTAGAAAGCAATAATTTCTTACAGCACAAGTATAGGGATAAATCTGGAACCCATAATTTTAAAGTTATAAGAAATTAAAATCGCTTTTTTGCAAAATTAACCAGACACCTTGACAGACAAACTTAGTTATGCAGTCGCGGAAATGAAACTAATTTCAAGGTACTAGTAATAATGTACCTATATTAGTTTCTTTCCATCGTTCGGAACTCTTTGTGCGCGAGTCCGACACGCACTTGATCGAGTTTTTTTACCAAAATCTAACAAATAACCTTCCTGGTTTCACTTTCTATCATGTGTATGTACGTACTAGTATATCAAAATGTTGAAGTATAAAACCTATTAATCATGTGATAAATTTTCCCGTCTAATAGTGTTTCTTGTAAACAAGATGATGTTTTTGTAAAAATAATATATTTATTTATACTTTTACTTTCAGCCTTCACTCCGCAAGCCCTAACAAAAACTAATTCAACTTGTACGGACATTCGAAGCAACTACGCTCGTGAAGTAATAACTTGGTGGAAGAAATTAGATACTACAACTAGAGGTACATGTTCGTTACACAGACTTTATACTAGTTCAGTGCTTGCTCTAACACAGTGTTAAGTTACCTACGCAACGAGACATGACAAAACTACCTATTTTCTTCTCATTTTCCTTTTACGTAAATGAAGGCCTAAATTGAAGCTTTGGTTGTCTCCGACAATTTGTTCTCAAAGTTTATTGTCACAGGCGGTTGGGCCCGGAAGGAGGGGACAATCGTTGCCCTCCAAGACTCGCTTCAATAACTTCAAATTATGACGAGTCATGATTTTCCGAACGCGTCCGAGACGCTCCGGCCGCCCCCTCTCTACATGTCTCTGATTTTGTGACACGACCCCTCCAAATATGCTACAGTACAGAGGGACAAAATGTACGCTCAGGACAAACGGATTCATTTAAATGAGCATTGTGATTGTCGCAGGGCTGTGAACATATTCAACATGGATTTTTTGTATTTATATTTGAAAAACGCTTCGTCGAACATTTACAGGTGTTGTGAGCGCTTTTGTCATCAACAATAGATAAAAAAGTTCACCTAACCGAGCTCACAAATACACAACCAAACTAAATACTCTTACAGGAGCTGTTTAAAGGTTGGTTTGAATAAGAGTGATAGAGTACTCTGTACTAAAGTATAATCCCTGCTAGATATAATACTATTGGTATGCTAGGTATGAGTTAGGTGCTGATGCAAAAGCTATTTCAATTTGTTGAAGTCGCTTGAAACATCGTGACGTAATCCATTAAATCCGAATGCTCAATCGATAGAGGCCACTTCGCGACCCCGATTCGAAATAATAATATAAAATTGTCCCCATGTCTGAAAGTCGAGCAATTTAATAACGGTCGGGTATCCAGGACGAATTGTGGAGAGTACGGCATAAGTTAATTACACTAATGAACAAGGGAAGAACGAAGGAGGTGCGCTCAAAAAAATCCACCCCAAGATCACTCCAAAGTCTTTAGTACAATGTTCATCGCGTGGTTCATTAGCGCCTAGGTTTCCTGCCGGGCTCACATGCGCGCCCGACCATACAAGAACATGACAGGTGAAAACTACTTATTCATGTTACTCGTACCTAACAAACTGTGTTTGGTAAATTAATGATTTTATATAGTTAAATGTGATTATATTAGAGCACTGACAATTAAAGGCTTTTGATCAATAGTTAGAAATAACCTGAACTCATACATTTGATAAACGCTGGCATATTATTAATATAATAATAATATCACCATGTCAACTCGATTGTGTATCAAATCATTTACTTCGTGTAACTCTGGGATTGTTAATTTGTCTGTAAATTTTTCTTTAAGGTTGTGTGGTCTTGGCTTTAGAGTAGGACCACTCTATGTGATGACAGGTGTCGTAAAAGGCGACTACGAGAAAAATTAATCAGGAGATGGGCATCAGCATCCCCCTAAATCTTAAAACAATATTTTACTGCGATCACAAATCCACATCAGCGTGGTGATGGAAAGTCCAACGTGGTGGAGACAGAAACTGTGAGGGATACGATGTCTGTATTGACGTTTGAATCGACCTTTACTATTATTATAACGCAATAACTATTAGTCTTTTAATAATAAATAACTAAGCAAACGAGCTTTACTAAATCATAACAACACGAGCCTTACTAAATCAAAACAATTATAAATATGGTATAGTTTAACGAGCGGCATGTAACACCACCCTGTTTCAGAGTAGCTCGTTCATTAGAGACCGTGGCGTGGGAGGCGGTCGGTGCACGGGTCCGGGGCCCAAACTATGGACTACATTTTTTGTCCTCTGAAAGAAATTTCCTCATGGTTTTATGATAGGGAATTCTTTTTTGGGGTTCCGTACCTCAAAAGGAAATGAAACGCTTATAGGATTACTGTGTCGCCCGTCTGTCCGTCACACCCTTTTTCTCAAGATCACGTGGAGGTATAAGTTGAAATTTACATCGAATACGTCTGCAGTCCCTTGGAGCTGTGAAATAAAACTTTTAGGTCACCCCATTAAAAATATACGGCCGCATTTTTCGACGTAAATGGAATCAAAACCTATACAGTATTCTCATATACAGTACTTCTCATTGACCTAGACTCCTGGCATTTGGCAAAAAGCAAGGTCGTACAGCACAAATCTGAAAAGTATAATATTTAAATTATATCTTATTTAAATTTTACTATTACAAACTGTTGTGACTGCTGTCGTTATTTGTATTTCAATGTGTAAATTAACCACAATTGCTCGTGTTTTTCGCCAAGCACAACTTATTCTTATAAAATATTACTTTCAGTATGATAATTATTCATATTATGTACTCTGAAAATGTATTCCATACAAAGATGGGTGATGTCCATCCATGGGGAATATTCCAGTCACTTATCACGACACATACGGGATGACATGCAGTTATCCTCTTCTGTTGCCGAGTCCGCATAGAAAAACATTTCTAGTATATGTTGCAGAGAAATCAATAAATCAGGAATACCACGAAATCACACCAGATGTCGAATATTCTAATCTACTACGTCTTTTTACTGAAGGCGATGTAATATATATCTACTGCCGTATGTTTAGTGACACGTCATTTCACTAGATAGATTTTCTAAATCCTCTAGTATCTGGTATAAATGGAATCTAGTAAAATGACAAGCAAGTGGACACTTGTGCGAGCAGTGTATTTGTTTCGCTCAAAGACATACCCCAATGACATGCAAGCAAATAACACGAAATGCGATTTAAATTCACGATACCTTATTTGCTTAGTTATATTTAAGATTGTGTCAAATTTAAGTTAAGGAAAGTTTGAATTAAGCATTGTATTTCCCGCATTACTATGTACTTTTGCTACCAGATTTTCTAATAAAAATCTCTTTATCACCTCTCTAGCACGAAAAGGGTCGTTTTGGTCATCCAAAACTCGCAGCAAAAATCGTTTTGGTGCGAGTGAGTAAAATCATTCGGATCACGAACTTTTAAACTGGATCCGTTCAGAAACTGAACTAATTAATCAGATTTTTATCTTATTTCAAATAAAATAAATAATTTACCTTTTTTCGTCGTACTTAATATTTATAATAAATAGTAAGTATTACTATCACTTACTTCAATAACATCAGCGACATAATTTATGGACGAACTTCTTTAGAGAAAAAATAAAAATAGATCGCAATGCCCACAGAGTATATTGTAATATGTTAACTGAAAGAAATGCCGGGAATCAATTTGATAACATTAGATTGTTTACCTATTTACTTTTATTTCATTTATTAACTAATTAACAATATACATTGCGCTTGGATTTAATATTACAACAATCGTATTGTGATTGTATGTGATGTGATGCATAACAAAAAATAAACAAATTGGAACTCATTGGTACGAGCCAGGATCGAACGCAGACCTCGATTGTTCAAGGACTGACGCTCTACACTACTACCACGGCACGGGTGTACCAGATTTTAATATAATGAAATGACATATATGGCAGTGTTTTGTCATATCACTAGTACCCGTAGACGTAGAAAAGTACTACGAAGACGTTAGAATATCCGACATATTTCGTCACTTCGTGGTATCCCTATTATTCTCATTTTCCTGTAACACATATAACGTAAATTATTCATCGATGACTTCTACATAAATTGAATCTAAATATTCAACAAACTCAGTCCTGGAATAGAATTGCAAATTCACATTTATTTTAGTACAAACTATTTCATACAATTACCACAAGAGATCGCTACTGCGCTACTGAAGCTCGCGGCGTACATTCGTCAAGGAATTCATTCCAGACTGTTACGTACCTAAATATCAAGAGAACATTGCCTAAAGCACCCCGTTCCAAAATGTAACAACAACGCGGCGCCGTTCCCGCGATGTACGGTACGTTCTCGGCAAAGGAACGATGAGTGCGCACAGCGTGTAATCCGTCCATCATGCCATGCAAATTGAATCACGTCTCTCATCTGCTCACATGAGTGTCTTTCTCTTCTGGAAAACGAAGTGGGCGACGTCACTGGAAACATTTTATATTACTGGCGTGTCGAGACGGAGGGGAAAAATTTAATGCAGTAATAGAAGTCCGAATTCCATTTAAACGATGGAATAGCGCGTAGGATGCGCCACTCACTGTGTATCCGCCATTAACTTGTGGCTTCTGGTACAGCACGGTTTCCATGCAAATGCCCTATCGTCACTTACCATCAGGTGAGACGACAGTCAAGTGTATTAGGTATTCTTCATCACTAAATAGTATAAAACAAAGTCGCTTCCCGCTGTCTGTATGTATGTATGTATGCTTAAATCTTTAAAACTACGCAACGGATTTTGATGCGGTTTTTTTTAATAGATAGAGTGATTCAAGAGGAAGGTTTATATGTATAATACATGCATAATATAGTAGAGCAACACTGATAATTTTAGAGGTTTCAAATGTGATGTCGTAAATAAACACATATTTTAGCGCTTACATTGCAAACGCTGGCTAAACCCTACCAGATAGATCAAAATAATGTACTATTGTATTGTACATCTTAGAAAGATCAACAAAAAAGTCCGCGATGGTATATGTCTAACTATTGTAGTTATGTCACTATAACTATTTTTATCTATTTTTTAAGTTGATAGAAATGCCGACCAAAATCAGACCATGTTATCCATACCTTTATATTAACCCTTATTAAAATAAATCATTTCATATTCAAGACTGCTTCAATGTCTGTAGATAGCTTCTTGAATTATTGAAATCGGACATTCCATTCAAAAGATATAACGAATTTAAAAAACCAAATACACACAGAAAAATAACCCGGACACCAAACTGAAGCATTTAAATAATGTAGTATTGACCGAAGTGCGAGAGAGAGGCTTAGCGATGCTATTTAGCTATGTATGAAATGTAAAAAAAAAACATAAGAAAAAATTAAACTCCTTAAAAATAAAATACATAAAATAAAGGGGTTAAGTGCGAGACGGACTCGCGCACCGAGGGTTCCGTGAAGAATATGATTAATAAACAAACTGAAAATCACTATCACTAAATAGTATAATACCTCAGCGTCTAAAGACAAAATTCTTTAATCAGTGGGTGTTGCCAGTAATGTCATACGGAACTGAAACGTGGTCCTTTACTGTAGGCCGAATAAACAAGCTCAAAGTCACTCAGCGAGCAATGGAACGAGCTATGCTCGGAATTACTCTACGTGATAAGGTCCGGAATGGGAAATCCGTAGACGAACGAAGGTCACCGACATAGCTCGACGAGTCAGTGAGCTTAAGTGGCAATGGACAGGCCACATTGCTCGAAGAACCAATAACCGGTAGGGAGTAAAGGTTCTCAAGTGGCGACCACATACCGGAAAACGTCTACCAGGCCGTCCCCCTACTAGATGGACCGACGACCTGGTCAGAGTCGCAGGGAGTCGCTGGATGCAGGTAGCTCGGGACCGGTCGATGTGGCGTACTATGAGGGAGGCCTATGTTCAGCAGTGGACGATTCCCGGCTGATGATGAAATAGTATAAAACAAAGTCGCTTCCCGCAGTCTATATGTATGTATGTAAACTTAAATCTTTAAAACTACGCAATGGATTTTGATGCGTTTTATTTAATAGATAGAGTGATTCAAGAGGAAGGTTTATATGTATAATACATGTATACTGTAGTAGAGCAACACCGATAATTTTAGGGGTTTCTGATGTGATGTCGTAAATAAACACATATTTTAGCGCTTACATTGCAAACGCTGGCTAAACCCTACCAGATAGATGTACTACTGTACAAAATAATGTACTACTGTATTGTACACGGTATACGTCTATCTCTTAAAGATAACCCACAGTAACCATTTTTATCCTTTACTTTTTACGAGAAATAACGGCTTTATTGAATTTTAATGAATATTTTCGAAGATAATACAGATCGCCTTCCTGAGAAAAATGGTCTTGAAAGACACACAGACGGACAACAAAGTAATCCAATAAATAAGGGTCCCTTAGTTTTGAGTTACAGATCCCTAAAAATGTACAAAAATGTAAATATAGAAATGTAAAACTTTAGATTAAGTAAAAAATTGAAACTCTTAAAAATACAAATAGTAATTTGATCAGAAAAAAACTACTTATGTCTTGCAAAAATATACATTTACGTTTTTCCCAAAATGTTTAAAAGATAAATGTCCACCCGTGCGAAGCCGGGGCGGGCCACTAGTTTTTATATAAACAAGACTGCGTAGCATAAGACGCGCAAGAACGGTGAGAATGAGATGTTGTCATATCTTAACGTCAAAACTTGACGTTCAAATATGACATATCTTATTCTCGCCTCCCTCATGCGTTTCATGCTACGCAGGCAGGTTAATGAATGAATTAATAAACTGACTACCTGCGAAATCGAGCGGGAAAAACGCGTCATATACTTATTCCTCCAAAATATATAAAACAGACAATGGCATTAGAACAAGATACGGCACTTAAGGTGCACCGCACACACGCCCTATAGCGTAGCGCGTTACCAACAATTGTTAGTTTTTTCTGTCACAAAGTTTTTATTTGGCATCGTCAAATTTTTCGTTGTAGTTTTATTGAACGATTAAACTCATACAAATTATGTTATTATAAATTATTTAAATAAGCTTTTACACGTCGGTTTCCACAAAAATATTTCAATAGTTTTCAAACTAGTTATTTGAGACTGCGATATCAAAAACGTTAAAACATGATAAAATCGCCAGTTACTTTAAGTAAATCTCGGATTTGTCTACATTATTACGTTACTGTTGCCTTACTGTATGTTTTGTTCGCAAAATCAATGCTTTTGCCAGGTTTAGGCATTCTACACAATCAGTGCCGTGTCTACGTCCAGTAACACAATGCAATGGCAGAACCTCCCGCATTGCCAAAGCGGGAATGAATAATTACAATTAATTAAAATTCTCAGTAAATTGCATTAATAGGCAGCTAACATATTTAACTGTAATAAGGGCAAGCAATTTAGTATTATAATTGGTTTATGTCTGTAATTCACTCACGGACGTAAGCGGCTTTCTTTGTGCGACAGAAAATTGCATTTAGCTTACATCTACAGATACTGTACTTTAAAATGGAATATTGAAAGAGTTCGAAAGTATACTTTTCTCACTAACGAAGATATTTAATTGTCAAAATTCCAAGGATTGAACAAGGAGTTCACTAAACCAGTAATGTACGAGTATAAACTCCAAACCAACAAAAGTGTTGAAATGGATGCCCTTTAAATGTGCCATCATTAGAAAATTGAAAAAAAGTCACGTACTGTCGGTCCTGTAATCAGTATGATTATGTTTCTCATGTGATTTAAGAATCTTGTCGCGTAATTTCATAAACCTAACCTTTATAAAAAAAACACTTCGCTAGTTTGTTTCAAATCTCATAAGAACATAGTCATACTGATTTTTCATTCATTCTGTTTGGTCATATTTTTGATGATGTCACTTCTTTTTAGGCAGAAATATATTTCAAGTAACGGATCATTGTTAATTTTGTGCAATGTAATTGTTCAATTTTTAGACCGTCTAGTCTAGAGTCTTAACCGTACCTAGAGCTAAATACACTTGTCCCGCAACAAAGAGCTTTGAACCCAAATAACACACGGCATGGTGTTGAAGTTGCAACAGTTGAAGCCTGTTGAATACTACAATTTTCATCTCGACGGGTGCTAAATATATGCACCTCTTATTTTGGGTTGAACTTCTGCCTAACTAAAACTGTTTTCATTCTCCTAGAAAGGTTTCTAATACTGTCGACGGCAGTGTCGCATAACTATATACGATAGAAAGCTATTTTGGGTTTCGCAAAGTTGCATGTCCATTCTACTAACCTCCCTAAAGAGTTCCCTCATGTGGAGATAGTCCTGGATGCAGATTCATGGTAACAATCATGTTTTGCCTTAATGAAAACGCATAAGGGAAAACTATTCAGATGGGCGAAAGCACATATGTAACAACAACATCTTACTGCGATCACCAACCCGCCTTCATGTATGGCAAATCCCCTCATCGAAAGTGTAATGTGGCCGTCTATGAAGGAGACTCATGTCCAACAGTGGACTCAGATGCAAACTCAGGCAAACAAAGGCAATATACATTAGATATGGCATTATGCGAGTAACCCCTCAAATCGTAAGCTCTGGGTTGTCGAGAAATTTTATCAAAGGGGTGACATGAAACACCCCACATTAAGATTTTTTTATAGAGCAATAGTAACAATACCATTGAGAAGATGATAGCCATTTTATAGCAAAAAAAAATTCACTCGACCTAAAGTAGTCTTAAAATAATGTGCATAGTTGTGTAAATAGTGACATTAATTGAAACCATGTTGTTAAAATGTTTAACAAGTAACATATTTGCATGACTCTAAAGGTGGTTTGTGAGAAACTAAAATTTGTTCTATGCAACTTATCTATTGCAGATTATCTTGAGATTTCATATGAAATCATTTCACGTGTAGCCGCAGGTAACAAACTCGTTAATAATAAACAAGAACTAGTAGGGTGGGTGGGTGAGTTCGCAATTTGCAGCGCGAGTCCGTATCTGAAATAAGTTTTATTGAGAACCCTGTCCGATGCACATTGTTTACGAACAAAGCTAGATCTCGTTCAGTTTCCGATGAGCGCGGATTCCGTCCCCATTCCTGGATGCACCTGGAAACGACTCTTAAAAGGACCCCTCCAAATAATAGGTAATCGGAACTTCTCCTTTCAAACCCTCCCGTGTCTAAAGGCAAATAAATATACTTTCGAGAGCACACTCTCCATAAAGCGGTTTGATGATATTTTAGGTAGTTGTGTAAACTAGGATTGCCAACGATCCTGTTTTCATGGGTCAGGTCCTGCTTTTTAGGTTTTTTTTTTATTAAAGATAGACCAACACTTGACCTCAATCTCACCTGATGGTAAGTGACGATGAGGTCGACGATGTTACGTGTTGGTCTAGAAGGTGCCTATTTACTCTTCTTTTGAAGATTCCCAAGTTGTAATTTTCGGGGAACACGGAAACCGGTAGTGTATTCCATATTTTTGCAGTACGCACGATAAATGTGGAAGCGAAACGCTTGGTGCGAGCTGTAGGAATATCTACAGTGTACGGGTGAAGGTCTGCCGTTCTTCTGTTTGACCGGTACTTGAAGGGCGAAGGTGGAATCAACAAAAATAGCTCTTGCGCACTCTCTCCAAAATGTATCCTATAAAATACCGAAAGGCAGGCAACCTGACGCCTATGTTCGAGGCTTTGGAACTTTGCCTTATGTAGCGTATCGTTGCCTATCAGTCTCATAGCTCGACGCTCCACCGAGTCCAAAGCAGCTAGTTGATAGCGAGCTGAACCATCCCAAAGATGGCAGAGGTATTCCATGCATGATCTTACTTGAGCGCAATATAGACTCAAGAGCTGTGATGGCTGGAAGTACCGCCTGACCTTCGATAAGATGCCTAGTTTTTTGGCAGGTGTAGGTATCCTGGATAGTTTTTGAAGTTTTGAGAATGGGAAGTACTCTACAGCTTTTGATTCCTTCCGCTCGCAAGGAAAATCGTCTAAATTTAAAGCGTAAACGTCCGGATTTGATTTTATCACAAATCCAAGGCATTGCAGACGATATACGAATATTGCCGGTTACTTTTTGTAACAGTACCGTACATGTTTGTGAAAAAATTCTCACAAATCCAAATTATATTCAATAAATAGCTGTACTATTTTCACCAAGATCCCGTGATCAAATGGTTATTTTTACTTAATTTGGAGGTAAAATTGACACCACTGTGTATGTCTGAGCCAATGTTCAGTCCAGAGTGTTCCAGTGTTCGATTCTAACTTATCCGTCTTTGTTTCACAAACTATAGACGTCTGACGAAACTTCTGTGTTCGTTCGCTCGCTCATGTTATTATATTGAAATATGGATACTGCAATGTCTTTTCGTAATGGGATTCACCTTTTATGCTATCATTTATATTCTGCTTGATATTGAGATAGACAAAGATCACTGAACATCAAATATAGTACTCCCAATATTTTCATCGTAGTTAGTAATTGTCTAAAATGATGAGTAGGTATTTTACACAATTAAGTGCTCAGGGGCTACAGTATTCATGTGTCAACCATATTATCTTTTAGCTTTGCATGGGATTCTCATCTTATGGCCTAACTTAAATAAATATAAAATCCTTTGGTGGACTTCGTAAAGTATCCCACGGAAACTACTTACTAGATCGGGGTAAAAAGTAACCTATATTCTTTTCCAGTCCTCCAACTGTTTCTGTACAAAAAAAACGAGTCATTCTGACTTTCCGTTACGACGGGAAGGAACGACAAACAAATAAACAAACTCACTTTAGCATTTATTGAAACCGTTGTGTAACTCTGATGTGATTCCGTCTGCACCCGCCGCCTTGTTATTTTTGAGTTGCTTGAGAGCCATGCAAATCACATACAGGCTGACGTTTGGGATATCTTCGGTATAGTGTCGGGTCAGTTTCGCTCTTGGGTCACACTACTTGTAATAACAACAATCCGTGACAAATTAATATAGTTCAGTGACTGATTAACTAGGTACAAGAAAATAAGACATTAAACTCTCTAACTACGACTTCAATGTACCACATGTGTGGGTTGAATAGACTAGACTACATATTAAGAATATATTCATACAAGTACAGACCAGCACACAGCAGACTGAGCACAGTGCAGTGCACCCGTAACGAACTAAAATTAGTGCTTTTCACGCGGATGAAAGCTGCATCGGGATGGTGCAGACTGTCGCATTCGTGACTTATATACATAATTAGTTGCCAGGCCACTAACGCACATTGATATGGAAATGTGAGGATGCAAGTTTAAGCCACTTCAATAAGTTCATAACACAAGACGTTCATTAAGTTTTATATAGAATTAGCGAGCGCCTGCAATTTAGTCCGTATATTATTTCGATGTAGCCTACTTTTGGTAAAATACCTCTTCCGTATTATTCAAATCTTCCCCTATTAAAACTGTAAGAATTTTCCATTATCATATTATAATATAGAATCTTTTTTTCAGTCGTGGGACCGCACAGTACAGGCTGATAATAATAATATTTTTTATAAATTACCACCCACTCTGTCGCTCACCGCACACATCTCAGACATTCACCACATTGGTTTGCCTATTTATTTTATTGATTAAAAACACAGTTTTGATTAAAATACATTAAAATGAAACAGGATAGATTACTTATTAGTTAGATTGGGATATTCCTATTACAAAAAATCAATTCATCAAATCAAAACGTGAAGGAACAGACGATCCCAGTTTCGTATTTATTTATAGTACTAGTATAGGTATATAGCTATATATAAAAATATATACTTACATTCATAAGTTTTTATTATCAAAGGTACTTATTAAGTTCCCTAAGGGTAAATAAAATCAAGAAGCGAGAACAAATGATCTTGACTAAGTGATATTAACTGCGAGAAATCGGCTTAAGGAGCGAATAAGCCATGGTCAGGCCATCAATTTTCCCCGACCGGTACTTACATATTCGATCCGAAAGCAGACCTCCCTTATGTACTTATATAGGTACAATATGCTGCAACAATTCTCCGACATTTTTAAATGTTTTAGACCTTGTCGTCATACAAAAAGCGTAATTGGATTAGACCCATCCACTTGGACCTTATAGATATATTTATAGAAAGCTACTCTAAAATCAATTTTGTGAAAAAGGGTATGAGATGCATCTAGAATCGTAAAGTCAACTTCAGACTTGGAATAACGCCAAGAAAGTAATAAATGATCCCTAAGACCACATTAGCAATCCTGTCTACAATTCAAAAGGTTTTCCGCTAGGTGCCGCTTCAGTTTTCATTTACATAATTCAAACAATTTAATAAGATAGTAATAAATTTGAACTGCGCACTAGGTAAGTACGAGTAGGTGCTCTAACTCCCGATTAAAGCTTTTATCGGAGGACTGATTAAGTGTCGAGGCCGGGATGGATTTATTGTAAAAGTTTGCCGTTCAGCGAGTTTAGTGATTCAAGCCCGCACACTTAAGTCGAATAATTGTCTACGTGATCGGAATGGAGGCTTCCTGGTGCCTTTAATAAGATCAGATAAAGAGCTCAGGGCAGGCAGGTGTGTGCGCTGATCAATTCACTTCCGTTATCCCGATAGCGAGAGTACATAAAGACATTCGGAAACGGTGTCTTAAAACTTAGAGTAAATTAACAATACAGTAATGAAGAATCTTCATACATACGTATGCAAATTAACATAACCTATAAAGCTAAAACGGGGCCAACTATCAGACGCCAATTCACAGGTGCAAAAGTATGCCCCAAAAGCTGGAACAAAAAAACTATCCGAACTAAAAATCCACTGTGCACAGTGCTGCGCCATTGTTTTGCCAACTGTTGGCATACTTTGAACTTGTGCTCTATATTTTGGCTTCATATCAAATTCAGTTTTCCGGGTAAAGCTCAGTAGGGGCGCATTTATTGGGTGTTGTGTTTGTCGAACTGCTGCCGACCGCAGACGCCCTCTACGTTGACATAATAATAAAACCACAGTGTGCCACAGTATTGGGTCATCGTGGTCGACTTACAAATAATTGATTACGAACTGCGGCTTATTTCGCCGGATACGCGTGCCTTCTGTGCTGCAAATAAGTTTAGGCTGTTACGTATTTAGATGCTTTCGCAATACCTAATGCACATAAACGTAGTAGGTATTCTTGTTTCCACGGTAGGTTTAGTTTGGCTCGCAACATGTGTGACTTATTACAAAGTAGTAAACGTGGATAAGGCCGTCAGAATTATAAATGTTGTTAATGGCACAATTAACTTACTTTCGTACTTTTTATTTTCTTCATATGTTCAGGAGGTTCAGGTTCTCGAGAAGACTAGTTTTTAGGTATCCTTACCTCAAAGGAAAAAAAGAACCTCACTTAGTTGTCCGTCTGTCTGTCTACGTCTAGTCAACAACGCAATAAAAATACTCTTATTTTGACGATTTCCCTGAAAAGCGCATCAATATTTATAGGAGACTTCCCGTTGACCCAGAATCCTGAAATTTAGCAAAAAGCAAGCTCTTACAGCACATGGAAGTGTAGGAATAAATCTGAAAAGAATTTTTTTGGAATTACCTCATACTAAAATTGGTTTTACGATTACAAACTGTTACGGCGCTTTTCGTTATATTCTTAATGCTATTTTGTTTGCAATTGTTCAATTTTGGTTACAATTGTAACATTCGTTAGGGCATTTTCGGTGCATATTATACCTTATTATTTTCAAAATGTTAATTATTCACATATGGAAACCTCGCTGCCCAAATCAGACTCGCACTTGTTTCCGTAGTCAAACACGGAACCCTTATAGTTTCGTTCTGTCTGTCTGTTCGTCCGCGGCTTAGCACAGATACTAACTACTAGAAAACTGTAATTTGGTACGAGTATACATATTAATCCTTATCGTCATACGAGCGTTTAAATAATTAGAGGAAGCAATACAAGAAACAAAATACGACGTTATAGGAATATCTGAAACAAGACGGCTGGGTACCAACATAGAAGAACATACAAACTTTATATTTTGCTACGTGTGTCACACGCCCGGCCTATGTGGAGTAGACTTTATAGTAAACAAAGTACATAAAACAAGATAGAGAGCTTATTATTGGCATGACGGAACGAATCTCTGCAATAAACATGAACATTCAAGGCTTCAATATCTACCAAATGGGAGGAGGCCTTTACCCAACCTGGGGACCTTGCTAATTAAATATATATATTAGAAAAGTATGAAATCAAGCAACATTTAATTGTAGCAAGATCAAAATAAAGGCTTTTTTATTTTTATTTTTATTTATTTATTTTATACATATTAATCACACCAACAAAGTGGTAGAATAAAATCTAGTAAAAAAATTAAGCTTGGCTCCCATACACGTAACTTGGGGGTGTAACGTTTTTTTCGTGTTTACCCTATTGTGTGAGGTATCGTTGAATAGGTCTTTCACTATTGAGAGTCTAGGGACACTACTTATTGATTATCTAACTATCTATATCCCCATTATCTGCTAAACTGTTTCTTTTAAAAATCTCAAAAATTTGCAGTAGTAGTATGTATACTAACAAGTTAACGCGCTCAAAAAGAAATAGAAACCGATTTCAACTGCCCTAAAAGTCTACTTTTATTAAGGCAAATTTAAGATTTATATCGTTTTGTCATGGATTCCATTCTCAGAACAGGGCCAAATAGGGACCACACGTAAAGCACCAGCTTTCAAACAAAAAAAGAATCATCCAAATCGGTTCACCCGGTCAAAAGTTCTAAGGTGACCCGAGAAAAAAGTTTGTCTGGTAAGGGCTACAAGACTTGTCTACGATGTCTGCTTTGGGTCGTTGGATTGTTACTTACCCCCGTGTGGGTTTAGGTATCAATAGGTCTTAAATAAATAATCAGAAACAAGGGCGGGAGGGCCTAAGTGCGGGACATTAACAAGGGTCCGGTCCAATTTTCGTCCTGTCCACGGTGATATATTGAGGGCCGATGTGATGCCGCGTCCAGCCGCGCTCCGCCCGGGGCTCCGCCCGCCCACCGACGACACAACTCATTTACTTTTTTTACTCTTCCCGCTTGATAGCGTCTCTGCATCAGATAATATAATCGTTCAATGAAATGCCTCAGTAATTGATCCCTAACGCTTCTTCTTGTAATGTTTCTTATTTTTATTAATATAAGGAAATAACTGTGCTCTAGTCTAGATAGAAATAAAGTATTGTTTTCCTAAAATCCAGAATCGCTGTTTAACTCGTCTCTAAACAACAGCTCCTATAATTTTTTTAGGTACTGTATTCAGTACTGACCAAGATTTTGAGGCGAGCCATCAAATATTGTACGGCATTCTCCAGTTGCCAGCTATCGCTACAATTTATCATATTGATTTCAGTGCCATTCGATGTATGATAAACAAAGAGAACGTCATTAAATATACAAAATTCCGAGTCTGTGTAAACAAAAAAAGCATAAAAACAAGCAGAAGCAGACGCGAAGTTTCAGACTCCGCTAGCCAACAAAGTACGAACCCTGCCTGTGCTTTAATAATTCAGTGTGTACCCAACCACCACGCCTGCATTTTTCGAGAGTACTAAAGTCTGCTTCGTTTATATTAAAGACCTCTATCTATTCGTTTTATCCGCCGCGAAATATGCTTTCACTCTCGTCGTCGCCTCTTCATCTCGCCGGCTTTCCGGTTACCTTGTCGGTTTTAAAGGAAATTTCTTTCTTAAAGTCGAGATATGAGTATAATTAAAATAACGGCCGTTGAACACGCATTTTAGCCTCTAGCTTACGGTTTTTTTCGATTTCTTTTCGATAATCTGCTACATAAATCTATTGCTAAACATGAGCCTTTCCTCACGGATCGACACGACGGACTTCCCATGAAGGGCTTAGCTATAATCACCACGCTTATCAGGCGGACTGGTGATCGCAGTAACATATTGTTCGTTAAAGGTTGACGCTGCTTGGACGCCCTCCTGTATGATTTTTTACATAGTTAAGGTGATCCTATTCTAAATGGAATACAGAGATATCGACGGAGTCTCCACACCTATCCTCATGTTCTACAAGCATGGTCTAGAGGAAGAGAAGTTCTGAATAAGTGCAGCCATTGAAATATTCCACTAATTTACAGTGTCACCTATAAACTCAGTTTTTTATTTATTTTTTTAAATCGAATTCACCATCCAGCTTCGGCTTCACCCATCGCAAGGCTGAACAATTTTGTAAAATTGTGTAAATGATATTTGCAAAATGTAATAAATGAATGAAAAAATGAATGAATAAAGCCGAGACCACACGGCACTTCCTTCTATTGCCGTCTTGATTTTCATACCTTTTTACAAACAACTGAATTGCAACATTTGCACGCGTTGCACTAACTACATTAGTTGCAAAATACTGTACGGAATATAAATTTATATTTATTTATTATATAAATGGCTGATTTCAGTTAAGTTATGACGTTTTAAAATTATTTTCTTTCATTTAGCAAATTCTGCGAACCGCATCGCTGCTGATCCGTATGTATGAAAATTAATAAAACCAAGCTATCGAGTAATTAAACAGCTTTTATTACAGAGAACTATAATACTGTATTGTATATATGTTACTCCGAGTAACATATATACAATACAGTATTATACTTACTCGATATACGTTGCCGATTGTGAAAGGTTTTTCTACAATCATTTTGATTGAATTTATCTTCTATCTAGGTGCTATTTAAATTTGGAGAAAGTATTTCATCTGGCACGTGTGGATAACTGTCTTAAAACCCGTTTATTGAATTTCATCTACTTCCCGTTAAACGATTTTAATTAATCTTGTAAATAGTGCTTTCATTTAATTTATAAGTAATGTTTCATCGAACGAGTAAAAATAACAAATTGCAATAGCTAAGTCTTCAATCCCTTTGGTCTGTGAAAAAATCAAACTTTTAAGACAACACCATAAAAATACGGCCGTTATAAAGCTTATTGGATCGTATCAATACATATCTTTGGTATTTCATTACTTCTGAAATTTGCCAACCAATTCTTACAGCACAAGTGTGTATCCGATAAATAAATCCGAAAAGTATTTTGTAATATTTTGTTTATAATTTTGTGAAAATTTATGTTTGATTAATAAATAAAATAATATTGTAACACCGCAAGAACAGTAGTTACTATACGCTGCAACTAGATGGCGCTGCAAGTCAGATACAAGTCGCTGGTGACCTGTCGACTACCAGTAATGACGTCTGTGAGCTCGCCAGCTTATAGTTAAGAAACACCTACAGACTAACGTTTGTATTATATACATTCAGTAGGGTCTCTGAGTAGCTTCTACATCTGCTTCCACCTCTGTTGGGACAGCTTGCTGAACTACTTAGACGTACACTGTAGAACCCTTCCGCTTCCACCCCTCGTTGGAACGGTTGGGCGAAACAGTCGAGAATCCTCCGCTTCCACCCCTCGCTGGAACGGTTGGGTGATCAGCCTTGTAAATAACTAAAAGTCGTAGTATACATTTTCTCGCCTACATTACCTGGTTTCATTGGAGCAGCCTACCAGCAACCCCCCCTACAACTGGCGCCCAACTACGATCTACGCCCACAAAACCTGCAACAAGAGTTTCCTGCGAAACCTTCTACGCGGAAGTGGCGTGACTACTGACGAAGTTCTACGACCTGCGAAGCCTGCTACGAGAAGTGCCACTCCTGTGAAGCCTTATACGAAAAGTGCTACGACTGATGAAAATATTACGCCCTACTTCCTACTTGGAAATATTACGCTTTCTATGCAATTTTGTAAGAATCGCAGAACCACTCACCCGTCTGACTAAGAAGAATGCAAAATGGATGTGGGAACAGGAACAACATAGAGCTTTTGAAAGTTTGCGAAAGCTGCTAACCACTTCTCCAGTTCTTTCTCAAGATGATAAAAACAGATGCAAGCAATTATGCACTTGGTGCAGTTTTAGTGCAGGGGGAGGGAGATAGCGAACACCCCGTTGAATATGCCAGCCGTCTATTAACCCCTGCTGAGCATAATTACTCAACAACAGAGGCATTGCCAGTTATATGGGCTATTAAAAAATTTCGCGGTTACATACAAGGAACCAAAATAAATATAAAGACAGATCATCAAGCCCTTAAGTGGCTTATGTCGTTAAAGTCACCAACTCTGCCAATTAGAAAGAGAGGAAGACCCCGGAAGAACGAAGTTAGTTCCAAGACAGCCTCTACTGTGCCCATCAGGCCTCGTGGGAGGCTACCCAAACAGCCAACTGCTGTTGCCTAAGATTCTCCTGTCTTACTCGTCGGGGCGACTTCATAGACAGAGGGGGAGACTGTAACACCGCAAGAACAGTAGTTACTATACGCTGCAACTAGATGGCGCTGCAAGTCAGATACAAGTCGCTGGTGACCTGTCGACTACCAGTAATGACGTCTGTGAGCTCGCCAGCTTATAGTTAAGAAACACCTACAGACTAACGTTTGTATTATATACATTCAGTAGGGTCTCTGAGTAGCTTCTACATCTGCTTCCACCTCTGTTGGGACAGCTTGCTGAACTACTTAGACGTACACTGTAGAACCCTTCCGCTTCCACCCCTCGTTGGAACGGTTGGGCGAAACAGTCGAGAATCCTCCGCTTCCACCCCTCGCTGGAACGGTTGGGTGATCAGCCTTGTAAATAACTAAAAGTCGTAGTATACATTTTCTCGCCTACATTACCTGGTTTCATTGGAGCAGCCTACCAGCAACCCCCCCTTACAATATCTCATTAAAATCGCTTTTAATTGCGATTAAAAACTGTTACATTACAGAGTCATTACAGTGCTTACCAATTGCTCTTTGATTCCGACCTTACCTATTACTTATAATTTTCAGTATGTTAATTATTCGTATTCTGTACGGAGCCCCTGGATGCGCGAGACTGACTAGCACTTAGCCGTTTTTTATAATGACAGTATCATTTGGCTGTATTATTTTGTGTATGTCATTTTGAGGTAAGAAGGCATAGGGCTGGTAGGGCGTGAAATAATTAATCTGATATATGTTCTTTCTAAATATAGTCTATGTCAAGCATTAATACAATAGGGTGGGCAGAAAATCATTTTACCTTCATGACGCCAAGAGTCCTACTCTGTATGTATTTAAATTTTCGGTTAAGTCCGGCACACTATAAGCGTTTGTCAACAAGTATCTAGAGCTATGAAAATAGCTTTACTTTATCCATAGACAAGAAAGCAACAGAAAAATAACGAATGATGATAATGAAACGAATGAGTGAAATATGAATGGTAACAGAGTGTTATTACGTTATTACTCTGTGGTAAAATATGCAAAGTAATACAAACATTCATTCAAATAATGAAATTGAAATAACGTGAGATCAACTCAAAAAGCAAAATTAAAAGCAACTCAGTATAATGTAATAAAATATTATATTGAATTGGGTACTTTGGGTTGGTTTTGTGTATTTTATTGTTACAGAATTTGTATAAGAAGTTGGTCCCAATCGAATTCTGTGAAATGGACGATAACGGCTTGATACTAATTTCGTGTAAGCCCTTAAAATCGGAGTACGAACACATAAAAAGGATAGCCATCCCTCATGATGCAGTAAGTATTATAAATTATAAACACTCACACACACATTGGTTGATGTGCACAAAAGGGAGCGCTAATCATAGTCTTTAGGTACACCAGAATACGCTAGCCAGACACTTTTTTTTAAGCAATCCCACTAAACTTAAAGAAACTGCGAAACGTACATTATAATAAGTAATATCAAACAATACATACTAAGTTATAAATATGAATGTGAGCGAGTTTGTTCTTTACGCCGTAAACTAAATGTCAGAATAAGTTTTTTGTATATGGGTAGTTTATTGTACCGAAAATAGTAAAACTGCTTATAGGAAAACACATCTTACAATAATGAAATTGATTTAAATAAGAAATTATTAGAAAAGTTTACCGATAACAATTGTAACTATTAACCTAAATTAGTTTTTATTATTGTATAAACAACCGAATGCATTCAAAAAGAACTAGAAACTGACTTCAAACGTCCTTAAGGGCTGCAGCAAATTTAAGACTTATATGGTTTTCTCATTGATGCCATTGTCAGAACTAGACCAAATTGAAATAGGATCTTCAAACTTTCTTTTTTAAGTCGGTTGAAAAAAAACGCAAATGCAACACAGCACACAGCATTATAAAATTGTGTCAGTATTGTTCTCATAGTTACCTAAATTATAATTTTAAGTTGGAAAACATGAGTCACCAACTCAAGCTCACCAACAAAATTTTGGCCAATTAGTTAATATGTTGAATGTACATGTACAAAGACAGATATCAAACATCCAGAAGTTGTGTTGTATAAGTGTGTGTGTTATATAAGTTACATACAAGATACAAATGTACATCAAATAAGGTCAAACACTCGGCCGTCAATATGCAGTGCACATCAGTTTCAGTTACATGTGTGTGTGTGTGTGTATGTTTTTCTTAAACTCCTGCATTATTAGATGAGGTGGAATTCATATATGGAATTTTGTTTAAACTTTTCAATTATGTTCCATTTATAGTTCACCATAGGCCGTGCCATCAACAGCTCTGCGATAATACCACATTTGTCAATATCTAGAAGCCATTGCACAATCAGGCGACATAGTGATGAATGGATCATTGAAGATAACAGTACTTATGGTATAGAAATCAATGGAAAACTATTAGGCAAAGGCTCTCAGCTGAAACTACAACATGAGGATGTAATTACTTTAGACCCTTGCAAACAATTTGTATACAAATGTGTTGATCCCGCAAATGACACTTCTGAAATACCTAAAAAGAAAATGAAGTTTACAGAAAACAGTGTAGAGCCAATTGACAATAATGTCCTAAAGCTCAAATTTGAAGAATCACAGAGTCATGAAATGAAGCACATAGAAGATAAGCTACATAATGCTAAGCAGATGCAAACAACTTCTCGAATATTGAAAGATCAGTTACAGTTAGATATGAACAGGAAAATAGAACAGCTAGAAAAGGATTTCGCTTTACAAATAGAGAATTTAAAAGGAGAGAAAGATGAGGTTGAAAGACAGAAAGTTGTACTTACTGAAGAACGAGATGCTTTGTTAACGGCAGTAAAACAAGAGATGGAGGGGAAAATAACTGAACTTATGGTAAGTATTGTTAAATCTAAACCTGGCAAACTCCTGAAGCTGTAGGTAACTTGCCACGCGTGTTTCGTGCTAGGTCGCCTCCACCACCCTCTTCTCAATGCTCGCAGTAAAATGCCCCTTCGTAACAAGGTGACACTTTATAAGACGTGCATCAGTCCCATCATGACATATGTTAGCGAGATTTTCGCCCATGCAGCTCCCTCACACACTCACCGACTTAGACTGTACAGAACCACTTCATGCGCAAAGCATGAGTCGTCGCGTAAGCGTCGTTTTACGTGCCGACCACCGGACGTAAGAGGCACCTCCGGGACGTCCTCAACAATCCCGATGACCTGATCACCTTGGCAAATATATACCTTCCCCACGACGAGCAATTCACGGCTGGCAAATTCCGCCGATTTTCTTAGATCTGTACATAACAGAGCATCGCCCTAAGCCAAGGACAAGACCAAGCAAGCACCCTTGGAAATGTTGCAAGTAATAATATTACCAGTTAAACGCCTTCTGCGTTTGCCATTGTCCGGGTCAAGCCTTAGAGGTCGCAGGACCAACAGCATCAAGTCATTCAAAAAAAATCTGAACATAAGCACAATGAGATGCAGAATACTGAGCTAAATAGGTCATGATATCTCATTAATTTAATATGCAAATCTCATGCCAGCAATATCAAATGTTATGCTCATAGATGCATTTTTGTATACTTTAAATAAAAATGATGTTTATCTAATGAAACTGTAATTTCTGATGTGAAAAGTAATAATAAAACTCTTTTTTAAATATATAGTAATACTACTCTAGACTTCTGGTAGATGTACAATTCAATGGTATTGTATGTTGTTCAAATACTTTTTTATGTACACTGGATTTGCACTTTGCCTTCATCTCGCCTGATGGTAGGTGATGATAAGGCCATTTGTTGGTAAGCAAAATCCTCAAGCTGATGAGGTGCTAGCTCTGTTACCTTTTATACCAGTACACAACAGTGCTATTAACATCGCCGTTTAGTATCTAGCCAAGCAGACAATAGAAAATCACCATACCAGCAACCATCTGAAGTCTGAATGCATCTGTCTTAGTAATTTTATAAATTATATCTCAACATTTTGTTCACAGATGCAAATTAAAAAGCACAATGAAACTGAGACTGAATTGCTTAATGAGAACAACACATTGAAAGAAAAGCTAGAAAAAGAGAGAGAGGAATTCCTTAGTGAATTGAGCAGAGAGAGTTCTTCCAAACAGGATATGCTAGACAAACTCCAAGCTAAGATGAGGGAACAGGAAGAAATCAGACTCAAAGAGAAACAAGAGCTTGAAGAGTTACTTAAAAAAGAGACTGAAGCCCTTAAACTAGCTAAAGAAAGGGTAAATGATTATTTATTTACAGAATTTTATCAATATTCCGTATAGTAATACTTAATTACATAATGTATTATACTGTGAAATATAAGTGTTGTCTAATAAATATTTTCCCTTATAGGAGCTGAACGAGTTACAAGAACAAAAGAAGCTTAGGGAACAAGAATTAGTTCAAGAGCTTAATGATATAAAGAAGAATTTTCAAGAGCAAGTGGAACAAACAGAACTGATGAAGCTTCAAGCTGAGCAACAATTAAATGAGCAAATGGAAAAACTGAAGCAGCTGAGTGATCAAGAAAAAGCTAAAATGGACCATTTGGTAAAAAAAACTTAAAATTTCTGATCAACGTGTGATTATGTGTGTGATTGAGGAAAAACTTGCTGATGCTGATACATTCATATTAACTATGAAGGAGGTCCTACTTTACCAAATTTAAGTAGAATAAGATCACCTCAGCCTTCCCATGGGCACACAGGTAATATAATAATACATACAGAACGGATGTTTACCACCTCCGTGTGCGCGCGTATACAAACGTCATCCGTTCGATGTGTGCCGATATTAAGATATTTGTTCGAAGTGTCTGGCGTGTGCCATAGGTTGTTCATGGTCTTATAAAGGGTATTTTCTCTTATTGTTACACTACAAAAATGACATTGATCAATAGCTAAAACATAGTCACATTGATATAATAAATAATTATTAATATTCTTGACAATATTTTTTTTTTTATTTATTATTAAAGATAGACCAACACTTGACCTCAATCTCACCTGATGGTAAGTGACGATGAGGTCGACGATGTTACGTGTTGGTCTAGAAGGTGCCTATTTACTCTTCTTTTGAAGATTCCCAAGTTGTAATTTTCGGGGATATTTGCATGTATACTCGCCGGTTGGATACTTACTACTGGATTACTGAATTTGCTAAACACCTTAATGTATTTCATTTGAAAATATTAATATTAATGGCATGCATGCGTAAAATCACTGATTTCTCAGACACATTTAGACCCTTTTAATAAGTAGAAATTACATCGAACTTCCTTGATATTTATAGTTAATCAAAAATAGGTTGTCACAGTAGATTGACATATTTTATGGTAGGTACATTTCGTAAAACTAACCAGCATAATAGCGTTTCTGATGATTCGCGATGTGTAGTTTTAAAAAAATTGTCATAGTAGTGTGTCCCCATGTATTACCAACCCCCAATACCTTATGTGATCACCAATCACACACAGACAACATGAGGAATCCTTTCTTACCTTCATTGTGCTGATATATGAAGGCGAGGCTCAGATTCAGCAGTGTAGTCATTAGCTATAGGATGGTATTGTTGTCTGGCCGTTGCAAGACTAGTATCTTGTCCTACTTTTGTCTGGGCGTTCTCTCAACTAAGCTACATTTTGAACATTGTGGGTGGGTGCAAGAAGACACGGACAATCCAGCCACTCGATGTCTCCTAAAAATCCTGGATTTTTAAGGATTTGGACTACATTGTGTGCTATCTGCCACTGCCCACTGAAGAAATCCTACTAATAATAGTAAATGTTGAAGTTTCCATATTTATGTGTGTCACACATAAACAGTAGATGGATTCTAATGTTTTCACATCTAATGTGTGCTTGATTGACACATAAGATTTTATGTAATCCGTGCAGACCAAACCGTAAGCAAAAGCTACCATTGTATTATTTATAAGTAATATTTCATTCTAGATTCAAGAACGAGAAGAAATCCAAAGGAAATTAGCTGAAGCTGAATCAAATGTGCTAAAAGCACATCAAGATCTAAAGGTATTTTTTTTTCTACTTATTTCACTGTAGAAGAAAAAATATATATAATCATTTAGTTCTCAAATATTTATATATATTTAAATAAAAATTTTAAAGGCCCGAGTCAATGACAGGGAAACCGAACTAGCAGCACTTGCAAATGAGAGAATTCAAAGGCAAGCTGATCAATCCAGTGAAGTCATCACTGCACTGCAAGTACAACTAGAGAATGTAAGTTGAAACGTTTATAATAATGAACCAATAAATAAAGAAACGAATAAACTTAATCTAACCAAATCTCTTTTGTACATCAGGTTAAATCGGAACTGCAATCTGTAGAAGTTGAGAAAAATATGCTTCTAGAAAACTTGTGCTTGTCAGCCCCTGGAGAAGGTACGTCGAAGCAAACTGCTCTGGCTGAGGTTAGTGAGCTGATGGAAAGTGAATTGCAATGCAGCATCTGTGCTGAACTCTTTATTACGGCAATAACGCTTAATTGCTCTCACACATTCTGCAAGTATTGTATCACTATGTGGAAAAAGAAGAAAAAGGACTGCCCCATTTGTAGGTGAGTAGATTAGCCCAATACCTATATTAATTATGTGCCGATACTTAAGAGTTTATTTTGGATTTCAATGAATTTTCTTTATTAAAAAATTGAAAGTTTTCAAATCATTTGTTTCAGAGCCGCAATAATATCTGAGTGCAAAAGCTTGGTATTAGACTCCTTCATTGAAAAAATGGTACAGAATCTATCTGAAGATATGAAAAAGAAGCGCCAAGACTTGCTCTCGTCTAGAGAAGGTAAGCAGTGCGGATGAATAACGAGTTAGAGCATTTGGGCGGTCAGACATATATTCATGTGATTGTGAACAATACAGCTTCATATAGAAAGATATCTAGCAGTAAATCATTCCTTGTATAATTTTACTATGTCTCTGTATAATAAACTATGATTTTTATATTTATATTTTTGACAGTTATGAAAACATGACGGCGACATACTATATGTGTAAGATTGTATGGGATATAGAAATATATAGTAAGTCATATTAAACCTGACGTTAACGGAGTACCCTTATGAAGCTGTGTTGTTCACAGAACTCGAGTCCCAACTAGCGCGCCAGCTCAACACGGAAACAGGCCGGTATGCTTGCATTTTTGTTTATTTTAAAACTAAGAAACGCTTGAATATGCTGTGGTTCATATCACTAGTATTCTAAAACGCTTATGTAGAGCATGTAAAGACTCGAAAGCTAAATTAAGGTATTTTAAATATAATTTTATATCGCCATGACTGTGTGTCCACATATACATTTTGGTCTAGCCATACCCCATTTGTCCAACGACACCCCTTATACAGTGATATGTTATCATTAACATGGAATTTAAATGTTAGTGGAAATTGAAGACGACATAAACTCCTCCGATGTTAACTTCTATACCCATATATTTTATTCAGATTTGACGCCAACCACGAAATGAATTAATTGTTTGTTTGTTGCAGCGGAAGTGTTGTCCCTCTTGACTCCAACAACAGCGACTTCAACAGCGAGCTCGAGGAGGAGGAATCAGAGGACTCGGAGGGCTAGTTAGTTGACCACTTTTACCTCTCTTTACAACCAAACAACATTACCTTACGACTTCAACATGCATGCTGGCGCGGAGGTACGTTACGGTAACGTTATGAAGAACCGGGACCAACTAATCAATTAAACCAACACCCGTTCTAAAATAGTGCGATCCGCGGTGGGATCCAGATAGACCAACACTTGAACTCAATCTCACCTGATGTTAAGAGACGATGAGGTCGACGATGTTACGCGTTGGTCTAGAAGGTGCCTACGTACTCTTCTTTTCCCAGATTCCCAAGTTGTAATTTACGATGAACACGGAAACCGGTATTGCATTCCATATTTTTGCTGTACACACGTATGTTTGTTACCTCTTGATTTGCTCTTGGTGTCTCAACCGGACAACCAAGCATGATCGGAATATTTGGAAGGCGCACAGATAAATACATCCAGGCTACATTTTATGCTGTCTGATTAAATATATGGGATAATTTCTGAAGACCACACAGACGCAGTCTGTAATAAAATTTAAAATAATATTGACGAATTTTAAATTGCAATGGGATTGTCATTGTCATAACTTCCTCCCTTCGGCCGTGTACGTAACTGTTCCTACGCGGTAAACACTGATGCGGGGCTCAGACTATAATGAAATGGTTTCAAAAGAATAAATGTTAGCACTATCTTTTAAGTTCTAGCCTTAAGTTTTTTTTGTGTGTTTGTGTGTTTTTTTGTTGTTGTAGTGTAAATATGGCTGTATGCTGGAATAAATTGATTTTATTTTATTTATTTATTATTTAAGTGATTAACCAAAATCCCCGCTAATAAATTTCAATGAACGCACTACTTCAATGTTGCTTACATAGCTTAGCGGCATCGACAACAAAAATCCTGGGGCGATAATTTGATGCCCTATTTTTAAGTAATTACTGCTTAACGTTATCCCTCCTTGAATGAATGCTTCCATACTAAATTTCTGTTGCCATAATCTTTTAAAATAAAATAGCTGGCTTTGATAAGTAATTAACTAAAAATAGGAGATGAAATTATAGTGCCACGAAATAAATATAATTAATTTACAACTTCAGAGTTAGCTACAATATCCGTTACGCAGCTAATGGTTCATAGATGACGCTTTGAACAATACTCGAAAAAGTGTTTAAAATGTAATTCACGGTGAAGCTGTATGATAATGATACTCATTTCGCGACATGACAATCTGATGTCCTATTTTTAGATAGTTCAAATCCAGCTATTATATTTAAAAAGATTATGGCAACAGAAGTTTTTGGTTCAAATTTGTATGACACTTTTGTTAGAAATTACGTAAACAATTGTAATGTTTTCAGCCACCGTCACCCTTCCCGCTACTATGCGACCTCCGATACCGACAGTGGATCTGACGAGAGTTCGTTTGAATCCTTCGATTCAAGCGATCGCGGCGGTTCCTCCACATCCGCCGACGCGGATCCTGCGAGGGTCCCTGCCACCGCTGGACCGCAACCTAATATACCAACTAGTACAGCAGGTAGGCTCGTTTAACTTTAACTTTGACGGCAATTGTATTCCTCTAAAGCTACATACAAACTAGGCGTCTTTAAGGTGAACAAACACCTAGCAGGGTCTAGTGCTTATTGATGATAAGGCATGGTCTCCTGCCGTCAGGTGATACTGTGACCAAGCATTGCCCTATAGCCAAATAAAAAAGACTCGTCAATCGCCACAACGCAGGATTTCCGTAGCTAGATTTGCCATAATAATCACACTTGGCAGGTGAATTGGTTATTGCAGCAAGATTTTGTAGTCTCATAGATAGCGATAGCAAAACTTTCTTAAACAATAGCTTCTTCGTATATAGGTTTATAAAAATTTAAGTGAATAAAAATATTTTTAGTAATGTACCCAAAGATATTTTGAATAAAGATGACGCATCTTCATACTGCGCTAGGTTTTGATATTGTTTTGTGATATTACATACATAATTGCCATAATTGAGTTTACGAAGGCTTATATCTATATCAATGAATGCAAAAGATCATACGGAATGAATGATGAACGGGCTAGCTATCTATTTGTAGCGAGTTGAGAATAACTAATCAAATATGCCAATGCACTGAATGTTACGGCATCAATGACCGTGTACTATCACGACATGTACGTCTTAATTATATACAAGTTATCGCATTCAAAAAGAACTTCAACTGCCCTAAAGGTATACTTTATTTTAATATGTATATAGTTTTCTCATGGATGCCATTCTCACAACCGGACCGAATTGAAATGGGACCACCCGAGAAGCACCAGCTTTCAAACAAAAAAGAGTCATCCAAATCGGTTCACCCAGTCAAAAGTTCTGAGGTAACAAACATTTAACTAATACACACTTAACTACTGAACCGATTTTGATGCAACTTGCAGTATTCCTTAAGTAACAGTACCTAGTTCAACAAAATAAGGATTATTTAAATCGAACCGTAGTTCCGGAGATATGCGAGAACAAATATACATACGAGTACATACATTTTTGAAATTTGCCACACTTGTTTAGAAGCTGACATAGACTAACATATACGAAAAGGTCGAGTTGATAACCTTCTTTTTTTGAAGTCGGTTAAAAATGCATGTTTGTTACAGAACGGACGGGCAGTTCTCGTAGTGACAGAGCCCGGCGGGGGCGCGTCGCTGGGACCCCAGGTTCCTACTACGGCGGCTACGGTCGTTGCTTCAGCTGCGGCGCGCGCGGACACTGGGCCCCCGGCTGCCCCTTCAGATAACCCTGCCCAACCTGTACCAACTACGACAACACATTAAATTTTTCGTTGACATATGTTGAATAAAATAAAATTGGGGTGCAACAGAGTGGGGCTTAACTTTTCATTTTTTGAGGCGGAAATCTTTTAAAATTACTCCTTAGGAGAGAAGCCGGGTTATGTAGAATTTCCATCCACTAAAATCGGTGGTCAGCCCTGGGAACTCCAGCAGAACACACCAGCGCTCCTCTCACGCTTTGCATTTAACCCACCCCTGACCAGTCAGCCACTACGTCTCGGCAGCTCCAGGTTGCAGTGGTTCCACCGCTTCCAGTGCTTGCCGGTTCACACCGATAGGGCGGCCAGAGCCCCTACCCTTACCACCTGCAACCCTGGGCGCCCCCATCCAGGGACAAGACTAGAAAAAGCATGTTATACGAGGGAGAAAATTTGTTCGTGTGAGCACTTTTTAGTCACAGGAGCTTAAGGGATAAACACATTATCGGGATTGTAGATAAAAAAAACCATTTAGTACATAGTGTAACTACTTTGTCCTATCCTAGATTAAACTTCTATCCAAACTTATTTAACTTGTCAGTTAGTATGCAATAAAAGAATATCGAAAAATACGTTAAAATGATTCACCAGAGGGATTCACCAATGAAATTGTGTCAAACAGAGTCAAAAAAAATTTTTCGAATGTGTAAACAACACAGCCTTAGTAATCTAGTGGCTACATTAGTCTTAAATACTTAGTTGGACTTCCGGAGGTCACAGGTTCGATCCCAGTTCGTGCTAGCTTTGGTTAGTGTTGGGGCACTTTATATTACGTAACTCTGCCGCTTCACAGCGCTGTTCTGTTCAGGTTATGAAGGATGACATAGCCAGTCCCTCATCAACTTGAGACTTATTTCTATGTGACCTCGAAGTCATGCGGCTTTTGTCGTCAATATCAAGCAGCAGAGTAATAGAACACTGCGTTCAACTTTCAGGCGAAACACTAGGACATGGACAGGTCAGGTCATAGTGTTAAAACTCTTTAGTCTGATGATGAAATAAAATAGTTTATAACTTACACGAAATCCAAAAGGCACTCTTAAGTAAGATATATTGTTCTTTTAGATTTAGCATTTCAACAATGTATCCTGTGATAATAGATTGTATCTTATTATATTATTATAGTTCAGTTGTTTTTTTGCATGTTGCAAGTAACAAATTGTGTGAGCCAGTCTTTAACGCTGTGTACAGTGGAACACTGAAGTTTTCTTTTAAAATATTTTTAGCAATTATACAATGTTGCACACATGCCGGTTTCGAATTTATCGAAACTTCACGGATTCCAATTTTTATTTTGTGTGAAGAAAATCAGGAATGTACAAATTCACTAATAAAAATATCGTATAATGGCTATAAAAGATAGAAAACCGATCAAAACCGCCACTCGCCATTCTATGCAACTTTAAGAGATTAATTTAGCCTTTAATCCATCCACCCAGACATCAATTTAATGATTAAATAGGTACGTGTGGATGAAGGGGAGTTTTCTTAGCTTTAGGTGACATTACATTATCTTGATCTTTGTCTAATTTGTTTATTATAATTGCGTTATATTTGTTACACTTAATTATTTTTTATTACAAATTATAATTTCAATACAATTAAAACCACCTAATTTTCATAACGATGATTAAACTTTGTTTTATTAAATAGTCAACCCTTTTTTTTCCTTAAAATAAACTTTTGGTCAATTCTAAATGGGCAGCAACTTCTACCGGTATGTAAACATCTTACTGCGATCACCAATCCGCTTGCCAAGCGTGGTGATTTTGGAAATCATATGGAAAATTAGACGTGATTTATAAGGGAGGTTAATATTAGACAGTTTTATTTATATATTAACGCTTGACCACAATCTCACCTTCAAGGATGTCTTTGCTGACGCTTTTCAATATTGATCATTGTTGTGTAGGAAACTAGAGATATGGTCAGCAAAGACATCTTTGAGGTTGTTGATGTTTGTGTTTAGGGAATTTCACTTCGCGTATTACGCGCTGGTCTGGAAGGTGTCTATTTCTTCATTGTTTGCGAAGTGCAGTGAGGGATTGCAGCAACTGATGAGTAGACTGAGATACCAGGGAGAGACGCCAGATTGATGAAGGGGTTGTGTGGTAGTATCAAGTGTCAGTACGTACTTTGCTCGTTACTAGTTTATTCCGACGGAAAATTATCAGGTAATGTGCTCTTTAATGTATATTACAGTCTGTATTTTACAGAATACAATTTGGAGAAAGTGCGCAGCTTTTTAGGTTCCGTACCTAAAGGGTAACCAACGGGACCCTATTACTAAGACTCCGCTGTTCGACCGTCCGTCTGTGACCAGGCTGTATCTCATGAACCGATTTTCACAGATGATGTATTTCTGTTGCTGCTATAACAACAAATGCTAAAAACATAAAAAAATATTTAAGGGGGCTCCCATACAACAAACGAGATTTTTCAAACTGCAACTTCCACCTTACAACGTATATAAAAACAAGGCGAGATTGTTTCAAGCGTTGATCTAACATTTATAAATAAATAAAACCGGCCAAGTGCGAATTGGACTTGCGCACCGAGTGTTACCCTTTGGGTACAGAACCCTAAGTACCGCCATTTTAAGCCGGTGGCCATTTAGAACAATATCGAGTTAATGCACCAATACCAACAGTTATGTGCCAATTTTAAGAAACGGTTACCTAACAAGGTGAAGGCACAGTGAATTTAACTATGTATTAAAAAATCACAAAGACATTTAAACAACAATTTTATTGTAGACACATGATAAACACTATTTCACATATTAATTTTATTTAAACATTCTTAATTATAAGTGGAAATAGTCATTGTGCTCAGAATAGGAAATAATAGATAGGTATAATGTCAACTCCAACTAAATTAAATAAATATGCATCCTAAATTACTCAAATTCCAGATAAAACAATAAAACTTAGGCGATTATTCAGTAAAAATTTGCTATTCATAGTTTCCGTTATAATGTCTGTTACTACCATTTTTTAAACAATTATAACAATAAATAATATCACACAGTCCTTCCTAGATAGTGGCATTATTATTCTATACCTACCTATATAATAGAATGCATACATCGAAAGCTTAATATAGCATACTGAAATTAAAATAACAACTTGTTTGTGAGACCAATAAGTCACAGCACAGCTTCTACTACTTATCATCAAATATGTATACATAATACCAACAGCTTCGATGGCTAATGATAGTTTATGACGCAATTTAAATTAACCAAAATATTGTTACATCTATTCCACATAAGTTTACATTAATTTAACTATTTAAACAGAAACACTATTTATTACATATCAATCACAACAAAATTATATTTTACAGAATAAGAAGCAACCTTTTTCTAATCATTTTTCTTATCTACTGGTGCTTGTTCACCCTCAGTGATAGCTGGAGTGCCATTTTTAGCTGTCTTCTGCTGTTCTTCCATCTCGCCAGAGAAGCCAAATTCATTGACTCTTTTGTGATCAACCTTGTAGATCCAACGTTGATACAGGAATATAAAGAATACAATATCTGTAACAGTTAACATTATGACATTTAAAAAAATTATAATAATAAATTACTTGAAATATGATAAATTGATAAACATACCATCTCTGAAACATCCCAAACGGTACATTGTTGGCATTTTTATTACAAATGCAAAGATGTCATCTATGAAAGTATTCAGGAATTTGTATGTCATCATTCTCCATGGAAGGTGAGCCACTGACTTCAGTTTATAATTAATGAATAACTGTGGTGTCATCATGATAAATCCAAAAGTCAGCAAATATCCATACATCATGTTGAGAACAAATGAGTACCATCCTTTATGCTCTAAATACCACAAGGAGTAAACACCATAGCCCACCAAGAGAGGGAAGCAAGCCCAACTTAAGTAACGGAAAGCCATCATGTCATACTGTTTTGTGCTAGACTCAACGTAAGATCCTTTATCAGTAAATGACAATTTAGGTATCCCAAATATACGGTCCTCTCTGTTTATCTTCACATCCATGACTTTGTTGATTTTCCATATTTCAATTATCAATCCTATAAAGCAGGAGATTCTAACCATTACATTAGTTTCATTATCAAGAACATAAAGCAGTACCACTGTTGATTGAAACACATTGAAGAATACTGATCTAACTGAGAGCCCTTCAAGAGACTGTCTGTTATTCCAAAACTGGATGTCATTCTTGAAAGCTAACAGTTCAAATATTGAGTGTAATACAGACACAGATATAGTGAGTGCCAACAAGTATGGAGATGTGTCCAATAGCAATTCTTTGACTGTATCTTGTTCTTCATCTTGCTCTTCAGCACCAAGAGCTGAGAATACACTGAGCTTGTCTCTCATTGCCTGTGCAGTATACAGTTGCCACTTGAAAAGACTCAGAGGCTGGTAGGTCAGTTGTAGCTCCAATGAAGTGGTTGTCTTATTAATAGGGACATAGTCACGCATCATGTTCCAGTAGTCATTCAAGAAAACAGCCGGTTTGTATTGCTTACCATCAGGCAAAAAATGTATGAACTCATCTAGAGGTGGAGGTACAGATCCCTGCATCCAGTTTGTTTGATCTGTAACTAAGTTAACAGTAAGATTTGGATGCCAGTGAGATAAGATCTCCTCCTTCATTGTCTCAGCTTTTTTCACTTCTTCAGCAGATTTTTCAGTCTGCCCGGTCAATAAATTATGAGTCTTTAAATAACGCAACTTTTTAAATTTGTTTACCATTTTTTTGCCATAACTAGTGTAGGGTCCAGCATAGTTCTCTTTATCTTTTGGATCTGGAGACCTACCAGTTTGTACCACAAACACATGAATGTAAATAGACCCATTATTTTTTAGTGATTGAGAAGGGGTAAAATTCAGAGTATGTGTGAATGTTCCATCTGAATTAGGCCCAGCATTCCAGTCACCATAAACAATGCCTGTATGTTTCCACACCAACTCAGCATCTTCAAAATTGCCAAAGAACTCTCTCTCTGTCAAGTAACAGTACATATCAAGCACAGTTCCATTGGCAAACATATTGATTGCAGGGAGACGAGGTGACCCAGATGTATTACTTACATCAGTTTTAGGAGCAGCTGGCTGGCGGAACATAGATGTAATAAAGTATACCACAAGAGCCCTAATTATAAGAGACTTTGTGATGGCGAAAAAAGACTCCATCTTAGTTGGTTGCATTCTTTGTCGTGCGGCTTCGACTTGAGCATCAAACTGAAAATTTCAAAGTAACATAAAGTAAAACGCATTTTACATTAGTGATTCAAGGTTTTGTATATCTTGCAATGATGTTGACATAGTATTTATTTATCAGTTAAGTATGTCAACCTACAAACACATTTACAGGTTATGTTTATTTTAGGATTATTGATTTGGCCTTTGAAAAACGAGTTGTTCACTATAACGGCATCATTAACACTTCACTAAGCTTGACACGATATATAATTTCACTTACATCATTTTCCTGAGCTGTATTGTCAGCATTATCACTAGGGACTAGTCTATCTTCTGGTCTATCGCCAGGCTGCTCTTCGCTTGTATTAGACATTTTTACTTTTGTCGAAATTGTTATGGAACTCGGTAATGCTTAGTTATAAATCATTGGCGAAGGTTGACAGATTTCTCAGTTCAGTTTTACACAAATAGATAGAATGAACTCCGAAACTTCTACAATTTTTTCACGATTTGTTCTAGATTGGTTTTTTTAAGCTGAGCTGACATGACACATGACATGACAAGAAAATAATGTTGCCAGAATGTGTGTCTATTATTTTCGATAATAACTATCCCTAGATAACATAAAACACTAGGACATTTCTTTGCATCCGCTAACTTGATTTGTCTCCCACTTATACATTAATAATTGATACTTCGCGGTCTTTTGTGACTTCAGAACTTCAGAAAGGCAAACTTATTGTGCGAGTACTATACATGTAGTAGATGTCTATGTCAGTTTATTACGAATTGTCGCTTTATGACACAGGCCCCTGATGACGTCACGCATGTTGCACCTTCAGAGTAACCAAACCCAAAGACCAAATAATAATAATCTATAGATATATAATATGTAGTGATATACATACATACATGGTTGAGTTAAAAAACAATTTGCGTCAAACGCATGTCAGAAGTCAAACATTAGTAAGGTCAAAGACAAATTCAATAAATAAACTTAAGATATGGCTGTAAGGTCTGACAACTGTTGCCTAACCCGTAAAGGATGAAAGAAAAGCCAATCACCAAACGGAACGATGAACGCTTTGTGACCATAGACAATTAACATGTATGAATGGTTTTTCAACTTTCAAGCTTCGCGAAACGACGAAAACAACGGATAGAGTGTGTATGGTAGTGCTGATTGCGCCGCAAATTATTTTCTCGGGTAAGTTTTTCCATTTAATAGCATTAACTCTCCCGAAAACTATAAATCGGTGCTAAATAATTGCTCTCTGTTTACGTACAATGACTCGAAATTCACGAATACAACTGGGAATAATCGTTCGGGGTGTGTGCTCTATTTTTCCCTTTCTGGGATAAAGCACGATAAAAATGGATTTACACGAATTATTTTAGCGCTTTTTTGCACGATATGACATAAGTTCTTATTATAAACAGGTTTTATTCTAAAAAATAAGTTATTGTTTAAGTACAATCTTGAGAGGTTAGAGGTAAGATCAAAATTATAATTCTCATTTTTTGTTTCAGTGTTTTATATGGTGACGAATGAATGTGATTATATTGTAAGGGAACAAATATAAATAAGTTTGTATCAAAATCAGTATGGCAACTTTGGAGCAACAAGCTTCAAAACTTTTGGATTTCAACCAAAAGCTAGACATCAATTTGTTAGACAACATAGTTGGATGTTTGTATTCAACTGTGGGTGAACAGCAACGTATCGCTCAGGATATACTGACTGCCCTCAAAGAGCATCCAGATGCTTGGACTCGTGTTGATACAATATTGGAGTACTCTCAGAACCAAGAGACTAAATACTACGCTCTACAGATATTGGAACAAGTGATTCAAACAAGATGGAAAGTATTACCAAGAAATCAGTGTGAAGGTATTAAGAAGTACATAGTGGGGCTCATCATTAAAAATTCATCAGACCCTGCATCCATGGACAACAATAAAGTGTACTTGAAGAAACTGAATATGATTCTGATTCAGGTGTTAAAAAGAGAATGGCCTCATAACTGGGAAAGTTTCATCAGTGATATTGTTGGAGCATCTAAAACTAATGAGAGTCTGTGTCAAAACAACATGATCATACTGAAGCTTCTAAGTGAAGAGGTATTTGTGTTCAGTACAGGGCAACTAACACAGACTAAGGCTAAACATCTCAAGGACACTATGTGCTCAGAGTTCAGCCAAATATTTCAGCTTTGTCAATTTGTCCTGGAAAATTCAGAAAATGCTCCCTTGGTGGATGCCACACTTCACACCCTTTTGAGATTTTTAAACTGGATTCCGCTAGGATACATATTTGAAATGAAGTTGATCAGCACTTTAATATTCAAGTTTTTGAATGTACCAATGTTCCGCAATGTGACGTTGGCCTGTTTGACTGAGATAGCAGGTGTGACTGTAAGCAACTATGAGGAGCAGTTTGTAGCGCTGCTAGTACAGACAATGGAACAACTTGAAGCCATGCTCCCACTCACCACAAATATCCGAGATGCTTATTCTGCTGGAAGAGACCAAGAGCAAGTATTTATACAAAATCTTGCTCTATTCTTATGTACTTATTTGAAAGAGCATGGAGAACTTATTGAAAAAAGAGGACTTAACAATACCTTAATGAATGCCCTTCGCTACCTTGTGTTGATATCTGAAGTTGAAGATGTGGAAATATTTAAAATTTGTCTGGAATTCTGGAATGCATTAGCTGCCGATTTGTACAAAATTGCACCTTGCTCTCACTCTGCCAACTTGTACACATTGGGTAAAGTTGCAAACAGGAAAGCCTTGTATGCTGATGTGCTCAGCAGTGTGCGTTACATTATGATTTCTAGAATGGCTAAACCAGAGGAAGTACTGGTTGTTGAAAATGAGAATGGTGAAGTAGTGAGAGAATTCATGAAAGATACTGATTCAATCAATTTGTATAAGAACATGAGAGAAACTTTGGTCTACCTGACTCATGTAGACTATCAGGATACAGAGAGAATTATGACAGAAAAACTACAGAACCAAGTAAATGGCTCAGAGTGGTCCTGGAAAAATCTCAACACATTGTGCTGGGCCATTGGATCAATCTCTGGGGCTATGATGGAAGAAGATGAAAAACGTTTCCTGGTTGTTGTCATAAAAGAACTTCTAGGCTTATGTGAACAGAAGAAAGGTAAAGATAACAAGGCCATTATTGCAAGTAACATCATGTATGTGGTGGGGCAGTACCCTAGATTCTTACGTGCTCATTGGAAGTTCTTAAAAACTGTTGTTAACAAGCTATTTGAGTTCATGCATGAGACTCATGATGGCGTTCAGGATATGGCTTGTGACACATTCATAAAGATTGCCCTTAAATGTCGACGTCACTTTGTAACTACACAAGTGGGAGAAGCATGTCCATTTATTGAAGAAATTTTGAGCACAATCAGTACCATTATCTGTGATTTACAAACATTGCAGGTGCACACATTCTATGAAGCTGTAGGATACATGATCAGTGCACAGGTAGATCAAGTTGCTCAAGAACAACTTATAGAAAAATATATGCTTCTGCCAAACCAGGTCTGGGATGATATCATTTCACAAGCATCTCACAATGTAGACATACTGAAAGATCCAGAAGCAGTCAAGCAACTTGTTAGCATTCTAAAAACTAACGTACGTGCATGCCGTGCTCTTGGGCACCCGTATGTTGTACAACTTGGTCGAATATATTTGGACATGCTTAATGTTTACAAAGTAATGTCTGAAAACATCAGCCAAGCAATTGCATTGAATGGAGTTGTTGTGACCAAGCAACCGCTGATTAAAAACATGAGAATAATAAAGAAAGAAACTCTTAAGTTGATTGCTGGATGGGTCTCTCGCTCTACAGACAACAGTATGGTGTTGGAGAACTTCATCCCACCTCTTCTTGATGCAGTTCTCTTAGATTATCAGAGAACTGCGGTTGCTGATGCACGAGAGCCAGAAGTATTAGCCTGTATGGCTGCCATTGTGTACAAACTTGGAGGACATATTACATCTGAAGTTCCAAAGATTTTCGATGCGGTATTCGAATGTACTCTTGAGATGATCAATAAAGACTTTGAAGAGTACCCTGAACACAGGACAGAATTTTTCCTGTTATTACAAGCAGTAAATACACACTGTTTCAAGGCATTCCTTAGCATACCTCCAGCCCAGTTCAAATTGGTGCTGGATTCCATAATTTGGGCATTTAAACATACCATGAGAAATGTAGCAGATACTGGCCTCCAAATTTTATACAGATTGTTACAGAATGTTGAGCAACATCCTCAAGCAGCGCAAAGCTTCTATCAGACCTACTTATGTGATATCTTAGAGCATGTGTTCAGTGTGGTCACGGACACGTCACATGGCGCCGGACTCACTATGCACGCTACTATCTTGGCTTACATCTTTTCACTGGTGGAGGCTGGCAGGGTCACTGTCCCACTGGGGCCTACTCCTGATAATAGCCTCTACATTCAGGTAAGCAGGCATAATATGAATATGTGAAATCATTATCTTTTTAAAAGAACTTATTCAGAACTTTCAATAATTTCAGGAATATGTGGCGAATCTTCTGAAAACAGCATTCCCTCATTTGACGGACAATCAGATAAAGATAACTGTTCAAGGATTGTTCAATTTGGACCAAGATATTCCAGCCTTTAAGGATCACCTAAGAGATTTCTTAGTACAGATAAGAGTAAGTATGATACTAATATTTAATCACACATTGCTTTGTTATTATATAAATAACAAGTTTCATCTAGTCACACTCAAAATATAATATTACAAAAATACTTCTTGCAAATTAAAGTTTCCATCCACTAAAGGGTGTAGAAACTCATGGGCAATGGAAATCCATAACTAAGTCTACATTCATTATATAACCCCAATCTTATTTTTCAAAAGTATGTAGAATGGATGTACTGTATAATTTTTGTTATGCAAATGATAGTACTACTTCAACATAAACTGAAATCTTCCTGTGTAAAGAAGGCTTGGTGTTTTACATAATTAAGCTACAAAATGTTTACTTAACTGCTATATAAATGTTATATATAAATAGTGCTTCACTAATAATTCTCATTGTACCTTTATGAAATAGTAGAGAAGAAGAAAAACTATAAATTGATCCTATATTACCATTTATTGTTTGTACTATTTTTGTGTTTTAAACAATGAATGAGTCAGCTCTGAATTTTTTTATTGACATGCAGAAAGCATAAGGTTGATAGAAACAGCAGACCTCTACCCATACTCTGTAGATGCTACTATAGTTCACACTAACATGCAGCTAAGAATACACTGATATCCTTTATTCCTTGAAAATTACAATTTGAGGTTCATACAATATGTTGTATGAACCTTACAATATGTTCATGCATTAGTCTTTTGTAAGTTAAAATTATAACTGGATTGATGTTTCGTGTAATGTAATGACTGTAATAATGTATAGGTATATAAGCGAGCTTCTTAAAGTTTACATTTATAAATGTGTTTGTAGTTTACATGGCAACTAAAAACGAAGAAGAACATTTATTTTATAGCTGTGTGCCATTGTATACCTTTCCCCATATTTTTATATTTATAGACCACCAAAATGGACTGATATTTCAAAGATAGATTTGTAGGTGTGTTGACAAATAGGGTCACCTCATGTCACACATGGTAGGTGTCTTTACAGGTGGCCAGCAGTATCCCTAATTCCTCATGGTAGGGAATGTACCCATGCTACGTGACCCGTTTAGGGGGAATGCTGCTATGTGATATACATGTATAAATAATATTGTATAGTTCAGAGTATGGCTCATCTTGAGTAAAATTGTGTTACAAATTGTATTATGGACATGTTGTACAAAATGTGTAATGAAATAAATATGTTAATAACTATGTTATACTACAGGTGGTAACCAAAGAGAGGGAGGAGGTTAAAATTTTATATTAAGGTTAAAATTGGTCACATAGTATGAGTATGTTCCCTAAGTTTGACGTGGCGATCTATGAGGGAGGCTCATGTCCAACCGTGAACCTAAGCAGATGATATAATTGTAATTACAATGGATATTCTGAAGGGTGGCATGTAAATGATTTCAAATAGTTAATTTAGTAAAAGGTCGCAGGGAGGCACTGGGTGCAAGTGGATCGGGACCGGTTAGTGTGGCATACCATAAAGGAGTCCTATGTCCAGCAGTGGAAGTTTCCCGGCTGATAATGTTATAATGTAATACTCATTGAAGCTAATTTATTTCAGGAGTACACTGGCGAGGATGACAGCGATTTATACCTGGAGGAGCGTCTGTTTGCGCTTCGACAGGCGCAAGAAGAGAAGCGGCGAGTGCAACTGTCAGTGCCGGGCATCCTCAACCCTCACGAGCTGCCCGAGGAAATGCAGGATTAAGTGTACATTTAGTTTGTATGATAACAGTCCACCTTGAATAAGTATTGTTACAGTGATATAAGGTTCTCGTTGACAGAAAATAGTATGAAGAAAAGGTCAAAATAGGTCACCAGAGTCAGTTATACTGCTCTAATGACCGAGTGATTTATTCTGTGAACAGTACAAAAGTACAGTTCTTTGTCAGTCACTTTCATGCTTGTGGGAATAAGGTTTATTGTTCTAAAAATGTTCATTGTTGTTTACTCATACATGGCATCACAGCATTCTGTGCATGAAAGTGTGTTCATTTTCTATCTTAGTTTGCTTTTAGTGCCCTCTAATAATATTCACATTGGAGGAACATTTCAATTTTAATTCAGATAATATATACATACTTTTTGTTCTATTCTAAGTTCCTTCTGCATTATACGCTTATAAATTGGTCTAATGTCATTGAATTTACATTCAGTAGTCATAACCACAAACTGATGAATTATGAAGAAAATGGTTGACTTTATTGCTACTGGATAATACAAGCAAATACATTGACGGAAACCTTTGTGATTTCAACAGACAATGTAAAATTTCAAGTTAAGCTGACTCCGCTGAAAATGTATGTAAAAAGTGTGTTGAATAATCATACCATCGTGACATATTTCAAATAAATAATTTCAAGTAAATTGATTAATTGTCATTTAAAATATGTCTGAATATAAAAAAACATGTCTAATCCTGACGGACCTGGAACCCCTTCGGAGAATAATGTAAAAAACGCAAAATGTACACAACTCGCAAAATGTACCAGAATGGCACACTTTGACACATACTCACAATTTTTAAAATTTTGTCAACTGTTTCTTAAAATCTGATGTTAACCTTTTTTATTTGGCATTTTAACCGCAGCTAAATCTTGAGATCCTATCGGTACTTGGTTGGGTTGGTGGAAGGGCATTTCTATGTTCGCCTGGCTAGCTACCACCATGTTTCCTAAATCTGCTGCCAAACAGCCGTGCTGATAGCACTGTTGTGTTGCGGTATGAAAGATAGCCGAGCCAGCGCCTCATTAGATTGAGGCTTCTGTGTACTGTTACCATCCAATTATATATAATTATTTTGATTATTCTCAAAACTATCCAATAAATACAGCCGGTGGACCTACTTCTGTAGTAATTTTCGTCTGCCATGATACTTTGGTCTGCATCTACCATTTACAGAATAAAACATCATTGCGTCGTTATGAAAGTGTGGCCCTAGTCCTGTTTTACATTTCGAGTTTTGTGTACAGTATGCTCCGAAGGGTTTTTGTTGACCTCGCGCATTATTTGTTAAGGTTACTCATAAAGGAACCTCAAGGCAAGTAAATAGCATAAAGTTTTGAGGCGAAATGGGTTTCAAAACTGCCTCAGCTCATTAATCTTTTTTTATATACTAGGGCACCTAAAAATATTCTGATTAGACCAAAACAAAGCTGAAAAAACGTTTCTAATCTCTTCAACCCCCCTTTTGCGTAATCACTCACATTTAACTAGGTGGAATCTGTATATTCTTTCCAAATCCATGACTATAACATAGTCAATTTAACTAGACAAATTGCGCTGATGATGTGATGCTATTCATTCTAATTATTTATAACAGATTAATATGAAATACCATGATGTTTATGAAGACATAACTTTTGTAAAGTACATAATAAGAGTATTAGATTTTAAAAGATTGTTAAGTGGACTGTTGTCTTTAGTGTAGAGCTGATGCTGTGCCTATAAAATATACCTTATTATGTCAGTTGTACAGTGGACCGCATGGAACAATGTAAGATGATGAATGCAAGTGGTAAGGTTTTACAGCGCAAGCCTTTATTAGATAAAGGTGTATTTTGCAAGCACAGGTCAGTGTTGGGCCTTTATTAATGATAGGCAGCAAATCATGCATAAATTTACATTGCTAGAGAAGAAATAGGATATTTCTATGTTTTTAAGTAATCTTCAAAAATAGGTAATGAAATCTCTGTGATGGCAACCGTGTTTATGTCATATATACAACGTGTGCGCTATGGAATCTGAGTATTAACTTAGTAGATTCTAGAAAACTTTGTAAAGTGACTTGCTGTTAGTAATATTTTTTATGTTTTGTTTAATGTTGTCGAAACTAATTTCATGGTTTGGGAATCTAAACATTCACAGTAGGTTTCCGAATGCATTTTGGGTCCGATTAATTGTCTGTCTTACAATTTGTGTTTGAATAAACCAATAAAAATATAAAGGTGTGTGGTATTTGCCTTCCTATGCTAATATTTATTTGTTCAACAAGTGAGCAAAGTTGTTTTTTGGTGCGAGTGCCTATATTATATCCCGAGCTAGCGAAGTAGTCTCCAATTGAATCACGAGCGTAGCGATAATATAGACTACTGAGCAAAGCTAGGGATTTCAAGGCATGAGACCATAAAAATTTGTTCTCGCGTGAAACAACTTTTCACCTCTACCGGTGACAAAAATATTATGTTCTAGGTGAGAAACACACTGAAGGCAATATATAAAAAATTGAAGTTTGAACAGTTTGAAAAAAATTAATTGTTTTTTTTACATACATTTTCGTCACAATATCCACTCATTTCTCCATAAAAACCACAGTTTTCTCTGAAAATCATAGTATTATTGCTTGATACTCGTATTTAAGTTAGTTTATGGTTTTAATTATAAGTATTTGATGGTTGTAATATTATATTCAAGTGCAATGTGTATTGTCAGTGTCTATTTGCCGCGAAATTATCGTTTGTGGAGGTGACGTTAATCACGGTATCTTTTTTATGGTTCCGAACATCAGACGAAAAAATGGAATGTACAATCTCACTCTGGTGTCTGGCTTTCCGTTCAACTGTCTGTCACAGCTGATTATCTCAGGAACTACAAATGTTATCAACTTGAAATTTAGGATAGTTATGATACGCAACTGATATAATCATGAAAATATTATTATTTAAAATGGGCAAGTGGGAATCTCAAGGTTAAACGGGGTATAAAATGAAAGGGCTTTGTTTCGGCATTATAAAACAGTTCTTTTTTCTTTGTTTCAATTTTCGAATTATCTTGATAAATGTGTGTAAAAATAGCATTCCCTTCTTATCTCCAAAGTTGAAAATGTGTTTTCAGTAAAAATACTGTTGTAAAAAATATTATAGAAAAATATAAGCGACGTCTCTGTACAGTTTTCTTTCCTTGGTTCAGAACCCTTAGTGCGTGAGTCCTACTCGCACTTGGCCAGTTTTTAGGGTTCCGTACCTTAAAAGGAAAAAAGGATCACTTCGTTGTCCGTCTGTATGTCAAGCCCTTTTTTCTCAGGAACGCGTGGAGCTATCCAGTTGAAATTAATATCGAATACTCAAGTCTGTCGTCCCTTGGATCTGTGAAAAAATCAAACTTCTAAGTCAACACAATAAATAGATACAGCTGTATTTTATACATTTTCCAACAAAAACCCTCTCTGCGCATAATGTCACGTTCGCAAAACGTCACTTTCACAAAACCGCACATCACTGTGTTTCACTCGCATAATGTCACAATGTCACATTCGCAAAATTTCACTTTCGTCTAAGTGCGTACCCGTCCACCTCTACATTAGGACTAGTGGTGTCTTTAGCAAAGTCAAAGGTCTCGATGAGAACTTCATTTTTGATGACAGCTGTCAAATGAAAACAGGCATATCTCTGAAACTACTGACCGCAGACTAGTGGTGTCTTTAGCAAAGTCGAAGGTCTCAAAGGGTACTTCATTTTTGATGTCAGCTGTCCAACTTGAAATTCTCATATCTCAGAAACTACTGATCCTAGTGTAATGTTTTATTTACCAAATTGAAAGGTTTACTAATATCCCTTGAAGACTTCCACTTTCTACTTCCTGGCTTCATCACCAGACCTTTATCCCCAAGTTTATCGCTATTGTTAGACTAAACTCGTCAAACCAAATGAGCCCAAAACTTGAGGATTTTACCACTGCCCATTGAAAAGTTCTTCTATCCACCTCCCGACTCATGGGTTGGATTGGTTTGGGTTTAAAGACATTTATTTACTTAAAGAAATTTACATTTCGGTTAAATGAGTAAATTGAAACTAAAACACACGTAATTTTTAATAGCTAATAAAATTAGACATATTTAAGAAAGAGAGTATATTTCCAAACGGAGGATTATCGCTAGTATCTATTAACGTACTATGCAGTGTACTCTCAACCGAACCAGGGAAAAATTTCACTAAAAATATGATTCGATGACGAAATTTTAAGTTGTTTATATATATATATATATATATATATTTCATAATGAAGAAAAAAACGAAGTACGGGTTCAATACGGGACAGAGTCAATTCCCGCCGGGTCATATCAGCTCGATTGTGCCAAATTACTGTATTGTCATCCGACTTACATACAATCCGAAAATTTAACTCGATACGATACGACAATGAGACGTAGTTTGAAATTAACTTGCTAGATTTGAATAGATATATACATTTTGCGAATATGTGACGTTTTGCGAACGTGACATGCACCGCAAAGACCGAAACCTATAGGGTACTTCCCGTTGACCAAGAATCCTGAAATATGGCAAGAAGCAAGGTCTTACAACACAACCATTGGAATAAATCTGAAAACTTTTACATCTGAATTTTTAAATGTAACACTAAAATAGCTTTTTATACAAGCAAAGTTGGTTCTTCAATCGGACTTATACTATCGGTAGAGCATTAGTTTAATGTAGTTAATTGTTAATTAATTATTCTGTACGGAACCCTTGGTGTGCGAGTCCGACGCGCACTTGACTTGGTTTGGTTTTTTATTATTATATTCCTTCAGGTTTTGTATAGATTTTTGGACAGTTTGTGTATCTTTAATAGCAAATAAATGAACACTGATCATTGAAGGCCGTCGTTGAATGGAAAGCGTGCACACCCAGAAGCCGCAATGTAATGAGGCGCTGCCAGGCATTATAATATAATCCAATGTACTACTTACTACACAAAGACAGAAATCATATTTTAAAAGATATCCCGTCCCAATTATGCTGTAACGATACAGCCGTTGATTTCCTTTAAAATGCACGTCTTATCAAATTAAGAGTGATAATTATAATAATTGATGTATGCTATATTTACTTATAATCATTTCGTCTCAAGTGTTTATGTAGATAGTATTTAATATGTCAACAAATCCTACGGAGATACAATAACGTTTAAAATATTTGTTTTGACGGCTCTGTTTTGTGCCCACTGGTGACTTGGCCTTCAGTTCAACTGATTGTATGTCGAAAAAGCCAGGATAGAAGGGTGCTCACCCTGCACTGCAGCATCAAATAATATACAGCGTACGTTCACGGCTGAACATATACCCAGCACCTCGATGAGGCACCGAGAAACTTACGGTAATGTTACCGTCAGCAAGATAGCAATGTTATCTTTATTATTCAACCCAAACTACAGAATAAACAACTATCAGTGAGACAGTAACGGTGGCAAATTAACATTTTATACGACTGAATTCATGCCGATTGCGGCGTTTAACAACGTTCAACAATACGCAAATGAACGGTGTTCTACCGAAATGACTCAAGCAAATAACCACACAAAACGCTATGCCAAAATGGCTGCCAATGTTGGTCGACACTCGTAATAAACCGTTACGTAGAACGGGCTCCTTACGGAGTATACCACTGGGTCTGGGAACACCACTTTTTGATTCATCATCATCATCAGCCGGGAAACTTCCACTGCTGGACATAGGCCTCCCTCATGGTACGCCACATCGACCGGTCCCGAGCCACCTGCATCCAGCGACTCCCCGCGACTCTAACCAGGTCGTCGGTCCATCTAGTGGGGGGACGGCCTGGTAGACGTTTCCCGGTATTTTCCCGGTACTTTTTGATTAAGGGATCCGATTGCGAAATATTAAGCTTTAAAGTGACCATTTTTGTCAGAGTAGACGTGTACCCCATCCCCGCCCCTATCAACTAAACTATTGCTTTTAAAAATTTTTAAAAAAATTATAGTAGTACATATGCTAAACTTTAAAGGAAAACTATCACGACTAAGGTGGCTTCACAGGTTAATGAGTTATAGGCGACCAAAATATAAAATATACTTAGAGTGGTCAAAATGAAAATTTCGTACAAATTTCACTCAAAATTACTTTTTATAAAACCAGTTCTAATAAGGAGCGCGTGGACCGACACGAACTTAGCCGGTTTTTATTATTATTATAAAGGTTTTTGTGTAAGATTTGGACTACGAAATGTCTGTAGCATCTCGTAGACCTCGATTCGTAGCAGTTCTAATTGCCATATAACAGACATCAACGACACCATCCTTTACACTTCACCTTTACCTTTCAATGAGTGATTATTTTGAGTTGAATACTCAATAACGAAAAATAGTCATGGATTGAGTTTTAAAAATTTTTGCTCCGCTCTGGACAAGTTATATATATTTAAATGTAGTATAAAATACTATGTTTGATTATCATATCTTTTTACTACAAAGACCGATTGTATGGACAGTGGACACGTTTTGTTGAGTCCCACTAATTGAGAAAACCCGTATCTTATTTTTTTGGAAATAATAAATAACATTCCCTAAGTAGCACTAATTATGTTTATTATCATCGTATAATATCTTCTGCAAAAATCCATTGATGTTCTCTAATAGATCTGCTCTCTAATAGACGTTGGACTGTGTTATGACGGGATTTAGTAATCACCTCGCTAGCAGGAGGATTACCGCAATAACTAATTATTTTGTTGGAAAAACACATTACCATTGCCGTTTCTAACTGCTGGATAAATTGTTGTTGTTAATTTAGATAAACTGCACTTCCGCATGAATTCTTAATAACATTTTGACAACTGTTAACTGTGAATTGCATGCTTACTGCTTAGAACATTCTCAATATCTTTTGCATTGTACTTTCCAAGTAGCGTTTCTAAACCTAGAATTACAGTAATTTACTGTACTAATTGTCCTTTTTCTATATAATACGACAGTTTTGCTACTGGCACGTAACTAGGTGAGGGGGTTAATGGAATAGTCTTGCGTAAAATGTAAGCAGGAATATTATATATATTCTTTAAAAAATTATTACGTAACAACATCTTACTGCGATCCATTACGCCTGCCAAGGGTGGTAATAATGTCCAAATACCCTCAATTATAATATAATCTTCAGTAAACGTGTCATTAGGTGCGTTTCAGCCGTTTATTCGTGCAAAGGCAACGAATAGACAGGATATAGAACTTTTAATATAAGAACGACCGTTACTTCGTCTTCATTATTGTTAGAGATCTTTATCTTATAAACTCTATATTATTCAGAGTGAATATTATTAGTTGATTGTAGGGTGTATCCCTATATCACCACGATCACTGAAAGATTCGTCGATCTTGTGAACCGTTTTTGTCTCTGTATTGTATCGGTAATTATGAAATGAAAGCCATACTTGAATTGGGGGGTCTGAATTTAAAACCCCCCTTTGATTAGGGCCACGTTCTTATCGTTTCAGCAGAAGTTTGATATAAAATGGTTCAGTTGTTACAGGTTAGTCTCTCGAGAGTGAAGTTAGTGCTGAAGTGCTCCATATTATGGCCAGTCTTAAAATAAGTTTCTATCTTTTAACTGTTTTAATTTTATCTGAACTATTAGTTGCTGGTGAGTAATATTATTTGTTGCAAATTTATTAAATATTATTTCATTTTTCGATACATTTTCATCATTATGAAAATCGTGCCCGAAAAATTGATAAATATAATTCTGTTACGAAGGTCAAGATTTTTGGAACGAAGACCAATTTTACAATGATGACAACAACGTCACTAAATGGATGTATTTCCCGGACGGTGACGGAATACCGCAACGAATTTCTCTAGATATGCCTCCAAGTTCCTTCTTACGAAGATCCTATGACAACGACGACATTGAATACAGACTTTACACAAGGTATCACGATAATAGCACCTATACCATCATATTATAAACCATATTACGGTGTACAACTGAACATGTCTTCACGATCGTTATTATTTTAGGTATAACCCGGTGAAATATATTATACTTGATGAAACAGCGCAGCCTCTAAATGACTCTGTATCTCATATTGTGAAGAAATTATCGACTTGTTCTATTAAACTAGTGACACACGGCTGGGAATCAAACGCGGACAAAAGTGCTGTGATGAATATCAAAGACGCTTACATAAGAATGCAAGACGTATGTGTGATAGCGGTAGACTGGAGCAGTACATCAGAATCAATGTTTTACCCCGTTGTCGCGTACCAAACAAAATCAGTAGGGTCGCACGTGGCAAAGTTTTTGAACGCTATTACTGAAGTTTACGGCGTACAGGCGAGCCGGTTACATCTCATCGGGCACAGTCTAGGAGCTCACGTCATGGGAAACGCTGGCTCGGAGTACAAGTACAAGCCAGATCGAATCACGGGCAAGTACAACAATATTTGATTTGCGGTTTCATATTCAACAAACGGACAAAGATCTTACATAAATACCCTTCAGAATTTTCGGAGGATTTATACATATATTGCAATTATATCCGTATTAACGTAACGTAACCGCCTCCGGCCTAATGGCTAGATACCGATCAGTACTAAGTTTGGTTGGTGGTAGGTATTTTCTATGTAGCCGTCTGGCTAGCTACGACCATGTTATCTAAGTCTGCCGCATTAGCTTGAGGCTTTCTGGGTGCGCAAGCTTACCAAGGCCGTTACTTACCATCAGGTGAGATGAAAGCCAAGTGCAAACCTTAGACATAATAAATTATCTCTGTCAATTTGTAGATTTGTGTTTTGGTAAAAGATGTGAGTTTTGTGAAAGTCAAGCAAAAATAATCCCGGAGTGGAGCGAGAGTATTTATAATAAAACAATTGTACTCTAACAGGTTGTATGGTAGGCGGACCAAATAAAGGTGGACTATGAGGAAGTCACCTTTACACCCAATGTCTATTGTACTACCAACCAAATCCAGTACCTAGGAATCGAGCCAGCGCCAGTGGATAACCGTTACAACAGTTTGTGCAGTGTAGTGATAGAGTCAAAACCGAGTTACGTCTACATCACTAATCTAGACTATGGTTTTCAATGAATCCCCTCTCTATGTGACTCACTTTGATTCACACTCCGATACGGACAAGCTTCTTTTATTATCTTCGTTAAGTAAATCAGTAAAATATATTACTTATTAGTAGTCACTGAACTGTATTCAGGTTCTGGGAGAGCATTCCACCAATTCAGTACGCATTACATTTGTACATTAGGTATGAAACCATCACGAAACTGTTTATACGGAAATCATCTACACTCCTGTGTGAAAATAACTTAATACTCGTAAATGCATATCGGCAAGGGAAATTGAGTACAATTTCATCGAATTGTAGGCGCGTCTTGTGACTACAAAATTGGACTCAGAATACGCAACCTTAGTATTCTGAGTCCAATTTTGCAGTCACAAGGCGGTTAGATACGACTATACATGGACAATACTTTTGAAACTGTCAAAAGAGATGTCCGGCCTGCACTTGTACACTATTGGAAAAATCTAGGAATAATCTAAAGATGTACAGAAAAATACTAAAATTACATTTTTGCTTTTATTTTAATTGTACAAAATCATTCTTTTTGTACTAAGTGACAACGTCAAATAGCATGTTATTGGCACCATCTCTGTTTTCTAAGTTAATTCTTGCCTGTTTCATGAATTTTTAATGTTTTTGTACAAATAAACTAGACCAGAATAGAAAAAATAGTTATTAATTAAGATTTAGGATAGCTGTTCTAGAATCGGTATCTGATTTAATTACAGGCTTAGATCCAGCACGACCGATGTTTGAATTCCCAAATCGAGCTGAGTCAGTAAAGTTAGATCCGTCCGACGCTATTTTCGTAGACGTAATCCATACTTGTGGCGGAGTACTTGGCGTACAGAACTCAGTAGGTCACGCGGATTTTTTCCCTAATAACGGTGGTGCCCCGCAACCCGGTTGCAGAGGCTTTTCCCATATACTGGGTAAGTGTTCCTGTTCAAGGGGATTTTTTATTCATTGACAATATCCGTGGAAGTAACTAGTAAAACTGCGCTACTTTAACGGCAGTACCGTCTCTTCAGACAGCTGGTCTCTCAGTATTAACTTGCTATCGACTTTTGGAATACCTATAAATAATGTTGATCTACCTACATATAATTTATTTTTATTTGAAAAAGGATCCGAGACGGGGTTCAATCCCCATATGTACAGTTTGAAATATTTCGGATTCATGTTATGACATCACGATAAAATCTAATATTTTATAATTAGAATTGATTAGAACAATGATTTTCAGACTGTTTTCTTATTTATTTACAAAAATGCTTTTCTAGGTCGTGTATTGCAAAATTAATCAGTTGTTATGAATATTTTCAGATGCCTGCAGTCACAGCAGATCTCACGTATATTTTGCTGAATCAATTCTGTACCCAGACGCGTTTCCCGCTTATCAGTGCAAAGATTGGTCCAAATTCATGCAAAAGGAATGCGAAAACTCGTCATTAATGGGCGATAGCGTGAACAAAACTATTTCAGGCCGATATTACCTCATAACGAATCCGTCCATTCCGTATGGAAGGAAACAATAATGTAACTGTTCAAATATTATGTTTTTATAAGTACTTAAGTATAAGTATTGTATCTTGTCTTGAAAGATTTTAAACATGTTTCATTTTGTAGATTCTGAAGAAATAGGAGACGTCCGTCCACTGCTGAGCGCATGGATCTCCTCCGTTGATATTATCTGCTTGAAAAATTAGAAAGTCTAGCTCTGCAACACTAGGTTCATATCTATGTATCACTAGTATCATTATCAATGGATCTATTGGGTAGCCTAGTAGTGGTATGAGTAGGTAGCCATATTAACCTATCGTATTGAGATAAAGATTGTAATAGCAGCATCAACATGTTTGTATGGTAAAATCAGGTTGAATTTTGTGTGAGATGACGTCATGACCATCATGACATGGTAACCATGACAACGTTTATATGTGTGCGTGTAGTGTATGCAAGTGTGTCTAAGCGAAAACGTCAAAAGCTATTTTCAAGTTTCTAGTTTTTCTTCATAACTGATTAGGAAAATACAACGAGTGAAAGAGATGTCTATGCACTCGATTGTATGGCTGCATCTCTTATCTCATCCAGTCAATTCTTTTTGACAAATGTCAATGTAGCCAAGACCATAATTTTTTAAATGTGTAAATAGTATCAGCCAGCGTACCGTAAAACGTAGTGATTATATGCTCCTAGGCGTACCGTACCGTACACAAACACATTGCAGTAAAGATTACAATGCATTAATTTCAATTAATTTTAAGTTCAAGGTGTTTTGGCTGTTATCTTATACAAATATGAACAGAAAAAGAAACGTGAACTATGTAAAGCCAGAAGATCCCGAGTTTCTAAAAGTATTAAAAAGGCAGGCAGGTTACGACGACAGAAATCCCAAATTCGACGAAGTGCAGACCGATAACGAAGACTTCGTAGATGACGGAGAAAGTGAGAAACCACAAGTTGTAGTGCTAAAAGAAGGCGACCTAACTGCTGAGGAAGCAGAAGCCGAGAAGATTAAGTTTGATAAACAAGAATCCGAAAAGAAAGCAGACTTGAATCAAAGAATATTATTCACAGCTAAATTGAAGACTACAGAACCAGAAACCAACAAGCGGAAACGGAAAAATGAAGGCACAATATGTTCTAAGGAGAAACAAACTCGACAACTGTTATCTTTTAATGATGAAGATGAGGATGACACTGAATCTTCATAGTGATTTTTATTTAAAATTATTATAATAATTAGTATCTAACAACAATTAAAAATTAATATCTTATGACAAGAACATGTTCTTTCCACTGTCTTCATTACTGCGCCTCTTTTTTGTTTCTTTCTTTGTTTTGGGCCCATTCGATGTATCATTCCTATAATATGCCTGTGTCAGCATCATGTTGTCAACCTCATTCTCGTATTCTAACAGCTTACGGAGAAGAAATTTTCGCTCTTCTTTCACGATCAAAATGCTTTCTTGAATCTTTGCAACTTCATCACACAAGGCAGCATTTTCCTACAATTTAATGAACATGTGAAAATTACATTCCTACCAGTAAATTAATATTGGTAAACCAACCCCTCAGAATTAAAAAAACTTACAAGGATAAGGCTTTTTATTCTAAATTTTATGTGCTTGTATTTTCTTCTGTAACGTATTTGTTTCTCATTGTGAATGTCACTCATGTTAACGAATCTGCAACTAGAAAAGAAGAGTATGTACTATTGTACGAAATAGTGTTCAATCATACACAAAATTAATTTTGTAAACTGTAGTGGTTGCACAAACCAAAGAGGATATAAATACATACAAAACAAATTAACTATATAGAGTTGTATTAGCGATGTGCATAATCGAAATATTGACTAATGTATGTTAATCGATTATGAAATTAATAATTTCTATAATCGAATGATCATTATTAAGTAGTACTACTAATCTGTCCAACAATCGAAACTTGTTGATGGTTGACGAGCATGATCGACTAAAAAGATGCCTTTTTGCCGAAGAAATCCTGTTTATCCAAATTTCTTTATTTTTTGTGATTACGTATTAAAAATATAATAGCTGACATACTAATATTAGTAGTAGCAAATTTCGTAATCGAAATATCTCCAATGATTTGGATTAGTAACCAATTTCATTAGTATATCTCATAATCGCCCACCGCTAGTTAGTAGTAGCAGTTTTCTGTGTTATATTCTCTTTGGCGTAGTGATGCTCCTCCCTCTTCTCGCCAATACTATTTATACATGACACATGTATATAAAACTACTTGACGTTTTCGCTTAGACACACTTGCTAACTTTTTAAAACTACATGCACACATAAACCATGTAGTTGATCTTGTTTTCACAATGTTGTCATGGTTACCTACAACATAACGTCATTTCGAATAAGTAGTAGTTTAATTCTCCCGAATAGGAAGGCAAAGGAACAAAGTCATACAGCCTACTCTGAACATATATTTTCTTCAGTTTTCTCAATAAAATGTATAATGTGTACATACATCGCTTGTTTTGACGATTCTTGACGAGAATTTCAAAGGCCAGCCTTGGTTTCAACATAATTCGAAAGAATCCATATGCCGAATGTAATCGACATGGTAAACCCTTTCGATCGCGTCGTAACCTTCAAAATCAATACTATAACAAAGTCTGTGACACTTTTGCACTATATCACACCATTATAACACAAAAAACACACATAACAGTATTATTAAAGAATTACGAAAAATTGCAATCAACCACCATGATTCAAGTTCGCGCCAAGCCGTCATTTCGAATAATGTCCAACCTGATATTACTATTTCAATAAATATATTCAGTGTTTCCCTACGTTCGTTACTCAAAAATAACATATTTTGTAGAAAAATAACTTTGTCTCAGTGTTTCTTGATTACTGAAATACACACAGTGTAGATAAACAACAGGTGAAAGAGATGTCAAATTTTATGCACTCGATTGTATGGCTACATCGTTTTCATCTCATAACATTAAACCTGACAATTATTTTTAGCAAACGTAACCAAGGCCATAAAAATTAAAAAAGATGAGTTAAGTATCTACTCGTATATAATATAGATGTATAAATAAGGTCAGTCTCTTCTCCTTGTTGTTTAGCGTATTTTAGCCTCTTTGGTTCTGCGTTACAATAACTTGGTTTTGTAACTTTGTAATTTGTAACAACAATAACACTGAATAATAACACATAACATAATTCTTTTCGTAGTTAACATACACGTCTTGTCCCTTTGTGTATTATTCAAGGTGTATATTTCAAACATTATTATTTAATGTGTGGTCTGTATAGTATTAATATAGTATTAATTAGAGAATACATGTGTCATGTTTGTTGAGTGTTATTTCAATTTTATATAGCGGCGACAGTTTAGATTACAATCGAAGACGCATCGATAAAGATGAAGTAAGTATGAATAACAGTCAAAATGGATAATATTTTTTTTACCCACCATTTTGTGTTTTTACTTTCAGCTCTAAAGAACCACTTGTGAAAGAGTTTGAAAATACTACCGAAATGTTGCCTTTCACTAAATACGGTGTCTCAACTTTAGAGGAATTTAACCAAGAGCAAAAACAATTGCAGCATATAGAGTGGTTGAAAAAGATCGGCTTATCTAATGAAGAAATAAAGTTATATCAAGACAACGAAGCAGGCCTCCTTGACCAGCAGAAAAAAATTGAACCGAGTGCAATGGAAACAAAGCTGGTCTATATATATAACAAAATCAGCAGTTCCCAAAAAAAAGCAAATGGGTATTATAAAGTTTTGATACACTTGTTGATGAATACTATTGTTTCAATGAGTTCATTCCTATTTACACTTCCCTAACAAAATATTATCTTGCAGGTGTGAAAACAGTGGAGATCAGCCAAGCACGTCACAAAGTAATAAAGAAATTTTAACAATTTTTGAAAATAATCCTAATACTATTTACTCAGATGATCACCCTATCACAAAACTGAAGGAAATTAGAAAGTCTCTGTTTGATCATTTGGAAATGCGTGGAGACCAAAGAAAGAATGTACCTATATCAAAACGTAGCAAATTTTTGAGGCGTTTTTTAGTGAGGAAGAAACAAATGATTGTTGAAGGAAATGTTAATACTTCAGCTCACTCACATTTAACTGACAATCCAGATACCTTGTGGGACAAGAAAGAAACGACCAAACAATCACTACAAAATCATGACAAAAAGGATGTCTTTGATCCCAAGAAACAGATGATGTACACTATAAAAGACAACAAAATACTTAGGTTGGAGCCAATGAATATAGAGGATCAAAATCAAAACAATGATTATAAAGCTGTAGAGATTGTACTGCCAGTGAATCCAGCAGAGGAACAGTTGTTAGAGGGCACCAAGATGAGCATAGATAACATAAGAAAAATTGATAGGTTCAAAGATTATGAACCTGGTTCACCTTCTAAAGTATGTCACATGTTTGTTAAGGCGATTCAGATGACAAAAGTTTCATAACATAATCTTTTTAATAGGTTAGCTGGCTTTGTGCAGTGATCATCATCAGATGAGAACTGTCTACTGCTGGACATAGGCCTCCACCTTCACTAGGTCTTCGATCTAGTAAGGGAATGACCCGGTACACATTGCCTGGTTCATGTTCGCCACTCAAGAACTCTTACTCCCCATCAGTTATCTGTACTTTCAGCAATGTGGCCTGCCCATTGCCACTTCAGCTCACTGACTCATCAAGCTATGTCAGTTACATTAGTTCATCTATGGGTTTTCTGGATTTTATTATTATTATCAGGATTCCCAACATCCGATGTAAAAACAGAACCCTTATAAAACCACTCTGGTGTATGTCTCATCAAATACAATCAATCACAAGCAAAAAATGGAATCCGAATTTATTATTGCTAGATATTATGATTTGCGCCTAAGGCTATTTGCTTGATAAATGTTTTATACAAAATTTATTTTACCATTCATTATCTTTTAAATTAGGAAAGCTGGCTTTGTGTAGTAACTATCTATTTTATTTTATTTAAACAGTTTATTGTACACGGAAAATATTTACATAACACAAAAACAGGAAAAAAAAATATACAAAAGGAACAGCTTATTTCTAAAAGAAATTTCTTCCAGCAGTCCTAGGTTAAGGAGAAATATTGAAGAAAGGAGGGCAGTTAGGCGTGTACGATATAATAAATATAATAAACCATAATAAACGATTACATAAATACGAGATACAAAACAAACTAATATATATCAATAATAATACATACATACTTTACATACTATAAATATAGGTAACCGGATTATAATGTCGCAAAAAGAGTATAACATTAATTATATTCATTTTGTGACACTATAATTGGATCTCCTATTTTTATCTCCCGTTAATAAACAACATTGCATGTTGGAGTTATTCAAATTTTCTTTGCCAAGTTATGCCAAATGGAGACCCACATGTGCCGCAAGGGAAATATATTTTTAGTCATTGATAGGCCTTCAATTGTTTATTCTAAAACAGATTATATTATTTCTTAGGGACAGTTTTTTACTTGTAACTCTTGAAAATTGTATTTAAAAGTCAATTTCCAAAGGAATTGGTCAAAATATAATAGGAAAATATGCAATGTCAATTTTATAGTTTTTGAGGCACAAAAAACGTCATCTAGGGGCCATTAGCTTCATAATAGCTATTGTAGCTTACATTAAAGCTGTAGTTTATGTAAATTCATTTCCCTTGTGATCCCATGCTCTATTTTAAAAGGTTGTGGTAAAAGTTATAGCAGCAATTCTGAGAATATTCAAAGTTTTTTCCATATTACTGATAAAATTTACCTTAGTTACAATATTGTACATATGATATAAATCACAATATACTTGTAGGTATTCATAGAAACAAGCCTTAAAGTTATATGCCATAGTCCTTTCATTCATTAGTTTTTGTATATTTCAGGTGTTGTACTTAAAGAATATAGCACCGACAGTAACCCATGAGCAGCTAGCAATACTCTTCAATCAGTTCATACTGGACAATGGCGGCCCCATTGATGTAAGACTTCTGGCCGGCCGGATGAGGGGGCAAGCTTTTGTCTCTTTTCAAAGTACGTTCTTAAACTGCCAACATTTTTAGGGTTCCAAACTTCCAAAAGGAAAAAAGAAGCCTTATAGGATCACTTTGTTGTCCTTCTGTCAGGACCCTTTTTCTCAGGAACGCGTGGAGGTATCAAGTTGAATTTTTTTATCAAATATGCAATTCCGCAATCTCTTGGATCTGTGAAAAATCAAACTTATATGTCAACGCAATAAAAAGATACGGCCGTTTAAGCCGCATTTTTAGACGATTTCCTTTGCAATGCAAGGGAACCAAAACATATAGGGTACTTGTAGACCTAGAATTCTGAAATTTGGCAAGGAGCAAGGTCTTGATCCAAGGGAATCAAAACTTCTAGGGTACTTCCCACTGATCTAGTATCCTGAAATTCGGCAAGAAACAAATTACAAGCACACGTATAAGAATAACTCTTAATTTTATCACAGTTACCATTCAGTCGGACTTACCATTTTCGGTATGTTCGTGAGTGCGCGAGTTCGATACCGTTTTTTTCTTCTAAATAAAACAAATGTAAGTATATAATAGCTCTTTATTTTCAGATGAAGATACAGCTATAAATGCTCTAGAAGAAATCAATGGTACAATATTAAGTGGCAGACCAATAATAGCACAGTTTGGCAGAAACAGCAATCGGATAGTCGATGACCATGATTAAATTATTATGAAATACAAGGAATGCTATCATGATAAGCAACATAAATACACATTAATATATCCTATATTAGATTATATTATATCAAAACTAATATTTAAACATATTTATGAAAGTAAAATAAAAATGGTGTTAGGTACATATGAAGTCTTTAATTTTGTGGAACTTCCTGTAAACTAGGTTTATGCTAAAAATATCATAAATTTACCGATCCAATAGCAAAATTTTAACCACCAGACACATTATTGGGTAGTTAGGTTTCTAAATTAATATGAAAATAGCCTTATTTCTAATGTCCGAATATCGTCCATCTTCTTTCACTGGTTATCATCCTTGGCGGACTTGACTTGGCGCCGCTTGACGACGCGCTTCGGTGATAATCATTCGTTCTCCTTCTTGACAGGTGGTTCTTCTGCTGGAAAAGGTAATTTGAGAAAAATATAATAAATAAAATTTGTTTACTGGGACATGAACAAAATTTTAACTTAATACATAGTTGGATAATTAAAATGACAGTAAAGAAGTGTATGATGTGAAAAATACCGTTCAATATCATTTGTATGAACTTGTTAACACAAAATGCTGCTTGTGCTTCCGTGGTCTTCTTACAACCCAGTACTAATGTAAACTAAGGCCGGCGAGATAAAATATGTAAACAATCGGACCGTTACTGAGTTACATTGCGATTGCGAGCGATTGTTATATCTCTCCTACGCAATAATGGTGTCATTTTGTCGACGACGACTGTCGTTGCGTGATTCGTGATGAGAGGGTCGTCAGCTTCCTCATAGAGCTAGGAGAATTCTACGCATGCCAAATTTTAAGGCATTTTAGGAGCAATCAAACATTAGCATTCATAATTTAGCAGCAACCATAACTCGGTTACAGACGACGACCCGTCAGCCATGTGTCAGCTGGAGACATGGGTCTCCAGCTGACACATGCCAGGAAGGCACCCAGCGAGATTAGGGCTTTAGACTATAGTCAGGCTTTTAATGGACAATTACAGCAATGAGAGCCAAAAAAATTAACGATCACATTGATAAACTGTTGGATCTACGAACGAAATACCGTGTGTAAGCTGTCGACCCGTGTCACCAGCTCGCACATCTGTATCTTCGGAATTATTCAAGTTACGATTATGTATTGTACCTCATATTTTAAGACTCTCGAATCTCTCTCTAGTGCTAAAACTGTTTGACACGTGCCGTCGCCTGACACATGTTGTATCTCTGAAACTACATAAGTGAGAACTTCGTTTTAAAGATCAAATAAGACCATACAATAGGAGCATTCACGAGTCAAAATTTCAAATCTCCAGGCTGTCTAGATTCAAAGTTATAAGCCAAAAACTATTTTCCCGCCAAAAAAAATTCGCACGGATGCCGCTGAGCGCGCCGTTGCCGTTCCGTGCGCTACGCTATTACAATAGAGTTTCAACTTAGCCGTGATTGTTTTTTAAAATACATTTTAACCTGCACTTTCGTATTGATTCAATTGGTATATTGAGCGTGTTAGACCAGGAGCCGATTGAAATAAACAATGTTATACTACTGATTAACTTCATAGAGAGATTACGAACGATCTTCACCAAATTTGAGGTCAAGTGGGAATCTAACCCTTCACCGCTGGTGCATAATTCAATGCTCGGCTCTGTCTGGAAACATTCCGTGCTTTCGAAGGAACGTAAAGCTGTGAATATCGGTTATTGTCTTTGAGTCGTTATTTCAAGAGGCCTTCGGGCGGCTTGATAACTTCTAACAGCCCAACCCCAAATTATGGTCTAGTTTCCCCTCTGGGTTAGAGGGGCAGATGGTGTCGATTCCGTAAAATCTAGTATCTACTCGAATACCTTAAATTTAGGTATCCGACCCCAATTGAGAAACAGGATAAGGATGCCGCGGCAGGTAGTAATATTGTGTATACGACTAGATTAACTCACGCTTGACGTCGTGGTGTGCGGCCGGTGCAGGCATGGTGGGCTGGGGCGCGTGGTGCGCGTGGTGGGGCGGGTAGTGGTCAGCGGGGGGTGCGCCCGGCCCAGGAGGGTAGTACCCGTGCGGGGCGCCGTACCCGCCCGCGTAGCTGCCGCCGTAGCTCGGGTAATACCGTCCGCCGTACGGCGCACCGTACCCGCCCACTGCTGTAAAATTATCAAATGTACAGCTACAACGATCGTTAGTCATCAGTTCATATGAAGGCTAAATTGAAACAGAGTGTGCACGATAATTTGGAGTTAGTTTGTCAGGCTGGACGTCATGTTACCTGGAGGCGGCGGTCCGGCGTGCGGCGGGCCCTGGTGAGGCGGTGCGTTGGGGTTGGGCGGCATCATCATCGCTGTTCAACATTACATTACTTGGATTATGTCTATCTCGTGGATTAGTAACAAGTGACTAAACACTAAGTTTAGAGCTGGATGGTGTCTATAGCATTGTGATGTTTGGTTTATAATGGTTTAGATTTAACCTGAGACCATTAAGAGCTGAATCGTCGAGCTATGTCGATGACCTTACTTCGTCTACAGATTTCCTAATTCCGGATTTTATCATTTTATCACGTGGGGAAATTCCGAGCATAGGTCATTCCATAGCTCACTGAGTGACTTTGAGCATGTTTATTCGGTTTGATTTGGCCCACCGCAAAGGACCACCTCTCACTGATCTTGTCTGGTCAAAATTCTCCTGCGGCAAATTCTGATAACGTAAACTTTTAATAATACATAATAAAATACCGTGATGTGGAGGTGACGTCATGTGTTGAGGAGGGGCCCCTGGCGGAGCCGGCGGACCTACTGGAGGCACCGCCTGGCCCGGGGGCGGAGCACCAACGGGCAGGGCCCCTACCGGCCCTGGCATAACTTCCTTCACGTCTGGTTTCAGCTCTTGGGGCTTTTCTTCTTTACGATCACCTTTTAAAATAATTTGATTAGAGAATGTTCTATTTTTACACGCTTTATATTAGGTTCACTATTACGTAACTAAATGTAAATGTAAACAAAACTAGCAAGTCAATGTAAATCTACTTCTAAACGTCGTAGCGATTTGTAACTTTGCATTTATATGTAATATGTCAATACGATAATTTGGCATCATTGAGCTGATCTGGCCCTAGAATCAGAAGTTGGGTGGAAAAATTCTACCCTGGGCCCCTTGATTTTTTTGAAATAAGAACGCTTGTCTTCTACTGAAATCTTGACCATCTATATTCCAACCATAGTTTCTTTGACAGTTCTTGGGACAACGTCGCTGTTACTCGTGTATTTGTCAAACGAGGGAAAATAACAAAAAAAATCAATTATTGATAAAATAAATGTTTGTGTTTAAACTAGAACCGCTTAAAGTACACTAAGCGCTTGACAAAACAACGCAGCAACCTAGTGTCACGGGAACATCAGTGAAACCGCCAAACTCAGTGGACCGTCACACCAAGAAATTTTAAAACCAACGGAGAAAGAAATTAATAAATGAAAACAGTTTTTAGTTGACGCCTGCAGGTGAGTAAATAAATAAATACGTACTCGTATAAAAGTTGTTTTAGGATTATAAAGCTTTCTAGTACGACACTCGTAAAGTGTGTTTTGGTTTTTTAAACTATAATTATTATCACCGATGTTGACTTTTACAATTCAAATATCTCAGAAAATATAAAAAATTAAACTTCTTTATTTTACAAATTGTAAAATACTGTTATCAGTTATATCGGCAATAGTAGTCACCAAAACTCTGTACTACGTGATATGTGCAGTACGTAAGATACATGATACCTATTATTCTGCCTGCGTGACGTATTTACTAAAGCTGATTAATAACATTATATAAAAAAAACTCATATGTTGATGTCTTATTAGCATGTGCACCTAACAAGGCACATTTGGGAATTACATTATTTTATACAGAAACATACCGTCGCCTTCTTGATAAGTATTGCCGATATCCATTCCATTTCCTTTTTCCTTAACTTCGGGCTGTTCGGTTTTTAGTTCCGTAGTGTTGGTATCGGTCTTTGGCTCTGAAGTGGACACTTTGTCGACTTGTGTTGGGGGGTTCGGACCGTTTGTCTCGCTCTTTATTTGAGCTGGATCCTGTTCCATTGGCTGTATATAAAATTACACTTTGGTTATAGATCTGTACGAAATGTGGTAACTTGTAACAGTATCGTGTAGGACGTGTGGTTAGCTAACCTAGAATATGACCTAGATATGTATTTCTTTAGGAAAAGTGTGACTAAGATATATTACAGAGGACGACAAGCATTGTGAGTCTGTGTGCCACATCTTCCTGTGATCAATGAGCCGCCTGCCATTCAGCTTATAAGGCGAGCCCGCGCTTAGTATTGCACTTTACTGGCTTACAAAAAAGGTTTGGGGACTCGCCACACCTACCCATTCTGTTCTGATTTATTGACCTAGATCAGAAAAGAATTCGGGATAATGGCGTCACACTTACCGGTCGCCGGGCTTTCTGGATTTGGTAGCGCTTTTCGAAAGACGTACTAGTGTACTTTTTACTTTAGTTGTGTTAGCAGTACACAACTGGACGCGTACTGAGGCAAATCTCCTGCTCCGGGTTGCACCCGGCCAGTGTGGCACAATATATGGTAATCATGCCTCTTTCTAACTGGGGATGCTAGTCGGTTGCTTTGCTGCTTGCTTACGGGCAGTGCTTGACGATTTGTGGCTGTCACGATCGATTCTCAACAAGCAATCTTTCTCATTTATAATAATTGTATTGTATTTATAATTGTATAATTGTGTTTAGTCTTGTGTATTGTATGTACCTGGTCCCGTCTCTCCGGCACGTTGAGGGTCAGCGGCTGAGTAGCAGGGTTGATGCCACGTCGCATCTGTTCCAGCGCGCGCTCCACCATTCTGTCGAACGTTTCCTCGTCCACCGCCGGTTTGCAATGCTACAACAAGCTCACATTGATATACAATGTTTTGGTACCTTCAAAAATCAACACAACGGGAACCCTTGCATCAGTTTACAAATTATCACAAACTCAGCACCCTTGAGAGGCTAATAAGATATTTGATAGGCTTTTAAAAACTGTCCTAAGTAAAGCACTGACGTCTAAGGACTATAGAAAAGTGTATTTTACGTTCCATTACATATAACGCTAGAAACAGAAACTAAATTAAATATCCCGCTAAAACGCTTCTTCTGACTTTATGGCGCGTCATATATCATCATGACGTCACCTGCTTGTAAACTTTGGCTGTTGACTACAGTACTCGCACACCAAGTTTGTCCCTCTGAAACTCACCGAAATTTTGCGCACGTGCAGTGGGAATATGTGTGTATTATTTTCTATAATAACTATCACTACATGACATAAAACACTAGGCCATTTCTTTCCACCCGCTAACTTGCCTTGCCTCCCAGTTATACGTTAATAATTGACACTTGAGGGGCAAACATAGTTTGCGAGTACAATGTTACAAGTAGTTGACGTCATCAACAATTCGGCCAACCAACCAGTCGTTTACGATCGCTGACTTAAGAAGCCAAAAAAATTATTTGACCATTTTCTCTAACCGCATTAGCAAACCATTTTATCATTTTGCTCTGTCATCTTACCTACCACATTTTTGGGACAATGGTGTGTACACTCGAGTACAAAAATATGTATCCAGTTATCCACTTTTGAACCATTTCACATTCACTCTTTTTTATTTCATGTATTTGACATGGTTCAAAAAACATATTATAATATAAATACATATTTTTGTACTCAAGTATACATGTTTTTGTACCGAACATTTTCAAAGCCGTACCTTTTTGAGCTCCTCTTGAAACGCTTCGCTGCTCTCAATGAACTTACGCTTCTTTGCTTCGAATTTCTCCTCTATCTGTTGCAGTTCATCTTCGAGTTTTTTCTGGTGCATCGTAAGAGACAGCACTTGCTTCTTTAGAATCTGTAAATACCATTTAAATCAGAGGCGATCCACAGAGTCTCAAGTCTTTAAGGAGACAATTTCTCTGGATTGAGAGACACATTTAGCCATTAGGCAACGGAGGCAGTTGCGGCAGTATTGTATGATCCCCCACCCCTTCCCCCTCTCTAGTTTCAATACAAAATCAATGAGAATACAACATGGTCTGTGGGACTCACCTGCATTCTGGCGGTGGTGACGACGGATCTAACGTCCGGTACCACAGTGTCGGAGAATATCTCGTTGATGAGACGATGGTTCCGCAGGTAACGTGCGTACGCGACATGCTTGATAGACAAACCTTCATCCTGGTCTGAAAGTTAAACAAATTTATACAAGGTGGAGAGAGCGTGGACCGATTTACGGTGGGAGGCGAGTTAAGATGAGACAAAGACAATGTACATAACATACCAGAGTATCAGAAAGGGACAACATGAAAGATATCACTCACGTCTTTGCAACTTTTTTGAAATCACCTTTGGACATTTTGATTCATTAAATTTTGTGATTAAATCATATACCTGTAAAATTTTATCCCATCTTTGGTATCACTTGAAATCGTAGTAAACATTCCACGCCATTTAATGTTTTATTTTGCTTGTAATAATCAAATAGTCAAAAAGTTGACTCATTAAAATAAGGCTTTTGGGTGAGCACGCTTACTTAATCCCATCTTCACATAACATTATATGAAATAAAGATCAATAGAACCTAAGTCCATAAAATAAAACATTGTTCACCTTCTTCGTCTTCAGCCGGTTGAATGTCAATCCTTCTGTCCTGCTGTTGTTGCTCTTTCTGAGAGCTGCCCTTCTTGCTTGAACTCTCTTCTTCTAGGTTACCTACTATTGACACAAAATATGTTTAACTGATCCTAAACATGGACTGAGTAAAGCATAGGAATATCACACAGTTTAAGATACAAGCAACTCATCACATCTCTTCAAGGCTCTGTGAAACAAATGACTTACTAGTCAAATTATTTTATATAACTATGACTCGTTATATACAAATGTATTTCTAATATATTAGAGGATCTTAGCTTCCTCAGTCTTGTATTATGTTGCAACAAAACAAAAATATATTCAGGATCAATTAAAGTTATAAGGGTAATATTTATCCCTATCATATTAGAATTTTTAAGCTATTTGTAATAGTTACTATTACTGTGCTATTACTTATTATAATATATTTAGGAGCTTAGAATTAACTAGAACATTTGAAAAAACCATCATGCAAAACAAATATGATACGTACACACGGCTACACATCAAGCTATACATTTACAGTATACGCTGACCTCGCAATGAATGGACTCCTCCACGATGCTAGTTCAGCTTATACTGGAAATGTATAGCTTGACCTGTAGCCGTGTGTACATGTACAAAGTGTACTTTTCCTTCAACTTTACTTTCAAGTATATACATAATTTGTCAATGTGACCCCACTTTCAGATCAACACAGCATGCATTAATGTGACTGCGTTCCCTAGCATCCCCATACAACACTGTTCAAATTTCCAGGCTAATGATAAGTTGGTTTGGCAACATTTTTAATTAATATTAGTTGTTTTATTATTTTATCTAAATAGTACAAATAAATATAGACATATGAGTACTCTATAGAAATACCAATTAGTTTGCCCTTAGCTTGTTATTTCGTAGATGTCGTACAAGGCGATTAAAGGTAAAGTCCGGGATCAGGATCTGTGTATCAATTACATCTTACTGCGATCACCAATTCGCATGACAAGTATGGAGGTTAAGAATGGCTAATCACCTCATGGAATTTCCGCCGTGGCGGTATATGATGGAAGCCATGTCCAATAGTGGACTTATTAAGCTGATAACGAACTCTGCCTCGCCTCTGAATGTGCACTAACAGTTATTACAGTAATTTACTAGGCAATTGTATGTTAGTAAAAATATCCCAGGACTTTAAAAACTATTATTGCTGACAGTTATTGCTATATGTTTAGTACAGGATGAGTATGTGTCTGTGCATACATATATTTTATAACAACCATGCAAGTTTCATTGCGCCCTTACCTACAGCCTTATTTTTCGCCGCGATATACGCCAAGTAAGCGGGCGAGTTGTGATACGCCTTCAAACTCTTTTCGTATTCCGACTACCGCCAATGGAGGGTGAATGTTGACGGTACCCCAGTGTGCATAATATACATGAGGAGGTGACGTGCATGTGGGAGGACAAAATTAGCATAATTTAATGTGCATATTAGTCGCAATCATATTATGTTGCTGGCCGTATAGTAAAATGTATTATTTTAGTATGTATAACATTTAAAATATTAAAATTAAATAGACTGTACCTTTATGACAAAACTTACGGCTATATATATTAGATAGAAGAAGCAAAATTGATTTGCTATTTACAGGCCTAGCGCTTAACTGACTCGGTTTCTGAGGTACGTTAGCGACAAGGAGGTGTGTGTTTACTTAACGCCAAATGACGCGTTTAAGCATAATTGCGTCGTTTGACATTCCGAAAACACACTCCCCGTGCCGCTACCATACTTCAGGAACCGACGTAGTTAGACCTGTAGTTATCGCACACACAAAATTTTGCACATGAAAATGTTGTAAATTCTATCTTACAGTTTTTTTCTTCTAGTTCTAGTGCTAGATAACTATTTATTTTACATAATCACTTCATAAATTAGCAAAGATGATAATTTTAAACAACAAAACACACTAAAACTATCATTGAAAATTATATCTTACAAGAGTTATAAATACTTGTGAAGAAATGACATAATGTGAAGTGTCAACACATAGTGATTTTTGGAAAGGATTAACCTATGAAACCCAGGTTTAGTTGCGGCAGTGAAGGTGGTAGCTTGTATTATACACAGAATGGACCCCACTCAGTGTTTTGTATAGGGATCTACATATGTATACCTCGAGATTTGTGCGCCAGCCATTGAATATACGCGGGAGACGATTGATACGCTTTCAACATTTCTGTGTACTGCGCCTGAGTTCAAAATAGTACTGTTAACTTTTTGGATCAAATCATTCTATAACAACCTTTTAAATATATATCTAGTTGCTTATTTTAAAAAAGAATTATTATTGTGAAATAAATATGGGTGCGTACCTTCTCAGCTTCATATTCATCAACAAACCCTGACTTCTCGGACTCGGGTAAATCTCGCCACATGCCTCCAATGATCCGACCGATCTCCCATAGCTTCAGGTCAGGATGTGCTGCCTTCACGCTATCCCATACTCGACGCGAGTACCGCATGTAGGGCATTAGTGGCTTCTCTGGTGGCTTAGGCGGTTTCGGAAGACTAGCACCCTGAAATATTAACAACTCTGTGGTTAGTGTTCTCTTTCAACCTCTTGGTTTTCATTGCACGAAATACATAGATAAATAAATAAATGATTCGTGAATAGCGAGTCAGACTCACACTTGGTAGGCTAATTAAAATCCTATAAATGGCATTATCCTTCATTAGAGGCTTCTAACTAAGTATACTTCCATCTTATCATCACTCAAAAACGGAAGGCAATAATACAACAAATTATGTATGATCTATACATATATATATATATACTCTGGACAGTTAAGGAATGAAATGTGACTTACTGTGCTAGCGCCCTTCCCAATCTTCTGTGGTTGGAATCCAGGATGTGAATGTGATGTTGCAATGAACGGGCTAGTTTTATCATCCTTGGTAGCCTGAGCGGCTTGTCCACTTGAACTGCCTGTGTTGGCGCGCCGTGCGCTCTCTGCAGCGAAACGGCCCTGTGGCTGTTGACCCTGGCCTTGCCACCCGTAGCCCCCAGGGTGGCCCGGGTGCCCCATGGGGGGACCACCCTGGTATTGCGGGTGGTACTGGTATTGGTTATGGTGCGGCGGCGGTGCATTCATACCGCCTTCAAGCCAAGCAGCAGGGCGGACGGCAATACAATGAAAGAAAAAACAAAAAAGCATAAGGGAAAGGACAGGAACAGGGCAAGGGCAAATAAAAGATAATAATCAAATATGCAAAAACATCTAAAATTCAACAGAAATAAATGTTAACAATAAGTAGTTATTAATTAGTGTGAGTGAGCTAGCAGTAGTATATTTAGTAGGCTGTTTAGTTCAGCAGAGAGAACAGGTAAGAACAAAAAAGAAATATGTTAAAATAATGATCACTTGTGATGTGGAAATGAGAAAATTTTGTGCAGTTACAATTTTAATACCCCACAGATAGCCTAGATCCAAAACAGAATGGAGGATGTGAGAACAAAATTTTGAATAATAAAAAAGTAAATCACATGTTGTCATTACCTCTCATCATACCGAAACTCATTGGGGGCCCCGCAATCATGTAGTCTGTTTCAACATAACCAAACATGAAACAAAACCAACATAAAGAGAACAAGTATAAACAATGCACAAGGAATCGAAAATTAAAAGAAATAAAAGTTGTTACTGATGCAAAACTGTTTGAGAACAAGCACAGAGTTGGTGTCATGCTATATGGGAGCTCAGTCAACACAGCAGAGATGCCAGCACAGCCAAGTTATCTCGGCCCTGCAAGCTCGCCAAGGCATCCAAAGTACTAATCTAAGTTACATTAGTTAGTATCTAATCTAACATTCTAAACAAAATAAAAAACAAATGTGGATCAAAATCTTTCTAGTACTTATATATTTATACAGGGGATTTGCTACAATAATTAATTCTAATTTGTAAGCCATATTAATTATTAAGTGGTATGTTTTTGTAATTCATTATAATATACAGATAAAAGAATAATACAAACGCGGATTGCTCTGAGGGCTTGGCATGGACATTGATGTGTTTTGTTTGTAATTGGTTGGAGCAGCCATCGCTGTTTATCTGAAATAATTTTAATTGCACTGTTATAGTTACTATAAACAGTTAAAGCTACTAGCATCAAACCGGTCTAGTGTCATGAAATCAGGACTTTTCTAAGTTTTTCAATATTTATGTATTTTGGTTAGGGTGTACATAAGGGAGCGATGAGGGATAAATGTTAGAAAATTTCGCACAGCGCCCACTTTTGTGCACCCCAACCAAAAAGTGTAGACTACTGTAAGAAACAAACAACTTTAAAAGCCGGAATTACTTATATATAAGTGCCTTCATAAAGAATTTATAAATACTATACCTCTAAAATCGTGACTATTTCAAGTATATTTCATTAGGTTTACAAATTACATTAAATATAAAAAGGAAGAAATCAAGAAAGCAAGCAGCCCAGCCAAATAGCCAGCCACGCTCTACCACAGCCACAGACCAGACGCTAGGGGAGTAGGAGTATATAATCAGTAATCACCGCCATTACTATTTACACGTGACATTGACACATGTATATAAAAAAACTTTTGACGTTTTCGCTTAGAATACATAAACCATGACAGTGGCGCCAACAATGCGCTAGTAGCGCCTCTGATGCTTTGCCATGTTTCATACAATTCGTCTTGAAATAATTTGGAACTAAGTTGCGTCACACACACACACAGACGAAGAATACACACAGAAGCATCACACAAGCAAGTATCGAAATGTCGATGTATGGAACTCCTATGGAATGAAATCTTATTGGAAAAAATTATTCACTGGTGTCTATGATAGTTTTTACGGCTCACAAGTTTTATGCCGCAAACACTATATATATATCGTGGCGTGGCGCGCCAGATGCAAATCGGTTTCATACATTTTACAAATCGGTTTCACGGGTTAGATTAGACACATTTGTGTGTCGTGTTGTGTCTCTAATGTGTCTGTCTCTCTCTGTCCATACTAAATGAGCGATGCTTATGCTTATGCGCCACGACACTATAGTGTATTTGCGGCATTTTGAGATGGGTGATTATGAGACATTCTAATGAAATTAGTTACTAATCCAAATCATTCGAAATATCTCGATTATGAAAATGGCTACTTCTAATATTAGTAATACTAATTTAGTATGTCAGATAAAGTCAGATTTTTTATTCCGTAGAATACTGACATTTCGTAAGTGGTGTTACTAAAAACACTCTCCTAGTAATTTAAGGTTAATAAAAATAAAATTCTGGATTATGTTTTACCTTAAAAAATATAAATTTTAAACTTTATTGTATCTTTAAAATGTTATGACATTTTTAATACCGAAACATTAGTTATATTTTTAATTAAGCACATTATTTTTCTTTAGCTGGCATCACTCCCTACTAATTTATGTATAATAAGTGTTTTTGGTCAAATATTTTTTCCCGTAATCCATTTAGAAGAAAGATTAAAATATAAAGTACATAAGTGATCTGTATTAAAGTATGCCGCTGGCACTACATATTTGTTTTCATTCTCATGTTATAAAAGTTTCTGTTTTTCTGTAAAGTTTTTATTTTAGATTTTCGTATGTGATTGTTTGTTGATTTTAAGCAACCTGGTTCTTTCCTGGAAGCATCCCCATCTGACAAAGCAAGGACAAGAATCAGAATTCCTTACTCCCGTTTGGGGTTTACATTCCCATTTGGGAATATTCTTTGGGGTCTTAATAAAAAATAGAATCAAAACCATTTTTTGATCTTTATGATTGTTATATCAGATACAGTTTTCAAAGTTTTTTGTACTTTGTATCGATTATTCAACTGTTCATGATGAAAAGGTCGGTCGCCATAAGACCTTTTTTGATTTAGAATTACTTAATAAAATGGTTATTTATATTCATTAACAAATACCCTCACACCTCTCACACACACATACACACACACACACACACACACACTCAATACTTATTACTGTATTATCTATTTCTATCTTTTATTCAGTGTTTTCTTTTTCTATTTTAACACACTATACACGTCCCCATACAACATTAATACCACACACAAAAACTTTATATAGTATGTTTACTGTGTGTGAGGTGAGAATCTGGTGTCCTGAAACACGGGATAACCTTCTCACTCACTGCTGGTTTCTATATGTACACTAATGTATTTTAATTACCAGAAAAAAATTAATGTTATATATACATATACGTATATAGGATAGGTCGAATATATCAAATACGATTGTTCAAAATTCTTAAAATATAAATCAATTTTGATTACATTTCATTTTTCCTAAAAATGCGTTCAAGTTGATGGTAATTGTAACATGCTTACGCAACTAAAAATGACAACGCAAAACTAAAGTCCAAAAACAACTCCTAAAATTTTTGCATTTCTTACATGTTTTTGCTTGCTTTGGCAGTATGATCTTTAAATATGAAAAGTAACCATTTGCTGCACTGGTTGGGCCTGAGCAGTTTCCAAATAAGATTCTTATCCACTTCTTCTAAAAGTTGCGCAATTTGATTTTCCTTAAAAACCCCGTCATTACCACATTATTTCCTAAGAACGAAAAAAAAGGTTATAAAGTTCGTAAAAAAAATTACACTTTTTGTGTATTTATATATATATTTGGATGATTTTTACCTCCGCATCCAGCAACAGTAGAGCGACGCACGCCCGTCACCCGCCGCACCCCGTGGCATACCGAGATTACACAGACGCGCAAGAGTGTAAAAGTGTGAGTGTGTTTAAACAGTGAAATTATGACAAGAAATGTATGGTCGTGAGGGTGATTTTTGACCCCCCATACCAGTTGTTAAGGGTTAAAATAATGAAATCGGCAGTATGTACCATTGTACCTACCGGAAAGTGAAAAATGAGGCAATAAATGTTGGCGTAATTATAATCCAAAATATAAAAAATACAAAAATGATTATTTTCCTGAGTAATAAGATTACATAAACAATTTACATTAGCTCCCGCACTAGGAGATCTGTGTTGCGGGAAGCCAATTTTGGAGAACATTTTCAAATAATTAGCTATGTATTTAAATGTTTGAGTGTAAATGATTATTCACAAATATGATTAAGGTGTGCAAGTATTTACAAATCTTTCAATAATTGTTTCAAATGTTGCTACTTGGTCACACAAGGACAAGCTTTGCTAAATGCTTTTCAAAGAAATAGTACATCTCTGTCACGTTTTATCTTGATAAAAGCACTCATTAACACACATATTTAACCCCAGAGAACAATCTAACAAACGGACAGCGTAACTGTACTTACGTTCTCGCCGGATAAAAGGTAGACGTAAATTGATAAGCTATCACTTCAGTTATGGATCGGGATAAGGGTGCTCCCGCGCTTAAACAAAGCCATATGTTCAGACTCTTATTGAAATTTGGAATTTATTTAAAAAATTGTCCACACAAAAAAGGTTTGTAATGATAGCTGTCAGAATTCTATGCAATAAAAATTTGACTTTAGCTATTCGCTAGCAACATAATTTTTCCGGCGGAGGAGTACATATTTCAAACATATTTAATCTGTGCCGTTTTTCATTCGTTCTATTTTTATTGTCTAGTCTAGTCCAATTCCAGTCTATTATCGTTGTTGTCAAGGCCGTCAATTTAAAAAATTATGTAATTCTGTCTATAGCTTAAAAAATGTTGGAAGGAAGCCGGCGAGTCGGCACATTTATTTACATCTTTTGTTGTTAAATGAAATAATGTAAACTTTGAATTTGTAATGTGAATTATGCTACAATGTCGGCATTGTCAGATTTTAAGCATTTGTTCCCTATAGACAGTATCCAGAAAGTATGTGACCTATTTGAAGAACAACTACGCAGTGAGAAGGAGCCAGACTTGGCATTGTTTTCGATCATCGTAGGCGCCGTTGAGAATAATCTTACAAACGTCAAAAACAGCGGCGACAAAGATGTAAATTTGACTTCGAACAAATTTGTTAAAATGAAGTTTCCATCGGTCGAATGGGATGAAGTAAAGGATCTCCACGAACGCTTTATTTCATTGATGCGAAATGGTGTAGATGCTAAGCTGCTGAATGGAGAGCATGCAACAAGGGACTTGGTTAAACGTGTGGCTGATGTAGTATGGAATTCTTTAACCCGTAGTTACTACAAAGACCGTGCACATTTGCAATCCATTTACAGTTTTCTGACTGGAAATAAACTTGATTGCTTTGGTGTTGCCTTTGCTGTAACTGCAGGCTGCCAAGTCATGGGGAAAAAAGATGTGCACCTGGCTCTTTCAGAGGATCATGCGTGGGTGGTGTTTGGGAAAGACGGGTCTGAAACAGCAGAAGTTAGTATGCATAAAATATGTTGTTAAGGGCTGAACGTATAGCATTACAAAACCAGTAGTGGACTGGCAGATATTGTATCATTGCTATTGCAATTTTACTACCATTTCTGTTACAAAGCAAATAAAGTACCTAGGTGTAAATATTGATAATAAATTAGCATTCCAAGAACACATTTTAGCTATACACTTATAGGGCTCTGAAGCTCACATATATTTTTAAACAATGCATAAATGTGGCAGTTGGTGAGGTTCTGAAAAGCATCTACTTAGCCATATTAAAAAATTCTTTATCATACTGGATCACTACTTGGGTGGGATCTACCAAAATTAACATGCTTCCTATTGAAAGAGACTAGAAAATGCTCCTAAAATATGTATGTTCAAGACTTGTGTGTTTCCAACTGATAAACTGTATCGTGAAGCAGATATGCTCTCTGTTAGACAAATTTATATTTGACATACAATGCTTAAAACACTCAACAATATTTCTTATTTTGTCTTAAGTACCCTAAAAAACATAGACAATACTATGATGTCTGTGAAATAGCAACAGCGCATACTACTTCTGTAATGTTTTATTCATTCCATAATGAAGGGGAAAAAAGCAATAAAGAATGTAAGGCAATAAAACATCTAAACTACAGACAGACTCGAGTATAATAAATTACTATGTTACACACACACAATCATTTTTACATTTATACATCACACAAAATAGTCATACCTGACTTTGAATTGCAGTAACCTGCCAGAGGTAACAAGTACGAATACATATTCACCTCCCAGCACATAAACACACTACCTACACACCAAAGAAACATACATATCCTATGTATTTGGGGTGAACTGGGGTCCTAACACAGCTTGCTTAGTTTAGGCCCCAGCCTCACACAAATTTTGCATTAAAATTCTATTAGTCTTATGCATGGGTTGTTATATGTATAGAAAAATAAGCCTTCCATTAAGAGTTTTATTTGAATATACTATAAATTATGTGTAATTCATAGTTTAATGGTTTTGGTGGTTAAATGCAATTACTATTTCAAATCGTTTCATTGTCGCTTTCAACTTAACTCTAGTTATTTTTTAGGTCACTTGGCATGGTAAAGGCAATGAGGATAAGAGAGGCAGGTCAGTGGGTGAGGGTGTTCTGGCACGCTCCTGGCTGTATGTAGCTGGCAAGCCTGTGGTATGCACAAGGATCATGGAGTTGGCTGCACTGGTCTCATCCATAAATCCAACTTTGACAGCTACCACTGATGTCCATGAGGTTGCTTTGATGCAACACAAGCTTTTGTGGTTACTTTACGATGGTGGTAAGACAGTCCTTATAAAACAATTTTATTCATTTATTGTTTCATAATGAGCTGGATAAAATGTGGAAATCCGTAGACAAACCACATTGCATGATACTGATAACCGAAGTGAGGTAAGAGTTCTCGAGTGGTCGTCTTGTACCAGGAAACCTGTCCGTCTCCCTACTAAAAAGACGACAAATTGATAGACTACTTTTTGATGAAAATAAATGATGTAACTTTTTCACTGTGAATTACAAGTAATCATTACATTTGAAAAGTAAATGTGTGACAAAGTGGCTATATTCATTTCAATAACAGGTCACCTGGATGCATATCCCATGGCACTCGGCAATCTTGGCGACTTGGATGAATACATAAGGATATCTAACTGTCCTGCGGCAACAGAAGAATCTATGATAAAGGAGCTCAGTTCAACAAGACCTGATGCCAACCCCAGACCGGACTCAGCCGCTCTCTATTCTCAGGCAATAAGATCTTCCAGGACACATTATGAAGACAGACATGTGTATCCATATACGTTCCAAGGAGGCTACTATCATCGCCACAAGATGTATAAAGAGGCATTTAATGCTTGGGCTTGTGCAGGAGATGTGATTCGACAGTTAGTATTTATTTTTTGCCAAGAACATATTATGTGGTTCCCACACTGAAAATAGCTTTCAACCCCCTTTGATAAACTAGTCTAGGGGTTGCGAGTTTAATCCTCAGCAAAGTATATATATTTTCTGTTTTTTGTGGCAGTGTAGATACTTTTTTATGACAAGTATCAACAATTTCTTATATTGATCTGACTGAATTGAAAATCTGGGAAAGAATTGGTCTCTTTTTAATTTTATACTAAATTTTCATGTTATTACTATTTGATCCACAGTTATAATTACTCGAGAGATGATGAAGAAATATACAAAGAGTTTTCAGAAATTGCAAATGAGTTAATACCACAGCTAATGAAAGCAGAGAGCTCTGGACATTCTGCTAGATCTATTTTAAAAGACCCGGAATGTTTTGCTTCCCTTCTCAGGTAAACATTTCTTTTTTCTTTACCAGGATGAATGCACTTTCCATGTGGGATTTTGTTTAATCACCATGCTTAAGTGGCACATGGTCACAGTTGAAGCCAGAATTTTATCTCAGTTTCCGTCTACCACATCTGTCCCTACCTACAGGAAGACATGGTGTGGTTCTCATTTCTCTCTCACACATGTGCGACATGTGCACAGGTACGACTCCCAGTGCTAAGTCACGGCGTGGGCGATTATGCTTTCACACTAATTTGAAATGACGGTAGAGTCGCGTCGAAAATGCATCGCGGCCTGCTTGCCAATGCGCGACTCTATTAAAATATGTAGTAAATGAGGTACAATTTTAACTTTTCCCTAAACTGTTCTGCCTCAACTCTTGATCCTGATCGCTGCGTGCCCTTCAAGGATTCAAAGAACTTAACAAAAATGTTTAGTTAAATTAATTTTAATGGCACTAGGAGAAGTAGAAACACAAAGAGTAATAAACAATAACGGCCTACATTGTTGACCCTGATTCAGAAGCGGGATAAGGCTAGCTCTCCTAGCTTATGATGATGATGATTGTGGGAGGTTGATTCAACATGTAGACCATGGGTTTGATTACCAATGGACCTTTCTAGTCTGCATGGCTAGTACCACCATATAATATATAACTTTGCATATTGCATAAGGATTCAATAATAATGTTTCAGATTTTACGACGGTATTTGTAAATGGGAGGAGGGCAGCCAGACCCCTATCCTCCACATTGGATGGGCAAAACCTCTCGTCAGCACCATATCCAAGTTTGACGCGGAAGTGCGTGCCCAAGTACACATCATATGTAGTCCTGACACCGATGAACCCGTTGAAGATTCTAAGGAATCTCCAGGTAAAGAGGAAAGCGATGATAAGGGGGAAAACAAGGACAAATGGAATAATAATTCTGATAACACTGAAATGACTGTTCGAGAGCAACTAACAGCTGCAGTGAATAGCAGGCCTCGTGTTACACTCTATAGCCACAAAATGGCAGCTCTAAAGCCATTGCTACTTGCAGAGCGGTTGAACACACACGCATTACAGCTTCAGTTGACGGCACAGAGTCAGCTGCAGAGGCCACAGGCTCCCATGAAGAGGAGAGACGATGACGATCAAAACTCCTCCTTGCCCACGGCTCGAACTAAGCGTGCCCGCAGGGAGCGCTAAACAAATAAACTTGACACAAAATACGCTTTCTTTCAGACTTATATGATGCTTAGATTAGATGAGTCATGTATTCTTTGATATGTATTTTAAGTAGAATGGTACTCACTTGTAGTACATATTTATTTAATTTTTTATGTAATGTTATAATAATAATGTATTACAATGATGTAATTGGTCTGTGATTATTGCAATTGTTCATCATGGGTTTTGTTATTAAAATCCAGGAAAATAAGCAAGAAATGCTTAAAGTTGCATACAATATCCATGAAATTCACAGCGTAGAACAACCGTTGAACTATACAACTACATACATATTTGGCACAGAACATGCCAAACCCCACAATGGTTTCAAGGGCCTTAATAATATTTGACGAAAATAGTTGTATCAGCCAAACTTAAAATATTTTGATTATTTTTAAGAGAATGGCATAAATGTACAAATCATGTAAAATAAGAAGAATTTATATCCCTTATATAATTAATTATTAAGTAAAAGATTTTAGTGTGATCATCGCAAAGGGTGTTCAAATATTGAAAGACTGCACATTGCTTGATTAACATAATAATATCTCATGTTGGATATTGAACACAATCCAGAACTAAATGCACTGGCGTACCTGTCCTTGTGAAGTAAACCTTGTGACAATATCTACATTGTAATGTTGCTGAATATGAATTACACAAAACACAAATTACAAATCACTTTGCATTACAATTATATTATTCATGCTTGTATATGTAGTAGTAAATCGTAGGCTTAACTTGTTGTTTAATAAAATGTGATTTAAACTATTGTTGAACTGCAGTCTCTTCAGTTTTTTAATAATTGTGATATATAAAATTATAATGCCTACTTACATTATTTGAAAATGGGAGTACTGTAGTTTTTTTAGTAATATGGCCTGCATTTGTGATTTTATTTTGCATTTATAAATTAGGTTTTACTTTTAAGTATCTAGTTGTAGGTTGCAATAAACCCCCTATGCGATTGCTTAATATTTATAATGTGATTGATCAAATTATTTATGTATCAGTATACGTACGTACCTATATTGTTATTTTTCTTAAAAGTTATACTGTTGTTAGAAAGCGTCAGACATCTCGTCTACTTTCCGTAGAAACGTCAAAGTGAGAATTTAGATTAGTTAAGTTATACTTGTAGACGGTATAGCGCTAGTGGGAGTTGTTCGTGATGTGGTGTTATATTCTGTGCACTTTCATTCGCCAGTATTATTATTATTATTTGCAAATTGTTTTGGGGTAGAGGGTTGATGAAAATGGACATGGAGACATGATCTAGGGCATATGCACTGTATTAAGGGATGAGCCCTAAACTTTGCCGCACGATTTTACATTAGGATTTACATATCCTGCTAAACCCATGTTAACATTTGGTAGAAATTAAGGAGAGAAACTCCCAAAACGATTTTGATCATTAAATACTTTATTTTTAGGGTTCCGTACCCAAAGGGTAAAGGGGACCCGATTACTAAGACTCCGCTATTCGGCTGTTAAACAAATGTTTAAGGGTCCCATGGAACAATCGTGATTTTTTGCCGTTTTATACAAACATGTCGTTATAACAAGTACGGAACCCTACGTGCGCGAGTTCGACTCGCACTTGGCCGTTTTTTTAAAATATAAATAAAACATTATATTTGTTATTACAATATCAGGGTCGTATTTCAAGGATTGAGTGAGGATGAATTTTGTGACTAAAAATATACGTTTTATGAGTGTAGTTTAATAATAGGAAATATGTGCGGTAAACCAAGTGAAACATCTAAGAAATATTGATGAAAGAAACACGGAGCCCTTGTGTTAGTTTTTATTTTGTATGTCAATTCCTCCCACATCGTTTTACTTAATATATAACTTAATATAATACTTTATTGTAATATATCTGAATTTTGAATAAGTAGCCGAAAGGCGGTGTCGTCCATTCAAAAGTACATAATACCAAAATATTGTACACGCTTTTTACTATGTCATATTCATCTTTGTCATTTCCTTCAACATACTCTAACAAGGAATGAATGAATGTGACTTAGTACAAAAGTGGGTAAGTACATATTTTACTATTGACTGTACATAATTATTTCAGAGGTTTTTAAAACAAAAGATGCTTCAGAACTGTAGGCAAATTTTTGGAGTTAGGTATAAAATAATTCCGAATACTTTGTTTAATATTTGAAGCAATGCCAAAATAAAGACATGCTAAGAAAATATTTCATTGTTAACGTCACCACCAAAGAGTTCCCTCAGGGGTGTGGTTGCCCAAAGAATTTGTTAACAACACCACAGATGAATATTATTGTTCTCCATATATTTTAATTGTATTACCCTGAAGTGCAGTTGAGTTTTTAGTGTGCAAACTAATTTTTTAGATAGATAGTTTTATAAGAAAAAAAATGAAGTTTTTGCGTAATTATATGCATATAGTGACTATAAAATGACTCGTTTACGGTGATGATGTCTTTAACACAACCTTTTTGGCAACCATACCATTTGTATCGTAACAATGAACAGAAAATGGCTGGGTACTATGCTAATTTTTGGGGGGAATATGTGGAATGGTCGACACAACGCCATGACCGGAGTCTGCTTTTCGGAAAAGAAAGTTGAATTCCTAAAAAGGTAGAATTTGCCAAAAGTTGAATTTGCAGAATGCGGAATCCTAAAATGTAGAATTTTTAAAAAGTTCATTTATTTATAATTTCTTCAAAAATATTATTATTTATAACTTTATAAGTGACATTGACTGACATGACTATAATATTGACAGTTATCTAGTGATTTTTCAGTACATGCATAGAGAAAAGAGTAGGTATCACTAAAAGTTTCTGCATACCGTACCGAACAATTTAACGTGAATCAAACACAGGATCAAATGATGATATGAGATCAAAAATAAACATTGTGGGTATTCAACTTTCTAGTCCGGAAGGTTTAAATATTTATTGTTACAGAGACTACATTTCTTGTTCATAGTATGCATCTTGAAACTACAAATAGTTTCTGGATTTCACTGTTCTCATTGTTTTCGGATTACGCTACGTTTTGTACGAAAGGAACTAATCAAACTATCTCGTTCCGAACTGGCTCGAGCTCGGTGCAGATGTCATTATACATATTTTAATTATTTATTAAGTCAAAATGTGAGGTTGTTTAGTGTGGAAGTTGTAAAATTGGTTTGTCAGCTTCGGCGCGTTGTAGTTTGTATAGTCCCGAATGTTGTATTTATTTTCGTATTTTAACTAAATACTTATAGAGCGTCTTTGTCCTTAGTTTATTATCAATAAATAGTCTACTATTTATGTTGGAAATTTTATTAACTAATCCTCGATCGAACGATTTGTTAGATTCTTTACTGAAATCTTAATTTCCTTGTATTTTTATTTCCCTTCGCATTTTCCCCTGAATAATTATTTACTGTAATTTTTTTCTCCGTTCGAATTTTTTCCTTAAGGCTTTTATGCTCGTTTTGTTTTTCCTATTCCCTTTTTTCTGATCGATATTTGTCAATAGCTTTATATCGGCTCAAGTGATCGTTACATAACTACATCGCGGTTTGTGTCTGTGAGGTATGCAGTATTCAGTTACTATATAGAAAAAACGCTGTAGTTTATATTAGAATGATGGCTTTGCACTTGACCTGCATCTCACCTGATGGTAAGTGACAATAAGACCGTTGGATGCTAAGCATGGCCAACCTTAATGTGGAGCTGGCTCTGCTACCTTTCATACCGGAACAACAGTGCTATGAACACTGCTGTTTGGTGGCATACTGGTAACATGGTGGTTGCTAACTTGGAATCAAATCGAACCCGGGACCTCCGGATTGTGAATCCAACATTTAGCCATTAGCATCCATTAGACCAATGAGGCGGTTTTTATTGCCTTGCACTCGCAAGGGAACTCGTCAGAATATTCGGCATAAACGGCCGTGTATCTTTTTATTCCGTTGCGTAACCATCTAATTCCGATCTTATGAGGCGGAGATATTCAGTAGCCCCCAACAAGTACGCTCTCCAATATATTTCCGACGACAAAAATTCTTGATATAACCCTGTATACCAAGTTACGAGTAGATCGGTTGTAAAACACGACCTCCTCTACAGGTCGTACCAACAAAAAGACAGGAAAGAAGAAATACTTGCTCAGTGGAAGAAATATTTAAAAAGGAGTCAAAATTTTAAAGTGTCACTAAGTCAAGTAGGGTGTCGCATGGAAGGGATTTGTTTGTACGTTCTAAAACTGATTTTTGTTATTTTCTTTACTGCTAAGTTTTTTACGAATAACCAACGCGTTCAAAAAGAACTAAAAACCGACTTCAATGGCCAAATAAATCGACTGGGTACATATTTGGTTTTGATTGATTTTCTCAATAAGGGCTCAATAAATTTCTATAAAAAAATATGGGACCACCTCTGAATAATTCTCTACCTAACAAAAAAAATCATCAAAATCGGTTCACAATTGGCGGAGTTATACATACATACAAAAAAGTACATGCATTCGAATTGAGAACCTCCTTCTTTTTTGAAGTCGGTTGAAAAGGTTTATCACGAAAAATGTGTGTGTGAGTGTGTGTGAAAAATACAAGGTAAAATACGATGAGTGCGGCGAGGGATCCTGAGCTGAGTTTCTTTTCCCAAATCTGCAAGAGGGAAATGATGATTTTCGTCCATTCAAACCGCTGCCGCCGTTAACGGGTATTTTGAGAACACAGATTCAAATTGGTTTTCCCATGGGAAAATTGATTGATTAAATGTTATGAGAAGTGTATTCAGGTTGTAAGTATTTATATCGAACATTAAAAATAAAGCTTTCAATAATAACTTTCTTTTTGAGAATACATAGTACATACAGGGTGGTCCAAAATGTGACGTCCAAAAAATTTTTTTAGATTCCTTACACCTGGGTGTATCCGAAAATACCCCATGTATGTTCCGCGATTTTTTGTAGTTTAGAAGTTATGATTTTTTAAATGTATATTTCGAATTTTCTGCCGGAGCGACTTAAAATAATCGTAACTTGTTTAATAGTAAGGTTTTTTTATTTATTTTTTCTCGAAAGTGATCGTCTTGAATCACCCTTTCTACTTTATTATCAACTACACAACGTTATTCATTACAAGTTACCGAAAAAAGGGATGAAAGTAAAAATTTTAGGTTTGAGTTGAACGGAGCCAAATTTTCAAAAATTTCTTAATAATACAAAGTTAATGTTTCATTGGTTCAAACTAATTTTAAAAACTCCAGCAGTTTGTCAGCTTACCAAATAATAATAAAAAAGTTGTTCTTAATAGGCGATTTTACGACGAAATTGGCTTCAGAACTTAGTTAGGTGAGAATGCATAAAAAAAAAATGTTGTCGTAAAAAATGTTTAAGCTTATTTTTTTTTTCATTTTTATGGCCTACATTAGCAAGGCATCAAAAGCATTCAAATAATCTCAAATTGAACGATCAGTGACACATTTCATTTTCTGTTTTTAGACATGAAATTATGAAAGCTAGAATTAAACCAAAATCTACTTCAAGGCCAATCACACACAATGACACAAAGCAATAAATAACACGTTTCAAAAGGCGCCAGGCCAGTAAGGTCTTTCTCTTTCGCACTGTTATGGTTGCGTAGAAGTACGAAAGAGAAAGACCTACTGTCTTGGCCACAAAAGTCAGCCGTGCGCGCTAGGGGTTTTTTACCTGCACTTCCCTCTCCCCCCTCTCCCCATACATTCTCCGTAGCATCTCACTGTATCGTCCGTCCGCTAGTCGTTCACTCACTTCCATCGCGTGTGATACTACTTGACGTTGCTTCTTTCCGATACCGATATTTTGAACCTACTTTCGCTTTGTTACTGGACTCCGATTTGCCTTACGACTAACTTGTGCTTGTGTTACGGACTCCGATTTGCCTTACGACTGACTTGTGCTTGTGTTACGGACTCCGATTTGCCTTACGACTGACTTGTGCTTGTGTTACTGACGGCAACATGAGTAATTTTAGTCTAAGCCAGTACGCAGAAATGCACTTTTACTATGGTATGGCCAAAGGAAACGGTCATTTAGCCGCAAGGCTATATCGTCAACAACTGGACCGGCGAGGAGAAATACTGGACCATTACCCGGACCATAGGGTATTTATTAATACTCATAATACGCTGATGGCCGGGCGTATCCCCGGTCGTAGCCAAAGGCACGAAGGAGTACCCAGAGTAGATCCGGACAGAAGAGATGAAGTCATCGCAGCTGTAGAAAGAGACTCTTCTACGAGTTCCAGAGCAATAACCAGAAGGACTGGAATACCACGGACCTCAGTTCTAAGGATATTGAAAAATGGTATGTCGTTTTGTTTTTTATTTACACAAAACATAAATCACAGATACAATGCCAGGTATTAGACTTCTTCCTGCCTAGGTGGTGAGTAATAGTCCTTTTCTTTTTTCAGAAGGCTACCACGCTTACCACATTCAGCGCGTTCAGGAGCTACAAGCTTCAGATTACCCTAGAAGAGTTGCTTTCTGCGAAACAATGATACAAAGGTGTCAGGAAGACCCAGATTTTTTTAATAAGATCTTATGGACCGATGAATCCCGTTTTGAAAACACTGGAGTATTTAATATCCATAACTATCACAGCTGGGAAATTGAAAACCCACACCTTGCAAGAGCATCAAATTTTCAACATCGATACAGCGTAAACATGTGGTCGGGAATTGTAAATGGAGAACTGATTGGGCCTTTCGAGCTGCCGTCTAGGTTGGATGGAGACACATATCTAAACTTTTTGCAGAACAACCTTTTTGAATTGCTGGAAGATGTAAACTTGGAAACAAGAAGGCACATGATATTCCAAAATGATGGTGCTCCTTGCCATTACGCACGCCAAGTGAGGGGGCACCTTAATGAAACATACCCGGGCAGATGGATTGGGCGTGGCGGCCCAATCGAATGGCCTGCACGTTCACCGGACTTGAACCCAATAGATTTTTTTATTTGGGGTTACTACAAAGAAGTTGTCTATGCTCAGCAAACTAACTCCGAAGAAGAACTGAGACGAAAATTGAGAGAAGCAGCGACGAAAGTCAGACAAAATTCAAGCGCTTTCCGCAGACTAAAAGATAACTTTTTAAGACGTTGCCGATTGTGTATCGAAGTTGAAGGGCGTCATTTTGAAAATCTTCTTTAATAAAGTAGTTGAACTTAATTTGTGTTTTCTTTTATTGATGCTAAAAATAAACCAAAATAACCGTATTAATAAAAACTAAACTAAGCTTTTTTAAAATAAAATGTTTTCTAATGTGTCACTGATCGTTCAATTTGAAATTATTTGAATGCTTTTGATGATGCCTTGCTAATGTAGGCCATAAAAATGAAAACAAAATAAGCTTAATATTTTTTTTTGACAAAATTTTTTCTTTATGAATTCTCACCTAACTAAGTTCTGAAGCCAATTTCGTCGTAAAATCGCCTATTAAGAACAACTTTTTTTTTATTATTTGGTAAGCTGACAAACTGCTGGAGTTTTTAAAATTAGTTTGAACCAATGAAACATTAATTTTGTATTATTAAGAAATTTTTGAAAATTTTGCTCCGTTCAACTCAAACCTAAAATTTTTACTTTCGTCCCTTTTTTCGGTAACTTGTAATGAATAACGTTGTGTAGTTGATAATAAAGTAGAAAGGGTGATTCAAGACGATCACTTTCGAGAAAAAATAAATAAAAAAACCTTACTATTAAACAAGTTACGATTATTTTAAGTCGCTCCGGCAGAAAATTCGAAATATACATTTAAAAAATCATAACTTCTAAACTACAAAAAATCGCGGAACATACATGGGGTATTTTCGGATACACCCAGGTGTAAGGAATCTAAAAAAAATTTTTGGACGTCACATTTTGGACCACCCTGTATATAGTATACTAGCTTCTGCCCGCGACTTTGTCCGCGTGTACTTCAGGATTTATTCTACTTGTTCGATAGGCATAGAAGGCATCTATCTCCATTTCCAGCATAAGGTACAAAATAGTGTTTATTCTGTTACGTAGGCTGATAGTTTAAAGAAACAAAAGAAAGGACAATGCCCACTCTTCATAGTAACCTCGGCCCTCAGTGGCCAGTCCTGACCTGTGTTTAAAATGTTAGTATGTATTGTTATCAACTCCTTTTGGCCAATATCGGTTAACAAAATAACTCGCCGTTAAGAAATAAAACCATATTTCTATAGTTACTAAAAATATTTATTTATTTTTTAACAAAGACTTTTTACTATACCATTAACTATTGATTCATACCAATTAATGGAAAAATAGCATAGTTTTATCAATTGTGATCATCAAACCTGAAAATGGACTTAATACCGCAATACTATCGCAAAATAGTCGCACTCTTATGGAAGGGGGAACATTAGAGCTGCTAAATCCAGGAAAACAGCAGCGTCTTTGAGTGTCAGGGGCTCTAACATAATTGGGCAACACAATCGTAGGTACTGCACCGACTTAAGATGATGCCTCAGATAAACGAGTGCTTTCAGTCTCTACCGAAGGAGCACTTGAGGGCTCCGCTGATTGAGAACCAGAAGTGACGGAGTGTACATCTGATGTTGCACATGCAGCTGCTCTGACACTTATCTGCCAGCAAGGATGACAGACATGATCAGAGTTCTGCACCTGAAAAAATACAGCATACTTTAATTAAACTGAAACTCTTTCGATCATTATCATCATCAGCCGGGAAATATCCATTTCTGAACATAGGCCTACTTTGTGATAAGCGACATTTACCGATCCTTAGCCACTTGCATCCGTGACCTCAAGAAAGTCATCAGTCCACCTTGTTGTGACCCTATACTCGCTTCCCGGTACGTTGTCGCCACTCGAGAACTTTTACCCCCCACCAGCTCCGAGTGTAAGGTATAATCATATTTATAAATACAATACAATGTTTGATTAGTGGAACTGGATAAGTGATTTCATGAATTATGACTAGAATTGCTGTGTATGTGTATTCAAAAACCATTTAAAAAAGCTTTTTTACCTGTCTTTAAGTCATCTGCTGAGCAATAATATCTCTGATTTGATTTTCTTGAGGAGAACCTCCTCGCAGCATATGAAACCTTGCTCTTCATAAGGAGCAACCACAGCAAATACAAAGACTGTGTGACTGACTTCTGTGACTAGAAAAGCTGGGCGAATTTTCCTGCGGTGGTCGGTGAATTTCATTCCACATTCCACGCTGCAGTCCAACAGGAATGACAAACATAATTCTCACTTGAAATATGCACCTGAAAAATTGAATAAAATCAATATCATGATAAAGGAACTGCCACCATTATTATATAACCCCTTCATGGCTTAGTTAATTGTCTCTGTGACTACACATATCACACGTTTTTCTACATTTATCAAGCTAGCTAATACTATTTTGCCTAAGTATGCTGCCAAGTAGTTTCCATCCAATGGCTTTATCATCACTTACCATCAAATAATCTACTTCATCAGGTTACTAAAGTATCAATAAATTACACCCAGGGGGCGCTAAGGCAGGACTTTTCTAAGTTGTTTTTCCCTCAGCGCCCCCCTTTGTACACCCTAACCTAATTGTCACATAAAAGTATACTAGTAGGTAGTGTACTTACATTTTGAGGAAGAAGCCATTGTTGTGTAAACGATCGCACTTCTACAATTTCTAGAATATGACGTCGTAACTTCCTCATAGCTACCCTGCAATTCACGCAGCGAAAATTGCTGCTAGGTTCCAGATTCGAGCCAGGGTTGACATTATGTGAAGGTCCAGGGTCCAAAAGTGCGCCAGGGTTATCGTATAAAGCGGGCGCAGGGTCCACGTTAGCGCCAGGGTCTTCGTCATAAGTAGAGACAGTGTCCAAATTCGTGCCCGGGTCAACAAGGTTCGGTTCAGCGTCAGGGTCCATTATCAAAACAAGGGTCGTTTGAAGAGAATAGATACAAAAAACACGAAATCATTAAACGATTCAAACCCAACGAAAATGCACTGAAAGTGCACGAAAACGACAGATATGTAATGGATGTTAACTAGGTTAACTCTGTCAATGTCAAACAGCGTCAACGCCAATGTTGCCAATTGCCATTTAAAAATCGATTGGTAATATCGATTGGTATTTTCGATTTTGTTATACACAGATAGTCCGTCTGGACTAACAACGCGTTACATTTATGTCATTTCTTCACACAAGCATGTCGAATATATGCTTAGGGCATCCGTGCACCGGACGTAACATCTGAACGCGATAGGTACATAATACACAACGCGTTTGTTTAATGCTGTACGCCGAGACATACGATCGTGCGTAAGGATCGTGTCGCGCTATAAAATACAGTCAAAACGGTACTTTCTACGCATGCATGTCAGTATGAACTCCAATACATACTGCATACAACTACATATTCATCTCATTTGATTGAATAACTTTTTCTTCATCATATAGGTAATACATCTACGATAATTATTAAATGACTGTTGAGATATTTGAAATGAATCTTTTTCTTAAAGATCTCAATACACAGTGCTGTTGTAGTGTCGTTCATAGATTGGATTAATTCAAATTGAAAAGCTATGATTGATTTAAAATATATCTAACTAATATCAGAAAAATAAAATGCGCCGACGGAGTCGTGAACTAAATCAAGTATTAAATAAATAAACCAATATTGTTGCTATTTTTGTCAATCTATTCGGATAGTTTTGCTATCCACTCGAGTAACGATAATTAAATGTGTACTACTCACGGTAATCGATTTCTTAGATAAATGAATCGATTAAATCGAATAGATATTCTATAAATTGTTAGTTAATGGCAACACTGTTGATACGCCATTTTAAAGTCCTAAAGATCTGTTAGTACTAAAATCTAAAATAAACTCCTTATTGTTTTGTGGTTTTCCTACGAGTTAATTACGTAGTGATCATGAGATGAAAATTCTTTTTTTAATTTTTTATTTCTTGTTGTGTATATCACAATTCTGGCCTTGGTTGGATGACCTAGGCCGTAGATGGGCAATTCCCTTTCAATATCTGACGTAGTACATTCAAATAGTCTTCACACTAATATTATAAACGCGAAAGTTTGTATATACGAATTACATATTCTATGGTCGGTTGCTAGGCAACCCGTTTTTGTTATGCCCAAATTGCCAATATTACAATAAAATTCAAAGTTAAGGATATTCAAGTCTTAGCTATATCGTTCCGTTGCCTTTTCTTGAAAGGCTTGCCGGAAAATAATTTAAAAAAATGATATTGTCAAATGACTCAAATGTCAATGTCATTCATTTTTCTTTCGTTTGTTAGTTCGCTTCGCAAAAAAAACAGAGCTTTACTTACAGTACAAAAAGGTTGAGCAATGTTATTATATTATTTTAGATTGTATTTTGATTGTAATGCACAAATCACACAAATGATTAGTTTTCATAAAATGTGATATGGTGTCTAATGCATTTTTCGACAACTACATATTAATTTGCGTGATTGAACAATATATTTTTTGTCGTGCCTATTTGTTGGCTGCGTAAAAGCCGTCGTTAATAGATTATAATGCAATGGTTAATTTAGTAATGATTTCTACCAGTTCTGTTGTTTAGGTATACTGTTATTCATTGTTCAATGGTTACAAAGAAGATAAAGGCCTCTAATTCTACAGGCTGGCAGCATTTGTTGACTTCGTGGCAATAGGTACCTCCTACGTGAAGTACCGTACTTGAGACCCAAATTCGTCAGTTCCATACCACCCACTGAGAGCTCGCCTAAAAGATGTTGGAAATGCTTTTGACATGGATGGTAATAATTTCTTCAGATAATAATTCTTGTATTAAGGAATATATAATGTTATTAAATTTAAGTTTTGCTTTAGTAAGGGTGTACAAAATGAGATGCACAGGAAAAAAAAATAGTCCCCTTTAATGCACCCTAATGCATGTAAATTATATGTGGATACTTATTGGCTTATGTATTGACTTAATTTTAAGTGATTTTTACACTGTTTTCCAATCCAATTAAAAATAATATGTCTGAACTTTCTAGATTTTTGTCAGTTTAAATAAACGAATGTTGTGTTGCAGTAAACAAAAGACTCAGATTATCTGAGCAGCTCAAGGTAGAAAAAGAATTATTTCCCGATTGTATTCAAGCACCCAATACATATGCAAATAGAAGAAAAAGTTGCAATATTTCTTTAAAAACTAAAGAAAATAAAAGACCATCATATCCTGGAGAAAAAACATCACCAGCCAAACAATCAAAAATGGAGAAAACTACTTATGTAAGAAATTGGCTTGAGAGGAATGAAAATAGTATTGAAAACTGTCCTAGGAGACCACTAGCTGATTTAAATTGTCTTAATAAAACATTTAAAAAAAAAGTTACAAAAAAAGATACAACAATGAAAAAATCCTCACAAATAAAAACAAGTACACCAATAAAATCAAGTGATCGCATCAAAAGAAGAGTTGATTTAATGATGGACAAAGTTCATGGAAATGTAGAAAACCTAATCACAACGGGATCAAGAAAAAGATCACATTTCAAAACCACCCTTTCAATGATTGAAAATCAGTCTCAATTGGATAATTTTTTGGAACCTATTAATAAAGATACTTTTGGTAGTAGGCTTAAAAAAACAAAGTCAGAATTTGATAATTTTGAAGAAATAAAATCTGGTTTGGCTATGAATGATAAGGATGAGAGTGGAATTGAAATAGATGAGCCTATTGAGATTTATGATTCTCAGAGTGTAGTTTCTAATTCTCAGAGTTTGCTTGATAAAGATAAGCTTGCATGGCTAGCTGTGCTTGAAGCAGATAAAAATGAACGAAATCATGTAAAGTTGGAATGCAGTGAAATCGTCAAATATACTGAAGAGGTGGAAAAAAGCATGTCTAACACACTTGATCTACACATGAACAAACCCAATTTCAAAGTACCATTTTATAGAAAATCATTCCTTACTGATCCATGCAAACTTTGTGTTGAGAAAGGTAATGTAAAAAAAGTGAAAACTGAGCCTCCAGACCATTCAAAAGATGTATCAATTACAATTGAGAGTAACAGTTTCATAACTACAATCAAAATGTCTCGTATGAACTGCCAACCTAAATATAACACAAGTTCTGTTGAAGTGCAAACAGATATGCATAGCCTAGAGGATCAATACAAGTCCTCAAAACCCATCCTTGATGAGAAAATTCATCATTCTGACAGTATGAGAAAATTTGGTTTTAAGAAGGAAATTATGTACAGTCAAGATATATTTACTGGTGATGTTAAAACCTTTGAAGAAAACAATCAGAAAGAAGAAATGGTTATAAGTGAACCAAATAATGCACAAAACAAGGTTAAGCAAATGATTATTGTAGGGGATTCAGATAGTGATGAAGAGTTGAATCAGTCAAGTGTCATTGAAGTGACAGCAGATGTCCACAAATCTAATAACGAGCTGTAAGTCTTCATTTTTCATAGGTATATAGACAATCTTTTTGTTAAATAAATTACTGATGTACGAGTATGTTAGCTTTGCATTTGTTTGAATCTGTTTTTGTTTACAGGGAGTATGGAGTACTGACAGAGCTAGATCAAGATTATTTGCAAAATCGACAAATTCGTGCGCCCCGTGGGTGGACTCCAGCTAGTACTGATTCTTCAGACAAAGAAAATTTTGATCCAAACAGACAGAGAAGGGCTAAATTCGGAAAGAAAGATACTGTCAAAAAGGGGTCTAAGAAAAAACTTTCACGTTTAAGATAATTTTATAGTGTTCTAGAAAGGTAAAGCGGCATGAGATTAAAGATTAAAATGTTATTGTTTCTATGTTTATGTTGTAATTTATTGTTCAATTATTTGATATCATATGTAATCATTCCAGCTCTCTTTTTTTTAAATAATAAAACTAATATCTATAAGTATTTTTGTATTTTTTTTTAATTGAAATAAAAACAATATCCTTAATCATAGTTGTAGGTCTCCCTAAGCCCTAATCCAGCCCCTGTAATTCCTGACCGGTTGATTCCCATTACGTCGTTTTATCCCTATAGAACTATAGGGATTTTTAATCCTCTGAGTTCTACGAGTATGCGACTTTTAAGCAATGCTGTCTCTCCGCCCATGTAGCGCCCGGGTGCAATCAACCAATATCCTGGCGTCCTTATTTTACTCGTACATAGAGGTACACATGTACACTCAAGTACAAAAATATGTACCCACTTTTGTACCGTGTCACATTCACCTTTGATTGTCATTTCCCTGCACAGGGTGAATGTGACACGGTGCAAAAGCTGATACATATTTTTGATCTCGGGTGTACACTACACACTATCTAACTTTTCAAAGTCATTTTAATTTATTAACAAATTTCAATTTTATTGCGTTTTAGATATACTCGTATCATAACGTAACTATCTAACTATTTTTTGAATTTTTCAATTATAAAAATAATAATTGTAATTTTCACGTCATCTGAAATAAAATTAATGCAGTTTTTCTTATGTGTGGGTCGTCAGCTTCCTCATAGAGCTATGAGAATTCTGCGCATGCCAAATTTTAAGGCAATTTAGGAGCAATCAAACTTTAGCATTCATAATTTAGCAGCAACCATAACTCGGTTACAGACGACGACCCGTCAGCCATGTGTCAGCTGGAGACATGGGTCTCCAGCTGACACATGCCAGGAAGGCAAACCAATGAGGTTAGGGCTTTAGACTATAGTCAGGCATTTAAAGGACAATTACAGCAATGAGAGCCAAAAAAATTAACGATCACATTGATAAACTGTTGGATCTACGAACGAAATACCGTGTGTAAGCTGGCGACCCGTGTCACCAGCTTACACATCTGGATCTTCGTAATTATTCAAGTTACGATTATGTATTGTACCTCATATTTTAGGGCAAAATTTCAGCAATAGGCTTCAAAATTTTCGAATCTCTAGTGCTAAAACTGTTTGAGCTACGAGCCGAAATGTGTGTGTAAGCTGGTGACATGGGTCGCCAGCTGACACACGGTATTTCGTTCGTAGATCAGTTTATCAATGTGATCGTTAATTTTTTGGCTCTCATTGCTGTAATTGTCCTTTAAATGCCTGACTATAGTCTAAAGCCCTAACCTCATTGGTTTGCCTTCCTGGCATGTGTCAGCTGGAGACCCATGTCTCCAGCTGACACATGGCTGACGGGTCGTCGTCTGTAACCGAGTTATGGTTGCTGCTAAATTATGAATGCTAAAGTTTGATTGCTCCTAAATTGCCTTAAAATTTGGCATGCATAGAATTCCCCTAGCTCTATGAGGAAGCTGACGACCCACACATGTTTTTCTTTACTTCGTCAAATATGACCAGCCCAATGCCACTTCAGCTTGTAGCTGCTAGTACGGTCACCTTGGTTTTCTGACAGATTACTTCGAATGCGGTTCATCAGAGAGACTCCGAGCACAGCCCTTTCCATAGCCCCCTGAGTGACTTTCGTAAGTGTTCACGTTTCGGCTCTGTGAGTCGTCAAGGGTAGGGCGCACTGGTTGAGACTTTTGTCTGGTATCGATCGACTATGTAAAAACCTGACGTAGTTTCCCCAATGCTTCCCACCCAAACTGTATTCTCGTATCGTCTTCACTTTCGAAATTGTTTCTACCCAATTGCATCGCTTGTCCGATTTCAAAGTGGAGTCACTAGGATAAGTGGGGTACCTTTTTGACTTGTTTACAAACAAACTTAGGTATGCGGGTAGGTAATATCTGTATTAATCTTCTAATATATAAAATTTCCATGTCACAATGTTAGTTACCGTACTCCTCCGAAACGGCTTTACCGATTCTTACCAAATTTTCAGTAGGTCTGAGAATCGGCTACTATCTATTTTTCATATCCCTAAGTGATAAGGGTTGTGCACCCTTAAAAATATTTTTTTCAAATTTTTGGACGAAATTTTTTGTTATTTTTTTATATAATGTGGCATTAAAAATACATACAACCCTAAATTTTCACTTTTTTGTCACCAACCCCTATTTTTTATAGCCATTTTAGTAATTTAATCATTCTTCATCCCGCTCGATAACTGATCAATTATAGTGTTTTAACTGTACTTCGATTAAAATTTCCCTTAGCTTATGGCAAATCTAAAATTTATTTTATGAAAATATACATTTAGAAACTAGAAATAATTTATAAGGCAAAACAACGTTTGCCGGGTCAGCTAGTAAGTAATAAAGATAATATCTTTTCATGGTCCGACTCATATTTACTTGGCCGTTCTTTTTATGAACAATAATCAGATGCTCTTGCTCCACGTCTTTGGAGTTCTCCCTGATTAGTTTACAAATCATAATTATAACACTTTTTTTGCAATAGCTTCATTTATTTCATGAAAATTATGTCATCTAAATAACAATTAAGACAAATAGCTGTTACTCGTATCTGACCTGTGCAAATCGCTTCATGTGCTGTGTTGGTCTGAGAAGATGGCATTGGCGTGTTAGATTGAACCTCACAGTCTACTGATGACGACACAGTAACAATTTTTAGGGATGGATGAAGTTTTTATTAAAGTAATGACATATACCGGCCAAGTGCGAGTCAGACTCACAACACAACTCATATTACAATATTTTAACACAAGATCGAAATAGAAATGCCGAATAAAACACGTTTTTTGTCGCCAAGATTCCAAAGAATTATGGAGAACGGTGGAAAGTGAACGTCGTATTAAAAGACTTAAAATATTACTAACCTATACCTAGCCTATAATAAACTATATAGTAGGATAAAAATACTAACTAATATAGCTAACAGGATATTACTAACAAAAATTGATCATAGTTGTCTAATAATTTAATAAATATAGCTTAAAGTTTTATATATATCTATTAATTAGAGTATGGAACTAGTGGATTGGTGATCGCAGTAATATTTTGTTGATATTAGGCAGACGCTGCTGCGTATCTCTTAATTTTTAACCGACTTTAAAAAGGAGGAAGTTTTGTGTTCTCTGTTTATTAATATAATACCTACACAATATTTTTTGTATAGTATACATTGTATATGACTTCAACACAATGGTATGCGGCCTAAGAAAGCTGATACTACGTATACGGCAACTGTCGTGTCAACTAAGATGTAACCACTACTTTTGTCGAGTCCTACTCGTATTTTGAATTCGGGTAAACATCGGGTTTGTTTTGTTATAGTATCAATAATAGGTGAAATGAAAAATATAAAGTATGAGGTATCACTGTATTGTCGTAATTTGCACTATATCACATGTCAAGGTCACCACCAGCCCGATGAACCGCCGCCGCCACCGCTAGACCATCCGCCTCCGCCGCCACCACCACCGAGCTTCCATCCGCCGCCACCGCCGCCGCCGCCGCTAGACCAACCGCTGCTGCCGCCACCACCTCCGAGCTTCCATCCGCCGCCACTGCCGCCGCCGCCGCTAGACCAGCCGCTGCTGCCGCCACCGCCTCCGAGCTTCCATCCGCCTCCTCCTCCTCCGCTAGACCATCCACTGCTGCCGCCTCCGTAACCACCACCGCCGCCGCCGCTAGACCAACCACCGTGTCCGCCGCCTGAAAAGGATACCCGTTTTATTTGCGTTTCTGAGAGTCTAAGCGATGCGTAGTTCTTTTGTAGCCCCTGTAAATCAATGACTTATCAGTTGGATAACTAAGTAGGTAATTTCCACCTTCTCTGATTATTCTACACTTGTTCGAGCACTCATGGAAACGATAGTTTAGATGGATATAATGAAACTGATAGTTGTTTATAACGCGAAAGAAAGTAAGTAACGTACATATAAAGGGATTCCATGATTTTTGCATTAGTTTGATTCTGTAAGTCTTGTTGAAAAAAGAAGCTTCGGGATAATTTGAGTCTTTGATCAAACGTGTACCTATGCTTAATCCGGCCCGCCAACTTAAGTGTTAAATCACGCAAGTACAAATGAAGGCACGGGAACTAGTGAGCCTTGAACTGCCGAATACACAACATAAGTAGAATTCGATTATTATGTTACAACTACAAAAGCAAAGTCACATCACAGCTATTACTTAGTTAGACCCACATAATGACCAAACGACCGAGAGACTGCTGTTGCGAAACTATCGTTCAACCCGAGGGCGAATGGTTGACCCCAACGTTACTTATTTGCTATGTTCTTCGTCCTTTATGCTATACTATACTCATAAGAATAATATTGTACGCTTCTTCACTGAGCTACTGAAAATATGTACTCGTTAATTTACTTCGACAAATATTGGAATTTACAAAGTCAATGATAAACATTCAAATATATCCTTGACATAGCCCTGACTCTTTGGGGGTAATGAGACTAGAACGGACATACGATTCTAAACGAACTATTTCGCAATTTTCTGTGTAGTATGAGATTAAGTTTGTATGTGCAATGCGGCGGGCACACCTTTGTTATAAATCTTGGGTAAACGCGGAGGATATACAATTATTACATTCTATTTTGTATATTCTATGGTCTACATGTCGATAGTTATCTCTTAAATACTTAAAATAGTATAAAAATGTGTTACCTCCGCTGCCGCCGCCGCCAGTGGTGATGATCTTGATGATCTTTATTTCTGTTAAACGAAATATAACACATGTATTAGATAAACCACCCTGTCATTTTCACAAAAAGATTTTCTTACACTTGGTAAAATTCTGTTAAAAGCTAATGTGAGTGGGTGTTCAAAAGTTCAACAAAGGGCTTACAAAGCAAATAATTTTGAATGTTATTTTAACACTAAGTACACATGTCTTTTTAGTAGATTTGTAAATTGGTCATTAGTTCTCTTTTTATTTAAACTTAGGCAATCCAACGGTATCTACTGCAGTTGCACCAGCATTAGTTTTTGTTCTCTTATCGAACAAGTGTAACTAATGCAGAGGGGAGCATCCCTGCCTCGATTTTGTTTCTCAAGAGTGTGGAGTTTTTCTGCCAGTATTTTTGCATCGAAAAGCCAAGTAACAAATGGAACTCATTCCTCTATGGAATCTTTCGTTTTATCACTAGTATCATCAAGGCTCTTCGAAGGGGTTTCGCACCGGTGGTAGGTGTAAGTTAACCTCTACGGCTCACTAATGGTAGGAACATTTAAAGAGACCGAATAGTTAAGTTTGAAAAGGAAAATAGATATATTAATTCTCTTAGCGGGATAAGAACGTATAATTAGCAACAAATTGTATCTCTTATCCTGAATTGATTCATAATGCGACCCACAACCTCGCCCTTGTACATTGACGCTTCTCGTATCTAACGTAGACTACTCACGTCCACCACTGCCGCCGCCTCCGTAACCACCGCCGCCGCCGCCTCCGGACCAGCCGCCGCCGCCGCCGCCTCCAGACTTCCAGCCGCCGCCGCCAAACCCGCCGCTGCCACCACTGGACCAGCCGCTGGAGCCACCGCCGGACTTCCAGCCTCCACCACCTCCACCGCTTGACCATCCACCTCCACCTCCGCCGCCGCCGAGATAACCGGCATTTGCGGCCATCGCCATCGCCAAGAGACACACGAACACCTGCAATGATCGACATGACATTAGTTAATTATTATTTCAAGGTAAAAGCTGCACATTTGTTGTTTTGACTTCAAACAACCGAACGTAAACAACAAAGCTTTATATATCTCATATGATTTTTCGTACTTTTTACGATACGCGTATGTGGTCAATTACTTATTTCGCAGATGTGCGATTTACTATTTCAAATACTGGTCAGTTTAATACGCAACGAATGTCTGTCACTTACGACTTTCATAAATAAAAGTGAATTAAGAATCACATTAGTTACATGTGCACTAGATTTATTTCAAAAGCCAATTAAAACCAAACAATTGAGCACTAAACTTTTTAAGCATTAGCGATGATCAGTCTAAAAAGCATAGAAAGGAGAAGTATGACCTCAAACGGTCATTATGTCAAAGCTCATAAAACTATTAAGATCGTTATATAAAAGTTGACCACACTGCAATGAAAGGTGCAATTCTCGTGATCTAAAATGAGTATGACTCACACAATTTTAAATTTTACCGCTTATGTTTGAAGTATAATTATGAAATGTGTGGATATGTAGCGTACATCGGTGCAATTTTTGTTAATGTGAGATTGTTACCTTCATGCTGAAGCTGTGGTAAGTGCTTGCTGAGGGGTCAGTGGTCTCGCGTTATATATGTGCAGAGACGTCTCCCACTCGGGCCCGAGGGCCGTGAAGAGGCGAGCGGAAGCTGTTCCGCGGCCGTTGATGATGCAACGCATTGTCCCTGCAGCCGCTGAGACCGTCTCGCCTGCACACGACGACGACCGACCGTTCTACCGACACGACGACGCGATCATCATAGATGAAGCTCCTTATAAATTACTTCACCTGGATTTGGTGAGTTAGACTTCTGAAACTTTGTTTTTTTCTACTTACCTACAAACACATAGACAAGGTCTAAGGTAGTGTTCAAAAAGGCACTCGCATGTTCCTGTATATGTAATTCCAGATTAACTCACCTCTTTTTTATTTTTACCATGAAGGTCACCGTCACTCTGGTCATCTAATATACGTGTTCTATTGACCTTCGAGAAGCTTTTCTTATTATGATTTACATCTTCAATGGTATCGTTGCTAACAGTCGAACCTTCTCCTATAGAAGGTCTGATAATTGATTGACCATTAAAATTTTTCGAATTACGTTTAAGCTTTATTTGCATTTTGATCACAAATTGAGAATTCTGCGTATATTGAATAATATGTCCGGTCGTAGTACCTATTGGTCCGACGAACGACTACTGCTCAAACAAATAATTTAGCTACTGTGACACCGATTCAAGATAAAATTAGATATAGTTATTGATGAGTACAATGCTTTATTTGTATTTGATTGTTGTTGTATGTTATCAGACGATATTTTTACGGTCACCACAACTGTAGGTACTGTCGCTTCCTGCACATATCACTCAGCGAGATAATTTTTGCAACTTCTGTTATTTTAGTTGTGTGTTGAGCACACCGAGTAACAATGGTTTCGTTACTTAACTACTTAGGTAGGTGTTCTTGCATAGCCGTCGTCTGTAGGTAGTCATTAGTGTTTGTCTATGTAAGTTTAATCATTTTATTATACTTGTCAGCACACACTATGACGACTTGATGACTAAATTGAGTCCTTAGATTAACTCTGAGATGTGCATTGTTCACGACATACTTACTTATTCATTAGTTCAATATTCGTTCAATATAATATTATATTTACCGTTGGACGTAAGACTTTACAGAGTAGGGTCACACTATCTCATCCTGTGGATATAGTAAAGTGCGAGTTGAACTAGCGCACCATGGGTTTAAACCATCAAAAGAAAGGTACATTTCCCCGTCCCCACTAAGTTTGTTTGTCTAGAATTTTTGATGATTTCTCAAAAATTATACAAGACAGAAACCTCGCTCAGGTTTTCCTATAATATTTATCAGAGGTAGATGGCGTGGTATTGTTACATAAACTATGATGCAAACATAATAATAAAAATCTCTTTTAGAATTGGCAAACAAAGACCTTTCATATGATACCCCACGTGACCTGGTGACGTCACTAGGAAAGACTACCATAATTCTGCTCCTTTTAACCCCCGACGCAAAAAGAGGGGTGTTACAAGTTTAACGCCAATGTCAATGTCTGTTTGTCTGTCTGTGGTATCGCAGCTTTCGAACGGGCGGATCAATTTCGCTGCGGGTTTTTTACGTGAAAGTAAGTTACCTGGGGTGGTTCTTAGCTATATTTAATGAAAATCGATTCAGCAGTTTGAAGAGTATCAGCTGATGTTACGAAGTTGCGGCATAAAATGGATTTATTTTTATTTTCGTATGATTATTGCTTAGTTTTTTAAAATATTTTCAATTTAATTCATTTGTTAATACAAAAATATGTTTTATCCATTATATCGCATACGTAGGTCACTATTTCCCAGAACAACTCCAAATTTTAAGGCGATAGCATTTGTAATTCCTTCGATTATAGTGATAGGTAGTGCTTGTCAGGCGGATTGGCGATCGCAGTGACATGTTGTTGATTGTCTGTCTCCGTTAGTTGTGTTCCGGTATGAAAGGTAGCAAAGCCAGCGCCTCATTAGCTGTAGGTTTCTGGGTTCGCAAGCTTTATCTTCACTTACCATCAGGAGAGCTGAAGGCCAATAAATAAATTACTATAACAAACAAACAATTTTTTTAGTTTCTAGCAATAGGCTAGTTGACTAAATTTGAAAACTTGGTTAATTATATACTTTAATATCTATTTTATCCCAAAAAAACTATATTTTAAAGAAATAGCAATATTTACATTACGTATTTTGTATTTAAAAAAAGCAATTTATATTTTCCTCGAAAACGCTGAATAGTGTCATGGCGTCTTGAATGACGTCACAGCTCGCGAAATAACCTGCTGTGTTGTATGAAAACGTCAACAACAACAATGATGTTTTGCGAGGCGTGACGTCACACTTTCTTGCGCCGCGTTCTTCGTGTTCGTTGTCACGTGACCTAATGCCTATTTTTTTCGTATCCATTTTCTAAAAATATTAATAATCTTTAACTTTTTTGAGAAATATACTAGTTTTTTCTTATCTTCGTCTCCTCATTTATAATTAGAAACTATAAACCAAGCAATTTGTTATTAGTGGACACAAGCCTATTATTTCAGAAATATGTATCTCTTAATATTCAGATTTTTTCCATAATATAACATGGGGTGATCCTATACTAATACTGCGGCTTGGCGATAGCAGTAAATTGTTGCTACATTATACATTAGGATAGTTAGAATTTGAAGTCATGTACATTTTGACGTGCGGTCATTCATGAGAAATTTTGCTGATTGATATATTCCCCTCTCATAAATTTATATCCGACTTCAATATTCCATTACGATAATTGATATATTTGCTTTAACAAAATTTAAGTAATTTATTTTATGTGTGTGTGTGTTGTGTTGTATGAACATTCAATAACAACATCAAGCTCAATTATGTGTGTACTTTGCCTAATTGTCCATGTCAAATGCTTTTCAAAAACGATTGTGCCATCGACAGAAACTATTTAGCTAGAGGCAGACGTACGAACGAGCTATCTAGGAGTAGTGAAGATTTTTTTTGCGAAATTGAAATGAAAATTACTCAACTCATACTTTTGTTTTAATCGTAACAAGGGTGGTTTTTGTGTTATATACAGTAGGTAGTGTTTAGGTGATATATGTAGTGCTAAATGTTCGGTTTTCCGAAAGTCCCAGTTTAGGACCGAATGGGCCATACTCGTACATATTCCAGTTCATTACACGTTCTTTGTTGTATTATTATTTGGGCATGAGGGGCGAAGTCCTTACGTCCTTACGACAGTCCCCTAGGGATCAAATTCGTTCTTTGCTTTGGTATCTTCGATCTTCTCCAATACTGTTAGAATGAAAGATTCACTTTTAAAATTGAAAAATATTCAGTATCTACTAGACAGCAACCTTTTGTATCTACAATCCACAACATCTCACTGCGATCACCAATCCGCATGGAAAATCAAGGTCGTCAAAGATGCCCTTGCCTAACAGTGGACATATACGGACTTATATTAAAATATATATATGAATTTGCACGAGACCTTAAAAGAGTGTCAAATAGACTTCCAGTTACTCCGTGAATTGTTATTACAATCGAATTAGTGAGATATTTGATGGCGTTACATAACCTAACATAATGTTATATCACTTATTGATGTACTATCAATGGCCCTCAACCGGTGACCAAGTCAAAAGGTAATACCGTCCTTTCAATTTTCTTACGATTAGAAAGGGATGACGGAAACCTTTAGACCTGCAGTTAAAGACGAATATGTTATCTCACATACGCTCTAGATTTAGAATATTATAGTTTTCTGAATCGTCATTATCATGGTAGTCAAGCTTTCTTGCTTAACTACTAGGACTACTATCAGTAATTGCTTGGAGAAGTAAGCTGTTCCTTTTGTGTTTTGTGATTATTATTTGTATATATAGGTACATATATTAGTCTGTGTTTGTATAAATTGAATGTCCTTTGAAGATTAATTTGTTTTTTAATTGTGTGCGAGTATGCGAGTATAGTGCACGGTCAGAGTTGTAACAGTCACCGAGTGTTCAGGGCCCTATTTCATAAATCGGCAATTCGTTATAAACTGTATGTCAGTCATTTTCGACCAATCTATATTACTTGCTCAGTGCTATCTACTTTATGTTAGTTTATTGCGAATTGTCGCTTTATGAAACAGGGCCCTGGTTGAGCTGAGCCTCCCCTCACCTCTCATCTAGGCAGCATCACCGGTGTTCACGGTTGATGATGGTGACTCATCATAAGCACCTCTCGACTGCATATTTACTTAGCACCTGCCTGCCCACTTGACGTGTTCTTACGATCGATGCAAGGTTAATACCATCACTTTATTACCTCTAACCTCTGTTTTAGAGCATGTAAATATTATTTTGAATCAACTTCGTTATTTCATTACCATTAATTAATGTTGCCCTTCATTGCCCTTCCCATTGAGCATGGGTTGTGTATTTTCCGTTACATGGTAGATGATTTTATTTTCTAGTCGTACAGTCAGAGTCATATTACCGTGTCATATTAACTATTTACTGATACACTTAAAATATCTATACCGTTTTATCCGTTCTTGGAGCGATGAAGCCAGTCCATTGCTACTTCAGCTCACTGACTCGTCGAGCTAATTATATCGGTGACCTTAGTTCGTCTACGGATTTCCTAATTCCGTATTTTAGCCGAAATTCCGAGCATGCCACGTTCCAAATCTTACCATAGCATAACACAAGTATTCTCATCATCATCCGGTAAAAATCAACTGCTGGACATAGGCCTACTTCGTGGTACGCCACATTGAGCGGTCACAAGCCACTTGCATCCAGGTCAACACAAGTATAGCAAAGGTTTTTAGTTCTTTTAGAATGCGTTAATTTTTAGTTACATATTGACTTTAAAAATAAATAATTAAATTACAATAAAACAAATATTTAAGGAGGGCTCCCATACAACAGACATTATTTCTTTCCGTTTTTTATAGATAATCGTCCGGAACCCTTCGTGCGCGAGCCCCGAGTCGGGCTTGTCCGGTCACTTGACCGGTTTATTATGTATGATGGGTTTGCACTTGGCCTTCATATCACCTGGTGGTAAGTGACGATACGGCCGATGGATGGTAAGCGTGCGCACTCAGAAGCCTCAATGTAATGAGGCGCTGGCTCTGCTACCTTTCATACCGGAACACAATAGTGCTATTAACACTGCTATTTGGCGGCAGACTAGGTAACATAACTCTTGACCGGATTTTATTGTTCTGACAGGACAAGAACCTCCCTCAGGCACAAACGAACAGGTTTGCCATGAGGGGATTAGGCAGAATCACCACGCTTGGTGATCTAAGTCAGTCAGGAATGTAGCGCTGCTGATTACCTCCGGTATTTTAACTTAGTCGCCTTTTACGACATCGATGGAATGACACTAAGATATTTTTTCATCCACGCCACTCTAATTAGATGTAATGTAAGATGGTGTTCAATGTTCATTAACAATGTGTAATTGTAGCACGTACGTACATTACCGTAATACAATTCTGTGAACGTTGCGCTCAATCGTGAAACATTGCACTCGGTTGAATGCGATGATGTAAGTCGCTCCTCAAACATTACCAACCCACAAAAAAGATCGACGCCAAAAATCGTATGTAAGCAAGTATTCATTGCAAACCTGAATTAATTTCTGCCAGCAATTATACTAAGATCGAATACGATACAATGCAGGAGAATGGCATAATTATAACATTCGTTCGTTGTAGTCTTAGATGCATTATCTTTGGGGTAGCAACTGAATATATATTTTCGACTGAATCTAATTGAATAAAACGGGATGATGGGGATACCATCAAATCGTTTGTCGGGCGTCTCGTCTATTAGGGAGTTCAGTTGAGGACTTTTGCGGCTGACATTAAGTTCCACTGTCTTTTCCTAAGCACCTGCGTACTTTTTGGGCTCCGTGCCTTGAAACCCTTAGAGTATCACTTTGCTGTCCGTATACCAAAATCTGTCAATGTGGCATTCCATGGAGGAGGCCTAGATGTCCAGCTGTGAACGTTTCCTGGCTGATGATGACAATAATCTGCAATCTCTTCAATCTGTTAAAAACCCACTACATGACTAAGTTTTCTTCAGGCGTTTCAATCGATCAATGTTTCATTTTTTCTATTATTATATAATCAAACCTATAAAGTGACCGATGAGCAATTATCGGGAATTGTAATGAATTGAACACATTGAAAAGCCTTAGAAGGTCGTAAGAGGCGTGTAAATACTAATTACCTTTGCGTCGCGGTTCCCAAATAAAATGTGGCAATTCTTCTCTTCATAATAATGTAAGGTCGTTCGTGGATTGCTTTGTGAACTGCGGTGGAGTTATTATTGACCGTTCAGGTAGACCTGTATTATTTGCAGTCGGCAGCCGTCGATTTAGGAGTCACGCAATTTATATGGGTTAACGCCAACATTGATTATGATACGGAAATAACGGGGTCCGTCACGCCACATCGAATTACACTCATCGAACCTCTTGAGATCGAACAAGTTACGTCGATCGTTCAATGACATCCCTTCCTTCAGGGTTCCTTCGTGGTAATTGTTAGGTTTCCGTGCGCAACCTGGATCGGTCGACCGGACCCAATCCGGACCCTATTACTAAGACTTTGCTGTCCGTCTGTCACCAGGCTGTATCTCATGAATCGTGAAGTTAGACAGTTGAAATATTTACAAATGATGCATGTCCGTTGCCGCTATGACAGCAAATACTAAAAAACAGAATAAAATAAATATTTCAGAGGGCTCCCATATAACAAACGCGATATTTTGAGACGTGCGTTTTAACGTATTAGTAGTGCCACCTAGTGACGAGTAGCAAAACTAAATCAAGAACTAAAATCGAGGCGCATTCGTTAGAGGATTGTTCTGTGCATATTATTTATGATTTTCCGTATTTTAAATATCTATATTCTGTACGGAACCCTCGGTGCGCGAGTCCAACTCGCACTTGGCCGGTTTTTTAAAATAGTGTCTGTGTATCTTTCTTTTTGATTCAAAGCAGACGAAGTTGCGGGAAAACCTTGTTATTCCATATTTGTAATTATGTCATGGTAGGTACTCCACTAAAACTGTATGTCTTTTGTAGATATAGGTAAGGTAGGGAGGCTGTAGATATGAACATATCTTGTAATCTGATAAGTTTGTAATACTGTATTGGTAAAGTTAAACGTCTTATAGATGATGTATATACACTATGTACAGCTCTTCAATCATGAGTGATTGTGCAGTGATTTGTATAATTTATTGATGTAAGTAACTCGGAGCAGTTCGATGTTTTGCTTCCTATTTTGATAACATTGGAACTATTTAAACTTCAGACATTATTTGCTACTTGCGGGTTAGATTTACTATTTATCACGGTAAATAGTTTCATAACAATTATAATGTATAGATGATGGTTCGCTTTCAAATAGAACCACTCCTTAATTCAAATAGCACCACTCTGAACCACCCCCGTTTTCATCAAGTGAACTAGTTCAGAACAAAGAACTCGCAACAGACTTCAACTGCCCTAAAATTCTACAGTAAATTTAAGACTTATATGATTTTCTAATGCATGCCATTGTCAGAACTGGACCAAATTATAATGGGACCACACAAGAAACACCAGCTTTCAAATAAAAGAAGAAAAACAATCATCAGAATCGGTTCACCCAGTCAAAAGTTCTGAAGTAACAAACATAAAAATACCGGCCAAGTGCGAGTCGGACTCCCGCACGAACAGTCCCGTGCCAATGCTCTATGAAAACGGCAAAAAATCCCGTTTGTTGTATGGGAGCCCCTTAAATATTTATTTTATTCTGCTTTTTAGTATTTGTTGTTATAGCGGCAACAGAAATACATAATCTGTGAAAATTTCAACTGTCTAACTATCACGGTTCAGCCAAGTGACAGGCGGACAGACAGACGGACCGACAGTGAAGTCTTAGTAATAGTGTCCCGTTTTTACCCTTTGGGTATGGAACCCTAAAAACATAGCCGTCAAATCGAGAACCTCCTCCTATTTATAAGTCTGTTGAAAAGAACCACCCCTGAATACATATACCACTCTGAACCATCCCGGTTGTCGATGCCATGCCATGTGCTTGCGAATTACGTCGTTGTGTTTTAGGGTTCCATAACTCAAAAGAAATCCCATATAGGATCACTGTATTGTCCGTCCGTCCGTCCGTCAAGAACCTTTGTCTCAGCTTGCCTGGAAAATCTAAAGAAATGTGTAGATAATAATGATTTGAAAGTAAATGAATGAACTATTTTACTAATAGAAGGTACCTTCTAACACTACAAATATTCTTAGTTTCTAAGTATATAATTGTATCGTTAGGTGATAGTAAAGATGCCGATCACCGAGCGTACAGAGCGCTCGCAGGGCGTAAATGCAAGTGTGAACATTACCGTCCGGTCCGAGGATGGTGTTAGGTAACAGGGTTGTGAAACTGTAGCTTTGTATGCGCTGATACTGTCAGAAAGTGGCAAAGATGCTTTATGGGGCCACACTTTGGTATAACAACAATAAAATCACATTGAGAAAGACTAACAGAAGCATCGATATGTACAAATAAGAAAGAAAGATTTATTTGCTAGAATACAAATTTAAAAAGATCTTAATATGTATATAAAGTAATTGTATTCTGTCGAACATGTCGACGTGCAAATGTTAAGTCTAGTTACATTGTAGTCTGTTTAAATATTCCGGAACATTTTATGACGACAATTCTGATTTAAATTCTATACCATTTCTCAATTTAATATATTCTCGAAGGAAATCATACAATTCAATATTTCAAAAATCTTAATCTAAATATGCATCGTATACATAAATGTGTACATCACGCCTTTCTGCCAGAAGTCATTAGTCATGGCGAATAGTCTTCACGGGGTTAACTCTCTGATAGGTACTAGGTTTAGATTTTTGAATGTATGATGTATTTTGCACTTGGCCTTAATCTCACCTGATGGTAAGTGACGGTAAGCTTGTGCACCCAGAAGCTTCAAGCTAATGAGGCGCTGGCTCCGCTGCCTTTTAAGAGGGTATGCTGGTGTCAAAGCGCCCATACAAACGTAGTCCAGTCATATTTTGAGTATTAAGCTATGAAAATCTATCAAATTTTCAAGACACAATCTAGAAACAAATATCTGTGTCGGTGGTGAGTCAGATTTTCGTTTAAATATATACTTCCAGAGTTACAGGGCGTCAAAGTATTGCATTTTTCGGTAGTAAAAAGCCCCAACTTTGAACCTGATTTACAAGAGTATGAATCGATTTAGAACAATTTAGAAAATCCACCGACATATGAAATTTCATTAGTATACTGTATTAAAAAAATGGTTACATAATATACTGTATCCTTCAAATGATCCCTGGACTACGAAACATCCAAATAACGGGTGGATAACTTCGCGTAGTGTATGCTGTCTCACCGTACGCGCTCGGGTAGGATAGGGCTCAGATAGGGACAGCTACAAAACAATGCGACCTTGAACGCGGCCACGTGGTCTTACCAACATGGTCTCTTAATGCTGGAACACAACTATGTCATCATTGGCAACACATCATCATAATGACCATCGCAGATGGATATTCTAGCATCTTCTCCCACCGTCATGAATAACATTGAATTGGCAAGTGGAATGATCATCGTAGTGTGATGATACAGCGTGTGTTATATATGCCAATATCCTGGAATATCGATACGACTATACCTCTACGACGCCCTGGGGAAGAAATGTGGTAGTTTTATTCTAATGCCGTGACAGCTCTACTCGTTACTTACTGGGGACACAAACTATGCCGTCAAAATTATTCGTTGCGGTGTTTCTTCTTAAACGCTACTTTAGATAGAAAGTAAGGAAAAAGCTTTGCTGGTAACCATGTGGTTAAATATCTGCGGTCGATCTTCTACTATATATATATACTCATAACGTAACGATTACAGTTTAAAATGTATAATATTTTACATCTGCGACTACACCAGCACATGGGTTGTAAAATGTGCTATTTCGTGCACTTCGCGGTTTTGCAACAACAGTGCAACTCTTTCGTGTTCTAAGTGATCTTCTGTATAATACACTCTTTAGAGGTATATTTCTTCTTTATTTTATTGGACTGGTAGTCTGGTAGACTTTACAGTTTTACTAATGATTCGATTCCCGGGTATCGTTTCGTATTCGGGTATCGGTTGATATTGAGTTTGGTTGGTGGTAGGGCACTTTCAATGTATTTTATATGCTTAGATTTCTGGATAACATGCTATCTAAATATCTAAACAAAAGTGATAATTAAGACCGTTAGGGAAAGATCACATATAGCTTGACGCTATCCTACTACCTTATCGTTACTTACCACCAGGTGATATGAAGGCCAAGGGCAAGCCCAAAGTGAAGTCGGAATTGAAAATTACTTAATTTGTGTGTGTCGGAATAGATGAATGGTCGGAAAAGGACGTAGGTAACATTTTATCCAGATCGAATGAATAGTTCCGGCGGGATACATTCTGAAGGCCACGGAGACGAAGTCACGAGAAAAAGCTTATAAAACGTAATTAAAAAAGAGCACATTAGTAAAACTTAACAGCTCCTAGCAATTTTGAATGCTTCATAATTAGTTTGACTGAGATGCAATCTTGTACGAGAGCCATATGAATTGTATTCTGTATAGGAGCAGCATCGTAATTAAGAGCACGTGTAAATACATTACGAAATTATCGTCATACTACGCATGAATATAACGTTCCACTTACAGAAATGCCCATATGCGTAAGGACATGACAAATTACTTGAATAATTATGCGCTCGACAAATCCACGAATGGTAATTTAGGCGGCGAATAATGAACATACTCGTAGCAGATGAAGTAAAGGAGTGCTGCAAGGAGGCACACTGCGCCCTGAATATTTTATTGTGGAACTGCGGTTGTGAGTGAGCTTCGGGTACAACGGACTCCGGCACAGGTCAAGGGTGGTCGCTTACTGCAACTAATGATAAATTATCTTGTCCTATTCTCTCAATGCCTTCTGCATCGAAATAAGCATTACTTATCAGATACTAACGAAAGTATGCAACTCCTCAAAAAGCCTATGACGCTCTGTAAACACACCCTCCTGTGCCGCTCCCATACCTCAAGAACAGACTCAGTTATGCGTTAGACGTGTAGTTCGCTTACGGAGCGGATCTTTCGTCAAATTTATTTTAATGATTGAGATGAAACAAAGAACAGAATTTAAGTTTTAATACCCAGCATGAAATTTTTAACTGTGCTGTTTTGGAGCCTATTTCGAACCAAAATAAAGATGAGAGATGATTTGTAATTTACGTATTATATATCAATTCAATTTAAATACTGTTGCGTTTGTTTATATTTTCATTTTACCAAATATCTATTTGGTACTTAGTGCCTATCAAATATACCTCTTATCATTAAACAACATACTCGTATTTAGTTCACGTTTCCACAACTGCAATTCTAAATGTGATGGGCAGTTTGTTCTGTTTCACAACGGAGAGCAATGCGTAGACTAGAAATACCTAATTATATTTAGTATAAAGTTTCGTTTCGTTGTCCCTGAAATAGACACAGGGCGTGATTGATATGCATTTGACATCACTGGTTATATAGTTCATCACATCAGTCAGCATCAATAGGTCTACTCATGTAGAGCCAAACCCCATAACAATTTTATTACGTTGCGTATACGGGGCCTTTGAACTTATTCAGTTCACATCGCACCAAATGACTCCATAACGTCGCTGTTTTATGCTTTTTATCAAAAGTGTGAATGGATTTAAAATTAAGTTTAACAATGTCGGTTACGAGAGCAGTGCTTCTTTATAGTATAGGTTTTATGTTTGGCAACGGTTTTTTTTAAAGATTAGATGTGCAATGGTGAAGATGCATAGAAAAATATTTATGTAAAAAGGTAAATCCTCTATCTTTTTTTCTCTCGATACGACTAACACTTTTTTTAGTACAACCCGCCAAAAAGTAATTCTAGTCACGCGGTGCTAAAACGCTTCATATAAATTTTATGACGTCACACCTGTTTTAGACCGTTAAAATGTATGGAGCTTGTTCGATATTTTGAGTTATCTCGTGAAATGTAAAATGCAATGAGAAAACTAAATCTAAAAAGCATTTTACTATTCGAGGAAATTAACTTTTGGGACTTTAGTCCTTACAAAATCCAAATAAAATATCAAAATTATTACGTATTTTTACTTTGGTGGGATTTCTTATAATATCCATGTAATTTGGTTGCATCTTCCCTATTAGTAAAGTATTAACGAGCTTCATATGAAATTTTAACCATGGAGATTATTACGTCCACAATGCAATGACTCAAAACAAACTTGTTAATTTAATTCCAACTGTTGCGTTATATACGATAGTCATGTTAGGAAGGACAAAATAAAGTCATCTCTGCTAATCAAAATATGCGTTCTTGAGGTCGATCAAATTAATAAATCCGTGTAGTGTTAGCTGATGATTTCGAAACTGCGAACCAAGGGTCATTTCTCACGCAGTTAACCATAAATGCCTTCTTTATTGTTTTAATTCAAGTGTCGAAATTTTTAATTGCTCATTTCAAAAACTTTTTTGCTTACTCGAATGATCTGCTTCCTTATTACGCAATGAAAGCTGATTACATGTAGTCTTGATGTAAATGGTCCGACTGTTAGTCTACCTATACAAGCTGCAATGAAACCTAAGATTGTCTTACCCTGTAATAACATATGCCGCATTCTTGAAGTTCATCATCAGATTACTCATGATATCTATTTTATTATTGTTAGTCAATATTATTATTATTAATGTATGTTTACATTTTTATTATATTTTTATTATTTTATTAGTAAAGATTAATCGGAAAGTATTTTAAGATATTGCCTGCGAATTAGTCCTTGTGCACTTTAGATATACCACGGGAACATTTTATATATACGGGTACATATTAGATAACAGTAAAAAACTGCTCTTTTGCATACGTGTACATACCTAATTTCATCAAGATTAGTTAAGTCGTACAGGCAGCATAACGTCAGATAAGAAGAGTTATTTTCGCATCATAAGATTATATGTGACGCTATGTGGGCCGTATGTCTCAGCTTTAGAATAAGATCACCCTAAGTCATTATACCGGGAAACGTGTACCGGGCCGTCCCCGTATTAGATGTACGACTTGGTAAAGGTCACGTGTGGGGTCGCTGAATGAGATTCCGGTCATTGAGAAGGCCCACATATGTTCAGCAGTGTACGTTTCCTAATTGATGATGAGGGCATCCCGTGGGAATCGTAGAAGGCGACTAAGGTAAAAATCTGGAGCTGGGACGTAGCGTCTACCTACGTCATTCACAACATCGTACTGCGATTACGAGTTAGCCTGCAAAACCCTTCAATGAAAGTCCAATGCAATGGGGCGATGCATAGGGGACTCTAGTCCAGTAGTGAACTTTTTAGAGAGCTGGGTAGAAGGATACCCAGTGAGCGTGGCGTGGGATTGGACTACCTCTTGTTCGAAGAAGGATATACTGCATTTCGCAGTTGTACACACCCTATTAATAGGGCCGTGTTCTCGGTTTTCTATTGAAATTCTAGTCCAATATCGGGTGCAGTGTGTCGCAAGCTCGCGATCATTTTACTGTTCAGAGAACGGCCAGCTTGTCAATCAGGTCGGGTACCTAGCATTACATTGCACAAACATTGTTTAGCGTGCCCCTATATTAATAACCAACGATATAAAGCGGGGATTATGACAGGGATGTAATAAGCAAGTGGTCCTAGATGAAGCTTAGAGCTAGATTTCTCTCTCGACTTGAATACATTGTACTATTGCATTGTGGGAGGTGAACCGTTATTATAACAATAAAAAGCAAGAGTATATAATGGACTTTTGATGCAAGTACTAATGTACTTTCGACATACACTATATATCCGAGCATTAACCAAATACATAGCGCTGATAACATCTGTGGGCTGTCGTTTTGGAAGAACCGACGGACGTACAGAATAACAATAATTACGCCGCGTACTTATGAGAGGTACTTGAAGGCCAGCCGTCTGTTAGAACTTCGTAAAATTCACACAAATTACGCAATGGTCTATGTTCTACCTAATAATTATACTTTACACGAGTAAATAAGCAGAACAGCTGAATATCCTTCAACGGAGATTGGACGGAGCGCAGCAGCGGATGACCGGCGCGCGGTCTGATGTTCGATCACGATTTGTTTCGGTAACTATACACCTACCAATATTATTAAATACACACCGCGCACGATCAATTTAAATATGACAGGAGAACCGAGGGAGGAGATGAGATACATTCTAATGTGGGTGATTTCATTTCATAGTAACGGAAGCCCAATGTCCAGAACTGATGGAGTGGACTCACGCAGGTGTTTACGATGTAGGTCACAGCTCAATTATTCGTAATTTGGGTATCATATTGTTGAGTTAATTAAGGTCTGAAGTTATGTTGTGTGGTCCGGGATTTGTAATTGCAGTAATATGTCGATGATATATTATATAGGAGGTACTTTTATTGTTTTCCTTGCGCCCGCTTCAAAACCCCAAAATTTTTACCCCGGTAAGAATAATTGCTCTTAACAATAAAGTCTTAATAGCTTCAAGGTCTTCTGAACCTAAAGCCACAATTTTTTTAAAATATTTGAGAACTGTTTAGAATGTTTTTCGTGAACGCGCGCGCGGTGAAGACTCGCAACACACGCACAGGTCCCGGGTTCTATTCCCGGTGGTGACATTGTCAAAAACCACTTTGTGAGACTTTGGTTATGACATTGCAGGCGGAATCACCTGGTTATCTGAAAAGTAATACTAATAAGCAAGTGTCCGGGGGCGCGCACAAACACCCCCCCCCCCCCCCCCCCCCCCCCCCCCATGACTGACAGCAGCAGCTAATGGTCTCATGTGGCGTTTTGAACAATAATCGTAAAATTTTGACTATCTAGGAAGTTGGCTGTTATACTCATTTCGTGACATTATATTCCGATGTCCTATTTTTAGATAATTACTGCAAAAAGCCAGCTATTCTATTTAAAAAGATTATGGCAACAAGTATTAAAGTTGTATCGAGGGCATAAACATAAAGAACGAATATCATCGGGCACAAGCATTTTTCTTTGCCACACGGGGTTAAATAAAACCCTATGGATATTATAACTAACTAACTGCACTTGACCGGGTTTTGTATAATGGGTTTGCACTTGGCCTTAATCTCACGAGGGTGACGATAGGGTCCAAAGCCTCAAGATATAATGATTATTTAAAATGTGTGTAATTTGTCAATCATCATCATCAGCCGAGAAACATCCATTGCTGGACATAGGCCTCCTTCATGTTATGCCACATTGACCGGCCCCGAGCCACGTCCATCTAGTCCACGTCCATCGGACGGCCCGGTAGATGCTTCCCGGTACGTGGTCGCCACTCGAGAACCTTTACTCCCCACCTGTTATCGGTTCTTCAAGCGATGTGGCCTGCCCATTTCCACTTCAGCTCACTGACTCGTCGAGCTATGTCGGTGACCTTAGTTCGTCAACGATTTCCTCATCGCGGATTTTATCGTAGAGCATAGCTCGTTCCATTGCTCGCTGAGTCACTTTGAGCTTGTTTATTCGGCCCACAGTAAAGGACGTGTCGGTTGCGTATGTAATCACTGGCAATACGCACTGATTAGACTTTTATTAGACGCCGAGATATTTTGGACGAGAAGAACTTCCCGAACGCTGCCCAGCTAAGCTTTGGGTGATCTCTTTGTCGAAGTTCGACTTACCTAGTTGAACTATTTCATCGTACATATTCGTCTACAACGTCTACGGTAGTGTTTCAAACTACTACCGGCATGATCTTCGTCTTGTCCATGTTGACAATACCAATACATTTTACGTATGTTGTGTTTTAGACAAAGTTGAGTTGATTTTACATTCAAAGAATGGGTGTACTTTTGAGAACCAGTCCTTATGGAGAGAAAATTGTTAATTTTACTATCAGGAGTACATAATCCTTATTGGTGTGTGTGTTTGTGTGTGTAAATCAACCAACACACTTGCACATTTATTGCCGGACCTTCATAAAGAAAAAATGATTTTGTCACAATACCGCGCCTACCATAAAACCATTTTACATATTTAAGTAATTACGAAATAGTTAAGATAACCATATATCAACATGAAATAATTTATAATTTTTATTAATAAATAGCATAAATTATTATTAATTGTTAGACACATCTCTCTTGAAGTTGAGCATAAATTATGGAGGTGACGATGTCTCAATAGTTCAATAGTAATCTTGGAATATTTTATAAGACATTGTTTACGTTAGTGGCAAATTTATGCATGGTATAAACAAGCAATAAAATACTGAATTACTAATAAAAGAGTTTATTTCATTCTCAACATTAATTTATCCTACAAAACTATAACTACTGTTGATTATTTACTTGTACAGTCAGCGACGTAAGCAGTAATACATTCATTTTTCTTTGACAGAATTGAAAGACGACATCATCGGAAAGGAGCGCAAAACTGGCTGAATGCAGCGTTGAGCCGCGTAAAAAATGCACAAATTACACACTAGCCGACGTAAAGGAAGAGGACATCGCGTCATTGAAGCTGCTGTTTTCAAGATTGACACTTAGAGATAATGGTACTGTCTACTTAAGGAAATTATGTAAACCCTGGCCAGGATACAGATCAAAACTTCTGACAACTATGGCAAATAATTGGTGAATTTTTTCACATTATCTCCCCCTTCAGAGCTATTATTTTTTTGGTCAGACTATAAATGAAATATGTATAACTACTATAAGTTGATTTCAAGCGTCAGCGTATAGGCAACGTCCCGAAGATATCGCCACGCCGCACAGTTAAGCTCCGGTGTGGAGGACCTTAAAGTGGAAATCTTGATTAGATACATAATATTAAGTTTACTGTACAAAAAACAAGGAAGGAGACTTGGCTATACATTGAATTACCAGCATTTTTATTATTATTTCGTTCATTTATGATGTAACGTGTATTGATGAACGAGATATTATAACCTTCCAGGGCAGGCCACTTTGAAGTTCTCAATTTAATACCGACGACACACCGGATAATGTTTACCAGGACGAAACAAACAAGCAGAATGACTATGTTCAGAAGTTGATTTTTGTCAGTCCAGAACGGTATGGTTTGGTATAGGCATACAAACTCTATCAATCACAATAATTATGCACCTTAGGGCCGCACACATAAGACACTGGTCTACTTCTTCTTCTTCTTCTCGGCGCGGCTGCCGCCCATATCCTGCAGTTGCTGCTTGAGGTCTATGAGCTGGTTGTCGGGCACGTATCGGACCTCCTCGTGCTCAGCGGTGTGCTCGACCGCAGACAGCGTGCAGCCCTCGGGGAGCGCCGCACGCGACACACGCAGTAATGTGCCCAGGGCCCATGCAGGCACGTCGCTCACCTGACACATATAGTTCTATATAAACAACTATCTTCATAAATAATATGTATGGCTTACAACTGCAAAGTTAAGTTTGTAATCATAAAAACACGTTACTATAATATTACGAATCATGAAATACAGCACGTTGACAGACGGACGGACAGCGGAGGCTTAGTAAGTTTTCAGCACTACATTAGCTTGTTAAAATGTCTAAACGGCCTCCGTGGCGTAGTTGGCTGAGCGTTACTCAGACGCGCAACACACGGGTTCCATTCACGGTGGGAACGAAAGTAGAGGCGCGAAGAAGGATAACATATTGAGTACAGATCTTCATCAACAGCCTATATACGTCCCCACTGCAGGGGCTCAGGCCTACTCTCCTACAGAGAGTGTATGGGCCATAGTCCACCACGCGGGCCCGGTGCGCATTGGCGGACTTTCCATGCCTGTTCAAGACATGCAGGTTTCCTCACGATGTTTTCCTTCACCGTTAAGCAATCGGATGATGTACTTGAATTGAAAAACAACTCATAGGTACACGGCTGGATTCGAACCAGCTGCCTGGCTCATCTTATGTCCAGTATTGGGTATGGAGCTGAAGTGTGCAAGGTCTTCAGAAAACTAACGTGCACAAGCGCATATGATGGTGACTAAAAATGGCAACTGTTCAATTAACGAAAAGAAAACTGTTTTGTACATATTGATTGAGTAAAATATGTTGAAACATGGACCTTCTGACTAAATTTCCAAACTTTTTTGCAGTACACATACTGTTTTGGTATTTGCATTCTACAAAGGTAGCATCAGCCATAACAGAAAAATCTTAGGACCAATGTTTAGTTAATTTTACAAAAAAAATATATATTGTTATATAAATACATACCTGGACATTACGTTCATAGACGTTCAGATGATACTCTGTGTCAATGGCAGTGCCTTTAGGTTTGAACCTCTGCACCTTTAGCTGCTGTGCTGGCGTAGCCCAACTGTGTACCAAGAAAAGCAATTATCAATTGCAAAAAAGCAATTATAAAATAAAGATAATTTGTGATAGGTGGTGGCACCACCTAGTAAGCCATAGCACCTACTACAGGGTAATTTTATGTTATAAAAAGAGTTATATCTAAAAATAACCAAATTCCAGTTCTTCCAGTTCCTATCCCCTTCTGGACAGGCTCAGCACAGTATGCTTTCTTTTTCCACTTTTTCAGACATTTTGGGTCTTCCTTTATCCAAATACGAATTTTTTAGGGTTCCAAATCTGAAGTATATGGTTGGGGCATTATTTTTGAGGCCACTTTGTCTGCCATAGGCTTCTAGCTCTTAAACAGAAATAAATACAGACTTGAAATTTATACAACTGTTTTATTTCAGTGGCCCAACATCTACAATAATGTTGCATCATAATATGTATACGAAGGAGGCACTCATACATGGAATAGAATGTTAAAAAAATCTTCACCTAGGCTTGTTTGATAAAATATTAATTGCTAAAAAATAATTTACGAACTGTCAAAGTCACCAACTTTAGACGTATTTTGTTACGGCTAGATTACAAAAACAGTCTGATACAGGAATGTAATTTTTTATTTGCATGTGGATTCAAGACGAACATAAGTCTACTGACCGCAAATTAAGTAGACGTTTTTATTGTTTGTTATTATTTATTCTTAGGGAATTATGCCCTATATATTTGGAACCATCCATATGTGACTATGAAGGATAGACAAAATATACACAATATAAAATTTTATGATAAATTACCATTGCTTACCATTCATCAACCTGTATCCCCATGATTTCAGCATATTTGTGAATCTGACTCTGACAGGACTCTAGAAGTGCATAATCATATCCCTTCAGCTGTAAGTTGAGACAGTCATACACCGGTTCATCTGGCTCCATGCTCTGGAAATGAGGATTTAGTTTTTTTGGGTTGCTTGTATATACAAAAATACACACTTCTTGGGACTCTATTACAAATTATCTACTGTTTGTTACATGGCTGTACATATCTTTTCAGCTATAATATGAGGATATTTTTATATGAAGACATATGAAACATATTATGTCTATCTACACAAATTGTGATTACAAACCACAATTACTCTTTGTCAAGGCGTCCTAAGTGATATACATTCTGAGATATTTCCGTTTGAAAATCTAAAATCTATGCACATTTTTTTTCTAAACATCCCACAGCTGCATCAGTTTTCATTTGAATCTTCATATCAATCATATAAAAATACAGATACATTTGCTTTACATCTTACTGCAATCTGCCAATGTGGAAGCTAAAACAAATAATTTAAATGAGTAAAGGTAAGAAACATGTTTTTTGATTGATTTCAAATTAACATATTATATAGTGGTAACCCATTATGTGTGAGTCTGACTCGCCCTATTCAGTTTTTTAATTTAAAATATTGACATACATTTCAAAACTCCATAAAGCAATGGTTAGGCTTGTCAATTTTACAACCAATTTTATTAAATTGATATATTATTTATAGTCAGAAAACTCCTGAGTTTAACATAAAACGGATTTTTGTATTTACTTCTTACTATATACTACTATTCTTTATCTTTAATAATGCTTATCTTCCACTGCACTGTCTCTAATGGTCTGAATTATGTACTTCTTATTTCCACAATTTAATCATTCTACAGCTTTAATTTATATTTTATTTTCTTCGCAAAGCTAACAGCTTTATTTACAATATTTAACTTTTTATTATCTTATTTATATAATCGTTATCAACAGAATTACAGGTCTGCGCTTAACTGAGTCGGTTCCTGCAGTATGGTAGCAGCACAGGGGATGTGTTTACGGAACGTCAAACAACGCGCGTTTATGCATAATTGTGTCGTTTGACATTCTGTAAACACACACTCCCATGCCGCTGGACCTTTAGTTCACTTACAATAAGATAATCAGGTTCATATAAATCACTTTTAAATCTATTTTGTTGATATATGTAATGAAGAACAGGATTGACGTCCTTGATTACATTTTTCCTCATAAAGAAATTAGCTCGTACCTGAAATCACACAAAAATAATATTTTTCATTTTTTTAATCTTTAACTAAAAAGAAGGAAAAATGACTAAATAACAACGAACTATTGCGGCGGTGATTATAGTGAAAATGTACTTACAAACTTCATTAACGATCCACTAAACATTTTTTTACTTGCTCCAAACCAAAAACTACAGGAAAGTTAGGTTACTAAAGTGCAATTTATTTTCAAGTATTTTTTAACTAAAAGTAAATATTAATTAAACTGAGGATTAAGTACAGTTAGTTCGTCATTTATTTGTAACGTTTAATTCAAACAATAAGTTAATATTTTCCAATTAAGAATTGTTTTAAATTTTTATATTTACTGACATTTGACATTGACAATTGATTGGATTGAAGCACTGGATTGAAGTTTGAGAGACCGGCGCTTTTATCATTCATTCATTCAGTTGATAACTAGAAAAAATCTAATCCAGCGTTGGATTGCAACTGGAAACCGGCACTGTAATGCACTGGATCCAGTGAGCAATCAAGTGCAAAAACTGGATTGGTGGTCTACTGTTGAATCCAGTGCAACTGGAATCATTAAAGTGCTGACAGATCAATTTTTGGGGTTGAACTCATTGTCGTTGTAGTCTTGACGACTCGACAGCTTTTAAATGACTATAATCATGTAGAGTCCAGTGCTACTAGTGCTGCTGGGTTACTAAACTGGATAATCACACAAAGGACGTGCTTCGAGCAATCTTTTCTGTATGTCGAAGTTTTTTGTCATGTCCTTTGTTTTTTTCCCTACAAGTTAAAAGATCTGTCGCAACTATTTTCTCTTTCACAGAAAGCCGCAGCTTGTGCCTTAAGCCAATTTTGACATGGCTCAGAAGCCAATACTTTTGAAAAACAAAAATTTAATTGTTTCTGGATTGCATGACCGAAGGAACGAATGGAAGATAATTTTCATTCATTTATCGAATCGTAATCGCCATGGATGGAGCGGTGCAAAAAAAGAATTTGTAAAGAGTTTTGAGCTAATATTATAGTGATAAATGGTGAAACGTTTTTGTTTGTATTTATTCCGTGAATTCAGTTTAAACGGATATGGCTTCAACGGGTAGCACACCCTTTCCTAAATGGCAACTGGCCATTCTTCTCGGAGCACCTTTGGCTATTGGCTTAGGTTACCTTTACCTAAGAAACAGATTAGAAGACCCCGACAAGAAAAAAATTGCTGAATTAAAAGCAAAGACAACAATTTCTCTGGATAATGAAGAGAATAACGCCAAGGCTACGGAGAGTGCCATCGACCGGGCCATGAAACTGAAGGGAGCTGGAAACCGTGCGTTCCATGCTGGCGAATACGACAAGGCGATCGCTCTGTACAATGAAGCGATCGAGGCTTGTCCTCCCGACCGTCCTGTAGACCTTGCTACCTTCTACCAAAACCGGTCCGCCTGTTACGAGAAGCGTGAAATGTGGGAGCAAGTTAAAGAAGATTGTACCTTCGCGCTTAAGCTGAACGAGAAATATGTGAAGGCGTTCCTTAGGCGGTCACGGGCAGCCGAGAAAAGCGGTGATCTGGTGCTAGCACTGGAAGATGTAACTTCTGCCTGTATCCTAGAGAGGTTCCAAGTTCAAAGCTCACTCATTAATGCTGATCGTATTCTGAAAGCACTTGGTAGACAACACGCACGAGAGGCACTCGCCAAAAGACGTCCAGTGATGCCATCAAAACATTTCATTAAAACTTATTTTTCTGCCTTCTCTGAGGATCCCATTGCTAAAATTGAACTAGACGCTACTGCCACTGGAGGATTAGTAAGAGCAAAGAAAGCTATAGATTCCCAAGAATATGAGACGATTGTTGATTCATGTTCAGAAGAGATTGATGCTAATGGAAAATATAAGAATGAAGCTTTACTGTTACGTGCCACCTTCTATTTACTTTTGGGTAGACATGACGAAGCACATGCGGACCTAGGACTAGTTATTGACAGTGATGCTTCTACTAAAGCAAAAGTGAATGCCTTAATTAAGCGAGCATCACTGTTTACGCAGTTAGAGAACACTGACCGCTGCTTGGATGACTTTGCACGGGCTGCTCAACTGGACCCCAACAACTCTGACATTTACCATCACCGTGGACAGGTGTATCTGTTGCTGGAGCGCATGGATGAGGCCACAGCTGAATTTGCAAAGGCAGTTGAACTTAACCCTGATTTTTCCATTGCGTATATTCAAAAATGTTATGCTGATTATAGACATGCCCAAATAAATAAGAATGTTGGCGCTCTTGGGCAAGTGAGGGCTGATTTTGAGCGTGCCCTGGAAAGGTTCCCTAAATGTGCTGAAGCATACATTTTGTATGCTCAAGTTTTGTCAGACCAACAGGAATGGGGCCGTGCTGAGTCTTTGTTTGACTCTGCTCTTGCTGTGGACCCAAAGAATGCAACCTTATATGTGCACAAAGGATTGGTACAATTGCAAAAGAGCACAGACTTTGATAAAGCAGTAAAACTGATCAATAAAGCAATAGAGATGGATGACAAATGTGACTTTGCATATGAAACTCTTGGGACTATTGAAGTTCAGAGGTAAGATCATCATTTTAGTATACCCTTATTTTATGTACTTTTAAAGTACATCAATACTTGCTCATTTGTGGCACAGAGCCAAACTAAATTAAGACGATGACTAACCATAACATTCATTCACACTTAATATTCCGTATGCCTCTTCTAGTAGTTTATCTCAGAATATTATAAGAATTTGGTCACTCTTATCATAACAATGTTTAACTTTGTTATCAATAGTTTTTTAAAAGAATGTCAGATAGGGCATTATCTTATAGATCTGTTAAGGCCATCATCGTTACATAATGCTAAACTAAATCAAATTATGATTTTCTCATCTCTACAATGGAAAGGTGTTCAAAATTTCAATGTAATTAATTAAAGGTGTTTCTAATTTTCAGAGGTAACCTGAAACGATCATTAGAACTGTTTGAGAAAGCCATAGCTTTAGCAAAGACAGAGCTTGAAATGACACACTTGTTCTCGCTGAAGGATGCAGCGGCTGCCCAACTGAAGGTGTCTGAGCGCTGGGGGCTAGACTGGGCAGTTAGCTAGGTTTCTAGATGTCAACAATTGCACAAGAAGAATAGTATCTGGCATAGACTAGCAAGTCTAAAAGTTTTGAATTTACTTATGTAAAAAAAATTATTTGTGTCTATTATATACAACATCTGATGATAGTACAGATTTATTGTCCAGATAATATTCTTGTTGTCAACAACCTAGCCGCCGCCGCCTCACTATCACGTGTGGTACACACTGACAACTCTGCTTTCCATAAGAAACATTAAAATTGTCTACAGTAGGGTGAACCCTTGTACATACAAACATAAATCATATTGTTAGAGGTGATACGTTCTGATAAATAACACAAACCATACATAGATTATATTATCTATATTTAATTAATACCACACTTGCATCTGTTGTAAATAAGTTTTATTGTATTCTGCACATGTTAGGGAATTGTAAATTTAAAATGAATAATGGTTTTTCACAATTTAATTGATGTAATTTTGGATTTTACGTTTGGTTTTATGTGAGTAGATGTTCTACTTCATATTGAAGTTATGGTTTGATTATTTTAGGTAATAAGATTCCTATTAAGAGGATAGAAATTTTATTGTAAATTTGCATTTAAAGGAACAGAAATGTTGTATGACATTAAGAAAAATTGAGACGTTAACTTTGACATGCAGGGCAGAATGAGTGTAATATATGGTTTATACATTACTTAGTTTTCTATAGCATTTCAAGTTATATTTTATGTATGTTACAAAAATTAGTTATTTTATGAATAATGTTATTTACATATGCAGTTTTATGTATTTCATTATTCAGACTTACTTCATATTTTCCTCAATCTGCACCTTGTTGATTTTAATCATTTGATTAATAATTTTGTAAAATTTAATAAGTGGTATTTAACTTATGACGGTGATAACATTTTGTTATCAGTATCCTACTACACTGCAGGTAGTTATCTTCGTTTAATTGCCCTTAGCTGGTCATTGTACCTTATCCACTGTTGAAGTGTTATGTGGACGAGACACTCTTTTTTAGTACAAAACAGGAGGAAAATGCCAAGTTGTAGAGTATCAGGCATAGGAAGAGCTTTATTGACTGCCACGATTCCTGATAGTATATAATTATTCCTGGTAGTGCTATGATATGCTTGATTTTGCATTCTAATTTCAAGTAAGCTTACAGCTACATACATTATTGCTGTACATATCAAGATCAAAGTGTAGTGAAATATGCAAGTAGTAAAAATAGTATTGTCTATTTAATTTGCATTAATTTGGGTCCAAAGTGTGAATATATAATTCTTTTAATGACAAGTCATTGGAAGTATTTGTTTTGTTGTCCCAGTCGCTACCATTTTTTTAAAATGAGTTGTGCGGCGGCGCGCGGGCTTGCAAGGTGCATTCAAAATATTTGCTGTGGAGTAATAAATATTATATCGTTGCAGTAAAGTAATGATGACATATTTAATAAATTTTACACTGGTGTTATAGATTTAGAATTTCCCAGAATATAAATAATGAAGTTTTTAAAAGCAATGCTTTGGATGCGCCTCGAAATTATCAGTTAGATTGTGAATGACGAGTTGTAGCTCGCCAACGTGGTTCTACAAGAGTTGTTACCTCACCGATAGTGAATAGTTATCAATTTATGAAAAACTACAAAATACATTCATGAAACTTAAAATTGAGTTTTCTTTCTAGTAGGCCAAGATTGTGTATTGAAATAATGAGTATTGAAATGATTGTTTGCCTTGTATTTATATTTTTACATATTCAGAAAGGCAATGCATTGTTGTGCTACAATGGGACTTTCACTTATAAGACGACAGGAGACGATCCTTTAACCTACAGAGGTCCATTCCTGACCGCTAGCGACCGCAAGAACATGGCGCGCACGCGATGCGCTTTGACGATATTATGCCCAGGTAATCGTGTTAAAATTAAAACTATTCAATCCTTTCGCTGTTTCGCTCGTCGATCCTCGTCGATCGTCGCTCCTTCAATTTCTAAAAAATAGTTACGCCGTCTATGATCTTTGACACTACGAGTATTATATTCTTTGGACATTACTGAAATGTTGTCATTGGAAAAGGAAGCAGACTGAAATTGTGGTTGAATTTACGCTTAAATCATGCACATAATCATAAGAACATTATGAGATGCAGTTGCCGGGGAAAACTTATTATTGCCTAATAATATTTAACTTAATTCCCGCTGCGTTTGGGTTGGCTTGCTACAACTGTACGGCAGATCACGCCAGCTGGGATCCACACTGTGCAGGCGACTTCGTTGTGCCGGCTGTACACTTTAATAATAGTCATCATAAGTTAATCAATTGCACTGGAGGTCCTGAAAAAATGTATTAATTTTTTGAATGTTTTAAGATTCCTGAAATAACGAGAACAATAAAATGTTATTCTGCTGTAGACAATGCGATGTGCTTCCTACGGTCTTGGAGAGCTCGCAGCTGGCACGCGTGGATCGTGCAGCGCGGGTGCTATCGGGGCGTAAAAGATGACCCCGTAGTTAAAATTGTGAACATCCCCACCAGATCGATGACTTGCTCTCATCGGAGGTAAGATATTAATTGAGATCAATTTTGAGATACCTTTCTTTATTATGAGACAAAGCAGTTTATTAAATTCACAAATATTTTCAGACTACGTAATGCTGAATATAAAGTGTGCCTCTGTAAAGCTGATTGGTGCAACATAGCATCTGCAATTAATCTCCGCACCCGCCTTCTGAGCGGCCTCGTAATACTTTGGGCTAGTATCTTGAACACCTAAATGCAACTGCTGGGTACTTTCTTGTTCTATGCTATACGAGTGTTGTTTACGTGTAGATACTCTTCAATGTGTAATGTGTCCCTGTAGGCTGTGAGGATTGCAATAAATGTTACTTTATCGGTTTATAAGCAGCTTTCACTTTATCTAAGGTGCCTATGTCTATTTCTACGAAAAGGATGGTAAGAAGTGTGTGTGTCAGTGGGCCGCGACAGTGTCCGCTGCGACGCGCACACTACACCTTTTTTGTGGACACACATCAGTTTGAACCTACATAATTAGAAAAATAGAAATTTTCTCTCACCATAACTTCTCGTGATTTGTACCAAGATTTTCCACAGAGAGAACATCCTATTGGAAGAAATAAGGAAATGATCAATTCAATTAAGAAAACCATTTATTTTAAATTAACTAATACTATAAGTACAAATAAATAGGTAGGTAGTAAAAGATTCTTAAGGGGTAAGTTACTTTTGAGCAATATTTTTATCTCCTATTGTTCAGTCCACTAAAGTTAAAAATAGATTCTTTTAGCGATTATAGTTTCGATGCATTACTCTCGAGATTTTCTTCCACATCTGCAAGTCTTCAAAGATTTAAATGACCGGTTTTGTTTTCTGTTGTCGTTCTCAACAATGAGGTAAATTACAAATGTACCCACAAAACAAGGTTTTGGTACTCTGCTTCATTAATTAAACTAAAGTCTTGACGCCACTATTCCTCACCTGTCCTCGTTTTCGTCGTCGTCATCATCTTCCTCTTCGATCCCGTCAAGGCCTGCGTCGTTGCCCGTCACTGCTTGTGCTAACAACCCCGTAACACCAGTCTCATTTCGTCGACCTTTAAGGAAATCGTACACGAATTCGTCTAGAGTATCTTCTAATGGTAAAATTCCTTCAAAATCAATTTGTCTTTTCTCTCGCTTTTCTTTTATACGATTCCTTAAACTTGAATAATCGTTTTCATCGCTGTCTACTATACCTTTCCTGTAAATTTCAATGGGAACGTCGCTGCCGTCACTTACATCGTATTTTATGCCGACATTAGTGTCTTGTATTTCAATTGAACCCCGACCTTCATCTATTAATGATTTTAAGTTTTGTGCTCTGCTTTTTCTAGACTCTATCTTTTCAAATTTATTTATATGTTTGTCCTTTATAGGATGTAAGTGTTTCACTTCATTGGTTTCATTCGGTTTTGGTATTTCATTATTTATGGTGTCATTATCTTCTGCTGGTTTTGGTTTAGAACCATAAGTCTTAACTTTCGAATGCCCTTGTATAATCAAGTACATAGGTACAGTTGGTGGTTCAGTAGCCGATCTAGTACTCTGATGTGCGTGGACAGAAGTTGCTATAGTAGGCATCGGTGTTGTAAATCGCATATGTAAGTAGGGGTCGTGTGTGATCGTGTTGACAGGTTTCTTTCGTTGGACGCTGTGAGCGTTCATTAGAATAGGATGTTTATGAGCAGTAGTCGTAATGTCTGTAGACTTAGTTACCGGCGGCGGTTGCATCGTTTGCATCGTCTCGAGTGTCGTGCCATCTTCAACTGGATTGTCTTTGTAAACATGAAGATTCTCAGATGCATGAGCGTAAAGATTGTCTTCAGGACGTTCCGGACCGTTTACCAAAGGCATCGTCATCATGGGCGTCAGCATATCAAATATACTCACTTCTGGCTTTGACTTTGTATGCGAAGTAGGAGTCGAGTGCAACAAAGTAATAAATTGTTTGTCGGTTGTTGTATCTTCGTCGTAATCATATTGTGTGTGTCGGGGATCGTCAGTAGTGGATTGTTCTGTAGGCCAAGTTGTTTGTGTGCTGCTATGTGTTGTCGTAGCTTGCGATATCGATGTAGGTGGTAGAGCAGTGGGAATGAAAGTAGGTAACAGTAATGGGTTTGGTGTCACTCGTGGAGGTGGCGGAGCTTCTGACAACATAGGCTTGTAAAATGAATACGGCTGCTTGGTCAGAAAATCGAAATGTTCGTTGAAAATCAAATTATGTGTGTCATTAACCGCATCATTCGCATCTAAAGGAGTTGTAGGACCCCATCCTGCGTAGTCGCTGCTTACTGTATTAGTAGGTATAATTGATTTGGTTTGATTTTCTTGGTTCCTATTTTGGGTGGTCGTCGAAGATTGGTAAATTAGATTTGATTCCTGAAGAGAATACAAAGAAGTGATGCGTTCTGGGAAGGGTGTTGTATCTCTAACAAGTTTCGGAGGTTCTGTAAACTTTATTTGATTACTACTAGGTAATGGTTGTTTATCATCAGGTAGGATAAACAGTGATGGCTTATGACCTGGCGGCGGTGGCGGTGGTGGTACGAGTATGGTCATGGGATAGTGGTCATTGAGCTTGTAGGTGTATTCTTCGTATTTGGGTGGTGGGGGTCTGTGGTGTCTCCGGGGTGGTGGCTGTCGAGGCGATACACTCGGCTTACGGGAAGACACTCCGAGCATTAGTACTTCTGACTTCCTCTCTGGGTAATGTTCTCTCTCTAGCCGAGGCTCGTCGGCCCAGTAGTGCACGCGCTCCAGCACAGGCGGCTCGTAGTCGTACGTCGGGTCGTTGCGGAGCGGGTCTCCGCGACCAGTCAGCGGCTTCCATTGGTCAAAGTCCATTCGAGGAGAAAATATTGATGCCAAACCGCTCAGGTTAGAATTTTCCGCATCTGAAAAAATATCAATATTAATATTTAAAAAGGCTTTATAATATCCGTCGAGGGTTATAATTTAGTTTTCAGTTTAACGGGCAAACTGGGCTCTATGTCTACGGCTTAGGAAATAAAGTCTAGAGTTTATATCTCTACTGTATTTGGTATAATGTGAGTAAAGTTCTACAAATCAAGTCTACTTACAGGAAACATTAGCGATGTTATTTAGGGAGGTAGTGTCGACAAAGCCTGGCTCAGGGCTGACCACCGCTATCCATATCAGCACCACTAGGAACGTACCGACCTGCCTCTGTGAACAACAAAGTAGCAACGAGCACATTAAAATCACAATGTTTTAACGACGTGTATTTTTTTTGCACACTTAACACCCACAAACATGGCGATTGACCGTCCCTAATTGCTTCGTAAATAAATACACACACAATATTAACTTATCCACGACGATGCAGTTTCCATGTAATTAGAGCGGTGGTGAATTGTCAGTTTTTTGGGGCGATTTCCTGCGCGAGAGTAGCTCGTTAAAATGCCAGTCGGCATGGCGGCGGCGGCTCGGGAGAGACGAGCTAATTTAATATTTAACCATCCTCCTTATTTATGTAGGCACCATGAAACGGATGACCCCGATCGCTCTTTTTGGATATACCTATGTAGATATATTTAAAGGTTAAGTAAGTGGGTTAACGAGCACCTGTTATTTATCTTGGAACATAGTATTTGTTAAATTACCCTGTATTATCAGAATACCTCACATTCTCATTCCTTTTTACGTTAACCGGATTATTATTATTACATGGCAGCAGGCTGGTTGAATATACATATGAGGCGTAATTTATCACAAGATGTTCAACAAAATTAAATATCTACTTCATAAAAAAAATCATGTTTTATGATGGGTTTTATGAAAGGTTGAACGTTGACTGTATTGTTTTATTGTATCAGACGATGGGTTACTTTACTCGTAAAGTACAGTACATAAGTCGTGTGGCACGTACGTAAACTGAAGAATTTATTACGACTTGGAAACTTTCAGCTACTTGGGAACTTGACATTGTTTGCAGAAATAATTCCATTGGCATAACCATTCCACAGAGCCGATCACTTCTCTATTGTGCGGTTTAATCGTTCCATTATACGTTACATATATATTTTCAGTATCGTTATGTTCTAAAGCCAGTACCACACCTCACTAACATTTGTCATTCAACATATAAGGGTTAATCTATACGGAATGAGGGAAAGACCATTCGCTCCTAAACTGTTGAGACATATAGCATGTTTATGAGCACTTAACGAGTTAAATAAAAAATCTGAACTTTGTACAACGATTGTCACAAATCTCAGTAGAACCAGAGATAAGGCATCCCTTATCTGTGGTAGAACTCAGCTGAAGCGTTAACAAGATTTCAATATCATTATTAGAAAACAACGGGAATAGCTCGCAGCATAGAATATCAGTGACGCGGACTTTGCTTTGAGCTTTGATGACATTCCTCGATTAGATTGACCTTTGCTGACTTTGTTCGTAACATATAAAGTTACATAAAATAAAAAAGTTGAAGTGGAGCTTTTCTTTTATAACGGCTTCACGCCTATAAGATTTCTAATGAAAACTAGTAGTAACAACCCATATCTGATGGTATATTTAATCATCGCCCATTTACCAAAAATGCCAAGTGTTGGTATAAAAAGCTCATAAAATAGCGACGCCCACTATACGTTAATTTTAATTACTGCTGCTATAAATGTATTTTTAAGGAAAAAAGGTTTTAAAGAATCGATACGATAAAATCGTGTGGTCCAGTCGCGTGGCCGTCCGTCCAAACTCATTTGCTGTGCAGTTATTATTAGTACTCAGCCCTTAGCCCCACTAGAATTTCGACACTGTTTACTCATGGTAGTGGTACTGATGCCTAGATCAGAACACCAGGATACGATGGACGCCGCAGTGAAAGCAGCGCGTGCGCCGAATCGCTAAGTCAGGCGTTACATGACGGGAATCGGACTAAGGTGTTTTGCATCTGATTTGCCCTCTTTCTATCGTCCTTTCACTCTCTTATATGATGATGTTTATGTTACAATGGTATACATAGTGGGATAACACCACGCGATCGTTCCGCCCGATCTCGGTATTTTCGAGCCAATGCAACTGTTACCTAAACTTATAGCTCGCGCGTAACTGTAAATAATCGGCTCTTGTATAATAAATTGTTTTTAATCACGATCGTTCGCTGCTTTTTTTGGAAATTTTTAATCGGCATCATCCTAAGATGCTATTGAACCTGTCCGCAATTGTTATTATGGGTAAGAAACTCCGCTAGAATTGTTATTATAGTTTGTACGTTGATATAGATAGGTTGATATAGAGAGATAAGCTCCGCCTGCGTCGAAATAGTTGGTGTTTTGCTTGGAGTACGAGTACCTAGCCAAGGTTTGTAAAATTGTAGTCATTAATTGACACTTAATTTTATTTAACAACATATTTACTTCTGATGTTCCTAGTTCTACGTTTACGTTTCCCGGTTGATTGATGAATCATTTTTATGAGTGTTCTTTGGATGCAATTTATGGTTTCAGTCGAAGTGCAAAAGTTTAATTAATATCGGTCCCCATCATCACGGTGCACAACGACCCTGGCTATCTCTCCGTGGCCATCATTGACCAAAAATGAAACTTTCCATAAGGGATTCCATCTCAGGGTGGAAGTTTAAACTGTAACACAGTCACAAAGACTTAACGGATCAGATCATTTGAAGTCTTCAATTTGAGGTAGGGTTTCATAAAATAAAATAGATTTTTTAAGTGTTCCGTATTCTTAACACAAAGCATTAATTTTAGAACAGCAGGTGCGAGTACATTGTAAATAATATAAATACATATATTCTGATAATATGATAAGTTAGCAACAGGATCCACCGGCTACGGCTGCACAAATGAGGCAATACCATCGAAAGGTGTACGTTACCTTCTACAGGTGTATATTGTATATGTATATTATATGTAATGCCCTTAGCATTAGACGTCTGAACCACACCACGCACGCCACGGGCACGTTCGGCAAACATTTGCACGTCGCCGGCGCGCGACTTTCCATTTCTAATTTTATAAGCTATTGTGGTTAACCTAATCCTCTAGTTTTACAAACTATGAAATTTATACTGAGCAATTGGTGACCACATGCACAGCAGATTTAGATAAGTGAAAACCAGCCAACATGAATTTTATATGAGTGTTTAGCTAATATTACATTGAGAGACTCCTAAGTATCAGGTTTCCTAATTCAGAATTTTGTGTTCAACGACACTTGAAACAAGAGACCGGTTTTGAACACAGATATTACAAGCGTGCAGTTAACAAAACTGTCAGTTATCGGATCCGGACAAAGCGAAGACTTCAGCGATAATTGATTTGACACAGCCATCAGACATCACAGAGCCGACTCGGTCGATCGATCGACACATATACAACTAACAAATTGCAACAAAAAGTTACCACGAGGATGTAGAGTTCAGAACATGTTCTAGTAGATTATATTTCTAGGTAAGTTGTTATAATATTATCATTTTTATGGATCATAATAGTTTCGTACATGCCCATGAAGTGGTATCATAAGCCATCACAGCAATATGCTTTACATACGCATGCGCGTCATGGGCGTAGATCTGGCGAGAGGAGAGATGGCTGGTGTGAATAGCATATTTGAAAACTGGGAACGTTTTAAGTTGTTTTAGGGTACCGTACGTCCAATAAAACCCCTTAAATGCTCACAGTTAATTTTTTCAGCAATCACGAATTTTTTTGAATTGAAGCTTAGAACAATTATTTAAAAAAATACGTTTGGCACTCGGGGACTGCCGCGGTAAAGCTACTGCATAGCATTTTTTATGAACTTATGCAATTATAATTATTTCTTTATTTTATTTATGCAGTATTTTTTTTCTTTGATATTAATTCCAGTTACACATTTTGAGCGTGGTGACCGATAAGAAAACAATTTTTTTCTTTTATTGAATAAATGAGAAGTTAATATTGTGTAAAATATTTTATTATCTTACAATACATGTAAGTTATTCAGGAATTATGTTGTACATAGATGATAGATACCTATATACTTTCGTTACAGTCGTGCCATATACATACACGTTAAGGTTCAACTAGTCGCGGGCTCGAACTCACTCGTGGACGCGGCCAAAAAGCACGCTCTCTCATCTAGCATTGTGTCTAAAAGAGATAGAATCAGTTATGAGCAGTTAGCAGCTAGTCTACACGCATACATCTAGTCGCACGCACAAAAACACCATGCCGAATTCTGCCGAACTGAAACGACGTTAGACGACGCACGGCTGTCAACGCCGCACCGCTGTACCGGTCGGAGTGGGAGGTGTTAGGTTATTTTCGTTACGGAATTTCTGGATTCGGTCTCCACGCTCAAGGCCCGCGATAGAAGCTATGCAATAGCGGTAATATGAAAGTACTTTATTTGTACATTATAAAACATTTTAGTGCCGCAGAATAATAATATATATATCGTTCCAAGGTATAAATCTCTCAGTGCGCTGAGCAACTCTACATCGCATGAATTGAGAATTCTTATATCTTGGTCCATAAGTAGACAATTAAACTTTAATCTGTTTGTGATTTAATTTAATAAAAGTACTATATATGCATTGTGAAAGCCACAGGTTTACTACGTATATCAATGTAGTAAACTTTGATTTAATTCATTGTCACTTCAAATTAAATAAGTGTTATGATGAATCTCGGTCCGGCACAGCACAGGTGTGCTGCTAGCTACCTTAGATTTATCATCGTCTTATGCAGGAACAAGTTTTTTGCACAGTATGAATAATTATTCACGCACTTCCAAAAACTTGTATTTATTCGGCAGTGAAAGTTTTGGGCCTTTTATTTTTAAAAGTTCATATTGATAGTGTGGAGGGTGGAGGGGCCCGCGGGGGGAGCCGTGGGAACGACTCGCGCGCAGACCGAGTGGCGCCACGGGCGGTTGGGTTGAGTCTACCTCACGCCCGCCAGCGAGCTGTCATGTTGCATGGCGCGAGCGACGCTCCATATCTACCAGTCAGGACTTTTCATTAAAAAATTGATATCATTTTTGCCATTATATCTAATCATAACGATTATACAAATTCTAGCACTCAATTTGTACTGGATTTCATAGTGAATTTATATGTTATTATGTATTTCATATCAACCAGAAAATTATGCGTTTCTACTTATGTTCATAAAACGGTCTTTAAACCTGGATTTTTGTGTAGAAAACACTTGCCAACCCCATGTAAAGAATTTTTTTCGACAACAAAATAAAATGTACTTTAAAGAAAATATATGATGGGTTTACACTTGGCCTTCATCTTACCTAAGGTAAGTAGCGATAAGGCCATTTCATGGTAAGCTTGCGCACTCAGAAGTATCCACTAGTACCGATAGGTCCTCACTGGGAATCGAACCCTGGACCTCCAGATTTTTAGTCTAATCTTCGAACGTGTAGACTTTTAGAGCCATTAGGCAACGGAAGAGTTAAATGACTTAAAACTACGAGTATTATGAATGAGCGCGATGGCAACTTTTGAGATAACTTTTGACTTAGGAAATTCTTAATTTTCCTTTGCCAAGAATTGGTTTGAAAGTGACTAAATTCTTTTACCCGGAAAATCTTTAAATTCGTCTGTTGCCAGAAAATCTAAAATAGCTGTTTTAACTTTAATTGACTACGCTTATATTTTATGGATAATATAATGGTATTCGCTGCCGTCACCATTTAAGTGGGACGAATCAATCGTAAGGATATACATCATCCGAGATGAGTTTTTCTGTGAACTTCGGGGAGGTCGTTTGACGCGACAATAGTGTCCAAGCAGCCGTGTGGGTGTAAGGAAAGAAATATGAACACTTTCACGTGGTTTATGTGTCGATGACCGCCGGGCTCCGGTCTCGGCCTCCGCCACCGAGCGGGAGCCCACGCGCCTGCCTCCGCCCGCCGCCGTCGCTGCTACGGTCAAGATCATCTAAGTCATTACATTACATGATTTCCCTGAATTTTTGTATCGACTCCGGACATACCTAGTTCATGTAAGACATCGTTTCTCAACTTTGTTATTGTCTCGACACGACGCCCGAAAGAGACTAACAAGTAAAAGTACGTCGCGCGTCATATAAAGGTTCAAATTTTAATAAATTCATTCTGAATAACTCATAAATTACTGAGAGAGGGAGAAGCGCTCTGCAAATCTGTACATTGTCAGCGGGAAACAGTTTATCGCAGCTTCCATGATATTTGTGGTTAGGTTTTTTCATGATAAGTCAAAAACGCTGCAGTGAAGAAAATATCAAAAATCTGTTTTATAATGTGCAACTAAAGACCATTTATATGAACCCCAATTGAATTTTGCGTGCCTAGTCTGTTCTATTTAAGTTCTGGAGCTAGAAACTTCTGACAGACAGACGGATAAAATATCCTCAACAATAGGGCTCCGAATAATGGATCCTGCAGAACCCTAAAGATAATGATTAAAACGTTTCACAAGTGACGAAGATGCACTAACATACAGACAAAAAATATACAACCGCGTCCTCTTTTTTGAAGTATGTTGAAAATTAATAGAAGTGAAATCAGGACAGGAAGAAGTATAAAGACATATAAAACAGAAGTATAAAAGACATCAACGCGACAAGTGAAAAACAAAAACAAATTTTTATTTAATACCTCTACGCGTTCCTGAGAAAAAGGGTCTTGCTGGACAGCAAAATAGATCCTGTAAAGGGTCGGCTTATGTTAGAAACAATAATTTTAGTCGTAACGTATTGAAAAATCTTTGACAGGGGCAGACAATCTTTATCATTTCACATGGGCTTATGATAGCAAAAAAAAATTCACTCAACATTACAATTAGCCATTCGTGGGAATTCCTTATTTCCAGTTAATAAAATCGACGAAGGTGTAATGAAGGTAAACTTTGGGCTAGCATGTTTGCACTTTACCTTTACCACTCACCTGATAGTAAGTAGATTTCGACATTTACACCTTATGTTTTGGTCTATTGTAAATGTTTGATTATATTATTTGCGTGTGTGCGTCAATGCATATAATTTGAGATACTGAATTAGAACTTAATTAGTTATGGAACCATACCCAACAATAAATCCTTCAACTCCCTGAAGTCTTTTGCCCATGCAGTTAAATTGTTCTTAATTACGTGATACATACTGCACTTGTGTCTCGCGTTGATGTCTTTTATACTACTTCATTCTTCGTGTCGAGACGTCACATGAATTTGGTTACCACGGGATATTTGTATTATATGCACTCGTATGTTAAGTCTGTTTAGTAAACAGATAAAAATTTACAGTTTATTGATTTGATTTGTTCAAAAAACTTTTCCACACGAATATTATAAACGCTTTTATAATTGCTTGCACGCAGTAATATAAGTAATTAAGTATTCCCGTGGGATAAAAGTTTGAAGTCGATGACGTGAGGGGCGCACTCAGATTCTGGTTTGCGCTGGGTCTTGACGATAATGCTTTAGGGTGAAAGCGTGCTCACCAGAAGCCATGAATGAGGTAGTATTTATTATCTTTCATTACCGGAGTGCTATTAGTCGGTAGACTTAGCATGGTGGTAACTACTCATACTCATAGAAAAGTTCCATACCACCGATCGAGCTGAGATCCGGAAAGGCCCTGCGCTGTCGTTTATTTGTATTTCTTGCTTGACTTAGGGGCTAGCTGGTTGTGTGCTTACTAGTCACATATATTGTGATCGGCCTGGCACTGCCCGCACAGGGTGATGGGTGTGTGCCAACCACATCTGGCTGGTGATCGTCTGGATGTGACTGATGCACAAGAGAAATGACGGATGCTGGAATGTACGAGATGTATGGGGCCGCCTGCCGAGTTTCGGAAAAGTGGAGTGCAGTTGAGGAGATGGATGTGTGCTGACCGCACGCAGTTAAGCTTTTCTTAGGTTAGGGTAGGCCAGAACTCACAGAACAGAAGGTAGGAGTTTTGGGTAGGGTTTGGCTGGATGTGTCTAGCACAGATAAGTGAAAGTAAAAATTAGGGATATCAACAATACATAGAGAAGAGACGGGTGGAGTTACTAACCAAGACACGGTAGAATCACATGTCATTGGACCGCGATTTTTTCTGTATGGACCAGAAATTTTTCCACGGGAATCCTTTATCGAAATAAATAGCCTATGTCCGCTACCACAGGCTAGGTGCTTGCATCAAGATCGGCTCAGTGGTTTAAGTAGATAGATATTTTCGCATATTAGTGGGTATTGCGATAAATGTAGAAATAAAGAAGAGCCTAGCTAGACAATAGATAAAATATCTGGCATATCATCATCATCAGCGAGGAAACGCCCACTGCTGAACATAGACCTCTCCCATGGTATGACATAATGACCGGGCTCGATCCACTTGCACACAGTGACTCTCCGCGACGTAGCTCTTCTAGCTCTAGCTCGTCGGTCCATGTATTAGGGGGACGGCCCGGCACAAGTTTCCCGGTACACGGTCGCCACTCGATAACTCTTACAACCCATCGGTTATCCGTGCTTCGAGCAATGTGGCCATTGCTCGCTGAGTGACTTTGAGCTTGTTTATTTGGCCCACAGTAAAGGACCACGTTTCGGTTCCGTATGTCATCACTGACAACACGCACTGATTAAAGTCTTTTGTCTTTAGACGCTGAGGTATTTTGGACGAGAAGATATGCCGTAACTTCCAGAACGCTGCCCAGCCAAGTTGGATTCTTCGATTGACCTCTTTGTCAAAGTTGGACCTACCTAGTTGATCTATCTGTCCCAGGTATACATATTCGTCTACATGCGGTGCCGTGTTGCCTTGTGGTTCCGGCTTAGAATGTAACCACCCCATCTCTTCCCGTGAGTGTCGTAAGAGGTGATTGAGGGAAATACAATACCGGGGGAAGTGGCTGCAGCCTCCTCCTGAAGATCTATAAACGAATACTGCGATTACCAACCCGCCTGGCAAGCGTGGTGATTATGCCATATACCCTAATGGTAATACGCCCATTACTACGGTTCCCAGCTCCCGGCGGCCCCGCTATTCCTGTAGCCTTATCCCCTCATGGAAAGTCCGACGTCGTGATTCATGAGGGTGTAATCCTGTATTGAAGTGAAATTTGAAGACTTTGATAAAATCGGGCAAATAATAGACACAGATTTTCATTCCTATATCGTACGTACATACAAATTTAATTCAATTTGATAGATTAATTAAACTAATTAATTAATATGTTAAAAAACTAATGTAGCCAACAAAGTATTTTATTTAAACGGTTATTTACAATTTTTAAAAACAGAAAGTTCACGGGAACTGCGTGAAATAATACTATCAATAATAATAAACTAATTAACGGCTTCAACTCTCTTTATCATCGTTTGTATGAAGTGCGCTTCACGCCACTTTGCGGTAAACTCAAAATAAGAGCAAACCAAATTTGTATAAAGTAACCGTCACTATAGGGTAAATTAAAAATAGGGCCAAACTACGTTTGTATAAAATGAGCTACCAGTAATTTTTCTGGTAAGTTCAAAATAGGAACAAACTACGTTTGTATGAATTACGCTACCCGTAACTTTGGAGTGAATTCAAAATAGAACCCGCGACAAGCAGTTTGCATGCTCTGTCATACATTTTGTAGCGACTGGCAGCACATGTGTGTCCGGTAGCTTGTATGAGCCCAGCCTGAGTTATTATAATAAATGAAACGTTTAATGACACTTAGCTTCGCTTATATTAGAACACACGTTCAGACGTCAACATTCCTAATCAGTCACCACATCACAGTCTGCTGAAAATGAGCCTCTTCTGTTAATATTCCCTCGTCGTTGTACTGGTAGATAAACTCTTTAGTAATAGGCACCTTTCGAGATACAGTCTTTTGAATGCTGATTATTTGAAATAGTTGGAAGTAATTGGCCACGATTTCACTTGATGGTAAGTGGTGATGTGACTGAGGATAGAACGCGTTGGTCTAGAGACTAGAGATGACTGTTCAATTTTTACCCTCGATTTTTAAAATAAAGCTCCAGATTCTCTTGAGAAAAACTTTAGTAGGTACTTGTACGTTATAATTAGGAATTTGTTAAATGCTAAAACATTATAAAATACATAGCAGGTTATTATATAATCCCTACCTTTATCCATGCAAAAATGGCAATTTAAAGTAGAAAACACGTGAGCTTTTGGTGAGTTAGAAAATGCAGCTTACCATAATCATGTTTGTGGTTAGTACTGTCGTTCAGGTGTCAGCGTGGGTCACACCACGGTAATGTACGGTCACGGATACTTCACAAGGATGTACGATGTCGCGAGCGTGTGTGGATACAAAGTACGTACACGGTTGCGCAGGCGCGTGTCCCGCGCGATGTCTGTGCCGCGTCTGTGTGGCCGCGCTCGCTCGCCGGCGCCGGCAGCTCGGCAACAAGTCGCCCCATAGCGCACTAACCTCACGCCAAAACCCGCCGTCCTATTACTTACTACACTAATTATCTTTAAGTAATTAAGTGAGCTTCGTTGTCATTATTATTTGCTTTGCAATTAAATCATTTAAACGAATGAGGTTTTTTTTCTTCATTTCTCCAACCCAGAAGCCCAATTTAATGGGGCACTATGCCTGCATGCATTCAATTATTCTGTTAATGTTTTAGCGCTAGCTTTACCAGGTTTTCACTATAGAATAAATAGGAACCTTCCCCATTTCTTCCTTCAGTTGTCCTACGGTGAATATCACAAAGCAATCAAATTCAAGTTTTATAAATCGATGCAGGGCGTCGCAGTATCACAGGATGGGATGGAGCGTTTCTGAATCCTCATGATTGAACGCACTAATATTTTTGGCTCTCAAGTCCATACATGCAGGAGTCTGCAGTGCGGTGTAGTGATTTGTATTTTATTTACGTACTTACAGTTAGATACTAAATGTAAGTCAAACAGTCTATAAATTTGTTTAATCCACTTAATTATGAGTATGTATTTCAACATTCTTCGAAAATATGTGACGGTTTATTGTAGACAATCAATATTCAAAATCAAACTTTTATTGATACCTCAAATCAGAGACAATTACGAGTATATCGCAATGGAGTGTAGGTAGTAGTAATAAATAAATTTTATTATCTTCTGTTTTATTACGATATGCAGTCTATTCAAAAGAAACGCATTTAACTATAATTTATTAAAAGTTCAATATTTTTCAGACGCCTCATTTTTATAACAAGTTCTTGTGAATCCACCATTCATCAACTTCGTTTGCAACATCATAGTATTAATTTCTAACGAACGAAGTGGACAGGAAACGGCTTAGGTTATTGAAAAGAAAGATGTTAATTTAATTTACATCACAGACGACGGCCTACTTTAACGCTTTTTTCGTTAAATTAATGTTTAACCCGTCGTTTCGGTTTTCGATTACGTTTTCGCGAACCGCTAGTCTTGCGCGCATTGTATGTAAATGTCGGGGTCCGAGTTGAATCCCTATTAGTCATTATTTTGTGACACGCCATATTGTGCTGACCCCACTCTTTCTGCTTGCCGTCTACGAGTGTATGTGGTACTGACTTTGTGAAAACATACGACTAGACTTTGCCTATTGCTATTTACCTACATATCTGTAGCTTGACCTACATCAATGTAAATGACTATTTATTCACTTAACGCTAAGTGGTATGCCGTGAATATGGTCCCGGCTTTGGAACCAGGACCATTTTATCCCGCGGTTGTGTAAAAGGCAACAAAGGGAAAAATATTCAGGAGATGGGCAGCAGCATATACCTAATGTAGCAAAGATATCTTACTGCTATCACAGATACGCCTGCCACGCGTAGTGACTAGGGCAAATTCTCACATGGAAATTCCGACGTAACATCTGAGAGGGATGCTCATAATCATAAAAGTAAACACTTTTGAATTTCCAGGCTTCTCTAAATCTAAAAACACTTTAGACCCGCTGTATAGCGATCGCATCTAGGGAAGCACGAGGACGAAGGTGTGTAAGATCACATACCCAAAAAGAAAATACAGTCACACAAACCTATTATTGAAGTCGGTTAAAATAGTTTCTAATTCTATGTCTCAAACATAGAATGGATAATAATAAAGTGAAACTGAAATAAATAGAACCAAATACAACTGCTTATCGCTATGGATGTCGATATTATGCAGCTATGTGAAATTTCGCCCTATCGTTGTATTCAAACCTCGTGCGACACGGGCGGCCTTATAAGGAACATGCGTAACAATAGCTCCGCATAAAACGCTAGGCGTATACACATGATCGATTAGAGGCTAAAAAGGATAAAAGCTGGATATTTCGTTGTGCAACGTTCTATGTTAGGAAGCCTTAATTGTTTCAAAGAGCTGTATGTTATGCAAATACTGACGTAATCATCATACGTCACCACAATATCGTCACTTATGTAACATCCTCGATAGCGACACTTACATAATCGTTGAATTTAGAATTCGTATTAATTAAGTTACATATTCATTTTATGGTGAGTCGATATCTGAAGATTTTACAACTAAATATTTGACGCTCAATTTTTTTAAATTACATTTTAAAAACGGTTAAGTTAATACGGACTCGCGCACCGAGGATTCGGTATCAAAATATGAATAATTGATATAGGTACCGAAAATCATAAATAATAGGTAAGGTAAAAACCACTAAACAAAGTTCTAGAATCTAATTGAGAAACAAACTTAACTCTGCCATTTTACAAAAAATTATCACGTACAATCGGTTTACATAATGATCAAAGCTTAAAAATTCCTATCATCATCAGCCAGGAAACGTCCACTGCTGGACATAGGCCTTTTCATGGTACGCCAACCTACCGATCCCGAGCCACCTGCATCCAGCGACTCTAACCAGGTCGTCGGTTCACCTAGTAGGGGGGAGGGCCTGGTAAACGTTTCCCGGTACGTGTTCGCCACTCGAGGATCTTTACTTCCCCTAAAAATTTCTAAACCCCTCCTATAATCCTACAAGGATTTATTCTTTTACTTATGATGAAGACCTTGCTTTTTGCCTCAGGATTCTAGATCAACAGGAAGTAGGTACTATAAGTTTTGATTTCCTTGCACACAAACGGGAAATTGTCAAAATATGTGACATAAACAGCTGTATCTTTTTATTACAGCTTCAAGGGATTGCAAACTGGAGTATTCAATATTAGTTTAAACTTAATACTTCCATGAATTCCTGAGAAAGTGTCTAAACAGAGAGACGGACAACAAAGTTATCCTATCAGGCCTCGTTTTTCCTTTTGTGTTATGGAACCCTCAAAATTATTATGTTAATAATTTTATTTTAGAAACTTAAAGAGTAATTTTATTTACAGAAAAAATATAAAATTATTTGGTACTGTGTTTTATTGTAATATGTTTCATAAATACATCTAATGTGTCATCATTATGGTCTACATACTTCTTTCTACTGTACTCTTCAACAAGCTTCATATGCTCTTCTAGATTCTCCACATCATTTGGCTCTGAATCAAAATATCTGTCTTCAGCATCTTGATTGACTTGCTGCATGTCATCATATTGCTCATCATTGTCTATCTCATTGTAATCAATTTCTATGTCTCTCCCATCAATAAAACTGCTGTACATTTCTTGAAGAAACTCTTCACGAAGCAGTTTCCTCTCAGGGGCACTGATCATTGTTTGTTTTCGAGTTTCTGGCTTGAAGCTTGGAGTTGTATCAGGTGTTTCAAAATCACCCCATTTTTTACTCTTAGTTCTAACATCATCATCTTTACTGCTCCCCTCCTCCTTCCCTTTTTCTTTATCTTGTTCTTCTTCAAGTAACTGCTCATTCTTTTTCTCCCTCATTTCATTTCTTTCTACTGTATCTAATATCATGTTCAGGAATGTAAGGTTCTCATTATCTGCACCATCTCTCTCTTTGATTTCATCATCAGTAAGATATTGACCAACTAGTTGTTCATAAAGGAGGGGATTTCTAAACATCATTTGTTTCTCACTGAAATAATCTGTTTCTTCGAGAAACTTTTGTAATGCTTTGTACCTTCGATTTCTTATTCTCTTATGTCTGCTACTCTCAGAATGATATGTTTTTAGCTGGACAACACATTCTTTAAATTTATCGCCTTCCAAAGCCTGCGTTTTCTCAAAGTATTCCAAATGTGAAGGCACTAGATATTTGCCAAATTGCATCAAGAAATCGGTTGGTGAACGCTTGTACATTTTGTATGCCAGTCGGATTCTGTCCCCAGTTCTTACCTCTCTTTCATCTTTATGAGCGTTTTTAAACGATATTTTGGCGCAACGTACTAGGTAATCAATAATATCGTGGATAGGGTCGACGTCTTCTTCATTTTCAGTTGGAGATGGGGTAACCTCATTAGCTTCCATGGTTATTGGGAAATACAATTTTTATGCTGGAGTATGAATGAAATAAAACTGTAAATCACATATATTTTTTCACACAGAAATTTAGACAATTCAACTAAGTAATGATTTGGTACGTAAACACAAAAAACAAACGTATGCTTAAAGCGTACTATATCAGATTAACCAAAGATTAACTCACAGTATAGGTATTTACTACGATTAATTAGGATAGTATTTATAAATCTATGTAGTTTGCAAACTATTGCATAGTTTGTGTTATAAATAACAGATCACTATATAAGTACTCATTCAATTCAATTCTTGATATTTATGGAATAAATTATTAATCTTGTCTGACATAATAATATATATATATCACATAGCATCTGCATGGCTATTTACTTGACACATGACATTGACATATTTATATAAAAACACCTTTGACGTTTTCGCTTAGACAAACTTGGAAAGTTTTTACACTACACGCACACATATAAACTAACCTAACCATACTAAATGTATGAAACCGATGTGCTTCTGGTGCGCCACGATACGACACGATACTGTGTTCGGTCTTTAATGACTCTGAATTTACTATATAGTTTGTTTGTATATATAGAAAAGAAAATACGAATTGTATTTTTATGAAACAGGCCCCAGGTAGAGCTTTAAAATTTTTCTTGATATTATCAAAAAAATATCTGTGTTTGGAGTTTAAACGACACGCGAACATTTGATCAACCATTCGACATGTCGTTATGCACGAAGAAGTGTAGAATCAATTTTTGTCTATGGCACTGCAAAACAAGAACGAACCTTGCCTAGCTGACACTTGATTGATTGACTTGACTCACCATTCACCAATCACTCTTCACTTCACTCACTCGAAATTGAAACGTTTGTGTGGTTTGTTTCAATTTGTTTTGTAATTATTACTCTTTTATGTGACAATGAAGTAATTCGAATTAAAGTATTATTTTACGAATTAATGTGTGCTGGAGACTGCATAGTCTGACTGCTTAATCTATAACGACCGGTTGTATACTTTCATTTAAAAAAACAAAGTTGACTCGTTGTTTATTTATTTCCTATAAATAATCGTGTTTTCCTTGTTTGTGTCTCGTTGTCATTGATTAGATTAATTGTATGGTTGATCGATGACTAATACGTATATAGCACGGGGATTAATTAACACAGTTAGTAATGTTTTATAACCACTAAATTGTACTATTGGTTATGGATAAGTGGTTTTATATAGAATGGAAATGGGAGGATATGTGCGGGCCGGGCGGCCTGCAGCCCTGGAACGATACAACGAAGGACTTCGGTCAGTGCTTTCAAGAACTCTTTCTACAGATTCCAGTGTATTTTATCATAGCAATCATATCTGGGTATTATGTTGGATATCGAAAGGACTGGGTGATCAGAGAGAAGACTCAAGAGAGGACGATAGTGCTCCGTAGCTTCGCTACACTCGCATTAGTGTTCATTCCTATAATAGAGCTATATATCTATATTACCAAAGCAGAGTTTATATTGTATCCAGTTGATTATTTTTCTGCTGGCACAGCTTGCTTGTCATGGCTGGTTCATTTTGGATATGTGCTAGCTTTGAAGCACCGCCTCGGATCAAGTGCGCGAGGCCCTCTGATCTTGGTGATCTTGTGGGGAGCTTCTGGGATCCTTACTATGGTGGCACTCAGAACAAGAATAAGGGATGGAACAACAATTGCTTTCGACATTGCCATACTTTGTTGTCATGCAGTGTATTTACTTACACTCATACCATCAAGTGACTCCAGACCTACGTTCTACTCTTCATTTCTTGTTGGCTCTCAACACAGTCATGTAAGTAGTCATGATTCCTTTTAAATTAATTTAATATATATAGGTTTGCTGCTGTACATTTATTATTTATACATAAAATTATAATTTGTATGCCTGCCTGGCTAGCAACAACTATTGTCACTTACCAAGAGTAAACCCATTCTACTTAAAATAAAATAAAAAACACCTTACAATGAACATCTTTAGTTGCATCATTCCTTAGTTATATTTCAACATTTATATCTGGAACATTTATGTTTGTAATTAATAAAGTATGATGATAGTATTATAGAAATAGTGTATAATTTAGCATTATACGAGGGGCATACCGAAATGATCGGGAATATAAAACAATACATACAGGAAATAACTAAATTTATTTTTATTGCTTTTCGAAGTATTCTCCGTTGCAGTTAATGCACTTTTGCATTCGTTCGAACCAATTATTATAGCAGCAATTCCAGTCCGAAGTTGACATGGTCAAAATCGTCGATTTGTATGCTTCCACTGCTTCTTCTGGACCTTGAAACCGCTGACCACGCAATAAATCTTTGATTCTAGGGAATGTAAAGTAATCATTGGGACTCAGATCAGGGCTGTATGGAGGATGATCCATTAATTCAACGTTTTCCTGCTTCAAAAACTCGCTTGTTTTCTGAGCGGTGTGAGAGCTCGCATTATCGTGATGGAGGATTATGCGTCGTTTCGGGTTACCTCTACGGAGTTCGGATATCATCTGTGGCAAACAAACCGTTGTATACCAATCAGCGGTAACCGTTCTCCGTTCCTCTAAGGGAACTGTGACTACATGTCCTGTTTTCGCGACAAACGAAGCGACCATTTTCTTCGATACGCTGCGAGAGCGGACAACTTTTGTTGGCTTGATCTCACCTGCGAAGACCCAGACAGCCGACTGATGCTTTCTTTCTGGCTCATATGAATAGATCCATGATTCATCACCAGAGACAATGTTATAAACTGCTTTTGACTTTCCTCCGTTGAAGCGTTGCAGAGTAGACCGGCACCAATTGACACGAGCCGCCTTTTGCTCTTCGGACAAATTATGGGGCACCCAGCGGGAAACTAGCTTTCTCACTCCCAGTTCACCATGTAAAACAGTTTGTATCGCAGTCATACCTATCCCTAAAGTAGCCCGAATCTGCTCATATGTAATATGTCGGTCATCCTGTATCATTCGGCGCACAACAGCGACATTTTCTGGTGTAACCGCTGTTTTTGGCCGGCCTGTGGAAGGTACGGTGCCAAGAGAAGCACGTCCACGCCGGAATTCAGAATACCAGCGATATATTGTCGTCTGGCTAGGCGCTTCACTCTTGAATATAGATATAAGCTCAGCGAGACATTGTCCCTGAGATAATCCTCGTCGAAAGTTGTAAAAAATTATGGCACGGAAACTTTCTCTTGTAAGCTCCATTTTTTTATCGACCTATCAATTTCAAACTGATATTGTTCTTTAAAAAAAAATTTTTTTTTAATTCTGTCAATTGTATTCGATTTTCAACTAACCAGTGTTTATTCATCAAAAAGAGTTTTTAATCTAATTAAATCGAAAGTACTCGATTACCGATCTTTTCGGTATGCCCCTCGTATGTAGTGTGTATTTTAGTATGTATTATAGAAATATCTATCTTTGGCTCAAAAATAACATTTGGTCCTAGAAAAAATGTTTTCTGTCTTGTTTTCTAAAGTAACCCTGTGTTACAGCTATAATAGGCTAGCTAAAATATCAGTATATAATTACGTTTCAACTATTAAAGCCAGTGTTAATAACAGTATGAAATTGATATTGCAGCGGACTCTCTGATAGAATTAGTTTTCTATTTATCTGAATAAACTTTAGACCGCCTCCTTGGCCTAATGGCTAAATGTTGGAATAACTATCCTGAGGTCCCGGGTTTGATTCCCAGTGGGGGTACCTATCAGTACTCAGTTTGGTTCGTGGTAGAGCATTTTCAATGTCTGCCTGGCTACCTACAATCATGTTACTATTCCAAATTATTATTATTGATCTCTAATTAGAGTTATTTTATTCCAGAGTGAATACACACCTTTACTTCCCAATGTTGATGATGGTGTTCTAGGGACTGCAATGCAAGGCAATGGTTGTTGTTCTCAACTGACTTTTTCATGGGTTAAACCTCTTTTGCAAAAAGGTATCTATATTATATATCCCTATTTTTGGCTTTATGAATATTGTTATCACACATCACATCAGACACCATGTCATGTGGGGAATAGTTGTATTGCCCTTATTGGGAAAAAGGATCCTATTTGTGTGCCCAGCTTTAGATTGTTGTTTGTCCCCAACTATAGTATAGTCACCCCATGGGTGTTGTAATAGGTGACTTAAAGGTAAAATTTCAGGTGAATAGACTGCAAACAATATCTTATGCAATCCACATGCCATGAGTGTGACTGTTTGAAATTAACTCATGGAAAGCCAGTTCAACATGAGTCTTTAAGGACAGTCATGTCCATCAACAAACTTATGTAGATGATGATAATTAATCCTGCTTGTATATGTGTGGCTGGAAAATTTCATTTCAACATAATTATAGTTTTCTGAAACGTTGTTGTTTTTAGGTATTGAAAACAAGCTTGGTGACCCAGAGGAACTATTTGACCTGCCAGCGAAGTACAGATGCTCTTACGTGGGAGCTCGAATAGATAGAGCCCTTATTGGCAATGTTGATAGGTACCAGCGTTTTGAAGAAGTACCACATGAGCCTTTCATCAGCTCTGGTAAGTACAGATTAACAGATTGAAAAAGACATTTGACACGTAAAACACCTCTGTAGGGGAGTATGCCTGAGCCCCTGCAGTAGGGACATATGTAGGCTGCTGATGATTAATAATGATATAAGTAAAACTAAAGGGAATACATGCGGCTGGTGTGACCCGTTTTGTCGTGACCTAAAAAGGGCGCTGGCTCGTCATATTGTCTCGAGTTGTGAAATGTGACACTGGTATTCTGCCACTACCTAACCAAAGCCATATGGATGTAAAATGCGTTACTAAAAGTGTCATTTGGACACATGAAAATCACTGTAATGCTAATTTCGTTTAAAATGGAACCTTTAAAATGTAGTTGTCAAGGCTTTAGAAATGGGTCAGCCGATGCCTCTGGGTGTCATAAAAGGTGACTGGTAGAATATCCACATTTGTATCAACATCTTACTGTGATCATCATATATATTAGGCTGGCGGCGAGGGGATTCGAGTGTGATTCAAGGCATTCTCTCTCTGAAGAGCAATGGTGGCTGCGCTAAGGTATCGGTGGAGTTCACTAGTTTTTGAGGACTGAACATGGGATACAATTCCAGTTTGATGGGTTACATTATTGTTGTAATAGGGTATGGAGCAGTAGGCGAGACAGTGCCGCAGTCGTCCACGCCCGTGACGCCTACGTCACGTGTGCTGGTGCGGTCGCCGCGGCGTCAGAACGTGTCGCTCCTGCGCGCCCTACACTCTTGCTTCGCCGTGCAGTTCTACAGCATCGGTTTGCTAAAGCTCATCTCGGATATGGCTGGCTTTGCTGGTCCAATGCTGCTTAATAGACTAGTCGCTTTTGTGGAGGACGAGACCATAGATCAACATCTTGGGTGAGTATAAAGCTTTCTGTAATATATAATTACAGAAGGTGACGGAATTTGTATACTAAATAACAATAATTTCGAATGTATCATTGTAGCCTAACCTAGATGTAGAGCTAGTAGGGATACAAATATGTATTTTAATCAAATTTGATACTAAATATTTATTTTATAGACTTGATGAACACCCAATAAAAAAACGTAACCCTTTTTTTCTAGGGCGGTCTCCGCGCTTATTTCTTATAATATCACTTTTGTGTCTGTCTGTCCATCCGTGTGATACAGTTGATTATCTCAGGAATTACTAATGCTGTAGTTTTGAAACTAATAATATAAGAAATGGTGGTCCACAAAAATATTTTGTCCATTATTTCAGTTGTAGCACACTGAAATAATGGTCAAAATATTTTCATTTAAAAAGGGGCCAAGGACCCCTCCTTGGGAGGGGAGAATTTCAAAGTGAAATCACTACACACACTGAAATAACATTTGAATTAGAACTAAAACTATTCTTATATATTGTATGCATTTAACAATGTGTACACGTGTTTTACGAAACATATGTATTGTTATTATGAGATGCGATATATATTGAGTTTATTTCGTGTTTTCTTGTCTCTGCAAAATGCATTTCCGAAGGTGACAGAGAATTCATTGGCGTCTAAAAATATTAGTAAAAAATTGACAAAAATCTACGATATATATACTTCATCATCATCAACAGCCTATATATGTCCCCACTGGAGGGGCTCAGGCCTACTCTCCTACTGATAGTGTATGGGCCATAGTCCACCACGCGGGCCCAGTGCGGATCGGCGGACTTCACATGCCTGTTCAAGACATGCAGGTTTCCTCACGATGTTTTCCTTCACCGTTAAGCAATCGGATAATGTACTTGAATTGAAAAACAACTCATAGGTACACGGCTGGATTCGAACCCGGTACCCTCAGATTGAGAGTCCGCGCCTTATCCATTGCGCCACCGACGCTTTATATTACCGATATATATACTTATATAGAGTTTATTACGTGTTTTCTTCTGGTCTCTCCAAAATGCATTTCCTAAGTTGACAGATAATTCATTGGCGTCTAAAAATATTTGTAAAAATATAAAAAATCTTTTTAAAAAATCGTTACATTTCAGGTACTCGTACGCGGCCGGTCTGCTTGCAGCCACTCTCATCAGCACGATGTTCAGCGTGCACTTCAACTGGCTCATGTCCATCATAGCGCTCAAGATGCGCGCCGCCATAGTCGCGACTATTTTGCGCAAAACACTCAGCGTCACCGCCACCGAACTCACAAAGACGTTCTCTGTCGGAGAGATAACTAATTTTATGTCCACCGACACAGACAGGATTGTTAATTCTTGTCCCAGTTTTCATGCGCTGTGGAGTATTCCGTTACAGGTATGTCTAATCATCTAAAAATATATTTAATTTAGTTCTCATAGGCTGTCAGTACATCATCCAAACTTTGACAGACAAACAAACAACATCGGAATCATAAACTTTCACTCATGTTCATCAAGATTTATTACAAATATTTCTACAGAAAAGAAGAAACTTTTTATGTACATATATTTTATCACTTGGGGCTTCACCTCACCTGATATTAAGTAAGGTCGTTTAATAGAAAGCGTGCATCACACTAATGTCACGCTCTTTCATACTGTAATATAACAGCGCTATTTAACTTGACACTTAGGTAACTTGGTAGAAACTAGCCAGCTGGACATGCAAATTGACTCTATCTATCAACCAAACCGAGTACCGATAGTTATCCACGCTGTAATTCGAATAGAATCTATAGTAGTATTATCCATCTGGCTCATACTATCCAAACTTGGAATAGCAGAATGCAAATTCAGTAATATGCTATCATTTTGTTCGTAATCTGTTTTACTGACTGAATAATAAGTTATACATTTTCATTTTAGCTATTCATTACATTGTTCCTTCTATACCAACAAGTTGGGATATCGTTTCTTGCGGGAGTGGCGTTCTCCGTCCTATTGATACCGATAAATAAGGTGATCGCCAACAAAATAGGTCAGCTCAGCACTGAGCTCATGAAACACAAGGACACGCGAGTCAGTCTCATCAGCGACCTGCTCAGAGGAATCAGAACCGTCAAGGTTCATGTCTGGGAAGACTATTTCATTAGTAAAGTATCAGGTGAGTTTGTATTAGAAATGTTTTAGTAAAATTTGTTTATTATATTTGTTTATTATACATTTTATAATCTTACACTAACAGTTTAAAACTTTACATGTAAGAATCAGTCATATTATATTATATTAGTCATATTATATTACGTACATACATTGTCAAGAGGGATGTCAATGACTGTGCTTCGAGCTGTTGCTGACTCCAGGTGGCGAGAACACAGTGTCAGGAGGTGTGGTACCGAGTCGTGGAAAATGTCAGCGGTGTTGGACAGTACGTTCAACAGGGAGAGTGCCGTGCGCACCGGAGCGTGCGCCGCCGCCACCGTCCGCGAGCCGCCGGCGGCGAACAGCGGTCGGGGGCGCGGGCGCATGTTGTGTTTCTGTGGCGGGGGTGCGTTGAACTGTATCAGCAACAAAATATTTGCATTGTTGATTTCTCCCCGTATCAATCGCAGAAAGTATTTGACTAAAGCCAGTCCTCGCCTCACTTCCAGCGACTTGTAATTTACCATACCTAGTATGAACATGGTCGGGTATAAGTAGGGATAGTATCCAAATTTCTTTTTGTACATAAACCTGAGGAACGATTTTTGTATTCTCTCAACCATGGACACGTATACGGCCGTATGTGGACTCCAGATGATTGAGTTTGTCTCCAGTTTACTGCGAACGTATGCATCAAACAGTAGAGAAATAACACCACCACAGCTGAGAATTTTAGACTGCCGAGTAACAAATGCTAAGCACTTCTTGGTCTGGTTGCAGGTATCTACAATATGGTGATTGAAATTAAGTTGTGAGTCGAACCATGTGCCCAGATCCCGAATCATATCAACTCTTTTCAGAGTAGTGTCTCCTAGGCAGTACGCGTGGTGAATAGGTTTAAGGGCTCTGGAATATGTCAGTACGGAACATTTAGCTGTGTTCAATTCCAGGCTGTTTTGTATGCCCCATTCACTGACCCGATCGATGTCTCTTTGCAACAGAGTGCAATCTTCTTGACTCCGGATAGTTAAAGCCAGCTTCACATCGTCCGCAAATATGAGACACTTTGATGATTCAATTGACTTAGGGAGATCATTTATCAGAATCAAAAAAAATCAAAGAATCTTGGCCAGTGGGCCAAGACTGCTGCCCTGTCCGATGCCTGATGTTACAGAATATTCTGACGATTTTTGCCCTTTGTATTCAACGAACTGTATTCTATTGGATAGATAAGAGCAGAAGAATTGAAGAAGGGGTACAGAAAATCCTGATGATGCTAGTTTCAGAAGTAGAGTGAAAATGTTAACTCGATCGAACGCTTTCTTAAAATCGAAGTAAGCTACGTCGGTTTGTAATTTTTGGTCTAGACTAGAAGATATTAAAGAAGTTATGTTAAGGAGATTAGATGTAGTTGATCTTTTGGGCAAGAAACCGTGTTGCTCGTCACAAAACCAACTTTGAAGTTGTTTGGATACGTGTGTGTAGATAATTGTTTCGAAAACTTTCCCAAAAACGGACAAGACCGCAATCGGCCTGTAGTTTCCAATATCTGATTTAAGACCAGTCTTATGAATAGGAATAACTCTTGTAGTTTTCCATATACTTGGATACGATGCAGACTTAATAGCCAAATTGAAAATGAATTGGAGTGGCTTAACGAACACCTCAGCACAGTCTTTCACAATGAACTGGGGGACTCCGTCAGGCCCCATTGCAGGTTTAGGCCTAAGATGTTTAATTGCGTTTCTAACGTCCGCTTCACTAACACTCTGCAACGTAACATGAACGATGGCAGCATCCGGCCGCCGAGCCGCCTCTGAACACACCCCAGACAAGCTCAGAGCGCTCGAGCTCGGCAAGAAGACACTACTAAAAAAAGTCGCAAATGCATCAGCTACTTCTTGGTTCGTCATTTGGCCAAATGTTGCAGGTTCAAATGACTTTTTATTATTTTTGATGAATCTCCAAAAAGAAGACGGGTCCCGTTTTATATCTGATTGAATTCGGTCGCAAAACAATATAAAACTATGTTGTGCTTTTACATTTACTAACTTTCTGTAATACGTGAAGAAAGCATAATACAATTGATTGTTAGTCTGCTTATACAGCTTATGATATTGGTTCTTTAATTTGTTAAGATATATTATTTCACGCGTGAACCACTGGGGGTATGTACTACTATTTTTAAACGAATTGTTGTTGCTTTCTGGGACAATTTCTCTAAATATTATCTGTATTAAGGAGTATAAGTTATCAAGTGCCACATTGACATCAGCGCTTTCATAAACCGGTGTCCAATCGACAGATGCTAGTCTCATGTAAAGTGAGACGAGGTCAGCTCTACGGAAATCTCTACTCGGAGCGCTAACTTGTCGGCGTGCGTCAGTGCGCAAATGCACATTAGTTGAGAAATCTTCACCAACAAGTTAACAGAGATTGCTCAATCAATATTTAAAAAACACTATTTTCAAACTTGTCTATTTATTTGTCTGCCAGAAAACTCTATCTACTGCGGAATATTATTTTGCCTCATAGACCGCCACAGGGTCGGACTGGGCCTCAGGGGCCCAGGTGGCAAAATTAGTTAAGGGCTCGCGCCACCAGCCTAGAAGACATCAGGTCAACAAATGTTTTTTTCGCAAAATGTTAGATATTTAAAAGTAAGGTACGAGTATAATGAAGCTAGGACTGGGCCCCATGGTCCCACGGCTTCGTACCAAAAGCTAGGCATTTATAGTTGGGCCCCAGACTGCATACGAATAGAATGCAGGTGAATCTGAATTGAAAGATGATATAGGGTAGCTAAAATATCCACACAAAGGTGAACTATTTTTCAAGACAGACAGGAGAGCCCGCGCAGGCTGGGCCCGGGTGGCAATCGCCATTCTGCATGAATGGCTAGTCTGACCCTGGACCGCCACGATGCACGAATTTTCTTGAGGGGATTTGCCATAATCACAATATTTAACAGGTGGGCTGATGATCACAGTAAGATGTCAGATGTACGAGTACACAGTTGTATGCAGCTGCTAATTCAATCGACTTTTACAAATCACCAAATAAGAAAGAAATACTTTTAATGGTTCTATTCTAAAAGTAACCAGAGCTTTAGACCTGTATATTTTTGTTGCCTTACCATCTATACTTATTAATTTGTTCAACAGAGGCCAGAGAACAAGAGTTGCGCTACCTCCGCGGCAGAAAGTACCTGGACGCTATCTGCGTGGTGCTGTGGGCCACCACGCCGGTGTTGGTGGCGGCACTGACGCTTGGAACGCACGCCCTGCGACGACAGCCCCTCGATGCGCCTACTGTAAGTACCATTTACTGAAGGAACCTCAAATTAATATTAAAAACGTCCTTAAGTCTAGCAAAACTCCAAAGGCACTTTTATTTCCTTACAGAGCGTATTAGTGTCTTGGTATTATCATAGGATGTCTGAAACTAGTATTTTCACATCAATGTTTACACAAGAGATTTAGCACAGATAATCTTATGACCCAAACTGGAGCAAGTGAAATCCGCACCACGGTCCACCAGTCCCCTGTGGATTTAAGGACCTAGAAAAATATGCCAAGCCAATCAAAAAATACAGACAAGACCTTTCAAAATGTCTGCTAATTCACTATAAGTGACGTACATCGCCAACCGACAAAGCACACTGCAAGAGGTTTCGAAACGTGGTCAATATGCATAATTTTTCGATTGGGATATCAACATGGTCAATCTGTCAACAAGACTGTTGACGAGAGAAAGTAATGTACATTTATTATTTCTGCCATTTAATTTCCAGGTATTCACAACAGTGGCTTTGATCAACATGTTGATAGCTCCGCTGAACGCTTTTCCGTGGGTACTCAATGGCCTCACTGAAGCATGGGTGTCCATTAAACGCATTCAGAAGCTTCTAGATGTGAGTTTAATATTGTAGTTGTTAAATGATATGATGATTTTTGTAAATTCATGGTGTAGGTAGATTATTAATACTTATTATATATACATAAACATCACAATATATAAATATCACGTTTATAGTAATATTTAATTAGAACGTACAAGTTAATTATAATTATAGTTCATTAATATTTTTATAAGTCGACAGTCTTCAACAAATATTTAGCTTCCAGATATGGATTCAGAGGATTATTACGACAGGGTGAACACGAATCATGACGAAGACAAAATAATCATTATAAAAAACGCTACTTTCGCTTGGGCTAAGCCTTCTAAACGACCTAAACCCCAGAAAAAGACAAAAAAGAATAAAGGGAAATCAAAGAAAAGACTTTCAATTCAACGAAGGGATTCTGATTCGTCTGCAGAACCTTTGCTCAATGAAGAACCTTTTATGCTGAGAGACATTTCTCTGGAAATCGGCAAGGGACAGTTTGTTGCTATTTGCGGCAGTGTTGGCAGTGGGAAAACGTCATTGTTGCTGGCCATCATTGGAGATATGATCAAGAAAAGTGGTTCTATACAGATACCGGAATCCTTGAATGGTAATGTTTGCCCTTGTGTTGTTTTTATGTACCTAGTTTTTTAGACCCACAATCACTTTGAGCCCTATGTGTGATTAGGACACTGTTATAACTGAAGAGACATTGATTCCTACATAAGCTCAGCATCAAGTACAGCTCCAAGTGTTGTGACTGTTAATTGCATTATATCTATTTACAACACGGTCTATAAGTAATAATATTAGAAGTTATCGTTACTGAGATCACATCACAGAGGTGCCTAAATAAGTAAACTGTGATATATGTATAAATACCTTAGATGGGCCGTCTCTATCCAACCGGGAATCTCATCATCAAAAATATAAGTTTGTCCGTCATTAAAACTTCTCCCTTGCATTGTCGTAGGTTTTGGGTACGTGTCTCAAAAGCCGTGGCTAGTGCGCGGCACCATTCGCGACAACATAATATTCGGGAAGCCGTACGACGAGGCGAAGTTCCGTCACGTGGTGGAAGTGTGCGCGCTCAAGGAGGACCTTAACGCACTGGGGTGGAACGTGTACGTGGGGGAGGGGGGGTGCACGCTCAGCGGGGGGCAGCGCGCGCGCATCGCGCTGGCTCGAGCTGTGTACCACGACAAACAGGGTGAGAACAATACTAGCGTTTTGCTTTAGCAAAGGATATTACATATATTTCAGCATAATTTAACAGTCATAAAGAGTCTTATGTCAGTGAGTGAGTCATTTATGATGTCCGTACATGAATGCTAACAAACAAGTAGATAGGAAGTGAATTTTCTGTTGTATCAGTATATCTCTTGGACGACGTGTTCTCGGGACTGGACGGGGCGGTGGGCGCGCACGTGATGCAGCGTTGCGTGCTGGGCGCGCTGCGGCACGCCACGCGCGTGCTGGTCGCGCACTCGCCCCGCCACCTCGCGCGCGCCGACGTCACGCTGCTGCTGAAGGACGGGCGCCTCGTCGCACAAGGTGATCATTCAATTGACATAAACAACTATAGAAGACATCTTGTGTAAACTCGTTGTTTTAAAATAATCTATGTCCACTGACATCACGATCACATTGTATATAGTTACTTATACACGTATACAATACTTCACACCATTTCGACATCAAGTGGCATACAAAACTTATGTTTGTGTACATAAATGAAAACATTATTTTTACGCACGCAGACGCACGCTTACTTACGCAGACAAAAACTCAGTCACGACGTTGTCAAATTTGCCAAGTGCATACATATATCTAATAACAAAAATTAGCTTCCCACCTTTTCATATTTTCATGTTTTTATTTTTGTAACTGTGTTCTGAAACTGTGACGAATTAAATTATGAAAATTCGAATGTTTAAAACGTTTTTCTAAACGAAACTATGTTTTTGTAAGACATCTTTAAAAACGCTTTACTATTAGACAGCATATTTAGTTCAATAGTTGTTCTTGAAGTAATATTATACATGATAAGGAAAGTTTCTAATCGATACTTCCTTTACGTTTCTGTTTCTGGTGAATAATATTTATTGAATTATTTGTTAGGTCCCCCCGACAAGGTGTTGAACGAAATCGACGAATACCTTCTAAGTGACACGGAGTCTATAGGCGAGGAGGCGCCCCGGCCCGCCGACACTCCACACGACGACAAGGATAATGTCAGCAGAAACAGCTTAGAGGAAGAGGTACGAGTGACACTTCTAATTTTGAGTTTCATTGGTCATTGTTAAAGCTTTTTGTGTATTATATACAATGTCACTGGCAATTCATGTACAATCAGATTCTGCAAACTTAATAGGTCGCGTGACTGTAAGCGAACTCTTATTTTGAATCTCTCACATTACGAGTACAAAAAAATCATCGTGAATTTTTGGCGTACAATATTGTGTTTTAGGACATTCGCAAAAATTATAACAGATGAATTGGATGCCCTGTGAATTGGAACGAATATCCTAAATGATTTAATTATATGTATACATATATGGTATAAATAACAGTTCACTGAAACCTAGTTGGGTTTATCTGTGTCCTGTGAGTAGTTATTATATTTTTGGTTGTTTGTAATAAAGAGTTTTTAGTACATTTCTGCCTTTGACGACAACATAAAACTTTAACTCTGTGGGCAGTTCGCATGTATGGAGTAATTTGTCATTATGTTACCCTATGTACACGTTTATAGATAGCAGATAATACCTATCACCTCCAATAAACATTTCCAAAGCCATGGGATACAGTTTTCAAACAATTCGCGGTAAACAGTCTTCAAATAAACTTGATAGTTCGTGTCTGTTAGCCGAAATTATTAGTTTATAAAATGTAATTTTGTCAGGTATTGATATTGCTTACTGAAGATATTGGCTCACAGAATAATATAATGAATCGTCTTGTGTGAACAGGAAGTAATGTCACAAGGAACAGTTGGGTGGTGGGTGATCGGCTTATACTTAAAAGCCGTGGGAGCGTTCCTCTCCGTGGCCGTGTTCCTGTCTCTGGTGCTGATGCAAGTGTCTCAGAACTTTACGTTCCTGTGGCTCACATTCTGGGTACGCAGCAAGTCCAAGAACTCCACATCGTTCGAGATTGGACTGAACACGTTAGACGACGCTCATGAAAGCACCACGCTACTAGACCACAGCTTCAACGCAGTCGATAGTATTATACACACTATTAAAAATACAACTTGGACGTTGATAAATAATTTTCAATACACTACCAACAGCAACGTGTCAGATAATATAAACAAAGTTCAAGAGTGGAAGGCAAGTCCAATAGAAAACTCGTTACTAATGAATGGGACGCCAGCTGTGTATACAGACAACTTCTACTTGGAGATGTACTTCGCTCTGGCTGGACTTAATCTGCTGTTCACTATATTGAGAGCGTTTTTGTTTGCTTATGGTGGTGTCAAAGCTGCGGGAAGAATTCATAAGACCCTGCTGAAGGTTATTGTGAAGGTAAGTTAAACAAATCCCTGTATAATAGCCATTTTTAACAGAATCAACAATCATCAGAAATGAGCAAGTTTTTTAAAAGCATTTATTTAATTTTCAATGTTTTTATGTATGAATGGTCAGGTCAAATCTTGCAACTAAATTTTAAAGCAGTTATTCTCAATTGATAAGAGATGAAATTGTACATACACGTTTTATAGATAGATTTTAATATAACTCCAAGATATGTCAATTAGGCAAAAAATTGATTGTTACTATTGTTGTTGATATGTTGCGATTGGCCAAAACTTGTGTTTCTGTTTATACTTATACTAATTATAGTTTTCTTTCAGGCGAAGGTGAAATTCTTCGATGTGACTCCAACAGGACGCATTCTAAACCGTTTTTCTTCGGATTCCTACACAGTGGATGACTCCTTACCATTTATTTTAAACATTTTACTGGCCCAAATATTCTCCCTCACAGGTACGTGTCAGTTATAACTATAGTAACTATGTTTACCGTGGAGCCACCGCGTGTCGTATATAGCCGCGGTAGCTCGTTACTCCTTGAACAATCGAGGTCTAGGTTCCATCCTGCCTCGTACCAATGAGTTCCAATTTGTTATTTGGAATTTATGTACGACAAAGGAAAACATCCCGAGGAAACCTGCACAGTGCACACTCCTGTGAAGATATTCAAAGGTGTGTGTGACGTCTACTAATCCGCACAGGGCCCGCGTGATGGACTATGGCCCATACACTCTCTGTAGGAGAGTAGGCCTGAGCCCCTGCAGTGGGGACGTATATTGGCTGTTGATGATGATGGTCCTATGCGACTTCACAGCATAAAAAACGAGTGTATTTTAATTGTACTTATAATTTTGTTGTTGTTACTATTCAGGGGCACTGGCAGTGACAGTGTACGGCCTCCCCTGGTTGATGGTAGGGCTGGTGCCGCTAGCTCTCATCTACTACCGCCTGCAACGACACTATCGGATCACCTCGCGACAGCTCAAGCGCCTGCAGAGCGTCACATTGTCTCCTGTATATGCGCACTTCAACGACACACTGGAAGGTACTACCCTGACTCATTTTATGAAGTACTAGCTGATGAAAGCATCTGTGTTTTCTTTTTGGGTTTACTTTATCGGAATGTGTTGGACGTCACATAAGATTTTTCCAAAATTATAATACTTTTAAAATAGAAACCCCATTTCACCCTCTCAAGAATTTCCTAAAACTGGCCTTAAACTAGCTGCCTCTGATAATGCCACGATATCTCTTAGCTAGCACTGCGACGCCTCTAGAATTCGTCTCGACCTATCTTTTAGGCGTTGCGATGAATCAATATTTAATTGGTTTAAAATATCATCAAATAATTTAAACAGTTATAGAGTTAATAATTCCGTCTGACGAAATACAGTTTTTAAAATGTACAATTATTTTGCACTCGGCCTTCATCTCACCTGATGGTACGTGAGAAGCCTCAAGCTAATAAGGCGCTGGCGCTGCTACCTGTCATACCGGAACACAACAGTGCTATTAACACTGCTGTTTGGCGGCAGACTTAGGTAACATGGACGTATAAAATGACGCAGAACCAAACCAAGTACCGATAGTACTGCCCCCACTGGCAATCGACCCCGGACTCTATGAACTATTTGTTTAAATGTAGAATGTTGTTTGTTGTTAAGGTGTAACCATAGTCCGTGCGATGTCAGTGAGTGACGCGTGGCTGTCCCGGGGCTGCGAGCTGGTGGAGTCGTGGCAGCGTGCGGCGCTGTGCGCGGGAGGCGCGGCACAGTGGCTTGCGCTCCGGCTGCAGGGAACCGCAGCCTTCGTAGTGGCCGGAGCAGCGGTGCTGGCCGTGCTGGAGCGGTCCACACACGCTGCTGATCCAGGTACCTACCGACACGGGACTTGCTTGTTTAGTATAAGTAGTATCTGTGATAATCTAAGAGTAAAGCTGCCGTTCCAGCCGTGGACTGATGTAGCTGATAATGATAAATATACGTTCATACATAGATAGTAGAAGATCCGAACCTATATCGACCTTCACCGAGCTGATAATAGAACGAAACATATTTTATCATGAATTTAGTATATTAGAAAACATATTAAAAATGGGTTTCCTGAAAAAATCCTGGACAGACTATTTTTAATTATTTTTCAAAAAATGATTTTTAATTAAATGTTGCATTCCATTGCAAATTGTTCCCTCATATATCCTAAACAAATTGTTGTATTTTGACAATTGAGATGTCATTGAGATGTATGTCGTGTTTGTTAGCGGGTTATAGATTATTATATGTCATAAAATTCAAAATGGCGGCCTAAAGTGCTATCAAATACTAATAATGTGAGATTAAAATATCGTGTTTGGTATCAAATACATATCAAAAACATATAAGTACATACACGCAAACTACAGAAGAAAACATTTTAATTCTTATACTATGACTTGGGTTTTTAACTTTCTTCTTCAACAACAACAGTTTCCTTTAATTAAGTGAAAATCTTATTTTATCATGTATCATTATAGGTCTGGTTGGTCTCGCCATATCCTACGCGCTCTCGTTGACGTCGATGCTCAGCAATGTCCTCAACTCGTTCACGGAGACAGAGCGAGAGATGATAGCCGTTGAGCGAGTGGGAGAATACATCACACAGGTTATATAATGTTGCATTTATTCGTAATAACTGAACATATCATAACATATCGATCGATGATGGATAACATCCTACACACTCCTGATAATATATTCATAGGTTTACCGATTGACAATGGGCCTGCGTAGTAGACTGGACCCTGAAGTGGATAGAAATTGACATACGTATAAATAAAAACGAAGTACTCACATTTTTTATTTAAAACCAACTTCAGCCCGTGGATTTGTCAGCGTGGACTTTAGGATCTATCATGTGGGAACTATTCGTTCTATCAGGGTAAAAGTAGCCTATGCCCATCATTCCTCGATTTATATTTGACAACAAATGACTCTTATTCATTATGGTTTTATTATCAGGTGGAAAGTGAAGAAACTGGAGGCGAGCCGCCGCCGTACGGATGGCCGTCACATGGAGTAGTTACATTCGAAGATGTACACCTCAAATACAGGTATTTATTTAGTTATTCGCTTAACGGTAATTCTCTCAGATTGTTTCCATAGCACTAAAGTTTAGAGCTACCATTATCTGGAGACAATAGCACACATGTGCATCATGGAAGATGTAGTAAAGGAGTTACTGATGTTGGAAGAAGTGTGCGTTATATTACCCAACACTTTTGTATTCGAACGGAAATACCACACCTAACTCACAGCTGCAAGATTCGTCTGGCATTAAAGAAATTCGGATATACACAGATGGATCAAAGACAAACAGCAACTGGAGTGGGAGTATTCTCGCAATGTAATTTTGTGTATTTATGTTAAATTCTGCATATTACAAGCTGAATGTGTAGGTATAATCAGAGCCACAAATTCCATTATGTCCAGAAATGTGCGTGACGAAAACATTCCCATTATCTCGGACAATGCCTCAGCTTTACAACCACTAAGGAGCAACAACATAAACTAACGTCATACTGGATTGCCACGGTGCTCTTGAATCAGTTGCAGTTCACAATTCACAAAGTGCAAGGAAGGGCTCGGGTACAAAAGTGTTCCAAGAATTCAATTACTCTTCAACCGACTAACAACCTGGTGGAGGCGATCTACTAACTCAACTAACTGGCTCCACTTCCACTTGCAATTACCAAAATATGTCTAAGTGTGGAAACCACCCAGACAACAACAACAACGAAAGCACTTAAACCCAAAAGCAAACATTATATTTGTTTAATGTTTTATTTGTTAGAATAATAATAATCAATTAAATCTTTTTTATTATATATTTTTGTTCGGTTCGTTTCAGCGGTCGCGAGCGCGCTATGACGGCGCTGCAGGGCGTGTCGTTCTCTAGCTTCCCCAGCGAGAAGCTGGGCGTGGTGGGTCGCACGGGCGCGGGGAAGAGCTCCCTGCTCGCCGCCATCCTGCGACTGACGCCACCGACTGCGGGCCGCGTACTGGTGGACGGGGTAGATCTCGCCAGGATGGAGCTGCGTGCGCTCAGGTCAGCAGTCTATAATCGTGCCAAAGGTATACGTCACCGGGAATGCGACGAATGTTAGATAGACGCCGCATCTGGTAGAGACATATGATGATGTAGATTACCATACTAATGTAGAAATTTCAACGCGGACAAAGACGCGGTTGCCCTAGTAGTCGACTAAAAAGGTTCGTTTTGGATATGAAGTGTGTGCAAGTATAGTAAATAAACGAATGTCGTTTGACTGTTTGCGCCACCGCCTGCCTTGAAATGATCTTACATGAGTTTATGTACGTATGTTTTGTACTTACGTAAGGTATTTTTAATAAATTAATAAATTCATTTATGTTTGTTAGGTCCCGGATCGGGATGATACCGCAGGAGCCGTTCCTGTTGAGTGGCAGTATCGGTGAGAACGCGGACCCGCTGGGTCAGTACTCTGAGTCGGAGGTGTGGCGGGCGCTCGAGGCGTGCGGCATGCGTGAGGCGGTGGTGTCGCGCGGGGGACTCGCCGCCTCCGCCGACAGTCTGTCGCGAGGGCATGCACAGCTGCTGTGTCTCTGCAGAGCAGTGCTACAGCGGGCCAAGGTACACTCATGCTCTGATATCTCATTCATTGCCTTTATTTATTTATTTATTAGGTTTGGACGCCAAAAATTCGGCAATTTTTGTCGTTGCAGCGTATATTGGATCCTATTATATTTGGTAGTCAGATTAAACAGGCTAACCCATAGGATTCATATAGAACAATAATACCTAAAACGTCATATGACTCGTTCTTTTTTTATATTAACATAGATTAAAGAACTGCGCTATAGATAGAATCAAATGTAGCATACACCAGCGTCTGTAAATCTATCCTGCTTTCGGCCACGTAATCCGCCAAATGAAAAAACTGCAACCTTTTATCAGTATGTTCATTTTCACTTTGTTACTACATAATCTATCAAAAAAATTATATAACCGAAAAAGCTCAGGTCTAATAAAAAAGGTCAGGTAAAACGACGTTTTAGGTACTATGCTGTCACGTCGTCGGAAGGTTTTATCTATTGGTCTTTATCTAATCTAAGGTCTAAGGTTCTCTAATCTTCTCTCGTCTCGTATTTTCGTTTTTCAATTCTCAGGTCCTACTCGTCGACGAAGCGACAGCGAATCTAGACCAAGAGACAGAACGATTGATTCTAGAAACGATCCGGCGCTCATTCTCTGGCTCCACGGTGATGTTCGTGGCGCACCGCGTCGCGGGCGTGCTCGAGTGCGCGCGAGCCCTCGTCATGGGGTCCGGGCAGGTGCTAGAGTTGCGGACCCCGGACGATGCCCTCTCCGACCCTACATCTCATCTGTACAAACTGGTACATCCGGACGAACATAATTACGACAGCTAACCCGTTATATAGTATGCATAATGCGGTAGTTGACTAAAACATTTAAGTCTGTCGCCAAACAGCGCTGTTAATATTATTTTATTGTTATACCACGCGGGCCCAGTACGGATTGGAGAACTTCACATGCCTGTTCAAGACATGCAGATTTCCTCACAATGTTTTCCTTCACCGTTATACAGTCGGATAATGTACTTGAATTGAAGAAAAAAAACTCATAGGTACATGGATGGATTCGAACCCGGAACCTTCAACTTGAGAGCCTACGCCTTATCCATTGCGCCACCGACGCTTCGACATAATTATATACAAAATACAATACAATAAATTTAAATAAAATTATTGCATGATTAGATAAAACCTATATTCTATTTTTATTTGTAATAGCGCGCCTTATTGTCTTGAGCCTTCTATGTGATCAAACTTTCCATCTAACTGCCTTGTCTAACTAACAGGTGAGTTGAAAGCCAAGGGCAAATCTAACCTAAACTTAAAATAATTAACCAAGATGTGGAAGATTATTGATGATGAAAATATGAAGCATCGGAAATGCTTTCTTAGTAGGCAGGCCTCTCACCTAAGAAATCCATGCTTCAAAGTTAAGTTTCTGCAGGTCTAACGCATAACTCTGTTCCGAAGGTATGAAAGCGGTGTGGGAGGGTGTGTTTATGGAACGTCAAACCACGCCCGACTATATAAAGTTATGCGTTAGGCCTGTAGCTCAAGCGTAAATATGGGTATTGAGTGATTCGAATACCTCGTGACGTCATAGCTCATCAGTTAACATTGGTCAACTACCATATTATGCTAGACCGAAAAGAAACGGAACTGTCGCATCTTGCCGACTTATGCCGACGTGATTGTTACGTGTTCTATTTACCTTTGTTAAATAACAGATAAAGTCCGGTTTGTTTTACATTCTTCTAGATGTTTTGTACGATAATAATGTCACATAATGTGCTCTCTCTTTCTCTGTCATTACCTAAAAACTGAGTTAAGAAACCAAAACTACCCTCTCACATTAGTAAGAGCGTATACAATCAAAATTGTGATAGATTGTCGTACGAAAATACCAGAACGAGTTTTATTTATAATTAAGCAATAAATTATGTACCGTGATGTACGTTAATTGGTTGATATGATTTATAATTATGCAATGATGGCCAAAGCGAGAAAAGTGAGAGACTGATATGCAAATTGAATTGGTTTTGATCTCCAATCTGTCATTTCTGTTTATCATATTTTAATCCTTAATTATATCGTTGTGTATTAGACCTTATGCTTGTGTAGATATGTAGTTATTTTTATATGTAAAGGTTTATAATAACGAAAAGAAATGTATTCTGACTTTGGACTGAACGAATCTGAACTAGTCAGTCAGATTAATCTTTATTTAAGGTTAATTAATTTATGCTTGCGAGTCAATAATGTATGTTTAATATCTATGTAGTTGAATACAACCGGATATTCGGGCAAAGTTGTGCGTAGTCTCTACTGTAAGTTTTCATTCAAAATTATACTAAACTTGCCATACCTAGCTGTGTATACCTAGAGTATGCTATGCCTTTCTTTGATACCTACTCTACTCTCGAGCAATTGAAATCTATAAACATTTTCATCTTAGTGTTCGGCCTCATAGATGGAAAAACAACATACTTGACTTTAGGAAACTTATGTGATATATCTATGTTTTACTATTATCTAAATATATAAGTGACAATAATTTAGTAATTTTATTTATTTCATGCGTTTGAGTGATGATTCAAGACAAAGTTATTTCATTTTAAACATGACATTTGAAAGAAAGCTTGTAATATATTTGTCTGTAGTTACATTTCAAGAACTAGATGCGAAGATTCGAGATAGTTAAAGCTAATTTACTATTTAAGCGTTGGAAAGATTCAAAACAGCTAATAATTTTTTTATGCAAGCGTTTATATGTAAACGATGATTCGATACAATTCAAGCTTCAATTTATAATTTACTTAAAGTAATAAGATCGTTGTCCCGTTGAGATAGAAAGTTTTATAACCACACGAAATGTTACTGAAAAGCATGAAATCCCATCCCAATCCATCCCATTGTGGTCGTATTACAATGATCTCACATGTTTCGTTCTTCTGGCTTCTTGTAAGGATAGTCTATGTAATCGAATATGTCTTCTTCGGATGAAATTGGCACTGGCTCTCCTGGGACACCTGAAACATACGAGACTTTCGTTTAAAATCATCTTTTAGGGGGTTTACTAGAGTCAAATTTGCATTTCATTTCGCTTACAGTGTTTTTAATAGGTGAATCTATAAAATAGACGAAAAAGCTGAAATTATTAATTAACCCTAGAAAATTGAAGCAATAATTCGACGAGAGGTTTTACATTACTTATACAGATTGACAGGCAATTTTTTTTCTAATTTTTTTTCGAAATTCAATAGCCACCTTAGAAATAGCTGTTCATCCTTAAATATATTTAACCTAACCAACATATTTGAGTTTATTAATCGCCTTGAATACTATGTGCAGAACAGGGTAAGTTGCAAAAAGTTGTCATGCATGACCAAACTGACCACCACTACGGATCGTGCGTGCGTGTACCCACCGCCGCCCGTCACTACTCACCAGTAACACCGATGGGTCTGAGCGAGTACTCGTTGAGGGTGAAGCGATGCTCGAGCGCGTGGGCACGCATCGTCTTGTTGAACACGTCGCTGCCGGTGAAGTACAGCACTGCGCAGTGGTACTGCTCGCACGGTATCAAACGGATGTCCAGGCGCCGGTGCGGAGTCTCCCGCGATAGCCGGCAGACACCCTAACGAACAGATTGTTCATCGACAGCAGAAAGCGATAGATTCACAGAAAAGAATTCACGAACTAAAGGTTGTTATTTTTAGAATTCCTTGGTCAACAAAGAACCCATCTACTTTGTGTCTCTCCTCGGCTTAGCTCAAAAACTCTTACTAATGGAAAGCTGAAATTTGGCATGGATAAACGTAATTAAATCTCGCTGCGAAGTGGCAAAATAAAATATTGAAAAGAAAAGAAGAAAAAAAGTTTTTGTGTCTCGACAAACACGTTTAAAATGATTGTTATGTATGTATGAGTCAAGATATAGTTATATGACTTTTATAGTGTAAAATGCAATGGGCCACTTTCTAGACCGGTTCAACAAAAATCACATAGATAACAAATTCTCTAAAAATGTACAAATAGAGCCCATAAATATAATGTCATTCAACTATGAAAACTGGATCAAAAACTTATTTTAGAAACTATGTAAAATAAAAGCAAACATTGGACAGCGCCATCTATTTGACTTTTGTTGTAGCTGGAAAGCTGTTCATTGAACCCTACCCTATTTCACCCACGTAGTCAATTCGTTAAATTTTTATTTTCTTTTTATTGTTACATATATTACCATGAATTTAGTATCGCCCAATGATATAGTATCTGTAACTAGACCCTCTAGTGCCGAAACCAAGCTTGCCAGAATCTTGTCGCCATGCTTCTTCTTCACATCACCAGCTTTAACCGATGGATGCGTGATGAGAACGTCGATATCACCGCTCTCTTTCTTACCGCGCCTGGTGAAATGCGCTAAATATATATAACAATTTCTCCTACACCATACACAGAGTAATAATGGAAATACTACAATTTAAAAAGAAATTAGATAAGTGTGCGGTTGGCCACAATGTACTCTTTGTTTGGCCACAAGAATCTCAATTGATATTTGAGCGACGATGACAAGGATGATAAATGCATGCTTATGTAGAAGAAGCCAATTCACTCTGGCCTTAAAGACGCCCCAGGTAGAAGCGCTCGGTACTAATATTTATACATATATATTATAAATGAGTTCGTTTGTTTGTCCTCCCTTTACGTCTTAACGGAGAGTTACGATGACTAGATTTTTTGTATAGGAATAGTTGAAGGGCCGAAAAAGGACATGGGCTACTTTTTATCCCGTGCAAATTATTTAAGTCCATGCGGACGAAGTCGCGGGCAAAACGTAAATAAAGAAGAGAAAAGCTTCGTGCTTCACAGCTTTAAAAAGTTTGGATGAACGAATCGCGCCCGCAGCATTAGAATTTAGTCATAGTAACACCCCCCCCCCCCCCCCCCCTATCTCCCAAGTTTTCATAGTGAAAAATATGTAATAATCACAGTAGACAGGACTTTACGTAAATATTATAGGAAAACCGAGGTAAGCGAGGTATCTATCTATTGATAATCCACCCACCAGTCCATCTCAAACTTGGCCGGATTTTTGTTACCGGGTTTGATCGTTTTGTTTGTTACCAAAACGTGTTCCTTTCTAATTTTTATTATTATATATAATAATAATAAAAATTAGAAATCTGTCTGTGATAAAGGTCAAAACGATTTTTGCTTTACATCTATATGGTTAAGTTATATAAACTATTCAAATGTCTCGGATAATACTCACTCAAAACCACCTCATTACCTATAACTTCCGCATATCGTAACAGTGAATTCAGGATCGTGTTCATTAATCAGTTCCTTCAATTTCTCTTCGATTTCTTGTATCTCAGAACGAGGTATCTTCTTTTCGAAGTCTTCAAAATACCTGGAAAATAACATCCCGTATACTTAACTCACAAATGAAGTCAGAAGCCACGTATGAGTATACGAGGGGCATACCGAAAAGATCGGTAATCGAGTACTTTCGATTTAATTAGATTAAAAACTCTTTTTGATGAATAAGCACTGGTTAGTTGAAAATCGAATACAATTGACAGAATTAAAAAAAAAATTTTTTTTAAAGAACAATATCAGTTTGAAATTGATAGGTCGATAAAAAAATGGAGCTTACAAGAGAAAGTTTCCGTGCCATAATTTTTTACAACTTTCGACGAGGATTATCTCAGGGACAATGTCTCGCTGAGCTTATATCTATATTCAAGAGTGAAGCGCCTAGCCAGACGACAATATATCGCTGGTATTCTGAATTCCGGCGTGGACGTGCTTCTCTTGGCACCGTACCTTCCACAGGCCGGCCAAAAACAGCGGTTACACCAGAAAATGTCGCTGTTGTGCGCCGAATGATACAGGATGACCGACATATTACATATGAGCAGATTCGGGCTACTTTAGGGATAGGTATGACTGCGATACAAACTGTTTTACATGGTGAACTGGGAGTGAGAAAGCTAGTTTCCCGCTGGGTGCCCCATAATTTGTCCGAAGAGCAAAAGGCGGCTCGTGTCAATTGGTGCCGGTCTACTCTGCAACGCTTCAACGGAGGAAAGTCAAAAGCAGTTTATAACATTGTCTCTGGTGATGAATCATGGATCTATTCATATGAGCCAGAAAGAAAGCATCAGTCGGCTGTCTGGGTCTTCGCAGGTGAGATCAAGCCAACAAAAGTTGTCCGCTCTCGCAGCGTATCGAAGAAAATGGTCGCTTCGTTTGTCGCGAAAACAGGACATGTAGTCACAGTTCCCTTAGAGGAACGGAGAACGGTTACCGCTGATTGGTATACAACGGTTTGTTTGCCACAGATGATATCCGAACTCCGTAGAGGTAACCCGAAACGACGCATAATCCTCCATCACGATAATGCGAGCTCTCACACCGCTCAGAAAACAAGCGAGTTTTTGAAGCAGGAAAACGTTGAATTAATGGATCATCCTCCATACAGCCCTGATCTGAGTCCCAATGATTACTTTACATTCCCTAGAATCAAAGATTTATTGCGTGGTCAGCGGTTTCAAGGTCCAGAAGAAGCAGTGGAAGCATACAAATCGACGATTTTGACCATGTCAACTTCGGACTGGAATTGCTGCTATAATAATTGGTTCGAACGAATGCAAAAGTGCATTAACTGCAACGGAGAATACTTCGAAAAGCAATAAAAATAAATTTAGTTATTTCCTGTATGTATTGTTTTATATTCCCGATCATTTCGGTATGCCCCTCGTATCGTTATGAACTTACTTTAAGCCAATAATTTGATGATGATTTAGCTTATCCTTATTCTTCTGAAGCTCTTCAATAGTTTTGATGCCCCTTCTAACCAGATCAGCTGCTTTAACGGGGCCTATTCCAGAAACCCTTGTCAACAGTGTAATTGCTTGAGCATCTTCGTCTTGATGAATATTATCAAGCTTTTTAAGTTTGCCAGTTTGGAGAAACTCGTCAATCTTTTTTGCAATTTTTTCTCCTATACCATTCAACTTTTTAGCTTCATCGCCGGAATCGATTCTTTTTTTATGCGATGCCAAAACACTCGCGGCTTTTCTATAAGCATTGTATTTGTGTATATTGCGACTAACATTTTTTTCATATTCCGCTAATTCCATTAGAAAGTCGCAAAAATCTCCATTCAGATTATCTGTTCCTGACGGGTTTTTCCGTTTACTCATTTTTTTCTGAAAAATAAAAAAGTTACAAATACCGTATTCTATAGTTGATCTACGTCTTAATTCTAATTCTTCGTCAGCTGCAAAAGTCAACAGCTGAACTAAACATGAGCCTCCTTAATCAATCACCCACCACTCCCATCCCAAGTCACTACGATAGGTGGATTGGTGATCGCATTAAGATGTTGTAGCTGAGCATCTTATGAATATTTTTTCCTTAATCGCCTTTGACAATATCCACGACGGGGCTCAGCGAAGGTGATCACCCAAGGGTGAGATCCTTTAGGGTGATCCTATCCGACACATAGGTACATATATTAGTCTGTGTCCGACATACACCAAAGAATATAATACTCACAAGTAGCTACCCACACGGCTAAATTCTAATTTAGCGGGCGAAACAAAACAAAAACAGTAATATTGTTATATTGGTACTAATTAATGAAATAACTACTCTGTTAACGCAAAACTATTCACAATAACATTTGAAGGGCATCTAAAAAATTTTGAAATTAAAGCTACATTTCGTTAAAATTTGCTTGAAATTTAGAAAAGCGTAACGTTATTTCTTTTTAGAAGTCTATTTCAGTATAAAAAACTGGAACATGAGTACCACGACGACATATATTTTTGAAAGTAAAAATAGGCAGGTGTAACGTGAAAAAAGGAACGACGCCGAATCAAACGGCGGCGAACTGTCAAGTATCTATCGTATTTTTGTTTCGAGGTTGTTTTGATTATAGTAAATTCGTTGAACAATTTTGTGGTGAAATATGCATTTTGTTTTGTGTGGAATCAATGGAGTTAAATGTTCTATCATAATTGAAATACCTGTAGTGGCGGTGCGTCTCAAATAGTGCTCCGAAATGGATAACGTAACCGAAAAACTGTTAGAATGTTTTGGACACAAAAAGTTCAAAAGTGATTTACAGGAGCAGGCTATTAGAGCTATAGCGAGAGGTATGTTTATTCTGAAGAAATATCAATTATCATCAAGGTATAAAAATATACATTTTAGATCACACGCAATTACTTTACGCTGAAAAATTTAAACGTTGTATGAATGTCAATTTCTAGAAGCACTTTATGACATTTCTGATTTGTCGTATAGTAACGGTACTACCAACGTGGCCGCATTTAATTTGACATAATGCTCCTTACACAATGTTTTGTTTTTGTATAAATATAATAAAAAAATTAAATACAGACTTTGATTTTTACTCTAAAAATTAACACAATTTTTGATTTTTCTTTTGACGAATACAATCTTAATCGAAATACAAAGCCTTGTTACATCTTACTTAAATTGCTACACTGTGGTTTAGTGTAAAAGCTCCATTACAGTACTTTCTCCAAATACTTTTTTGTGAATGTAATTTTCACCATTACTTATTTTAGGAGTACACGATGTCTATGTTTCGATGCCAACTGGTTCAGGAAAGTCTCTATGCTTCCAACTGCCAGCCATGCTCCAGGACGACAAGGTGGCCATCGTCTTCTCACCACTTCTGGCACTCATAAAAGACCAAATCGACCACCTGATGAAAATAAAAATACAAGCAGAGTCTATCAATTCAAAAATGACCGCTAAAGATAGAGAAAGAGTTTTAAATGATTTGAGAAGTATGAAACCTAACACAAGGTTTCTATATGTAACTCCGGAACAGGCTGCTACTGTCACATTTAAGTCTCTTATAGAACATTTGATAAAATATAGAAAGGTTTCATATGTGATAGTTGATGAGGCCCATTGTGTAAGTGAATGGGGACACGATTTTCGACCGGATTACTTAAAATTAGGTGATTTAAGAGAGAAATATAAGAGTGTTCCGTGGGTGGCCCTCACAGCAACAGCTAGTGTAGAAGTGGCTAAAGATATTCTCTTGAATCTGAAGCTCCTGCAACCCGTGGCACAGTTCAAAACTCCTAGCTTTAGACGGAATTTGTTCTATGATGTGGTTTATCAGAATTGTATTGAGGATGAGGTTGGACACTTGACAGAATTCTTGAAAAAATGTTTGAAGGAAGATGAAAATGTGAAAGCAGTAAGTATATTTTTTATATAGGTTTGCTTTCATTTGTATAACATTAATCTAGCCCTAGACAATATGATTTTGTTAACTAGGGCTAGACATCAGATGATTTTTGTTTTTACAAATGTTTTTTTTTTGTTTAGTACAAAACCACATTCATGTTCTTTGCTTCCAAACTCCTTGGTTTCTGATTTTATAACTATATGTCATGTTTCTGATTGTTTACCATATTTTTCTTTCATATGAAAGTTTACTTAAATAATGTGTTGATAGGTGAAATGGCAAACATGAAGTGCATGTTTGACTGTTTCAGAAAGACAAGAATGCTGTCATAGTCTATTGTAGAACCAGGGAACAAACAGAGGATTTGGCTGGTATGCTCAATAAAAGAGGGTTGAAATCATTATCATATCATGGAGGTACGACCCAAATTCATACTTTGATAATATAAATGTGAAAGTGACTTGGTTTGTTTGTCAGAATGACTGGATTTTTTGTATAGAATATTATTATTCTGAAGTTGAAGTTATTTTGTTATTATTATATAGAGTATATGTATTGTTGAAAAGGATATAGGCATAACAAGATTAAATACACCTCATCTTGATTACTCTGTAGTCTTATAACATTCCTTTACATACACAATATCATGTTGATTCATATAGTGGAAAATACATTTTTAAAATCAAAGTAATAATCAAAAATAAAAACCAATTATTTTTAAAAATGCATTATCATTGGTAGATGAATAAGTGCACTGCTAAACATGTCTTATGAGAGGCCCAGGGACAACCCATAACAATCACAGATATGTTTAGTGTCCTTGCATAGTTTATCCTTATTCATATTATTTATCCAAAACCGAAGAAGACAAATTTCATGATGAAACCTCTTTATCCGCCTAAGAATAAATTCAATGTCTTTTTATGAAGATACCAATCTGTACTGAGCTTGCATTGTAGAATTAAACAAGATATAGCACTGACAGGTAGTATAAACCAGGAGCATAGCATATATCGTAGTGAAAGAGAAAGTGAGACACTTTTATATAATTTTTTATACAAAAATATCCCTTTTGTGCCATAGGCTACACGCATGCCATACTTTATCACGGTTTGATGTAAAGGCACTTAGTGGTAAGAAACAAACACACTCTCGCATTTATTATATTAGTACTATGATCATAAAAAGACTATATTTCTCAGGCATGAAGTCGTCAGAGCGCATATCAGTTCAGGACCAGTGGTCGCGCGGCGAGTGTCCGTGCGTGTGCGCGACCGTGTCGTTCGGCATGGGCGTGGACAAGGCGAGCGTGCGCGCCGTCGCGCACTGGGGCGTGGCGCAGAACGTCGCAGCATACTATCAGGTCACTCAAACAAGTGTTATATTTAATCTTATCTTAATTAAGATTTAAATAGTTGCTATGTTCTATAGGTTATAACTTTGCACAATAATCGTACATTCATTTTTATTTATTTAAAGTCAGTAAGCTAAAGCGACAATGGGCAGTCAACATCTGTCGAAGAATGGATAAGCAATAATATTTCAGTGGTGACCACTCACCCGTGAAGCCTGTAACGCTATCCCCTCATAGGTAGACCGACCCGACGACCCGGTAAAGGTCGCGAGGAGTCGCAGGATGCAAGCGTTTCGGGAACAGTTTGTCGCCGACCGGCGGGACTGTGTTCAGCAGTGGATGTTACCTGATGTACTTCTGTTGATTCTCTACTGTACTAAAATGTGCTAACAATATCCAGTGTTATATTGTGCAGGAGTCCGGACGCGCAGGTCGTGACGGCAAGCCGGCCTTCTGCCGGATCTACTACTGCCGCAACGAGCGCAATGCCGTTGATTTTCTGCTGAAGTCGGAGCTGGGCAAGTCGCGCACGCCCGAACAGAAGCAGCGATGCAAGAATTCATACAAGAGCTTTGAGATCATGGTCAAATACTGTGAGGATGTCAAGTGAGACATGCATTCAATAAATATTATTCCTGTGACTATTTCCTCTAGGGTCCTGTTGTGTTCGTATACTGGCTTCTAATGAGAAAGTATTAACTTCCTCAAACACAGATAACATAATTTCAGGGCTGTCAAAGTTGTGTTGTACATTTATACTAAACACGTGACGGGTTAAATATGAAAGAGGCTATAGAACTATTTCACATTGATTTTCTACAAGGGATAAATCATTAATGTAAACTAGAAATATGAATGGACCTAAAATATACCCTTGAGGTACGCCCATCACAACTGGTGATCAAGACGACTTAATTCCATCAATCTCAACGCTTTGAATCCGATTACTTAGGTAAGACGCGACGAGTTTTTGCGCTAAACATTGATGATTTCATTGCCCTGAGCGCATCGTGATCGACACAATCGAATGCCTTTGCCAAGTCATACAATACAATGTATACCTAATCCTCATTCAGTTGTCGACACAAAACGTTTGCGGAGTATTTCGGCGACGAAGTGCCACGCTGTGTGGACCGATGCGACGCTTGTGCGGATGCGCGGGCGGTGAGGCGCGCGCTCGAGCAGCACCAGCGCCGGGCCATGAGCGCCAGGCTTGAACGAGCCGGCTTCATCTCCAACGCAGACTCCTCTGACCTGTACGGCGAGGGACGGTATGGACAGAAAAAGTAAGTCTACACGGATACACATGTGTATTAAATACCAGGTAAACTAACCATCATCGTTGTAATATTACGCCATCAGCTTGATGTCCTAGTCAATAGATACTGAATTCTTGAAAACTAGCTTTTGCCCGCGACTTCTGTACGCGTGGCCTTCGAAATTGTCCCGCGGAAACTATCAATCGAAATAATAATTTACGCGCTCAAAAAGAACTAGAAACCGACTTCAACTGCCCTAAAAGTCATTGACCCCGTAAAATGGTTGATGTTTCTTGATTTTCTAAAAAAGAGCTGAATAAATTTCGATAAAACCTCTGAAGTATGCTCTACCAAACAAAATATATATAATGAACATATGATAATATGGACTTCCTTTGCACTAGTGTATCGTCAGCGAGGCGCAGCGCATTTTTTTAAACACTAAATATGAATTTACATTTTTTATTTATCTATAAAATATATTGTTTACATTATTAGTTGTGTATTTGCATTTTCCTTTTCTTACGCTATTTATTCTGTTCTATCCTTGTTGTAATGTAATTTGTGTGTATTCTATATAATTATGTATAGTATTATTGTACTTAGTTCTTAGGTATTCATGCGCGTCTATCTCAATAAAAATAAAATAAATATATGTTAACGTCACTGAATGTATTGAGATGATACATTGTATAGGGAGGCAGAATGTTACTACAACAAGGACGACAGTGATGGGTCGGACGTCGAGAGCAGCCGTCGCCGTGTCGCCGAGGAGACCAGGGCCCTCATCGTGCAGGAGCTCGCAAACAGGAAGAAGAGCATAGACAAGGACAAGCGACATCAGCAGGACCAAGAGTCCGCGAAGTACTCCAAGTGCAAGGCGGCTGAGAGCACTAGTAAAAAGGTAAACCAAAAAAGTTTATTAGATTGGTACATAGATACATCCATAAATTATAAATATATACAAATAATATCCCTACGTGTAAGAAATTGTAGCCCTAAATATAATAAATAAACATTTCAATTGATCAATTAATGTGGTGGATCAATTAACTTCTCGTAAGCAAAGCGAATAAACCCTTTGCGATACTTATATCCAAAATAAAAAAGCTTAAAATAAAAAAGCTTTGAAAAACCCACGACAAATGTAAATGTATAATCGGAAACGGGTTAAATAATTTTTTGGGGAAACCCTCGACTCTCGACTAAATGGAAGTAACTAGATAAGACGAAACTTACATATTATTATAATAATAAGCCCGAAAAAAACCGGTCGGGGCTGTCGGAACCTGTAACCAATCGGAAAAATGACCAACGGTACAAGTCTAACTGTTGTTATTTTTACAGTTGGACATTTAAAATTAGACATTTGCCTTTGGTCATTTTTCGTTTTGTTAAGAATCGCAAAGTAAGAATACATATGAACAATTAATACCTCTTAATATGATACTAATCCTGTTAGTTTTGTGAGTGTAACTGATTAATACCCAAAACAAGTATGTACAAACATTTTTTAAAAATATTTTCACACCATCTTAGGTAAACGGACTAACAGTGGCAAGCCGGGAGAGTTACATGAACCTACTTAAGGATGCCTTGAATAACAATCTTGCCAGCATGAAGGATATAGATATTCCAGATAAACCGTTGTCGAAGCATGGCGTCGAAGGCTGTGCAGTGGAAATGGAGTATGAGGCGTTTCGTAAAAGCACCGTCGTTAGCCTCTACAGGCGAGCTATGACGAAGCTGGTAAGTCTTACCTTAATTCTGCCATCCATAAGTATTGGGACCGAGTGGCGCGCCTTGGGAAAGACTTGTGTTCGTCCAGAAGCGTACTGACACATACTTTACATGATCATCTAAGTAGTTAAGTTAAAAACCATAGTAAATGTATATGTATATAATCTTTTCAGATATCATCGGTCAAAGCTTGCAAAGATAGTTTATATCCAAAATTAAAAACTTTCGAACCAGAGAAACGAAATACTCTCGGTGAATTTGCTAAAGATTTTGAAAAACAAAAGCAACACGAAAAATATAACAAACATCATGGCTTTGTTACGGCAGCAGAGTTGGAAAAAGGTGAATATAAATCTCCACTGTTTTACATTATTGTAGAAAAACATAAAATAATTGTCCGTTGTTATTACATTATTTACAGGCGACGTTGAAAGCAAGAACGAAGAAAGACTACTTTCAAAAGCAGATAAAGAAACTAAACGGAAAGCTAATTCATTTAAGAGAGACCCTCTTACCCAAACTAAGTTACAGGGTTTTTTCAAGAAAGCGTCGGACCATACTCCAAAATCTTCTCCAAATGAAATTGAAGATGAAGCCACATTTATTATTGAGGAAAATCGCACAATCAGCAATGACACAACTCTTAAGTTAGAAGAAATGACTGGTAATAATCACAACGATACAACGATGAAAATTGATGAAACTGATGCTGACAATGACGAACCAGGAAGCGCAAGCAAACTAAAAACTTTCGTCATAAATATTACATTGCAAGGCGTACCCAGTAAGAACAAAAACAATAATAAAATTCAAAAAGAAGATTTAAGTAAAAATAAAAGCCCTGGCAAAGACGCAGTTGCATCAACATCACCTCAAAAAGTGAAACCTACTGCAAAAAGGAAAATCCAAGCCCTTTTTGGCGAATCTTCTGACGAGGAATCAGAAGAGCCACCAATTGAATTTAAAAAGATCAAAATTGAAAAACAAGAAAGAAATAAGTCAGAAAAAGAGGAAACTAAAAAAGATAAACTTGATCATAAAGATTCTAAAAAAATTAAAAAAGAGCTTAGAGAACCAAGTAAAATTAGAAACGATCAAAGAGAATCGAAGAAACATGAACATAAGCATCATAAAAGTAACAAAACTGAACATTTCAAAGAACCCAAGAAACATCATGATCATAAAGTGAAAGACGAAAAAGTTGATTCGAAAAAAATACACAAATATGAAACTAAGCGCAGAAAAAGTATTAGTGACAAGGAACTAGAACCCGAAGTAAAGGCACACAGAGTAATAAATATATCTGAAACTAATAATAGCAATAAAACTACAGTTAGTCATGATAAAGCTTTCTTTGGAGACATTTCTGATAGTGAGTCAGAGAAAGAATTAATTATTGACGACGAGATGGAATCTCAAGATGATGAAACAAAGCATGATCTTTCTAATAATACTCATAATAATTCTTATGAATCGAACAGCTCCGCTGCTGTTGACAGGGATAGTGAAGACGGAAATAATAAATATGGTAAAGAAGAGGAATCATATGTGGGAGATATTTTTACTGAAAAATCGACTATAATGCATGGAAAGTTTGTAGACGATGCTAAATTAGATAAAGCACATAAACTAAGCAAAGAAGCAGATAAAGTCTTACAAGAACTAAAGCAATTTTCAGAAATGCCTCCAGAGCCTATCCCTATCGAGAAACCTGCGAAGCAACCTCGATTAAGCGAGCAGTCAGCTACGTCGCCGAGCATAGACCTAACTAAAGATGAATCAAACATAGCTTCCAGTTTTAAATCTAAAGAAAAACTAAGTAAAATATCAAAGGTTGCAAACACGGTAAAGCTCAATAAGCATAAAATAGATAAAACTAAGGCAGATAAACATAAATTAGAAAAAAAGGTGAAATGGGATGATAAAGTGGAAAAGAAAGCTGAAAAGAAAGAAAAGGTAGATGTTGCAGGGCTTGTTGTTAAAAAGCTAATGCCTTACTATAAGAAGAAAAAAATAAGTAATAGAGATTTGTTCAAGATTACAGCTCGACACATTGTGCATCAGTTGCTGGCCATACAAGTTACAGGTAATATATAAAATTTATTTTATAATTTTTAGGATTCCTTAGCCAGAAACTTTGTAGTTTCGCTATATCCGTCCGTCTGTCCGCATTTGACACGGTCATATGAATGCTTAGAAATGTCTAACAAGAGCAATGAACATGAGACTCATGCAGCTAACGATGGTACTAGTGGTTAAATAAAATCTTAAAGAAATATAGTAGGTTTAGTTAATTAAGTATAGTATTTTAATGTAGGGATAATTTACATTTCTGTCATCTATCCCATAGTGAGGGTGTCGTTGGATAGGTCTTTCAAAAATAATCTTTTCAAGTGTGTAAATGCGAATTTTAACCATCAAATTGTGACCCTCAACTACCGGAACCCTACATTGCGCGTGGACCGACATGCACTCGACCGATTTAAAAGTGTTTGTTTCTTTTTTCTCAGAAGAAGCAGCTATCGACATGCTCTTGAAGAAAGCGTTTAGTAAAGAAGTTATAATAGAAACTGAAAGTGACTTAGTGGTAAAATTAAATTTAAGTAATGATAATCCATAATATTTATTTACATGACATTTTAATGCCTTGTGAAGTTATGAGTGATTACATCATATACATATTGTCGTATGCAGTTTCAGGTTGAAAACCATTGTTTGCTATTTAAATAAAAATATAAGTTTTAAAATTAACGGTTTTATTTACATCTATAACAGGATTTAGAATTACATTCCTTCATTTATTGTACAATATCTGTTTATACCAGTCCTCCCTGACTGAATTTTTAAAATGTAATTTATATTTTTTTTAATACGAAATAACTTTTTTATTTATTAATTAGCGGCCAGCCCCGGCTTTGCACGTGTGGACATTAATTCTTTAAACATTTTGGGATAAACGTAAATGCAAATGCAATGCAAATTTATGCAAAACATAAGCAGTTTTTTATGGTCAAATTACTATTTACCTCTATATTTTTCTCATAAAATGTTATACTTTATCCATAAACCTATTTGTATTCTCAAACTTTAAATGTACTTTAAGTATTTTATTTCGGGGATGTCAATTTTTTAAATTAATCTGGTTTTAGTTTTACATTTCTATATTTACATTTTTGTACATTTTTAGGGTTCCATACCTCAAATGGAAAAAAGGGACCATTATTTATAGGATCACTTTTGTTGTCCGTCTGTGTGTCTGTCTGGTTTTTTTTTCAGGGAGGCGTAAAGGTTGAAATTAATATCGAATACTCAAGTCAGCAGTCTCTTGGATCTGTAAAAAGTCAAACTTATTGGTTAGGTAATAATGTATATGTCTATATTGGCAAAAAGCAAGGTCTCACTGCACAACAATAGGAATAAATCTAAAAACCATACTTTTTAATTATAACACAGTGAAAAAAGCCTTTTGATGTTTGCAAACTTAACTTTGCAGTTGAAAGCCGTACATCGGGTATGTAATTTAATTGAAAAGTAAAGTTGTTTCTACAATGTGTATTTTTTTTAAATTCATTATATCTTTTGAATGGAATGTCCGATTTTAATAATTCAAAAAGCTATCTACAGACATTGAAGCAGTTTTGAAAACGAAACGATTTATTTGGATAAGGGTTAATATAAAGGTATGGATACCATGGTCTGATTCTGGTCGGCATTTCTATCAACTTTAAAAATGTAAAAAGTAGTAATAGTGACAAAACTAAATAGTTAGACATTGGTATATGTCTAACTATTGCAGTTTTGTTTTGCAAATTGACATATTTAATTTGATATAAACCACTTTTCATACAATAAACAGCTCGGTGAAGGTCGTTGTATAGTGGGATCCTCTACTATTATTCCCCCAATCGCACCCTTACATTACATGTCCTAATTTAAGTAGATTACTATATTCTAAGGGCTTTTTTCTTTGCCGTCGTCCTCGGTGTTCTGACGTAGCTTCGTTTGCTCGAGGCGCGAGGCGTCTCCGGCTCGTGCGTCGTGGACGTGGTCACCAGGTTGCGAGTGTTCCCGAATGACGGCTCCAGACCGATTGTTTCTTGGAATTGTCTCACCTTTTCAACTAGTTCTTCATCGTTTTCTATTAGCTCTTCAATCTGAAAAAATAAGCATAAAAATAATAAAGGTGAATTTCAAAAATGTATGCAGCCTGGGCCAGTTGCATGCACACCAAATATAGTAATATTTTTTTAAAATTAACCTTTTTTGATCATATATTTTCAACAAATCTCTAGAAAAAAGAAGGTATTTTGTACACGGAAATTACTCATATATTCTGATCTTTACAATTTTTAAAGTAATTCCCATATTTTTACCTTTATTTTAAAACACTCACTTTCACTCTTAATAATATGAGTCTTTCATAAGTTATCTTCAGTTAGCGGGTATCCAAACAAAATGCTTTCACACCACCGATATCCACTAATATTATAAATGTGAAAGTGAGTTCGTTTTTGCTTTCCGTCGCAACATAATGTTAGAATGACATAATTATTTATTTGTATACGGGTATTTGAAGGGCCGGAAAAATACATAGCTGACTGTTTATCCCGATTATACAGTTCCCGTCAGATTTATTTCCATTCATAGACCACGTGGACGAAATTGCGGGAAAAGCTAGTAATCTAACAAAAGGGAATATATGTCTTTGAGAAGTAAATACATACCGTTATAATTTCGAGAATTAATTTTTATTTATTAAGAAATATTTTATAATATTATGTCCTATTTTGAGGTCTGCTGCTGCAGGGATCAACCATGTACTGACGGAGCCCTACTGTTCATCGGTTAGACCCGTACTTGAATGTCGAGACAAATATATGTTATAAATAATTTGTAACTAAGTATTGTATGACAGATGGTAGACCACAGAGGTATTTTTATCTCATTTTTAGGCCATGTATAAACTGTGTTACAATTAAAATAATTTGAATTTAGAATTACCTCCTGTCGGTAGTCGCTGAGGAGGTCGTTGGCGATGCGCACGAGGTACACTGCAACCTGACCGCCGCGCGTGCGCAGCCTCGCGTACAGACGCAGCACCGCCGGCACAAGCACTTCAGCAACAGTGCATTTCATTTTCTACAAACAAATATAACAGAATACAGTTAATAACATTTATTTATACTAATATTATAAATGCGAATATGAGTTTGTTTAGTTGTCTATCCTTCGTTGTCGTCGTTAGTGGAGATTCAGAAGAACTGGAAAACGACCTAGGTTACTTACTCGCTCGACTTAGAACCTAGGTAGTATTTCCCGTGGGATATTTACTGAATCCCACTCGGACGAAGTCGCGGGCAAACGATAGTATGTAATAATAATTAAGGCGTTCTAAAAGAACTATAAACCGACTTCGATTGCCTTAAAAATTTGTTTTTTGTTGATTTTCTCAAAAAGAGATCAATCAATTTCGATAAAATTTATATGGGACCACCACTTCTGAAATCTTCCCTATGAAAAAAAAAATAACCATCAAAATCGGTTCACAATTGACGGAGTTATCGCGTAACACACATACAAAAAAAACATACAGTCGAATTGAAGTCGGTTAAAAAGAAAACTATATCTCGGTAACAAAATGTAAGAAAGTGCTCCGAGAACTTACATGCGACACTATATTGGTGGTGACTCGCTCCTGCAGGTCTTCGATATCGGCGCCACCGTCGCGCTGAGGTTTCCCTGCAATAATATACAACTTAAGTATCAACATCGACAAAATAAACATCATTTATGATGCAATATAGTACAGTACCGTCTCCTTGAATCCGTAGATTGGCCGCCATAAAAACAGATTATACGTTAATACATTTACCTTTACATTGTCATTAAAAATTAAAACTTGACTTAATATAAATGGCATTTATACTACCACTTCAGTGACACCATGAAATTCAGGCACTTCTAACCTTACACGTTTGCCTAGGCGTGGTCTCCACTCGAGAACTCGTCTGCTCCAGCGACTGTCGGTCCTTCGGCAAATATGACCGGCCCACTGTCACTTCAGTTTGCTAATACGTGGACCACGCCTAAGCAAACGTAGTGTAGGACGTCCCCCGGCGAGGTGGAAAGACGACTTACGTAGGGTAGCTGGACGTGAATGGATGCGGAGAGCAGAGGACCGAATCGAGTGGCGCACTCTGGGAGAGGCCTATGTCCAGCAGTGGACTGGCGCAGGCTGTACACGAACCTTACACAGCAGAAATTCCCACAGCTCCCGCAGCGTTTCGCTTCCACTTTTATCATGCGTACCGGCAAAGTATGGAATGCTCTACCAGTAACTGTGTTCCCTACAGAATATAACTCGCCAATCTTCAAAGGAAATCTTCACCTTCTATACCAACGTGTAACATCGTAGATTTCATCATCCCTTAACATTAGGCGAGTGTGGTATAGCGTTTACCTATCTTTTATTCGAAAGGACTTGACAGCTTCACCCTGACAATTTGTCGAGCGCGGATGGAGCTCAGCCCGTTAAGATTTTACGAGTGACTAGTCTAAGGGCATCCGCTCGGGCTTAGGGCTGTCGCTTTGTGATGAAGCTATCAGAGAAAATCGGCCCGGAATGTGCCGATAATTGCGACAAACGATGGGATTATTGCTCGTCGTGGCGATGGTGTGTAATTTCCGTCTCCGCCGGCAGAGAATATTTAATCGTGCAGTTTTTTAAAGTACGGATCATATGTTTCGAATTCTGTCTTTTATATCTATGCAGTAACGTATAAATGATATAGGTTTGACTCACTGGGCAGCCTCATCCTGGGCCCACACAGGAGCGTGATGGTGTCTAGTAGAGCGGCGTTGAGTGCGGGGGGCAGCTCCCCGTCCCCCTCGTCGGTGACGTCAGCCGCGTGGCCGAGCACCTCGCGCGCCAGGCGACACTGAACGTTCAACTTCTGTACTATCGACAGACGCTGAAGCATCACGTCGTATATCAGCTGGCGCGCGTCAAACGATATGTTAGTCTCTGTGGGCCAACAAATGAATCAATTAATCGAAGCAGGACTAATACAATGGCTTCATACAATGTGGACTTTGGAAACTATCCTACGGGAATACAGATATTGTTAGATCGGGATAATAAGTAGAAAGACGTAAAGATAAGATAAACTTTTGTTTGCGATAAATATGTATATTTCAGATGGTCAAATAAATTATAAACCACACATTTAGCCAAGGTATTCTAGTCTAGTCCTAATGACAAACAAACAAGTTTTTGTAAGAAATGGACAGCGATTTTTTACACAAACGTTTGAAATAAGATGACTGGCTTTTAGTAGAGAAGTTTAACGTCCACTGTTGGATATAGATATATACAATAAACGGATGACATGGGGTGATCTTGTTCAAAAATACATGGTGAATCACAAGGAAGAAGCCTCCATGGCTTATTGATTGCTTGACAAACATGTTACACAGGCTCACAGTTTACGACTTCGACGGCTTTAAGGTAAGGTATTTTGATAAAACAACTTAGTGATCCAGTAAGTAGACAAACAATCTCAAGAGAAACGTCCGCCCGCCATCAATGTCAGATTGTAAGTGTTGCCAGCAAGAAGGCGCTACAATCGAGTGTTGGCGTAATGTCACCGTTGTGTACCACATTTACCGATATGCCACAACGACAATATCATCTGTCCAATGATCAGGAGTCTAGCCTAGAAGAAGCATATTCACTCTGACCTTGAAGGAATACAAGTTGTGCCGTTAGGGAAACAGCATACATTGATAGGAGGATATTGTGCTCCATGTGGAACGGGTGCGCTCGTGTAGCACCCTGCAGTTGTTGTGGTTGACCGATTACACAAGGGTCGGTGGAATTACCATCGTTATTATTGTTGTAGTGCAGCACACACTCTACGAAGTGATGGTATATGGCGTCCGGTGTGAGGCAGCACGTGACGTAGTACTCGGCCGGCTCTCGCACGTCGTGGTCGTCGTCGGCCAGGAGCGCGCAGTATCTGTAGTAGAGGGGCACCCGCAGGCGCAGGTACCCGGCCAGCAGGAGGCGGGTGAGGGCGCGCGCGGCCGTGCGGCGCAGGGGGGACGGCGACGACGCCGAGAGACATCCGCACACACACTCCAGTAGAGGCTCCACTATACACGTGTATCTGACGGACACCGGAATAACACATATACAGTTATTTAAGGGAAACAAACACTTTTCAATGACAAATAGAATGCTATAAAAGAATTTCCTATCACATTGTCTCATCATCATATCAACAAATTAAGGATTATAAAAATTGGTTTCAGCCGTTCTTGAGTTATAAATGGTGTAATACCCGACTTTCGTTTACATATAAATACAAATTATATAAACTAAAAGCAATAAAATTAATAACACTACGCTGAACAAATTTTATTTAATACTTAAATTAAAAACCTTTATACATTAATTATACAATAATAAATCATAAAATACATAGCCGCTTAAATATTTGTTGTTGTAGTACAAGCATCCGACTACGTATCACCACCAACATCTTACCGCGACCACCAATCCGCTTCACAAACGTGATGGTTATTCTGGCGAGTTAGTGGTCATGACCTTGCAATTTATCCAATTATCCCAAACCGATGGGATAGACTAGATGAAACAAATCACACCAATTTAAATTTTTCTGTATTTTAGTCTACTTTTTCGAAACACACGAGCTGCGTCATTTTTGACGAAAAATATGTTATAATTTTATAAAAAAATTATGAATGGAAATTAAATTATTTCAGTAAATAAACAAATACGGATCTATTAACTTTCTACCCCAAAACCAAATCACATCTGCAAGTATTTATTTTACAATAACAATTGTGTGTGCGACGGTACAGTACTGACCTGGTGCATATGTCGGTGAGGGCTAGTATCGCGTTGATGCGCGCCGCCATGGGGGCGGCGTGGTCTCGCAGCAGCGCGGCGAGCGGCGGCGCTGCGGCGGCGGCCACCTCCCGCGACCGGATACTCAGCCGGCCCACTCCCGCAACGCAGCTACCACGCTCCGACTCCCCCCACTCTAGTGGATTAGTTTTGACCGACAATGAGTGATATATCTTGTATTCCCGCAGCTGTGGCCATGTACAGTTTGGTTGCTGCTTTTCAGTAATGGTCGCTCACACATAATAGCATAGATTATTGCATTTTGTCGTAAAGGGCCGATGATCAGAGGGACACAAGTCACAAATAAATTAAAGATCTTATATCCATCTAACCATCTTTTTGTTTCAGGTGAGGTGAGACTAACTCATCGGGTCAAAAGCTGCATTATATTAAGATATGTTCAGCCAGGGTTGAAGACCTGTTGTCCTGATTGGTGTAGGGATTTGACTTACAATGTAACTACAGGAAGCTTCTTACATTTGTAATGTAACTCTTGTTATATATCTATTGTTAAGATTCTTCATGCCCGTACCGTTCTATCACAGCTTTAGACCAGGATTACCTTATATTATCGTGCAAGGATAGTGAAAAGTTAATTAGACGGGCATCAGCATTTCATTCAGATCACAATGGGCTGCATGAGTCCACTGTTGGACATGAGTCTCCCTTATAGATCGCAATTGAATCACCATGCTCGACAGTCGGATTGGTGGCAGTGGTAAGATGTTGCTGTTAAATAAATAGGTAGAAGCCTGCACACCCCCTGAATAGTTTTCCGTTAGTCGCCTTTTCCGACACCCGCGGGATGCCATGTAAAGCCGAGATCACAAGGAGGTATATTAAAGTATTTTAATTATCTTATCCCAGTAGTAATGTATATGTTACCTAGCGGTGGATCCGAGAGTGCTCCGATGAACAGCCTGACGAGCGCCTGCGATGGGGGCGCCGGCGCCACTAGGGACAGGTCCGCCGCGCGCAGCCACTCGTTCACGTCAGTGCACGACACCGCACGACGCTCAGCTTTACATACACGTGGGACGGATAGCAGTATTGAACGAACGTGAAAGCATTACAGTTTTTACAAGAAAGTTGAGTGAAAGAGAAAATAATCTAATTGAACTGATAAAGAGTGAAAGTGACGACGAATGACAGAAGAAAACAAGAGACGACGACGCACGGACGCCGTAGTAGTAAAAACGATAAAAATGTAAAAAATATAAGGTTAAAAATAAAGAATTAAAACGATATCAGTGTTTGTCCGCCATCCCTGTTCCTACTTACATACAACATACAATTAAGTAAACAGACATGAGAAACATTTAAAACGTACTTAGTAGATTGGCAAAGTAAGTTCAATACTACGATAGCGAACAATAATATACTTATACAGTAACTAACTTTTACCCGCGACTTCGTCAGCATGGACTTCGAGAAATATTCCATGGAAACTACATGCTTGATCGGGATTAAAAGTTTCTTAAAAGCCCTTCAACAATTCTTAGACAAAAAATCTAATCATTATTGCTCTCTGTTACGATGGGAAGGAAGGACAAATAAATAAACTAACTTTCACATTTATAATATTAGTATGGATTATGAGCAAGTCCGGAATAGCTAAAGATCTTGTAACATTTATTACCAGTTAAGAGTCGCGGCGAAGGAAGTCTAGATACCGCGGTACCAGCTGAGAGGCATTACGGTGCCAGATGAGAGGCGCCGCGATGCTACAAAGGTATCGCTGCAAACCAGCCGAGTGGCGTTGTGACATTAACTCAGAGGTGGCGCTATGTTGGCTTGCAGGCGAAAAGATACAAGCCAATTAAGAGGCGAAACAACGCGGGCCCAGGCATAGTGATGATGTACGCGGCGCCAAATAAGAGGCGTCGCGACATTAGATGTGGAAGGGTCGAGGGATCACTACGATATAGCTCGGGATCGTCGCGATATTTTACCTAAAAGCCAAACTTACCTAATTGCATCAGTTCACTAGCCCAGCCCACTGTGTGTGGATCCAAATGTGTAGCCAGAGCCGCACACGCGAGTCTGCAGCCTGTAAGATTATATAAATACTCGTTTAATTATTATAGACAGTCATAGGTAAAAATGATTTTATGACCTGATGATCTAATAATACAAATAATATATAATTTCATCATCATCATCAAACAGCCTATACGTCCCCACTGCAGAGGCTCAGGCCTACTCTCCTACAGAGAGTGTAGGGACCGTAGTCCACCACGCGGGTCCAGATACCCTATTATAACGACAAGTGTTTCTATGGTAGTTCACTGACCGTCGTCGCTGGGCGAAGCCAGCCTACACACGAGATGGTCGCGGAGCGCGACTCTCTCCTCCTGCTGCGTCCACCGCGTCCACGTTGTCAGCAGCTCCAGCGTGAGGGGCATCAGGCGGGCGTCCCGAGACTGTACACAACACTACATATATACTAGCGCGACAGATATGTATGTATATCCATCGCAGATGAAATGATAACGAAATGTTCTTTAGGTGCCCCTTACCTTAGTATTCAAAGATGTCCATAGATGACGTGGAAGAGGTAGAAATTAATCTGTCATCAAACATCATGACAGTCCAAATCCCAAAAGTATTGTTAACAATTTGTCAGAATTATTTATACAGCAGTTATATTGTTTTGGTAGGTGTAAGATAGTAGGCTTTAATGGCTTTGCATCAAAGAGTTTAGTGTATAAACTCCCTACTTTGAATCCATACAGTTAAATTTTGCTACGAGGTTGCCATCTATCCTTGAATGTAGAACTATGGTTTTCTTAAATGCCTGATTAGAAATAAAAATTGTTTAATATATATTTCATCCAGCTAAGCCCACTAAAGCCGAAGATATTGCAATTTCTGAATACATAAATTCAGATTTATTTCAGGCGAAAACAATGGACGCCAAATGATATAGGATGTCCACAAGGCCGGTTGCAACCCTATATTTTCAGAAAGTGGATGTCCAAAGTACAACAGTGCTTGTGCTATTAATGTACCTGATGACGTAGGTATCTGTTTTTGTTACAATTAAAAGCTATTTCATATTTAGATGGCCCCAGGTTCATGATATAGGTTGGATAGATCTCAAAAATTATATTGGAGTCGCAATTTTTTTGTATAACGGAATTGTTGTAAATACTTAAAACCTTCAGAAAATCAGAATTTAAGCACGTTATTATACTAGCTTCTGCCCGCTACTTCGTCCGCGTGGACTTCAGGATTTACCCCGAGGAAATTACTTGAAAGATCGGAATAAAAAATATCCCACATCTTTTCCCGGTCTTTTCCATATATCGAAAGTCAAGTCAGTGTAACTTTCGGTTACATAGTGAAGGAAGTACAAACAAACAAATTCAAATCCGCATAGAACAGAAACACATTTGATACGACAGAAACAGATTAACGAAGTCGGTCAATCCGATCTTTGTGATGATCATATGATATCACATATCATTAAAAAGCCTTTGCATGCAAAATGTATGAGAAAATGAATTATCTGTATGTATGTGTATTTGTTATTGTATTGTACGATTTGTATATCAAAGATCATAAAAATTAGTCCAGTCTTTCTTGAGTTATAAATGTTGTAACTAACTCGACTTTGTTTTATTTCTATAGATGACGTACTCGTATCTTAAATGGAGTACCGGTCGGTGTAGTTAGTTGTAAGTACCTGTTCGTCCTCTGATATCTTGTAGTAGTACCGCAACACGAAGCCGGCGTCGGAGCAGTCGGCATGCCGCGCGGCGCTCGTCAGCAGCACCAGGCAGTGCAGGTCGTGGGTCTCAGAGTCCGCCCCGAGGTGAGTGCTCAACACGTCCACAAGACGGACGCTACAACAACACAGCTTAATATATTTATTTCATCGGAAAACTTACAACTACGACATTTCAAGTAAATTATCTAAAACTGAAACTATGGCGACTTTTCAGTTTTCACCTATATAGGCTTTAAATTACACGCTGGATAATACAATATAAGACAGTTATTGGTACACATAACAATAAACGTTTCAAATTAATGTTTTAATATCTGTGCGACCGAGCTTTGGTCGTAGTTATTTAAAAACAAATAAAAACTTTATTTCTGCCCCTGGTTAGCCATAAAGAGTGGAACAATTTGCCACTAAAAAAATAATAATTACAAACTTGAATAAATACATAAAAACACACAAAAAAACAAAATTGAAGCAATTTTCCAACCGGAATTTGAACGCGGATATCTCGGACGGAATGACACGTGTGAACCACTCGGCTAAAGTGATTATGTTTGACAGCATGAAATTTCCCATCATATTTTGCGTCGAATAATGCGAAGGAAAAAACTCATGAAAACTCGAAAACGCGCGTTTTCCCAGACATAAGACAAATCTAGATCGATTTTTGCCCCCGAATACCCCCAAATACCAAATATCAGCGAAATCGCTGGAGCCGTCTCCGTATACAAGATATATAATTCGAAAAACACATCCGCCATTAGCCCTCTGACTGTTTTGTATCAAAAGTGTCAATAACTGGGTGAGTGTAGACTAGAGTGAGACCTGATGCAACTGGTGTTCTTAGCTAGAAGCGCACAAGCTTTCTGCAGGTGTCGCCGCATGTTGAGCCGGGTGACTGCGTCGAGGAACATCCAGGGCAGGCGATCGTCCGTGCCAAACGACGAGTACTTCTGCAGACGGTCTATCACCAAATGCTTTAGCATGGTCACCACTTGCTCTTGCACCTGAGACAGGATATGATAGTTGATTACATTCATCATTTACAAACGTCTGCGCTAGTTCTATAACATATATACAACGTATGACCCTTTGAAATTTCACTACATTGTTTTCTCATTATGAATGTCAGAATGTCAATAAAAAATATTTTAGTCTATCAATGGAGTGGGTAATTGCCGTTTACTGTTTTACATTTACAAACTATAAATATTGTAGCTTGTGCCCGTAACTTCGTCCGTTTTTACTCCGGAAAGTACCCCATGAGAACTACTTGATCGATCGGGATGAAAGTAGCCTATGTTCTTTAGGGGTCCTTCAAATATCGCTATACAAATCACATCATTCTGACTCTCCGTTACCATAACACCCCCTACGAGGTTTTCTGCTTAGTCATAAGCTGCCAGCCGATTCTTAATGTATTTATAACACATTTGTAAATTCAATTGAACAGTAACAAGAAATGATTACCTTGGTCTCGGGATCGGAGAGCTGATGCATGGGTCCTGTTAGGAACGCGTCGAACGCCGCATCACTGGGCCGTGACGCCACCAGCTCTCCCAGCGCTGTGATGGCCGCTGAACGCACTAAGATGCTAGCGTCGCGGCAGAGACCCACCAACAGCTGGTTTACAAGATATTATCGGCCGAGTTACTTCATGGGACTAATCCATGGTAGTGTAGTATAAGAAGCGGGCATAAGCTATTTATACTTATCTAGTCTACCAGCATTTTTCCTCGTCTGAGTAAACTTCAGAAACTATTCCACAGGAGATACTGTTTTATCAAGATAAGAAGTAGTATATACATAAGTGTGGAAGTTTCGTAGCTCTAGGATGGTGAAGAAAATAGGGTTTCAGATATAACTGAGCTCCTTCTAGGGTTCCGTGACTCAAAAGAAAAAAAGGAACCCTTATAGTATCAGTTTGTTGTCCGTTTATCAAGACCCCTTTTCTCGAGAACACGTATTTATTTTTATTTTATTTATTATTACGGTTTGACAATATGACTACAAATCGCACCTATAGAACGAAGCACTTGACAATAGACTAAGACTGGTGCGAGACTATATCCTCCCAAATAGGAAAAATACCCGTGCTAAGGTAGGATATTGGTTGTTAAGTATAGGTATCAAGTTGAAATTAATATCAAATACTCAAGCAGTCCCTCGGAGTTATGAACAATTATTTGCGTTCAAAAAGAACTGAAAACAGATTTCAATTGCCCTAAAAGTCTACTTTTATTAAGGCAAATTTAAGATTATACATATTTTTTTTTTATTGAAGATAGACCAACACTTGACCTCAATCTCACCTGATGGTAAGTGACGATGAGGTCGACGATGTTACGTGTTGGTCTAGAAGGTGCCTATTTACTCTTCTTTTGAAGATTCCCAAGTTGTAATTTTCGGGGAACACGGAAACCGGTAGTGTATTCCATATTTTTGCTGTACGCACGATAAATGTGGAAGCGAAACGCTTGGTGCGAGCTGAAGGAATATCTACAGTGTACGGGTGAAGGTCTGCCGTTCTTCTGTTGGACCGGTACTTGAACGGCGAAGGTGGAATCAACAAAAATAGCTCCTGCGCACTTCTCATGGATTCCAATGTCAGAACTGGACCAAATTGAAATAGGACCACATGGGAAGCACCAGCTTTCAAATAAAATAATCATACAAATCGGTTCACCAAGTCAAAAGTTCTGAGGTAACAAACATTTAAAAAATCATACCCGTCGAATTGAGAAGCTCCTTTTTTGAAGTCGGTTAAATATTTGACATCCTTGAGTTTACCAGCTTACGGCGATTAATAAGATTAGTATTGGTCAACGGTCATAATGGTGATTGAACCATTCTGCACTTTGTACTTGAGCGATCTACGGTTCTCAGACTACTACTACTACGGGGAAATCTTAAAAACCCCACGCATTCACACAACCACCACAGTCGGGACACTTACAGCGAAGTCGTTGGGTTGTGGGGGCGCTTGCGCGGTGGACAGCGAGCGGTGCACTAGGGCGAGCGCAGCACGACGCACCACCGCGCGCTCGTCGCACACGCCGCGCGCAGCCACCGCCATCAGTCGGGACACTTCGCCGTCGCCGTTCAACTCCTGCGGAGAATATTGTAAGTTCAAAGATTACTAACTATTATCCTACCCTAGCACGGGTATTTTTCCTATTTGGGAGGATATAGTCTCGCACCAGTCTTAGTCTATTGTCAAGTGCTTCGTTCTATAGGTGCAATTTGTAGTCATATTGTCAAACCGTAATAATAAATAAAATAAATATTCTTCTTTTCGTAGGTAAGGTACACTACATTTTCTTCTGAAAACATTGCGCTTTCATGTTGCTATTAGGTCTATATAAGAAACTGTAACTTTTGCCTACAGTTATTTAAGGAAAGTACAGACTGTTGTAAAACTTTTCTTTGATCGTCTTATAATGTCCAGATACTGATGTGAGGTCCACTGAGAGCAGTTAACTGTGACCTTGATATTTGATTGTGAGCTACCTGAATGTCCCGTCTCATGGAGGCTCGGTCCGCGTGCAGGCACTCGGCCAGTATGTACAGAGCTCGCGTGCGCAGCGTGCTGGAGGTGTCGTGCACGCGCTCGTACACCGCGCGCAGTATCTCCGCGTGCGGCGCCGTGTGCGCGCGCTGCCGGAGCAGACCAGCAACATCCTCTTCCGTTAGGTCTACTATGGCCTGATGGGTTTTAGAATATTTTTCGTTACAGATCCCATCATGTAAAACATTTAGCAATACAAAACTAGGAATATATGAGGTCTGCTAAAGGGGGAGTCACTCAAAGAATGTAAGGAATATTTTTTTTCTAAGTGCAGTTACTTTAAAAAAACTATTACATTTGGGTTAAGGGTGGGGTGAATAGCTTCATTTTCAACCGACTTAAAAAAAGAAGGTTATAAATTCGACTGTATGTTCTTGTTGTATGTATGTTACGCGATAACTCTGCCAATTATGAATCGATTTTGATGATTCTTTTCTTGTATGGTAGATCATTCTTCGGTGGTGGTTCCATATAAATATTATCGAAATTGATTGAGACTTTTTGACAAATATCAACAAAAACCAAATATGATAATTCTACCTCTAAGGGTGAACATTTCATGGGATGAATGCAGACAAGTAGACTTTTAGGGCAGTTGAAGTCGGTTTCTAGTTCGTTTTGAACGCGTTATTTATCACTACAATGAGTCTCATTCAATTTCACTTAGTTTTGAGACATCGAAACGAATATTATTTTGTTGCAACCCAGAGCTTGGTTAGCCAATACACACATGATCACTCTGTGCCATAGTATCCTGTGTCCTTTGATTGTTTTCATCTTGAGGTTCGGCTGACACGTCAGGAGGTGTTTCTGTTTGGGTGTCCATTCCCTCTCCAGGCGCTTCAGTGTTCTCTCCTTCTACTGCTTCTCCGCTTATATTTTCAGTTTCTTTTTCGCCACAATTTGCTGTTTGTTCATTATTTTCACCATCTGAAGTTACAGACGCAAAAGAAACATTAACACAGTTTTAGCAATAATAACAAAGACAAAACGAAAACTGGATAATAGCATGTGAGTGTATCTTTGTCGCTTGTATCTCTGGTTACTGCATGATAAAAGGACGAATGTATAAAAATATGTTTTTAAAAACCTGCAGTGCCTTCAGGTGCCGGCTCTGATTTTATAGTTTTCTTGATCTGTACTCGTTGTTTAATAGCTGCTACGGGTTCTTCCTCCTCTGGATCATTATTCAATAAACTTGCAAGTATTTCCTAAAATACAAAGAGCTACAATACAAACTAAACACTTTATTACTATATCTACAACAAATGATACCTACTGATGCATAGAAAACTATAGAACAGGCTGCATTAAACCTTGCACTTAACTTTCTGGGTTCCAAGTTAAAGTCTGTTTTATAAATATGTTGTAATTTTAATATAATTCATACAAACCAATGCTATATGTCGATGTGCAATTTTGGAAGTTGTGGACAGTTTCAGTATCCATTTAACCATTTCTCTATAAGATTTTTTCGGTAAAAGGCTCATTAGACCTATGACAAGCGAGAGTCGGGCTGTACGGACTTCTGCACGCTCCTATAATGAACAAATTATTATTTAAACATACTATAAATTATAACTGCTTACTGTCAGTGAAATAAAAATATCTCAATTAGGATTATGGGTGAACACTACGCCACCCATTATGCTGTTGGCTGGGCAGTTTCCGCAGTTAGTTACATGGATTTTTAATAATTGTTGCCCTTAGTGTGGCCACCTTGCTGCAAGTACTGTGTCATTGATTCATATGGAACATTTAATTTTGTTTATTAGGTGGACAGTTGCCTATCAGGAACTATCATTCTAAGGGTTTTCGTATTCAGATTGAGAAGGATGAATAACAGGCACTATTAGACACTGGTTGATTCATTTCTCTTGCTTGGCAACTTTATTTTAGCACTGAACAATCATATCACATGTTTATTTTTCGTGATTTCCTTCAGTCAGGATATTATATTAATATGTTCAAACAGGTCCCAGAGCACCATCTTGCCAATTTTGTCCATTGCAACTTTGCCAAGTGAGACCCAATTCTTATCTGCCTACAGTTAAGTGAGAAGAATGGTAATATCTATTGCTGTATCACTGCAACTGCTACTGACATTGCAGCACTCAAGTTGCTACTCCTGAGTGCTTATCATCACTTATGATTAAGCAAGATAAATAAATACAAAGTGTCTATTCGTGATAAATAAATCACTTTACAAATTATGTAACAAAGTAATCATATTGCCAAATCGGGCTATATTAGATTATATTCTAATTTTACTTTCATCTATCTACTGAATACAAGAGTATATTCCAGAATTACAATGTCCAGACAGTTACATTAAAATATCTGTAGCTTTAGTATTTTATTAGTTAATCTATAAAACTGTTAACAAAATACCAATGTAAAAAACCTTCCTACCAGACCCTCTTGAGCATAACAAATATGTTCTAAAAGTACAGTGTATCCTGTCAACGCTGGTATGCCATATTTAGTGAGGAGTAGACCGGAATATGTGACATATGAAGCTCTCACTAAGGCCTGAAAAAGAGAGCACTTAAATACATGAAAAGAAAAAAAAAGAAAAAAATATTTCTATGTAGAATAACAAAAATATTCACCAATTTATAATATAAATTGGTAATGATATAGCAAGCTATTTCATATTTTTGTAAATAAATTTACTTTTTTTCAATTATTTACAATATAAAAATAAAATTAGCAACTTGATACACACATTAGCACTTCTATTGTCCATAGAAGCGGCCACCAGCTTTGGTAGAAGACCTTTAAACAACAGTTTGATAGCCTCTTTGTTTGGTTCTCCATTTGCATCACATAAGAGGATGTCTATGATTTCATAAATCACTCTTGATATGTTGGCTAGCTCGATTTTATCTGAAATTTACATTGAATGTTTTAATATAGCTTTCTCTGGCAGCTAAGCTAGCACAAAAATAACACTCATAGTTTCAAATTTTGAAGCAATGTCAACATTTCTGGTCCCAAATTTTATGGTGTATTGTTTAAGGGTATGAAGTCTTTAACCAAATGAACAATATCTTACAACAAAAATGATAATAAAATGCCATACAGGCAAAACAACATAACTATGAATACAAATTTCATCTAAATAAAAATAATCAAATCAAATAATGTTCATTCAAAGTTTCTTTTTTTATTCATTTTTTGGCATCAATGAATACTACTACCATTTTTGAAGAAATGTCCTGCTTAGAATAAAGAGTGACAGCACTGAATTTTGATTTGTTTGCCATTTAGCATGATTTTAGTCACTTGGTCTCTTACATTTGCTAACGCAAAAATACATGTTATGTTCTTAGGATAATTTTAACAAAAAATTGATCAAATTCAGTAAGACTATTGTTTAATTTGTCAAAGGTCTTATATATGAGAGGTGTCATCATCACATGACACTGCCTCATATTGATATTGTACAAGATGGGGTAGTCACGTCATTTATATTAACTAAACATAGGAATGGATGTAAACTGTACCCTTGGTACCCTCAAGGCCCATCACAATTACCAATTCAGAATACTTAATAAAGTTTATTATTATTTATTCCATAAATTTTCAATTCAATTGTTGTAACATTCTAATGAGATAAGATTTATGAAGGTAATAATGAAGAACAATATTGCAACAAATACTAACCAACATTCAGTTTATTTACAATAGCACCCCCTGTAACATCTACTAAATTGCTCAATATATCTTCAAAGTTCATATCACTTGGATTTAATTGTAAACTGTCAATAATAGCCCTCAAATCAAGGACAAATGGTTGAAGTCCTTGAATCACAGAGTTCACTTCACGTATCAACTCTTTAGTGTTATAATAGTTATCTTCATTCTCACACATCACTTTAGGAAACCCCAAGCATGCTAAAGAGTGTGCAAAAAGTTGTGAATGATAAATATTGTAAGCTTTGTATCCTGGGATATACAGCAATTTGTAGTATAAACGCGAGGCCACCAGAGCATTGTCCCTATCCTCCTTATTAATGACATTCTTAGTACCACAGTCGATATAGTATGCTAAAAAGGAAAGCATTTTTTCATGTTGAACATGCTGTGACAATACTGCCCAAGACTGGTCTTCATGGGAATCTTCATCGTTTAGAGCGCTGTCTATAGTCTTCATAATATTCTTGAAGGTTCTTCGTACATCAATGGACTCCAGAACTTCTACATATTCCGAAGGAATTTCTCCAAACTCCAAAAATTCAGCATAGAAAGCACCCTGAACCCAGGCATCATCCAGAACATCAAGACGCAAATTACTGATTTCTTCAACTATTTCCATCATTTTGTATATGATTAATATATCACTTCTAACTCATAAAAACGTTGAAATTGTTATAAAACCGCGACAGACATTTAAAAACCAAAATAAACAACACAAAATAACACAATCAGCGGTAGCGTCCCTTGATGACATATGACATATTATTATGATCTTATTATTTACACATGCATGTTACATATGTATATAACATTATATTCTTTATACATACTTTACCTCTTTTTTTAAATTTTTATGGCCTTGGCTACATTGATGTTTGCACAAAAAGAATTGATAGAATTAATGTATGAGATGAAAGAGATGCAGCCATACAATCTAGTGTATAAAATTAGACATCTCTTTCACTTGTTGTTTCTCTTTACTGTGTGTGAGCCTGGCGACCTGTAACACAGGGTCACACCTATTTCAGGCACCAGTCTCTCACAGACAGTATTAGCACCGTAACAAGTGAAAAATGTAATATTATTTTAAGAACTTTCTGTGTAGAGCAATAAACAAATTTATTATTATTATTATTAATCCTGTAAATTCTTTTTGGCAAACGTCGATGTAGCCATGGCCATAAAATTAGGAAAGAAGAGGTAAGTATATAATCATGTAGATAATATTATATAGGTGTAAAAATAAAGTCAGTCGTTATCACAGAGTACCTTGTAACATACGGAAACATATGATCACGTAGTGATTAAATGCTCCTAGCATATGATTTTGACAGCTTGCGGGCAGGCAGATATAAAATAACCTATAATTGATATTTGATATAATCCCCAAAAGAAGACTGACTGAATAAACTTTTATATTAACACATAAAAGTGTTGTTGAAAGTATTATTTTAAGGAGAAAAATATGGCGACTAGAAGACCAGTATCTTGGTTTCTAACTGATCAAGGACGCAAGTTTTCGTTTGTGGTGGTTACCGGCTGTGGTTTAGCCCTGACATCAGCGAGATTTGCTCCAAATACATTCTTTATTGATAGATATAAAGATTTCGTACATCATTACAGGTAAATTTTTAAGATGCTGCTTTAGCATCATTTTGTAACAAGAATTTGCTATACCTAAGAGAGTTAGCACCTAAATGAAATAGGTACATATGTACGGTTTCATATACTTCATCACCATCAACTGGAAAACGTCCACTGCTGGACATAGGCCTCCTTCATGGTATGACACATTGACCGGTCCCGAGCCACTTACATCCAGCGATTCACCGCGACCTTAACCAAGTCGTCGGTCCATCTAGTATATAGTATATGAAATTGTTTGGTCTAAGGATGATTGTGGTATGTATGAATTTCAAAGTATTTAATGTTTGTTAGATCTACTGTTCCTAATATGATTGGAACATTTATAGTCATAATATTTAAAAGACTATTTACCTAATGTCTAAAAGATGATTGACAGAAATGGTGACCCATCTTTAGTCGAAAGCCTGAATAACAGAACACATAACTTTTAACTTAATCCATGTCCTAGTAACTGTTGGAATCACAATTATGAGGTGCTGGAATCATTGTCCAGTAACTAAACCATAGTAGCACTATGGTACATAGTGCTGTTGTGTTCCACTGTGAAAGATAGTAGTGCCAGCCCTCATCTGCTTGAGGCTCCTGGGTCAACATAATTTTCATCCAACGACCTTATCTTCATTTACCACCAGATGACTGGCCAATGAAGGAGGCCTATGTTCAGCAGTGGACGTTTCACGGCTGATGATGATGATGAGCTGGTGCGACATAAAGGGATGACAAAAATAAAAAACTAACACTCTCTGTAGGAGAGTAGGCCTGAGCCCCTGCAGTGGAGATGTATATAGGCTGTTGATGATTATATAATTTACTGTTAAATTAATAAATGTTAACTAAATATTGCAGAAATGGCACACCTGTGGAGCTACCTAAAGACCTACAGAAACGCTGTGAAGAATGTTTGGATATATTAAAAATGCCAGATGTACACAGGAAGTTGATTTCACCTTTCAGTGTCTTTGGGTTTGACTTGTTCCATGCAGGTAAGTTAATTTATGTTCACGAGTTTTTTCCCATACATGTTTTTGTTTAGTTGGCCTTCCTTTACATCATAATGGAGAGTAAGGATTACTTGGTTTGTGTATAGGGATAGTTGAATGTTCGAAATAGGCTACTTTATATCCTGATCGAACAAGTAGTTCCCTTGGGGATAATTTCTGATGTTTATGCAGACTGCTGCAGGTAAAGGTTAGTAAAATAATAAATTATGTTGCAGGTAGTACTAACTCAAAATTTGGAGCAGCTGTTGGAATACCGGTTAATTTCACTTACAAATCTCTTGCGGATATTAAAAATGACAACATTCAGGTAAAGAGATTAACAAATAAATTTTTACATATCTTTATTCAGTGTTTATTTTAATTTTTTTCGATTTTACCGTAAAACGTAAAACGAAAGAATGAACCTCGCTGGAATGTGACTACTCTTTGCGCCTCCCCGCTCACCTAATCGTCCTGTCCTGTCTTCGCAGTACGGTTCACAAACCGTCGCAGTTACGTCATCGACGCCAGTTCCAAACTTATAGTAAACGAGTTGTATGTTGTACGAAAAATGGTCTGCTATATAATATAAATAGTTGTTGCTTGTTAGCCTTTCAACAGGACTAATCGTCGTTTATACTAATTATACTTTGAAAAGACCATTATGAAAAATGATTTAGTTAACTTTTTTGTATATTTTGGTTTAGTTTATTTGTATAAAAACAAAACGCACGAAACAGGTAAGACTTGATGTTAAAAATAAAGATGATGTTAATAAAATGATATTTGACGCTTGACTTAAGTAGTATAAAAATAATGATTTTGTACAATTAAAATAAATGCAGAAATGTAATTCTAGTATTTTTCTACACATATTTAGATTTTTACTTGATTTTTTAAAAATAGTGTACAAATGTAGGCCGAATTTGAAACAACTTTTTTCGAAGTTTTTCTAGAGTTTTTCTCTCGAGTGTAAGGACTCACGCACCAAGAGTTCGTTACTGTCCCGAAGGAAACTTGTATAGATTAGATATGAAAAAACAAACTGCAATAAAGTTCTCGTTTTGGACCACATTACTAAGTTTAAGAAATTGTCACTTTGAGACAAGTAGACAGACACGGTACATGATTCCTTATGAAATTAATTACATTTTTACGGAAAACTATATGAGGCGTATATTATATCCTTTATGCGTTCCAATGTTTTATCGAGCGTTCGTTGCCCTAACAACATTATACCACGTTGTAAGTAACTAAAAGTCCTCACATTTAATTGCAGGTGAACCATCATGATATTGACTGGGAGTCAGAAGCAGGTCAAACATTAGCTGATGCTTTGATATTACCAGAAAATGTGCAAAAGTTCGCTATTTGTCGAGAAATTTTAATGACCCAAAACCACAAAGTCACATTAGAGTCTATCTATCCATTTATATCGATATTCCTCGCTTACAATCTGTCACAATATCTGAATAAAAGAATGAACCTTTACGCCGCCCCTCTCGCAATGAGAGTCACTATGTACACCTTGGTTGGACTGTTTAGTGCAGGCGTTTACTTCCTCTTCAAAGACGTAACGGAAGTGCACTATGAGACCGGCGCGGACGAACAACTGTGTGAACTCGGCCCAGAGTTCATTGAAAGTGGAATCGTATTTTATGATAAACTTCTGAAAAGGAATCAAGCATTGAGAGAACTTATGGGGAGTGAAGGAGAAAAAAAGTACAGCAAACTGGGCAATGAGAACTTCTTCTTGCGACAACCTCGAATACCTTTGGTGCACAGGAAACAATTCTTTGAGAAAAAGAAACAGGAAACTCTGGAACAAAACCATGAATTGAATATTGATTAACTTAAGCGTAGTCTTTAAGGAATTGTTGTTTATTATTACATGCGTAGAAATTGCCAATTGTTGTGTAAATATTTTAATCATGATGCATTCATAGATAGTGTCTGTAATACATAAAATGAAGATAATCTGCTTATGACATAGCTAATTAGGTTTGTGAATACTGCAGTGACGTAGATCACATATAGAGTACCTCATTCGATTGATATTAAATATGTATTTCCTATTTTAAAAACTCCAACAAAATATTGTAAGCAGAGTCATTCTTATTTTGATTTTTCAAAATATACTTTTCGTTTTCATCACATTATTCACAACCCGTATTCACGAGTATGTTAGTGTGTTATATACGGTCTACCAGTGGCGACAAGAGATTACTCCAGGGTTATCAGCTTTCACATGTGCGTCACTTTTTCGTTCGTCTTGGCGTCTTATGAGGGACGCTCATGAGGCGGTTTAGAAATAAAAAGAAAGTTTGTTTAAAACCATTGAAATTATTTTTAAAATTCCCGTCAATTAGCGTCTACAAAATTTAATAAACTTCTCATCAGAAAAATCGAAACACCTTGCAAGTTTATCAATACATACATATAATAAAAGAGTAAAACCAGTGTGTCTGTACATTGAATATATTTACCTAAAACTAATTGAGGGCGATGTAAAAATAGTAACAGAATAGGAATCTAAAATTTTTTAATTTTTGTCTGTCTGTTTGTCTGTTTGTACACGCTAATCTCCGTAACTACTGAACGGATTTGAATGAAACTTTTTGTTGTTGTATAGCTATTGAGTCTGGGCATCTACTAGGCTATATTTTATTCTGAAGATCGGAATACCAGACGTGGAACCTTAACAGCACCAGTCAAACTATGAGACATATGAAAATACTGGCTTAATAAAAGTTATTCAGCGTGATGAGCATTTCCTATTGACTTACAAAAATTGAAGGTCTGGAGCAACTGATGTGGAACTCCAGCAGCTCAGCTAAACTATAAGAGATATGAACAGAGCGCCTTTGGGTAGATTGTTCAGCAAGATGAGCTCTTTCTATAGATGTACATAAATCAAAGATCTGGAATACTTGAAGTGGGTGACGGTCGTAAAGTCAATATATCAATCAGTCATCAATACATATAATAGAACAGTAAAACCAGTGTGTCTGTACATGGAGTATCTTTTCAAGTCAAAATAGTAACAGAATAGGAATCTACAATTTTTAAATTTTTTTCTGTCTGTTTGTACACGCTATTCTCCGGAACTACTGAACGGATTTGAATGAAACTTTTTTTAATGTATAGCTATTGAGTCTGGGCATCTTTTTGAAGATCGGAATAACTGACGTGGAACCTTAGCAGTACAGTTATATTATAAGAGATATGAAAATAGCGTCTTAAGAAAAGTGCGTGCTGAGCACTTTCTGTAGGTGTATAAAAATCGAAGATCTTTGAAGAAGAAGAATATTTGATGTGGAAGGATAACAGACCGGCTAAAGAAAAATCTAATATAGTTTTTCCTGATAAGCATTTACATGTTCTTACATAATAAATAACATAAGCTGGGAGTATCTACACGCGGTGAAGGCGAAAACAGTTTAGCCTTAATTTTCAATAGCTTAAACCCGACTTAAAGTAAGTGCTTTGCAGAGAAATATAATCGAAGCTGAAATTCTAACTGGGTGTGGTGCAGGCGAAACTGTATTTATACAACGTATTCCACTCATTCACAACAATTTCCTATTTGAGTTTAAACGCACACAGTTCCCTGTGTCAATTTGCTTTGCAATGACAATAAATAAGTCGCATGGACAGACACTGAAAGCTGCCGGTGTAGACCTGAGATCTGGTTGCTTTTCACACGGCCAACTTTATGTTGCTTTCTCGCGGGTCAGTAACGCTTCAGGACTTTATATATTGGCCGCCGAAGGGAAAACTACCAATGTTATTTAAAAAGAAATTATATGAACGGTTCTTACGGTCATAAAGTCTACGCGAACGAAGTCGCGGGCTCCAACTAGTATGTTATAAAAATTTAATTTGAATTTAGAACATTAAAATTAGGATTTGAAAACATCGTATTATTCACCATTAAACGACATTTGACATATATTTCTAAATATGATCATTTTTCTGATAATCCTTACAAACCATCAACTTGCAAGGTTTTTCGATTTTTCAATTCAATATAACTTTATTGTACACCAATACAAACTTAAATTAAAAAATAAAATAAGATTTTTCTTATGAGGAATAAATTTTTTAAATTCCTTAAAACGACTACCTCCTATAAAACACTGAAATGCCAAAAATTGGACAATACCAAATGAATGAATGTAATCTCATTCGCTGTCTAAAGCTGAGTAATGATAAAACTCGCTAATCACGGAAGCTTAGAATTCGCGGCGGAGTTCATGTATTTGTTATATGAATTTTGATTAATACTCAACTTCGTATTCTATATAGACCTCATTACATACAAAAAGTAATGGATTTGTCTGGAAGTGTAACATTTCAAATCAGCGCCGCTCCTTGGAAGCAACTTTATATAACATGTTTTATATTAATATAAACATATCCTCATAGACATCAAAATGATAATCCTTTGTAATATAATCCTTTGGGGGGCACGTGTATCGTACGTACTTAATAATACGAGTTTCTTACAATCCAAGTAACGATTATTTTCAGCGGGTCATTATTTGTCAAAGATCTAGATTTAGATACCAGATTGACTGATTATCGCCATTTACGAACTTAATTTGTCAGCTTTAAATATTGATGGTTACGGTTATCCGATAAATCAAAAGATTAGCTGAATCATCAATGTCGTAGAACTATATAAAGAAGGTTTAAGGGTAGATAATGACGGTTAGTGGTTTGCCATGTGGCGGTCAAGTCTAGTAATCGCTGTGATAGTCTGCGCTGGCGCAGGCTCGGGGCTGGCTCGCCGACCCCCCAATGCCGACATCGTAGAACAGTACTACATGAGAGGTCCAGAGGCTGGCAGATATTCTAACAACTTATTAGAAGATGCTATGCTTGATGTGGTCAGTATTTTGTTTGTAAATAGCCGTTGTTTGAAATTTTGTTATGTTTGGTGGGGTTGCACTTGGCCTTCATCTCACCTGATGGTAAGTGACGATAAGGCCGTTGGATGGTGAGCGAGCGAACCCAGCCTCAAATTAATGAGGCGCTGACACTGCTACCTTTTATACCGGAACACAAAAATGCTATTAACATTGTTGTTTGGCGGCAGACTTAGGAAACACGAGCCAGGCGGACATAGAGAATACGCTACCACCAACCGAAACTAGGACCAATAGGTATCCCAACTGGGAATTGAACTCGGGACCTTCGAATTGTTAGTCCAAGCATCTAGCCATTAACCTGCGGATGCGGTTACATCGATTCTCTTGTGACTGCATCATGTTGTAATGTTGATTCCATAATTATATCACAGTCATGTGATATGGTTAAATATCAGAAAACTTCACCCGTAAAAATGCACATCCTTGAAATAGAAATAGAATAGTCATGAACTAGCCAGACACAAAAACAGAATGTTAGCTCTCATATAAATGTGATCAATTCCTGGTGAACAAAATCAATATTATGTTCTTATTTTAGCCCGGCCTTATTACGAAGTATGGATATCCTGTAGAGGTTCACAAAGTGACAACAGAAGACGGCTATGTCCTGGAATTGCATCGCATACCGTACGGTCGCGATCAGAACAACCGCCCCGACCCGAACAAGCCTGTAGTTCTAGTCCAACACGGACTGTTCTCCTCTTCTGCCGACTGGGTTCTCATGGGGCCCGGCACTGCTTTGGGTACGTATCGATATAATTGCTTATAAGAAGTCATCCTAATTGGCAAAAGGTCGCACGATCATTCCATGTGCATTATCGTGCGATCGATGAATTAAAAAAATCGCATGACCTTTATGGCACGTTTAAGAAATTGGTGTGAGTATACGAACTATTTGTGCGTTCGTTTACCCGTTAGTTTTATTTGGACTAGCTTTTGCCCACGACTTCGTCCGCGTTGACTTCGGAAAGGTCCCCTGTAAGTGATATAAAGTAGCTTATGTCCTTTTCTGTCCCTTCAACTATCCCTACACAAAAATTAAGTCATTCTGACCCACCGCTGCGACGCAAAGGAAGGACATACAAATAAACAAACTCAGTTTCGTATTTATAACATTACTATATGGATTACGTTATAATTAACACGTTCATAAATAACTAGAAATCGACTCAACTGCCCTAAACTTCCACAGCATTTATCCCCTGAAATGTTCACCCTTAGAGGTATAATTATCTGGGTATATATTTTGTTCTTTGTTGATTTTCTCAAAATGAGCAAAATCAATTTCGATAAAATTTCTACAGGATCTACCAAACAAAAAAAGAAACATTAAAATCGATTCATAATTGGCAGGCAGAATGATCGCGTAACATAGGTACAGACGAATTGAGAACCTCCTCGGTTTTTATGTCGGTTGAAAATTGTATTTAAATACACAATTTTTGCTCAATATGGTCGGAACAGATTAAAAAAGTAATAATTTTTAACCTGCTTTACGTACGAAAATAGTTTTTGCTAGTTCCAAATCTAAAAATCATCAACTTACAAAGTATTACTATGTACTTTTATAAATTTCGTTAACTACTTAATTTCTCGACAAAACATAAGCTTTGTTTGTTTACAATGTCTAGAGGGAGGTCTGTGCTCAGCAGTGTACATTATCCGGACGATTTACTTTTATGTAAATTGTAGGTATATGATAAAGTATAAAGGTGTTATATATTGTTGCAGCTTACATCCTTGCGGAGGCTGGTTACGACGTATGGCTAGGGAACGCTCGTGGAACGCATTACTCCCGAAACCACGTCACCATGGACCCTGACAGTGATTCAGAGTTCTGGCGCTTCAGTTGGGAGGAAATAGGCCGGTTTGACTTGCCGGCCATGATCGACTACACTCTGGCCGCAACGGGCAAGTCCCGGCTACATTACATCGGACACTCGCAGGGAACCACCGCTTTCTGGGTGATGGGTTCCCTCCGACCCGACTACAACAACAAGATTATATCAATGCAAGCGTTTGCGCCTGTCGCTTTCATGGAGTTCAACGACAATCCTGTGTTCCGTGCTTTGGCTCCACACGCCAATAACATTGAAGTAAGTTTGTCAATTCCGTTACAGGGCCGTAGCTACGGGAATGGGGGGCATAGTGTGGCAAAACCCCACCTTGAAATAACGATGCCCTGCTTTAAAAAATACCAAATTAATACATTAAAATTGTTCATAATACGACTTGATAGGAAAAAGAAAATAATTTACTACCCTCTTAGCGGCAGCGAGATCTAGCAATATTCCGAATTAACCACGGTTTGTCACGCTGGTCATCACTTATTTTATATAAAAATGATGGCATCGATGGCATTTGAAGTAAACCTGTAAAAATTAATTTTTTGCTATTATCTACCTATCATTCCCTCGCAACAATTAACTTAATTTAATAATAGATTCACCAGATCAGTAAAAATTTTACGTTTGCCCTACCTATCAGCACCGCTGCCCTACCCTACGATTACATTGCGCAATATTTGCAGGTAATGGTTACATTGTAATGAAGAAATGTACAAATGCGACACAGAGACACCGCATAATTATACAGTACGTGCTAATGTGAATAACGCTTGCACTGTGGTCGAGGTAGATATACTATGACAAAAATCCTGATTAAAAGTCAAAAATGTTATGTTTAAAGTACCTTTTCAAAAGAAATCTTTTTCCGTCAATGAAGTATGTATGAATGAAGTGGGACTTTATTTAATTTTATTATAGGTTTGCACTTGATCTTAAGTATAACCTGATTGTAAGTGCCGATGGGCCCAGTGGATGGTAAGCGTACACATTCAAAAGCTAGAGCAGAACACAATAGAGCTACTAACATTGATGTTTGGCAACTGACTGAGGTTAACCAGGCGTACATAAAAATGTCCGATCACCAAAGACATTTAAATTAACCTACTACATATTTAAATCTCTTTGCCGATCACCAACTAAACCGATCACCGATAGGTAACCAAACTGGAAATCGAACGTGGGACCTCTGGATTGTTAAACTTAAAATTGTGGCGCTTATACTACTGCCGGCGAGGGACTATGAATAATAGTTAACTGCTGTCTTCTGTGTGGACCTCAGGAAGTATCATGGACGACTAATCATCTTAATTGGATGAAAAGCAGCCGTGTCCCATTTCCGTTCCGCATGATGATAATTTAAGTGTGATGGTAACAAGCAACGTTTATACAGTCCATTGCCAGGTTGCTGGGCATCAACGAGCTTCTGCCCAACAGTGATCTGATCGCGTGGGCGGGTCGCGCATTCTGCGCCGACGACGCTCCCACACAGCCCGTCTGCTCTAACATGCTGTTCATCATCGCTGGAAGGAGTGAAGACATGCATAACGCTGTGAGTATAGAAATTATAATAATGTTATACTAGCAGCTTATAGGAAATTGTAGTTTACGGGTTTCCTGTGAGGGCGATATGCCATAATTAATTCGTTCAAAAAGAACTAAAGTACTGACTGCCTTTCATTGTATTCAAAGAGTATCTGGGTATATATTTTATATTCGTTGATTTTATCAAAAAGCACAAAATCTATTTTGATCCACTTCTGAAGAATGATCTAACCGATTCATAATTGGCGGGCGGAATGATTGAGTAAGATACATTTAAAAAATTGAATTGAGAACTTCTTCCTTTTTTGAATTTGGTTGAAAATACCATACGACTCTCCGGTGGACGCCGATGCCCTTCTCCAAAAGAAGACTCTGGAAAAGACAATGGGGCGGTTCTCAAATGGTCTCACATTTAGTATAAGTCTTCCCCATTTCATTCAGCGGGAGTCGTAAAAGCCGGCTAAGGGAAAAAATCCATGAGAGGAGCAGCAGCAGCTACCTATGTAAATACAACATCTTATTGTGATCACCAATCCACCTGCAATGCGTGGACATTTTCGCAAATCCACTCATGTTACGTGCAACCAACAGCAAACGATTGTGATTATTATGAAACTATGTATATGTATCATCATCATCAACAGCCTATATACGTCCCCACCGCAGGGGCTCAGGCCTACTCTCCTACTGAGAGTGTAAAATGAAATTGAATTCAGAGTGTCGGGTGTACTGGAAACACATTGATCTGAATAGTAATTAATAGAATAGTAATAATTCATTAATTGGCGGTGAATGTGTAGATTACCCGAAGTTGCTACTATAATTTAAACAAAGTCAAAGTATGTATTGCTGTTCTCATGGTAAGTACTGGTGTTACATAGTATATAGAACAAGCATGTGAAGCCCCGATGGGGCGCTGCAACATAGAATAGCTACAAAATAGTATTTTAAATTATTTCAATGTCCCAGCTGTAGAGATATTAAACTTATTCAGTCTGTTCTATCACTAAAGAACTCATTTATGCTATAGTAACATTTGTTAATAAGCCATTCTTTCAACTGTTTGATACAGTGTCGTGTATTTTCTATGTTTTTTATTATTTGGTATTTGTTAAACATTTTTATCACAATGCATTGGGGTCCAGATAGAAATAAAAATAAGTTTTGAAAAAGATAATTCTAGTTTATTTACACTGCATAGCTATCGATATTTGATATCATGTGATACGAGTACCAATGTTTGTTTCAGACGATGTTCCCTGTGAAACTGGCGCACACCCCCGCGGGCGCAGCCGTCCGTCAGATCGTGCACTACGGACAGCACATCAGGAAGAACTTCTTCAGGCGTTACGACCACGGCACCATGACCAACTGGAGGCTGTACAGAAGCTTCTCACCTCCCGCTTTCCCTCTTAATAGAATCACGGCCCCCGTCTTCCTGCATTACGTAGATGACGATGTCTTCGCCCATGTGAACGACGTTGACAGACTGTGGAGGCAACTCGGGCGACCCATTGCTAAACTGAGAGTACCACACGCTACCTTCAGCCATCTCGACTTTATGTGGGGAACTGGAGCGAAAGATTTACTGTACGACCGCGCTATAAATCTAATGAGGGCTGTAGGCGATAATTGATGAAATATATATTTACAAATAAAAAACGAATGAAATAAATACTCCGTGCAAACGTACTTTTGAGTTTGTCTGTTTCAATTTGGAAATACCTAATCCCAGAAACTATTCAGTGAACAATTGAAATGAGCTACGCTCGGAGTTTATATTGAGATTTAAAAACGGTATGAGGCGTGCCTGCCTAATATTCAGAAATTATTCGACGGGTACCTTTTTATCAGGATAAAAAGTAATCTGTGTCTTTGTACAATCTACATGCCATTGATTACGTATGTAATAAACCAAGGTCGGTTGAGCCAAAGGGTTGAGCAATAGTTTTTAAAAGGCAACGAAAGGACAGTATTTCGGATGACCGATATTCGGATAATCGACGCTTCTGCACTATGTTATGAAGTAAGTTAAAATATTTTTATATATATTACAGCTGGATAGTTTATAGTATTTTGTCTGTCAGTCCGTTTGTTTGTCAGGTCTTCTAGCTCTGAAACAGAAATCAATATAATCTTAATGTGTAATTCCGTTACTTATAGGTACGAAGCGAAAACGAGTGCTTATAATAAACCGGTGACTACAATAGCCAGCTTACTGGGTACGAGAATCATAGGACGTTTTGCAATACATTTGCGATTACAATAAAATAAAACTAGAACTGATCTCACTTTGTGTAAATTCGATTAAAATTAGGTATAGGTGGCGGGAGCGGGACCGCTTTGTTGCTTTTCTCGGTTTACGCAAGTAAAATTGTAAACAAGTAACGTGTAAAAAGGCAAAGACTGAAATCCTTACAGCCAATAAAATAAAGTTTGCCGAAGTAAACGTAAATGTAATGTCATTGGTTGGTTGTCAATGTCTATGTCTACTGCTGCCTTCCCTTCCCTCCCGCACGAGTCGAATCGAATTCAGTCGATTTCTATCTCTTTCTCATTGTAAATGTGTATTTGATGTGTATTGTGATCTCTACTTTTACAATGTCGATTTCATTTCTTTTGTGATTTGTTTCTTTCGGAATATAGATTGATATATATGTAGCCGTGTAAATGTAAATATTTCCGTACGATTACATCAAAAAAGATATCAACGTGTGAATTTTCGGGGTGCTGATAGACGCCTTGTTTGTTGCATTGATTGATAAAACAGTGGTTTCCTGGTGTCGGTTTTCTGAATAATAGTATCAAGGAAAATCTTACCAGAATGTGCGGCGGATTTACGTGTTCTAAAAATGCATTGATTGCATTAAACATCCTCTATGTGGTAAGTGATAAAGCCTTACATGTAGATTCAGTTTTATTCTGGGACAAAGATAAGTTCATTATCTTATTATATCTGACTCGTATTTCTTTCGATAACGTATGTTTTGACGAAAGAAGTTAACTATTTGAATATTTACGCAACTCGAAAGTATTTTTTTTCGGAATATTACAAATGTACAATGTGTTTTGTTGTAGATGACCTTACACATACTCAGATTTCTTTGATTACCATATGCACATTGCAAAATATACATTATTACCTGTTGTTTAATCTAAATTGTATACAATTCCAATGTCATGTATGTTTGATGTATATTTTAGATTTCCAATCAAAGTATAATCATTTCAACAGGTAGTGGCTTCTATCTTGATATCGGTGGCGGTGTATGGGCAGGCATCGTCGCTGGTCACCAATCTGCCCATCGTTGGAGGTATCCTTGCCTGTGGAGTGTTCCTTATCCTGGTATCACTGCTCGGCTTGGCAGGAGCTGTGAAGCACCATCAAGTCATGTTGTTTTTTGTATCCTTTTCAATATATTGTGTACTTAGGAATCAATAGTGAAACTAAGTTTTATATAATTATAGTACTCCTTACTGGGCAAAGGAGGTCCATAAATTAATCTGTCATAAACCATGGCATTTCACACACCCAAAACGTTTTGTTAACAACTTTGAGAGATTTATTTATACAGCAGTTATATTTTCTTCAGTAGAGTATAACAGAAGACTTTATTGACCTTGCATCAAGATATTCAGTATATAAACTCCTTGCTTTCAATTCATAAAAAAAATACATTTGACAGTTAAATGACACGTTCAGCAAATATATGGAGCCAAGGCCTGCTCTTGTAAACTTATAATTTTAAAAGGCTATTATCAAATAAAAGTTATTTAGTTACCATTTTTGTATATTTTCGTTTAGTTTATTTGTACAAAAACATATAAAACGCACAAAACAGGTAAGACTTAACAAACATAGGCCTCCCTCATGGTACGCCACATTGACCGGTCCCGAGCCACCTGCATCCAGCGACTCCCCGCGACTCTAACCAGGTCGTCGGTCCATCTAGTGGGGGGGACGGCCTGGTAGACGTTTCCCGGTACGTGGTCGCCACTCGAGAACCTTTACTCCCCACCGGTTATCGGTTCTTCGAGCGATGTGGCAAAGATGGTGTCAATTAAATGACATTTGACACTGTCACTTAGTACAAAGAGAATGATTTTGTACAATTAAAATAAATGCAAAAATGTATTTCTAATATTTTTCAATAGGGGCCGTCCATATATTACGTCATTCTAAATTAGGAAGGGGGGGGGGTTGATCTGCTGATGACGGTAAATGATAGATGGGGGGGGGGGGTTTCGAAATTGACGTCATTCTTATTTATTTATTTATAGTTTATTTTTCACGTACAAAAAGATTATTTCTAAAAAGAAATTTCTTCCAGCACACCTAGTAAAATACTAGCTGCCCGCCCCGGCTTCGCCCGTGGTACTTACATGTATTATACATATAAACCTTCTTTAAGAATCAGTCTATCTATTTTAAAAAAACCGCATAGCATACATAGGGACAGACAGTGAAAGCGACTTTGTTTTATACTATGTATTGATAATAAACACAATACTTAAATAATAACTACAATATTACATAATTAATAAAAGTACATATTAATACTATACTTATACTTAAATACATGTCTCATACTAAGGAAAGATAATGTTCTTGTGATATTTTGCAAGTATTTAATGGTATTAATTATTGAACTCATTATTTATTTATTTATTACAAGGTCAAGGCATGTCTACATTATTTTTTTAAACTATAAATAACATCGTACCTATGAAAAGAGTTTGTATGCGACACTGTGTTTATTAAACGAGTTATCCAAAGAAAAGTAAAAAATAAGTAGTTATATTATATCAATGATTATTGCCAAAGTAAAAATAATAAAAGGTGATTCTATAACCAAATGTTTTAATCATATAATACCCTATTTTTCTCAAATCTGCAATGTTTTATTTTGTCAAACTAGTAATGACGTCAATTTTGGGAGAGGGGGGGGGGTCATTAAGAAATGACGATAGGATGATTATAGGGGAGGGGGGGTCTAAAATCTGAAAAAATCGATGACGTAATTTATGGACGGCCCCATACCTGTTTAGATTATTACTTGATTTTTTTAAATAGTGCACAAGTGCAGGCCAAATTTGAAACACCTGTTTTTGCTACAACGGGGCCATAGATGCATGAATGAAAAACTGATTTTTTAAAGTCCCTCATTGTTTTTTGTTGTTAATTACTGGGTATTATCTATTAAAGCACAGTGGCAGTGGAATTATCTTATTTTGGGGGAAACATTTGCCATGTCATTTTTTGGTCCAGGGAAATGGGGATGAATCTTCATATCATTATCATTGGGTAGAGTGAAATGATTGCATAAAGAGATGAAATGGAAAATAATAATAATATGGAAAACGACAACAAGTTACACAATAAAATCTTCTCATAAGTTCTTACTCTTGGTAAACCTATGTTTCAGCTGCCACTGATGTGGTTTATGTGTTAATAGTATACTTATGGAGGAGCAAACAGATTAGGATGTAATTATAGTTCATGGATATCCATGATGGAGGGAAGGCTATCTAATGATTTTAGTTTCAGTCCCATTGCAGCTAAACATCAGATATTGAAAATATTTTTCTTAAGATTTCAATCAGTACATGGTGATTCTGTTCCTGCTGTTTCTAGTCCAGTTCTCAGTGGCGTGTGCTTGTCTCGCCGTCAACTCAGATCAACAGGGAATGCTGGCTAAACAGGTCACTAAAACATAATCCAGTCCGACACCGTAGGGACTTGCATGTACTCTCACTTCTTTACTCAATCCTTTTTAATCCTCGTACTCCTTCCTACCTTAAAGACCGTTTCTCTTTCCGTTCTTCAAGTCTCACTCGCCCTCTACGTTCTTCTGAGACCCTCCAACTCGACTTCCCCTCTCATTCCTCAAAATTTTACTCAAAATCCTTTTCCGTCCAGAGCGTCCGACTATGGAACTCTATCCCTGAACCCATCAGACGAGCCCCTTCCTTACAATCCTTCAAATCTAACCTAAAAACATATTTCCTTGAGCAGATCGTTTCTTAGCAGCCTTTTTCTTCTTTCCTTCCTTCCTCTTCCCTTCTTCTCCTTTGATTTCTGTTTGTTTATTCATTATCATATCATTATTCATAATCGTGTATGTATTGTATATATATATATATATTATTATTTATTTATTTATTAATATATATTTAGCACCACCTACTTACCCCTTCTTAATCACACGATTCTTCTGCCCCAAGGTTGCCTGGAAGAGATCGCTTTTAGCGATAAGGCCGCCTTCATTGTACCTTTTATGTTCTTCTCTTTTCTTTTCTGTTTTTTTATTTTGTGTGTGTGTGCAATAAAGTTTATTTGAATTGAATTGAATAATCACAAACATGAATCCACTTTCATATTCATTCATGACACAAATAATAAAAACAAATGCACATACTCGTACAATATACAGCAACACAAGTGTGACAGTTTTACTAAAAACAAAATTTTGCCTGTAATGTGTGCACATAGGAAATTATCGTATAGGAGCACTTGTCTATAATATAAAGAAGCATATCTCCCTACCATGGGCTACATGGCGTACTAATTTTCATAGTGATTGGTCATGTGGTTGATGCATTTAAGAGAAAATCAAACTCACTTTATCATCTATCTATATAAAAGAATGGCTGTTTTGCTAAGTGCAAAAATTAAATCGGTCTGGACTATTTTTTTAATGTGTTTGTCTACCGACTACAAAAAAGGAGGAGGTTGTTAATTGGCGTGTGAACTGATTTCGATGATTCTATATAGATTTTTATCGAAATTGATTGAGCGCTTTTTGAGAAAATCAACAAAAACCAAATATATAATAAATAAATCTAAAAATAATTATACATCTAAGGGTGAACATTTTTAAGGCAGTTGAAGTCGGTTTTTAGTTCTTTTTGAAAGGGTTCTTTATGAAAAGGAAAAAATCTTGTTTATTTTGTTGTAACCATTTTTTTTAGTATTGGGAAACTCGGATTTTTCACTATTCTCAACAATGTTACTGGTTTAATTGAACCTTGAGCAGTCCATAAAAAACCGTTGTATATTCTGAAAAGGTTTTAATTTTTAATCTACTAATAAAACAAATAATTGGAAAAGTATGCTTTATTTAAGTGATTACATAAGTGGTCCATGAATGGTTAAAATGTGCTCCAAGCTTTAAAACCAATCAGCTGTAATCATATGTTAAAGAAATATTAACTACATTACGTTACTAACATTTTAATAACGTAACAGCCAACTAAATAAAATAAACGGACATATTTTCGTTTTGTATTTGACTTTGCGGCAGTATCGCAGTGACGAGCAGTACTTAGGGGCTTAACTCGTAATGTCTAATTCAATACCCCAACAAGAGGTCACAAACACATAAGTACAATACATGTTATTAACATTACAGGGCTGGAACAAAGTCAACATGGATGTCAAAGAACAAGTCCAGGAAAGGTTCCAGTGCTGTGGTTTCCAGGACAGATTGGTCAACGGTACACGTGACTTCCCGTCTTGTGACAAAGTTGATGTAAGAATATTGTATTTTACTTGGGTATTAAGGTCATGGAGTTTTGAGTCCCAGTTGACCGATTAAAAAACGTCCTTGGGCGACTAGAAACGCGATCCAGTCTTCTTGTCCTAGTTGTCTGTACCTATAAATTGCTTTTTCTAGATAAAAATCAATATCGGCAGGGGTATATTCCCAATTGTTGATAAGTTTATTATGTTATTTTATTTATGAACAAATAACATTTCGATTATATTAGATTATTACGTTTTTGACTTTATATTCAGGACATAGCATATTATATTTTATCAAATGACTACTTGCCAGTTTTAGGGTTCCGTACTCAGATGGTAAAAAGGGGACCCTATTACTGAGACTCGGCTGTCCGTCCGTCTTTCTGTTTGTCGGTCTGTGACCAGGCTGTATCTCATGAACCATGATAGTTAGACAGTAGAAATTTTCACTGATGATGTATTTCTGTTTCCGCTATAACAAAAAATGCGATGCATTTGGAAACTTTACATTAAATAAATGAAATAAAATGTTCTCTTCAAAAATGTGAAAATACGATTTTGAATTCGAAGTTCTTATACTATATTAATGAGGGTTTAATAAAATTAATCCACATTTGTACAAAAATGGTTTAATCTGATTTCAGACTACATGTTGTGCTGGCATGCCTTTCTCAAAAGACTGTGAATGCCAGCCCTGCATGGAGAAATTGAGAGAGACTATTGATTACGCGTTCAAATTGTGCGGCGGAATTGGACTGTTCTTCAGTTTTACCGAAGTAAGTGCTTGCTTTATAGCCTATTTGCCATCTCTTATCATATCATGAAATGCTAGCAGATAAAATATGAAGGTTAGTTGACATTGACTGAACTGTCATTGTTTGTAAATGTGACAGCCATGATAACCGTGCTGTTACTTATTGTACTATACTAGCAATAAATGTGAAAATGAATGTATTGTAATATACAGACATAAATACCGTCATTTCAGTCATAGGATTAGTTCAATTACTTCGGTTCTATTTCTATTAATTTATTGAGGTTGAAAATTGCACTAGTTTCAAAATCGTAGAAGTTTAACATCTTTATATCTTTTTTAAATATTTATCTTTTTATAACAAACATACATACATTAAATTCATTTTGAATTTAAAAAATGTCATTTCTAGACAACATTTTGCATTGACGCTGCACTGAAATCTGTTTTTAAAGTAGTTGATGAATTAGGTTGCAATCGCAATATTCCGCAATACTCCATCACTATTTGCTAGTCTTCAGTTCATTCACTACTCTTTCATATATTTATATTTTGGTTGTTATCTAATACTTACCTCAATGAACTAATACACTTGAATCATGTATAATGTTTGTGACTAACTTGGATTGCTTTGCAGTTTCTGGGTGTATGGTTGACAGTAAGATATCGTAATCAAAAGGATCCTCGCGCTAACCCCAGTGCATTTCTGTGAATGATCTGACGATACGGACTCACACAGCATTGTAATCTATTGAGGTGGTTTGGTGTTTCGCGCATGCGTCACGTTTAGCCTGTAGCCCCACTCATAATTATAATTTAATCGTGCGGCCATATTATGCGTATTGTTTTAATTATGATAATTGAGTGATTTCAAGCAACGATGCGTCTTTCAAATTAACACTTTGACTTATAATACCTGTATCAGATAAGATTACAAATTATCAAAAGTAATAGATGTATAATTGAAGACGAATATATTTTTCTCAGACAAAACATGCAGACACTACAAATTGTGGGTTAGATAACTCAGATAAATAAGTTTTCTTCGTTTAAACTAAGCACCACCTCTTAATTTAATTTTTACGACATCTTTCAGTTTAATGAGAATACGCGTAATGTGGTAGCACTATGAGCAAAATTCTTGTAACATTCAATGTGGCTTTAGGCTTATGCATATCTGTCGCAGCACATTCGTATTGCTTTTGCCTGTACAGTAATGAAGTTAAAGTGAGCTGAAGCAAAATGAGCTCCCGATCGTAAACGATCAACATTTATAAATCTTGCCGTTGTGCACATATCTGATGGTAACCGGTGATTCTACACGCTTGTTACAGTAGCTTTTTTTGAAAACTCAGTTTTCTGTACAAAACTGTGTTAGTATGGATCTTCAAATATTTTTTTACACGTAGAAGTGTGTTTGAATGTCAAATGTTGCTGTCCTAAAACTTCCGAGTCGGTACGAGCTTGGTATTTCGTTTTTTGGACATAACGTATATTTGTATTTTGAACAAAACAACAACAACGCTTTACGAGTCCAGCTTACACTCAAGCGAATATACAAATGAAGGCAATTTACTGTTTGCCAATGGGGAGAAGTAGGCAAATGCACTCGAATAACTTTTTCGTTGCTGTTTATATTGCATGAATAATTTTACACTGGCTGTATAAATTTGCACGGGCATGTCGTGGAATGTTTAATTAAAAATAAGAGAAGTAATTTTTATTGCATGTCTGTACATCAATTACTGGCATTTTGCATGTGTTTTGCTTCATGGTTGCATTTTGAAGAATTACGGTTGTTTCGCTGCGATTTTGAACATTAGAAAAATCCAATTCTATATTTTGGACTGTCTGTAAACAATGAACTACAATGTCTATATCTGTGAATGTATATAATCAGTGTAAAGACGTCACAGCAGCGACACAAGTGCGTAATTGTGTACGGCTACGAAACGGAACATGTGCTACGTTTAACATAACAATACGTTCACGTATGTTCAGTTAACGGAGGTTTATTCTACATTAAATATTTAATCGCGTGAATATGACGTAGAGATCAATTTTGAAAGAAAAAAAATTGCGTTTAAAGCGATTTTGAGTCGCACGCAAAAACTTTTGAAGTTTCTCCATCCAGTAATAATGATAAACGACATAATCCCTGAATTAATAAGGCTCAATTTATACCGCCGCGGAATGGAATGGAAGCGTCAATTCCGCCTTTTGACGCGAGGAGCCGTGTGAATTCGCGAGATGTATCGCACATTCTAGCGAAATCGCGCGACTGCGACTTGAGGGACGTTCTGTTGTTAGAGCTGACAGACACTACGTTCACGCAACCTCCCGCGGATTCCACAGACGTCACCAACAGTAGCTAGGTAAATTCTCGAGAATGCGCGAGGATTCCCCAGAAGACGCGCGACCTTTTTTTTGGCTCATATTAAGTTTGAATGTTATACAGTTGACATTCATTCTGCTATCGCGGCGGTGTAAATTCTACTTTAGATTTTAGCACGTGCCTGAATCAACACATCTGTTCATTTCGTAGTCGTCCTCAAATGTACTTACCATACACGCGGATGGTTTAAAATGTAGTACACATGGTAACGTGTATGTTTCTGATTGTAGTTGTTCGCGGTGTGGCTCGCCCGTCGATACCGCAACCAGCCCGATCCCAACTACAAGGAGCCCCACGCTATATTCCCAAGGAAAAATTATCTTTATTAAATTTACGTTTAGGTGTTTCATTACTTTGAGCATTGTTGGAATGAAGAAAAACAGTAGGTAACGGTAGTTGACTGCTAGTCAAATCAGTTATTTGTTATTGTAGATTTAACGGGATCCCTCTCAGAATGCTTCCATAATAAATTTCTGTTGCAATAATCTTTTGAAATAGAATAGCTTGCTTTGATAAGTAATCACTTAAAAATAGGAGATGAAATTATAGTATTATAATAGGAGATTATAGTGTCGCGTAATAAATATCATTACAACTTTATTGTTAGCTACAATAGCCGTTACTCAGCAAATGGTCCCAGGTGGCGATTTTAATAAGAGGTTTTTAAGAAGAAAAGTGTGTAAAAATGAAAATTGCGATTCACTGTGAAGTTGTATGTTAATGATACTCATATCGCGACATTAGAATCCGTTGTCCGATTTTAAGAAAATTAACTGCACATAAAACACTTTTTTAAAGGTTGTGGCAAGAGAAATTTATTATAAAACTTGGATGCGGGATCCCGCTTTGCTGGTTTACGGTTTATCGATACACCATGAATTGATTTATCGATTGTGTGCAGTTCGTTTATTAGCCGACTGCGCCAGAAGGGGGTTATGTTTTTCGATAATTGTTTGGCACGCTCTGCGGTTTGAACGTCTGGATGGATTTTAACTTGAGAGGTGTCGTAAGATACGTATTTACTGTGAGAGTGACACTGTACAAATATATCAAAATCATAAAAAAATTACGCAGTCGTTTTTTTTAAATTTACTTTTCATTCACTTCTCTAAATACCAGTGAAAAGTGACTAGTCGGTTCAATTTCTAATAACTACCCAGAAAGTAAACTTGAATCCATAATGTATCGATAAACCGTAATCTAGCAATGACTACAAAAAATCCGGTTGAAATTATTGCATAATTGAGGAGAAATGAAGAAAAGAGCGAATTTTAGCTAAAAAGATTTTACTTTTTGTCTGGCAACGGTTTTATTAAATAATACTAAGCAATTAAGTATAGTCAACTACCTACTGTTACATTGACCACTATTCCTAGAGTTAAACATATCATTCTAACCTTGCTCCAAACCAGTTAAGTGTAAAAAATTAAATAATGTGGACATTATAGTTTTCTGTTACCATTATCATTTTGGGATGCGAACGCTTCTTCTAACATCCGATCTTCCATCCGATTATAAATGCGAAAGTGAGTTTATTTTGTCCTTCCTTGCTGTCGCAACGGAGGGTCAGAATGATTATTTATAAGGATACTGGAACTGTCGAAAAAGGTCATACGCTACTTTTTATAAGTAAAATTAGTTTGAAGCTAAGTAAATTTTAAATTTCTTTTTCTGAGAAAATAATTCTACAGCCAAGACGATTTGTTGGTCCTTGGTAATCATGCTCAACTTGAAATCGGTGAGTATATATATATACTAGCTTCCGCCCGCGACTTTGTCCGCGTGTACTTCAGGATTTATTCTACTTGTCCGATAGGCATAGAAGGCATCTATCTCAATTTCCAGCATAAGGTACAAAATAGTGTTTATTCTGTTACGTAGGCTAATAGTTTAAAGAAACAAAAGAAATTTCAACATCTGACTTAGTACATTCAAATAGTCTTCACACCAATATTATAAAAGCGAAAGTTTGTATATACGAATTTACATATTCTATGGTCAGTCGCTCACATATATATGTTCGTGTAATTCGTCTACGTAGACTAAATAATATATATCTATCCCACAGTAACTACTTTTTCGATCTGGATAAAAAGTAGGGTATGTCCTTTTTCGACCCCTCAACTATCCCTATGAATAATCAAGTCATTTTGTCTGTTCTTTACGGAAGGAAGGACGACACAAACAAAATTAATTCACTTTAGCATTTATAATTAACATAACGTGATCCACATTATTTGTTTTCTTCGCCCTCTAAGAACTAAAGTGATTAGTTTTACGTAGACACGAAATATTCAATTCTTAGAGTAAAGTAGGATTATTTTAATAAAAAAGACAAACCGAAATGTTTCATTTCTGTAAGTTCAAATTTATGTTATTAGCCCAAAACGAATTCTTTTGACATGAAAGCCTTTTCAATTTTGTCAACCTTATATACATATAATGCGAATGTGATTAATATAACAATAACGGCGGCGTTTATTAATATTTGTTTAGTCAATTATTTCATAGTAGTTTTATTGATTAACTATTTAACTTAGTAGAACGGCAAATGGACGTAGTTACGCAGAAAATACTCATAACAGAAGTTTACACTTTGAGTGGCAGTTCTGTCAATTATCCACACCCAAACGTTGTTAGAAAATAACTCTAGATTTATCGTTACTGACAAAAACTTATCCAAAAGGAATTTGTGCTTTAGTAGTAGTTAAAAATATATTACTTTAAAACTTCACAGTTTGTGCGAATAAAATTTTAAACACACAGATGAAAGAAGTAATAAAATCATTTATTCCAAGCTAACAAATAAATACAATACCATAATACATAAAGAAGAAGAAAAACAGCAAAGAATTATAGTGAAATGAAGTTAATATCTTCGGAATTCAAACGAATTTTAATTTTAAAAATTTTAATTTTTAGACGAATGAAACTTTTCACAGTCCGTTCCAAAAACGAAAGTGTGCACCAGTAAAACACCATTAGTTATAATTTTTAATAATTTATAAAACATTAATACAATACAAAACAACAAAAACTGCTGCATAAATACAATGCAATAAACTATAATAATAAAAATGTGATGAAAGCCAAGTGCAAGCCCCTTTCGACTAAAAATAAATAAACTTTGAGCCTTTCACAGAATTATTATTTGGAGACAATATTTAATTACAGTACTTTAAATGGTTAAAGAGAGTGAGAGAGTGCGTGGAGAGCTTCTTTAGATAAATAGTTCCGAAACTCGTGCGCGGATTCCGTTATGATTTATCAGTGTCATTTTCTGCTAAACGAAATCCAATTAGATATAGTGATTTTTTTGTACACTGCACAGCTTTTGCATCTATGGCGGGTAACATAGAATTTTCGTAGAGGCTTAAACTGCAGGAATCTGGTAACAAAACCGTTTCAAATTAATTGTAATATTACATTATTAATATGTTTTAACTATACTAGATAGATACTTGTATTTACAATGTGTATAAATGTGTATATTTCGACAATGATCTCGCAACGTGCGACGCTAGGATTATATACAGTTTTGACTTTATTTAATGGAGCTATTATTGCATAGGTGGCTGAAGTTTCCTATGTTAACTGATTGTACATGACTTGTACTAGTCAATAGTTTAATTATTTTCTTGTCTTCTTTATTACAACGGTAATAAAATTCTTAAGCGAGCTCAACAAGAATTTTAATAATATCGTGTTGAGTATATGCGATCAAACAAATGGCCCTTATTTTGTGTCCAGTTTATAAAGCTTGTTTCGATTTTAATAGCTTTAGCGACGATTTTTCCATCTATCTAGTGAACTTTCGGTGGTAGATCATGGATATGAATAATTATTTTAACGAGTTAATTATTCAATTGTTTAAGATCGTCTTTGTCCAGCAGTGGACCTTCACCTGCTTATAGTTATCAGAAGATTGAAAAAATCGCCCTCTTGTTGAAAGAGCTGTATGTATACCTTGCCCTTTAACTTTTAAAGCTTTAATTAGTTTGCTAGTGCCACTATTAAGTCGAATGTTTTCTAAATAATTTAAGTTCGTAATGCTTTGTTTTTAAGTAATAAATTGATTTTCTTTTTTGTACTTTCTTGAGTGACTATTGAACATTTAAATAACTTCAAGACACGAAACAGGCTGTCCTTATATAATGTTTGTATTTGGTTATTGTTTATGGGTAAGTTCTAACTCTTATTAAAAGAAGCTGGCTTGGATTTCATGTTTTAATAATGACACTAAAGGACGCTTGTTCAACTGCTTATGTTTTCTGAATTTGACTTTGCGTTTGGAATGCGGATTGTTTTAGTTCTCAGTAGGATTCAATGTATAGTAGTATATCGATGCCAGAAGTCTCAATTGGTTTGAGATATCTTCGATGAAACGGCACAACTACATTTACCATGGTGATGGTGATTGATTAGAAATTTGAAAATTCTAGGGAAAAAGAGCCCCTAACTTTATTTAGTGTCTTTTTTAGTTCACCTCGAAAATTTAAGATTTGACTTTTGCGCTAATTGAAAGTTCTGGTGTCGATATTTTAGCAAGTGAAAAATTAGAGGTAATTAATTTTGTCTAAGTCCAACTTTGTCGAGTTCCAAAACAGTCTTTCAACACATGTTGAACGTGAACGCAAATGTAAAGTCCGCTGTGTTCTTATTTCTTAAGTATATTTGCTATCCATTATATCAGCTTCTTCCTACCAGGCAATGCGTGTCTAATTCCCTTGTGATTAAATATAATTGCTCATTGTAATAGTCAAAATAAAATTACAATATATATTTTTGTCGTTTTCAAAAGAATCGTGTATTTATCATAACTGTACTGATACTGTGTAACTATTAAATAAAGTGTGTTAAGAGCATTATCATATTGTTTTATTATAACCTAGTAACTGTATCGACACCTCCAAAGGCAACAGATAATCTAATCTCACGATATGTACTTAGTGTGAAGTATGAATAATAAAACTATGTCTGTTACAGGACATTACATGCTAAAACTCGTGTCACGTTAATAATTCAAGTAATTTGATAGTTGAAGCAGAAGTGGATATATCGGTTGCTACGCAGCGCCAGTGCGCAGGTTTTCCGCTGGCGCCCTGCGTGAAGGGCGGAAAAGCTCACTACACAACGGACGGTCCTCAGTCGCGCTGTGTTACCCATCACCGTCGCACCACCCATCGATCCACTCCCTTCTAACTGGTCCACATAGTGTAGTGACTGTGTTATTTACCATGTCCTTCGATAAAGATGAGCTACGCGATGAGTGAGTAATCTTTCTATTTGTTTTATACAAACGTCCATCTATCATTCGTACAAACAAGTCCCAGCTAATACGCGTACCATTTGCGCCAAAAGGGACTCCCCTCATTAAACGCGTTCGTTTTATGTTGTGTCATTGTCAAGCTTCTGATATACGCTTACATTTGAATAGAAATGCTCCTGGTTTTCATTATAATTGGTACACTACATTCTTTATAGGTAGTTGTAGGTGCTTATATGTATGACGGGTTTGCGGTAGTGTATGAAGAGTGAGTAAAACCGAACTAAGTTGTGAGAAGTTTAATTGAACACGTTCCCGTTACGTGACGATCTTAATAACAGCAGTAAAATCATCTAAGAAGCCACTTTTCATTTATTTGTAATATTATTTAGTAGAAAATCGGAGTTCGCTATGTTGTCGATCTAACACTAGGTTCTAGTAATTGAGTAATCAGTTCGATTCACGATTTCTGTGTTGGAGTGTTAAAAGTGGGTTTATTCGTGTCGCAATGAACACTGGAGTAAATGCTTACATTAGTAAATGCCTATCAGTGGAACCAGCGAGCGAGCGTCTCGCATTGTTGCTTCGGTAAACAACGACCGCCGATGCCTCGCTGATGGCAAATGAAATAGGTGAACTTGACACGACCTCGTTACTTACATGATAACCTACTTTTAGCAATTTTCCTGCTGATCGAGTGTTATGGAATTCGAAATTATTTTAATGATGTGTGCGGAGGCCGGACGACATAATATTCGTGTTTCAGATTCGGGACGCTTTCAGGAACTGCTGAGAAAGACACATTTATGAAGCTTGTGTGACTATAAAATAGCGTAACAATTGTTTTAAGTGAGATTAATAATTGTTATCAATAAATTTTATCAAGCTGAACATAATGAGTCTCTCTCATAGATTACCAGATCCAAAGATATTTTTTACCATTTAGGGATTTGCCCAAATCACCACGTGATCGCAACGGACGTCGTAATATTTGTTTATAATCGTCTTTTACGACATCCGCGGCATGACATGGACGGATAATAATAATACCCGAATATTATTGCACTTTCAATAACATCAGACAATGACAGCTATTGCCTGTTGATGAAAAAGTATATATGTCTTGCAAAAGATAAAAACAACTCGCATTTATGCGCGTGCGATCAAATCGAAGGATAATTGGCCTATTGTACCATTACGAATACAAAGGCATTAATAATCTATCAACTTACGTGCGGGCGTTTTACATACTGTCTAAGCACTTTTTATTTTTATGTATTTAATTCTTGCCACTTCAACACACCATCTAGTAGGGGGACGTCCTGGTACACGTTTCCCGTTATCTGTTCTTCGAGTTACGTCGGTATGTCGGTGATTTCCTCATTCTAATCATGTAGAGCAATTCCGAGCATAGTTCGTTCCATAGCTCGCTGAGTAACTTTGAGCCTACAGTTAAGGACCACATTTCGGTTCCGTATATCACTTTTGTCTTTAGACACTGAGTTATTTTTCTGAGGTGGGGTAGCTGTCGATAGAAAAATTTAAATTGGAATAATAGCTCACTTTTATACCAGAATTCAATTACAACGAGTAGATACTTAAAGTGACTATTATTTTCCCCCTCTGTGTTTTAATATGCAAAGCATAGTGCGGGTCGCGTAGCGTCGTCGTTCGGTAGAAAGCGGTTAGCGAAGCTCGTGCTTCTGTTTTCAGCTTTAATCTAATACTGACAAATTCCCAAGTGTAATTCTGTAGTAGGAAAATAAAACTGAAATGAATTTCCCTGTACACTGACTGAGTCAAAGTGTATAAGGAATTTAAAGAATAGAAATCCTTTAGAACGGAAAAAGGTATATTTGATAAAATACGAGTATACCTTTCATAAAAACCTTTTATTTTAGACCAAAGAAAATATTCTGTGTAACTGCAGAAACCATCACACTACTACCTACCTTGCGTTTATTTTTTCTGGCATGTATTTGAACCCTACTACTGGACATACAAATGTTTGTAAGGAAAGTTTCGTTATATTAAAATTGAAGTTTTTAGGGACCGCTCGTCATAAAAGGACCTGAAAGCATCACTTTGTTGCAATTCCACGGTTTCTGCAACGTAAGTTCTATCTAAGTACAAGTTTTCATGGTATTGCGTTCATGATCAAGTCGTCTAAATGAAATGTAGTCAATTGATTTATTTTTTCCATGACAACGGAATTCTCGTTTTAGCTAGCGTGCTGCTAGCAGTCCTGTCACCCTGTTCTTTTGCTATCTAACAATTGGGATGATGATTAAAAAATAGAAAGCTCTCCTTCGACAATCCATGTGAAAAGATAAGCCCTGTCAAAGATTTTTCGATACGACTTATACTTTTCCTACTATAACCCGTTGAACAGTGATTCCAGTCACGTGGTGCAATACTCCCCATGCACTTCTGTATCTCTACATAAGCGTGACGTAACGGCTTATCGTTGAAGATGAAAATGTAAGAAACTTTTAACAATATTTGAGTTTACAGGAAAAAACATTTTCTAATAAAAAAATAATTAATTCGAGTATGTTGATTTTTCGAATTTTTATGTTGTAAAAGTCAAGTAAAAAATTAAATAATGTTAGATATTTTAAATATTACTCGAGTTTCATAATGCCCTTTATGGTGTAAGATATAACTTGACCCCAGTCTGTTTTGGTGTCATCTAGCCTATTGTCTTGCATTCTTTTTTATTATTTCTTGTTAGACTTGTTTTAAAGCGCCGAAATCAGTCCTAGACAGATATGTCGAGCAGCTCTAGCCATAACTTGCAGTTGCCGGAGAAGGACGGATAGTCAAAACCGACCCCTTCATAACAGATGTATGTAAATACCCGACTGTCGCGCGTTACATAAAGAACGTTCAGCATCCATTGCGTCGCTCCGCCCTCTTCGGGGTCGAAACTAGTTTCTAAATACAAATAATATTACTTCTTTCGAAATTGGTTTCGATAAAAGAATTCGAAATCGAAACTCTCAATTCAAAAGCTAGTCTACTGTCTTTATGAAACGATTTTTAAATAAAAGTCATGTAGGTTCGTTCCGATATCATCAACAAGGCAATGGTATGAAAACACTAGGAATGTTTTCGTCATGTGATTATAGTGTCATTCGAGTGCAATTCTGAATGATTGTTGTTAGCCACAAAACAAGACGCTTGGACTGGACATTCATTTTACATCGGAGAGCTGACCAAGCCTTACGTTTGTTGAGTGTAGTGGTACTCGATTGTTTAGAATTAAAACTATTACATTAATATTTGTGCTAAAAATAAAAGGTAAGAAAAATGACATACATAATTAAAACTCATTTATGTCCGGCATGTTTTATACTGTCGTTTTATCAATTTAAATTGGTAAATGTACATTTAAATTAATTTAAAGTGTTATTAATATTAGAAACCTTCAACAATTTTTAAATAATAATTTACTAGCAAAATTTTTGGGACTTGTACTAGTAATTAACCGGTTAGTTAAAACCTTCGGTTTTATAATATATCGTATTGTGATTATTCGACTTTTTCATGTTATAAAACTTTTAAGGATTTTGGGTGTGTTTGTCAAATAAAGTTCGTTAAATAAATTTTATTTTCCACCGATCGCTATGAAAGTGTCCTCGAGGACCCCGGTACCGCAGTACCCTGTACCGGAGGACCGCGATTTCTTGGACCTATTTTTGCCATACACGGTGAAGGACAAACATTTTTTATTTTTATATACGAGGGTCAGATTATTCTACTAATATAATTAATGTACTATGGATATTTGTAACTCAATCACGAATAAAAAGTTAAACAGATTTGGATGAAATATGGAACACAGGTATAATATGGTCTAGATTAATACATATGTAGTACCTCCATACTTTTAGACCCGATTGTGTTCTCGTGGGAATATATTTGAAATTCACGCAGACAAAGTGGCGGGTCAAAGCTATGTAATGAAAAGTAATGTAATTGTAGTGTTATACTTAATTATCTTACGTGGATAATTAGTTATAGCAATATTTTGATAAATTGTGGAATAGAACAGTATTATCAACAACAAAAATTAAACAAAAACAACAATGTTTTGGTAGAAAACGTCCCTGAGCTGATAACATACATGTTTGTTTTGACATGTCTCAGCGACCTTCAAATAAATTGTCCAGCAGAGATTAACTTTTCGGTGGTACCGGTACCCTGGAAGCGATATGTATGACATACTAGCTTTTGCTCGTGACTGCGTTCGCGTAGACTTCGCAATATATCTCACGGGAACTACATGCTCGGTCGGGATAAAAAGTAGCATATGTCCCTTTCCGGCCCATCATCCCTATTTAAAAAAACTAGTCATTTTAATCCTTCATTACGACGGGAAGGAAGGACAAACCAACAAATTCACTTTCGCATTTATAATTTAAACGACACACGCCTATGCGAATATGACGTTACGTCACACGTCTATGCAACGCCCGCAGATGGGTGGGATGAGGGGGATAAAACTCCTCATATCCCTACCAGTGGTGATGCGCACTCCACTTATCCGACAAGGATAAGTCCAAAAATCTGGTTATATCTTATCATACCAGGACCACTTGTTATTACACGAAAATGTTATTTGAACGTGCGATAGACAATGCAGTTACATGAATAATCGTTTGTAATATTGATGTGAATTCTCGTAATTTGAATTTATTATTTCGTAGCATATCTGCTAATGTTGTAACCACGGATTGTGAAATATTTTTTGTAAATCTACGTAAACGAAGTTGTGGGCAAAAAGCTTGTATGCATCCCATTTAGGCAAGACCACACACAAGGCAAGCACATAAATTTAAAAATAAAAACATAGCTCTATAAACTTTTATTCCACTTAATTATATCCCACAATTAGTGTGTATTGTTTGGTTGTTATATGGAATGGAATTCCGCTTCGGATATTATTGTTTATGTACTATAAAGTCATCAAATTCACGTCATTCGTTATCGATAACGCACTGAAGGTCCATTTCCGTAATTATACGGTTTATTTTGTTTGGTTTACGTGCATAAACTTGAACTAATTTGCATGTTACGAGTCGGGGCCGATTTTCTTTTTTTGGTTTTCCTTTTTTGCTGATTTTATTATTTTGATTTAGTTTCAAATATGCCCTGCAACTGTGAGGTGGACATTTTGGAGGGGCGAGAACACCTCAATGGGTGCGAACTCATGAGCTCTTCACCAGAAATGGAGAACGGCTTCCATCACCCTCACAGAAAGGTCTACGAAGAAAATGATTACCAGCCCAAACAGGATGAAGAAGACTCCACAGTGGATCCCAACACTGTTAGGTTATTTATTTTTTATCCTTTTTATTTTTACACCTTTCTACTTGTGCACGTTCTGTCAACACCGCAGGCGCTTGTGTTTTTATTTGAAATGGAACATTGGGTCACGATCTCGCTTGATGGTAAATAACGTTGTAGCCTGTGGATATTTACCCTCGATTTAACGACCCCAAGACCTAATAGATTTTAACTCAAAATTAAATATATCAAGGAACATGAAAGACTAGAATTTAGTTGTATTCGCGTTTAAATGTTTGAAAAAAGTAATATGTGATCGACTGTTAATATTGTTTTAGTTATAAATATATATCTACGTATGTCTTGTTAGCTTCCTTCAAAATATAGGCGTATCTTTTCCTTACAAAAGGAGTCAATTCTGTCTAGCTCTTTCCGAAACGTTTCTGTAGCAGTAACTGATCATCTTGAGCTGTTAGGAATGATGCGATATGATCTTCAGACTTTTCTATGAGGTGAGACCTTATTTCAATGCTAAGCAACTTTTCCCTTGTATCTCTAATCCTATGTAACTTTTGGGCCATCGACATCACACGTGATTGTGGTCAAACGCGAGCCTAGAATATTTGAAAACGTACAAGTCCTCGAGTTGTCAATTCGAGTGATTGCGGTAACGTGTCGTGTCGATGTGTATGTGTCGGTGCAACAGATCGGAAGCGTAGAGCTCCGGAAGGAAGTGACATACGAGTATGCTGTGGTTGTTGTTTTGTGGTGATTATATCAACTGACATATGACATATGACACATTAGAGTATGAGTGAGTACTTCTATAGCCGTCATATGTCATTACTATTTACGCGTAGCATCACTGAGTATTATATTCTTTGAGCATCACAAACGAAACGGTCACGGTTTATCTTCGAATTTTTAAAGACTGTTAGATAATTTGTAAAATAAATCTGTAAATACTATGAATTATGAACATATACGACGATGTCTCATACCGTTTATAAGAGTTTAAAGGAAAATACTTATTTAATATATTATTTTTAGGGTTCCTAAAAATGTAAATTAATGTTACAAGAAACGTGTTTTTCGGTGTTTTTATGTCGATCTCGTATTATTTATTACACGGTGGTTTAGAACCCTTCGTGTGTGAGCCGAATCGCACTTGGACGGTTTTTTCAAACCCTCAACTTTAGCCTAAAAACAATACTTTTGATACGATATACGCCAAGTTTCAGTAGAATTTCCTTGTTATTGAGGAATTAGGATGTTGTTGCAAAATAGAGTTACTACTGCACTGGTACCGACATTTTTTTATATAAATTCGTAAAATAAGGTCGTTATTTCATAAACTTAAGAACAGTTACTATATTTGTTGAACTGTTACCTACAGTCTTCATATTATAAATACAATGCATAAAATCTGCAACAAACAATCTGGATTGTTTAAAATATATATTAAGTCCCATTATAACACTTATCCTACTATAATCTGTAAACAGCCTTCAAAGTATGAGAGTAATTTATAACATAGAGTTTTAATGTCATTTACGATATGTTATAAACACTAAATAATAATGTACGAGTATCAAACAGAAATCACAAGATGCCTCACTCAGAAGACTCACAAATCAAATTGCGTTTATGTTAATAATGCGCACTTGTTACAACATTCCACAAGTTCAGCGCAGTAAATAACGAGTGCTAAAATCGATAATCAGCAAATCAGTAAACCTTGAATATACTGCGATTTCTTTCTCCTCCGTTCACTGCGATTAAATTGTTGTATGTTCTTAATATTTTAATTAAATTGTGTGTGTGAATTAGTTTGCTTAATTTGAAGAAGAAAAAAAAGAAAGAAACGTAAAGAACTTCTCTCACAAATATGTGTCTACGTATTCCGTTTACAGTACTTAGATATTTAAGAAAATTGCTCATAAAGGAAGCATAGCTCATGTGGGCTCGTGAAGAGCCGGAAATCCTTTCAAGGTTTACTGTCGGGGGCTAAAGTGTTCATGCCCCCCTGAATCTGTACTAAATCCATCCCGTGTGAGCCTTCATTTCGCAGCAGTCCCTCGTTGTTTTACGAGTATTACGTCGACACAACCTCGCTAATCCACTGGATAACTCCATTAACTGCTACACGCGACGCTGTCTAGTGATACGTGGGGTGTACTTCTATCGTATCTAATTAGTTATGTACAGGACCGAAGTTAGGGCAGGGCTTAGGGGGTCCTTGTATGACAAAAACTGTATTTTTCGTACGTCAGTTTATGCTATAATTTTAGTCGAAGGTGAATGTATTTTGTTTCCTGTCGCTCTTTCTTTTTTCGGCTACGTTGGTTCCTTGTCACTTTCATTCGAGCTTAATATTCGAGTTTCTGCGACGGCTCTTGCTAACCTTGTAATTTATCAAATTATATGATGTGTGTTATGAAAATTAGTCTCCTCTACAACGTTCCCTTCTACTGGAAATAGATATGATTGCACTATACTTACATCCCCTTCGGCCGTCTATAGAACCGGAGTTTCGGAACTGGTTCAGTACGAGGATTTTAATTTTTTTATGGAACTGGTTCCGATAAAATAATTATCGTTTTCCATCAACCGTGAATGGAACTGAAGTAAAGACACAGAAGGGTCTAAAATAGACTGAAGTCCTTTTTTTTCTTCATACATCATTACCGACTACTCACAGCGATTATACTATACTGCCTTTCAAGCATAATGGTTATTATATCAATACTTGAAATGTGAAGTCCATAAGTTTTGTCTGCTTCATTCGTTCTAAATAACTTTTAGCTTCATTGTATGTTGGTTTATTGTTAGATTACTTACTTCGAATGCGGTTCCGCTTAGAGTTTGACGTTGTGTCGCCGGAACTCAACATCGTAGTCTAGCCACATGAGTAAGTATTCTGTGGCCTAGCTCTATTAATAATGTGATTTGGCGCCAAATTTAAATAGCACGGTGATAACTAGGCAGAAATTAGAAATGTTACTACACCAATCAAGATTTTTCCTCTCAGCCTAACTAGTTGTTTACTTTAGTCGTGATACTCCAGTTCAGTTTCAAATGCAGTATTTATTTGTATGAAAAAAGAAATATACCTAATGATCGTATAAAGTGTCGATGGACAGTTTCTGCCTACCACAGCCCAGTGAGAATTGTCGTGAGCAGTGAGTGAGAATATGTATGTGTATCTAAGAGTTCAGTCATCCCCGGGAGACCATAGTTCCAGGAGCAGGAGACAGACATAATCGTCTACCTAACTTATTATATTTATTAATTAGAACAACCAACCAAAATAAAATAATAAATTGTTTAAAGTTAATTAAATTGTAAAATGGTTTTGAAACATTTATTTTATGTATGATGGATGTGCACTTGGCCTTCTCTTTCCTTATGGTAAGTGACAATAAGGCCTTTAGATGGTAAGCGTGCGCACCCAGAAGCCTCAACCTAATGAGGCGCTGGCTCTGCTACCTTTTCATACTGGAACACAACAGTGCAGAACAAATACTGATGTTTGGCGGCAGACTTAGGTCTCTTGGCGGTAGCTAGTCATGCGGACATAGAAAATGTCCTACCACCAACCAAAACGAGTACCGATGGCAACTGAACCCGGGACCTCCGGATTGTGAATCCAACATTTAGCCAGTAGGCGCCGGAGGCGGTTTTAAGATAAAATAACTTGAAATCATTTGGCATTTGGATTTACAAATTAGTTACCAAATCACCAATTTCTTGCTGCGTTCGGCGATTCAATTAATTAATTTAATTCGCCATACATATAAAATAGATGCTAAAAATTAGGTACAATCAGCTAAGACTAGTTCTAAAAATTATCGGCGACGCCTATTTGTAGGTGTAGCCTCATTTCGTCTTTAATCGTAACATATTAAAATAAAAAAAGTCTACACAATAAACAGTCAATAAAAAATTTAATTTAAAAATAAATATCTAACTTACAGTCAAATCTTAAGACCTGTCATGACAGGTATATAACACAATTTCTAATAGTAATCCTGTTTACTGATGCTGATGTACGTTGTGAAATAAATAAGTGTATTTATGTAGGAAAAACTAATTCTTTATTTAAAGTTAAATAAACTAACAAGACGGTATGGGCTCGTCTCAAGGTCACTATCAGAAGAGAGACAGACAAAATGTCGCGTCTGCGCCCCGGGTCGTTCGGAAACTCGAACAATCCCCTCATGAAAAGCCCGTATCATGTTGCGATCTATGATGTTCAGTGGATGTTCAATGGTGGTGTAACGTTGTATTTAATGGTTTGATCATGCTTTTAAAGAAAACAAGTAAGCGGTTAATTCTACGTACGAAAAGTATTTATTGACTGACGTTTCAAAATGTAGTTCACAAGTTTGACACTAGGTGTCTATACTTTACATCTCCCTTTCTTTGTAAACTAAAAACATTGTTTTATAAACTTACATTTCACATAACGTATTAATTTTTAATTACCATTAAAATAATACAAAATACAATATTATGCTAATGGTTAACTAATTATACCTATAATTATAAATTGCACAGCACAACTTAATGTAACTTATAAAATAATATTGTAATTACTAATTTAAGTATTATTAAAGATCAAGTCTATTTATTGGTTTAATTATTCTACCAAATCTTGATGATCTTAGTGCTGTCGGTGGTGGTGCTAGGTTTGACTTCTGCAAATGATTAGAAGTGTTTGATGACGGGCTTGTTGATGCTGGGAGTGACTCAGGAGCAGCTGGTGATTGTTCTTGAGCTGGAACTTGTTGTACTGCTGGTTCACCTGTGTATTTGGTTTCAGGAACTACCACCCTGTTGCTGGTTATGTCTGCTTGTGTCTTGTGCAGATGACTGAAGTTTCTACGTAAGATTTGGCCTTGATCAGTTTGAATAATTACAGATCTTGGTAGACCTTCAGGCTTTTCTACCACTCTTGCCCCTTCCCATTGGCGATGAGCAACTTTGTGTCTGACCTTTTCATCAATTTCAAAATTGTCTGGTCTTTTAGTGTGCTTATTACTGTAGTTGGCTTGTTCTTCTCTTAATCGTTTTAGTTCAGCAGTGACTCCTTGCATTATTTTTGGTTTTAGGTTACTGTCCGTTGTAGGTAATGGAGATCTGGTTATTCTGCTGTATAGACGTTGGTTGGGTGAACCTAATATATCATTTCTTGGTGTATTTCTCCAGTTTAATAAAGCAAGTTGAACATCGGACTTGTCAATACTACATTTTTTTAATATGTTCTTGGCTACTTGAACTGCTTTTTCGGCGAGCCCATTGCCTTGATGGTGATGTGGACTGGATGTGACATGGTTAAATTTCCACTCTTTTTGAAAGATCTTGAATTCTCTAGACATATATTGTGTTCCATTGTCAGTTTGTAGCTCTTCTGGTATTCCATGTACAGCAAACCATCTTTTCAGTTGTTCTATAACTTCGTATGAAGACTGACCTTTTAGCTGTTGAAAATCTAAATATCCAGAGTAGCTGTCACAGATTGTGAGGTAAGTTTTTCCTTTTAATTCAAATAGATCAGATGCAACTATTTGCCATGGAAGTGTAGGAATCTTTTTAACTAGCACTATATCTTTAATATTGTCTTTTTGTGTTTGTTCACAGACAGAGCAGGTTTTAACTAGTTTTATGATGTCGTCATATTGTCCCTTCCAGTAGAGAATTTGTCGTGCTCTTCTTAAACAGCTGTGTATACCTGCATGTCCTTGATGAATAATCTTTAGCATTTTAGGGATCTGTGATTTTGGTACTACAATTTTATTTCCTTTGAAAATTATTCCATTTAGATAGCTCAATTCTTCTTTAAAGTTAAAATAGTGTTGTAGTTCTGTGGGAAGTTCACTGGCTTTTTCTGGAAATCCTTGTAATATTGTCTGAAGTAGTAACTGTAAATGTGGATCTTCCTTTGTAGCTGCAATTAACTCCTCTTTTGCGTCAAGTGACATAGGTAGTATAACTGTAACTTTCAAATTTTCTTCTTGTTCATATTTCAGATTAGATGCATCACAGTCTCGACTAAGAAAGTCTGCTAGGGGTATTTCTATGCCTTTTTTAAATATGACTTTTGGTGCGTATGGTGCAAGATTGAATAATATGCGTTGCAATCTTGCTGGAGCTGATTGTATGTTTTTCTTGAAGATTGTCTCAAGTGGCTTATGGTCTGATTCCACTGTCAGTTCTTTACCATAAACATATTCGTGAAACTTCTTACATCCGAACTGTATGGCGAGTGCTTCTTTTTCAATCTGTGGATAATTCTCTTCAGACTTGGTTAACGCTCTTGCTCCATAGGCTATTGGTTGTCCTTCTTGAAGAAGTGCAGCGCCAAGATTTTTTGAACTTGCGTCTACGCTTAATGTTACAGGTTTGTTTACATCATATAGTCTCAATACTGGAGGACTTTGAAGAACCTCTTTTATTTTGTTCAAAGCTTCTTCATGATGAATTTCCCATATAAAGCTTGTATTTTTGTGTAACAAATCTCTCAATGGATTTGTTAGGTCAGACATCTTTGGAATAAATTTATTTAGGTATGTGATCATTCCTAGTAGTCTCTGTAGCTCTGTTTTGTTCGTTGGTGTCTTCATTGCCTGTATAGCTTCAACTTTTTCTGGGTCTGCTTCTAGTCCGTCTGCTGAAACAATGTGCCCCAGGAATTTTATTTTTTCTGATTCAAAAATGCATTTATTTTTATTAAGTTTGAAGCCTGATTTCTTTAGTGTTTCTATCACTTCACTAACGGTTTTTTGTAGTTCTTCTCTACATTTTGCATATATAAAAATGTCATCGATTGATACTCTTACATTTTTAAATTTACTGAGCAAATTTGTTAGAATTTCTTGGAATATTTCAGGTGCTGATGATACTCCGAACGGAAGTCTCTTGAAAGAAAATCTTCCCCATGGGGTAGCAAACGTTAATATTTTTTGTGTTCTCTCGGAGAGCTTAATTTGCCAGAATCCTTTTGTGCAATCTAATAATGCAAAGAATTTTGAACCTTTAATATCAGCTGAAATTTCCTCTATTGTAGTAAGTGGAAAATGACGTCTCAGTATGTTTTTATTTACATCTGATGGATCTATACAGATTCTTATTTTGCCTTTTTGTCTTACAATTACCATAGGACTTACCGCAGGGGTAGGTTCTGTTTCTGGTTTTATGACGCCTAGTTTCACCATTCTGTCAAGTTCTTGCTTTACCTCATCTCTTATAGCATGTGGAATTCTTCTTGAAGGTTTAATTTCAAGTTTTGGGTTCTCGATTAGGTCAATATCGTACTCATAATCTTTATAACAGCCTAGACCTTCGAAGATGTCATCTGTACATTCACTTTCCTTCAGTGTTTTCACCCTTGCAATAAGTTCTAACTTTTCACAGGTATCAAGTCCCAGGATCGGTGTAACCTTTTCTTCAACTACCTTGAATATAATGTTGTCTTCTTCGTTTTTTATTTTACAATTTAGTTCTACTTCGCCTAGAACTGTCATTTTATCTTCCGTGTAACTTATTAAATTTTTTGTTCGGCTTGGTTTCAGACTTGCCTTCGTTTTGTTCATTAAGTATCTCGGTAACACGTTGCATTGTGCTCCTGTATCTAGTTTAGCAATGAATTTCACCTTACCAACTTGTATTTTTTCTGTCCAGTCTTTCTTTTCTCCAGCACTTATCGCTGATATGTATACCTCATCTTCGGAACTACTTGTGTTTTCTTCTACTGTATTCACTCTATTTTTCTGTTTAGGATATGTCTTTTTAGTGCGGCACATATTGGCAAAATGGCCATTCCTATTGCACTTGGTACACGGTTTGTTAAATGCTGGACATTCTCTGAATTTATGGTTTGTGCCACATCTCTTGCAGTCAAAATATTCATTTTGTTTATTTTTGACACCTTTATTTCTCACTGCTAGTACTTTATCTGCTTTATTATTACCTTCAAACTCGTCTAGTTGTTTGGATGCTTGTTCACTAGTTTTACAGATTGTTATAGCTTTGGTCAAGTCTAGTTTATCTTCTGTTAACAATTTCTCTCTTACTTGATTCGATCGGATTCCAAACACTATCTTGTCTTTTAGCATTTCATCGAGTAAGTTGTCAAATTCACATTTGCTTGCCTGAGTTTTTGTTCTGGTTAAAAATTCATTAAATTGTTCATCTTCATTTTGCACAATTTTGAAAAATATATATCTTTCAAAGGATATATTTGTTTTTGGTGCGAAGTATTCTTTAAACTTGTCTTTGATGATTTGCAAGTTATTTTTGTCTTCGTCGCTAAGGTTAAAACTGTTGTATATATCGATCGCTTCTGAGCCTACGAGTATCACTGCCATAAATGTTGCTGCCTGGACTTCGTCTGGCTTTTTATCCAGTTGAATAGCGATCGCATACCACTCAAACTGTTGTAACCACCTTTTCCAGCACGTTGATTTGTCCGTGTCAATTTGTAGGTTAGGTGGCGGCTTTATTCCAGATACTGCGTCGTTCGTAGCCATTTTACTACTTTCTCACGTGTTTTCTTTTATTTAAAACGTTTTTACATCATTCTGACACCATGTAACGTTGTATTTAATGGTTTGATCATGCTTTTAAAGAAAACAAGTAAGCGGTTAATTCTACGTACGAAAAGTATTTATTGACTGACGTTTCAAAATGTAGTTCACAAGTTTGACACTAGGTGTCTATACTTTACAGGTGGTCAACAACTGATGGTGTTATATACGTTCGCAGGTATCCGGACGGTACGGTGCGCCTGCGCAACCCTAACATCGAGCTTATGGACCAGGACATCCTGTACCACCTGGCGCTTGGCAGCGGATCTCACGACCTCGTGGAGATGTTCGGTGACGTTAAGGTGGGCATTATAGCTGCTTTATCATTCATAGACCGTGTGGTCCCGGCTTAAGAATATTTGTCAGCACAGATGTCATTAAAAGGGACTCCGATAAAACTTGCTTATACGCTATTCCGGTGTGACCACATACTCGTAAATCAAGGCTGTCCTGAAATAAAGGTATGTAGATATGCAAAACTGTTAACAATAAACTTATCGAACATTTGGAGTGAATAAGATACCGATAGACAGCTCCACTGGCCCTAGCTAAGAATAGTCATTGAAACTTTAAACAATTCAATGCCAAACAAAATCACCGTCTCAGTTAACACTCGTGGTGGTATTACCAAAATTAAGTTTTTGTGTGTGTAGCCTTTGTGTTTATTTTCTTAAAATGCCATTCAATTAACATTTCTCTCACTGTGTTACAAAAACACACTAGACTAGTTACAGAACATTTTTTTAAAGAACACCTGAAGTTATTTAAAATTTGGAACAAAAACACATTTCTTCTTTCTAACTTTCGCCGTCTGGACATTTTTTTAAATGATTCATGTCAAAATATTCCAAAGCGTTTCCATAGACCGGCAAGTGTACTTCACAGTAGAATTTATGTTGTGTTTTGGCTATTGTCAATAATATCTCGTACGGGCCATCTATACGGTGACCGCGGGCCATTCTTATTATAGAGTATTTACAGAAAAATGTAGGCAGGTAGTAAATAACGATTTTTGTATTTTAGGAATGAGTTTTACCTTCACTGTATTTGCCAGACTAGGTGAAGATTAGACTTTAGTTAGCGTGGCACAAATGAGGATCTTTCGCGTAATGAACCATAAGTCGCTCATTTATAACATCGACTCGACGGAAAGATGTGGATTTGATGTAACATCTGTGTATTTACAGTATTCTAAGTACGTAAACATACTACGAGTATATCGACTACACAAACATATTTAATTGAAGTGTAATTAGCAGGGGAATTTAAAAAAGAAAAGAAAAAAGAAGGATAACATACGACTAACTCTGCCTAAAACTAAATGTATGGTTAGTTAAATTAAATTGGTATCCAAAATAGTACGCGTAGTCTAAAATATATCACTAATCTTTGACTTACTTGACTTATCAGCCCGTGTCTGAAGGTAGGCCTCTCCCAACGTGCGCCACTCCTTCCGCTCCTCAGTCGTCCTCATCCACTCGCTTCCCGCTATCTTCTTAAGGTCGTCAGACCAGCGGGCCAGAGGCCGTCCCACCCCGCGTCTCCCGGTCCCAGGTCTCCACTCGAGAATCTTTCTGCTCCATCGACCGTCTTTTCGTCGACAGATATGGCCTGCCCATTGGCACTTCAGCTTGCTTATTCGAGTAGCTATGTCGGTCACCTTTGTACGTCGGCACACTAATCTTTAGTTGGGCTTATTTATAGAATTTAATTGCTCACGCAAACCTTCTGGTTTAGGGCAGGGGCAGAGTTTTTGTATACTTAACCTACAGGCTAACAGGTGACTGAAACTTTACTGGGCGCGGACGTTTTTCTTGTAACGTTTCAATGAGTTTTGATTAATTAAGTCATCGTATACGATAGTATTGATAATCTAGTTCATTGATCGTGTCATGTTGCCAGTTGGGGGAGGCAGACACAGATATTTGGCATCAGGGAAGTGCCAGTTACACTGTCAATGTTCTATTTATTAGATTGTTCATTGATGCGTTAATGACCTCCTAGCCTAGCCTTAGGACGCTATCTAAGAATTATATCACTGACTGTAACCATTTCAGTTTATTTATTCTTTCTAGTACAATTTATTCTTTGGAAAATTAGTCGCATGGTCGGTTGGGGTTTGCTGGGGATGACACCCCATTGTCCTAACTTCAATTTAAAATAAATTTATTCAAACCACAAGTTGATAACATTATTTGTTGCTGAAATATTTAGTTGTGATTGTGGTAGGTTTTTTTTACCACTATGACGTTTATGCCTGAAAGAGTCACAAACATCCACACTTTTACATTATTAGTAAGACATCGCCCTACTAAATTTCTGTTACCATAATCTTTTAAAATATAATAGCTTTGATAAGTAATTACCTAAGAATAGTAGTTGAAATTATAGTGTCACGAAATATATATCATTAATTTACAACTTTATAGTTAGCTACAATAGCATTTACGCAGCTAATGGTTCATAGATGTCGCTTTGAACAACAATCGAAAAAAAGTGTTTAAAATAATAATTGTGATTAACAGTGAAGTTGTATGTTAATGATACTCATTTCGCGACATTACAATCTTATGTCCTAGATAGTGACTACAGAAATCCAGCCATTATATTTTAAAAGATCATAAATTTTGTATGAAACTTTGATGGAGGTAAACGTTGTCGGGCGGATTCTTACATCCTATGTGATTGTGTATAGCACTACTGAAGTAATGTTGTTTGTTTAGTTCGTGTGTATGGGGGGCACACCGAAGCGCATGGAGCAGTTCGCGTACACCATCATGGCTGAGATCGGACACAAGCTGCCGTGCGGGACAACCCTACAAGACATCAGCCAGTTCTCTTACCGGTACTCCATGTACAAAGTCGGTCCAGTGCTCTGCATCAGTGTAAGTAACAGGGACTACTTGGCGACAGCACACTTCGTATACTTAATTTTAAGTTTTGCGTTAGCAACAGTGTGGTACGAGTGGTACTGTACTGTCCTTTTCCAGTCGTGTACTGCCTCTATAAAAATCAAGTCATTCTGATATCTCTGTCACGGCGTAAAGAAAGGTCTAACGAACAAACTAAGTTGATCCTTACATTACATTATAGGGTTTACGTAAGATTCAACGGTGCGTGGGAGGTAGCATAAATTATATCTTGTTTTTCACTACTGCCACTAAGAATCATAGATAACGCCATGAAAAGAGAGCTTACCGTCTTTATCTATCAGTAATTACTACGAAGTTTGTAGAGTTTGATTGTCCCAGGAAGCCGTCCCCTCCCCCGCCCGCCCGTCAATAACAGAAGAGGAAATCAATTAACTTACGGAGCAGATTAAGATCCTAGACGTTTTGTTCTGAAGCTTTGATGATTGAAAGGGAGTAAGTAGTACAGTCCGAGTTTACCAAATGTTGAGGATAAAAGATTCAATTTAAATTAATAGGCATCGTTCCTAAACATATAATTAAAACGTTTTTGAGAAATGAGCTATTTTTAATACATCTAAAATAAAATTTGAAGCGGAGAGAATTGATCGCATTTAAAAATATGTTTCAAGACAAAATGAAAAGATTTTCGTAAACGTAGAGTACCTTTTTAGGGTTCCGTAGTCAAACAAGGAACCCTTATAGTTTCGCTCTGTCCGCGGGTTAGCTCAAACACCCTTGTTACTAGAAAGCTGTAATTTGGTACGGGTATACATATTAATCACGTCAACAAAGTGGTGGAATAAAATTTAAAAATATTTTTTTATGGTGGCTCCCATACACGTAACATGGGGATGAAAATTTTTGTCTGGGGTATCGTTGAATAGGTCTTTCTCGAAACATCACTTTTCGATTCACCGTTTGCGAAATATAGCTTTAAAATGATAATTTTTGTTCGTATCGAGCTAAACTATTGCTTTTAAAATTCTTAAAAGTTTAACAGTAATAGAATGTATACTGAACTTTAAAGGAAAACTATTACATTACGACTAAGGTCAAGAAGTGCCCGGTTTTTAAGGCTTACATGTTGGACCTGGGGACACAGGTAGAGAATTCGAGAGTTTAATCTAAAGAGGGACAGGACGTACCTATCTGGATTGATTTCTGGATGTATCGACAGCGAGATACGCTCAGAGACAACCGCGGTGAAATAAAATGACAGGCAGGGAACGGCCGTCTGCCTGGTCAACTCCCTTGAGTTGAATATGATATTATTATTAAACATATTCCATCCTTTAAAGAGCATTGTGGTTGTCACATTATCCCGCTTACACATACATAGACTAGGATCGCACATATTTCACGGCCCTCACCGGGCCATCACGCAGTCTGCTGCGCGGTATCAATTGAAATCATTTAAAAGTCCTCATATATTCTCATCTCTAATAGCTTGTTGGATATTTCCGTTGACATTTGCCGTGGCGCGTGTCTGGGTGATATCCAGTTTAAACGGGTTCATATCAAACCGAGTTCGATAGAGTGCAAGAATTTTAAATGAAATGTGTTGAAATCGTGTTTAATTCAAGCTAGATATGTGTTGTTCGAAGTACTTTGTCCAGCCGTGGACGTTTCCCGGCTGATGATGAGTTGTTGAGTGTTGTTTACGTTTGTAAATAAGATCGGTCAACGTGCCCGCATGTAGCTTGAAGTTGGGGGTTTCAATGTTGTTCTACTTACATAAACTTTTTGTTCAATTTGCGTTTACACATCATTACGGTTTTTAAACCGCCTCCAGGTACTGGGAAACCTACCCAGTTGAAGTGACCAAATTGAGATCACGACACCTATATCTACTAGGTAAGTTCGGTGGTAGAGCACGGTTTTATTTCCGTCTTACTACCTGTCCTACTCATGGAAATCTGCTGCTAAACAGCAGTGCTAGTAAACATTGTTGTGTTCTGTAATAATGAAAGGTGACGTACCCATCTTCTATTCTATGGCTTTACTTTACCGTCTTCAGGTGAGATGAAGGCCAAGTGCAAAAAGATCGTCTATGCAACAGAAATTACTTACTAAGATTTCTGTGATCAAACCTATTTGCCTCCTCAGGATCTTTCCCTCTTGAGTCTCATTTTTCATTATTAATCAGCCGATGAAAGGTACAGAAAAGTAACTGATTAAAAACATTTATCATGACGATCAGAGGGGAGTCGTCACAGACTAATATATGCACCTATACGGTTTGTTCTGTAAGTGGCAGATGAAGAACAAAGCATCATGGCAGACTAAGTACTATAGATGTAGGGGCTTTATTTATTAAATACTTTTCGGAATAATCAAAATAATAGTAACTTTAAAAGATCCGTAAAAAAATAAAATAAAAAATAAAAGGATGGTAAGTGTGCGCACCCGCACACAGAAGCCATATCTAATGAGGCGCTGGCCCTGCTATATTTAATACCGCAACACAATAGTGCTATTAACACTGCCAGGCGGACATAGGAAATGCCCTCCCACCAGTCAAACCGAGTACCAATAAGTTCTCTCATTGGGGATCGAACTCAGGACCTCTAGGTTTTTAGTCCAACATTTAGCCAGTAGGCCACGGAGGGACACAAATAGGGAATGTGTGTGAACTTTTTGTATATTTCGCATTTGCACATCTTGCATTTTGTACCGCTCCGAAGGGATTAAAACACCTATGTGCCGCTACTGAACAGCGGTGGTAAAGTCGTTGGTTTAATAAATGTGGCACTAAATGAATATTTTATATTCGGACGATGATTCTTGCACTTGTGTCATGTATCTAGGTATGTAGGCAAACTGGTCTGATGAAATTGGCCAAATTATTCTTCTCTTTTGAAGTGTCTGTTTGTTCAGCTATGCAAATAGTTGTATTTAAAAAGTTATTTGCATAATACTAAATTATAGGTGTGCTTAGCAGATAGGTCTTATAGTTATCTAGGTGAAGTGTTGTGATTCTATATTTATATTATCTTATGCCTGCAACTTCATCTGAGTGGGCTTCAGACATTAAGTCACAGGAACTCCATGTTTAATTGGGAAAAAGTACCCTATATCCTTTTCCGACCCTTTACATATTCACTCTCCACTATCTCGTAAAGGAAAGACAAACAAACAAACTTTCAGATTTATAATACATAATTACGTATATCTGTCAGTCAAGTACCTCTCACCTATCCCATGACAAAACTAAGATCTGTTTCACACAGATGTAGCGGTTTGTTGTGTATATAACTATGGTGTTTACTTGACTAAGGGCTCTTATTGTTATTATGTACATACAGGTGATCGATCCCACGCAGCCTCGTGACGGATCGCTGCGGTGCGGGGTGGTGCGGGGCGGTGCGGGGCGCCCAAACAAAAATAACGTGATTGATTCATTGAATATAGATGGGTGTTTGTTAGACGCCCGCACCATGGCACGTTTTATAAATTAAACGTATCATGTCTGACTAGCGTGTGTGAAATTTGATGTATCGGGGTTGTTCAATTAATAATGCCAATGTTGGGCAACATTCTTCCAAACCTTCGTTGCCAGTTATTGATGCTATTTTGGAGAGCCGATTCAGTGGACGGCAAGCCACCGTCTGTTAAGAGGCTATGTTGGTAAGACCACGTGGTCGGTTTCAAGGTTAAATTGTTTTGTAGCTGTCCCTCTCCGAGCCCTATCCTACCCGAGCGGGTACGGTGAGACAGCATACATTATGCGATGTTATCCACCCGTTATTTGGATGTTTCGTAGTCCAGGGATCATTTGAAGGATACAGTATATTATGTAACCATTTTTTTATTACAGTATACTAATGAAATTTCAGATGTCGGTGGTTTTTCCAAATTGTTCTAAATCGATTCATACTCTTGTAAATCAGGTTCAAAGTTGAAGCTTTTTACTACCGAAAAATACAATACTTTGACGCCCTGTAACTCTGGAAGTATATATGTAAACGAAAATCTGACTCACCACCGACACAGATATTTGTTTCTAGATTGTGTCTTGAAAATTTCATAGATTTTCATAGCTTAATACTCAAAATATGACTGGACTACGTTTGTATGGGCGCTTTGACAACAGCATAGCCTCTTAACATATTCAATCCAAGGGAGTTGGCCAGGCAGATGACCTTTCCCTCCGTTTAGATCTTTCTAACGGCCCACTAACACCCATCTCTATGTATAGTCAAGATATATATGTTAATAAATAGTCCTCGTACTTCTATCCCGCTTCAGATTACGATTAGAGTCTCGAAGGAGCCTCTAAGTGATGAGGGGATGGATCTGTCCCCATGAATGTTTTCTCCAAAGACCAGGCACTGCACAAATTATAACACAAAGCTTATTGTCCAACGACATCGGCTGCGACGCTCCATGCAATATGTATAAGATTTTATGAGTGTGTAAATTTATCTCATGTTTTAATAGTCATTCTGCTATTTAGGTCGGTGACAAATTTAAAAAATCAAAGATTATAATCCGTCCAGCCTTTCTTGAGTTATAAATTGTGTAACTAACCAGACTTTGTTTTGTTGCCTAGCGTGTTGATTATAGCAAACCCCACTTATACGAGTAGCGATCTATAAGTGAAACTCATATAAAAACTATGGACTTAAGAAGCTGATCATGAAGAGAAATGTAATGTATGTAGTATGTATTTTGACTGAATCTTATCACGATTTATGTGTTACATGTTAACATTTGTTGTTTGTAAAACGAAGTTTGAAGTTTCCCATTCTCTCCTGGCGACGATTACCGTTTAATTTGTAATGATATGGTTGCAGCACGGCATGGGCATCCCGTCGGTGGGGATCCTCCTGCACGAGGTGATAAAGCTGATGTATCACGCGAGGGTCAGGGACCCGGTGTTCTTCCGGATCGGCACGTGCGGCGGCGTGGGCTACGAGGGTGGAACCGTCATCATCTCAGAGGAGGCGGTCGACGGCGCCCTCCGGAACGTGCTAGAGCTCGTGAGTTACGTCTTCTTGTTACCACCATCATCACGGTCATCATATCACAGTAAGCATTTTTCTCTCAGACCAGATAGAGTTTCTGAATCTTTTACCTATATCTACCGGTAGATAAATATCTACGCACCCATACGTGTGATGGACTGGCGTGTATTATCAATGTTATTATCAATTATGTAGATGGGTGCTATCTATTTTGTGGGTGTGGATATTCCATAGTTCTTTTCGGGGTACGCTCAGAGCTTCCCTGATGTTCAAACAATATGAGGCAGCATTAAACCCAGCACTCATGTGTGGATATTTCTATCGCGCTTTTTACTGTACCGATATGTACATATTTTATTTAGAAGCTCAAGAGTTTACTTGTTTACTTAAGATCAGTTGTTCTGCTTGCGTAATGGTATAAAACTGATACAAAAGGGACATGCGAAGCTCAAGATATTTTATTTCAATTTCCAGACGGTTCTGGGTAAAACTATTCAACGTCCGGCGAAGTTGGACAAGCGTCTGGCGCGCGACCTGAAGGGCCTGGCGGACCCTGAGGACCCTTACGATACTATCAGCGGGAAGACCATGTGCACTTACGATTTTTACGAAGGTTAGATAATATTTATGTATCACCAATTACCTCTTCTGTGCCCTAGTGGCTACAAAGTTCGGCTTATAATCCAGAGTCATATAAACTTATCCTCACTGTTTTAAAGTTTTATCGCACCTTGCAAAAATAGCTTTATCGACTCAAAATGGGTTAACCCGGTTAATTTTTGATATGGGTCCTTAATATTAATTCATAGCAAGCTCATATAAAGATAAGATTATTGTATTTATTCCAGGCCAAGGCCGACTCGACGGTGCTTTCTGCGACTTTACGGAGAAGGATAAGATGGATTACTTGGAGAGTATCCACAAGTCTGGTGTGGTCAACATCGAAATGGAGTCTTTAGCTTTCGCTGCGCTGACTCACCACGCCGGGATCAAGGCGGCCGTGATCTGTGTCACGCTGCTCGATAGACTGAAAGGGGACCAGGTATGTAGGTGCTGATCATCATCGAAATAGAGAGAGAACATTAAAACTTAATCAGAATTTAAACAATACAATGAGAAAATTAATTTGTATCTCGCATATGCATGTCCATATGTATATCTACTATCTGCGGCAGTGGTATGTACGAGTATAACTGCAGAGTTATGGTTAATATTTGATGACGTCTCGATGAAAAATGTTATACTAAATTTCTGTTGCCATATTCAAAAATAGGCTTTGTGCAGCTAAAAATAGGACAGTGGATTATAATGTCGCGAAATGAATATCATTAACATCTAACTTCCTAGGGAATCACAATTTTTATTGTTACACACTCTTTTTCGATTATTGTTTAAAGCGCCATGTAAGGACCATTAGCTGCGTAACGGCTATTGTAACTAACTATAAAGTTGTACGTTAATGATATTCATTTCGCGGCACTATAGTTCCAGCTCCTATTTGTCCTAGTCTTAGCGGAGTTCCGTTAGGGAACGTGCACATACTACGTGACCCATTTTGTATAAATTTTTAACCCCCTTCCTCCCCTCGGTGACCACTTGTAGTATATGCCAGGACTAATAATGCATAAATATGTTTTAAATAATTTTTTACAAATTACAAGTGTTTGTGCTATACGAAAGCTTAAGAACTTACAGGTAAATTAAATGTGTACAAATTGGGCATGCATTTTATACTACACTGCACTCGTATTATGTTTACATACGTATTTTTACTCGACTGCGGCGAAGTCCAAAAGGAGGGTTATGTGTTTGACATGTAGGTATGTCTGACTCCTCCCTCGTAATTGCTAAACGGCTTATCCAATTTAAATTTATAAGTAATTAAATAATAATTAATAAAATTAATAAGTTTCGTCTTCACCGCTACAATGTCATAGGCTATATTAAAATAATTGGAAATCAAAATGGCGGATTTTTGGTGACAAATTGCGCGTGATAAAGATATTTGTTATTCAAAACCAATAAAGTGGGATATCAAAATATAGGGTTTTAGATATGGTTTACAAAAATATATACAACGTATGTGTATGTATATGTAATTTATGCAGTCAGTTTTTTTAAATTTACTTTTTACCAATTTGTATTTAATCTGTTTATCAGGTATTAGCTCCTAAGGAGGTTTTAGACGAGTGGCAGCAGCGCCCGACTAAGCTCGTATGTCGGCACATCAAAAGGTATTGATTAAAAATAACAAAAGTAAATAGTTTCAATGTACTCGTAATTAATTAGAAATAAACATTTTCTTCATTGAGTATAGCATACACTCTCTATACATAGTAATTGAATCTTTCCTAATGTATGTTTGGTTCTATTGCATATGCCACAGCGCCAAAAAAGTGAATTGTGAGTTCACAATTTTTTTAAAACATTCAAATTCTATAAAATGTGGTTAATATCCCAGATGTGTATTTTATAGCTACGAATAAACAAATATGTTACCATCATCATCGCCCATGGTATGTCATAATAACTTACTATGCCAATAAACTTAATGTATACTTCTTTTTGCAGATATCTCCAGATGAAGGGTCGACTGTCGCTGGACGGGCACGGCTCCATCTCCGTGAAGAGCCCTCGGCGGTTCAAGCTGGTGCAGCAAGAGTCGGAAACCTACGACTAAATATTCATATCGTGACCAGTGTCATGTCCGCCGAGATTCTACAGACAGATTCCACTGATCTATACAGAAACGATGCATTTCAGTCCAGTCCACTTTAAAAACAATAACGCGCTCGCTGAACTAGACTTGCTATTTTGGGTGCTAACATATCGAAATTTATGGAATTTTGTAAACACTGCCTTGAAAATAACATCTAGGCATCTTTTTCTTTATTTGTTGTAGTTTCGAAACAAAATATCATCGAAATCAAAGAATTGTGAAGCGTCTCTAGCGGCACTTTTATGAAACTGTGATCCTTCATACAAATCTGGCTTAAACGCAAACACGATTGGTATTGGTTAAAAACTCACACTGGAGGTACTGGTACTTGAAACAAGATATTCCATTAACCACGGGCGAATATAAATTATGAATTCATTGTATTTAACAGTTTTATCAACGTATAAACAATAAAAAAAACGCGCCGCGTTTCCTGGTCTTAATCTGCAACGTTATTTGTGGTGAGTAAATTAAAGTTATAATATAATTAAATATTATCAAATCGTGTCAGGTTTTTGTAACTAGCTGAAATCTTCGCTTATGTTACAAAACGCAGTTACGTGCGGACAATGGAGGTCGGCCGGAACATGAAACATATTGATCCGTGAATTTTAAGATAATTTTAATGATATTCAATTGTGAAAAGGTGTGCTAATCGTTAAGAAAGAAACATCCTTACAACCTAACGACTCACTGATTGAAACTAGAGATATGGTCAGAAAAGACATACAGAAGACTCGTGATGTATTCAGGATGTTTGTCCTCCGTGAGTTGAACCCCTTTACTTATATCATCATCAGACGGGACGTCTCCAGTGCTGACAATAGCTTTTCTACTCCCTTCTCGCCACATAAAGATTTAGTAAGGCAGGACCCAGGATATTCGCACAGCGTCGTTTCTGCCTAGATTACATCTGGAAGTTTCTACGATATAAAGTAACGTAGCTGTGTACGATTAAGAACAATTATACAATATTGCCAATGGTCAACATATGGCAGTGGACTCCTATGTCTAAATTACGGTAAGGACAATTTAGAGGCACCAGAGTGTCGCAGTATTTCTGTTGTGTGGAAAATTATACGTGTCATTTAAATAACAAATGTTATGGGGAGTGTACTGATGGTTGAAATTCATAGCACGTTCATAAAAACATTTAAAAAAGAAGAGAAAATTGGCACGCAATGAACTTTAATGTCCTCGTTTGTTTCGCACAATGTTTTTCCGTATATGACGTTGCGTGGTAGATTAATGTCGGTGCCTCTACATACTCTGTCTTTGTCACATATTTCGTTGTGTTGCACGGAGTAGATAGCTAGCTGTAGATTAATTTCATTTCATTTTATAACGAGTGTTTGAGAACGAAAGCGTAAACGTATGCGAAGAAATGTGTAATTAATCAAAATTAAATCTCACTGCCATTTACTCGTTTGGTATTTATCAATGTTACATTTGTCAGTTATATTTTTTCAGGATTGAGACATCTTTTCTTATTGTATATGTGTATTAGAAGCATAGCTTTTCTCAACAGCTATGCGCTTTTCGTTCGTGCAATCAATAATATTGATGATACTTTTGTTGGTACATGTAACTTTTATTGTATGTTTTGTGAGGCGCATTCGTGTGTGGCTTCGAACGCAGTGATATTTCTATCACGATAGATGTAGCGCTTTCCTTGGGTTAAGAGAATATGCTGACACAGCCATACTCTTGTTGTAATTTATTATAAAAGTTGAAATATTAATGTATATTAGCTTATTGTAGATGTATTTGTCGAATGAACGACCAACATTTGTTTCACTAGTTTTGGCACACAATTGAACGATATATTGAATTAACGTTAGGGTATTGCGGATGATTCCTGTTACTGATATCATCTCGACATATAAATCTGATTGTTATCGTATAACATATCGTTAAAATAAATAAATATAACACTAAATAATCGCCAACCTATAAATAACGCGGAGTATTCGATATCGTTATTTATTATATCGACACCTGTATCGATTTTGCTTCCGTACACAGAACGAAATGTTTATTTTAGAAATATTCCGAATATTACTATTAATATTACTTAAATATATACTCTTAAATCTCTGTATTCTATAATTAAACCTATACCTATTATATATCTCTTGTCAAATATTAAGATAGTGAAAATGAAATTGAATTTTGTGTAGGTAATTTATAATGTCACAAAGAAGCAGAAGTCAGCAGAAGAAATCTGGCTTCTTAAACTATAAACAACTTGTTCCAGTGGATTAAAGTGAATAATATAAAGTAGAATTATGCAAATCTTAGGTGAATTGTGTGATAATTACATTAGAGTTTAAGAAACGTGACAGACGATCCGACTTTTGGTAAATGCTAAATACTTGTGGAATGATACAATTAAATGCCCTGGGCAGGTTAGGAAGATTCTTAGGCCAAAGCTACATTTGGATGTATGGATCTCATATTTTGTAATCTTGTAATCCATAGTTTTTTGTTTAAAACTAAAGACTACAACAAACTAAATATACTCTTGTTATAACTACTTGAATCAATACGTTGGATTTCTGTACTAGACTTACATACGTATGTCTCGTCCTGGATTATTGGTACTCGTATATCGACATTTGCTGTGGTAAAACAATGTAATTGCTTATAAATTTATTGAAATATATTCTGAACTGATTAGCAAACTGAAAGTAGATCGTCTGTACGATTGATTTATGTGCTTCCACGAGTGTTTAAATCGATGTTTGTTGAATGCACCAAGATTACAGTTTGCTTTCGTACTTTTAAATAAAAGCAACTACTGAATTCCGTATCTTCTGAAAGTTTTTCTTAAAATAAATGTAATTTGTCACAAATATACATTATAACTTATAAGTAAATAATTTTAGTTAATAGCAAAAACTTTTAAATTATTAGTTAAATATTTAAATCTCTTTGGTTAATAGTAAGTTTTAAAACGTCGCAAAGCTCAACATAGCGACCGTTGTTTCATATAGGTCTGTAATACCTATGTTGGGCAAATAAATTGATTTGTTTGATTGATTGATGTTTTTTTTGGCTTATTCAAAAGTCAGTGGCTATATCTTTAATTAATTATGAAAGATCATGTCATTTGTGGTAATGCTGTTTATTAGCTTATGAGTGCAAGCGAACTGTTGACCAATTGAATCGCTTTACACACTTAAGAAGTGGAATCGAAATTATTATTACTGTTAAGTGTTCCGCAAATTATCCGAAAATTTCTAGAGTAGTACCCTATTTAACATGATGTTGTTGCAATTTGGTTCCAATGACGCATATATTTTTTCATTTTTTACTTTTATTAGCTAAAAATCATGCCTAGTGTCATCTAGTATTAAAGCTTCATTATTTATTTAATCCTTAAGATATAAGGTAAATAGCATCTAGGGACTATTATTCGATGTTAATGTTGATTATACTATTATGGTACGATTGAACAGCAAACCATGGAGTTGAACTTACCTATATACTGCATATTATAAACATTGTTGTTTAGGAATAAGGAAGGATGCATTGAATACCTAGGTGTAAATAAAATGTTAAAACAAGTTTAAGCCAGAAATGTGTTTGATTTTGAAATTCCTGTTTTACTCTTTATATTAAGTTTACTTGTATGTAGATAAAAATGTATGTAAACAAATCTTGTTAACCTACTTTTAAATGTAGTGTCGGATGACGATACAATAATTTGGCACCATCGGCTGATATGACCCTGTAGGCGGATAGAAGAAATCTTCGACTGCATTGTTCACAAAAGCCTGTGTATAGTTTTAAAATAATTATTTGTCGATACAGAGTAATGGGGACCTCGTGAGGCGTATGTATGTATAGAGGTTACGAGAAGTATACAGGCATTTGTTAGTGACTTACTTGCAATTTTCATCTGAATAAGTCGCTATAATAAAAAGCCGTGGTAGCTCAGTTGAGTGGAGCTTCAGGCTTTGAACAATCGAGGTCTGGGCTCGATCCTGGCTCGTACCAATGAATTCCAATATTTGGAATATTTCCAAATATAAGAATGATAAAAATCATTACCATTGGCTTTTCGGTGAAGGAAAACCTGGTGAGGAAACCTACACACTCCTGAGAAGATATTCAAAGGTATGTGTGAAGTCTACTAATCCGCACTGGGCCCACCTGGTGACCCATACACACTCTGTAGGAGAATAGGCCTCAGCCCCTTCAGTGGGGACATATATAGGCTGTTGAGGAAGTGGCTATAAATATAAAATATTAGGTTATCTCGATTTCTAAATTTTCGTAGCATTCGTGTTACTGGCTAGCTGACTTCAGCCCGGTACTTACGCCAATAATGGTTTTCATACCGATGTGGAGATAAGTTGAATAGGTATTTTCGACTCTTATCCCAGTAGATCTTCGTCAAAAATACAATACGGCTGAATATGGACGTGTGCTTTTATTTTCTTAATGTACCTCGGATATCGACTATTAATTGCCATGTGCATTGATTATCACATGTAGTTTGAATTCAGAACAATGTTTGTTTGTTTGTTTTGATTTCCGTGTGAACTAAAAACTACCCTTTTTATAATCACAATAGTTGCAAAACTAGCTTAAAGTACCATTATAGAACGTTAGAAAGCTTTCTTGACTAATTCAGAATTTTGAAAATTCTAGATCGTTCTGGAATATTACAGAATATCCTAGAATGTTTGAGGAGAGCACGATTGTTATCTTTACGGGCACTCTTGGTGATAGTTATTGTGATAGTTGACTTACTTGAAATTGCCGTCAAATATATAATAATGCTATTAATAGTTTTTTTTCTGAGATAAACAGCTCAGACATCAGTATCAGGGCACCTTTGTTTCATCGGTCGGACGTAACTGTAATTATGTAAAATAAAATAGCATCTGCATTATCTCAATATTATAATCGTTGTAGCTTTACAAAGTGGTCCCTACTTAAAATTAACTACGTTTACACAATTCGTCTAAATACAGCGACACATGGCACCATACTCCTTCAAGTTGAATTTATGTTTAATTCAAAGAGTATTCATTTAACCTATTAATTGTAGAGTTACTATATGCAAATGTACAATGAATTTCCGCAACTAGCTGAACTGAACTCAAAATGGCAGGTATTCTACTGTTTCTGTGAGATATAATGTACTCGGGCGTGAATCGAAGCGTGGTACTGGATAAATATACCCATCATGCAGTGTTTAATAAATAATGTGTTCGATGGAACGGATTGGAATACATTCTTCGAATACCTACTTAAAATTAAGTGAGCAAATAAGTTTCATCGTTGATTCTCGTTCACAATTGATTACTTGAGCTGTAGGAACTTCATGAGTGCGTCGTATATGAGTCTGGGGCTTGCGTCGCTGTCTGCAGTGTATCTCACCCCGCGCAGCGCCCCGTCCTCATGCCTGACCACTCCGTACTCCCCAACTATGAACCCGTCGGAAGTCCTCTCCTCCACTCTATACTTTCTATACTGCCTACCCTCCACCACGTAACCTACTTTACAATTATCTTGTTTACAGCTCTCGGTGGTCGACTCCTGCACGCCGTGCCTGCGACCGTCCGTCAGTACGCTAATGTTTTCGTCTACTTCATAGTTCTTTTCCGGTTGTTGATCGACGCGGTGGTCGATCCGCGTGCTGGGAAAGATCGAGGAACTCGTAACTGTAGTGACGGGTGTTGTACTGATCGTACTGCTGACAGGGGACGACTGCCATGGAGTGTAGTTGGGGGGTGCGTTAGGACCGAGGTGTAATGAAGCTGGCTCACTATAAAATTTTGCAGGTTCGCCGTATATTTTCGCCGGCTCGCTGTATATTTTTGCTGGTTCACTGTAAACCTTAGCGGGCTCGCTGTATATCTTCGCCGGTTCACTGTAGAATTTGGCCGGTTCGCTATACACTTGCGCCGGTTGACTGTACACTTTCGCAGGTTCGTTGTAAAACTTCTCCGGCTCGCTGTAGAATTTCTGCGCGTCGGCCGGACTCTGGCTCGGGCTCATATACGGAGCATCATGTTCGTTGTAATTATTAGACAATGTCGGCGTGTCGTGAACAACATTAAAACTGACCGTTGTTAATCGTGGACGGTTCACCCTTTCTCTCGGCGGTTTATGTGTCGGACCTTGGATATAATTTTTGGAGGACGGTGACAGAGCTATCGACCTAGCTAGTGGAACGTTTTCAATGTTTTCCACTGATTCTTCATTTTGGTGTTCGATACTCAATATGGACTTTATAGATGGCTCCGCTATGGCATCGTCACTTTCATTATAATGTTCAGTGCCGATTGCCGATGGGAATGAATACACTTTTTCCATGTTATGCAAACCGCGGGATTCTTTTTTAGAATGAAGCTGTTTAATGAACTCGATATTAGCGCCGGCAAGTTCTGGCGGCGTGTCAGCAACAGTGGTGCTCCTTATAGCGTCATTATTAGTTACGACTGGATCGGGCGGGGCGGGCTCCGCGAGCAGTGGTTCATGTACAACACGGTCGTGTTTGTTGTCGCGTGTCTTGCTTATTTTCGTCTTCCCCCGGCCAACCGCAACCGACGACGTTATCCTGACTGAGATGACCTGTTCGTTGGGGGGTTCCTGGAGCGGTTCCCTAGTGTAGTCGTACAGCGGGGCGGCGCCGGGGCCCGCTGCGGTGCTCGCGTCGTCGGGCTGAACACGTGTCGGCCGCGACCCCACCAACACGCATGGCAATATCTGCAACAATAAACATTCCAGTTAATTCATATTTTAATACTTTCATCTTAAACTTAGCATTCTTATGTTAAAATGTAAACATATAAATCCGCACAACTTAATGTAAATCCATCGAATCGACTGAATGTTGAATGGTTTATTATAGAAAAAATGTGTTTTTCAAAGCCTTCAAATTATTAATTACAAAAATCTAGTCGTTCTAGTCCATTATTATGGGGAAAAAGGACAAACAAACTTTCGCATTTATAATATTAAGTATGCATTATATTATTAGAGGTTTGATGGATTCTCCAGCTGTCTACAGAGCGTGAGATAAACTATATGATATTTTTACGCATAATAATGACAAGTACCAATATCTGAGAAATTTTAATAGAAAGAATGCAGCGTGGTTTTTGTAAAGCTACATTTTATTAAGTATAATTTTCCACTGACACGTGTTATCACGCAGTTCGCATGTCTTCAATACCAGTACCTATTTACTGTCTACAAGCGCATAATTTATGTGCCTCCACTCCATGGCATGTTCCGGATACTCGGGCGCGGCTTACGTTAACCTGTCAGTGTAAAAAGTTAATACGCTCGTTTGACCTACGAAATATGTGGAACTGGTTAAGTGGAACAGAGAATATGATTCAGACGCGCCGTGTTCGAGATTGTTGAACAAAGGAACATAATTGATGTCCATCCTGCTTTAGTAGTCAGAGCCTTGGTCAGGCAGCGCGATCATAGTTCATAGTTCGATTATTGCTTCCTCGCTATATTAATTGATTGGTTGTTTGTTGATATTATTGTTGATTATGTGATTGAAAATAAAACTTGTACGGATACAAGTTGTGATGGTTTCTGCAGCTTATTATGTCCGCTAGACTGGCTGCCACACTAGCCGCCGTTGCGACGTGTTATCTTAATGTGGCCCCGAAGAACACTAAATCGCATAGTATTTTATATACTAGCGTTTGTAGAGAATAATATACAACGTGTATATTTCAAACGGGTGCGATATTTTGATGGCAATTAGTGTTAGTCCTAAATAACACATTTATATAAATTTCGTTAAATAATTATGTATTTTTCCCATACAAAATAATTGAGCACTCAATGTATTAATTACATCTATTGTTATCGACTGGTTGACGATTCATATCATGACAGGTCAATAAACCGTCCTTTGTCAAGTCAAGTCAATTTGGACGCAATGCATTACTGCTCGATCGTACTTTAAAAAATGAGTAACTCTTTATTAATTAAACTATTAAACAAAATTGCTTTCAAATATGATTCGTATGATCGTAACCTGTATTTAGAGGAATTATACGCTCGTATTAAATATACACGTTGTATAAATAATGAAATTTTTCATTCATTCATCCAACGCGACTAACACAAATTCATTAAGTAGCAATCGACCTATATATGAACAACATCTCACTGCGATCATCGATGTTGACAAATCCCCTCGTGAACAGCCTGTTAGACGTGATGAGCTACGAGGAAGGCTCTTGTGTAACAGTGAACTTACGGAGCGGTGTTGATTATTATAATTTGCTCAATTTTATTTCACAAACCGGAGTTTTATTGTTGGTTTAAAAATGTACAGTGGGTTTGCAAACCTTTAGCTCACCTGGTGGCGAGTGATGTTGAAGCAATTTATCGAAAAGCTTCAAATTAATGCGGCGCTGGCTATTTCATCTTTTACTACTGGAGCACATAAGTGCTATTAACACTGCTTTTGGGCAACAGACTTATAAATATGGCGATAGCTGTCCAGGAGGACACATAACCTACCACCAACCAAATCAGAGCTACTCCGCACTGTGAGTGAAACTATATATCAACTAGGCCACGACAGATGTTTTGTTTGTTATTATTATTTTACATTAATAAATTTGCTAATAGTTATATCAATTAATTCACATTCGTGGTCGGTCTTAAAACTTTTCGTGTGACTAAAGCTAACGATTTGTTGTATTCTATTCTGGTCTCCGCGTAATTATCAATGTGACATGTTTTGCACCACATTAATTGCAATTGGTGTCTTGTTTGTAACCGGTCTGCGGTGATGATAAATTACAAACACATTAAAATTGGACCAAGATCTAATTAAATGATAAGATTTGGTAAATTATGTCATTTGTTTACTTTATAAACTTTGTATAGACATCATATTTATATCTACAAACAAAATGTTAAACAAGAGGTGGCTGCAGTACATCATACCGATGTTTTATATGTGGCAAAGATTCTTATCTTTATAACGAACGAACAATAAATATATTATAAAGGGATTTTTTTCACCGCAGCTGGGTGAATCAGCTGCGTAAAAATGTAAAGCAGATATTAAGGTAGGTACAGGGTGTATCTAAAGGGCGCTGACATTTTCGAGTCCCTTTGACTGGGTCTTTGTTGCCGAGCGGAAGATCACTGACCCTCTCTCTCTATCTCCCTCTGTCGTGATGAAACGTGTAAAGGGCACATCAAGTTGAGATGTAGGAGACCACCGTTCCCATACTTGCACACACTTTCAGTCCACTTAACATTAAGTGCGGAGGGCAATGTGCAAATCCATTGGTCACACAACAACCTATTTCTACCATTTCTTTGTGAGAATTAATAATCCAGTTACTTGTATGATAATTCATACAATTCATGTTTAATCATATATCGTAGTAGCACCTAGCACAATGTAATGGTTCTAAACACTGTCTAGAGGTAGTAACATATGATTCGTGCGGTTTTGTAGAAAATCTACATTAAGTTATTAAGATTATAAGTTTTTAAAAAATTTAAAATCAGCTCTAATTACGTTGTGATATAAAAATTCAAAGCTCCTATAAACAGAAAATATAATAATTTGCGGGAACACTTTATACTACATTTATTGATGTATCACTTTGTATTTATTCCGATTTTTTGCAAAACATTACAATTTATGTGTTGGAGCATTAAACACATTATCAGTTGGCTATTTAAGTAGTTGCTCTTTATGCAAAGTAGGTAGTTATTAGGTATTAACATTGAGGTGCGTCGGAGCGTTCACAATCGGAGCGGAAACTGTTTTGCAGCGAGGTATGTGGACGCGCGGGCGCAGGGCCGCTTCTAGCGCGAACCCTAATATGATTGTCAGTTTGATTAATTGAAATTGAGGGCACGATTACCACAGCAGGGAGGTAATCAGATGATAACATGATTACAGCTGATTTATCTTTTTCTTATTAAAATAAATCAAGCTAAAGCTTGATCGCATTTTGTTGGTTGTTAATCAAATATGTGGCCTGGACTAGGCTCTTTTGAACATTGTAACATTGTTATTAACTGGGAAGGTCAAAATTTTCTTAACGACCAAACTGCTGCTTTTATTAACTTTAAATTTATTACTGCTGTTGTGTTTATAATTTATGAAACCCGAATGACATTGGATTTTATTTATCTTTTATGGAAAGTATTATAAACTGATTCCAACTAAACATTAATAATGTATATCAAAGAAGTAGAACCTCGGTTATGTGCGTCTACCATGAGTGCATAGCAGGAGTATGGGTGGTGAGAGCATGAACGCGGTTTTGTTCTAACTAAACAAACCGCATCGATTTACGGTGATCCGAGGTATGCTACTACTACGACAATGTAAATGTAAGCGTATCAAAAAGGGACAGCATGAAATGCATCAACGCGCGTGCCGTAGACGTTAAATAAATACTAGAATATTTTGTCTCATTACATTGAAGTATTTTTACCATATTTTGTGTAATACGAAGTTGTTAATTCATTTAAAAATTACACGTCATTGAATTATTCTTTTTGGCAATTATGCATGATTTGACTTTGAAGATTATACATTCAAAGCGCATACGATTGGCGACGGCATGGGGGGTGACCTGCACGCACCCTCCGCTGATGATTATGATCCGTCGTAGAAAGAGATAATATATTTTATTCGTTGCAGCCGATTTAAAATCACTGAAATAATAAAATTGATTTTATTCATTTTCAGCCTAGCCCTAGTGTCGGCCCTGTGCGCGGAGTGCGCGCTGCCACCGAAGCCGGCAGCGCGCGGCTGTCAGTGACCGAGGCGACCTTGGCCAGCACCGAACGCACTCGCTGTCATATCTCCGACACGAAGGAAGTCGCACTGAGAGATCACCTTATACTATAGGTACCATTAGAAATGTTATATAACTGCAAACCGATCTACACAAAGTAACTTCAATAACAAAGTCATGCTATGTGAAAAAATAAAACTTAATGTGAACAGAAAATAGCTTATTGTAATATAATAATAAACTTCTTGTTATTTGTTCGTTTTCTTAGGATAATTTATAAAAGCTGTAGTCATGTTTATGACATGAAATTCCACTTTTTTAAATCACGGATTATCACGTGGCCTTTATCATCTGGTGAAGTGACGATAAAGCGCTGACTATGTTCTCTTTCATTGCTGGAACACAACAGTGCCATTAACACAGTTATTAGATAGCAGACAGACATACAAACTTCTAGCTAACCAGATATAACCGGACATGAAGAAACTGCAACCCAAATCGAGTACCAATGATATCCCGATAACAAGCCTTTGACTTTAGTTCACTGTCTAGTAACTAGATCATGGAGACAGTCCCAAAAATTCGAGCGCATTCGCCAAAATGTAGCTGGAGCCAAAATGTAGTCTGTTATTCAAGACTATCGCTTCGTATGCATCAGGGGAATATCAACAAAGTAGTATTCCTTGTTATATTGATGGTCTGATTAATAAATCTGCTCTAGCGCTAATAAACGCATAAAACGCGAGGGATACGCTTTGCGATGCAAATCCTACATTAACATTGAACTAAAGTCGTCTAGCCAGAGATAAATAATTACGGTCATTATGTAAGCACGCCAATGCGAAATGATTTATGACTTTTTTACATGCTTAGCACTGAATAAGTGCAAAAAGTGAACTAGATGTTATTGTATAGTTGATTGACGAACAAAAACGTGGGTGCGTATGTAGCAGTTAGGTATGCGGTTCTATTTACAATTGTACATAAGGATACATACATATATGTGTCATGTGTAGTGCGGATACATAGATACAGGTATAGTAGGCGTTCTTAGTGCGGAAGCGGATGGTATCCCGCTGTGAACAAAAATTATTGACAATAGCAATTGATTCCAGAGTAATGGTAAACAACCTTTTTTAAAAGTAAACGAACACCAATCGACGAGTGTCGAGGTGCTTACGCCTGTAGTAACATTTCTTTCTTAGATGTCTTTGAAAGATTATTAATAGTCCCCGTGGCTCAGATGTCTCAAACGCTCAACTCACGCACAGATCCCGGGTTCGATTCCCAGGGGGAATTGTCAAAAATATCTTTCTAAGACTTTCCCCAGTTTGGTTAGGACATTGCAGGCTGAATCACCTGATTGTCTGAAAAGTAAGATGATTCCGTGCTTCGTTATAGGCATGAGTAGTTACATGAGACATGTCAGAGGACTATGGCGGCTCAACAATTCTGACAATTGGGTATGTGAGGTCAGTCCTTACAACTTACAAAATACCTCTAAAGAAAAAGGATGATTTAGTTTATTGAGAAATTGCAAGTTTGTTGAGTTGAAAATTATCATATAACTATGCTATTGGAAACAAGGATAAATCCATCAATACTAGAGTATTACAAATGCGAGAGTGAATGTGAGTTTGTTTGTCTTGTCTTAATTTCGTAAAGGGGAGTCAGAATTACTAGACTTTTTACAGGGATAGTAGAAAAGCCGTGAAAATATTAATTTTATTCCAATCGAACAAGTAGTTCCCGTGGGATATTTTCTGATATTAAAATCTTTTTATAATAACAAATATGCAAGGAAACACTTTGTGAACTGCAGCGCGTTGATGTCTTTTATATGATAGAAATGGAATGATGCAATGGTTCGCGTGATTTCGTCCGCGCTGATTGCTACGAGTAAGTAAATCGTAAAATGGATGAGATTTACTAATACTTCACTCAAATAATTTATTTGTCGCTATCCTTTTTTATATATAAACATTACCATTATCATAACTTAAGGTTGTTTGACGTAGTACCCGTGAATGTGATAGTGTGTCCGGCGGCGCAGGCGCAGTGGGCGCCATGCGTCGCTCCCCCCCCTACCCCATCACGCCTCTTGCCTCCTGACGGCCCCGCCCGCCCGTGACAGTGAAATCCTGAAGGTCGACTTACTCAACAGTTTTTGCTACTCGCTAACTGTAGCATCGAAATCATTAATATTTATTATAGCCAATACATGAAGTTTGCCAAACGTATTATTAGAGACTGATTTATTATGTTGTTGATAGATTGTTATGCATCTATTAGTTTTTTTATAAATAAGATCTTGTATAATGAAATTGTAAATGTAAGTTACAGAGAATAAAGGTTTGATTTGTAGTTATAATATTTAGTCATTCGGAAGTCTTGTCCAGTTTTAATAATTGCAGTATCGCGATCGTTAATATTTATTACCAGGTACATTAATTGTCCTATAAAGTTTGGCAAACATATCATTAGAGAATGATTTATTACCATGTTGATGGCTTATATCTGGAATTAGTTATGTTTTGAGCAATATATCACACGGATAAATAAATACTGAGTTGTACGTAGTTAAACTGTCTACGTACGGCACTAGATGATTGCGGCCATTCGCAGCTAATTTGAAATTAGAACAGTTCCTGTGTATATTAAGTAAATCAGCTGCTGTTGACGTCTTCGACTGTATTGTATTGAAATCGGTTCCATTTAATAATATCAAAAATTTAACCTTTATGTAAGGAATAAAGTACTCAAAATAAGTACTGTATCAATATCGTATCAACTCAAACCTACTGATTACAGAAGTAAAGTAAGACCATAGTTATCTACGCTACCACCATGTCACATTCATTGCAAGTTAACATTATTGAGAGTATCAAGATAAATGTCATGTAAAACTAAATATTAGATCCTACAAAGTTTAATTTTGTTTTCCGTTTTATACATAACAGGCAAAACCATCTCCATATTATACATACATACGCAGCAATTTTTTGATACCATTATGAACCAGAGTAATTCGTCGTATAAGGGAAGGACCTTGGATGGAAACGATTAAAATTGAAAAAATTATACGCTAAAATTATATATTTAACTGTAATGTACGAGTATGTGCTTATCACACATTAGACCGAAGACTGTTCAGTTCTCAATCGAGGTCGGATAAATAATCGGTCGGAAAAAAAATATTATACAATTTATATTCATAATTTTACATGCGGAATAAAATTATAATTGCGTAGATGTGTTTGTTGGGTTTCCTTCTTCATGCAGAAGTGGAGCAGAAAAAACGTTTATACGACTTTTAACTATTTGGCATACAGTTAGTTTATAGTTCAGAACACAGAATACTACATTTTCTTCCAGTAAATTGTTCGTATCCGCACTACGAACTGGCGGTTATATAATAAAAAACTAGTTGCTTATCTTGAGCATTTGCAGCAGATTAATTTGTAATTAGTAAATACGTAGATTTTACTTTAAAAATATAAATGTACCCAACCTCCTTGGACATACAGAAGCACTGCCCATGTTTCCTGCAGAAAATGAATCAAATATCCATTAGCCATTTAAGAAATAACAAAATTATCATTTTAAACGGTAATATGAAATACTTATAGTACATATACCTTTTTGCGATTTGACAAATCAATAAATTGTTTGTCGCTATTTTATCACTATGTTTGTTTTTCCGAACAACTACTAAGCTGGTGTCCTTTATCAGGAAGGTAATTTATATAATGCAATGTAAAGGTTAAATTCGCAATGAGAGAAAAGACTCACGTATCAGCTTCGGCCAACAGCGTCTAGTTAGTGCGTTAGGTACGTGTAAGGGCGTACTGTTTGATAAAAGGCTGCCGAAGGCCGCCCGCTGCGCTCGCGCACAATGCTCTACATTACCGGCTAATTGAACAATTGCTATCGACTGTCACACCTGCAGTGACACAACTACTATAATAAACCCGCCAACCAGACTAGTGTTTTACATTGTGTTCCATTCCCATGGGAAATATTCTCGTTATTAAATATTCAGGGGAAAATCCCAAAAATACAATACTTATTTTACCATAATCTTTTAAAATAGAATTTGAAGGCTTTGTGCAGTAGTTATCTATAAATAGGATATTGAATTATATGTCAGGAAATGAGAATCATTAAATTATATGTTCGTATTATATGTTCACAATATTCATTTTTACAAACTTTTTTGATTAGTGTTTTAAGCTAACTAAGGGACTAACTGCGTAATTGTACCATACATTATAGTTATACTCGTATGTTAATGATATTAATCTCCCGCCACTATCAACATCAGCTATTCTATTTGAAAAGTTTATGGTAAAAGCAATTTTGTATGAAACAATCATGAATATTTTTAGAGACAAATCATCAAAGAATTCCCTTTAATCACTAAAGTTACGGTTGGCCATTTTAGCTCCCTAAACATGGATATTAATAAAAATAAAAAGTAAATATGCCGAGTGTAAAGATACCACCCATTATGACGTTGAACTGCATACGCCAAGAAATTAAAATTACGTAAAATTTGAAATTTAATATTAAAATTAAATGTTCAAATCAACCTTGATTATTTTATATAAATGGCCTCTGTGGCGCAGTTATCTGAGCGTTAGACTCAGACACACACCGAATTGTCAGAAATTATTAATTAGATAATTCAGTGCTCCCAGGTTACTATTTACGACAGTTAGTAACTACATGAGCCATGTCATAAGCCTATGGCTGCTCAACAAGTCTGACAATAGAGTTTGTGTGATCGGTCATTGACCCTGTCGAAACACGATGCGAAGAATAATTTTCCGTTAATTATGATACTAATTATTACATATTTTATTATCATTATAAACTATAATTATTGCCCCAATTTTACAGTTTACACATTGTTAGCCGTCTCTGAATTAACTTAGCTTTTGAGTAATATCTATTAAATCGAGTCTAGGTAAAAATAGTTTAGTTCGTATAGAGACGCCATGTTTATTTATTTGTACTGGAAATAGTTTTATCGGGGTCAGAAAATGTTAAATAAACCGAAACATAAAAAGCAGAACCCAGTTTACCAAAGATAAACCTCATTACTTAGTTGAATATATTGAGTTTAGACTCGGTCTTCCTGTGCTAATGGGTTCTTCCGCCCGTCCGCCATTATCAGGCAGAACTAGACTTGCTAATAATACATAACTGCTGATTGATAAGGACGGGCACCGATTATATAAAACAGGCGTTTTCCTAACATTGATACAAACGATTATTTCAGTTAAAATTAGATAAACCTTCGGTAAAGTAAACGCGCTCAACTCTAGGTTTAGGATGTTAATTAGAATGAAGGGAGTCGGTTTCAGAATGTGTTATTCTCAATTATCATTCCAGCTTGGTGTAGAAAAAATATAATTAAATCCAAGGTTTACAATACGAACTATTCACTCAATATTTAATCACTTTGTGCATAAACTAGATTGAAATTATAATTCATTTCGAAAAATCTTTACAAATGCCACAAACACCAATAATATTAAAATAACACAAATTGCTCAGCCGCAGTTTATTTCTGAAACGAAATTCTCCAGCAAATATTGGTCAAGGAAGATATTGTTAAGAGAGGAAGACATTTAGGCACACCCTTTGTTTTTAAACTATAAATTAATAAGATATTGCATACACATATAACAATTTCATTCATTCGATATAATTCTACCTTTCTTTGTTGATTTCAGCCTTTATATACTTTGAAGATGTATTTTTTCCATTGTTTTCTCGACGTCTACCATTAAATATTTAAATTACCTCGTACAAGAGGTAATGTTTGAAGAAAATGAAACGTTTGACATTTATAGTACCTCCAGTGAGTATAATGAGCCACTTTACGATTACTTGTAACCTTTGAGAGAAATTGATGATATCGATATTGAATTTACTGAGTTTTATGTAGTTTGAATACAAACGTTCGGTATAAATTTTACAAGGCAATTTTTTTGCCAACATAAAGCTATAAAAACGTGAATTATGTATGAGTTTAATATTTATTTATTACACGTGAATATGGACTACAGTGAAATGAAATACAGGACGCTAAGATATAAGCAATCTTTGCGTCCTGTATTTTATTCGCTTTGATACCAGTGTAGTTAATAAGTATATTTTATAACTACATCCATAATGCACTTATTATAAATTATTCTCACAATAAATAATTACAGGTGCTTTACAATTAATTTTAAAGTTGAGAGATTAACGCTCATTAATTTGACGATTCCGATAAATTATCGCTTATGCTCTCGGGTTTCTCATCTGTCACACCATTTGCTAGTGTGTCACGCAATATTTTTTTCTCCGGGCCCCATACTGTGACTGTGATAAAATAAATAAATAATATCATCTGTCGTAGTTATGTACCAGTATATCAACAACGCAAATCGAAATTTCTTTTACCATAAACTTTTAAAATAGAATAGATAATAGATTAAGTAATAATTACCTAAAAATAGTCGATCTAATTATTGTTGCAATATGAATATTATTAACGTGCAACTTTATTTTCAGCTACGAGTACAATAGCCATTACGCAGCTAAATCAAAAGTAGTGTGTAAAAATGAAAATTGTGATACACCATGAAGTAATATGTTGATTATACTCATTTCATGACATTAAAATCCAATGATCTATTTTAAGACAATTATTAGACAAAGCCAACTATCCTATTCCAAAAATTATGGTAAAAGAAATTAAAACCGTTGTATGGTAAGCGTGTGCAACCAAAAGCCTCGCGCGGATGAGGTGTTGGCTCTGCTACCTATCATACGTGAACACAACAATCAGGGCATCTTGTACAGAAAAACAGGTGATTCAATAAAGGATGATATACTTTAAAATTAAAATTTAGATATATGTTAAACTATAATATAGATATATGTATGTAAGTTATAATTAAAACTATGACTTAAAAACAATCATTTCAAATTTGTTGAAATAATACATAAACGAAATCGCAAGTTTTCATTCGGTTACAAAACTGCACGGTCTATTGATAACAACTTGGACATTATATGAATACATGTGTGTGCGTGCGATGCCTGAAAAACCACCGCCTGCGCATAGCTAAGGGGCCTTTCCATGTCGTCATGAGGAAGTCAACTAGACCTGTTTCGCCCTCAACTGGAGCAAAATTAGTCTGCGCCTGCGATCCAGTTTAGCTAAAGATCACTCTGACATTTATAATGGGCGGATCGTTCGGTATTGATGTTTACTTTATAACTGGCATCATTAACCGCGCAATTTAATGTTCATCTTGTACTGCACTGGCAGTGTAAGCGACAGGATAATTAAAATGCACGAAATAAAAACCCTCATGAAGATAAAATTGTGAAAACAAAATATTGGATTCTATAATAGTTTAACGATGGTTTAAACATAATACTAAATTAAATCCATGTACGCATGTACAGCTCGTAGAATGGATAACCGATAGGGACCGTACCTGGAAACGTGTACGGGGCCGTCCCCTCACTAAATGGACCGACGACCTAGTTAAGGTCAAGGGGAGTCGCTGGATGCAGGCAGCTCAGGACCGGTCAATATGGCATACTATAGAGGAGGCTTACTATGTCCAGCAGTGGACGTTTCCAGGCTGATGATGATGATGTGCATTCCAAGCCTGATATGGGAAGCTTGGTCATCGTCTCATCGTCTTAGTGGAGGAAACGAGGCTTATGTTCACACTTTATGAACGGATAAAAAAATAACACGTTATTTCCAAAACATCTCATAGTTTTCAAATTATAATCAAAGTTTGGTAAATCAAAATAAGAAATACAGAGGTCAGAGGTTTTATTAATAACAAAAAACTCCTTTTTGCAAGTGAGACAAAGAAACCGCAGCACATATGTGGAGCTGCACTGATAGTGAATGGAAAGTAATACACAGCCGACACACAAATGTTTAACACGTATCTGAAACGTTGGGAATGAAATGAGATCAGAATGATATAATTCGTGCACAAGGTCATTGCTGCAGTTATTAATTCAGAACCATGTACTGTGTCAGATAGTTATAATACCAACAGTATGATATTGAAGGTAAAAGTAGCCAACTGAGAATTGTTGTGGCTTGCAACGGACTAAGATTAGACTAAGGATTCGTTAAGAGGTCAAGATTTCGAAATATATGTCGATGTTGAGTGCATTTTATCAAGTAATGACAACTAGATATATTTATGAACTTTTTCGTCTCATAAATGAAATCAAATGTATTTCAAAAAAACCCGCAAAATAAGAAGAAAAATAAAAGCTTTTAAAAAGATGTAAATCGCTTCTATTCATCACACCATTACATTTTTAGGATCTTCATGACACAAAATTTAGAATAGTTAATGTTCACTTAGTTCCACCTCTGTAATGTAATATAATAATAATATTATCAAAAAAAACCTTATCGATAACAACTTTATCGACGTAATTTGCACAACATAATATCTAAAGTTATAGAGAAGTTCATAATATAATAGATTACTTACTAGCAATAGGATCCATGTAAGGTTGTTCCACATCTCGTATCTGGATGACACGATTCCACCTTGATACACTGCAATTGTCTACTGTATTGATAAAGACATGTCCACTATTTCAGGAATGATTAACAAAAACATTTTTATTATTATAAATTTTCGGATATTATAATGTTAAGACCATAACTGACTTTAATTAGTAAATGAAGATAAGTGTTAGGCAGTTGTCACAGTGTAAAACTAAGCGAAGTCCTCAATTTCGTATTGGATACGGAAAAGCGATTCGCTTCTAGTACACGTGTGAGTTGCGCGCGCGCCGCGGTCAACTACGCCGCTCCACTGCTTGTAGTGACCTTCCCAATTAACAATTTATTATATTTAATACACTTTCTTGTTACGTTAGTGAATGCACTCCGCGAGAATAAATCGGTACATTTTTTAATTGCGAACACGCTGTGGAAGTTTTATTTAAAAAATTGTTAACTATACAAATATACACAGCATTCACAGACAAATAAAATATTGATTCATTGTACAACCTGAGAAATATTTGGCCCATTAAAAACATCTAATGGACTTTAAATTTACCAACGTATATTAGCTATACTTATAGTAATTATAAGAACACTAATGGTTCTTGTTTCTTTTCTCATTATCATTAACAATTTTTAACGTATTTTGTAACTTTTTGTATTTATTATTTATTAGGCATAGTTAGCAGATCAGATCTAGTGCTTTCAATTTAAGATAAACAACACAGTAATCTTGTAAGAATTTTATTAGATTTAACATGAATTCAGGAATATTATCGAATTTAGAACAAAACATAAAAATCTCTAAACAGCAACATATTAAATAATAACCAATCAATAGGATTCTACGCTTGTTCTTTGAAACTTAAAGAATGTAGTGAGAACAATTAATAAATAATTAATAAGCAGTTACAATTAATGAATAATGTATTCAATGTCCGTAATAAGGATCGTGGCCGTACTGTGGTGCTTGGTCTTGGTACTGCGGCAATGTAGCTTGGTATTGCGGCACAGGAGCTTGATACTGTGGATATTGCAATATTGGAGCTTGGTACAGTGGTGGTGCGTGCTGTGGCTCGTATTGTTGGTATTGTGGCGCCTGAAAACGAACACAGAACTCTTTTAGACAGTATTTCTAGTTCCCAACTGCAATTGAACATACTACGTATCATATACTGTTACGGTCTTTATTTAGTTTCATATGTACTTCACAAATATTCATAAGCAAAGTTCAAAGTTCAATAAATTAATTATTTTTATTAATTGGATTTAGACATTATTTCACTTTTATTAATTTTCTAATTGCCGTGCGTTAGTCTAACACAAACTAAGTAGAAGATGGCTCGGACAATTTGGCTATTTCATATTTTAAAACTTCCGAAAAATAGTCCGAAGGAGGTTTTGCAAGTTGCTTCCGAAAATATTGAAATTGGAACAGTACAACGTGTGTTGGGTCAGCTAGTAATATAAGTATTTGCAAAGTTTGAATAGTTTAGATTATAGAGAATTAAAAAATCATTTTTTGGGGGTAGGAAAAATTAAGTAAATCTATATGTCTGAATTATTTAAATAACTAAATGCGTAGGAAGGGAGGGCAGATTTAACACCTTATCTACAGCCATCTTATCAAGTCATCATAAAAACAGCACTAAAGATAAAACGTTCACAGAATATAAATCATCAACTTTGGGAATACTTATTCGGTCATGGACACATTGTCAGATACGAAATAGATTTTGCAATAAAATATTTCGAAGTTAAAATCTAGGCATTATGTCTTGTTTAACTTTTCACTGTACTGTAGTATATTATTTTTATTCGTAAACGTCCACTGCTGGACATATGACTCTTATTAATATAGGACTTGTAAGAAATTTCTTATAGAAATTAGCTGTTCCTTTTGTATATATAAATGGTTTAAATAAATAAAAATACCTGATGGGTAGGAGCATGATAACTGTAGCTTGGCTTTGCTTCATGATGGTGCTTCTTCAACTGCAGGAGATGGTTCTTCAGGAAGTCCTTGAGCTGCAGTTTTGTCGACAACAAATTGGCAGCCATCGCTTTATCAAAGGCCTTCATCTCCTTGATCTTAGCTTTGACAGCCCACAGACCATCCTTGACGAGATCCAGCTTGCCTAGAGGGAGATCATTGTCTTCGTACTGGTCATCGCTGTAGGAAGGGGCATCGTACGCAGCTCGGAACAAATGCTGGTCTTCTTCATCCAACTCAGAGTATCGAGGCACATTTCTGGACAATGCTGGAGCACGGAATGAAAAGAAAGAAAAACGGTTTTATTTACACACTAACATCCACTGAGCTTAGTAAAATCAAGTTAATAGATTAGGCATACGCAGCAATTCAAACTTAATTCAAAACAGACGGCCACATTTTAAAATTAGAATGCCTCTTTTTAAATTATCGTGGATATTGTTAACTTTTATTGATACAATTTATTGATCTGGATGGATTTTACCACGAATCATTTTTCATGAGTGATTGAAAATGAAAATGAGAAAATGATTTATGATGCTTGCTTTTTATCTTGAAAACAAAGCAGTTTATATCAAATTAAAGTACTAACAAAAGTTTTATCAAATAGAGGTAGGTAATCTAAACTTATTCCTTAAAAAGCTAGTAAAAGTCTATAAAAAAGCGAAGCTCTCGACTAATCCTCGTATTTCGTATGTACGAAGGCAGTTCACTGAGAAAAGTTCCATCACTAATTAACGGTAGCAAAAACCACTTCATAATAAATTTTATCATTTTCTGCTTCGATATAAACATTTATATAGTCCGTAATTAAACAAAAACAAAACTCACCAGAGCTGAGAAGCAATAAGAAATAAATTAAACAAATGGACATGTCCATTTTAACAAAAAGATCACAGTTGAAGCTCCCCGAACAGTCGGCCGGCTGTAATGAAATGGCGGATACTGGGACCGCTTCGGATTGATAAATAAATATCTTTTTTCATTTACCCTCGCTTCACATTTACTTTTATTAAAACTAGTCCTACCTACACATAGCTTTTGATTCAACGTTGAACGCAATCGTATAAAGATATTGTCTAGATACAGAAAGCGATGAAGTAACGGTAACGATATTCTTTAAATCACAAAGTGATTTCATAGTTATTATAACACTTTCGCTTGTTCAATAATATCACAAATCAGAAATATACTTCATAAATATTTATATCGTTCCACTGAAAATATATTACATTATTTTAAACTAGCGACCTCTTCTTCTTTTATTTATTTATTTAATTACTCTTTTAGTCTATTATTTATGTCCAAGAGAGAAAAGATATTTTAAAATTGTAAATACTAAAAATAACAAAGGGTAACATTATTTTTAAAATAAAATTGTCAACTGTTTATATCAATAAATTAATAATTTAATTTTGGTAGATATGTGTAACTCTAAAAAGTGTGATATGCCTACGTGAACACATTTATGCCTAAAACTATTTAATTTACATATTTGAACAATTACATAAGTGCGATAATTTATATTACTTGATTTATTTATAAATTAATAATGACCATGTAACTTAAAGCATAACATTAATAGAAATAATATAAATAAATAATATAATTCCTACTTATGTATGTAAGTAAATAAAAACATCACTTATTAGGAACGCATAGTTACAATTGCAATCGTGAAACGGAAGACTTTTATAAAGAAATAACTGTTACTTACTCTCACTTATACAAAATATGTTTAATCAATATACGTAAACATTTTATGAGTAAATTTTTGTATATTTCATTTCTAAATTTAAACGTGCGTCTACCATACGGTACATTTAATTATACGTACCTACATTAACACGTTGTGTACAGTATGCGACTGCACACGCCCTATATGTGTCAGACATATTTATTTCGAACTTATCAATTATCGGTATAACCAGATATCGATCAGTATTTTGCGTCCCGGTGATGAAATATAACACAACCAGTGCTACACCGGTACGGGGAGATAGAATATCTGGAACGCATCTGTACGTTTTTGTTTTAAACATAAGTCACCGATTAACGATGTATGAGATACTATCTCCATCACGCAAATGTACACTCGAGTACAGAAAGTACTAATACCAACTTTTGTACATTTGTACCAAGTGACATTCACCCTTACTTATAATAACTATGCAGTGTAACCGCCTCCGTGACCTAATGTATGCCTAATGGTTAAATGTTAGATTCTCAATCCGGAGGTCCCGGGTTTGATTCGCAATGGAGGTACCTTTCGATACTCGGTTTGGTTAGGTTAGGTTAGATACCACCATGTTACCTAAGACTGCCGCCAAACAGTAGTGTTAATAGCACTGTTGTGTTCCGGTATGAAATGTAGCTGAGCCAGCGCCTCATTAGGTTGAGGCATCCAACGGCCTTATCGTCACCACCAGGTGAGATGAAGGCCAAATGCAAACCCATCAAACATTTTTAAAAAGTGTGTTAAGAGAAATGTCCATTAAAGGTGAATATGACATGGTGAAAAAATGGTTATATATTCTTGTACTCAAGTGTACATATCAGTGTGTAATTAACGCGTTCCAAAAGAACTAAAAACTGTCATAAAATGTTCACCCGTAGAGGTAGAATTATCTGGGTTTTGTTGATTTTCTCAAAAAGCTCTTAGTCAATTTCGAGAAAATTTATACGGGACCACCTCTGAAGTACGCTCTACCAAACAAAAAAATAATCATCAAAATCGATTTACAACTGGCGGAGTTATCACGTAACATACATACAAAAAATATAAGAGTCGAATTAAGAACCTCCTCCTTTTTTGAAGTCGGTTGAAAATAGAATGAAAGACATCAACGCGCGCATCTCTGTAATTACAAATGCCTGAATACCTGAAGACTAAATATGGTAATAGGTTACTATTAATGTTAAATGTCTTTGGTCATTCCTTAAAGTTGTAACGGAGAGTCAGAATCACTTAATTTTTGAGTAGGGATAGCTAAAGTGTCGTAAAAGGATATAGGCCACTGTTTATCCCATGGGATGATTTCTGACGTATACACAGACGAAGTCGCGGGAAAAAGCAGGTCTTATTATAAAGAGAAAAAAACATACGACCAAAAGATGTGACAATGGACAATTTTATCCTTAATCACAGCTCCAGGAAAGACGTGGGTTGATCCTATTCTAGCTAATTATGAGGTATTGCAGTAAAATGAATCCTACAATCCAGTCCAACTATCGTGAGTGGTGACTTAGGTATCGCATCCTCCGGAGCGACTGCAAGTCAGTATTACCACATGAGTGTAGGAGATTCACATAAGATCGTGCAGTCACAGAAACCCTAGAATCTAGCCCAACCACAGTAAGCGGTCACTTTAGTAGTGGGTCCTCTAGTACGACTGTCATATGCCAGTATCATAACAGGACTCAAATATAGGAGATCCACAAAACATCATGCAGTCACAGGAACCCTAAAATTTAGCCTAACCCCCGTAAGCAATCAAGTTTGGTAGCGAACTTCCGGTGAGACTGTCCCAAGCCAGTATTACTCGTACAACATAAATGTAGGAGATTTATATAAGATCGTGCATCCACAGGAACCCAATCCACGCCAACCCCGGTGAGTGGTCAGTTTAGAAGCGGGTTCTGCGGCGCGACTGTCACAACCCGGTGCGCGTTTTGTAGAGATCATCTTCCAGGTCGAAGGCAGGGTCTGCATAGCCGGAGTCGTCGTAGCGCAGCGATCTGTGGGTGAAGGTCACGGTGAGTTTTGTTCCTTTTGCTGTTGTTACTGTTGTCCTCTATCAGCTGCTAATGCTGGACATGAGCCTCCGTCATATAGATAAACACAACAAACGAGCTTTCAACAAATAAGCTTTTTTTAAGAGCAAGAGAAAGAAATAATATATGAAGCCAAGAAAATGTTTTTAAGATAGTGTTTACGAGATTAAAAAGTACGGCCACACTGTTTCAACGAAAAGTAGAAAGAATGAACCAAAAGTCGCAGAATGTTACAATAGATCTGAAAAGGTTGCAGTGAGAAGCAGGGCGTACGGGCTTGCACCCTTCATGTCCATATAATAATCATCATAATATCTTAGTTATCATAAAAGTCTTAGTACGAACTGGTTACGTAACACAGGATCGGGTTCCGTAGTCAGGCGGAGGATATGGATCACCTGTCTGGGGTGCGGGTGCGGCACCGCGAGGGCGGGGGTGAACGCGAGGAGGCCCGCAGCAGCGCGGGGTCGTCGTACCGACGGGACACCACTGTGAAGTCGTGGTGAGCATCGATCAGCTTCTGCAGGCGTGAGACCATTTCGAAGTCTGACACGGACGCTGGTACCAAGATGCCTAGCAGTTTCGCTATCGAGTTCCTGTAATATAACAACAAATCGTCCCATATTCACAAGAGTTTCGATATAAAGTTACTGTATTACCACGACATGTAATTAAATTTGTGACATAAACGTTTTAGTGTTATTCAGTAGAAGTACATTTAAAGAAAACATACTATCTATATGATGATGATGATGATGATGATGATACTATCTATTTTCAAATATGGTCTACAATGTATTGTAATTTAACGAAATTGTGTCGTTTAACTTAGAGTTGCCAACCCCTTATTTAAGGAATGTAGAAAAGGAAGGTTTGTAGGTGGAAATATAAGGGCATTGCTTAAAAACAGGAGGTTATTCGCTTTTGGGTTGCAGTAAATAGTAATACGTTTTGAAAACAGGATTAATCAAACTCAACTAAAAACAATTACAACACAATAAACTTTCAAATCTAGTTTAAAAATATTCAGGACCCTGATCAGGATAACCTGAAAAGTAGGACATGAAAAACAGTACGTTTCACAACCCGCCATTTTCATTGATCAAAATAGCCTATATTTATACGTGTATATACATCATGGTATACATATGTATACTGTTTCCCAAAGTACAGTGTTCATTAAGTAAAATGTTTTTTTTTAATTAAACATCAAACGAATCCGTCGTAACTTAAAAGCTCCCTACGCTTATCATATTTCGTAGATCATCCAACAATGTATTGCAAGTGGCCTGTCGAGGATTACTTATTTTATTATCAGCACGACTTAGCTCGACGTTATCCTTTAAAATAACTCGTGCTATAAAGACTTGATAAAGCAAGTTATTGGCCGTTGGAAGTATTACCGAACAAAAAGAACACTCGGTAAGTGCGTACTGTATATACAATGGGAAGGATTGATCATCGCCGTGTGGTTTATAGCTGGAATTGATTCATATCTTGTGGCAATCGTCAGTCAGGTGTGCTTTCGTACAGGCAGTTCACTTCGCACCCAGGAATCCATTGTTTGCTGTCTTGATCACACCGGAGATACGTGAGATTTATTGCGAGATATCTGAATGGATATGTAATATCATTTTATTTTTATTATGCGTTTTATATATTTGTAAGAGGTCCATATTGTCCGTATGTACGGACGTTTATAGTGACTACTTTGTACTGAAAGTGATATAAGTGTGCATAGTGCGCCAGGACAAGTCAAACAAATTAATTTAAAGATCATACTTCACAAAGGTTAATTAATGTACCGAGAAATGTTTAGAGACATGAAAATTTGCAGTATAAAAAGTTATTAATTCACAACACTAAAAAAATATATAAAAACCAACGCTTGACCTCAATCTCACCTGATGATAAGTGCTACACGCTGGTCTTAAAGGCTCTATTTCTATTACTCTAGACTATTTACTCTTCTTTTGAAGATTCGCAAGTGAAGTTTTAGGGGAACATGGAAACCGATAGTGCATTCCATATACTTTTCGTAGCTGATCAAATTACTGTTAATATTATGGTGAATAACTAGTACATAGCCTTACCGACAAACCAATTACTCCCTAGATAGGTCCGATAGGAGTTGAACTTGTGACATCCGGGACCCAAAACTCAACTAAGCTACGCGGTTGGTTCAGAATTTTGAATGTTTACCTGAAGCTCTGCAGCTGCGCTTCCCTTCTCTGGCACTCCGCTAACGCCTCCTTAGTCCTCGCGAGGTCATCCCTCAGCATGGTGATCTGGTGGTCGCTGGAGGTACGCTCCTGCTCGAAGGTCTCTCCGGTGGTACGGACCTGTTCCTTCAGAATGTTCACCTTGCGGTTGTACCGAGCGCGAAGTAACTCTGCCTCCTCAAGCTTCTTCTGCAATTCTTCGACTTTGCGAGCACGCTCCAGTGCTGTTATCTGTCAAAAAGTTACGAGTATATACAATGTACTTGCACTTCATCTCACAAGTGGCGGGAAGTCCGTAGCGTGCTCGCGATGTAGACTTCAGTTACGAGTATATGTCAAATATTATAATGTGGTTCTGGTGTTTACGTAGCATGATCGTTTTGTATAATACCACTGTAATTACCATCCTTGAAATCATTTAAAACCTATTCCACTTAAATTAATTACTAGAGTAACCTACGCTCAAGAAAAATCCGTCATTTTATTACTCGTACCAATAATGTTAGTTGTTGACACAATTTGGCGTGTACAGGTTTCTGTTTTGGTGGTAGACATGTTTGTTCTTCCTGACCTTTATAACTGCTTATTACATTTAATTCAATACGAGTACAACTTAATTTGGTAACATAGCACATAAATTTTACATACCAATCCAAATATGTGGTAATTACTATTTTGATGAAGCAGAACTCGCGGCTTATTGAATACTGGGCTAGTTCAATGAATGAGATCACGCTGCAAGTAGGAGAGTAAATCGTTATAGCCTTGCAAGTAAATTGTTCTAGTAAATACGAGTAACTTTGAGGCACCCGCCCGACATCTTAATAAACAAATTTACTCATATAAATAAGTACAATAAACGTATAAATGTGTGATCTTTATCTCTCACCACTACGAACTTTCTATGAGGGGATTTGCCTTAATCACTAAGCTTGGCAGGTGGATTGATCATAGTAACATGTTGTTAATATATATTACACCAACGAGATGAATTGGGGTAATCCGCCTGTAAAGACTAGGCCGTTTCATCATCATAATAAGCATCATCACATCACATCATAGCATAATAAAAATAAATACATTATATAGAAATAATATTGCCAAAAATATAAACCGTGACCAATCGTGGCGATTGAAAAAACTGTAAGATTTTTAGATAATACTTGATTTTTAAAAAACGTGCTCTGAAGTTTTTAAAAAGAAACATCAAAGAGCATAACTTAAGATATGAAGTACACGAGAGTACACAAGATTGTTCAGTCGCGTATTATGAATGAATACACTAGTCTGTTCTAATTTAGACTTGCCACAGAACCAACAGTTGTTTCTTTACAACGTGGTACATCTTGGGGGTTTCAGGATATTAAACATTTATCCGGCTCTAAGGATCATGTTTAATTCCCGTTGAAATCCCCAAGATAAAACCCCGTTGTAATATAATCATACATACATAAGAATAAAACAGTCGTGTCGCGACTAAGCATACATCTATCTACCACCAAAAATATATCTAAAATTCAAAAAGTACAAAAAGTGTTGCAAATAAAATGCATTTGCAGCAAATTTTAGTTGCACCTTTTACTAAAAATACTACGTTTTCTTGCAAGTCAGCTTATTATTTAAAATATGACATGGCAAAATCGAAAATTGTTATGGGTTTTCTTGTAATTACTCTTTCGCTTCTTTGTGCTTTCCGATTTTAGGTGTAAATCCATATTGCATTGTTTGGGTTTACGGGTACTTCCACAGACATCAAACGTTTGCGTGACGTAGGCACTATTGCCGCGTGAGTAAGTGACGTTTGCAGTGAGTTAGCATTTTGTATGTTAAGTAGATTGATGTTATTGTAAGAATCGCGATATAATAACCAGGGGATGTCAATGGTAACCTATTTTAACAGATTATTAATTACTTTTTAGTAAATGTGTACCTGTCTTTAGATTAGTGGTCGAGCACCTTCCATGTCTATCTAACTAGATAACACCACGCTACGTAAGTCTGCCTTCAAAAAGCAATGTTAGTATATATATAATAGTACTGGAGCAGAAGCGTAGCTAGTTTCCGATTTCTGGGTATGCACGCTTTCCTCCCAAACCTTATTGTTACTTATCATCAGGTGAAAGCCACGTGCAATCCCATTATGCATAAAATAATAATAATAATAATTATGAAGCTTCATTCACCTAACATAATCAAAAGAATCATTTCAAAGTTCCCATTTTAAAATAGTGATACCAGGTGATACCTAAAAATGTAGGTACACTCGAGTACAAAAATATGTATCCACTTTTGAACCATGTCACATTCACCTTTAATTGTCATTTCCTTCAACACACATATAAACAAGCAATATGACATGGTACTAAAGTGGATACATATTCTTGTACTCGAGTGTACATCTCGCGCCTGTGTCACAGGCCGGACACTTCAAACAAATGTTAACAAATATAGGCCCTATTCCCATATGTCGAACGGATGAAGTTTGTATACACGCGCATGTGATAACGTATTCGTACGCGTCATAGTACCGATCCTTGAGCGGGTCACTTTCTTGTGGGGAGAGGCGAGGTATAAATGCTGTTTGATAAAATAAATGACATCAAAATCTAGGTTAAAAGCAAACCCAATATGAATTTTAAATAATAAGTCTTACCTTGTAGTCTGCAGCGTCGGCCAGTTGCGCGTTCAGATCACGTATTTGTGCGCGCGCGTCACCGAGCTGCGCGGCGAGCTTGTCGCACTGTCTGGCGAGCTTCTTGCTGCGAGCCACCGCCTCGTCGCGCTCCGCTTGCAGGACAGCACGCACGCGCGAACTCTCCTCCTGGTATAACACAGGAGAGTTCCGTAAACACCCTACCGTATCGCTCCCATACCTCAGGAACAGACTCAGTAATGCGTTAGACCTCTAGCATAATCACTTCAAACACTTCTGTTCGTACTTTTTGACATTAATATGTCTCCAAAGACTCAAACTTTTTCAGTTCGCTATTTCCGAATGCTGAAGAAAAGTTCGTAATATGAAAATCCATTTTCAATAACAAGTCGTACAAAAATATGGAATTTTTTTTATATTTACTGTTCATTTTCAGTTCAGTTGTATTAGCACATGTTAGTTATGCTAGCGGTTTAATCCGCGCACAAAATATTGTAACAATAATTACATATATACTTCTCATCAGAAAAATGGAAACACCTTGTAAGTTTATGTTTTGTAAGGATTATCAGAAAAATGAGTATATTTAGGAATATATGTCAAATGTCGTTTAATAGTTCATTATATGAAGTTTTCAAATCCTAATGATTATGTTCTAAATTCAAATTAAATTTTCATAGGTTTTTCTGATAATCCTTACATAACATAAACTTTCAAGGTGTTTCGATTTTTCTGATGAGAAGTATATTATGTTTATTTATACGCAAAATGCAATTATTACGAACAAATAAACAAAGATTCCATATGGAAACGTTTTATACATGTTCATTTAAGACTAAGCTTTTGTCCGCGACTCGCAAATTTTCCAGAAAACTCTCCTGAGATAAATTAGTAGCATACGTCCTTCAGTATGCCTTCGGCATGGTGCGTGTAATATTTCATCACGACATGTTGTACCGTTGAGGCGTCATCAGGCACCAAACAAACAAACTCACTTTCGCTTTTAAATGTTAGTGTGATAAACGAAAGACCAAAACGTGCATCGTTTGTGGGACATAAAAGCCTGCAATTGGAGTTATCATTGTGAGGTTGTTGGCGAACTGCTATATTTATAAATGCACTGTAAACTGATACCTGTACACTGAGTTTGCGCCGTAAGAGGTCCAAATGCAAATCTTTCCGTTGCAGCTGTTCCCTGAGGATTCTTATTCGTCTCTGAAGCTGGTATACAACCGCTGTCTGAAACACAGATCAAAATGTATGCAAGTTGTGGCTTACTGGCCGTGAATCTAGGTTTTAGTCTAGCTTTGATTGAGGATGAGCTGGTGCTGAAAAGTTGTTTAATACTGTCACTGTAATAGCAATCGGAAACTTCGTAAAGCTCTGATTTCTATAGATATTCCAAATTATATAAGCTGTTTGGAAAATTCGTTGGCAAATCTTCAGTACGCTACTATACATACTCGTACGAGCGAGTAAAAAATTTATGTGTATGACGGTAGTACTTAAAAGTTCCGCAAGTCACCATGTCATTTTTAACATGGGGACACACCTTTTTGCTGTCTGGTTTTTGATGTTCTGATCTACTCAGATCATCCGGAGTCCGGAAGGCAAGAATGCCATACAAAATTTACCGATCGAGATACACCTGTCTAAGTGTCTACCCGCACCGTCCAGCACGCCCGGCCAGCAAGCAACCGGCCAACATCCCCTGAGAAAGTGCTGGCTGGTCATAAAGAGGCGTGAACTACATACAAACTCCATATATCTGATACGCCTGCAGTTGTGCAACCGGTAAGTGTGACGCGATCAGCCCGGATTCTTTTCTGGTCTAGGTCATTTCTAGGTAGATCAGAACTACAAAGACAGATGTGCCCCCACGCTTAAACTTATTTTTGCTACTGCACAAGGGTTACAACAAGCTCGTCTTCTTCGTCCCAAGTATTTTCATGCTACAAAATTACTTGTGTGAACATGTAGGTACATTGTATCTGCATACTTCAAACGCTACGCTCAATAATGATCGATGAGTATATGAAGGCATACAGACGCTAATACCTATAATACGATTACGTTAATTAGCATTAAATGGCGTGGATCGATTTGCAGTGCTTTTTACCTTCCCAACGTGCGTATGGATGAAAATGGAACTCATTATGTGTTAAAACTAATTTGATGATCGAATACGTAATTACTCAAAGTACTGGTAGTTGACCATGCCGACTTATATTGTATGTCTTACTTCTTTAAGATAAGGTAAATCATGGAAGGATCTTTCTCTGCGCAGTCTCGGCAGCGTACCATAGTATCCGTAATATAGCAGCTACACAAAACACACATTTATTATCATTATTGCTATTAATTACAGACAGTGCGATTTACATATACGAAGATACAAACCTCACGCTTAAATTATCAGTGATGATTGATGATGTGGGTAGATTTATGATTTTTGGTACAGTATAGTTATTGTTACAAAACGAAATCGCATCGCCAATAATTCGATTTCGATTCGAAACGTAAAGGTGTGATAGTTTTTCAGCAAAATGGGATTACAAATACTTATGTATGGGCTGTGGGATACCGTATAGGTTCATATATTAGTCTGTGGACCTGTAGCGTACAATATGCTTCTACAGGCACGCCTAAACATGAATCAACTACAGGTAAAGTATGTTCGAAAAATAAAATTAGAATTTGTAATCGGACATGATGATAATTATAGATAAACCTCCATAGCTAAACGCATATGTATGCATGTGGTTGGTTATTCAGCGTCCTATAGTTACTGACCTTGTCGACAATCTTATCGCTCTCCAGTCTCGCCAGTTGCTCAGCTCGGTGAATGATGGACTCCGTGTGAAGTTCAATGCCCACGTCTTGGGTCAACTCATCCATGTTCAGAGTCCTGCTAAGACGCTCCAGAAATGCGACAAACTGCAACAATCAGTGACGTTTTACGGAAAAAATTACCAGCGATTTCCGTCGTAAATAACATTGCTTGCAGCTCTCTAATTAACATAACCAGTTGAAGTGAATCAATCACTTATTCATATATAGTTATTGCTTGAGATGTATTTATGAAGTGTTCTTGTCAGTCGTCTGTAGATAAAACGCTGCGCAGCGTTCGGGAAGTTACGGCATATCTTCTCGTCCAAAATACCTCAGTTAATCAGTGCTTGCAATGCTCGGAATTTCTCGACCAACAAGGGTCGCAAACATAGTTCGACGAGTCAGTAAACTGAAGTGGAAATGGGCAGGCCACTTCGCTCGAAGAACCGTTTGGGGTATAAAAACTTCGTTTGGCAGACTAATTTTGATGTAATGGGAGGATGAGATGGCTCACAATAAATGTAGACTGTGATCGTATTATCGTGAATATTGATTAATTACGAGTATATGGGTGTGTGAGAAGCGAAAGCTCCGAGTTTCTATTTATTCATTACTTATACACACATTAGCCTTATCCTTCCTCAAGCAGTCCCTGGTGAGCTCTGCCGCGTTGAGCTCGGCCTCCAGCTTGTGTAGCTTGGCCTCGAGCATGTTCCGCTCGTCGTCCAAGATGCGCACGCGCGTCGTCGCCTGGTCGTGCATGTGCGCTGTGCGTCCGAGCTGCTGAGACTCCATGCCCAGCTTGTCGCGGAGGGCATCTATTTGCTATGAATTTACAGTTACAGTAATTATACAAATACGTTTTGGTGTCGCTTCAGAATAACACCCTATGTATTTCTGTAACTGAAAGGCGACGATGGAAATATTACACTTGTTTTTTCGTTTTCTGGCTGATGTTGGATGGAACGACAGATGAGATATGGATATGGAGCAGGAGCGCAGAGCATTGTCGGTGCGCGCGAACATGCTGGCTCGCAGGTTTTCTCGGTGCACGGACACAGTCAAAATCACGCTTTTTAAAGCTTACTGTACCTCACTGTATACTTGTGGGTCAGATATACACAAAAGTCCTACAATGCTCTGCGAGTCCAATACAACAACGCCTTCAGGGCACTGTTAAGGCTTCCTCGGTTTTGTAGCGCATCAACTATGTTTGCGGAGGCGCGAACAGATGGTTTTAGCGCTATCATAAGAAAGAAAGCAGTGTCGCTGCTACGTGGAGTTAGAGGAAGCACTAACAGCGTTCTGAGGGTGATTGCTGGAAGATTCGATTGCCCACTGATGTAGCATCTTATTAGAATAACTAAGTCTATAGTAGAATATAAGTACTAACATAGCTAATAGGATATTACTAACAAAAATGGATCATAGTTGTCTAAAAATTTAATAATAATAATAAAAGACTTTGTTCGCAATTTCACTAGCAAAATTGATCATATAATATAATCAATCAAGTCATTGAATATTAATCAATGATAACGACTATTTATGTATGGTGGGTGGCCGTTGGATGGCAAGCATGCGAACCCAGAAGCCTAGAGCTAATGCGGCGCTGGCTCTGCTACCTGACATACCGGAACACAACAGTGCTATGAACACTGTTGTTTATTAGTAGTGATGATGGTAAATGCTAAAATACGTAAAAGTTTTGTCATTATCGTCATAGCCGCAACATACGAGTAGTCACGAAGCTTATCATATTCTTAGAGAACTTAAGAAAAGCGTCTCTTACCACAGACTTGTCTTTATTGTCACTCAGTATCTCTCGAATCCTGTCCTTGATAGTACTCTCGTGAGCTTCCACGAAACGAGTTGGCAAACTGAGGAGTATAGCGATAGATTCCATTGTGTTTCGGAATTCCGTCTGAAGTCGCTGATACTTCTCGTCTCGGTGTCGCAAGTCCTCTGAGTTAACGGACAACAATTTATGTAGCAGAAATAAATGTTTTGTATGTTATTGATACGCAAAAGGGAAAAAAAACTTTTTAATGTGCGAATTGTAATACGGTTATTTAGAGGACGTTTATGGAAAATGCTTACCTTTCAGCTGCACTATCATTGACTCGTTTTGGTTTACATTATCGGTGACAACATTCAAGTTCTTTGTGCAATGGGATAGCTTTTCCCTGGACTCGTGTAGCTCTCGTTCTAATACTCTGTTTTGCACCGAAAGTGATTCTTTGTCTTGCTTGAGCCTTTCGATGTCCAAGAGTTGAGAAGATAGCTGTCGCTGCAAAATGTCCTTGTCAGTACTAGCTCTTTCTAGCGCATCTCTACAGCTCCTGAGGTCTTGTTCTACGGTAGATAAGTTTTCTGTTGTGTTCATGCATTTGTTTTTAAGTCTGGTGATTTCTTGGACTAGTTCTGCTGCTTTGATTATGAGGCTTTCTGGTGAATGCGTGTGAGTGCTGTCACAGAATTCGGCATCCAAAGCAGCTGATAGACGGCGAACGAGATCATGAAACTGACAGCGAGCGTTTTCTTTTTGCTGCTCTTCATTGTGACATTCTATTTCGAGTGACCGGACCTTTTTCTCTAGGTCCTTGATTTTTTCTTCACAGTATCGATTGTCCCTTTGTAAAGTTTGCACCGTAAGGTCACTCCGGCCGTGTGCAGCATGCAGGTTACGTTGTATCTCGTCCAGATCCTGAATCTTCTTTTTAAGGGATGATATGATCGCGTTTTGTCGTGCATTTTGCTCGCGAAGATGGTCTATCTCGACCTGTTGTTCTAAAATACGCTGATCTCGAGATAGCATTTGGTTTTTTAAATCACTGTTCTGTAAAATATTATGAAGTAATCATGAAGTATCAATGCAAGGTAAAGTTGGAAAATAGCCAGTTATCAAGGCAGTCACTCACTTCGGATATTAATTTGTCTCGTTTGTACTGGAGACCAGCTAGATCACTTCTCAAGGTAGTGACCACGTCATTCCCGGTGTCTGCCTCCATCTGTGGGATGTGGTTCACATTTGAATATTTATAAACAAGAGGCTGTCATTAGATAATCACTATGTAGATACCTGTCTTAAGAAGTTCAATAACTTACGAAATTCCATTGCGAAGGCTTATTTTCAGTTACGGTAAGGATAAGACAGTTTTACTTGGCGTGCAAAAGACGACTAGGGAAGGTACTTCGTATTTGAAATGTAGCGTGAGAGGGGTCGCTATTTCAGGCCGACAAGAGTCACGATATCTTCTTATACCCACTACACATGCATCTATATGAAACCGGGTTGGTTACCCCACAAATTATCGTTTTGTTTGCTCGATGGGTTGACAAGTAGCGGCGTGCTACGTTTTTCTTTCGAGAAGGTTGGTAAGCCGCGGAAAAGAATATTTAAGTAACGCAGATGTCTGCGGAGGAGTAGGTACGTAGGTATATAGGTAGACAACGTGTAGTGTAGGGTTCAGAGAAATCCGTGCGAGGCACGAGCCTGTAACACGCTACCTCCACCGCACCGGAGTCCTACAATGATTAAGCGTTATTGCAGTATTAATTTAGTTAACAAGGTGTTGGGTTCATCCAATCAGAAATAGAGGTAGTTACGTACTTATGCTTACCTACATTTTCATTCAATTAAGGAAATACATTAAATTAATTTCTGACATGTAAAGAGTAAAAAAGTTCCAAATCGGTTTACTAGTTGTGTCCGGGCAGGTTCATGTTTTGAAGCCTCTTTAGAGTTTCGTACCTTTTTGTCCTACCACTTTGTTGTCTGTCTGTCAAGACCCTTTTTCTCAGGAACGCGCGTAGGTATCAAGTAACAATTAATAACAAGATAACAAGTACACAGTAAAAATTAATACATCCTTTGGGTCTGTGAAAAATTAAACTTCTAGGTCCACGCAATAAAAAGACAGCCATATATGCAATGAATCAAAATCTATAGGGTACTTGAAAGTACATATATGATTTGCTGTATGTTAATTATTCATAATTGTACCATCTGTGCGCGAGTCCGACTCGCACTTGGACGGTTTTTAGAATCTATAAAACTGAAACCTGAACCTTCTAAAACGAATAGAACTAGTCTTAATATTGTATGACTTCAGTTTGCACGGGATTTTCAAATATATTTTTAAAAACGGTCCAGTGCGTGTCGGACTCGCGCATTAAGGGCTCCGTACAGAATATGAATAATTGACATTGGTTTGTTTTGTCCTGGTTTTCAGATTTATTCCTATGGTTGTGCTTTAAAACCAAATTCCAGGATTCTAGGTCAACGGGAAGTACCCGATAGGTTTTGGTTACCTGGGGCCGTTCAAATATTACGTAAGCACTATAAGGTCTTTGCTTTGGTTATTTTTGATGACATGGGGGCCGGGGGTCTAAGTGGTGATTACGTGAGCAGTAGTTATAATTATAAAAAAAGTAGTGGAGATTAAGATCTTTGATTACTTTTGATGAAAACGGGGAAGGGGGGTTAATAATTGTAGTAAATGTGCTTACGTAATACTGAACCGGCCCCCCTTGCATTTTGTATGGAAATATCTTTTTGTTGTGTTGACCTACAAGTTCGATTTTCTCACAGATCCAAGGGACGGCAGATTTGAGTATTCGATATTAATTTCAACTTGATATATCCACGCCTACCTAAGAAATGTGATCCTATGAGGGTTCTTTTTTCCTTTTCAGGTACAGAACCCTAAAAAATGAAACACGGATTATAAAACGGACACAGCAAATTATAAAGTCTCATCTGAGTTACTTTCAAATGCTCTTGGAAGTACTTATTGAATTATTAATAGAGTACGTGTCTCGCAAATACATTATTATTATTTGTTATAGCAGGTAGGTTTAAGTAGTAATTACAATGTTGTGTATGAAAATTCATTTTACGGCTTAAAAGATGAAACAGACGGACGGAAAGTGGAGCCTTAATAATATGGTCTAAGAGTGCCTAGTGGCCAGATTCCCGTTGAAGTTGTTCCCGTAAAGGATTTGCCACACTGGATGTGCGTTCTGCGGTCTGGTGCGGACACGCAGAAGGAACGGAAAGACGCGTACGGCGGGCAGGGCAACGGTAACGTCACGGCCACAGATTAGGTACTGTCACGGCCAGTTTGACGCTCGCAACCCAACGGAGTGCACGCAAATATTTCAGAAATAATGTCTATTGATCAAACAGGAGTTTAATAGATGTCGTACGTCATCCAATGCCGCTGTTTGCCCTGTCCGCATCGTCCGGATCGCTGACTGGTTGTCCTTACCTACAATGTTGTTCATACATAATGCGGTCTGCGTTTAATTTGACCAGGTAAAACTGAACGCAGACCGCATCCCGTGTGGCAAATCGATAATCCGCAGAACACCGAATAGAATGTTCACATGTTCACAGGGCAGGGTTTCTGAACTTAAAAAAAAATCTTCAGTTTACATCAATTTTTTATTGATCATGTTTATCACAATTATATCATCATTAAGTTAACATACTGTTAATTGAGAATTATTTCGTAGCTAAAAATGAAGGTTTGGAGCATAGTGCAACTCTGCAGGGAAGAGTAAATGGAAAGTTCGACGTCAATCTTTATGAGAGGTTCATATTCAACTGTTGATGATCAATCAGTGTTTGGTATCCTTTACACAAATGGTTGAATTCGAATTTACACATGTCCCTTCATTCTTTGGTTTCCAGTCGCTTGAGGGACTTTATTTTCCATTTAATGCAACTAGAATATATGATTTGTTTACCAGTTTACAAGCCACACTATGTTCAAAAACCTTTCAGAACGGACATTTAATAAAAGTACAATAGACATCAATTAAGTTTTACAAATGTATTGCAAATCCGAGGTAGAATTCCTCGAAGAACAATCTTTAAAAAAAACATGCGCGAAAAAAATATCCTCGTGTTTAAAAATATTTCAATACTGCTTTGCAGTTCTAAGAAACCTAGAGTATTGAAATGAAAATATTTTGAAATTAAATCAACATAACTGTTTGACAAATAAAACAGATGAACTGATATGTAGTCATCGCTCTTAAACATAGCTTCAGAATGGAAGCACGCTACACCAGGCACCGCATGTATAATTGTAAATATTTTGGCGTCATCAGTCTCGATCTCTCACATACGACTATAAAATAAGTTTAACCTGTTTAATTGGTCGAGGACTTTCTAAAATATATCTACATGTATGTTAATAAAGAAAAAAAAAGCTTCCTATCTTGGAAGGAAACAGTGTAGTTTTTCAGCAGTAATATTTACTGCATAATATTCAATGAACTCCAAATATTATCGATTTTTCGCCTTTCAAACTCAGTTTGATTTTGCTTTAGGCTATAATATATAAGAACTATAAGCGTTAATATCCCTCCCCCCCCCTACAGTGAAAAAAAGAATACACATTTCTAATACACTTAAAACTATTCGAAATTTCAAGTCGATAAGTTGCTTAGATAAGCTGTGGTGACAGACGAAGTGGCAAGTGGATGGGTTACTTTTAAATATTGATTTATAACCCTACCGATAGCTTCAGTCACTACTACTAAAATGATGTTTGTGTGGACGACTGACGGACCATATAGTATTTTAAGACTCACAGATCGTATCTGTGAACTACTGAAGAATAGATACGTTTCAATCACTAATACGTCTAACATTCAGAAATTTTATGTCCTACTTTCGCTAGTTTTAAAAATGTCTTTTACTTTTACCCCACTTAAGCACAACCTTTTCTTATATCAGAACACAATGTTAAAACAATTAAAACTTACCTCTGTCGGGCTTTTGCTACATAACGCTTCATATATCTTCCAATCCTCTAAATCGTCTTTATTTTTATCTTCATCCATGATGTATATTAAAACTAGATACTAGTAAACCTGCAAGGGCCTATTGCGTCGCGCTAAAATAGCAACGCGTTGCTAAGGATGTTGTAAACAAAAAAATCGATTCCACGCTTCGTAGTATTCGTTCGATAGTTGTATGCATGCTGTATGAACGCAGAAATTTATGAAACCCATTTTTTTTCTTCCATTCAGCGTGCAAGCAATTTCAACGAAATTAGGGAGTTAAAGTAATATCAAAATAAAAATCATAAAATTAGAAAAAAATTAAAGATTTATTCATAAAGAAAAATCAACTTTTACTTAAAAATAACACTCTTAGTCATAGCTAGCGTAGTTCGACTGAAAGTTTTTTTTAGCGAAATTTCGCAAATATCACATATTCCAACGAACACTGAAATGAACCTTTCATTTCAGTGTAAATAGTTCCAAAAGTTTTTCTGGTCGCAGTGGAATCAACGACCGTACAAAGCGTCCGATGTCCAAGGAATGTTATCATAGAAATTAGAGATTCATTAGAAATCATCTACATTGCAACAAATTTAGCCGACACACTATGATTTGAAATATCATGAAGTCAATGGATATGACGTCACATATTGGCTAATATAACAATAAAAAAATCTAAAATCTAAATAAGAAAACAAAAATATGGCAAAACGAGCAAATACAGTCCCTAAGAGTACTTATAAGACAGTAAAATTTTAGATTTTACTGGTCGGTGGGCATACACAATCGTGTAATGTAAACTACGCACGACCTAGGGCCTCGATACATTACTATATTTAACACGAAACTGACATGCATGTATCATGTGTCCAGAGGCTCTTCCTAACACTACCATCAGTCACACACTATCACAATACACGTCACTCTTTATTGCTCTGTTACCCTTAATATTTACTCACTTGCCAAATAAACGGGCGGTACTGGTTTAATTCCAAAATGATTGTCAGTCTTGCACCTCACAAACTGAACATTGAAATAAAATCTTAAGACTAAAACAGTGGCACCCCCGAATCATATTTTGTTATTATTTTAGCAATAATTCCAACAACCAAGCATTTCCCATCGTAATCATCGCTAGTTTTAAATTTACCCAGACATGAATAATTATAAATTCGATATTTTATTATACTACCATTTGCAAAAGCTCTAAGTGGGCACTGAGACGAAATTTTGATCTATAATTTAATAACTTTTATAAACGCAATTCACATTGTTAGTTTTGTGGAAATATTGAATTGAAACAAACCTATTTTTACTTGAGATACAGTTCTAAAGGAATATTCTTACTATGGTATATCATTTGAAACTGAAATTACAATTAGCAATTCCTTTCCTGATTATGAAATAAGATAACGACAGTGCCATATTTTAAGTTAACTAAGATTAGTCAGCCAACTTATGTAAACAAAACACAAATGCACAAAACAATCCTTAGAAATACTCTTATACCAAAGTACTACACAGTTTATAAAGTTTACATGTTAATAGATCATACAATATTGAGTCGACCCTGAGATAATTAACAAAATGTCAATTTCAATACTATACTTATCTAGTATGATCTATTAATATGGATCTAAATTACATAGTTCACTGTTAACGACAGCACCCGTCAATAGTGTCGTTCTCCATAACTTAACATTTTCAGGATAGCGCAGTTAAGTTTCGTGTGTGCGGATATGTTGCGTTGGTAAGACGACGTCAAGGTCACAGGGAACAACTGGATGGAAGTAGCACGGGACTAGATGGCGCAATCTGAAGGAGGCCTACACCAAATTGGTAGAGAAAGGCGAAGAAGAACATGTGTGCACACACACAAACGGGTATATATAAAATTATTTTTTCAAAAATCTATCCAACTCTTGCTGAAGTTTTTTAGGTAACATTACTTTGGTGTCGTTAACAAATACTTTCTAGTGACCACACCCCTTGTTATACGTATTATATATAACATATATACGTTAGACGTATTATTGTGGTATCGTTAATATAACGACACCACCGTAATGTTGAAATAGCACAATTGTTAACACGTAAATTATGCATTATTTTTTCTTTTGCTGCATACAATCAAGAAGCCCTGCTATTTATAAACGCACATCGGTTTTTCACATTTCGCAACTGCTTACTTGATGTTAAAATAATATGTAGCATGTGTTGTCGTTAACAATGAAAGAATTACCTTTGTAAGCTGTCATTCACTCGTTTCATTTATTAATACAATTAAAATAATATGTGTACTTTGTTAAGTACTAACCCCATCATCGACAGCATTGAAGAGGTAGTCATTCACCCAGTGATGCAACGAATACGAATATTCATAATCGGCTTGTTATTTATTTACCGAATACATTTACCGAATACACTATACGAATTTACAATGTTTGTATCTGTTGAATTCTACTGTAACCTCAAAATGGCTATTTGCAAGAGTGGGCAATATGCAAAAAATGGCTGGTTTTTGATAAGTGCAGATGTAGTAGACTAAGATATTTTTAATCAACGAATAGTAAAACCAGTATCAGTAAACGTGGTTTTCGTTGCATCACCAGTTTACAATTAAGACAAAAACTAGCCTAAATGATTTTCGTCAATACGACGTAAACTTTTAAGTAAAAAGAAAAACAATACAGGTGGAATTCTCGCGCGGTCGAACCGCATCCATTTGTGTCACGACTGGTATCAACTTTTGTTGGATACCCATCTAATAGCCGCGAACTGAGCGAACACGTTTAAGAGGCTTTAGGGCCGGACGAATACCGCGCGGCATTTTGTAGTAATAGTTGTAACGGAAACACGAAAGAGAGCGTCACGTCCGCGCGGTGTTCGTTAGACCCGTGCAGTGTTGTCGACAGGACCACCTACAGGAAGTATAGGGTCTCTGTGAGTGAGTAATGCGGCTGGTTGTGCAGACTGTTGCCGGCGAGGAAGGCGAGCTTGTGCGCGTACTGGCACACGGAGGGCACGCGGACCTGATTCGAACAGTTGTGGTACAAGTGTGTCAGCTTGTACGTCAGGCGTTGAATCTATCGGAAACAGAAAAGAGAAACATTTTATCTATATCAGCTGAAAATCAGTCCACACTAGTGCAAATGCTGAGTTGGAACCATTTTTCCATTTCTTGAAACAAATGGTTTTATACGTTTCTTTTAGAGACTTATAATAATTATTTTATCCATTTGTACTTATTTCTTGCAGTTATAATTGTAACCATGAAAATAGTTCTAAGTTATGGGCAAATAAACGATTGACATTATTTATACAAATGTATGTGTCAATGGGCTTGCACGTTGTTTTTAAACCTAAAAGAACAAATTTTTGTTGGATAATAAATAAGTCAAAAAAGATAATTCTAACAATAGTTGTGTCCAGTAATATAATTATGGTGGCTTGTGAAAAGTATGCAAACGACATCACTGTTCATCCAGAACCGTCAAGCTAATGAGGCGCTGACCTTTCATACCGGAACACAACAGTGCTATTAACACTGCTGCTTGGCGGCAGACTTAGGTAGGATATAGAAAATGTCCTACCATTACCCAAACCGAGTACCGATATCCCACTGAGGATCCAACCCGGGAGCTCTGATTTGTAGGAGGCGGTTAGTACATTACTACTTATATCTTATACAGGTCAATTGGGTGATAATAATCTAATTTCTTGTCGAGTAAATAATAAACAGAACCAGAAATGATTTAGAGCACAATAGATCTACTTACCCTATCTGGATCGAAACCGGACGTGTCGTGAATGACGTTGTACGATGTCGGTGAGATAGTGCCCTCGCGCACTTGTTGCGACACCAGGTAGAAGTCGTAGCTGAAATATGAATAATAGTTTATTATTATTAATTTAAATCAGACATACATCCATAATGTTAGTGATATTTTAGTAAGTTAATTATAGCGTAAGATATGATAGCGCTACACTGGTGCATATACTGACAACCAGTGTCGCAGCATCGGTCGGTCGGTGCGTTGCGCGACGACAGCGAGTAGACAAGGACAAGTTTAGGACAAGGACAAACACAAAATAATAAGATTATAAAAACGATAGGAAAAAAATACTTCCACGACAAGACAAAGCATGTTACGGTTTTAGATATGTTGAATTTGATTTTATAAAAAATACTACCTTTTGCCTGCAACTTATTCTGCATGGAGATCACCACTGATTCCACGAGAACTAAGCGTTAGACCGGGATATAAAGCAGTTCATATATTTTTCCGAAACTTCAACTGTATATATAGGTGATATACAAATTGAAAATACCTGTGTCTATATAGTTTAACGTTTAAGTGCAAAATAACATTTTTCAGCAAAGAAAAAGAAATATGAACACAATAATATATGTACGAAGGTCACCGACATAGCTCGACGAGTCAGTGAGCTGAAGTGGCAATGGACAGGCCACATCGCTCGAAGAACCGATAACCGGAGGGGAGTAAAGGTTCTCGAGCGGCGACCACGTACCGGGAAACGTCTACCAGGCCGTCCCCCCACTAGATGGACCGACGACCTGGTTAGAGTCGCAGGGAGTCGCTGGATGCGGGTGGCTCGGGACCGGTCGATGTGGCGTAACATGAGGAAGACCTATGTCCAGCAGTGGACGTTTCCCGGCTGATGATGATATAAACTAAAAAGAAATTATGTGACTTTTCGACATTTTGACCGTGTTTACAGACGAGTCGAAGATCAATTAAAGAGTAAACGAAAAGTAATTAAACAAATTCTAGTAAATTTGACAAGTGAAAACTATAATATACACTGTTTAATGGCCAAATAAGTTTCACAATATCTATGATAGAAATCTACAATATCGACGTTGAAAAATGGATAATTAGATATTTTGTATACCACAAAACATGGTATTCTAACCCGAAAAACGCCGGGTTTTGCTGCTAGTATAGATAAAACGATGATTGCTTCATAGCCCCTTCTATTTTTATGGTACGTATGTAAGGCAAGCTTGATAGAGTACCATCAGCTTTGTGAACTCACCGCTCGGGCAGCGTGACCACGTCATCGATGATGGTGCCCGGGCGCGGGTTCTCGCCCGTTCGGCCGCGGTCAAGGAAGATACGCGTGTTGATGCGCTTCGACACGATGATGAACGTCATCTTCACCTCCTGCTGCTCCGCCGAGTAGATCTCCGTCAGCTTGTTCTTAATCTCCGCTACCTGTGTGCAACAAAATCATAGTCATAGTTACGGAATCTCTACGAATACTAGCAAAAACAAGTTTTCATATAAACACAACTCACCGGTCACCGATTAACGGAGGGGAAGGTACAACAATAATCAAATAAGAAAGAGACAACATGAAAAACATCGACGTGTGCGTCTCAGAAACAAAATTTTGTTAAATTAACTATACACGTCTGTGAAACGTTATGACATCTTTTATGTACCTTGAAAAAGCAGTACATTTACTTTTCGGCTCGTGTCGGGTTTATAATTAGAAGTGTACAATTTCTTATTATGTTCCTAAACCTTCACTGTCTCTAACATCATACCATCTCGATGGTACCTTAAAAATGTGTGGTCCAAACGGATACGAGGAAGTTGTACTAATTCATTTTGCGAGATTTGAACTAAACAAATTTTACAAGTTAAATAAAAGTGTGTAAAAATCATGTCGATTCGTTGCTAGTGTGAAAGAAGAACTAACCAACCAAGCAATACACATTAGCATTTATAATATTGTAAATGGAAATTAAATATTATCTCCATTTTCTTACCTCGTGACCATGGACATACGGGATCTGACCGTCACCGACACCATCCCGGTAGATGATTATCGGACTGGGCAAAAATCCTGCAACAAAATGTTAATTTAGTACTTACTAGCTTTATCCACAATTTCGTGTCAATAGACTTCATAAGTTATCCAACGGTAACACTTTACCGGGATTACCAAACAAAATGTCCATTTTTTTCCAATTCCAAAAATTGTGCAAACAACAAAATTAATTTTGTGTTTGATTAAATTTGTGAAATAAGCTCTTCAGATTTGAGAGAGGGAGCTATGTTGATTGAACTGAATCGACTACGCAAAAAAAGTTAATTCGAAGGCTGGTAACAGTATATAACGCGATGAAAATTCTCACAATCGGAATTTGACTATTAAATATTTTATGAATGATTTAAAAAAATGATAGTATCAAAACAGATAAAAATAGTGAATAATAATAATATATGTTTGTGCATTATTGTCTACCATAAATGTTTGAATTAAAATATGACATGACAAAAATGAATATAATTATAAATATGAGAGTGGTTACCTAAAAGGGACCTGAAGGGATTGGAAACAGATTTTTTATAATGAATTTGGATTATGTGGTCTTTCAACTTTATTTTGGTCAATTTAGAATATCTTAGGTGCCGTAGTTTTTAAAAATTTTAAATCCCCGCGCTTGAGGCGAATCTCAAGTCAAAACTTCAAACGCGATTCACTTATTATGTTATTTTTAGGTCCCTTCTTGCTTAACCACACATTATGACAGTATGAAAGTCAATTATCTTTGTTTAATAATAGTGTAACAATGTTAAATAACTGTACATAATCCAATTTTTTCTTCTTCCTGTAAATGAAATAATTTCTTTACAAGGAAAATAAACTTAAAGACCACTTTGTACTCCTTCAAAACTATGTTAGAGGTGTGTAAAACATTGCATAAAATAACAGAGTAAACTAACCATTGCGATCCTTAAACTTTTTGATCGCCGTGGCAATATTAAAGCTCATGTGGGAGCTGAGCTCTTCCCCGGACGTATGTGCATTGACAGTACTAAAGTACTGTGTCATATGTCTGTCAAGGGTGGCTACGAAGGCCCCAAAGCTTTTTTCTTTGGAGCGTGTGTCGTGGCACACGTCATATCCGATCACCATCATACGCTTGGGCGGTATGTCCACTGTCCACGGAGCCCCGCCCAACTGTAAAATACAATAGCACTTATTCATGTTTTATTATTACTTAACTTTAGTTAACGATAGCTCAAGGCTTAATCATAATCACACTAGTTAATGTTTAATATAGAAGAAAAATAACGATAAAAAGTTGGCGCCTTTTGTATTTGTTTCCAAGTCTGTTCTTATCGAATATTTGGTGGAAATTGGATAAACTGTTTATTTCAAATACAAATAACTGAACAAAATATTCAGCGCGCAAATTTACTTTCAGTTGAACAATATTTTTAAGTAATCTTAGTTAAACTGAATCTACCATTGAGATATACATTCATAACTATTAACAGCTGACAATATAAATATAGTGAATGTATGTGAACGTGGGCCTTGTACATTTTACGAGTAGTGTTCATTTTGCGTTTAGTACGTTATGCTCTGAAAGGAAACAATATACAAGGCTTGGTATGTAATGACTGCACTGCTGGACACGCTATGATGACCTCGCACTTATTAGCTCTTGGCCTTCAAGCTTGATCATCATTGCAGTCCTTGCTGTCTGCGATATAAAAAGGCCTTCACTTCGTCCAGTAAGGGCTGCATTGATCGTTCCGATACATTATGACCTGAATCCTAAAATTGACTTAAACGTAAAATACCCTAAACGCGAATTGACTTAAACGCATAACGACTTAAACGCACATCAACTTAATTAAAACGCGTATGGAACTAAACGCACGTCTATACCTAGCGGCTTAAATAGCAGACCTTGGTGTTGTCTTTAGCAAAGACAAAGGTCTCGACGAGAACTTCATTTTTGATGACAACTGTCAAACTAAAAACAGTCATATCTCGGAAACTACTGACCACAGACCAGTGGTGTCTTTAGCAAAGTCAAAGGTCTCGATGCGAACTTCATTTTTGATGACAGCTGTCAAACTTGAAACAGTCATACCTTGGAAACTACTGACCGCAGACCAGTGGTCTTTAGCAAAGTCAAAGGTCTCGATGAGAACTACATGTCGAAAACTACTAGTCTAAAATCCCACAATAACGACCTTCACCAAGCTGGTTATTGTATGAAAAGTGGTTTATATCAAATTAAATGTAAATAAATATATTGCAAATGGTTGCCTAAAAATTTTCAGTCCAGAATATGATTAATTTACAATTTCAAAATTAATTTCGCTGCAATTATGTGTGTCCTTTTCTATCACATGGTATGGTCGCTGGGACCTCTCTGTCGCACGTGATCACTATTTGTCTCAGAGCCAACAAAGTTACGGGCGCTAGGCGGCGCTGAAGTCGTGCACGTAAAAGTAAAACTACTGACTGCAGGCCAGTGGTGTCTTTAGCATAGTCAAAGGTCTCGATGAGAACTTCATTTTTGATGACAGCTGTCAAACTATAAACAGAAATATATCGGAAACTACTGACCGCAGACTAGTGGTGTCTTAGCAAAATCAAACAAAGGTCTCCAAGCCGTTACGAAACAAACATTCTGGGAGGTAAAGTTTTGGAGGAGATAGACGTTTGATAAAGCAGACGTACCCTCTCTCGGTCTACGTTTTATTACCGGAGTGTCCGGTTGTCCAGTAGTCATAGTGTAATATACCGATGCGTCTATCCCGGTGAGAGTTACTTTAGGTCGTAATGCATTTAAAACATTAAGCGATTCGGAATTAGGTCATAATGAGTCTTGACGGCATTGATGAAAACACTGCGCTTTCCGCCATCATCTGTGCTGCCAGCAACGCAGTCATTACATACCGCGGCAGCAAGGAGTATGGCTGGATAGAGCTTGAACGCGGTTTTGTTCTGAACAAAATGTGCCGATTTGCGGTGGGAGGCTAGATAAGCTGCGACAACACTAATGTTCATTTCAGTGTATCAGAAAGGGAAAACATGAAAAGACATCAACGCGCATGTCCCAAGAAAAGGACAAATTAACAATCAAAATGAACACCCATCAATACAACCTCAGAAACAAAGAAAGAATTCAACACCCCACAACTAAATTAAATAAAGTATTGAAACAAGGTCGCCACATAAAAATAATAATGTACAATAAACTTGACATTTGCCGATTGCCTTTTAGCGAATTAAAGAAAAAACTGAAATCATTTTTCGAAATCAGTCCCTTCTATTAACGAATTCATAGAATTACGTCTGACTAATGAAATGTTCATTTCTATTTAAATGTTTAGGTTAATATAATTAGGATAATTAAGCATAGTTTTAATATGCATATATGTAATATTTTTGCCGTGCCGAGTGTAATGTTCATATTACTAGGTCAATGAAGTGAATCTTGAATCTTGTCCGAGAAATTTAAAATTAGAACTATATATCAATATTATATACATCAATGTTCAAACCTTGCTGTTGATTTGGATCGCTATTTTGGTAGCGATCGACATGGCACTTTTGCACGTCATGTTGCGGGCTACAACCACCTGAGTCGGGACGGCACGGTCAACGGTGCATTTCTTCTTTATCGCCTCATACCTAACATGTGAAATATGTTTACTAATTAGAACCCATACGGTTTGTAGTGGCGTCTTCCTACTATCATCTCTCTACTTAGTGCGATAATCAATCTGTCAAAGCGTGATCATCATCAATCCTCTCATTAAAAGTAAGAAGTGGCGATCGATATAAGACAAGCTCATGCCTGACAGCGGCATTTGGCTACTGATGACGAAAATCATGTCACTATCTTGTTTTTACGAGGAAAAAGTTGAGAGAAGTCGGATATTACGACTATGAGGGGGTCTCATGCATATAATATCGAATATGGAACATAAATTTTATGTGTGAACAAAAATGATAGGCTAAATTATACTAAAGTGAAAATTTGCATGTTTTTGACTATACATACTGTTGAACGAATTTGAATACAAACAATATTACATATTGTAATAATTTTTTTATATTGTATACATACTATGCCTAATACTATGGGCCTAGTTACCAGACAATACATGAATAATATGTTCAGGATTAAAACACACACGACGGCACTTCCCCATAGTGTACACTCGATAACAAAAATATTTATCCACTTTAGTACCACGTAACATTTACACTTGCTTGTTTCTAATGTGTTGAGGGAAATTTCAATTAAAGTTGAAAGTGGCATAATTCAAAAGTGAATATACATTATTGTACTCGAATTTACCTGTACAACAATCAGTGTTCGACAGTATACAATATTTTACACAATTACAATTGGGTATTTGACAAAAATTATTTTTGTCTCATTCATGTAAAAAGCCCATGTAAAAAGATAAATAGCTATATCCATTTTTTTTTCTCGATACGACTAATAGTTTTTTAGCACAACCCGCCGAAAAGTGATTCTAGGCACGCGGTGCTAAAACGCTCCATATAAATTGGGCGTGTTTTATTACGTCACATTATTAGAGCGTAAATGTATAAGCTTATTCGATATTTTGAGTTATCTCGCAAAATAATATTTTAATGTATTGTATACCCCTATAAGAAAATGTTCAAAATGCAATGAGAAAAATAAATCTAATAAGCATTTTATTATTCTAGTAACTATATTTTTTTCGCAATTTTTGAGACTTTAAATTACTGCCAAATCCAAATAAAAATTTAAAATTATTAAGTATTTTTATTTTGGAGGCTTTCTTTTAATATCCGTTATGGTATAAAATACCATTCAACCCCAAACTTTAAGTGCCAAGTACCCAATTCCTGTGTACAGAGATTGACCACAATTTTATTATATAAATAAACATCAAATAATAAAGCCCATATTTCCTTATTTTTACCATTTCGACAGTTTTTTGGATACATATACATGTATTATCAAATATTTATTATAAATACCGCAGAATATCATTATTGCAAATTTTGAAATTTGCGATGGATAAGGCAGACTTAGATTGAATAGGTGGTTTGTTTACATAGATAAAAGTTCAATCAGTCGTCTATAGTGTCAGTTACCTGTCTGCGAAATTCCTCGCCAGAACGCAAAGGATAAACGTTGGGTTCTTTCGGGCGATTACATTCTCGCACTGATTTGCGTAGTCCATGTGAGCGTCGCGGGCGATATGCACTGAAAAGGTTTATATTATTCAAAAAACTGTATGTAAAACAGAATATTATGCTCATAACTTCGTCCACGTAGAAATAGTGTTACGATAAACCATCTCTTTTGTACTATTCCATGTCCGTACATATTCCGTGTGGAGGACCGTGAAATGTAAACATGTGGAGGTTTTTTAAAACGGATTACAAATGGGTTGAACACATTCTTAGGGTTCCGTAGTTTAATAAGGAACCCTTATAGTTTCGCTCTGTCCGTCGGCTTAGCTCCGACACCCTTATTACTAGAAAGCTGTAATTTGATACGAGTATACATATTAATCACGTCAACAAAGTGGTATTTTTGTCACATTTCAGTTGTGTATAGGGTTGTCGAAATTTCAAAGTAGAGTCAATAGGTGAGGTTTCACTTATCAGTCTTACTTTCATATAAAAGAATATTATGTATACCAAAAATTATTCGATTTAAAAATAATAATAATCAAAATAAAAACTGGAGGAATCTAACGAATATTACCGCAATACGTAACTTTATCTTCAATTACATTTTCACTTCGATTTTCCCAAAATTTCCAAAGATGAATTTTTCGTTTTAGAGTGTACTATTGCTCTACCCAAATAAACAGGTAACGTGACCGACACAAATTCTTTGCAGTTCAAACAATAATATCCCATACACCCGTCTATATCACGATCAATACTCAACTGAAAATGTAAGATTGTAATTTAAAAAAAGTTATTTTAATGTCATATTTTCGTAATAATTACGGTTTTCATATTTATTCCTATACCTGTGCTCTAAGATCTTGAGTCTTGTCAAATTGCAGCATTCTAGGCAATGGGTACTTACCCTACGGTTACAGGTTTTAATTCTTTGCGCTCGCAAGGGAAAACGTCAAAATATTCGGCATTTAAGGGTCGTATCTTTTTATTGCGTTGACTTAGAAGTTTGATTTATCAAAGGTCTAAGGGATTACAGACAGGGCCGTAGCTAGACCGTGTCATTAAGGCAGGCTAACTAAATTAAGGACAGGCGAGATACGTGTACCGGGCTCAGAAAAACCAAGACTGACAGCTAGGGCAGGCTGCCTGCCCCTGGCGTACCCCTGGCTACGGGCCTGATTAAAGGCTTGAGTATTTTATATTAATTTAAACTTGATGTCTCCACACGTTCCTAAGTAAAAAGATCTTGACAGACAGGGGACCACGAGATGATCCTATAATAATATTTTATTATTATTCAAAAACATAAAACACTATAAGTTTATAAATAACGATAATAAACTATAAGATCACCTAGTTTTCTCGTCCCAACATAATGAAACCCGGGAAAGGACGTAAGGTCTTATTAATAACTTTCTACGCGAATGCAACCGCGGCATCAACTAGTTTTAAAGATAATAAATATATTTTACCAATTTCTGGACTAGGCATACGGAAGCCCATACCGTTGCCTGTCTTCAAAATGAGTTCGGTGAAATCTTTTGTTTCACGTCGCTGTCTCTCCGGTGCGATGACCACCCAGGAGGCTACATTCGCGATGGACAGCAGTGTCTTATTTCTGTATGTAAACGATAAAAAAATATGCATTGTGATTGTCTTTTATGTTGTGGTCTGCTTTTGTGGACCATAGCTGTCAGGAACAATAGGCTATCAATGGGGTACTAACACGTCCGAATCTTTTTTCATGCTAGTAAACAATAATTGGCCTAGAGTGAGCCGTACTCGCATATAGAGGATAGAGGTTTGATCTACACTAATATTATAAAGAGGAAAGATTTGTAACTATTTTTGTATGTTTGTAATGAATAGGCTCAAAAAGTACTGGGCCGATTTAAAAAATTCTTTCACCAATAGAATGCTACATTCTTCCAATTTGACATAGGCTACATTTCATTTTGAAAAAAATTAGGGATCCTTGGTAAAATTTGAACAATGTAACCGAAGGTGTAGAAAAATGAGTCTTAAAATGTCTTTCGTCGAATGCGCTGCCGAAACTATTAGCGATAGAACAAAATAATGTACAACAATATTGAAGAACATCATAATGTCTACAAAAAACTCCGCGGTAGCATATGTCCAACTATTGTAGTTATGTCACTACAACAACTTTTTTCATTTTAAACATTAATGAAAATGCTAACCAAATTCAAACCATGCTATTTATGTGTTTATATTAATCCTTATCCAAATAAATTATTTTATGGTCAAGACCATTTAACTACCTATAAAATAGTTTTTAAATTATTTAAATTGGACTTTCCATTCAAAAGATATTACGAATTAAAAAATTCAAACAGTAAACAAAACCGCCATAGCGCCGTGGCCGTTGTTTGCGATGCAGTCTGAAAAGCGCGCCGGGCATCGCGGCGGGCGGGGGGAGGGGGCACTGAAATAATTTTTTTAAAATATATAATTAATAAATAATAATTTTTTAAATAAATAAAAATATTTGTGAAAAAAAGTGTTTTATATCCAAAATTCCAAAAATAAATAATTGTCTACCCCGTGCGAAGCCGGAACGGGCTGCTAGTCTAGTATATAGTAAACCCCCTATAATATAAATGAAAACTAACAATAAAAACATTAACTTAATTTGCGGTGAGTAGCCATATTTTCGTATTGCAACTGAACACAAATAAAAAATTCTAATTTGTTAAAGTTAAAACTTAATAATCTTAGTATATTATTCCAGCTAATATAATGTATTACCGCATGGTCTTGGTCCAGCCCTCGTTGGTGTCACCAGCTGGGTACATCGCGTTGTTGGCTTGAATAATGTTCTCCTGAGGCAACTGACGTCCCTTGAATCTGACCAAGTCTGTCGACAGCTTCAACGACCATGTCGCCAGCTCCTGAAGATGACAACGATATTTACTACTCTGCTGAAGAGATCATATTGTTTATTTAGTTGAAGGTGTTGTTATTTTTTACTATTTAGTTATCCATACTAATATTAAAAATACGAAATTGAGTTTTTTTCGTTGTCTTTGCTTTACGTTGCAACGGAGTCAGAATGACTTGAGTTTTAGGGCTCCGTACCTTACAGAATCACTTTGTTGTCCGTCTGTTAAGATGCTTTTTCTCAGAAACGCGTGGAGATATCAAGTTGAAATTAATATTGAATACTCAAATCTGCCGTCTCTACTCACTACACTAACGCGAAGTCGTTCAGTCTCATATCTTTCCTGATAAAAACATTAGAAAGATTATGTGCCAGATATCTAAGAGACACAGCACTAAGAAGAATACCAATGCATCGCTACCAATATGTATATAGCTCAGGGAAATCCACTGAATCAGTCTTACATGCCGTGGTAAGCAAGATAGAAGAGGCCACAGTTCATAAAGCAATATGCCTGGGCACCTTCATTGACATATAAGGAGCTTTTGACAAAAGACACTTTCACAGAATTAACGCCGCTCTGGAGGCACGGTGTCGAAGAAGTCATCAACGACTGGATCGGGAACATGCTTCGTAACAGATTAGAATAGACGGGGAGGAACCACAGCGTGCCCTAGTAGCCAGAGGATGTCCACAAGGAGTTCTCTCGCCGATGCTCTGGAACGTTGTTGTCAACGACCTTATTACTAAACTGAACGCGCAAACGTTCTGGCTACGCCGATGAGCTCGCGATTCTGTCACCGGGAATTTTGCAGGAATCATCTGCGAACTGACACAGACTGCGCTACGCACCGTTGAGAAATGGTGCACAGAGTATGACCTGTCCGTAAACCCAGATAAAACAGAACTAGTCATGTTCACAAACAAACGAGTACTGGGTAACTATCATCTACCTAATCTATTCGACACCCAACTGCGCCTATCAAATGAAGTAAAATATTTAGGCGTCACCATAGACAGTAAATTGAACTGGAACAAACACCTTGAAAAAAGCTCACCGAAAGCTGCATCGCTTTCTGGCAGTGTCGCAGGATGATAGGGAAGACACGGGGCTTATCCCCTAAGAATGCACTGTGGTTGTACAGAACGGTAGTGATACCAGCGGTAAGCTATGGGGGGCCCTAGTCTGGTGGTCTCGTACTAATCCGATCACAACCGCAGACAGACTACAGCGGTTTTAGAGGATGGCCACTGTTACGGGCTGCATGCGTACTACACCAACTGGGGCCCTGGAAGTGAATATGGGCCTGAGGCCCCTGCAACAACCTCAATTTAACGCCGTCCAAGACAAGATAGCCAAACAATTTGTCTTTGACAAGAAATATAAAATACAACTCAAAGAGGCCCCTGATAAGAGCTGAAGAGAGCTTCGTGTCTTCACCGATGGTTCCAAAACGGAGTCTGGGACTGATCTCAGTGTATTCTCGGAAGATTTCAACATCAGATTAGCAATACCTCTTGGAGTCTACAACACGATATTTCAAGCTGAATGTTCAGGCATCACACATGCAGCTAAAGCCATCAATAAACGGAAAATATTAGATACATCCATTCACATATTATCAGATAACGCTTCAGTTTTACAGGCACTAAATAGCAACACAATTACATCGGATTTCATACGAGAATGCCACGATTCACTTGTAGAAGCAAGCATAAAGAACTGCATAACTCTGCAACGGATCAAGGGACACAGTGGCTCTAGAGGTAATGATGCAGCAGGCGAACTGGCCAGAAGGGCCTCAAGTATAAAAATACCTTTCTCGCAACTCCCGAGCATGGATACACCTACATACCCTACAGTCCCACAATAAAGAGGGGGAGTCAAGGGAAAGTTACAAACAGGCGAAACAGGCCATGCTAAACTGTAACCGTAGCCCCTCACCAAAAAATTGTTTAAACTACGCAGATGTCAACTTCGCCTGATTATAGGAGCAATTACAGGACATGGACTCTACAACAAGAACCTGCTCTAGGTATCACTGACAGCCCTTTGTGGAGAGCATGCATGGGGGCCGAGAGGACAGCTGCTCACGTCCTGCTGGAGTGCGGAGGAGTGCCAACACTGCGGGCAAAGTACCTCGGAACACCGAGGTCGCTCCCAGAGGCCGTCAACAACATAAATAAATTGTTGAGCTTTCTACTGGAGCTGGGGTGGCATGAATAAGGCCACCCTATCACGCAAAATAGGCGCATTAGACGTCGAGTTGCGGAAACCTGCCCTGATAACGAATACGAATCTGCCGTCCCTTAGATCTGCGAAAAAATCAAACGTATATGTCAACGCAATCAAATATATCTGTATTTTTAGACCATTCCCATAAAAAATGCAAGGGAACCAAAACGTAGCCCGTTGACCTAGAATCCTGAAATTTGGCAAGAAGCAAGGTCTTACAGCAAAACCATAGGAATAAACCTAAAAACCAAGATTTTTAATTAAAACAAAATAAAAATATCTTTTTTATGTTTACAAACTTAACTTTGTAGTTGAAAGCCTTACATCGGTTAGCTGCAAAGTTAAGTTCGTTTTTCAATCATAATTACATTTTCGGCAGAGCATTGTTGGGTGCATATTACCGCACTTGTTATTTATGATTTTCAGTATGATAAAATTATTCATATACTGTACGGAATCCTCCGTGCCCGGACCCGCACTTGATCGGTTTTTGAAAAGTAGGTCACGTGGGATAATTTCTGAAGTACAAGCGGACGAAGTAATGGGCAAAGATCTGATTTCATTCCATTCATGAGCAACACCACTTTGATGTTTCCAAATTCTGGGAGGTCTGAATGTTGTTGCGGTACGCAATTTTATGAATTTATGGAGGTGTACGTCCTATTCATGTAAAGAAAGACTTTAAAAACTGTTTGTAAGAAATTTGTCATTATGTTGTACTTTCTATCAGGTGAATACTTGTGGCATGCCATACCTGTACGACCTCTTTGGTCTGTGTAAATCTTTGGTTAAAGGATTGCAGCTTCCTGATACGCTGATCGGGGCCTATCTTGGTGTGGACGGCGAGGGACTTCATGAGCTGGAAGTTGGCGCGCATCTCGTCCGACAGTCCGGTTTGACGACACAGCTCTGGGATCAGGTGCACGAACTCCGGCATGCCAGAGCGTATTTCACGTGCTTTTGCGCGGTACACGAGCAGTGGCTGCTTCTTGTCACATATGTTTATGTTATATTTCTGTGAAATAATGATAAAGATCCTTGGTCAGAAAAATGGCATTTTACTGTTGGTCGAATAGACCTGTTATGCACGAAATTTTTCGTGTCCGTGGCAGTAGCGTACACAAGATCGAATTCACATTTGTTGTTATTCTTTAGTGTATGTAAATCATGCGTAATTAGTGGCGATTTTTATTATTATTATTACAAAAGCTACAGTGTAGTGCTACTATTGATGTTGTGGGCGCTTTGTTTTATTTTAATATATATAATATATATATATAAAACAGGTTTGACCGTATTTTTGAATCATTCACCTCAGTTGTTGCTAATATAACTTAAATGTTGAATTCTATCCGTTTTACGCAGAAAAATAAAACCGGTAATTCATGCAAGAAAAACGGAACGCAAAGTTCATAGAACAGTTCCTACTGTAAATGTCAATAAGTGGTAATGTCAGTGTTCGACGATGATGTTTAGTCTATCGCTCGCCTCTTTACTTGCTCAGTGGCTCGCCTCCGCAAAGAGTGGTCCCGACCACTCGTTGTAGACGAAAAATTCAAAAATATCAAATTTCGTAAGTCGAACGAAAATCAGTAGAAAAGAGCGAATTAAAAATAGAGCCCCTGTTCAATTTTCTTGGGACAGGGTACAGTCAGTTGCAGTCTACACACACCAGTCTCCATACATGCGGCTGACGTGTTCATTCTATCATGGAAATCATGTTTCAAATAAACCTTACAGTACTTACTTTCTTATAGTATTCGACGTAGGAGATACTTTCTCCTTTCATCTGGAAAGTCGCCTCTGGAGTGACGTTCCACTGCACGTCGTCAACGCGGTAGGTGCGCTTGTTATAATCCGTCATCACTATCTTGCCTGTAACAAAATATACGTCGAATGTTATACATGAAAATGACATTTGATTGTAGAAATATGCATTAGGTATATCCAAACCACACCACCTATCAATATGTTTCGTCTACACCTTTTATATATTCCTTTAGATACCTACCTACCTTTTGGACGGTCTATAAATCAGGTGGAAACCCTTAAAACACTGAAATAATAAAAATAGAAGCAAGCAGGAGTCTGAATAGAAAGTGACAACCCAGGGGACATCAACTCAATACTTTTTACTGAGTACGTCCGCAACTCTATTCTAGGCTATTATAACAAACATTTCAATGGACACCTTCGCTTATACGCCAATAGGAGAATCACAATTCTCTCAAACAAGCAGTGTGCAAAGCCATAATTTCATATGAATTTAAACCCAAACACTGTATCAAAAACTGACTCAAAAAAGTATCATTCTAGTCTTAACCGAATATTACGAAGTCATGACCAATGCGGATACCCTGGTTTGGTTATGGAACTTAGATGAACTCGCTAGGGCTGTAGCAGAAGGACCGTTAATCGGTCCGGAACAGATCTACCTCATCTTCCATTCTATCACAGGCAAGAAACACTGGGACCACCGACAAGTACTACAGGGCTGAAAAGCATCACTTGTCCAACATAGCTTTTACAACCCGTACACCAATTTGTGCGCAAATGAGGCACTTTAACTCAGATGACACCCTAATTTAAGGACGAAATGATACGAAGCCTTAGGGCAATGCAGACTCAAACGCTTTGGCTGAGCGACAAGGTTTTGTGGCGGCTACGTGACGTGTCGATTGCGTCACAGCGACACCGCCTGACAGTGCGCCGCTCGCGCGCACGCAGTCTTCCCAGCACCCCTCTAGTGTTCTAACGCATACAGTCGTATCATTGAATTACCTAAATAGTACCCCAATCGTAGGAGTCAGATAGTGCAGTAATTAATATATAACAAAAGCAGTTAAAGTAGTGACCCCGACTCACACGTTTTGGGACATTTAAGGACGTTATTCAAGACAATTAGGAAGACAAAAAGAAAAATGACAAAAGATACAAAAATGAAGAGGTGACAAACTTGGCCGATGTGTCAGTCACAGCCAGGATTTCAGAGTTCTGGACCGACCAGCCGCGGGCGTGGTTCGTCCACGCGGAAATCACAATGAACCCACAAAATATGTCCGACGACGCGAAATACAATTTAACAATTTCAAAATTAGGAAAAGACACCATAACACAAATAACGGAAGTGATTATGAACCCTCCGGCAACCAAGAAATATGAGGCGATTAAGGAAAGGTTATTGGCCATTTATGAACAATCCGAAAACAGACAAATACAAAAACTGATCAGCGAGATGGATTTGGGAGAACAAAAACCATCGCAGCTGTTACGACGAATTCAAGAGCTAGCGCGAGGTAAAGTACCTGACACCACTTTGAACGTGCTATGGCAAGGTCACTGGCCAGCCCCAGTGCGAATCGTGTTAGCTGTAGTTTCAGACAAGGACCTTAAGAATCTGGCAGCCATAGCTGACGAGGTATGGGAGAGTCATAAGGCAGTTTACGTGCATGAGGTAGCGACACCAGCTCGGCAAATACCATCCACTTCTAAGAGCGACGCAGAGGTAATTATAGCCGAAATAGCCAAACTTAGCGCGAGGATGTGAGACCTTGAACGTTCGCGGTCACAGTTCCGAGGATGAGGACGCGGCAGTCAAGGATATCGTTCAACATCAAGGAGACGTAGCAGTTCCAGCAGCTGGCGAACGAAGGAGAATCCCGACTGGCTATGTTTCTACCATTTCCGATATCGAGAGAAGGCTAGTCGGTGTGTGCAGCCGTGCGCCTGGAAGAAGGAGGAAAACTAGATGTGGTACATACAACGGCGGAAGTGTGTACCATTTCACCTTCACACCGCCTATGCGTTACGGATAGGAATAGTGGATTACGTTTTTTAGTGGACACCGGAGCTAATGTGTCAGTGTTGCCAAAGTCCCCGTTTAGTGAACTCCTAGCTCAATTTCCGGAGTTGACGAAGCCAGTAAGTATCCTTCAAGGAAGGAGCACGTCACTCCGTGGTACATCACATCGAGACCAGTGGCCCACCTGTCCATGCGCGCGCTCGTCAACTGCCGCCGGACAGATACAAAAAGGTAAAAGATGAATTTATTAAGATGCAGGAGTTGGGAATCTGCAGGCCATCGAAGAGTGAATGGGCAAGTCCTCTTCATGTTGTTCCAAAAAAGAACGGGGAAATTCGTCTCTGTGGCGACTACAGACAGTTAAATGCCGATAGCCCGATAGATACCCAATTCCCAGACTTCAAGATTTCACTTATATACTCTCTGATAAGAAAATATTTTCACGTATTGACATAAATAGAGCGTATCACGCCGTACCCGTTTTCCCAGAGGATATACCCAAAACTGCGATAATTACACCTTTCGGTCTTTTTGAGTTTACAAGGATGACATTTGGTTTACGTAATGCAGCGCAAACTTTTCAAAGATTTATGAATCATACTGTATTGCAAGGGTTAGATCATTTATCATGTTTTGCTTCATTCCTGGATGACGTAATAATTGCAATTACTAGCATGGAAGAACACCAGGAGCATTTAAAAATTCTATTTGAACGTCTAGAACAGTTTGGTGTGACAATAAATATGTCTAAATGTGGTTTCGGTCAATCTACAATTGAATTTCTCGGTTACGAAGTTTCAATAAGTGGTATCAAACCATTGAATAGCAAAGTTCAAGCTATCATCGAATACAAGAAACCGGAAACCGTAGAACTCAGGAGATTTCTCGGTATGCTTAACTTTTATCGTAACCACATTCCAAATGCTGTGCATAGTCAGGCAATTCTAGATGCTCACCTGCACAATACGAAGAAACGCGATAAGACACCTGTGGTATGGGACGAGCAATCTGAGCAAGCTTTTGCTCAATGTAAACGTTGTGATACCCACGTACGGAGGTACCGATTTCCCTGATGACGGACGCATCAAATAACTGCGTAGGTGCGGTATTACAGCCACTGGTTGACGGTGAATGGAAACCATTAGGTTATTTTTCGAAAAATAAAAAAAAATGTGAGCCGTCACGGGACGCCTGGCAGATGTGAAACATCGACATTATTTTGTAAAAGTAATATGATTGAAAAGAACAGATTGCGATATAAACTAAATATGGCATAATGATAAAATAAAATATTACGATTTTTTAAGTGTTAAAAGAAGTTAAAATAAAAAATTAGTATATTCTGGTACTATTAGATTAATAAAATCTTACATAACATTAATAGTATGTCTTGTATTTAACTGATCTTGGTGATGTCCAGTTTCAATAATAATATTTTGTGACCCCTGTGATGATTGTTGGGTACTGAAATATTTATAAAAAATATGTTATTAAAATATACAGAAAATTTTAATTGGCTTTAATATACTAGTAAACTTAAGAATCTTAGCTAGTTATTGTAATATATTACTAAAGATCGTAAACTATACATATCAATGATAAATATACTGTATATATCAGTGGCGAAGGGTGGAATTTTGGCGAAGGGAAGCCGATCAAAAAAAAATGATTACCGCGTGATTCAAATTCGGCTTCAGAAATTCTCAGTATTTCTTCAAATGGGAAGATGATGAGCAAGTAGTCAGTTAGGCAGCATTCCATACGAATTAAAGCCATAATGGCACACAAAACTCACCGTATTGAACGAAATATGCAAGTAAATCACCTTATAAACACAAAAAACAGCACATGAACTTCGAACTAAGTGAAATACTTTCTAATCCGTCACATAAAAAACATCGATAGTACTAACCTAGGAGCATTTAATCACGTACTAACAAGCATTCATGATTCACGCGTACTAAAGTTGTTTATTCCAAACGGAACAAATCACACGCAAATACGCCTCGCCAAATGTGACTCGCGATGAAACTTACTATGAAAATGCTACTTTTTAAATTTTGCATTGTTATAACACTATTAACTTGCTAGAAAAAAATGTCTAATTGGCGATGTATTTCCTCCGTATTATTGCTCTCTATCTCGCTCCGCATAAGGCGTTCGAAAGAGAAGAAATCTAGAATGCCGAAATCCGGCCGGCTTATATCGTGAAATAAAAAGCGACGTTTACTACGAGAGCGTAAGAGACAGAGCATTAGTTGACACGGGAACTGTGGTATAGTTTTGGCGGGCTTTGACAATTTACAGATAATATCTGTAACCCGGAGGGAATCGGCTTGTATGGACCATTCGCCACTGGTATATATACACCATCATATAGCGTGGCGACGCGTCGCCACGGCATGCGTCGCCACGCCAGAAATTTGTTTTACGTGCGGCTATAGATGTTTCACATCAAAAATGAACGCAGCTCAGTGTAAATTTTCAACATACGATAGAGAGTTGTTAGCGATTTATTTAGCGATAAAGCATTTCCGTAATTTAATTGAAGGTCGGCAATTTGTAATTTACACAGACCACAAGCCCTTAACGCATGCCTTCACGAAGGTGAATTCAGAGAAAGAGACTACTCGAAGAACTCGACATTTAGTTTTTGTGAGCGAATTCACCACAGACATACGCTATGTCAAGGGAGCGGAAAACGCAGTAGCGGACGCGTTGTCACGTGTAGAGACGATACATTGTCCTACCTCTATCGATTATAATGCTTTATCTGAGGCACAGGATAGGGACAAGTACATTATCGCGAAAGGATGGACAGGCGGTAGTGTAGTTCTGAAAAGAGTACACACCCTTTTGGCGAATATCCCATTATGGTGCGAAATTAATAACGATAGGATGAGACCATATTTACCAGAAAATTTTCGTAGGGCGGTGTTTCTTTCCATTCATAATTTGAGTCACCCTAGCGAGAAAACTACACGCCGGATGATTCAAAATCGTTTTGTAAGGCCCAATATGAATAAGGATATAGGACTGTGGACTAGATCATGTATTAGTTGCCAAAAAGCTAAAATTCAGAGGCATACGGTATCAGGGTTGCAAAAATTCAAACAATGTGACCGGTTGGAACATTTACACGTCGATATTGTAGGTCCTCTATCTACAACGACTGACGGGTTTAGGTACTGTGTTACGATGATCGACAGACGTACAAAATGGCCCGAAGCCATTCCGGTGAAAGATATATCAGCTGAGAAAGTAGCTAAGGCAGTGTATGAAGGTTGGATAACACGTTCCGGTTGTCCAATCAGGCTTACCAGTGACCAAGGACGACAGTTTGAGAGCAGTTAGTTCAGTGAGCTTATGGTAGTCATGGGTATACATAGGATAAGAACCACTCCCTACCACCCACAGAGTAATGGGGCAATAGAAAGATGGCACAGATCTATGAAGGTAGCTCTTAAAGCTCGATTAAACAGTTCTTCGTCCTGGCTAACTGAGTTGCCAACGGCTTTGTTAGGTCTTTGGGCCGCGCTCAGAAGCGATAATTGCGTAAGCGCAGCAGAAATGACATATGGCCACACACTGAGGTTACCTAGCGATTTTTACAATTGCGCAAGTAACATCACGAATGACGCACAGATTTATGTCAATAACCTTAGACGAGTGATACATAAGCTAAAGCCTACTAAACATAAAGCCGCGAACTCACATACATTATTTATACATAAAGATTTAGAAACATGTTCACACGTTTTCTTACGAATAGATGCTGTGAAAAAACCTTTACAACCCTTACCTCGGACCTTACAATGTATTAGAACAAAGTTCCAAAATTTTTAAAATTCAACTGAAAAATAGGCAGATTTGTGTCTCCATTGATCGTTTGAAACCAGCGTACATACTGAGAGACGAATCAAATAGTTACGATAAGAATAGTAATGACAATAACATTGAAAAAACCATCATAGATACTAAGGTAGATGTAGGTAACAGTAGTGATAAGGAAAATTTTAATTTTACGGAGAAAGCGAAAGCGGACCTGGAGCTCTATTTTTGATTCGCTCTACGCGCCGCGAGCGCTCGTTTTCTACTGATTTTCGTTCGACTTACGAAATTTGGTATTTTTGAATCGCTCTTCTGCAACGAGTGGTCGGGACCACTCTTTGCGGAGGCGAGCGATAGAGTAAACGCCATCGTCGAACACTGACATTACCACTTATTGACATTGAACTTCTATGTACTTTGCATTCCGTTTTACTTGCATGAATTACCGGTTTTATTTTTCTGCATAAAACGGATAAAATTAAACATTTAAAGTTATATCGGCAACACCTGAGGCGAATGATTCAAAAATACGGTCAAACCTGTTTTCATGCGACTTGTAGTCGATCGTGACTTAAGTCGTGTGCGACGAAGCTATGTCACACGAGCGAATCAAGAATAGAGCCCCTGTAAAGAAAACACGTTCAGGCAGAGTGATAAAACCATTAGTCCGATTTTCAGATAATAAGAATTTTTATTACTAAATATAAAATCTGCAACTAGCTTTATATTCCTGTCCAAGTATTTCACAATGTAAGTTACTTTAAATAGATTGTAAGTGTAAGCATTTTTCTGTATTTCAACACAAAACAAAGTAATGGAATTTTTTGTTTGTTTCAAATGTCGAATTAAGGAATATTGTCGAAGATATAATTTCATGTATCAAAATTTTTATCGCATCTGCATCCTCAAATTGAAGTAGAAGGTTATATCTTTTCTGTTCTTTCAAAAGTATAATTTCTTTTATATCAAAAACCGTATAATGGGAATTTACAACAGTAAAAATTCAAACGAAGTGAAAGAGGAAGTTATACAAAATACTTCGGTAATAGAAAACAGAAAAACCAATATCGGTTGGATTTTGATTGCCGTATTAGTCGCTTTCAGCGTAATGCTCAGCGGTATCGTTTGGACCCGCTGCCGCAATAGATTCCGAGGTTGGATGAGAAAGGAGATGCGAGCCGTGCAAAGTCTATCGGCAGTCGTAGTGGACCAGCGAAATCATAGTGAAGACTAAAATGGACAGTTTTGTTTTTCAACAAAAAAAAGTTCATTCTGTTTTGTGACATAATTGGTTTATGGTATTAGTGTATATTATGTTTAATAGTTAAGAGTGTAATGCTTGTAATTTTTCAATGTTTAAATTTTTTGTTCCAATTTTCAAAGTTCTAAGTTTTGCATTTACATGCCAGTACAGTACAATGTAACTCTAACTACATACGATGGTTAACGTAACAAATGAGTCAGGCTTGGAGTAGCGTTGCGGTCAACGCAAACCTATTGCTGACATGCATTGTTTGCAATTTCTTCGAAACGATATAGCATGATACTCGATATTGTCTTGTGTTTACTTTTCTTATGAATGATTTTTGATGTAAACTGTGGTATTGACTTTAAAATTGCGATTGTGATTCTTGTTTTATTTTGTGTATTTACTTTAGATTTGCGTAATTTTGTATGAAGTATGATATTATTGTGTAGTTAAGTATTTTTGTTTGTGTTTTTTTAATTTTAAAACAGGAAGGAGGGAATGCTGTGGCGGCTACGTGACGTGTCGATTGCGTCACAGCGACACCGCCTGACAGTGCGCCGCTCGCGCGCACGCATTCTTCCCAGCACCCCTCTAGTGTTCTTACGCATACAGTCGTATCATTGAATTACCTAAATAGTACCCCAATCGTAGGAGTCAGATAGTGCAGTAATTAATATATAACAAAAGCAGTTAAAGTTTGCATATAATCAGTTTTAAAAAAGCCTATTCACATACTGCTACACTCTGCATAAAATAGATACTTAGTAGGCCACATTGCCAGAATGGATAGCAACAAGGTATCCAAAGTAGGACCAGACCTATCTGGGATCAAGTCGAGACAGACGGAGGTCACAGCTCTACCGTCACATCCAATCTTGGCAAACGTTTTGGCATGATTGTGGTGTGGTACACTCGAGTACAAAAATACATATCCACTTTTGAACTTTGTCACCTTCACCTTTAACTGACATTTCCTTCAACACACTACACAGGAACGAGCAAGAGGGAATTTTTATTTTATATTTTATTACGGTTTGACAACATAACTACAAATGCACCTATAGAACGAAGCACTTGACTAGTGACTAATATACTAAAATTGGTGCGAGACTATATCCTCCCAAATAGGAAAAATACCCGCGCTAAGGTAGTATATTATTTGTATGTATTTAATTTATTGCAAACATTGCAGTTTAAGATAGTAATTAGTTAGTAAGTACATTTATGTATATCGTGTGTTAAAGTGCTAGTATTTAGATTGTGTTAGTACAGATTAGTACAGATTGTGTTAGCACAACATGTGGAATGTGACATGGTTCAAAAGTGGACACATATTTTTGTACTCGTGTGTACCTACAAACAAATAAAATCATGTTTGGCCCAGAAATTTTCAGTTCTGACCTGCCTGAAACGATTGAGTCGATTGTTTCATATTTTTAATACTTGACAAAAACAAACTTTTTATTATGTTTAAGTTTTTAAGTACATTAAAGTAAAGTAAAGTTTAAAATTTTATTTTACTGGTCATGACTATCACTAATCGGTATAGGATCTATTTTTTATCTTTCTCAAAGAATGAACGGACGTATTATGACGAAAGCAGAATCTGAAGAAAGGGTCATTAGAGGTAGTCCACATCTGTTATTCATCACGAAACTGAACTGAAATTACAAAAAACCTGCTTTTGACGAAAGCGGAACCTGACCGATGTGTTCTAAATCTGCGAAGCCGGCGTGGGTCGCTAGTAACGTTATAAAGCAAAACAAAGTGGCTTTAAAGTGTCAGTCGTAACGAATAACTTAACAGTCTAACGGAAACAGAAACGAAACTCCCACAAACGTTCTAATAACGTATCGCTTTGCTGTGTGAAGGGTTTTAATACTCAAATAAGAAATCAAATAACCTTAAAGTTGGGCATAGAAATGCAAAAGAAAGAAAGTGCATGCAAGGTTTGGCAACGTTTATTTATAACGATAATAATTTTTTCTCAAACATGTATGGAAATATGCAATGACACCAGCATACCCTCTTAATGCATTGAATAACTTACCCACAATGTCCTCCAAGAATATTCTCTTATAGTTGCCGCCTTTAGTGGCTGCATACTCGTTTAGCATATGAAGGACGGTGTCCATGCGGAGAACCTGAGTATTTTACAAAAAAATATCATTAAAGTTTAGTTTTTATATCTTTTTAAACGCTTTATATTAGGTTGTACTAATGAAAGAAAGTATTATAATTGGTTATGGTATGTAAAGAGGTATATAAAGAAATATTTACGGTATACATTAACACAACATGACGAAACGGGATGGAGGACCCACTTGCTGAAGGGATGCAATAATAAAATATAATAAAGAATTATTAAATAACTTATAACAAAATAAAAAACGACTTGCGTGATATTGTCACGTTTTAACATCGAAAATGTAATCAAATTCAAATACATAATCTTCTCCGTTTTCTACTACAACATAAAATGCTATATAATTATGGACACCCATAACGGAAAATTTATCTGGTCATCAAGATTTGGAGATTTTTAGTAGAAGTTAAATTCAGTGTTAAAGTATCCTATTTAAAACAATAGGCATTAAAGAGGTTATCGCGTTTTACTTAGTCTTGAGTATCACAGTATATTATAAGTCTAAGCGTTACCTTGTGAGCGATCTCGGTGACCATTAACAGTCGGTCCTCGTGCTGGTTGATGGTGGTTTTATATCCAGGCCAGATCTGGAGGCGGTACTCCGGTATGTCGATCTGTAATGTGTGGTTAACGTTAAACTAAACTCCATTAAGATAAATGACAAATATTTTTTATACACAATAATTATCAATGGGCCACAATGATAATAGTGCGACAGAAGCGCTTCGTAATTACATCTAAATAAATAAACTCTTGCGTCGACACCATAAGCAATAATTCAGCTCGCACAGCGCTGTGACCATACAGTTATATACACCCTCTATTCGCGTAGCTCTATCTCTTCTGATGCGGTTTCACCATTAAGAATCGTGTTTTCAATAATGTACTGTATATTAGTGAACACAGTGGTTTGACAATTGGACATGAACAATACTTAAAGGAATCAAATCGTAAGTTATTTTGATTATACGATACGCATACTAAATATGTGGTGTAGATTACACACACCTGTCGGCTGGGTGGTCTCGGCTTAAGAATACGACCATCCCGTGACCCCGGAAATTGTTCAGCAGATAGTCGGAAGTATCTATGCATATATAATCTTACTTCCATCACCAATAAGCCGTAGTAGTGATTACAGCAAATCACCTTTCTTGTTAAATGTATATGTTAATTTAAATTAAATTGATCAAAGTTAACTACAGGGAAAATTCTGATTAAGCAGAACGGTAGACCTCTCTATGCGTGTCGTTCGTTCGACGAGATTTGACAACACGTGACAAGGTGTCAAAGTACGGGGCCTTAAATATTGCACATCGGCAATCATCGCATTTTCGAATATAACCGAATACTAATTTCCATGTTCATGTATTATTTTACATTTGAATTCAGAACTGAGTACGTTATCTTTATTGTTGTTTTGTGTGATTCTGATAAATTATTTATTTTATGAACTTGTATATTTTATTGTTGTTTGCTCCCCGCGTCCGGTCAAACGTCCGGTTAGGTACACGGACGCGGGGAGCAGAAACAGATATTATCAAATTGCGCAACAGTCACGTAGCTTTATTCACAATGACCAGACACTGATAAATAACGAAGTAGCATAAGCACTGGCTAGCACGTTGGTACACCGACATTACTTGCCACGTTTTGACTTGCCTTAATTTATATATAATAGGAATATTCATAGTCGTAATGAAAGTATTCGTCGAATACGAATATACTTATTTTTACATAAATCTTATGTAACAGTTTTGAATGACAACTTTTTAATGAATACTGCTTATGTGCGTCTACCTTCAGAGACAGTTGATATGGATGCACTATTGTACTTTCATTGTAACGACTCTTATCTCGAAGAACGTATTTGAGACAATGATTACGCTTTATAACAGAAATACATTATGTTAACACTAGCAGTACAGTATTAAGTAATTTTACAAACCTTGGCAATGGGATCAAAGAAATCTCTCCCGACCAGCTGCAGTTGTAGCAAGTTGAAACATTTGCGTATCAATATGTTAAATATTTGTATGTAGTGGTAGTCCCCAGGAGCCACATCGCAGGTCAACTGTTGGACAAAATAAAACAATAGTGTTACAAAATGTACATATTGTAAAATTATACGCATGAAAATGTAATTTGCTGTAGTCCCATCAATGCTCCACTATCATGTTTCACGCTAATACAATAAATGCGAAGGAGAAATTATTACCAGTTAGCGATAATCCATCGAGGAAAAATTGACACGAAGGGAATCTAGGGCATGTAAATAAAAGAATGGAATAAATTAATTAGGTAGGAGAAAAGTAGAAGTGTGAAGTGAAGAATTGAATTACACAACATAGAAAAGCATACTGAAAATAAATGATAGCTAATGGACCTTTAGGATTGAGAATAGAAGAACCCAAAGTGTTCCTGTGTGTGTCGAAGAAGGCGACCAAAGGAAAACTGCAGTGGACGGGACTTATTTACCACTGATATCGCACTGCGACCACCAACCCAGTTACCAAGCGGGGTTATTATCAAGTCACATGGTAAGCTGAAACATGTCAGAGGCCTCTATGGCGGGGCATAACTCTGACACTAGGGTTTGAGGTCGATCATCGACCTTAAAACCTGTAAGAGAATAAGAATGGTACGCTTGTTCGTTTTGGAGTTCAGACGACTTTGTACCGTTCCAGGTGATAAAGTGAGTAGGCCATTGACACATTTATCCCAGCCTGGAATGTAATCCTCAAGTTATATGCTGCACTCCACTGTTGGACATAAGTCGTTCACGTAGCAATTTCCAAATTGACACGCTTCACAAGACTTCTGACATAGGTAGATACTGATGCCCACCTCCTGAATTCTTCTATTTATCTGTTTACGACGCTCGTGGGGTGGAGTGGGGGTGGTTTCAAGATTAGTTTATCACCGCTCTCTTTTAAACTAGAACGGCACACCTCACATAGATATTTATTTCAGTCAAGTTTTATACTAAATTTTTACCTTTATCAGGAGGCGCATCCTCGCATTATCGGTTCGGCGATCGGAATATAGCTCCATTGGGTCGGGATGGAGGCGTTTAACGGTATACAAAACTGAACCATCGAAGAGATATCTGTAACAATAAGTTGTATATGTAAACAAATGTATGTTCATAACATTATAACAACACTGAATGAGCTAGATATTGTATAACGGGGAAGAAAACTAAAAACTTTTACGGGCAAAGTACCTCTCTAATTTGTTGTTGCTATATTGTTGCTGTCAAATAGTTTTCAAACATTAACCTTGTATTAACCTCGGTCGGCCGTAACGCCCCAGAAACATATTTTAGTTGCAAATAACATCAGTAGTGGAAATAGGTTGTAAAAATAACTCTGTGCTTTAACTATATCAAACAAAAATATTGTATCAACAAGTATTGTACCTCTAATCTCTGATGTTCTCAATTCGACCTTTTTTTGTATGTATGTTACGCGATCATTCAGTCAAATCATGAATCGATTTTGATGGTTCTTTTTTGTTTAGTAGATCATACTTAAGAGGTGGTCCCATATTAATTTTATCGAAATTGTGGGTTAACATTTTAGGGGATGAATGCTGTAGACTTTTAGACCATTTATTGTTTTTGAACACATTAATTATTGCTATAGCCAGTCTTGTGAAGAGTTCATATCTTTGACATGTTATCATTTACAGCCTGCGGCAGGCCACTGCTAGACATAGGCCTCTCTCAGAGTGCGCCACTCGATTCGGTCCTCTGCACTCCGCATCCATTCACACCTTACGTCTTTCCAGTTTTCCACCTACACTATGTTTGCCTAGGCGTGGTCTCCACTCGAGAACTCGTCTGTTCCAGCGATTGTCGGTCCTTCGGCAAATATGACCAGCCCACTGCCACTTCAGCTTGCTAATACGGTGAGCTATGTCGTCCACTTTGGTTCTCTGACGGATCACTTCGTTTCGAATGCAATCTATCAGAGAAACTCCTTTCCATAGCCCACTGAGGGACTTTAAATTTGTGGATAAGTCGTATTGACATGTTATATAGGGGAACAATTCAGTGGTGCATTAATATTTAAATATTATTATGTTTATTAAAAGATGACCAAAATCTGCGACGGTGATTAACAATAAATAGCTACACATACCCGCCCAATGTGTTGGCGTGTATACGCAAAAGAGCCTTGCGTACGAAGGTGGAGTCTTCTTCTGGATCCACATCTACATGGTACTGATATAGACGCCACTGCGGTGTAGTTTGCACCGTGAAGTAATTGGCGATGAGGTCGATTTGAGTACCAAAGCTGCCTGTAGGACAATAGCAGACTTGTGAGTAAATGAATGGTTCAGAATATTTAATGTTGTATATACGTCATAGTTGGATTGCTGAATAAGCTGTTTTACATAAACCGAAGCTGCTTTTCTAAACACTGTTACGTAAAACAGCTCAACGACGTCAAGCGATTAATCGTAACACACGCGGCATTGAATGAACGTTTTGCATTCATTAATGCAGTCGTTAAATAATTAACGGATTTGTAAAAGAGCGTGAAATGAAACGTCGGTTTGTAAAATGTTACTCCACAATTTTGTCGTTTGTGGCTCTCTGTATGGCATGATGCGTCGAAAGCAGAATTTAGTTTGTCAATTATCGAATTAAACCCACGAATATAAGTGAAAGTGTCCTCAATTCAAGTGAAAACATTGAAATTTATTTGATATTTGCAGATAATCCAAGCTAGACATTGTATAGCTGTTTTACATAATGGAGCTGTTTAGTAAAACAGCTTATTAAGCAATCCATGTGCGACATACACATATCTTAAATTATCAATGCACTGTTCTATAAAATACAATCAAGACAATTAATCCATAATTATTGATACCCACGAAACTCATTCACTATTTCATCAACCAGAATGCTTGAGACATTAGTCAAAAGTTATTTTAAACATATTAAATTTCTACATCCAGTCAAATCCATAAACAAACAAAAAGATCTTTTCCCAGAATATATTCCTTAATATATATAAAAAGTATTTGTGTCCCGTGGTCGGTCTAGCAGCATGGACATATCAATAGTGCTTGAAAACTGCTTTTATAGCTGTTCTGAATATTTGAATCATAAACATTAATTGTTTTAAATACACCTGTAATTATTAGTCCGGTCAATTTAGACCAAAAAATGAGAGTGAAGTTACATAAAGTCCCAACAAGCTGAATTTCAGTGAAATGGTTCAAAATATAATTATAACCAATGTCTAAAAGTTCCCCATCATTCCCCTGTAAGGAAAATTTTTTATTCAAAGTCAAAGGTCAAAAAAATGAGTTTTTCGCGATTTTCAGCAAAACGGTAAGTTTTATCATAAAAGTACTTTAGACAAAAATGGAGATCATAAAATTATCTATAAAAAATGTATCAATACTTTTTTTCTTACGAGCCGCCGTTTCTGAGATATAACGATTCAAAAAGTTATAAAAGTTGTTATCGTCATAATATGCATGAGTACGCCACGTAGCAGTTTTCAAAATGTTTGAAAAACAAGATTTAATTCAATGTGCTGAAGTTTTTAAAAAGAGTAATTCAACTCAACAAGAAGTTATTACCAACGGCATCCGATTTCTTCTTTCTATGTACGGAGCTCCTAAAAAAACTACCTGTTTAGATAAGCATCGATATGCATGTTTCGTTAAAAATACTAAAAATAAAAAACAAGTTCAATTAGCTTGTCTTCCTCCAACCTCAGTTGCTGCTCACCAACATCTTTTTCGAGTATATTACCAAGTTCAAGTGTGGCTTGGTTATCAGCTAGACCCTACAGACTGGGGTTGGAAGTTGGTCAACAATATATTAGAGCCAGTTCAAACTTTACTTCCACCTGCGCCGGAACACTATTTTTTGCAACTGCAAAAAGGGATGCAGTGCTAAATGTGGTTGCAAAAAAGTCGGACTGTCTTGTTCTTTGGCATGCACAAATTGTCAAGGCCGGTCGTTCTCTAATATTGAATCACAAACAATGGAGGATTCGTTTGACTCCGACAAAGTATCATGCGATACATCGCTATTGACGCAATTTACTTGCATCCAAAATGAAGATGAAGAAGAAGCAGGAGAAGAACAAGAAGAAGAACAAGAATTTGAAACTTACGAATAAGACGAATAAACTTCAACACTTTTTTTAAATTTACATCGCTTTTATCTTTCCTAATCTTTGAAAATTTCCGTTATTATGCAATAGTTTTACATTAAACAGGATCACAACTGACCCGTGGAGTAGGCCTACTGGGGAAACCGCGTTAAAAAAACGCGCTAAGTACACTACCTCATAGGTGGCGTGGAAACGTGTGCATATTATGACGATAACAACTTTTATACCTTTTTGAATCGTTATATCTCAGAAACGGTGGCTCGTAAGAAAAAAGTATTGGTACATTTTTATAGATAATTTTATGATCTCCATTTTTGTCTAAGGTACTTTTATGATAAAAGTTACCGTTTTGCTGAAAATCGCGAAAAACTCATTTTTTTGACCTTTGACCTGGAATAAAAAAAATTCCTTACAGGGGAATGATGGGGAACTTCTAGACATTGTTTATAATTATGTTTTTAACAATTTCACAGAAATTCAGCTTGTTGGGACTTTATGTAACCTCGAATGTCTAAATTGACCGGACTATATAGTTTGACATAAATGAATGAGATGACTTGTGAATTATTTAATGACAAAATTATTAAACTTATACTGATTGACATGTTATGTAAATAAATTTGTTAACAATTAAATTCCTTATTAGATATGTTTATAATATTTACACACCTGTGGACAGGTTAAGTACAGCGAACCAATTGAAATTACTATTTTAACACCGTGTAAAAAAAACCGATGTACTTGGCAAATAATTTTTTTTCTTAATTTCTTAAATTTTTTTCTTCTATAGATAATCCATATTTTATTACCTGTGGGCTTATTATTATTGATAGCACAGACTCCACTAAAACAAAACTGACTGTTGTCACTTTTATTTATCTATGTCTGAGTATTGTATGAAATGATTTCAAATGTAGATTGAAATTTGTGTGTGCAGCACCTGTGTTGTGAATGTTGTAGTGTCACACACTACACAAACGAGTATTTGTTACATCTACAGTATATGGAAGCTGTGAGCTTACCTTTTTTAGATTGTAATGTTACAGGACGGGTGCGAAGTATAGACACATTCTCAGGCAGGACGCGTCCACCCCCGCGACGAGAGCCTCGTCCAGATGCCCCTTGATCACCTGCAGCGCCATCTATTTTCAAAGATATAACTTAAGTTTCAGAAAACAAAAATAGTGTTAATCATAATTTCAAAGAAAATAATTCAATTTAACAGAATCTACTAATGTTTTTATTTTTTATGAATGATGGGTTTGCACTTGGCCTTCATCTCACCTGATGGTAAGTGACGATAAGGCCGTTGGATGGTAAGCGTATCCAGAAGCCTCAAGACAATGATGTGTTGGCTCTACTACCGTTCATACAGTTTCATGCAATAATTATGCGCTATCTACACAATAGAACGAAATAATAACATTTTATCAGCTGACCACTTAAACATACATAGTATCTTACTATGGTATATTTACTACATCAGTAAGGATTAACAAAATTCACACACTCATGGCTTATTAAAAAAAAAACTTTGGTCAGTGTTAGAAATTCTACAAACTACAATTTAAAACAAAACAAAACGACACACTGTGTAACTGGTTTTATAAAAAGTAAATTTGTAAGACAGTTTCATTTTGTCAATTCCAAGTATATGTTATAATTTGTCACCCATTTAATTACTCGTTCACCTGTGAAGCCACATTAGTAGTGATAGTTTAGCATATAGTATACTATGAATTTTTTCTGATTTTTAACAGCAATAGTTTAGAAGATTGGGGGGGAACAAAAATTAGCACTTCATTTAATCAAATACATACATTAATGTTTGTCTTATGCCATTATTAACAGTACTAGTAATAATATTTCAATGTAAAATTTATTTATTTTTATGAAAGACAAATACCAAGTCACAACAGAAACAAGAAACGAATATCTCACCTCCTCCTACATCCAACTGTTGCATCCTCTGTTGCACGTCTACATCTCCAGGATGGTCCCGTGTTGACGGGGTGACTCGATGAGTCGCACGGCCTGATGGGACTGTTTGTGCCGGCACACCGGCACGCACCGGGGGCTGAACCGCTGGACCCCACGCTGAAGGTGGTTGCGGCCTCGGGCCTGGCTGCGATGGACCCGGACGCTGCTGCTGCTGCGCTGGACCCTGCTGCTGCTGAGGTGGCCCTGGCTGTTCTCCAGGACGACGTGGTGTTGGCCCGACATTATCTCCACGGCCAGCTCGACCTCGAGCCTTCCCTCTGCCACGGTCTCCCATTTTGCTTAAATCTGAGTTTAGTTACACTCAATTTAAATTCTATAACAGAGTAGTTCATACTAAATTAGATTGAGATTATATTGCATTTTATCTCATAAAGCACATTGAAAAACTTCAAAATAATATTCTAATAACTATTACAAATTTTTTGCTCATGTTTTACAGGAATTACAAATCGACTCACTCGAATGGTAAGAAATATATTCAATATAGATTGATAATTGCATTTTGAAAGATTCTTAAGAATGGTGTGGATAAAAACACTATTTTGAGAGGAAAACAGATTCCCACTAGCCATGCTATCCGTCAAGTTTCAATTTGATGAAATTAATATTGACAATATTTTAGTTTGAAATAAGTTTTTGATTGAAGTTTGCGTATTGGAGGCGGTATCTTATTCCAACATTTGGTAGCCTGATACTGAAAGCTCCCGCAGAAAGCAGTCATTTTATGACTCGGCATACATACTAGATTTAGTGGCACATTTTCTATAGTATGAATTGTTTTGAGATATCCATAATAGTTTTATGTAAAGGTAAGGAGGATGTTTTGTGGTAATGACATCAAATAGAAAGGTAGCAAGTAAGAGCTGCTGTTTAACAATATAAGGAGAGAAGTTGGAGATATTGATTTACTCTGAAGCTGCTTCAATAACAATGTATTTTTAATGTTGAACAGGATATCCCTAATCTCCAATTTCAACTTTAGTGATTGATAAAACTATGAGCTCAAAAAAATATATCAACATTATGGGAATCCATCCTTTAAATTCATCTTTATAAGAAATCAACATTATGCAAAACTATAAAATTTTAAAATTAAGGTTGTTTTGTTTTTACAGAATACGGGAGCATGTATTTAAAAAATAGCTACTTTTTCAAAAACCTGATCCACCATTGCAGCAATGTACAGAAATAGCACTATATTTATTATAAATGGATTATACATGTTATGTAATCCATGTTAGGAAAGAAATGTCCTTGTGTTTTATGTCATCTAGGGATAGTTCTTATCGAAAATAATACACACACATTCCATCTGCACATTTTTGAAATTCCAGCGAGCTAACTTCAAAGGGGCAAACTTAGCATGCGAGTACTATACTGGACTGACTTGATACCACACAGCTAGAATAGTAAGAGTAATCATGGTAGTTACCATTGGATGTAAACAAGAAAACAGTGGTTCCCAAAGATAAGGCGCTAAGAATAGTCAGAAGTATAATAATAAGTCATATCAGTAATAAGAAATTTTCGGTGTCTCACCATCATCAGCTGGGCAACATTACATGGGCATGACACAGTTTCTTAAATTAATTAATTCAAATTTGTAGCAACAGCATATAAAACAGTTGGTGAATGTGCTAACATGAAAACCGTATTACAAGTTTTTGCTTAAACATTTTTTAAAGCTATGGAAAATCTAAGCTTAAATGGCGGGTTAGCTCAAGTTAGGTGTCCATGAGTGTAAATTGGTTTCAAACTGGTCTTATTATGTGCCCTAACATTAAGTTCGACCAATGCCATTTCATTTGTACAAACATGTCACATCTTATGCATAATCTTTTCAAGCACTTTTAATTCACCCAATACATAAGAACTTTCAGAAATTGAGTAGTTAATGGAAAAATAACACTGAATGTTTAACAAAAATATGTACAGTTTGCAATTTTGTAATACAAAAGGTATGTGTGCAAGTTTCTGAGCGGCATAAGAAAAATTCATACTTCTAGGTATTGTATTATAACACATTTGCTGACGGTAGTCTTGCGAAATAATAAAGCTAAATCTCGCATCGCATTGTAAAACGTACGTGTAAATACTGTGTAGCGCCAGCTTTTTGTCTATAAAGCTCCTGTATTCAGCAGCTTCTTAAATACCTACCTACATATTGATTATTTTTCAATATGGCTTTTCTAAGTCAATAAATATTCGAAGCAATGTTTTGTTAATACCTACATTATTTGAAAATAGCCATTTTTCACACAAAACAAAATTTATTAAAATGGCGGATGTGTATAAAACACTGTACAAAATATATAAATACTATTCAAAGTCTAGGTAAATACTTGCTTCCTCGTGGATCACTGAACATTTTTATCATAAGTTACGTGAAATTTATTTGAGTAATTCTCTTCAAAAGAAAAATGGTATAGATAGTACATCCTTGGAAAAAATGTTTTCGAACGCAAACAAAAACGATAACACGTGAATCAAGTATTAGTGTATGCAAAAATTTTGGACTTAAGAAAAGCAAACTTAGCTAGTTACCAAATTTATGAATTAATTACCTACTTTTATAACAACAAAATTATAAAAAAACGTCCATACCTTTTTAGCGGCCGACAGCAAGCTATGCTCAGTAATGCTCAGCAGCGTAAAAATTAAATGGCGTCCCGCGTCCTCTCGCTCTTGGTCGTCTCGCACCGGTAGGGTTACCAACTGCAGAAAGATTTTTACCCTTAACTACTGAACTAGAACTGTTACATATACAAAACCAAAACTAAATAATAAAACATCTGAAATTAAAACTACAGACTCACAATCACAACAGTAGCTGTAAAACCTTTTTTGTTTTAGCTCAGGTAAACATTTAATAAGGATAACAAAATTTTTAAGTATTTTTAGAAATGGCTGAAATATGGTTTGTTTACGTTCTCAACCTCTGTATCTCCACATTACTCATGGCATTCCGTGCGCAGGTATACGTTCTACACCGCTCACTCGAGCGCTGCGCGGGCTCGTATCATCCGACAAAAACTTAAAAACAGATAGTACGCGCATATCTTATTGAAATGCACCGTACTACTAGAATGAAAATACTTTCATTCTACGTATTTTAATTCCGAGCACGTGATGTCTAGAGATCAAATATTACAATAACAAAAAGAGCTGTCGCATGGCAGCGCACGGAGCGTATTTCAGGCAATGTTTGGAGTAATGAGTAATGGTACGATGTAATATTACGCGGTAAGAATTTCACATTACTTTAAGAAGCACTGTTTTACGCATGTATTTCATATAGTTGCAAGTATCCATTTGCTTCGAATATTTGTTATTGATAGGAAATTGCCAGCTTTATAAGTTCGCGATAGCAGGTGGTGCGGCACGGGCAGGGGTAGGCAGGCACATGTGCCGTCCATCACATCTCTAAAGCGGACCTTCTTTGTGTATACTACGGCAAAGTTCTTTGGTAAATGACATTTGGCACATTTTTCCGTCGACTTTACGGGGACATATTTATATCCTCTTGGGGAAATATAAAAGGAAACTCGTGATGTTTCTGTGAAATGGCTAATAGTTTGCGAATATAATAATTATGCCTAGTAAATGCATTGTTTATAGGTGTGAAAATATAGGGGTACGTCGTTTTCTAAAGGCGGTAACAGTCAAACTTCAGTGGATAAAAGCTGCAAGACTAGATATTTAAAACAATTAGCCACCGTTTTAGTAACGAACCATGATATGTTCCACTCGTTTCACAAAGCATGACTTTGTAAATAGTTATATATATATATTTGTATATAAGTTATTTTTTCAACATTAGGCTTAGGCAGAACAATTGAATCCCTTTGCCTCAATTCGTTTGACAGTTAGAACTGTCCCATACTCCATACATTTTTGAAATTCACCTTTAAATAGAAAAATTAAAAATAATCAATTTTAAGATTTTATGGTATTTAATTTGAACTACATTGCCTTTCTTCCATCGTCATATTTTACAAATAATTAAGCATCAAGTTTTAAATTTTTGGGTGGTAATACCGCACCACTTGGCAGTTTCTAATTTGATGGCAGCCCTGCGAACGATTATGAACGAACGAGATGAGTCAAATTGAGCCTTGCCCCTGCCCCACCTCTACATTCCGCTCTTATGCCGCCTCTCGACAATGGGCCATGAGAGGCCAATATTTGATCGGACATGATTGCCACCGTCATACCGTCAGGCCGTCGGCAGGCCTTAAATGGTAACAGTTAGCGACCCACGGGCCACCGATTCTGTGGATCGATTACTAATAAGGCGCTGGCTCTGCTACCTTTCATACCGGGATACGGGATACAATAGTGCTATTAACATTGCTGTTTGGTGGCAGACATAGGTAACATGGCAGTATCTAGCCAGGCGAACATATAAAATTCCGTACCACCACCCAAACCGAGTAGCGATTTATATTCCCACTGGGAATCGAACCCGGGACCACCGGATTGTGAATCCAACATATAAACATCAGGCCATCATTTCTCATTATTAGTACTACTAATCTGTCAAATAATCAAAACTTATCGATGGTTGTCGCGACGCATGATCGATCGAAAATGAGACTTATATGCTTTACATATAAAGTCATGTTAATCCCTTTTTTGTGATGACGTTTTAAAAATAGACAAACCGAAATACTAAATTAGTAGTACTATAGTATATTCCTCACACTCTAAGCCCGTTTTGACAGCTAGCTACGATTATAAAATGTAACTTTGGGTAAAATCAAGAGTAAAATTTATAAAATATTTATATTATAGCTTTTTGAATTTCAAAAACACATCTTTTTATCCACCGTTAAATACTTATTAATTATTAAAATTATTGCAAGTACTATTTTATCACATAAATTCTTGAATAAAATGTAATTTTACACCGATTTTAAAAAAAGGAGGAGGCTATCAATTATGCCTCAGAACTTTTGACTGGGTGAACCGATTTGGATGATTCTTTTTTTATTTGTAAGCTGGTGCTTTCCGTGTGGCCCCATTTCAATTTGGTCCAGTTATGACAATGGAATACATGAGAAAACTATATAAATCTTAAATTTGTTTTAATAAATGTAGACTTTTAGGGCAATTGAAGTCGGTTTCCAGTTCATTTTGAACGCATTTACTTGTGAATTGATACGAAACGTAGTAAAAATAGTTACATTCTGAGTTTTTTTCTTTTTAAAAGCAGTGCTGTACTACTTGTGTCAAAACGGGCTTCTTATATAGCGATCTGTGCTTAAAGTCATATAGTCTTGATTGATATAGTCACAGACTAATATATGTACCCATATAGTGATCTGTGCTTAGAGTGTGAGGACTTGGTGAGGACCAAAGAATATATTAATACTGTGAGGACTAAAATGTAGTGATAGGTATATACACGTATAAGTCTGTGGTAGTGATTATATGCTGTAGTGTGCTCCTAGGTGAGGACTACACTACTAATTGGTACTAAACTTATATTAGTAGTGTACAGGAGAACACTAATAGCAAGTAATCACTACGTTTTACAGGAGAAGGCAAACTTGTTTGTTGCTTGTTTGTTTCTCTCTTCGCAAAGCAGACGCAGACAACAAAATTCCACCTAGTGTACCTCAATGTGTTACCGTTACCGATTTGAAAAGAATGTACGGAATCCATCTCATCATTTTTTTCTAATTTTTACTATTTCTTCCACGTGGATACTTGCTTGAACGGGATAAAAAGTAGTCTTTTCCGGCCCTTCAACTACCCCGATACAAAAGTCTTCATTCTGACTCTCCGTTACGACGTAAAGGAAGGACAAACAGAATCACTTTCACATTTATAATATTGGTGCTGTTAACTTAGGAGAAAATATTTCGAATTTATTCAAGTTGATAACATTAGTAGTTCATGGGATAATCAATGTGACAGACGGACAGACATACACCAGTGTGAGATTATTAGGGTTCCGTTTTTACATTTGATGTTAGGAACCCTAAAAACTCGGCCAAGTGCAAATAACAATTAAAATTTCGGTTTCAGATGCCATATTTTAAAATAAAACAGGTTCTAAAGTTAAGGTAGGTAAGTATGTATCTATGAAACTTATTTTCTTTATTTAAAAAATAGTCAAGTATTTTGTGTCGGGTCGGTCGTGAATGGCATAGTAAAATATTGCTCTAATGTCCTTTTGATGTTATCGGGAGTGCCGCTAAAGGTCCCGATGTAGTTTTCTATAGAAATTAATGGTCCTGTGACCGTGTGACGAATCGTCAGGACCGGTGCGGCGTAAAGCCCACCCAAACGACTCTACAATATGTTACGATAAAAATACGTTAAAATGTTGTAACAGTGCGTACTCGATAGGCTAGCAAAAGCATAGTTATCGTCAGAACATTTCCCTGTTATCGCCTCATTTCTCCACCACTATCTACCAAAGTTTGTATTCCTTAATACACTTTATCGAGATATCGTTAGATACACGGAACTGAATTTAAAATAAGGATTTCATATCCATTTGACACTGGCTTGAAATTGCACGTTTTTACTTCGGCATTTTTATTAGGTCTCGTTTTCCTTTTTGTAACGGGAGCCGTCTCTCCCTCTTTAGTGGAAATTTATTTAAATTCTTAAAAGAATATTCCCTTTTCTTTAGGAGGTTTCCGCCTTTCCCTCGTCTTGGGAAGTCTTAAGTGAGTTGATATTAGTAACTGTTTGTTATTTTATTTAAACAGTCTAATGTACGCAGAAAATATTTACAAAACACAAAATACAGAGAAAAATGTATAGAAAAAGAACAGTTTATTTCTGTGAGAAAATTGCAAAGGACTTGCGTTAAGCGAGTTCAAGACACAGTTAGGCTTGTCTATTTAATATAAATATAATATACGATTACATAAATACGAGATAAAAATATTAGATATATCAAAGGTATATCCATACATTACATAATTATATATTAAACTTCTGAGCTGTTTATAATAATAATAATAAAATCTTTATTTCAGAGAAGAAATTTAACAGTTTTTGCATACAGTTTTTTAGGGTTTCTCTGAAAGTTGGAACAATATGGAAGGAAGGAGAATCAGTGCGTGGTATTAATTAAAATACATGTAGTGGATGGTTCCCCTAAATGAACTGGTTGCAGAATTTTGTCGTTCCTTTCTGCGTGTAGACGAGGGTAGTCGATAAGCGGAGTTCGCTGTACCACTGCGCGGTCCGGATCAAGCGGGGAATACGCGGGGACAAATAAAACATTCACGCCCTAAACCCGGTTAATATGTTAATAGCCGCAGTTTAGAAGTAGCGAAGTAGCTCGCCGTTTACGTATAAAGTCACATTGAATTAATAATGTCGGATGTTTGTCAGATATCCTTGATTGTGCATCGTGATACATACATTTAAATATGTATGGCTGGCTACTTAGTACTGTATACTCAGCTTTTGTCATTGATCATTTATCATACGATATCTTTATTAAGGAACAAATACGAACTGGAAGTTGTAAGTATGAAAAATCCCGGTCCAGTGCGTGTCGGACTCGCGCACCGAGGGTTCCGTACAGAATATGAATAACTAACATACTTTAAATCATGCTCTACAGAAAATATAAGTCCGATTGAAGAACCAACTTTACTTTGCGGTTACATTCCATACTCGATGTATTTATGTATAATGTATGGCGTTCAAAGTTAAATTTGTAAACATAAAAATGCTATTTCTACTGTGTTATAATAAAAAAGCATGATTTATTGCTGTGGTTGTGCAGTAAGACCTTGCTTTTTGTCAAATTATAGGATTCTAGGTCAGCGGGAAGTTTTTGGTTCCCTTGCATTTTGTATGAAAATGGTCTAAAATACAGCTATATCTTTTTATTGCGTTGACTTAAAGCTTGATTTTTCACAGATTCAAAGGACGGCAAATATGAGTATTCGATATTAATTTCAATTTGATACCTCCACGCGTTCTTGAGAAAAAGGGACAGACATACAGACGGACAACAAAGTGATCCTATAAGGGTTCCTTTTTTCCTTTTGAGGTATGGAACCCTAAAAATATGTATATGGGAGAAGATGCCGTTGGATAGAGGAGAAAATCGGCGAGTGTTACAATACACCAAATACACACAATAAAAAAATTTCAAAGTTTGTAACACGTCTCCAGTAAGAGAGCCCCCTGTAATTTTTGACTAATTTTTATTATTTATTGTTATAGCGGCAACAGAAATACACATTCTGTAAAAATTCCCACGGTCTATTACGAATCATGAGATACAGCCCGCTGACAGACAGACGGACGGACAGATAACGGAAGTTTAGTAATAGGGTTGGTTACCTTTCGGGTATAGAACCCTAAAAATATTGACAAACAAACTTCGTTATGCGGTCGGGAAAATGAATCTTATTTCAAGGTACATATGTATATTTAATATCTGAACGCTTCTTTTTATGGTTTAGAGCCATTTGTGGGCGAGTCCGACTCGCATTTCGCAATTTTTTCCTTTTTAGGTCCGTAACCCTAAAAATAGCTGTCAACAGTGGTTCCAATTACATTGGAAGAAAATATTCTAATAATATAATCTAGAAACTAATTTAATAAAAAAAATCCTTACTTCCTTTCCACCTTTTTGAAATTATTAATTATTTATCGATTCAGAAAGAAACTAAAAGTAAATTGCACTAAAAGGAAACCAAATAAACGAATTTATTTCTGTTAAGTAAACGGTATTAATTGCATAGAAGTTATTTATTTGTACACGATTTGGTGTGGTTGCCATTTGGATTAAAATGAAAAGTAAAATCTATTTCCAACCGACTTCAAAAAGGAGAATAAGGTTCGACTGTATCTTTTTCAACCGACTTCAAAAAAGGAAGAGGTTCTCAAATCGACTGTATGTTTTTTTGTATGTATGTTACACAATAACTCCGCCAATAACTGTGAATCGATTTTTATGATACTTTTTTGTTTGTTAGGGTATACTTTAGAGGAGGTCGGTCCCATAATTTTTTTTGAGAAATTCTTCTACCTCTGAGGGAGAACATTTTAGGAGATGAATGCTGTAGACTTTTAGGACAGTTGAAGTCGATTCCTTAGTTCGTTTTGAACGCGTTAATTATACGTGTCAAAAATCTGTATGGTTAAGGTCAAATATCTGATCTTTCTCGCGTCTTGCTACGAGGTATTAGTTAGCTAATTGTTAGGTATTAATTAGGGGTATTAATAATCAAAATGATCAGTCAAACTTTATCGGAAACCCCACAACTGTGTATTTTTTTGTGGAATTCGAATCCAAAACTCAATATGACCCCTTAAAAAAAACGAGTACCTGTCGTAAAGCAATATCCGTTAATCCGGACCCGACGACATCACTGCAAACAATACATCTGCAAATTAATCAAAGTTTCGAATCATTTAAATATTGATTTAACTCTGGTAAGTAGCGGGGCGCGGCGCAGGGAGGCGCTCGTCCAAATATTTGTCCAAAACAAACAGCAATATCGTTGGGCCTCGAGGCTACCGAGCCACAGATTCTCCTCTCGTATCGTATGCCTACATAGAATTCTCTAACCCAGATAGAAATGCCATATATGTTATGCTAGCTTTTGCCGCATAAACAAGCTCAAAGTCGCTCAGCGAGCCATGGAACGAGCTATGCTCGAAAATTCTTTACGAGATAAAATCCGGAATGAGGAAATCCATAGACGAACTAAGGCCAACGACATAGCTCGACGAGTCAGTGACCTGAAGTAGCAATGGGCAGGTCACATTCCTCGAAGAAGCGATAACCGATGGGTAGTGAGTTCTCGAGTGGCGACTACGTACCGGAAAACGTCTACCGGGCCGTCCCCCTACTAGATGGATCGACGATCTGGTTAAGGTCGCGAGGAGTCTCTGGATGCAGGTGGAATGTACTGGTAATTAATTTTTAATTTATTTTACGCCCATTTCTTTTTATGGCCGCCCCCTTCAAATATCTACGTCTTTTAGAAGTTTTAACTCAACGGGCTCCGACTGGATCTTTCAGATTTTGAACTCTAAAAATCATAATGCGAAGTCAATTAACTCATGAAGTTTTGACGTCAGTCACGACATGATTTAGAAAAGCCGTTATTCAGGTAAGAAGATAACAAAACTACAAAACTCAGTTTTGCGAGATATTGCAGAAGCAGAGCAGAAAATTTAAAATAAGATGGATATTGAAAACCAGCGCGATGACAGTCAATCTTGCCAACGGTACTTCTATTGAAAGTAAATTAAGGTTTAAATGTCGAGTCCATTGATATGATAATGATGGATACGCGTAACGATTGCAGACGTGTTCCGTGCGGCTTAGCTACGCATTATTGAAATTCATGTTTGTCTTCTTCGAAGCGGCAATTCTCATTTCGCTTCGTAAATGAACCTTTTGAATTATATGATGTAGCGCGCAGTTTACTATATTTTACTTACACCATTGACATAATTTTTATCAGTTTTCAGATATATATTGTTTCAAGATTCTAGGTTAATAGGAAGTGCCCTATAGGTTTTTAATATCTTGATTCCTTTTGATTCCGCAATGGAAATCGTCAAAATATTCGGCATAAACGGCCGTAACTTTTTATTGCGTTGATTTAGAAGCTTGATTTTTCACAGATCCAAAATATTTCATAATTGAGGCACATCAAACGAACAAGCTCAGGTCTACTAAAAAGGGTCTTGACATGGTCTTGACTATGTCTTGACATACACTAGAGGCCAACAAAGTGATTCGATAAGGGTTTCCTTTTTACTTTTGAGTTATGGACCCCTAAAAACCAGTCATACTGACTCTTTTTTACGACGTGAAGGACGGACAAACAAATAGACTCACTTTGGCAAAAATATTAGTATGGATTGTGTGTGGTGTGCCATTTAGGATCCCAGTCAAGAGTTAAGAAGCAATAAATTATAATTACCAACCAACCCACCCGCCTGCAAAGCGTAGTGATAAAGACTCATTGAATCTGGAGGTCCATGTGCAGTAGCAGACTTTTCTGAGTTATTATGTAAAAAATTGCGTAAAAAATAAAAAGTTGTGGATTAATTTGCAAATGGGTCCCAGATCTCCTTAAAACTCTTGAGTTGATTATGGATGTAAACCGTACGTTTAAATAGTGTCGCCTTTTTAAAATACCGCCCGGCACATATCCAAGCAAATGAGCTTACACCCGCTTGTCAATTTATATCGAGGCATCCCTATTTACCGATTAAATTATTTTTGCTGCCTATTAATTATGTGTACTAAATTAATAATAGTTTAAAAAAATAAAATAACCACATGTTCGGATGTAGCGACACTATCTAAGCGAACGGACTATAATTTATATGAGTATCTGTAGATTTTAGTTGAGATGGATGAGCGACACCTAGTAATTATGATGGTAACGTTATCCCATTGTCTCGTTCCCCCTTAATGATTCGTCACTTTTAATGAGAGTCCTCTAATTTGTTACTGTGATGATATTACATTTTAAACTTTGCTTTCAACGAAATTGTCTTAAGAACAAATTGAATTTGGCTTAGTGTTTTGGTATGGAACAGTTGAACTACAGTTGCCGGTGTAAAATATATTTTAGATTTTTCTTTTTAGTAAAAACGTTAGTTTAATAGGAAACTGGTGATGTATAAACTTATAATTTAAAATATAGATGATAGATAGAGATTGTAAGTAGTAGTAAATACATCAAAATAACGCTCTCTAATATTTTTTATATTTAGTTGTAAGTACATGTCTGTAAGCCATACTCACACAGCACACCAATAGCCTATATATGTTCCTACTGCAGGGGCTCAGGCCTACTATCCTATAGAGAGTGTATGGGCTATAGTCCACCATTGGGCCTAGTGCGGATTGTTAGACTTCCCACACACCTTTGAATTTCTTCTCAGGAGAGTGCAAGTTTCCTCACGATGTTTTTTCTTCACCGAAAAGCCAATGGTATGGATTGGCAATGGATTTTGTATCATTCGTACATAAATTCCAAATAAGAAATTGGAAGTCATTGGTGCGAGCCAGGATCGAACCCAGGTCTTGCTTGATTGTTCAAGGACTGACGCTCTACCTAACAGCTACCACCACGGCTTAGCCGCTGCGAAGCCTTACTCATATTATAGTCATCCATACTTATATTATGCGAAAATGAGTTTCTAAGTTTGTTCTTTCTTTACGTCGTAACGGAGAATCAGAACGAGTAGTTTTATTGGTATAGGGGATGCGGGAAGGATCGGAAAAGGACATGATATTTTTTATCCCAATCCAATAATTCGTTCCCACAGGATAAATTCTGTAGTCCACGCAGACAAAGTCGTGGGCAACGGTGCTAGAAATATAAATATAAACAACCACAATTAGCCTTCCCCATTCATCGGCCACGTCTCTTTATCATGCTGTAGAACATAATTTTACTATGTTCATCATTATGTCATGATATGTCCCAGTTGATGATGATGATAATAATGATGTTCATCATTGTTATATTCAGTAAATCACAAAGCGTCACATAGACAGGAGTAAAACTTCAAACTGTTAGTTAAATTCAACCCTTGCTTAACTGATTCGTTAGAAAGAGGTCATTAGAAAATTCAATGTTTTGTATATGCTCTTGCTCTGTGTTAAACAGTTAAATATTATACTCAAATTAAGTTGTTAGCACCTTTTTAGAACTCACGACTGTTATAGATAGTTGTTTATTCCAAGTCTATCTCTACTACTAGCAATATTCCCTGCGTAAATAAAATACAACTTATGTAAACGTGTCTCACTAAACGCGAGGGTGATCATGTCCAAAGACCACGACTAAGCTTGTAATATCGACTCATCAATGTTTTGCAAAGCCAGCGAGATTCCACAGAGTAGGTCGGTAATGGACTTATGAAATATGAGTCTGCAGTCTGTCTCAAATGTCGTCCCACGTTAACTGACGCGGCTGAGTTCTCGTTATCAGCTAATTTGAACTTGTATAATGTACAGTGACATTTATGCTTGAAGATGCAGTTTCGTAATGAGGAGTTGTCGAGTTGTGTAAATTGAGTTCTTTTTGCCACTTATATGTACCTACATTCAACATTTCAATCCCAGATTCGCTTACGTTGAGCTTTTAACTTCGAAAATCGATTTACTGCAATACAATATCAGTTACCAAAAAGATCGGCAGTGTCTAAATACCACAAAAAAATTACGAACACTCGTTTTAAAAAAAGATTTTATAATATTACATGATCATTTTCAATGGGCATGAGACAAGTAGACAATACAACGTGCCGCCAGAATTATTAATTTAAAAATGATAAATAGAATTCTTCAATGTTAAATAATATTTTTTCTGGATATATAAGATTTAACTGCTATTGAAATCCTATAATATTGATATACTAATGTTTTTTCGTATCATTACAATCATGTCAAGTCATAACTCGGGATATTAAACTCTGGCGTGACTTAAACACTCTTTTAGCACGGATGCTCAATATATTTTCCAATAAAGTAGGGGATAAAATAAACTCCTTACATGTTTAAGCCCTCTTTTGAACAGTTTATATCGGGTATATCGGGGTTGATCGTAATGCGGCATGCTGCGCCGCCGCCCGCGCCTTTCCGGGCGAATGGCCATGACTTGACGCATCAGGGTCCATTCACGACAGCATCAGGTTTTATAAAGATGTGCCATGCAATAGGATATTTTCCAAATTTTCGAAAAATGTTTCAATCGGAAGACTAGAACGAAATATATAACAACAAATTCGCGTGGAGATATCTAGTTGAAATTAAAACAAATACTCAAGTTTGCCGTTCCTTGGAACTGTGAAAAAAATCAAACTTATAGGTCAACGTAAAAAAGATATATGTACCTGTTTTTAGACCATTTCCATACAAAATGCATGGGAACCAAAATTTTCGAATAATAATAATAATATCGATATGGTACTTCCCGTTGACCTAGAATTCTGAATTTTGTCAAGAAGCAAGGTCTTATAGCAAAATCATAGTAATAAATCATAAAACTAGGGTTTTTAAATTATAACATTATATATACATTTACAAACTTAACTTTGTAGTTGCAAGCCATACATCGGGTATGTAATTTAGCAGCAAAGTTAAGTTGGTTTTTCAATCAGAATCACATTTCCGGTAGAGCATTGTTGGGTGTATATTTATGTACTTATTATTTATGATTTTCAGTATGTTTAGTATTTATATTCTGTACGGAACCCTCGGTGCGCGAGTCCGACTCGCACTTAACCGTTTTTTTTTCAGAACAAGTTTCATCTTTAGTAAAAAGTAAATAACATTCTCCAGATAAATTTACAAAATTGTTTGTTTTTATCTCCGTAATTTGTTGTTTCATCATCAACAGCCTATATATGTCCCCACTGGAGGGGCTCAGGCCAACTCTCCTACAGAGAGTCCATAGTCCATAGTCCACCACGCGGGCCCAGTGCGGATCGGCGGACTTCACATGCCTGTTCAAGACATGCAGGTTTCCTCACGATGTTTTCCTTCACCGTAAAGCAATCGGATAATGTACTTGAATTGAAAAACAACTCATAGGTACACGGCTGGATTCGAACCCGGTACCCTCAGATTGAGAGTCCGCGCCTTATCCATTGCGCCACCGACGCCTTTGTTGTTTATTTTATTATAAGTGTTTTGTTATAAATACAGTATATTATACTGTATTATTAGTTATATTACAATAACATTATACTGAGTATAATGATGGACTCTCCCAACCCTAGTGCGTGGTTGGAGATTTAGTCGGTGCGTTGTCGACGGCGGGCGGATTACCGTGATTTCCCGGGGGGACACGACGAAAAGACACCTCCGCTGCATCCACATTATTACTTTCCCATACTCCACCAGCTGTACCCCGATCTCCGAACGGTAATTATTACTTGCTGGTGGTAATTGATTGTTGTGATCTCTCGGATGATACTTGTTTCGGGTTTTACTAGTAATTATTTTAAACTATAGGAGCTATTTTTTAATAAAACAAAATGGAGCTTCAAGAGGTGTCACACAGTTAGGTAGAAAGACTCCTATAGATATGTTTTTGAATTTTTGGGTACAGACTTCAACAAAACGGAATAGGATTATTTTCAAATGTTAACTTTCCATTTAGTCGCTAGTGCCTGCGGCCACATGCTAAAGGATGGAAACATGGCCACGTGGGATTTTAAAATAAAATGATCACTTAGAAATCAATTGACTTTTGAGGTAAGATGTAGCATCAGGTGAGATGTAGCAAGTACATTGTAACATAAAACATGTTAACTGTGTAAGACGCGGATACTCCAGGGAACAGTTTTCCTATTGGTAATTTATTCATTGTGGTTGTTCTTTCTTGATATAACTTCTTGAAACTTGTGAAACGTCTTACACACATACATGTGTTATACAGCGAGAGCATTGTTTGTGTATGAATATTTCATTTATATGTACAATTCAAACAAACTCAATTTCGTAGAAAATTCTTATAAAATGCCAAAGTGAGATTGTTAAACTAGTAATCTAGATTTTTTTGTAAACTTAGCCTAGATTAGTAATAAAATTAAACCTACAGCATAAAGGAAAACGTAACCTACCCCGAGAACTCGCGTCGATCTGGTCAAATTTAAAACAATTTAACAACAACAAAAGACAATTTAAATGTTTTAAGTGAGCAAAATCAAAATGAAATATTGCGAAATGAATACATTAATGTTTTCGATGAAAATAAAAACATCAGTGTCCACCCTCTGAGGCGGCGACAATGCATCACTGGCGACATCCGGCGGAAGTGGCGTAACGAGGCCGTTGTTCCGCCTCCCCCGCACTCTCGCATCCCCCCGGACTATTTTTCCTCTTTCCGAACCCCACCGAGATTATTTCTGGCACCATTCATTCGATCTCAATACCATGGTGATGAATACGGGGCCCTATTAACAATTTGTCCTCGGGCTGTTTATGGATGTTGATATTTCTACAGAGTTATTAAAGTAATAACTCGTAATGACGAGTTTTCGTATAGATGGAGGTTTTTTGAAAGAGATTCGCTTGATTAACGTTTTATAGATGGTTTTATGTTGGGGAAATATTATGACTTATGGTGTAGGACGTTAATGGGATTGCGACTTCCGGATTAAAAACGGGAATACAATATTTTGCTTGGATTGTCGACTGTGACAATACAGAATAATATAAATACTTATCGCACATAATCTTGCACATCATCATCAACAGCCTATATACGTGCCCACTGCAGGGGCTCAGGCCTACTCGTCTACAGAGAGTGTAAGGGCCATGGTCCACCACGCGGCGGCTCAGTTCATATTGGTACTTAGAATTTCTTCTCAGGAGTGATCTAACACATTGTTTGGTAACATTACATCGAGAACATATGCGACAGTAAATTAGTTGATGATACTGTCAAAAAAGGGAAAAAGCAAGATATAATATTTTGGGGGTCGGATTTTCGACTTTATTCAATAAGATCAAAAACCTTATGACTGATGCACCTGAAACCCTACTCACAATGTCAGGAGCTCATTATTGCTGGGGAAAGCCTCTTAAGTTTTAAGCTGGTCTAATTGGTGCCTTTGACGAGGTCTTCACTGTGCTTGGTTGCCTCGTTAGCGAATTGTTTTATAGGTACGTAAAGGTAGACTATGGAGTTTTAAATATTATTATTCAGCGTTTAAAAAGAGATTTAAGTTGAGATAAACATTAATTTAAAAAAATGTTGCTTCGTAATATTTAAAACATATCTGGGTTAACCATATCTTTTTAGTAACCATATCCATTCGATATGAACAAATTTATTACGATTTATGTGTGTAGCCGCTATTGCTGGCTACGGTAGTGGTCACAGTAATGGCGGGGCAGTGGGTGCGAAGAATCTACGGAAGAGATCCGGCTACCATCAACGGCGACTGGACACTGAGGACCGACGTAAAGATCATTAAGCTGGGTGAAAAAGTAGACACGATAACGATGAGACTTTATAAGATTATCAGAAGTCTGAAGGGAGGGAGAGGACACGATAATCCTCAAGTCGGGCAACTTGTTCTACTACCGTGAAGGCGACAAAACGTCACAGGACGGTGTCGGGTTTATCGTCCGGAAGTCCCTGGTCAACAATGTAGTGAAGGCGGAGAGTGTCTCGTCGTGGGTAGCGTACCTTATACTCAGAATAACTATACGATATTCGCTGAAGGTTATGCAGGCTTACGCACCCACCTCGTCACATCCAGATAACGAGGTAGATGCTATGTATGAGGACTAAAACACGAAACTAGGCACTAGGCAGGAGGAACTTCGATGAACGGAGAGTGGAGAAATTTGGAGTAAGGCAATGGAGGCTGGCTGGCTCAACGAGCTGTGATACCTACCTACGAGTACGTTAGGAATTTTTCTAAGTGATAAAATCCAGAATGAGGAAATCCGTAGACGAACTAAGGTTACCGACATAGCTCGACGAGTCAGTAAGGTGAAGTGGCAATGGGCAGGCCACATTGCTCGAAGAACGGATAACCGATGCGGAGCGGATAACCGAGCGGAGATTCTAAAGGGGCGGCCGCGTACCGGACAACGTGTACCGGGCCGTCTCCCTAGAAGGTAGACAAGTGAGTAGGGACCAGTCATTGTGGCATACCATTGTGGTATTATATTAAGCAATGGACTTTTCCCAGCTGACGATGATGACAACTTTTATTCCATAAATATACATTTAACTAAACTAAGTTAACATTACATAGTGGAACAGGCTTATTAACTGACTTCTAAGTAATGGGCTAATGGGACCTAAATAACTGTATTAAGATCTTCTTTGTTGACCGCCACGGCGATAGAGTTTTCTAACATGATTTGTCATAGTGACCACACGTGCCAGCGGGTTGGTGATCGCTAGACGATTTAAGTCGCACGAGTTGGACGCTGCTACCCTTTCACTATGATTTTCCATTAGGTGCCTTTTCAACATCATTATAAAATAACTTATAAATTACTCAACAGATAAGTTACGATTTTATCCATAGGAAAGTAATTTTTCACATTGTAGAGCCAGTTGTAAGTATAGATGTTCTAAAATTGATTACTGAGGGATTTTAATCTTTTAGGCTCAGCGTGAAACAAAAAAGGGTTGTGGCGCCCGCTGCCTTAATGAAATTAGAGCGGAAACACTGATCGCCTGCTGTTGTTATAAATATTTACGTATATAGCAAACAGAGGAAATAGAATCACTTTAGTACAAAAAAGACAACAATAATTATAAAATATGACAATTGAAAAAAGGGAGAAACATTGTGTTTTTTACTTCTACCAAAATGGAAAAGTATATCGACTGAGCATTCGCGCATATTGTGTTGTTATGATTGCCAGCATCAGTATGCTTGGCAGGCGGGTTGGTAGCCGCAGTCAGATTTGAGCGCTTTTGAGCGTTCCGGCTAAGAGAAAAACCACACGCGAATTTTACTTTTCTTGAGTTTTACATCAATCCACGAGTTTATGTCAGATTGTTTAGCTAGTAACGAGGTAGGAATCGACGTATTGATAAAGTATTGCAGTCTTGTTTTTCACTCAGGTAGAACTTGTATCCACTTGTGTGGACCACCATACTGCAAAGCGTGGTGATTGTGGCAAATCACCTCATAAAAAGACTGCGGTGGTTATCTAAGAAGGGGAGTTCTCATGTCCAACAGTGGACTAATGCAGCGGATTATAAAAAAAACTTGGAATGTCTTGGACGCTAAGGAATCAATCCTAATATGTTTGGGTCGGTAAAGTATACATATATAAAAGTATGTGATATACTGATATTTAATATATAAGGAATTCGTGTATACAGGTTTGATATCTCGTAGAATGTATGGAGAAGTAAACTGCCACTGCACTGATACCCATCAATATTTTCACTGAATGGTGTAATTTTGTTCGCGTGCCGTTAACTACCACGGATTGACATAAAAGTTAATGGTGGAAATGCATTAGGCAAACAATTATTACAAGCGCTATCTCTGCTTTATCGTATTTTAAAAAAAAGGCCTAGGTGGTAAAAATAATGGTTGAAAGATTTAGTACAAATTGTACTTTTATCTGCCGATAGATAAAATCTTATCAATCTTATTGAATATACTGTGAGTTTTCATAGTACAAAGAATTGTAGTTTACTATTTTTGGGACAAAGATTGATATGTACTTGAAACATAATTTATGCATGTGTTTAAAATTCAACCCTATTATTCTTAAACTAATATTTCACAGAAAGAGAACTGGAGATACGATCAGGCTCCGAGTCCCGCTCTATGTTGATTTACATTATTGATCTACGTTTAAAAAAGCGTAATCATCACCCCTCGAAAAATCTGGGCACGGATTGGGCAAGCTTATCGCGAATGAAGTTAAATGACGCAAGCAGTGATAACTTTTTATGAACCTGCTAGTGAGCTAACTAGAGGTACATTGCTGCTTATATTATTGGCATATACATAAATATTAATGAATTTCCACTTGATTTTCATCTCATGTTACTAATGTTAAGTGACGATATGGTTATTGGATGGAAAGTAACCTCACCCAGAAGCCCCTAGTTAATAAGGTGCTGGATCTGCTACCTTTTAATTTATTATGATTATGTTATATAGTAATATAATCACGTAGAGTGTATGTACGAGTATCTTTAATAAGGCAGAATATATTATCTAGTTTAATTTATGAAATTATTTTGAGTGTCATATTTTTTTCATCTTTTTTCAAGTTAACATAGCATTTGTAGATGATGAATGTTTTTTTGTAAATAATTTTTTTGTAAATAACTGTGTATTTAAAACTTTTAGATTTTGCTCCCATACAAAAAGTGTATTGAATGTTAGTTGCGTGACTTATTGATGGCAAATGTATGAAATCTGTTATTAATTTGATCTGGACAGTGTATGCATGTGTTTATTCCTGAATTAGAAAAAATTACTTACTTATTTATTCATTTGCCGTACAAAACAAAATAGCTGATAGAAACGCGTATTTGTTTCACACTGACGCGTATTTCTTAAAAACTATAGACAAAAGTATATAGAAGTATAGAGATAACATATACAATAGATGCTAGTCGCCAGCAATAGCTATTATCTGCATTAATTGAATAACATTTATTAAACTTGTTGCATAAAACCTTGGTTTGCTATGTTCCCTTCAATAATGTATGTAATTAAAATATACATTTTAAATTACTTACATAAAAACTTATTCGGCTTGTTCACTAGACTACACCACACACTACGTTGGGTTAGTACTAGCAGACCTTAGCTTCAAGGACTACCAAATAGTTAACAACCGGTTCTTTTTTATCCAAACGAGAATAACAACACAACAACGATACACGTCAAAGTAAGGGCTTTGACTAAACGAACACAGCTAGGTTAATACTGTTATTAAGTCAAATTCGAAACTCGCCAAACGACAGTTTACAAAAACACGCTACAACGGATGTGTGGTGGGAACGCATTTTGAAATGGTTCCGCAGTTTTATATCTGTAATATGATATGTTTCGGTTTAGAGCTTGCTCATATGAGGAATGTCTTATAGTAATAAACTATTCCTTTTGTATATTTTTTCTGGTTTTGTTTATATAAATGACTTAAACATAGCTAATTTACAATTGTTTCTATCTAAAACATATTTTCTTTTTACGTTATTCCTTGATATTTTGTACCCTGAGTTTTTATCATATTCATTGTTTAACCATTTTTGACGTCAGGTAGTTAATTGCATGTTCGTGTTCCTTTTAATGTTATTATTAAAACGTTTGAAAGAAAAGTAAATTTTTTGAAACCCGACTGCGTCATTTTGATATTCCCAGTGGCACTCTTACAGTAAATACGCATCTGAAGACACCTCTCCAGCAGTGTTCCATCGAGCTGTTTAGGCCGCAGAGCGCGCCAAACAATTTATACATACATACTCTCGAAAAACATAGTCCTCCTTCTGGCGCAGTTGGGTAAAAACTGTTTCTCATATAATACTTCTCTTGCTTACTACTATAATACTTTCTTTTCTATAATAGTTGGTGGATTGGTTATACCTGTCAAGGACGCTATTTATTTTTATATTATTGAAGAACTTTTGATATTATTGAAACAGCGTCGACCATAGTTCGGAGAACCTGTTACTGAACCCGGAAGGCTACTGGCTGACCTGATGTGAGTCCTGTCGAGGCTTTGCAAGCAAGTAAGTGATTGCAGTGCAGTTGTAGTAGTTGACGAAATGATTTCATTCGCCTACGGTACCCTAAACACTGTCGTAAAATGTTAGTTATAATATTAAATTCTTATTGAACCTCTGGTTGGGTAATTTCTTATGTCGGACTCTAAAATTTTATGGCCGGAGCCGCGGAGCTGTGAAAGTTAAGTTGATAATCGCTTTAAACTTATGAAATATTGTTTGCTAGGAAATACCACAGAAATTTTCTCATTTGTCAATGAAAGTTTCAACATGGTGTTCATACGAGTAGCTTGTCTTCTTTGAATTTTGTGTGTTAAATATTATACAGCATATCCGATTGAGAAAACTTCAATAATTGTGAATCTTTCATCTACATATACAGTATTCTTCGTAATTTTAATTGAATGTGCAATGTAAGGTATTAGTGGTCATATTTATACAGCGTGTATATTTCAAACGGGCGTATATTTTGATGGCAGTTAGTATAGGCCCTACATAACGAATTAACATAAATTTCTTTAGTTAATTGTATATTTTATCCATACAAAATAATTGAGCACGCAATGTATTATTATCTCTAAAGTTATCGACTGATTGACGGTTCTTTTTACACGACATATCATGACAGTTCAATAAACTGTTTATTCTTTATCAAGTCAATTGGGACGCAATACATTGCTGCTCGGTCGTACTTTAAAAATAATTAGCTATTTATAAATTAAGCTATTTAACATATGATTTGTACGGTTGTAAACTATATCTGTAATTTATATACGCCCGTATGAAATTTACATATACGCTGTATTTACTTGCAAGTCTGTGATATGCCAAGTTTTGTGTGGGGATATGCATACGCAAGGACGGACCACTAGTCATTTCTGATATTTGATTAATTGGTTTGATATTGGTTAACTGATTTATATGTGAGATTCCAGACATTTAAATATCTTCTCTAAAACTTCTGTGTCAAAATATTTTATTATAAGTTCTATTTAAGTGCTAGCAAGTAAATTACATTATGATTTTTGGGACCCACTATGTTTGGAAAATTGGACAGACACACTGCAAGCTACGTGGAGCGTTATAAATTTAAGTCAGTTACAAATAAAAAGCGATCATTTCCTAGATCTGGCTATGCTACCTCCCATATCGGAGCACAACAGTGCTATTAACACTACCGTTTGGCGGCAGACTTAGGTAACATGGCGGTATCTAATCTACCTCTAGTGGACATAGAAAATGCCGTACCACCAACCAAACCGATAGTTATCCCCATTAGCCATTCGGGCAAGGAGGCATTTCTAAATACATAGCAATACATAGTTTTTGATATGAGCTAAGTTTATTAATGTATACAATTATAAGTATTGTGTTTATTCAGTGTTAATCTCTATAAGTGAGAATGATTTTCTCTACGCCGGTTATTATATTTTTATGCCGTAAGCTCCTTATCTCTGTTTCCAGGCCAACAGGCGGAAGTGCCGAGAGGGAAAACGCTTTTATATTTATTGTTATAGCCATGTCTCGTCTGAGTATGGGGCAATTTATCAAACTAGTATATTTGTTTAGATTAGGAAATAATGAAGGTACCTATAGCGCTATTATTTTAATTAATGCACTATGTGCTTACACGACCGAACGGTGAAATGAAAAAATAACGCCATAGAATCGAAGTGCGCTAGTGGGAAATAAATATGCAAATATATAGAAATATGTATGATTCGTTAGACCTCTTTCCTGAAATCGTTTTTTACAATTGGTATTTTTCAAGGCGTATTGGTTGAGATTTCAGAACATAAACAGTAGTTATTAATTACTATAGATCGAAATTAGCCCAAAATACGCAGTGACAATGTATTACGTATTTTGAGCTCTGATACGCTGCCACTGCGTATTTTGGGTTGCGTTAAAAAAGCAAGAACTACAGGTGTACTCTATGACTCTATGTACATGACTGCAAATAAACAGATTTGATTTGATTTGATTTGTAACGCTAAAACTGAGTCTTGTTCCTGAGGTATGGGAGCGGCACGGGAGGGTGTGTTTACGGAACGTTAAACGACGCAAGTATGCATAAATGTGTAATAAGTGGCGCTCCTATACCTCAGGAACAGACTCGGTTATGCGTCAGACTTGTAATGACTTATAGACATGATTACACAGCACACACATACGGTTAAGAATGTTCCCAGTGTCGGAAGAGGGACAGAAGGAGAGGTGTCCTCCTGATGAACATATCAAACACTGCGATCACCAACTCGTCTGGTAAGCTTTGTTGGTCGAATAAACAAGCTCAAAGTTACCCAGCTAGCTGTGGGACGAGCTATGCTCAGAACATCTCTGAATGATAATATCCGGGGCCGGTCATTGTGTCGTACCGTGGGTGAGGCTTATGTTCAGCAGTGGACGTTTCCTGGACGATGACGTTGTTCACACCGGCACGCGACTGTCGCATATTGTAGCTTACTTCTAGATTGATACTTCTAGATAAAGTTAAAAGAGCATCTATGTGAAATATAATATTGGTCATTTTTGGAAAGCACTTGGATTTTTAAATCGAAATACTCGTATGTATGTGTAATTCATACTAATATAACAAATGCGAATTGCGAAATGCGAGTTCTTTGCTTCCTTTATGTCGTAACGGGTAACAAAGAGTCAGAATGACTTGATTTTTTGTGTAGGGATATTTGAAGGGCAGAAAAAGATGTAAGCTACTTTTATCTCAATCTAATCCCGTGGGATACTTTTACATAGCATAGTGACATGAATATGACAATGACAGTTACAATGCGTCGAAAACACAGGCATGATATACAGCGAAACGGAGTTCATTTCACCTTGATCCATCTTTCCAAAATGCATCCATACTGATAACAAACCGTCTCGAACTCTTGGAATTGGAAATTTCGTCTTATACTTCAGGAGCTTCATCGAGTCCATAACAAAAACTAAAAAACTAGGCATCCAATCATATCAGGCGATACTTCTTTCTTTCTTCTTCTGCCATCTTTGGAGTGGTTCAGCTCGCTATCAACTACGTGCTTTGGACTCAGCGGAGCAACGAGCTGAAAATGATACGCAACGATACGCGACTTAAGGCTAAGTTCTAAAGCCTTGAACATAGGTGTCAGGTTGGTTTCTTTTACAGGAAACATTTTGGAGAGTGTGCGCAGGAGCTATTTTTGCTGATTCCGTTTGATTCAAGTACCGGTAAATCTTGTTTCATTTCATAATGATATATCTTCCCATAGAGGTATTTTTTAATACAAATTTCATGTTTCTAGGTGAAATGTTTGTGTCAAAGTCATGTTGTGGTGTCAGACTATCCGTTACATATTTTCGGTCAAGCTAAGCGGTTCAATAAATCGTATAAGAAATTGTATCTGAGAAACTATTTTAATACTTTGCAAAAAAAATTAAGAGCAACTAAAACAAGTATCCGCATAGATTTCTTTAAAAACTAGCGAAAATCGAGAAAATGAAAAGAGGCAAGCGGGGATGCGGCGGGGTAGTAGCGGGGTGTGGGACACTGTGGTGGGAGGGAGGGAGGTGGTGGATGTAAACACAAAGGTTGAGCAAGCCGGCAGTCACGTGGAGCGCCCGCCGGGGGCGCATCACTCTTAGGGTGGTATCGTTACTACTACCACCATAACAACAACGTCACACAACGGGAAACTAGTTTAAAACAAACAAAAACAACACTGACACTTATTAAAAAATCTATCCCCAAAAATAAAAAGTCGATTCAAAATTGAACCTTAAGAGTGATGCCCTCCGGTACTTCATAAACTTTCAACTTCTTCAACTCTACATATTCATTAAATTGGGAAACTTATAATCTAACGAGAAAAAAAGTTCAATGTTGACGTATTGAATTAGAGTAATTGTATATGATACACATCAACCACTCTGAAGAATATCAATACAATACATATCAAAGTAAATGTATAAATATCATGTAATCATATCTTATCTGTAACATTAACAGTATAGCTATAAGTAATACGTGTGTATCGATTAATCTAACAGAATATGAATCTTATTAGTATAAGTAGTTAATGTTAAATTAGTGTTTCGCTTGCCTTCGAACAACTTCTACAAAAGTCAAGGGTAAGTTTTAAAATAAATTACGAGTTTGTTATTAGTTAGATTATTATTATATCCTAATGTACTTACCTCAGATAGCGGCTAAGCATTAATATTGTCAAAATGTTGTAATTTTATTAGTTGCTTGAAATAATTTTTTATCCACATTATAAAAAAATTGTTGAGTTTTAAGTTGAGGTGATTTCGACGGCGAAAGTTTCATATTTAATTTATTTTACCATAGTCTTTTAAAATATGATAACTGGCTTTGTGCAGTAATTACCTAAAAATAGGACATTGGATTGCTATGTCGCGAAATGAGTTTTACACGCATTTTTATTATTATTGTTCAAAACGCCATCTAGGGACCATTAGCAGCGTAACGGTTGTAGTAGCTAACAATAATTTTGCGACACCATAATCCGAGCTCCTTTTTAGCTATTTTTAAATAATTACTTCTCAAAGTCAGCTATTCTATTTTAAAAGATTATGGCAAGAGAAATTTTGAAATTTGTATGGAAGCATTCTGAGCGGATTCTCGTAAGTTGGAAAATAACCATGGCTAAGGAAAAAATTCACAAGAGGCTGAATATTGTATCGATAAAATATGACAAAATTCACTAATAGTTTTATATTTAAGAAAGATGGAGTATATATCCATCGAAAAGAGATAGAGAAAGACGTAATCGCACAGAGTCCGCCCATTGCTTCTAAGTAAAATGTAAAATATAGTCCATTTTGAAAAATAATAATATGCAGATATCGACTATTTTAGACAACATACTCGTAGTTCCTATTTTTTGATTCTAAGCATAAATAACTTTTATAATATATCGAAAATCGGCGCTGTTTCACTGCGGATAGGGTTGCTTGTAAAAAGGCTTAAAAATTAATATAATAATTAAGAAATAGTAGTCTTGCCAAGATATTTTTTAGCCAATACACTCACGATATATTTTTAAAATACTAAATTTGATATTAAATACTTTTCATTCATTAAACAAAAGGTCATTTTTAACGGATCCTCTATTAAATGGTTATCGGGATCCCTCTCCGAATTTCTGTTGCCCTAATCTTTTAAAATACAATAGCTGGCTTTGTGCAGTAATTATTTAAAAATAGAACATCAGATTGTATCATTAATGTGAATGTGAATCACTATTTTCATTTTATATCCTTTTTATTATTATTGTTTAAAGCGCCATCTAGGGACCATTAGCCGCGTAAGGGCTATTGTAGCTAACAATAAAGTTGTAAATAATAATTTCTTCTATTTTAAAAGACAGAGGGCAACAGAAGATTTTGTATGGAATGATTAGGAGAGGGACCCCATTAATACAAAATAAAGCCAAGCCATGGCTGATTAAACATCAAATTAAAAGTGATCAACATGTTATAATTATATAATATATAATGTTTATATTCGTGGTTTACTCGTATCGTAGTAACAAAAAAATTTACTATTTCTAGGGGATTTTAACAGAAATCTTATAAAATAGTACAACTGGCATTGTAAATAATGAAGTATAATGTTACATTTTGTACAAATTCACATCACATTGACATTGTTAATGCGAAGGTGAACTTATTTCCTGCTTCCATTTGGCGACTCAACGACACATCATCAAATTAGAATAAAATTTGACAATGGAGTTTAGCCATTTTTAGGACGTTCCCGTCAGATAATATATATGGTCCATGCAGATGATGTCGCGGACAAAATAACTAGTGTACATGCAAAAAATGATATTCTGTGCCTTGCTCGGATGGACTGATATAATATTTTCTGATATAACAGGTTTTTATTGTTGTCTTTTTCTGTAAAAGAAAAATTATTGAAATTTGGACAGAACAACGACTGCTAAGACACCTTGTTATGGATACAATATTATTAGGTATTATAGTATAGGTGTTGAGTATTTAGTTAACCCAACACTTGTGAAGAGTAGTGAAATTTATTTCCTGGGGTGAAATATCCAACTTCTCAAAACGTTATATGTTTGTATAATAAAATTTTGTATCGATTCACCTCAGCTCATAGTAAATATTTAAAAGTACACCAATACACTGCTATTCAGTTCTCACCGTTCAGTAAAAATGGAAATTAGAAATATAATGTCATTTAAAAATCTGGACAGAAATCAAAGAATCATCTGGCACCAAAATATAGCAAAAGCTTTTCCGTCCCGTTGACAACGAAAGAAACTAATCTAATAAAGGTCCCCCACAGCGACCACTGCACATCAAGAGTTGTTTGCATCAACGGCACTCTAATAGAGTTATTAAATTTACCGTTAATTTATTCAATTTACCGTTTAGTCGAGTTAGTGGAGACAATGGGAGGCGGGGCGGGGCTTGGGACGGCGCCGCCCGCCTCACTCACCTGAAATGGAACCTCATTTAAACATAGCTACTTTCTACCGATTCCATTTTGAATTTTGTCCTTTGTTCGGCACGTGTATGGAAATGGGACGCTTTTGAAATGTGCCTGTGTTACGTTTTTATATGGCGCGTACTTTGTATTTACATTTGAGTGTATCCTGTAAATGTGAGATATTATAGAAGTACATCTTGAATTGAAATTTGATTTTTCAATACAGTTGCTAAACATGGCGTACTTTCAGAGGCTATATTTACGATTTTAAAATTGCATCCTTTGCTAGGCATTTTTCTTTTACGCCCCGTTGTGTTTTACGAGCTCTATCATGGGCTCGATCATTCCTTTTATAGTTTAGTTTTAATTTATGCAAGTCAATTTAAAAAGTGAAGCAGCAAAGAGTTTTCATACATAGAAAAAATTCGGATAGGTTTCATACGAGAATGAATGAATGAGCCCGTATGTATGTCTTAGCATTGAATTCGAGCGTAGGGATACAAGTGAGTTTGGTTTAAGTATACGGATGCTGCTTCTATAATCTATTGTTGGGTAGTGTACCTTAGTAAAGCTCACGACACTCGCACTTTATGCGAACAAGGCAACTTATCCTACATTCTGTTATATCTGAGAGTCTTCAAAAATAGAGTAAATAGGCACCTTCTAGACCACCGTGTAACATCGTCGACCTCATCACTTAACATCAGGTAAGATTGAGGTCAAGCGTTGGTCTATCTTCTGTAAAAAAACTGTGCCCTAAACCATGCTGCTGTAAATATTTCGTTAGTGCTAACCAAACAGTACACTATTGTTTGTTGAAATTTTTCATGCCATAGAATGACTCGTATAAATTCAAGTAAAACACACAGAGTCGCGTTACAATGTTCAATTTTCCAATAAGATCGTTGGTACAGGTTGTAAGTACGTTTAAAAGGCAGCAACATTTTATTGCATTGTGAGCAAACCGGTTGAGTTGCGTCCCCAAGGAGCGATCCGTTGGCAAACACCGCGATCCTTCGCAAGAGGATATTGCCGAACACCCCACTGGGAAACAGATTTTGTTTCGCTTTTTAAGCTACCGTTTGGGGTTCGTGATTTTTCTTAGCGAAATCTGATACATCTTTCATTCACTTCTCTTGAGTTTATTTATTGGCTACTTCTAATAAAACCCTCGTTAAAAATTGCAGTGGGTGAGCCTGTTTCTATAAAAATTCCATTTTGTATACTAACATCAGATGTGTAAAGTGAAAACTAATCGTGTTTAAGAAGGTCTGATTTTAGAATAGATAACTCCATATCATCCCGTGTGCCGTTAAAAACGCAACTGTGGAAACAGGATGAGCTGTTCTGGTTCGCCTGGTGCATGTTAAAGTCACTAAAATGTAATGATAATAGAGAAAATATGATCCTTTTTAGGGCCGCGTACCCTTAATTCGCCTAACGACTCTTTTACTAAGATTCCGCTTGCCGTTCATCCATCCGTCTGTCACTGGGCTGTATCTTTTGAATCGTAATGGTAGCTACTTGACGCAGCTAAAACAACAAACGATGATATGACAAAAGTTTAAAATGAAAAGGGGTCTTCATAAAAAAACAACGAATTTTTATGGGATTTACTCAAATTGCATTATTGTGCCTTAATATTGGAACCCTTTGTGTGCAAGTCCATCTCGAACTTCACCGTTTTTACAAGTAGATTATATATATATTATGGGTTCGTAAGCGTGCGCATCCAGAAGCCTCATCTAATAGGCGCTGGCTCTGTTACATTTCATACTGTGCTATTAACCCTGCTGATGTTTGGTGGCAGTAAAAAATGGCCACCAACCGAACCGAGTAATGACAGGTACCCCCACTGGGAATCGAACCTGGGACCTCTGGGTCGTATATCTAAAATTAAGTCATTAGCCCTCGGAGGCGGTCATACATGTACAAACTATACCTGGGATAGAGAATCTGTATAAAATTATAATTCAGTTTTTAGTTTGCATGTGTAGAACTTAAATAAAATGAAATAATTGTAGTATATTTTCCAAAGTGTCACTTTTAATCAAAATCAATAAAGCGTTGATGAATAAAACCTTAAAGCGTGTAGTAAAACACGAGGCCAGAGAATTTAATAAACTACCTTCGTGTTTTCGATCGAGTTCACAATTTTCTATATTAAATCGGAGCGGGAGAGTTGCTATGATACCTCAGAGGAGTTAATAAGTCATAAATAGATTGGGAGAGGGGGACGGAGGGATGACTACAACAGTGCGATAGAAAGAGATAAGTGCTCCCCCAGGTGGTGATACGCAATCGACTGGAAAAAGGTACGTTTGGAGGTGGTCAAAAGTGTCGCCGACTTAATGCGATTTTTGATAAATGTCTCTATTTGGTAGTGACAGTTACTATCTTACATTTTTTTTATTTATTTATTAAATATTCAGACAACCATGGTCCATTTTTGTTAGTAATATCTTATTATCTATGTTAGTACTTATATTCTACTACAGATTTGGTTATCATAATAAGATGCCACATCAGCGGGCAATCGAATTTACCAGCAATCACCCTCAGAACGCTGTTAGTGCTTCCTCGAACTCTATGTAGCAGCGACGCTGCTTTCTTTCTTAGGATAGCGCTAAAACTATCTGTTCGCGCCTCCGCAAACATATTTGATGCGCTACAAAACCGAGGAAGCCTTAACAGCGCCCTGAAGGCGTTGTTGAATTGGACTCGCAGAGCATTGTAGGACTTTTGTGTATATCTGACCCACAGGTTCCCGGTATACAGTGAGGTACAGTAAGCTTTAAAAAGCGTGATTTTGACTGTGTCCGCGCACCGGGCAAACCTGCGAGCCAGCATGTTCGCGCGCACCGACAATGCTCTGCGCTCCCGCTCCATATCCTGATCGTCTTTCAGATCCTCAGTAACAATGTGCCCCAGATATTTAAAAGAATTCACTCTTTTAAGAGGGGCGCCATTCAGAAAAACAGGAGGAACTTCCGCTGGGCATTTGTTACCCGCCTTAAAAACCATTAGTTCACTCTTGTTGTCATTATAGCGCAACCCATGTGACAAAGAGTACGCTTTGCATACCAGCATGAGTTTTCTGAGAGCGCTGATAGCCGGGGCCAGCAGCACCATGTCGTCTGCGTAACTAATGTTGTTGACGCAAACTCCATCCACGTGACAGCCGACATACATGCCGCTGAGCCCGACAATCAACGCATTTACATACAGGTTGAAAAGCAATGGTGAGGTTAACCCGCCCTGCCTCACGCCGCATTCCAGCCTGTACGCATCAGAGTACTCATCGCCCCACTTTACCAGGTTTACCTGATTACTGTACCAGTGATTAAAAATACAAATAAGATCCTCAGGTACACCCTCTTCTCTCATCTTTTCCCACAGAATGTCGTATGCAACAAGGTCAAACGCTTTTGATAAATCGAGAAAACACGCGTAAACAGGCGTTTTTCTGTCCGTATAGTACCTGACAGTGTGCTTCAAACTTAGTATCGCGCTCTCTGTAGACAAGCCTTGTCGGAACCCAAATTGTGCATCGTGAATCGTGAGGTACTTCTCAATGTGTGAGTTGAGTACACTGTCAAGTACCTTTGCTATAACTGTTGCCAAGGATATAGGTCGATAGTTGGACCTGTCGCACACATCACCCGTTCTGTTTTTGACAATAGGGACGACTATAGTTTTCATTAGGTCTGGTGGTAAGTAGGAGTGTCCTATGCACAAATTAAAGAGTAACGCTAATACGCTCGGAAGATGTACACCTGCATGTCGAAGGTGTTCAATACTGAGACCATCATGACCTGGTGATCTACCTCCTTTCATTTTTCTCATAGCTATTGCTACATCTTTAGCCCGGATGAGAGTTGGACACCGATCATGGTGCGTCTCTGCACTGGACGATGTGCATGAGGGTCCAAGTGGCGACTTGACAGTAAAGTGTTCCTTAAACAAATTAGCGATACTTTGTGGTGTGCTTGCATCGCCAACACACACAGGGAGGCTAGGTCGAACATTATTAGTGCATTTCCAGAAACTTTTGAAATCTTTCTTACTGTGATGAGACGCCATAATCTCCATCTGAATGGTGTCTTGATGATTCTGACACCATTTAAGTCTCCCTTTAAAAAATTTCCGACTTTCAACCATATCGGTGTGAATCGGTCCGTTCGAAGGCTTACCGTAAAGCAACCAAGTTTTAAATTTCGATTTAGCCTCGCTGTGTGCCGCCGCCACATGCTTGTTCCACCCGTTTATATAATTTTTCTTACAACCTTTTGGTTCTAAATAGGTTTCACGTGACGCTTTAGTCAAGCTCGATACAATTTCACTGTACATATCATCTATAATGTGTGTATGGTTTATATCATGACAAAATTTATCACTACAACTTTGAAACTCTACAGGGAAATCAATAAGTTTCAGTTCCTGATTACATAATTCGCTGTATTTATTTACTTGAAACGGCTTTCTGATTCCCCATTTAATACTTTTCATATTATCATTTTCTCTTACTGTAAGCTTTTGTCGAATTATATTAAAATTACACTTAAGAACTAACGGGAAATGGTCAGACCAGAAAACGTCATACTGTACATGCACGTCCGTAATGCTCTGCCATGCGGCTGCTGTAACTACACAATGATCAAGCCATCTTTTACAACCATGGGCCTCACTGACATAAGTGAATGTGTCTGGTGCTGCCTCCAAAATGTTAATATCAGCGCAAACCCAATTCTGGTCTGTACAAAAATCAATTAGCTCAATTCCAAACAATTCCTGCGGATGAGCATTAAAGTCTCCTAGTACAAAAACGGATTCCACATCATTGTCTTCGACAATAGCACTAACCGTACCCAAACAATCGGTAAACTCCGGTAGATTTTCTACAGAATTAGTTGGCATATACACACATATAACTAGCACTGTGCGATCACTATTTTTTACTTTAATAGCGGAAATACGCGGATTAGAGCACTGTATCACAACAAAATTTTGGAACGCACTTTTCCTCCATAGCAGACCAACTCCTCCATATGGTCTACCTACAAGTAGCCCGGCTGACGTATCAACTGCTGAGGTTCCCGTACTGCCAAAGTTGCTGTCGATTGTACTAAGATATGGAAGATCATGGGGAAGTAGCCACGTTTCCTGAAGAGCGATGATGTCCGCCGTCTTACACAGAGCTCTGATCCCCTCCACAGACCTCTTTACGGACCTACAGTTAAAGCTAATCAATGTCGCGTTGTTTACATTTGGTGAAGTTTTATTTTTGCTGTCCTCTTTTACTGGTAGTATTATTCGATTTAGGGGGAGATCCCCTGACTTTTTCACTAGATTGGTAGTGCACAAACTTTCTGAAAATTATACCTCTCGGCCATAAGCTGTCATCTAAAAAGAATTTTAGTTTGTTCTTCGGTACAAACAACTTATACTTTACTTTAATATTATGGGGAAGATGCATGGAAAAATATTTTTGGCTTATTCGATAGTCCTTGTAAAAAGGACTATCTACCCTTTATAAATTTTTTCGATACGACTAATACTTTTTTTAGTACAACCCGCCAAAAAGTAATTCTAGTCACGCGGTGCTAAAACGCTCGCTCCATATAAATCGGGTGACATTCGTGACGTCACACCTGTTTTTACAGCGTTAAAATGTATGGAGCTTGTTCAATATTTTGAGTTATCTCGTAAAATAATGTTTTTATGTGTTATATACCCCTATAACAAAATGTTCAAAATGCAATTGGAAAACTAAATCTAATAAGCATTTTACTATTCAAGGGTCTACGTCTGTGCACGCTAATCACGTCACCACTGCTCTCAACGACGCCTTCACCGGGTGCCTCAAGCCAACCTCGCTCAACATGCTTTACCCGCTCGCGGGTGTTGCTCCCCCATAGGTACGGAGAGAGGTGGCTTGCGCTGTTGAGAAGCAAAATCAGGAGATCGACCTGCGCCACCCACTTTACAATCACCATCCGACGCCTGCCCGTCTCAAGAGCCGCAAGAGCTTCATGCGGAACACTAGCTTCCTCCTGGGAAACCCCTCCAAGGAGTGTTGCTCGCTGTGGCAAAACCGGCCCCCCGCCTGACATGTACGAGTATATTCAAGCCACCGAGGAACTACCACCCGGCAATAAAGAACCATGGCCCATATGGAAGGCGCTTAATATGCTCAGATCCAAGGTTGGCGGCTGCAAAGCGAACATGTCTAGATGGGGACTGCTCGGCGGCGGCTCCACTCAATGCGTCTGCAGCACGGCACCGCAAACGATGTCGCACATGCTGAAGTGTCCCGCGCGCCCGCACTCCTGTTGCACCGCTGCCTACTGGGCTTCATGTATTTAAGGAGCCTCGATACGAAAAAAGAAGAAGACTATTCGAGGAACTGAATTTTTGTGACATTTTCCTTGCAAAATCCAAATCCAAATTAAAATTAAAAATTATTAAGTATTTTTATTTAAGTGGGAATTACTTTAATGTTCGTTATGCATTAAAATACAATTCAGCCCAATCTAATTTGGTATTGTGGAGGCTATAATCATCCCTATTGCATATGTGGAGCCTATCACAATACATGCATAAAACATGAAGAGTTCTCTCGATTTATCCAAGGTTTGACCATTAGATCCTGACTTGATGAACATGGGACCATTTGACAAAGAGTACCCTTTCCAACAAAAATTCCCAATCTAGGAACATGGCTTTACGAAATGGAATAAATAAAATAAAAACGCTGTTGAATATATTCAAAGATTCATTATTATTTATATGGCATATTTTATATGGCATAGTACTAGTATTTAGTAGTAATAGTATCATTATTTATATGGCATAGTACTAGTAAAAAATTGACGTTGAAGTTTACAACATGAAGCTATACTCGATTCTCTTATAACGAATGCTCAATAGTTGTTCTATTATTATTGTTTTAATTATTTTTCCATGTTTCTAGTTTACAATATTTATCTGTGTGTTTGTTGTTGTGTGCGTCGTGTTGTGAAAATGCCGCATAAATGTGTGTCTATGTGTATACATGATTTGCGGTAGAGAATGTATAATTGTATATTGATCTCCATCAGTCTTATGTCATTTCAATGATGTTAGAAAGGCTAGAATATAGTTATTTGGACCCCGATTCATATTATCTATCTATGACATGCTATATTTATGCCATAAAACGTAAGCAGTGCATGTCACGGCACTCGCATTGTTTCTAAGAGCACACGCCCTAGAGCGCGGTGAGTGGCGATAAGCGCTGAGTGCGCTGTATCGGCGAGTGGTCGATCGACGCTGAGAGTCTGCTCGTTCAAGGACCGCACTACACCTTGATACTTGTGTACGTAACAAAAGACGAGGTCCTTTTTAAAGGACGCTATTTCAAGGGCCAATTTTCCCATTCGTTGATAAACGATATCCAAACTATCGTACTAGATGGTTGAATGATCTGGGAAAAGATGCAGGGAGCCACCGGATGCAAACAGCTCGGCACCACCGGTCATTATTATTATTAGGTAGTTCTAAGCCCAGCAGTGGATGTTTCCCAGCCGATTGTGATAGATATCCGAACTCATTACTCTTATGTACAAACCGGTTAGTCTGAGTTTCCGTACAGGAACACACCACGCTAAATCATGTAGCCATTTCGTGAATGGCTACCAAGGAAAATAAACCAGGAGCTGGACAACATTATTCTAAATAAAGCCGTGGTAACTCAAGTTGTGTAGAGCGCCAGTCCCTGAACAATCGAGGCCTGGGTTCGATCCTGACTCGTGCCAATGACTTGCAATTGTTATTTGGAATTTATGTAAGAATCATTATCATTGGCTTTTCGGCTTTTTGGCAAGGTAAACATCCCGAGGAAATCTGCACACTACTGAAAAGAAATTCAAATGTGTGTGTGAAATCTACCAATCTGCACTGAATTTTGTACATTAAAAAGTGCAGATTGGTAGATTTCAGCGCATGGAGTGTTGCACTTAGTAGCAATTAGTATTGTTTCTTGTGTTATTTTGTCTCTGTTTACGTATCACTGAACTTACTATTTAATACTTATATTAAGATTTTAGTAAAATTATATAACTATATAATTATATAACTAATGATAAGAAACGCTAGTGTTACTGTTGTAGTGGTTATGCTTTTTATTGTTTTACCGCAATTATGTTGAATTACTCGTAAGTGACGAGATACAAGCAAAACTATGTTCCATCGCCTTTTATTTAGTTTTTTAGTTCTTATTGTTTGTTTAGTTCTTATTTCTGATTTGTTTAAAATGATTATTTTTTATTTTATTTTTTCCTCTTCAGAGGAATATATTACATTTGGAAGCTTATAATTGGCCCTGGTTTATTAGCTTTACGAACAAAATAAAATAATATTATATCGATATTGTTTTGCGTCAGAATATTGGAGTCATTCCGAAAGCAGGTACATACAGTGAAGTGAACAAACACATCAGTGAATAAATGTGCATCGAGGAAACAAAACATTAACGAAATCCCACTTCATGGTCCTAATAATTGAACTCCTAAACGGAACAAAATTAAATAGGCTGTAATAACTAAATTAAATAGTTCACTCTTAATATCATTATCGTTCCAGTCATCATTTCTAGAACTGAAGAATGTACTAGTATTCATAGATCCATCAAATTCAGTAGCAGAACTTACATAGGTTAGGATGATGACTTAACATTAGGTCGAAGGGAAGTCAAATGCAAATCCCACAGTGCATAAAATCCATTAATATTCATGCGAAAGGATATCAAAAAAATTCTCAAAAGTCCATTACGCAATCTGTAATAACCAAACCGTACAATCAGCGGTTTTTGAGCAGTTTAACTGGATTGCTTTCCACCCCAGCCGTGGCGTTTCAACTTATAAAAGAATGCATTAATCATGACCGGAAGAGGGTCGTATTTTGTCAAGCTAAGTTAGCGACGAGTTAATGTGTGATGTACGATTTAAATTTAGACTTGGAAATTTTGAATCTGTTTGCCAGTAAATCTAAAATTCGAGATATATAATTTCTTTATGAATTAAATGTTGCAGTTTGTGGATTTTATTTTTCGTAATGATATCTTTAATTATTAATACAACTGAAATATAATTCCAAAAGTGATCCCGTTTGCATTTAGCTTGAACTCATATTTACTGCAATAAACTGTAGAATGCTGACTGTTTTTTATCTTTAGAATTGAAAACAATGTTTATAAAGAAAGCAGTGAAAAAATTTACATTTCCTACCTACCTAGGAAAAGGAAATATTGTACCTTGATAAAACAGTATCTGAAATAGTTTCATAAAAATTCTCTTGTGAAAAAATAATGTACATTCAAAAACACCTCTCTTATGTATTTTGAAGCCTTCTGTACCTCTAGTAATATTTTTAAACAAATATCATCGAATATTTCAATAGCTTGCATAGATTGTTTTAGTGGAAATCAACGCATGCTTTGGACAGATAAATAAAACATGACGTTTTCGTCAAACGACGAATTCGTCACGTTTCTTTTATGAATTTAATTGATATTTGAACCAAACATAATTTTTAGGGTTCCGTACCTCAAAAGGAAAAATAACCCTTATTTATTACTTTGTTATTCGTCTATCTATCTGTCAAGACCAGACGTGTGTATAGATCATCATTTTTTCAATTGTAATGTTAAGTTTGTTCTTCAATCTGACTTTACATTTTCGTTAGAGCTTTGTTGGGTGACGGTCCGGTTACCTTGCCTATTATTTTAATGTATGATTTTTAGTAAGCGAATTATGCATATTCTGCACGGAGCCCTGAGTGCGTGAGTACGACTCGCACATGGTTTTTTGAACTACTGCTTTTAGTAATTTGAACAATAAACTGTTTTATGTCCGAGTTACCTTTTTCTGCTATTCATGCGCACCATCTACTTTATAATTTCCTACACAAATATACTGTTTTTAAATACAAAAATCACTGCAAATATTTTCTAAATGTGATTTAAAAAAGTGAATAAAAAAAACATGGAATATTTCAAAATAGTTTTTGCATAGCCAGAGATTTTGCTTTTCTGCGATTCCTTTGATGCACAGAATATCCCGCCGTATCCATTTTACTTATAGGGCGCAACGAGCGCGCCCGGTGGACCGCGGAAACTTCATTTGCGAGCTCCTCTGCCCGTGAAATGAAGTCGGTCGTCATGCTACGTAATATTAATATACATTTATAGAATGATATCGGTGCGTTTAGGGTTTAAGTACATGGCCATATTACAACGATATACAATGTGGATAACAATGGATAAAATTAGGCGATTGCGAGTTGTATTCAAGGACCTTCGAAGGAGTCGTATATGCATTATACTGAATTTCTGTAACTATTATATACATTTCTGTTATGTATGTATTTATTTCCGATTTTTCACTTTGCAATCTTCAGTAATAAGGAGATAGTGAAATCTATACTATACTAAATTTTGAACAATGTCTCGCCGCAAATTGAAATCCATGTCACAAAAAATAAAACTTTTTTTATAATAAACAAATGAAACTTATACAATATTATCTAAAATATAGTTGTATATCGCTGTAGGATCGTTTGCAGATCTATCATAAATGCTGATCAGGCGTTCGTTCGTTCAAATGGGGCCGGTGGGTGGGCTGATCCCCAGTAATCTGCATAAAGGGGAGCTCCAGCAACAACGATATGTTAATTTTATGACGTAATTGATACTTTAATTCACTGCAGAGATTTAGTTATCATTAACATTATACTATCAGGCACCGTTCTAGGGCTGAATTCGTCAATGGCCCACAAAGTCATACGCTAGGAGGAAATACAATGTTCAATCACCAAACTTCTCATTTTTTGTTGGCTCTCTAAATTAACGCTGTCCTAGGATATAATATGTTATATTCTTATCAATTGAGATATTGTCTTTAATGACTTAATGCCTCCGTAATCATATGCACAGGACACTGTTGGACACGAGCCTCAAAATAGTTACATCAGGCTATCCATCAGGCAAATTGGCGATCGCAGCAAGATGTTACATAGGTGACTTCTTAGAACACCCGCGGGATGAAATACCCTATTTCTTCTATTTCAAAGGCCGAGACCACGCGGCCGTACTGATGTCATTTTATTTTTATCCTTAAAACCTGCACTCTACCAGGGTATACATTGAATATACATTGTTCAATGTAATATTTATAGTAGTATGATAACATCTGCCACAGAAAAAGCAACTATTACGGCTAGAGTCACGTAGCAGGGTGAACAGTAAAGAAATTTAGAATGGCCGGTTATTAAAAAACATTCAAACAATGCGTTTAAACAATATTCGAGTAATTGTCGTTTATACTTCAAAATCTTGATTGACAATAAATTATACTCATAGATGTTGTAAACCCTTGCCAATAACATTTTATAAATATTGTTTCTGAATCTTACCTAAAATTTGTGCGTGACTTATTTTTGTTTGTTACACCAAGGTACGAGTATCGTTAAATAGACTATTTTGACGATGACAACCTTGGTGATTATGAATCATTGAAAAAAATAGTGACATTTTGTTGAGACCCACAAGGTGCAATTGAATATTATAAGATGTGATGTAATTAGGTTTATATTTCTGAAAAATGTGCAATGATTATGGGCCAAATAAAATAAATCAAATTTAGAACTCATTTCCATGCCATTTCTAATATATCAGGATAATCTGTGCAAAGCCATCGGGCATACAGTGCATATTTGCAATGCTTCCATTCCATTTGCATTCTGCAAATTTACATGGAAGCTTTGATGTGGCTGGTGCCATAGGAACGTACTTTGGGGCTTCCTGAAAATTTTCCGAAATCTAGAAAACCACGCCCCTTTACAGACACGACTCTGATTGGTTGAATTTTGTCTACGTCCGTAGAGCTACGGGCCAATGGCGGCTGGGGCTACGCGCAGCCGTAGCGCTACGTGCTAGCGACGCGCGGGGTGCTACGATCGACAGACGCTGCTACGGACCTGCTACGCCGAGCAACTGAAAAAATGTAAGTAATTCATTATGTTGCTAATTGTCATGTAAATAACCATGTTTAGGCTTGATTTCGTTTTACAATTGTACAATTCGTGATGTTTAGCTTAGTATGAGTAGAACATGGTTACCATATGGTACATGTATACTATAGTTATAGAGGTATAGGTCACCGGTTATGTAACTGTGTGTGTCATGCTTATGTAACTACTGTATCCATGCAGGATGAATGTAAGCTGCTATAATTTTGATTGCGTGGTTCTTTCTAACCATGGGAATATTATAGGTTTACATTTATCATGTTAATGTATTATTTTAAACTGTCTTTCACATAAATACTTTGCTTAATCCTGATGAATCAGCGTCTCGAAAGGTATTGCAAACTAAGACATATTGTATATGTCTCAAAATAAATGATTGTGTTCAATTTAAACTCAAAATTTAGCCACAACAGTACAGTTTCTGACAATTATCAAGTTTTGAAATATTAACACTGAGCCGTTTTGTAATTGTCTTGATGATAATCTTTCCCAATCCACTTTTTCAAGTTACAATAATTTTTCATAATTTTTGAATTCTTAAATATTGTTTTATAATTTGCGGATACTAAAAACGGCCCAAAATCTGTTCCTGTAAAATGATGATCGCAATAGACATAGAGTTTTATCATCTACGCAACGTTCTCTTCATTTAATACTCAATTTTGTTAGTTGGTTAGTTTTTAGGGCTCTGTACATCTGATGGAAAAACGGAACCCTTGTAGGGTCACTATCGTGTCTGTGTGTCCGTTTGTCACAGCTTTAGTACCTGACTGCAACTAGAAAATTTGATTCGTTGTAAAGAATGCGCACCATTTTATTTTATGTATGATGAGTGTGCACGTGGCTTTAATTTCACTTGATGGTAAGTGGAAGATGGTAATGGCCGTTGGAAGGTAAGCGTGCGCACCCAGAAGCCTCGATCTAACGAGGTGAGGTCAGCAGACCTGTCTTATACCAGTATATCTTTATTTAATTTTATAACTTGCGCAAAAAACAATTACACAGGCAGGCATACTGGGCGCAACCAATTTTATGATTTAACATGTAAATACTTACGTTCTAGTGTTCATTTTGTTGTCAAGATATTCTAGTTTTATTTTTATTCAAAATGTACTCATTTGGTAAATTTATGTAGTGAGGATTCCGTCTCTACGGAAGATGAGCACCGAACCAGTAGTTTAGCTGCTATGGCATTAATCTGAGTGGGGGACTGTTTAATCAATCTATAAAAACGTGTTTTAGAGTTCAGTTAAGATTAAATATAAGGTTTTCAATGTACAAAATGAATGATCTACTTTCTTTCTTACTTTTATTTTTTTTTAATATAGTTTAGTTTTCATTGGAAACTGGTTCGAAAAGAGGGACTAACATTTATCTTTAGATTTTAATCGTAAGGAAGTGAAGTCATCATTACAGTGATCATTGATTGGCTTTGTCCGCGTGGAAACAACTTCCTAGTTTGTTCTATAAACTTGAAATTGCACGATATTTAAAAATTTGAGATTTTAGCTCAGATAGTTTGCACATAAAAACATTCCACCATTTCCTATCCCCTTAGGAGTGGAATTTCAAGTGGGAGTGGTTTCCTACATTTTTTTAATTTATTTGTGCCCAGTGATCGCAAGCGACAGTACAGCACCCAAAGGTTTTTTCTCAATGTTTTGCACCACCCATGGGCTACCTTCCTTCGCTGAAAAGCTAATGATAATGAAATCATCATTCGTGCTTGCTTCTTGCTTGTTTCTATAGAAGATTTCTTTCTACATAGTCTTTTAAACTAGAACAGTAATTACCTAAAATAGGAGATCGCATTATAGTGTCGTGAAATGCATATCATTGACGCACAAATTTATTGGCAGCGACAATAGCCGTTACGCAGCTAATGGTACCTAGGTGGCATTTTGAACAATAATAAAATGAAAATGTTATTATGGATTTTATTTCGCGATATTACAATCCGATGTCCATTTTAAGATAATTACTGCACAAAGCCTATTTTTAATAGAAAATGTTAAAAGAAATTTAGTATGAAACTTTTATCGGCGCAATCACCTAAGTTCCAAATAACTACATGAAACTAATTGCTAGGTAGTTAGAGGCAGGATTTGACCCAGGCCTCGGTTGTTCAAGGGCCGACGCCCACTACCCATTGAGCTATAATAGCTTTTACCATCAAATGTATCGATACTCAGAATTTCAAGATTTTAGATCAATCTGTTTGGTCTCAACGTTATCGTTGGATAGATCTTTAGTATCCACATGCGTGACGTCATCTGCGATTTTCTACAATATTATCACGGTTTTCTCCGAAATCACTATCAAGTAAATTCTGAAATAATTCTAGTAAGGTTCCTTGGAGCTACTCGTATATATCGAAATAGTTTTCAAATTTTCGAAATTTTTCAAGGTTGTCAATTGGAATAGAATATCATACTTAATTTATTTCCCCGTAATATTTTATCAAATTTTAATGGCATACCTAACAATAATGTGGGTTAAAACAGGCTAAATGACAACTTTTGGGTTGTGCTTTCTATGTAACAATGGTGGTAGCTAGTGAAACAGGCTATTATTATTATATACAAACCTTATTTTCCTCATTTTTATTGCAGGTGTTAGAGTAGAGTGTTACATGCGGGTCGTCAGGCCGCCGGCATGCAGGGCCTCCACGCCGCCAAGGAGAAGGCCTCGGGCCTTTTCGCCAACAAACCCCTTCTGTTCAAGTAAGTCTATCAATCAATCAACCTTACGACCTGAACAACATCAACATGTCTGTGATGGAATAATTTTTACTTATTAGATATAACAGACTAAAGCAATTCAGGTACTTTCGCTGTCATCTGAGTGCGATGTGTACAAAACATATGATTGTGCTTACGAAAACAAATTTAAAACTCACTATAATATTTGAATTCATAATATAGGTACAGAATAAGAATTAGCATGACAAAATTCGATTTTAAATTATGTTCTTACCAAAATTAAGGAATTGAAGTGTTTTTGGTTTTGCTAGTTAAATGTTTCAATATCTGTCTTGAATTCAACCTGAGTTAGTTAGTCATTGCTTAGTCAATTCATAAAGAATAATGGTATGCCGAATTATTGAATTAATATTCTTCGAAATCGTAAACGTTGTTTGTAGAAGCATAAAAATAAAATAATATCAAGCCGTAACAAACAAAACTATAAACCATAATAAAACGAGGCAAATAAAAAGAAACAATCATAGTTCGGGGAGCAGTGTAGGGATTCAGAGCAATTTGTGTGGAAGCGGCTCGATCGGTGATAACATTGACAGGCGGGTAATACTCTAAAAGACAGTGGGGCCGACTCGACGAGACGGTCACTAACGAGCACCGCTGGGTAGGGGTGATGGCAATGACGAAATAACAACACCGAATTATTTTTGAAAAATCTGACTGTTAAATGTGGGTACATTTTTTATAAAAGACATCAGACTTTGTCTATAATATCATATGTCAATACGTTACATGTCCACCTAACCTAACCTTAGACTTAAACTGTAACTGATAATATTTTCAGAAAGTAGTATTTTATCTGTTAATTCAATGTGTACAATTATTTGATTAGGCGCTACTAGTCTGTCACCCACGGGATTCGCTCAGTGTGAGTGACACGACCTCTTTTGGTATACCTACTCGTATATTAGTTTAATAAAACAATTATTGCAATTATGACACTACACGAATAAAAACGCATGGGAAGAAAGAGAGACGAATGCCTTTGAATTTCTTCAGAGTAATCGTGAAAAACCTGTCAAGAACGAGTTAGATTTGCGGCGCAAGAGTCCCGTACAGGATATGAGCAATACAATAAAACATACTGAAAATCATAATTAATTGGTAAGGTAATATGCACCGTACAATCTAATTAATGCGTCTAACAAAAGCAACGAGCAACAAAATAGCATAAGAATATTAAAACTACAGGCGCTGGAAAGTTATAACAATATCACAGTCAGCTTGTAACTAAGCCCTCTAAGCAGTTATTTTTCAAAACGTCTCTAAGCAGGAAAATAATGCGATTACACTCGTCTGTCAGCCCTGGCTCAGTCGAGTGCGCAGCGCTGATAACAAACAGACATCATCCGGATTTGTGACGTCATGCGCACTGACTGCGGCGCCGCGCGGATTTGTGAACGATTCTGATCATCGTAACGGGCGGGAACACTAGTGCTGCGGAATGAGGAAAACATGACAAGTTAAGACAACTACTTATTGGAAAATGTTTTTGTTTGTTAAATAAATAGTACCGGCCAAGTGCGAGTTGGACTCGCGCACCGAGGGCTTCGTACAGAATATACTGAAAACCAACAATAATAATTTAAGTTAAGATAACAATGCGAGTAAAAAAATCAGATTATATTTTATCCATTTATTAAAAATAATTAATTGCAAATTACTTATAACCTACTTACATTTCAATACTAAACCCGCTCCGTTGGGCAGTGTATTTTTTTTCAGATTATTTATTTAAGAGTCAAAATGACTTGATTTTTGGTATAGGGACAGTGAAAGGACCGCAAAAGGCCATAAGATACTTTTTATTATGATCGAACAAGTGGTTTCTAAGGAATAATTTCTGAACTATGGGGGGACGAAGTCGCGGTCAAACGGTCAAATAAATGAGAAGTTGAGAAGGGCTACTAAAAATAGATCTATAATTGAAATTAAGAAAGTTAGTAAAATCATGATATACATTTATAAGAGGTAACCTAGCTATAATGGGCATCGTTTTGAAATGGGATAAAGGTAAATGTAGACTGATGGTACTTGAGAGAATTATTTTATTTAGAGAATTTTGACGATGGTTCCATGTACGCTACAGTTGGGCTTAATAGAGGTTGAAAAAATAATAATGAAGTGCCAATCCCAAAGAATAATCGGTATCCAAAAATGTTTTCTCTCAACAGAAAACGATAAGTCGCCGTTCTGAGGTGCCGCCGCGCACCCGCCGGCCGACCCACCTCAAGTAGTCTCATATGTGATTTGTTTTTCCAACAGCTGGAAAAAATTAAGTTATAGTTTTCGTATATGTCTTCAAATAATGTGCCCTAGGTGATATTTAAGTCGAAAGTTTTTTAACGAGTGTTTTTGCGATCTTTTGGTAATATTGTACAATGGTACGGAAACCCTCTTTATTGATACACATCATATCTTATCTTTGACATTTTATCATTAATTTTATTAAATAATAAGTATCAATTTTTATTAATTATCATACATATTTATGCACCAGGTTGGTAATTTTTAAAGTATATTATCTTAATTTTGAAGGTTACGGATGTGAAATTACAGTTTTTTTCTTATATAATCTAAATCAAAATATTTTAATTTTATAAAGAAACCGTGACAGCTTTTTCTTTAAATGCCAGTATTGAATCAACATCATATAATTTTATAAGAGTATCAAGTGAGAGCTATCCCTAAGGTTTTAAGCTCATAAATTGTAGCGAGAGGAAGGGTAGCGGGTTCATTATTTAGTCCGTTTAAATCACTAAGTCCTTAAAAGACATTAGCAGGCTTTGTACCGTTATCGTGAAACACAAAAGAGATTTGCGAGCACCAGACAGGGGGTGCGTCCGCCAATTATGTGTATTAGGTGCTCATAATATTCGTAGATAATAGACACGATTAATTATTTTATATTTATCAGTACTTCTGGTAATGTCACTAGTAACAGATTCGCATCATCAAACTTTGATTAACACGCAAATACCACTATTAACACATTTATTATAACAATTGATTGTTGTACATTTACAAATAGTTATGTCTAATGGACCAGATGGATTTAATTATGTTTGAAGATACAGGTTTTCGTAATTATTCAGGACCAGTTTTCATTTCAAAACTCTTCGCGTCAAGCGTCAAACGACGCATAAATTCAGTCGGGCGTTGTTTGACGTTCTGTAAACACACCCTCCCATACCACTCTCATATCTCAGGGACATACTCAGTTTGCATTAGATCTGTAGTTCAATACTTAATTTTTTTAAACAAAATGGTACAGCGCTATCTAACATTATGGGAAACAGGTCCAAAACTTGGGAAATTAACATTTTGACACCTGCTTGCCTCGCGGCTGAATATTATCTGTATATTTTTTTTTTACATGAATGTGAGATTGTTCGGAATTCACGTCATTACGGAGCATCAATATGCCTTGTTTTGCTTACATATGGCACTTCTACGCTAGGTGAACAGCGGTCGCAGGTAAATAAATTTGTGTCATTTAATTCCACTTGTCTTGCTTGTAAATATCATATCTGATGACGTCGGAAAGTAGAGAAATTTTATTTTATTCCAATCGACACCATCAATCGCCACCTCACAGCATCCTTCTATCCGTCTCAGCCCCTCTCTTCATTGTCGTACAGTCTGCAGACACCAGCTAAACACAACACGTATAGAGCACTCACGCTAATTGTTTCCGCCATTTGAATATTGCGCGACAATTACTCGATTGGTCCAGCGAAGCCCCCGGTGTTGCCAGCCCTAAATTAATTGCTCTTTGCCACTTTGTTTTATTTTGTCTACGGGAAGAACAATAGGCCATTAATGTGTTAGGAGATTATGATTTCACTAAGTAATGAAAGTCATTTTGATTTTCAAACGCGGATCATTCAAGTACGTGGCCTGGGTATAAGTTGCAGTGTCGAGTGGTGATACGGATGTTGCGAGTTCGATTTCCAGGAAATACTTAACAAGAGAGTTATCGTTAGTGAAACAAATATATCGTAAGCCATGAGGTTGTAAGTATGTTTGTCCTTACTGAATTGCACCTCTGGTTAATTTCTATCATGTTATCTATACATGTGTGGAAATGAAAACATTAACATTGACGGTAGATCAATAAACTATACAATTGTAATATACCATAAGGCAAGATGAAGGCTGTAATGCACTCTTGTGGCTTCCGGAAGATCACGGTATCATTACAACTGGTTGTGAAAGCCAAGTGAAATTTGGTAATACACTATCAACATTAAAGGCAACATAGCACACTGCTAGCCACGACCATGTCAAGTTAGACAGCGGGTGTTGCGTTACGTACAAACAACACATCAATGGTGATGTTGATATGCCTCCGGGAGCGACGGATGAAATTTTAATGAGCGCCTTTTGTGGTCCGCCGGGGAGAGACGGACGGCCAATTAGTTACGCGATGTACCTCTTCAGTATTAAACGCGGTAATAGGGGTGTTTAGGGACATATTTTGAATACTTGTACTTTTAAACGGGATCTTGGCACATTTGTTTTCTTTGTATTTGTCCGATACTTTAGCACTGTTGCTAGCACTATGATTACAGGGATAAAAACGGATTGTCCGATACTTTCGCACCATTGCAAGCACTATGATTACAGAGATAAAAGCGGATTGTCCGATACTTTCGCACCATTGCAAGCACTATGATTACAGAGATAAAAGCGGATTGTCCGATACTTTCGCACCATTGCAAGCACTATGATTACAGAGATAAAAGCGGATTGTCCGATACTTTCGCACCATTGCAAGCACTATGATTACAGAGATAAAAGCGGATTGTCCGATACTTTCGCACCATTGCAAGCACTATGATTACAGAGATAAAAGCGGATTGTCCGATACTTTCGCACCATTGCAAGCACTATGATTACAGAGATAAAAGCGGATTGTCCGATACTTTCGCACCATTGCAAGCACTATGATTACGGGGATAACGTCTAACGATTTCTAGACGGACTAACTATGAATTTAATTGGACACATATATTAGACTCACTAAATCACTGTATCCTTTTGTATAATCTTATCATGTAGAATTGTACATATTATATTTAAAGGTCTTAAAACTCGTTCCTAACTACGAGTAATCAAAAAACTGTCTACAATTAATTCTTAATTTTGGGAGAATTCCAAATCGTAACCCAAAATATTTTTATTAAATTTAAATAATTTTGTAATGTCAGCAATCAGCAGCTCATCAAAGCATACATTTTTTTAATGTTTTTATCTAATTCTAAACTTTCGACTTAAACGATGTAATTTGTTGTTGTGTAGATTGCAGTGTTCTTTGTATGGTTTGTAAAATATTGTAAAAGTTAATCCGTAATAAGTAAAAATCCTGTGCTTAGTTAAAATGTAAACTATGGCATAGTATACATATCAATTTCAGTCGTAACAACTTAACTCGTAAAATAGGTATCAAATACCGTAAATTCATTCATTCACAAGTATGCATAAAGTCATAACGATTAGATCCATTTGCCGTTCAGGCAATCCTTTGTCCCATTGTGCTGTGACATTGTTTGCAGTAAACTGTGTCACCAGATCAAGTGTCTGATGTCGGAGCTTTAAAAGAGTCATCTCCAGAGATCGATAGGCGCCGCCAAGTCTGTCCGTCGGGACGGTTCGGCGCCCCGGCCGCCGGCGGCGCCCGACGCAGCGGCGGCGCCAGGGGGACGCTCCAAGACAAATGATAAATCTCCAGACTACCCGAATACAACAAATATTATTTCTGTCTGTGGGATATTCAATGTCATCGCTTCTGTTTTTCTTACTAAGGTTCTTGAAAAATATATCAAGGCAATGTTTTTTGAAACTGTGATTTTGATATTTTTGTTTTTAATTTATACGTTATTATAACCTTAAAGAAATGGCTACTGCTGAAGGCAGGTACCCCTCGTAGGGTTTAGGTTGGCAGGCTTGTTAGTGATCGCAGTGAAATGTCATCGGTGCAGGCGTTGATACTTATACTCATGCTATGAAAAATTTCCTTTACTACCCTTACCTTTACTTATGTGACCCATGATAAGAGATGAGGCGAGTAGAGGAAGTTTTATTATTCTTAACTTATGATACAATTGACGACTTTTTTTAGGAGTTTGTTCAGATTCTATAACACAATGCTTTTTAAGGACACTATCCAACCGGATCCTTGAACTTGAGAAATAATTAGTCTACTTGAAATAAATTAATACTCAACTAAATCAACTAACAGTAGTTCATAAAATACAAATACAGAACAAAAACCTTTATTTGAATAATAATAAATCTCATTTTTCATGTCATTAAATTTAATAACAACGTAATTTGCGTCATAATTACAAAATGACTTTACAACCAGAAACTCCAGGGGTTGTTATAATTTATTTGGAATAGTATTCGAGTGCATTAGATTGATATAAACATAACGAATTCCGTTTTCGAGTTCAATAAATATCTAGATATAAATAGCTTCACAGTATTAAAAGCTGGGGATTACATACACCTAATTGTTAATGAGAATTTCTCGTTAAAGGACAGGGTTTTAATTTTCCGTGGCGGGCAGTGGTGGTCACAGAGGGCGGGCGGTGCGGTGCAGCGGCGGCAGTATTAATCCGACTTCAAAGGATCTCTGAAATTACAGACGCCACAATATACTCGTGATGCGGTATACTATACAGCTTTATACTCGTTGGTATATGCAAATGATTAGAGTGACTTTCGGAGATTAATTATTTGTGAATTGAGAACTTTAGGTGCTTCCATTGAGAAGTTTGAGGGAGAGAACTTGTGGGCGTAATTTAATTTGTTTTATATGCCTCAGAAACCATTTATTGTAAACCAAAGTGTTTATGGTTACTAGTGGCATTTGCGGCTGCGTTTACGTGGACTTTCCGTCCCATGAACTACGAGTATTTTTATTTAAAAAATCAACGTCTGTTGTTACGTAAGACAAGACCAAACATTATCGTACCAATGAAAGAATAACTTACATTATTTCAAGATTCAGGTTTATTCATTCTCATGAACAACTACAATAGGCATGATGATTCATTCGAGAGACTATGTGGCGTTTTTAGTTCGACTGATTAATACTTTTCGTAACATAAACCGTCGAAAAGTAATTCTAGTCGTATTATGTGGTGAAAATACGCTCCATATAAATAGGCTGACTTTTGTGACGTCACCTGCCTAATGTATGTATCAATATTCACACAATATTTTTGTGTGTTATGATCCTTATTAGAAAACTTACCGAATATGTTGAAAAACTACATACTTTTGCTATTCGAATAAATATTTTTATTTTTTGCTAGTTGTTCAATTTCCTTTATGGCATAAAATACAATTTTACCCCAATCAATTGAAACAAGAATTACTTTTGAATTATTACACAGATTACCGTATATACCAAATATAATATTGCTAGCTTCTGTTTGTAAGTTCACCCACGTGGAAATCTATTGGATTTATTCTACTTGTTTAATCGGAATAAGGAGTGTCTATGTCCTTGTCCGGCCCTTCAACTATCAATATAATAAAATAAACTCATTTTTAGTTTTATTTACGTCGTGAAGGAATGACAAACAAACAAATTTAAATCCGTATACAGCGTTGAGTTTGAGGGAGGTTCATGTTCAGCAGTGGATATGAACTGATAATGTAAAATGAAAGTAGTACTGTAACTACCATCCAGTAAAGATGTATGCCACGTTGGTCGTCGGTCGAGCAGAGCAGACGACGCGGCGCCCACTCATTCCGCTCGATGCGAGTGCAAAAACCACCATGTGTGATAAACTACAGAGTAGACGTGTTACTCAGAGAAAACGTAATTAAGGGGATACTAAAATACTTTTGATAAAATGTATGTTTCGTCAAATTCGTTATTTGAAATTTCTGTATGAATGATAAAAATTTTACCATTGACTTTTCGGTGAATGAAAACATCGTGAGTTTATAATACGTATGGGTTGCAAATATTTCGACTAAGTTTCAGGCTACCATGCCTTCCTGTAGCTATCGTGGAAAGTGATTTAGAGAGAAATCCAGGCAACGGCGACTAGTCGAAATTTTGATAGCATTGCATTGTAATTCTATTCTGATCAATCTCCAGATAATTAAAACGTTGATTTTATCTCCATACTTTGTCATTTAGTTCCTAATATCGTAATCTCTGAAGTTTGGATATAATCCGTAGTAAGTATAAACATATTCGTCAATCTTCATATTTTCCTTTATATGCCGCGAGTACCTTGTAACGCACGAACCGCTAATTGGACATTTCGACTTGAACATTGTCTCTCTCGAAGATTGTCACGTCTGACATTACATGAAGGGATTTGCCATAATCACTTCTCTTAGCAGGTGTATTTGTGACCGTAGTAAGAATTTGTTACTGGAAGATGCTGACTTTAATTTACCTTAGCCTTTTACGACCCAGGCGGTCCTTTTATAACGCCGAGAACACAAGGCAAAGCCTTTATACGAGCCTAATGATTATAAATCTACGTTTTGTCTGTCCATCAAGATTACTCTGCCCCTATTTAAGGCCCACATTCGCGATATTGCGCGCGCTGCCATCTCCACTAATGTTCGCCGTGTGCAAATATTTGAGCTGGCAAGACTTATTGATCACCGATCGCGCCCAGCTCCAGCCCGCGCCCACGGAGCGCCGCTCGCACTTGACGCCCGCTTCCGTCACGTTTCGAGGGCTTGTAAGCACTCCTGTCTACGTGCAATATTGCCAACAGACTTGTAAGGGAGCTTTCGTGGCGCAAGTTTTTTAGGGGGACCGTTTAGACCGAGTTACTTACTTTACTATTCCGTATAACTAATATCTGACACACACAAAAACGCATGTTTATTTCAAGGAAGCGTACCCCTTCAAATACACTTTTTAATATGCAATAGCTATGAATTGGCTATGAAGGTATTTGTCAATTATTATCTGCATGACATGTCAGTGCAGTGACGTCAATATCTATCTATCTATTTCAGATAGCGAGTATTCGTATATTCAAAATTAGCGATATTAGGGTGATCTAAAGTAGATATTTGAATGATTTATTTTACAAACGAAGATCGGCTAGGTACAGATTTAACCAATCACTATGAAATTTGGCGCATCGTATGTCATCATGAAAGTCTAGGCTACTTTAATCTCTATTGGCAAAGTATCACTTGTTGCAATGAATTTATCATTGTTTTATGAAAAAGGAATGAATTCAAAAATTTTTATTTTATGTATGCTAAGCGATACTTCCACTAATTATGAATCAATTTTGATAGTTCTTTTTATATAGAGAATACTTCATCATCAGCCGGAAAACTCAACTGATGGACATAGACATAGATAATATTTCAGAGATAAAAATATAAATTTCATCGAAATTGATTCTGCGCTTTTTTTAGAAAATCAATAAAAACTAAATATATAATAATAGGTTGAACATTTTAGGGGATGAATGCTGTAGACTTTTAGGGCAGTTGAAGTCGGGTCCTTAGTTCTTTTTGAACGCGTTAATTATATTTGTAATAAATGATGAAGTATGCTTCATCATTTCCCATGTTCAGCATAAATTTAGGACAAGTGTCTGTATTACGGGATACGGGAGGCTCTGGGAACTCGATTGAATTTCCGGCCGGTAACGACATTGCGGGCCAAACGCTACCGGAAATATCGCTAATGCATGTCAATTGTGTGCCCCTAACTTTGTTACCCGCCTCTCGGCGGCGAGCTTTTAAACATAATAACGAACTCTTTAAAAATTACAATATTGATGAAACAAGACGCTTTGACCGCGTGAATCGCGTAAATTGAGTCGTGGAAAAATCGTAGCAATCTGAATCGGTTGGCATCAGATTTCATAACAAATAAGTCGATTTTTAGGGTTCCATTCCTCCAAAGGAAAAAAGGAAGCCTTTGTTGTTCGTCTGCCTGACAAGAAATACCCCTTTTTATCAGGATCACGTAAAGGTTTCAAGTTGAAATTAATATCACATACTCAAATCTACCGTAACTTCAACCTGTAAAAAAAAGATATGGCTGTTTAAGACGTACCTTTAGACCATTCACTAAGAGAATACAAGGGAACCAAAAACTATTGCGTACTCCCCGTTGACCTAGAATTCTGACATTTGGTAAGAAGCAAGATCCTACAGCACAACTATAGGAATAAATCTGAAAGACTGGATTTTTAAATAATAACACAGTAAAATAGCTTTTTTATATTTACAAACTAAACTTTGCAGTTGAAAGCCTTACATCGGGTATGTAATTTAACTGCAAAGAAAAGTTGGTTTTTCTATAATAATTGGACTTACATTTTCAGTAGAGTTTTGTGCATATCCCGTACTTATTAATGATTTTTCTGTATGTTAATTATTCATACTCTGTTCGGAACTCTCGGTGCGCGAGTCCGATTCGCACTTGACCGGTTTTTGATTATCTTCTGGTTTAAGTAAAGAGAAAAGTAAACGTTTTATCCCAACTCTAATCCAAGCGGTTTAGGCTGAATGGTTACAGGTGCGCCAATCATTCAGTCAGTGAAGCCTTTTATAAAAACAGATTGAACTTGAGTAGCTTCTATTACGGTAGCAATTCGCGATGCCACTTGTTTAAAATTTCTTGTGATGTTGGTTTCCTAAACTAGTTTTAAAATTTTGCTTGGATATGATGGCTTACAACATCTAAACACTATACATGCTAGCACTAAGCAATTTTTCAGATTTTGTCCCCTGTCAGCGCCTCCCTACACCCACAGTGCACAACACGACAAAGGGTTGCTCTCAGATTGGTTAATGGACAGTGAAGGCTGAGATAGCGCCCCGTGATAAATCACCGGCGTGATTACCGACCCATTATCTAAAACATAATCTCGGGGGCGACAACTCTGCGAGGACGAAAGTAAAGTTGTTGATGTAATTGACAGAGACGGGAAGCTAGGAGACGCTCGCTTAATAGGCGATGAAGTGGGTGCTAAGGAGCTTTAGAATCGTGTTTACTTTCTCTTTTTTGTTTTTTGAGAAGGTATCTGATATAATTACAGGTTCCTTAAAATAACCTACCTAAAGTGTAAAATCACACTCATATCAAAGTGAAAGCGAGTTGGTTTATGACTGTATTTGTTTGCTACTTGTTACACAATCAACGATAATTGCCATAAACGTACGTACGTACTTTTCAATGTTAGTTCTAGGCAAACTTATAGGTCAATAACAAAAATCTAATTACTAATTAAAAACTATTTCTAATGAAAAACTATATCTTCCTTAGGATTAATATCTGAAGTATAGATAAAACAAAGTCACGGGCAAAAGTAATAGTAAAGTTTAAACGGTTTACTTATCTGTTTAAACTACAAGACATTCCGATCAAGATATGGCAAAGCATGAAGGTCAAGCGTTTGTTTGCACTGGTATACTGGCGTACCATATGCATTTAATTAACTACTTTAAGTTAGAAAATTATGTGAAAAACTAGCGGTCCTACCTCTGAATAAACCACGCCGCATGTTTCCAGAATCTAATACAATTCAAGCAATCCGAAGTAATCCAATGCAATTCCAGTCTCAATCGTCTATAGTTCGTTCCCTGTCTCGATCATTGACAAACAAATAAGCTGTATCGGTGTGGATATGTATCACTCGTGCAGCTCCATTTCAAAGGGAAGCCTCTGCGATGCGAGTCTCGGGACTCTCCGGGCTGTAACTAGTTACAAAGGCAATACAAAGGCGTTACAAAGGCGCCGTGAACGTTTCTCGAACTAACAGAGGGAGTTTTAATGAAGTAATCTTGGAAAGAATAGAGTTTGTTACTGGATCGAGTGACGGGGCTAATTAAATGGTTTCTGTGTTTTGTTTTGGGTTCTAGTTAGTTTTGATTTATAAAAAAACACAAAACAATGTTCTAGTCATGAATTATTTTTTGAAAAAAGAATCGGAAGTACGTTTAATAATAAAGGACTTGTCGCATGATTTATGTGAACTAGTATGCAGGTGTATTTGAATTGAAATACAAAAATTTGTTAGTGAAAAACGAAATTCTAAGCCGAATCAAAAATTTGAAGTCGAATGAAACAACAATGGACGTCGGTACATCACTCTCCGCAAACATAGTGAATTATTTATTGCAGTATTCAAATGTAGCCGAACCACTTGACAACGTTGTGCATTGAAATGTGGGCTTAGTATTTAAATGGATTCCCATTTGTACTGGCGAAACATGAAAATAGCGTGGCTCTCGAACAAAGAGGGGGCGCTGCAGAGTTGATACACTGCAGGAGGCGGCTGCAACGATGCAACGCTTCAAACGAATGATTATAAAATCATGTCCTCGTGTATCACAATTTGGTTCTCTCTGATTGAAATATTTACCTGATTTAATTACTTTCACCCTTGTGTACAACCGGAAATAAACTCTAATAATTTTTATGCTTTCCAGCGAGTATATGCTAATTCGCAAATCGTTGTATTCAGACAGCATAAATTAAAGTAATTAATTGGTTTAATTAACTTCTTTTGAAATATGTTGTTGGTTGATACTATTGCATTTCTAAATAAGCTTAAATTAGTCTGAGCCTTAACCAGTAGCATATTATGTCACATATTACTTTTAGCTTTTAGTTACAAGCAATTTTCGCTGCACCACGAAGGCAGTTCTACAACATTTTTATATCTATCGTAGCGTACTTTTAAAAGTATATTGTGAATCCTCATACCTACATACATACCTCGGTGTATTGTTGTTCTTCAAAGCCCGAGGTAGCGGCGGTGAAAACGTATCGTCGTCTGAAAGGAAAGGGGTTCTCTCGTGCCGCCTCTAACAGATTTATTTGTCCCGGTTGCAAATCTCAGCATGTAGGGTTTATATCAGCGGTTTTATTTTATTTCAGTGAGTGTTTACGGACCATAAAATGTAAATCCAAGACATCTTTTTTACAGTTATGAGTCAGACATTTTGTGAGTTAATTTTCTAATCTGTTCAATTGTAAAGTTTTTATTGTTTAGTACACTTTTGTTGTGTAAACTTCAGAATTTTTGTAATGGTATGATGAGTTTGCACTTTTCCTTCATCTCACTTGATGGAAGTAACGATAAAGCCGTTGGATGGTAAGCGTGCGCGTCCAGAAGCCTCTAATGACCTCTAGAAATTATATGTTGGGAACACCTTTTTCCAGGCAAACATCTTTAATAATAGTATAAAATGCGAAAGTGAGTTTGTTTGCTGTTCCTTCTTGTTGTAACGGAAGGTCAAAATGACTTGATTTGTATAGGGATAGTGGAACAGGACAGAAAAGGACATAGGTTTCTTTTATCCTGATTAAACGAGTAGTTCCCGTAAGATAAATCTGAAGCCCACACGTAAAGACCGCAAGCAAAAGCTAGCAACTAATATTAGATTGATGTTGAAATTAGATGCAGACATAACCACTTCGTAATTACAATGAATATGAAATAATGAAAACAAACTTCCTTATAGAGACACCTCATTATACATCAATTTGTGATTAAAATATTGACATATAACTTGTCTTGAGGCGGTCTCAATCTTGAGTATGAATTAGGATCTAAGTAATGAATTTGAAACTTGCCAATTTTTGGCCTTTAAAAATGGTACGTTGCAGCGAAAAATTTATACTAGTTAATTCTACTGCCATCCATGAAATTGTAGATTGTTAGAATAAACTAGACTTAGGAGATTTGCTATGTATGACCAGTAATCGTATTCCCATAGTTGCTTGTTACATCATCCTCCGAGGAAGACATGTGGTGGCGAAAAATTATCGAACTTCACGTAGAGGTTTTCGAAACCATCCCGTAAGAAATGAATCAGAATTTCATTTTATAATGTTAGCTCTATATATGATAAAGATACTCCTAAGTCCAGAGTGATAAGTCCCTAGGTTTCATGTTAACTTTTTCAGTATCTCCAAAGTGGATTTTCATAGTCTAGACTGCAACTTAACAGATCCAAACTTTTAAATAATAATTGATGAGTGTGTTATCATAATGGGATTACTTAGTAAGAACAAAGTAGCTCTGGTTGCTTGCGTGCATGTTAAGTGGGTATATACGATACAAAGTATTATCCATGAGATAGCTCGTAGCAATCGCTGCGATAGTTCTGAAGTAAATGCTGAATAAACAAGTATATTCCTCCTCTGTATTCGTAATATTATTAAGTAACAGTAGCAAAAGCAAGAATTTCAAGTGTCAGCTTGTTACTATTGGTTTTCCTACTTAAATACATTGAATTTATGATATAATGTACGTTGTTTTTAGTATTGCGATAGATTTTAACAAGTCTAACAGTTTATGCACAATGAAGAAAATCTTTCATTGTCTCAAATGATCAACAGCAATCACGGAAATCGAGTTTCCATCTCCCACTCCGCGATACCATCAAATGGATGCGCCTCAAATAAGCATTAAGAAACATTTTGGCGACCTCCTCGAGATAACTTGCCTTGATCCCGGCCATTGTGATAGCCATCTGTAGAAAACTCGTGAAAAGCTCTCGGGTTCATTCCCCATTCATGGGGCGATTTGATTTACTTAAGATCTTCGCCTTGATACTGTCTATTAAGCCAGAGGACGCTCGTTTATATAAAAAGGTAATGCGGCGTTGTCCAGCGTCCCCCTGCCCTGTTGAATAGCTTAAGCCTTCTCTTTGGGGATAGTTGTGTGTATTTTATGTGGATACATTGTTATTCATTGTCTATACTACTTGCTATACTCGGTTTGAATACAGAAAAACACCGTGACAGTTGCAACAGAAAATGATTATTTTGTTCTTTTTATCAGTACTTAAGTAACTTTTCTCCACGACTTTGTCTGCGTGGATTAAGGAAATTACCCCGCGCGAACTACTTGGTAGATTAGGGTACAAAGTAACCAATGTCCTTTTCCGACCCTTCAACTATACCTGTACAAAAACTAAACACATTCTAGCTCTCCATGGTGACGTGAAAGATGAACAAACAAAAATTACTCCTGCATTTATAATATTACTAGTTTTTGCCCGCGACTTCGTTCGCGTTGACTTCAGAAGGTGTCCCTCGGGAACTACATGCCAGATCGGGAAACCCAGCACACGACCCTCCCGTAAGATAGGATGTAAGGACAAACAGACAAACATACTCACTTTCGCATTAATAATATTATTATATGGACTATTAAGGACTATTTATTATATGTATTGATGATAGTTAGTATGAATTCAATAATTGAGGAAGAACTGCAAAAAAGTGATATGATCTAATGTTAATCCAGTGTCTTTGCGTAGCAAAAAGTCAACATTTGGGCAAGCTAAGCTAAATTTTAATTTGAAAACAGGTAATGAGGATATTTGAGAGATTAAATTTTTTTTAGTCTACTATTTAGCTCAGACGGTCTCAATACACGAGGGAGGTGTGTTAGCAGCAGGGTGGGTGGGTAACGCGTGGTTCCGGGAGAGCGGACGAACGATTTATAAAATGAGTTTGCGGTGCAACCAAGCCGTGATACCCCATTGGTTACGTCTCACTTCTTTATTGGTGTTGTGACTATCGTAGTATCGATAAATCTCAACTTTATGATACATCATTTCAAACAGAATTAGGCGCTTATTATAGACTTTTGACACTTTGACTCGTGTAAGTTTGCTGGTAAAGCAGCTTATTAAATTGTTAAATTTTCCAGAAAAATAAAATAAGTGTTGTATTGTGAGAGTTGGCCTTGTCCTACGTCACACAGAATACGAACCAAAATCGTAGCATATTATAAGCAGCCAAACGCTTTAAAAACCTGGATTCAAGGTACTTAAAAATAATGTAATTAAATCAGCCTTGTGCAGCTCACAGGAACTTAGATAGTTATTATTTACTTTTTGAGTTCAAAAAAAGAATCAACCAAAAAATAATAATCAAAATCGATTTCTAATTGGCGGAGTTGTCGCGTAACATACATACCCAGAAAATACAGTTGAATTGAGAACATGCTCCTTTTTTTGAAGTCAGTTGAATTATATAGGGCATTTGAAATTAAAAAGTAAATATGGGGGTCAAACATCAATTCCAAAATGTTCTACAAGTAACAACTTGACAAACTGCCTTCAACTTACATTAAAACATAATTATACCAATGAAATTCCATGAACCGTAACATACATAAAACCGTATCATAAATATCGACATAATGTATGAAGCCCCATCCCTATTTCACGGGCATTTGTCGCGGGACGTCACCATTTTTCCCTCGTGCCGCCATCAGTGGAAAGTTAAAAGCATTGAAAGACATATCGCGGGTTCCTTCCCGGCTCCATTGTTCTCTCGCCCTTTGTCCCCAAACGAATGTTTTAATGTAATTGGCTTTGTGCTGACGTTTTTTTTATCAACTTTTTGTCGAGTAAAAGTTTGGTTATACGCGTGCCTGCTCCATTGCTACCAACATTGCTATTATATTCATTATAAATTGATTTTCTTACAAAGAAACTTTATTTTTACTACATTTCTTTACTTATGGAATACATAACTGGTTTCCGTGGTTTCCCTGAAAACTACATCTTGTGAATCTTCAAACGAGGAGTAAATAGGAACCTTCTAGAACAACGTGTGGCATCGCCGACCTCATCGTCACTTGGCATTAGGTGAGATTGAGGACATTAGTTGATCTATAATTTTATGTATATATAGAAAAATATTTAATGTTTTTACAATCTAGCAATTTTTTCTCTCTAAATACTCTTTTGCAGATAAACACATTGGTACAACGAGATTTTATTGAAAGCAATTTTATTAACTTTCTCATACCGCAGCTGATAGGTGGCAGGTAGGTAGATGAAATATGGTGGCCATACTAACATATTTTTAATGTATAATGGCACTTGGCCTTCATCGCACCTGATGATACGTAAGTGAGTTGATAAGGCTGTTGAATGGAAATCATGCTTAAGACAGACCTCTGCTACCTTTCATATTGGTACCACAAAACACACCAGTGCTGTTAACACCGCTGTTTTGCGGCAGACTTAGGTACCACGGTAGCACCTAACCAGGTGGACTTAGAAAAGCCTTTCAACTAGTCAAAATAATACGGATAGGTATTCCTACCGGGAATAGAACCCGGGACCTCTGGAATATGAGTCCAAGCGCATATTCACTGAGACACGGAGGTGGTAAAAATATGAATTCATTGGAGCTATATTTTGACTTATAGCGATATCCCAGTTGCTCTAATTCACCGTATATTTTGTAATACTGCTACGCAAGTTTTGCCCCGCGTGTCGTGTGACTCATTTCCAAAGTTAGAATACAATTTTAGTCATATTTTTAGTCATATTTTTATGATAGCATAATAGAGTTTTCATAACAACGTAGACTATATGTGAGCGCACGCTAGATCACCCTTACTTCACCCCGTCTCCGTCTCTAGTAACTGAGTTGGTTATAAATTGGAACATTGTCTGCGAATCTAGAGCGAGAGACTTTTCAACCCTATTCTGTGATAAGTGAAAAATCCAGAATACCCCTCCAGACTCTATCCTTGTCCCTAGTATCGTTCCTAGCAGATGTAAGATAAGGACGAAAGTACGATTGATTAGGGAATCGTCAGGAAAGCCTCACAGAATAAGATTGCTGGTGTTGAATGAATCCCTTTGTTTTCTTGGTCTCGAGGTGATGCTGTTTCACTCTAACACACTGCCTTGAGCTACATGTGGTTGACAATATATTATAGGATCAATTTAGATGGTAACTCAGCCAACTTTTATTAAAGTTAACATGCTATTGATGGTGCCAACAGAGTCTTTAAATAACGTTAAACTTAGAATCAACTAAAGTGACATTTTTAAATTGTAAATTAAATAATATATTGGCGGTTTCCTCACGTGTATTTAGACAGGTAAATAAAGTATTGTGAGCTATGATGAATCCATACAATGACAGAATAGGAAATATGGCGGTAAAGCTTCAATTGACACTAACATATGATGGACACTGTGTTGTCTATATTATACTAATTGGTTTTCCAATGTAGATTGTAATTAAATATAACAGCTTCTCTGAGCAACACATATTTTTTCTCGAAACACGTTTCGCTATTTTTACAATTGATCTTACAAGCAAAGTGGGTACTGTTACATAAATTTACCGTTTCGACTTGAATAACAATACAATACTAATAAGCCATCTGGAATAGTCAAAGACGAAATGATAAGATAACAGAATAGGTCTGTCTGTCGGGAGGACAGAGGGAGCGTGGCACGCATTCTGGCTAGTTTGATATCGGCTCCCGTGACGTCACGCCGGCCGCCGCGACGCTTCTGCTTCAACAAATACACGAATTGTCATCTTTTAATACACTTAACAAACACTTAGCTCACAAAAAAGTGATACCTGTTTGGTCACTGTGCTAAATACGATACTGACGAACAATTTTCCGCGCTCTCAAAACAATTGCAAAGCAACCTAATCCTTTGATCAAAAAAATTAAAGACCCAAACTGCATTCTTCTAAATTTCCTCGAAACCCTCAGATATTTCTGTGAAATCCACAGGTTGTCGCAGGGCGTATATCCCAGGGGATCAGTAATTGAAATTTAGACTCTGTAAGTGGGGGATACGGTGGTAAATTGTTTAATAAGACGGGAGGGTGTGAATCCAGTATCACCTGTTGATTCGTCGTGGAGAAACCCCGTGAGAACATGATCTGGCGGTGGTTACTGTGAGTATTTGGGAGGAGCTTTAGTTACAGGAAAATTGTAAGCATTCACGTTGTATAAATTTAGGTGACATTTGCTTCCAAAGGTTAGGTTCCTTTGATTTTATTTTACACTTTTATTTTCTTCAATTTTGCTTGTCTTAGTAATAATTAGTGTGATGACCCCTTCATGATGATTATCACATTTTAGCTTAACTTACAAAAATGTTTCTTGTTGCTCATCGTATCTAGAATTCAAATTTAGGTCAGTATAATCATTATAATAAATAATATATATGTATATACATCCGTTGACATTAGTAACTAATTAATAAATTACCCTTTTATAAATGTTATAATTTCACTAATTTTTCATTCCTTCTTATAAGCTGGCCATTCGTGGCGATCTCAATGGCTCAACCATAAAGTTATTCTAGTCTCAACACAGGCTCGTCCGACAGTTGACTTATATATGACGTTCACTTAGAATTGTATGTATAATTCAAAGCCAATTCGGCGAGAACTGATAATTTTTACAAAAATTAATTAAAGCTATTTTAAAAATAATCACAACCTAGAAACATGAAAATAAACATAACATAAAACTTGAATTCGGAAATGAGTATCATTATTTAATTACTCCTATCTCAGAACTAATACTGGCCGAACGCTATTGCTATTATTTAATATTATTTTTTGTTGTTTTGTATTAGTATTATATGTATAAAGATGCTTAGAAATATGAACCGCCGCGATTCGATTCTTTCAAGTATTTCCATTTTCGCATCTGCCCTTGCTTTTCTGTTTAAAATTTAATTTAATAAATTACACATACTTCGCATCTGAAATAAAATCAATTATCTCGACGAAATTTTCGAATCACAAATAATAATAGGATACCCAGCACCATGTCACTGGATGACAATATGAATTAGTAAGTATTTTACACAAATGACCAAATTAAAATTTTATATTTTTTTTACAAATCAGAATTACAATATTTTATTGTAGAAATAGGTGGTTCAATGGTGTTGGGTGTGATGTGATACATAGGATCTTTATCTCTCACCCGAAGGCGTATAATGTTTACGAATTTATTATAAAATATGATTAAATTAATAAAATACCGCCAATTTACATGTACTTGTATGTCATAGTATCTTCAATAAAGCTAATTTAATTTTAATACAAATAAATTGTCAAGATATTAGGCAAATATCGGAGACTCCATCTCAGAAGCTTTGATATTGGGTTCATACCCATGAAGTTGATAATGTTCCTACTCGCCAATTTCGACCTGACGAACTTTTGGGGCAAAAATTCACACATTCTATAAATAATTTTTGGGGCTAATGGAAATTATTGTGTGGATTGTTTATTTTATTACATAGGCTTGTCTTTACTAGGCTTCAGCATCGAATGACGTCAGCAAAGAAATACTCGAGCCGTGAGGTTGTAAGTATGTTTGTCCTCAGTGCATTGCACCCTAGCTACGATTGACTAGTTCTTTTTTTAAAAGTGTTAATTTTCTACATTTTAATAATAGCTTATTCAGCATAACCGGAAAATTAAGCTGACGTAAAACAAACAAATATGTTACAAAGTCTCAAAAAGGACACTGCTTTAATCTAAATAAAGTAAAATAATTAAAAAATAAAACTTCTTTTTACAAATAAAACGCATGTTTGCAATTACACATTACGGAAACACATGAATGGCATTAATTTCCTTTAAATAAGAACTCTATGGCTTCAGGAATTGCGGAACTATAACTTATCCCGACTTTAATCAATATCTAGCCCACAATGCCACAGTAATAAGGTTTCAATTCCCCTGAGTGTTTCCCTGTTAACAGTCACTTGCCCCTGTTGAGAGTACGTCAAAGTATATGTTTTATGTCTTCACATGACGACGCGGCCCTTAGTTATGTCCTTGGGGACTGAATTTCGTTGTCACAGGTACGCCAATTTCTTTTTATGATTGAACTATTCAGGGGTAAGAAGCTTACCAAAATCTCCACCATCGATTTATATCCACGAATCACAATACAATATAAAAAAATGTAGCCATGCAATCTAATGTATTTTCTAACAAATATTTTTCAGTTTTTAAAAATGTTTTTGATATAATAAATGTCTTAGATGTAAGGAAATGGTTCTCACATATTCATTTTTTGAAAAGGTTTCTTTAAACAATTTCAAAGATGTGTTTGTCTATATCATTTTAAGCAAATTTTTGTCCCACTATATCCCAGCCAACAAATAATCTAAGAAGAGGGTTCAGTACTTAAAAAATCAAGTGACACGTTTTGTACTAGATTTGCATTGTTATGTATTTATCTCACTTTGACATCAATAAATTAAGACAAAAGTATAGGTCAGACGGAAAGTGTTTGCATAGTGGCCCCCTTTCAGGTCTTTATTACTACGTCATTAGATGAGCAAGTAGTAGAGACAAATGACGTAAGAAACATGAAAGAATTGTGGAAGAAACCCCCCCAAATGTTACTTTATCGACTTTCCATTACGAAGGCCTTTGATTGCCATGACAGCGGACCGATTCTTTCCACTTCACAAAGCTCAAGAAAAGAAACACTTGGAGCTGATTTATATCTTAAGTAACATAATATGTATGTCACCTCTAGGTACATGTACATACGTCTGTGTGTGTGTATCCATGTACTTGTTTGTGCCATCCGTGCAGTTCATCATACAGTTATTACAACCTGTTAATTAACCTAAGCTAGTCAATATAATTTGTATTATTTTATTAAAAAGAAACACAATTTTTTGCCAGCCTGTTAATAGTTTGGAAGACAAATTTGTAAACGTTGAACAACTGCAGGATCGATAAAAACTGAATGCTATATTTCTCGTCACACTTTTCGCCATTTTCCTAACGTTACTAGCTATGAGCAGTGGTAACTTATACTTAAGTAACAAAAGTAATTTTTAAAGAATTTTTTATGAGAGATTAGCCCTAAAGATACTTGTTTTAATAACTTAGGTTCAGATTTTATTAATAAATAACTTATTGATTGTTTCCACTATTATAGTCAACAAGGGGAAGATATAATTTCTTGTAGGAAATGATTAGAAAAGCAATTCACCCGTCTTAACTAGAACAATACGTTTCTGAACCAAGATAAACGTTCATATAAAATACCCATCAATTTTAATTAATTGACCGATTCATTAACCTGTATTTACGAAAATATGTCTACACAGCAGAGCGTTTAGAATTCCGCAATTATGAAACGGACCCTGACCTAATACCGGTGGCGGCGGTAGATTGATGCCAGATCGATAGGGCTCTCGGGGTTCCGTTGCGAATATTAAAATCATCCGCAGAAGTCTCTCAATGCGAGTACATTTAAAAAGTTACCCATGGGACTTGTATCCAATTGCCCGCTCCAGTAGATTTTAATGGTAGGTAGAAATATTCTGCCATTTCTTTTCGTTGACGGACTGTTTTGATTTAAATTAACAACCTAAATTTGTATTCGTATAAGTGATTTCATCGATAAAACTGGACTAATTTTTTGCGTGTGATGTAAAAACAAATATAGATTTTGATTGATTAGACTTGGATGATTGATTTTTACAGCCCTAAAAGATTCCAAACGTATTGTGCTGTGAAGTGCTTCTATAGACACTGAAAAAACTAGTAAGTTAAAAATAAACGGAATACTGCTGAAAATGACCAAGCATGTTTGGCAAAATAGCACCTGCAAAGCTTGCAAATAAAAACAAATAAGTCACCATTGCTTTGATGAGTTGATTAAAACTACTTCCGTATTAATAACAAAGTAACCTTAATTAGTTACAACATATTTCAGTTTGTTGCTTAAAGGCATCTATAGCCTGTTACATAAATAGAACCTTTTTCTGTTTGTTGGACCGAACACAAAAACCAGACAGATATACAGAAGGATGGAGTTACTTTCGCATGTATAATATTGCTATGATTTGGGAGAACAAATAAACCTCTGTCTATTTTCGTTCTCCTATTTCTTACATCTCTAAAACATTTCCACATTTGTTTCGATAGCACATTATAAAGCTTCAATTCACCCCTAGCACTCGATCCGAGAGGGCAATACTTCCTAAGAACCTAAGCCCCTGTATTTACGTAATTGATATTTACTACTAACCTCGATTCAAACGCTCTTCGCGGATTAAACCGGATTTGTTTGGATTCCCCTGTCTTCGAATTCACTTCAATTTATTTAAAGGCTGTAGTAAGCTCGCTGATAACATTTACAGGTCGGTTGTAAACGGAACCGGTACAATTGATTTTCTAAATGTTTTACGTATTCGTGTTTCTGTTTGAATAGGGTTATTTTGTTTATATGTGGAGGTGATCGTGTCCATTGAAATAAGTATCCATTATACATTTGCTAACAAAACCTCCATTAGGATTCTGTTTCATCTTGTTGCTATTGACTGTAGTTATAGCACAGGTTATAGTCATACTTCTGAGATATGATAAAAGTAGACTTTTTTCACGTTCTGTTAAATAGTTAGGATGTAGTGAAAAGCGCTTGCTAAATGTATTATAATTTATAATATAAGTTCACTGTCGGGCATGAACCTCACCTCATAGATCTCTACCACTAAAGGGCTTCCCATGAGAATTTGGCATACTCAATCAATGTTTATTGTGCTTACATTCAGGTCAAAATATTTGCAGTTGTTAATACATATATTTCCGCCAAATCATGCCATTTCAGACGTAAATACATCAATAGCCATAATCATCACATAGGTTCGTGCTTGTAGATTATATGCGAATTCAACTGCCCGTTTCCTGAATTTGCTCGTTGAAACAGTTACACAAGATATCAGAGAGCTTGCCTTGTTCCTACTTATGAAGCAAATAGTACGTCTGGTTTTCAGCAGTCTTCTCGTACATGTACAAACACAGTGTTCTGTGAACGTGAGGTAATACGTTCGGAAAACAGAAAACAACAAAGTAGGAAAAATCAAGAAACAACAATGGTCGATCCCGCGCGTGAGGTCTGCTCCTCGCCGAAGATTAGGGCGCGAAGAGTGAGAATACGACCAAATATCATTGCAAATAGACCGGGACTTGTTTGCCTTCCATTTTTATGATATTTGACGAACTCGGGCAGCGAGCGAGCGATACGGGAAAATAGAATTATTTGTTGAAACAGAAATGTCGATAGCGAGCACGTTCGTTCTAGCAGAGTTATGATTTTGTAAAGTCCCGCACGAAAGTGAATATATAATAATTTTGTGTAAGACTTATGACTACGAGAATTGTTTAAGTAACAGTCGATAACTTAAAATTACCATTTTAATACAGTTATTATTGTGCATACTGGTCGATTTCACGAGCTTTATTTATTTACTAGACATTATGGTTTGGTTTTGTCCATGTCCAATTTTCATTTTAATGGCATTACTTTAGTATTTAGTTTAATCTTTGCACGCGAAAATGTTAAATTCTTATCCAAACCATTTCACGCGTTCATTAATTTTGACTTGAGAATTAATTGTTAAACTTAATAAATTTTAAAGTTTGTTTGAACCATAATTTTTTTACACACAGGTAATTCAACACAGGTAACACACATTCGAGTTTGTACCATCCTTTCAAAATAATTGGCATACCTATATTTACGTGACAAAATCAATGTAAGTAGATGTTATGAGGAAGTTGTTTATTTTCCTCCCTCGCAAATCGATAAAAAATATTGTCTAGTAGAGTATTGCCTCCCCGTTGGATACAGTCTGTATCGAGGAACGGTCATAAAATAAATCCGACCATAAATAAAGACGTGGCGTCGCTAACAAGCGTCTCGGGTTCACCAAGTGATATTTCTTGGCTCGGCTCGCCATTTTTGTCATAACTCTATTATGCTCGCGAGTGTCGAAATGCGAGCTCGTTCCATTGATTTATTTAAAGGCTTTCTTTACTTGAACGTACATTTCTCTCGTATGCACGGACGTGGAACGATAGCTAATGAAGGACTTAATATGAGTGTTTCCATAATTCACTTTACAATTATTAACATATCTTACATATCAATAACATACTGCGTTGAACATTAATCCGGCTACTCAAGACAAAGTGATCACGGCATCTCATTATATAAGAGAAGGTATTTGGAACTTCACAGGGAGTCATCATATACAGCTCCATATGCCTCGTCGGGAATCGAAGCCACAATCTCGGTATCACCATTCCGACGTAGTGAATGTCAGTCATTCCACACACAGGCTCAGGCAGGCAGGGTACACCCGCGTAATAGGTCGTTACATTTATTTATTACATGTTTTATTCACTACCCCGCGCGAGCGAGGCGGTCGGTTGGTGCGGCGCGGGCGGCGCGGGCGGCGCGGACCTTCCACGGAGCGTCGTTTGCTCAAACATCTTGGTATTTAGCCTAAATTAATTAATTTGTGGGTACGGGTTTAGTTTAGGTGACAAACCTATTATAAATGTATATAAAGCTTCCAAGGCTGACTGACATTCGCTACCAGCTGCTCATTATCATCATAAGTAGAGCTGTCGACGCCCATGGGGTGACATCCATTGCAAAGCCGCTACAACACGGTCACTGGCTGACATATCAATGTACAGCTTAAGCCACGTGAGTTACAAACTTGAATTTGGAACATCAGTCTTTTAATGCGTGTTTTCAAATTTCGTAGCGTCTTTTGATCTCTTCGAAAAAACATAACATTTATTTTGTTTTTACTCAATTTAGTTGCTACTTTAGATTACATTAATAAATTAAACAACAAAGTCAGTTGCAGTTTCATCAAATGGCTCCAAATAAAAAATTAGAAACGTATTCGTATCCTGACGATTGTACATAAATTTTTGCATGCTGATAATTTGAAACCAAATTACTATTATCTATACCACCGTCTTTGTAACCATGATTTCATGCAAACAAAGACTGTAATAAATAAGTAAATGTATTTTATCTGTTTTTTATTGGGCTTTTTATCCTTCCCGCAAGACATTCCCGTATGGCTTATTCTATATATTTACACCTACAAGTCAATGATGGGTAATTAAAATACATACATAAGTAACAAAAAACATAACCTTACCGCCCAAAATATCAGCAGCACTGACTGAAAGAAAGAAAGAGGCACGATTTATGAAAATCAATTTGAGAGAGTAGTTTAGCTCTATGCAATTTTAAAATAAAAGAGTTTGCACGGCACTAGTATTTACGTATTCTTGTGACGTGCGGCAATGCGTCGATCGGCGTCGACCGACACGACGACACGGGGCGCGGGACGGCGATCTCAGGGGTGCTCGGGAAACAAATTTAACCGACAATTGTAAATCAATTAGAGAGGGTGGATTTATGGAGTGTAATAGCCCCCGCGCCAAACCTCGCGCAGGGACGGATTAAAACATAAAATATTGTAATAAACAAACAAACAAAGACGTCTAAGCAGCAGTATTAGCACATAGGGCCCTTCCCATAAATTCGACGCTAAAATGACACGTTCCGGCGTATGGAGCCAAGGCCTGGTCTTGTAAACTTATAATTTTAAAAGGCCATTATCAAATAAAAATGATTTAGTTAACATTTCTGTATATTTAGGTTTAGTTTATTTGTACAAAAACATATAAAACGCACGAAACAGGTAAGACTTAACGTTGAAAACAAAGATGGCGTCAATAAAATGACATTTGTCGCTGTCACATGGTACTGAAAGGAATGATTTTGTACAATTAAAATAAATGAAAAAATTTAAGTCTAGTATTTTTTATATTTTATTTTATATTTATATTATAATTCTCCTACGTTTAATAAGAAACATAAACAGCATGCCGTATGCTTCTTATTAAACGTAGGAGAGAAATTCCCAATCAAAATTTTACATCTAATTTGGATTATATCTTATTAATCACTTTATACGACACCTACGAAGAAAAAGTTATATGACCACACGGTACAAATACAGCACATTTAGCTTTTCCAAAATAAATCAACAAATATTCCATAAAGCGCTAAACCACATTAAACGTAACACAATAATTTATATTATTAATTAAACAGCCACTCGGAGACTTACTGAAGAAGTCGTAGAGTCCCTCCCTGGGTTATATAGGTATTCATAGTAGGGAATGTTCAAGTGCATATTGTGATCTACGCAATACAGCCCCCCCCTCCTCACCTCTCCTATGAGCCCCCTGTTCTCACCCTCGGCCTGCTCTTCACGTCGGTTCCAGGAGCTGTCTTCGAGAAGCCTTCGGAACCTGCATGCGAAATGTGTTTGTAGTTTCTTTTCTCGTTTAGTACAAGTACCCTCTACTTGTTTTGAAGACGTGTTTTAATTAATACGGTACGAATAGATCACGAATTAAAACATGATTCGTTAAATCAACCAAAATCAACCCTAGTTTGCTCTGGATAAATTTATATATTTATGATACATTTTATTTAATGGATTAGTCAAGTTTAATTTCATTGTTTGTCCATACATTTTTTATCCTGATCGAACAAGTAGTTCCTGATAATGTCTGAAGATGACGCAGACAAAACGAAGTTCCAAACGAAATGAGTAGACAAATACAAAACTAGGTCGATGTAGTTCAAGTTCAAAACAACTTAATTATTTAAAGAAATAATATCTTAATTCGATTGTAGCAGAGTGCAATGTACGAGTATAGTAGCACACTCGTAATAACTCTAACAACAACTGCGTTTCATGGGCGAATAGATGTATACCTCTACTACATCATTATCAAAGGTATCCGTGTTCAAAATTACAATTGTCTGGTAATTGCGGATAGAGTTTTGTTGTTATTAATTGGAAAAGTCTTCAAGCGATTTCTTGTTTGTTTGTGTAGCTACAAGTAGATTTGTTCCTCTGACAGCTTTCTTCTTTCACCTCGAAGTACGTTGTTAGTTATATATTGCATAGAACTATATACGGTAGGTAGGTAGGTATGTAGCATCATTATATCGGAGTGAAGGAACAAGTGGCAGAGAATGCCGACCGAGCCACAATTAACAAAGTTGTAGTTGAGAAGTTAGCTAGGAAGTGGGACTCGGGAAGAGCTCACTAATCGCATTTATCACTGCCAAAATTTCCTTTACAAGTATAAAGTAAGAAAAATTGACATGTCACCGTTAGTTAACACTTGCAGAGATAAAGTAAATGAAAATTGCATAATTATGGTGTTATTCACATTAAAATATAATTTTAGTATACTCAATTAAAATATAGTATTCTCATTTTAAAAAGTCACTAATTTCATTTTAAATTTACTCAAACATTCTGAAAGTGGTCACTGTTTAATTATTAATCATCACAGAAATGAAAAACGTTCATGAGCTCTAACCATTTTTCTGAGAGTGGTATATCGATAACGTACATTACGTATTTTAGCTTCGTTTTTATTCTAGAACATTTTTATCGGACTAATTGAGGTTTTCACGGAAGCATAGATCGCTTTAATAAACGGTATTTAACCGTAAAATTCCAAAATTACTGTATCCATTAAGGGGCGTACACACGGGCGTTCAAAACAGTAATTACAGCATTTGATGTGACGTCACATAATTATAGCGTGCTGTACGCGTGCATTAGCGCTACTAGGGGGAGTCTCCACTGATACTATCGATATATTTTGTGTTATGCGATTCGATGTTTACTTTTTGGCAAGTTAGAGGGTACATCTTTGTTGAATTTATGGATTGAATTCAATTATCTGTCGCATTAGACCTGGCATTTGTGATGGCTAGAGTTTTCATGTTGTACTTTAATCTACTACAATGTTACAGGTCACTGAAAGTTATGCGTTGGTTGACGTTCCGTAAACACACCCTTCCGTACCGCTTCCATACATCAGGAACAGATAAAGTTATGCATTAGACGTGTATATATTTATGCGAAAAATAAGCAATTAGATTAACAGGTTGGTTGGTTTTTTGTATACACAGTGACGAGTCGACTTGATTTGTATAGACGTATTTTGTTACTGACATATAAACTTTTTGTCCTAGCAAAGTATTCTCACGGGATTGTATGAAGACTAAGCTCACGAAGCCGGAAGCAATGGATAGTTTCGAATGTTAAGCCACCTCATTAGTTAGACTATCCGTCATTTCAGCAAAACATCACCTGATATTTAGTGACATTGTGTTCGAAGATGGCAAACGCTTACCTAGAAGTAGCACAAAATGGTTTACTCTGGCGTTGAAGAAACCGAACACCGCAAGGGAAACTTAGCCTTGTAGGAAAATAGTTATAGGAAGTAACATATATTACCACAGTTCAATCATTGCTTTTTTATTATTAGTGATTCACCTTAAAGTTTAAAGGTACGTTTTTCATAACACGTGTCCTATTTGTGCTGTTTTTCAACATAAACAATTGACTTGCCCATGAAGCGTGCTCACTCAGTAGCTTCAAGGTGATGCGGCAGAGGTTATATTATCTTTCATTACCGGAATACAATACTTCTACTAACATTGCTGTTAGGCGACAGACAGGTAACATGGTGGTAGCTACCGCCCACTGAACCGTAGCACCACTACCACCACCATATAATTAAAATCATATAAATGAAGAATTAGCACAACATGTCCCTGTAATAGGGCTGGCGATTGTTGACGCGATGGCGTCCAGTCACAGCTAAAAGCATTAGCGCGGGTAGAGATAGCGGAGCCGGAGCGAAGCGAAGCGAACACGTCACCAACGGAAAGTGAGGGATGAACGCCCTAGGGCTGACACGCTCCCAAACTAACTCTAATTTCATATAATTAATCGTGTTTTGTTACCTGTCAGTGGACATAACATTATTTACTAATTGTAAAATACTTTAATGGCATGCCTATTAGATAATTTTTATCATGGAATTCTTAACGTATTCTAATTAATATCTGATTTCATATAAACTAATTATTTTCAGAGCTGTAACTGTAGGTGTTTCACACAGTATACTAATTGCAAATAAAAACATTTACTAAGCATGACAGCAATGACATTGGATTGCATGCGTGATTTGGTCCATATGTATGTATAGATTTCGTAAAAAGTGAAAAATCTATACTATAATAATAAATAAATATATCATTTTGCCTCTACATTAGTAAGACATTGGGTTAAGGCTTTAAGTAAATACAAAAACATACTTTTCGACCGACTTCAAAAAAGAAGGAGGTTCTCAATGTATGTATGTTGTTTTTGTATGTATGTTACGTTACGTTAATTCCGCCATTTATGAATTAATTTTGATGATTGTTTTTTTTTGTTGGTTAGGAAATACTTTTGAGGTGGTCCCGTATAGAAATTGATTTAGCGTTTTTTGATATATAAAAAAAATTTACCCGTATACATTGGTACCCTACCTCTAAGAGTGAAAATTTTACGGCATGAATGCTGTAGATATTTAGGGCAGTTGAAGTCAGTTTCTAGTTTCTTTTTGTATTCGCTAATTATTGTTCCAACATATACTGATATTTTAAGGTAACATAACACAGTCCCGATGCAAATATGTTTACACGTATATGTGTGTTCTTTTATTAAATGACATTTCGTAGTAGTATGTAGTGTTTGATCTTTGACAAGGTTTCGCGACAACAGCCCTACCGGTTGCTAACATAGGGTGGGCCTTCTCGCCGTTGCGTTTCCACTTGGTTATGCCTTTTATGCGACGATTCATTACCACGGGCGGCGTTTAAAGGGGACGCGAACAGATAGCCACATTTATTGCTTTTGTCAGCGGAAAAATGAATTCACACGCTGATGGCTTCATGATAATAGATGTCTCACGAGTCCAATGATTATGATTTATTCGATAATTGCATAATGTTTGTTAAATGTTTGTTTTCCATCATCATCAGCCGGGAAACGTCCACTACTGGACATATACCTCCTCCATGGTATGCCACATTGACCGGTACCGAACCACTTGCATCCAGCGACTCCCCGCAACCTTAACTAGTCATATGTCCATATAGTAGGGGGACGGCCCGGTACATGCTTCCCGGTGAGTGGTCGCCACTCGAAAACTTTTACTCCGGTTATCCGTTCTTCGAGCAATGTGACCTGCCCATTGCCACTTCAGCTCACTAACTCGTCGAGCTATGTCAGTGACCCTAATTCGTCTATGGATTTCCTCATTCCGGATGTTAACACGATTGTTTTCCCTAGTTGTAAATTAATAATAAAAACTACTGAATGGTTTCTATTTATTTTGCGCCATGGCTTAGGTGAGATTTAATATATCTGTTCACTTCTGTGGACTATTAACCATGTATTTGTTTCAACTCTGTCATTGATCGGGTTGCAGAAGTATTGTATATCTATATAGGCATTGTTTAGTTTGATAAGCCGTCTGTATATCGTTATAAAATCCTCTTATCCGCTAATAGAGAGTGTCACGTCTATTAGTTTGCAAACAACGAGACGCGACGTGCATTGGCGACTGATAATTCAATCTCGTCCCTTAATGGCCCCCTCGAGATACCCTCCCTAGATTAACGACTACTTTCGTGCGCTGCGCAAATATGGTGATTTTAAACTATGATCAAATTGTTTGACGAAATGACGAATATATAGAAATAAACATCGTATTCTTTCTTCGAAACGTGGTCTTTTACTGTGGGCCGAATAAATAAGCTCAAAGTCACTCAGCGAGCAATGGAACGAGCTATGCTCGGAATTTCTCTACGTGATAAGGTCCGGAATGAGGAAATCCGTAGACGAACCAGGGTCACCGACATAGCTCGACGAGTCAGTGAGCTGAAGTGGCAATGGGCAGGCCACATCGCTCGAAGAACCGATAACCGGTGGGGAGTAAAGGTTCTCGAGTGGCGACCACGTACCGGGAAACGTCTACCAGGCCTACTAGATGGACCGACGACCTGGTTAGAGTCGCGGGGAGTCGCTGGATGCAGGTGGCTCGGGACCGGTCGATGTGGCGTACCATGAGGGAGGCCTATGTCCAGCAGTGGACGTTTCCCGGCTGGTGATGATGATGAAACATCGTATATTAAAAAACTACCCTACAGTATACTATAGGTAATATATAATTTATCATAAACCTGCGTTTGCAAATCTATACTGCTTTCGCACACGTAATCCGCTAACTGAAAATACAAGACTGCAACAATTTTATCAGTTCTTCAATTTCTACTTCTTTATTTGATTGAACAAGTAAATTAAATTTCAAATTTGGAATAATCATACGATTAATAAATATAGCTAAGAACAACCGAAGGGAAACTTGCTTTCACGTAAAAAAAAACGCATCAAAATTGGTCCATCCGTTCGAGAGCTACGATGCCACAGACAGAAATACATTGGCTTTACACTTTTAACACCCTTCTTTTTGCTTTGGGGGCTAAAAAGGAAGGTCAGGTCAAATGAGTTTCAGCAGACTATTCCTTGAGTTTTTAATTATTAAAAATGTATATGGGCATCACTATTTGTATAAAATTAAATGCTATATAAAAGTGATTGACTTCAATAACGGCAAAATTGTAACGTAATTAAGTAAGGCTAAATGTTTTTTACGAAAAACACGTACAAAAATTACTAATTTTCATCGATCCGTGAAATTCAACTAATTCGCATGAGAGACCTGAATTAATAATAAGTTAAACGAAATTGTATTAAAACACATTTTAAAAGGACAAATTTCTAAAAAACATTGCAAAATGTAAAACTTTCACTTTAGTTACATTGTAGGAGTTGTCGAAAGTGTCTCTTACGGTGAAAAACGAAAGGCATTAAGTTCATTTCCTATTTTTAAATGAAACTCATGTGTACAGAATAGTCTGCTTCGGCTCAGGTGGGATCCCATGCATCGCATTTTAATTCTATTGCCTCGTGCGAAGTGCGTCATCCTCGCTCCCGATCCGCTTTAATTACAGGGACAATGCGAGCAAAATAAGAGGATGTATTCTGATCTAACAGGAATAAAAACTCGGGAATAACGTAGTAGTGATCTAGGATACAGGCGGGATATCTACGAGATCTTCACGCTTGGCTGGTAGATTGGTGATCGCAGAAAGATGTTGGTGATATATATTTATAATAGTCAATCTGGTCTACCGCCAGCAAATATAACCGTGTTTCTCGGTAAAGAAATGACTGTGCTATCTTGGTGGAATATCATCTATACTTAATAAGCGTCGGTGGCGCAATGGATAAGGCGTGCACTGAGGGTCCGGGTTCGAATCCAGCCGTGTACCTATGAGTTGTTTTTCAATTCAAGTACATTATCCGACTGCTTAACGGTGAAGGAAAACATCGTTAGGAAATCTGCATGAGACAAACAGGCATGTGAAGTCCGCCAATTCGCATTGGGCCCGCGTGGTGAACTATGGTCTATACGCTCTCTGTAGGCCTGAGCCCCTGCAGTGCAGACTTTAATATTTTACATGCGAAAGTGAGCATGTATATTTGTTTGTCCTACCTTCATATAAAAGTTCTACCACCATCAAACCCTAACAAAAATTTAACCTCTATCAATTGGAACGTCTAAGTATCTCAACAACATACATTTATTGCTAGCTTCAGAAAGTAATAAGTTGTTGTTGTTTCAGAAACGCTCAGTATGAAAACTTCCACGTGGACCAGAAGGGCTACGACCAGATGTACGATGGCGAGGACCTGGAGACGCCACCGTCGCCGGACCGACCACCTCCGAGGCATATAGGTAAGTAGCCACAAAATAAATGTCTTTATTAATCGTCAACATAAATTAATCTATTATTAAGGCAATCGATATTTTTGATAGACAAAATGACATAAAAATTGTGTTACAAAAAGGCCATATATTGTTTGCCATTTAATAATCATACAATCATAATTAATCCAAACTGAGCTTCGAGTGTCCTAAACAAAATAAAAAGTTTTCTTTTCATCAGACAACAGTGTATAAAAAGGTATTGTTTAAATGAAAACTTAATAATTTCATGTTACGGAAACACTGCATTGCCATGATAAATCGTAATTCCTGATCGTCAGAATTAACAATCTGTCATAATCACTTAATAGATTTCTGTTATACAATCATCAGCTCGCAAATTTATCTGTGGCAGATAAATATGTGCGCGCGGAGTGTCCATGCTTGACTGCGCGCTACACGGTGGCGCTACTGGCTTGCTTCGGGTTTAGTATCATGTTTGGCATGCGCTGCAACATGAGTATGGCCAAGCTAAAGATGACTGAAAAGCACAACGTGAGTATATTGCTATTTGATAAATACTTGTAGATACTACTAGATGGACCGACGACCTGGTTAGGATCGCGGGGAGTCGCTCGATGCAGGTGACTCGGGACCGGTTGATGTGGCATACCATGAAGGAGGCTTATGTCCAGCAGTGGGGGTTTCCCTGATGATGATACGTGCGCGCGGAGTGTAAATCAATCAATTTGTTAATTCATAAAACTCAGGTTCAAGTTCTTAGTGATAATAAAGATTAGATATAGATCGACCAAATTCCATTCTATCCTATTGAGAGTAGTAGCAGTATTTAATCTAAAATCTCCTATGCAGACCTCTGGAGGCGTGAGAGAAGACACACCGTTCAACTGGACGGTAGAAGTGGAGTCATCGATAGACTCGTCGTACTTCGCCGGGTACCTCATCACTCAAGTGCCTGGAGGTTTCCTGGCCTCCATGTACCCGGCTAACAAGATCTTTGGAGTGGCTATCGTGACGTCAGCAGTGTTCAATATGGCGATACCTGGTGCTATGTCTGTTGGGCCTGCCGCTGTTGTCATGCTGAAGGTTGCCCAGGGTTTCGTCGAGGTAAGCTTTTTTCTTAAATATTACAAAGATTTATTGTATTGTAGTAATTTAGATTTTAAGATTGCATGAGTCGAAAAGTTTAATTAACTTAATCTTGACCTACTAACCTAGAAATAGTGAAGATCGTAATTCAAAACTGAGCCGCCGTAGGGTACAATTCACTAGAGACAAACATCCTTACTACATCATAGCTCACGAATGTCTTGGCTAACAATATTGCTAGTTTCCTTGATATCAAGGATAAATATCTGCCGTGAGATTGTAAAGACGTTTCTCTTTAGTGAGTTGCCCCTGATTTCTTCTGATAATTAAATATTTTTGATTTTGATTAATAAATGTTTTGATAAAGCTTTACATTTGCGCGTGCTGAACCTGTGCTTCCTATTTTTTCAATTTAACAAATTTACATTTTCTTATTACATTACTTTAACTAAACTGAAATCACAGAACGCTATATTTGGTAGATGAATGTAAGCATTGAATTTGACAATGAAAAAGTGAAAAACACAAAAGTCCTTCACATATTGTGTAGTTGAGAGAGAATTAACGCTGGTAAAAGTCACATAATAAATTAATTATTTGACGAAAATTTCCAAGAGTATCTCTGTGATATTCAGAACGACCCGTGGAAATGAACACGTAATATTCCACAATTGAAACGTCACACGTTTAAAATTTGTAACATTTGTCATTCGGTGCGTGACGGTGCATGATCAGACTTATTAGGGACGCTTCAAATTTCGACGATCCGTCCAGAATGTACCACTCGTCACGTTTGGTTTTACTCCCCCATCCTTTGTGCTCTAGATAAACTATGCTATGCATATCGAGGCGTCCCGGACGCTAAAAGGGACAAACACGAGTGAGCTTCGTCTACAACTTGTTTAGGGTAGGAAGCTATGCATTGGACTTTGAGAAGTTGTACATAGAGGTATTGTGTATTTAAAAACAGGGGATGTTAATATAAAATCTGGATCTGGTTTCATTACAAGCGTTGAAGCTACTCTGCTTGGATAATTATGCAAATTATAATTTGTTCAAAGTAGATTTCTTAAAAAAGAAATTAATATATTGAATCATTTAAGCTTATTTAAGCGATCAATAACGCCATGGTGCGATCTTTGGAAATTAGGTAAGAAAACAATTTTTTCGTAATGCGGTTGATAATAGTGTCAAATTTACGTTGACAAATCTTCATGAATAAACGCGCACTATCTTAGACCACATCGCCGCTTACCATCAGGTTATATCGTGGCCAAGCGTCTATATTTTGTCAAAAAATAATAATAATTAAAATAACTAAATCGAATTTATTTATTTGTGATTGTAGGTCGTATGAGATTAAAATAAAATATATCTGCACTTTTGTTTCTGGTTCTGGTTCTGGTTCTTTGACCGAATTCTTTACAATTTTTGGTATAATTGTTTCGAAACAATAAACTGATGATTTCAATTATAAATAAATTGATCCCCCTAGATATCGTCGATCGCGCTCGAGTACATTCGCTCCGAATGTACAAAGCCGCTTTAGGATTACCGATCCCCCTGGTAACCATGGCAACACATTTTGTTCGTCCCTGTATATCCCAGCTTAGCTGATTCTTCAATGCCGAATGCTATCCTATTAAATCAAACTTATTGTGAGATGGCCTATAGAAATATGAGACGGGAAAAAATCTTTTTCATGGATACGCTTACAAAACACTCCAATATTGTATTGTATCTCATTTCTTATCAAGCACATATTTTGGAAACATTGTTGTAATTTAAACCTATACAGCATCGCTTTCTTACTGTTTGTTATTATAGTGTACATTAAACTTAAGTTTCCTGGGCGTTTGAAAAGAACAGGAACACCCATGTCAGCTCGTGAGTGTTTTAAAAGGCAAATAAGGGAATAGGTGATGGGCATCAAGATCTACTAACAACAAAATCTTACTGAGATAAAAAATCCGCCTGCGAAGTAGTACCCACATGAAAAGTTAATTGTGGCTATCTATTGTAGAAAGCTCATGTTTATCAGTGTACATTTGCAAATGCATTAATTATGAGTTGGGCTCTTCTGCTAAATGACAGTAAACAAACAGAAACACCGCATACGTAGTAAAGCATGAGCGCATGCCCCACAACACTCATAATACTTGAAATTTGTATACCGAGTGCTTGGAATAATCTTATTTTGGCACCGTCATGAAGGCCTTACTATATAATTTCGGCAATTATTTATATTGGATTGAAATGAACTTTAATTATCAATTCATAACGAGGTACATACGACATACGTCCACTGTTGGACAGGAGCCTCCCTCATAAATAACCACGTCAGATTTTCCATAAGGGGATCGCTGTAATTTCCAACTTGGCACGGAGATTGCTGATCGCAGTGAGATGTTGATGTTACATAGGTAGGTGTTGCTGCCAATCTACCGATTAATTTACCCTTATTCGCCTTTTACGATACCCGATAAATGCAATGAGGTGGTCCCATTCTAAAGCCACCAGCCAGCAGGTTGTGAGCTAGACGGTTCAAGGATCGAAGGACACACGTGTCCAAAGTTTCGGAGCTTATTGGGTCCACAATCCAAGCTTTTTGGGGGGTCTTCCTGACTGAGAGTGCGTGCAACCATTCATAAAACCACACATAATTTATTCAACTATTTCTATTATTATCTATTACTATCCATGTATTTATCCGCGTTCTATAACATTGTCATTATTTTCCTAGGGTGTGACGTACCCATCTTGCCACGGTATCTGGCGCATGTGGGCACCTCCTCTCGAGCGATCCCGACTAGCAACTCTGGCATTCTGCGGCACATATGCTGGCATCGTCATTGGCATGCCACTCTCTGGCCTGCTGACTGATTACCTATCCTGGGAAACACCGTTTTACTTCTACGGAGTGTCTGGTGTTATATGGTAAGCACTGTTCGTATTTAAACGATAAACCGTACGAGAAACACAAGTGTAAAAGTCTTAAAAGTTTTTGCTATTTGTGGAATAATGTAACATTTTTTCTCAATTTTTTTTGGGTTGAGTCTCTCCGGACAGTAAAACTTATATTTTTATTTTATTTTCGTCGTGAAAAAAAAAAAACTATTTTCGTAAAACTTTTTTGTTAACTACAACTGTAATGTATCTCTATCAGGGTGTTACTTTACGAAAAAGACGAAATAGAGATATGTAGAGTGTAGAGTAAAAGTTTGTTTGTTTGTAGCAATACTGCTGTCAAGTACTGTTGGCCCCTTCGGATGTTATAGGGATTGTATTTAATAATTTTTTAAGTTTTTTTAGTGTATTTTATATTAAACGTCTTGTTAATAGGTACGTTTTTTGGCTGTGGTTGGTCTTCGAGAGGCCCAGCAAACACCCGCATATCAGTGGAAAAGAACTGACTTACATCGAGCAGTCACTAGGCACCGCTTCTCAGGCTGCGATGCCTGGCTTCTGGAACACGCCCTGGAAAGAATTTGCCACCTCACCGCCTGTAAGTAGAAGATAAAAAAAGTTTCTATCATTGATAAATTCTTTGTGCAAAATGCTCACAAATTATATCTTTGTTTCAGGTGTATGCTATCATCGTTGCTAATTTCTGCAGAACGTGGAACTTTTGTTTATTAGTCATTTTCCAATCTGCATATTTCAATACGAGATTCAATATGCAGATAACAGAGGTAATTTAGATTCGCTTTTAACGTACAGTTATTATTTTGCGAAGTTTAAGAAAAAATCTAGAATATGTTACCTGTTTTCATTTTCCCTTCTTACTCGTGTTTCGTAATTTGAACGTATATGATGCAGTAAAAGACGACTAAGATAGTTCCAAGAGATAGTCAACAGCATAACCTATGCAAAAACAACATCTTACAGCGATCACAAACCCGTCAGTAAAGCTAGTGCAGTGATTGTGTCAAATCATTTCGTGCAAAGCCCGTTCGTCAATTTATGAGAGATATTGTTGTCTGACTTATGCAGCTGATTATATATACGTTACACAAATTGTTTGATATGTATTTAATCTACATGTTTGTTCGTTTATCAGTCCGGGTTCGTGGGAGCTATACCTCACCTGATAATGACGTCACTGGTGCCCATCGGCGGGATGTTGGCCGACTACCTCCGCAAGAACAACATCATGACCACAACCAACGTGAGGAAACTATTCAACTGCGGAGGTTTCGGCCTAGAGGCGTTCTTCTTCGTGCTCGTCGCTTACGCTGACAATAAGGTATGTGCAAAAACTTTTCCTGTAGAACGTGTTTTAGAAATTTGATTCATTTTCATCAGAACATGGTACTTTTATGGTTTCGTGCCTTAAAGGAAACCTTATTCCCTGTGTTGTCTGTCTGTCAAGGTCCTTTTTCTCAAGACCTCGTAAAGGTATCGAATTGAAATTAATATCGAATACTCAAATATGCAATCCCTTACAGTTGTGAAAAAATCAAACTTCTATCTGAATACATTAAAAAGATACGGCCGTATATACTGCACATTTGACGGTTTCCCTTCCCCTCCCCCAAAATTCTTTTAATGTGCATTTAATAACTTATAAGGAGTAAAGATAGATAATAATCGGTTACTTCTATTTAATATTTTAAAATAAACCTGATCCTAGAGTTGAGCAGCCAAGTAGTCCCAGAAATTACGTCATCTTGCCGACCTCAGTTTTATTGCCTTTGCAATATTGTATTTCTTAACTTCAAACATGTACAAACAAAATTGTAATATTGTCCTCGGATAGATAGGTCAATTTATGAGGCTATAGTATATTTATTGAGTGACATATACAAGCGATGGGTGTGTCGGGCTTATGACTTGGCAGTCCAACAGACAAAGATAAAAGTTCCGTCCAGTAGGCGAGAATGCCAACTAAAGGTCAGGCGGGTTTTTATGCAAATCACTAAGAATCTTCAGCATGTGAACTGACTTCATTATGAGTTGGCTCCGCATTGAACTAGTGGCCATTGAGTTGAAGGATAAATGGCGAGAAGATTTACTGGGAAGATTATATCGCTTATTGTGTCTTCATTGACTCTGAAATAAAACAGATAAAAGCTGCATAATTGGTGTCCGCTTGGCCCTCATTTCTTCTTATTCGAGGTTGCGATAAGTCCATTCGGTGGAAACTTTCTGTGCTCACCCAGTGGACTAGTTATAAAGTTTAAAAAAACCAGATCAATCCAAACAAAATTAAAATATATTATATGTATTATTTCACTTGTGGTACATGTAGGTCACTATTTCATGTAACTATTTTCAAAATAGCGATAATCAGCTGTGACAGACGAATAGGCAGACACGAGAGTCTTTTTACGAGCATAAAGGCTCCGTTGTTTCATCGGACGTTCAAAACCCTTAAAACATGTTTTCACTTAGTCTATCACTTGATGAAAAGACTCGTTAGATGAAATATGAAGCTAAAGCGGTTTTACATGCGCATTTTTTTGAAATGAGATCTGGTCACTTAGAAGTCTTAATTTAACGAGGCAATATGTAAAATTCCCTACTATGTGTTCCATAATTACGAGTTGTGTAAATATTCTTTTGTTTCTAGTACGTGGCGACGATAGAGCTGACCCTAGGAGTAGCGTGCAGCGGGTTCGCGATATCAGGATACAATGTGAACCACTTGGACATCGCGCCACGGTACGCCTCCATCCTGATGGGACTCTCCAACGGAATCGGCACCATCGCTGGCTTCATAGTGCCTATCGTCATTGACTACATGACGAGGTTCAAGGTAAATGAATTTAGTCAACTTAAAAGAAAATGTTGCTTTTACTTTGTTTAGGTTTTTTAGTCAGATATGACACGTTTTTGATGTTTGTTTGAAATACTTGGAAGTACACTTGATGTCTTCCATCGCAGTACATAGATTAGTGCTTATTGGGGCCAGTCAATAGTCTTTATTTTTGCTGGTTACATATGAATTGCACTTTTCATGCTATTACAAGGTACATATGTATTTATTCAACTATCGATCTTTGTGTGAACTAGACCATAAATTGCATGAATATTAAATTATAAGCGAAGCTAGCTTCTTGTTTTGTAATATGCATATTGAAGATTTGAAAAAAACTGCTAAGAAAGTAATAAAATCAAATTTCCCCCTCGGAATACTTTTTCAAAAGAATCCTTCTCCAATTTCAATTCGTGCGTTTCATTGAAAACTTTGAAGTGACACTCCCCTAGCACGCAGGCATCGCTCTCGAAGGATCTCGAAACAAAAAGGACGTTCGGCCGTGGCTAATTTAAAAAAGGAGATGTAGTGCGCGCGCGCTCTGAATATTAAATGAAGCTTTGTGGGTGCGCGCCGATGCGTTACACCGGCCGCATTTCGCGCCGAGCACTTTATTATCCTTGGTTCTCGGTTTATGATGCGCACGGGTGCTCTCTGCAATTGTATTTTTGTGCGTGTCAAAATATGCATTATATGCTGTCGAAAAGTGATAAATGTTTATTGTGAAATTTAGCTCGATCGCTTTAAACAATTGAGTTTCCGTAGCTTGATAAGCTCGATATTAAGTGAAAAAGTATACCAACGTTTGGAACCAGTTTAGCAAACCAAGCGCGGTGACTGTAGATTCTGAAAAGGCTAGCCTTGGCAATATTTTTTAGAACACACCACCACAAATAATAATAATCAATACTAATATTATAAATGCGAAAGTAAGCGTGTTTGTTTGTCCTGTCTTGACGTCGTAACGGAGAGTCAGATTGATTTGGGTTTTTATATAGGGATGGTTGAAGTTTCGGTGAATTTATTCTGATATAACAACAGTTCCCGTGGGTTAATTTCTGAAGTCCACGAGAAAGAAGTCGCGGGTTAAAGCTAGTAGTTAAACTAAAAAGCTATTCATTATTTGATTGTTATAATATTCTGTTTCTTTATGTGCAAACTCTTTAGCAGAGGGATTATGGACGCTTCCGAAATAGAAATCTTCCGATAGATTTGAAACACTATATGCGTTTGAAAGCATTTAGTGCTACGAGTATTACGTTGGATATTCATTATAAAATCTTGCACCTTTACATTAAAGCTAAGACTTTATAAGATATAGAGCGATGTTTTAATTACTCCTACAGAACATAAAAGAGCAAGCAATAGCGGAGTGGCGCGCCGTGTTCCTGATGGGTGCCACCGTTCATTTCGTCGGCATTACCATCTACGGGATCTTCGCGTCCGGCGAGCTCCAGCCGTGGGCCGAGCCGACACAGCCCTACGACGAACCTATCAAGTCTCAGGACAACGAGACTACCTTCGTAAGTACATTTTAAATTTAGTTATTTTTACATAAGGTGCAACATTTCAGGATGATTTGAAAATCTATAGATGTTCATAAGTATGGGTATAAAAATTATTATTATCAGACTGTTTTCGCTGAAAAGTACATAATTAAAAAATACATTATTTAGATACTTTCTTTCAAACTTAATCATTGTCGCACTCTAAACTCACTCGTTTAAATACTTAAATTTACTTGCAAGAATTCTGGTATTTTGCAAGTAAGTCTACATTTTACGTAGCATGATGCATCACTATTACATATAACATACTCGTACATAACTACACATTATTGTATAAATTTAAATTAAAACTTTTTTTATTACACAGGAATTCCAATTCTAAAAGTAAAGTAAAAGTAAAAAATGTTTTATTGTCCAAAACTACACCAGTGATTAATGCATTAACATACAAAACAACAATAGTCATACAAAATTATTGATCAGCCTGTGCTTAAAATAGGACTGTAAGTCCTGTAGCATATGCACTGGCTAGCACGTTGATACAACCGACAGACATTCAATTTCAAACATTTTTATTTAATTTTAGAACCACTGTAATGTTTTACTAATTCTATCTTACAAATTATAGACGGAGAACCCATCAGATCCCCTGAAAAGCTCGGAGACCAAGGCGTACGGGGCCATAGCTCCAGCCAGACCGCCCGCTCCTGGTCAGCAGCCACACGTGCCCAACAATCCCTTTGTCTCCGGGGCCCTGTACCAGGCCGAGCCCATACAGCCACCAGCTCAGACCTATGACGACCTCACCGATGACGGCACCTACTAGGTTACTATCGTCTGTCTATTACAAATTGAGGGTTCCGTTTTTGGAATGGCAATTTATATTTTAATTTTTTTTATTGTTACTTGTTTCCGATAAAGCTTAAATATAAAAATTAAAGAAAAAAAACATCGTTCCGTAGACAAATCTAAGTTAGCTTCGATGCCTTTCAATGCGCACAACCTACTTATGTAAATCACATAATATTTCGTAGCCGATTTAGCCTCGTCACACACCTACCGATTCTGTTCTTGGTAGAAACCGGAAGGGAAGAATGCAATACATAAAGTACCGATTGTCACACACCTACCGATTTGAACAAGCACGAAACGTTCCGGAACGTTCTAGGTAAGTCAGATGGGTCAGTCTACTGGGTTTTCTTTTTAATTGCCATTCTTTAGACTTACTCTTTTTATAATGCGTGAATCGTGATTCGCTGAGGCTCTCCAATATTTTTATAGATAGGTAGAAAATGACTTTATTATAAATTTATCATTATAACATCATTAGCTTACTCTTACGTATAATTATTGATAAAATTATTTGCTAGATATCAACAGTATCTGTTTTGCTAGAAAAGTACTATGAAATCTAATATTCGGAACATAATCATTCATTTTATGTAACTTAAATATAAATATAATATATTTATGTGTACATATAAATGACGTGGAAACATTTCTCATCGTTGTCATAGAAACGTGCATTAATTAGGTAGGCACATAATTGCCGTTGTAGTACAATTTTGTACCATATCTACGGATCGTACTTCTTTTCCTCTACAAACTTAATAAACATATAGTTTCAAATTTGTGTCCAGTTTTTGAAGTATATAAACTGAATCCGTAAATGATTGTAATTTACGGGCGTAAAAATATTAAATCAAACAACCATTTTTGGGTTCCATGAATGTACTGTAAAAACAAAAACTAAACGTATAAAAACAAAAGAATAAAAGCTTCAAAGACAATATGTTATTATTCTAAGAAGTTCGGCGTCGGCAACAATGATGATTTTATTACACTTGCGCGCTTTTATTTCTTACAACCAATCGTATTTTCCATAGCTAAGAGTAAACTATCTGGAACAAAATAGTTGTCGTTATTTTTGCGTTACATCCAGAATTTGGTAGCTGTTAAATTAGCTTTTATAAGGTTATTTGCCTAATTCTAGTCACAGTTATAAGCTTATGAATATTTTTTTTTCAGTTTAGAGGAGTTAATTTCAATCAGTAATTAAAATTTACTATTCAATTTAAAATCACACAATGAGAATATCTTAACTTGGGTATGTTACTCGATCGACCGAAGAGTCCCCTCCTCCACTGTTCTAAGATAGCAGGGGTGTTTTGTAGGCGTAATTAAAAAGCAAAAAATTAAATTTTGACTACTAATTAAAAATTAACCCGATGTTTGTATACATATTACTCACAAGTGCATATCATCAAAGTTACTGTATTTTTATTTCTTTGTTAGTCATCTTTCAAATAACATGATATTTCTTTGAAGTTTACTTTGTTATCGTTTAAACTGTTCGTTTAAATTGCTAAATTTCTTATAGATTGTTGTAAAATGTTTATATATTTATGAAATTATATATAATTGTTCAAATCTAGGATTATACTTATCTTGAATACAAATGTATAGAAGTAGCAATGAATTGAATAAAGTGTTAATTGCAAAGGGAAGTAATGTAATCATTCTACAATATAGTTACATTTAAAACTGATTTGAATATTAAAAATCTCGTGTTGAACCATCTTTAGCATAAACATATTATGATTATTGATTTAATACGTACACCAAAGAATATAATAATTTCGATTAGTTAGTACTTACCACGATTTATACACACATTTCCCTGTTTATATATATATAAAGTATAGACATAAACTTTATTGAAACAGTATTATTCATGTAAAAGTAATATAAACTTAAAATAAATTGATATCTTATATGTAAACTAGTTAAGAATAAACAATATTGTTCAGTATTGAAAATGTTTTTAAAACTGTCGTGGTTATTGTTCTACATATTTAGATACATTTTGTCGGTGTCTTAACATGAAATGAATGAAAAATTAACCTTAATAACATCCTGACAAAAGTATAATTTATTCATTATTATTATTTACTTTAGTTAATGTTGCTGTAACATGCTTTACGTTTTATATTATTACAAATAAACAGTTACCAATCGAGATGCAATCTCAATAAAATTGTTAAGTTTAACCCATAAAAAAGCCTTCGACAAAAAGTTGTGTTTATCATTATGTGTTTCGTGTTTTCTAAGTTCTAAATTAGGTCACGCATTATTTGACTAAGCTTTGTTATGGTGAGAAAAATTTAAGCAGTGCTAAAAATGAGTTTAACTTTTTACTTATTTTCGTATACGTATTTTTTTGGTAATTTTTTTACATTTGTAACAAATAAAATTAGTAAAATATGATATATATAATTTATACGCATAATAATAAATGTACATAAGCAGGTTTCCCCACATAGTATTATGTGATAATAGCTTATAACAATAAACGAAGTTGTATATATGGAGTTATATCCGCTCCCCGCAAGCAAAAATGATATTAGAATAGATGTGTTAAATATAAAGTTAATAGAAATAAAAATCAAATTTAGTATGCATGACTCAATATACATGTATTTTATGCTAATACTTAATCCTTTATTTAAAAAGTAATATCATAGTAACCAGACTAACTCCTCGTAGAGACATGTTGCACTATTCTGCGTTCAAGACGTACTGCCACTTCGCACGGTAAATTGCATTGTATATATATTTTTGGCAACACAGTAATCTTCCTATTCAAGCGAAATCCACAGAAATAAAAACATTTAGTTGCATTTTGGATGATTTTAGTTTTCAAATTGCTAGCGAGTTTTATTCAATTGTTCATATTAGTCGGAGCTGTTTTATGTTTCCGCCTGGCTAGCTGGTAGCTACCACCATGATTTATAACTCTGGTGTTCAACTTCTGGTATGTAAATAGATGTATGTTCTGAACACCTTCAATACTATACCTAATTAAATTGAGGTTTCTAGGTGAGGAAGCTGTCTTCCTACGGCCCTATTAACACATAACATCAAGTAAGCTGAGGGTCAACTTTACTGCGAATAAATTATTATCTATTACAATGGAATGCATGTTCACGTAAACACTCATAGGTTAGTTTAGGACGCGTGCTTTGACTCCACTAAACACAGCGTTAGAGGTACCATACACGACCTTATTAATTATTTAGAGCATATATGCAACTCTTCTTTGTAAACAATCGAAAGAAACATAATCAATTTTGCGTTGGACAACTTACAAATGGACATTGTATATTCAAAAAATGCAATGACATTTTATGAAATGAATTTAAAAAATCCATTTTAAATTTATCTATTTCAAAATACAGCTTTTCTTTTCTCTTCTTTCATCCTTCATTCGTGCAGTTGTAACACGAGAAATCGGAGATCGCTGAAAATGTCAACGCGTGCCGTGAGTGCCGTTCATTATGTAATCTAAACAAGTTACATTCATTAAAGTTGCTCAATACATGCATAGATATTTTATATAATCCTTAATTACATGGAATGCAAAATGAAGAGACAATAATAATTTGACTAAAGGATATAAGACCAAATTCACTCGTTAAACGATGCACTATGAAACGGTTTTTAAAAATATTGAAGAATACCTTATTTTTCTTTGTTGTAAATAATTGAAACTGTTTTTGACGTAGTTACAATTTTTTAAATTGTCAGTGTCAACCAGAACCCAGAAAAGTAATGTGCTTAGGTAATGTCTGAATTGAAGGCAATAAAATTGTAACAAATAATGAACATAATTATATAAATAATACATAATAATAAATTAAGACAATGTTCAAATATATGTTTAAACATATTTAGTCTGAAAAACTTAGTTATTTTTAAGAACAACATAAAATTGTTAAACAGTGAAACTCTTAAATCATTATTTGTAGTATTTAGTTATTTTCGAAATTTTAGTTATTCTTTCTTTTTTTCTAAAAATAACGCATTCGTTGTACTAGTTGGGATAATTGACATACATAAATATATTTTCCAACAGTGCTTAGAGCACGATAAATTAAAATAAATTGTACACAGTATATTTGCATAAGCGTTAGGATTTAAAATATAAAGATACTCATTGGACATGGGTGAGAATTATCATCACGTGAGAAATGACTTATTTTTTATCATTAAAGTTAATTTTACTCAGAATGGAATAAAACAAAAGTTGTATATAATGTAACAACATTGATAGAGTTAAAATATTTCATCCGAACTTTCATTTTCAAATCGGCATTTCATTTGAAAGGTATCATTAGCATTATAGAATTAATTATGATAGTAAATAGAGAAGGAAATCGTTGTTTTAAAGATTCTCTACGCCGTCAATTCTGTGCTGTAAAATACTTTAACTTTAAAAATGTTACTTGTGTGTGTAGCGTTTTGTAACTGTCAATGGAGAGTCTATAGTCATTTTATAGTAAATAAAATTAATTTAATAGTAAAAAACGACAACACGAAATTTATTAATTGTGTGTCATAATTTTCAAATTGAATCAAACAGGTAAATCGAGTCAGTACTTTGAAAAACATTTTTAAATCTCGTGTTATGTATATTTAATTTTTTATAATAAATATATATGTATGTTTAAGTTAACTGTTAAATGTTAGTTGCTTTCTTTGCTCTTGTTAAATAATATAAAAATAGAAGAATATATGTTGCCGGGAATTGTGCATACTACAGTATTTAATTATCAATAGCGACTGGCTCTCCGTAAAACAAGATAACTGTGATAAGTATTTATCATGTAAATGATAATTTTCACAATGTCCAAATTCATGGCGGAAAGGGTATGGATCCCCCACGCACTCGTTGACGTGCACAGTTTTGTAAAACTATGTTAATATAAAATATTAATATAATATATATAAATAAGTAATGAATATAAATGTGTCTTCTTCGTAAATGGTGAAAAATAATAATCACGATCTGCGACAACAGCGTCCCTCGTTAAATCTGAGACCAAAGCATTGACGACCAGGTTATACTCGTAAGGTACAGACAGACCCATAAACCGTTTCCTAGTAAGTGCTAATTTTCACCATTTACAAAATATAACTAGTTGGTAAATTGTCTTAACATTTATTTACCTTTCTTTAAAATATTTAAGTGCAAAATGCTTAATACTATAAAGATAATAATAAAAAAACAGCAACTGTTGTCTACTTTTGCCGAAAGTTGTAACATAATCACTTATTATTTGTGAAAAGTATTTATGTAAAAAGAAACCGAATTATCATACAACTTTAAGAGGGTACTGCACGAAATTTAGTAAATTAAAATCATTACGCTGAATTCGTTAAATACATTGAAAGGACTTAAAGGTTAGCCCGATCCTTGAATATCTTGTTAACGCTCATGCTCTTGTTGAAGTTTGATACAAATGCATTAATAAATAATTATACACAATACATAACACTAATGACATCTAGAATAATTTGTTATTTATTGAGATGTCATAAACGTTATGTATTGTTTATTAACTATTTATGAATTTGTATTAAATTTCAACAAGAGCGTGTTCTTTTTCAAGGATTGGGCTAACCTAAACAAGTTATTTCAAAGTCATTCAGCGCATACATATAGACTTTAATTTACAAAATTTCGTGCAGTACATCCTTAAGATATTATGTATCTCAACTTGGTTGGTGCCATTTATGTCAAAACAAATATGTATGATACAGATTTTCAGTTTCCGGAATGAAAATATGCTGAATTTATTTTTGAAAATATTATTGCGGCCGTTTTGAAGTAGTTAGGAGTATAACACAATGAATAAAGAAAAATATAATGGAAAGATTTTGATAATTTTCTGTTTATTACAAACTTTAATCGTCTCAGTGGTTTAATGCCTACACGCTTGGAATAACAATCCAGAAGTCCTGGGTTCGATTCCAGACCTATCGGTGCTTGGTTTGGTTGGTAGCATTTTCTCTGTCCGCCTGGTTAGTGACCTAAGTCTAAATAACGGTATTAATATCACGTATTATCAGGTGTGACGAAGAGCAAGAGCAAATCCATCAAATGTTACAAAAACACTTTTTATATTTCAACCAGACTCTATTATATAAAGTAAATGAATGAGGTTTCCCATTTTCTTATTTCCAGGCGTGGTGTCCATAATTTTTCTTACACACGTATCCTAGTTGTAATTAATAAGACAATATTATATGTATTTAGTTTGTAGGTATGATAGGACAATAATATTAATTATAACGGGGTGATCTCACTCTATAAGGCTGTGTCGACAATAATGCTTTCACACGAAGCGACATTAGAATGTAATATTAAAAATATATTTATAATAACATTTTAAAATTAAGAATCCGTTAGATAGTTGCTTTTTGATTTCATTAATTTATTTGATAAATTATATGTTATAAAAATTGATTGTGGGTTTGAAACAAGCAATTCAACCACTCTTCAAGTTTTGACAACAGTTTTGGGACAGACAGCAATTTGAATATATTTGTTGTTTTAAAATTTGCTTCTTTCACGGTATCAGATCCGTGAGATAATAAACTGGCACCATTGTGTTGAAATGTTATAAAAAAATCAAGACAATAAACAAATCATTTTGCCAGTCCAAATTAGTGTTGATAAGTATAACAAGGTATTTAAATAAAATAGTGCGAAATTAAGGTCGCTACTGGCAATATTTTTATGGAAATGTATCAAAAATCTTTACATGCCTTTTTGGTAGACATGACATAAAAGACGTACATTTCTTTTAGAGCTTAAAGCTCTGGTTTAGGTCGATTTTTATTCTATCTAATAAGTGTTGATAATGAGCCATCTTGGGCATGACTTTGACAATATCTACGTTATTATGTGTTTCGTATGATTCAGATTGCCATTTTCCCAAAATGCTCAACATTAATTTTTCATTTTGTTTCATTGAGTTTATAATCTGTTTTATATGATTAATGTGATTAACAAAACACTAGCTACTTTAATGTTTAGTGCAAGACAATATATGATACGAATAATATAGTATATAATAGTCGTATAACAATTATTTATATACTAGTATAATCCAGTAGACGTAAGTAGGTACTCATAAATAAATTAGAAAATACGTACTAGTCAGTGACAATCTAATAAACATATGTGTATAAGCTTATGTAAATACTAATTAATAGTTACGTAACTACTGGCAAGAGGCAGACAAATTGTCAATTACTGATTAGAGTCATGTTTAAGGATTTTCTTTCAAAGTCCTACCTTACCGCGCTGTACATACGTTATGTCGCTTTTGTATCCCCATTAATTGGTATATTCATATCTAAAGTCATATAATGTCATTATTACATTATTTATGATATTAAAATAATTTACTAACTCGGTGTTTTATACGTCTACAAAGGAGGAAGGATATAGGCTCCGAAATCAAAGCATATTTCAATTAGAGCTCTATTTGTCACATTGCTGTAAGTTTCAAGTCGAATAAATGTTTCAATTTTAAGTATCAAACGGGTATAATATTGTTACAATTTAAGAAGGCACTGCACGAAATTAAAGTTGCTAATATTATGCGCTGAATTAGTTAAATACATTGAAAGGACTTATTTAGGTTAGCCCAATCGCTGAATAAGGGCACGCTCTTGTTGAAATTTTATACTAATACATAAATAATTAATAAACTAGCTAAATTTGATATTTATTGGGATGTCATAAACGTTATGCACTGTTTATTAATTATTTATGTATTTTTATCGAATTTCAACAAGAAATTCAAGAAGAAAGCTCGTGCAATACCTTCTTATAAAGTAAGTCTGACAATAACTGTGTAAAAGTTGATCGTGTCTGTCACACCGATCGAAAAGTCTAGTCAATATTAAATAGATATGTTGCAGTGCTGTAAGCATAAGCAATCGTGTGACTATAAACTAAAATGTAGACAATAAAATGTTGTCGTAATTTTTTTGGGTGTATAAAATGATGCCAAATATAATGAAAATAATAGATAGTAATATGTTTAGCAATTAAGTATTCAGTTTCGCTCAGGCCTACAGTTAGGTAAATAGCTGTACATAATACTAGTGACCCGCCTTTACTGCGCAGGGGTTTAATATACTAATATGACATAACTTGATAACTAGGCAATCAACAAGCAATCAAGTTAATAAAACATACACCACATTTAATTTAGACTATCCGTAATAGATACAACCAGTTGAAACGGCATTACATGCAGTGGTTTTGCGTGTTGTGCCCCTCATTTTTTTCATAATCTTCTATGTACAAACATCGGCCAGGTACAATTTTACAAGTCGTATATGCATATATTTGATGCCTATTTTTTAAAAGCTTTTATTTAGTCCGAAAGTCAAGAATGTCAAGTTATAGCAAAAAAAAGAAGGTATTGCACGAAAGTTACAAAGTCACTAATATCGTGCACTAAATTAATTAACTACATTGAAATGACTTATTTAGGTTAGCCCGATCCTTGAATAAAGGCAATTTGATATAAATGAATAATTTTTTAACAATACATGCATTTAGTCACATCTAGAAAATTTTGATATTTTTTGAGGTGAACGTTATGAGATTAATTACTTATGTATCGGAATGAAATTTCAACAAGAGCGTGCCTTTTTTCATGGATAGTGCTAACCTATATGAGTCATTTCAATTTTTTAAACTAATTCAGCACAGTGACTTTAATTTTCAAAATTTCGTGCAGTACCCTCTTAAAAGTCTGTGTTTGAGATATGTGGTACAAAGTTAAAAAATATGTCGCACGTTTGTTTTTATTGAAATATACCAAAAATACCATCATTCATTTATTCACGAATATGCACAAATTAATTTAGTAACGTATCCTTTTGAATCATATAACCATGTATAAAAAAACTTTGTAATCATTTTCTAGAACAGTTTGCAGTAATAAGATATGTTAGTAGTTTTAAGCCGTAGTAGTATAGGTTGTATACAGAATTAAAAGGCAGGGAAATGTGTGATGATTACTGACGATTATAATTTGAATATTTTATTAGTAAAATAATACATACATTACCCACTGTAGATGTTGTAGAATAAGACATATACGCTTACTACATAACTAACAAATTGTTTAAATAACTAATTAGTTAAAACAGCTGTTTGTAAATAATGTTGTATTCCTATTGTACTCCTATATAAATGTGTAATTCCAGAAGTTTGTACTTCATGAAACTGTTAGTAAATAGCAAATATTAATGGCTTTTACAATTGTGAGACTTGTTTAGGGACAATAACGTTTGAATTCTGTTACAATATTTGAATGTCCGTAATCAATTTGCATATACACAAAATGTCTAAGGAACCAGTTTAATCTAGTCCAAGTTCTGATAAATAAAGAAAAGAAATGGAAGGCTACTCTGAAGATTTTATTGGAGATTTATTTGTTTTTATTCTTTATTAAAACACACTAAGAGCCCTTACAAGGATGTATTTTCTTTATATTAAAAGACCTAAGGAAAGTATTTCTTCCGCAAATTGGCTACCTGTATTCCTAAGAGAGGGTTTTATGTAAGTTGTAGGAAATTATGGTATTTAAGATATCATTGAAACCTGTTCTTTAAAAAATGTTTCTCGGTGTTAGTGTTAAAATGTCTTTGCAATGGTGACATTACCTTCCCTAATATATGTTTAAAAATTTATTTTGTGTTTTATTTAACTTCCTTAGTACTAAAAATCACGAGCAAAACCATTATGGGAGTTGAACGCTCGTGGAAGTCTGCTGCAAGTCCTCTAGTATAATCGATTTTGTAAGACGATATCAATGCAAAAGGACCATTGGGTCATTTTGGTAGTCTGAAAGGTGATCGCAGAAAGTTGTTGTTTATACGCAGTTTAAAGGGTCACATAATATACATTTACTAATATATGTGTAGTAAAACTATACCTTTTGTATGCCCCACACACTGATTGATTATCATATCATTTCGGAGTAAGTATGCTTCCATACTATGGCTCATCTTTACTTAATATCAGCACAAAAATATCGAAATAATGGCAGTATTTGTTGACTGGCTTGGGAATACTGAGATCCATAAATATAAATGTTCGATTGATGCTGGATGAAACAACAATTTGTTAGGATTGCCAGGATGCGGGGTTATTGAAAGCAAATAAAAAAGAAAACACACATCGAATATATTTATCATTATGGACACAACAATTTAAAGCATTCATTTAAATAACTAAAAATTCTTAATCGAGTAACACAGTCACAATCTATGGTAAAATAATTACTAACGTAACTGATATTTAAATAACCGAACCAAAGTGTATTTCATTGTGAGTTTGTATAGCTATTGAGACGGGATCTACACAATCTCATAAATTAATTTTTGACAAGACTTCAAGCAAGCAAACTATTTTGCGTTTAGTAAGGTATTGGCATTTGCTTTTATGAGCTTTAACAATTTGTATTCTTTATTTAAAATAGAAACTTCTAACAGCTGCATAGCTAAAAGTCTTCTTGGCTCAGGGCACCTAATACAAGATCCGACCAATTAAAGTCCGTTTAAAATCTGAATATCGAATTCATACAACCCGAAACAAAAATGAAACGAAACAAATCTTCAACATAATCAAAAACAATTATTTAGAAACAAAAACAAAAAGAAGGAAGCATACAGCATAGGAATTACTTAGTACATCCGTTAATATTATAGAGGTTTTATTGACGTTTTTGTAATTTTTTTATCAACTTTTATGTGTGAAAAGTCCAAGACGGTGTTATAGCGCAACGAATCGATAATTTTAGTCTTGATAGTTTCATTTGCACTCGTATCTGCGGTGTATATAATTAAATGATATTTTATTTCTCTCTTATCATTTATGCACATTGTAGATAAGTTAGTTACATTTTTAAATTGCTTGTTAAGTACATATAACTTTCATGGTCATTAAATTTAATAAATATGCTTAAAAAACGAATCTTAGTAAAAAGAGACAGTACAGTACCTATGCGACTGGCACATATTCTGTAGTTTTGTTTTGAATCGTTTCTGTCAGGCTGACTGTAACATACAAGTAGAATCTCCAACTCGTTAGCGCCCTTTAGCGTTTAAGGATATGCGGAATCTTTACTCCTTTTTAAGGTTATGCACTCAAAGGGTGCCCAACGGAGCCTTATTGTTAAGGCTCTGCTTTCCGTCCATCTGTTACATGGCTGAATCATTTAAACAGTCATAGAAGGACACGAAATTTAGACAGAGTTTGTATTATAGCCGCTGTAAGGTGGTACGGAACCCTTCGTATGTGAGACCGACGATGTAGCCATTTTATGAACTATGAAACATTAAAAAGGAACCACAAATATGTCATCAAAACTGTTTGCACAACACCATCTATAACTAATGTATCCTTAAATTAATGGCAGTGTACTACACTAACAGTGGACGATAAAAGCTATAAATATTACGATCTATTGATTTATGAGCTACGGTAACTTTGACATCAGCTGTAGGGCTGGATGTGGTTGTATGGTGAAGGTGATCGCCTCAAGCGCCTGGATTTGCCGGGGAATCCCCGGGCATATGGCGGCTTCGCATTCGTGGTCACGTAGTAGACACCGCGTGCACTGCAATTATATAATGAAGCTTCAAAAATAACACACATGGAACTACGAGTATATTCTGTAAAAATTATTATAGGAGCTTCCTAACAAAACCATTGAATAATTTAATTTTTTTCTTTTCACTTTTGGCACACAACACTCTATTTGGCAAATGATTACTGATGATACTTTGCGCTTAAGTAAAACTTATAATACTGAGTAAAACTGACTCTTACTGACATTCTAGTGTTTGCCTTTATCGCCTGAGTTAAGATACAGTATATTGTGAAAAATCTTCAAACGAAGAGTACATAGACACCTTCTAGACCAACGCGTAAGATCGTCGACCTCATTGTCACTTAACATCAGGTGAGATTGACGTCAAGTGTTGGTCTGTCTTTTGTAAAAAAAACTACAACTTCTATTCTATTACAGTTGATATGACAATCACGGGATATTATAGACTGTGGGTCCTGCAATGACATACATACACTGTAAACTAAAGCGAGACTTACTTTAGAGAGACATGTTCTCCCATGAGGACGTACTCGGTGTCCTTCGGCTCACACCAACCGATGAGGTAGGAGAACAGGCTAGGACAGGGGCCCGCCCAGAACCCGGCCCGGCTGTTGATCGACTCGATGAAGTATGGGGTCACTTTTGTGTGGTCGCAGGATAGAGTTTCTAGAGAAAGTGATACAAAATTACCAAAACAGGAATACAGTTAAGTTATAATTACTTCGACTATTACTAATTATAATTTTTAACTATTAGAAATTTGTTAATAATTCGTAACTTTAAGTGTTTCAACAGTCCTCTGTGGTTTCAAGAACATAGTTTTGATTAATCGATCATTAACAATAAATTAAATTTTATATATTACCATGCACGCCATCTCTTCAATATGTCGTAAGTTCGTTGTGTATAAGCTGCGTAAGTAGTTCAATATTTATGACATAGATGTCGCTTAGTATGAAATGTATGGTAAGTTGCAAACAAGTTGCGAATAAGCTGCGACGGTAAGTAGCTTATTCTCTTTTAAATAGATGTCGCTCTTTACCATTATCTATTTCAAACTTTAGTATGCTTTAGCTTTAGCATGTGATCGAAGACTTCCAAGAAGAAATTACTGTGATAATACCTACCACACTGACAACAACTTTACATCTTCTACATCTACAAAGCCGTTAAATCGTTTCTTGAATCTTTTAACGAAACTGGTGATATCATCATGTCAAAAATTGTATGACGACATCGCATTGGGTTCATAATGATGATCATAATGATAGAATAATAAGTATAAATACCACAAAAATACTTACGAAATATAGTGTCATGAGCGCAGCCTGGCTGGCTGGAGCCTCCGTTGACGTAGAAGTCTGCATGACCGTTGGGCCCCCACTGACCAAGGATGCCGGCGCCAGTGTGAAGTATGTCCACGAACAGCGCGTCAGTTACGTCCAGGTCTCGAGACCTGTTGTTGCCCATGTAGAACAAGATCGTCGGATCTAGACCTGCATTCCAAAACAGATCGTAAATGATTATAGAATTAGGTAATGAAGCCCATTTTAGTAATAACAGAAAAGTTTGTGTTAATGTGATTCAGACGATGTATTTCACACAAATTAATTTCACCAAAGACTTTTAAAATACGATATCTGTCTTTGTATAGTAATTATCTAAAAAACAGACACAATACATATACAGAAATTGATTTTTGTTAATTCCGCCTTCGCCATTCAATTACCAGTCAAAAACAGAAGGACAAACCTCCGCCCGTATACTGTTTATATTCCTACAGCTGACACCAAGCGTTTCACTTCTACATTTATCATGCGTAGGTACAGCTAAAATAGGGAATGAATGCACTTTTGGGAACATTCAAACTAAGAGTAAATAGGCACCTTCTTGATCGACGCGAACATCGTAGATAGATAGATAGAGGTCAAGCCTTGATCTATCTTATATATAGATTATTTATCGTCTTACATATGGACATTGGACATGTCTTCTCCTTACCATACCATAAAAGTTTAATTTGTAAGGTGCTGCACTGTTTTATATCGTAATTTAACTCTAAGTCGATAGCTGTTTAATAGAATTGTAGACAACTAACCTGTGATCCTGCCCAACTTTCCTTGCGCCAGATGGTTGGCCACGAGACCGAGGATGTGCGCGCCCACGCTGTACCCTATGGTGTGTATCTGCTCTGGCTGCACCGACTTTACCGGGTGGTATTGCAGGTACTCCACCAGCTGAGCGATACACAGACCCGCGAACCGGGGCGCCCACTCAATCTGCAATATTACAGCAGGATTTTTTTAAATATTTGTGAAAATCAAGCTTATTGAAACCTAAATAGGCTAGATTATTAATCCTCCTTACACTGTACTTGGCCTTCTCCTCAATAGATAGATAGTAAGTGATAGTAAGGTATTATGATAGAGCGTGCTCAACCAGTATCACAAAACCATCATATTCAATTGCTGGATCCTTTCTTATATCTGCTGTAACTCTAGCACTGATAGACGATTTTCAATATGTCATATAGAATTCCTGTTGGCGTACAGATCATCGATCTACTGGGTCTCATTATGATGATGACTACGAAAGAAATGAAAAGCTTGTATTTTCTAGTACATAAACATACGTGTGCAACTAAGCAGTACCTACATCAAATTTGTATTTTAAAAGTCTATTAAAGGCGAGGTCTATGTGACATAGGTACAATGTGGCTTGCCATAGAGGAAGCCTATGTACAGCAATGGAAGTTTCCCGGCTACTGTGATGAGATATAAAAGACTGCCTCAGCATTGATATTACTAGCACGCGTACCGCCGAAAAAATGGCATATTCAGAAAACAAGAATAATAAAATAAAATGATTTTTGAGGTCAAAAACTCTATAACCTTTTCATAAAGGGGTAATGAAAAAAAGAAAGGTGGTTCGATTCTAGGTGGTTCTATCGCTACTCGGTTTGGTAGGTGGTACTGAACTTATGTCTTTCTGGCTAGCTACCACCACGACATCTAAGTCTGACGCCAAACAATAATAGCCTGTTAATAGCACTGTTGTGTTCCAGTATGAAAGGTAGCAGAGTCAGCAGCTCATTAGCTTAAGGCTTCTGGGTGCAAACGCTTACCATACAACGGCCTTACCGTCACTTGACATCAGGGCAAATGAAGGCCAAGTGCAAACCCATCATACATTTAAATATAGTACCTTCATGCCAGATTGGAATTTCGACATAATTTGACTATTGCATTATATAGTCGCACATTTCAATGTTAAAGCTAATCAAGTATTAAAAATTAGCATTACATGACCTTTCGCGTTACCTTCAAAATTATTCAACAGCAAAAATATACAATGTTTCGCATTTCCTAACTTTGTCGACATAGGTTAAGCTGTAATTGTACTTTATAGTATATAATCAGCTATAAATCATTGCGTAGGCGAGCTACAATGTAGCTGCGTATTACTTGACAGTGGTGATCATAAAATACCTAATCCAAACTCGTTATTTTGCAATTGGAATTCCAGTTAGCTGAAGTAATACTAGTCACTATAAAGATGTCATTATCATCAGCTGAAAGTCTGCTTTTGAACCCAAGCCTCTCTGCCCTCTGCCCATCTCCTAACGTTGTTCTCATTGTCCTCTTTAACAACACACCTGCGGGATAACATGTGATCTTATTTTAAAGCCGAGGACAAATGGTCAAATAATTATGTAGTTGATTTGTATTTATCTAATTGCAATAGCTTATTGGAATTTACTACTCATATATTGTTGAATACGTTGTGGAGTTTATGGGCTCTGGTAAGGATATTATTTCTTTATGGTCACAATCTTTGAACTTTGATTTATGTACACTGATAGATATCTTTAGAAATCATGTTTTGTGATGTTATCATTCCACTCAATCGAAATGTCATCTGTAAGGATAAGAAGGTAACGCCTATCCTCAGCCATTTTTGTTATGTACATACTCGTAGAAGCTAATTTTGCCTCTTAAGGCGAGTCCTTTCTTCTCATTTTCCATACAAGTTACTCTTCCCATAATCTTTTTAAATACGATAAATTTTTAAATGAATTTGATATGGAAAAATAAACTTTAAAATTAGGTATCCGCGAAATGAGTTTCAAAATTTTTGGACTTCAATAAGTACTTTATTTTTAAATCTGAAATTAAATTAAATTTCGCCAGTGTTCGACACAGAGTTTTGAGCTCCGCCCCTACCCTGCACACATACAGACTTGATGAGAGAGACCGCTTTATAAGTTACAGTAACAGATGCCAGCATACAAACGCTTCAAACGAAGACCCATCGACAGGGTTAATACGGAGACCAATCATCTCAGGGAGTTGATTTGATAAATAGGGAAAGGCTACAAATAGATATAGGCAGACGAGTTCTCGAGTGGAGACCACGCCTAGGCAAACGTAGTGTAGGACGTCCCCCAGCGAGGTGGAAAGACGACTTACGTAGGGTAGCCGGACGTGAATGGATGCGGAGAGCAGAGGACCGAATCGAGTGGCGCACTCTGGGAGAGGCCTATGTCCAGCAGTGGACTGCCGCAGGCTGTACATGATGATGATGATGATGACAAATAGATATACGACAGGTCGCTTTATATTTATCACGTCATACATTTAATAAAAACCAGTAAGGGTGAATGTAAAATGTGACAGTACGATCGTATAGCTCGAATATTAACCAGTTGGTCTTTATTTTTAATCGAAATCGACTCTATTAACTTCTCACCTGGCTCAGACAAGGCTCCTTGACCAGGCTCCCATAGTCCACAATGATGATGTTGTATTTCCCTCTGGTGAAGTACGCTTTCCTCATGTCTGTGCTGGGCGAAAGGTTCCTCCCTCCTCCGAAGCCATGCACAACCACCTTCGTTGGGTGGCTGGGGTCGAACTTGGAGTATGTCAGAGAGTCATCATCCAGGGTGTCCAAGAGTTCACCTTTTGCTTGTGTGGTCCTGGAATCAAAAAATATGGCAATATTAGCCAGGAAGTCGAACAACCTCCGCAGTTGGTTGAGTTACAGCCACTAAACTAGACACGCGGATTGGAAGGTCAGTAGTAGATGGACGTTTCTTATAATCTCTTTGAACGCTCCCATAGCCACTGTAATTTATTAAAAATTTCGTCCTTAATTTTGTAATGTACTCATCTATAACTTTCATTTGATACGAGCACGAAATTTTTACCTTGAATAGATTTTATGTCATGCTTTATACGCCTTTACATAAGCCGCGAAGAAGCATGATTGCAATTATGTCCCATTTGTGAAATTACGATGATTAGGTTATGAGATATGAGGGAAAAATGAATATACATACAAAGGTTGATAAAATCATAACCCTCTCATAAAAGGAGGCCGTAGTTCGACAAAAGTAAAATAATTTCCTCTGCCGTAGCTGATTACGAAACTAATTTACCAAAGGGACAGCCAAATTCTTGCAAAGTAATTTGTTTTGAAAAACTAGTTGTGAAACTCGGTTATCGGGGGTAATTATATTATACCTCGTAGCAAACACTTTACGGGGTGCAATAAAATAAATTTAAATCCCAACTGCAACGTCATAAATAAAATATTTCCTTAGTGGTACTAGAAAATTGTCAAATGTATCGATATTTCAAATTTTATACATAAAACAGATAGTCCAAAACAAGTTTTCACCCTTTTCATTCCATTAGAAGTTGAATTTCAGCAAATACATTTGTTCTAAATTTCAAGTCTCCAATCAGTCAGCTACCAAACATATAAATCAAATAATACATTATTCCTCAAAATCAGTCTGTAGATCTCAGATGAGCGCATTATCCTACGTTCGGTGTAGTCGGTTAAACTATGCTGTCTTTATTACACGACAAACTTTTCCCGCGCTGCATTGAAAATATGAGTATAACTAACTTTCCATCCATCAAGCGCATTCATTCATATTTCCCACAGTTGTTTTGTTTTCGCGTCCTAATATCGTCGTCACGTATAAGTTACGCAATTCTTATCTAAACGACCTATCGTTCCGGTTTCCATAGAGACAATCTGGTAAATCTCACGCCCGCAGCCGCCGCGCCGGTGCCGTGGTGGATCTTCTATGAATCACGATGCCCAAACCACACACGTGTCTTGTGTAACAATATTATAAAATATTCCGGTCCGGTTATACCTTTCCGCGATCCGGTTTCATTTCGAGCTCTGAGCTGCCGTTGACCAATATGCATTTATTTTGTGTTGCAAAATGCATTTCGCTTCGCGTTCTGCGTCGCGATGGGCGAAACATGTGCAATGTTGGTACAACTACTACTATTTTAAATGTTAAACTTAATGGCTCGTGTTTAATTAGAATGATGCCAAGAGGCGTTAATTATTTTCTAGCGTACTATCCTGTGTTATACATATATGAGTTTTAAATAGTCTATGTACACTGAAATAATTCGTAATAATTTAGTTTCAAGTTCTAAGTAATGATACCACGAATATATCACTCTTACGAGTACCCAATTATTTTATAGCTTTTAGTTAAGGAAGGTCAATAAAAATAAAATATGCTAAGAAATGTGATATATAAAAAAATTCAATAATCAAAATAGCTATCAAAAATTCATTTAAAAAATTCATTTGATTTTTTTATGACAAACAATTTATTTAGTCTGTTTGTATTGTTGTTGTTTGTGTGGCGATATGAGTCCACACGAGCGCGTAGCTTTTCTAGCGTAGTCTTGTTACCCGACTCCACCCGAAGGAGACGAATACGAATATGCATTGTTTGCATCACTAGCACAACAGAAACAAAGCGGCAATGCCGTGAGTGTCATGGGCACTTTGAAAGGGATATTTGACGAACGAAGTAATTTATTTAGATTAATTTTTTATTTCTGATGTAGTCATAATGACACTTTCTTCTTATTTTTTAACGTAACTTGCAACCGAAGTGAATAAATATAAAAACTATAAAATACCTTGTGTACAGATAAAACTGCATATTTGGATGTGGACATTTGTATGGTGGTGGTATACAGGAGGTGGTGTTGTACAGGTCTTGCACCGATTGTGGTTTCTTCTCGCGACGAGGCTTGGTTGGGTCCTTCTGACTCTCCGAGACTGGAACAATGTGATTTAATTATTTTTTAATGAGATAAGGCCGTTAAATAAAAAGGAACTTACCCTGAAGACTTGAGTCTTGTACAAATTGAACCTTCGTACAAATTTCACTTGAAAATTACTTTTATAAAACCAGTTTAACTATAGAACCCTACATTGCGCGTGGCCCGACAAGTTTTGTGTTTATTTTTGTTATTTATCTAGAACTTTTTCAGTTCGTAAAAATACTTAGCCTTAGAATTTGGGATGATAAATATTTAGTTGTATACGTTGTACACAGTGTGCCATGCATCATCATTTGATCACTTCTCAACAAATAAATAAGCATTTATCTAATAAAATTTGTTAAAAATAAAAGCACCTCTCAACATCTTGTTGAAATGTTTTAATTGACCCTTTAAATTTGCTTACAGCGATGTGGTGACATTATCTTGATTGGTTTTTTAAATCTCGTTTTTTCATCAAGTTACTTCTTCATCTCTTAATTCTTGGTTTAATTTTTATGTAACCGCTTGGCAATTGTAAAGTTCATGATTATATTCATATCTGTAGATGGCGTTTACTGTTATTATAAAACTATCAGACCACAGTATTGACAAACAGCTACTTCCTGTGCGCTGACAATAATGTGTTTATTTTCGCAATGCGCTTGCATTTATACTTATATTCCCATCTGTTTTTGTAAAGCCATATTTAATGCAACATCAATTATGCATCTATAACTCTCAAAGTTTTATAAAACTGACAAATATTTGCGAATGTTCTTGGAATGTTGAAGCAGTCGAGGCAGCACTAAGTATAAACTTCATCATCAAAACAAAAATAATAAAAACTTCTACAAAATAAAGTAGAATTTTTAACTTTTCTATATAAGTGACTGTATCAAAATTCTGAGCGCTTCTTCCAGAGCCGTACACAATGCCAAATGATAAAAAAACCAATACAATACAATATAATAGAACTTAGAATAAGTGGGTTTGCTTATTGCATTGATAAATTGATACATTTAATACTGGCGGCTAGACGTTCCGTCTGCTTTTCTAAGCGGTGAGGCACTGTACGCTAAAATACAAGTTTTGAAACTTAGTTTAGCTGCAGACGCTTTAGGATGTAACTAAATCGAATATACTTTAATTAGATTTAAGAAAAATATTTGTACACTTATTCTAAAAATTATTCTTATATAAAATGAAGAATCACATTGTTTTGGTAAGTATTTCATGAGTTAATAGACGACAGCTCATACACGCTAATGCGCTATACAAGTGTTTGTATAATTACTTACCTATTTCTACTTGACACCTAACTGCTAGTTCAAGGTGTGTGTGCATTAGTCTGTATTAACTGGTTATGCATTTCAATAAATATTTGCCAGAGCTATGAACGCTTTGGCGTATTGGTTTCTCGGATTCCACTATAGGTGATGTAAGAGTTGGTCCGTACGACGTTGTCCACATCACTGGCTCGGCAATGCCCACGTGTGTGGTACTACTCAACGCCCGTACTCGACAACGGCTCTCGTGAATTCATTGACACTCTGACACTGACGTTTTGCATATCAACCCATAGATACACGAGACAGTGTGTATGCTACACTACAAGATCTCATTGCTCTAGTGATAAACTTATTTATAACTTACCACGTTACAAAATTTGTTACATATCTACTTAATTTTGAAATGCGATTGGACATATGTGTTTGGCTTTACCAATGGCGATTTGACTTAATAACCAAACCTGATATGATCGCAATACGATGATGTTGATTCGTATGGGTAGAGCTAATTTAGTTAAAACGAGTGTGTAGCCGTTATTAATATCGAGCAAAAACGAGCAAAAAAATCACGTTTGTTGTATGGGAACACCCTAATTTTTTTAAAATTCTGCTTGAATATTTGTTGTTATAGCGGCAACAAAAATACATCATCTGTGAAAATTTCAACTGTCTAACTATCACGGTTCATGAGATACAGCCTGGTGACAGACGGACAGCGAAGTAGTAGTTAGTAATAGGGTCCCGTTTTTAAAATTTGGGCAAAGAGGTAATGAACACTCGCACAAGAAGGGGTACCACCGTAAAATATTTAAAAAAAATTGTAGGGAACATTTAATTTTTAACTTTTTATTAATACACATTGTGTGAAAATTTCAAATATCTACCTATTACAATTTTAGTTCAATAGATACAGCCCTGTGACATATGTACAGCTGGCTCTTAGTTATAGTGTCTCATTCGGCATTATTTGGGCATTGAACCATAAAAAAGATACGATAAAAATGGTTGTCATATTACACGAGAGCGTAGAGATACACGTATTTTTGTATGTCACACACACAATATCTGTAACATCTTCTATCTATACTAGACCTACAGAAGTACCTACAAGTTATCGAAAGGTGACAAAAAACTCGTTCCCATTACACGTAACAATGTACCGCAAACACTTTTTACATAACACTCAATGCGTTGCTCTGCAAGTGCAAGTGACCAGTTTAACACGACCTATCCTTCCCTTATCCAGTAGGTTGTTGTGGTTCAGTCACGACTGGATTGTTTTAATGAATCAGTGACAGATGGCAGGTCAAAACGCTTTCACTGTTCAATGGATTCACTTTATTGTGTTATGAATACTATCACGAGTTGATATAGTAGTTTTGTGTTCGAGGCACTGTCAAAATTCTCCGTGAAATGTTTGCTTCGTCTGTAGATGTTTTCCTGCATTGAAAGGCCGAGATCCAAGTAATCACATAGTAGTACCTTATCAGTCATGCTCAAACCCAAACTTCGGTCCATAGGTGTCGAAGCATAACCTATCTATTATCTACTGCATCTGAGACCGGAGTAAGCTTGGACTATAAATTTTTGAGATCGATCCCATCACGCTCGCTCCATTGCGAAAATGTACGGTCGCGCCGCTCACCCACGTCGTAATTTGTGTCGTATAGTGTCGCTCATAAACGTATTTCAATATCGCAACTGTCATCAGAGCCGTTTGTCGTATCGGACGTTGGGAAACATCCACGACATATTATCTTCGTTCTATAGTGCAATTGCCCCATCATGACCTTCGGGGTTTTAGGTTAACCGTTGTTCTTTAATGCAAGCGAAAAGTTTTGTTCATTGTTTGTGTTCATAAAATGTCTATTCTGCTTTTAGTTTGTAAATGTTACTGTGTTTGTGACAGTCATTCATGAATATGCCGAAAAGTTTCGAGACAGATGAGCTGCAGTTAAGGGTCAAGCTTGTGATGATGATGATCATTACGTGATAGTCATTAAAGTCCAAAGCTACTGATTATTATCGATTTGTGAAGGGAAAACGTTTTACATAATATATAAGATAAGATAAATGTTTATTTTTCCACATACTTGGTTATAATTAACAATTTATATAATATACATGGGTTTAAAGTCATTTATTTACTTAAAGAAATTTACATTTCGCTTAACTGAGTAAATTAAAACTAAAACACTAGTAAGTTTTTATAGCTAATACTGCGCATGTAATTAATTATAACATTCAAACTTAAATTATATGTAAGCCATATATGGTGATATATATTTATTTATATGTTAAGTTCCTAATCCATCAAAAATATGATGGTTATGTGTTAGTTAATATATTTATGACTATATGTTCTTTATTTTATGAACGTACTTTGTTATTGTTTATGAGATTATCGTGGTTATTATTATACGTAAATTGATACATTTATCGCGATCTTGCCACGGTTCGATTTTTACGAGTTTCCGATATTTCGGCGTTGTTACTGCTTGCTCCGAAATATCGAAATCTCAAGAAAAACAAACCGTGGTAAGATCGCGATAAATGTATCAATTTAAATCGACTTTATTAACTGTTTTCCAGATATCGTATATGTACAGGCTTTCCACAGCGTTTTACTATATGAATTAATATAGTGAAATTCTAGGTTTCATTAATATTTTTCTAAAATAGTATTAAAAATATATTATTCAAAAATATTACACTAAGTATTTGTACCTTAATGCTGGTAAAGGTCACGACCAGTGCTAAAACGTTTTTTGGCTTATGACGAAAGTAAACATTCCATATAATAAAAGACAAGGCCTTGTGAGCATCATGCATATTCCTGAGGTAAAATTATCGTCAACAGTAGGGTCAATAATAATTGAATTGTTGCATCAATAAATCTAGCCAACGCGCATGAAGTTAAAAAACCCCTGCATATATAACTATTTTAACATCGACCTTAAAGACCGAAGTTAAAACGATTCCTGAAGTACGAGTTAAGTGTTTAACAACCAGTAGCAGAGTGAGTGTGAAGTAACCGGCTGGTTTAACTGCAATTAAACTCAAGTTAAGTGACACACATAATTGAGAAATGCAACACAAGGCTTTGTTGTTGCTATTTTTCTGTCCTCTAATGGATTTGTCAGACATGGCTTTGGATTCTTACGTTGACGGGCAATTCTATTGTTTCAAGTGAATTCAGAAATTATTTGGCTCATTTTAGGTTATTACCGAGCAATTTAATAGTCTCTTAGGTTCGCATCCGCCTTCGATTCTCATGAAAACTTCCAATTAGTAATGCTTTTCCCATTCCATTCAACTTTTTCTTCAATTAATGTGGTCATTTCCAGTCTGTGTAAGCGGGAAAGCTTATGTTAACTAGTAAATGTTAGAAAAAGACAGAAAGCATGAATTAAATTCTCCACAAATGTTGAACGAAGGTTGTCATGAATCAAAACGCGTAACGAATCAACTTAACCGACCAGAACGAATAAAGGTTATGTTTAAAGATCACTTTTAGTAGCAATAAGAAATGGCGGGGAAGATACTGTTTTTATGTGATTTTCAAGGCGTTTGTTTATGATCATTTTATTTTTTTAACCTTCATCAGTTTGAGATTCGGCTTTGTTATTTAAAGTAGTTGTTACCAATGCTAACATGATATAAATGACATTGCAAAATGAATTTGTGGGTAGAGGATTAAGTATAAATATTATAATTTATATTAGTTAAATAATTAAAAAGTGTAAATGCCTGAAAAGTGTGTGATAATCATATACATATATTGATATTAGTTTGACCTAATAAATAGTTATTATTAGACAGGAACTATTAGATTATTTTATATGAATACGAACTTTTTAGATATTAATTTTGAACCGACTTCAAAAAAGGAGAAGGTTATCAATTCGACTGTATAAAGGGCGGAGTTGTCGCGTAACATACATTCAAAAATATATGTTACGCGACAACTCCACCATTTATGAATCGATTTAGATAACTCTTTATTTGTTTGATAGAAAATACTTTACAGATGGTCCCATATAAATTTTATTGTAATTGACTCAGTCGTTTTTTAAAAAATTAACAAAAGCAAAATATGTACTCAGTTCTACCTCTAAGATCGAGCATTTTAGGGGATGAAAGTCTTTTAGGGCAGTCGAAGTTGGTTTCTAGTTATTTTTGAACGCTTTAATCATTGTAATGTTAATTCACTATTTAACAATGTCACCAGTACTAACGTATGTGAATGCATTTAGTAAATAACAATGAACAGATATTTCATTATTTGTAAAATAAGTTTTTTATACTCGTTGTTATATAATGGAAATCCGTCGACGTTGTTGAATTTGAAATCTTCGGTAACTTATTTAGTTACTGTGGCTCGCTCTGAACCAGGTAAAAGCAGTATCAACTACTTTACCACAAACGTATTACGAAAACCATGTAAGTGTAAGTTCCAAAACGAACATGCTATTAACTACCCGCGTGTGACAAATTCTCCACCAAAGAAATGCATTACACAATAACTGAGAAATATTAACGACTTCCCAGAACTAACCATTAGGTATTCATTTTTGAAGAAATTCATTCATCTCATTATGGACGCAAAACACCACTGGCCCACTTTGAATGAAACAAAAAGACGGTTGGCAAAACAGTCGTAACTTGCCCGTAACCAGACAAATGGTCTGAAATATGGGCATTATGACACATTAGTACAGACCTAAAAGTTACAGACACGTCGCAGTGTAAAATCTGCTCCACGTAAAGTAGGTCCCCATAATTGTTGTGTCATTCATTAGAGAACTATATCGAATGTCCGGAATCATCAACCATAGGTAAATTAACTTTAAAAAGTCAAATATTTTCGAATAGAAATAATACTTTTCTTAACGTAACTGTAAAGTAATTCTAGTTACGCGTTCCAAACCGGCTCAGTAAAAATCTGACTTAAATCGTGGCTTTAAAATAAATTAAAATATTCATTACTGCTTGACCAACAATAAAAGATCTTTTTTTTTACTATGAGACAGAGTGACAAAAGTTATCTTCATAATCATATCCATCATCATGAAGTTAATTATAGGACAAGAGCCGTTCACAACGATCGTTGTTTTCACTTGTAACTGGCATTTCATGAGAGGCTACTTATGAAGTTTGGTAGGTAGGCAGATTGGTATGGTATGGAATAAAATGTGGTTTGTTTACAGGTGGTGTTGGTTGCTGTTGAACATATACTGAAATTTTCACTTGAAATGTGGTTAGGACACCTATTGACATGACATTATTTGGGGTCAATATACTCTACGTCTGGCACTAAACAGTCCCTGTATGATGTTTTTTACCTACCGGGATAGCTACCACCGTAGGCTTAGCATTCAACGGCCTTATCGTCACTTACCATCAAGTGAGATGAAGGCCAAGTGCAAACCCATCTTACATAAAAAAGTAGTAGCAAGTCGCTAGTTGTTGTTGGTCGATGCACATTAGGTTGTGCACGCAGACGCATCGAAACCACGAGACGGTTATGCAATTGAAGTCGGCCGCTCGTTGTGTGGCGAAGGTGTTCGGAAGTAACTGCACTCGCGGAACTAAGCTATACTCGGTACCAGTGTGGAGGAATTATATTTATTTATTAATCGGAGGAGAAAACTGAAATCCGGGATTTTGGAAATTGAGGAAAGCGCTAACAAGTGAAATAAAATTTAAAAAATAATTATTGCTAAAAATACAAGTTAAATAATGATGATAAGTTCAAAAAAATATGATAAAGGAATACTCTTAGCTTTTTAATACTAGGTTTGAATTTTGTAATGATTATTGTATGAAATGAATACTGCTATGTGAAGTCTCCTCTAAACTGTGTAAATATGTACATGAAGTTTGAAAATTGTACCTAATCTACTCACTTTTTTCTACCGTACTGTTTAACTGACAGTGAAGCCAAAAAGAAAGTTGTGATTTTAGCTGTCTTTGTATGTAAATATGTCTGTTTAGTGTCGTTTCCCGGCTGTGGATGATTTTGATGTAAAACGGTATATTTATTTGCTGCCTCAAGTCTCCTAAACTAAGTAATCTTATTTTTTACAAGGAAGGTATAATTTGAAGTCTCGTGCTTGTGCGCGAAATAAAGACTTTCAATATGGCGGCTTGCAGCAGACATATAACATTAAAATATGGTGTTTAGTATCCAAATATACAAACATAAACATTCAGTATACATTAGGACCATCTCATAGTTGTAGTAGCATCCACATCAGATTATGGCAAAGAACGGAATTCATGGAAATCACGTTTGTCGTGGCGAATCATGAGGAATCATTATTACTAACAATTGATTTAACTAGCCGGTGATGACGATTTAATTCTGAAGCGTGGCAGTGTCTTCTAGTCTAAGTTATGTTTCTACTACGAATGCTACGACAATGACACAATTTGCGTACCGTGGTACGATGCCGACGAGGAAAGTAAGCACAAACATAAGCTGTGTTAGCTTACTAAGTATTACGCAAACTCTTATCTATAATAGTTTAACTAAACATAATCCATCGTTCCGCACACGATTCTAGAATATGCACCAGTTCTATTAACTCAATGTTAACTGATGTGTGTTTACATTTAGCAAACTGATATAAAAGGTTATGCTGGGTAGAGAAATACGGTAAAATAACTACATACTCAAAATAGTAGACTAAATGGTTTTTCGTTTAGAGTTTCATTTTTAGGGTTCCTAAAAATGAAACTAAGGGGTGAATAAAATAATTATATACATTTTTTTCTGTGACTTGGCGATCTGTGTAATGCCAAAATTAGCCATTTTCTTTGTTTTTATTTTTTAAGTAAAGAGGAAGAGATAGAGATAAAGATAATGCTAAATAACTAATTCTTGTAAAAATATACGGAAATAGTCCTAAAAATGATTAAATGAAACAAATGAAAACGATGAAATAAAAATAAATGTTGATACATTGAAACTATTGGAAAAGGGGAATATTATTAAGATTTCCTCTTCTAGGCTGTGATCAAATCTCGTGGTCAGCGTAGAGACACTGTGCCGCTTCAGAAGGGAATATGTGACAATTACTGTGCCTCATAGTTTTGTTACAATTATTAAAAGATTTACGTACGTATAAAAGCAATGTTACTCCCGTTAAATATTAGGTTTTAATTACTTTGTAATTAGATTTTTTTTTAATCCGGTTCAAAATAGCTATAATTAGTAAAAATCCAGTTCCAGTAATCGGTTATATTTGGTTTCTTGGTGAATTTTGATACGAGTACATGACAATAATTTGGTTTATGCGTGTTTTCCAGTTTGTTAATTGTTTTATCAATTACTTTCCAGTTTACGTAATTGTTAGTCTAGGTAATACAGGTAAATAAAATGTTAATGATACGGAAATAATAATTATTACCAGACAAACTAGTTCTATTAATTATTGTAATTAGCCAAAGAGACAAGTGTGACAGCTTGATTTTGATATTAATAATCAATAACTTTCATTACATGACATTTAGAATACAGATTCAATGAAAAAATAAATCAGGCACCGACTTCAATTGCCTACGAAGCTTATTATAGTTTGCTAACTATAAGTGGGTGAAATTTTAACATACGGCATTTAACTTCCTATGTTTTCCACCCTTAGAGGTATTTAATAATAAACTAATTTATTAAACTTCTCATATATATAAAACGGAATTCATCCTCTTATTTTCAATAAGTATATTGTAATTTAAATGGTCACCCTTGAATTATTAGGCTCTCATGTAATAAATACAGAATAATGAAAATCGGTTCACAATTTGTGAAAATACTAGATAACATGAGGGCATGTGTGCAAGTGGCTCAGGACGGGTCATTGTGGCGTATCATGGTGGAGGCCTATGTTCAGCTGTGGACGTTTCCTGGCTGACGATGATGATGAATAAATAACATACACAGAAAAGGCATACAGACGAATAAAGAATCTTCTCCTTTTTTAAGTTGTTTAAAACTAATAAACTTCTGCCTCTAAATGGGTTTTGAAAGCTAAATAAACAAGGACTAAAGTGCATTGAAACACATAAGTCAACGAAAAAGAACCTTATTATCAAAAACGTTACAATTATATATCAAAATTCATTTTAGTAGCCATGGTACGTAGCTCAGTTGGGTAGAGCGTCAGTCCTTTAACAATTGAGGTCTGGGTTCGATCCTGGCTCGTATCAATGAGTTCTAATTTGTTATTTGGAATTTGTGTACGAATGATAAACTTCATTACCGTTGGCTTTTTAGTGCAGGAAAACATCATGAGGAAACCAGCACACTCCTGAGAAGAAATTCAAAAGTCAACCAGAAAAATAGTTCATATAATCAAATGTTTCTTTAGAACAGAGAGATTTAAATATAGTAATAAGTAAAATACCGAATAAACAAGCTCAAAGTCACTCAGCGAGCAATGGAACGAGCTATGCTCGGAATTTCTCTACGTGATAAGGTCCGGAATGAGGAAATCCGTAGACGAACGAAGGTCACCGACATGGCTCGACGAGTCAGTGAGTTGAAGTGGCAATGGGCAGGCCACATCGCTCGAAGAACCGATAACCGGTGGGGAGTAAAGGTTCTCGAGTGGCGACCACGTACCGGGAAACGTCTACCAGGCCGTCCCCCTACTAGATGGACCGACGACCTGGTTAGAGTCGCGGGGAGTCGCTGGATGCAGGTGGCTCGGGACAGGTCGATGTGATGTAACATGAGGGAGGCCTGTGTCCAACAGTGGATGTTTCCCGGCTGAGGATGATGATGTTTATAAGTTAAAATATTGTATTTTACTTATTTAAAATACATATTGGTTATTGAAATTATTTTATAAGTTTAATGTAAATGTTAAATGTCTTTGCTTTATAAGTATCAAATATGGAAACAAAAATTACAAAAGACACAATATATATTTTATGAATTTATATTTTATTTGTCTTATAACTGGCGTATATCGTAGTAAATATTTATTTATGAAAGATTAATTATACATAAAGTTTGTTTACACATCAATAAATGCATCAAATGATTCGAACAATGCACTAGAAATATATTTATGCAATTCGAAGAATATTTATCTGTAAAAAATATAATTTATAGTAGCTTACCTGTTATCAGTAAAGCAGTAACTCCAAACAAAAACAAGCACTTCACACTATGTAACATGTTTTACCGTCACTAACTTTTAATTATCACAGACTAAAATTATCTAGAAATTTGCTAACGAGAAATATTAGTAATTTTATCCGTTACCGCATATTTTGTTTTGTTTTTGAAGGGTTTAAAAACATATATCACAAGGGTTTTTAGATGCGTGTGGCGCGCGCGTTTCCCGGCATGGGACTGAGCGAAAGTGGCACCTGCAGCCAACTTTGTGTTAACCCTCAGCTCAAGCTTCCTCTTGAATAAAACATCGTAAATCAGGCATCCTTCGCATAATGACCTGACTCGATCAATTACCATGTAACTCGTATTTTAGCCCATAATTTATTGTCCAAATCTGTATATCAATTATAAAATTCTCACTAATATGGACCCACCAATATTTTTATTTATTTTCATTACTGCGTGAATATTGTATTCTTTTATTTAAATTTATTGAAATATATGTAATTATGTCAAGGATACTCAAATTTTTATTTCTTTATAATTATTTTATGAATGTGGGTCATTTTGTGCATAATGAGTTACGATTTAATTATAACATATATTAATATTTAAAATTGGCATTCTATTCACGATCTACATGAAAAAATCAGGTAGATTCAATGGTGTTAATAAAACATTTGTAACAACTTGAATTGAATTTAGATTACGTCAAGGATCTACTTAGGTACTTGTATATGCAAACATGAAGACCAAAAATAATTTTAATATTTTGTGAGAGTGTCGCCATACAAATAGGATTTGCATTATTTTCTGTTAGAGGTAAATATTTTCCTCAATCCTAAAAGCATCCCTGCCAAGAATTTTAAACGAGATCCGTAATGGAAGTCCATTTACTGACTCTAGCTACTGCACTACAAGTTGGGAATTCCGTCTTTTCTCGGTCTTTTTTGCATTTATTGTGGTTTAAATGACTATTTTTGCTTGTAACAGACATTTATAGAGTTTCAACAATGGTTTGATTTCTTACAATTTCTTACTTTACAATCATGAAAAGTGTTCATTCATTCAGTTAGTTCTCGTATCGTATTTGAGGTCTTATGATTTATTGTTAGATTAGTAAAGTTCTAAAAAACGGTGTCTCTCTAAACTAGGTATCTTCATCAAGGTTTTATCAGCGAGAAAACTGTACTTTTAGCTTATGAGGGTTATTATACAAGGAACTCTGTAGCTTATATGAAAACTGTAGCTTCATTTATCTCACGCTTTGCAATACAAAATTGCGAACGAAACTAAAGCGTCCAAATATTGATTGTTAATGTCAAAATCGTTGTCAAGATGTTTAAAGCTGACTTACAGGCGCTAATTTTGCAATTTAATTGATCATCACAATAATTAAGAAATGTGCACATTTAATCACGGCCCTGCTACAAGTATTGACGCGTTAGGACCAGTAGTATCTCCAGAGTCGTATTTATAAGGCAGTGAGGTACAAGTATCCACACATACGAGTACATCCGAATTTATCATCATCATTATTTATGTGAATTCTCTGAGCTGAATCCAATTAACATCTCGAAGTAATATCACAAAAGCTCTAGATTCTTCTGCATATGAGCTGTTTCGAAACACTTTGAGAATTCATAAAGAAAGTTGCCCTTGTACAAAATTCATAATTATTATGTTGCTCAATTTACGGATGCAATGTGAGTCGACAAGTTGCGAGTAGAGCCACAATGTTGCGGTGTGATGCAAGTGCTGGCGACAAATCATCACTAGGATGTTGGGAAAGTCATGTTCATCCGTGCCGCTAAGCGTCCGGACACCCGTATTGTCTTTACTCAAAAGCGATTTTAATGGAATTGCAATTTGAGTTCATCTAGTCTGATAGTAACGGAAATGCTCATATGAAAACCGTGCTCACCCAGACGCTTTAAGCTAATGAGGTGTTTTCTCTGCTAACTTTAATACTAGAACACAATCTCTCTCTCTCTCACAATCACTCCAATCTCGTTTCAGTCCATCAACACCTTGAGGCTGAGAGGCCGCACATGCTCTTCCTGACGGAGACTCAGATCAGATGTCCGACAGACACAGCATACCTCAATTACCCAGGGTACTCCTTGGAGCACAAATTTGCTAGCAAAGCTGGAGTTTGTGCGTATGCCCGTGATGACATCTGTTGTCGGCGACTCCGGAACCTTGAGGACCCAAGCTTTTCTGTAATGTGGTTACTGGTGGATACAGGTACGCACCAGCTGGTCTACGCTGCTGTTTACAGGTCACATGGAACTGATCAGGACACGACGAGGCTATGTGATTATCTCGGCAAAGCAGCTGAAGATGCTCAACAACGGTACCCGTCTGCACAACTCGTTTTTCTGGGGGACTTTAATGCTCACCATCAACAATGGTTGTTCCCATACCAGAAGACCGACCACGCTGGGAGAGAGGCGCGGGCATTAGCTCTTTCGCTAGATCTCACCCAGCTGGTAACTTGTGCAACGAGAGTACCGGACGTCGATGATCACACCGCAAACTGCTTGGACCTTCTGCTGACAACTGATCCAGACAGATACCAAGTGTCGGTTTCCTCCCCACTAGGTACCTCTGACCACTGTCTGGTGAAATCTGTATCTGTTTACTCACCTCCTGACCCCAGTACCAAGGGAACCAGGCGAGTTTGGCGATACAGGTCAGCAGATTGGGATGAGATGCGTCATTTCTTTGCATCTTATCCTTGGCGGCAAACGTGTTTCAGTACAGACGATCCGTCGAGCTGCGCTAATTCAATCTCAGATGTGGTTTGTCGAGCTATGGAGTATTTCATTCCGTATTTCGACACGTCACTCGAGAGTAAAGCTCGCCCTTGGTTTAATTCGGAGTGCACGAGAGCTGAAGCACGAAAACACTCCGCTTACCTGGAATGGGCAGATGCTCGTAGTCGTAAAGCTCCGGACACAAGTCGATTAAAGAAAGCGTTCAACGCAGCCGCCAAGTCCTGCAAGAAGACTATGCGCAAGGCTCGGTTTGACCATATTGGCCGTATTGGAGCCAGACTAGCTTCTTACCCTTCTGGGAGTAAAGCATTCTGGTCTCTTGCCAAATCTGTCGAGGCAAATTTCTGCCGACCGTCCTTGCCCCCACTGGTGAAACCTGACGGATCACTGGCTCACTCCGCGATTGAGAAAGCAAACCTATTTGCATCTCTTTTTGCGAGCAACTCACGTCTAGACACTGTGAACAAAACTCCACCAAATGTACCCCGTTGTGATTCCGAAATGCCGGATATCCATTTACATCAAAAGGAGGTACTGAAGATACTTCGCAATCTAGACGTGAATAAAGCCAGTGGTCCAGATGGCATCCCAGCAATAGTCTTGCGGAACTGTGCACCCGAGTTGTGCCCTGTCCTGACACGCCTGTATAAACTCTCCCTGAGCACTGGGAAAGTCCCCGAGTCCTGGAAGTTGGCTAACGTGCAGCCTGTGCCTAAAAAAGGCAGTCGTGCTGACCCAAACAATTACCGACCCATCGCAATCACCTCCATACTCTGCAAGATTATGGAGCGTGCATTAAACAACCGCCTCCTGGCATATCTGGAAGCTAATGATCTCCTCAGTGACCGCCAGTTCGGATTTCGCCGTGGCCGGTCCACTGGGGATCTTCTCATTTATGCCACTCACAAATGGAGCGAAGCCATCGAGAAACACGGCGAAGCTATTGCCGTGTCACTCGACATTTCGAAGGCTTTTGATAGGGTCTGGCATGATAGCCTTATCAGTAAACTTCCAGCTTATGGGGTAACTGCAGGCTTGTGCCTGTGGATATCGGACTTCCTGAGGGGCAGATCGATTCAAGTAGTCATTGACGGCTGCTCGTCTGATCTGCTGAGCATCAATGCTGGTGTCCCTCAGGGATCTGTTCTCTCTGCTACTCTATTTTTGCTGCACATCAACGACCTGCTTTTAATGCCCGGTATCTTTGGGTACGCAGATGACAGCACAGTAACAGAGAGCTATGTGTCCACCGCACAGGCCAGTAGTCTGAACACCCGATCCCTCAGAGAGGAAATGGTAGAACGTGTTGAACTGACGCTGAAGGCCGTGTCCGATTGGGGCGAAGCCAATTCAGTTAAATTCAATGCGTCGAAGACACAGGCGTGTCTGTTCACAGCGAAGCGGAGTCCATTTCATCTTGCTCCATCCTTCCAAAATGTATCCATACCGATAACAAACCGTCTCGAGCTCCTGGGATTGGAAATCGCGTCTGATCTCAATTTCGGGAGCTACATCGAGTCCATAGCAAAAACTGCGGCCAAAAAACTAGGCATCCTATCGAAGGTCAGACGGTACTTCCAGCCATCACAGCTCTTGAGTCTATATTGCGCTCAAGTAAGATCATGCATGGAGTACCTCTGCCATCTTTGGGATGGTTCAGCTCGCTATCAACTAGCTGCTTTGGACTCGGTGGAGCGTCGAGCTATGAGACTGATAGGCAACGATACGTTACATAAGGCAAAGTTCCAAAGCCTCGAACATAGGCGTCAGGTTGCCTGCCTTTCGGTATTTTATAGGATACATTTTGGGGAGAGTGCGCAAGAGCTATTTTTGTTGATTCCACCTTCGCCGTTCAAGTACCGGTCAAACAGAAGAACGGCAGACCTTCACCCGTACACTGTGGATATTCCTACAGCTCGCACCAAGCGTTTCGCTTCCACATTTATCGTGCGTACAGCAAAAATATGGAATGCATACCGGTTTCCGTGTTCCCCGACAGCTACAACTTGGGAATCTTCAAAAGAAGAGTAAATAGGCACCTTCTAGACCAACACGTAACATCGTCGACCTCATCGTCACTTACCATCAGGTGAGATTGAGGTCAAGTGTTGGTCTATCTTCTATAAAAAAAAAAAAAAAAAAAAAAAAAACTGCTATTAACATGGATGTTTGAGGGTACACTTAGGTAACATAATTTTATCTAGACAGATGAAACTGGGCCCCTGCCACAAGTTTGTTTCGTTTTTCTTGGGTTGCTTTCTGATTGGGTACAAATTGTATATATTCGAAATCCAAATTTAAAACGGATTTCGATCGGTCTATTTGCATAGCAAACCTGGGACCTCTGGATTGTGAGCTAGATAAAAAGAATATACTGTTCCGCCCTGCTGTTGGGCGGGCGCTACCCGTAACTTATATTTTTACCCTCATTACTACTGGGACTATTTATCTTTCGACTAGATTTCCTATAATCCATAAAGTAATATTCTTAAAGCTTAGCTATAGTCTCTACTCCCATATTTTATTCACTTATCTATATTATTTAGTGTTTAAGTCTGCTATTTTATTTACTATCTAACACTGTAATTTTATTAATCGTATGGAGGAGTAAACCTGTCTCCTTTCGTCTCTGACGGATGATCAGCGCTGTAGTTCTGCCTGCAGTGTATGTTGAGTTAGGACAATGTCAGGATAATATCGTTTGCATAACACAGGTGACAGGATGCGGCACTTCGCTCAATATTCGTGGCTTATATCTACCGGTATTGTTTTTTGTGAGTTTACCTTTTATATTCTTATCTGTTTTGTTTTTGTGTGTGCAATAAAGTTTATTTGAATTTGTATTCACTACATTCTGCGCATGGGTTGGTGATCGCTGTGTTAATGACTGCAGGTGGACGCTGCCGTCTCACTCGGGCTCATTCCCTTAGCCAATTCGTTCAAACCTCACGACACTTAAAAAGTAATTATTAAACCTAAACTTTTTATTAGTGTTATTCATAAATGTTAATTGTATTTTAATTTAAAGCTGACGAAATTTAATTATTGGGTTTTCAACTAAAATCTGAGAGAATTGATAATGGGGCAAATATATAAATTATTCGCAGGAATATGGTGCAATATTACGACCACCAGGTTAGCCGAGACTATATACCGTTTGAAATGTTAGAACAATGGCCTCTCACGGGATTTAGTTATTCTCGTAATTTGTGGACTCAATTAAGTAACAGATTTACAACAGTATGTCGGCATGGAAACATTGCATACACCGCATTACATTATCATTAGTAAAGAACTTGGTTTATTCACTACATATGCATCTAGCATTACCAATTGAAATATAGTTTTGTAATAGCCAATTTTATCATACTTAAGTCTTGAAACCTAGACTCCTGATGACATTTAGTTTGGTTGTTGGTAAATAAAACATAAAATTGGCAACATAAGCATTGTTTATTGATTTCTGCAACGCTATTTTGCAATTCCTATCGTTTGTTAGCATAAGTTTCATTTTGACGAGAAAAAAGTGGTTTATTTCAATATGGTTTATATTGATATCAAATTCTTAAATATATTTTTGTGTACGTATACTGACTTTTGAGCGCCTAGTGGTCTCAAGAAGCTACCCCAACTATACTACTATTGCTGTTGCCGACGCCGAACTTCTTGGTTTTACATTATATTTTGTCTTTGAATCTTTTATTCTTTTGTTTTTATGTAGGACATTGATGGAACCCAAAATGGTTGTTTAATTTTATCTTTTATCGCCCGTAAATAATAACTGCCCTATCTGGATCTATAGCTACTCCTAAACAAAAAACCAGCCAAGTGCTAGTCAGACACGCGCTCCGAGGGTTCCCTACAGAATACGAATAATTAGCACATTGAAAATTATAATTATAAGAGTAAGTTGTGCCTGTTGCAAAACTCGAGCAATTGTTGTTAATTTAGACATCTAAATAAAACTTAACGACAGGTGCTTTAAACAGCTTGCAATCGAAACATTTTAATGATATATAATTTTAAAAATACCTTTCAGATTTATTCCATTACATGTGTCTTGCTTCTTTCCAAATTTCATGATTCTAGGTAAATGGGAAGTACCCTATAGATTTTGATTCCTTCTACTTAATACTATTACTACAACCATATATTTTTAATATGTTGACCTAGAAGCTTCATTTGTTTACAGGTCTAAGGTACTGCAGATTTGCGTATTCAATATTAATTTCAACTTGATACCTCCCTGCGTTTCTGTCAGAAAGGGTCTTGACAGACAGAAAGATATATAAGAGTTCCTTTTTTTTAAAGGTACGGAACCTTAAAAATCCAGTTACAAATAAACTTTATTTTGAATTTATAATATTACTACGAAATTGTTTACAAAATATTGATACAAAAGATTTGCCACTGTCAGAGACTAGCTGATATTATTAATAGCTATGCGAACGTCATCGAACGCTTTTTTTGTCTTTTTTGCCTTTGTAACAGACATTGATAGACATTGACAATGAAAATGTTTTCGCGGCATGTAAAGGAAAAACGTTGAAAACTGACGAACCATTCCTAACGCGACTGCACCGAGCCTACTATGTATAACCAGATCAATCCTAAGCCACACCTTGTTCTGAAGGTTGCAGTGAGTTACCTAATAATTAATCAGCAAATATTTTAGTTTGTGCCGCACGTTTGAGGTTAAACTCATTACAAGTAAAAGGTGAACATGTTTGTTCTCGATAAAAAGAGACACGGAAGTAGGAACTCAAGATTTATTTTGATACCACTTTATTTTACGTTTATGTTTAATCCTGTGTAAGATGGATACTTGAATATAAATGTTTAGTATAAATATAAAATTCCATTTAAGATGATATATATTTTTAGAAACATGAAACAAAAAGGTAACTTTCTATAAGCAATTATCCTTGGGTCAAATTTAAAAGTATATATTTTTTTCTAGCCTTTCTAGAAACATTCAAAGTCTGCCGAATTTAACCCAGTTCCTATAATAATTCATATCTATTTTAATACATAATTATTTTTGTACTCAATCAGTCTTAGTTTTATTAAATTCGTAATTAGAGCTTAATTTTATCTTTTTCCAGCTTGAATTACTACATGTTTTAGATATCACGTGAAAGCTGTGGTCATAATCAACCTAATGAAGCGTAATCACTTCTATATTATTATATTACGGACAAGCTGTCGACATTTGATTAGATAACTCTGAAAGTTGCAATGTTTGAATTAGATTGTACGAAGAACAACCTTATTCCCCCAAAAAATAATTAAGCTTGTCCTCCTGTGTTATTCTGAGATTCCTTTTTGTTGTGACCTCGAGCATATGGTGATTCCGAGTTTGTCGCGAAGAAGTAGAGGCCAGAGACACTGTAACAAGAAACACCGAATTGTTTAAAACAATCAACAATGTAATTGTCATTATATCCAAATCACGTACGTGGGAAAGATAATCGAGACTCGTGAGAAAAATGTATACGATTAATTTATTAAGTGTTTATAAAAATTTTGAACACATTGAAACATTGATCAATGACCATGTGGTTCCGGCTAAATATCCCATCTCTTCCCGTCCTTAAAAGCCTACCAGGAAATGGATGTTGGCGTCTTATTGCAATTATAAGCACGCCCTTTTTACTATAATTATGCTTAATTGTGAAAGTTTGTGACTTTTGATGTTTGTGACTCTTTGACGCAATAACGTCTGAACGAATGTAGTCAAAATTTAGCACATATATGTGTGATGTACATTGTATATATATATACGATACTTTTGTCTCAGTAAAACTGATCTCATGATTGAAATAGTCAGCAAATCCAGTAATAAAAAAGAGAGAATTATTTTATTACTAACGTAATGATTCAGGTTTTGCAAAATATTAACCTTGCTGTGAAGGTCGTGTTGTGTCGTGTTATCCCGCAAGTGACATAAAAGACGACTAAGGAAACATTCAGAAGATTTCCCGCATAATCTACTAATGAGATAACAGCATATTGATGCGATCACCGATCCGTAGTCTCAAATCACGCAGACACAAAACACAATCCCAATCGTGGACACTACGACAAACCCCCCATAGGAAGATCAACGTGGCGATCTATGAGGATCCATGAGGTTCATGTCCAACAGAGATGATAGCCCATTGAGGAAGTGCCGGTAACATATTACTTGTTTACTAAAAATAAAGAAACAAAATTAATTTTCGTATCATTACTAAATAACTGAATCTTAGCATACCTATGTTTACTTGAACTCCTTATATGAACTCCGAAAATATTATAAGTCACTACAGGGCTTTAGATTCTGCTACGATTCTAATGTCTGGCAAAGATGCAACTTTTCGTCGTCAAGTCAACAAAACAAAGTCAGAAGTCAGAAAAAAACTCATAATGACCTATACATTCATTAACTTATCACGCTGACCCGAGCAGGAAGCCAGTCTGAAGGGAAACACTCAGTGAAAGTGTGTGGAAGCGACTCGGTGGTTGCACTCGGACGCAATGCTCGCCTGACGTCATTGTTTGTCGAGGTTCCCATAGAGAAGTAGAGTTGGATTAACATACACCTGTCATATAATATACAATTGGGTAAGTTGACCTTAAGTTAATAAATAGGGAAATAAATAAACCCAACTAAATAGCCGAGATGGCTAATGACCGTTAAAGGAATAACACATGACTAAAATTCAAATTTAAAAACAAATATATTTCTATACATCATCATCATCTAGGAAGCGTCCACTGCTGGACATAGGCCACATTGACCGGTCATAACCCACTTGCATACAGTGAATACTCGTGACCTTAAATAGTAGAGGTATGGACCCATATACGTTTCCCGGTACGTTGTTGCCACTATATAACTCTTACTCCCCATCGGTCATCCGTTTTTCATGCATGGTTGGTGGTGGCATCTTTGTTGGTTGATTTCTAATATACATTGTTCGAATAAAATACGAATTACTTTTAGATATGTATAAAAGATTCACTTGTCGAAGCAGTGAAATCAGTCTGAGAGAACCACGATCATTGGGCAACTCACTAAAGTTTATTGGTCATGCATTATGATTAATGTCGTGACCGTGTGACATAATGCAATGAGTGGGATTCTCATTGTCGCCGTGACATTCGAGCCCCCCCCCCCTTTTTTTTACTTCACATTACAGTGACTTTAATGAAATGACCCGACGTTGGAAATACTCCCATCCTTAGGATGACGCGAAGAACCCGGGTCTACTGCGATAGGTAGATATTACACGCCTTTTCAATATTTTGGTGTACGTGTGATTTTAGTTTGATAAATGAATAAGACGCAAGAGTGGATTGGTTTTGGTCATCATCCTTTTAGTGAAAACCTTCATTGTTTTAAACTTGTATGGTGGGTTTGACATTGGCCTTAATCTCACCTGATTGTAAGTGAAGATAAGGCCGTTATATGGCAAACGAGCGCATAGTGAAGCCTCTAGCTAATGAGAAGCTGTCTCTGCTACCTGTCATACCGGAACACAACAGTTCTATTAGTACTGCTGTTTGGCGGCAGACTTAGGTAACATGGTGATAGCTAGCCAGCTATAGCTAGCCGCGAACATATAAAATGTCCAATACCACAAACCAACTCTAAGTACCAATAGGGAGGGGTACCTATCGAACTGAGAATTGAACTCTGGAGTCCAAGCGTTAGGCCACAGAGGCGGTCATGTGATGGAAAACGTCCACTGTAGCTGCACATATACTTTTCTTAACCACCATACGACACATTTCTCTTCCATTTCTCTTTATTCGAGGAATTTTGCCTATTGCTCCTGCAGCTTACCGTTAGCTAGTCTACTGATTTTCTTATTTCGGATATTATCAGTACCTCTAGTTTGAGTTTTTAACCGATACTATCGCGATTGCGCTAAGACAGATTTGTATGAAAAATCACAGTTTCAGGAACGTGCCGCTAGAGGCGCTGCACAATTATTTCTAGTCAGTAAATTCCTAGCATATCTTGTATCTCGTTCCGACGGTGGCTTTATACTGTAAGTATTGGTAATTGCACTATGACACTCGTATTTTTGACAAATGTCACATTTTAGTCAACTTTTATTGGGATTATATCGAGTGGTCTCGTTCTGAAAGCCAGCGTCACGCAGCCAAAATGTTGCGCAAATTAGACAAAATATCGTAAAGGCACAAAATGGTGTTGCTCTTTTGGCTGATCTGTTACAGACATTGGTAGACATACATACTTTGTTACATCATCGATATATCGCTACTTAATATGTCGATAAATCTAGTAGCATAGGCTGACATGCGAACATGTTGTGCGTTTTTGTTGTTACGTTTAATCAATTACTTGTTTTGTTGCCGATATCACAGCTTGTGTTAGTAACGCTTGAGCAATACCCTGTATTTTAACAACATCTTACTGCGGCAAACCCCTCCGTGGAAAGTCTGACGTGGCGAGCTATATGGTTGGCTCATGTTCAACAGTTGACTTATCAGATTATGATATGATACTGAGTAGACAAACGAAGCAGCAGCACCTAGCTATTTTATCTTTTTTTACCTATCTTTCTTACTTTCTTATCTATGTTTTAGTATTAAGTGAAATAACGAATCGTCACAAGTTCCATAGGATTTAATGAAAATGTGATTAAAATATTAAATTCAAGTAGATTACGTAAAGGATTCGGAGATAAAATGATAACAATCAAATTATTTCTTACAAAAGACATCAACGATAGATTGCATCCGCTACAAAGAACGTATGAAAACAGTTTCTCAACCCAAATGGTTATGTTATTGCTATTAGCATTAATTACCGCGTTAGTAATGGCTGTAAGTAGTCATTGGAATATAAATAAACACGGAACACAACAGTGCTATCAACACTGCTGTTTGGCGGCTTAATTAAGCAACATGGTCTAGCAACCCTGGCAAATATTGAATAGACAATGCCTTACCACCAACCTAACCGAGTACTGATAAGTACTCTCGATGGGGATCGAAACCGGGACCTCCATAGATCCAAGCGCACTCGTATATCCATTGGACCACGGAGGCATGTAGAAAAAAGATAGAATTAAAAAATATATCTCAAAGATACCTTTCTAAGTGGATGTTCATAAAATTTCATGTTTATATGTTTAGTTGCTTTAGTTAGAGATATAAAAAATTTCACGCAATCCACATATTATTATTGTTATAAACTGAAAGGAGACAAATAATAACTTACTTGTTGGGTACATATTCTCCAAACAAGACCTCCTCGTTCGGGCTCACCAGTTCGCACCATCCAATCATATACGTGATCCAGGAGTGGCATTTAGTGGCGTAGAACCCAACCTCCGTGGTGATGGACTCCGCGTAGTATTCCGGTGCTCGCGCGTGGTCGCACCCAGACTTAGCTAGGAAACAAAGAAAACAATCAAGTGAGTACAATGAGTGTGGGTGGTGAACTCATCGCTATGTTTTTTTAGTGAACGCAAATAGCCAATTATCGCTGGGGGAGAGGCGAGCTACGACAGCGCCATTGCTATCAGTGTATCAGAGAGATAGTATGAAAGACATCAACGCGCGCGTCTTAGATATTTAAAATTATAACTTTTGAGTTTGTTTTATACCTGTGTAATATGGATAATATTATTACATCCTTTGTAATGTCTAAGTAGTGAGTTCACCTTAGACACTATTTAAGTTAATGTTTAGCTTTTTACACTAACACATAATTCACATTTGACGACAGTGAGCTTAAAATCGCGTATATTTGGTGAGATTATGTGCTTAATAAGTTCGTAGTTACTACACTAACGATTTTCTCTCTTCAGTGTACTCTAATCTGTCGTAAAAAGAAACTGTGGTAAACAGAATCTGACTTAAACCGAATAAAGGTACTCATCGATTATGGATTCATGAGTTCAGAAGGATCTAAGGAACCAGCTTTTTTGCTTTATAATCCTTATACATTGACTATTTATAAGTTTTATCAGTTAACGGGAACTGGTTAAAATTCATTGAACGGGATTCATCCCCTAACTTTTCACTATAGAGGTACAAGTAATATTTTTTTTCTTCATATTTTCAAGACTACCTACTAGTGAAATACAGTGTATTGAATTAAGTAATTAACCAATAAAATTGATCATTATCGGCAAACACATCGAGTTACATAAACATTTCGATGAATTGAGAAGCTTTTCGTTTTTGGAATCGGTTAAAAACTCTGAGATAATTATAAATTCATGTTAGTGATACGGCGTACAGATATACAAATCATGTACCGGGCTGCCCACTACCTGGGCTGACCTGGTAAAACTCGCGAGGAGTCGCGGGATGTTGATGGTGATAGGAAGGGAAATCTCAAGTTCATCAGTCATTTTCATGGCAGGGATTCAATAGTGGCATACACATTACAATGGGTACAAAACGATAGCATGATAGCAATTTACCTCGCAGCTATTATAGTGCGCATGAGATAACACGCTGGTAACAGCTAGCTACAGTAGCAACGTTTACCAGATCATGAATAAACATGTGACGTGCATTACATGACAGTAAAACTGTAACGTGAGCAATTATGTTTCGTCATTGTGCGTCGTTTAGATTATGGCTGTACATTTTGACGAGTGAATTTAAGAGCATCTTTAAAATTGTTTAGATTGTTTTTATGAACCGACAGAGAAATAATGCTAAGAGAGGTGTGCGGAAAAGTAGAGATACAGCAACAATGAAGTCATTCAAACTACTGAGTTAAATCATAATTCCGATTGATTGTGAAAGCAGACGACACCTTATTAGAGAATGTATACTAAGGGGACAAAGCGTGAAGAAGTCATTCATGACGAACTTCAACTAGGCTGAGGAAGGGATTGAGCAGAGAATTTCGATCTAGCTGTGAACTGTGACCTGAACGTGTGGCCATGTACCAGTCTGTGAGCTTTTTCTTATAAACATAGCGTAGAGTTTTTTTGTACAAAACAATATTTCGGAGTTAAACTGATTCACAGAAACCGATACTCGTATATCAATGCAACAAAAAATCTTTTTTCTATCCCTATTTGAGACTAATAATATACATTATGTATATGATGGTATAATAATGATTGTCCTTACTATTTATTCAAAGTTAGACTAATTAATCATCAACCGGGAAACATCCACTGTTAGAAATAGAAGCTTATAGTTAGAATTCTACAATGTCCGGTCCCGAGCCACTTGCATCAAGCGACTACCTTTACTAGGTCGTCGGTCCGTTTAGTAGGGGCCTAGTACACGTTTCCCGGTAAGTGGTCGCTACTCGAGAACTTTTACTCCGCATCGGCTAACCGTTCTTCTAGCAAATTGCCATAGACTAATAATGGTATCTACGTATAATCTAAATCCCCCAATAATTGACCAACGCATTGTAAAATTTTTTTCATGAATTGCCTCCATGAAGTTAGGATAGATATCGATCTGTTTTTTGTTTGGTTAACACGTCTCATACAGTCTTTTAAGAGCGTTCTAAATATTTTTAGTACTTTGACTCACTATGTTCAGCAGTGGGCTTGCATCCCGGCTGTGTAATTCCTCCATTAGCGTAAAAGTCGACGTGTCCACATGATTCCAGCTTGCCTTTCTCTAGCGCGTTTGTGTGAAGGACGTCCACGAATTTCGCGTCGCTCTCATCCACCTTCTTGTCCACTGAAGTTGTCACGAACAATGGCATGGCCGGGTCGAGAGCTGAGAAATATGCGCAATCATCTAAAGCTTCCAACTTAGTACACTCATTTATTTGCACGAGCACTTGATATTATTACGAGCGTTTAAATGCCCTTATCATCTGCCGCGAAACGTCCACTGATGAATATATACCTCTTCCATGGTACCTCACAATGACCAATCACGAGCCGTTTGAATCTAGCGACCCACAACTCAAACATTTTTCTTGAATCGAGTTGATGCGTCTGGTCTTGCGAATAAAACCTTGAAAAGGCTAGCCTAATAGTTCCCGATTGGGCTTCATATCGGCTTAGGGATGTTGCGTTGTAGTGAAAAGATCGGAGAAAAACAGAGCGTGCCGATAGCGGAGGAAAGCGCCTACATTATTACTAGCGACGGTGAGTTTTTGCTCTCTCCGACGGCAAAGGCTGTGTAATGTGATTTATCATTTTGAGATTGAATCGGTAGTGCAGACCCTTGTTCATAGAAATAGTACAGTACAGCATATTTGATCTAGTAAAAAGTTGGCAGCAGTGAAATGCAATGATTCTGAATTACTTTTTCTTATTTAATCAAATAAATAACTATCATAACTCTATTCCAATCCAATATAATAATTTCAAAATTGAACTAAAATCTACATGTTATATTATTTGGATATTTCCGTGAGGTAGATACTTGGAAATAATTTATGTGCCTTTTGTGGTTTTACCTATACTTTTTAATTTTTTTAAAAAATAGAATGCTGCACAAAACAGTCTTCTTCCCCCTTTTCATGGCAGTATATTTAATGCCAACTTCTACCTTACTAAAAAGAATATTGATGACTTTTTCAACTGTCCTTTGTTGAACTAGTTTTGTAGTATTGGTTATTTGATGTTGTATTTAATATGAGTTGAAATGTTGTAATATAAAAAAGTTGTGAAATAATATTGTTAATTACTATTGAGTACCAATTAATAATTATTACGGTTGAAACGTTTAATTAAATAAACAATAAGATATTGGAGCATTTAAAAAGTAATTACCTGTTATCCTGTCAAAAGTCCCTGACTTGACGTTATTGGCCAGGAACCCCACAGTCTGTCCGCCTAGACTGAACCCTATCGGATGTATGGTGGTGAGTGGGAACCCCTGCTCAACCAGAACGTCCACTAGCTGGGCAGTGCACATGCCCACCAGCTCCGTGTTGTGTGCAGCTTGGATATAGCAGGGCTCTCGTGCTATCGGGTTGTAGTCCACCGATATTATATTGTAGTCGCAGCATTTCATATAAGCTGGGAAGATACATGAATAATTACATGTGTATTAGACTTATAATACAAGCTGTACTATGAACCCAAAAACAATGTCATCTACTAAGCCAGCCCTGTCTCGTGGATGACAAACCAATAATTATGAGAGTATACCAGAATAAAATGTCCAACAGTGAAGCCAACATTGATTTATTCTATTCTAGCGTTTCGTCATCTCAGTGAATCTTAGACAATAACTTCTTTACCTAGTTATTATTCTTTCATTAGTTTATTCTATGTATAAATAGAGCTGAGTGGAAGAAGAAAACATGTGATGTGAAAACACAAGATGATGATGATGAAGTTGAGTTAATTCTATGTATTTCATCTTATTTATACAGCTATTCTACTACTGTTATAAGTCTATACTATTGTATGTTTAAGCTGAGACTGTAATTCTTATTGTATAGTTTGTAGCTATCTGTGAATATATCTTATTGGCGTTCTGGTTCAACGATTTAGGTATACTTTTAATGTTTTCAGCTTGTTTGCAACTTACGCTGATTACTTATTTAAAGAGCCACATGGTCTCGGTTTTAAAATAAGATCACTCCATGTCATCGTGGGTGTGTCGTAACAGGTGACTAGGGAACGTATAGTGAGACTATATCTTACTTCGATCACTAATCCGCCTAACGTATGTGATATGACATGTATGACAAAACCTAGTCGCTAGCTGTATTTAATATAGTTGCACTTAAGCAAGGCTAACAGCTAATCATTAGTAGGAATACTTTGCTCCGAAACTGTGGTCAGGATTTGAGGGCCACCAGTACTTTTTATATATAATGGCTTTAACCAGTGGTTATCTAGCCAATGACTAGTAAAATTAGGTGAACAAATTTTGAGGTTATAAACTATGCCGAAGCCATTTCTTCAGCTTTCTCAATAAAATGTATAATGTGTACATTTTATCGCTTGTTTTGGATTCTTCGCGAGAATTTCAAAGGCCAGCCTTGGTTTCAACATTATTCGAAAGAATCCATATGCCAAATGTACTCGACATGGTAAACTCTTCCGATCGCGTCGAAACCTTCGAAGTTTTGCGTAATTGATACTACAACACCATCCATGACACTTTTTGCACTATATCACACCATTATAACACAAAAAACACACATAACAGTATTATTAACCAAGTAATAAAATTGCAATGAACTACAATTTTTCATGTTCGCGCCAAGAATCCACCAGTACTTATACAGTCCTTGCAAGACATATTTTCTCACTTACCTGGCCTAATTTCTGTGTTAGGTGAGAAGTCCTTGTGCCCCGTGTAGCCGTGAATTAGTATTTTAACCGGCGCACCTTTCACCCATGGTGCTGATTTAATAGAGTCTGGTTCTTTAGCAAATAGTTGGTAGGGATTGTCTTGATTTGCTCTGTGGAGATTTTGTTCATGAACTTTTAAATGATAAAAATAACTAGAACGTATGGTATACATGAGTATGAGCGCTCGTATTCTTTTTATTCGTGTTATTTACAATAACAATTACTACCGGAGTAGCATGAGACGCACGAGATCGGTGAGTGTTTGATATTGTCAGATCCTAAGGTGAAGCAGGTGATTGATATGTTGATGAGTCAATGATAATAGCTGTTGGTATAACCACTTTGTAGAACCCAGCCTGTCCTGGCCACTTACGCTTGGTTAAGTTATTGTTGAAGTAGAAGTAGAAATGCATTGTGAATAGGTATTAAATTTTTTAAAAATATTGTACAAAACAAAGCAAAATGACATCCATAGAGAGAGCCTACACCTGTCGCACAGGGCTTCCCCTATGACAGACTGCATGGCTATACTATTGTTACTCAATTGTTTTATCCAATAAATATTTTTGTACTTTTTTGGATTTTGTATTAAAAGACTTAACAATTATAAATAAAACCATGTTAGCAAGACAATGAGCTAGTTAAATAGCTACCTTGTGTACAACCAAAAAGTAATGTTTTCATTTGGGCATTCCATCGGTGGGGTCACGCAGTCCAGCTCCGGAAACGCTGAACATATTGCTAAAACCATGTAAATGTGTTAAAAGTTAATCGATCGTAACATTGTTATAATACTGATGAATAAAGTCAGACTGTGGAAGTAACTTTGCATCTTGCAGATCAAATCCTGGATCGTTCCAATGATGAGCTACATTTTGGTATTCAAAAAAATAGTTACTATCAGCTTCAATGAGATATGTGCAATGCTAACGACGTAAAGATAGCAATATATTTAATGAATACTTAAAACTGTTCGATATGCGCTATGATTTCAAGGTACAAAATTCACTTTACTTTCAAAGCAAAATAAACCAAATAACAAGCACAAACTGCAGTTTATTTCGCAGTTTTCCGCCACATCAAAATATTTTGCTTCATGAAAAACTAATGGCTATTACAAATCAAAAGTATTTCAACATATTGCATCACAAACATATATACAAGCCGAAATTTTAGTGGATGTATTCTCACGGCAGGACGATTTGTCCTCAACAGTGCTATCGAATCATAGAGTTAAACTTGAATTTTTAATTAATAAAAAATATTCTGTAACTGGAAAGATTTAGTAACTGTAGTAACTCATTAGCCGTCATATTCGCACGCGGCACAAGATGCCCGTGTGCTGGATAAACTTGCCGCTACTCGTATTCCCATAATTCGATAGGGAAGTGCTAATAATGTTCGTGGTCGCTTTAAATATATATATTTATACATATATAGAATATACAACCAATAAGATTTCAGCAAGTATACTCGATAATAATAAAAAAATGCAACATATCAATAATAATATTCCAAGAAAATGCAAAAATACTTACATAGAAGAAACGAATGTAACATCAACAGCAAAAGCGACATTGTTAAATTTAATTAATAATGTTTCTTCCTTAAGGGCTCGGTCTAATATATATTACTTCATTCATAGATAAGAGTGATTCGTAGCCCTTCTTCTAATCCCACACAAAACAAGAGAGATAAAGGAACAGAGAAATATGTAGATGTGTATCAACAAGCTCCTTCTTGCAATGACGCTATTGAACTGTCGTTTTGCTGAAAATGTAAGTGTTTATCGAAGACATTATCATACAAGTTAAGGTCTATGCTGTTGCTGAAGGAACCATTACAATTTGAACACTTTAAAACTATTCGGTCACGATACGTTGAACAAGCGTTCGAGCGTGTCGTCCTAGCTATTTACTGATTTTATGTTTATTTTATTTTTGTTAGATGATAGATATAGGAAGCCTTCGTTTCTCTCATCACACTTAACTATGAGTGTCTGATACCTTTTTTCTACGAGTATATTAGAACGTTAGGACATCTTTATGTCGAAGATGACGTGGAATCTTCGAGTTACTTTGTCTCATACAATTAATTACGTGAGATTGTAGTTACGCTTTATTCGAACACATCACACGACTTCTAATAATAATTGTGAAAGTAGGTTTGCTTTTTTATTTGTTTTTTATCACTTTGCGCCTTAACATGACAATCAATTGTTTTGAACTTTTATCACGATTTTTTATTATTCCCTTGGTATAATTTCTGAATTCCACGCATTATCCATGACTTCATGGTAAGGAAACCTCACATTTATATAGATATCTAAATTACCTAGCTTTACGAGTAATAAAAAAAACAATGTTAACAATAATAAATTAAATGATTGTACATTAATACATGTAGATACTGAAATGCAATCAAACAATGTCTTGAAACCAAATTTATGTATGGGCGGCTGCTCCTTACACGCTGTTGTTCCAAATTATTATGTAAATGTTTTAAAACTGTAGGTTACTCACTACGGAACAAGCAGCCTTATCTTCTTCCGCGTGTTTTGGTGGTTTTAATTATTCTAGGGTTTGTGACGTTGCGTTCCAAGTCACATCTACTAATCTATCAAGCTAATTTGAAGAAGAGAAAAAATACATATATCTGAAATATAATTCTATCCTCTTAGGCTACAGAACGTATGCGCGTAATTACAAAATATACTTCCACTTTCTTTCAATTAATCAACCAATACTAGCTGTCCCATCTTGTCTCGATGTGGATAATGTTTTAGTTGATATTTTACCCTTTTTATTCTGCTTCACAGGTGCACGATACACAGAAGGCAGCAACGTTGACAGCCCAGGGCCTGTTTCATAATTCGTAATAAACAAACATATGTCAGCCATTTTCAGTGTTTACGTCGCAAATTGGTCCAAATTATTCGAAAATTATAAGCGTCGGTGGCGCAATGGATAAGGCGCGGACTCTCAATCTGAGGGTACCGGGTTCGAATCCAGCCGTGTACCTATGAATTGTTTTTCAATTCAAGTACATTATCCGATTGCTTAACGGTGAAGGAAAACATCGTGAGGAAACCTGCATGTCTTGAACAGGCATGTGAAGTCCGCCGATCCGCACTGGGCCCGCGTGGTGGACTATGGCCCATACACTCTCTGTAGGAGAGTAGGCCTGAGCCCCTCCAGTGGGGACATATATAGGCTGTTGATGATTGATTGATTCGAAAATGACTAAGATATGTTCGTTTATTACGACTTGTCACTTTATGAAACAGAAAGGAGACTCCCTGTACGCCGAACTTGAACCTTCCAACGATGATGTTCGTAACAGCGTCTGACAAACATTGGATGTGTTCAGTAGCAAATACTGAGCGGCTTAATCCTTTCAACACGATGTCTCCACCAAATATTACACCCTTATTCATTACATTCAGTTTTGGCTTTGACCACCCCATGTCATCCCGCGGGTGATGTCGCTTAAGGTGCTTAAGGGAAAAACAATCACCAATGCACCTACCACAATCCCCTCATAGTCATATACAACAGTGGAATCATGCAGCCGATTATGATACCCTTATTCGGTGAGTCTATGGATGCAAGCAGCTTGGGACCACTCGATTTATAGCACCATGGAAGAGACCTCCGTTCAGCAGTTGACACATCCTGACTGATGACGATGATAACCCTGTTGGGGAAGTCAATGAATGCAAGCAGCTTGGCACTGCTCATTGTATCGTACAATGAGGGAGACCTTTGTTCAGCTGTGGACATTTCCCAAATTATAATGTTGCCCTTATTAGATGAAAAGGATGAGACAGCATACCTGCTGCTGTAGATTCACTCTGTCGTTGATACAGAACGCCATCTTATTTAAAAAATCATTTTATATAGATTATAATAGTAGCAAAGACAATACTTTATCAACCAAACACAAGAAGTTAAAGAGTGGGATTCCCTGCCAGCTTCTGTGTTTCTCAATCGCGACTATAATTAGACTACTTATAGTAAAGCGTGTAAACTATCCACTGTTACACAACATAAGGTAATATTGTGTAATAATCAATCACGAGTCTATCTATAAATGAAACAATAAGTCAAATAATTATTTTGATACTTTTGAGTTTCAGTCTAAAGAATGTAGCAGCCATGAATAAGAAAATAAATACAGCAGTAGTAACCAGACATCCAGTAAATGTCGAGGCAAAAAAATCGTTAATGGAACAGAAAAGTGCTACTAACACTGGTGTTTGGCAGCGAACTCAAATGGAATAGCGATAAATATAGACAGGCGGGCATAGAAAACTGCCCATCAATCAAGTTACTAAGGTCCCTTAGAACTTTAAGCGGGCCCTAACTCGCCCTAACCAAATAAATAGAATCACTATATAGGTACAATATACACAATAGCTCAGGAATAAAATCCTTATTTAACGTCAACCAGTAATGGTGTAGCCATTTAGACCAAAAATAAATGCAGTATAATTTCACTGACGTTTAATATAAACCACTGAGTTTACACTTTAAAATGTTACTGCCATGATAATTCAAATGTTAATTGCTGTTTTACGATTCTTGAATTACTACAAAATACGGTAAAAGATAGATAAAACTTTAATTTCCTAGTAGTACTTAAGTAGACCTTTAAGTCTGATAAGCATGGCACATGGCAAAATTAAGAAATGTAATGAATGGAAATGCTTATCTAATTCAGTGTCAAACATTAACATCTCTCAATTACGAAATACTTAGTATTGAACCTTGAGGCTTTCGGTTTGGTATTAGACAATTGTCTGTGGGTACTTCCTAAAGTAAGTCAGGGATTTGAAATAAATTTTCAGGTAAATATTTAAAATTTCATTTATTGTTCACATAAACTTATTAATCAGTCAGTTCTTTTGAACAGAAGACACATTTGGCACTTTGTTCACTAAATACGTAATATGGCTCAATAAAAAATAAAACTGCGGAGCAAGAAATTCTATCGATTTGATTAATAAGGTACTATTTTAACATAATAATCACAGTAGTACCGTACCTATCTTGTAAATAAGCGTAAAGTTTTGTATGTTTTCGTTTAGTTCTATTGTTTTTAAGGATTGAACAATGATACTCATTTCAACACTTTACTGTACACAAACAAAGTTTCTAGATTCCTTAAACTTAAATTTATCTACAAAATTTATGTACATGAGGTTCATGAAAGTTACTATGAAGCTACGCTAACAAGTAAGAGGAATTTATTACATCCAAGATATGGCAAGAGAATAGGATTTATGGACCTTGATACAAGATCGCACCAATACATTTGTACAAAACTTAAAGCTAATAATTATATGTACAGGGTATATTATTTTTAAACATATTCTTCTGACGGCTTTGATGTACCGTTCGGAAGTCTAAGTGAGGAAGACATTCTGCTATTAACAGTGTCTGGAAGTTCGGCAATGTCTTTGAACACACCAATCATGCTTTCAAAATTTGGCCCCCAGTTCAAAACGTAGTCCCAGCCGAGAGTAGCCGGTGACGGTGAGCCATTCGCTTGTCTATACAGCGCAGACCCAACATGAGGAGCCAAGTCGTCATCTGAGGCAACTAAAGTGCTCAAAGATCCACGAAATGATGAATCAAAACTCTCATACGGTGGCGGCAAAATAGGTTTTTTAGAATTACTGCCATTGTTGACGTTTTGCCTTCTCACATCCTCTGGCTTGTCAGCATTAATACTATTATTGTCATACTCAATCTCCGAACATGTGAAGCTATCATTACCGCTTTCATCTTCAGACCCTGTTGAACTTCTATTATCTACAGGTGGCGAGTGGTGCCTATGAGACATGTGATGACCTACTCCTCCCCCGCGAGGTGCTTCGCTTGAGCTTGAAACAGCGTCCAGCGTAGACACTAAACTGGATGTTCGCTGCCGAGCGTTCATTCGTTCTCTTTCTTCTGCAGTCAGTCCCACAGTACCAGATCCTACTGAAACTACTTGTGAGACTTGGGGTGCCGCACTGGGTGTTTTTCTGCCAGCTGAAGAGCTCTGACCACTAAGTTGAGACATCACAGGACTATTTAAACTACGTTCACTATTGCTATGTAGTGCATCTTTACCAACACCACCAGAACTAGAAGTAGTTGCTAATAAAGCACTTTGGAGAGGCTTCCCTGATATGTCATGAAGAGTTAGAATTCTTGGCTGCTGACTTAGTTCACTGCTCGGGGATAACCGGGCGAGCGGCGTAGTTTGGTGTTGCCTTGGCTGAGGTGGAGGCTGTGATGCTTGAGGCAGCACTCTAGGTGGGTAACCGCCTGGGTGATGGGGTGAATGCCTATGTTGCGGAGTTTGATGTTTATGGTGATAACCTGCTATTGGCGGAGGTGTTGCCTTATATTTTCGGACTCCGGCAGCTTCTCTGAAACCTTTGTAGTGATAAACTATATCTATGTCAGACGGTGCTATGGAACTTGCATTTTCTAGATCATAATGTTCAGGGACTTCAGAATTCAAATCCATTCCACTTGGATGATCATGTGTGTGGTGCGAGTTGTTTGTAGAAGGTGGTGGTGGTGGGTGATGATCTTCTCTTAATGCAGGACTTTTACCAACTACTTCTCGCTCTATTATATCAGGTCTTTGTGGTCTTGGTAAATCTATGTTCATAATTTCTCTGTCTTTATATTTTTTCGATAAAAGTTCAGGACCGACAATATGTCCGACGTTTCGCATGATATCAGCATTATCTGACATATAACTATTCAGGTTGGTTTCGTTATTATGCATATTTCGACTTATTATACTATCTTGAGTTCCCGCTATTAAGTTCGGTGCGTTCAGCATAGCAGGTCCTCCGTTTTGCTTAGAATGAACCATACTACTTTTACTTGTTGAAACATTTCCTTTTTCTTTCTTTTGTTTTCGAAGTCGAAATACAATAAATGATACCAGAATTGCTACAATCAAAATGATGAAGAACACAATGACAAGAGTTATTCCGATACTTAAAGGATCTGGGTTCTGTGCTAAACCAACTCCAAAAGCACTATGACAACCAGTAAGTATCTTGCCTTTCCGAATAATTTCCTTGAATATACTTCCGTTTCCTCCAAATGGCTGGATTTCCCTGTTTATAGAAAAATTTGCTAAACAGCCTTCAAATTTGTTGTTTGTGTAACTGGACAACCATTCTGGCTTTACTCCTCCTAGTGATATGATCGTAAGATAAGGATCCAAGAAGTCATGCACACCTGCGGTATCAAGTTCTTCGCCGACGTTTTTACCGTCAACAATTAAACGAATGCTTCTTCCAAGAGAAAATAAAGTGATGTTGTGCCAATTTCCATCACAAACATCGTCTTGTTCAGGTTGACTCATGTTTACCATTGTATTTTGCTTAGACGTGTAACTAACCTTCCCATCCAATAATTCAATTAGTGTGTAGTATTTTTCAGTAGCCGCATAAAAGAGAACGCCGTTTTTACGATGCGTTCTGAAGAGGAACGATAAAGTTTTTGATGGATTATTAGTTTTACCAGTAGTCTTTCCCAAAGACTTTCCTGATTTTTTATGCCAGCCTGTGTTTCCTCCATAAAACGTTTCCAATAATTGCATTCTTCTATGCTTTTCCGATATAATATATTGAATAAGGCCATTTTCACTCACTGAAACTGACTGAAGAGAAGTCCCACAATCTGGCGAGATGAGATTTTTATCGCATTTACAGTAGTTAGACTTCCATCTATCTAAACACTCACCATAACCGCAAGTATCTTTTTTATAGCAGGCTCCTTTTTCAGATCTTTCGCAACTGGTTTCAACACCACGAGAATGGATAGGGTTAGTCAGGTTTAATAGACGACCATTAATAGAGATGCTATGCATACATCCAACGAAGTCATCAGAGTGAATTTGTCCCGGGCGCTCCAAAACAGGATCAGCCTTGTGCAGCCCACCGATTAGCAGTGGTTCGTTATTAAAATTCAAAGTACTGAAATAGAAAAAGAAAATAGTTAGTAATCTAAAATGATTTTGCATTTGTATTAATTCGAAAGTAGGCAGAAAAGTAAAATCGATTAAAAATGAAACAGATTTTTATAGATAGAATAATCTAGATACTAAGTATAGGTAATGAATAGCTTTAAGTGCATAACATTATATAAGAAACAGAAAGTTACTCGAATTGCCAACAAACTGTTTTTCAGTTCAGCGGGAGTTTAAATGATGTAAAGTGATTTGTACTTTTGATAATAAATGCTTTATAAAACTCAAGCAGCGGATGATAATATGAATGTTAGTCAATATTGATAAGGAGATACGCACCCAGCTTGTCCAGTATCATCGCCATAGCACGAGCTGTCTCCAGGCTCACATTCCAAACAGACATCTCCATGATCAGTGCACGATGTAACACTCAATGATATTACTCGCCCATTCCTTGTAGCAGTCAACTTATACCAGCCACCGTCTGATAAGTTTTTATTGGGATCTGTTATGGCTACAGATGTAATAGAAGTTCTTGCTCCACCAAATGAAAATATAGGTTTTCCACCAAGCAATTCGATTGCAATAAAATCTGATCTTCCACCAGTTTGCGCTCCATAGTTGTACAGCAACAGAGCTTCTGGTTTTGTTGTTGCGAATATGATTGTTATGTCATTCGTGGATGCATCCAAAGGTGGAAACTGCATAAATGAAAGTTCATTGAATCCATATGTAGAGCTTTCACAATGAGTCCCATAGCGTCCATTGGTGCAACTGCATTTGTACCCTGGTTTTAAGCTTATGCATATTCCTCCATGCATACATGGATTTGGCCGACAAGAGTCTACTAAAGCTTCACACTGATTCCCACGATAGCCTGGGCGACAAAGACAGAAGAAAGAGTTCCTGTCGGAACCCTCTTTACAAGAGCCACCATTCTTACATGGATTGCTACTACAAACATCATCTCTTTCTAATTCACAGGTTTTGCCTTCTCGACGTGGTGGGCAGGTGCAAGTAAAGTCATGCCCTTGTTTTCGACATTGACCGCTAAAACGGCAAGGATTTGGTGAACATGGATCTTGCCGTTTCTCACAACTGCTTCCCATAAAGCCATCAGGGCAGTGACATATGAAATCATGTTTTACAAGAGGCGATGAAATAATCAATGAAGAGCTTTCTGTGATTTTTGTCTCATCTAGTACCCTTATGGCGTCCGAGCAATGTCCGTTATTTTCGCACTGATGTGACGCACATGGAACATATGGAATGATTACCTGACGTCTCAACAACTTTTTTATATCCGTTTCTCGAGATTTTACATTCATTTCTGTTTTTTCTTTTTTCCATACTGAGTTTTTATCTTTAGTGGCTATAGTTAGATCTAAGTTGTGTTGCGCTTCATTTATGCTGTACAAGTAAATTCCTTCTTCATTACCAAGACCAACTTTGAAAACTTCTAGCAAACTACGATAGTAGTGTGTTAAAAAATCTCCAGCTGACATGTTAAGAATTCTTACTGTTATAGAATTTTCGACAGTCTGATTGTCAAATGAAAAGTACTCAACACTTATAGAAGAAACAACATCTCTGTGTATACCATCATTGCCAGAAACTGAAAACGAATATCCTTGTCCAGGTCTAACAGCGTTTGTGTAAAGATCACAACCTTTTCTGATATTCAACAAGAGAATGGTACTTTCGGATGTTGAATCTTTGACAATTTTACATCGGTAATCACCAGTTATATCGGGATCGTTTGGTTTTATATCTGCTATTTTACTTTTAGGAACTTTATTATTGAATGCGTAAACAAGAACGTGAGCTGATCGTGACGTTGGAGGATTGTCATTTCTATCCAAAACTGTTATTAATACGGTGTAGTTAGATTTCATTACAGGAACTCCGTTATCTTCAATTTGTAGGACAATCTCTAAGTAAGGAGACAGTTCTCTGTCAATCTTTTTAGTTGTTAATAGAACACCAGTATGTCTGTGTACTTTTACAAAGCTTTGATGCTTCCCTCCAATAATACTGTAAGAGAATGGTGCTCCGTTGGGTGGTAAATCAGGATCTTTGGCAGTGAGTGTAGTGATACTCGTGTTTGGAGGTTCGTTTTCATAAACTGCACCATCAAAGTTTGAAACATCAAAGACAGGGCCGTTGTCATTTATATCTGTTAGAGATACTTTCACTGTCGCTGTTCCAGTTTGTGGAGGAATGCCGGTATCTATTGCACCAACAATGAGGGAATATGTCGGTAAAGTTTCTCTATCAAGCTGCCGCGCAACTTCAATTTCGCCAGTTTGAGGATCTATTTTAAAATCTTGATTTACATTGCCACCAATAATCGAAAAACTGAACTGATTGTTTTGAGGTCGAACATCCTTGTCTACAGCTTGTACTTGAATTACTTCCTGGCCAATTTTGGCGCCTTCAGATACTGTAGCTTCGTAATAATGCTTTAAAAATTCTGGTGGATCATTTCCGTCTTGAATAGAAATAATGACTTGAGCTTCATCTGTGTCATTTCCACGGATTCCTCCAGAATTTTTGGCTAAAACAGTCAACACGACTCTGTTCTGAGTTTCTCTGTCGAGATATCTGGCTACTCTTATTACACCAGTTTGTGAGTTTATACTAAAGCCTTTATCATTACTGGAACCAACAAAAAGGTAGTATATAATACCATCTTGACCGCTGTCTTGATCTGTAGCTTGAATAACGCCAACATTTGTTCCTACATCAGCAGACTCAGAGACGTCAAAATGAAAAACTGGTTGTATAAATTTAGGATAATATTCATTGACGCCTGTAATGTGTACAATAACCTCTGTAGTATTTCTCATAATAGAACCGGGATTTTCAGCAAGAATTTCTAATTTATATGTTGCCTTTTCTTCAAAATCAAATATGTCTTTTGAAAATATTTCTCCTGTAGTAGAATCTATGCGGAACATTGATGTCATTTCTCTACTTTGTAAATAGTACTTGACTATCGCATTTTTCGGAGAATCGATATCAACGGCTTTCACTTTATAAATGAAACTGTTTGTTGGTGAGTTTTCAGGCAAATAGGCGATATACCGTGATTGTTTAAAACTAGGAGCATTATCATTAATATCTGTCAAAATTATCGTCAAAGTTGCCATTGTTTCTTTTGATTTAAATCCAAGATCTTTTGCTGTTATGTTAAGTCGGTATTCTTGTATCGCATCAAAATCTAAAGGACGTAAGATACTAATAACTCCTGAAATTGGATGAATTTGAAATTCTTTATCGAGGTTTCCAGATGATATCGCATATCGTATTATTCCATTTGGACCAACATCATCATCACTTGCTTTTACTGTCAGAATAGATGAGCCTACAGGTTCATTTTCAGGTACGATTACTTGGTAGCTAAGAGCAGTGAACTTAGGACTGAAAATGTTTTCACCAGTTACAACAAAAGTAAGGGTTGTTATATCTGATTGAGGTGGTACTCCACGATCCACTGCTTTAATCTTCAACTCATAATATTCGCCAATATAATAAAACTGCTTATTTACAATTACCCAGCCATCTTGCTTATCAATTGTAAAGTAAGCTGTGCCATTTCCACTAGAAACGATGTATTCAATCTCGGCATTTATTCCAAAGTCCTTATTATCTTCAGCAATTAATTTGATGATCTTTTCACCAGGTGTAGCATCTTTTGGAACAGGTACAAATTTTTCATGCTGCTTGAATTTCGGCGCGTTATTGTTTGCATCTACTACGTTTATAGTAACGAGACATTCCGAAGACATGGGTGGCTTACCGTTATCAGTTGCGACCACTACAACTGAGTACGTATTTTCGGGTGATGAATTTATCGACGTTCTTTTATAGTTCATCATGAATTTACTAAGAATTTCACCAGTTGCTGGATCAATAGCAAATAAATCCGAAGATTGACGTAATGAGTACGATATGATAGAGTTCGGTCCTTGTTTATCTCTATCGGTAGCAATGACTTGGCCTACAAAACTGTTCTTCTTTTGTAGTTCCGGAAAATTAAAACTATAATATGAATATTCAAATTCAGGAGCATTGTCATTCTGATCTTGAATAGTTATTGTAAGAGGTGTTTCGGATCGCCATGCACCATCGATTGCAGCAATCTTTAAAATGTATTCATCTTGCAGTTCTCTGTCTAGTGGCCGAGCAACAGTTACATTACCACTGATTTGATCGATGATGAACTTTTCTCCTGGATTTTCAACAAAGCTGTATGTAGCATTAGCGTTTGGTCCTGAGTCTAAGTCGGAACTAGTTACTTTTATGACAAATGAACCTATTTCTGCATTTTCCGTAACATTTACGCTGAAAAGTCTAGTAAATCTTGGTGGATTGTCATTCTTATCTAATACAGTAACAATCACGGTTGAAGTTCCAACCAATTGAGGTACACCGTGGTCAACAGCTTCTACAAGTATTTCGTAAAAAGGAATTGATTCTCTGTCTAATGCGATATTTGAGTATATTTCACCACTTTCAGCTTCAATACTGAATGTTTCTTCGTAGTCGTTGACAAGTCTATACGAAATTCTACCATTTTCGTTTGAATCCTCATCATGGGCGTCGATTTTGATCACCAGTTGAGGTGGTGATTCTTCCTCCATTATTGTTGCATTGTAAAGAGCATTTTCAATTAGAGGTGGATTGTCATTAGCATCTGTAACTTTGATTTCTATTTCAATAAAAGATTTAAGAGGAGGGTTATCAGAATCTCTTACTTCAAACCAAACTTCATAAAGAGGCATAGTTTCATAATCGAGACCTTTTCCAGTAATGAAAATCTCACCACTCATAGATTCAATCCGCAACGCATCACCGACGTTTCCTCCAGCTATGCCAAATTGCAATAAACCGGTTGGACCTTTTTTGGGCGACATAGCAGATAACCTTGTCACCAGTACTCCTTCTGGCGTGTCTTCAGAGAAAGTAAATGTCAATTTATTTGTGTTGGTAAATTTTGGGAAATTCTTCACCGATTTTGGTATGAGTATCAGTTCCGAAGTACTTTGTTGGGGTAATATGCCAGAGTCTGTAGCAACAATTATCAAGCTAAAAGAAGCCCCGGATTTCTGCTTATATTTAACTAAGTTATCTCTGGCCTTAATAACACCTGTCTCGTGGTTTATAGTAAATAATTCTTGATGTGTACCTCTTAAGTCGTAAACAATTTTACTGTTAATACCGACATCATTATCTTTAGCTCTAGCACCAAAAACAAAGTCTCCAGTCACAGTGCGCTCAGAAATGTAAGCCTCGTACACGGGTTGAGCAAAGATAGGTGTGTTGTCATTTTCATCTTCAACAATGATTGTTAAGTTTGCAGTGGCCGTTCGTGGGTCAGTTGTAGACGAATCCTGTGCCATTATAATCAAATAGTATACATTCCATTCTTCTCTGTCTAAAGTCGTGTTTGTTGAAATAACTCCTGTTGCAGAATCTATTTCAAATCTTTCAGATTTATCACCTAGGAGCGTATATCTGATTTTTGCATTATTTCCGACATCTTTGTCAGTGGCTTTTGGGTGGAGTATAACAGTACCAGGGGGTAAATTCTCTTTAACAGTGGTTTTATAACTTTGTCGTTCGAATTCAGGGCTATTGTCGTTAATATCTTGAACCACAATTTTCACTGTTCCTGATCCTGTCAACGGTGGTGATCCTGAAAGCCAGAAAAGGTACGTTGAATTTATAACAAATTGTTATGTTTTAGTACATCAAATTATTTTGTAGCCGACTACTTACCAGTATCCATAGCCACAAGGGCAAGTGTATATTCATCCTGAGCTTCTCGGTCTAATGTTCTTAATAGGGAAATTTGCCCAGATGATGCGTTTATTTTAAAAATATCAGCGTCGCCTTCCTTAATAAAATAACGTACTTGATTGTTGAATGGTGGTGAATCAGCATCATAAGCATGAATTGATAATATGTAACCACCGTTAGGTGGGATTACATTTTCCATTACGTACGCTAAGTACGGAGAATCCAGGAACGTGGGTGGGTTATCGTTAATATCTTGAATTGAAATAGATAATTCAGCCGTATCGAATCTTACATCATCTTTTGCACAATCTTCGGACCGTATAGTTAGTATGTAGCGGGATTTCCTTTCGAAATTGAGATTTTTAGCAACTCTTACGACACCAGTGTCCTCGCTGATACTGAAATCTCTATTATCATCCCCTGATGCAATTGAATACCTCACTCTTCCATTGGCTCCTTCGTCTATGTCTGTTGCTGAAACCTGAAGGGAAAGGTTTAAATGTTCATGTATCTTGCATCAAAATAACAAGTTTTCTTAATAAACTTTTCGGCTACCAAAAATTAAACCTAAACTCACCTGCAGAACACTAGCTCCTATACTAGCATTTTCGGGAACAGAAGCGCTGTATTGTTTTGGGTCAAACACAGGACTATTATCATTTTCATCCATAATATTTATTGTAACTTTTGTCTTCGTAACATTAGGTGGGTCTCCTCTGTCCTTTGCAGTGACAGTAAGTGTATAGCTAGATCTCAATTCCCTGTCAAGTTTTCCTGTAGCTCGGAGAATACCATCAACATTGCCAAGAGAAAAGAAACCATTAACTTGTGGGTCAGGAGTCATGAAGTATTCTACGTAACCGTTTCTTCCTTCATCTTTATCAATGGCTTTTACAGTCATCACGACAGTGTTTAACGGGATGTTCTCAGAAACTGTAGTTATGTTTGGGGTGATAAACACTGGAGCCATGTCGTTAACATCTTTCAACTGTATGGTAACCTGCAAACAATTTAATATTCGTGTAATAAGTGAATTTTCTTCGAAGCTTAAAATTGTATTAATTTAAAACTGTTTATTTAACGTCTACTTTCTTTGTACAAATAAAATTATATTAATGTTAGAATCTCAAAAAAATATAAAATAAGACGACTTGTATTTAAAACCACAATATCTCCTCAGCGCGTCTCATCAGTGGCTTATTGTGAAAACCAACAATAGATACGAACCCAACAATAGACCTTTAATGAACCTTGATACAAAATTTTGACTACTTTAATTCAACTTTTAAATTGTGAGGTACGCAAGTGTAAAGCAGTAAATTGAATGTGATTAAAAATATATAAGATTAAGACGTGCGGTCTAAATAGTTTGTGATCATACACAAATATTATTACAGCACCCAAACGAAAATAGTGTTCATAACTCGCTTTGAACGATGTAACACATTAATTGTTTGCAATACAAACGTGACAAAAAAGTCAGTGGAGTTCTGAGCATTAGTAGGTATGTATTTGAAATGGTGATAACTAGTTAGGAGAGGTTCACGAAAAGTGACACTGTTCCGTAAAAGTAAATATATCCCACGGCTAACACGCCGACAGACAGTAAAGAGCCACCACATCTCAAACTTATATCAATATAGAAATAGAAACATTGTGCACTAAAATATTTAGCTGTCCAAGTTAATTTACTACTTTTTTCGAATCTTAAACATGCAGTAACTCAGACAATATGTTGCAAAAATGATAATTGATGATGATGACTACTTTTTCATTATTATATGCATAGTTTATAGTACTTTAATTAATAAAAATTTACGTAATATGGGTTAATATTGGACTGGTAAGATCTAAAGCAGTACGTTTGCGATCCATCCGAAAATACTATGTTTCCAGTTAAAACTGCTACCAAATCAAATATATATCTAACCTGAACAGTAGATGAAAGTTGTGGCTCCGGTGGCTTGGCAGAATCCTTAGCTGTGACGATCAAGTTGTAAATAGGCACAGTTTCTCTATCCAACAGTTTTGCTGTATAGATCGTGCCATTTTCAGCGATGATGAAGTCCTGTGCGTCATCTCCCGAAGTTATGCTATACTGTAATTTGCCGTTGAGGCCTGGAATTAAAACGTATGATATTGTTACTTTTTGTTCGTTCATGTTATGTTTTTTGTTCTGTTTTTTATTTTATTTGAGCCGTTATATATATATATTACTTACGCGTGGTGATCCAAGGAAGCTTGTAGAACATAATTGTTAAAGTAAAACTTTCATTGTACAAATTTTAACGTAATAAATGCCTTTCTTTATGTTAAGAAATCTTACCTGAATCCATGTCAGTAGCGCTTATGGAGACAACTGATGATCCTATTTGAACATCTTCTAAGATCTCATTAGAGAAGCTCATGGGGTCGAAGATCGGTGCGTTGTCGTTGAGATCGATGATGTTCACGTAGACAGTGACGGTGCCAGATAGAGAGGGACGGCCGTTGTCCTGCGCCTGCGCAACCAGGATGTAATGCTGCGTCTGGAAAATACATATATTTACATTACAATTTATTATTATTAAAGCTTGTTACCTTTTCAGTTGACTGTATGGATTAGGTATTTACTGTATGTAATGAAACGCTAAAGAAATGATATGATTGGTGTTGATATTCTATTTCTATCTTTCTATATTACTTGATCAAAAATTCAAAATGCGATACGATTTGACAATGGAGGACACACTTTCAAGCGTAACCGTCCATGTAATAGAAGCTTCATTTTTAGAAGAAAAATGTCTGGGAATTTTGGTATGTCAACCTTCCATCCTGTGGCCTGGTCGGGGCAGTTCATAATTATTGATGTCCACATTCAATTTCATTAGACACTTAAACTTTATTAGCCATAACGTGGACGCAAATCCACATAATCAAGCATTAACATCAGACATAACAGTATAATTACAGCATCGACAGTCCCGTTAACGACAATCTCGGCAGTGAAAGAAAACAAATATCATAAAATTCAATGTCCGACATTTCAAGACGTACGCATTCAGATTTTCCATATAATAGGACACCGAAGCTTCCCAACTATGACAAGCTCCCTCATTCGCGAATCGTGAAGCAAGATGGCGATTTAAAAAACAAGCGCTGGTCGCGGAATCCGGCTCGTGTATGTTTTGCAGACGGCCGCTTTGTCTGACATTGTTTGGGCCTTAATTTCGATGGTGGATCGAGCGAGCAAATGCCGAATATGATGCGCGACGAGAAAAAAACTGTACCGGGATGAAATTAGCAGCTCTCTAGCGGGGTACGCGGAATTGGCGGGCGGTCGACAGAACGAATGTACCGGAGAATTGTTTTTACTAATTAGCAGGACCGGCTGACTTGATGAGGGACCGAGACATGTCTCGTCACTCGCCAACACGGTCCTCGTGGCCCTGGCCCGGACAAGGACAACGTATATCGTACCCGACTCACTGAATACAACGATAATTTTAAAACAATGGAATATTACAATGTTTTTTTTTTCCCGAACGGTGCCACTGAATCTACACTCAGTATTTACGATCAAATTTACTCTTAAGCACTCACGCGAGACCAATTGAACTTGAATTTACTTCACTTTTCAGTAACAGACTACTTAATTAATTAAAAATTGATATCTTAAATCTAAATAACTTATCCACATCTATTTAGACAATTATAAACATTGCCACCATAATCGCTCAGACTGAAACAATAATAAAATACAGCATATCCAATTCAAACTTTTATACAATCACAACCACGCAACTAAAAATATGCAAATAGCACCTGGTTTATCGTCTATTGTTTCGTGTATGTCTGAAAATATTTATCACCGTAAGGTATATAATCGAGAATTGTTGCTGGCAGAGTACTTTTTAGAAATTTATGTTTTTATTAGGAGAGAAAAAAAGGTTATGTCAAATGGCTGTCTTCGTTTGGTTTTTGTGTCGCTGTGTAGCTTTTTCGTTTATGTGTTAATATTGTTTTTAAAATACAGTCCATTCGTTTTTATACTAGTTTTCAACTGACCAACAAATCAGCTCACCCTGCGTCGTCATTAACAAGAATATTTGTATGTTTTTATACAGGATGTCCCGTGGCTATGCCGCACGAAGGAAAACTACCGCAATTTTTGTTTAAATTGATTGATAGGACATGTTGCTACATACATTGGTAGTTTACATTAATAATCCGAATTTGTAATATTGACAAACATATCTCTGCATAGATCAAGTTTACTGGTCATTTGCTATAGTGACTACGAAGAAAATTCAGTGGTCATATCACACACTCGCGTTAAAACCCGCTTAAGGGCAACATCGTCCTTCGTTTGAACCGCGCGGTTTACCTACAACATGCAATATTTTACACGGTCAGTAATAAATTCTACTTATTCTTATCTTATTTTTACGCCCAAAAGGCACGCGGGTAAGTGACTCGAATTATGTTTTATAAGAGCGGTAATTGTGATGTTGTCCTTAGGTTATTCTGTAAAATTAACATATTCTTACGAGCTACGCGGCGGGTGGATTGTTTTACAAAAGTTTTATGGGCAAGTCTATAAAGTTCATTGTTCTTGTAAAGTCATCCGTGACGTGACATAAAGGATAAAATTATGTTCAATTTAAGCTCGAGGTTAATGTTTAAAACTTAATTGAATACATGCATCTTTATATGTGGCGGGCGTCCGGATTACCATAGCATTGGTTTAGCTATTATTTAATCCATATATTATATAAAAGCCATAATAACATTTATAGGATTTAATTGATAATAACAGATCATTATTAACTTTGCACTTATTTTAGAACTAAAGTACTTAATAGCTTCTTTTTCTGCTAGATTTCGATTTTCTGATTGATAACCGATGAAAAACAAACTTAAAATCAAATCATGACGTTAAATGTATATTCACGTCTATTGAGCTACTTCAAAACGTAACTGAGATTTTAGTAGGAGAATTGGTGCGGTCAGTGACCCAGCCGCCTCTAGATCTATGTTAAGATAATTCTTTCTTTCAATGTATGGCCCGAAGCAGTCGAGGAGGCAATGTGAAGCAGACTGGAGTGATCTAAAAATAACATTAACTTGTCCGAGACGTATACCGAAATCATATTTTGCAGTGGCCGCAAGTGCCAATTAATAGGGTTGTGTTGTCTGGCACTGGTCGTTATCATAAAATATCAAAGATCTTGCTTCGAATAACTGGCATGCGTCAAAAGTTCGTGCCAATGCTTTCCTACTCGTACTACCAAGTGTAGCATTGGATTCTTAGCCAAGTGAGAAAATTACATGATCTTTATATGTATAAATATTGATCTTTTGGTGTTAACATTATTAAATCAGTGACTCCATGTCACTCAGTAGGTGTCAAAAAAGCGACTAATTTAAAAACTAAACTTCGCTTGCCAATCCTGGGGGTGACGGCAAATCACCTCATGGAAAACACGTAAATAGTGGCAATCTATGAGGGAGCCTCATGGTCGAGAGTTGACTTATGCAGGTGATTACAATTTTGATTACCAGAATAAAACGTGTGTAGTGTAGTTCGGCATAAGTCTTAATCACTGAATTATTTAAAAAACGCACAATGACATTGTGTCTCAAATAATAGTAGCAGTCAAGTCCTTAGGGTGGAAGCACCACTTCAATCTAAGAGAATTTTATGTATTTAAAAACTTTGTACCGTAGTAAACATTGCTCAAATCAGTGGCATTTACAATAAGAGCACAGTGGTGCTATTGTGTTCTGAATGTGCGTGTCCACTATTTGCAAATCAAGATACAATCTAAAGTGAAGTGTTCTTTTAATTACTGGCAGGGCACTAAAAGACAATGTACTACATGCGACACGGTTATTTATTGCATCCCAACAATCGAAAGTAGCAATTGAATCAATCAGGATACTTTGAAACGGACAAGGGCCGACACATATAACCTACTTGTAGTGGGTTGTAAATGTGCTGTTTAAGATCATTTTCGCTCCAAGACTGAAAATGTCAAGGTCCGCTGTATCGATTTCGTTTTTTACATCGAGGAGCAAATATTTGCACGGTAATCACTTCATCTATTTTTAAGTGTTTTTAATTACTTTTTTACTGCGTTGTCGCGCCGGTTTACGACGGTTTTTAGCTCTTGTCGCTGTTAATATTGAAGTAGGAAAGTCTCGATCATCAATATGCGTTTAACTGCTCAATTCTACTTTAAAACCAGCTTAATTTATTGTCATTTCGTTATTCGTCGATGTTCACAATAAATGGTACGTAAAGTAAGTTGTTAACCGCAGATTTTATCGGCTCGATAACTAGATTGGTGACATCATCATGAAGCAACAGTGTTTCTGCCTACGCGTCCATCTTACGTTGTACTAGCGAGCTTAGTTCAGCTCTCATGTTTATTGTTGCCGTTCATTTGTTAAGCACCTACATCATGTGCATATAATGAGGTACAGTAGATCGAGTCGCGGCAAAGCAATAGTCTAAAATGCGGTCACAGTGCTTAAGATGCAAATCGTCGTAGTATAATGGACACTTTTAACTTTCTCTTGCCTACAAAGATTATATTTCTAAACTTTCTTGTGTCACTAAGCATGCACTCACCTCTTCGTAGTCGAGTCTTGCGGTCAAAGTGAACACTCCAGTTTGCGGGTTGAGCGAGAAGACGTCGTTGGCCCAGTCTGAGATGACGGTGTACGTGAGCTGGGCGTTCTGTCCCGAGTCCAGGTCGACAGCCGCCACCGTGCCCACCACAGAGCCTCGGGCAGCGTTCTCGGGGATGTCGAAGGAGTAGGCGCTTTCTTTGAACACCGGAGGGTTATCATTGGTGTCCGTCACCTGGAATTTCAATTAAAATATTTAAAATGCTAAAAACTTTCACTCAACTGAAGCGAGAACAGAGGAAATCTGACACAACACATAGCACGACTGTCTGAAGCGAAATAGTTCAACTTTTCAAACGCCTCCCTAGCGAAGTCCGTAGCGTAGCTCAGTTGGACCCACAATCCTATCGGCACTTGGTTTGTTTGATGTTAAGCCACCTTTGGGGGATATTTAGCAAGTCTTCTATCAAATAGCAGTGTTAATAGCAATGATTTTTGGGTAATAAAATATTAAATAGCCTTTCGGTGAACATGGATCTAACATAGAGCCGAACCATCAGGTGAAATGAAGGCCAACTGCAAGTATATTGTATAAATATCTAAAAGTATTATTTGCATCCCTGTAGTCATCAAATCGTATGCTTTACAACTGTGGGTGGCCCGCTGGACATTTCCTTTAGGACATTCAACGATACCCCCATTAAATCAGCTATGAACCGTTAGCATGCCCTAACGCTCATATAAGGAATTCTATTAGCCGTACTTTCAAAGAAGTGTTGAAAACTGTCATCCAACTTTGTATCTCGTGAGCGCCGACGGAAAAACGCTAATCTTTTTACACGTGAGAGAATTAGAGCTTAATTAGCCGTCTTGGTCGGTGGTGCCGTCGACAAGTCAGGCAGTTCTTGATGTAACCTCATATGGCACTCGTCGCTGTCTAGTTTTTTCGCGCACTTCAGAAACCTGACGAGAAAGTATGCTGATGCATTCAAGATGTTTCCCGTTTGTATAGACATTCCTACATGCTCGACGGCATTGTCTCAAGTGAGGATATACAGATCTCTGATTCCAGTGCTGGGAGACATACCAAAATACAATTTGTCAAATAAATGTTCTGTTGCATACATAAATAATTCCAGTAATATTTAATTGACGTTTTTTCAGGGTTCCGTACCAAAAAAAGTTCCCAACGGCCTATTACTATACCTCCGCTGTCCTTTTGTATGTTCGTACGTCGTCGGTCCATCCGGCAGTCTGTCACACAGTTGTATCTTTTGATCCGTACTAACTATAACCGCTATAACTACACATAATTAAAGTGGTTAAAAATTATAGGGTCCAAAAATGCGTATAAGTTGTTAATAAAAGAGAATAACGACGAACGTTAAAATTACTCATATTGAACTGTTTTAATTTTTATTTATATATTTTTGACTGGCATTTGTTCACTCTCCCCGTCTCCCTTTGATCTAAATTTTGACTCGGGTTTTGCTGAAAATCATCGCTAGTGCGACACCGTCGTGGTAGCACATGCTGACTCAAAGGCCAGTTACATGTCACAATACTCACATCATTGTTATTATATCTTCTCGTTATCCTTCAACATTGTATCTAATAAATAAGTGTATTTATTATTTTGTTAGTTGTTGTTTTAATTAAATTTATGTATATAGAATAAACGTATTTTTTCGAAATCTTTCCTCGATCTTGTGTTTAATATTGTGAGGTGTCACGGAACCCTTCGTGTGCGAGCCCGACTCACACTTGGCTGGTTTTTAAAATATGAAAACTTCGATAATGTAATGCAACATGATTGTATTAATGAAACCATAACATTTCTGTTCTAGGTATTAGTTTTTTGAAAGCATAAAAGCTGGGTGGTATAAGTTTGAAGCCTTTGTGTATCTGTCAGTGGCATCCTAGTTCTAAAACGTATGTACCGGACAGACTTAAATGCGGTAAATTGATTTTTTATAAGGCTAGTTTATACGGACTGCCGAGGGTTCCTGACTTTTTAGATTCATCAGATCCTGTGTTGCCTCGTTCCGGGAGAGGCTCTTATCCTCCAGCAATGACATATTGAGGGCAGTATGTGACGAGATCTCCGGTCATATTTTTAGACACTGTCTCTCCGAGATGCAAACAGAAAATAACGATTTTAGTTTTGACTGTGTGCATATTTGTACATTAGTTTAATTTAATTTTTTAGGTATCTTTTTATGTTTTTATGCCTGTGAATAATATTAAAAATATTATTAAAAGATATTACTGCTACTATATCAGTCACAAGACTTGCAGCAAAAAGTATCGCAACGTAGAAGCAAAACCATCAAATCAAACGCGAAGTAACGGAAACATGATATCCGAATACCTATTTGCACACTGTTGTACATGAGTCTCAGTGACTCGGTCCATCTGATACTGAGTCTAACCCTAAAAAACTTCAAGGACACAACAACGAAGGCAGTGAGTCGTACGACCGTACAGGTGAACGTAGACTGGCAGATAACGATCCGAGTGATCGGAGGCGACGGCGCGAGAAACGGATCTGGATGAAGTAACGTGTGTGAATATCTACCGTTCACATTATACATGCGTAATAACTAAGTAGGTAAAACGACTGCTTAAAATAATCAAGTGAACGCTGTCTTATTTTAACAACCAGAAATGCAGCAAGCATTCAGGCACTGCCTAAAGTTTATTTCAAATCACAATTACTTATTGACGAAGTTAGTTGACCTGGCAGGCGTTGTTCAAATTTCAATATTTTTGGGACAATTTTCTTATTATTGCCTTTAAACCTACTAACTAACGCTACTAACATATTCAATTTCAAGAGTAGCTTAGGAGTTCCTATGGCCATCTACCGTCTCCCGCATTAGACCAGCTCGATGGTGGAACTGAACCAACATGTAGAGATTCTACTCCGTAGGATATAAGAAAGTGATTCTAATTCAGCTTACAAGATTTCACCCGAACAAACAAACAAATTGGTCAAGCCATTTTCGAGTTTTTGCGAAACTAACGCACAGCAATTAATTTGTATATAGAAGTGTGTTGAGAAGTAATTTTTAACAAAATTCAAAAATGGAGGAGGTTCTCAATTCTACTCGAATATTTTTTTGTATAATAATAATTCTTTTTTTTGTTTTGTTTGATAGATCATACTTCAGAGGTGGTCCCATATAAATTTTATCGAAATTTTATCGCTCTTTGAGAAAATCAACAAAATCAAAAATTTTAAGGCAATTGAAGTCGGTTTTTAGTTCTTTTTGAACGCTTTAATTATATCTAGTTAGTTTAGTAATGATATCTAGTTATTATGTCAAGTCAATTATTTTAGAAAAAGTATAAAACAGTTAAGGAATTTCTAATAGGAATCACTGGAGTGATCCGGTATAGCAGGCAGCAAGCAAACCCAGCAGCGCTTCATTGCCTTGACGCTTCTGGGTGAGCGCTCTTTCAATCCAACGACCCTATAATTAGTTACTCTCAGGTGAGATGAATGTCAAGTGCAAACCTTTATACATGGAGTAATTTAGGCCTAATAGACAATTGTTTAGTTACTAGACTACAAAATTCGACTCACTCGACTATTTCATGAGTAAAACAATGTAGTGACTGACTTTGATTCAGTAAACACACTCACCTAAAGTCATATAACCCAGCATACTCGTCCGTAGCAACTATTGTTGAATCGATACTTAATTAATTACTTAATTATGGAGTCAAACCAATAAGAAGGTGCCAGAGTAGTTTACAATTATGTAGAAATGCGTGGAAGAAATATCTGAGATGTCGATAAACTTGATTTCAGTGTCAAGAATGCTGACTTCACTGCAATGTCAGAGCGACAGCATTAATAATAAATGAGTATTTACAATGGTACAAAACACTAACCTGCACTACCACGGTGACGTCTGTGAACTGCATTCCATCATCAGCTCTGATGACAACTTCGTATTCAGCTACTGTTTCTCTATCCAACGGATCCTTGAGTGTCAACGTTCCTGTTTGAGAGTCCAGATAGAAGGGCGTGGGTTCATCAGACTGAATGCTGTACGTGATGGTACCGATAGTGTCGGGGTCTTCTGCATCGATCTTGGCGACCGTCTGCCCTGGGGCTAGGTCTTCGGATGCTAGGTAGGCTGGTGGGATATTCTTAAACTCTGGCGGGCTGTCATTTTTGTCCAGGATGACCACTTCCACCTGTAATAAGGGAAACAATGTTATAAATAATGCAGTGACTGCTATATAATGTCTTCGTGTTTGTAAAGTGGAGACATAAAAGCTTGCTTCTTAAGTAATGTAGCTTATTGAAATTATTTCACAAAATAACTCTTTAGTGGTAATTAAATGTACTAAAAGGTCAAGTTCTTCGTTAATACATGGCAAATAAATCTAAATCTTCTCATCATCAAAGCAACTTTGTGTCTTTATACAATCCGAAAATAATCAAACCAAACATTATACGTATTAAAACATAGAAAATGAATACCAATGTGAGATAATAAAAACAGTCGAATCCACAGTAATTTTAAACATCTTAGCTAAAACAATGCCATTTGGAGTAAAACAAAGTAACCGTGGTTTCATAATACAGTATTTAACAAGCGTCGAGTCCTGCAAAACAGTCCCAAGAGAAGGCTGGCGATGTTTTATTTATGAGGTTGGTACAAAATCGGCCACTTTAACACAGTATAAGAACACGACCCAAATTAATAATTCTAAAAATGCAGCCAGCGAGTGACTCGCGGGACAAATGTGTGACTCTGCGGACGACGGCTTGACAAAATGCGCCTGAGGGCCGTTTGTTTGATCCGGTCGGGCGTCGGATATCGACCGGACGATTTATTCTTGACAGAATAGGACATCTTTAGAGTCACTTTGCATGAATGGCTTTCGAGACGCTGCCGGAGGTTCGAGAGTTCATAGAAGCAGATGCTTTGCACAGTAAAATAGATTAGAATAGGCAAAGTATTAAATATCTTGCCTTTATAAATTTAAAAAAAAATGATTATAAAACTTTATATTTATTACAGTAAATTTGATTTAAATATCAAATTAGGTGAAAATTTTTAATTTAGCAAAAACAGATAGCAATAAATCGAAATTCTTAATAACCCTACAAAATAATGTATTATTATTAATATCAGCGAGAGTTTCTCAATAAACATAACAAGACAGTGCGCTCGTATCCCTGTTCAATGGAATGCAACTATAATGGTATCTAGATGAATGTATCCTCGTCAGATCAGCCAAACTTGCCTAAATTATGTGAGCGTCTTTTTGCCCGCGTCAAACATGCCCCAAGGCATAAGATTGCATTATTTAAAAGGATAATTATTTCGTGATGACTTGAAAGCAGCATGCTAACGGTTTCCGTTCGACATTCCGAGTTCTGTAGTGAAATCAAATATTCGTCCTTTGCTGTTTACGTTAAGTTTGTGTTTTAGGTACTCGTATATATATTTTAATATGACCACGTATTTTGTCCAAAATTATAACATAGCGTCACGTATATTTGCAGGCTCTTATAAAATTTCATTTGCAACCATATTCGTCTGAACTCAGCATTTATAAATAAAGGCTTTAGTAGACAGACAGACAGCTATACAAAGAACTACCTATTTGGTACTTTTCACTGACACGTTTTTGGATTGTTATACAATGTTTTTAACAAACAACTTACGAGTATAACACCACATCATGCGTGTGGCTTATGGTAACGAAGTGTTTAGTTCATCATTGAGACGGTGCATCCAGTTTTTTATCGGTCGCGTCGTTTTAACGAAGGCACTGTTTAATTCTCGCCCGATGCAATATAGTAGATAAGATTTATGAAGTCAAAGTCAAGCTTTACAAACGTAGCCGGTGGACGTTTACAAAAAGCCATTCGGAACGGACTCGACAAGTCAACAAAGGGACAGACGAGTAAAAGACTAAAACGCTGCACCGTTTCGTCATCCGCACTTCGGAGCACGAAGAATTCGGGCCACAATGATCCCAGCCGTCACAGATAAGAGGCCGATTGTGGCGAGTTCCCTGCCCTCGGCCTCGCTGAGCTGCGCATTTGTTATGATGACTCAATCTTTTCTTTGTATCCCGACGAGGGTGCTCCGAGAAGACGTCGGCCGGCGCCCGCGCCGCCGCCGTGGACCGCGGTGTATCGAGACGCCCACGATATTTTACGTAAGAGAAGCAGCAATTAACGACGATTGTACAGACGTGCCTCTCCACCGAATACATTGAAATGTGTTAATAAAATTTATTGTTCAGAAAAAGAGAAAGCATGAGAAAAGTTTCGTTTCGATTGTAAACATTCGTTGTTTGTGTACAAATTCCCATTGGATTGATTGATTAACGTGTGAGTGGTGGTCGTATATAACGGAAATGACAAAGTTTGTACTCCTAATTGTCTAATCGTATCTTAGATTGTTGCTATAACCGGTTACACAGACTTCGGCGCGCGCGCAGCTCTTTGGAGAGGAATGATGCGATACCCGTCTGTGGCAGGCAGTGTGGCTGTCGTATTATTTACTTTTCGTTTACTCTGTCTAGCTTTAAAACATTTTAGTAAATATCGTACTTGAATTCGGATTATCATTGTATATATAGTCTAGTAGTTCAGTACTTGGGACAACTCCAAAGATCCCTTAGACACAAGGGGATTTTCTATAATCAAAATTTTGGCAGATTAATTTTTATTCTAAAGCCGAGACTATGCAGGCATGGGTAGCTACAAATGTTAGGTATAATAAATAGGCTTAAAAATAAAATATTATATACCTAAACTTAAGTCTCATTACCAGACGTACTTACACGTGTACCAGCGCTAGTAACGAACAAAGAACACAATGTACTCAAGTACAATGCCTAGATAGACAAAAAATAATAAGATTTATTAATAACAAAAAGCATGCGCTCGCGCACCGGTGCGCTAGAGACCCCCTAGAGCTCATGTTTGAAGTAATCGATTAAGGGAAGAGAAATGACAGAGCACGGGTTTTGTTCGTTGACTTACAGATACAATGGAGACTGAAATTGCGTCGCAGAAAGTAAGTCACCGTTTTTTTAGATACGTCGTTAAGTATTTTATTATGACAATAAATGGTATAAGTTGGAAGAAATAATGGAATCTTATGTGCTAACATTCTATTTTCATATTTCTTCCGTACTAATGGAATTTCCTGTTTACAGGTAGTACAATAAAAATGAAAACGCAATATTTATGGCACCTGATCTACGATTCCCCAAGTTTAGTGCCTGCTGATTGATGGTCTATGTTGATTATTTCTCTGTGGCTAAGTGAGAAAGGAATTTATAAGACCAGCAAATTGGGAAAAGGTTTTTTTTTCTATCTAATATGACACATAATTTATTGCTCTATAGATTTTTTTTAATAGGAACTGACAATTTTTTTCGCTAAACTAAGTGGCAATATAAATTCATAAATTCTTAGACCTTTGATAAGTAATTACCTAATAATGTGGCCTCAGATCATAATGTGGGGAAATTGATTTCCCTTACGTAAAGCTGTAATGTAAACTAAAATAGCCGTTATGTAGCTAATGGCCTCTAGATGCCGTTTTGAACAATACTCAAAAGGGGCAAAAATTCAAATTGCAATTTGCTTAGAAGTAGTACGTTAATGATAAATATTTATTTCTCGACTTTATAATTGAATTTCTTATTTTTAATTAAATACTGCGCAAACCCAGCTCTAATATTGTAAAAGGTTACGGTATAATTATTATCGTGCGAATCACCTAAAACAACAGATATTTTCGATTATATGTGCAGTTTTCTTAAATCAAAGTCCAGGTAGTGTGGTTCCACGGCGGCGCCAACATTACACTTACTAAGCAAGTACAAGGTAGGACCCGTGTTTGCTGACGAAGCTAGCCCACTGGCGTATGTGTGGTTTGCGTAAATCGATGGTTTTGTAAGATCATCTATTAGTTAACTTTCGATAATTGATTGTGCTCCGCTACTAGATTAATATGAAATAGTCGGAGTTTCCTTGTACCTGGCGGCTTGAATGATGATCCTTATCTAACAACATGAGGCGTATGTAAAAAAATTCGTCAACATCAAAGTTTAACGTCACTTAAGTCGGTCGACCGTATTAATTAACTCAGTATCTGTTTTGAATAAATACATAACATACGTATCGTAACATACAAATTGTAAGTTCGTGTCTACTAAGTTTATGTAAGTTTATTTGCTTGATAAAGTTTCATACAAAATTTCTTTTGCCGAAAATGGGATAACTGGCCTTATACAATAATTATCTATAAATTGTAAATCAGACTGTTATGTCGCGGAATCAGAATCATTAACATCAAACTTTATAGTGAATAACAATTTTCATTTTTACACACGATTTTTTAATTATTATTCAAAACGCCATTTAGCGACCATTAGCTGCGTAACGGATATTGTAGCTAACAATAAAGTTGTACAATAATCATATTAATTTCGCTACACTATAATCCGGTGTCCCATTTTAACCGACTTCAAAAAGGAGAAGGTTATCAATTCGACAGGTATGCTTTTTTTAAATGTTTGTTGCCACAGAACTTTTAACTGGGTGAACCGATTTGGATAATTCTTTTTTTATTTGAAAGGTGGTGCTTTCCGTGTGGTCCCATTTAATTTAGTCTAGTTCTGACAACTGCAACAATATAAATCTTAAATTTGTTTTATTAAAAGTAGACTTTTAGGGCAATTGAAGTCGGTTTCCAGTTCTTTTTGAACGCTAAAGGCGTTTATATTTACTAAATTTTTTGTATGGCAGCATTCTGAGAGAATTCCCGTTAAGTTAATAAGTTAGGTTCCTGAGACATCCTGTTTTGTTACATCTACATATTTTACATATGTATTTGGCTATATACAGTAAAGGTTATGACTAAGATTATGCAATAATGTTTAACGTTTCATCTTGTAACTAATAACTGCGTCTAACTGCGTGCCATAGACTATATTTGTGCTAAACTACATGAACATTGGTTAGGCCATTGAAGTGCCATAAAGTAGCAAGTAAAGATATAAATAAACAAATTGACATGTGTATTTAAGTATTAGCATTATCCACTTTATAATCTGGTGGTCTGGTCACGATCACAGTGTGAAAAGTCTAAAATATTTGAAAAGTCAAGAAAATTTACCAAAGACAAAATGCTAGACCGAGAACATATTACGTATGCCAGAATTTTATCTCTATTTTATTTTGTTTGTAGTTGAGTAACAAACTTTCGTATTTATAATATTAGTAGGGTAGAGCTATACCAAAACGAGACACATCGTAATTAAAATACTGATATCAAGGACGGGTACGACCCTGGACAACTACTGTTCATCAGTAGTCCACAACCTGTCTTCACGACGCATATACATTACTATCTTCACTCCCGTCCTACCAGACGATTAGCGTTAGATACACTATCAAACAACCATCACATTTAATAATAAAGCCACAAACTGTTTTGATGAGATGTTTTAAGGATTATTAAATTTTATAAAATATTTCCTTAGATGGCTATCTTATCTTATTATTTGTATGACGGTTTGCTAGTTACTGACGTCCCAGTATGTAATAATTATGGTCAGTGTCAGGCGTTTGTGGGCTTTATTAATTTTATGCGTTTCTATCGTGTGGCAAGGGATGGGTAACTATTATATGGTGTAGCATTAAATTGAACATAGAATTCAAATTATTGTTAATTTAATTACTGCCGTAAGCTAAAATTAATTCATTTAATCGCAGTTAGACGCAATACAAGGTCTTAACTACTAACCTTGGTTTTAACGGTTTGTTGTGTAGATAAATTCATACCTATAATTTTACGTATTTACAAAGACATGAAACAATTTCCAAACTTGACTTATATGTCTATGCCTATGTCATGTTGAAACGTACGAGTAATATGTATATATATTGATGACTTACGTATACACGAATTGATTCAATGTTTATATGTTGAAAATGTATGTATATGTACATACGCAGGATTTTGACAATGACGGGCTAAAAAACGGGTTGCTATAAGAATATCCGGAATAAATTTATTTTAGCACTTTCTGTGACTAAAATCATTCATTATTATCAAACACGATACGAGTAACTACAAACATACTAGATTATTATTTTGTTACCAAATAAGGAAGAAATTTGGAAAGTAGAAATTTTGTTGTAATGCGAAATTTTTTTAGATATTTGTTCGGCAAGAAGATATGTCTTACAGGTCTAACGCATAACTGAGTCTATTCCTGAGGCATGGGAGTGTGTTTACGGAACTTCAAACTTTGCTAATATATTCAGTCGTTTGACGTTCCGTAAACACACCCGTACCGCTGCCATACCTCAGGAACAGACTCAGTTATACGTTAGACGTATTCCCTGTTGTAACCTAGCATGTCTTTAGTTCTTATATATTTAGTGGTCGGTCTATCAGTCATTTTGAGCCATAAGTCTCATAGCGAGATGACCGTCATCTCGCGACTTCCACGGGGTCACTTGACACCGCTAATTCCATTGATTTATATCAGCGGTAACTTACACAGATTATTGAAATGGAAATTATGTGTTGGTCACGATAAATGGTAACCATTTGTCTAGTTCAGGCATCGTAAAACTCCACCAACTCCGCAGCATAGTTATCCACTCAAGTTCTCACTTATAGGCTATTCGTAATATTTCCTGTCCACATTTTTTCACATTCATTACCTTAATAAGTTACCTGCGTGTGTCTGTAAGGACACGCACTCACACATTCAGTGCTTGGCTCTGAAAAATGACCACACAATATTGTCGTTTTTGAAACAGTGTAATTTCACGAACATCAATCACTCGAGTCATTTACCTCAAAAATTTTGACGTGGCTTCTTTTATTGCCTCATTTCATTTTTTAATGTAATTTTCGCTTGCACCGCCATACAATGGGGACGTCATTTTAATGACTTGATTAGAAATGTCGCTTTTGAAGAACATATTTTGTTGCGGTCGCAAGTCTTGAGAAATTACCTTACACGAAAATTCGTACCTCATTAATTGTTAATAGCTTACAATTAAATTCATTATTAATTATAGTAAAATGTAAAACTTATGTACTTGCCCTTCATCTCACCTGATGTTAAGGCCGTCGGATATAAAGTGTGCTCATCAATAAGCACCCCATTCACTTAAAACTTAAGCACGCTTTCCACCTTCACTTGCCATCAGGTGAGATGAAGGCCAAGTGCGAGATAAATTGCACATAACTAAGTAGATCAGAACGTAACGGAAGTCAAGCGATGAATAAAATCCAAATCACAGCATTAGTTTACACATTATTTCTTGTTTGATCAATGTTCCGGCTATAAATGTAATCCAAAACATTATTCGTACTCCGCATATAGTAGCTTGGAGCCACATTTGCAGCGTATTTGTATGAAATCGTTGCCGTGAGCTAAGGGTACACGGACTTATGAGTGGACGATGCTAGTCGACGGATATGGTGGCATCGTTTAGGGCTAGAGTCTATGTTTAGAGCGGTTCGTGACCGCAGACCTGAGTCCGCCTCGCCTCGCCTCGCCGCTTTACCCCCGGGACTCTCCACAATTATGTTACGGTGTCAGAGATTAGATGGCAACGGTTGTGATACGAGTACACGTCTCCGTTTGATGCCTGCGTGCTAGGGAAACTATGCTCGAATGAGATGGGCTATGACATTTCCTGTTTAAGACGGTGTGAATTAAGACTATAGTTATTTCCAGACAGGTGACTATTGTTAAGGGAGTTTTCGAGAGGTAACCACGTAACATGCACCGTGGACCGAGGACCTATGTCCCCGGAAGCCTATATACAGATGATTTTCCATCTGATGATTTATTTTGTTGAGTCTACATTAAACTTTGTTTATACGTGCTAGTAAGTCAACCGCAACTTTGCCTGCGTTAAAACCCCATCTTTAGTGGTGGTGGTTATATAAGTCGTCAAAGTAAAAGATCTTTCGAAGGCTCTAACTGAATGACCTTGTTCGTATTCTCCTCATTAACTCTACATCATCATCATGGGTTTGATATTCCGAATATCAAGTCATTAGAAGCCAAACTAATTCAAATTAGTGAGTTTGTTTTATAGATTGGATATATTGATACCAATATGCACTTTCTTCACTTCACTTCTCATATATTTGTGAGTCTGTTTTATTATTTCCTCCTCAGCTGAAACATAGTCCATTTTAATTTGCGTATACCTTATAGAATGCCGTAAAAACGTGGTGATTAAAGCAAACCCCTCTCACAAGGGAAGTTTTTCTGTTTGTTGATTTATTAATAAAACCCACAACTCGTATAAAAACTGCTTGTGAACCCATATCCACTTACGAGCCGATACTGGAATTAGCGTATGAAATAATAAGAACTGGCATCCAATTAACGGCGCTAGTTGCAATGTAAACACGAGTGATTAGATAAAGTGCATATTAAGCCTGTATTACCTAAGTACGGGTCTGCGCAAGCGCAGGTTTGCTGGGCATTAGCATGGGTCCGCCCACACCGGCTATCCGCCGCATCCCCACAAATATATGTAAAATATGCACAAAAGTACCCCCGGATAAAGTGCGCCGATAAGATGCGACGCAATTTGCATCGCCCCGAGCCGCGCGGACGAATTCGGACCTGTGTTTACCGAAAATGCGGAAAAGATGCCGTTCTAAACGAGAGTGCAGGGTCTTTACGTCAATTTCGTACGCTTGATCTCATGGCCAATCTAATCGAGTTGGTTTGAATTTGCTACATTAAATTTACAGTTTATGTAAAGGTCATCATCATCAGCCAGGAAACGTCCACTGCTGGACATAGGCCTCCTTCATGGTACGCCACATCGACCGGTCCCGAGCCACCTGCATCCAGCGACTCCCCGCGACTGTAACCAGGTCGTCGGTACGTATAGGTATGCTCTACTAAATACCATAAGAACAAGTAAATAAATGAACATACACTAGTATGTGTGGTTAAGATTGTACATCGTAATTTGATTGATCAGGCAGTCAGTCTGATCCATCAAACGAATCTGCTGATATGCGTGCACATTTCAACTGCTTAAGCTAAGTGCTAAATAGAGTATGTTTTTATGACACAAATTACGGAACAAAAACTGTAACATCCGACAAGTTTATAAGGCTCATTTCTTTTGACTATTCGTCTTGTATCTTTTGCTTATGTTAATGTTAATAATGATCGGTTATGCCATTGAGGGGTAAAGTTAAGATATAACAAACTCAATTTTGTGTTTGAAATATTTGTGATTTATTTATTAGATACACTAATATTATAAATGCGAAAGTGTGTTTGTTTGTTTTTCCTTTAAAATTGTAACGGAAAAAGAGAATGATTTGATTTTTGTAGAGGGGTAACTGAAGGGACGGAAAAAGACATTGGCTTTTTTAACCCCGATCGAATAAGTAGTTCCCGCGGTATAATTTCTGAGGTCCACGCGGACGATGTCGTGAGTAAAACTCTAGTTACTTGCATTTGCAATTTCATGTTTTTCAAAGTAATAAATCTAAACAAATTACTAAATACGTTTTTAAATATTCAGCAGCAGCCTATATACGTCCCCATTGCAGGGGCTCAGGCCTACTCTCCTACAGAGAGTGTATGGGCCATAGTCCACCACGCGGGCCCAGTGCGGATTTGTAGACTTCACACACACCTTTCAATTTCCTGTTGTGTTGCTGTGCTGTTGTGCAGGTTTCCTCACGATGTTTTCCTTCACCGTTAAGCAATTGGATAATGAACTTGAATTGAAAAACAACTCATAGGTACACGGCTGGATTCGAACCCGAAACGCTCAGATTGAAAGTCCGCGACTTTTCCACTGCACCACCGACGCTTAAAAAAAAATCATCATTATCATCAACTTTGTTTTTAAATATTGTTAGGACAAAATAATAATGAAAAAAATATTTTTAATAGACAAAACTGATAAAATGACCTTTTTGATGCAACTATTATATAGCTTGGTCTTGACACCCCTACGGTACTGTTCGGTTTGAAAGCGCATAAATTGATTTGTTAGAGATACACGATAACACAGGAAACAGTCGACTACATGCCGACTTCAAACCAATAACAATTCAATTTCAATAAAGTTTGTGATATTATAACTAGCGAATACAACCATTAAAATGTATTTCCAGTAAATTTCTGCAACTACTTTCGTATGTTTTCTTTAAGTTTACTAAAATGTAAAAGGATTACATTAAATCTTAATGATAAAAATTACTATTTATTAAATATTTAATAAATAATATTTTGATTTTTTGATTGACCATTTGTTGTGAACGAAAATGCAATTAGCACAACAGTGCTATCTATGATCATTGTATTCCAGTAATAAAAGAAAAATGGGTATCGCCTGATTGAGAGCCTGAGTGAGCACGCTTTCTTATGGTCACTGACCGTCAGGTTACATGAAGGCCATATGAATTCCCAAAAAAATATCACACATAATGGATTTTATTTATTTAAATACCTGCCATTGTACTTTAGCATATTTAAGAATGTACTGCACGAAATTTTGTAAATTAAAGTCACTACTTTTATGCTTTGAATTAATTAAATACATTTCAATAATGTATTTATTAACACATGCCGTTAATGACATGTAGAATTTATATATATATATATATATATATATATATATATATATATATTGATATATTATAAACGTTATTTCATCATCAGCCGGGAAACGTCCACGGCTGGACATAGGCCTTCCTCATGGTACGCCACATAGACCGGTTCCGACCCAGCTGCAGCCAGCGACTCCCTGCGACTCTAACCAGGTCGTCAGTCCATCTAGTAGGGGGACGGCCTAGTAGACGTTTCCCGGTACGTGGTCGCCACTCGAGAACCTTTACTCCCACTGTTTATCAGTTCTTCGAGCGACGTGGCCTGCCCATTGCCACTTTATTTAGTGTTCACTAATTATTTATGTATTTGTATCAAATTTCAACAACAGCGTGCCCTTGTTCAGGGATCCGGCTAACCTAAATAAGTCCTTTCAATGTATTTTTTAACTAATTCAGTGCATAGTAGTAAGGTTTAATTTACACAATTTCGTGCATACACATTTACACACGTATAGTTTTAAATGTAGTAAAGTATATTCTTTATTAACTGTGCATTTTGCTCAAAAAACATACATTACCTTCTGTTACTAGCATTTTAATGTAACAGCTATTGACATGCCCAATAAATAAAATAAATAACAAACACAGAAAGCAGATATTTGTGCATGTAATGAACTCTATCCAGTTCTCAAGCGAGGATCGCACACTGCACGATCGTGAACATTAGTACTCCGGTAAAGCGGCTATGTGCAATATGATCCCGACGGAATAACATTTATTAGTGATTGAGAACTGGCTCGCGGGGAAGCACGCAAGCGTTCATTTCTCCTAAATTCTCCACCCGGGGGCGCTGGTCCCGTATTATTGTCTGATCGATAGTATAATTTCGTAATAACTACGCCCGTCTCACAATCATGTTTTCGTTGAAAAACTGGAATAACTAAATCACATGCAACTAAGTGGTCGGTCGTTTTGAGCAAGCCCTTACTTTTAGATTAAATACTAAATGTTGAAATCGTTGCTAATCATTTTTTTGTTATTCAAACCTTTAATTTTTTTATTGACTATTTTGACGACGAGGTTATTAATTAGAACAATATTCAGGTATTGTATTATTATTGGTATTATTAACATTCGTTGTAGGTCTTAGTGTCAATTGACTACATCGTAAAAATTGGCTGCATTGAAATAAACGTAAACGATATACGTAAATGAAAATTAATTCAGCTTTGTAGATCGAATCTTGATAGCATTTAAGAAATAGTATGAAAGTGTACAAATAGCTAAGAAAGCTTAGAAAGTCAAAGAACCTTGTCTCATTACCGTCTGACAAATGATCGCATGATCACAAACGCCGGAAAATAGCAGTAATCTTTCCCAAAACAATTCACTGCGCAGACTCGCTTACTGTTATCAAATAAACTATAGCTATTACTCCCATACACTAAAAATGTCGCTATAAACTGCATACCAAGCGAGAAAGTTTAAACATATTCCACCTCTATTCTAAGAATATCTAAATAATATGCAAATAAAACGAGATCGGAGATTTTCGGCGGCATAATTTTACGATGAGAATCTGACTGCATTTGATTATTGCATGTAGCAACAATAAATATGCGCAGACGCACCTCGCTCGTTAGCGCCCGCCGAGAGTCGGGGTTCGATGCTCGATCGACCAAATAATTAATTATGTACGTTACATTTGAAATATAGTTTACTCACTACCATTAGGAGAGGTACAGAATAAATATGTCTTACTCTGCATATCTCTCTCTCTCTCTCTTTTACTCTCGGTCTATCTCTATTTCTAAACTTAACAAGTCCGCTACTTTATCTAAAGCCTTCACGCTAACACTCTCTCTTCTTTATTTACACATAACATGAGCTGATAACTTAATAACAATTATATAAATATAATCATAAGTTTGCTTCTCAAGTAATGTTTATGTTTAATGTCATTGCCCAGCAAACATTATGACAAGATTAGCATCGATATTTTATCAAAATATTGTGGCACCGTAATGGCGAATAATAAATAATATTAAGTAGACACTTTAAACTTATGGAAGTGATATAGAAACTTATGGGAATGACACTTAAGAAAAATTGTTGCTCATTACGATGAGAAACACATTTTACCTACGTGAGATCGCGGCCAAGCGTTGTTCTATCTTTAAATATTTTGTGAAAACTAAGTTCTAATATTATATGAATTTTTTTAGGGTTCGTATTTCATTATAGATATAACAACGGTGTAGCATATTCTTCAATCTACATAGCACGTACACATAATCAAATAACAAAGACAAGACAAAGAAATAAAGACATGGAAAGTCCATCATTTAGAGATTGCGTTCAAAAATACATTATATCACAGAGCTCTTTAATATTAAATACATGTTTTATTAGAAATTAATTTAAGGGACAAGGGCCCCTTATCAAACAAATTTATTTAAATCAATGCTTTAGCATTACATAGCATCTATGTAAATATACAGAGCTAAATTGTGAACTTTTCATATCTTGTTAAGCAGTAAGATTGAAAAAACGATTTCGAGATTGTTGTACATGTGTTTATCACAGGAAATTTTCGTATTTGTAATAATTAGTTTTAGATGTACAAATTGTGATTGTACGCCTGCCGGCTTCTAGCACATATCTCCTACCTAGTAAAAATACTATTACTATCAAATGTAAATAAAGTGTCACTGACCTTTAACCAACCTCTCAAACTGGCAAGAGTTCGGGACCTAGTTATAGGGATACAATATAAGGGATTTTTTTAATAATCCAAGACTTCTTGGTAAATTGAAATATTTTAACTATTTTTATATTTTGCATTAAAATTAGGTAGATATTATTTTGAATAAAGAGCAAACCAAAGAATATATAAGAAATAGATTTAGCACAAGTTTACATGCAACTAATAGTTCGGTATTAACAGAGCCTACCTTACTTGCTTGGAGCTTGGTTCAGAGTCCTTAATTTCCATAAAGTGGAAGTGAAAGGTGGGAAGCCAGCAACTAACAGAGCAGCAGTAAACAATATCCACCGTCTCCCAGCAAATAAATGAACTACACGAGCGAAAATCACGAGCTTTGAATTTTTCAACGTCGTCCTCGAATCGAGATCAGCTCTTGCGCAGCGGCGAACACAAAGACGTTGCGATTAACGAACTCAATGAGAGCACATCATTTTTATTTTCAATATACCATGCATTATTTGTTTTGACACCCCAATAATTATAACAAGAAAGAACTGATTGATAGAATAAAAAAACGTTATTAGTTAATAAATCTAGATTTGAGATAGCCTTATTGATAAATTTTGTTAATCTATATCTAGATCGTGTATATGCTAATTGGCAATTATGTTTAGAACATATACCAATTTAGCAAAGACGCGTTTTAATAACTGCCTGTGCTTGCGTATATGAATTTCCGGTCGACGTTAGACGATTTTTCCATTCCACTTATCGAACGTTTGAACTGGTCAAATCACAAAACCAAATCAAAACACTTGATGTTTTTATTATATGCGATTTATCTACTAATGCCAATGTATAAATGATGAGTCATTGCGATGAAAATAATAGCAATAGCAACAAAAGAATTACAATGTGCGGTGCCAAAACGGCACAATCACATGGACCGTTCGGCCGCGCGCCGCGCCGACGGTTGAGTCGCAGGCGCAGGTGACTGCTCTAGCAAATTTCTAGTAGGGATGCCAACGCTCAAGGCCCTCTCACAGTGACATATTTTAAATGTAATATATTCCAATTTATAAGTCTTGTTTACTGACAAACGTATCGTTAAACGTTTTGAGACAAACTATTAATTTAAGACTAGCCTTTTAATGAAATATAATGTTTCAAATGAAAAGAAATTGAAGGATAACATTTAAATTGATATATTGATATCTGTATGATCTAATTATCTCAGTCTTATAAGCCAAGTAACCATAATACATATAAAAGAAAATGTCATCGATATATTTAACAGCCAAGTACAATGAATAAATAGTAATCAATATACTGACTTTTATTAAGGTATATTATTTATTTCTATTGCTGGACATTTAAATAAGTTGACCAGCTTGAAATTCTACACGGTGATTGTAAAATTCTTGAACGATGTTGCAGGGTATTCGTACGTATTAGATTTCATGAAAAATGTTGCAATTAACTTATTCGCATTGGTTAGCTGAGTTCAAACAGGACTATAAAAAGCTTACTATATTATATAGTAAGCTTTTTATAATAGAATATAACTTGCCAGTTGACCACCTTCTTTTCCTAGTTCTATTTGTCTCTTCCTCTTTTTTGGCACACTGAGGTGGTGACTACTGACAATATCATAAGATATAAAAGCTTGTTCGTTCAAACCGAGACCTCTATTTAATTATACAAGTCTTAGTTAAGTCATACCCGAGCAACCTAATTATAATGCGTGACTTTGTAAGAACCATTAAGTCCAATTAAGTCATACGACATAAGCTGCTCATCCCGAAGCCTTAATTTAATGAAACAGCTATTAGTTAGTCACCTCAAAGATACCTTCATCATCAGCCAGGAAACGTCCACAGCCGGACATAGGCCTCCATCATCATCACCTGCATCAGTAACCAGATTGTCGGTCCACCTAGTAGGGGGACGGTCCGGTAGACGTTTCCCGGTACGCCACTCGAAAACTTACTCCCCATCGGTTATCAAAGAGAGAGATACCCTAGTATGTACGATTCGGTCGGAAAATTTAAGACCAATGAATATTAATCTTTTTTAGCAACGGACGGCTTTTTAAACCCTAAATATATTTAACAAAGCTCTAAAATAGAAAAACTTAAATATATTAATAATTAACACTTTACATAGAACTGTATTGATAATACTTTCAATGGATAAAATGTATTATGATTATATATTATTTTATGATTCGTTAGGTTTGTATAATTTTAGTGGAGCCCTGGCAGAGGCAATGCAGGGCCACAGGTTCTTCTTGTAGCACACTATGAGAATGGTGGGTCAAGACAATCCAAAATACCGTTACACTGTAGGTAGTCACATAGTTTCATCTATAGCAGCCCTATTTATCAGTGGTCGATTGGACACGATAATGACGGGGCACATCGCATCGCCGACAGAGAGCCGATGTCGCAAGCACAACGCGTTCGCTGATTTCGGTTCCCTGTGCCCGTCGGTCATCTCTAACGATCGCCCGATAATTAAGATCGGCCGTCGGCATTATTTACGCCCGCAGCATCCTGTCTGACCCGGCCGCGAGTCGGTCACGACTTTTTCCATGTCGGGCGGGACTATTGTTGCTTTACTCGTGTTTAGTTTAGATGTGCTTGCGCGGACGATTAGTACGCCGTTAGTGGGAGTAGGGTGGAGGCGGCTTTCGTTCGATCGATTATTTTGCTTTCCTTCGCTTTGCTTTCACGAAATTATTTTTAAAATAGTAACAAGAGATTGAACTTTAATAGACAGGCTGTGTAACTTTCTTTCACAGCCCCTTTGCCCAGATTATTGGACATACTTCATTAGTAACTTTTTGTAGTAAGTTAGTACTACTGTTGGTAAAATTTTCTGACTGTCATAATATGTACACTCGAGTACAAAAAAAGTATCCACTTTTGTACCATGTGACATTTACTCGTGCTTGTTCCTATGTACTGTGAATGAAAGGTTAATGTAACATGGTTCAAAAGCATGTCATGCAAATAAACTTATCTTCATCTGTACTGATTAAAAAGACTGCTACACATTATACAGATTAATCTGTTACTTTAACTTTGGTCTTAAAAGTAGCTACTTATGTTTCTGTACGCTACTTAAGTATCAGTATGAATATGGTATGTTTAGAAATCTGGGACAAAGAAAATGATCCATGTCAAGTGTCATAGCTATCTTTTAAAAAAGGACCGATCATTTTAAAATCTTTAAAAAAATAGAAATGAGAAATCCTATCATCCCTTAATCCAAGCCTGTATGTATCCATGGACCGACGCAGGCGCAGTATTGGTTTATGATAATCTCTGTCGCGAGCGGGCCGCGATCCACCTCGGATACAACTCATCTCGCTCTTTTACGTTCCTATTGCCTTTAAATGGCCAGTAACATTTGTTTCAATAGAGTAAATAGACAGTGCTTTCACAATAATCGGCTCGTGAGCCTTTTGAAATGCAATTACAGTCCGATGTTACATTGCTTTTGTAGGTTTACGGTGTGAATTTGATTTTAGAATGACGGTTGAGTATGAATTTACCACTCACTTATTCATCACGAAATCGCCAGAAAAGTATTAACTAAAATGGTCCAGTAGATTTCGAGACTCATTGATCAAGGAATTGAGGGAGAGAAGCGAGGTTACAGTTGGCAAAATCGCTGGCCTAGGATAGGCTTTAAAGTTCAATATGACTGTGTCTTTGAAATGTCTAACCTGGCTGTGGCTAACAAGAACACTTTGATCGTCTTCAAAATCGCCTGAGTAGGTCCACTACTGGATATGCGCTTCTCTCATAGATAACCACGTGATTAAACTTTTTGGATTCACCGTAATTTGGAACAATTACGGGGATAAAAAATTTATGCGCAAACAAACTTCGGATTATGTTTGGCATATAACAACGCTCGGCCACTTTCTCACCTTGACACGCGTTGAACAAGATGGTTTTACCTCGACTTTTAGGTCACCGTGTATAAACACAGGCGAAGGGAGTGCGTTCCTTCCCCTAGATCCCTACTAGTGGAATAAAACTGAACTTTTTATAGCTTACTTTGTTTCTATACTCATTGTTCATGGAAGTGTATTGTTATATCGTGGCCCACGGTATAGTTACTTTTATTATTACAGCTTCATTTTATACGTTAATTGGTAATAAATTATAAGACGTTTATAGCGCTTTATTTATAGTTCCATTCCATCGAATACATTATGAAATAAAATTTGAACAAAAATTGTATCAGTTTCGTTATACATACATGCTAAAGTGAATGATTTACATTTGCATCTTGGATATATGTAACTCTAAATATTATTTTAGTGCGACTGCAATGATGCGAAAATACGAGTAAACAAGCTGTCGATCTTTGCAACCAAGTGCGTCGCCCACACATGCTTTTTACAAATCTACTATTTCGCTCACACAATCATGACGTGATACCCGTATGAGAGTGTAGGCTTTAAAAAAATACTTATGTTGAATAGGTTTTTAAGTTATTTTTGAGAAATTATTAATTAGACCACTAAAACTCAACCGCCCTGCACCGCTCAAATTCTAGCACTGTCTGAAATAAATTCATTTTTTTTTTCAAGGGTTTTAAAATTTGACCTATCTTGAAAATGACATCTTGTAAAATTTCATTCAACATTTAAATCTTTAAAAAAATTGGCCAATATAATGCGTAGGTATATAATAGGCTTACCAATGATCAACATTCATAAGAACAGGTTTTTACTTGTAGTGATAGAGATTAACTGATAGCATCCAAACCATTAAAATTGTAGCAATTACTCCAATTCCAATCACACTGGCCAAATCGCCATTAAAAACACCGTCTGCGTCACATTTGTCTACACATACGCTCACATTCAATAACTCTTATTTGTATCGTTAGTGAGCATGAATGACTTGTTGTTATCGTGAAACCAGTTGCAACTATGCTGTTTAAAAATATGTTTTAGATGCCATAGAAAAGAATGAAATAACAATTATTTAATTATGGACGAGGTGAATAACGTCATGGATTTTCTGAGGACAAAAGATTTCACTGGACTTATTGTTTCTGAAGATAAGGCCGAAAATAGAAACATGCTTACCGAGAAACACTGACTTGAAACCATATTAATGAAGATAGTCAAAGCTTAAGAGGGTATGCTGTTGTCAAAGCGCCCATACAAACGTAGTCCAGTCATATTTTGAGTATTAAGCTATGAAAATCTATGAAATTTTCAAGACACAATCTAGAAACAAATATCTGTGTCGGTGGTGAGTCAGATTTTCGTTTAAATATATACTTCCAGAGTTACAGGGCGTCAAAGTATTGTATTTTTCGGTAATAAAAAGCCCCAACTTTGAACCTGATTTACAAGAGTATGAATCAATTTAGAACAATTTGGAAAAACCACCGACATCTGAAATTTCATTAGTATACTGTATTAAAAAAATGGTTACATAATATACTGTATCCTTCAAATGATCCCTGGACTACGAAACATCCAAATAACGGGTGGATAACATCGCGTAATGTATGCTGTCTCACCGTACGCGCTCGGGCAGGATAGGGCTCGGAGAGGGACAGCTACAAAACAATGCAACCTTGAAACCGACCACGTGGTCTTACCAACATAGCCTCTTAAATAAGTATGTTATTTTATCGTAGTTTGTAGGTGCTGTGCGTGAACCCTATATCCGATTATGTATTTTATTAGGCACGCCTAGAGTCATCGACATGGCATTTGGACAGTTGCTAATGGATGTTCCGAAGCCTTGTATTGTTGTGCGATAAAAAAACAGTTATCTGTCGACCATACAATCCCATTAGTGTAATGAATATTTTGAATATCAAATACCATTCTACATAGTTGTATCTCTGTTTGTCGTTGCTTGATCGATTGTTTGACTTCGCGAATCGAGTAATCCTTCCTACATTCTTTTTAATGATAAACGAAACATACAGTTATTACTGTGTAGGCGAAGTTAGTTATGTTGCTTTGTGGTTAAGTGCTTACCTATCCTAGCGTATAGTAATATTTAAAAGTACTGTATCTGTAGTGTGAGTTTTAACCGATATTATCGCGTTTGCGTGTACGTCAGATTTGTATGAAGAATTACAGTTTCGTAAACGTACCGCTAGAGGCGCTGCACAATTCTTCACTTAAAAATTAAAAATTTAAACTGTTTAATTCAAATAAAATACTGGAGAGCTGCACAATTCCACAGCTACCTGGAGCAAGTGTCCGGGGGCGCATCCCCCCCCCCCCCCCCCCCCCCCCCGTCCCTGCACCCACTCTGGCAGAGGAATCGCTTCATAACATTTTTTAATTGTTTACTATTATGTACTTCGATTTCCTCTGCCACTGAAATCTGATGTAACGCCAACGCGATATTATCGGTTGAAAACTCACACTACAGATCAGACACAGGTCATGTGTGGTTTATTTAGCTGATATTTGGCTTGTAGTCCCGGGTGTAGAATATGATAGGACAAGTTGCTCTCATCACGTGTAAAAAGCGACTCTGAAAAAAAATTATAAGACAGGCAGTGCTTATATCAACAGCATCTTACTGAAGTCACCAAGCCGTCTGAAGCGTGGTGACTGCCGTAAGTTCTCTCATACACAGTTCATTTTAACAGTGTCAAGACGCATCAACAGATTATTTATCCCGATCGAGCATGTAGTTCCCGTGGGATACTTTTTGAAGTCCATGCAGCATAAGTCGCGGGTAAAAGCTAGTTTTTAAATAAAATTAAACGATACTAGCAAAATATTTCTACTTTAAAATCAAAAGCGATAAATGTCGTTATTTTAGCCTCGGTTACACAGCCCTGAGTCATCTATGTTTTTAACCCAACGGTAAATTTTAAAACTCGACATTGTACCGACCAATATTATACATAGATGACGTTGAAATTCTCCCTCGAAACTGCAAAGTATAATGTAATCAAGTGGGTCCCAGGCCAGCACACAATGGGTCGAGATCATTGTCGGCCACGACGGCCGCGGGCCCAGGTTCGAGTCCCGTTCACAATCCAGGCTAACGAACGATACACCGATACACTTGTTACCCAAATACCGTTTTTTCTTCGACTATTCTTTTGTTAGCGACCGGCGCGGGCGACTAGTTCTTAACAAGCCTGTGTACCGTTACAGATAAATCTTTACGTTTTCTAATTGGTATTGGATATAAATAAGTGCTTATGTTCATGAGTTGGTTATTTATGAATTGTAATGCCGATGGAAGAGCAAATGATTTTTTGTATGCAATGACTGATGACTTCGGAATATATATTATTGAAGCCGCAACATGTTTTGCTAAGATTTTGAGCACAGTGCGGTCGGAAAACTTATGGTTTCTATGAATCATCCCAATCAAGTTTTATTTGGACTCGTTTATTTGTAAGTGATTGTTCTCGCTAATGCTCTCCTCTTTCGTAAAGGCCGATTGCAATGAAGCAAAGCAAATAGTAAAAGTTGCGTCAACACGAGTAGAGGTACATATTTTTACGAATAACAAGCGTATATGATATGATATGAACAACTGACAAGCAGTAATGTGAAAAATATATATTTTTAACTTAATTGCTTATTTTAAACCTCCTTTTTAATATCATTTTGGATATTATTTTTCGACGTTAGTTCAAGAACTGTCCAATTATTGATATGTATTCAATAGTACATATCAGCATTTGCTTTTAGGTCGCAGTAATGATCGGAAATCACAAAATGAATATTTATAGTCCAACTGATATTTTATTAGGTCTTTAAATTATTTATGTGTATGACTTGATTTCAATATTCTTTAAGGAATATATAGTAAATGTATAACGATTATATACCAGACTCATTATCGTGCACTAAACTTAATCGAACAGCTTAAAAATTGATGAGACGTCACTGCGAAAATAATTCACACTCGTTCTGACCCGCTAGACGTTAGGACTCGTTCACATGAAGACAGCGATCCGACACTCCAGTGTAGCGTATATAAATAACACCGTTAGGTGACTATGGTAAAAAACTGTAGAACACTCTTTGTGCTTAAATAAGAAGCAGCTTGACTTTTTTGGATATTGGAGATCATAGATAATTATCATCTTATAATTATGCGAGCAAACTGTAGTATTCCTTCAGTAAAAATTAAAATTTGTTCATATTACTACACATCGAAGCACTTCTCTTAATCAGTTAATTTATATTAAAAATATACAAATTGTACGTCTTAAGCAAGCAATGAAACAGTACAACAAACAATAAAACCAGAAAATAAATGTAACACTAACTTTATAACAACTAGACCTATCACATAAAACCTTACACGATCGACATTTATTGAAAGGTTGCGCGCTGCACTGGAACCGTCTGAACAGGACTTAATTCTTCGTATTATATTACCTAAGGGCTAAGCCAGTTCATTAAGGATCGTTCAATCATCCTTTAAGAGGAGGCAGGAGAGTTGCATGAAAAAATCTTTATCGTTTTTCTTTTCGTCCGCGAAATGTAATTAGTTTTGGCTAATAATAAAGTAGAGCATCTTTTTTACGCTTTTAAAAACGATCGTATATAATATAGTAAGTATACGTGAATGGTAGCGATATTTATAGAGTTCTCATAGGACAGAAAATGTTTTTGTCGCAACCGAGTATTGTTTAAAAATGAGTAACGTCGTAATCACTTACTACTCTATCGTGTCAGACAGCAATCGATATAAAAAAACGGCCAAGTGCGAATTGAACTCGCGAACCGAGGGTTCCGTACAGAATATGGATACTTAAAATACGGAAAATCATAAATAATATGCACCGAACAATCCCCTAAAGAAGGCGCTTAAAGAGTATTTCTGATTTCGACGTTTTAATAAAGCCGAGTCGAGTAGTAAAACGTTACTAATAAGTTAAAAAGCGCGTCTAAAAAACACTTTTGTTGAGTGCGAGCCCTCTTAAATATATTTTTATTCTGTTTTTTAGTATTTGTTGTTATAGCGGCAACAGAAAAACATCATCTGTGAAACTTTCAACTGTCTAACTACGAGTATTACGGTTCATGAAATACAGCCTGGTGACAGATGGACAGACAGACGGACAAACAGACGGACGGACGGACAGCGGAGTTTTAGTAATAGGGTCCCGTTGGTTACACTTTGGGTTCGGAACCCTAAAAATGCTATAAATAGCAGAAGCAACTACAAAGAAATGCGCGGATGCCATCATTTTTGCATAAACAATTCAACTTTTTGGAAGACACAGTTCTACTAAGTATATTTTGTATTTATAAATAGATGTTTTGACAAGGTTTAATTTTTAATGTATTGTTGAAATGTTTTCATTATTTTATAAACTATTGTGTGCCCTGCTAACAAACTATAGTAATTTTTGAAGACGAAAATTCCATTTTCATATGTATTAAGAAGGTACTGCACGAGATGTTGTAAATTAAAGTCGCTACAACTGTGCGCTGAATTAGTTAAATACATTGAAATGACTTATTTAAGTCAGCCCAATCCCTGAACAAAGGCACGCTGTTGTTGAAATTTTATACAAATACATATATAATTAATAAACAGTACATAACGTTTATATATAAAAAACTCCTACATGTCATCAACGACATGTATTGTTTATTAATTATTTATGTCTTAGCGACTTTAATTTACGAAATTTCGTACAGTACCTTCTTAATAAAACTTGTAAATGGATTATAGTTTAAGCTTAAACAATATATAAATATGCTATTCTTAATAAAACAAATATATCAAGTATTTTAAACATCAAATAATTTATACTAAACTCATCAATCTCCAACAGCACCAGAAAATAAATAATAACTAACAAGCTCGCAAATCCATAAATATTGAGACCGAGCAATGCTGAATGAACAATGACCAAACAAATATTGATTTACACTTAAAGCGAAACATATGTGAAAGAACGTACGGTTTAGTTAGTTTAGGGGCAGTGTCTAAAGTCATCTATGTAGACTCGGTAACCGTTAGACGAACGGGACTGCCTCTTAAAAACGACACTCCAAATTCTAAGACGGACTCTGGTTAGAGTCGTATACACTTCAGACGTCGAGTTGAGTATACCCGTTCTAGTTGAATGTATTCATACAATTTTGAGAAATTTATCTCAAATCTAGCACTGTATTGCTACGGCAGAAGCGAGTTTTGATGCCATATTGCATTTCAATAAAATTTATCATATCCCTAAAATAATTATCCTAAAATATATAGCTTAGTTTTTAGTAATCGTGTATTACTCCGATACAAGCTGTGCTTAGTACGGAATACAATGGTAATAAAATGAATTGTAAGTTTTTGGTAAACTTATTAATGCGCCACGCGCCGCCGACACATATTTAGACAACTAGTACTTTCATTGAAGCATAACTTTTTAATGCTATCTGTGGACCAATAATTGTTTATTGTGTTGTGTGATTCCGTCATAAGAAGGTACATATATTTAAATTTATTGGGTTTATAAGACAATACATTTCTCACATTTGACATGTGGTTTCCACGCAAACTAAATAAACAATATCCGAACTAGACGGTGACCAAAGGTCTCTCTACGATCACAATACGGTTGCCATCCCCAAAACCAAGTCCACCTACCATTTTAGTATCTCCACGGGCTCATAGTCAGCGGTGGACTGTCCACAAAAAACTGACCATAACAAGTACATTAAATTAAAAAAAAATATACGCAAAAATGTTTCAAAAAATCCAATTTATGCTGAAAGGCATAACATCAGCTGATACTCTACAAACTACTGAATCAATTTTTACCAAATATAGCTTAGAACCACCGCAAGGAAATTTGCTTTCACGCAAAAAACGCATCAAAATCGGTAAATCCGCTCGAAAACTGCGATGCCACAGACAGACAGGCAGACATTGGCGTCAAACTTATTAAAACACCCCCTTTTTTGCTTCGGGGGCTAAAAACAAATGAGCACAATCAGTATTGACCTTAACAATTTTCGAAGTGATTTTCGAGTGTTCGTTGCAGGATATGAATGTAATAAAGTGTCTGCGCCGTCACCATTCCGCATAACAACTGTCAGATACAAAGTATAAACGATCCATGCGGGTTGTGTTGCAAACCAGAATAATGCAAAGTCGAACTTTTGCGTTAACGACCTTTTGCGTGACCGTTGGGGATTCAGCAGGATTTAGACAGGTGTTGTAAAATGTACTTTATGTAAGCTACTCCCGCGCTTGTTTTCATCAACATCTGCATAAGTCCACTGCAAAAATCTGCTGTGACTACGAACATAGATCATCACAGCGATCTGACTTTCCATGAGACGGATTTGCCATGATCTCTACGATTAGAAAATGCATTAGCGATTTTAGTAGTATGTAGTAGTAATATATAAATAAATGATACCTTTTACAACAACTTGCTTATCTATAACCTACCTATACCTTTCACGGGATGTATTGAATTTGTGTGAACACTTATTCCATCCAATAGCCATGCCATCACTTACCATTTACAAATAAAATAATACTTTTATTATATTCTTTATTTAGAGTATTAACTTATTTCTCGCATTATTGCTGTTATAAAGTTAGTATTAAAGTATTATTAATATTATAAAATTATTAAAAACTGTAGGAGATCGTATTCAGACAATAATGAATTCTGTCAATCTTTTAACAAGAGTTACTTTTGTTGTTGTTGATTGGGTGCTAAATAGCAGGTGGCTTTGTTCTATCATCTCAAACTAAGTCTAGAAACCACGGGCTATAAGCAAGAGTATAATGCACTGGAACAGTTTTATTTATTTTGTTGCACGTGTACCGAGATATCTAATTGAAAATGCAATACATGTACTTGCTGGGTAGAATGCATAACTCGTTTTAAAAAAGCTTATTTCAATTTTCAGTTTTATGTCTTCAACAACCAAATCACCGTTGATGTACAATTAGAGGAGTTTAAAAAAGTTCACATGTGTTGGTATGCCAATTAGACGATTCTGTATTCATTAGGCTTTGAACAAAGGAAATGTAACATTAACAAAGTTACGTTTTCCTTAATACCAACTAGCTACTAATGAATAATTCCGTTCCGAACTAGGAGTCACAATCAAATGGTGTAATTAAAATAAATAAACAGGCATATTCTCACGCCTGTCACGTAAGGTCTAAAACCATTAACCTATAAAAACTATACCGCCATGCCAAACAAGTCTCAGTGCGACGAGTAGGTGCCACCCACCTACCTAGAGGTACATTCCATTTTTTACTGGCATTCAGTTGTGAAACAGGTGAGATTAACCCTCACATCATAAATGTTGCTGTGACAAGTAGAGGAAATACCATCAATATGATGTTTTTATAGATAGTATTTGACGCATGCAGTATACGTAAAACATTGCTACTTTTCGAAGCTCAGTTAATTACCAACGTTAATGTTTATTTATAGTTGTATAATATATTATGCGTAATAATAATTTACTGTGTAGTATAAGTGATTTCTATTTAAAAAAATACTTCTTCCGGCTAAAGTAATTTAAATTAATTAGAAACATAACACCGAAGACTGTATTACCAGGTAATGATAATAAAGACAAGGAGATCTCAACGGTGTGTCCTGCTCGTTCTATAAATAGAACACAATAATTTCAATTTATTTGTAATAACTTCTAGTCTTATATGTCATGCCATTTAAAGTATCGAATATAAATACTATATATATTCCATATCTAAGCTGCAGACAAATTGAACTGTATTGCGTTATCATAGCTTCTATAAGTCGATGACCGTCAAGTGAGGGTAACGCGGTAAAGCGGTCTGCACACTGTCATAATGAACCGCGACGCGTGCGCCCCAGTTACCTGACAGATAACCATCGGCTAATCATTATAAATTAATCTGATAGAAATCGCGTCAAGGAAGTCGATATGAAACTTACATTCCATATAAAATGATGGCGATAATAGGATGTATGATAAATATAATCAACGAAGACAAGCTATTCTTAATTAACGTAGATATCCATGATATGCGATGTAAGTTTTAAGTAATAAGTTTATAATAATCTCTGTATTTGCAAAACACGCCAGATGTTTCCAAAACCTGCTTAAAATTTTTCAAGAATATAGCTCGATAACGTTTATAACAAAATACGGTATCAACTGTATTTTCTAGTTGAGTTGCTTATGACCACCGAACTGGCCAGTACTTATCAGGAATAGACCTACAGAACTTCCCTGAGCTATATTGTGGCACACCAGAATTAATTGTGTTACTATTTTCTGACTGTGCAGCAATTTATTAATTTAAATGCTAGAACTTTTTTCCAAAATTTATCAAAAGGTAGCTTCATCAAAATACACAGTTTTTGTTTGTTTTTAAAAGCTTTTATTTAACTTGCAATGTTTGTATGTATGTATGTATGCACACTAAATGTAGACAGGTCACTCATTACTGCGTTAATTAATAATTATGCAAGTGACGCGGTTTTTTGTTTACAAACGTCTGCTAACCTTTATTTCAATTCGTTTCTTAACATAAATGCTTACACGTAACAAACGACGTTAATTAATTATATCTACAACACGGTGTGAATAAGATAAGGAAACTAAACAAACTAGTATACAGTGTTCTTGTGAGAGATACCGTCGATATGCGGCCGGCCACTGACAAAAACTCCAACGTGAGCCACTCCATATCAATCAACCAATCCGTCTAGCCGTCCACTTGCACGTTGTCAAAGAAACAAGTGACATTTGAAATATTGGTGTCAGATGACGTACAACAATGTCCGCAAGTAAGCTGCTTGTTGCTATTGAAAGTAGCGTTGAAATCATCCACAAAAACAATCAAAGGGGGAATTGACACCCGTGTTTTGTCTATAAAGTGATGTATGAATTATATATCGAAAAAAATAATCGATTGTTCTCGTTGTATATTGAGTATGTTCTTTCATAAGCATATTTATGTGCAGACATTGTTTTACAACCACTAAAAGAAGATTAATTTGATCGTTAAGTAATTGAACTTTGATAAAAAATACGACTATTGTGGTTAGGTTTAGACTAGACTACTGATAAGTTTGTATGCATGAAAAATACAAAAATATTTATTGAACAAACCTATTTACAATGATATGGTGATACCATAACATCTGACACAGGGGGAGCCCTGTGCGACAGATGTAGGCTATGTACAGACATGATAATAAATATGATGGTTAATGATAAAAAAATCGGAAATTCTAACCGAACAAGTAAGATTATTGTTGTAAACTAACTTTTACATGAATTTTTGACAAGAACAACGACATGAACGCAAACGCTCACTATTTCGCGCTATATGAAAAACTAAACTGCTATCAACAGCGGCAGGCAAAAAATAAAGAAAATATATGATTTTAGTAATTATAGCGTATTCATAGGTTTTTTTTTTGGAAGACAACGCTTCTATTTAATGCGGTATTTAAGTATAATCGCTAGCCATAATTTTAAAACAAAACAAATTAACGCTAGGCTGGCTAGACGTGAAATATTTCTAGGTACACTGCAACGGCACTCATCAACTCTAGATATTCCGCTACACCTATTAATATTACCTAGACTTGGAAAGTGTTAGCTTTTAGGACGCCTCCAATTAAGCGACAACTTAATTCACCATCGGCCCGCAATTACTGTCCAGCATCTATAAAATATGCGGTCCTTTCTCAATTTCATCTATCAATCTAGCTAGCGGGTATTCAAACAGGGTTATAGAGATGAGATAGTTACCTACGGGTTTATCGTCATGGATCAAGATTGCTTCAAAAGTGTTACGATCGTTTGTATTGGCAGGTAGAGCTAGATGCTCCAGTTTTGGCACGTCATGAATAGGATTGATTTTGAATGTTTCACTCGTGTTCTTGCAATCAGAGAGGTTAGGTTCAGATACTATGAGATCAAGATGAAACTTTCTTATGGGATTAGAAAAAAATATGACTGACAATAATTATTATTGCCTAGTTGAGCGTCTATTACTTTTCTATCTATTAGCGTGCGTCTATTAGCGTGGTATTCACCACACACCTTGGTGTTGTATTATCTTATCCATTGTAGGATTTTTATCATATTTAGGGAAGAATTTTTAAAAACCATTTCAATTAGTTTCAAATTGAAAACCAAAACCCTTTTATATTTGCATAATCAGGCATGTTAATTAATTTCATATTTTATACTGATTCTGCGCTGAAAGTTTCCAATTGGTTTACTGGTTCTTTTTATAACTTCTAGAAGTTTTCCTTAAAAAGAAATTAAACATACAATATTACATTGTTTGCTATATTATTTCGTTTGAACCGTTCATTCAGCATGCAGAGTTGTAGGTTGCCAATATCATGAAAGAAAACGTTTAAGACTTTTTGAATGGGTTAGAAAATCCTTTACAATGTAACAAAATACAAATTGGAGAAACGGTTTAGTGAATCAAACAATTTTGAATTTAAAAAAAACATGCAGTTCGCAATCAAACTTATCCCGTCCGGGGGGACTTAAGTGCCGCTTTTATTTATAAAACACTGAGTTTTACTGGGATACCGCATCGGGGTCTAAGGCAGTGTCGCAGGCGATATATCCGCTAGTTTGTTCAGATAATTACACTCACTGTCCGCCCTCACTGGCCTTGGATTTCCCTCTAATGGCCGCCGTCGAGCATCGTTCAAACCGCGCCACTTCTGTGACGGCTACACGGGTTCATTAGCGCTATCACTCGCCCTGCACCGAGATTGTATGGATTGAGGATGCGAGCGCGCCTTATCTCTTGAAGCTTTTAGCAAGCAGATTCTTTACACGGGTTGAAGCTACTAGTTTTCAAGCAAGAATTTGCATATCTGCCTATCTAGTATATCGAGTGACAAGTGAGACATATATACATAGTTAACTGTGAGTGAGACTGGAGACTGAGCGGTATTGACAAAGCGTAGAATTTTTAAGATGACATGACAGCAAAATATCGTAAATTCTTTTCTATTATATAATTTCAAATTACTGGTGCTTTGACTGGTAGTTTTTTTTAGTAAAGTTAGGGAATACCATTAAATTTGAATTTGAATTTTACTAAAATAGCTGTAACTTTGAAGAAGCTTTTTTCTTACGGTTTTGTCTTCCATGTTCGATTAAATGATATCTTAAATTTTGAAAGAAAATGCAATAACCAATCCCTATTTCTAGAGATTTAAAACCCAACCACGTAAACATATATCGTACTAATCAGCGTCCACTATAATCTTTCATCATGTCTATAATATTCCTCAAACAGGAATAATAAATCATCAAGTAGTTTTGTCATTTACATGTCTAAATAATATCAAATAGCTTATTATATTATCGTATTGTAGGCGATCAAAGACAGCTTCGGGCGAGAAATTTGTTATTCAAATGGAAGCCAAAATATGAGGCTTTGACAAGCCGTTGACAAGCTGCGACCTCCGACAAAAGGCTTTATGTGTTACTATTCAAGCAGAAGATTATAATAATATAATGTACTGTCTGTAACAAGCACCGCAAGATGTTATTATAGTCGACAATTCAGTTATAGTAAAAAGTTTTCAGTTGCAAACATAAAACAAAAAATTTTGATTTACACCTGCTTAGTTTATTCATTTTGGGATTACGGATATCGGATACTTTTAAAATGGCTTTCATTTCTACTCACCATTTATTTAATACAAACAGATATATTCTACATAAACAGAGCAATACCTGCTATCCTTTTCAGAGTAAACAGACGCTAAAAATGGAAAACTCTGGGCCGCATTCGGTACAAAATTGGATGATTTGAGACTATCGCCTAAAAATTAAGAGCACCGATAAAATCCATATCCGAAACCACACGCAATTTACACAAGCGTTTAATCTTCGTCTGATCTATTGGTGTTTACTGGTAGAATGTCCATTAATTCCAAACATAGTTTTGAAATACCTATTTGATCTTTGGATATCTTCGCAAAGTAGAGTAGCAAACCAGTTGCACAAAAAAATTATTTACGAGCAAACGATACAGCGGACTTAATTACTCACAGCTACGACAATCTAATGCGGCATTACATGTAGGTATAATCAGGGAAATGCAGTAGCTAAAACATTAATATGAGTCATGATTATTCAAATTCAGATAGCAAAAAATAAGGTTAATAAGAACACGGCGTTCGAGATAAGGTCCCTAGTGAAGTTTGGGTAAAGTGTGTGTTCAAAACCACTAACAAATGTACGAATTGTTTGAGGTAAAGAGGGTATGCTGGTGTCAAAGCGCCCATACAAACGTAGTCCAGTCATATTTTGAGTATTAAGCTATGAAAATCTATGAAATTTTCAAGACACAATCTAGAAACAAATATCTGTGTCGGTGGTGAGTCAGATTTTCGTTTAAATATATACTTCCAGAGTTACAGGGCGTCAAAGAATTGTATTTTACGGTAATAAAAAGCCCCAACTTTGAACCTGATTTACAAGAGTATGAATCAATTTAGAACAATTTGGAAAAACCACCGACATCTGAAATTTCATTAGTATACTGTATTAAAAATGGTTACATAATGTACTGTATCCTTCAGATGATCCCTGGACTACGAAACATCCAAATAACGGGTGGATAACTTCGCGTAGTGTATGCTGTCTTACCGTACGCGCTCGGGTAGGATAGGGCTCGGATAGAGACAGCTACAAAACAATGCAACCTTGAACGCGGCCACGTGGTCTGACCAACATAGCCTCTTAATTATTGAATTTCAATGAGTGGATGCTATCCAAAACACATTATTTTTTCCAACTGTTCGAGGCTAATTTTTAAATTTCGAATTGGCATTTAGAAAAATGCACGATGCTCAAGATTAATTATTAAAGTCGAAGTGACGTTTACGAAACGGGTCGCTGCGATTCGATGCATCGGAGTGAGACCACGACACGACGCGTAAAACTGTCACGATAGGAATCGATTGCGAAGATAAGGATCTCTCCCTGTTCGGACCTTGGACTGCGCAGTGACATGGCGGCCAGGCGACCTGGATTACGCGGGACAAGACCGGGATTTGTCATTGTCAAGTTATGCATGGACTTTGGACAGCTATCACAATACGATTGGCGGTGATGGATGCAATGTCTGATCGGTTAAATAGGCGTATTTAAATATAGAGGTTGGAATTTGTACGGTTTATTTCGATTAACATGAGTAATTTCGAAAGCAAGATTTGAAAAACCCTGGTTTTGCTCCTTTTTAAATAAAAATATCACAATTTTTCATAACTATTCCAAATTTTATGTTGAAAGCATTCGTAGTTCTTGTCATCTGTGACAGACTGACAGACAGACAGACACCAATGTAATATTATAATGGGTTCCGTTGTTTCATCGGATGCTGAAAAGGGACACAATTACTTTTTCATAAATAATATTCATCCACGAAACATCCACGGTGGAGATAGACGTCGTGCATTATACGCCACACTGTCCGGTCCTGAGACAGTTGCATACAGCGACTCCCCGTGACCTTAACTAGGTCGTTGGTCCATCTAGTAGGGGGACGGACGGGAAGATGTTTCCCGGTACGTGGTCGATATGTCGATGGATAAATAATGTCAGTGTGACTTTATTGTCAAACAGAATTAATGACGTTTATAGTATTTTGGTTACATTCCGTTAATTAATACTTAAGTTTTGTTCATTATCCTGAAAGGTTATTTAACATCTGGTGTCAACATCAATTGCCAATCGTGGTTGATCAACGGTTGGCATTCAAGAAAATTTGTTTTCAGTTTATTCAACTCCCCCTATAATGACTGTTAATAGTGACATCGTGCCCAAACTTATATACATGTACATATTTATAATTTTTTAAATTCCTTGTCTGTGTTTGTCAATGTCTGATACAGGCAAAAATAGACTTTAAGTTGTCAAATCATTTCGTATCGCGATTAAGATGTTAACATGAAAGTAAACAAAGAAATATATTGACATGTTTTCAGTTTAATTTGTCTATCTTTTTAATATTAAAAAAATATTTCGCGACAACAAATTGTCAGGCTTTAAAGAAATAATATTATACGCAATTAACAATATGTTTCTAGACAATTCAGAACTTTAAAACGTTTGTGAGAAATTCTATCAATTACCTTTTACTACTTGTAATTACCGAGGTGTGGCAGTGAGAATCTCACGTACAACGAGAGATTAGAAATCTATTACCAATTGCAAATGTGAAGCAAGTAACTAGAAAAAGTTGATCACGTCTAACTTGGTTTCGTGGAACGTAGTGTAAGTAGAATATATTAAAGTGTCACTCACACGGTCACCTTTTAAGTTCTGCGTGTCCGTTGCTTAAAGGGACGGTTTTGTAATTTTAATTTTTTTATTGAGAATACTACTAGTATCATATGAAGTTCACATTCATGATTTGAAAGTCTTGAGTTAATTTGTTATTATTATTAAAAAATGTGTGTAAAATTAAATAAAAAAGTATATATTGCATTATCTGGATTTAATTACTGTACAGTGTTAGGAGTTTCGTATTAGGAGGCCCTGCGAATACACTAAATGGACACTCGACTGTATAGTAAACTACGCTACATTATATGCTTTTTATTACAGATATTGATACTCGTACTAAAACACGAATGTTCGAATTACGAAAACGTAATTAGGCATGAACAATTAAACCCCCTAAATCGTTCCACTATCGTTCGAACGAATGAAGAACAAGTCCGATTAGAAGTCCGCTCGTCCGCTAGGCACCTTGAGCGTTTGTCAGAGCGTCGCAGGAGCGGTCGTTCACTCGATCTCGTCCAATTTATTTACTTTTTTCCCCGGGTGTAGTGTTACGGCTATAAAATTCAGTTTTTGTTGGTCGGGCGCATGCTCGGCTAGATCTCCCGTCGCGAGATATGTTGATTTACGTTTAACGCGCGTGACCTCTCGACGGAGCCGATCATAGACTCGATAGACGATTCCAACTCGCGCTCCCAAGATATCGGCACATCGCGTACTCGTGCCGATGTATCTTGTGAAATATTTCGCGGTGTATAGCCTGCTCCTGCTAGCTATGATCCTGTACTTTGTTCTCCCTTCTGGCCATTCGGAACGTAAGATTCCTAGATCGCTTTGTGTTCACACGATTCATTCCGTTTTTGGTAAATAAATCTTCGATTTCAAATATTGTATTTCTGTTTGTAATATTTTTGATTATTTGTTGGATAGCGTGTGGGATTTGTATTCTTAGTGCTGTGTAACACGAGTATATTATTTTATTACAATAAATAACTGCAGATGCGCACAGGCCGATTACAACGATGGCCAGAGGGTTTGGTACTTTTGTTATTGATTCAATTGAAACGACTATCTCTTTTGTTTTTCTTGTCAACAATCTTATAATGGAAAGTCTGCAAATTGATTAGGTAATTCGGAGTTTCATCCATTGACGTAAAGAAATCCGTGAGAAACACATTTAAAGAGTCCTGACTGTTATATGTGCTTGATATACACGGTGTGGGAGATTGCGTCTGACATACTACTAATTTACGCTACTTATGGCAGGTTTCCTGCCTATCTGTATTTTATAGGATACATTTTGAAGAGTGTGCGCAGGAGCTATTTTTGTTGATTCCGTCTTCGCCATTCAAGTACCGCTCAAACAGAAGAACAGCAGACCTTCACCCGAATTATGTTGTTATTCCTACAGCTCGCACCAAGAGTTTCGATTCCACATTTATTGTGCGTACAGCTAAAGTATGGAATGCACTACCAGTTTCCGTGTTCCCTGAAAACTACAACTTGGGAATCCTCAAAAGTAGAGCTCTTCGTTCGACCTCATCTATTAAAAAAAACTAACAAATTGTAGGAGGAAAGGACTGAAACACCAATGTCAGTGCATTCAGAGATTACAGCAAGCCCCTTTAGCACTAGATAAAGGAATATCAAATTATGTATAATGCTGTTCGTTTATATACCAAAGCGAAGCGGAATCAACATAAAAGACAATGTTTCTCAAAACTAACTATATTTGTTTTCTCAAATTACCTACAAACTTCTTCCAACTAACAACAATTACAATCATAAGTATGACATGCCTTTTAGATTAGATCAGACCCACGGCACCATTATGAATTGAATCCACTCAAATCCCACACGAAATTAAATGACATAGTGTAGTTAATTAAGTACAATTTGGAATGTAAACCGCTCATATCGGAGTTTTCAATTATGTTGTGACGTCACAATGTTTATTGTATGGAAATATTGAACTCATTACATTATGAAGGTATGTAATGCAATGTTTGAATGCGGCGACAACGTGCGACCTTTCCCCTCCAATGATCGTGGGTACAAGTTGAAGACTACTGTCCTTTGACTGGATAATGTGTTGTACTGCATTGTACTGTTGGCTAGTAGACATCTGTGGCCATATGGGAAGGTATCAATCAGAGTAAAACCTACAGTTAGGTGTTTCATTAAAAGTGGCACCCACCTGAGACTTGCCCTCTGATTTCGGGTTTCGAATGAAATCAAATCGTGTACATGTTCAGGGCGACCGAGTTCTAAGTTTCCGACTCGCATTTACCCTTTTGTTGTAAGCTGGAAGAGTCCACCCTCTGATGAATGTGAGCGTCCCTCATAGAATGCTCATAAGTATACATGCAATTTGTATGTGTAAGGGGATTTAACATCATACTTACTAGGAAAATTAATAAATCACAGCTGTAATCAGTGTACTAATGGGGACCCAGCAGTCTTCTGGAGTTTGACTTAAGACATGTTTTAAAATACCTTTGTAAGACATACGATGATCCTATCCAAGCCTAAGCTAATTCAATATCCTTTCAAATTCCTTAGCCAATACATCTGCTTTTTCAATCTATAATTACACATTTAATATATGCGGGAGCTATATATCAAAAAACGAAGATTAAGCAAAATACATACGTCGCATTTTAAAAATATTGCTAAAGTAACATATCTCTAGGCATAAGTAGCTTATACACAGACACATCATACATATCATACATGCGCTTGCGACTACCGTCCGGTGTCTCAACAGAGTGAGAATAAATCTTTCTTTATCTTTATTTACTACTATATTATGGCACATATTTCACCTTGGAATTTAAGCTGAGTATTAAAACGATTACATGCTTAAAATTGACATGGTTGCTATTGCTCTTTTAAAAGATGTATGAATAACCAAAGTTGGTTTTAGTAATATATCTGTTGAACTTATAATTTAGTGCTACGTATCATACTTAGACCAGCTTAGATATAATGGTTAATACTGTCTGCAGCAAGAAACGCAAGTTTCCATGAAAGATTCTGTAGGCACATTACAGTCCAAACGATATGAATGATTTTTGAATATGGAAATGCTGCAGAAGCAACGATCATTGCGAATAATATCCCGCTGCGAAGAGACGTGTTTATAGGTACAAGAATACAAATACCGAAAACATAATCGAAAAAGAACCACAGGCACTAACCTAAAACACACATAAAATATGAATAAACAACACTGTAGGTGAGGTTATTGAAGATTAAATTACTCGACGAATGGGAAAACAATTTCATGTTAGTTTCACAGGCTCGTTTCGAGGACAATTTACCACCCGCCAATCCCCATAAAGTACAATAAAGTCGAACGTCTTCCGGCATTCGTCAAGCTCGCCGAAGTCGCCACTAGTTGCGCAACACGCCACCCAACTGGTTGGGTCCCGACAATCTACTCGCTGGGACAATTGAGCGATTTGTCAACGGTTGCATTAGGTAACCGGTCATTGCGGTCGCGGCGACCCATTCGCTAACAGTCACTGTGAACTCATCCACTCCCGGCTGTGTTAGATGGTTACGAATAAAACCTTCATCCTTCGCGGTAATGTACGATTTGTCAGTCAATAGCGCCGACTGTCTTCAAACGTGGGCAGTGTAAGCTGAACCTGAGAATCGCTAGCTTCTTACGCAAGATATATCTGAAAGGAACACAATGGTCGAGGAATTCTAGCAGAACAAGCTTTTTGGATATTTATTGGATGGATATTGTGTGGGATGGATTTATTTTAGTGGTATGCTTACGCAGCTTAGCACCTTAGTATTTAAACTATGCGAAAATATCCTGTTAGAAGTGAATCCATAGCAGCCTCTAAAATATTGCGTCATTTAGGCAAGATTTGCGATTAATTTGTTTCTATAGCAACTAGTTTCTGCGCATGGCTTTGGACAATGGACAATGGACATGTCTGCCTTAACCTTGACTCGATTTGAATATCTAAGAAAACCAGGTAAAATTACATGAAACCATGCTTACACATTAATAGCTATCTGACAAGGACCTAGTTATAACTATAAACATATTTAAAAGATGAATAATAGATACAATAAATTCCGTTTTATCGATTGTAACCCTTTGTTCTTTGTGAGTCAAATATGTGCGCTGGGTAGTGACTGTAGGGCTTGCTACAATGTTCAACATTATCAGGTCATGACGATCGAAACCGGGTGTCACTATCTGCGCAGACCTCGTGTCGCAAATGTATAAGTACCCGAACCCGACTGGTTTGTACCGTCAGGAGAAAACATTTACTAGCTATAGGGGTTCATTTGGTCACCTTTTAAACACTACTAGTTGTGATTTACTGGTTATTAATCTCTGCAGATTTCATTGTAGCCGTTACGTGTTTCATCAAGAAATCTAATGAACAATGTAGATTTGCTAAATTGTGAACTTTGATTTAGCATATCTGTCAGTCAACCTATTCAGCTACCGATGCAGTCTACATAAGTTTGCAGTAATTATTTTTTCACAAAGTTATGGATAGTCAGATCAGCTCATCAACATGTAACCTCCTAAAAATGCAGTAACCGTCTCAGGAATTCATGTCGAAAATATAAAACATACAAATGTAGACAGAAAACCGATTCAAAGTTCAAATAAATCTCAGGTAATGGTAACAATTTCTCTTCCTCACTGACGCTACGTGTCGCGTCGGTCGCCACGCCACCTAACACCGTCTGCATTACTAGGTTGCCGTAGGTACTTAGACTCACAGGACGACACAGATGCTCACTCGTGGTTCGAACTATTTGTACCGTTCAGACCCTTAGACTAACCTAACGATAAGAGACAAGCCGGTGGTGTAGTCAAATGAATTGCGAGGAAACATTTCCTGCAGCGTCGCTCAGGCAGTAAGCGTTTGCTCAGACATTAGCGAATGTGCTTACTAAACACCATGTTTTTAATATTTTACTTCCACCTGCCCAATACTGCTATGCAATGCTAAATTCCAAAAATAATCAATGTAAACGTTTAAGATTTAGGTCAATAATTGAGATTAGACCAAATTCATGCCAGAAGGTCTACAAAACAGCCATTTAATTTACACGTGGCCTCTCTAGCTATTAGAAAAATACACAAACATTTAACGAAATCAGAAAAATTGTTTCTCGTAAATGTGAACATAACTCAAGTACAATTATGTTTAAAACACGGGTTTTTTTAAATTTATAATTGGTCTGATAGATGCATACTTATAATCTTACAGTTAATGGTAACTTTCCACATCCGTGAATGTTTTAGCTTAGTCTAAGTAGAAACCACCAGTTAAGGTTACACGCGTGCCATTCTATAGCAGATAAATGACACGTCGTGAATGTAGGTCGTCGCGAGGTTCGACAAATTGGAGATGCGAACGTTTGAGCTCCAGTGACTGATGTCGGGTACGAGTAGTTACCTGTAAGATAATGACGCTTCAGTGTGCAGTTTAGATATCTATCTATATATTCCTTAGTGACATGATTCGTGAAAGTTGAAATGGAGGATAGTCTTGAAATAAAATGAAATCAATATTTGTATAAAATGTCAGATCACATATTGTGCCAAAATTCGACAGGCAATGCAAATAATATTTCGCTATATTAAAAATAAATATTTCATTGCTAAAAAAAATTAAAAATGTAAAAAAGTTATATCTGATTGAAAGTGTTGTTAATTTAATCTATATTAAAAAATAATTTAAGTAGTGTTTTAAATTCATGTGTTGGCAACTCTCGAAGCTGCACTGGAGTAGTGTAATAAACAATACAACTACTCAGACAACAAACTGTATTCACTTATATTTCTATGTCTAACTTTATAACCTTGACGTCTGAACAAAGGCTTCAAATAAATAAATAATACTGAACAAACACACTAATGCTATGAACAAATTAATAAATGAACACAAGATAAGACAAGACACTCAGTACAGTAATAAAGTATAAACATATATGATACTGGTCATAATAATAATAAAGATGTAGGGTAAGGGTCCAATGATGGCGAGGTATGGATCCAGATACCGGGGGCCTGAGGTCTGTCTAACGGTGGATGCGCCCACTCTAGGTGTCGCCTGTTCTGCGCCAGAGACGCCATCCGTCCCCGGCGCCAGATTTACGACCCTCCTCGCACTTTATTGGATAAACCGATTCACATAAATCCGCTAACTACACTCGAAGGTATTGTTTTTGGTTCACAAAGTTGCCTATCATAAGATACTATAAAGGCGTAAATTCTGCTATACAGCTGTAATACTCTACGTAACAGTGACTTTACTTAGTATTTCTGTCCTACTTAATTGAGCTTCAATTATTTCGAACAAAGCGTTACGCTTCTTCATTTATTATGCGTACAGCTAAGGAGAGGAATTCCCTGCCGGCTTCAGTGTTTCGCGAGCGTTCCAACCTGGATATCTTGAAGGGCAGAATAAATAGTATATTTCTACGCAACCATGAACCATCCTAGACTATATCGTCACTTAACATCAGGTGAGATTGTGGTCAACCGATAGCCTATTTAATTATTTTTTAATTAGCCAATTGCGTGTCGGGAAACGCGCAGTGTAGGGTTCCGTAGTTGAAAATTAATTTCGATTGGAATTTGTACGAAATTTTAAGTACATGGTATACGTTGATAAACTTTTACTCGTTAACCTTTCAAGCCAACTTAGTCGTTATAGTTTTTCTTTTAAGTTCAGTGTAGGTACATACTACAGTGAATTTTTCCAGATTTATAAAAGCAATAGTTTAGAAGATAGATGAGTAGGGACGCCCCTTTGACAAAAATTATCACTTTAAAGCTTAATATATAGCAAACAGCTCCCTAAATCGAATAGTAATATTCCTAGACCTTCAATGTTTTTAAGGATTTACTCAACGATACCCCACATAATGGGGTAGACGCGAAAAAATATTTCATCTCCTAGTTACGCCACCCTTAAAAAATTATTTTTCAAAATTTTATTCTACGACTTTATCGGCGTGATTAATATGTATACCCATACCAAATTACAGCTTTACGTAAGTCTTAAGTCTAAGCTTTAAGTATTATATTACAAAGTATAAACCAAACAATATGAACACACTAATACTATACGATGGTCAAATTGGAATTGGAATGGAATAAGAAAACTTCGGGTCTACAATCAGCACGACAATAAAAACAGCAAGTGAGATAAACATTTTCCTGCAATTTGAAACCAAATCCGTAAAACATTTGATCCCCGAGCAATGAAAGTAGCCAGACCTCACAGTATACGAGTATAATCAAAGAACGTGTAGGAATGGTGAATTTGCTCAATGTCACGTACGGCACAGTTGTTTGTTGAGGTAGTCACAAGGATTGACAGACAGCACATGCCTCCTCTGACTGTCACAAGACTACTGCCTACTCGGGACGCGTCCGTTAGGCATTCAGGCTTGCGCAGATTGTCTGGTATCTCTCTAGATATCATCTCAGTTTTCTATTCGTTTCGACCTGAGGACGAACATTTAGAACCCGTTTTGCTGTGAATTAAACTTCACCCACAGTTTCCAGGCATTTGCTTTTTAAACTACAGGTTCTGTACACGTCCGAGAGTGCCTTTTAACTTTTAATCATTATCTACGTCAGACATAAATCATAATTTTACCGACTTAATATTTCCAAAGCTTTCCGTTGTGGCTTTTGCTTTGACATTCAATATGCGTTGATCCGGCAGCATCTGCTTTGACCTAAAAGAGAAACATAACTAACCATCAAGACAAGCAGATGCTCAAAATTCTGATTCATTTATATTGCTTTTATAAATTAACGATAGCCGCAAAAAAGAACACAAACTTGAAGTCACAGTGGTTTTAATTTTTAAATAAAGTGGGTTTGCATATGCGTTAATCTAACCTGATGGTAAATAACGATAAGGCTGTAACATAATGTAATACGAAGAGTATTCTTCTCGAAATCGAATATTCTTCATTAGTGGGTCTCTGTGACATCACTGGCAACATGGATATGTTACAAATTGGACTGAGCTTGATAGGGAAACATGATTATGATATCAGTTCAAAGTATCATTAGAAAATTATACGTCCATCTAATAATGCGTTTATTACTTTAGACACTTGACATTGGTGTTATGTAGGCCGTCTCAAATTGTTATAAAAATATGTGCAGACGCACTGAATTGTGTTCTAGGTATTAATATCCTAAAGCGTGGAACACAAGTGGTGACAATAGTTATCAAAAAAGCTAAGCAACATTTCCTTTACATTCCAAGAATTGTTTATTAATTCCTCGTTACAAATATTTCCATCAGTCATTCATTCAGTCAACCATCGGGCGTGGTATCAGACGCGTGGGAGCGTGTGAGGGTGGGTGAGATATGTTATATCTTAACTTCAAATTATACAGACATTTGTATTTAAACATGACATATCTCACTCTCACAGTGAGTGAGATCACGCGTCGTACAGAATAGTCAAATTTCTTCTATAATAGCTATTGAGCTAATTCACATACGAACTAATTAATACTTATAGTTTACATTGTTACACTGACAATCATCGAATATGTAAGTCGAATAATGAGCTCTAACATCGACTATTTAGACGTCGCAATAAATCGGTGACTGAGAAATGATGATAACGCCACAAATCAAGGCAGAACGTTAATTACTGCGCAGACACACCTATCCAAGCCAGGGATAGAGTTGTGAAGGCGCTAGCTCGCTTGTCTCGACCGACTTATTCAGACCCGTTCAATGCTGTGACTATCAGAGTTATAGCGCTCCTCCCTCTGAGTCATGCAAATACAATATTTTAAACTCCTTGGTTCTACTTGAACAAGTATATTTTGGACGTTTTGTATTTCAGTAACATGTAGCCGTTGCTTGACAATGGGCGTCGCCAAAGGCGACAAAAGGAAAATCTGTCAGGCAGTATAATCTACTTATGTATCAACAACATCCTACTGAGTTAAACTTTTAAGACACTATTAAAGGATTTTTTGGAATTTTTGAAAAATTGGAAACAATGGTATTTTTCCAGGTGGCGATATGCAAGATACAAGTGGTTTAGATTTAACTTTAAACTAAAATCATCCAGTCACTCTTTAACTGGAGGCTTCTCTACGAGCATAATTTCCTGGCAAAGGCTTTACGAGTATTATCACTTGAGATTAAATGTGAAGAAAAATAAGTGATATTATATATTTTATTGAATCAGGACAATTCCATTTTCTTTGTCATTCCAATTCAAGTTCATTTGTTTTATTAACCAGAAGTTTTGCTTAACACCTCGAATATTGCATGCGTTGCGTACCCATATTTACATAAATTGTTAAAGTATTTCGTTACGGTGTGATAAAATTTCTAGAGATAAAATCGGAATTCTTCGGAAGAACAGTTTCGGATTAATATTAAACTCGTTTGCGCGGAGCAGTTTTACTGGGCGCGTTGATGTCTTTCATAGTTAGGTACTTGTAGCGTATGAACGTGTAAACTTGGCTATAAATTAATTTAATTACGTTTTGTCTTACGGAGTCTACAGTTTCTGTTAATAGACTAATTAAATGACACAGTATTGATGTGTTTGATGATCCCCTGATCGCGAAGTCGCTTCAAAGGAGCCAGAGATCAGGCTCTTATGTGGTCTGTGTAAACTTTTTCTACACTTCGGTCTGGCTAGTTACGAATATTTTATAATATGTCACTAAAGAATGTGCTAATTTGTAGTTGTTCTTTACATCAAAGCTATATACATAGGCAGCCAAAGCCTCATTCAACTGAGGGTTCTGAGTGGGTGTGCCTTTATCTTAACTTACAACCACATGACAAGAAATCCAAGTGCAAACCCGGTGTATATAAAGTAAAAAACTAAACACTCCAACTTTTTCGTAATGCAAAATTGTGTAAAATTAGAACTCTTTCGTATTTTCGTCACCAGTGTTAGCCACGCAATGTTAACATTATTGAAATTTTCAAATCATTACGACCTAAACATCGAATACGACATCCAGATAAAATTTGCTTATCCGGTTCTGTTACATTTACTTACATTACAGTAAAAAATTGATCAACATATTGAAATTCCTATTGTATACTCTACGTGTTTTAAAGTTCAACTTTTCTTTCTGACTTCCTTCATCCAAATTCGAGTCAATCAAATAAATTGAAATAGAATGATAAAAGAAGGAGTAAATAGATAAAATAGAAGAAAACAATAAAGACAATAGGATTCTGAGTTCACAAGCTATGATCCTATGGAGGCGGGCGTTCATTGAAATGAGAACATAAAACTCCCAGTTGCACAACGTATTAAACAAAAGCACCCTTCTAAAACTTTTATGCATATTTTATTGCTTTTCTGTTGCACAATTACACATAAAAATTTAAGTGTCCCATGATATCTCCATCTCCCATCTGAGATAAGGTACTTTCTAATCGGGCCAAGTCACTTTTATGTTTACAATCTTGTCAAACACAGATATTTCTAGTCGATTGTTGTTTAATGTTGATTGGATTGTTATTTTTTGATATTAACTAGAATTACTCTCTATTTTAATGTAATGTCTCTTAAATTTTTTAAAGTCACTCTTTATAAAGAAACAACTGGGATTTTTGAAGGCTTGCATGGGGACACAGGTCCAACATACAGCGTGTATATTTCATAGGGGCATATAATTTATCCAGATATAGTGGACCTTACAAATCATATGTGAAAGCAATTTTATTAAATAGCTTAAATAAAGAGTTATTCATTTTTAAAAGTACAAACGAACAGCAATTTATTGTGTCCAAATTGACTACTATTGACAAAAGATAAACGGGTTATTGAACTGTCATGAAATGACGTGTAAAAAGAACCGTCAATCAGTCGATAACTTTAGAGATATATAATTGATATATTGGTGATTATTTTGTATAGAAAAAAATAATTAAGTAACGAAATTTATGTAAATGTGTTGTTTAGGATCAACACTAATTGTCATCAAAACATACGCCCGTATGAAATACACATGCTATATAGAGGCCCCATTGAAACTTCAATTTACGTAAAAAGGCATAGGGCACACTATAGAGCACACTGTACGTATCAACTGCTGTTAGTTACAATCAAAGGCAGCCCCATTAAAGTAAGAGGACTGTTGTGATAGGTAGCTGTCCTATAGAAGGGAGTTAGCTGGGTCGTTAGACTGCACAATGGGAAAGGAACGGAAGGACGTCTGCTTGTCCAGCACCCTTATCACTATTGTTTTCTAGAATAGATTTTAACGTCTGAATTAGGAATAATATTGCCACAATGTTTATATTTGACACAAGATTGTGTCATTATTACTTAGCCATTATTACATTTTCTTGAGGGGTATTTGTAAGGTCGCTTTCATAGACAAGATAAAGAAGAACAGTATACCCAAAACAACCCGATAATCATACGCCAGAAAACTAACTGTATTTACATGTAATAAAAATCCAAAATACATATTGATTGATTTACTTATTTTTTCTTTATTTAACCATATTCTGTTACTCAAAACTGGCTTTTCATATAGTTATACTATAGTTATTCATGCACTAATATCACGCAATCAAACGTTACAAACGAACATGACTAAACCAGTAGCTGATCAGTCTCACCGAAAGCTACTTAAAATACCGAAATGTGCAGTTACTTTCTTGTAAAATACCTTTTTCACTACCTAACTGTCGACGTACAGCTTTCGTGTAAGGAACAACGTTTTTAAACTTGTTCAAAAACCTTAATTGATGTTTATTGTCCTGATGTTCAATTAAATCTTTTGTACCTTCGTTTATGGACAATTTTGGGATTGAGACCTTCATTTTTAAAGAGTAAAAGTTATTCCTAAAATCAAAGTTATTCATTTACAGCATATTTAAAAATAATCATTACGCCATGCTTACGGAAAAATGTAAAGTTATAAAAAGGACGAAATGTGGTTGTAACATTTATACTCGTATATTGTAGTTAAGAATAAATCAAATTTAAGATTGTTCACAAATCTTAAGACATGATGGTTTGAGTACAACTTCAAAGCATTTTTGAAAGAACAGTATTTTGACATTTACTCGTCGAAAGTATATTAAAAGCTTTTATTTAACTTGTTTTATAACTTAACTTACATTACAGAATACATAATATAACAGCTTACATTATAGTATATCACATTATAAATTTAGTTCAAGTGCTAACATTTTGAACGTACCTAAATCGTGTATTCTCAGTAGTTCCACTGAAGTTGTCTCATGGCTAGAATGCTGGGAATTTTATACCCAAAAGTTTCACTACTCATACAGTGGGTTTGAATGCAGTTGTATATTTACATAATACACGACCTAAATTTGTAATCTGTTTCTGGATTAAGTAAATCGCTATCAGAATCTATTAATAGGAGCCACAATTCATTTAGTACCCAGTAAGCAAAGTATAACGTGTTTTTAAATATGTCATTCCTGAGGGAGCGACCACAAGTCGCGAGCAGGCCGCGGGCTCGGTTAGTCATATTTTTAAACATGACAGGATTTATAGCGTCATTTCAATGTTCCCAATAAACGCGGCACACGCAATGGCGCCAAAATGAAAACAAAAAATTTCCTCAACAAGGCCTGCGGTCAGCAATTTTGTAATCATTATCATACAACAGCGTAGTTTATACTAAACTCCACTTGCATATCTCATGCGTACCATCGCGGATATTCATTAATGTACATTTCAAACCGAAGCGATTATTCTCAGGAAATCAAAGGGCGGGGGACAAAGGGCACGATTAAGAATTACAATTTTTTATTTACTACTGTCTTTACTGTCTGTCTTCTGTCTTATCATGCAGTCAGAGAAAACTGCATCTGAGTTAAATTAACAATTATTTATTTGTTTAATTCTCACCGAAAAGAAAATTTTTCTTCATAACTTCAAAAAGTAATGAACTAACTTTCCATTCCCAAGAGGTTAAAGCTATAGGTGACCTACTAGTTTTTTTAGTATACAGATAATACTATGCAATTATCAAAGTTCACATATTTTAAAGTTTGCAAATGTAAATACCATCAGTAAACTGCCTCGCTTTCATGAAATATCTCAATTACATATAATTATATTTTACTACCGAAACGCTCCGGAAATCTCACATTTTCTGTTTCCGCACTTGCTAATAGCTTAATTCGAAGTTTAGAAATGATTATGTACTCATCACATAAGTTCTTACATTGCTACCACTTGTCGATGTACAAAACCAGTCGTTGATGGAGTCGTAAATAAAAGATAAACGACTCTGTTATCTACATCTAGTCTAAACACAATATTTTAAGGGATAAAGAACATATTTTTACATATCTTAGAAGATAGAAGAATTTTTGACTAAAGGAGTTAAGCAGGAATTCACACAAGAAGACAACGTCACATAAATAAGCTATTATTTTGCATTTCTTTGTTAGCAAAAACATAATAATCTTATGTTTAAAATTATCAATATCATTCAATTAGATCCAAATTAAGTCATGTGAAGCGAATGTCATTTTACAATTAAATACAAAATTTAATTACTATAAGACTATATGTATTACACAGACCTAAAAAGGAAGTAATCTAAAGTATATATTTAGAGCTTTTAAAAGCTACTAAACTCCACCTTTTACTGACAATCTAAAACTGCTATCATACTATGTAATGTATTTAACAACCGCAACACCCCTAGTTTTTCTACCTTTCAAGAAACAAGTGCGCTCAAAGGGTAGATGTTAATAATTAAATACATTTAAATAGCATTCTCGCATAAGGAAGCCTTAATAATGCATGATTAATTCCAGCTTTAGCCGCAAGGCTCTGTTGGGTAGACAGGTTGTATTAGGTCTAGCCTTCGGGATGCATCCTGGATGCAGAGCATGTGCCTATTTCTAGATAGGGTGTTGAGAATGAAAAAGCTATTAACAAATCAGTTGCATTCCTTTTAAAATGTATTTATAACTTCAGAACCATTTCTTCATCTATACACGTTGAATGGAGTCACCCTTCATCTCCCAGTGAGTATGTCTTGTCGAATAAAATAAAATAAAATAATATGGGATAAAATCAGCTATTGCGATCGTATGCGACTATCTCACATGCCTAGTGTGATAATTTTGGCAAATCTCTTCAGCTATAGTTCTTAGGCTTTGTTAGCTTACAATCATAATATGTAGACGCAAAGTGGAAATAAAATATATCGCGTGTCTGATAAAATCTGTTCTAATATATACAGCTTGTTTGTTGTGGCATGGAAAAGGTCAATTTTCTACGTACTTTTGTAAAATAATTAATCTTAAGTTATTTTTATTCTTATTGTCAATATTACCTACAGGCAGAATAGCTGGGGTTATTGTAACCTACTTAAATGACCCGATCCCCTGCAAGAGCTTGACAAATATCCTGTAAATAATTCGAGCATCTCAATACATCCAAGATATCGGATCAGGCTAGTTTCTTGCTGGGGGCCGTGCCTCGAGTCACGTTGACATTTCATTATTTATTTTTGTCGAAAATATAGATTCGAAGAGATAGTTACGACCTTTAAAAATCTGCCTACAATTATAAAATGCAAAGTTTGTTCTTGATAACTGTAAACAAAATAATTGTACAGTTTAGAGGCCAGATGGACAGAAGTGTGTCGACAGTAATAGCTTTTCGTGATAGCGGAGTGGCGTGCGAACCCTGGCGTACCACCACTGTGTACGTAATGTGCAAGAGACGAGTAACAGCGATTCCTGTACTTTTTACATCAGTTTATTTTTTAAGATCTACGATGACTATAACGGTACATTTTTGTTCTTTTTATTAAATTGATTCATTGTTGAAGACATTCAAACGATATAGATTTTTTTAAATACAGGCAAAAAAATATATTTGCAAAACATCTTGAACTTGCAATAGTAAAAGATGATTTTATTATAAAAGATAGACCAATGTGCTTTTGGAAATGATCTTTAAAATCCCACTGAAGAAAAAATGTTCAGTAACATTAGTTCACAATTGGCGAACGCATGAGGTATCATTGTAATAAAAATAAATGGTCGAATTGCTTAAATCCTTCATATCGACAATATAAATATCAGTAAAATTAGGCGGAATTAAAATTTATCACAAAAATTGATATTTAAAACATATTCAAATCATTAATATTGACTTAATATATACTGAACTACATTGTGAATGTTCACAAAATTATCGTGATTTTAGAGGCGTACTCTGATATTTGTTTCTTATCTGAATTCGTCATTCCGATTCCGTATTAATATAATTTTAATCGTGTTTTAATATAGACATATTCAAATCCTTTTTATTTCATTTTAAAAAGAAACATTCGAGACGGAGACCTGCAGAGAAGAGAGGGTGAAATACACATATCACATATTATTTTCAAAAATATTTAAAAACTTGATGACTGCTAATATGTGCCTTGTACATCACAACGCCTGTGTCACATCGACTACACTACACTCAAACGTCCTGGTCACAAATGTAACCATTAAAAGACTAGCTGCTATTACTTTAAATAATCGAGGGTCACGTGATAGAATTTCTCTATCCAACTCCTGATTCCAGGGTCAGCTCAGCTCGATGGAGTTAAATTATACAATAATTTGTTATCTTAATTACAAATAATTGCTAAGTTTCAAATCGCTACGACAATTAAAAGTAGCTTTTAATTGACTTGCCAGATTTGTTTACATACATAGTTAGTTAGTTACATAGACAGTTAGTTACATACAAGTGACCCTAATAAAAATAGTGATTTGACGAGTATTAATTGAAGTGATGTTTTTATAATAAAATATTTTTTTTATTCCTAATTAGAATCATATAACCATCTGAGATTATGTCCCCTATTCCTATAAATAAGTACCAAATTCGTACAATTGTTATGATCGCGTAGCTACAAAGGGAGCTTTGATTTATTATTCGTGTTATAATTGCGGAATTGATAATGATACCTACGATAATGTGACGTAAACAAATTAGTTAGCTCATGGCCTTTAGAACCTGTACCAATAAAACAAAATGCAGCGATGTGTCTTTTTGGAACCACTTCAAATCCATTAACATTATCAATGTGGCTGGGATCAAAGGAATCGTACTTTTGGTTATAAATTTTGTGGAAAAAATGCCAGTATAGTATTTATTGGCAAAAATATACCTACAATCTGTCCTCTTAATAAACTGGGCGTTAATTCTGAAGAGCACTAATCTTTCCGTTTCAATAATTTAGTATTTAGTTTAGTAGTAGTATTAGTAGTAGTAGTTTCCTTGTACCGTTTCGGTGTTTTTAGATACCACTGGGTTCTGAACAAAAGATCATTTTTAAAAATTGTTTTTAAAAATTTTAAAAAATGCCTTGTTTTTTATCATTATTGTTCACTTAAAACTTTTGTTTGTTCTTTGAAGTAAAACTTCAATAATTTAAGTTTTCTTGAAGATCGTTAGCTGTGACTCAGAATCCTTCACTTTTATTTTTGATGTAGAGTTCCATGTTAGAATAATGAAGACTGAAAATGGGAATGAGAATACATTACTCCAAATTTTTAATATAATTTAATCCAAAAACTTTGAGTCGATTAATTAATTGCTCCTACTAAAAACAATCGGGGTATAGTTGCTTTTTATAGCAATATATTGGTTTTGAGTGTAAATATTTATGTTGAGTGTTATTATATTTATAAATACTGATTTATGTTTAAATTGTCATGGTTTGTCAATAATTCGTGTAAATCCATTATATGTCATACTGTCTGTCATATCGTGCCTCTCTTTGTATCTCTATATTTATACAAGTGTAAGTTGAGTTAGAAATGTTCAACAGTTATCGTGGGATAGGTATGATCAGCTGAATGTTTTCGGCTACTGACAATCACGACATCAAACCATGTGAAATGGCATACTTCTTATATTTTACACCACACTGTCGATACAGCTTCCTTGGCACACGAGAGAAATGCACCATTCTTCGCGGAGTTAGTCGATAGCTAAATTAGATGATTATGTACCGTTTAAACAAAACTGGGTCTTACTGCTTCTAGTGACCTAGGTTGAAGTGCAGTCTAGAAAGCCGATAGCTACAATGGAAATGCCTCAGATTAAAATGTGCAAAACTTCAAGCAAATCGCAAAAGACAACAACAAAGATTATTTATTTATTTAAAAAAATGATAATTCACATGACTAGTGTGTCCACTGCGCCAAAATATTGTAAACAGCTGTTTGTTTTTGAATTGAATTTCAATTCGATTTCAATTTTGTTTGTTCACCTGGAGGGTGGCCATACTGATATAAATCTACGCTCGAATTTCTGATATTAGTTTTGTCGCAAGCAATTGAGGTGAAATGACACTGCGGCACGAAAATAATAATTGTCTCTACTTGTCTATGTTAAATTTTAATTTTTAACGTCACTTAAGAGTTTAAAATTAGATTCATAACAGCAATCTGAACACCTATTAGTAAAGTAATATATTTTCTAAGTGATTAAAATGCAACCAAAAACAGATTAAATGCATTTTTAGATATAATTGTTTTACAATCCTTTCCTGGCTTCGTTTTGAATATGTAAACCCACGGATGTGGAACTTCTATATAGTCTGCATGTCAGATTCTAGTGTCTGTAGAATAGATATCGGATTCCAAAGTGTATCACGAGTCGCCGATTGTTTGGTTGGTGCTCCTTTAGATTACATACTAGGGCTTAGCCTGCGGCTGCACGCGCGTGGGAAAGGGCTGTATTGAATTCTGCCTAAATCCTATGAAAAATTTAATAAAAGAATCAATAACATTTGAATTTTTCCTATAAATAAAGTGTGTTATATGTTTGTGTACGTCAATATATCCATACATTACTTTCAGAATGCATCTATACAAACTTTATTTTTTCGTGATCTTTTAAAAAAATAGCTGACTTTGTAAGTAATTACATAAAAATATTACATCGTATTAATAAATGGTAGGAAATGAGTATCATTATCATACAACTACAATTAATAGCCGTAACGAAGTAAACGTTAGATGTTATTTTCAACAATAGCAATAAAAAGTTTGTCAAAATTTAAACTGTAATCCACTATTAAGTCGGAAGTGAATGATACTAACTTCCCGACATTATAATCTAATGTTGTATTTTGAAACTCATCAAGTGACAATGTAATTAACAGACAACTGAGTCAATGTATTTTGAATTACCAAACACGATATTTACGTCTTATTGAAAAATGAAGAAAAAAATTGAAAATGTTTATTTCATCATCTACTTACAATTAATTTACAGGTTTTGGGGTACTCCTTTTAAGCTAAGGATAGCTTGTATTATTATTATTGAATAATAATCAATAAAATATGGACAGATCAAATAAATAAAGTCAGTTATTTACAATTACAAACTTAAAAATACAATAATAATAATAATAATAAAATAAACAACAAAAAACGTATATTTACAAAGTGAAATCTTCGTCTGGACTAGTCCGTGCGACATGGTGCCCAGTACACTGGCGCTGTATCGGGCATATTGTAACTGTTAAATATTTTTAAACTTATTAACAATTACTTGCTAAAGCCAGATATCTCATTGTAAATGGTTAAATAAATGTAGTATGAAACATAATCGCCTAAATTAACTGTGTGCCAATCGCACCCGTACGATTAAAATGCACCTCACGGCTTATACACGTATCATAAGTTCCTATTGCAATAAATTCAATTTACGGTTGTACCTTAGCCGCGATCGTATCACAACCTGCAGACTAACAAAAATTGATGAATCGCGACCCAACTCGGGAGCGCAAGCGCTGTCATCTGTATGTACTTACCATTGCCTTTAGACGCCATCTTTGTTTACGATACACCAAGACGTGAGTGCATGGAATTTTACGAGCTGCGTATAGAAATAAAAAGTTTATCTATCCGTTTGAAATACATCGCAAGTGGAAAATTATGCCTTTTGAGTCAAAAGAATTACTGTACGAACTATAAAAAGGTTGTATTTAATTTCCAATGTGATTTGTCCAACTTCAAATACAGTGAATTGCGTGATCTGAAAAGTCTATTAAATATAAATACATGATCATTGTCTTTATTTGCCTAAACACAAGAGTGGTTCTGCTTATAAGTCACTGTTATTTTGCGATGAATTTAGATAAACCATTATTATAGACAAAGCAAATTAAATACAAAACTGCCAGAAATTTAATTCACGACTCGCGAACTTCAACGGTATTACCAGTCGTGGAAGCTTTCCCCATGATATCCACTCATCATCAGCTGCACATTACCCTCCTACACTAACTGCCACGCTCACACAGTCAGGTGGGTTGTTTTACATAGGAAGATGTTGTAGAGACATCGGTAGAAGTTGCTACCCATCTCCCGATATGAGGTCATCCGTGGTCACACGTAACTAAAGTATAAAGTTCTAAAGGACCTGCGCACACTGTGCTCTTATTTCATACACAAATGTTTGTTTGTACATGAATATATGACTGGCGACTATATAAACTATAATTTATGGACAAATATTTTGTATACTAAAATTTACGTCTATAATACCACGTCTAAGCGTCTTCTTAGCTCGCTCGTGTAGGTATGCCCGCGCTTGGCGAGCGATATGATCGGACTCCCCGCTGCCTTATTGATAAGGTTTCCATACTTCCCGTGTGTATCGGAATGCTTCTGACTTTATACATTTAAAGTAATTTCTATCAGTTTTGTATCTTTAACACGTACTTTATTTATATAATCAATAAAAGTTGGAATCGCTGTCGATTACTCTTGATAATAAATCCGTGAGGGTGGGAAACTTATGTCCAATGAATGGCTAAAGTTATCATTGCCAAATGCGTAATAAATAAAAACTTTAATTTAAAATTTTGTAAAAATAGTTTATAATATAACTTAATTTTCAAATATAAAGTTAAGTTAAAATAGCAATTTCCACAGTTCTTAAGTTTCCTTATACGAGTATGTAATTAGAAAAAGTCCATGTTCTTTTCTGAAATTTATTTCTAATATGCGTAAATTAATGACAGTTTCTGCTTGATAGTGATGTACGTAATAAATGAAACTTATACTGCCTTATATGTATATGCCATATAATCTGACTTTTATTTCTCTCTTTTCAGAACGCCATGCCGAAAGTATGGTGAAGTCATGGTGGTAGACTCGAATTCCTTGACGCCAGTAAAGGTTTGTATAAATTTATTTTGAATAATGTAAAATACATTATTCAAAATAAACTTAAACTTGACTTCATCGAAGATAGTAAATACTGTCGTTGTTATTGATACAACACTGGCAACACTGGGTCGTCGCGGCATCGACGTCACGAACGCCGCGCCGGTCGGCGCGGGCGCAGCCAGGGTTAAAGAGCGTCTAAGCTACTTCGAGTTATGAGCTCACCTAACCAATGGCCAATTTCATGGAATTTTCCTGTGATGGATTCTAGTTAACCTGACAGGGTTAACGGTAGAGCTGTGCTTTTGGAGCGATCGACTTCATTGCCGTAATTAGTTGTGTATTTTCTTCAGTAAACCACATCTTGTTAGTATGAATGAGTACAGACTAAAGTCTACTTTGTCTAATTGGAAAAGGAAAAAAGCATACCAGTCTCTAACCATGGCTAACCAAACCAATATTTCACAACAGACCCCTTGCCAAGGTCAAATTATAATCCATAGCTACCATAGCCATAATAGTCTATAGAAAGAAACATTCCCAGGGCGATTGGTCACGGGGATGGCCGCTCCAAGTCGTCACGAGCGCGGCTGGACCGTCACTAAAGCATTTCGGATAAATTATTGAATTTACCTCTTTGTGAGCTTTATGTTCCTTTTTCTTCTAGGACGACCTTATTGTAGCGCCACGGAATACACCTTTTGAGATTTCAAACATATGTAACTCTACACGCAATTGTGCGATCTGCACCTAATGAAAATCTTCATTATTTTTACAAAAAAACTAGTACCAACTCGTATTAATTTCGTATCAAATTTTGCTGTATTTGAGATGAAATCACAGTGAACTAACATGCAAAATTTGTAACGTATGCTGAACTAACTAATTTTGAACATCAAGAATTGTGCATAAAGTGAGGTTGTGTTGTGAGGTGTGAGGAGGATTTAATAACCACAGATAAAAATACGTGCTGACTTAACACACAATAATACTTCAGTACTGGTTCTCTTGCGATACTGTCTGATATATTTGCAGATAAAAACGTGGTCAAAATTGAGCTAATTATTATCAGTAGTTCAATAATTAAGAACTTTCAATTCGTGCGCCATTGCTGCGTGCTGTCGCTACGATATAGCAAATTATAACAAACAGATACGGGTTACTGGATGACTACAATAATGCAATGAATAATGAGACCAATAACAACATGATCAAAACAAAAAGCCCAAGAAATAGACACGATCTTATGAGATGCAACAAAGTAAGGCGCATTATTCTGCTGACTTTGTATCGTGGTCGCTTAAATATAGATTAGGTATGGATGTCGTCGTGCACTTACTGTTTATTCCAATCCAATCAAAATATAAAATAATTTCAGCTACACAAACTAGACGGAATTACTGGGAAAAGAAGGAAATAAAAATAAAATGCTATTGAAATTCATCGTATAAATTAATCGTATACGACGTAACCTGAGGTCTCCGAAAAAAAATAAAAATAGAAATCAAACGTATGAGATAAAATGGTGCGGCTGAGAATTTGATGAGAAAACAACAGGCTGGCTGCAGTGTACGTAAAATAGATATGTGTAAAAAAACTGTCTTTTTTTGGGTCTACGGATCATGTTAAGGTGGTATTAGAAGTCCACCCTTAAAAAAGTTGGGAAACTCTGAACTAGACAATTAAAGAAACAGAGCCATTTTCAGAAATGTTTGTCATTTCTTAGTTATTTTATAAAGAAACCAGCTACATTGATACAATGTGTATCCGTGTGAAATAATCGTATGGGCCATTAATAAACAAGAAGAAGTTATTTCTCTAGGTAATTCGGAGCGATAACTTTACCTGTATACATAACTATCCAGGCTAGCTGGCTAATTGGATTTGAGGCTTTGCTCCAACATTTTAAGGGCAACAACATAGTTGTAAATTGCCCGACATAAAACACGAAGTGCTACAAGGATGCCGAGCTCTTCCACCGCGATCCTGGTAAAATAAGAGTGTAAAGAGCATCGAGCGACAATTCGACACAGAGCCGACTGGCTCAGCGATCACAAAGCTTTCTCATTAAACCGTCACCGACCGAAGCCGTGACACTAAAAGTCATTTCGACAAAAAAGAAAAAAAATACCCCGACCCGTTTCGTTACGTTTCTTAACACTCGGGAAAAGAGCACAAAAGATTTTCTTAGTTGAAGCGTGACTGTCGTAATTAAGTGGCCAGAAAGCTTCTCGTCGTGTTAACTCCGAGTTTCGTAATACTGTACATCATCATCAATTTGTCTGTCTTGGTCGTTGCGAGTCGTGCTCTATGGATAAAGACATTCTTCATAGCATTTCCATGGGTTTTCACGACTTCACACGTAATTCATAAATATTTCACACAACTGTTATTGTTTCCCGGACTATCCTCACTAAACTTGAACATATTCTGATGTTGTACGATGTGTATGTTTAACTTACATTATAATAATATTAATGACAAGAACAATTATTCGTAAACACATAAATAAACATGTATCTCTTTAAATGTAACTTATATATGTGGCTTTAGGATATATTACTTGTACAATTCACACCATTCCGTAATACTAGTTTGCCTGAGAAGTTCAACTGGACGATGACATGTATTATAGCGCTTCAATATAACGATGTCCTTGGCGCTTAAACCTAACTTTAATATGTTGCGTCCAATTTAAAATCAAAATTATTTTTAAGATGTCTGTCTCTCAGAAAAGGGGACCAGTCGGGGGCTGGATTATAAATCATAAATGCCACGTTAGCCGAGCGACGGAGACTCGCTGCGAAATTATCGCCCGCGAGCTCAGAGTAAAATATACAAAACAGTCTCCGGTTACCACCTCAAATAATTCTTTCCCTTTCCCTTGAATAAAAGCGCATAAAACTCTGATTCATTAGTTGATTATCTTTCATTGTTCACGGGGGCTATGAAGTTTGAAGTACCCTTTGTAGGTTTAAGTGCGACATCAAGGATGCTTATTAATTTTTTATGATTTGGTCAACTTCTGTAAAGCCTAGGATAACTAGCCTAGAATGTGGGATGAAATGGCCATTGGACACATTTTAGTCAAACTGTTATCATTATAAACTCTCTTTGAACTGCATATACCTACTGAACATACATATTTTTGTTGAGCATCAAACACTCACGCACTTACAAATAATACATATTAAAACAGATAAAATTATTGTTGTGACGGCAATCTGGACTTAAGCTGATCACGGTGGTTGTGGTACAGTACGAGTGTATGTAGCACTGATTTTAAAGAGGGCATGCGCTGAGTACGTCCAATGAAAGGGGAATGGGTGGAATACTAAAATGCCAGTTTTAGATATAAAAAACAAAGCAAACTGCTCACTAAGAATCGCCAAAGAAACTAAAATCATTACTATAGCAAGCGTAACGTCTTGATGCACTTCAAGTAGGCAATTAATCAAACCACACCTCGTACATTTTCCACACAAATCATCGCTAAAGGAAAATAATAATTTACACGCATTAACTCGTTCTTCACTGATTAATTACTCATCCGTATCATGATAGTTAAAATCGTAGATTTATTTATCGATAAATGAAATTAAAAGCTTCATTGCGCAGACATCATAATCAAATGAAGTAGACCACCCATGCAATCTGTGTCCGCTACTTATTCTCACAGCCGCAGACTAATCACGTTATCGTACACACGGCGACCGCATTGAGCCCTCCTTCCTCCACAGGAACTTTACTACCTCAACGGTTAACCTTCAAGGCTTATGACAACACTTACTTAGTTGTGATGTAAATGTATAGTTTTACAGTAATAAAAACCATGTTCTTTTTTAAAATATATTTATATGTATCGGTGAAATAAATTTATCAAATAATGATATATTGTCATAGCTTAGCTATATGAGCATAGAACTGTCTATAGCAATTGGTTGGTCACTTACGAAACAGGCCCGGCCTAGTGTGGATGATATAGTTTCTTATGTTCATTGTATAAGCATTATGTTATTGATTTAATTAATATATTTTCATAAATATACTTTTGTAAATATACAAGACTAACAAGTAATCAGCTTTAAGTTTTTAAGATGTCTACTTTCCAGAGATGTGAGAGTTCTGGTCCCTTCTTGTAGAATTTTATTGCGAAATGGGCTCGCGTTTGACCGCAATCTCACGATGTTTTAAGTGTTAATGTGGTCGAGGGTGATACGCTGGCCCCAGGTGTAGAGCTCAGGAGACCCAGAAGCCATCACGAAGAAGAAGAAAAAACAATACAAGTTAGGGTGGCTTAATAAGGCTTCTAGACTGTATCATCATTTTATATCCAAAATAGGATTGAATACTTACTGAAATGGATGCCGTCTTTCTATATAAGGGATGGTCAAATATGACCTTCTCTCGTACCATTTCTGAACTTTTACTCAAAGCTAATCTGGAACACGACTTCCGCTATAGAAAACATTGAGCTCACACCAAACAAACCAAATTATACGACAAGTGCTCAAAACAAGAACGACAAAAACGAAAGTTCTAAGAAATTCACTAATAGAAACGACTTACTTCCTTTGTGTTCAGAATGGTATCGAATATCGCTTTCGATCAAATGAACGATTTTCTAGTTATGTTAACTCGTGTCGATTTACCGTAGATGGATACCGGATGTCGCAAAATTGACAATGCGACAAATCTTGAAATTAAATGAGGAATTGTTGCTCGACTAGTATGGAAAGTTTTCTTATAAACTGTCGGATTAAGGCAAAGCCTCCGATACCTTAATCCATCCATACTAATATTATAAATATAAAAGTGAGTTTGTTTGTTTTGTGAGTTTTATGTGTTTTTGTACTTCCTTTACTTCGTAACGGAAAGTCAAAATGAGGAATTAAAATGAATTTTTCTTAAAGTTATAGTTAAAACTACACTGGTATAGGAATATTGTTTATGTAGTAGTACTGCCACACAATTAATATTGCACTACTTTGAGTTTTTTTAAAGCAAGTATAAGCTAAAAACGATATACATAACACAAATTAAAATAATAAAATAATGAGAAGAGGTCGCATCTGGCGAGGGACTCCCCAAACTTTGTTGACTTGATATGCTCTCAATTTTTCTGTTTAATAGATTTGAACTTGACCTTCATATCATCTTATGGTAAGTGACGATAAGGCCGTTGGATGGAAAGCGACCAAAAGTCGCAACCTTTTGATGCACTGGCTCTGGTACCTTTCATGCGTAACACAAAAGTTCTATAAACACTGCTGTTTGATGGCAGACTTTGGTTACATGGTGGTAGCTAGCCAGGCGAAAAAGCAATTTAAATAATATTACAATGCCTAGTTTATAGACAGATTTTTTAACTATTACATATACAGTTGTACAGTCAATCAGTCCGTCAGTCAGTTGTTTGGTAAACTAATTGTATTGTTCAAATTTATTTTAGGTAGTTTTGCTTAAATTTTAGTGAGTACGTGAGTATATATCTTTGGAGACTTGATTGGTCTATGTATTATATTTATTTTGCATATCTATTTCTTATGTTAACACTGTATGTCTACCTAGAAAATAAAATAAATAAATATAAACTGCTAAATTCGTTCCCTGTTTAACACAATCTTCATCTACCGAAAGATATATCACCACGACGAACAATAAACACATTTATAACATTTGAATTAAAAATAACACAGAACATATGTAGGTGTGAGGTCTGTATACCGTTATACCAGCGGCCATTAAAATATTCAGTAAAATAACAAAGCGTCAAGAAAAACTCACAAAGCGGGTCATATGCGTTTAATAGACACATTTTCTCATAAGTTCCGCTCATCACTAGAACTATAAAGAGAAGTTCTCATCGTAAAAAAATCAGTTCACATAACATCATTGAAAGTAAAAGGTCAGGTGAGGCGAACACGTAACGTAGAAAGTTTAGTGACAGTCGTTTGGAAACGGGCATCATTAGCCTTCATTGCTCACGGGCGAAGTGCATATTTTAAAATTGAATAACAACAATTTGTGCGGAAATTGTGCATTTTGCAGTTTCTTTGTAACGTTTTCTCTAATGTTTTGTTTGATGATAATGTCTTTTATAATATGCATAGGCCTCATTCATTCAGAGGCCTGACAGAGTCTGCTCATTGGCACACCCAGATACCGGAATTTTAGATATTCATAGTTTTTCACTGAGTCATTCACATAACAAACACCACCAAGCTGCAGCCACTCTAATGTTTCAAAGCAAACTCAGTAATATTGAAATTTTATTAAATGTAACTGCGTTTACCTAGCTTACATACAAACAGGTATAAAAGCTTCCTAAAAATTATAACACAAAATATGCCAATTCTATACTTAAATTAATAAAAAATATTTCATTTAAAATATTCCTTATCTTTAATTATGTTATCTGTTTTGAAATGACGTTCGACGGATTTTCGACGATAATTAGAAGCCTAAAGATTTAGGTACTCATAATGAATCGAAACGCAACAAATCAGAAATGAAAACATTAATAAATTATCTTCACACGATAAGAAATGTAGTCGAGGTTAAAGAAAAAGTTTGCCTCTAGCGATACTATTAATTCCATTCATACATTATGCATATGCTAATGATAATAATAGTGTATGAATGTGTCAGCTTTTTAGGCCAAACTTGTAGAGCAATCGGTAGGGAAAGTCTAATGAAACCGAAGGTTCAATAAAAATGTATAGGGAAAGTAGGGTTGAGTTTTTGGAAGTACTTAAATATTATAACGATCATTTTCCAGCTATAAAATCGTAACGACACCTAAGAATTAGAATATCTTATAACTAGTATCTTATAATATTGACCGACTGACTGACATATATACCACTGAAAGTTTCATAATATCCAGAAAATAACTAAAAACCGACTTCAATTGCCTTAAAAATTTGGTTTTTGTTATTTATTTCAAAAATAGCTTAATAAATTTCGATAACATTTATATGGGACCAACTCTGAAGTATGCACTACCAAACAAAAAAGAATTATCAAAATTGGTTCACAATTTATTGGCGGAGTTTAATTATCACTTAACATACATACAAAAACATACCCGTCGAATTGAGAACCTTTTTTGAAGTTGGTTAAAAAGTAATCATTAAATTGTATGTTTGGATTTAGCTTATCCTACGTGTATCCTTGACACAATGAGTCCAAAATTGTATCAGTGTTTGTGATTTCATTGTGATGCTGAGAATTCTGACAATACGTGTAGAAACTGAACGATGATGACAAACTAAGAATTGGTACAGTAGCCAAAAGAGGAAAAAGGTTAGGTTGAATGCTGGTTAAACTTATTGGGTTGTTGGGTTGCCAGCCGAGTCGAGGAAGAATCACATGTTCCCGGGACTTGACAAACATGGCGAGAGAGGGACACCGGAGGGCTTTTAGCTGGTGGAAATCCCGCATAATTTGACATCTTTCCCCTAAGCTTCGAACAACTTTAAAAGATTTCCCCTCCGCATAAAGGTAGGTAAGAAGGAGATAAATCTAGGTTCATTTATATTAATGTACACGTAATAAAGTACCAACAACACAGTTCATGATATCGTTTCTTTGTGGCCGAAGCTTACATATATTTATCCGATGACAATAGATATGTCTAGTCTGGAAATACGAAATCATGATACACTAATAAATAATATTGGGACCGAGTAAATCTCCATCTGGTGTCACTATACGTACCAAGTGTGGTGTGGGCCAGAAATCATGACAGTATATCTCTTAACTAGCCCGTCACATAAATTATGAGCTTCATTGTTCCGAAAGGTTGCATGATAAATGTATTTGTAATGTTTAGACTTCGCCTATCGGTAAAAGTAGACTGCGGTACCGGTCCACATTGGGAAAGCTTGAAAGCAACTACGCCGTATTTGGTGGTACCTGATATTGGAATTGCGTTAATTGACAAACGTTTATTGTGGCTAAATAATTGTAATTACGAGTTTTAATGATTAATGCCATAAACAGTGCCTCCATTCGTAGTAGATTCATAGATTTCACTATTTCCTTTCCACGTGTCCATTAAGAGATATTGAACTATGTAAACCTTTAAATAAATACTTTGCAATTTGGTCTTACTCGTAAATTAGCTTCCGGACACACGCAATACTTACATGTTTTTGTCAGTTACGATTAATAGTCTTTTAGGATTTCACATCTCAAAAGGAAAAATGGACTCTTATAAGATCACTTTGTTGTCCATTTGTCTGTCAAGGCCATTTTTCTGAAGGACGTGGTGGTATCAACTACTTAAGTGTGCAATCCCTTGGAGCTGTGAAAAAATCAAAAACCTATGTCAACGCAATAAAAAGATATAGCCGTCTGTGCCGCATATTTTAATTTTTAAATTTATTTTAATTTAAATAATCAAAACCCTTACCATATTAAACCTACCATACCTATACATACTTTATACTATTCCTGTCCTTACTTAATCGTGGTACATTTACAAGCAGTCAAGATATTATATGGATAACTCACAAATTGGAGTGTTATTTATACAGCCAAAAACCCGGTGCACTTATTCATATTTTATTAAATAAATACACATTTCTCTTATAAGCTATGTTGAGTGCCTACTTCTTATCACACTTATCCGCAACCATGAGCTCCAGAAAAAAAGCTTTGTTTTTCCCTTCGCTATTCTTAAGCCGCATCACTCGCATCTAAGGCCTACGAGTATAATATATCAATCGGAAGTAGCAAAAAGCCCAGTGTTGGATCGTAGGTGACAGTAATCACAGGGGCAAAAACCGCTTCACATGCACCTCCAATTACAAACCATTTATGGGTGGCTACGTGCCTTACATAATGGTTCAAATACGGCATTTTTATGCATTCGTCGTTAATCTCAACACTATATTCTATTACAGCAAGCCACTTCTCATAGCTGAAGTTTCAATGTATTCTACTTTGTTGCATTCAAGGGACGCAATAATTTTGTTAAACATTGGTTTGTAAATCACTACAACTATGAACGAAGCGCAATTTTAATGCTCTTGTATATAATCGCGGATTGGAAATATTATACAGTTCTCAAACTTATATCAATATTTGGTATGAGCTTAAGTATACGTAATTTCAATGTTATGTAGCTTATATTTTATTTTATTGTTAAAACTCGTCCAGGAATCGAATATATATTTTTTATTTGAAGAAAAAGAAACATCTACATTAACAGTAATAAAACTAAACATGTTTACATATGCATTTGATATGGTGGCATGTATTCCTGTTTAGGCTTTAAATCGTTAATAAAAGTATGAGACTTTTCTAGTTACTCCTATAACAGGGTATTCAGGTCCTCCGATTGGTCACACGTCGTAAAGGATCCAATGACGGTCTCCGAAGAGAGTTAATCAAAAGCTAGTCCTCAAAATTACGAATAAATCAAGATTGATTTGATTGATTGAGATTGAGTGCTGCGAAATTGCAGTCCTGCAAAATCAAAGCTAAACATATTGACTAAATCCCTCTATACATATTTGTCCCTGTTTTAAATGACCATATCGTCATAAAAGTGTTTGCTTCGGAGTAAAAACTTTAGCTTTAGTAGCTTTCATAAAACACTAGCACGGGCATGGAAATGAGAGACATACATAGAATATGAGTACTCTTGGACTAGAATAATATACGATGTTACCGAACCGGCGTCAGTTCTTAAAGACTATTGTTTTCGTCTCCTGTAAGTATGTATGTTGTCCCGTTCAAAATGAATAATCCTTAGTATTTAGGCCATTCTCAAATAAACGTAATCAACATCTGTGATTTGTAATTACAGAGTTATTATCATAATCATTTCTATTATTTCATTGTTAAGCATGAACACTTAAAGGCCACATCAATTTTTAAAACTCTTCATAAAGTATTTAGTACTACATATTTTTTTTAGCTTTCATGATTTTTAAATCATTGGAACCCATTTCCACAAACGACAATATTTGATTTTTGTTTAGAGTTTTTAAAAAGTACTAACAAGATTTTCGGAATTGGAAATAAACAAAATATATACCAAGTAAGTATGATAAAATTTTAGTCGTATCTGTGTTGCTAACACCACTTTACTTGATTATCTTAAATATATTTTTCCATCAAACAAATCCTAGTTTTAGATTGGCACTTGGTTTTAAGGACGTATAAATTGAACCTTGCTTGCAGCTGGACACAACTGTAGATTCTAGCTATAAGTAATAGCTGGTTTTCCTCACGCACAATGGCCCAATTAAAAACGTCCATTGACATAAGATACTTACGCACCTCTGTCAGATCTCACACTAGAACTCAATCTGTATTTAATGATCAGAATTAAGATCATCTATTGATACTTCAGGATATACCTGTATAATCATTTTAATAGCAAGTAGTGACGTGAGTTAGGTTGCCAGTTTTACCGATATTCATTACGTTTGTTTGTATTAAATGACAAATCGGTGAGAGTGGGAGGATTTCTGTATGCCCGTCTGGCTAACTACCATCAACTTCACACCATCCATTCCATCATCATGGGAGAAGAAGGCCAATGTTCTTACCGAATATACACACAAATGTTTGTCGCGCGCGCTTCATGTATTGCTCTTAATTTGTAGTAAGAAGTCTGCCTCTAATTAAATTGACTCTCTTTTAAAGCTAGCACAGCTAGGCATCTATACAGTGTTTAACTTGATGTGATCTCCACTGTACAGTGTACATTCACTGCGCAGGACCTCACTATTTTAGAAAAACCGCTAGAGGCGAATAGCTTTGCAATTACAGGCGAACGTCTTCTCGTACGTCAGTCCGTCTGTGGAACCAAGATGGCCGCCGCATGCCTGCTCAAGATTGACTAGTAGCTGAATGCTCCTTTGCCAACGGCGATCTAGGTTGAGTCGATCTATCAGAGGGCATGCTGGCACGAAGGAATGAAGCTCTTGCCCTCAGTAAATTAAAATACTTTTTATTTGATAAGTGTTCTGTGATTATATATCGAGTTGAATGCATAATGAAACTCGTGTTTTTCATTAAAATGCGAATAGTATTACTCACCATTCGAGATATAGACTTGTAGTATCTCTCTTACGTACCTGAAAAATTAAAACATATCGGTTTATATCAAACAGATACTCGTAAATGCTACGCTTAAAATATATAGATGTTCTATAAGACATCCCGTTTATAAGAAGTTAATATGAGGTAATAAACTAACTCCTCATTCTCAGCAGATGGAAGCTAAAAAACATAATAATAACGTTAACACATTAAACGGTCCCCGCCTAAACTGCACAAAACCCATCATTACACAAATGTATTCGCCGTTAGCCCAAAACCACATAAGTCACATTTATCGCCACATCAAAAAGCAATCAAGCGACAAAAGTCTGAGAGATGCCGACGGAGTCACTGAAAGGCTGTGCGAGGGAATATGTTTGAAATGCATCTAATCGATTCCCGGGCAGTCGGGACACAGGTAACGTCCTGCCTCGACATAAATTTACAGACGTGATCTATAAAAAGGTGTAGCATCAGAGGTCAGGAGAGTGAATTTTACTTACAATATTAAAACAAATATTTACGATTTATAACGCGTTTATATTTGCATAGTAACTAATGAGATCTAAATCATCTAAAGTTGACGCCAGAATTTCTGGGATTAGTTTGACATACCTACTCGTGTGTGTAGAAAAGTGTAGTCAAAATTGGTTAGTTAAAATAAATTACCCATGACAATATTTCATTTAATGTAGGCTTAGTAATTAAAATTGTTTATATGTCTGATGCACTGACAAAGTAGTCCGGAAAATTTCGACGTCGAATTTAAGCACTTAGCTGATATTAATTGAAACGAAGAACCAAGACGCATCATTATTCAGGGTTACATGAATATTTGTTTTATTATACAATGGTCAGTTTACACATAGCTCTAACGATTAACCGTTGTGTTTATTGTGATCTTAAAATATCTAATCTTTAAGTCTCAAATATAAAAAAAACTATATATAATTACTTTATATACAACTATCTATATTATGACTCACGATGAATTGGTTTCATTAATAGTCACACATGATATTGAAACTGAATTTTTAATGTAAAAGTATTAAATCGTAAGATGATCGTTGAACAAACAAATCTTTAGATGTAACAGTACAGAATGCCGCTAATACAACTGATGTAGATAGCTGCACTCCTGCGCATCCTTAGACTTGCCCCAGACACCCCCCGCTGTCAGGAGAAATATGTTACCTGCCGTCCGTTGGAGGAAACAAACCCTAAAGTATTGACGAGGCTATAAATTTCAAAAATGACCCTGCATTGTGATTAAAAAACCAATTTCGGTGTCCGGGCCACGACTATGTCTTTACTTTTAGCTTTTTCTTTATGAGGACTCGGTCATTTATTAAATTTTACATGTTTTATTGTTACATCTTTCTTAGTGTGCTAATAAAAGTCACCTTCAAAGCAATTATAGAACGTTTGAGCCAATAAAATAGTTTAGTTGTAGTAGGTATATATTTTGTTTCCTCTAATCTCGTTTCTCAATACGTGAGAAAAACACAGACCACAAATCTATCGTCGGATGGTTTATTAATCGTGCCGACGATCTCTCAAAATATAACATCGCTCAAGTGTTGTCTGGAACTTGTTATTTGACCGAATTTGTTAATTTGTGAATGTCAGACCTGACCGCCTCGTACTCGTGAATGTTTTCATGTGCTACGATTTATTGGCCGCGAATTTAAATAAAACCGGAACTCTGGATTAGAGCCTATCAAACACTCCTTTATATAGTGTTAACCTTTCTGAAGCTGATACAATTACGTTGAAAGCTTTCTGTTCGTCGTCTCTTTGCGGCTAATTTTCATTACGAGTATGGAACGTAAGAATTAAGACAAGATTATTTAGTATCTACCAACACAATAATCTTAAAGGAACATCAATTAAATTATGTACTAGTTAATTTATGGTACGTTGTTGTGGGGGTTCGCCAGGGGGTCTCGTAGAAAGTTCTTTGCGCTGCGCACGCGCACGCCGGAAGCCTCTCTCCAAGCACCCACTGTGAATCTGCGACTTACTGCGCTAACTCGACTTTAACTACTAGTTTACTTGAGTTAATTATTGGCTTACTTCTGATAAGACGGTGATTAAGACGCTGATTGGCGGGTGAAGGCGTCACTCGCGGTATGTATCTAGGTTAGGCGTCCACATGGAGGCCACTTACTTCGTTTTCTATAGTCTGACTTATTGATATTTAATACAACTAATAAATGTTTTATTCATGGGCATTAAATACCCCCAAAATGAGATTAATTTAGAGTATGAGAGTTAGGAAGTCTAATGAAAAACTGTGTGTCGAGTATTATAATCGTATATGGTGTGAAGTCACAATTTTCAGGCCAAATTCGGATTGAGGTCAAAACAAATGCAAGGTCGGCCTCAAGAAAATCAGTCTTATTCAGGGGAATAAAAATAGATTATTTCAAAGGCTGTCTCTATTACACTTGATTAACATGGTTATGTATAGCTCCGATGAATAAATGGAACGCATATGATAACTATCATGTCTATCTGTCCGCTTGTCATAGCTGATTATTACCAAACAACTGCTAATGCTATCAACTTAAAATATAAAACAGTTACATATCGCTTGCCAACCTTTATTTCAAAATAAAAATATTCCAAACATTATTATATTTTCACTGTAAAAAATATGCGAAATACCAACGCTTCTAACTACCATAGTTTTTAATTAGCAAAAAACTTTACAAACTTAGTTGAGCGGTAGAAATAATTTCTGTTTTGCTAGTTATATCCATACTTTCTCTCAAAGTAAGGTACTCTTTAAAACAAGAGTGGTTACAGCTTTACACCATTGTCACAGAATTCTTACGTATTTTTATTTTTTATTACTTTAAGTAATATAAATAATTATTATTAATTATGTTTTGATTTTCCTTATATTATACGCAAAAATTCAGTGAAATAACACTTACGAATACATATAAACCTTATGAGTATAATGGGAAATCGAAAATTAATACTTAATCCTCTAAGTAGATATAAAGTCCACAACGCGATTTAATATCTATAAAGAAGTCGTAATATCAGTTAATAACTAAATAAATAATGTTTGTTAGTTTATATGTCAGTTTCGTTTAGTAGATTCGATGGAATGTTTATCCATTTAACGTCCTGTCGAATGAAAAACGCCCACGCAGTTGTCCGTCACCATATTTCTTGTTTATGCGGGATAATAAAATTAATTAGCTTTGCAATTTTTTCTAACGAAATAAATTTATTCCAGTTTGTGCTCACAATTGTCACCTTCCTATTAGTGCTTCACCCATAAAAACCAATAAAGCCATCGTAGCTATATTTATGGCCAACAGAAACTTTGTTTGAAAACTTTGTTGAAATATACTATAGCTAATTAAAGGTTAAGTAAGGTGATTTTGGATTAGAAAGGCGCATGAAGCGTAGTCATAAATGCAAATACACTCATCAAAAATTCGACGTGGCGATCCATGAGTGGGGCTCATGTCCAGCAATGGACGTGTAGCTGTAGCTGACGGTGATTGAAAATTATAGTGAACTGTAACTGTTAAAGTTATATAATGACTGAATGCAATTTACTCAAAGGCCCACAAATTTTCCTTTCGTGTTTAACGTTTAGGCAAATTTGATAAATAATTTTTCAAATTGAAAAGTCTGTAGTATTAATACAATTAGGGGAAACTTGTAAAGCAATGAAAAAGTCACTGTCAAGCACTAAAAAGTACACTTACATCGAGCGGCAGCATTTTCGTCTACAAGTTAATAAAATGAATAGATGCACTCCCAGAAATTCAATAGGACAGAGGTAATAAATAGCTCACAGTATGACATTAGAGATTTAAGCAATAAGAGGTAAGCCGAGACCGCAGGAAAAAGCTAGTTGGGCTATAAAATCTTTATTGCTTTTCTTCCCACTTAAGCTTGAGTTCAACGACCTAATATATTTTAGCTTGAATTTACAATACAACTAAATATGTACATATTATTATCATCAATTAATCACTGTATCTGGCTAAACACTACGTATAGTACAAAGAGTTGGTTTTGGCTCGATTTAAATAAGTTGTTTTGAATGGCTATTTATCACGTTCTATTTGTTTATTAAATTAAATTATGGGCGCCTCGAAACCAAATTCATTGTTGATTTAATTTAATTAAATGCTACATATATCTGAAAGATAATAAAACTTGTTTCAAATATCTACCATCAATTAAGTTATCGGCTTTGTCTAGTCACTTTTAGTAATGCTATCGCGAATAGACCTGCCTGCGTAGCATGAGACACATGAAAGCAGTGAGAATGAGGTATTATCAAATCTTAACGTCTAATCTTATAGATATTTAAAGTTTAAATGACACCATCTCGCTCTCGCCACTCTCATGAGTCTCATGCTAAGTAGACAGGATTTTGAACTGAACAAAAAAATATGGATTTTGATTATTGAGCCTACATTCAGCAATAGCTTTTGTATACAGTGAATTTGAAATTACTTTCCTTGCTGCTGATCTACTGCTGGATTGACCCTCTGTCAAGACTCATCATAACGGGGATATATATTTATTAAGATCGCCTACAGAATATACAAAAAAATAGGATAGATTTTGTCAATTATTGCCACATTGCCACGATTATCAGGTGTTTTGTTGTTCATACACAGCTATGATTTTTTCAAACGTGTCACCGTCATCGTTGTTCCCTTGAACGTCCACGCTTCCTCATTGCCACCGCAAATATGTCGAACCACTTTCCTAACCGATTGTACTTAACTAGTTGTTACCCGCGTAGTTGCTCGTCCACTTAGCAGCCGGCCGGCCACGTGTTAAACATTGTTCGGTCGGTGCGGTGTGAATAGTGGGAAAAGTCGTGAGAATGACAACTCTCGTAAACTTGAACTCGTGACGTTTGAAGGTTAAGGCACTGACCACATAGCTATGAGCTTTTAGGATTCCGTATATAAGGATCCTAACGGAACCCTATCGTTGGAACAGCGCTGTAAGGACTTGGTAATCAAGGCGATTTCACCGATAGAAGTTTCATGCTAAATTTCTTTTATCTTCATACCTTCTAAAATAGAATAATTAGCTTTTCGCAGTAATTATCTCAAAATAGGACATCAGATTGCAATGGTGAATTGAGTATTTATAATAAACATACAACTTCATAGTAAATCACAATTTTGAATTCTACACACATTTTATTGCTGTTATTCAAAACGACATCTAGAAACCATTAGCTGCGTAACGGCTATTGTAGCTTACATTAAAATTGTACGTAAGTTAAATTCATTTCCCGACGTTATAATCCGATCTCCTATTGTTAGGTATTTACTAATCAAAGCCAGCTGTTCAATTTTAAAGAAGCGAAAGAAATTTTATATGAAAGTATTTTAGGTGAATTCCTGTTAATGGTTTTCCATTGTACGGTGATACTTGGTATATTTTCGTTTTCTTTGTTACAGCGAACTTATTATTACCTTAATTTACCTTGTACATATACGCAATCATAGACCTTAAGGAGTTTCTGACTGAGAAGCAACCGGTAAGCTTTATTTATATCAGGTAAAATTCTAACAGCACCAGTTAACAAAATAGTTGCATTCAGTAATTAGCAGTAGGTAGTGCTGAGAATGTAAATTCTCAACAGCTTCTCAGATAACACAGCGCCAATAAAACACGACAAAGTTGTACAGCCTATCCAACGGAGGCGAAATCTCAATGCCAACGTGCTCTACGCATTGGCTGCTTAATGCTAACGAGTTACAAATTAAAAGAGACCGAGACGTGTGCCAAAGGAAACTTTATGGGCTTCGCATGTCTTATATCAATAAATTATTAACTACGCTCCTTGTTTGATTCTACATCCCATACTTAGCATTTGTTGCTTTAATACAGTCTCTACACCTTTACATTATAGTCTAGAATTCATTAATTCATTTCAGACCCTGGTTAGCTTGAATTGTGATCCTTAGTAGTCATTGTTAGCGTCTTATTTACATTGTGTAAGACAGAAATAAGCTCACAAATAGTAGCACTTTTTGTAAGTTAAGCAAGTGAGACGAGAATCTTTGGTTTTAATTAATACCATGGATATGCGTAGTGGATATTTGCTATTTTCAATTAAGCTTTGGCGCCCGGTAGCATGTATTCAGATTGTGATTTAATGGGATCCTGTACTACTTCCTCTACCTTTAAATATAAATTCAAATTCAACTTGAACCTAGGTCAGGTTCTGGCCTTTAATATAATACTGAATATTCCTTAGTAGTTTTGTGTGTGTACATGGTAAGATTTACGATGTAAAATAACAATAATAAATGACAATAATAATAATAAATAAACAATTTTGAAAAATAATTTCATAAGTTTTTGGTATATTTACATAATCATATTTATTAAATTGGTAATCGAATTTTAAATTTTAATGCGTTCAAAAATAACTAGAAACTGACTTAAACTTCCCTTTTAGGGGAACATAAACTAAAAATGTTCACCCTTAGAGGTAAAATTATCTGGGTACATATTTAGTTTTTATTGATTTTCTTAAAATAGGTTCATAGTTATCGCCTAACATACATTAAAAATAATAAGAAGAAAAAACATAATTGATAACAGGTTTTGAAGTCGGTTGAAAAAATGAACATTCATCTCAACTCTTTGACTTATCTTTTCGAAATACGCGAGTATTACACCGGTCTACAGCATTTTTGCGCACGGGATATACATACCTTATTTTTATTGCTAATGTACCTAGAAATAAGAATAAGAACAAAAAAATGCTTTGAATTTGATTTTATGTGTAAAAAATTGAAAAAATCACATTAATGAAAATACGTAAAAAATTGACATAGAGATAATTTATTATAGCATACAGAACATTTAATTATGAAAAATTCTTACAATATGAGTTTTAAAATGGAGTAAATGGAAAAGTAAAATTGTTCTTTTTTAAATATTTAATTTAAAAATGAACAGATTTACTTTTCCTGGCATGTTCAAAAGAAGTTTCTCTTATTAACCCCCAAATATAGTCGCCCATCATACTTTCAGTATACTGGCCTTGGTAACGCCTCTCAAATTCCATTATATCTTGATGGAAGCGTTCTCCTTGTTCTTCCGAAAAAGCACCCATATTACTTTTAAATTTATCTAGATGAGAATGTAACATGTGCATCTTTAGAGACATTCTACATCCAATGATGCAAAAATAACAGTCTGTGTGATGATCCCTGGGTTCCCTCCAGATTCTCGGCACTGCAAACTTCATTGCTCTTTTTTCACCTCGGTACCATCCTAAAATAGAACGTAACTAAATAAAATTAAAAACATATACAACATTAATGATGTTATAATATAACTTCATTCATGTTAATATAAAATAGTTAATACAATAAAAAAGAGAAAATAAACTCACCGTCCAGAATGTATCTGCACGAGTTACATGACACATGTGGGGCCCATTTCTTGTCTTGATTTTTAACAGGTAGATGGAAGTAAGCTTGATATGCCTCGCAAATCTTTAAATTTGTACTTAAATCGTATTTTTTCTCCCTTACTTTAATAAATTCGCCACAAATATAGCAAAACGAGTCAGCGTCTCGTCTACAAGTTCTCGAAGCCATTTTGTACAGGTTAATACAGCGAAAACAAATATGAAACACGTTATTCCTCTGTAATATGCAAGCACATACTGTCGTGCACGATGAGCGACGCAAGAAACACTACCCCCCCGCCCTCTTACCTCTCCTTCGACAGCGGTAGCGTGCAAAGACGCGACATTAATTCGGCGCGAAAATCAAAAATGATCAAATCGCTATAACATCTTAAAAAGCAAATATTTTCGATTTGTAATCGAACTTTTTTATATATCTTGGCTTTATAAATCAGAGTAAATTAAGTGAAAGCCATGCGCAAAACAAAAAAAAATATTTGTTGACCGGTGTTATCCACCGTTATTTTAAATGTTTATACACAATAAATAAATAATGAAAAGTAATTGCAAAGTCTGACAGACTCAAAATCACTTGTGTAAAGAACGCAGTGCGTGGAAAATTTTTCATAAAGTATTTTAATAAAGGAACCGCAAGTCACGTTTGTTGATGGTCCAATCAATAAAGATATTTACACCTTCAATAACACTAAAGTACTGGCCATAGCCAACCAGTGTACATACACATACGATCATATAATTAACACATTTCTTAAATAATTATATCGTATACCTATAAATTATGTATATTTAACAATAAATAAATATATAAAAAACAGAGTAAAAGACGTAATTTGTGTTTTCATGTAATAGTTCAAAAATAACAAAATAATCGCATGTCTATTCATTTACAATTCTTGTTTTGTAACCCGGTTACAAAGAAAGAAACAAAATTCTTTGTACGAAGCTAGTTACAAAACATGGTTACAAACGCGGACGAAGGAATCGATTAACATTGCAATGTTTTTATAATTTTTAAACTAGGCTAAATAAATAAAGGATTGGTTTGGTCTTACTAATATTTTTTTTTATTTCTTTCAAAACTACTTGATAAACTAACCTAAATCTAAAATGTCGCTTTAAACAATGCAATTAGTGAAAAATAGTGAGAAAAAAGCAACAACTACGCAACGCAGGAATATTCCTACAAAACAAACAGAAGATCATTAAAAGGGTGAAGTAATAGTGCTTCATTAAATGTGAGTAAACACTGGAGCCTATCCAAGCGTAACAAACATCAGTGGCTCAAACAATAGTCATAACTGTTGAACAAACATAAGTTATCAGCGGAGTCAGGCGTTTGGCCGAAACCAAGGGGCGGCGGCGCAGGCGCAGACGGAGAATGTTAGAAAAACTTATAGAAAATGACAAGCAGCTGACAAGGACAGACACAAATGCACCGTAGAAAAGAGAGAGACGGATAGTAAACTCGTTCTTCAACATTCCGCCGCATGGTGGATTTAGGAACGGGGGCAGCACGTTACGATTAGGAACTTACACTGGATACTTTTTGGTTTTTGTTGTCTATGATATTGATAGTTGATTTGGAAAAGAGATGGCAATATTGAAACTCGACAACGACAAAGATTTACACAGTCATACATAATTGCTCAACCAGGTTCAATTTTTTAAATTCTGTTATCTACATAAACCTACTAGTTATTTTACTCCTAACTTTATTGTAATTTTCAGAATTTATAATATCTTTAAAGTAAAATTTAGTTCTATATAATATATACAAATCGCTTGCATAGTCAAATGCTGGGTTGATTTGTTTTATCTCATCATCATCATCAGCCGAGAAACTCACACAGATGAACATTAGGCCTCCCGCATGTTGTACGCCAACGTGATCAGTCCCGAACCACTTGTTTTATTTAATTGTAAATATAAAATAGATGGGAAAATACATATATATGAATTTCTGAATTGTAAATCCGACGACATCTGTAAAAACTAATTTCTTAGTCATGTAATACCGCTTGAGACATGAATTAACCTACAAATGGCCGTAATAGGTCGTAATGGTAAAGATGTGTTGCCAAATCAATAATCAATCATTCATAATGATACTGTACCATAGCTACCGTATGTTAAAAGGTTCATTAACTTTCTTGTTACGAAACTTATTTTGTATTAGATTTCGTTTTGTCTTTTTAAATTATGATTCTTGTTCGATTAACATTTATATTATGTTTGAATAATCTTCTGTATCAATGTTGATATATATTCATTTTTATTCCCTTTTATATAATAGTTTTGTGAGAATCATAGCTTCACACGCGTTGCAAGTCATTTTGTCCAAAAAATAGTGCATTGAACTTGGTGTTTAAAAATATGATTAAAGCCGTAATTTATTTTTGACTTCTGAACCTACCTGAGCATATTTTTTTTACCTTTTTCTGTATGGGTTCGCACTTGGTAAACAAGCCATTATTGTCCAGAAGACTTGTTATATATTAGCACCGCTATTTGGTGACAGACATGAATGCACAGTTATTATCTAATTCAATTTTCAACTGCCTCCCATGTATGTGTCTCATCACTTGTTACCCACTCCAGCTATTATCGTCTACCTGATACTCGTAAATACCACAAACACTTTATATGATCTACCATCGACAGGAGATTACAGCGTCATACAGACAAGAAGGCGCAAACACTTAAAACTACAGGATCAAATTTAAGTAAAACAACCAACTTGCCGTTTACTCTGGTTGCCTGTTTACACTATAGATCCGAATTCGCAAACTCCCATGAACTCTCTCTTTCCGCGAGCAAGTTCTAACTTATTTGGAATGTACAAACAACAAAGCTCGCCTCATCATCTTCATCAGCCGCGAAACGTCCACTGCTAGACATAGGCGTCCTTCATGGTATGTTACATTGAGCGGTCTCGAGCCTGTAACCAACGACTTAAACAGTTCGTCCATCTAGCAGGGGGACGGCCCCGTACACGCTTCCCGGTACGTGGTTGCCACTTGATAACTTTTACTCCCCACCGATCATAGGTTCTTCGAGCGATGCGGCCTGCTCATTTCCACTTTAACTCACTGACTCGTCGAGCTATGTCGGTTACCCTTGTTCGTCTACGGATTTCTCGCTCGCTCGCTTCGCCTGGCGCGCAAGCTCGCCAATCAGTGTCAATACCAAGTCAAAACCAAGCTGTTTGCAAGTGACTATATTAGCCATTTTTTATTTTGTTCAACAAGGAGATATCGCTTTTGTTTATGAGTTTTAATTACTTTTTTACCAAAATTATAACTAACTATTACAATGAACCCTTCATTGTAATAGTTAGTTATAATTTTGGATCAGTTCATAATGCATTTTTGTGGTTTACAACTTTCGGGACATTTACAAATACAACAATGCTTTCTTGTTTTTTATAGTTTTATTATCTACGAGTATTTAAAAAAAAACGAGTGCGAGTTGGAGTCCGCACCGAGGGTTCCATACAGAATATGAATAATTAACATAATTAAAATCATGCTCTACCGAAAATGTAACTCTCATACAACCATCTTTACCTTTACCCGGTGTATGGCTTTCAACTGCAAAGTTAAGTTTGTAAACATAAAAAGGCTATTTTTACTATGAAATAATTCAAAAATTCTAGATTTATTCTTATGAATGTGATTTAAGATCTTGCTTCTTGTTTAATTTCAGGATTCTAGGTCAACGGTAAGTACCCTATAGGTTTAGGTTCCTCTGTATTTTGTATGGAAATGGTCTTAAGTACAGCTACATCTTTTTATTGCTTTGACCTATAAGCATGATTCTTTTCACAGATCCAAGGGACAGCAGACTTGAGTATTTGATATTAATTTCAACTTGATACCTTCACGCGTTTCTGAGAGAAGGGGTATTGACAGACGGACAACAAAGTGATCCTATAAGGGTTTCTTTTTTCCTTTTGAAGCACGGAACCCCTTGAAACTAGTAAGGTGTAGCAGCGCAAGCCAGTACTATACGCAAAACTGGCCCTATAATAGGGGTCAGTCGAGAACTTTGTTTTAGTAGTATTTAAGAAGCTTATGCAATGTCGGACATCGTCCATCTGTTGTCCCAGTCGAGGGCACATCCCTCCTCCCCATCCGAGCGCGGCGGCGCACACGCAACGCTCCACCGTGCGGTGTCTGGTTGCTTGTCTTGCATTACCGTGAAACGAGCCGTCCGGACAAGTTATGACACGACAACAACCGCCGACACCACCCGCGGTAAATGTTCTCATTTATTTTTGTTACCGACCCCTGTTACCTTTTTTTAGCTAAGGATAGCTCTTCAAAAATGATATTGAGGTTTCTAGTATCATTTTTTTCTAAACTGAATAGTTTGCGCGAGAGACACTTCCAAGGTGGTTAAATGTGTGTTTATTATCAGATGTCAAAGATCCATATAATTGTTAGTACTGATTATAACTATGTTAGTGATGTCACAACTAAGTTCGTCAAACTATTTACATGTCGCATAATGGGACAGTCAAATTTCCGGCCTACGGTATTAAGAATACACTTGGAGCTGGCGCGCAATCGACTTGATAAAGACGCGTAATTTTTTCGGAGGACAGCATGAAAGCTGCCTGAGCACGGCTCCGTGAATGGTGCTAATTAATTATTTATTTTTCCCTCGCTCTTTAAATTTGCATATTTGGCTGGCAATGATATCTTAAAATCAAAGTAAAATCAAATAGCTTGTGAGAATGTTTTTCCTTAGTGAATTACACTACTGGATTTATACCCACAAATAAATACAAAAAGAAATAATTCATTTGGTAAGTCTGAATTTACAAACATCTGTCAATACAAAAACTGCAAGCTAAGGAACAAAGAGAACATTTTAAAATGAAATAAGAGGGACTGAGGGAGCATTGTTACAGCAAACATGCATTGATTTCTTGACCGATTCCATAACCCACTGCTCTTTAAACTCATCACGAACACAACACCTACTTAGGGATTGCAAGGCTGTGAGAAATAGTTCGTGATACAGTATTGCTCGGTAATCATCAGCGAGGTAACTAGAAGCCATAGTGCACGCTTTGTGTATTGAACCAAGTTATTATTTATTTATCCACTAGTAGACTCACGGCTCATCCCTTGTAGAAATTCCTGCATTATTTGTTCCAGTTCAAATGGATTGCCCCAACTCTTCACTCTTTTTCATCCCCATAGGTATGAAAATATAACGACACTAGCCTTCTCCTTGTGTACATCATCCAAGGCTAACTTTTAAAAAATTAGAAAACGGGTCGCTAGATGAATAACTGAATTTTTGCTATATATTTTCATCTCCTGACCAAAAACAACTCATTCGTATCACGTTTTGATCACGTTCTATGAGGAAAGCTGATCAGAGGACGAGAAGATGATAAGTGGAGAAGAGAAATATCATGACGTGGGAATCTATTCAAATAACAATGAATATTTTAACGTAAGCTACACTCTCTGTTATCAATTTTGTCATCAACGGATGAACTTGAGAGACCATAATGACGATATACCCCGGGTATCATGTCTTCCGTCCTCCTAGCCATTTAAATCTGCACGCACATATTAACATGATACATGCAATCATATGCAGGTAACTACGTATTTAGTGCATTAACATAAAATAATAAAAAATAGCCATCATAAACCCAATCGATCGTGCCCCGAACCCTCGAGCGACGAATGCGGTATTTTAAAAAATTCAAAACTGATACCGTATATAAATTCCGAACATGGGTGCGACAATACTCAACCAAAAAAGTGTCGTAATAACATGGCTATAAGTCAAGAAATTCGATGAAACAATTTTATACCCCGATACTCATTATGAATAATTCGCCTGCGAAACTTTTACGAAAACTGTGTACACAACAGGAATTCTTAAGCAGAATATACATTTTATGCTCATTAAGCAAGTTCGCCGTGAAAGAAGTGTTAGTTTTATTGCAATTCACAGCTGTCACAAACAGTTACGTGATATTCTACTTTTATGAACTACTTGTTTTGAATTTTACTTTATTATTCTTAAGTCATAAACGGAGGAGAATGTTTGTTGCTACAGGACGTTACATTTATTCTTAGAGAAAATCATATTTTATAATAAGTTATTAAGCACAGCATAGTTAGATTTTTTCTTAGAGCAAAGCATATTTTACAATAAGTTAAAATGTCAATCACTAGAAAAGATCACTTTGATGAATTCGTAATAAAAATAGACGCAATGACTTTGGTTTCCCCTTGTTTTCCGAGGGATATTGAAGAAAAAAAACAAGGGCAAATAGAAGAAGAAAAAAACACGTTGATTTTTCCAACACCTACTGCAATACCCTACAACCTTTTCCTGATCTATAAACTACTTTTTCAGCTCACAATGATTATGAAAGGTGACATTAGAATCATTACTTATCGATACACAATTTAATGATAAAAATATATAGTATAACTTAGACATAAACAATTTTCCATATATTATTTGGCTAAACAGGGCTCAAGCAACTTAATATTTCTTTGACCACCTTTGCCAAAAAAACTCTTTTTTGCAATTAAAAAGATTTTGATTACATTAGGTTTCTGCGGTATCACATCTGTAATCATGCTACGGAATGATCTGTCCGTGCACATCAAGTAAATTAATTAAAGGTAAAAGGCAAATTGTTCACCAATGGAGGTAAATTTAGACACAGGCCAAGATTATACACCACCACTGTTATATTCCTTCAATATCATGAATATAAAAGGAAGCAATAGCTTATCTACGGGCATCACTTCTTACACTCAAGAAAATTCTCTGCCCCAATCCGAGTTTTCTCTAACAAAAAGCAAAGCAAGAAACATTGACATTTTACTTTTTCCTGGAAGTGTGGCTTCAGGCGCGAAGTGATAAATACCGGGCCTGTATAAGGCAACTAGTCTATAGACAATGCGAGTGTTTTTGTGGCCAGTAGCAACTCCTAGATCATTACAATAGCATAAAGTAGCCAGTTATGAAGCGGCCGTATATTGTGAGAACGTTGCCTGCAACCGGTTTACGAGCTTAACGCTTTTTGCGGGAAAAAGGATCCGTCGTAACTCAAGCAATTTTTAAAATACCCACGTCGAAACTGTTGAAAGAAGGCAGCTGTCATTTGAAAAGGCGTTTTAAACTTTACCGCTGTAGCTGACTTTGAAAAGAAGTAACATCATATTTTAATCGAATTATTTGCTTTATAGCAAGATATTCAAAAAGTATACAAAAAATCAAAACGTTGTTGGGTTTTTTTTTGGTCAGAAAAATATCGAAAAAATATTATAAAACTTTTTGGAAGTGCCGTAATTTAATTCTGAAAAATTCACTAAGCTTAGTAATAGCAGCTTCAACGAGTATACTCATCTACCTATATTAAACATATTTTAAAAGAACTCTCATCACGTGCATCTTGAATTCATTCTTCTTACTTGGCTCCCTTACTCGTACGACAACTGCACCACCCCAACAGCAAAATAGCCACACAAGCTATTAGCGCAGTGCAATCCTACCCTAAATAGATGCCCGAAAGGAAGTTTGCAAAGATAAGTATAGGAATTATAACATAAAAGGCCGATCTCGAATTATCGATACACCGCGAACAACCGATCCATAAAAGTCACAAAAAGAAAAATCGAGTATCGTATAAAATCGTATCGGTAGAGATAAGGCGGAGACGAGAACGGTCCGACCGCGTAGCCCACGGCAGATACTCGATATTTCATGAAACACCCGATTTATATGCGCTTGCGCAGACCAGCAAAACTTTAATGTGCAACCTTCGTAATTATTCGCAAAAGGAAAATAACCGTAGCACATGCCCGTACCTAGTGGATTCGCAAAATCCATGACATAACATGATACTCGTATTAAGATCGATACGAAACCTCCAGTTATACCAATATCTAGAGATAGATGATAAATTAAACACACTCTCTAATTATAAAACTCTCATCTATAGCTGTATAAGTCCACTGTCGGGTTTGATCTTTTCTCAGAGATTACCACGCTGCAGTTTTTTTAGAGGATTTACCACAATCACTACAATTGGTAGACGAGTTGGTGATCACAATAAAATGCTACTGATACAGGCAGATGCTGCTAGCCATTTCCTAAAAGCTTTCCCTTAGTCACAATGTATGACGCCTGCAGGTTGAGTTGATCCTATACTAAAGCGAAAACTACACAGCCAAATGGACACTACGTTAAGAAATGGATTGGCAACATTACATTTATAGTCATATCTTCACCAGTAAAGCACATAAAACTAAACCAAACCGAAATTAGAGTTGTTAAATGTTTACATATGCTTGCTACAAACTTCATTAAAAATATTAGTGAGCAATCAGTGGTAGATTAGACAGAAAGTGTGCGCAGAAATCCGCCTTCGTGCCCTAATGGCTACACCACTGGATTCATAATTCAAAGGTCTCGGCTCAATCCCTAGTGGAGTTACCTATTGGTACTCACTTTGGACCGTGGTGGCGCATTTTCTATCCACCTCGCTAGCTAAACATTATACATAAAAATACAAGGATCCCTGTTTAATAAAGTACATAACAGCACTAAACATCGTATTGTGTTCTAAATATAAGTTTCATACCAGATCGACAGCTTTTTATTATTAACTCATTAAACTTTATAGTTCACTAGCAGTGAACGTCTTCCCTTACGGCCCTTATGCCTACAACAGTACCGAGAGCCATTTCGCTCGTTAGTCAAAGAATTACTTTACTCGATACTAAAAAAAGTAATTTAAATATTTCCTGCCATTTCTATAACACCGTTCCCAACTAGCTGCGTTCTTATAATCAATATTTATGTGACCATATAAAAGCAAAACGATCGAAACGGTCACGTACTTTATATTATTATCAAAGATAAAATATATGGGGATACTTAAAAGTGCAATAGGTACGTTTTTATTAGATCGTGTAATTCGAGATTGAATAGTTTTAGTACACAAATAGAGAAAACGTTGTAACTAAAGTCGAGAGCTAATACAGCTATTAAAGCTAATATAAACTATCAATTATTCAATTAAAGCTTTAAAATACTCCAGATGATATTTCTGAAACGGGATTTTCATTTGTAATTGTTAGTGTAAAGCCTGCGGCAGCCCACCGCTGGACATACCCTCTCCCAGAGTGCGCCAATAATGCGGTCCTTTGCTCTCCGCATGAATTCACGTCCTACTACCCCACATAGGTCATCTTTCCATCTAGCTGGGGAATGTCCTACACAACGTTTGCCTTGACGTGAACTCCACTCGAGACCTTGTCTGCTTCAGCGGTTGCCAGTCCTTCGGCAAAAATGACCAGCCCACTACCACCTCAGCTTGCTAATACAGTGAGCTTGTCAGTCACTTTGGTTCTGTGACGGATCACTTCGTTTTGAATAGGGTTCATCAGAGAGACCCCGAGCATAGCCTTTTCAATAGCCGGCTGAGCGACTTTAAATTTGTGGATCAGTCGTGTCGTGAGTGTCCACGTTTCGGCTCCATAAGTCATCACGCAACTAAAAGGCGAGTCATGGAAAATTTCAACATCTTATTACACGTCAACGACATCGTCTTACAGTCACTAATCCGGCTGACAAGCCTGGTGATTATGGCAAATCGCCTCAAGGATAGTCCGTTTGTGTAAAGATCTATGAAAGAGACTTATGTCCTTCCGTGACTTATGTACATTTGCATATGTGCATTACCAATTACATTATAATTACAAATTGTTATATATTGTGAATAGAATGAATCTCAATATTGTTAATATATTCTATTGAAACATTTAATAATTCAATGAAACAACATTCGACGGATCATATTTTACTAAGAGTGATACGAACTCTTTTAGGTAGTTGCTCCCACTTGTCACTTGGAACATTTATCTGCTGCATGCATCAGGCAGGCATTAGTCGACATACACAAGTTTACTTAAGATACATATCTCGAACACATGGGATTTGAGGACAGTCGCATACAAATTAACTATTAAGCACATTTAAAGTAACAGTCGGCGTCAACGAAGTGCTGTTTACGGCAAGAACTGGTTGCTTCAACATTGTTAAGAGGGTATGCTGGTGTCAAAGCGCCCATACAAACATAGTCCAGTCATATTTTGAGTATTAAGCTATGAAAATCTATGAAATTTTCAAGACACAATCTAGAAACAAATATCTGTGTCGGTGGTGAGTCAGATTTTCTATATATACTTCCAGAGTTACAGGGCGTCAAAGAATTGTATTTTACGTAATAAAAAGCCCCAACTTTGAACCTGATTTACAAGAGTATGAATCAATTTAGAACAATTTGGAAAAACCACCAACATTTGAAATTTAATTAGTATACTGTATTAAAAAATGGTTACATAATATACTGTATCCTTCAAATGATCCCTGGACTACGAAACATCCAAATAACGGGTGGATAACTTCGCGTAGTGTATGCTGTCTCACCGTACGCGCTCGGTTAGGATAGGGACAGTTACAAAACAATGCAACCTTGAACGCGACCACGTGGTCTAACCAACATAGCCTCTTAATGATATGACTTTACAATGCAGAACGGCAGGAATTCTCAAGCTGTTGAATATCGCACTGTCTGATGAAAGATGATTTTAAAATAACAAAGTCATACACATTTGTTGTACATATTTAAAGTAATTAAAACAAACAAATTTATAAAACATAAAAAACCACTTCATTAACACGAACACTCGGTTCCTATGAGTTGAGTTAAGCTATAAAAGTTTAAAAAATTAACGCAAGTGCCCTAATCGAATATTTTAATAATGTCAACTTGTTTCCATTAAATGTATTAATAAAGTTGACAATAATAAAAATAAACAGGACAGTTTAGTGCGTGACTGTACGCCCGTGGAGCCGAGGTGCCAGAGAACCAGTTTATATGACAGTGTACTTAATAAGAAAACCATTTTATTTTATTACCTAATCTCTGTGTTATTCCAGCGACTGTAAAAAATAGTTTATATCCATTGCCCGTCTGCATATTTTTAGGAGTTTAAATACACCTGTAGGGAGGACGAATATGTTTACCATCTTTATTTACAAATAAGAAAAAGGTGTTTAATTGTGAATTGGTATTCAAAACATTCTTATTTACATATATCCAGCTTATGTATTGCTCGTTTAGTAATCGCGAAGCTTTTATCCACATAAGTAATAACTTTATGTAACAGTTATTTAAATTATATGAAACTAAATAGAACACGTTTGTACGAACGAGCTCGTAGATACTTTTTAAATCGAGGAGGGATGTGGTTACTTACTGCAATCGCCAATCTGTCTGCCAAGAGCCCATTTAACCTGGACTTCTATGGTAGAAATAAATATGGGAAGGCTCAGGTACAACAGTGCTCAGATTCAACAGTAAGAAGACTATGCATGTCATTCACGTTACTCGTATGACAACCTAGTTGGAATTGGCTGATACGAAAATGTTTCTCAAAGTCCTGATTCATGTACTCATATATCTGAATTAATCTCAAACAGCTGCATATATATGAGTCTCCTTTTCACTGGTGCTTCAACTGATGCCTGATACACATTTTTATAGTTATGATCATGATTAAAGTGTGCAAGAAACGACCGTGCGAAGTAAGGGCGGAGTCACTAGTTAAATCATAAACAGTAAAAACGCTCTACTGCACTGGCATTCTTCACAGCTAACTGAAATGCTCGTGCAACATTTTAACATAATCGTCCTCATGTGCTCTATTTTTAAGTTCAAAACAGACAAAATCGTTGTATTACTTGCACGAGCAGTTCGTATAGTGTTTCTATTCGCCAGACACTTTTAGTACTGTGTGTAAGTAACGGGAACTATTTTTAGGAAATGTTAGTTTTTTATCATCATCTTAGTAAGTTTTGTAAGTCTACAGATGTTCATTAGCCTCAAGATATTTATCATAATTTTGGTTGGTTGGCGTAATATGTTCGTAGTAAGAAATTTTTGTCATTTGTATAAAGGAGATGACCTCAAGATAGGTCACGAATGTAAATTTCTATAGAAAATAATACAATTCGAAAATTATTTTGGCACCATCCTGAAAATGATTTATCAAGTAACTATTAAATATTAGCTAAAATTCATGGATACTAAGAGTCGCATAACGGAAGTCCTAACAGCTCAGTAAGGCATATTTTCGGCTATGGTTCAAACTGAACCATTAAAATCTTTTTATTGGGTCCGATTCCGTTTTAATACTTATTACTGTGACAGGCATATACCCTTATCGGAGGCAGTGCCTGATGGATCGATATTAAAGAGCCGACTCTTGTTGCTCGTATGTTCTAATCGAGTAGCCTTTAATGGGAGCCGCAAAGCCTTTTTAAAGCTTGTGTTCACTTGTGTTTACATCTCTCAGATTTGTGATGTGACTGACGTTTGTAGTGTACTGAGAGTGCTCAAAACTGTACATTAGGATCTTATGTGGCCATATTATCACTCCGCGTTTAAGATAGACATGATTTTTAATACCCCCAAAAGGTTGATAGCTGCTATTTGCCATTAAAAATCCTTTATAGTTTAATTATGATGTCATTTCATGCTGTACATTTGTACAGGCATGAATTTAATAAATTATTAATTATTACACTCATTTTTAGTGGTTGGGAACACTACAATCGAAGTTGTAGACGAGTATGTATACCTGGGACAGATCGTTCAACTAGGTAGGTCCAACTTCGACAAAGAGGTCAACCGAAGAATCCAACTCGGCTGGGCAGCGTTCGGGAAATTACGGCATATCTTCTCGTCCAAAATACCTCAGCGTCTAAAGACAAAAGTCTTTGATCAGTGCGTGTTGCCAGTGATGACATACGGAACCGAAACGTGGTCTTTTACTGTGGGCCGAATAAACAAGCTCAAAGTCACTCAGCGAGCAATGGAACGAGCTATGCTCGGAATTTCTCTACGTGATAAGGTCCGGAATGAGGAAATCCGTAGACGAACGAAGGTCACCGACATAGCTCGACGAGTCAGTGAGCTGAAGTGGCAATGGGCAGGCCACATCGCTCGAAGAACCGATAACCGGTGGGGAGTAAAGGTTCTCGAGTGGCGACTACGTACCGGGAAACGTCTACCAGGCCGTCCCCCCACTAGATGGACCGACGACCTGGTTAGAGTCGCGGGGAGTCGCTGGATGCAGGTGGCTCGGGACCGGTCGATGTGGCGTACCATGAGGGAGGCCTATGTCCAGCAGTGGACGTTTCCCGGCTGATGATGATGATGACACTCATAGACGTACAGCGAGCGTTGCCTCAATAAGAGATAGGGCTGTGTTTGGATCTTTCGGATTCGCAACCCTACAAAATTAATGATACTATTTCCATACATTATATCCCACAGTCATGTCGTTAAAAAGGTCTGACATACAACTGACCAAATAAGTATGCAAAGAAATATTTCGGAGATCGATTTTTACTTATGTATCGATCCAATGATTTGGAACTTTGTAAATGTTTGTAACTCGAATAGCTATGCATACAATAAATTAATATTATCGTCGAGCTGACATTATCATGGACCCAAGAGATGGAGAGTTGAAGTCTTCAATGGCTTCTGGTAAGCTCTTCGAGATCGAGCTCATTTCATTGTCTATTAGGCTACTTGTTCTTTTAAACTACAATATAAGCTAACTTCATTTTGCACTTCAAATTCCAAGATCCAATTCCCTGGATTAAATGTCAACACTATCTAGAAAATAAATTTTCGTTCATAAAACTAAAACAGCACAAGTTAAAACAAACAAAGTGAGCACAAACTTGAGAGATTTACTAGTTAGTACCCATTAAAAGTTCATCCATCCACCTTCCTTCTGGCTTCAGGCTCGAAACAGCTCGATGGTACCAATTTATTTTATTGTCATCCTAATAACATACAATCGCGAAGTTTGAAATCTACACCACAATTAGGAGTAGGTTAAAATTGGCTTCTTATATTTGTTTACATAAGTACACATATGTACGTACATATGTATACACTGTAAGTAGTAGTAAGCACATAGTCAAGGGTGTTATAATAACTCATAACCGAACAGTTTGGGCCCATCATATTTAATAGCACTACATAAAAAATTACGTTACATAGAACCATAAACTTCTTATACTACAGAAGTACTTTTATGCAAGGCACTATGCGGTATTTGGCCTTCATTGGAGATTATACGTGGGTTGACAGGCCGACCGTCGACGAGTATCACTTGAAATTATTATACCATACTTAAACATTATCTCGCTATGGACTCTATTTTTGTGTTCCGGGTCATTAGAAGTCTATTGGATCCGACAATCTAGACAGGTGAAGGACAATATGTAAATTCTAGCCATGAATTAGTTAGACGTATGAATTTTCCGTTCCTCACATCACGTGACGCTTTATTTCATTTAATCCTATTAAATATATGCATAGAAAAATCATTGTTCCATATATTATATTTACCTTAATATTAATAATTACCTTATAAAGTCAGAAATTGACGTACCATTAAGAAAGTTCCCGTCCCGTCTGGTGATATAAGCACTCAATGTCACAAAAGAAGTTCAATATGACATCCTAAGAGCGTTGAGAGAAAGGTGTGACTGCCTCTCCATTTATGCGATGGGAGCGTAATGTCATTGTGCCCCATCAGGGTCCAATTAACGTTTTAATTGTCATATTATTACTAGAGTACGATCGCCCCCGGCTTTGTCATCGCGGTAGTTCCTGCCTTAGTAATAATAGAAATCGTCAAATGACAACTGACAACATAATGACAACTAGGGACTAATAATCGAACCGGGAAAAATAAGCTTAAATGAGTTTCAGGGAACGAAAAAGAAGCTCCGTACCTCTAGTCGAGTGTGAGTTTACCGATGGGATCGCTTTGGCGTTATGTCGGATTATTTGTATGACGAATCACAGTTTCGTTAATGTGCCGCTAGAGGCACTGCAAAATTCTTCATTCAAATAATCGGACATTACGCAAATGCGATCGTATCGGTAAACTCACACTAGAGGTAGGTAAAATGACGTTTTAGGCAGTACGTTTAAGAGGCTATGTTAGTAAGACCACGTGGCCACGTTCAAGGTTAAATTGTTTTGTAGCTGCCCCTCTCCGAGCCCTATCCTACCCGAAGGCGTACGCTGAGACAGCATACATTACGCGAAGTTATACACCCGTTATTTGGATGTTTCGTAGTCCAGGGATCATTTGAAGGATACAGTATATTATGTAACCATTTTTTTAATACAGTATACTAATAAAATTTCAGATGTCGGTGATTTTTCCAAATTGTTCTAAATTGATTCATACTCTTGTAAATCAGGTTCAAAGTTGGGGCTTTTTAGTACCGAAAAATACAATACTTTGACGCCCTGTAACTCTGGAAGTATATATTTAAACGAAAATCTGACTCACCACCGACACAGATATTTGTTTCTAGATTGTGTCTTGAAAATTTCATAGATTTTCATAGCTTAATACTCAAAATATGACTGGACTACGTTTGTATGGGCGCTTTGACAACAGCATACCCTCTTAAGGTTCATGTATTGGTCTTTATAAATCCATGCTGACAACTTTCTTATGAGGCTGCTTCATTCATTATCGTGTTAGTGTAACTATAACATGGAAATTAGTGAAGTACGAATGTACTTTTTTACACCGTTATGTAGTTTTAATAATCGTAACGGTGTAGTTCATACAAAATTTATGAGTTTTTTCCTGGACATTCTTTACTGTAAGCGAGTAAATGTTTTTTAAAGGAGTTACAAGTATTCCAATATTATTACGCTTTTCTACACTGAGACACATGAAGGTCTCACCGTATACGTCCATTGTGTTATTTATATATGTTCGAACATATAAACCTCCTACCAAACAAACGCATGATCACAATAGAAGTTGTCAGATTACAGGCAAGATGGATGATTCGAACATTGGCGTCCAATCTCTGCCCGAGATAAAAATGCATTATTCGTTTTAGGATACGACTCCAATACCGCACGTGGTTTATCATGCTATCATTTCGGTATGTTACCAATATATTGGGGTTGTATAACTTTAGACATTATTTTTTGATATTATATCTAATCAAAAGAATATATGTTTCACAATGATTTCGAAAATTCTACTGCTTTTCTTGTTGTTTTAAATTTTTAAGCATATTGCTTTACTACGTTATTCGCTTAACATAAAATGTATATTAAAAAGCATTGTAAATTGTCCTTTCCCGTTTCTGATTGTGGCAATGTGTCTAATATTATTATAAAATGGTAGTTTGTTAATATTATTTTGACAGTTAATTTTTTAAAGCAAACTAATCATGTCAACCTGGTGTTACTCTCTGCAGTTATTGTTGAATTTTTTTTCTCGCTATTAGAATACAATGACCGATTTTTAACCAACGTCAAAAAAGGAGGAGGTCCTATATTCGACGCGTATGTACTTGTTATAGCCATTTATTCTATTATAAAAGATTATGTTAAAATAAAATATGTATGGGAGCATTCTGTTTGGAATTGAAATCTGAATGGATTTCTGATTGGAAATAAAATTAAATATATTTTAATATAGTTGAATAAAAATTTCAAGTATATTTCCTGAAATGATGATATTCAGTGATCTAGAGGTTTTATGTACACTTTGTTTAAAGACTTCCACAAAGCAAGGGCTAATTAGGATATTTAAGTTACTGAAATAATTTATGGCTGCAATACATGAACACCACTTGAATAAAAGAATGCGTTTTCTCAATCGCATTTTTAATTAAGCCGTGTTCAGAAATTTAAATGCCGAATCGTTAATTCATCAGTGGCATACCTAATTATGTCGGGATTGCGTTTATTTAGGATTGAATTGTGCAATGGTCGGGCAACCGGGCAGCATATTAAAGCTACGAGTGTCGGATGTCCGACGCGACGCGACGGCGAGCTAGGCCCGCTGTGCTGGTGTACAGTCCGCGGAATAGTACTAAATCTACCATTAATTTATTTGTGACTGTGGACGGTCGTATACGTCTGCTGGATGAACTGAAGGAGAACTGTGTTAATATTCTTGTTATATCCTAGTTTGCATACAAACCCATCAGTGGTCAAGGCCAAATCAAGCTTTTTCGATTGCTATTTAAAACGTCAGTTTCTGTTATAAATGAGTGTCATAAATAAAAGGACAACAAATATTGTAACATATGATCGTAAATACCCTTGCTTACGCTTACATGACAAAATTTTCTTTCACCATTTGTTTAACAGATTCAGTTGATATGAAACGATCTTTTTTGATAATTCTTACGAATTAATTTATTAATTAATCTGTTGATAGCATGAGACGAATGAGAGCGTGTTTCCTATCAACTAATATTTCTTATAAATACAATTTTCTCAGCACGCCATCCAAAAACCGATTCCCCATTTTATTACGCAGCCGGCGATATTTCTGTTTGGCCTGCAGCGTTTCTCTGCTGCGGACTGTACCGAGCAATCCCGAACAATGGCTGCTAATAATAAGGGACGTTGTATTTACGAGCATACGTGCCTTCAGAGCTGAGACGAGCCAGCCCTATTGTGCCCAGACCTCCTATGATTATTTCACTCGCTTGCACTTTTCCAGAAATTCCCTTTTTAACTTGAGATTTTATGGCCTCCTAGATGAAATGAATCGGGTATCCGCGTAAATCTAATTTATGACTAACCGAAACAGTCGCGGCTATTAGTATTCCGTAGTGCACGCTCGTAAGTCATTTTCCAACGCCACTTTTTTGAATTCGATTTTTGACTTGCAAGTTGCATATTGTAAAGCTTTAAAATGCTCCGTGAATTGTCGTTAGCCTTCATCAATGACTGAGAATAACGACAGAAGATTAAAGCACTTAGCCATTATCCATATTTTAAACATGTAGGTACGAGTAGGTTTATTTGAGGCGTCCAGAAAATGAAATTTTTTAAATGTGTTCACGATTCACACCGTATTCAGGTGAAGAACGAACGGAACAATACTTGATCGGCTGACCTGCTCTTCCTCTGCACTATACGCAGCAATTCGAATTTTAAAATTATTATTCATTATTATCGTAAAGAGATTTTCGTGGAGAAGACTTCACAGTATCAATTTTCCGATTCTCGTATAATAGCCAACGAGCGAGCCATAAAAGCTGTTGCTAGATCCGACCCACGCAGTGACCTAAATACATGAGCGCCCGCGCACGCGGGAACCCGCCAATCACACGCTCACAATGAATAACAAACAATACTGGATGGTATAGAATTATTTTGTGGTGTGAAAAGTAGGTCCTCATCCCTTACTTAGTTTACTGATGAATACTTGACCTCACATCCGGTTTAATTTTTGCCTAGCTTGTCGTATTTTTCATGAATTTATTAAATTTCAACATTTAACGCGTTGATTTGATTTAAAATATTTATTTTCAAACATTTTCTAAATCTGTTTAAATAAGTAGCTAGTGTTTTAATTACCTAGCCACATCGACGGAGGTTTGTAAATATTATGCACCTACTTTGTGCATCTCAGATAAGCTACGCGTTGTGTTGTTGTGTTGGGGATCAGTGCAAGTCGCCATTCAAATCATGCGCCGGCGCCGATACCGGCGTCTATAAATCTACACAGAGATACTGCGCGAATTATAGGTAACCAAGCTATTAAATAATATTAGCGTGTGCCCTTTGAGTTATAGCTACCGACTCTCATTACATACCTGCATCCCCAACACGGAACTGAGTTAAAATCGTAAACAGGGATTCCATTTATTTGGAGTGGACTGAGAGATATAAGGTAGTGGGGATTCATTCGTAGCAGTTGATTTTTCTATGGAAGTAAACATAAAACTGGAAAGTAACCCTATTGGGTTAGCCTCTTCCAAACCAGGGCTAAGTACTTCTTACATTTTTAGACCAAGATCTTCATTTAGTCAGTGATTCAAGAAAGAATATTGATAGTCTGGTTTAGACTCTATTTAATAAATTTATTACATTTATACTGTAAACCATTTACTTATTTATTAAAAATGGCAATTAATAATTAATTACGAATTACTTATAACCTACATAATTTAAACATTAAACCTATACGAAACCTAGTCTATAATATTTAATAATGTTTTTAATTTACCTATACAGAAGAATAGTAGCAATAATACAGTTGATATTCCTTCATCTCGCTTAAATCTTAACTCGTACGTACGAACGTAACTCTTCACACATACGTGGATTTTAGAATATTTTATAAATAAAAAGTTTCTGTTAAAACATTTGAGTCTTATAAAAATTAATTTTGCTTTCTACGTTTATTAATTTGTGGTTCGTTGACCTATTTCACTTTTTAAAGCTTTAGTATGTAAAACTGTAAAATTACGTCCAATAAATTAAAAAATTAATTACTATTCTTTTAGAAAAAATATGTTACTAATAGATGCGAAAAATGACATTGCCGTGGGTGAAACCATATGCCAGACGCTAGTCTCATTAATAATCAAAAGCACAGCAATTACGATAAAGGCTGAGTTATGTGATCTCGGTTGTTATTCTCAGACTGGACTGGGCTAGATGTGAGTTACTGTTGTTGCGCTATGTATTAAAGCTTGAAGCGCAACGTTGTGTGACTCCACGGCGCCCCTTATCTGCATTAACATTTACACTCTGCATTTGGTATTTAGTCAAATATTCATTACATTACATTGTCTTGGGTATCTGTCAAATATTCTTGTATTGTTTATTATTAGCAGATAAGAATTGATATTGTATTTAAATGACTCTTTCGTAATTTGTCGCCTGTCAGATTTCTTGCTTTATACGTTTCAATGAAAACGGGCAAACAAACAGGTGGACAACAAAGTGATCCTAAAATAATGGATATTTTTTTTCATTTTGAGGTACGAAACCCTAAAAACCACTATGATCAAGCAATGGTCGTCAATAAGGGTTCTATTATCAACATCATCAGCTTCAAAAGTTCAGTGTTGGGTATGCGATATAGAGGTAGACAGCTATGTACATACTGCTTGAAGACCCTTATCATTATGTATAAAATTCTTATAGTCATATTTCTAATGTTCTTGGTGTTGATCCTTACTTTCGATCATTTTCAAAACCTTAAAGTCCTCAAAGCCACTCTATTAAGTTAATCATATCTAACTACAGAGCTATCGTGCATGGCGCCTTACCGCTTCATTCTCTAAGCTTCTGTCACAGAGCTATGATTACGATTACAAACATAGATATCCAACCGGTATAATCATTATGCTAAACGGTTAATGAGGGATCAGAGCGGAAAACCTTGAATTAAATCTCTCTGCAGTTAAATTTAATGTGTTTAGGAACAACATAATTAATTAGGTGTAATTATACCGGGCTTGACGAACGAAAAACTCTTCAGTCGCTATTAAAGTATAGCATTAGTTTTGAAGAGATCATATGCGTATTATGTTGTGAAATAAAATCTTATTTGTACTATCATGGAGATTTGCGACAAGTCACTGTTCATGCTATAATCATCGTCAAGGTGTAATAAAATAAAATAAATAATAAAATAAAAAGTATTTATTTTACAAAAATTGTTACATTTCACTTATAAGATATGTGCGTGTGTGGTGTGAGAGGGCGTGTGGTATGAGAGCTGAGAAGACGAGAATCATACCCAAGGAAGGGTAAAGTAAACCTGAGTTTTGGGTACTCTTCTGGTCTCCCGCTACAGCTTTAGCAGTATCTGTATACTTATAAGGAGCAATGCACCCCATACTAGCCGAGGCTGTGTGATGGGGTACAGTGAGATGTACTCTACTAATATACTCGGATTGTATGCCGATATTGACAATAGCGCGTTTATATGTACGAGTATTTGTGTTACATTGGACATAATATGTAAAGCATTATCAAATTTAATGATTGTGTAGCAAACATAAACGTTATCGGTGGGGAGAACCTAATCGTATCAGTTTCGTTTGTGTTCTGACTAGCTGCGACCATGCTACCATAGTTTGACGCCAAACAGTATTAGCATTGCTTTTTTCTGGTATGAAAAGTAGCAGAGTCGGTGTCTCATTAGCTTGAAACTTCTGGAAAAGCCTTATCGACTAATTTTCAAAGGTTTTTTATATAATGCTCTCCAACCTCACCACAACTTATGTTAAGCACAACGTAAAACGAGCGTCTCTAATAAATCTTAAGCTAAACAAAAAGTTTAGCCTTCGTACTAACGGCGAGCTATCAAGTCTAGAGCGTTAGTAACATGAGAACCGTTTCAGGCGAACATTACAACCGACAAAGCCTGCTCGAATCGTTGAGACTCACCCATCACCGGTCAGGGCTATCGTAAAACCGGCACCTCGAAGACAGCTAAAGACCGTCATTTAGAAGATTTACCTGAAAAACAATAAAACATCATTAAGAAATGCTATTGTGAACCAAATATGTTATATCAATTTTATATTACCTAAAAAGGACTTTAAGTGTAACAACTTATAGTCATTATATATGACTAAGTTATTGTATTTTTATAATGCACCCAAAATACAAACTTTGTATTTGTGGCATTTCTACCGATCTCTTACAATGTTTTTTAAATGTTCGTATTGATTTTACTAAATTAGAGTCCGGCTAATGCAAAACTGCTTGATCATCAACTTCAACAAATATAGGTTCACTGTTGGACATAAGTCTGACTTATAGTTCACCACGTTGGACTTTCAGATTGCTTTTATATATACATAACATATCATGTTTTATTTTATACTTTTACTGACATACTCATAGCGAATTTAGAGATTTAAATGCCTGTATTACTATTACCAAAATAATTCAACCAAATAATCGAAGCGAGAAGCTAAAACACCGACGACAGTTAAACGAAACTTTTGGTATAAACACCACAAGCAGCACACCGCTGAGGGATGGGAGAACCTTTTAAGCTTTCCCTTAGTGGTCCGACGCATTAAAGCGAAGTGGAGATAAAGTTGGTAACAGCTCCAGGGCCAAAGTGTCGCTGGTGCCGTAGATAAATTTATATCTGCTTTGGTTTTGTTGTCTTGATAAAATAGAGTCGTTGAGCTGTGGAGTACTTGAGTTCAAAGCTTTTTACACGCCGAGCATTTAGAAAATATACCAATTTTCTATTGAAGTTAATGTTTTATTACTAAAAGAAGAAGAGTTTCGGGGGGAAAGTAATTGATTCCCCGTTACCCTGAAAAAATTATACTGTTTTGTCAAAATTCTCATTTAGAATATTGTAATGCTTGCCTGATAGTATAAAATGATGCGGCCATTGTTAAATATATCCAGAAGATACTAAAATATTTTTATTATGAACACAAAAATTTACACACAAATAAAGAGCTTCACAAATTATTTATACATCACAGTTCTAGCTACATTTACGGCCGCGGCCGATTCAATTGCGATGCCACTTATTTACCTCTAAATCTCAAGATTTTTGAACCAACGTTTTCGAAACGGATATTGTTATATTTTGGGAAGAAGGTATTGATAATGTAATTTTTAACATAGTTACAATTATAAACTACTACTTTTGCCTTCAATTTCATCTGGTTTTCATACCCTACCGGTATGCCAAAATTCATCACGACTTCTTATTCCTTTAAAGCTTTAAGTGGTAACAAATGGGATTCCGCATTGGTTATATTACTATGATAAGCAACGTTTAAATTTTCTGTGGTTACTATTTATACGTTCATATTTAATTGGACGCTTATTCAAACTTAATTCTCTTTTCTTCGAGAAAATTTAACTTGAATAACATCAAGTAATACTAATAATTTATCCAGAACAACAGCTGTAAAACGCAAACAAACGTTTTCATCTGATATGCTATCATTGTCTCATTATAATAATTTCAAAGAGATGTTTTAACATGTACATTTTCTTTCTTTTTCATTCTCATATTTCCTGCCTAACTTATTTGAAACAGGCTACAAAAAACGATGTCCTAAACGTACATTAAAACATAATTTGGGTGCTTGCTCGTTCCAAGTTTTTTTTAGTTTTGCGAAGTATTTATAAAACATACGACCCGTGTCACTGGAGCTCCCACATATTTGTCCGACTGCTGTTTTACAAGCGAATCGGAACATGTTTGACATTCGCAATTTAAATGTATCTGTTTGTGGACCTATTCATAATTCCTTGCATTCCAGTGGTCCACTACTCCATATAGAACACCCAGAGTGGTTTTTACATGAGTGAATGATGGTGAAGTAATATGAATCGGTTAAGTTACCCACTGGGGTTGAACGGATCATCATCACAGGGGCTCAAAGTGGTGCAGTACATTTCAATAAAGCCTTTATTTTTTAAACATTTCAAGCTACGAGTATTATACATCTCCGTAGTCTTACTTCACCAACGATGCAACTATCAAGAACTTTCTCGCATATCTTATTTATCATCAACTGCCGAAATTGAGTATTAGAAATGTACAGCTGGGATTTACCGTTCCATATCACACCCACGCACATTAACCCTCACACACAATTCCTACTTCACAAATCTTTTCTTTATTGTATTCTACTTAGATGATGAGGCTACCCACCTGGAATATTATCTTGGTAGTCTTGCGCCTCCCACTGGATGATATAAGGTGATACTAGACTGAAGCCACATAGTCAGACACACAAAAATAATAAAGTCTCCAAACTCGGAGTCAGACTTTCTACAAGCTCCATCATTTGTCAAGAATATCTAGTATATTCTTGACAAATGATGGATATACCTACTAACGTTCCGAAATAAGTACAATGCGATGCCCGAGCAGCCGTTAGCTGGTTAAAGAATACCCCGGCATGAGAACAAGCGACAAACCGTCTCGATCCGGAAACGCATTCTTAGCACATAATATATGTCTGTCGCTTAAGCAAAAGTAAGTTCGATATTTCAAGCTGCGGTTAAGTTATTGGCTGTTATTAATAACGAGCCTTTCCTAACTTAATCTGACTTGAAAGGCATTGAGTCGCACGTCGTGTAGGCAATGTATTGTTCGGACACCAAATAGAATACTTAAGTTAAACTTGGATGTATACTTAAGTGCATTAAGCTCTACGTTCGTACAACGCGCTATAAACGTTCAATTGTAATTTAGTTATATCATGTGGTCGTTGGAAGTAAATTGCGTGTATAAATAAGTTGTTTGGTTGTATTGTTTAAGGCTTAAAGGAACAGTTACTAAGTAATTCTATTATACGCCATGTTTGGTATGAAACACCTAAATGTATAAACATTTTCATTAGTTGGTAAGAACTAGCTAGTTGATATACAATTACATGTCATAGCTACTTTAACAATAATAGTTTTACAATCACATTACTATAGCAAATGTGAAGTGAGATTGCTTGTTACATCGTAACGCTTCAGCTGCCCAATCAATCGTTATGAAACTTAGCATGTTCGTAGTATGAGTACGTAAACTCTATCATGTAAAATAACGTAGGTTAGTACAGACAGACATCAGACTGAGTTTATAAGACTTCCCTTTTTTTCATCAATGTTCGGAACCGTAATAATTAAAAATCTTGTTTTAAATTTTATTTTATGATAGTTAAAGGTCTCCAAAACGCGTGGACAAATAGAACATTATTTTACGAGATGACTAAATAATAAACAAAAATATTGTTAAAAGCTTCATTCATACATTTTGACGCTCCAATTGACGACGTCACGTCACAGCGTGTGACAGATTTTTATAAATTTATTGCTCCGCGTGGCTTACTTGTCGACAAGTTATATCTGTAACTGAGCTTCTATTCACATGGTCTCTCGAATGAGAGCATGGAGTTTTTTGTCAACTACTAAATTCGTAATAAAATTCAAAATGATGATTATATTAAACCTCGCTGATAAGAGCCAAAAACTCGTTCGTTGAGGCAGTCTGTTGGAAGGCTCGTGCTACGCCGTGGCCTTTGTCGTCTGACAATGAAAGAAGGTAAGACATGGGGCGATCCTATTCCATAGCCAGACCTGTACGGCTGACGGCGTGGGAGTATGCTTTGTCTAATCCAGCTAATGAATCGTGATACGCACAGGTGTACAAATTCCTCATAGACACTTATGACTGTCAACTTTTTGGGATATGAGTATATTACTGAACACAAAGCGTACACGACCGACCCTTTAGGACTTATTTGAATTGAATGTTTAAAACATTACGTACCTGTGGGGCGGGGCCTGCCGATACTTGTCCCAAATTTTTTTTTTTAAATAGTTCCCAGCTATGAATCTATAATTGTGTTCCTACTCAGGTGAACATATATTAATATTATTAAATAACATGGATACTTTAACGTTAAATCTACATTACAATGAAGAAAGAGGAATGGGTTAATCTGTACTGTGTACGAGTGCATGCCATTTAAAATACGCGTACACATAGATCTAGATAATTGACAAAAACAAACAAACTACCGAGAAATTTTTACAAGTTTAAAAAAACATAGTTGTGTAGCAGAAAATTCAAAGCTAAGATTATGTATTGTTGGTCAACTGGAGGAATGAACTAACTTTTGTTAAAAATTGAACATAATTCAGTTAACTGAATATGAGTGTGGCATTCAGTCATAAAAACGTAGAGTTAATTTACGCTACAGTCTTACGTTTTGCGTCGTCGTCTAGCGCTCAGAAGTAATTTTTAAATTGAATTTGGAGATGTCAAGAGGTGAATAACACAGACTAAATCTATAACAAAATAAATCTTCAACCGTTCTTGCTACCTTCAATATACATGATACTTTTACAATAAAATTATATATCATAAATTATAATGACTGCAAGTTCACCTTGTCCTTATAAAAACACACTTAGATAAAATCTGATACATAAAGTGCGTTTTGAATATCATACGCCCACATAAATTTGATTAAGGCCGAATCAACGCAATATTTATATAGTTGAAAATACTTGAGTCAATCGTTACTCGTTAGCTGGGCTTGACTCGAACTTAACTCCTAAAGAATCGAAGTATCTCTTGAGAGTTAGCGCTGTGTCATTGCTCCAGCTAAGTGGACAGGAGGTATGTGGAGACTTCATAAAATATTTAATTTTTAATAGGCATCGTAACTTTGAAGCAAATTATTTGTGTGTGTTTAAGAGTAAACAAATATCAGTTTGAGTTTTATAATGTAATGAAAACAACTTGTTATTAGTTAATTATTCGTTTTCTCCACACTTCGAAATCTTGGTGTGTAATGATGATAATTTTCAAAATGGTTACTCATTTTAAAAAAACAATCGGATAACGCCTAGTTATATTAATTTGAAATTCTGATTCAAGATACCGATATATTCTGGTAAAAATCGTAACTCAAAATAAATGCCTTAATTTTAAATGTGATCTATATAGATCAACAGTCCGTAATTTTTTTTTAAATATTCATAACGATTATAATATTAATGTTTACACATTAAAACCAACCAACGTTAAAAATCTTTAAAGAAAACATAAACCATGATTTGTAAAGAACGTAAAGTCCAACTCGACTCTACAGAGTTTTAGTTCTGTGCTAGGGGAATACGAACGATTGAGTGGCCATAGGTTGGCGTGTGGGCCGTCGAGGACTATTGTGGTTTTTCTCTTTTTTCCCGCGTACGCTCGCGGCACACGGGCCCGCTGCCTCGCCTCGGCTGACGCGGCCCCGGCATTGTCCACCATACACTAAAATAGCCCACAGTTTAGTGCCCTGGCAAACGCTGGAATAAAATGACGTTTGAGTTATAGCATTCTTACCACGTACGTAATAGTTAAATGATTTATTGAGACTCTATTTTCTTTGTAGTTCATTGTGATCGACTTCGCCGATATGACGGTCTGTTAATTAGTTTTTAGCTATGTTCACTTGGTATTCGCCAAGCGCGGACTATTTAGTCCGAGACGTGGCTATCTCGGGATCTCGTATTGTGAATAAATGTGGACGAGAGGTGAAAGGAAAACTTAATGTGAACTCGACCTAACTTCGCAGTCCCGGTCGCTTGAAATCAGATATTCGTTAGTATCTAGTATGGTTCGTTTCAATAAAATACATTCAAAATTCATTTGTTTCGGTGTTGTTTAAAGTTATTTATAAAGTTTTACAATATGTATATTTGCTTGTCATAGAAATTTAGATGCACACATTTATTTGTTCTGGTTTATTATTTAAAATTTATTAATATTTTTTTATAATATTAAATTATATAACAACACTCTACTACACTCTGTTTTGTTAGGATTGTATCACCTTTTATTATACCATTATATACCATTTTCTACAGAGCAAATTCTGAAAAAGTGCAAAAAAAAACATAGAAAATAAAAAATTCCAAACTTTTCTTCATAATTCTAATAACTAGAATATATTTTTAAAATATATCACAACGAAGAAAATCAGAAACTCTGATGAGAATAATTTTTAAAAATAAATATAATCTGGGAAATAAATTCACGGTGTACTTATCCATGCATTGTTTGTAGGCATGTATAATGGCCGGGCATGGCCGTAAAAATCGTTCCAAGTGCATGAGCTGCGATATCACCTATCAGACCGATTACTCAGGGTGACATCGAACGAATAAAGCGCACCATTATCTCGGACGTAAGCTGCTGTCGTAAAACTTAGCGCACTTCTGAAACAGTCTCAATGTATCGGCTTTAATAAACAATATAAATATTCAATTTTAGTATTTTAAGCATTCTCATTAAATTACTGTGTGACGAGTACCTTTGAGACGTTAATACTTTTATTCGTTTTTTTCCAAAATTATTCATTCTGATCGCATTTCGGACCTTCTTCTGGATGTTTCTTTATTTATAACTATCTTTTGACGACGACTTCGTTCGCATATATTTCGGACAGTATCCCACGAGAACTAATTGCTCGATCGTTATAAAAAGTAGCCTATTTTGTACTAAATGACATTTTCGGGCCTTTCAACTATTCCTATTAAAAATCAAGTCATTTTGATCCTCCGTTACAAGGGCGAACGAAGAAACAAACTCACTTTTGTATTATTATATTAGTGCATGGATGTACTACACTTATACTTTTGTGATTTTGTATCTGAGTGTACAATTCACATGTCAGGATATCGTACCGTAGGAGAGAACTATGGTCAGCAGTGGATGGTTCCCGGTTAGTGATGATATACACTTTTAGGGCAAACGAGTCTCAAATATGTCATTTTATCAAAACTTACCTATGAAACTTACGTACCATATGCAATGTGATACTCTTGTATTCATCATCAGCCAGGAAACGTCCACTGCTGGGTATAGACCTCCTTCATAGTGCGCCACATCAACAGGTCCCGAACGACCTACATCCAGTGACTCCCCGCAACCTTAAGCAAGTCATCGGTCCAACTAGTAGAGGGACGGCCCGGTAGTAGTTTCCCAGTACGTGGTCGCCACTCGAGAACTCTTACTCCCCATCGGTTATCGTCTCTTCGAGAGATGTGGCCTGACCATTGCTACTTGCACAGTGTTTAGGATACAAAGAACAAGATGCATCATTTTCAAACCAAGCTTCTTACCACTAACGCCAGGCCATGACGCTCAGGTTGCAGTGAGTCCAAACAAAATGGAGTATTGGTCTTGTACTTTACAAAGTCATAAATTTATTTGTTTAGTAATCTTTATCTTTATTATGTAACAAGAGTAGCTATGAAATTTACCAGAGAATCTACAAAATCATTATTAAAATGCAGGCGGTTAAATTAAAATTTAATTAATAGTATGGGAGTAATTACCGCAGTACAAGGAGACCATATACAGATCTGTCGGTAAATTTAAACTATGCGTGGTGGTGAGGCTCGATAAAATCAATTTTGTACTTTACTGTCGGATGTCATAATAAATACTGTTATATAGCTTTCATTTCCAACTTTATACGGAATTAACTACCGTGGCGTCGTTTGTCCGAAAACAAGTCTTACCCGGCTATAATTTTGGATCAAAATTGAGTTAGCAAATGTTACTTTATTATGACGATGTTACCTTTCTCATGTTACGTGGACAGTATTTATTTTTGTGTGAGTCCAAATTCTTGTTAGAATCGAGTGGTACAAGGAACTGGTTTTGAATTGTGCTTCGTATAAATATGTAGACAGCGACGCCCCGACGCCCTCGAGGTAGAGACCGTTACCAACAGTTTCCGATATTACACGTACTACGGATAATATCATATTTTGTAACTCTATCAAACAAAGTACCCACGGACCATGCGGGCGCGGGCTATTGAATTATTGCACGTATAACTATCTCCTATAAATTATACAAACAACCACTCTATAGTCTTATTATTTAGACACCTATTACACGATCGCCTTTATAGATTTTATAGCAACTGTAAATAAACCCTTGCAAGACAATTAGACTACATTGTATACACATACACACATCACACACACACAGGGATATTTTTCATCCCCCGAAATATCTTCGCACGAATATATGAATTCCACCTCGTTTAATTGGGTATTTGACTAAAAAAATATTTTTGTCTCACTCGATTAAGATTAAATAAATAAAAAGATTAATAGCTCTCGACTAATAAATTTTTAGCCCAAGCCGTCGAAAAGTGAATCTAGTCACGCGGTGCTAAAACGCTCCATATAAATCGGTCATGTTTTGTGACGTCACATTACTATATGAAGCTCGTTCGATATTTTCAGTTATCTCGTAAAATAATATTTTATGTGCTATATACCCTTATAAAAAACGTTCAAAATGTAATGAAAAAACGAAAAAACTAAATCGATTAAGCATTTAACTATACGAGGAACTAAATTTTTCGCTATTTTTGAGACATTTAGTTTCTTGAAATATCCAAATAAAAATTATTACGTATTTTTATTTTGGGGACTTTCTTTTAATGATCGTTATAGTATAAAATACAATTCAACCCCAAACTCATTAGGTGTCAAGTACCCAATTATGCGTGAGGTCAACCAAAATACACGCACACGTGAAACTGTGTGCTCTGTATATTGACGGGCGAGTGTCTGACGTTTTGTCTACTTTTGCTTTGTGTATAACAAACAAAAGTGTCTGACATAGTGCCTTCATACGTGATCAGTGGAACACGGCCTCTGGATGAACTGATATCTCTGTGTTTAAATAATGATTGTATTAAATAATAATATTATGTGAAACTCGAAAATATGTGTGCACGACGTACTATTTAGAACTAGCGCGGGTAAAGGTGAAGTAGGCGCGTTGATGTCTTTTCTATGAAACGTGCGTACATACGGTATGCACACGTAGTCTCACTCATTGGACACGATCCCAGTATCAACTTCTTTTTGCACTTATTAAAGTGTCCACTACTATTGTAACGCATATTATAGAAGATTAGTAGGTGTCCAACGCTTTGTTCACATGGTATTAGTTCCTAAGTAGTATCTAAATTGTCAAATGAATCGAGGTAACGATGACCGGAGCATTGTAGAGGTATATGTCCGACGAGCTAGCTGCTACCATGTTACCCTAAGTCTTCCGCCAAACAGCAGCACTTTTATGTTCCAGTAGGTAGGTAGGTCTGTAGGAGAGTAGGCCTGAGCCCCTGCAGTGGGGACATATATAGTCTGTTGATGTTGATGAAAGGAAGCGGAGACAGCACCTCATTGGCTTGAGGCTTGAGGTGCGCACTCTTACCATCGAAGGGTCTTATCGTCACTTACCATTAAGTGAGATGAAGGCCAAGTACAAACTCACTTAACAAAGAATCTAGTCTGCCCATGGTAACGAAACAGACAAACTGAAGTTACCTAAAAAAATTGTATAATTAGAATCAGTATTCTTTACCCATCATACAGTGAGAACGAATTAAGGCTAACATGCTGTGATCCGATGGAGAACAATAGAGATGGTATGACAGAAAAACAAGCATCCGAGCAAACAAGGGGCCAGCCCAACATGCCTGCGCTCCACCGCGCCTCCGCCCGTATTAATTAGAAGCTGTAGAACGACAAAGAAGTCCGGCTTATTTGCGAAATTGCGATCTTTTTGTGAATTTGCGAATTGCGCTCGACCTTCATCTTAACTGACGTCTTTGAAGTGTTATGGCCTATTGAAACAGCTGCGATATTCTCATGGGACGAGTATAACCCTATACACATATACGCTTCGTAGTGATAAAAAATAATGCGTTGGGTAAGTTCATATAACGCGGGCCCAATTCTTATGTAAAACTTGTTATATTCGTTTAAAGTCTTTTTTTGTTGTTTTACTGACATAAAGTGTTGTAAAAGAACTAGACATAATTATATAAATTGAATGCCAGTGACTCGGGAGCGATTACTTTGTCATACCATGAAGGAGGCCTATCCCCAGGGGATGTTTCCCGACTGACGATGATATAAATTTGTTTAAAAATTTTTTTTTAATCATTATTGTTTTTTTATGTGGTTGTTAACACAGATAAATTATTGGGTTCAATATTCTAAGGTCATGGAAGTCAGTACAATTGAAATTTGTGATGTAATAATGTAAATATATACTAATAATACTTCTACAACTTATCCCTCAAGTTGTAGAAGTAAGTCAGTTCATATTTAAATGCTTCATTTGATAGATTTTATTTTTTATTACAACAAGATACAAGCTAACAAAATTAATTCTAGAAGACCGTTATCGACGCATTTGTCATTTAACTTGATACGCTTTTTAGAGTTGTATACTGTTAGCATTGGATTTTGATAAAAAATTAGGGTTGGGTATACTAAAAATAATCAAAATAATATTTTTCAAGCAAGTGGATTGATGTATTTGCATTTTATATAATAGTAGTAGTAGAATACATTTATCAAGTTTTTTTTAAAATATCAACCCGATTTTATAATCAAAAAGTTAAAAAAGTTTACATTTTTTTCTGTTTTTAGAATTCTTATTGGCATAAGTACCGCGAGGACAGGAAAATTGCCAGCTTCGTGGTGGTTTGAAGATTACCGTCACGTTATCTCCGAGAATTTCCCACTTTCCCGTCCGTTGCTCCCGTAATTAAGGAATCATTGCCACTCCACGGCGCCAGAAAAGGATGCCCGAAAATACACGCGCATTGGCCGTGGGGAAACTCAAAAAACCGTTTAAAAATCACTCGCCCCGCCCACCGTCCGCCCAGCTACTCTTGCGCACTTATGATTTATCGTGACGACAACCCGCCCCTCACTAACCACCCGGCTACTGTTTCCACTAATTATTTATACCTGTACACGTGTATACAAAATGTTAATCGCTCCCCAATTGTCATCGGCAGCTTGGATCGGCATCGTGATTCGATACGCCATATTCCTCTTAACCATTTAATTGATTCTATATCCGGCTTTTACCATCTGTAATTATTGTTCTTTGTGTTCTTTTTCGTTGAGGCAGCTGAATATAATGACATTACTAAGCATTTAATGATGCTATTGGACCTAATTACGGCATTCTATACTATACTGATACACAAGTTTCTTTGAATTACGAGTATTAGATTTGTATACATTATGGGTTTGAATGTGACTTTTATGCAATCTGATGGTAAGTGATGGATGGTAACACGATCGCACTGAATGCCTCAATTTACCGTAATTTAAATTTTCAACCTTTAATTTGGTAATATTAAATAAAAATTTAATTATTGATTCTGATGATTCTGTTGAATTTCATCTCTGTACCATATATGAAAGTAAACCTTCGAATTCCGGATGGAATATTTCGTTTTCCGGAATGTAACAATCAATAAAGTGCGATCCGATGTATTTATGACGGTTCGATTACGTGCTATGTGAAGTAATTGACCACTTGGACCCGCTGATTCACGGTCTAGTCACGCGCCAAGGACGGGAATCGAACATACACTGCATAATTTGGCGGTGGACATGGCTTGTTCTCACGCTATTGGCATTACTCCGTTTGCATACATACACAAATTCGAATTTAAAGATTTAGCCCCTGAGCCTGAACTGAAAACGAATGTTAAGACCTATAAATGTAACTTTGCTTGCAAACTGTACCAGTTTTTTTTTACAACTCAATGAATGTATTGTTTCCCAATGTAAAGTACATCTAAATTGTGTATTAAAATTGGTAGACGGATACAAATCACTGAAATGCTTCTGTTTGTTTAGGGCTATGTATACTGGAACGAAACAGATATTATTCATTCAATAAAGCATTTTTTAAATATCTTTTTGTATGTATTTTCTATTAGATTCTATTTTGTTAGCACTTGTTTCATTCATTAAAAAAACTCCGATCCGATCCATGGAACCACCAGCCAGAATTGTGGCCACAAGGACTCAAAGGGGCGTCCATTCAGTATTGGTGAGCCTTGGAATGGCTATAAGTGCGTGTCTCATTTCATTCAACACAATATACTTCACACAAAAATGAAAAAAGACATGAAATAAAAAGACATGACGTTGTAATGATAATTATATAGATAAAAAAGTGTTTTGTGTGTGCATGTTATTTTTCAGAGAGAAATACGTGCGTGGCAGTTGCATTTGTGATCGCAATAAGATAAACAACAAAGAGACGCTTGAGTCTGATTAACTTAAAAGTCACGGAATGAATTGGGGTGATGTTATTGTAACGATGCGACGTCCAACTGTCTTGTCTATGTACAGAAAACCATCTCTTGTTTTCAACACGAATAAATACCTCAACTGAGACAATGCAACGGTCACAGCAGAGTTATATCTGTATGTAACATGAGACAAGCGGCTCACACTCTGACTTCAGTAGTTGCGCAACTTATTGACTTACATGCTCGCCCTTAGAAATCTCCTAAAATTTTATTGAAACCCGATAGCATTGTACAAATGGCTTCCACTAGTGGAATTTATAGAGTCGTATATCATCACATAATCTCAACAGGGGGCTGGACAGTTAAGAAAAAGCCGGAACGTTGCCGCCGCGGGGTGGAAAGTCGGCAACGCTAGTAAAAGTATATAACAAAACACTCTCTAAATTTCAATGTGCAGATGGCAATGCGATAGCATCTTCGCGGAGAGATTAATTGTCAGCCAGCAAGTGTTATGTACTTATGTAACTGAGAGACAAGAGTAGACAAAACAAAATCGACTTTTTACCTATACGCATATTGTATAGTTTTCTCCGCACTCAAAAGTTTTAATAAAACCAAAATTAGAAAGCAGTGGATGAGATAAGTGAAGTAGTCGTACTTTTAATCAAAGAGGCGTGTTAAATTTGGAAATGATTTTTCTTCTTTTTATATATATATATTATTTTATATATATTGCCATTTATTTTTACGATCAATTTAAAATACAAAGCTTATTTCATTTGTGTATATTATTATGACAAAAAAGTACTACGTAAAAGCATAGTTTCGCGGCTTTGTAATTTCATATGTAGGCTTCAACGAATTTATGTTCATGGACTCGAATCGAAGAATCCTTGGCTTCAGAGCGGCTTTCTAACAAACTCATCCTTAAATATGTTTCATTCTCCAACAACATACTATTATTAAAAACAAATGAAAGTAACCAAGCAGATACGTATCACTGTTTCATATCACATATAGAAGCCATTGTCTTTTTTCAAGCTTTCGCTAAAAAGCTCAGCGAATCGCTTATTACACCAATACGATGCATCATGCTATTGTAGAGCTCATAGAACAGAACACACACACAGTTAGTTGAGCTAATAGAGAATTTATCCATGACAAATTGCCCGCTTAGCCGTGCGCGTTGCTCTGAATAAATTAACCGAGTCAAGCTTTGGGTAAAAAACTTGTCCTTCGTAGGCAAGAGTCAAGACGCGATGCGATACAATCTGTGCGTGTTTTAAAATAGTTGACGCCTGCGCGCTTTACATTTTCTATTCGACTGATGAAAACGTTTAGGAACACATTACCAGTACCTATGATTTATACCAGTTATGACGATTTCAAAAGGGGAAACCTTATGTAGAAATAAAATAATTCTAGAATTGAATCGCATTCAAAAATCTCTGTCTTAGTCATTCTGTCTCATTGTTGCGTTTTCACGACTGAATCCTTGAACGAAGTTGAAGTTCCTCCAAGTTGAACCGATCTTCATGAAATTCGGTATGCACGTCGCCTGAGTTGTGGATGGCATACTTTTCACTCTGATGAAATGTTTCCATGGTACAATTCATGAAGTCCATGCAGATGAAGTAACGGGCAAATGCTTATAGTTAATAATCCTTATGTAACTATATTAAAAAATTTCAAGATTACTGATTAATTTTTCTCTACTCTCAATGCTGAACCGAGACCAACGCAAAAGCTCGGTAAACATCGATTAGGTGTCTTGAAGAAATACGCCATAACCACCATGCTTGAAAAACAGATGGCCACTGCTTCTCATTGCATTGACTGGAATTTCTGTTTACACCTAGTAACAAACCCAAAGTCTTTCATACGTAAGTAGTTTAATGTATTATTGAATATTGATCAATCAATTTGATGTAATTTTCTTAGATATGTTTGCTTGTTGGTAAAACAAAACTATATAAAATGCATAGAGCTCTTAAAACTTTCGCCTCGCTGACCTAAAAACCAGTCGCCAAATTTGGATGTCAACATACAAAATTTGCAAGATATTTCCGCGAAACGACATTATCTGAATACTTCTAGATAAAATCGCAGGAGTACTTTTATGTCTATAGGAAGAGACTTAAAATTTAATGCGTCGCGCATACGACTTACCATTTAGATAACCGAGTGTGCGAAACTACAAAGAGAAAGATGTTCGGGGCGCTTTCTAACGACATTATGAATCTAATTTTATTCACCGATAAGTAACCCGTGTGAATTCAGATCAGAATAGACGCCCTACAGGTGGTATACTCTTGAAGCAGTGCAGTGGTTTACCTTTTACACGCTTGATATAAGGGTAACTAATAGACTATGTATGTAAACAAATCTAGCAACTCAATTTTAACCTACTTCTAACTTTTAACCACCTTTACTTGGTCGTCGGTTCACCTAGTAGGGGGGTGGCCTGGAACACGTTTCCCGGTCGTGTCTCTAAAGACTCCCCATCATTTATCCGTTCTTCAAGCGATATGGCCTGCCCATTCACCAGCCACTTCAGCTCACGGAGTCGTCGAGCTATGTCGGTGATTTTAGGTTTAAAGAATTTATTTCTCTAAAAAGAAATTTAAATTTCACTTAAAACTAGATATATCACAATTGATATTAAATCTTACAGCAAGTATTACAGATTTGTTTTAATTTTGCTTTAAATTTATGTAAAGAGTCCACATCTGTAATTTCTTTAGGGAGGCTATTATATACTTTTGCACCTTCAAACAACTTTTTGTTTTTTCGTACCTGTCCGAGGCCCGCGCAGCTGGAGTTGGCTGTTGCTGCAGAGGTTGTTAGCGTTCCTTAATCACATTAATCAATTAATAAGTATGAAAACAGAAAAAATATAAGAACCTTTAGTCAGCTTCTTTAAATGCACTTTGTTTTGAGTATTCCTTTATTTAAAACCGGTATAACTATCTATCTTATTCCTAATAATGACATTAGCTGACGATTGTTTTCTCCGTTCAATTTACTAAGATATTCAGACAAAACAAAAACAAGTAAGAACAATATTTCATTTATTCATTTACAACACCATTGGCTTAGATATAGCAGTAAAGTGGTACCTGTAGATTGATAGGAAATGGCATGAGAATCAATATAAATATATAGCCCAATAGAATTGCCCGGGAACCCGGTTGGTCAGGGATCAGGTACTATAACTCAGACGGCAACATACGTATCAATTAAAGAGTGTATTAAACGACCTCGTCGCGTACACCCCGTGCCATCATTTAAACTCCAATAATATGTGTTCATTACAAACTGGCAGCTTGAATGGCAAAACAATTCAGCTTATTGAAGCGAGTGGTTTGGTTTATGAAGCAGACATCTTCTTGAACAAGGGTCGATAGATAATTAATTTCCCATTGAAAACTTTCGAAAAACTGTAATTACACTATACAAAGCATAAACTCGTAAGAGGCACTTAAAATTTTCAATTGGATCTGGAAGAGCATTCATGCATGAAACGTAAAAATAAGAAGTCTACCGAAAAAAATACATAATAATTAACGCGTTCAAAAAGAACTAAAAACCGACTTCGATTGCCTTAAAAAAATTATTTTTGTTGATTTTCTCAAAGAACGATCAATCAATTTTGATAACATTTGTATGAGACCACCTCTGAAGTATGCTCTACAAAACAAAAAAGAATTATCAAAATCAGTTCACTATTGGCGGAGTTATAACACACATACAATTTTTTTAAAAAAAACATACGCGTCGTTTTCAGAACCTCCTTTTTTAAGTTGAAAATAACATGTATTTTTAAATAGTCTGGATGACAGCTTTTGTGGAGTCTGGATGCTTATGAAAACTTTTGTTGATGTAAATACTTTAGTAAAAACCAGATGGATTCAGAAAAACTTCTGATGAATCGCTGGCACTTAAATTTTTATAGAAATGGCCGTATTTTACTTCGAATTCAAGCTTTATTCAATAATGAATAGTTCATTTCTTCCGGCACTTATTCATTGGGTCCATACTGTATAAATAAATTGAAAAATCCATCATGAATTTATGACTGAAAGCATAACTGCGGGCTATTATGCCCGGCAAGGTATTCTAGGTACCTACACGTAGTTATAAATAAAATTCTGGTTTATTATACCAGCTCTCGTCTAATAACAATTTCAGTTTCAATTGGCAGATTGTGACATGGTCATAAATTAGCCACACGCAGATTTGCAACGGTTTGATTCTCAACTCAGTCGTAAATATTATTTTCACGGAGAACAGAAAAATGTACACTGTATCCGAATGACAAATGGCAACAGTTTTCGAAAAACAATTTTTTTAAATATGTTTTATAAAAAAGGAGGCATACCTATGTGCAGCCGTTGATATTTCCCAGTTGAAATACGACTAATAAAGCTTAACGAATTTCAAGCAAGCCGCTTGATCTGCTAGTCAATAGCTTGAGAAGGTTTTACTCAAAAATATTAACGTGAGCTGTACTGAGGTGTCTCTATTATGTCATTCATTAATTAATTTATACAAAACAGTAACTTAAAACTGCTAACAAAAATATAATATATTTGAAATCTCCTTTTAAACCAAAAATTTGTCAATGAGACTTCGCTTTTCCATAACGATTGTTTAAAACTTACGAAAACAAATCAATCATCATGATAATAACGTAAATGACATCAATTTTAATTATATTTTTTTCATTACAAATTAATTTTGGTTAAAAAACGCTGGAAATTCATGACACAGCTCTAGGAGAAAGTTGGTAATTATATTATTATTCATATTGCAACAAAAAAGTGAATTTAATTGAACTCGTTTGAAAAAATTCTCTATTAGCAATCTATAGAAAAGGCTCTTTTCCAGAAGTGAAATTGTTTCGCAGATTAGAATTCATAATTAATTAATTTAAAAAAATACAAGACTTGTATTAAACAAAATGTAATTCAATGAACTTTACCGTACATTATCGTTTAGTTAGGACAGTAATGCCAATAGCTATATAATTTTCCTCTAAAAATAGTCTAAACGGGCAAACCAGGTCTGACTAGAACGTGACCAGACCGCACATAAAACTTAGTCTTACGATGACGTCACTGTACAACTATCAAAGGAGGACTATTATGCGATCATTCAATGAAGCTTGACATTTCCATCAGCTGGGAGCAAAGGCTATCGCCCTATACCCACGTAGGTACCCGGCCTGGCCCTTAGGCCCGCGATATCTCTGTTTTGTCATAAATCGCGACTTTATTTACGATCAATATCTTGAGGAGATTTACAGCGACAATGTTATTAAACATTTTAAGTACAAGAAGACATAATACTGTGTTGCATAGTTGCATCTCATGTAAGAGAACGTATTGATTGATGATTTAATGATTCAAGTAATCTGTTTGATTAAGTATTTAAGTACGACGGTGCCTACATGTGATCTTTTTTTAAAACTTTACCACCATTGAGTCCCTTTCTGGTAATTTTGCTATTGAAAATTTTACAAAACGTGATTACAAATGTTAAGAACTGTTAACCTACATTTCCCCCCTACGTACATAACCTACTAACGGCAAGTCAACCATCACTTAGGAATGACAAACTGTCGAAAAAACACTATATCATGATCCAAAGGTCATGATGACAGATAAATGGATAACTTGATGGGTATGTCAAGGCATTAACTTATGGTTTAAGTTATAATAACAGGCTTAGGTCTCGTTCACGTCTTGAAAAATTAAAACTGATGACGGATCGTTGAGTTGTTTTCTAAGAACGTCGTAGATCTTGTACGGACAAGTCGGCTTTATTTTATTTTTGCTTTGGAAAAGTATCGTGCTATTAAGCATTTACTATGGTGCGAGAGCTTGGGCTCAGGTAATAGTGGTACGGCTTCGTATCCTTTTTACTAGCCATTACAGTACCACCATGAAAAAAATATTTTTCACGTGCTTTTCACATAGCATTCTAAATACTTTTACTAAAATTAACAATCTAAGATGACATTCATCGGTAGATGAAGCTGCCCAACTCCTTAATTTCTTCTCTGGAATGACAAAACATGGAATGATCCTGTTATAAAGCCTCGATCACACGACTGATTATTATTTGTAAATGATTAGCGTTTTGTCCGCGACTTCGGCCGCGTGGACTACAAAATTCAACCCACGGCAACTGCCCGTTTGACCGGGATAATAATAATATAATAAAAGTTATCTATATCCTTTTTCGGCCCTTCAACTAACCCTATACAAAAGATCAAGTTAATCTAAATCTCCCTTACCACGTAAAGGAAGGACAAACAAGCAATTTATTTTGTTTCTCTCGCAGGATTCTCGAGTTTGAGATTGTATAAATCAATTAATAATTTTAATCAAAGTATCCACTTAAGTCCGAGATATTTCATTATTTTGTGATAGGCTATATACAATTTCATTACGAATGGTTAAGAGTTATATGTTATCCACGCGGCTACACCTTCGATGCTTGTCAATGTCCTCATAAAACCTGCTATTAAATGTCCAAAGCCACCTTCATGTGTAGTGCTGTTTTGAAACTGTTCAACTTCAAAAACAATTGTGAGTCAGTAACTGAACTTGAGCATTCATCTTAGGTCACTGAACAGAACTTCTAGTAGATGATTTAACATAATCATAATTATTGGCGAATTGGTGATTGAAGTAAAATGTCAGTGTAGTCACTGTAGCCGTCCTCTGGTACTGGCGTCACCTTTAACGGCAGAAAAAGGAAGAAAAAAGTATCATGAGACTAAAAAAGTGGCAAGACATGAGGATACCATAAACTTAAGCCATAGAAAACTCCTTTTAATATACAATGACGTTAGCTAAGTTACTCAGGCCATAGTCCACGGGCCCAGTGCGGATTGGTAGACTTCACACACACCTTTGAATTTCTTCTCAGGAATGCGCAGTTTTCATTACGAAATTTTCCTTCACCGATAAGCCAATGCTAAAGATTTTTATCATTCATATCATAGCTGGGATCGAACCCAGACCTCGGTTATTCAAGGACGGACGCTTTACCCAAATAAGCAACCACGGCTTTTTTATAGCTTTTTAAAATACTTAGTTTTCGTACAAAACACTGTATTTTTTACATTCTGCTAAATACTGCTTATTTATCAAAAGTACCAACCTTTGTTGATCCTGACGTATTTAAAAATGTTCCCTGATTATTTCTAACGTCTTCTAGTAATGTTCCTAGCAAGGAGCATTATTTATCTCACAGCTACAAATAGCATGCATTAGGCAAGGTCACACAACCCTAAACAGTAAACATGTTCCAACAGACCGATATGCGCAAGAGTACCGAGATTAAGCTTTGACCACACCTTCAAGAACTATCGTGATCTTAATGTGTGGAGATAGACGTAAAGGACTGTATGGGGTAATGAGTATTTAGGATTTAAACGAAGAATCTAATCAAAATGACTTCCGCATTTGATTTAGCCATTGTTTTAAGCATTATGGCTACAATGTTAAACGTCACTATTTACAAAAGCTAGCCAAGCGCTTTCCGCTTTGTATACTTTATTATTTGTTGAAATATTTTAGTTTACAGTGTTATTTTGTCGTAAATTTTTATTTCACTTCTCTTGTATGTAATATTTGAACTTTAAAATCTATACATAACAATTTATCATCGATTGCGTGAACGCACAGCCGGTTCACATTGCAAAATTAATGACAACGTATTTTATGCAATAAGAATGTTTGATCTATAGATCAACTACTAAATTAGTTTGCTCTTTATTTAGCAAATTAATTACTTATTGCATATATTTGTCGTGTTAATCAAACTTGATGCACAAATTCGTAGTCAAAAACTTACCGATGTGTAAAAAAATTCGTGTGAGAACTCAAACCTGTCCAGCATTGCTTTTCTGTCCATAATTTGACTTAGTATTTACTAACATATAATTGTACCAATATGAATATGTATATATGAATCGATATATATGGACTAAGTTTTTAATATGTATTTTAAATATATTACCGAATCGGAATTTGCTCGGACACCTTGTGGTGATATTGCATTATTATAAAGGCAGACAGCGCTTTCCATCCCCCATAATTTTTCATTAATGCCTTAACATCACCTAAGAGAGTGACAGATGGAAACAATACAGAGTTTGAATATTTATGCTATTCTAAACCAATTATTTAATTTGGTGGCTTTTATATAATGTTTAAAATACAGTACAGTGTCCACTCCTGTTTATTTTACAAGCTCGTAGGTTTTGATTATTGATGTAACAACTATCTAGTTAGGGAACGATCAGTCGTGTAGCAACGACCGTTCCGACTTACCGCGTATGGTGATCGAACGATTAATTCGTTTTGAAATGTTGCACCTAAAATATACAGACTCCTATTTCGACGCAAGATAACAAGTAAGATTTTTTTAGACAGTTATAAGCGTCGTATTTTCTAATGTATTCTATTTTTATTGCACGTTAAAGTAAATTTATTGCCGCGGATAGCTATTAAGGAGCTTAGTGTAAGGTACCTCAGGGTTCGCGCCACACGTCTTCTTTATTGCTACTGATTCAAAAGTATTCACATTTTAAGAAGTTATGGCTTTCTTTCTATTTATTTATATTGCTGAATAACACCGACGATTTATATTTTGCATTATAATATAAATTTCAATAGTAAAATGAAACTATATCGTTATAATTTAATATTCAACACTGCGTCTACTACATGAATTACGTCGTATTGTTCCGTTTAAACTTTAAAAATTTAAACAGATAAAGCGACGGAACGTCATGTGAAACGCTGATAGATTTGTTAAGTTATGTGGAACGACGAACCTATGATAAGCTACCTTATGTAGTGCAATATATGTGTGCATACTCACACTGACTCGTGTAGTGAGGAGTTAGTTTGCTAAACGTCTGTATCAAAGAGTCGATCGTTGAAAGTACTCGTAATTAGAGAGCCTAGGGTGATTTTGGAAATTAAGCTAGTAACGTGTCTGTTGCCGAGCCAGTGAAGTGACTGTCAAAAGTAGGGACCAACTCCTAGAGTACAGATAAAATAATCACATTAAAACAATTATTGCATATTTTACTTTGCTGTGTTTTTACTCTGTTAGAATTGGCGTCAGGATAGAGTTATGTACAAGAAAGAGAGAGTACATATAATTTTAGGAGCAATTATATATGCAAGCTGATTTGTCCCATATTACGATGTATTTAGAATTGCTATTTATTTAGATATATTTTCAAAGCAATTCATATGTAACCCAAGTATTAAGCGACTCTGCTGTAATATGATGGAGCACTCAATATACTTATACATATAAAATGCCGTTATATATAAAACAATAAATTCAGAACATTAAATTAAGACAGTAGAAAGCATATTGAAGTGTACAAAACAATATAAATTTTTAATAATATTACACAGTGCGAAATCAAGTTTCCTACGCCAATTAAATTATGCAGCAAAAATAGTTTTGATTAAAAGCGAATAGCAGAGTTGAAAGAATGCTCATAAATTAATTTAAAACAGTCCCGCGGCAATTTGCATGGATAAGATGGCCGGGAACATGTTCGTACTATAATAGCTATAGCTTATAGCTATAGCTTATATTCATTTTCTTACGCTTACACATAAAGGTCAGTCCAGCTTTTATAATGATTCTTACCTGAAACAGAGAGAAAAATTACAATTAAAAAAGCATTCAAAGTAAAACATCATGCTGCGGCATTATGTAAAAATTAAAAGTTTGTATTGTTTCGACGATTAATTATATTATTAATGACAATTACTAACTACATTTCTACGAAATGTCATCAAAATCGGTTCAGTCGTTTAGCCGTGAAAAGGCAACAAACAGACAGAGAGTCAGACAGTGCGTCAGAATTTTACTTTACGTAGTTAATAAATAATTCCTACAGCCCTACGCAGTTCGTCGAAATATTCATAGAGACCATACGAATGAAGAAACGGAATCATGGTCGATGCGTTTGATTTTTTTGTAGTGACATATCTCTTTCGATAAAAAGGTAGTAGAAAAAATCCCATACTTTTACTAATGTAGCAATGTCTTCTCACTGTTGTCATTATTTGATCTTGCTTATGATAACCAAATTTAATGACAAATTTTCAACTATTTCAATCCAGCTTGCAATTATAAACAATTCATAATTCAGAAATGTTGTGCCAACGTAAACTACGGCTAAAACGAGTATAGTATTTTGATAAATGATTCAACTCGTAAATAGATATAGAAATTTTACAGTAAATAGCACATTACTGATTTAAATTTCATATATTTGTAGGCCCGGTTACTGAACATACTTTAAGTTACTGAAATTCAAATTACAGAAATGCTAAAGTTCTAGGTTAGTTGGAACAAATTGACAGATTTTGTTGTAGCTTCCATGCCACAGTGCGCTACAATCACGCTTCCATGTGATGCTTTCAATGAATGAGTTCAAATAGTTTCGGATCACATAGTTTACGAAAAGCATTATATACTATGTCTAAAGCTAAAATATTTGATTGTATTAAAGAGTTGTAAATAAAAACAACTGAATAGCTTTATTATACATGTATAAGAATAGATTTTGTATTATAAATTGCAAAATTTGATTAATTAATCAGATTAATTGTCGTTGCTTCTTTATTCTGCAATTGTAAGTGGTTTTATATGACTAAATTTTAATCGTTTGGTATTCTTAAAAAAAAACAATTTGAAACTAAAAGCGCATTTCAGCCGCAGTTTACAGTGCGGCAACGTAGCCGCTGCGCTGGGATGTCACTTCTATTGATTGTTTATTTAGGTTTCTGTGTATACAGCTAACCGTTCGAGATCGCGCCACCGGCCGACACTAATCGCCCAACCAGCCGTACTTAATTGTAAACTGGACATTGTAAACATTGCTCAGAGACAATAGCCATTTTACATTTTGATCGATTGTTAATTTTACCAGTAACAAATTAAAATTTAGTTGTTTTAATCGTTTTTGGAAGTCATCGCAACTGAATTGTCATCTATATGATGATTTTCAAGGCTTGCCTGAAGACATTATAACCGGCTTGACTTGAATGTTTTTTGCTGTAGAAAATGGACAGTTTTGTATTGTTGTCAGTAATAATACACCTTTGAATAGTCGGACCGGGGAGATTGTTTTTGTCAAAAAGATTGTTACAAGCTTTTTGACCGCGTCTTCATCCGTTTTAACTTTGTAGGGCATTATTCACAGAAACCCTTACCTCTTATAAGAATTAAAATAGCGTAGTATGTAAAAATCTAGACGTTTGTGACTCAGTCATGCAGAAAAGGCTGAACGAATTAAAGAATTTGTTCTGCTGTATCATAATTTTTGTCTCGTATGTACCCGTGGGATTGTTTCTGAAATCGTGGCAGATGAAATCCAAAACAAAGTTAAAATTAAATAAAACCACCAACTACTAAACTAGACTCTGCAACTGCACAAATTGGAATCGTTCTCTCCATATCGAGGCCACAAGCTTGGTATAACTCACAAGGAGTATCAGAGAGCATATCAATACGAACCGTAACAATTTGTTCCCGTTAGATGAACAAAAGCACCTCGAATTGCCAATATTTGTCCTCGGCACACAGTCAAACATGTGTACACGGTTATCGTGACTGGCCCCATATCGCGTGGTCATTTAGATCATAAAACAATAGAACAGTTGCAGTCGGGAGAATGCTATGTGCAGTTATGCAAATATGATTCTCGTGGTAGGGGTCGCGACCGAATGCATGAATATTGATACGGCATTGTCGAGATTGTAGATTTCACCGATAGCCCGCGCCCCTACTTTCTACCGCACGATTCCTAAACGAATTAGTTTGTTCTGATTTATGTTATATAGTTCTTGATATGACACTTGCTCTGTAAAAATATTGTATAATGTGCAAAGTATCATTATTTGATCTTGTATGAGCATATAAACTTTGTGTGATACTAATCAACAAAGAGATTTGAGACTAGCTGCCTTAGTAAACAGAAGAACATGGTGATTTATATTGCTTCTTTTCTATCTCTAAATCGTATAATATATAGACGCTATTTCTGTCTGTCTATTTGGTCGCATAGTTCTTCTTAACTACGCAACGGATTGTTTTACGGCCATCCCCATCATTTAGGAATATTGTGATGAATTTTTCTATAAATAAAATTCATACGTGCATATTTTACTTTTTAAAAGGGCGAGTCGCTAGTACATAAATAAAAGGCTTCCCTTCCCTAACTGATTGCTTGCCATAACAACGCCTTGCTTGAGCTACTTGATATCGAAATTTGAAGTTTGTATGATCGATCCCTTTGATTACGAAATTTAACGAGTGAGGAATTAATTTCACTCCTATAGGGTTGAAAAAGGAGGAAATGCTTTTTCAGCTCATCGATCGCGAAAAGCAATGGACCATCATTTCTGATTAGGATCCAGAGCTTTTATTGCTGACTGTGCCAAACAAACTCATGGAGCTGTTGAGAACGAAACATATTTTATTTTAAATGTCACGGACCCGCTGGGAATCAAAGTAGGAACATTAATTATTTTAGAACAATATAATTAATTATGAACCTCTGGGCACTACCGATTTATTATTGCACTTGCGTCTAGCAACAAGCTCGTACATGATGCCTAAGGTAGTATACCCTATCCTAGAGCCTAGAAACATCCTATTCAAGCTCTGAGATGAGTTTCCCTCAGAATAATACTAAGCTATAGTAGTAGTTGATACTAAATGGCCAAGTTTTACTAGCACGTACTCCTATAAAAAGCTTTTGTTAAATTAAAGTTATTAAAGCTTATTTCATAAGTCCACCATTACAAATTCGATCCTTTTATAAACGTAGACGAAAATAAGATAATAATACGTAAAGTATCGATAAAAATATATAAAAAGGCGCAACAAGGAATTGCAAAAACGAAATACCTCTCCGATAATAGGAATAGCGCGGGAAGAGTAGTCACGCTGCCACAATAGTCGGACCGGCTAAGAAATGACTTCAAAAACATATAACTTCGTCAAATGGTCGTAAAATGAGACCCGTTTTATGTGCACCTTTACAGCCGGGGGCTATGCAAGGATGAGCGGCGGATCCGTGCACACACACCGCACACACACACCGCACACACACACCGCACACACACAGTATGCACAGTGCATAGAGTGCGAACTAGGCTTTAGTTCACTTTGGCTTGAAATTGGCAGCAAGTTTGGGCCAACTATATAACAATCAGTTAATGGCAAACTCCCCTAATTTTAAATGAAGTAGAGAAAATGGAAAGTCATATGTGGCGATCTATGAGAGGGACTCATGTCCAACAGTGAGGTGAGCTTCAGAAGAAGAATTATTTCGAGAAACAAATGTGGCAAACGGCATTGCTGCCAAATTTATATAAATGATTTAGAATTTAACGTCCTCGACAGTTAAGTACGAATTGCATAAATGTAATTTGACAGACACATAGTTAAATGTAATAAATTGATGCACCGGTGTATGTGTATGTATAGGAAGTTCTAGAGAAGGGTGCTTGGGTAGCCATCATCTCATTTTAATCTCTACAGTTGCAGATATTAAGACCAAAACACAGATTAAAACAGTGCACTTGCAACACCCACGGACATTTTGTTAAAGTGAACACAACTTCTCCAAGATACGTGTCTGAAAGCAAAATGGGAATTACATTGATTCAATACTATTGAATTGAGATGCAGAAGCACTGCATTGAATTTGCATTTTCACAGCCAAATCTATTAAAAAACGTATAAACCTATTATAATCTATTTAGCGATACAGAACTTTATTTTCATAAACTTCCCTGTGAAAATAGAGTTCATTTTTTGATTTATTCCAGTTCAATTTTTAAAATCTTGGTATTATTATTTAAACGACTACCTGCTTATTCAAATCTATAGAACACATCTAGGAACACTGAATATTTTTCAAATGGGCGAAGTAAACATAAGAAATCAATACTAAATATTACAGCAGAGAAAACTATCTGTGCAGCAGATAGACAAAGCATGCAATAACGTTTGACAGGACTCTGATGTACCGTCATGCATCACGCCCCTAGCTATTCGCATTTGTGGCACGGTCGGTGGAAGTAATCACCCAAATGACATAGCTTCGGGAATATAATAGTCATTCCTGTTCACGTGTGAATCGGTGCTATTAGAAAAAATACTTAGTGGACTGCATTCTCATGAATGGAAGATATTTGCTTGCTCTAGGGCTTGTGGAAAAAGCGACCTACGTATTCTGTTGTTATTTGAAACCTGCGTGAGTATTCAGATTAATTTGGCTCGGAATAAAAATAGTGTATATAAATTGGTATAATATCGGGGGAAAAGCAGTGGCAGCTCAGTAGGGTGGAGCGTCAGTCCTTAAAAAATTGAAGTCTGGGTTCGATCCTGGCTCGTACCAATTCGTTATTTGAAATTTATTTACGAATGGTAAAAATCATTACCATTGTCTTTTTGGTGAAAGAAATGTCTTTATATCTATATGAATTGTCTGTATGGCCCATACACTCTCTGTCTGATGATATAAATTGTGTTCAAGTTGTTGCTATTCGTTGTTGTTATTTTGACCGACTTCAAAAAGGAGGAGGATATCAATTCTACGGATATGTTTTTTTATGTTTGTTACCTCAGAACTTTTGACTGGGTGAACCGATTTGGATGATTTTTTTTTATTTGAAAGTTGGTGTTTTTTGTGTGGTACCATTTCAAGTTCTGACAACGGGAACCATGAGAAAACGATATAAATCTAAAATCGCCTTAGTAAAAGTAGACTTTTAGGGCAATTGAAGTCGGTTTCCAGTTATTTTTAAATGCATTTACTTGTTGTCTATTTCTTTACTAACACCGCTGCCTCCGTGGCGTATGGCTATACGCTCGGACTGAAAATCCGGAGGTATCGGGTTTGATTCCCAGTGGAAGTACCTATCGGTACTCGGTTTGGATGGTTGTGAGGCATTTTCTATGTCCGCTTGCTTAGCTACCACCACGTGGTCTGCCGCTACGTAGGTCTGCCGCCAAACAGCATTGTAAATAGCACTGTTGTGTTCCAGTACGAAAGGTAGCAGACCTCATTATGTTTGAGGCTTCTGGGTGTGTACCTTGTTATACATTAATAGATAAAGTACGTAGGTCCACTATAATAAAAATATTGACGTTCGGTATTTTTCGAATAACACACTAATTAAAACACAAAACAAAACAGATTAATGGAAAGCGAATTCCAAAACCGATGTTAAAACTCTCAACTTAAAGAAATAGAATGATAACATCAGGAGGGATTTCTACCTGTCTGGTTCCAGGTAGGCAACTATACAAAGAAACGTTTCTTACTCAAACTAAGATACTCTATTCTCTGTTACACGAATGAAATATTCAAAAAAAATTGCTGTGACTTGCTGACGTCATTGAAGCCTGAATCACATTTGGCTTGTTTCATTCGTTTAGTTGCGAATGACCATTATTGCAGCTTTATACCTATTAACGTGGGAAATTGTTCTAATGATCTATGAACGTACCTAAAACGGTATTTTGCGAGTTTGTATCATAGAAATTCCAAAGATTGTATGAAATCGACGATAAAAAAAATTAAGAGCAAAAGTGAACTCAATCTTTCTTAAGAAAGTCATTTATTAAATACCAGTATAATAAGAACGAATACATGTTTTAATTACGATACTCGTAGTTTGAAGCTTGACGGTGTTTTGAATACACTAATATTATTAATGCAAAAGTGATTTTGTTTGTTTTTTGTTTGTCCTGCCTTTACGTCGTCGTAACGGAGAGTGATAATGAACTATTTTAGTAAAGGTATAGTTTAAGGGTCGGAAAAGGACTATTTTAATTCCGCGAGCATCGAATTCTCATTTCATTCATTCATCGATACATTCCAAAGTTCACGCGGATAGTCACGGTCTAGTAAATTAATAAACCAAAGAATAATATCTTGTCTTGATATAAAATCTTGTCTGTATGTTCACGTTAAGAGGGTATGCTGTTCTCAAAGCGCCCATACAAACATAGTCCAGTCATATTTTGAGTATTAAGCTATGAAAATCTATGAAATTTTCAAGACACAATCTAGAAACATATATATGTGTCGGTGGTGAGTCAGATTTTCGTTTAAATATATACTTCCAGAGTTACAGGGCGTCAAAGTATTGTATTTTTCGGTAATAAAAAGCCCCAACTTTGAACCTGATTTACAAGAGTATGAATCAATTTAGAACAATTTGGAAAAACCACCGACATCTGAAATTTTATTAGTATACTGTATTAAAAAAATGGTTACATAATATACTGTATCCTTCAAATGATCACTGGACTACGAAACATCCAAATAACGGGTGGATAACATCGCTTAATGTATGCTGTGTCACCGTACGCGCTCGGGTAGGATAGGGCTCGGAGAGGGACAGCTACAAAACAATGCAACCTTGAAACCGACCACGTGGTCTTACCAACATAGCCTCTTAAGGAAACAGTATCGAACAGTCAATTCACCCACAACCTCATCACTCGGAAAGCGTTCTCACTCTGACTTAAGCTTATGCGAACGACATAAAACCAGTCCTTAATAATAAATTAAACCTTTCATATATTTCTTTAGAAGCTGTCCTGAACGTCTAAAGCAGGTCCTTTTCAAAGACTGAATAGATTCTCAGGCTAAATGAGTTTACATTATTGAATAGGCTTATTACTAAGTGCTCGGATTGAAGATGTCTAGATAATAATAATTAACGTGCGCGCACTTGTTTAGCGCGGGTTGCGTACAAAGCGCAAGCAATTTTTTGCACTAGCATTCTGTGAACTTTTTGCCTGCGAAAGATTTCTTTTGACGAACTTTTTTAAGAGATGTGTCATTTTTAAAGTGAACTCACGCTTCTAGTAATTAGTTAATGACAAACCATTTCAAAAGTTTTGGTTGCGAAATGCTGTAATCATGGATTGAATATATAATTATACGGTTTGAAAATGGAGTACGAAAAAAACAGCTTCTGTGGTGTATTAGCTAGACCGGGCTGTGGTCCAGAGATCCCAGGTTTGATTCCAGGATTCTTAAGGAATTTACAAGATACAGCCGGCGACTTCGTTTACTTATTCTTCAAAAATTATTTCGCGATAACACTTTATCGGGATAAAAAATAGTCCATGTTATTAGGCTACGAGATTGATCTTTCAGATAAATGCAGCCTTTAAGAAAATTTGATTAATTATTAATATCCTGCGATTCTTTTTTATTTATAAAAGTTAAACTGTTTATTTCGGATAGAAGTTGAAAAATAATATTCAATGCGATGACACATTTATAATATCCTTTTTATTTTGATGTTTGAGCGGACCGGGAACAGGTATATAAATATAGATGTAGATTACACGGCAGCCCCAAAATTTATCGTCCAAATTGCCACGTTGGAACGTTATACTTAGAAGCAAACCGATTTATTGAATTAATAGCCCTAAATCAAAGGGATCTTCCCTATTGATTCTCGGGATATTTTTTGTTGAAGCATTTAAGGATAGTAGTTGCATCAGCTGACGTGCAGGTAAAGTCGGAAAGGGTGTTAGAGCAAGCAGGAACTGTATAAGAATCACTAGGGAAAGGGTCAGTAAGGTGAAGAGGCAATGTGCAGACCACATAGCTTGAAAAATGGTAACATTTTGCCACAACAGACCTGATAAAGGTCACTGGGAGCCTCTGGCTGTAGGCGCCTCAAAAACCGGTCCTTTGCCTTGAAACAGCAGTGCATGTTTTCTAGATTATTATGGCGATGAAGACAATTTAAGCAGCATATCTTTCCAGCTTTTAACAACAGGAATATATAGAGAGGGGTAACGTAAGTAACAGCTATAGATGTGTTGACATACTCTACGCTCCTAATGTTACTTTAGAAATCAAACTCCAACCAAATCAAAATCAAATTTCAGTTAAATGTTTTGCTAGTTGCCTTCGGGTACAAATGTAATATATACTCTTATGTGTTGTCTTCATTTTTACCATTAACGCAAGTAAAATGTTCATAAAAGTGGGAAAAGCAGAATTCTGCAGTACATACATATATAATATTTGCATCTGTTATTATTTTATTAGGAAAGTGTATGCGTGGGAAACTTTTTACACTGCGATGGTTATAATGCATCGTCTTATAGTAGTATTTAATCCTGGTTGTAATCGCTGAAGTAAATTGGATTATTTAAACACATATTAATAGTACTATTTTGTGGTAATAGTAATAACAGAAGTTAGTGAAAAAAAACTTCATTTACTCTGAAAACGCTTTAGTAAATACATTTTGTTTCAGCTAATTTCATTGAACTTGTTCCTGTTGTTGTTGATCTACATTTTATGAAAATTTATGTAAATTTTTACGCTATTTATAAGTATAGTAGTAAGTAATAAAATAACACAAATATCATTTTCTCTAGAACGTTATAGTGAAGCACATTAAAATGAAATTAAAAACTAAACAATGGTTGCTGTTACAAAAAGATGTTTATTATATGACGCTAAATAAGATAGAATAATTAAGTAACAAATTAGCAAAGGCTAGAAAAGTTTTAACAACAATAAATATAACAATAATTAATATTGCTGGGTACTTTTTCTAACGTTGGCAACCTAGTGTAAAGGTACACCTAATAAATATAACAACCAATGAAGTTCTATCGTGAGACTTTCCCAGTTCCCCGATATACAGACAGATTTCATATGGTAAGTGTCTAAATGCTACTTCGTTAAATTAGTAAGTACATATCTGTGGAATGAAATTTGTATTTAAAACTTATTCTAAAAATCGACTACATACTTTCAAAAAGTTCACATTCAGATATAATTAAGAGGTAAAAATTTTATTAAAATTATTAACTATTTTATTTACTTAGTGGCGACTATATTTTATGAACTACAAGCATTTGACCGCAATTTACGAAAAACGGAAAACAGAATTACGAAACACTTTTTAAGTATGTCCATGCCGTAGGCCAAGTGCTACTTGCCAAATTTCATTAAAATCCATTCAGCCTAGAGTAGTGGCTTTTTAAAACAAAAACTGGTAAAAAATAAAAACAAAAGTAACATCGTTTTCACTTGTATCTGCGAATGCAATGATATGCTAAACATATAAACACGACGGCACCATCGTCTATAAAGAAGTTGATTGAACATAGCACCTGTGTGTATTGTACCACAGTACCACAATACGAGCAGACGGAACACGAGGTAACCTGTAATTACAGGTTACGCGCCAACCAAATTAAATATTTTGAACGGTCCGTTTGCATGGGTCGAGTTAGTGATGTCAATGTACGGAGATGATGTTGATGTTGATGTTGGTTGTGTTATGTCATTTGTTTTTTGATTTGGCATATTTTTTAATTACTAAATTTTAAAAACTAATTGTGAAATATTAGGTAATAATGGAAACCATACTCTACAATTCAGACAGTCAGTCAGTCAATTCATTCGGACAGTCACACTCGGCGAACAATGCAGTGTATTTATACCGTAAGATGAAGGTATTTGTTAAAATTAACGATAGAATGTGTGTGAGTATTGTAAAATGGACGAGACACATGGTGTACAGATATACCTTCCAATAGGATTAAGTACACTTTAAGAATTGTTTTTTAAGTTTATGTTTTATTAATAAATAAATGAAAAATTAATATATTATGCGTACAAATTATATAATTTCACTGGTTAAAAAAACACTAGTTCTCTTTTAGGATTCAATTCAATTCTTATTCTATTCCCAGCTAAAAATATTACTCGATCAAAAACAGCCGTGCTCGCGGCTCCTATACGATATTGTACGAGTACGTTACTGATAGCGAACAAAATACAGATTGCTCCTGCAAGCGCAATGCAATGACCTATACATATAGTGGATCGACTAAAACGCGACTCGTATGTCTATTATTATTATGTTTCTTAACATATTTTTGTAGTATTTTTCCCTATATAAAATTGAATTGATTTTAGAACCTCATAACTTTTTTGTGCAAATCTTTATTTGGATGACGTCGTAATTAAAATACCTACAGCCAACCAGTGTATGATAATGATCAAAAATTCATAGGGATAGTTAAATTATTTTATCGACAACGATAAAATGAGTCAAAAGTGTAGGCGCGTCACTAGCAACAAAACGGCGTTTAGCTGCCGTGCGCCCGCGCACCTCGCCGCCTGGTCACCGCCAGCTTTCGCGCCCTCTACAATTATTGGATGAAATGTAGTCCTACACCATCTATTGTCTACGTATATCCAGTTAAGACCGAAGGGAATATTCAGACATAATTTTAATTAGTGGATCGGCACTACCACTGTATCTGTAAGTACTATTATAGTTAAACATTAGCCGACGAAATTTCTTTGACAGCGGAAATATGTATTTCTTTTCCAAATCCTCATTTTACTATATATCGCGTGACCTCACAAACCAGTAATTTCATACAAAGATAAGAACATCCAAAGAGCCTTATTTTACAGGTAAATGTGGCATGGTACAAAAATGGATACATATTTTTGTAACCGAGTATACCACTAAGTAATGATTTTTCGAAACTTTGCCCCTAAGGGGATGAAAACAGTCAAATCAAAACTAACCCACTTGAGCTAAAAACTATAAAGGAACGTCGGTCCATTTAATGATGTAAAGATCCTCTAAGAAATTATTTTGCTAATTTTAACCTCTTAAGTGGATAAAAGAGTTTTTGAATAAATTTTCAAATAGTTTTTGATTCCTATATTATATTAGTTTTCAAGATAAAAGTGTGCTTAAATCAATATTTCAAATTCCTACTATTTTTAGATATATTTTTTACATAAGAGGCTCAAAATGAAGTAAATATAATGCATGATTTTTTAAAATCACTCCTGGACACGTGTATTTCTTAAAGTTATTTAATATTGTGCTCCTTCTGCGATCCCCATATAATCTGACGAGCCGGTGCGTTCAGTTCCACTCGTCTAGTGCTCCACAAACTTTGGCATTTCCGAATTCCTATCCACGAGTCGTGTTTGACTTCAATGTACTCGTACGTTTATTTATTTTCAAACAGAAGAGGGCGATTCGTTTACTTAAATGTTAAGTTGACATTGTGTGGGAGCTTCGATACCGATTAGGGAAGCCATACGGTTTTTTTTATACATCTGTGTACTTATTTTTCTTTTATACTTTATATCAGGTTCTACTTTTATGCACTACAGAATATAGTTTTATCTACAATGTATCCCATCCTAAAACTTCCATTTTGAATAATGCCCATGAGAGAAGGGAAAATAGACTGTAGTTGATATTCCCTATGAAGTTGGCATCATAGATACGAGTATAATATACCTATAATTCTATTTTGACGAATAAATCTTTAAAAGCATTTTTAATTAAATTTTTAGTTCCATATTTGTTAGTAATAACAGACTTAGTTATTCTAATAAGATGCTACATCAGTGGGCAATCGAATCTTCCAGCAATCACCCTCAGCAGCGATTTTGAACACATCATTTTAAATTGACAATAATATAGTGACAAACAATAATTTAAATAAAAGTGAACATTTCAGTTCATGTACATTTTGATCACGAATATTAAGGAAACATTTGGCTCATTCCAGACACGTCAGAACTCAATTTCAGTTTCCGAAAGTCTCCATCCACAGTAGCGTATAATTTCATCGCGAATTTTCACTTCGTTCGCAAGTAGTTAAATACTTACACTGGATATTAAGTTCTGGTGTTCTCCGTTGGAAGTAATCGGAATGGACGCATTAATAACGAATGCACTTATTTTATTTAACGGCATTCCACTTGCCCTGAAATATGTCAGTTTGGTTTTGAAGCCGGTTATTTTAGAAAGTTTACGGGTATTATTTCAAAAAGAAAATCGAAGACTGAACGCCATTGAATTTGAGTTAACGGTTTTCTAAATATGTACATATACATATAAAAGGATTTTTATCTGTTTAACCATCATACACATATATTTCTGACACCCTTGTTTTTTTAAAAAACATTATGCATTTTTTAATAATGACATCAAACTCGAAGATTTAGTCAAAGTCAAATGTTTTAATTGCCAGAAAATAGTAAAACTAATCACGATTACAATAATGCTCTGCCTATAAAGACATGCAAAAATTTGGAAAGAATTCGAGAAATTATTTTGTGATGTCTAATGTTTTTACATTGGGCCTTCATAACATGCAGAAAAGCATATCTTATTGCATTATAGAAAGGTTATATAGTTGAATAAATTGTCTAGTTTCACGCACACATTCTCAAACGTATGCTCTTGTATTTCACAGAGCATCGAGAATCTGACTGAATTTATGGTTCCTTACCTAATCGTCTTTCACCGATAAATAGTAATTTCGTATGCTAAGTCATTTTCGTATGATGAACATCCGTCGTCACTTCAGTTTACAACACCAGCTAATTCGAACGCCGTCTTATATTACAGGCTAATGAAAATTCTCACTGAATAAGGTAACGGAGCTAGAAGCAGAGCGTGGGCGTAAGATTCTTAGCATTTCACTAGGAACATTTACATTTTACAACTTTTATACGTTGACATCGTGCATATAGATGTACGCGCATTTGTAAATTCATCCGAAAATCTTGTTGCCTGGCCTTGTACCACTTTTGCCACAATTAAATTTGACATATATATATTTCTAGTTATACAAATGTATCGTATGTGTATCGAAACAGACGGGTATATTATTTAAATTAATTTTATTAGATCAGACAGTTTAAATATATTACTAAGAAATAAACTGATTTGTTGCTTTTATGAAAATTGATCCCTACAATTATTATCAGATGATTTACAGTAAACTGGCACCATATAGTCTATCTAGATCACATCGTCACGTACCACCTACACATATCTACATCTACACTAATATTATAAAGAGGAAAGTTTTGATTGTTTGTTTGTTTGTTTGTTTGTTTGTTTGTATTGAATAGGCTCCGAAACTACTGGACCGATTGGAAAAATTCTTTTACCATTAGAAGCCGACATTATCCCTGATGGACATAGGCTATATTTATTTTTAGAAAAAATTAGAGATCATTACTAAAACTTCAGTAATGTAAACCAAGGTGTAATATTTTTTGCCGTTATGGCGGGTTTGCGCCACGCCACGCACGCGCGCCGAGCGCTGTCAGTCGATCTGTAACTATGACTACGAAAAACAACGGCTGCTATTGTAAAATGTTTTATTACGAGTCTTAAATATATTATTGTTGAACCAGAGCCTTTAGTCCGTTCTTTTCAATATCCCCGGAAAGAAGAGTAGACAGTGGATACGCCCGCTGCGCGACAGCCTGCAGCGGTCGTCCTCCACGTGCACCTGACGTGCGTCCGACGTGCATCCGAGTAGAAACGTGCGTGTTTCGTGGCCTGCCGTGGAGCGAACATGAGCGAACGAACATTGTGTGCGAGCGCAGAATATTCTTCAGCAAGCACGGTTAGCAGGATTGTTTTAAACTTCAAAATGACGGAGGGGAACATGGAAATTAAACCTACAATGACGGTGGAAGCCGTGTGTGTGAAAGTGCCACCATTTTGGCCCGAAGAGCCAGCGCTTTGGTTCGCGCAGCTGGAAGGACAGTTCGTGCTTGCCAGCATCACCGCAGACAGCAAATACAATTATGTCATATCGAATCTTGAGTTCAAATACGTGTCAGAAAACAAAGATATAGTTAAAAACCCTCCCGGTGCGAACAACTATGACAAGGTTAAAACGGAACTGAACGGAACTGTCTTCATCGCAAGAGCAGCGAGTGCGTCAGCTACTCACGCACGAAGACATCGGGGACCGCAAGCCAGCACAAATTCTTACGGCACCTACAAAGTTTGGCCGGTCCGAGCGTACCCGACGATTTTGTACGTTCTATTTGGTCGAGGCACCTGCCAACGAATGTACAGGTGATTATTGCGTCGCAGCCTAAGAAAGCCTTTAGTCGGTTCTTTTAAATCTCCTGGGAAAGAAGAGTAGACAGTGGATACAGCCTGCAGCGGTCGTCCACCACGTGCTACGCCGTAAAATGTCTTTCATCGCATGTGCTGCGGAAACTATGAATAATCAACAGAACAAGAACATCAAAAAGCTATTTTCTCTGTGTTATAAATAAATAAAAGTATGGTTTTAGATTAATTTCTATGGTTGTGATGTGCTGAGACCTTGCTTTTTCCACATTTCAGGATTCTAGGTCAAACGGGAAATACCTTATAGGTTTTGATTCTCTTGCATTCTCTAAGGAAATTGTCTAAAAGTGCGGCTTAAACAGACATATCTTTTTATTGTGTTGACGTAGAAGTTTGATTTTTTCACAAATCTAAGAGACAGCAGACTTGAGTACTTGATATTAATTTCAACTTGATACCTTTACGCATACATTTACGTATACACTGAGAAAAAGGGTATTGACTGACAGACAGACGGACAACAAAATGATCCTTTAAGGGTACCTTTTTAGGGTTCCTTAGTCCAATAAAGAACCCTTATAGCTTCACTCTATCCCTCTGTTCGTCTGGCTGTCCGCGGCTTAGCTCAGAGACCCTGACTACTAAATAGCTGTAATTTGGTATGGGTATACATGGTATCACGATAGCAAAGTGGTGGTAGAATAAAAAAACTTGGGGATGAAATATTTTTTCACGTCACGTCATTGTGTGGGGTGTCGTTGAAATATTACGCTTGAAAGTGAGAATTTTTGTCCGAGTTGAGCGTCCCCCTCCCCTCTATCTGCTAAACTGGTGCTTTTAAAAATCTGAAAAATTCATTAACATTAAATCCAAACCACTTATTGTTCCGAGCAACTACGGAGCCCTGCACTGCGCGTGGACTGACGCGCACTCGGCTGCTTTTTAGGGTTCCGTACCTCAAAAGGAAAAAAGGAACCCTTATAGGATCACTATGTTGTCCGTCTGTCTGTCAAGGTCCTTTTTCTCTGGAACGCGTGAAGGTATCAAGTTGAAATTAATATCGAATTAATGCGAATCTGCGGTCCTTTGGACCCGTGAAAAAATGAAGTTTCTAGGCCAACGCAATAAAAAGATAGATAGCTGTATTTCAGACCATTTCCATACAAAATGCAAAGAAACCAAAACCTATAGGGTAAGTCCCGTTGAGCTAGAACTTGAAATTTGACAAGAAGCAAGGTCTTACAGCGCAACCATAGGAATAAATCGGAAAACCAGGATTTTCTAAAATTAAAATTTTTTCTTTGGATTTGGCAATAATTTAAAGTCTCAAAAATAGCGTTTATGCTAATTTGTGCGGTATATAATAAGAGGTTAAGGCGCGGACTCTCTATCTGAGGGTTCCGGGTTCGAATCCAGCCGTGTACCTATGAGCGTTTTTCAATTCAAGTACATTATTCGAATGCTTGACGGTGAAGGAAAACATCATGAGGAAACCTGCATGTCTTGAACAGGCATGTGAAATCCGCCAATCAGCACTGGGCCCGCGTGGTGGACTATGCCCCATACACTATCTGTAGGAGAGTAGGCCTGAGCTTATACAGTGGGGACGTATATAGGTAGATGATGAAATAAATATATGTCTATGTAATTCATCTTAAATAAAGCGTGGTTTAAAGAAAAAACCGCTCGCTTCGCTCGCGCAGCTACAGCGTTTTAGCTACAATGCCAAACCTAACCAATCAAAAATCTCACCTGAATGGATATCTTTTTTTCTCTAGCAAGTAGTTTCGCCAACAACAAACAACCTGTGTGGGGTTTCAGACCAACTCCCTTAACACCAAAAATTCATAGAAACGTCAAAATTAGTTGACCATTTTATACATTTTAAACACCAACTCAACCCCTCGCGGTCGGTTGTCTGTAAGCCACAAAATATCGCGTGAATTAATTTACGAAATTTTTCATAAAACTAACAACTGAATCACTTTTTTGTCCTTCTGGTGTTATGTCTGTCAAGACCATTTTTCTCAGGGACGTTGGTCGCGTAGGGATATGAAGCTGAAAATACATTTACGCTTATCCAAAAATGTTTAAAAAATAAATGTCTACCCGTGCGAAGCCGGGGCGGGCCGCTAGTACGTAAATAAATGCATTTACTATTAGAATTTTCTCTTTTCGCTAATTAGTTTTACAAAATATTTTACCAAAAAAAATTAAAAGCAGCCATCTAGTCGGGGCACTATTACAATAATGATTTTGTATCTGCCAAAAGAACATCAATGAGTTTATAGGTGTAAACGAGAATCTGCGTCCATCGGGTCACTACATAACAGCTCGACAACTTTTGAGAACATTTCATCCGCCGAGGTGTTAAGTTCATCCCAATACCGGATATGTTCCGTTATCATTGTCTATTACTAGCGTTTGCCCGCGACTTTGTCCGCCTCAATCGGGATAACAAGAAGACTTGAATACTCTTCAGGCCCTGCAACTATCCCTGTACAAAAAATCAAGTCATTATAACTCTCCATTACCACCAACAGTATCAGAGCCAGCGCCTCATTAGCTTGAGACATTTGGGGAGCACGCTTTAAATCTTATCGTCACTTATCATCAGGTGATATGCAGGCCAAATGCAAACCATCGTACTTTTTAAACACATATAATTTGAAATTATAGTACTCGCTAGAACGGCATTCACAAACACATGCCCCGACTAAAGTAGAGGCCTACAACAATAAGCACTATGTACATTGATGATATAATTATACGTCCACGGCTAGCATTCGACCCGGGAGGTTAAAATTATGTTCCCTTTGGAATATACTAACGAATTGTTATACAGGCACGCTAGACTGCGTTCAAAACTATGTTCAAGTGATTATAGACAGGCCTTTGTATTAAAAATTTTACTTTGCAGATTATAAATGTCACACAAGGGTTAGCAACCATTTTAACCAGGACGGGAAAATATTACAGTGAATGTTTAAGGTGAGTTCTTTTTGCTCATTTTCCGTACAAGTTACTGTTCTCATAATCTTTTAATGTAGGTCTAGTGCAGTAAAGAGCCCGGGAAATGAATAATCATAACATATAATTCACGCATTGTCCCGATATTAGCCGTTTGTAAAACAGCGCCGTATATTGGCAGGTTTTTGCGTAAAAAAGAGCACCGTTGCAAATATATGCTATTTGTGATAAGTAACAAGTTACTAGCCTAATATAAAAGAAAACCCTTTAACTTACGAGTATACTTATCAATTTTATTATACAATTTAGTAACTCTTTGGAAAACTGGTTATTTTACTTTACTTTCTGCATATTTATTATGTTGATCGTGGCGATTTATGAGGGAGGCTCGAGTTATGATGTCAATCTGCATAGTAGTTGTGTGTTCACGGCTTTAGACTGCCATGGAATACAATGTCACCACGGTTGTGACATGGGTACGGTATGGCTGGGTTCCAACCCTAATTAGTTCACATTCAACTATTTTGCACGAATCATTTCACTGCTTCGTTAATGCGCACCGCTAAGGAGTGGAATTCCATGCCGGTTTTAGTGTTTTCCAGGAGGTCTTCAAGATTACATTAAACAGGCTATTTACCAAACATTTACTATCTCAGTTCATATCATAGCTTAACATTAGGTGAGATTGTGGTTAAACGCAAACCTTTTTATTGTTGTAAAATAGAGCATTTCAATGGAATGGCCTCATCGTCACTTGTTTCTGTTAGAAATGTCATGTCATAGACTTAATATGTTAAATGCTTAGGAAACATAAATAAAATGTAAGCGCTGCAATAATTCAGCTTAATCCAACAATCCAAGGCACTTCCTCGCCATACATGTGTGTGTGTGTTTTGTTAAAGACCGTCACTAATGGCATTGTCATCGCCGCTGTTCAGCTGAACAAGAATTACGATTGGTATCGCACCGAAACATCAAACATAAGAAGCGACTCCACAAAAAAGCATAAATAATACGAGTATATACCACTATACGTCAAAGCCTTAGCCCTTAATTGTAATTTAGTAGGTTACATTTGTGAGATCAAGATCAGCTCATTTCGGCGTTGCCGTTGCCCAAATTTATTTGGCTGCGCGTGAGTTGAATGCTGCGCCATATACAATAACACACTAAATCATATCAAAATCGTAATGCGACGGAGGTGTGTCCGAAGCGGAATTAAAATGCAATAATATCTCCTCCATGCCGTAATTCTGGCCTGTCTCAGATCTTAGTAGATTATCGTAAAGTATTTATTTATCCACCGTTCCCTGGGGAGGTTAGATAGCATCAGGAAATCAATTTTGCAACGAAACGTCGTGGAGGCGTAAGGTTTGCGGCCTTTAAGTCACAGGTGCCTGAGTTACGTCGATTTATAAGCCATTATGGGTATAAAATGGGCGGTGAATATTTTGTTGTTTTGTGGTCCCTCAATACTAATAAGTAAGTACTCATTGTGTCATTGATCGGGTGTAGCAGGACATGTACTCAGTAATTTTATGAGGCTTCATGTGTACTGAATTCAGTCACCCAACACTTATTTTGAACCACAAGCATTATAGCCGAATTAATGAAATTTATAAAAGTTAAACCTAGAATAAGCTTTTTAATCATCATAAATTTTAGTCAGATTTGCAATGGACACATGTCAAAATTTTATTGTGCTACTAGTGATCCGTCTTTGCTCCGCCCGGGTGCAATCAACTGTTGGTATCTCAGCTTCTAGGTGGCGTATCGATATTAAACTTCACCATATTTTAATTTATATCTTTAGCAATACAATAATGAAAACCGTATCCAATTTGATGCAGTAGTTTTTGCGTGATGCGCGTACAAACGTAAAGACAGAAGCGCAGACAAAAATTCTAAAGATAATTGTTTCGGTTATTACGGTGCTCTTATAAAGACTCATATTAATTTTCTTATATCTTTTATATAAATATATACAAACAGTGACCATTTACAATTTGATTGTATGTATAGATAATATTAAGACAAAACCATCAGGAACTTATTTTATCCTGCAATACATTATCTCAGAAGTGAGATTCCCTCTGAATGTACGTAAGTATTTTTCTATTACAGCGATCCACCTCCATCAAAGTTTCCGACTAAATTTCTGTTGCCTCTTTTAAAATATAAAAGCTGGATTTGTGTAGTAACTATCAAAAATACGATATCAGATTGTGATGTCGCGAAATGAGCATCATTAACAGACAACTTTCATTTTAAACACTTTTTTCGATTTTTGTTCAAAGCGCCATCTATGAACCATTAGCTGCTTAACTGCTATTGTAGCTAACTATAAAGTTGTAAATTATTAAGATTTATTTCGCGGTACTATAATTCCATCTCCTATTTCAGGTAATTACTTATCAAAGCCAGCTATTCTGTTTTAAAAGATTATGGCAACAGAAAGTTAGTATGGAAGCATTAGGAGAGGGATAACGTTAAAGACTCAGAACAGAAAAAATAAAGCGTACGAGTCAAAAAATTATGAACCGTACACAACACTCAACTATTCCAACATAAACACCCGCGTGTGACGTAGAAAGCAAACCCATAGAACCGGTTACATTTCACATGAATACACACATACACAGTGTCCAATTAAACGGGGTCTGTCACAGTCTGATCCATGATCCCACTGTGGTCTCCTCCACGAGAATGCCGAGGGGGCAGAGCAGGTCACGCTTGAGTGGTCGGTACACTCAACAACGATAAGAAAGCGAGCAAGCCGGTGGACTGTCAAGAAACAATCTATGTGATTATATGGACGTTTGAAAAATTGTCTTAATGCAAAAACAAGGTTTCTTAATTCGGTTATCGTATTAGCTATCTTCCCTACTCATTTCTAGTCGGTTTCGTAATGCCCTGCATTATTCTTCTTAACCAATAAATTACTCAATGCTTTCTAGCTCGTAAGTGTTTTTCCTATTTAAAGAATTCGTGATAGGTAAAATAAATATGTCTAAAAAACGATTGCACAACAATAAAGAATCAGAATCGATATTCGAATAAGGAAGATTTATCTATTTTAGTTTTAAAATATTGTAAAGTTGTCTACAAATTTAAATAATCGTATACTGACTGTAATTTACACCATTCTATTTCAAGCCGGACGATATCATTTGATATTCTCTAACAGGTCAATAAAATTGTTGTCTTCAAACTGTAACCCATAATAACGGTAAATCGAAGAATCAATAAAAAGTTCCAGACCACAAATTTCGCCATCAAAACATGGCGTCTCTGTGATGAAACTCATTACGGATTCATTCTAAAACAAGCATCGGCCCATAAAGTTTGACAAATTAATCACTATTCGAACGACGAATTCGTTATTTTTCCACGTTCCGTACAATTACTCAGTTTTTAAAAGCTTTCTGATGACTATAATTCAATAGCAAATAATTCGACAATAAACGGGATTCAAGGTATACATCTAACGACCACCACATGAGAGCCTTGTACAATGTAACTAAAACGAATATTACACTTTTTGTTCACGTAAGTTTACCATAAGAAAAACATTTTTAAATTAAATTACCCACCTCTCTGTAATAAATTTTCTTTTATGTCAATAGACAGGATTTTTTACTTAAAAAAAATTCAATTTATTTGATCTACCTAAATCATCAAAATTAAAATAGAATTATTCAAAAGGACACGTAGCTCGTAGAAAAGGATAAGTTCAATTATAAGTAATTTAAGTTAACTTTTGAGGGTATTTCGCATATTTGCTTCATGGTAGAAATCCGATTTGAAATTCGATAAAAATATTACTATCCTAGAAGCATTTCATATTCTGCAAACATTCATAGTGCAAATCTAATAATGGGATACTAGCAATTATCAGTGATACTGTTATATGTTATAATTATATAGATACATTGTTAAATTATTTATTTGTCTTTATTTTATCATTCATGAACTACTAATTATATTTATATCAAAATACCTAATCAGTGCGTTTGTTCTCCGTTCTCTATCGACTGAAACCATTCCTCAACCTAACGAGGCGCTGGCTATGCTACCTTTCATACCGGAACATAATAGTGCTTTTAAAGCTGTAGTTTGGCGGCAGACATTTTTGCATTTGGCCTTCATTCCCCTGATGGTGAAGATAAAGCCGTTCGATGTTCAGCGTGCTTCCTCAAGCTAATTAGGAACACAGAACACAACTTTAGCGGCAGACTTAGACGGCGGTAACTTAGGTAAAGTTTTACATATATTTTTTAAAGCTTACCTTGTTTGATAGTGAACGCGTCATATACAAACTACTTTAACAGTTTGGCGTTTTACTACAAGTATACTTCTACTTGGTTAGCAATTACTGTGTATCCTGTTTGAATAAAATCCTGGTCACGATCATATTAAATTCTATCGTAACTAAAAAACCTGCAAACTCTAGCCAGTACTCGTAAATGATGGCTGTCCATGTTTATTTTAGAATGGCTAGCTTTCCTAACGGCTTGATTGAGTCGTTAGTGTGACATAGAACTAGTAATACCTAGTACAACTGGTACAGGGTTTAGATCACTAGGTCGGATCAAGATCTCGCTCCAACTCTCTCTGAGGTTCGATTTTCTAATGATCCCACGGTTCGTTACCAGAGTAATTAACTGAGACTGTTTTTCTTTGGCATTCACTTATTGTGTGCTAATATTTAGTTTTTTTTTGTAGACCGAGTAAATGGCCGCCATATTGAAATTGAAACGTCAAATAGTCTGAGGATGTACCTCGCCTCGCATCCATCAATTCTTCTTCGCCTTAATTTTAATGTACTTTTAATACTTTTAAATTAATTTTTCCTCAAACTATGTAATGTTTCTTTAAAAATTAAAATACTAATTTGCTATGGAAGAGTGAGACCTTCTGACACAGGTATTTTCATACTTACAAGAAGGTCCCAACCTTGTCTTTGTAAATAGCATTTTATAAAGAAATACAAAATTTTTAATTAAGAACAATTTATGTTAATTTTATACCACCTGCATTTCAATGTCGGACGAGCACTTTCTTCCTAGAGTTCCACGCCAAAAATAATATGAGGGGATTCGTGGAAAACATAGCCTAAATTCATAAGTTTGTTATTCTCGCTATATAGGTTATCTCGAGAGAACTCTACTCGAGATTTGGTGTCAATATCTCTTAAATAATACTCCAATTAATAAACCGCAAACGCTCACGATCGACGAGGTGTCACTATAACCGATGAACCGTTACAACGCAGCCATCCTGACATTGGACAATATTTCACACGTTTTATTACACGACGACTCCGCCTGGCAGCATGTTAATTGTCATTATCCGCAGAAATAATGCCATTTAACTGATAAGCCGAAGAAAAAAACGGTATAAAACAACGCACCGTGACAATTTTATTAATTTTTCTTACTTAAAAACTGGTTTTTCCGATGCTTACGAGTATAATTTGCACTCTGATAGAATCTACCAGTGCTTACTATCTAGAATTAGCATGAGAATAGGCTTTACATTGGCTGCACTATCTTTCCCTACATGCTTACACCTAGATACTATTTACAGTTATATTATAATGATCATGTTAGAACCACAGTATTTTAAAAACGCCTTCGTATACCAATGGCTACACAGATGCACACACAATCTGGAGGTCACGAGTTCGGCCCTGCACTTAATCTACTAGATTTGGTTGGTGGTAGGGCATTTTTGATGACTAGCCTGGCTAGCTACGACCATGTTATGTAAATCTGGCGCTAATTAGCATTACTGATAGCGCAGTTGTGTTCCAGTGCCAAAGGATTACGCATTCCATTCAACTCAAGTCAGGAAGTTAGCATTTCTGTAAATATTTTTGACTATTTAGCGGTAAAAGAATAGCATAAGCGTGTTCTTATTAAGACATATTTTACAAGTAATTCCTTCAAAAAGAACTAGAAACTATTAAAGCAAATTTAAGATTTATATCGTTTTCCCATGGATGTCATTGTCAGAACTGGACCACACGGAAAGCACCACTTTCATGTAAAAAAGAATCATCCAAATCGGTTCAACCACTCAAAAGTTCTGAGGTAACAGACGTTAAAAAACAACAACAAGTAAAACAAGAAAAAAAATAAGTCGAATTGAGATCTTCCTCCTTTTTTCAAGCAAGACTTGATTGCTACAACTACTCAGTATTCCTAAAATCATAATCTAAAGAATCTCATTTGTCGAATGTTCCATTCGCAGATACATGTAAATGTTGAATAAAATTTACAATAAAAAAAGCACTAGAACTGTTTAAAAAAAGCATGAACACGTCTCTAGCCGACTGATAGATGCTATTACGAGCATTACGTTAAACAATTAAACATTTAATTTATATAATTTAGTTGTTGATCTTATTCTCCGTGTAGACTAATTACTGAAAGCCATTGGTACAAATTGTTGCAGATTAGATAGTATGTTGCTCACTGGCTGTAATAGTAAACCTCAATATCATTATCGTCATTATTCTTGTTGTTTTTTCATTTTTACTGCATTAAAATTCCCAATATTGTGTTGTAGAGGTACATATATTTATGTCTGCGATAGCGTGATAGCCTATGTACTTTTTCATGCTCTAGGCTATTAATTAATTAATTGGGCTGTCGAGGCGCTAAAGTGATGATTGTTTGAAAATCCTTCCAACATGCCCTTGGTCTAGGATCCATTATCAACACTAAACTGTTTTTGTGTGTTACAAGTATATGACCAAATTCAGAAATAAACCATTCAGTTTCACAAACACATCCCTACTGATTTCACACGAGATGGGTAGACTCCAACACACAACAAAATAACAAATAATACATGTAAATTAAGACAGGCCAACGGAAATCACTTAATGCGTTTTAGAGATACAACTACGGTTCGTGTTATCCGACTCGGTAAAGGGACGTAAGTGATTTTTTTCCGCTGATACGGCTTTAGAGGGCGCGCCACCCAACTGTTATCACTGCGCTTCAAAACGCATTTAGGCGGCCTCCATAAACGGTGGTACTGCATTTAAGGCTCTTTATGGCGGAATTTTTAAATGGGTACAAAAAGTAAATTTCAAATTCATTCTTTTACACACTTATTGCGTCAGATATTCGTAGACAGTTTTTTTCTAAACAAGTAAATGTGAAATTGCATATTTTTTGAGGTCCTGCCATTTCTATCCCAACACATATTAGGAAAAAGGCAGTGATTTTACACTTAGCCTTAATTTCATCTGATGAGCGTGCTCACCGAAAAGACTTCGATTAATGAAGCGTTGCCTGTGATATTATTTTTTTTACTTACAGCTGGGTATCTCGAATTCCGAGATTCTTACCTAATTTATAATAATAAATAATAATAAAATAGTTTATTTTTCTTAATAGGATAATAATTTATACAATACTTTCAGGACCTCCTCTTAAGTACTGATGACTTGTGTTAGGAGGCCCTGCTCTTCCTGGTATTACTTCAAATACATTATCATTACCTTTTAATTTTACATTTTCATTCAATTATTATAACTAGTAGTCATATATTTCGGAACATTACGATGCCGATACTGCTTGGCAATAGACGTGGTGGACGATAGCAAGGGAAATATGGCAAAATTTCGCACCACCAACTTAACCGAGTATCAGAGATGGAAACACCGTACTGCTGCAGTAAAAGGGTGATCCCCCTTAACATTCTCACCCAACCAGTACATACTGTACGTCCGACCACCAATAAATCCATTGATAAAAACCGAAACGCTAATAAGTTAAAATCGGCTGACGGTACAAGGCGACGGAAATTATCGGTTTTGCCTTTCCTCAAGATCCATTAAGCAAATACTTTCAAATTAACTCCAGACCAATAAACAATGCTTAATTTGCATAGTTACATCTTGCAGTAAGTTGAAAGAAACTGGCCGTGGTTTCTTTAAATTCTTAGATACGCTTGCGTTGGAACATGTCCCACATGATGTATAAACGATGACCAACAAACGTGACTTTATCTAACTTGATTTCATTTTGTAATCGAAGATATTTATTTAGTTACCTGGTTATTTAATCGTACAGTATTATATTGGTACCAATCCTGCGAACTTGCGTGACATCTTCACTGGGTCTAAAATCTTTTCCACTGTTCTAATAATTGATATTAGACGTAATTTAATCAATCTCTTGATTATAGTTTCTTTTGACATGTCGTATTTTGAAATTTTAGCCTGTTATTAGGAGACATTTCAAATACTTTTTAATTATTTGTATTATGACCAATAAGCTGAAACTAATGCTAATTAATAGATTGTACAGACAGCTTTAAATATCTGCTTAGATGTGTGCGAGAAGTTTTCCTCACATTTCACTTATTTTTCCTGAGAGATAAAGCTGTCCTATATGTTAATCGTGAACATATCCTGTCTTTGTGCTGTGAATTTCATTCGAATCCATTCAGCCAATTAATGTTTGCGATGCGTGACAGAAATTGAAAGATCCAAACATTCATATTGATTTCATTCTGAATTCAAACTGAATCATTTAATAATAAAATAAAAACTAAAGTTGGCCAGGCAAACTCTCGAAATAGATGTTACAAAATTATTCATATCTTATCTAGAACACGAAGAATTACTATCACAGCCATGCTTGGCTTAACGACTTACACCACTGCCGACCATAGATGGCGTCTTAAAGTCAAGTGAGAACCGTTGAACATATAAGAAGCCACTTAGAAAATTATGGACCCAGTAACTTATTAACATTTATTCGTTTAAGTTTAGTGTAATTGATGCTTTCTGTAATATGCTAAATTCATTTCTTTTCTTTGTAAACAGGCTTTTTAGACAAAGCCGTTTTGTACTATTGCTGTTTTTTCTTACAAGTATCTTAAGTGTTTACCTAAAGATATAAAGAATGTATTTTCTGTCCTATATTAAAATTATTTATGAGATTTAAGTTTAATATGAGTTTTATAAGAAATAAAAATTAAACAAACTTTAGTCTAGCTATCTTTTGAGTCTTCAATTGGATTCGGCTAACATAATCTATATTTTAATTAAATATGTCGAAAATATAAAACATTAACGGAACGATTTGTCAACGTGTTTTTTAATTACTTTGTGCTTTCAGTTGTCCTTCAATTTACTTCATAGCAAGTAAATGATAATTCATGGCTATTAAAGATGTAGTCAAACTATGGAGCCAGTTAAAAAATTTTCAAGACCCAATCGTTGCTAATCGATTTAACACGAAGATATTGCTAGAGGATAGAAGCGTGCTAGCCTACCTAAATAACAACGTCATCAAGCTTCAAGTTTACAAAAATAAGTTTGTGACTGAGATATTTTACTGAGACAATCAATTGTTTACTTATTGCTTATATCTGCAAACGATAACGACACCCCCATGTCATCTCGTGGGTGTCGGAAAAGGCGTTTAAGGGAAGGAGGTTTTGTTCAAGATACGAGCAGTAGCATTTACCGTTGCAACCCCAACATCTTACTGCGCAAATCCCCTCATGAAAAGTACAACTTGGAAATCTATTAAAGAGACTATTTCCAACAAAGTCCTTAGGGCAGTCGATTATGATTGTCTAAGTGGTGATCAGCTCCATGTTTTTTCTCGGACTCGTTTGTAGCGAGCCCTTCAGGATCCATAAGCACAAATGCCTAGACATGGGACTATTAGCATCGGCGTGAAATAATGCAAGCTATTTCACAGTAACGTAACTTGTACGTTCATTAAGTCGGGTGTCGATGCCCGCGCCGCGGGTGCAAGTTGCATAAATCAGGCGAGGGAATGCAGCCCGGCGCCCTAATGCGCTTTCAGTGTCCGTTGATAGCTCAACCCCCTCCGCCCGACCTCTTCGCCTTAAATCGTTCCACACAATCATCGATGATTTTTTCTGGCACTTAATACCACGACAATTGGAAGCGCAGTAATGCAATTATGTGAAGGAATTCTTTGTAAGTAGATGGGAATTGCGGAAAGTCTGGACTGAGAAACATTTTAAGCTAAAAGGAGTTAATTACATTCTCTCAACTGTGTAGGTTCAAAATCGTTTATTTCCGTCCTATTTTTACCAAAATTTTGAACACATTGAAATAGACAGTTGGGTATTTTTATATTCAAATTATTATAATTTTTTTTAAAAAAACTAGGCACCAATCCTTACAGCTGCATTAAAATCTTTTTCGGCTGTAACGTTTACTCTGGTCGCGCCATCTATCATGAAAAAAGTTACGTGTGTGTTTGGTACGATTTAAATATAATTTTAGAATAGTCTAAAGAGCTAGGTAGAGTCTAATTGGTAAACTTTTCATCGAAAAAAATTCATCTCGAAAGGCAACGGTTCGTCAAATGTCTTGTACTGATGCGTGACGTGATCTGACACTAGACTAAGTGAGTGATTACTAATTGTTAACAAGTTTACTATCAAAAATTTTCTTTGACCGTTCAATAATATTAAATTTGTTTGCAAACATGTTTGTGGATATTCAACTTACAATTAGTCGAAATACAGATGTGGCGAACCGAGCTTTATACCTCGATAAACAGCTTCAATAACTCAATTAAGACTATAATACTGCTGCAGTAATCTAGAAAATTATATGTTTACAACATGACATACATCATACTATATTATACATTTGAAAGTAGCTCTCTGTCACTCTCTCTCTCTCTCTCTGTCCCTATATCACTCTTAATTCCCATTTCATCTATTTTGATTACTTAAAACTTAAACCTGAAATACTTTTATGTATATCAATAAAGGTATTCCATGATATGACTTTAGAGTTGCAGGAAAAAGGTTGTCATTAATATAATATTTAGTTCAAAAATTACGTAGCTCAATTTGTAAGATGACGAATTTCAAGCTCATAGAAACTCAAGTAAAACTCTGAACCAGGCTTTGTTTGATTTTGTTTAATTCTATTTAATCAGTCACCACGCCATCGTGCTTTTTTCAATTCTTATCCAACATCTAAATCACAAGGGGTGCGCAAACGCATACAATGGAACACAAGTGCAGGTAAAGACCAGCGGGGATCCTGCCACGCGCCCCTAACTCCGAGCTACCTGACCCGTGTTATGTTATAAGAATTTTTTCTTACTTTTTATTTTTTAAATATGTTACGAGTCCTTTTCAAGTCCTTGTAGCGTTCACACGAATGCTTGATTATTCTCATTCCTTGACAAAGGCTAATCGAAAGCAAGCAAACAAGGTTTTGGTTCCCTAGATTAAATGACTTCATACATAATAAGGTATATTATTTTAGTTTATGAATTTACTATATTATTATTTCACAGTGGAAGTTTCCCGGCTGATGATGATGATTTATTTGTAAAATGTTTGATTACATATAGAAATATGAACACGTGTAAAAAATGATTATGTAATACGTGTAAACTACTTCACAACCGCCGGGAAACTGCAGTGTTAAAAGCACTAATGCGTTCCTGTGATGAACACAACGTAGGCTTCCGATGAGCATATTCCCATCCTACAGACTTATTGTCTTACCACTAAAAGAGAAAAATGCCTAGTGCTAGCACTTTGTACGTAAAATAAATAATATTTTAACTATATGTGAGCTGGGGAAAGGCTATATATAATATGATTTTATTAAAGACAGATCTTGCGCTAAGCAATTCAATGAGAATTTTAGATATATATTTATAAATATAATAAATTTAACAGAGTATAAACATAATCTAAATCTGTTTCTATTACATATTCTGAGTAGGGTCTTCCGTCCTACGGCTATAATCACTAACCAGATTATATAAAGACTCATCGCCATTAAAACGCATCTTAAAAAATTATCGTCAACGGTTTTCGGGCGTTAAACTGTAAGCAGCTCCTTGAATATTTAAGACATTACTCATTATTTAATAAGCACTTATCACGACATACAAATTAAAAGGCTAACGTTACGGTCAAACAAACAATTTAATCCGTGCTAATAAACTTACGGGACACCTACACTACCAGCTTTGCATAAAGGTTCCATATTCAAAACTGATCTCAAAATATTTGAAAAAATGTGACACTTCCCACTTATGCACACGGGACAATTGCCATTCGCCGATGTAATGACGATTAGTATCACCAAATAAGCAAGTTTTTTTTATTGAACACTCGTAATTTTCCCCGATTTTTGAATACTGCAGCAAATATGTCGAACGTTCCGTTCGGTTGAAATGGTAACGGTTCTCGAGTACTTGGGAGGTTTTACGAGTGCAGGTTATAACTGTATATCTCTGGATTAAAACAACAATCAGAATCAAAATGCGTGGATTAGTTCATTCTTGTAAAAAACGTGTGGAAAATGGTTGAGATAACTTTATATTGTGTTATATTGGTAACTTTGGTATGGCACTAAAATATTAACGTTTAACATATTGCCTTGCCTTGTTAAAATCATTGTAGCTTTAGTAGCATATAGTAAGCTTTTCAAATTGTACACTCGAGGACAAAAAAGTGAACCCACTTTAGCAGTTAGCTGACAAACTAAATATACACAACAGTTCAAAATAGTCAAGCTATTCATGTAAGCTTAGATCGCATTACTACTTCACATTTGTACGAGTATCTACCACTGGCTACGGATACTTTCACCTCGACGCTAAATTTATCTACTATTTGTCTTAAACGCCAACCTACGACATTCCTGAAGTCGCCGACTACCTAATATTCGAAATATCGTTGGACTTAAAATATTTCACAAGCTTAAACGTTATATCAAAATACCTGCTGCAAGCAAAATAGAAACAGCAGTACAGTCTGCCGGTAGTGAAAGATAGCCCCTACTAGTCAATTCTTGACAGACAGAGTAGGGGATTATAAATGAGAATGTTTGGAATATACGACATACAAGACATTATGATTATTATATTAAATAGTTAAAACACGACATGAACAGAGTTTTTTTTTCTAAATCATTTATTGATGTGAAACATCTATAGCCGCACGTAAAACAAATTTCTGTCGTGGCGACGCGTCGCCACGCTATATGATGGTGTATATATACAGAACGAATGAAGTTGTGTAAATTGTTTTTATATTTAATGAAAATAAATGTTTATTAAATAAACAGTCATCATTTTCTGGAAAAAATCGTAATATTTTATTTTATCATTATGCCATATTTAGTTTATATCGCAATCTGTTCTTTTCAATCATATAATCAAATAATACTTTTACAAAATAATGTCGATGTTTCACATCTGCCAGGCGTCCCGTGACGGCTCACATTTTTTTATTATAATATATCCTACACAGCTAATAAGTAATTTTAATTTAACTCAAACTTCTTTGGATAATTATTCCTAAGTCATCAGTCTATTGACGATTCTTAGTATTCAATTAAGGCGAAGACACTTTGTTCGTGTGTTCTTTCACTAAAGCACTAATCACTATAACTCTATTTTTAATTCACTTATTACACTAGCTCAAAAGATTTTGTCCTTTTGTTAACAGTGAATGATGTATTCAATTAGTTTTATGGAGATCTTTTGAAAGTTATGAGATTAAAAATATTGTTTCTTTTTCATTTAAAGTAGGAATGTTTTAAAAGAAAAGTGTAAAATTAAATCTCCATTTGTACTGTATTTGTAATAATTCAACGTATTGTTACAGTTGATTCGCGAGTGCACGATATAGACGAGATACTATGTTAATAAAATAGCTAAAACAATATGATCTACTTTTTAAACAAAGAAAATATGCAACAATGGGCCTGAAGAAGTATCTGTAAAAAGAACGATTATAAAGTCAACGCCAATATACATTATGAGATTGAGGTCAAGTGTTGGTCTATCTTCAATATATAAAAAATACGTGCCTAATATTATATGTATACGTGCACATAGTATTCGCTAAGCGGGAGCACGCTGTAAGGGGTCAAATCGTAGCAAGATGCGACGGAATCTTTTACGACCCAACGACCAGTCTAACTTTTTATGCCTGTTTTACAGACAAACAACAAGATTTCGCTTCAAGCCTGTGAAGCGAATGGCTTTTTTCGGTTCGAAGGTTAAACTGTTTCGAGTCGTTTTGGGTTTTGTGAGCGACGAAGAAACGATTTTCACGAGTCATAACGTGGTTTCTTGAAACGCGTTTAGGGGTTTCGTAATACTTTTTGTTTTATAGGGGCTTTAACCGCACTACTGCTGTCTCACGATCATTGCTATGGCTGTTATCAAGGTAGACTACATGTTCCACGATTTCATCAGCTTGTCATTTCACAATAAGGAATAGTAACTTTCATGTAAAAGCAAATACACTGTAATCGACCGGAATGTTTGCAAATTTAAGCCTATGACAAACGATAATACAATGTAGGTAGTAATGAGCCGTAACAAATTACAAATAAAACTCATGTTTCATGCGTAATCTTTTGGAAGGCTTCAGAATGAATGTTGAGATATCGTTGGGAGAAGGACTTATCGTTAATTTAGAGCCTGCGATTAGACTGCGCCGCCCGACATACACGCTAACGAGCATTCGTTATATTTATTTTTATTTGAACAGTACGGTGCAGATGTTTTGTCTCACCGACGACGATTGTGCGAACTTAATTGGATTCGTTTGTTTGAAATCGCGTAAGCGTACAGTAATATTTGTATTGATATTATCTCAATCTATTTACGCAAATAAAAGAGAATATACAATGCTTGAGTTAATAATAAAATAGTTGTGTATTTAGAATCCCGCTGAAGCAAATTTAAAAAGAAAACATATGAGCACTAGAACCTAACTGTATACTACTTAGATAAATTATAAATCTTCGCTAATAATTTACATTTTAACTGTTATAAAATAATTACCTTAGTTGTAGTTGTCTGTACTGGTGATCCAGACGAGACAGCGCAAATCTCCACTTCATATCTGTCGACACCAGCCTCGCGGTCCAAAGACACTGCCGTGGACAAGATTCCAAGAGAGGAATCTATATCGAACAACCTGTCCACCTGTCTTCCTCCACCGGTCACATTCACTATGTAATACTCAAGTCCCACTTTGTAACTATTTGTCAAATTCAACACAGCCGTGCCCGCCGGCTCGTTCTCAGCCACGGAAACACTCCCAACATTCGTCCACGCAACACCTTTCAACTCTGTTCCGCCCATAATAACTGTGAGATAAGTCTCAGTACTTCTTTGTTCACTTAACACTGCTTCGTCGGTTGCTTTTACGACAAGGCTCCATCTAGCCTCGGGCGTAGCTGGGGGATACCGCAAAGTGAGAGCACCGTTGCTCCTATGCAAATCGAATAGGTCGTTCCCACCATGTATAAGTTTGTACGTGACCAGTCCATTTGTTCCTGAATCCAAATCCCGTGCGAGAACATTCATGATAAATATTCCTCGCCCTACACTTCTTCCAACTCTCTCTGTGCTGATAACGGCAGCGTTCATAGAAACAAAGGCAGGGGCGTTATCGTTAATATCTTCGACAATCACAGTAACTAACTTTTCAGCTGATAATCTTGCGGATACTGGTTCTGCTCGGTCGTATGCAACAACCGTTATCCTGAAAGTGTCAATGCTTTCTCTATCAATGGGTAATAAAGTATGTATGACCCCACTGACATTATTTATTGCAAAATGTCGCCTGCTGTCATCTGGATCTTGGTGTGTGATTGAGTAATAAACTTTTCCATTTAAACCAGAATCCGGATCTTCTGCGGTTACAGTTACTATCGGAGTGTGCTTCGGAATACCTTCTCTAATTTGGCGCACAATGGCTGTGTTAGTAAAGACAGGTGCATTATCGTTAGCATCGATAACATTCACAGTGAATGATATACTTGAAGAAAGACTTGGACTTCCGTTATCTGTGGCAGTAATGTTCAAAACATAGTACGTCAAATCCTCATAGTCCAATTGCTTGTGTAAAAATAGCTCACCAGAATAACTGTCAATGAAAAAGGCTTCCTTTCTATTTCCAGATGTTATTGAAAACTGCAGCTCTTTATTTATTCCCAAGTCATCGTCAGTTGCATAGAAATGCATAATTTTCTTGTTTACAGGCTCCGTTTCTAACACGGACACATTTAGCTGCGTTTGAGTAAACTCTGGTGCGTTATCGTTTTCATCCAAAACATCAACGGTTATAGTTGTTATTGCAGAAAGTTGGACATCTTGTCCAGAATCATGAGCTAGAACTGAAAGTTGATAACTGTTAGTGGTCTCTCTATCTAGTGCTTTTGTAATAATCAACTGTCCCGTCGCTTCGTCAAGTGAAAATTTACCCATTTCATCACCTCCTATTAGCTTGTAATAAATATCACCATTCAATCCTTCATCGACATCTGATGAATAAACTCTCATTATCGAAGCTCCAACAGCTGCTCCTTCTGATACTTCAACTTTGTAAGGTGTTCGTTTGAAAACAGGGGAGTTATCGTTCACATCGGTAATATAAATTGTTACTCTAACAGAATCCGATAACTTTATCTTCCCATTGTCACTTACAGTAACTGTTAATGTAATGTAGTTTTGACCGGTGTTCTGTGCTAAGCTTTCCCTGTCAAACGATTTCAGAGTTTTAATAAACCCGTTCCTTGAGTCTATTCTGAATTCACTTTGAGCTATAGGCAAACTGAATGTAAGTTCAGCGTTACGTCCAATATCTCTATCAGTTGCTGTCAGTTTCCCTACAAAAGTATCAGGAGGCTCGTTTTCTTTAATTTTGAAGATAAATGTTGTATTGGTGAATTGCGGGCTGTTGTCATTTTCATCAAGTACATGAATCACAACGGGAACCTGAGATGATCTTGCAGGTATTCCATGATCAATTGCCACTATGGTAAGTGAATAGTAATCCTTTTCCTCTCGATCTAAAGGACTCTTTACATAGAGGAATCCATCTGGAAATATGCCAAATTTCCCATCAGTGTTTCCTTCGGCGATCGTGTAAAAGATCATTCCACTGGCTCCAAGATCTGCGTCTGACGCTGAGATAGCAAAAAACCTAGTATTAACAAGAGTTGATTCTAGAAGAGAAGTTTCGTAAGATGTATGGTCAAACACAGGAGTGTGATCGTTGACATCATCTATGATTGCAGATATAACATGTTTTGTAGAAAGTGCTGGACTTCCATTATCTGTTGCTGTTACTTCAATGTTCATCACGCTACCAGGTTCGTTTGAAATCGGTTTATTCAAATAAATGACCCCAGTCGTTTCAGATATGCGAAAATTATTATCAGGATTCATGGTCAATGTATAAAACACCGTTCTATTAGAACCAGAATCACGATCAGTTGCTCTTGCAAAATAAACTTCTTGTCCAACTGCCATATTCTCAGGTAAATGAACTTCATCTTTATCTTCAATAAAAATTGGATAGTTGTCATTAACGTCTAGCACAGATATATTTACAGTGGTAAATCCGAATGCCACACCACTTTTTGCCATGATTTTAAGATGGTATGTCATTTTATCTTCACGGTCAACATTAGTATCGGTTGTAATTATCCCACTTTTTTCATCTATTTTAAAAATTCGCTTTGCGTCTCCTTCCAAAATGAAATAAGACAAAGTATCACTTGATATTCTTGCACCTACTTTCCCCACGAAGCGTCCAGTTTGAGCTTTTATTCCCTCGTCTTCTACAATTTTGAAATTGTACCCATTGTATCCGTCAAAGTCTAGATTTTTACGTTGGGACATTTTAACGATTTCTACAACCGCATCTTCCGACGCTCGTCTATTACCCTTATCTTTGCATGATACTTTTAATGTATACATAGTTTTTGAAGCTTGGCGAAAATCTTTTTGTAAAATAATATTTCCTGTCAATGGATCAATATCAAAATAGCTGTCGCCTCCACTTTCGAGTCTAAAAACAATACGTGCATTATCTGCGTCATCATCATCAAATGCTTTCACTTGTAGCACACTAGTTCCCACAAGATGATCTTCGCTTATACTTTCGATATATCGTTTTGGATAGAAAACAGGATCGTTATCATTTACATCCAGAACTTTCAAGAACACTGTAGCTGTAGATGACTGAGGTGGAAAGCCTTGATCTTTAGCAAGAACCTGTATTTCATACATCGAAATTTTTTCTCTGTCTAGTTCAACTACTGTGCTAAGTTGTCCTGTAATTGGATCTAATAAAAATGTGTTTGGGTATTTCCTTTCTATGTATGAAGGTAGATAATATGAGACAGATCCATTTGTTCCTTGATCATAGTCAGAAGCAGTTAATATTATTATTTCTTTAATAGGTTTCATGTTTTCATGAAGAGTTGCACTAATTTGAGATTGTGGAAATGCAGGAGCTTCATCATTCTCATCTAAGATGGTAACTTTCAGTCTAGTGTATGCCCATTTAGGATTTGGGCCACCATCTCTTGCAGAGACATTTAACTCAACAGTTCCTTGAACTTCGCGATCAAGGGCTGTTTTCGTTGTCACCAAACCAGTCAAATGATCTATGAAAAACCACTGTTGCTGATTCCCATCATAAAAGTCATAATATATTTCTGCATTCACACCTGTGTCTTCATCAGAAGCAGTTATACTGGCCACATAAGTCCCAGAGGGAGCAAGCTCCGTCAAAATTGCTGAATATTCAGACTTCTCGAAGACAGGCTCGTGATCATTTACATCATTGACGTGAATTACCAAGAATGAAGTAGCAGTGCGTGCTGGTATTCCTCTGTCTGTCGCAACAACTGTTAAATTGTACTTGCTAATTTCTTCTCGGTCTAAAATTCCATTGACATACACAATATAAACGCTGGAAGAATTTTCTAGCCTAAAGTGACTGAGCTCATTTCCAGAAACAATGCTAACACTTGTAATACCATTTAGTCCAGCGTCTAAATCTGTCACTGTGATTGCAGCAACCAAGGACCCATTTTTAGCATTTTCATCCACGGTAGCAAAGTTTGCAGTAGGCGGTACATACGTAAAAGTGATAACAGGATCGTGGTCATTTGCATCTATAAGGTTCACAGTTACATATGTTCTAGCATCCTGACGGGGCACTCCATGGTCCTTAGCAATGACAGTTAACACACAAGTCATGTTGCATGTCATGTTACTGCAATATTTAGGACAATTCAATTTCTTCATTGTAGTTATCACTCCTGACTCGGGATCAACTGCAAATTGTTTTTCTGTGTCCGTCACTTCATACGTTATTTTACTATTATCACCTAAGTCACTATCCGTGGCTGTCACTTTTAATACAGTAGTCCCAGGTGGAACACTCTCGTTTAAAGACACAGAAAAGTCACTCTGATCAAAAATTGGCGGATTGTCATTAACGTCCAGAATGCTTACGTTCACTTGTAGATATCCGTACTTCGGTGGATTACCACCATCACGTGCAGATATATTTAGGACATAAAAATCTGTAGTTTCTCTATCTAGCTTTCCCGTTGTTTCCAAGTGTAAATAGGACGTCTGACCACTAGGATTCACGGTAACGTTCAATCGAAATTTACCTTCACTGTCACCATCTATTATCCTGTAATCATTGGCAATACCATTTTCCCCTAAATCAGCATCCGTAGCAGCATCAAGCAAAAGCTTTGTACCAGCTGCTGCGCTCTCTGAGAATGCAACAGCTATGCTTGGCTCGGGAAATTCGGGATAGTTGTCATTGATATCCGTCACTCGTAACCGAACCTCGATCGGGTATGTCGGTTGACTTGACAGAACCACAAAAGCATAGCGATCTACACTCTCACGATCGAGTATCAAGTTGGTTCTAATTTCACCGGTTACTGGATCGAGAGTAAACTCTTTAGGCGGTTCGTTAAAACGATAGGTGAATCCAGGTTTTGTGGGTATCCGTCCCACAATAGTGCCTATCGGCTGCCCTTCGGCTACTCGCAGATCGACGCCAGTGTCGACGGCACGGGACTGCATCTGTTCGGCGGAGGCAGTTCCCGCGGCTGTGAGCAGCGCCAGCGCGACCAGCGCCACGTGCCATCTGCCCATCCTCATCATGTCAGCGACAGCACCATGGCAGGGTTGTTCCTCGTCCACGTCGAGATGTGCCGGGAGCGCACACTGTGTCCCGTTCGCGCAGAGTCGCGCGCTCGCTCGTCTCAGGTATGCAACATGGCCGCGACGACCTGCTCGCGCACGAATATCTCACGGAGAGTGCGACCCGCCGCTGCGCCTACGCCATCACATTCATTCGTAAACACACGTGACACACACACTTTACACTGTTTCGAGATACGTCTCGTATGGGATGGGACTTTACTAACACTGAAGAGTAATTTTTATGTCACAAACATCCGATAAACAACGTCACAAGTTGGCACTTTTCAGTTATGTTTATGTCCGTTTGACAGTTGTAGTGCGCGACGGATGCGGCATGCGGGCTGCGTCGCAGTCGACGCGACACTAGCGGGCGGAGGCTTTCACGCCGCCCCGCGCCCCTCCCCGCGCCTCGCCACTCCTCCCCCGCAGCTTTGAAAGCTCCGACGACTGTGTGCTGCGTGATGATGATGCCAAGATAATGGCCGCCGAAGGATCTACTATTTATTGTTCGATACGTTCAACATTCCGGGAAAAGCGCACCCGGCGCAGGTAAAACTTTTACCGTTATACTTTTGTTTTAATATTTTAAATTGAATAATTTGTAATCGCATGTCAGTCTGCCTCAAAAAAGCAAATATATACTTAAGAAAGCATTAATTTTGCTTGCCACCAAGTTGCCACACGTGGGACGTCCGAGTGTCTATTACGTTACGTATTAATAAGGCACGCACGGCATGGCACCGCACGAGGGCACGGGGTCGGTGCGCGTTGAAGTCTTTTGTATGCGCGTGCGCACGCGTCTCTATTAGCTCTAATGACACGTTACAAAATTTAGCAATGAAATGCAAACAAAAGTTCATAAAAACACATACTAGCATACTTTCTATGAATTCCTAAGCTTAACAAATGTCATTATTTTTCATTCAATAATAATTCAATAAAATATGTCCGTTTCTATTTCGTTACTATCTTAGATATTAAAAATATTAATAAATTCTCATCTTATTATTATTTTCTTAACAATAACATTACAAGTTAAGGTAAGTTTTTTAAATTTAATATTCTCTTAATATAAAATCTTAATAATATTTCAATAACTGTGTAATTGATGAAAAACCTCGAAAAACGAAATCATTTTATTTCATTTGCTAACTCTCTTTTCTATATATTACTAGCGGCCCGCCCCGGCTTCGCACGGATGGAGATTTATTTTGGCATAAACGTAGAGTACATGTAATGTAAATTATATAAATTTTCAGAACTTTCCATAAGTTCTCATGTGAACTTCTTTCCTCATGTGAAGTTCACGTGATTATTAATTATCTGATTAATTAGTTGTTTTTGTAATTGTAAGGACAAAGATTGAATAATATTTTCATTGGAAAAGCGAAGCAGAAACGTGTTGCTAGTAAAATATAAAATGAGCTTAGACAAGCTTCAATCGCTTCAAGAGCCATCTACTGGACACAGCTCTCACCAATGTCGCTTTCTTACCCTTCTCGTTTCCTCGTAGTTACGACAGTATCAAAGTTCTCTGTGCTCGTAGCTACACTACAGGCCAAAGTGGACGACTAAGACTCTGGAAGTTCCAAAAAGCAAACTAGATGACGCTTAAACCAAAAATACTCATGCAGAACGAATCAATACTTCACTTGGCAACTCCATTAATATTCCTACTGGAGACCCAACGTAACTCGATTTGCCGACATCAAGCTTTTTTTATTAATTTTCTTATCTTTATAATTAATGTTGCACTAGACGCAACGTGTTGTTGCGACTTTGCGAACGTTTATCTAAATGCTTAGTCCACTTGGAGTTTGGCTAGATAAAGCGGTTTGTTATTGATTAATTACGCTCAAATGGACATAAGTGTTGTTATATTTAAGATGGACAATAAGTTTTAGTAAGCTTTCAAGTTTTGAACACTTTTTCCTAACTATCTTTTGCCCGCGACTCCGTCCGCGTGGACTTCAGAAATTATCCCGCGGGAACTAATTATTCGATCGGAATAAAAAGCAGCTTGAATATAATTTTCTGAGCAACCATCCATATACTAATAAATAATCAAGTCGTTCTGTATCTCCGTTACGACTCAAATAATGTTCAAATTAACTTATTTTTATTTATTTTATTTTTCAACCGACTCCAAGAAAGGAGGTGGTTCTCAAGTCGTCTGCATTTTTTTTCTCTTTTTATATGTAGACATGTTACGCGATAACTCCGCCAATTATTAATCGATTTTGATGATTCTTTCTTGTTTGGCATACTTCAGAGAAGTTCTCCTATTAATTTTATTGAAATTGATTCAGCGCTTTTTTAGAAAATCAATTAAAATGTGTTAAAAGGCACCTTCTAGACCAACACGTAACATCGTCGACCTCATCGTCACTTACCATCAGGTGAGATTGAGGTCAAGTGTTAGTCTATCTTCAATATATAAAAAAAACAAGTATGACAATTCTACCTCTAAGGGTGAAAATTTTAGGGGATGAATGCTGTAGACTTTTAGGGCAGTAGAAGTTAGTTTTGTTGTTGAAATGCATGACCTTGAACATTTATAGGTACGTAAAAACCCTCAGTGAAATCTTTATTCAAAATTCGAACGTCACGATAAAGATTTGTTGAAAAAAAGAAGCGAAATCTGTCCAATACAACGATACGTGTTTAAATAAATCGCCGCGGTTGTGTCCCTTTTTCCAAACGATGTATGATTTTAACGCATACTTTTAATTCCATACAACATAATCACGCACACATCAACATTTGCCTATATAAGCCTATATATTTCCGCAGTGCTACTCAGGCCTACTCTCCTTCTGAAAATGTATGGGACATAGTCCACCACGCGGTGCGGATTGGTAGACTTCACACGCACTTTTGAATTTCTTCTCAGGATTGTGCAGGATTCCTGGCAATGTTTTCCTTCACCAAAAAGCCAAGGGTAATGAATTTTATAATTCGTACATAAATCCCAAATAACAAATTGTAACACATTGGTACGAGCCGGGATCGAACCCATACCTCGATTTTTCATGGACTGACGTTTTACTCAACTGAGCTATCATCAACTATCATGACTCTCAACTAGAAATTACCATTCCTTTACTCATAGATCTCCACGGAGTATGAGATATCGGTGTTTATGTGAAGTGTTGATCCGTAACACCGCCCCCGGCACGCAGAATGGTGAACGTATTAGATACTACGTGTTAGTCTGACTTCGGTGGTGTTGCCCATCTCCTGGACTTTTCCCTATAAACCTATAAACACCCTCTATATCGCCCTAGGGAAAAACACGGTACCTATGAATATATTCTAATCTCACCACGAAGTAATACAATTACAACATGTTTAAGCCTTATCTAATCGATTTTGCGCACACGACATAAAGTCACGCAGTCCTATTATGTAGACCGTAAATAAAGCTCGTCGAGTAATCAGTTAATACTGTTTTATCGGAATTCCCAGAACCACCAAAATGCGTAGGTCGAAAGCCTCCTCAAAATTTCTACACTGCAAATCCCTGAATCAGCTAACATCACAAACAGGGTCGTTACTTCCAGCTGCGAGGGACCTCCGAATGCAAAGCTTTAAATATAAATCTGCGCACTTACACAATCCCTTTTCGTCTGGTTAAAAATAGCCATTGTGTCCGTACCTAGGTATTACATTTCTATCGGAACACTTGTTGCATGGCGCTTTGACGTCACCTCCCCTTCCCAGTGACTGCGTGCTGACGGCGGCGGAGGCAGCGGCGGGGGGGCCGCGCCTCCCAGTGGGCCGGCTGATGACGTAACAGCTTACATTCATGAATGGAATGAATCCTAAAACTGGCATGATGGTGCCCACAGCGCATATTCGCCACTATTCGTTCGAGTATTGCGTAAGAGACGTCTGGGCTTTCCATAAACTAGGATGAAAATGTCCGCATTGTGAATAGATTTAACGCTGCGTCACTTTGACTACACATTTCAGATCTCTTTTGAATAAATAATATCGTGAGTAGAGATGGAGTAGAGTACGTACCTTGATGTAGTTTTGGAGCCCTCTGCGCAATTGGGGATGCCGTCCACTGCTTTCACTTGATACGTTTATTTATTTATCTTTCTTCTTCTTTCGTTCTTTGTAAGCGATCTATAAAGTCATTATCTAGCTAAAGATATGATGCTATATCATCATCATTACAGTCGGCTACATATAGGTTACTCGTATCATACGAGTAATCAACACGGCCTGGAAGGCGGGTTGGTGACCGCAGTAATAATTATATTTTTGTTTCATAGTCAGGTGCTGCTGCATGTTCTGATTGTTCCTTTAGTCACCATTTACGACAACCACGGGATGACTTATAATGACTGTACTCCGCTTACAGTATAATGCCAATTTTTTTTAGGATTCCATACCTCAAAAGGAAAAAAGCAACCTTTATAGGATCACTTTGCCCTCCGTGTGTCTGTCTGTCTGTCTGCCAAGAGCCTTTTTCTGAGGATCGCGTTGAGGTATGAACTTGATATTAATAAGAATTAAAGTGCGAGTCGGACTCGCGCATGAAGGATTCCGTACCGTTCTCTATAAAACGGCAAAAAAATATGTTTGTTGTATAGGAGCCCCCCTTAAATACTTCTTTTATTTTATTTTAATTTAATTATTTATTTTTAAAGAGAATTTATAACTTATTATTCTTTCGTGGGTCTACCTGTAACCGTTATCAATATCAAGCAAAAATGCTAGTAATCAAAAACCTATGGGGTAATTCCCGTTGACCTAGAATCTTGAAATGTGGCAAGACGCAAGGTCTTACAGCACAACCATAGTAATAAATCTGAAAACCAGAATTTTTAAATAATAACATTCTAAAAAATATTATTTATGTTTACAAACTTAACTTAGCAGTTGAAAGCTATACATCGGGTATGTAATGTAACTGCAAAGTAAAGTTATTGTTTTTTTATTCCAAGCGCCAGCCTTTCTGATTGTATCCTACAGTGACTATTTTCAACGGAAAACGATAAGCGTTGAGACTAAAAAGGAAAATAAAACCATCGAAGAAAGCCTTTGTATGTGTGAGTAAATCCAATATAAAAGCTAAACGATACACCCACCCACGCTGAAGCTAGTTCTTTGACAAAGCGTACTGAGTTATTTCGTTCTTAGCAGCTGACCTACTTACTCTCTGCTTGCTAAAAATATAATACAGTTTAGATAGAATATAGATTTTCTTACTCAGGTGAAATTCATAATATTGTGAAGTCACTGCTGACGTCCGCAGTTAAGTAATGGTTTGGTATTAATAGTTGTATTTGTAAATGTCACGCGTGATGTTTGTAAGTACATGGAGGACAGTAAATTTTAGACATCAACGTAGAAATTACAATTATTGTCTCTACGTTAAGACATGAAAGAAGGACAAACAAACTTACTTTTTCATTAATAATAGTAGTACAGGTGGCCGTAAGAAGTTGACCACACTGAGAATCGAACCCACGACCTTCGGATTGTCAGTAGAACTCGCTACGGAGGCAGTATATGAAGTCAATAGGTTTCATAGCTCTTATTTAAAGTCCTCGAAGTACCTTCATCAGCATATCATGCCTGTCTCTAACCAGACGAGCAAAAAACACGCTGCTGAACTCCACTTTCCTCCACAGATCGCCACAGCGAGTAAACTGTCATCATCATCACCGCCACCACTGCTGCTTCCTTCACAGATTAACACGTCGGATTTTTTCAGAGATTAGTTACAATCACTTCCCTTGACGCATGGATTGGTGGTCTCAGTAAGATGTTGTTGATACTGATGCTCTCCTGCTGATTTTTTAGGTATTCTTATGGATAGGGTTCCATAGAAAGTTCAAAAATACTTCTTGTTTAAAAAATATTGCATATCTACTTTAATGAATATTCAAACGAAAAAACTCTATTATCGCCTTTATTTGTAACATGACTTATAGAATACGAAACCATACGAAACTTAGTATACAAAACCATACGAGATTCATATACAGTGCTGTACCAGGCAGTAAACACCTACCAGCCCCGTCTAAAAATAGAACCAGCTACCCCCTACGCTAGAAAGGAGACGCACAAATTCACAAACCGAAAGTGGGATAAGGACGAAAGCTATCCTTGCGCAGCTCTTTACGTAGTCGACACCTCTTCAGGCATTGAATAATTAATTGGTACTTGTTAGGTTTTCCTAACTCTTGATAAAGTTTAGATGTCAGCAATATTTCGTTGCGTAGAGTAAAATTATTATAATATTAGGGGTACTTACGCAGTATGTGTACAATCGGCTCAATAAGCCCACTGTTGAATTTGTGCCTCCTCAAAGATGGGCTTTCAAATATTATCACCTAGATTGATGGTGGCAGAAAAATGTCGTCGTTACCTAGGTAGATGCTACTGGCCATTACTACACCTACGGGATCACATTAGGTTTACATTCTAAAGTCGAGGGTTCACATTCTAAAGTATGTTGTTCCAAACCCGAAGCTATTTTAAAAGCTTTTTTTATTATTATTAATGTGGACAGCAGCTAACGATGATCTCGCAAAGTATATAATTTATGAATTGAATGGTATAATCTGTCATTGATGACGTCACCCTACGCCACGTGCTACTCGTATATCACAAAGAGAGAAAGTTTATTATAAACGACTTCCCCCACACGTGCTACATACAAACATACATACATATAATATCATGTAGTATACACATGTTCCCGGTAATTTGTAGGATTGCGCGGCCGACCATCTGCGCGGTACTCCATTCATTGTTTTCCAATTGAGTGTATATGAATCAAACAGTTCTGAAATTGATTATACGTATTATTAACTTTATTTTACACGGGACACTGTCCACATGGACAGGCTTTAAAATAGGATCATGCCGTCATTGTTATAAACGTACACGTCCCTATGGTATGAGCCATCAATAAATCAGCCTGCCCAGTGTTGTCACTATACTCGTATTATATGACAAATCCTCTCATTGTAAAACCATTCACAATGAAAATAAAACTTCTTTGTATTATTACCAAAGCATCAACATATCCCGTGGTAACTCAGTTGGATAGAGCATCTGTCCTTGAACAATCGAGGTCTGGGTTCGATCCTGGCTCATGCCAATGAGTTCTAATTTTTATTTTTTATTTATGTACGAATGCTGCAACTTACCGCCACAATCAATGCATTGCAGAGTAAAAGAAATCATACCATTTTCAAGACAACAATCCTGTGATAGGATTGGTACCTGTTTCAAAAGTATATAGCTTATAACCAGAAACTCTAAATGTTCCACGACCAAAGCTGATGGCAAGTTAAGATTTTAATTTATGAAAGTTTCTCCGACGGAATTATAATAACCACAACGGGCGTTTCCTCGAACCAACAGTAGCGTTAAATGAGAAAATCTTTTTCAGCTACGTAACTACTGGAAAATACCCCGGCATGAAAGCTTACCGCCCACGCACGTTTGAATTTTCACCAAAGCAATTTGCTTTTAAAGGAACATTTATTTCTCTTTAAAAATGTTCTGTATTTATTAAATAACTTTCAGAAAAATTCTTGTTGGGAAATTCCCAATTCCTGTTATTCATTACTTACACAGCATAAGTTTTACATAGATTTACTTATAGTGTACTTAATCCTATGCTATATATGTATACATACTCATTTTTATATATATTTTCCAATGATTCGTGATATTTTATAGGCAGTGACAGACGGATAGACAGACAGACGGACTGACAGCGGAGTCTTAGTAATAGAGTCATGTTTATATCCTTTGGGTACGAAACCCTAAAATTGATTATTCATACTAACTCCACCGCCTTTTTTAGTGTATTCTTATAAATTTTATAGCTATGAAATATTTTTCCTAACTTTTTGTAACTTGAAGTCGTACTAAACATTTGAAATGAATATACGAGTATGTTTGTTTTGTTTAAAAAACTTATTTCGCAACACTACTTGCATATTTTTTAAAGTTTAATGAATTTTGCTGCCACAAGAAATATAAACTTCTTACTTCTCCCTCTTCCAGTAAAGAAAACGTATAAACACGATGTTTCAAATGAAATGTTCCAGCTATGTCACGTGTTTTGTAGGGTTCTGTACCTCAAAACGGAAAAAACTTTATAGGATCACTTGGTTGTCCACCTGTCTATCTGTCTGTCAATAACTTTTTTCTAAAAAGGTACGCAACAAATTGACATTAGTATCAAAGACTTTGGGTCTGCAGGCTTTGGGTCTGTGAAAATATCAAACTTCTAGGTCAACGCAATTAAAAAATACAGCCATTTATTCCGTATATTTTGGTAATTTCTTACAGAGCTAACAGCACCAGTATAGGAACAAATCTAAAAAGTATATTTATTAAATTATATCTCATTAAAATAAATAGCTTTTACGATTACAAACTGTTCATGCGCCTGTCGGTATGTTCAATAATAGCAATTTTGTTAACAATTGCTCGTTGATTTGATTTTGGTCAGGAATTTTTACTTATTATTTATGATTTCCAGTATGTTTATTATTATTTATATTATGTTCGGAACCCTCGGTGCGCGAGTCGGACTCCCACTTCGTCGATTTTCATTGTTTTCATACTTTGAAACTGAAACCTTGCACAATTTTAACATTATTTTATTGTGTGTGTGGAAAGTACGACTTTTCAAACTTTTGCACAATCTTTGCTCCCTACAACGTGACTGCATGAAATACTTATTATGAGGAAACTATAACGTAATTACGTTTCGCTTCTTCATTTAATACGCCCACTGTGTGGCCACCTGGATATCTTCAAGGTCAGAGTGAATAGGCTATTTCTAAGAGTAGCTTAGTGTACCATTCTAGACCTCATAATCACTGGAGACATCAGGCTATTTTAAAATAAAAACCAGTCAAGTGCCATTTGGACTTTTGCAACAATAGTTTCGAACGATGGAAAGATATTTACAGATATTTTAACCATGAAATAAAGTTCATTTTTCTTCCAAAATTATAAAATGACCCGTGAAGGCATGACATTATTTCAAAATCGAAATTCATACGGCCACCATTAATTTCATCACAGTTATTTATATGTGATTTCGCCGGTAAAAGTTACATACTAAATTTATTTTACCTTAATTCTTTGAAATAAGACAGCTAACTTTGTGCAGTAATTATCCAAAAATAGGACATCGGATTGTTATGTCGCGAAATGAGTATAATTAACACAATTTTCATTTTTACTCATCATTTTTAGGGTTCCGTACCCAAAGGGTTAAAACGGGACCCTATTACTAATACTCCTTTGTCCATCCGTCTGTCTGTCTCTCCATCTGCCACCAAGCGGTATCTCATGAACCATGACATATATAACAACAAATACTAAAAAGCAGAATAAAATAAATATTTCAAGGGCTCCCATACAACAAATGTGATTTTTGGTCGTTTTTGCTCGATATTGATAACGATAATAGACGCTTGAAATATTCACAGAATATTTAGTTACATATTCTCTTGAAAAATAAATAATTAAAATAAAACTAATATTTAGGGGAACTCTCTTATACAAGAAACGTAATTTTTTGCCGTTTGTATAGAGAATGGGTACGGAACCTTTCGTACGCGAGTCTTACTCGCACTTGGCCTGTTTTTGATTATTGTTCAAAATGCCATTTAGCGTGCATTTAGCTGCGTAACGGCTATTGTAGCTGACAGTAAAATTGTATCCTCCTATTTTTAGGTGAATACCTATCAAAGTCAGCTATTTTGTTTTAATAAATTATGCTTAAAAATATAGTATTAAAGCATTGTGAGTGAATTCCCTTTAACTGCGAACCAGTTTCCATTCTGTATCTACTACATTAAAGCTTCAATTTTAAATGTGGAAAGGTCAGAGGTTGATCCCGGAATTCCCTCCCGGATGGAGTCCCGCATCGGTGTGTTGTGCACCCAGCCTTCCCCCCTGCGCGCTCCGCTGACTTCGTTTGTAGTTGTTTTGAGAGCCAGCTACAGTATAAACAGTATAGATAAACTACAGTTAGAAATACAGAACTTAAAGCATGCGTGCTGAATGAGGATCGATACACCTTACAAGTTGATGTTTGGTAAGTATTATCAGAAAAATGTGTATATTTAGGAATATATGTCGTTTAATAGTGAATAATATGAGGTTTTCAAATCCTAATGTTAATGTTCTATATTCAAATTAAATTTTCATAGGTTTTTCAGATAATTCTTAGAAAACATAAACTTACAAGGTGTTTCGAAGTAATTTTAGTATATCCACAGTTTTTCCTTTTTAAAAGCTTTTATTTAACTTGCAATGTTTGTATGTATGTATGTATGTAAGTATGTATGTATGTATGTTCGGGTCAAATCTTGCAAGCTGAATTAGAAGCACTTCCTCTTATCCTAGGGAGTTGAAATTTTGTAGGTTGGTTCAGTTCCGATGACAATGCGTTTTTCTGGTACCAGCGAGCTGGTCTGATGCTGGAGTCAGGAGGAATAAAGAGAAACTCTTCAATAGGCCCCTCGAATTCAGGCTCATCTCAAAATCAGAATACCAGGCTGACATAAGTGCAAGGGAGCGTGCTATATCGTTTCTATATATCGTATCGTAGCGCAGGTTAATTCCTAACAAACTACTTAAAATCATTTGAAGTACCAGGTTAGCAGAAACAGAAGTAGTTTTGATTTAGCTCACATGACATATTATGCGCGGTTTATTCTACTAATGAGAACGCGTAGCTTCTGTCACTTCTTTTTTTTTAAATCTAAATAGATTCATTAACTTTAGACTTTAGTTGAAGTGTTTTAGATTCAAAATGCTATTTGTCTCTTTTTGGCCCAAGGGAATGAAAGAGTAACCACATAATCAAAACAAGTCGTGATTGTGCATTATATCAGTACCTAGTCTGTGCAAAGTCTGTGATTATATCCTCTGTGTAAATGCTGAATGTCATGCATAAATGCCAAAAATACAGCTAAAAAGCGTGTGTTTATGTTAGTTTGGCAATGGTTTTCTAAATAAATTTAAGACAAGATAGTGTCACTCAATTGAGGCTGGACAAGGCAGCGTATGCAATAATCATCGGCTGCAGAAGTCCACTGTTGGACATGAGTCTCCCTGTTATGGCGCGCCCACATATGCACGGTGATAGGGCCGAGCCACTTGCATCCAGTGACTACTCGCGAGCTTAACTAGGTCATCGGTCCTGGTCTGATGCTGGAGCCAGGAGAAATAAAGAAGAACTTTTCAATGGTCCCTCAAATACGGGCTCATCTTAATACCACGTTGACATAAGTGCACCGGAGCGAGCAATATCGTTTTTGTAGCGCAGGTTAATTTCCTACCAAACTATTAATCATTTGAACTACCAGGTTATCAGAAACAGAAGAAGTTAATGACATATTCCGCGCGGGTTTGAGTAAAACTTATATTTTGAAATGAGAACGCTCAACTTCTGTCACTTCTGTTTTTAGGGTTCCGCAGTAAAACTACGAACCCTTTTAATTTCGCTCTGTTAGTCGGTCCGTCTGTCAGTCCGCGGCTTTGCTTAGAGACCCTTACTACTAGAAAGGTGTAATTTAGTACGGGTATACATATTAATCACGCCGACAAAGTAGTAGAATAAAATCTTGCAAAACATATTTTTAAGGGTGGCTCCCATACACGTAACTTGGGAATAATATATATAGTTTTTCTAATACTTGTGCTCAGAAAGTGATACGTTTTGTAGCTGTTTGGCGTGCTAAAAGTTCGTGATTTCAGAAGCTTGTCTTAAAAACGCTAGGCAAACGTGCGTTTTTCTTATTAACTAGTTATAAAGCCAAAAGCACTAGTACTTTTTTTCTTATTAACTGAAGGAATGTTTTTCATTCAAAAATCAATACTAGTATTTTTGCCGAGTCACTGGGCAGTATTTGCAACACACTCTTGGCCACAATCTCAATAATAGACTACCAGGTTGACATAAGTGTCAGAGAGCGTGTAAGACAACTGTTCCGCACTAACCTCCGAAAAAAGATCGGGGTCTGTTTAATTAGATATTATTAATAAATATAATTAGATACTTTTTGCTGCATTCACATGCTCCAAGAGGATTGGCTTCAGTTCGAGTGTTTTTGAAAAAAGAACGCGGGCCTTCGCTTTTTAAATATACATATTTAAATTCGAATGTTGATAATGATTTCATTTAATTTTATGGAGATGACAGAGACCTTATGCCAAGGTATTATATATCTATTTTTCTCTCTTTGAAGTTGTAGTTAGACTCCATCTTAGGTATGAGGTCCTGGTACTTTCGTCTTCATATCAACCGATGTTAAGTGATTAAAGTCAACAAATGGAAGCGTTCTCACCTAGAAACGTTACTTAGGTTGCTAGCTATGCTTTCTGTGCTAACCGGAACACAATCATCTTCATCATAATTTTACTATTGTTATATTTTTTCGCAAATGTATTATTAAAAAATGACGTTCGAAACTAGTTTCGCGTTTCCCCCCGTATATCTTTTAAACTATTGCTTTTAAAAATCTGAATACTTCACAGTAGTATGTACACTGAACTTATAAGAAAAACTATCAAGACTAAGCTGGCTTTGCAGGTGAATGGGTAATAGTCGACTAAATTATAAAATAGACTTCGAGATGCCATAATGAAAGTTCCGTACAAATTCCAATCAAAATTACTTTACATCGTCCTGGGTGGGCCTAACTTGCACTTCAATGCTTTTTAAAATTGAAATAGATTCAGTAACTTAACTAGACTTTTTTAGTCTTAAGAAACACGTCGATAACTAAAAAATAAAAAATAAATTAATATAAAAAAAATTTCATAAAGAAGCTTTTATTTAAATGCTCTAAAAAGAAGAAAATAAACTTTAAATTAAATCAAACCCATCAATTGATTACATTGAACAATTTATATGCTATAAAAGCTTGTCGCGTGATTTACTAGTGTAGATGTATGTAGATTTATCTATTTTATACAATACATACTTTTTCTCTAGATCAGTTTACATAATTCTTGTATTCTAGTTCATCGACACATATGCCTCCTTCATGGTACGCCACATCGACATCAATACAATTAAAATCACGCGACAAGCTTTTTATAGCATATAAATTGTTCAATGTAATCAATTGATGGGTTTGATTTAATTTAAAGTTTATTTTCTTCTTTTTAGAGCATTTAAATAAAAGCTTCTTTATGAATTTTTTTTTATATTAATTTATCTTAGCCAGTCTCGTTGAAGTTATACAAAAATGAATGGGTGGGTGGTACCATAAGATATTTAGACGATAAATCTATGAAGGAGCCGCCGATGAAAAACTACACAATCTGTAGAAACAGCGTGGGATGGGATTTTCGTTCCATTAATTTAAAAGAGAAATTAGTTTTTCATTGGCTTTCACTAAGATAATATTTAATATACATTAATAAGAATGTTGAATAGGTATTTTGTTCTCGGTGCTTGTTTCTGCCCACGAGTTCTATTAAATTGATAAAGGCCAAAGTTAATAAAATTGGCATTCAAACAAAACTACCCAAATTGGAATCAGCTTTAATTTACCAAATGAGAGAACCTCTTATTACTAAAAATTTGCACGTGTTCGTAATAAATTTGGCAAAAAAATAAATCAACTTAAGTCACATTTTTTAACAAACAGACAAGTGTCAACTGAGGTATCAAATATCGAAGGCAATAAGAGATAATCATAGCAAGGGATATAAGAGATAAGCAGCTTTTCTAAAAGTCAAAGGGCAACTTCAGTATACGATTTGACTTTAAGAAAAGCAATGTTTGTAACAGATTACTAACATTCTACTCGGACTCCATGAGGGCTAGCAGAGTGTGGGGGCGATTTATTTTTTGGACTTACTCATTCGGCATATTACGTATATTTATATACCTGAATTTATTGTACAAGTTGAGCATGGCAATTAGTATGATCTGGTTATTTATTTTCTTTTTATATGAAATGTTATTTTACAATATGTTTGCGATGTATTTTTTAAGTAATCTCGACATCCAAAATGTTTATATCAATTCAGGCGAAACAAAATTGATTATTCGGCCCCAATAACCATTAGGAGTTACTTCATAGGTAAATATGTGTAGTTAATAGAGGCTTAAAAGATTTTGCTGTATCAAAGTTCATTTTCAAGCGATGTCTACGCTACTGAGTTAGGTAACTATTTTGCAATCTCGGGAAACGGGAACAGATAAGTTTCCGTCAGGGTGGGATTCTTGATGTGATGGGGAGTACGGGACTCCCTCCCGTTTCAAAAGGGGGGATGGATCGGGTGCACTCCGTTGCAGTCCAAAAGCTTCGTCAGGTTCGGGAACGGAAGTCACAAACATGAGGTGAACGAACTTTTGGCGCCCACACGTCTCTGAAAAGTCGATAAGATATATTATAAGCAGTTCAATTTTATAACTCTAAGCTTTTCGTTAAAATATTGTTGTTCTTCCTCAAAAATAACGTAAGTATTGAGAGCAGCTATCTATAAAGGTATAAAAGAAAACCCAAATTAAAGGAACTTAAATTGCTACGAAACTATTTTTTATTATTATTATTATTATTTAACTTTTAATTGAAGTTTTATTTCGTAATTCCGCTGTAAGTTTTAAAAAATTATAAAATTTAATATTTCGCAAACGGATCCATGAATCGAAAAGTGGTGTTCCTAAACCCTCAATATTTTTAAATAGGTCTTTCAAAAATATGCAACGATACCCCATACAATACAAGACGTGAAATAAATATTTCATATCCAACCGAAAAAATATTATACGACTTTATTCTCCCACTTCGTCGGCGTAATCAATATGTATACCAGTACCAAATTACAGTTTTCTAGTAGTAAGAATATCTAAGCTAAGTCGCGGACGGACAGACGGACAGAGCGAAACTATAAGGGTTCCCTGTTTGACTAAGCAACCCTAAAAATACAAATGTTTTCATACAAATACAATAAACAATACAAGGCAAAAATACTAATTATATTATTCCAATAAAATAAATATGGATTTGGAACAGAAAATAAATAGCAACAGCGTTGAAAGAAAAAGGTATTACGGGTGTGCGGGGGCGAAACCTTGTGTCGAACATTGCTATTATTGTATAGAATACCACAAAGAATAATTTCGGTTGGTAACTGTAAGAAGCTTAGATTCTCTTATTCTATCACTGAAGACCTCCACCGCCGATTAGAAGCTTATGATTTTGACACCATTGCGATAGGCTATAGAAAACTCAGAAAGCTGTGTAAGAATAATGTTTACGGTTAAAAGTATACAAAAAAAACCGGCCAAGTGCGAGTCGGACTCACGCACCAAGGGTTCCGAACCGTGAAAATAAACGTACCAATATTATTACATTGAAAAAAGTTTTCCCCGACCGCATTGCTAAGTTTGTTTGTCAAAGTTTATTGAGGATTTTACAAAAACTATACTAGATACAGACTTCGATTATATTTTACTGTAATATTTACACAAAGGCCTACATACATAATTTATTTACAATTTTAACTTTGGAATCATCGGAGATAGAGGAATAGTATTTTTACACTCATTTTTCATTTCATTCATGATCAGTCAAAGACTATGCAAAAACTAAAATAATGAAAATCAGTTTTCAAAATTATTCATTTGATACCCTATTTGACCAAGAGACTCCACTGTGAAAATAGGATGCCCCTGTTTTGGACCCTTTTTAAATAAACAAATATTTCATCATTTCCCATAACAATTCCAAATTTCACGTCGGTATAGTTTGTAATTGCTGAGATAATCAGCTGTGAGATTACAGGGGTTCCGTTCTATCAGGTAGATACGTAACCGTAAAAATATCGATTCTCTGAAAAATTCTTTACAAACAGTCCCAAACATTTTTTAATGAGTCGTGGAACAAAACAACCTAATAACTGTGACAAGAAGTCACTTCCACCAATAAAATTGGGGGCGCCTGAAATTTCATGAGCAAGCTTTCAAACCTCATCATTTTACGATGCGAATATAGGATCAGAACAATTAAGTCCACTGCAAAGAGATAGGAAAACCCAATATCGTTTTATAAATGAATTTCAATTAACTTCCTACAGCGAGCGCGCCACCTCGTTCCTTTTTACGAATGACTACCCATTTAATCATGATATCTATTGTATGTGCCCAGTATCGATAAACATATTATTTAGTCTTTTTGCAGCTTTTTGCATAAACGTTGTTTATGCTTCTAATTTGTTTGAGTGAACGTTCACAAAAATCTTTCAAAAAATCAGATCTATTAGAGTCCAGCTCGTAGTCTAGAGATAATTTAAATGTTTCAGGGTTATATTCAATTCAGTTTTTATTACTAACCCGTTAACATATCATTTTTATCGTAGATTAACATACGGCGTGCTTATAGATAGTTGTTAAACATGTTCACTATAAAGTATCAATTAAAACGTTGGCCACATTTATGTTATAGGATATGTTATATATTAAATATCCAAAAAAATTAATGTAATTATCTCTTGTCTTTAAATGTATGCTTATTCAAAACTAAAAAATATGTATTTAAGAATGTGTCTGAAGCTTTCAGATACCGTCTAAATGAGTGTGTGGGCGGTAGCTAGTCCAAACTCTTTATTTGCATAATATAACAAGACGTTCCAGTTCGCTGGAACGTGCAACCTCTGACCTACTACACCGACAAACTCCTACGTCTTACGCTACTTATATACACAAACATACATAAAGTTGATGGACGACATAGACAAAAACGTATCCTTACTTACTTACTGACCGCTTTCCTAATGGAACCAGGCAGCGACTATGAATAGACCCTAATAACGCTTAAGTGGAGTAAAGTTTCATAAGACCTGCCTAAACAAACAATAAGACGACGAGTCTCATCTATTTTCAGCTCTATTTGAATAATCAGTATTTAAATTAAACCCTTACAATCTGTGACAAAGCCTCTATCTTAAACACCCACTTGCTTAGCAACAGTCGCAATCTCGTAGACAATTACTAGATAAAGATTTGAATACTTAGAGTTTATTCAATACACTTGATGTGACGTTGTGTAGGGACCACACCGTAAAATGAAATCAATTAATGGCTGTTGGCTCTCTATACATCTTTCTCCTCTCCAATTAATATTGAGATAGGTCCACCTATAAGGCTTTAATCTAAACGGCAACCAATTCTCATTCAATCACATCAATCAGCTATTTACGGAAGTAGCAAGTCACATCTATTAATACATTAGAATCAAATTATCATTGGCCACATGCTAGTGAGTATAGGCTCTAGAGATAACAGTGTCACGACTGTGACGCGGTCGAGATGAATAATCTGCAGGCGCGATCGATACCGGAGAGTCGCGGGGTTGAGGGTTGGTGGAGGCTTTAGGGAGGGGGTGGCGGGTGAGTGGGGTACTATGGGGGGTTCATTCAGAACGTGTGGGCGGCAAGCGTGGGCGACCCGCTTATAAAGGCGCCCAAACCTCCCCACCCACGTAGTCCTTTTCCAACCGCGCTAGTATCAACATCGAATCTCGTGAAAATGTGTAAAATGTATTTGTTATACGGCCCCAGGTAAGTTTTCTACTTCAAACTTTACTACTAGAATATATTTGCTGTTTCCCTCCTTTTAAATTTATTAAACTAAGATTTGCTTATTAATGAATTTTTACTAATAAATAAAAACGATAAAAAACTTAACATTTTGTTTGTTGTTGTAGAGTACTAACACTCTTGCTTGGCTACTTACTGGCACAAACCAAAGCTTATCCAATGCAAGGGTGGCCAGTGTACGCGCAAGCCTCAAGAGAATATCCAGACGATGACTATTACTATGCCCCGAAAGTACAATACTATTACGACGCCCCAGCTATGAGCGTGCCGGATGCGTATGGACAACCGCCATATCCGTACTTCTACGATCCCTACGGCCATCTCTCCGACGAAGAGCCTAAGAGACAAGAAGAGAGACTCGCAGCTCTTCCGATTGGACAGGAAACGTGGTTCGAGAGTGACTCCGCGCCTCACTGGCGAGCCAACGATGTTGATGACGTCAACGCAGCCTTCCTCGATAACCTGATCCTCACACAAATGGCTCAAGACGCGCAGAGGCGACGTGAAAATGCCCGCGCAGCTTTCCCGCCTGTTGATTACGAAGAACGTGACACCGAAGACGAAGATGTTAGGGAACTTAAAGCTTTAGCAGGAAAGCCTCTGTACCACGTGCCCAAAACTGTGCCCAGGATCGAAGAAGACGACTACCCTTCTGACGACAGCTTCATTAACTGGAACGGCAACAAAAGAAGCGTAACGACAGCTGCTCCAATGACCAGCACGATTAAACCAAAGCAAGGACAGAAAGAAGTCGTTGTTGGCTCTTCGCAGTACTCGACTACTAGAAATCATCATCAGGAGAAACAAAATAAAAGAGACTCTACATTTTATGACACCATTGCGCAGCTATTGGCGAACAAATCAAAAAGTTCACAAGTTCAAGTAAGTTTTATTTTGTAAAATAATCTCATGTTATTTCATATTCTATCATTATAACAGACGATAACAAAGAAATTATTGGCAGTTGTTTTAAAAGTGCTCGATCCATGGAACTCGAAGTCTAAAAATAGCCTGTCCGGGCCGGGGCCGGGGTCGGGGTGGGTGGGGGTGACACGGCAAGCTTGGAGGCCGGGTCAATCGAAGTAGGGGGTGAAAGGAACTAATGTCGGCTAAACGGCACCGCACTTTATGCTTACTACTAACGTTTAACATGGTATTAATAGTAATTAATAATGTTTTGTTTTGATCACAGGAACCTATGAAAGAGCGAAGAATCGACAAACGCTTCGTGGCGGGCGACACCGATCTTGTAGTTGAACTTAGAGGCCTCAAACACCGCATCCAGACTTAAACCGATGCTCCTGAGAACGGCCAACAAACATGAGACTGAGTATTTTGTAGACTAATAAATATCTTCGGCAACGTGGCGACTGACGTCGTGGTACCGTCGCGGGTCAGTCAATCAAAAACGAAAAACATATATTTGATTCGTGACGATCATATTAATGATGTAATTCCATTTTCGTAACTTTGCTGTTTTATCGCTCATTTCGAATAACTTCTCATAAATTAATGACAGCTGCGTACCTACCCACCAATGAGGTGTAGTGTAATGGATATCATTATCTTTTTTGAATCTTTATAAAACTTAATTACGTAATTTCGGTACAGACTAATGATAGTGTCGTAGGCGTGCTACGAGCAGCGGCTACGAATGCAAATGATCGTACAAAATGTGACTATAATCTCTTCGAATGAATTGTTGATTAAATGCGTGGTAGTTTTAAAAAGAAGTTGCTCCCTTCAATTTGGCAGCTAATTGTCGCACAACAAGTGCATAAATGTAAATAATCGTAGGTACTGATTGTCTCTAAGACTTGTTTATAATTTAGATAGAAATAAATTTACGTGCATCATGTAACTCTAACACGAACTGCATTGTATATTCTATTTAAAATTGTATCGTGAAATTCCGTTTTCATTCAGTTTAAACGTTTTCGAATAGAAAACCTAACGAGCTTATAACATGTAACTATTGGAAATGGAGCAACGTGGATGTTATAATTTTATTTATTTCTAGTCAATATTTCAAGTATTTTGCTTTATATATTCAGTTCAGGTGCTATTTTTACGACAATGTTTAAAAGACGGTCTAAGCAGACAATACTAAGAAATCTATTTGCAAAGCAAAAAAGTGTATAAACACAAGAAACTATTTATCTGTAAGAAGTAAGGATTCTCTTCGCAAGTAGAGGATTAGGTGATATTTTAGCTTTACAGCTTCTTATCTAACTTTTGTATTACACAAGGTCTATGAGACCTGCGTACATTAAATAGTAAATATTCACTGTTCTTTACATAAAACAGATTTTCCCAAATTTTCAATGTCATCTTCACAGAAAGATCCGCCTTCATCATGCCTCGTTAATCTATTTTGTACAACTTATTTCCAACGTTCTTACCTATTAACTACGTAGGAAACTTATCTTTTATAAAAAGTACATATCTGTTTATAATAAAAGTCAAATTAATCCAAACCTTCAGTGTTTATAGATGACTAATAAGTCCCAAGATGTACACTAGTTAGTTTGTAATTACTTATTACGATTGGTATGACATAAAGTATTAAGTACCCACTAATTGATGTTAATGTTTCTGTGAATAATCGAAATTTATAATACCGGTAGTTAACAGTATCTGTTAGAGAATGTTCACTTAATTTGTGTCTTTTTTCGGGTGTCTTAAATTGCCTGAAATGTAAAAAAATGTGAAATATAAAAAATCGCTGACTCACAACTACATACGTATGTGTGTAACAATTGAAATGTGGCAATTTGCTATCGAATATAACCAAACATGAATCTATCAATTTATATTTTGTATACTAAGAAGACAGTACGGTATTTTAATATCTAGATGTATTATTTTGAAATAATGAAAGTAAAATAACTGAAAATTATCGGAAACAGAATATAAATCCGAAACTTAGAGAGCTATAAAGACGTTGTATCTATAAAACGGAGAAAAATAAAATAAATACTTGAAATGAAATCTGTATCTTATTTGTGTGTGTAAGCATTTGTGTGCATCTCGCGTGCTATGCACTGTTGTTTGGCGGCAGACTAATGTAACTTGGTGGTAGCTAGCATAGAAGCAGATGACACAGAAAATTCCCTTTTTTTACGGTGTGGAAATCTTTAAAAGATACCCGGTGCTTCGGGGAAAAGACGGGTTATGCTGGATTCTTACCAGTTAAAACCACTCCGGTAACTCTCTCTCGCCTTCGGTTGCCGAGTCACGGGAATTTACAGAAAATTCCCTACCCCAACCAATCCGAGTACCAATAGGTGTCCCCTCTGGGAATCGAACCTCGGACATCTAGATCGTTAGTCAAAGCGTGTGGCCATGGAGCACTGAGGAGATTTTGCGGAGATTGCGAACTAAGCTAACGCAAAATTATCTAGTCAATGACTATTACCATTACTTAAATATAAGGTGAACGACGAAACTATTTACAATGCCTATAAATAGAACTAGTAATTACTAGCAACATAAATCGATAAATACATACTTGCCGTAAAATACCCCTGTGTTATATACATATAATACATATCGTCGAAGCGCTTCCGAAATCGATAACATTAGATCAATGACATAGAAAACCTCAATAATATTCAATAACATTTCGAAACTAGTGCGAAAACTCTGTAAATTCAATCGAGTTTTGACAATTGTTGCCCGAGACGCAGTCAGAGTAAACAAGTCGGAACGAAATTGAATTTACATTTACGCACGAGTTTCGAACATCATTTTTTTATACATTTGCGAAAAAATATAACAAATTGAAAATTATGATGAGATTGTGTTCCGGTTATCAAAGAACACATAGCCAGTAACGTTTCTAGGTGAGCACGCTTCCATTTGTTGGCTTTTAATCACTTAACATCGAATGAGATGAAGACGAAAGTACCTAGAAAAGGGAAGTCACCGAAGCTACACGCAAGTTGGAGGGCTCAAATGAAGTGGTGATGCAAATCAACGAACGTGACGTTCGTTCGTTCGTTGATACCTAAGATTTAGTTAGCATAAGAATATACATACATATAGAATAAGTAATATATAGAGCGCCTATTGCAAACAAACTGTTCCACAGTTTGGCGATTAATATATAAAATAAAAATATGTATTCTTTTATAATGAAATAAACGTATTAAAAAAATTCTGGAAGACACCGGGAAGGCCACTGAAGGTTGAGCACGTAGTCTGTAGCACGTAATACGGCTGTCGCTGTCGGAAGTAATGATGCTCGGGACGAGCATTCTTAAGAGGAGGGTAGTGTCACGGAGCTTCTCGAACAGTCTAGAGATAATGAAAGAGAGAGGCGGATCCATCTATCCCCTTCGTGTCGGATGGCAACAAAAGATAGCGTGGAAAGCTCTCGAACAAATTACATAAGGATTGTCAAGTGCGAAAAGGAAACCAATCCATCTATCTCCTTCGCTTCGAATAGCAAACAAAAGAAAGCGTGGAAGGCTCTCGAATGTTCTTGAAGATTCAGAAAATTGAAGATCACTGCAAAGGATCTAGAACCAATACCGGATATATATCGGCGCGAGCCGAGCTTCGACGACAATTGAGTTCAGTTCAGTTCTAAGTAAACAGCGATTTAAAGTGAAAAAACGGAAACCGGAAGAAATTGTAGCGTGAAAGTGCAGTCGAGGTGGAAAAGTGTTAGTGTACTAGTTTGTCACGTGGTGTCAGTAGCGACAGATCGGCGTCAGTAGTGCCAAAGGACTCTGTACGTAGAATCCAGGATCGGACTCAGGGCAGAAGACTTTGGATGACCCAGTGAGACAGGGACGCACTCTGTGTGGACCCGTGAAGAGTGGTTTGGTGACCTGTGCTACCAATAAACTCCGGAATTTTGGCCTCGTGTTTTTCTTCAATCCATCGAACCCAGAAGCTCGTAGCAGTATTAAAAATTTTAAAAAGTATTAAAGTGTATGTAAAAGTATTGGAAAAGTATTAAAAAGTATGCAAACTTATTGAAAAGTATTGACAAGTAATAAACAGTACTATGGAAAGTATGAATAAGTAATAAAAAGTATTAAAAAGTATTAAAATCTATGCAAGAGTATTAAAAAGTATGAAAGTCAAAAGAAGGATGAAAAAGTATGGAAAAGTATGGAAAAGTAGTAAAAAGTATGGAAAGTATTGAAAAATATGGAAAAGTATTAAGGGTCAAAGGTCAGAATTATAGTTACTATCACTAAGTACTACATACTGTGAGAATCTTTAGTAAATCTCCTCTTTAGTAAATCTCTTTGGGCGTATCATGGAGGTGGCCTATGTCCAGCTGTGGACGTTTCCTGGCTGATGATAATTATGAAACGTTACATATTGTTTATTAATTATTTATGTATTTTTATCATAATGATATTTCAACAAGAGCGTGCCCTTGTTAAAAGATTGGGCTAACCTAAATAAATCATTTCAATGGAAGGTAGACTGTAATTTACAAATGACACGTTCCGCGAATGTATGGAGCTCCGGACTGATACTAATACACTTGTATTTTTTTTAGTTCATCATGAATTATACGTGGTTTAAATACCATTTTTGTATATTCTGGTCTAGTTTATTTGTGCAAAAACATTTAAAACGCTCGAAACAGGCAAGACCTAACTTATATAACAAAGATGGCGTCAATAAAACGACATTTGACGCTTTCACTTAGTACAAAAAGAATTATTATGTACAAATATAATACACACAAAATATTTATAATTATACATTATTTTTTTATACATTGTTATATTATTCCTAGATTTTTTTAAATAGTGTACAAGTGCAGGCCCGATTTGAAATATCCTTTCCGTGACGTACCTTCTTAATGCAAATAGCCATGAAGCTTAAGCTATAGATTTTTTTTTAAAAGTAACGACATTCTTCGTTGGTGACATTTTGACGTTGACATTTTATTTTGTTTGAGGGACACTGAGCAAATAATCATTACGTTGAGGGATTCTTGGCGCGAACGTGGCGCGAACTTGAAAAATTGCAATTTTAGTAATTCGTTAATAATAATGTTATGTGTGTTTTTAGTGTTATAATAGTGTGATATGATATAGTGCAAAAAGGGTCAGAGAAGGTGTTATAGTATCAATTACGCAAAATTGTGAGGGTTTCGACGCGATCAAGTATATTCGGCATATGAATTCTTACGAATTATGTGAAAACCAAGGCTGACCTTTGAAATTCTCGTCAAGAATCGTCAAAATAAGCGATAAAATGTACACATTATACATTTTATTGTGAAAACTTCGACTTCGGCCTTTTTTATAACCTTAATTCGAATATAGAATACCAATATCAGAGACATGGCTGTACGGCGTTTTGCCGTTGCCTTTTCCTGGTAGAAAAAAAACTGATCCAAATTTTTGTTTGATATCTAGTTTCATATTTTGATACTTTCCCAAAGTTAAAGTTAAAAAGTTTTGTTTTCTATTTTACTTTAACATTTCTCTTTGAATATGCTTTTAAAATAAATCCTAATTTTAGCAAAGCGAAATGCGGAAATTTCATTCTGGCTGTATTATTTAACGGTGTCTGGGAAAAAATCTGACCGCTAGACACCGTTATACGGCATAGGTAACACGTCAGTTGCTTCTTGTTTTTATTGAATATAGAAAATAAACTAAAGAGATGCGGCGAAGTAAAGGGTATCAGGATTTGGACGACAGTGCCGTGGGCCCCAGGGCACCGGCACCGCCTATGCCTCCTCCGCAAGAGATAGAAATGGCATCAGTATCCGTAGTCCCTGATGGTAAGCTAGTTTTTGTTGCATTTATGAAAAATTTTAAATAAGTGTGTCAAAAAGTTTATTGCTGGAATGCAACTTCATCAGCATGAAATAAATGCAATCAAATACATGGCCACTGCTTAAAGCAACCTGTCTTTGGAAGTGTAACAACTGTTTTTCACTCCACACTATTTTTCCAAATATGGTTATTGGCGATCGGGCAGACAAAATTGGCATGTAATTTAAAGTAAACTGAATATAAATTTAAAAGTCATTGAGGAGTTTTTATTTTCCAGATACATTTACTGTAACACAAGCAGTGAATGCACTTGGTTTCGGTTGGTTCCAAGTTAAGCTGTCTCTTTGCACCGGACTGTGTTGGATGGCTGACTCTATGGAGATGACTATTCTGAGTATCTTGTCCCCAGCCTTACATTGTGAATGGAATATTAGCAAGTATGCACTATTCTATTAATATAGTTGTTGAATAAAATTTGTGATATAATAGATATTTGATAAGTGATTAAAAAGAGTGAATAATGTGTGTTCTATCCACTTGGAAATCATACTATTAGTGAGTTTGTTTGTTTCTTCCTTGGTGACTCAACAGCAAAATATGATGGAATTTGGCTTCCACATAGCTTTATCAACGGGGAAGGATATATCAGGTTAACTATTATCCTGGTTAACTGAGTGGTTTAGAAAACTTACAATAAATTGAAGGCATCAAGATTGGTTTCAGTTTAAACAATGTTTTACTTATGCAAATTATTATTAGCCTTTTCTTTCCCACTGCTAGGCAATAGCCTCCCTCATATACCTCCTGTTCTCTTTTTCTCAAGAGTCTCCTCCAGATAGTCATTCTAGTTCAAGTCTAGTTCATCCTGCCATCTTTTTCGTGGTCTGCCATGACATCTATTTCCTGAGTCTGATTACCATTTTGTTGCGATCTTCACTCACAAAACCTCATCCATGACCTGATTATATCATATCTGATTCATATAATACATTTACAGCTACATTAACTCTTAAGAAATGGGTAATTACTTGATGAAGAAGTAAATCCTTAGATTTCCAGGAATTATTTAAAATATTATACACATTTTTGTGTATTTCAGATACCAGCAAGCTTTAACTACAACTATAGTATTCCTTGGAATGATGTTAAGTTCAACTTTTTGGGGAAACATAAGTGATCGGTATGGAAGAAAAACTGTAAGTTTTGTGTTTGATATAATCGAATTACCTAAAACCTATGTATCTACATACATTTATTGACATCCATACAATGTAAAAACTGTGCTCAACATTAATTTTCACTTGTTCGATTAAATGCCAAATAATGACACAAAGAAGCACCATATTTTTAAAACATCACACTTAGTTATCAGGTTGCTGATTTATTCAAGGTAGCTTATTCTGATGAAATAAATCACACTTTACATTTTTCATTTTAGAAAGTTCAATGCAATGCTTGGCCACCATCTCACCTGATGTTTAGTCGATGATCAAGTCTGTGTTGGCTTAAAAGATGCCTATTTAGTCTTTGTTTGAAGACTCACATTGTATTCTTCAAGGAACATGGAAACTGATAGTGCATTCTATACATTATCTATGGAGCATGATAAAAGTGAAATACAAGCTCTGGGAATGACTGCTGAGTATGGGCAGAGGTCTTCTGGTTCTTCTGTTTGACTGATATTTGAAAGGTGATGGCAGACCCAACATCTATCTTGTAAAATATCACTGGGCCAACTTGATGTTTATGTTCTGGGCATTGTAAATTAACCTTAATTAATGTGTTCACCACATTCAAAGCAGATAATTGATAGCATGCAGAGTCCATTCAAAATATGACAAAGATACTCCATGCATGATCAAACTGGAAAGGTATAGACATAAAGCACCATCTACACGCTACTCTACTCTGTTCAAAATTCACCTCCAAGATAATTATCATGTCAATTGTTACTGTTTTCAGGCACTAAGCATGTGTGGAGTTTTGCTCTTCTATTACGGATTACTGAGTTCAATAGCACCTAACTTTCTTTGGCTGCTGTTCTTGAGAAGCTTGGTTGGATTCGCTATTGGATGTGTGCCACAGTCGTAAGTTTCCTTTAAATCAATTCTGAAATGCTACCTCACTGCTCTGATATGTTTACACTAGCATTTGCCCAATACTTCATTCACTAGGATTTCAAAAATTATTCCACGGGAACTACTCTATCAATTGGTATAAAATATAACCTTTGTCGTTTTCTAGCCCTTATATAAGGATAGCCCTTATATTAAAATCATGTGATTCTAATTCTTCTTTACGATGCCTAGTTAGGACAAATAATCTCACTTTCACATTTATAATATTTGTATGGATTACGTATATGTGTAATTATTGTAATGAATAAACACTGCCAAATCATAGTCAAATTTCAAATATGGAAATTTCTAAATTGATCCTTTATTATAAAACGAAACTACAATTTCAAATGTAAATTAATCTATTTTAATTCAACAGGGTCACACTCTACGCAGAGTTCCTCCCAACTAAACAGAGGGCAAAGTGTGTTGTACTATTAGATGTGAGTAGATTATTATGCTTAAAGTTAACCTAGACAGTTATAGTTGGCCTCTGATCCTGAGTTAGGAATCCTAAATAGTGTTAGACCTGTCATAGGCCAACCAATTCTGTGCGGAAGGCTAGAATGCAATCAAAAACAACAGATTCGATCTGGACTGTTCTAGGTAGAACAGAATCGGTCCATCTAAGTCGGGGCAAACTCATTGTATTTCCTTTCAAGCACTTAATTTTATAATTTTGGAAGAAAGAGTGGATTGGCATAAGTTTTGATAAATTAGTCATTTTCCGGAATTTAACATTTAACTAATCCAATGTATGTAATCTGCAATTACTGTACGAGTATATATATATATATTACTTAGATTCATGGATCTGTTAGGTATATACAGATTGCACCTCATGTAATAATGTGTGAGGTCTTCAAAAATACACACACACACATGTAATTGACTTCTGAGTGTCTGATGTTTAATGTACTTTTATTGTGTGTACCTTGTGTATAACAAACGAAAGGGTTTTACCTAGTGCCTTCATACGTGTTCAGTGGAACACGGCCTTTGAATGCTTCAATTTTTATGCTTAGATCCATGGGTGAGAACGAATCAACATTTGGCGTGTTTTAATAAACAATTCGTAAACTTTATAGATAACAAAACCAAACCAACATAGTATACTCATTACTCATACAACATGTTGATAATTTCCAGTGTTTCTGGGCGCTAGGAGCATGTCTAGAAGTGGCACTGGCGCTGGTAGTGATGCCGACCCTGGGCGTGCATTGGTTACTTGCACTCTCCACCATACCACTTCTATTGTTTGCACTCATATGCCCTGTAAGTCATGCATATTTTAACTAATATTATTATAAAAGCTGCCATGTTGAGGAATAAATGGAAGAAATGGTTAAGCAACAATAACAAAATTGTACGGTATTTATTAACGTCTTGTAGAACGCTGGAGTAAATCAATAACAAAGACAATTCAATTCAAATTTATTCAATAACAATAGGCTAGTTGACTAAATTTGAAAACTTGGCTAATTATATACTTTAATATCTATTTTATCCCAAAAAAACTATATTTTAAAGAAAAATCAATATTTACATTACGTATTTTGTATTTTAAAAAAGCCATTTAGATTTCCCTCGAAAACGCTGAATAGTGTCATGGCGTCTTGAATGACGTCACAGCTCGCGAAATAACCTGCTCTGTGATATGAAAACGTCAACAACAACAATGATGTTTCGCGAGGCGTGACGTCACACTTTCTTGCGCCGCGTTCTTCGTGTTCGTTGTCACGTGACCTAATGCCTATTTTTTTCGAATTCATTTTCTAAAAATATTAATAATCTTTAACTTTTTTGAGAAATTTACTAGTTTTTTCTTATCTTCGTCTCCTCATTTATAATTAGAAACTATAAACCAAGCAGTTTGTTATTAGTGGAAACAGGCCTATTACATTGTGTTTGAAATTTTTAAAGCTAAGTCACATTGAATATAATAAAAATTAAGAAATAAAGTTGAAATAATAGCAAGATGAAATTATAAACATAGATTAACTTAAATTCTAACCGTCAAAATTCCTCAATATTGTAATAGCACTTTTCCAAAAGACAAGATTACAGACACAGAGTAATATATCATTAAAATCCAACTGCATTATGTGATTTAACTAGTTTTTAACTTGTTTCATTCCTACATTATTCATGATGAAATGTGCCTTTTTCTATGTGTTTGAAATGTTTGTACATTTCAAACACAAACTATTTCCTTTCATAAAATATGATTTAGCTGTCTCTGACCTTTACTCCTTCATGTGGTTTAGGCTTTACTTTAATATTAATTACTTTTACAATATAACTCCCTGGGTGTAGTGATATGTAATTAAGGGGTAATCCCATGGGATAGGCAGTAGTTTCTTATGATCACAAACTCATGTGCCAACTGTGATGCTTGAACGATGAATGAAGAGGGACTGTGAAAGAGGCTCATTCACAAGAATAGAGTTTTCCGTCGGTGTTGTTGCAGCTTTATGATAGGATCACTATCTTCCCGTGTGTGTGGCAATGGAAATATCACTAACGGGCGGTGTCTATCTGCACACTCACCATATCTTATCAAGTGTAGTTATTATTCAATCCAAATGTATCTTTCAGTGGCTACCAGAATCTGCGAGGTTCCACGTCGCCTGTGGGCAACCGGATAAAGCTCTGACTACACTGGAACAGGTCTGTAAACTGGTCTATACCTTAGACAATCTTAAATAATGTTTGTTTATTACGCCTTTGCAACTGAATATTATACCAATAACTACAATATGACAGCTGTGCCAGTTTACACCATACAATTGTTATACTAGGAGAATAGAGAAACGGTTCCTTGATTATCACATCACCAAAAGAGAAATGTTACGTTCACATATGTTAAAATTTATCAATAATATAACTGAAACTTAACATGGTGAAATATATAAAAATGTATTTCTAAGTCGTTTTTAGAATAACATCTAATAAATATGGACTATGAAAGTCATACTGTATTGTTGGTATTTAAAATGTATCTTTATTTTAGTTATTACTGGGCCTCAATTCTACTATTTTATAACGTTTGTGTAACATGTTCGTTAAAGTTACACTTTTGGTATGTTTGTGTTATCTACGAAAGTAAAACTGTATTCTACTAACATAAATTTCATACCCGAAACATGCCCGAAACGCACACGCAACCAAAGCGCAGGTGTTAGGACAACGATAGTGCTGTCTACCTAGTATTTTGGAATAACCGGTATAACTATGTCAAAAATGCTAAAAAAACCGGAAGCTAGAGCCGTAAAACACAAGAAAAAAAGCTTGAAAGATGTCAAAGTAACAACAATTCAAAATTCAACAATTATATTTTAGATTTTGGCAGAATTACGTGATTAAATGCTCCTAGAGAATTACCATGAAGTTGGTAGTTGCCATAAATATCAAGAATTGAATTGAATTCATCAGCATTATAATTGCGAATTTTGCATCAGGTATGTACAATTTGTTCAATAACTAACGACCTACTGATGTATGTTTCATGTACAACATCGAGTATATAATACTTGTATATAATACTTATTAAATTTTAGGAATGGCAGCAAGAAGTAAACGGCTTCATCAGGAGCTGCTGTTTTTTTATGAAAACCAATCGCCTGTTAGCTTTGGAATGTGTAGGTTCCAAGGAACCTCTGGCGGTAATAGCCAGTCAACTTTGCTAACAACATTGAGCAACAACTAAAGAACCACCTACTACTATGCACTGTAAGTAATTGTTGATCTTTTTTATCATTCATATATAGTCAATAGCTGTGATAGACCACATGCCACCTGCAAGTTTTACATTAGTCTTCTTCATAGAGTACCACAGTGAAGGAGCATTCTATGGGGATATATCATACACATTACACTTGGCAGGTGGACTGTCGATCAGTAGGATGATATTAGTTCATTTATAAGGCGTTTAACTGGATACTCAATATTGATAAAATAAACTTTTTGTTTTAGTTGCCTTTACAACACCCTGGGGTTAATTAAAACTCAGTACTTACTAAACTTTCCTAATCTTTTTCAAGGAATAATTCAGTTAGTGTAATATGTATTTGTAATAATAAACAAGAGTAATGTTTTATTTGTCTTTTCAGAATGTGATCGGGTCCATTGCTGATTCTCCAATCAAATAAGAAGAAAGATAGCAATGTTTTATATTGTTTCTTTTTAAAAATAACATAGAAAATACACTGTTGAATATTGTTTTATTTAAAAAAATAACATAAGATTGTGCTCTGAGAAATATGGACAAGGTCTGCCTCCGGACCCTAGTAGCTACACAGACACATAATCTTAGGTCGCAGGTTCGCGGGAGGGACGGCCCGGTACACGTTTCCCGGTACGTGGTCGCCACTCGAGAGCTCTTACTCCCCATTGGTTATCCATTCTATGAGTGATGTGGCATGGTTCCCGAATGCTGCCCAGCCAATTTGTACTCTTCGGTTGACCTCTTTGTCAAAGTTGGACCTACCTAGTTGAATGATCTAAATGAATATGTAAAAACTGCTTCTATTTAGGGTTCCGTATCTGAAAAAAGAAACCTTTATAGGATCATCCTATTGTCTGTCTGTCAAGACCCTTTTTCTCAGGAACTCGTGGAGATATCAAGTTGAAATTAATATCAAATACTCAAGTCTGCTACTATGCTTCTCACCATAACAGCTGAAAACATAGTGATATTTATCCTTCAAAGGAGTGAAAAGGGGCATGAAAGTTTTTGTGTAAGCTCTCAATGCACAGCCTAAACTACTGGTCCTATAGACATGAAATTTGGAGGGTGTTTTCTTTGTTAAGTGTAGGCATCCACTAAGAAAGGATTTTTCGAAATTCCACCCTTAACAGGTTAAATTTCAACTTAAACATTGATCTAATTCATTTTTTGTGTGCTCGGAATACTAATTTCCTGTCAGTTGAATTGCCCCAGAAAATTAATACGAAGAAACAACACCGTGATGTGACTAGAGCGTGAAACTAGAGACTATGAAATCGTTATAGGGGTAATAAAACATATTACTTATAAATAAATGAAAATTGACATATTTTTGGGATAAGTTAACTTTTGACACAGTGGCGACAACTAGCGGAGAACGTGAAAAACCTTACTGTGCATTATATTTCAATATGGTTTTCAGATAGCAAAAGACAACGGTCGCCCGATGTTGCTAGGTCGCCTCGTTTGCGACGATTCAGTGGGAATCGGTCAGCGAGGACGCTTGAAACATCTGTTGATTCCAAGTCTAAGGAACACCAGCTTACTGCTGTGGTTTATATGGTACATTCATTCATTTATAATCATCATCATCAACATCCTATATATATCCCCACTGCAGGAGCTACTCCTACAGAGAATTTGGGTCATAATCCACCATGCGGGCCCAGTGCGGATTGGTAGACTTCACACACCCCTTTGAATTTCTTCTCAGAAGTGTGCAGGTGTTTTCCTTACGATGTTTTCCCTCACCGCTAAGCAATCGTATAATGTACTTGAATTTAAAAACAACACATAGGTACACGGCTGGATTCGAACCCGGTACCCTCAGATCGAAAGTCCGCGCCTTATCCACTGCACCACTGACGCTCATTTATAATACACCTTATAAAGTACAAGAAAAGTTGCGCACTGATATCGTGATTAACTTTGGAAATCGAATAGTCCATGGCATGAAGAACGTCAGGCAACACATTATCCTTGTTCTATTATGTGGACCTCGACAAAAGTACTACAATCCTAACGCTTAACTTGAGTCGGTTCCAGCGGTATGGTAGCGGCACGGGCGCTGTGTTTACGGAACGTCAAACGACGCGCGTTTATGCATAATTGTGTCGTTTGGCATTCCGTAAACACAACTCCCCACCTCCCGTGCCGCTAGACCTGTAGCAAAATGTCCTAAAGTACTAAACGTGGCTCTTTTTGTTCCTGAAAGGACAAAGCAATAGTACTACGGTTACAACACCAGCCACTAAATCTTGGACCTTGGGCCTTCTTCATAGACACCTTAGACATTCCATTAGCTTTAATCATCATCGCTTGGGAGACGGTTTAGTCATCAAGGTGTAAAGTAATTGATGAATAGATAAACGCGGTTGCCAGTGTCCAGGAATCTCCTCAGACAGCGGGATGGCATCATCATTTAAAATTAACCAATTTTAAAATTAATGTTTTAGCATTGTACATGTAATTTACTTTATAGTTTGTATTAATTTTTAATTAGTCTTAAGTTGTATTTTATCTTTATGAACGCTGTGGCACCGTAAAAAGCTGTACATTTAATCTGTGATACATACGATGTATAGCTATTGATTTTCTAAATAAATTAAGACCATCAACTCCCAACACACAAGGCACGATCGAATAAAAAGTTTACACTGATTATAAATATTCCTCAGGATGTCTTGCGCGTTCTGCTACTATGGACTGGTCTTGATGACGACGGAGCTTTTTGAAACGGAGACTGACATTCCGGGCGACTCCTGCGCAGCTGACTGCCGCCCCCTGCAGACTACAGACTACATGGATTTATTGTGGACTACCTTGGCAGAATTCCCTGGTAAGTCATCTCGAAAGCTTTAATTGAGAGTTGGGAGCATATGTAGGGCTCCTTACAACAGCAACGGAACAAAATATAACTAAAATGTGTTTGGCGGTTTGATACCGCATCTACGCCGAGAATACAAAGAAAATTATTGTATTGTTTACTATTTTGGATTTTACTAATTTGAATATTTGTCGTATTATTCCACCATAACAGTCAGGTACATGACAGTAATGTCCAAAGCCCGCTTCAGCTTCCCCGAGAATATCAAGGGCGGGAAATTGAGCAGTGTACGGGCGCCAAAACAGCATTGTACATAGAGTAGTATATTTGATTTCTTTATTTTTGATTTCCAGGAATCTTCGCGACGATTTTCATAATAGAGAAATTTGGTCGCAAGAAGACAATGGCGTCGCAATTCGTTATATTCGCTGTGTGCGTGTGCATCCTTATTTACAACGTCAAGTGAGTAATTACCAGCGGCTTTATAATGTACTACAATGCGAATGTTAATGTTGAATAATTTGAACACCATATTAATATTTTTGCGTAATGTGGTAATAACAATCATAATGTTATGATATAGTGTACAAAGTATCATCAACGCGCTTCTCAGAAAAAAAATTTGAATTGTTTTATTTAATTTTATACTTGTGAAATGTTATTCCACCTTTTATATAATTTGAAAAAGTAGTACATGTTCCACGTTGTTGGATTTAATATTTGGTTATTGTTAATAACAAACAATTGACCTTTGAAAAAAATATTAATAGCATAATCTTCAAATAATGCATGTCTAGTGAGTTCGACTCCCACCTTTCTACTACACTTTTGGGTCAGCACGGTTTTGATCCTTAGACCTTATCGTCACTTAGACCCGTCGTCATCAAGTATATCATTGTACGTTAAAAAAGTATAGTGCTACGTACAGAACGGACGTTCACTGCCTCCCACTGATCCGCGATACTTTACCTCCCCTGCAAGAAAGTGACCCGGTTAAGTACCGTTATACGACTCATGTACCGGTACAATGGCGCGCGCGAATACACTCAAACATGCGCGTGTATACAAACGTCACCCGTTTGGTGTATGGGAATAAGAACCGATATCGCGATATTTGTTTGAAGTATATGGCGTGTGCCTACGCTGAAACACTGATATTGTGGAAAGATTACATTGATAAATTATGCTTTGATTTTACTCTTTTTTTTCAGTCGAACATTCCTGACTTGCATCCTCTTCTTAGCTCGGGGCATTATCGCGGGCCTGTTCCAAGCAGCTTACGTTTATACACCCGAGGTAAATATATTTTATACAACGTGTACAAAAAAGGAGTGATAAAACTTAAGTGCGGTATATGTTAGGTAAGGTTTTACCTTTGGAGCGGTAGTAGACATCTGTAAACCGTACGTATCTGGAGAAAAACGAATTTAAAATATTGACTAAAATTTGTGAATTTCATCCCTATCCTAGTTCTACATGTGTCAATAACCCCTAAAACCAAAGATAAGATCATTCATCATTGACCCCAGTGCTCGCGTTGGTAAACAAACATTTAGGGTTGTCAAAAATTACGACGTTACACCTATGAAATAAAAATGTATGGAAATTTAAACTAAGCTTTACAACGCTGCTACTTTCACTATTCTATACAAGGGATATATACCTACCTTTAAGTATTATCACTCCTTTTTTGTACACGTTGTATAGTATACATAGCTAATGAAAGTAATGAAAACAGTTGCAACACAGAACACCTGGATAGCTACCGACGTATTATCTGTCAACTAAGTCTATCAGGTGCGATAATAGAATAGAAATAGTTTATTCGGCATACATACATTACAGTTATTACAGTACAGTTCATACATATATTTGCAATTTGCTCTGCTGCACTGCAACGCCGAAATGGACCTGTCTCAGCATATGCGGCAGCAGTAGCTGCAAGCGCTGATTTTCAGACAGGCCCAGAAATATTCAGTAACACTGTTATACTAATTAAATATAAACTAATTTTTAGTTGATGCATGCGTGATGATGAATGAGATGCAGTTAGATAAATTGTATATATTTATTAATATTAATGTAAGTAAATGTAATGTAAGTAAATATAATGTAAGTAAAAGAGTAATGTAATGTTTGTAAATGTGTTAGAGGTTGGTATTTATGCTAGAGGTAGGGAAGTGTGTGTGAGAAGAAATTGTGTAAAAATTTAAAATTTGACATGGCTCTAAAACAAATGTGTGAAGTTTACTCGTATTGAGTCTTGTAAGTATGTTGGAACAATCCGCACACCGGGAGGAAATTGACTTTGGTTATATAAAAGATATTTTTTAGTTTAATTTTAAATGTTTTTATCGAGACAAGGGATTTTAGGGGTGGTGGCAGATTGTTCCAACACTTGGTGGCCGCATACGTAAAACTGCCTCGAACGCCTTCGTCTGACAACGCGGGATACGAAGTGGCCAGGTTGTGGATAATGACTTAGTGCGAACCCATTGTGCATGAATTATCTTAGTGTTAATCAATACTAATATTATAAATGGGAAAGTAAGATTGTTTGTCCTTCTTTCCTGCCTGTGCCTAACTAGGTTGAAGATGTAAGATTTATTATAAATGTGTTTGTGTGTAAAAAAATAAGAAAAGGAAACACTAAATAAAAGATAGAAATACTAAAGTAAAAATATATGGTTCTGGCACAGAATTAATTTAGTATTACATACAGAAAGGACTTTCACCGTCGAACTTTCGCCGCAAGAAACTGACTCAGAAAATGACCATTCCGTATGGCTCGTGCTACTTACACATGCGCGCGTATACAAACTTCATCCATCTTCATATGTGCCGATATCACGACATTTGTTCGAAGTGTCCGGCCTTTTTTTTTCGAGGGGGAAATCTTCGAAAGATACCCGACTCCTTAGAAGAAGCCGGGTTATATGAAAATTTTATTCACTAACCCCCTCGGTGGTCATCCTCCGCACATGTCGAAGAGCCCTGGGATCTCCTAGGAACACTGCCTTCTAGTGGTCGCCGGTTTGCACCAATAGGACGACCAGAGCTCCTACTCTGGCCGCCCGCGACCCTAGGCGCCCCTAATCTGGGGCCTCCTGTGGTTCTGGTATGAGGTTGTGTAGGCGTGTAAGCACTTGTGATATAAAACGTAAATATGTTTGATAGAAGATTAGAGAGATCAAGATTATTACTTCTCTTACAGGTATATCCGACTGCACTGAGGTCCACTGCGGTGGGCGCTTGTAGTGGCGTAGCAAGACTGGGCGCTATGATCACACCGTATGTTGCTCAGGTGAATAGACAATTTTATACAACTCTAAACACCACTATATTTGGGTACAATTATATTATACCATGGTACAATAAGATGCTAAGCCTGGTATTCCATTCCCATGATAGTTGGGTGAATAGGCTTGTGTCCACTAATAACAAATTGCTTGGTTTATAGTTGCTAATTATTATAAATGAAGACACGAAGGTGAGAAAAAACCAGTCTATTTCTCAAAAAAGTTAAAGATTATTAATATTTTTAGAAAATGAATTCGAAAAATATAGGCATTAGGTCACGTGACAACGAACACGAAGAACGCGGCGCAAGAAAGTGTGACGTCACGCCTCGCAAAACATCATTGTTGTTGTTGACGTTTTCATATCACAGAGCAGGTTATTTTTCGAGCTGTGACGTCATTCAAGACGCCATGACACTATTCAGCGTTTTCGAGGGAAATCTAAATGGCTTTTAAAATACAAAATACGTAATGTAAATATTGATTTTTCTTTAAAATATAGTTTTTTTGGGATAAAATAGATATTAAAGTATATAATTAGCCAAGTTTTCAAATTTAGGCAACTAGCCTATTCACGGTACAGGCATACGTCATCAGCTGTCGTCATCGGTTGTTAACCTTCAAAAGTAGGGAAAAAGATTAAATATAAAATCAATATCTCAAAATAAAAGTTGTTAATTAATCATGTTTTACACTTTTTATGGTGCTTAACAGAGCCCAATTTCTACGTTTCTGCTCGTTGTTCGTCCGTCCGTCTGTCACGAAGCTATATATATTTAACCGTAATATACAGTTGATACAGACACTAAATACACTTGAAATTTTCACAAAGTGTGTATTACTATGGCTGCTATATACAACAAATATAAAAAAAATTAAAATTGAAGGGGCTATCGGCTTTTTTTAGTAGCATGTTCATGCCAGGTCTTATAATTGTTTTCAATATAAAACACTCAATCCACGCATTCGGTACCTCTTCTTATAATATAAAATAAACACACATTATTTATCTGTTCATTCTGATCACATTTCACGTAGAAGCGAATGACATGTTTGGGGATTACAGTATGTTCACTGAGTGAGATGCCGCTATAAGTGTGAAAGAAGTAACGAACGACATCAACCAAAAGGGGCGGAGTCAGCGTCCATTTGTTATTATGGGAGAGTTGTTACTACATATGTAAAAATAAATTACCCGAGTTAATACATTTTAACACTTCTTAAAATCAGATTGAAACTAATTATTTAATACAGTTTATTTATTGCTAAATACATGAACAACACACGAAAGCGTTGTAATTTGGTTTGTTAGCGATTTATTTTTTATACAAACTACTAATTGTTTATAAGATGCCAATTATTGGCAGCACTAATCGTGACGTGTGCTTGTCCCACTTTCGTAAAGAAGATACCTTGTTTTATTGTACCATGATACGTACAATGATGGACGCACTGTGTTATATGTCTGCAGAGCTTAGTCACATAAATTAATCTTTACTAGTGGTTCCACTAGTAAAATATTCCTCCTAAAAAATAAAAAACGATGAATGAAAATGAGTGATCCTATAAGGGCCTGCATGGTCCGTCTTAAACCGGGACCAGACATGTATTCTAACGACGATTGTATTGTAACTAGGTTGTAGTAGGCTAGTTGTTACAGTTGGACTGATAATCTGGAAGTCCTGGGTTCGATTCTCATCGGGGTTACCTATAGGAACTTGGTTAGTGGTAGGCCAGTTTTTTGTGCCCGCCTGGCTAACTACCACCCGGTTTGCCCCCAATCATCACTATTGTTATCTTTTAATTAAATATAGTATAAACAGTGCCTATATCTCTGTAGGAGAGTAGGCCTGAACCCCTGCAGTGGGGAGATATATAGGCTGTTGCTGATAATATTTTTCTTATACACAGACTTCTAATCACTTACTATCAGGTGAGATGAAGGCCAAGTGCCCATACATAAACAATAATAAATATTCTCTAACTGATCTTCTGTAACAGGTGCTGCTGAAGGAATCCATCGCCATAGCAACGGGCGTTTATTCGCTGGCGGCCATTTTGGCCGCAATAGCGTGCCTCGCTTTACCCATAGAGACCAAAGGAAAAGAAATGAGGGACTCAGTTACAGGAACCACTTAACTTGAAGATGTAACCGAATATTGTAACCGTTTTGTTGGTATTTTTATATTCTATTTCTGTTACTTAAAATGATTTAAAAAGGCGCATTTGATGTAAACAATTTCTATGTTATGTGCAGATATTTTTGAGCTGTACATAATAGTAGCGGCTTCTTATTGCCTCATACAGTTTGAAATGGCGAAACGTTTATTGTATTTCAATTTCTCGTCATCACCACCAACAGCCAATATAAGCTCAGGCCTACTCTCATATAGAGAGTGTATGGGCCGTAGTCCACCACGCGGACTTCACATGCCTGGCCTGTTCAAGACATGCAGGTTTCCTCACGATGTTTTCCTTCACGCAATCGGATAATGTACTTGAATTGAAAAACAACTCCTAGGTACACGGCTGGATTCGAACCCGGAACCCTCAGTATTTACTAATTTTTTGTATTTATTTTGAGTATACATCTAGTATTATATTACTTATGATATATATATGAAGCAATTTGTGAATACATGTATTTTTTCTAATAATAATGTTTGTATTGTAGGTATTTTCTTAAAGACTGCTTTTTGTACTACGCATTTACTTGTTTGCTAAGCTTGGTAATGATCTGATATTAATAAGTTAAAAGATATGTATTTATTGATGTTCTTTTGAACATTCACGTACTTTATAATTAGTTATGTAGTTGAGGGCACATTTAAGATCTGTTAAAATAATGCTAAATACCTGTGCAATATTATGTAACGATGAACAGTCCCAATATCTAATATTGCCGTAGTCGGGCAAACAGGGTAGTGTTTGCTTAAATATTTTCCACGGAATAACAAACTAGTGATCATTGTATTTATAGTCTAATGAGAATACGAAACGTTAGCTACTACAGTATAAGTCAATCAATAATTTATCTTTGTAAGTGTTGAAGGAAATCTCATAATGGAATAGTTTTAAGCTTGTTGTAAGTAAAAATTGGTATTAACAAACTGTCTTCCGGATTCTTACAGTATTACTGACACTACGGTTGTGATAACAGTACTTAAATTGTTGTAACATTAAAAATATGAATAATATAACTATAATGAATACTTATCGAAGAAATGAATATTACAAGAGACAACTGCCTTATTTATCATTTCCGGTAATAATATAAAAATATTTGTTAGTGCGTAATAATAATAAAATATGCACTAGTGTAAAATATGCTTGGTATGTATAGTGCACTCAACACGTTTTATGTTTTGACAAAGCGATAAGATTATCGTTATTTAATTACACCAAATATTTAATGAAATGTTTTTTACTAATTGTTAAGTTTACACAATATATTTTATCAAATAAAATGCACTATTGTATCTAAATTGCATTTTTCTTTCATACAATCTGGTATTTTTTGGATAAGAACTATGAGGATTATACATTACTAGCTTCTACCCGCGTCTTCGTACGCGTGTAAGGATTAAAGTGAACATAAAAGTGCAAAAAGATCCATCAGGATCTTTGCAATGGATTAAAGTGGATCGAGCACAGCATTTATTCTACTATTGGCATAGAAAGTATCTCCTTTTCCAGCCCTTCAACTATCCTACTGATATTATAAACGTGAAAGTTTTTATGGATGGATGTTTTTTTACTCTTTCATGCAAAAACTACTGAACGGATTTTAATGAGACTTTAGAATAATATAGTTTTATTTATGAAAATTCACACAATATCTTCATAAATTACAGCCTATGTATTATTCTGATGTATAATATATATTATTGTAAAGTTTCATTAAAATCAGTTTCGTAGTTTTTGCATGAAAGAGTAACTAACATCCATCCATCCATACAAACTTTCACGTTTATAATATTAGTAGGATACATACAATCTATATATGAATAATGTTGTATTCTAAATTAAACACAAGTGTATTTTTAGATAGTGTATTTACGCATTAATTATTACAATTATTAGAATGTCCAAACTGTCATTTCTACATGAAATAATACTCTTATTTAAAAAACTTCATGTTTTCCTTTCTGTTAGCTAAACACAAACAATAATAACTTAATCACAGTACAAATCACGTAATAAAACCTTCAAATTTACTATTTGAACATATAGATCAGTCAAACAAATGGCATATAATTCTGGTTAAAGTACCGATTTTTGAAAAGTCGTTTCAATGAGCCTTAAACTAAGCATTAGAACTATCTACAATAAATTATAGAAGTACTGGCTACATTCTTAAATAAAATTTATCATAGCCCCTAAAATTCAAACACTCTTCTCATAGTTACAAATTCTCAAGATAAAAATCCAATAAACATATGTTATTAATTTGATAGTAAAGATTTTTCTCAAATATGTAACTATAGACTGAGTAATTAATACTGTTTCTTGTCTGTTACAGTATTAATATTTTTGATAACTTAAAACTTATCATGGTGATATTTTTCTAGCATTGATCGAGTCAATACTTTTCATAATATTAATACCTGCAGATATCAGAACTGTTAAGATCATTCACCACAGAATCAACATTATTAATTTGGGTAGTTTACTTTCTACAATAATAATTGAGATCAATAAAATAATTGAAGATTTTCAAGTGTAACCTATTAATTAATATTAACATTTTAATTCCACTCTAGGCTTATACCTTTTATTTTAACCTAAAATTATTAAAACATCAATCTTCTTAATACATGCATTATTCAAATAGTGTGACAATTAGCAAATACACATTGGTGGGACAATGTCAAAACCATACAATCTTTACATATAGGCTTTTAAAGTAAAAAGAACTTTCAACACACAGAACATCATACAAAATATTTACATCTCACTGGAAAATTATTGTGATTTTCATGGATCAAATTAAAGTTTCATTGTGATAAATTTATTACATTCTTACATAGATAAAGCTGCCTAATTTTAAAGAAATGAATTGTCTAGTCTAATAATAACAAAAGAGTCAAAAAAATTAAAATTGCTTAAATAAAATCTTTATGCTTTGTACTAAACCAGTCTATTTTATTTGCTCAATCGTCATCTAATTCTATTACTATTGGTTCAACATTTTCTGTGGCTTTTGCATACTCATTCTTGAGTTGTGCCAGTAATGTGCATTTTGGTATTTTGAGTTCATCAGCTTCATCTACTAAATTTTTTAACTTCTGTAGTCTCCCAATATCAGGTGCCGTTGGAAGTAAAATGGTTTTAGTCTCAGACATCCATTTGTCAAAACTATTTACCCGGAAATCAATAGTTTGCAGCATAATATGTAACTCATCCATATCATAACGATAATTGAGTGTCTTCTTGTTCATTGGACACAGGCAAAACTCATTAGCATGCTGCAAACAAGCCATGTGTTTGCATTCATCACAGGAGACTGAGGATAAGAAACATGTTGTTTTACAGACTTCACACAAGCGTTCATCATCACCTAGCAACTCAAAAGCAGTTCTACAAACATTCTTCAAGCCTTTCTTAGCCAACATTGCTCTCAAAGCTCCTTCATCTTCAGTAGCATGGACTAATTCTTTTTGAGTTTCCAATGCTGTTTCCAAGTCTAGACGATCACCCTCTAAAGCCATTTTGCAAATCAGTTCATCATGGGAGAAAACACAAAACCTCTTCAGGTTTTTGTAATGAGTTATACAATCTCTGCCAATATGTAACCAGTCTGGAGGAGCAAAGTTCACTGCTTCAGCAAAGTTGTAACCCTGATTGAATCCTGCATGGTATGCTCTAGGGAAAGTTACTACAAATTCTCCTGCATGCTGATCAGTTCTGTATATCGGTACTCCTGCTGTCATAAGTATATTAGGGTTCATAATTGTCACAAGCTGATGTAGCAAATCAGGTTGAGTTTTAAACAAATCAGGTGCTGCTGCTTTCATAGCATTTTCTAATAGCTCTGCACCACTTCCTGGTACTCCATACCAAGTTTTGGCTTCACCCCAATGCAAATAGTTTATAGAATAGCTCCAATGGTCTTCATTATGCCAACAGAAAGCAGAAAAGCACATCCCTACATACATCCATGGTACAGTCATACCAGATATGTCTGCATTAATAAATCTTAAGACTGATCCATCCAGAACTGGAAGATTATTAAGATTCCAGCCTGAATCAACATATTCTTGATCACCTGGGTACAGGTTCAAAGAAGACTTAGTCGGGAAGCCTGATCCATGGTCCATTGAATGTAAATCTGCTCCATATTCCACTGTAACATCTTCTTCAACGGATGATATAATTCTCCAAAACTCTTTTTCAGCCACAGGTGTTGGTACCAAATGACTAGACATGCCAAAGTAATTGCACTTGAATTTATCTGCCATTTCTCCAAATTGTTGTAGAGTGTACTCCCTTTCAGCTTGAGCAAAGCCAAATGCTTCAGCTGGTTTGTGAACCTCTTCAGCTATACAACAAGGACAACGCCAATCACCATCTGGCACGGAAGTTAATGGAGGTTTGAGGCAAAAAGTATGGTAAGTATCAGAACAACCATTGCATATTAGAAGCAAGTCGTCTCTGTGATCTTTTTGACAAATAGCACATGTGTAGACTGCCAATGGATCCATGTCATATCTGGGTCTCTTTCTAGATTTAGTAATATCAAATTCTTCATCATTTAATCCTGGCATTTTTGGTCCAGGACCATAGCAAGCCAACCTCCTTAATTCTCTGTTTCTCCTTATTTCTTCTGTATCCTGTTTAATTTTTACAGTGTCTGGATCTGGCTTTATGTCAGACCCAGTTTTAGTTTTTTTTATGGTAGTGTGAGGTATATCTTCTTCAATGTCTGGATTATATACAATTTTAGTTATTGATTCAACTGAAACTTCTGTAAAAGACTGATTGCTGGAATCACACTCATCTTTTATTTCAGACTTTGTTTCTGTTTTCTTAACACTTTTCAGAATATCAGCTTTGCTCTTCTCAAATATTTCATATGGAAGTAATATTTTTTCATAGTTACTTCTTAAAAAATTCATTGTGTTTGCATTTTGACTGTAACCCATAGCACTGGCAATCTTCCGCCATTTTTTAGGGCTATTACAATTTTCGAATCCCCCTTCTTCATCAACCCAGAATTTCAAACAATACAAATCTAATGTTTTGTTCTCTATCATAGGGATTTTAAGAGGTGAACCCTGGAGTTCCCAAAACTTCAGTATCTTTTCAAGAAATAATAACTTCAGTCGCGTTATGGCTTCCAACTCGTTAACTTTTTGTATCCGTGGAACAAATTTCAATTTATCCACGTCTAATGAAAAAGGTGGCTGCCATCGTGCCGGAGGTTTAATCTTGCAAATGCCAGTTTTCTCTGCAACGGGACGTATTTTCGCAATGTACCCCAGCGGATCTGCAAACTCTTCGGGCGTAGGCTCAAACACTGGTGCCTCGGGAGGCGATGTGAAAGTGAACTCCGGACTTTTATGCATGGCATTTTTCTGTATATTCTTGCTGTCCATTTTTTTGTATTCACACAACAGTAGTCAAATGTGTAATCAGGAATCAATCGTATCGTAAATACCGCAGAGGTCTACGTGACTTCTCGCCATGTGTAAATGGCTCCTAAGCACAGTCTGCCTTCATAATATTATTGCTTATTTCAGTGACGGACATGTTATTCACAAGAGACACAGGACCCATTTTGTGTATTTCAAAAACACTGAACTCGAGTATTTTAAATTAATACAATTATTAATTTAGTTTGTCAATTTCTCACAAACTTTGTAGTGCTAATTCACTCCGCACACCACAGTAAAACGAATCAAAAACTAACGAGTGCGTGATTGATGATCTCGCACGACACCTACACGACACGAAAGAGAATGAAAATCTTTCGGAAATTCGAGACTGGGATGAGACGGAAAACACTGTTTCGATTGGCTACAAACACCGCTTGAAACGAGTAGATCCGAATGAAAAACGAAATGTGTTTCAATTTTGTAGATAGGTAATCCAGGATCCGGTCTTGGCATTCTTGGCAACATTAATTAAACAGTCCGATCTCTGTGTCGGAACAAGTGTGAGTTTGTATCGCGTGTGGGTTCCCAACATATTTTGAGTGTGCACATGTAGCGACATGAGAAACACCATTTTGAGATAGAAATAATCTGTGCCATCGTTTCATACACAAGATTTCATTTAGTTAGGCTGTGCCTCCGCTGCCGGAGCAGGGTTACTATCGGAGCCGACACATGAGAAAAGCACAGAAGAGCCGGAACTAAGAACCACTACCGGAGCCACAGAATACATAATATTATAAGGTACAAAAGATTCACTGGGCAAAATCAATTAAAGAAATATGGACTCGAAGTACGTACATTAAAGTGCAATTCAAATCGCACGGCGCTTTTTGGCAGTTTTGTTCACCTACAACTTGTTTCTCTTTCTATCGCAAGACTCTTTGTTCTTTTGACGATGTTAGGATTGTGTTCTTTTAAAGAATAATTACCGACTTCCAAAAAGGAGGTACCACGTATCAGAATATTTAATTATCAATTGAATAGGTGTACTCATACTACTCTACTTTTGTGAACAAATGACGTTTTAAATAACCCTACGCTAGGTCTTAGTAGTATGTAGGTACACTCTAGTACATAAATATGTATCCACTTGTTCTATGTCATATTCATTTTTAATTGACATTTCCCTCAAGTCACTGCGTAGGAACAAGAAAGAATGAATGTAACATGGTACAAAAATGGATACATATTTTTGTACTCAAGTGTACATAGATCAGACAACTAATACTATAAATAAGTATAATTAATGAAATGTACCTAACAAAGTAGGTGGGTAATTACATCTTATAACGAAATAGATCGTCAATCTCGAACATCAGACATTACTTTAATCCTAATAAATTCGTGAAATAATAATACTCCAACCTAGTATACCGACGTTCCGACTTATTTTCGTAGCCTAAGCAGGTAATTACCTAGAAACCTACTTAGTATACCTATCATGAATTACAGTTTCCTAAGAATAATAACTACTTTAAAAGAGATCTTACGGTTGGAAAGCTTAAAAAAGTTAAATTTGGATCGCAATACATGTTATACACTACACTAAAGTACAGTATTTTTTTGCCTTTTTTATGTTTATGTTCAACTGTTTATAGAAAACTCTTTGCAATTGAAATTTTTACCGCCTCCGTGACCTAGTGGTATAACTATTGGACTAACAATCTGAGGACCTAGGTTCGATCGCGAGTGAGAGTACCTTTCGGTACTCGATATGGTTGACGGTAGGGTATTTTCTATGTCCGCCTGGCTAGCTACCACCATGTTGACTAAGTTACGGGTACACCATCCAATTATTTATTATTATTTCATTGATTATTCTCAAACCTATTCAAAAATATACATCCAGGGCAATAGTAATTTTGGTCTGCCATGATGCTTTGTTCTTCATCTGCAGTTTAAAATAAATCATCATTTGCGTCGTTGTGAAAGAGGCCTTAGTCCTTTTTGTACATTTTGCGTTTTGTACATCTTGACATAGCATCTGGGTATGATGAGCTGAAGCGCGGGGAGATGACCTCCCGCATACCCACAGCCTTAGTGCTACCGAGCCACATCGATCGCATTTATCGATTTAGATCTCGCTCACATTGTTCTTGTTGCTGTATATGTATATATATTAAAAGTAAGAGAACACAGCATACAGAGCGATATGTGTTTGATAAAAATCAAAGAGGTAACAACGAATGCATTTTGACTAGTAGAAAACTGTGCAAATTTTGAAAACCATGTTTATAAACTGGATAGTAAAAACTGGGAAAGGGATATAGGAATTGAAAATGTAATTGTATGGAATTGTAAGTGTAATGAACAGTCGCACTAGAACTAGAGCAATGATATTATGAGTTCATTTGATTTGATTATGATAGATACAAAAAAATTTATGCAATTCATTTTACTTATAATACACTTTATTTAATTAATTGTACTCTCATTTTGAAGCGAGGCAAAAAAATATCGCTACAAACTACCTCATCAATTATCATCAACAGCGTCCCCACTGCAGGGGCTCAGGTCTACTCTCATAGAGTGTACCAAACTACCCCATTACCAGAAAATTGCCATGTCGACCATATATTACATACTTTTTGAGTCGATCTGTCACGATGTGTGTGTGACGATCGGTACATGTTGTATCTTTCGGTTATTTCTTTGCTTACGGTTTCAATTCTATCTGCATCAGAACAGAAAATAATCGGTATGTGTGTGATGGGGCTAAGATTGGGCTAAGATATCACTCACTCATTCAAATTATCTGTCAATGTCAGTAATTGACGTAATTGTTATTCAAGAATACCCAGAACCTTTGCACTGAAAGTGTTGAAGCATATTTAGTTATTGAGGATTTATTATTATAAATGTAGTTGGAATAATACAGAGCATCATTGAAAATGCTGAATACCTTTCGTGTTGCTTGTGCCACTAGTGTACAACTGCAGCAAATACGCCTAGGTCATAGGGTGCGAGGTAAGGCGCCTGTTTACTGCAGAACAATCAAAGAACGTATAGACGAGTTGAACTATAGAGATGAATTGTACACTACTCGAATTGATATAGGTTTTCCTCCTGCCAGGTAAGTGTCCGACGCTTATTTAACGTCTTATAACTTAGTATCTTCATGGAAGGCATATCTCAATTAACCTATAAATTAGTTGCTTTGGTTACAAGTATTGCAGACGGGTTGGGTTTCGGAACCAGTCACCTCATTGACTCTGGGGCTGTCACAAAAAAGGATAGATTTTCATAGAAAAAAAAAAGCGCTTTGTGGGACCAACTATTTAAACCACCCTACATTCACAGACACATCAGATTGAGGTTTTGAAACCGAACACAGTTAAAGTTTCGAATACTGTTCTGTGATGTCCTGTGAATTAGTTATTACGCATAATAACATTTTGGTTCTGGTCAGATATACATACGATCCTACGGAGCTATGATTTTCGAAAGTTGTTCAAATATTGTTTCCGCTTATTACAGTAAAAAACTCGCATCACAAAATCAATCCTGTTCTAACAAAAATATTCAACTACATTTCCACTCTTGCATTTTTCTCCGGTTCTGCAGGATTGTTAATACAGATTCTTAAGTTTTTACATTCACTTTTCCAGCAATAAAAAATTTGTGAGGGGTTCCAGACCAAGTTCCTAATCCATCCCACATTCATAGAAATATCACATTGAGATGACCAAATTTAAAACCAAACCCTTATCTGGCCTTAGCACCTCCTTAACCACCTCAACCATAAAACTAAGTAATGTATAAAATTCCAGAAAACCATTAGAACTCCGACAGCAAAGATTAGATCACCTAAAGAAGATAAAAAATGATAAAAATATAGAACAGTTAGCTAGAAGCCATACACTGGAGATTGATTTGGATGATGCCAGAAAAGAATGGCTTAATACTTTAGGACCTCACCACAAAAAGCAAATAGCGGAACATTATGGAATCTTTGAACATTTGTATGTAGAAGGATATTTTATTCCGCACTTGAATTTGGAAGTTCATTACAACTTGAAAAATGGTTCTTTTCTGCCAGTCTGTACTGGGAATGTTATAAAACCAGCTGAAGCAGTGGAAACTCCTACCGTATTTTATGAATCTGATGGCAATACGCTATGGACACTAGCATTGACAAATCTAGATGGTCACTTAAAAGAAAATGAAAAGGAATATGTCCATTGGCTAGTTTCAAATATTCCTGGTAACTATATAGAAAAGGGTGATACATTAGTGGAATATTTACGACCATTTCCTTTGAAAGGGACTGGATGTCACAGATATGTTTTTGTTTTATATAAACAAGACAGTAGGGTGGATTATGATATACCAAAAGGTAAAATTGTTTTGAATGTTAAATTTGTGTATTTAAAAAAGATGCATGCCATATCATTACCATCATACTGGAGTGGCGTTACTGCTATTTGATTTGAAAATAATGATGAGAAATTAACATTAAATACTTTTTTCAGTGACTTCAGCTGCATCCCTAGATGATAGGACTTTTGTAACTAGAGAATGGTACAAAAAGTATCAAGACAATATTACTCCAATAGGACTTGCATTTTTCCAGAGTGACTGGGATGATTCAGTCAACAATTTCTTCCATAATGTTTTGAATATGAAAGAGCCAGGTTTGTTTAAAAAAATTCTTAAACTAATAGAAAATAGATGGAAAAAATTAGAGAAAAAAAGACAGTTTGAAATGTTAATCTGCCTTGATACAGACATCCAAGCATTAAAAGCATTACAATTTCTTACTAAAATTGTCTTCAACTTGCAATAAAAATGTAATGCATGTTTATTTTTCAGTTTATGAATATGATTTCCCTAAGCCATACATTCGACCACAAGAGTGGTTTCCGCGCAGAAAACCATTCAACTTATATATGGACAAGTACCGTGACCCTAAGGAGATCAACAAAGAGTATTTACTGCGTAAACTGAAGAATGAAAACCCATTCAAGACTCCACCGCCTCCTTTGAGGTTCCCCAATGCTCAGGCACTGCCACATAGCATGCCTTCTTGGTTAAAACTTCATGAGAAGAAGATAAGGATGAAATGGGGTAGAGTGAATGATGTCTGAGCTTGAATAAAATGTAGTTTAGGAAATGGTTCTTTAATTTCTAATGGTCACTGTCTATCTTGATCTGTTAGGATACATGATTTTTTTCTTCTTCCTAAATGAATACAGTAATTATGATAATACATTTTACTTATTTTTTTAAGTACCTCCTACCTTATTTCAATTAGATATATTTTTATATATAGGTTTCACAGGAAACACTAAAAAGTATTGTTAGGAAGATTTTGTTACGTAGATCTATGGTAAGATTGATAATCACATTTTCGTTTAATAAGTTAATGAAAAATGGGTTTCCTGCAAAACTGTACATCAGCTAAGTTGGTTTGGTTGGAAGAGATAAAAAAACCGGTCAAGTGTGATTACAAAGTACAGATTATATATTAATCTGCTAATGAACATGAGTCTAAACTGGGCTTTTCATGATGGGTATTTCTTGCAATGTTTGGGAAAAGCAGCAAAATGTTGGTGATACAAAGGTGGATTCTGATACCAAGTTCTTGTCTTTAGTAGACAGACTCATTTTCGACATCCACGGGAAGATTCTTCTTCGGGAAGATTTCTTACAACAGTTTATATATAGTATGAAAAGTAGCTATGCCACCACCATGTGTGAAATAAAACCATAAAATACTTACACAATTTTTATTGGATATAAAATATAACTAGCATAAATCAGACAAAACTTCTAACATAAATTAAAGAACTTTTATTCCTAGTTGTATCTATCCAACTAGTAATCCCAGACCCGAGGCCCATTTCCATTCTAATTATTATAAACAGCTGTTTGGCATGTGTTTCCATCGAAACCAAAATATCCACCTCCATCAAAGCTTCATACCAAATTTCTGTTGCCGTAATCTTTTAAAATATAATAGCTGGATTTGTATAGTAACTATATAAAAATAGGAAATCAGATTGTGATGTCGCGAAATGAGTATCATTAACATGTTGTATGTTAATGATACTCATTAACTTCACAGTGGATCATAATTTTCATTTTAAACACTTTTTTCGATTATTGTTCAAAGCGCCATCTATGGACCATTAGCTGCGTACCCGCTATTGTAGCTAACTATAAAGTTGTAAATTAATGATATTTATTTCGCGACACTATAATTTCGTCTCCTATTTTTAGGTAATTACTTGTCAAAGCCAGCTATTCTATTTAAAAACATTATGGCAACAGAAATTTAGTATTTAGTATTGGGAATGCACCCTTATTAGCATGAGACTAGTAGTACTCATTTTAGCCAAATTTGGAGTAAGTATATTTTTGACTAAAAAGCACTTTGAACAATCAAAATATATATAATCTCTTCATTGAAAATCCATTTTCTGAATAGTGCATGAAAGTTAAAAGCAAAAATTTAAAGTAGGCACTTATTTCTATAAAATATTAAATGCACAATTATAACTATTTTGTGGAATTAGTTATAGTTTTGAATATGTGTGGATAATAGTTACATACATTAGTATTTATTATGTTATGTCTAGGTACAATATATCTGTCTTGATATCATAACGGATTCAGTACGAAAGTCATTTAATCAAGGCCGACGTCGTCATCCGATGGCTTCTGCGGTCCAGCTCCCGGCATGCCACCTATAAACAAATATGTATCTTAATAGTATTACACATTATATTTTCTAAATGTATACAGGTTAGTTACATTGTTTATAACTCAAGAACGCCTGAATCGATTTTTATGATCTTTGATTTTTTGAATTTGTCTCTGACCCGAATAGCAGAATAACTATTAAAACATGGGATAAATTCACAAAACAATTCATGACCTAAAAGGAAGTTGTTTGTTTTGTTTGTTTGAATTCTCTTTATTCATCTTAACTTAAATAATTAAAATTTTTAAAACAATAATAAAAGTGAATTGGTGGACTTGTCCCTATATAGGGATCTTTTTCAGTCAATAAGGGCGAGGAGAAAGATAAAGGGGTGGTGTGCTGAGACATATACAATATCAAGACAGACAAACAAACAGATTTGAGAACGAAATAATTAAAACAACATATACTTATATAAATATAATACATAGATAAAATATATATACAATATACATATAGAAATAAATATATAATATATACACATATATATATATACTAACTTACAATTCTGAGGCCTGTTTTAAATGTAGCTTAACATTGAAGTTATTGATTTTTTATAGGTTGAAAGAAAAAGGACAGGCTACTATTACTACTATTCCTATCGAACGTGGGCACTGTGTATATCTCCTAGGCCACTCAGACGAAGCTGCGGGCAGAAGCTTGTTCTAAATAAATGATATATTGGCAAATCATTTTGTATGGTTAGACATGTTCATTAGGTTAGGGGCCGTCCATTAATCACGTGAGGCTTGAAAGGGGGGGAGGGGTTTGACAAAAATCACGGAATGTCTAAAGGGGGGTGTAGTAAGATATCACGTGTATTTATTTTTTCATTATTTTTTCAAACGCGCGATTTTTAAATCGAAAAGCGGCGTGTAGTGTGACCTTGACTCGCCGTTGCTAGACAACGAACGAAGTACCTTCTCACGCGCCGCCGACGACCGCCCGCTCGGCACGCCAATCGCCAGTTATTCTGTTGTTTTCGCGCCGAATACATGCGTAAACGGTTATAATACCTTAGTACGTTTTGCATTATTAAAACAATGTTTAAAGTAGGTGATCTGTATAAAGACCTTTTTGCAGAGTATAAGAAAGGAAAAAACCTAGTATCGCTCAGAAAGAATTTAATGAGTTGTGGGTGATTACACCATTCGTTTATTATTATTTTTATGCCAATCAAAAACAACCTGCAACCTTTCTGTCAGACATTTTTATCATGGTCCTTAATTTCAGAATAAAATAAGATTATACTTTATACATGTATTTAAGATAATATTCTAAAATATCCTAACTTAAAAAGGAGATCAAATATATGTGAAGCCAAGCTTCCAGGCTTATGATTGGCTGACAGTTACAGTATTATAGTAAAATGACACAAAAATAAATCATGACATATACGATACCAAATTAATATATAAATTCAACACGCGCGCTTGCGCGCGCAAGACAATTCTAGTTCTAAAAAATTTAAGATTTTTTGTAGATACGAAAAATACACGTGATGTTGGATGGGGGGTGGGGGGGTAGTGTTAAACCTCACCATGTATCACCAAGGGGGAGGGGGGGGTTAAAAAATGCTTAAAAAAAGATCACGTGATTAATGGACGGCCCCTTAGTAGTAGTTTTGCTTATGCTCTGCAAATGCTTTCATACTCAACTGCTGTTGCCATAATCTTTTAAAATAGAATAGCTGTGTTCCCATATGGAAGATACTATTATCCAGTGCCTCATTAACTGCAGGCTTTTGGGTGAGCACGTTTTCTATTCAGAATGGCCTAATCATCACTGAACACAGTTGAGATTAAGACTAAGAGCAAATCTATCGTACATAATTAACGCGTTCAAAAGAAGTAGAAACCGACTTCAAGTGCCCTAAAAGGCTACAGCATTCATCCCTTAAAATGAGGTATAATTATCTGGGTTTTGTTGATTTTCTCAAAAAGCGCTGCATCAATTTCGATACAATTTATATGGTATACCACTTTTGAAGTATGCTCTATCAAACAAAAAAAGAATAATAAAAATCGATTTATAATTGACGGAGTTATCGCGTAACAAACATCTCCATTTTTGAAATCGGTTGATAGCAAAGTTAAGCTAATAATATTTTGGAAGTTGTGGATCAATTTCGTTCGAATCCCAGCTAATTTTAATAATGGCAAAATTCCCTAAATTCTTCAGCAAGTTCTCCATTACTATGAATACTAATTGTAAGCTTTATTTACCTGGCGGGAAGCCCCCTACGGGGTTACCAGCGCCACCCTTGCCAAGTTTATTCTGCAGTTTCTCTATAATAGCAGTCATCTTAGGATTGTTCTGGTACTTGACGAAGTTGGCTGGGTTTGAAGACACGTCTTGGAATGCTGCAGCCACTTCTGGGTCCTGAAACAAAATAGATATTTTGTTATAAGAAAGAAAAAAATGGTCGCAAAAAATAAAAGAAGCATCTATTCTATATTTATATATAGGATCTGCACCCTGAACGGCTCAATGGATTTTATCTTGAGAGTTGTCGTGAGATTCATATTTACTGTGAACTGTGGGCGGACACTGGGTACATCAAAATCATAAAAAGTTTAAAAACATTACGCAGTCGGTTTTTTTTAAATGTACTTTTCCTTCATATGTTTACAAGTCTTTATTCACATGTTAGTTTGTTTATAAGGACAAATATTCTAACAAATTTAATCTATTTCTAAATGTCGTATCGATATGAAACTATGCGATTGTATGTAAGATGACAATACAATAATTGGCCCAGTCGAGCTGATCTGACTGGGTATATCTATGGTACTTCAATGGGTATAAATCCCTCGAATTTAGTTTTATTTGGCTTGGTAAACTTGGTGAAAAGGGTCTAATGATGAAGCCAGGAAGTAGGAAGTGGAACTCTTAAACGGATACTTACTAGTAAGCCCCTCGAGTTTTGGTTCAGTTTGTTTATTTGACAAATGTTAGTGAAGATGAAGAAATGTTAGTGACTGATGATAGAGTCAGGGTTTGGATAGAGTAACTATTCCTTTGGTGAATTTAGTCCATTACAGATGGTACACTTGGTGACAAGGGTCTGATGATGAAGTAGAAAGTGCAAATCTTCAAGGGATACTACAGGTCTAACTTTGATATAATAACTGAGTCTCTTCCTAAGGTATGGGAGCGAGACATAAACACACCCTCCCGTACCGCTGCCATACCTCAGCAACAGACTCAATTATGCGTTAGAAATGTAGTAAGCACCTACAGTTTAGGCTCATTTGATTTAAAGAGCTTACTTGGAAAGCAGCCATGATCTCAGGATCGAAGAGTAGATTGCTGAAATCCTGGGGATTGATCCCACTTCCGGAGAAGGCCCCGGGCCCAGTGAACGGGAACTCAGCGCCGCCGCCTGGGGCTCCGGTGCCGGTCGCGTTCGCCTGTGCTTGGGCCTTAGCAGCACGCGCGCGGGCTTCTTGGGCCTTGCGAGCTCGGCGCACCTTGTCGCGGTGCTGGCATACATAATAATACAATATAGAAACTGCGCACAATGCAATGAGATTGGTATTTTTTCACTTCTAAATATACGACCTAGAAAAACGAGAAATGTGTAGATGTTCGTAGATGTTCCTAGATCTAGATAGCTTTAACGTTCAACAAAAATTCAAATTAAAAAAGACACTGTTTATTTTCTTTTACTCTAATTTGAGAAATCAACGTTGCACATAAATGTGCCATGCAAAAACTCTATATTTTACAGCAAAGCTCTTCATAGCTTTTTTACTTCAGGTAATTTTTAGTACCAGCCTGTGATGTCAATTTCTAAAATGGTACAGCAGTAAACACATTGGCGGGAAAATGGCACTGTGAAGAACAATATGATACAGTACTCGCACGCTATGTGTTCCCCTCTGAAGATAGCTCCCCGAAATTTTGCGCACGTACAGTGGGAATATGTGTGTATTATTTTCGATAATAACTATCCCTAGATGACATAAAACACTGGGACATTTCTTTCCACACGCTAAATCGCCTTGCCTCTCGTTTATACGTTAATATAATTGATACATCGCACCCTTTTGTTAACTTCAGAGAGGCAAACTTAGTTTGCGAGTACTGTAAAAATCTTCTTATCGTGTAGGTTGTAAGGTCGATAACCGACCTCACCAAGTGTTTGAGTTGTTGAGCCGCCATAGTCCTCTATCTGCTGTAGATGGTAACCGGGACAAACGGTTTAACGTGCATTCCGAAGCACGGAATAATCTTACTTTTCAGACAATAAGGTGATTCAGCATGCAATGTTTAGTACAAACTGAGGAAAGTCTCACAATGTGATGCTTGACAATGTCCCCACTGGGAATCGAACCCGGGACCTTTGCGTGTGTTGTGAGTCTGTCAGACGATTGTGCCACGGAGGCCGTAATAAGTAATAATGAAATAGTGGCAAGTCTGTATTACTTTTCTCCGTAAATGTAATAGTTGGAAGTTGAATAAAGAAAATAACTATTCATGTATAATATGTAAGAATCACAATGATATTGGTACCTCCTTCTCCTCCTTCTTGCGTTGCACGCTGAGCTTGTGCTGGCGCAGTTTCTCTGCATTGGGCTTCACCTCGGAGAGCCACTCGTTGGTCTGGTCGTCGTAGTCTATCTTGAGAGACTCGCACAGGTCGTGGCTAGCCTCCTCGAACTTGCCGAGAAGCCTGAAATATGCATCACGCTATACTAGTTATAAAAATCACTAGAGCTCTGTTATGTATGAATCAGATCTTTAGATACGTTTGTGAGTGAGTAAATCAATTTAATATTTTATCGATTCAGGTTATCAAAACTGCCCCATCACTTGCCACCATAACGGGGTGTAGTCATGACAACGCAACAGTGCTATTGACACTGCTGTTTGGCAGCAGACATGGTGGTAGCCAGCCAGGCAGAAAACCAACCAACGAGATTACAGATAGGTACCCAGGGATACCGCAGGGAATCAAAGAAATGCTTTGTATAGCATCGGTTTACTCGTAGTTACGTTTGTATGTCTTATTATTTTTTATTATTATTATTTATCACAAAGTGCCATCTCATGAGCAGAAATAAATAAAAATAAAATGACAATCAATAGTGATTTTGAACCATAAACAACCATTTTTAAGGTTACCTGTAAGCACGTCCACGGAACTTGTAAGCGGCCGCACTGTCACAGTTGAGTTCGAGAGCGCGCGTGCAGTCCTTTATGCAGGCGTTCGGTTTGTTCAACTTAAGATATACCTGAAAACAAAGTGATTCTCGAAACAAAACACAGTAGTTATTTAGAATTTTAGATAAATTAGTTCTGGATTCTGCATGGAATAGAAGCCTTTCTGTACCACATTTAACTGTATTTTTATATGCAATGATACCACACTCTGGCTTTGGCTACTTTGGTATAGAAGCATTCTTATTCAGAAGCCTCAAGTAAATGAGGGTCTGTTATACGATATTATTGAAACACAGATGCTGCTGTCTGACCACATGCTGGTAGCTAGGCCAGACAAGTATCAAATTAAGCTGAATAATATCACCGTGACACCGTCACAACTGTTTAGCTGATAGGCTATATGGATTAGTTTGGAACAAGATAATAATATTATTAACAGTGAGTCTTACCTGTCCTCTCTTAGCGAATAGTAAAGCACTCTGTGGATTGAGCTTGATGGCTTCTGTATACAGCTTGATGGCTTCATCAAACTGTTGCTCAGAGAAAGCTCTCATGGCCTCGGTCCTCTTCTCGTCAGACTGGTCGCGCACTTCGTCGCTCAGCTCGTTCGAGGCATCTTCGTACTCGTCAGGGTTATCCACTACCACGTCTGGTTCTATTACACCTGAGGTGCAAAGTAGTAATTAAGTACACCTGAGGTGCAAAGTAGTAATTAAGTCTATAAATCTAAAAATGAATGCATATAATGCAAATAGATACAATTATACATATAGGTAATCAATTCATTAGACAGTATAACACAACACAAAAATATGGCAATAAAATACTGTCAGTACAATGGTCTAACTTAGTCTAGTATCAAGGAATGTTAGCCCACAATGCTGGTAATTATGCTGGACAATTCAATAAATAAACAAAGTAGGAAGAAATATTTAAAAGAACAGTTTGAGTGCAAATGAAGTCTATATCTGTGATTGTATAAAATATGGTATATCAAATATGCTATCACAAAATTTGTAATCATGTTTAGAATTTTTGTTTGTTCTCAGCTCATCATAGAATATGCGCCATGTTTTTCTCAATATTTTTAAAGGGTTTCCATACAAATACAATGAGTTTATTAGGGAACAGTAATAAATATAGTGGTATCTTAAACGTTGGAGAAGATATAACACTGCCTATGTCAAAACTTGACAGTATTGATGTGTTAAACATCGATTTCTAAGTTATGAATATAATTTTAACAATGTAATACATTGTTTTTATTAACATAGTTACCGAAGAGTTCTGTACTGAACCAAAACACTGCATAATATGAATTTTGGTTGCTCTCCTGCCAAGGAGTAGATTTGACATAGATACACAGGCACTGATAAAGCTTCACTTATAAGATAATAAATGAGTACCTTCCATGTCCAGTTCAATATCCGATTCAACATCAGAATCCTCTTCTGATGAAGAGATCACCTTCTCCTCTGCATTATTTCTGGGGTTACTGAAAAGATTTTTTCATGTCTGTAAGAATATTTCATACTGGCTGTATATAAACCAGTGCAATTTTTAGATCTCTATCAACATTATTTATTTAAGATTTTTCACTTTGCAAACTTCAGAGGTAAGATATTTTTAGGATAACAAACATTCGATGTAAAAAACTGGAATTGATCAATGGATACAACAATGGAGAAAAAAAAAACTACGCAAAGGAGACTGCACGCCCGTAACACTCGGGAACGAACTCCTTTCAACAAAAACCTTGGCCTTCTTCTGGACAGGTGCCTCACCTGGACGAAACATATCAAATCCAAAAGACAGGATTAAAACTGCAATGTAATAATTATTGTTAATAAATTGGCAAATAGGACATACATCATCATCATTAAACCTTCACAACAAACTTCTGGTGTTATACACATATGTGCAAAACAGTGCTTCTTAAAGTAATCTGATAGATATGTCATTATATTTCGTACAAGTGCGTAATATTATATCCTACCTCTCTATCTAGCACTTTAACCATTACCTGGAATACGCACCATGTGCTGTCATGCGATGTAATGCAATACTCTCTAAAGCACTGTACGCTATGGTATTGCAATGCTTGGAATTATTTTTTTAAATAAGGAGCATCAACAGTCTCTCGTATTGAATCTCTAAATTTATACAATTTATTATAAAATACATAGCCGTATCATCCTAGTAATATGGTTGCATAATTCAGTAACATATGCGCGTCCTGTCAGTTCTGCCTTAGGATCCGCTCTAGCTCGCGCCACGCTATGTGCGAGTGTGTGGTGCCATGAGTGATGCATGATGTTTTTATTGGTCGAGTAAGGTGTGCTGCGACAGTGCGCGATCTGGAAATATCACGCGTTATGCATCTAGTATATAGCAATAATATAACATATGCCTAGTATAAAGCAGTAGTATAACCTATCTGGAACTATGTCATCAAACTATGGGGCACTGTTAGTAACTCAAACCTGGAAACACTGCAAATATTTCAGAATATAGTTCTAAGAGTGATTAAGAGAACCCTAGTTCACAAAATAAAATCAAACTTAGCGATCACACTTATGAATTGGTAATCTTAAGTTCTGACAGAAGTGTGAAATGTCTGAAGAGATGGTGCATGATGTACCCGTCACCCACTCAAAGCTATAAGAAAGACACAAAAATCTTATTATGGCTGGACAGCTGGTGGAATTATAAGAGTATGAAGAAAAACGATTGCTGCACAGTTTCGACTTCTGAAAAAAAACATTCCTCCTCCTTCATTCTCCACTGTTTCCAAATACAAAAGTCTTAAATAATCATAGTAGACTTTATGTAAATATTACAGGAAAACCTTAGTGAGGTCTTCTGGTATAGTTTTTGAGAAATAATCAAAAATCCTTGACAAACATAGTTATAAACAAAAAAGTAAAATAAAAGTGGTGTGATGTTCCAAGCCAACTCTACTGGTATAAAACATTTATGTCCCCTATGTTGAAAACGTTGAGACACCCAAAAGAGTTAAAAAAGTTATAGAATGTACAAATGAAGTCTTTTCATATGACACCTTACTTCACCTAGTGACATCACTTTAAAATTTCGACCTCATAGTTGATAATGCTTATTTATTTACTTACTCAATTTAATTGACGTGTTCCTCAACACGCTGACACACGAAAGGGGGATTGTGTTATTGTACAAAAGTGGGTACATATTTTTGTACATGAGTGGACATAGGATGATAGATCGCTTTGCTAAAGAAAATAATAACTATTTATAAAATTATTAGCTTTTCTCCTACTACTGTGGGTACTACTTGTTCGATCTGGATAGAAAGGAGCCTATTTTTTTTTGGCCCTACTACTATCCTTACACAAAAAATCTATCCATTCTGAATCATTGAATTTTTATAGCTTAGCTTAAAATTGATAGCTTAATATGGGGTATATTAAGCTATCAATTTTAAGCTTCCAAACTTGTAAATACGATATACATAATGCCACCGTTTTCTTTTTTGTAGACCTATAAAAGAGAAACAATCCTACCATACATAGTTAATTTATGCTATATGAAATTTTCTATTGTTTTATACAGCAGAGATATTCAACAAAATTAAGTCACAGAATGTATATGGACATTGTATTCAAATTTGGTGTGCTCTGAACCACTAGGTATTTCTATTTAAACTGCCCCAGTTTTGCTTGGCAAAACACAGAAACATTGTACAAGACACCATTAAACAGTTGGTGTAAAAATTGAGTCTATACTTTTTAGATTGATGATTATATTACTTACCCATCACCGGAAGGTGTGAAGTTTTTGGCACCAAATTCTGCTTGAGGTATAGAAGCTCCAAGCGAAACTAGATACTCCTTAAAAAAGGATAGACTTGGATGCTGGACCAGCTGGGGCTGGGCTTTGCATAGGTCTATAAACATCTTCAGCTCCGTAACTTGCTTCTCGCCAAACGGACAGGTCATTTTGTTCTAGAAGTTTGATAGGCTGCCGGCAAAATAATCATCGACTAAATAGCGACTCGCAATATACATCGTTACATGCTAACGCATAATTAGAGGCTAAGAATATGAATTGTAAAGAAATTTGTGTTTAAAATTAGGAAATTGTCCTTACATGAATCAGAATCGGCGAAAATGCAGTAGAATGATGCGCTAAAAATCGACAGCAGGCAGACAAACAAAATTGACAATTGGATTTTTGACAGAAAGTAACAGAAGTTGCTAGCCACTGAGCAAATAATCACTACGTTTTATTGCTAGCTTTCATTTTCATGTGACTCCCAAAATCCAAAATTAATTATCAATGAAGTTAAGTTAATAAAAATAAAGTTATGTATTTATTTGTTAAAACAAATTGCTCAACTGAGTCTACATTATTTTGTCTCTATATTTATCGCTTATATTCTGGTACGATCACCATCAACCTTTCCAGTGATATCTGTCAAAGTTAAAACATATCCCTAAAAAAAGAATTTCAACGCCAGAATTTCACGAACTAGCTTGACATAAGACTCCGTAGAAAAAAGATATATCTACTCGTAGGTACAATTTAATTTCAAGTCAAATATGATCCCGAAGAAGTTCTCTTCATTCTCGTCAGAGTAGTTTTTAACTGAGGATGTTCCTTTGATTTCGGATATCGGATTATAATGTCGGGAAATGAGTATCAATAACATTCAACTTCATAATGGATCACCATTTTCTTTTTTACTACCTTTATTTGCCCTTTATTATTGTTCAAAACCCCATCTCGGGACCATAATTAGCTGCATAACAGCCCAAGGTACATACAATGACATGGTAATAGCTATTGTAACTGAAATGAAAGTTGTTCGTGAATGATATTAATTCCCCGACTTTAGTACCTACTTACAATCCGATGTTACATTTTCCGATAGTTACTCATAAAAGCCAACTATTATATTTTAAATGATTATGGGATAATAAATTTTAGAAGAGAGCATTTTGAGAAAATTCCGATAAATTGTGTAAAGTCTTTTGTTTAAAGTTTTAAAGTTAGGTAATTCTTGTTCTTCTTAGGTAATTACTTCTAAAAACCAGTTATTCATTGTTATAAGATTATAATAAAATTATTTATTGTTTGGATTCTCGTTAGTTACCTATATTCTATTTAGTGATTAATATATAGCCCTGTTAAGTTACAAATAGATTTTTAATATAATAGTGTGAAAAAAACCTGAAGAATAGTTAGCATTGGAGGAACGTCCCAAATTGGTGAAACTTTCCAAAAATATCGGAAATTCACATTTACGCGTTCCCTAAGTACGAGTCAACGACCAAAGCAATTAAGACAACATAATTTGGGAGGTCGTGGTCTTCCTTGCCAATAGTAGGTTAATTGATTTATAAGAACTAGTTATAATAAGCTAATATGTTTTGAATGACTAATATATTTTATGCATCACTACTTCGGCCCATCCCACAGTCTTATTAGTAACTCGTGAACTTTAGCCGAGATATCATATAGAGTACTATAAATTATTTAAATCAACTCTGGTTTAATACAATACATTTTGTAACTTTACAAACTTTACTTTATTCACCAATTGGTTTTAATACGTTTGAATAATGTTTTTGTCAGTCACCAATATTGTTTTATTATACACTGCCGTGGGTATGTATGTTAATATCGATTTTATCTCATACAATCAATAATAAATAATTGACCGTTGTTGACTTTGTGTTCACCATGCTTTGTTTTAATGTTATAAAACATTTGCAATGTGTTTCTATTTGTGCTTGTATGTATTTACAATTCCAAAAGTTGTAATTAAGCTTTTTAAACAAAATATCAAAACAGAATAATTTATTCTTTGGATATTTTTTGGAAGATTTTTTTCTGGAACAGTTTAAAAACAATTGAAATCGATTTTTTTTCTCGAAGTGATTTATTCTCATTCCATATTATTTATTCTGGGACGAATTACAATCGAAACTTGCAATTAGTTTAGTAAACAATATAAGCCCTGTTTATATACAATTGTACATTTAATTGTACATATATGGATATCTGTGAAGGCTCTTAAAATACCTGTTTCGATCACCTGACTGTTGACCTCAATGTCAAGTGACGTTTAAATAACAAGACAGATTCTGCGGGTGAATGGTTGGTTAATGGCATGTCGAACACTTCGGAAAGGTACCAGGTTCAAATCTGGATCTTTATATGTTGTGTTCAGGTTTTTAATGTAATTTTTTGTGGTAACGTAGTATGAATAGTGTATTGTACCTATGGTATTTAAACCTACGATATAAACTTAATATAATTTACATCAATTAGTGGGAATTACAGAAGGCGAAAAATGTAAAAATTTTATATCCGAAATTTTCGACAACATCTTCGTGCGATCACCAATCCTACCTATCGTAGTAATATGATGAAGACAACTTTTTCTCAAGTCACATGATTAAAAAACTCGTGAAAACAACGTTTAATGTGTTCTGTACTCATATGAATTTTATTTGATTACAATATTCAATACTTATCAGCTATGAGGTTTCCTTGAGATTTTTTTTCAAGGTATTTAGAAATTATCCCCCGAGAATACTTTAACGTGATATAAAGTATTCGTTTTCCTTTTCCAAAAATAGATTAACTTCTTAAATTCTTAAAGAAATTGTTTAAAAATTACTTCCATCTGATTTTGTACTAAACTTTGAACAGTTTTTAGTTGATAATTTTCAGCATTTGTAGCCTAAAATAAGTCTAAATTTTATAATTTCTTTCTAGTGTGTGCCAATGCCGCAGAAAGCACCACAGAAATCAAAGCAGCAGAGAGCATAGCATCAGAAAAGCCAGCGAAGCTATTTGACTTCAACGGAATTTTTAACCAGATGTTCCCTGGCTTTAATCAGGGAGCGCCATGGGGCAATCCAGGCGGAAACAATTTCCCAGGTAATTCTCAGTTTCCGACGGGAGGAATTCAGGTATGTAATGTATTTATTTCCTTTTTAAATAGATATTTCTTTTGGCTAACAATTAATGAGTTTTAGACCAGTACGTATAGATTTTACGTATCGACTACAATCCTATTTTTAAGTTGGACAATAAGTCTACTATACACATTAATGTATCTATATAGTCTACGATGTAAAACCAACTTTAGGATAGGACTTCATGACGGAAGGCGAATATAGGAATATTCCTGCAGACTTAGGACAGATTATGGAAAATGTCTTCATTATATCTATGTAGTGATTTATAGGAAAGGCTAAAGTTCAGTAGAGCACTTACCTAATACAGATGATGACGATATCCAGTCTGTTCGCCTGACAGTTTCCTGGATGTAAAAATTGTACGCCATTATCAGCGAGCTGGCAACATTCTATAATTAAGATTATTTTAGTTCAAAGTATGGATCTAATTATCCATACTTCAAAGTAACATCCAGCACATTTTATACAAACACGAAGTTGGATTATTTTTTTGTAAATTGAACAGTCGAAGTTAATGAAATCTTTTAGACACAAAGTCACATTTAGTTTTGATTGATATTTAAAAAAAAATTACTTTTGTAGAACCAAACCCCACAAAAACCGATTGACCAGGGACAATCTTGGCCAGTCATAGACGATGCAAAGAAATTTCCTCAAAATAACCAAGTTGGTCCCCAGCCATCACGACCGCCGCGAGACGGTAACTTTGGGGGTCCACCGTCAACGACTTTTCCCAACTTCGGGTGGCCGTTTGGAAACTTCGGAGGACAAAATCAATTTCCCAATCAAGGCAATTTTAATGGACAACCAAATCAGTACCCCAATCAAGGTGGTAATGGGGGCTCGCCACCTACCCAGTATCCTGACCAAGGAAATTTTGGAGGGTCACCGCATAATCAATATCCCAACCAAGGAAATTGGGGTTCACCACAAAATCAATATCCAGATCAGGGAAGTTGGGGTTCGCCACAAAATCAATATCCAGATCAGAGCAATTTCGGAGGATCCCCTCAAAACCAGTATCCAGATCAAGGGTATTTTGGTGGAGGTTCACCGCTAAATCAGTATCCTGATCAGGGAAATTGGGGTTCACAAGAAAACCAGTACCCTGACCAAGGCAATTTCGGAGGGTCACCGTCAGACCAGTATCCTGACCAGGGCAGTTATGGAGAGCTTCCACAAAATCAATACCCTGACCAGGGTGATCAATATCCTGATTTAGAATATGGAGGTTCTCAGGAAACGCAGTTCCCCTATCAGGGAAGTTACAGACCAGAAGAAAACTATCCCGATAATATTCATGGAGGAGAGATGCCAGGAGGTGATGGCACACTGGACAGTATTAATTCTATGCCTAATCCCCTAGACCATGGACAGCCAAGCTCACCAGTCCAGAGTGGAACTGGTAATTCTGGCGACCAGCGCCTTGGTCCATCAGCAATATTGGGTAGACCTGTTATTGTACCACCATCGACATTCTCTCCAGATCAAATTGTTTTCCCTAGCAGCAGGTCTGTACTTTAATAGCTCTTTCTGCTTTTCTTGTCTATGTCTTTTTGTATAATATTTCTGCAAATAAACTTAACACCTATTTAAACCTGCTTTTGAATTTATCGCCTTCTTGAATATGTTAAATACAACTTAATGTTTTTTCCTTAGTACGGAAAATGCTGTCCGAAAACAATGTGTACAAGATTGCCAGACAACCTCAGAATATAATCCTATATGTGGTACAGATCACGTTACGTATATAAACCACGAAAAGTTTGCGTGTGCTCGCAACTGCGGTGTTGGTATGTAAATTCTAAATAGATCCAACTTTTTTAAATATACACTATCATTATCATCCACGTATATTTGCTTTTCATTCTGAGATACGGTTTCTTATACTGTGGCAATCAATACATTACAAGATGGTCGAATCGTGATGGAGATCAATTATTATCCGCTGCGTTTTATTTTCTTTTGCAGATGTTTACGTTGCAAGTAAAGGCAGATGTCCTAGATAGGCTCTAGTCATGAAATAGTGCTCCAGTTAACGTGCAGGCCGTACGATAATGGTCATAAAGTAGGTAATCATAACACGAAGTACCTACTTAAAAATAAATTAAGGAAAACGAAGAAAAACATAAAATGTATTGAATCCCTGTGATTTTTATGTAAATAGGTGCACTGTAAAACAATACAAGTAAATGATGTGTCAGGAACTGCTTTTCACTTTCACACGTTCGTACTTCACTACGAACGTTATTCTTGGTGTCTTGAATATATATCGTGGGCTATATACCGGTTGCAGTTGTGGGAGTCGAAATGTTACGGTTGGATTGCTTAATTAGTTTTTATTTACATAATCGCTAGCTGTTTTGCTGAACAGTTTATAAAAACAACCCAACTGCGACAGGTACACAATAATACCGATAGCCATCCCACACAAGAGGTCACGGACATTTTCTAGGTATTGTCTCAGATTCCAGTGATTGTTCTGATTCTGTCCAAATTATTATCCTTACTTCAACAATACACTTACATATTGATTACTTTTAAACTTGGATGATTGCATTAGACATACTTTAAAATTTATATGTATGATGAGTTTGTACTTTCATCTCAGCTGACGGTACATGACTATAAGGCCGTTGGATGGCTGATTGGCGTCAGATTTACGTAACATGGTGGTAGCTAGCCAGGTAGCTAGCTAAACGAACCAAACTGAGTACCGACGGGAATCGAAACCGGGCCCTCCAGATTGTCAGCCTAAGCAGTACTTTTCCAATATACCTAAGTCTGCGCCGAAAAACAGCAGTGACTATAGTAGCAGGAACGTAGCAGAGCCAGCGTTTATCACCTTAAGCACCTGGTTTCTGGATTCAGACACATACCTTTTGTTATAAAGGCCAAGTGCAAATCCTTGAATATATAAATTTATATATGATATATAAATTTTAAATAAATAAATTATGGTCAAATTTTGGCTACTGCGCGACCATTAGTGTTTTGAAAATTGGCTTCGTTGATCATATTGTGGAGGAATAAACAGTTAAAACAATCACTAAATCTAATTTTAACACAAGCGAGCAACGCTTAGATTATGGAAGTAGGTGCGCTCTGCTATAGATCTGCTATAAACCTGTGTCTGTAAGTGCTTTCGCACATGTAACCTTCATCATTTATAAAAATCAGTTGCCATATTATCAGTCATGCATCACTTGCGAATCCATTGCGTATATAGAAATTGAAACACAAATGCAGTTTTTTTGGTACTATATATCAAACATACTAATTATATCTAATTAAATATGACGCAAATGAGTAATTAGATAATGTGCTTAGATTATTAACTGTGTGATGAATAATTTGTCTAGAAATAAAGTATACTACTCAATTAATGATGGTTATTTATACTATTTAATAATAGTGAGCATATGTAATCTATTGTTTCTGATTGGATTGATTGTTCGGAAAATACGGTTTGGATACCTTTATCTCGCAATTACGTCCATGAGTTGACTTTTAAGGGTTCCGTTGCTTAACTACAGCAAAGTTTTATATGATTTGCTAATGGATACCATTGTCAGAACTTGACCAAATTGAAATCGGACCACACTGAAAGTACCAGCTTTCAAATAAAAAAGAATCATCACAATCGGTTCATCCAGTAGAAAGTTCTAAAGTAACAAGCATTAAAAATACCCCGGATCGAGAACATCCTCCATTTTTGAAGTCGGTTGAAAAAAAGGTATTTGTACTGACTTAGTTAAAAACTATATATTTTTCCTATATTTGTACTGAACGATATTGCTTCTTGCATGTCTTGAACAGGCATGTGAAGTCCCGATGGACTTCCGGATCGATATCCGCACTGGTCCCGCGTGGTGGACTATGGCCCATACACTCTCTGTAGGAGAGTAGGCCTGAGCCCCTGCAAGTGGGGACGTATATAGGCTGTTGATGATATTGCTTCTTACCAAATTTCAGGATTCTAGGTCAACGAGAAGTACTTTATAGGTTTTGATTCCCTATATGAGAAATTGTCTAAAGCTGCTGTTTAAAACGGCCTTATATTTTTATTCCGTTGACCTAGAAGTTTGATTTTTTCATAGCTCTTGATTGTAGATTTGACTATATACCTTCACGTGTTCATGAGAAAAAGGGAAAAACAGACGGACAACAAAAGATCCATAAGGGTTCATGGTTCATTTTTACTTTTTAATCTGCGGAACTCTAAAAAGAGTAAATATAAATCAACATGGGGAGATATCTGGCGGAGCATTGAAATCGCTGCCAGATAACGAGCGCACGTTCGACAACTTGGAACGATTGTCGAATCGGTAAATCGGAACTGTTACCCTTATCGGTTACACATATTACTCGTTAAAGTAACATTCCACTTATGTAAAACCCTTTAGCGTATCTTGTCGCGTAGCTGTAGCGGAGTGTTCAATCGAGGACGAATTGACTTCAGCCAGAGATAAGGGAGTTCTTCAGCTGCATGGACTGCAGACATAAACCTAACGGTATGCCCGAAGGTAGGTATTGAAGAATTAAGTGTTTCTATGATTTTTATATACTTCGATAACATTTGTTTGTCCTTTCTTAACATCGTAACAGAGGGCTAGAATGACTTGATTTTTTGTATTGGTATAGTTTAAGGACCAGAAAGGAACCTCGACTCAACCTAGTTCCATGGGATACTTGTCGAAGCCCACGCGGAAGAAATCACGAGCAAAAGCTAGTATTCTCCACGTGTGCCAAGTTTTCAAAGCTAGATCAACTAAACACTTAAAAGATTTCGCACGCTTTTTTGCTGTGACAATTTACGCTCACACGTAGCTGTTTTATTTGAATCAATTCAGCTGTTTATGCGAGGTAGAGACAGAAACACCCAAGCTATTAAACGTACAAAATTTGTGTTTCTTTTTTTATAGTAGCTATGAAGGGTTTTGCACTTAGGCTTCGTCTCACCTGATGGTAAGTGACGATAAGACCCATGGATGGTAACGCATACCCAGACGCCTCAAGCTAATGGTGCTGGCTCTGCTACATTTCATACCGGAACACAATAGTGCTGTTAACACGTCTGTTTGTCGGCAGACTTAGGTAGCATGGCGGCAGTGTCCAGGTGTATTTAGAAAATGCCACCAACTAAACCGAGTACCGGAACGCGGGGATGTCGGGATTGTTATTTCAAGTGTGCAGCCATTAGGATTTCTCTACCCATGGACATTATCCTCGTCAACTCATATGACGTCGGTTATAGGCAATATACTACACGAAGTACGCCAGCTGCTTGTACTCACAGATAAGGTACCCCCACTTGGGCCCTAATAAAAAGAGAGCAAATCGACTATACGTAACGTAACAGGATAAAATAGAAATCGAAGTTCTAAAGAACGTGTTCAATAAATGCAGGCACTTGGTGACTTGGCCTCTTTGATTATGAAAAAGGTGAATAGGTAGGTGCCAAGGGGCAAAAAGGTGGAGTGCCGAGCGAAAAGGGTACGCCGGGGCCAAATTGTGTAAAAAGCACCCTCGAGTGAATCTCGACGTCTGAGTGCGTTTATATTGTCACGGGGAATATGCCGACGGTAGCTATTTATTACATTATTGATACTTAGAATACTCGGCCAGGTACTCTTAGTTCGCTTAAATATCCTGCCTTAGATACTGGCGTTGTATTGGCCCACTTGGCGAATCCTCACAGATGGATGTTAAAATTCATTTAAAAAGTCAAACTCAACCTTTTTTCTAATTAACAGGCTTGCGTTTGATCACAATCTTGTGCATCGGATGTGCAATAATGACGTGGTCTAGAATGGTACAAGCTTGCCTAGAAATAGCTTATACACTCTGGCTTTGAAGACATTGTAGTGCTCGGAAAACACGTATAACATTGTCAAATCAATTAACAAACATAAAATAATAAATTATTTGGACGGTAACGACTTCGTCTCCGAGTCTAGGGAGCACATCACAAGTCTCATTAATAACCATAAAGCCAAAAATATTTTACTGTGCCACCCGCCACCCAGCTCGCAATTTTTTCCCTTCATGTTGATACCCATGCCAACATGGGAAGAACACTTCTTTCAGTCTATATTTAATCTCGTGACTTTAATTTTTTTTAATAAATGAAAATCTAATATACGTAATATGCAATTATAAGTCAACTGTTGGACAGGAGACTTATCTCCAGCGTATATCGCACTTTATTTGATATAATCAATCACAATACTTGCAAGATGGATTATATGTTATTATTTAGGTTTAGAAGCTGATGCTCATGAATGTTCTCTTCGTCGCCTTATAAAATTGTTCGTCTGAAATTATAAATTATAAGTAGGTAAATATTTATTTTGATTTAAATAATAATAATAATAAACCGGAAATACCTGGAAAGAAATATCACGTAAAATGAGCTTCAGAGTTTGTAGAAAATGCTGTCATAAAACGATTTCTTGGTTTTGTATATACACAGCTTTAGGCGCAGTTGCCAATAATATTTTGAAAATAAAGAAATTTTTTCGACATGAGCGGCATTCAAGCCTGCTTATTTCGCCAGTCCGGGGCGAACGCTTTGGATTGAAAGGAACTGGCGAGAGATGCACGTTCGAATCCCGATCGTGTCGAAAAAATGATTAAAACGAATGATTAAAATTATCATCATCAACAGCCTATATATGTCCCCACTCCAGGGGCTCGGGCCTACTCTCCTACAGAGAGTGTATGGACCATAGTCCACCACGAGGGCCCAGTGCGGATTGGTAGACTTCACACACACCTTCGGATTTCTTTCTTCTTTCGAAGTAGTGTGCAGGTTTCCTAACGATGTTTTCCTTCACCGGAATAAAAATAATTTTAATCAAAACTAATTTATTAATAATTCTGATTAAAATTAAACATGCACATAAATCTCTGTAATTATGGAATAATAATTATTTTAAATACAGATGTTATTACATTGTAATTTGTTTATTGTGTCCCTAAACCTAATAAAGGTGTTTTCACGGGACTGTCCGGGTTCGAATTTTCAGAAGAGTAAATGAAAAGGTTAAATAAACTATTCAGCTATAGTTTCTTTTGAAGTTATACAGATATTATATCTAGAAATTTCCGATTAAATATCAAATAAGACTAATTTATTTCTCGGAATCATATTCTGTTTGAAGTAGGATTTGAACTAGCTGTATCAAAGGTCTAGAATTAATTTATCTCATATCCATCCCGAGATCCAACATCTGTAGTTGAAATAAAATTAGTTTCAGTTAAATCCCTGATGATTGCCAAGCGCAGACAGCTGCAGTAGTTCTGGCCTTTGATGTGATAAAATATCATACCATATTAACTACGAGTATAAGAGCTTGTGTGTAATAGAACAGTTGTTATTCAAGGAAAACGTTTAATTGACACATTTTTTAAAGTAAAATATTGTTATGTGTTATTACATCTGAAAAGGTAGGGTTTGGTCGGAACTTTATTATATGTATTTTCCATCTCTTATGTACCCAAACTCACACACAATAAAGATTTCATTTGATTTCAAACTTGTGGCACACGATGACGCAGTTATGTCCATGGGTAGACCTGTGCCCAAAACAATGTTTACTTGTTTCTTTATTTTTCTTTTAAAGGCGGGATGTTATGTTCAACTATCATCCAAAAATTCATCACTAATATTTTCATAGTCAATGAATAGAAAATTCTTTCATTTGTAGTGTTTGATTTTGCCCAGTGAATCTTCTGTATCTGTATGTATTCTCATCCGGAACGCAATTTTTTTAGAAGCCATTAGGCCACGGAGTCCGATATAAATGTTACTGAAGTAAGAGCCACAAAAAATTAAAAAAATCTATTTATCCATTTGCCTTATTTAGCTAGTCTCACTGAAGACCATTGTCTTAATCATCAGACAGGAAATGTTTATTGCTAAAAATATGACAACTAAGAACCAATTTATAGCACATACCGAATGATTTTGCGGACCTTCCATATATAGTTGTATCCTTTTTGCTTACATTTATTGGTATTATTAATAATATATAAATAATAAAATCAATTCATTCCGGCGTACAGTATTGAATTGGGGTCTGCTATTTGCATTCAATGAGTTTTGTGTCGACTCTCATTGAACTCATAGCAACGATCGTTGGTGTTTGTTGTATGCTCTTATAAGTAGCTTATAAATTTCTTTCTTTTAGAACATTGGCTTGGTTTGTTGTTATAACTGTTCTATATATATTTCTTTTCTATTCTAACTTTCGTGACTAAGGTAAGCTTTCGTGACTTCGAGTAATTTCACCAGCATTTATTTCTAATACTACATGTGGAGGTTTAGTACTAAACAACAGATTAAGAGCTATTTCGGTAAATATTTTCGAGTACCTACTTAGTGGTGCACTTAATTTGAGCGTAACTGAATTTTTAAGGGCCACGAAAGACGGTGAAAAGGGATAGAGCTATGGGAGTCCCATAGCGCTGTCACTTGTTACCATTTATCGATTGACCATAAAACCTAACACGGCCACAATGTTCGGTTGCTCATAAAACCGAATGTTGTGGCCAATGTCGATTCCACAGTGACAGCATCCAAACTTTACGATAGGGTTTCGATTTAGGTTTGTAGGGAATTTACATTTTATCGTTACATGTCGTCATTATTCCGACTAATTAATCGTAATTTCCTTAATTAAGTTCCCCATATTGCAGTAGTTCCTCTTTAGTTCAATGATAACGCGCCTGCGCTATTTTTGGCTTAGATTTTTTGGTATTTTGTTACTTATTATTTTCTAGGTTCACTCGAGACTTACACGAGAACATGCCTGCCTATCTATAGTCACGCTGCCACCCCGGGTGGTTTTGAGAAGACACAGAGTAACGCCATGGTTACGCTATGTGGTAATAGAGGGTGCATATAGTGTCAGGCGCGTAATAGTTTGCGAGCTACACTAATTAAGCAATTATCCACATTAGATTTTCTCCAATTATTTTAATTAGTATTTAGTTTTTGCAAGATGCATGCCTTTCGAACTGTTGTTACAATACAATTACAATAAATAATTATTATAATTGAGAAACATGTAAGTACTGTAAAACTTATTACAAGTGAAACATAATCTTTAAAGAAATAAAGTACATTAAACCTAAGTTTCTAAAAAAATTGTCTCTTCAACCAGAGGAGCTTCACGTAAGATGAACGCCAGATGCAGAGGTGGAGATCCCCATCACATCACACTCATATAAAAAATTCGAAAACGAGTCGTCATTCTTTGTGATTGTGGCCTTTAAAAGTCTTCAATCATCATCAAACCAATCTTCATCAAAATGTAGCATCGACTATTCCGACACAGTAAACTATTTATCCCTATAAAGGTTTTCCTATAAAGGATTTTTTAATTTACTGCAAGTGAAGAAGCCGGAAAAAGTTTGTTGTCAATAAATCTAAATCAAACGAGGATCTGTCAACAATGAATCTCATATAACCAGCGTTATTAATCCACCTTCTCTCACCCGATACCACTTAAGTTTAACTTTTTCTCGGAACCGACGCGTGCACGTGATAATAAAATTCTCGAAGAATTAATAAAAGAATTCGCATCCCTTACGTCCCGGCATTAAGTAGCTCAATGTTTGCTAACTAAGTCTCAGCAAACACAATTAAAACGGCATCTCGCGTGTGGACGGATTCCAGGGACTTAAGGTATAATTTTCCCTTGTAAATCCCAGCTTTAAGGAGCCCTCGCAGAATTCTCGTCGTAAGAGGAAAATTTCACTAACAGAAAGATACATCCGATTTAAAGTTTTCAATAATTTTTTTCTTCTTGAAATAACAACCTACGTCTATTGCTCACTAATTTTTCAATGTAGGTAAATAGACAGTTTAGAAGATTTAAAATCGAAGAGAAAGTGAGTGAATTTTTACTCTCGGGTTGAAATATTGTCATCAAAAACTTGGGGCTTATTGGACAATAAACGATGCGTTCAAAAAGCAAAGCAAAGCCTTAGCCATAAATAATTTCGAAATTATATTTTTTTTGCGAATGGACAAAATATACATAGTTCTAGGAAGAGTCAATACTTTAGAAGGAACTTATTTACAACCATGGAAACTGTTAAACCAAAAATAATTTTCCAAATCGTCTAGCTAATCACTATCTTCGAGTAATCGGGGAACATAACAAAATATGACGAACGAGACCCTTTTTTGTAACCTATTTTTGTTTTTATTATGCTCTTTTTATAAGCAGATAATTTCCAAGCTTTTGAATAACAATACATTCGTTGATAAGAGCTATACCTCGTTCAGCCACCCATTGCAGTCGTCACAGTACCAACAAACCACACCGTATGTCTGTCTGTATACAACACATTATCACTGACACAAACGTATAGCGGCCAAAAGAGCCCGGAAATTCCAAACGTTAACGCCCGAAGCTTTCTCCTACTCGTTACTGGATGTCACATACATTTTAATTGCATTTCTGTAGCCTGTAGCACTTCGCACTATATTTGTATCGCTGTAGCCTTTAGCGGCTATATTTATATCGTAGCTGCTAAATCAGAGTGTCTGTATACATGTAGAATGTAGATATGACAGAGGCGTCTGCTGAAGTAATGGGTGTCGGTCCGGTTCGTTAGCCTGGTCTGCCCCCCACTTCCGTCCCCCCTTCAATTCGCCAGGCAAAATCGAAACGTTGTCGCAACAGCTTGTCTTTTGGATGCAATTTACTGGTATGCACTTAAAATACATATAGGTATTGAAATAGGTATGGGTTCGTTGAGTGTCACAGGCACACGATTTTCGAGTAACAGGTTCCCATGGTTTGGACATGTTTAATGGCTTTCTGTGTTGTTTCGGATATATAATAGGAATATTCACCGATGTATGTAGTAGCACTGGATATTCCTTGGGGCCTGCCAAGCGTAGTTATTCTGGTATCCTCTCATGGAAAGTTTGTGGTTGTGTTGTGTAGTGATCGGAAGTGACGATAAGGCTGTACGGAAAGTGTGCTCGCCAAGTAGTCTGTAGTCAAAGAGGCGTTGGCTCTGCTACCTTTCATACCAGAACACAGCAGTGCTATTAACATTATTTCTTGGTGACAGACTTAGGTAGAATGTTAGCCAAGCAGATATAAAACATTTCATACCACCAATCAAGCCGAGTACCGATACGAATCCTTCCTAAGTAAGGAAACCTACCTACTTGCTGGGAATCAAACCTGGGGCCTCCACATTATGAGTCCGACCAACTGTGTAGACACTAGGATACGAAGGTGGTAACTGAATATTTAAAACAGTAGATGAAAAGTAAATTTAAAAAAAAGACTGCCTAACTTTTTAAAATTTTTTATGATTTTGATATTCCCAGTGTCACTCTCACAGTAAATACGATTTTAACGACATCTCTCAAGCTAAAATCCATCGAGCCGTTAAGGCCTCAGAGCGTGCGAAACAATTATACATACCTACATACTCTCAAAAAACATAACCCTCCTTCTGTCCTAATGTCTTTGAAAAAATGACTACGTCAGATGGTACGTCATAATGGGAACATGATACTAATTTCAGAGAAAATAAATCGTTATATACGGATAAAGACAGCATGCGACTAATAAATTAATTACAGATTTAATATTAGAATTGATGTGATTGAATATGATGATGATTTTAATGGGTCATGTGAATAAATACTTAATATACTCATATTTTTTATTCCATTTACACTGAGCATTTACACGATGGTACCCCAGAGAAAAAAGGGTCAAGTACGAGTCAGACTCGCGCACCGAGGGTTCCGTACAGAATACGAATAATTAACTGAATTATTTTTTATTTTATAATATTAAGTTGCGCCTGGCAAAAAAGAGCACTAGTTGTTAATTTACAACACATTGAAATACAAATACCGACCCTATATATACCGACGACTCGAAATATAGTCACTGGTATACTCGTAATATATAACTCGTATAAATTATTCTTATTTTTTAATTATATCTAATTTTTATTCCTTTTTCGTACATGGCCTTATATATTTTTTTTGCTTTGACATAGTAGCTTGATTTTTACACAGGTTCAAGGGACTGCACACTTGAGTATATTATATTAATTTCAATTTGATATCAACATGACTTCCTGAGAAAAAAGGTCTTGATAGACTTACAGACAGACAGACGGACAACAAAGTGATCATCAAAGGGTTCATTTTTTCATTTGTGTTACGGAACCCTATAATCAAGCAATAAATAATTAAATACTAAACTAAGTACTTATCTTTATATGTAATATTTGTGTAACATTAAGTTGATGTGAATAAAAATCTATTCGTAATATTCCACCGTAAAACATTTCTAAAGTAAACACTTTGGTGTCGTTTGTAATGTGGATGAGTATGGAAACAGAAACAGGGAGTAAAGGTTCTCGAGTGGCGACCACGTACCGGGAAACGTCTACCAGGCCGTCCCCCCACTAGATGGACCGACGACCTGGTTAGAGTCGCGGGGAGTCACTGGATCCAGGTGGCTCGGGACCGGTCGATGTGGCGTACCATGAGGGAGGCCTATGTCCAGCAGTGGACGTTTCCCGGCTGATGATGATGATGATGGAAACAGCAAGTGCTTCCAAAAGTTGGGGTCTCTAACCAAGATTCAATAAACAACATAACTCTCGTGTCTCAATGTCGGTTAAAATGCTATAAATAAAGAAGGAAACCCACTAATAGCCCATAAAATAGCTTTGAGAGTCAATGTTTCAATATAATGCATCAGCCGTTTTACTTTTAGGCTGCTTTTACTCCAACCATAAAATTAATTTTTACCAAGTAATTTTATTATGTACCACAAGAAGTGAAATGAAAGAGATCGATTGTTTTCAGATTTCAATTTACAGAATGCCATGATAAATTTTGTTGTTTGAAATTAAATATAGAAATATTGACCGTTTTGGGATACGTAAAGGGTTTGTATTGACGACGAACTGACCAAGAGATATCGCCCCACATCCAAGGCATTACTTCTCAGCGATTAGTATCAAGTATTAGCAAGCAAGCGTCGGTGGCGCAATGGATAAGGCGCGGACTCTCAATCTGAGGGTACCGGGTTCGAATCCAGCCGTGTACCTATGAGTTGTTTTTCAATTCAAGTACATTATCCGATTGCTTAACGGTGAAGGAAAACATCGTGAGGAAACCTGCATGTCTTGAACAGGCATGTGAAGTCCGCCGATCCGCACTGGGCCCGCGTGGTGGACTATAGCCCATACACTCTCAGTAGGAGAGTAGGCCTGAGCCCCTCCAGTGGGGACATATATAGGCTGTTGATGATGATGATGATTAGTATATTTTTCCACCCCTCCAGATGAAGAGGGGGGCGGGGGTGGGATACTGAAATGATTTTAAAGTGTTTGAAATGAAATTTCTCCATTTTTCTTTATTGTACATTCCATTCCTATTATTTTATTGGGAAGCAAAATGAATTATTTTACATAGCATAATAACGTTGTATAGTTATAGTAGTTGCAACTGTCAGTTATTTTTTGGCACATCACTACAAAAATAAAAAGTAGAAGTGACCTTGTAATAGCGCAGTATTGCTTTAGAAACATATTTTCTAAGATATTTGACACTATATTTAGTATAAAACTATAACATTGACTATCTTTTGCCATAATAATATTATTTTAAAGCTGATTATGATTTAGTAGCGTAAATAAACAACCAACATATTTTTGTCGTAAATTGAACGCCATTTCAATGTTACGTCGTCAGTTTGATCTCGACCAAATGCTCCTAGCTTGACCCTTCAAGAACACATTCTCTCAGTGGCCAAACTATAATCCTTCTAATATTATAAGTGTGAAAGTTTGGATGTTTGGATGTTTGGATGTTTGGATATTTGTGACGCTTTCACGGAAAAACTACTGAATGGATTTGAATGAAACTTTACAATAACATAGCTTATACATCAGAATAACATATAGGCTATAATTTCTAAAGACACATATAGTGTAAATTGTCCAAAAATCACACTTATAATATTAGTGGGATTACATGGGCAATTTTGGCATAACAAAAACGCGTTGCATAGCAACCGACCATAGAATATGTAAATTCGTATATACAAACTTTCGCGTTTATAATATTGGTGTAAAGACTATTTGAATGTACTACGTCAGATATTAAATTTTTTTTCTTCTTTAAATTTAGACTACGTAACAGAATAAACACTATTTTGTACCTTATGCTATATAATAATTTGTCATATACGTCATCTGTGCCTATCGAACAAGTAGAATACATCCTGAATTACACGCGGACAAAGTCGCGGGCGGAAGCTAGTGATAATATAAAATTTTGAGAGGATTCTAGAAAAGTTACTTGGTGTTTATATCTCATAGCTGGTTTAGCCGCTATGAACAAGAGAGAGGATCGACGGCTGAAGTGAAGGACCCACCCTCCAAAAAGCCTAATGGCATGAAGCGCCGCGGAACAATTACATAGATAGTGTTTCGTTGCATTGAAACATTACGACAAAATCATACATCATTCAGTTCAACAAACAAGACTCTTCACGCGAATCTAATGGACAGAGTTGCTGCTTCTAGAAAATAAAAATTGCAGCAAAAGCCGATACTGTCTCCGAAGGTTCCACTTAAACTTACTATAATTTTGTTATATTTCAAAATTTATGTCAGCGACTTGTTTCTAGCGTTTGTAAGAAACTTCTTACTCAAGTAAGGAGGTTTAAATGTGGTTTCAATACATAGGCGGGTAACTCGTAAACAGTATTAACTAACTCGAGAGATCCCACAAAAGATTTAAGCACGGCTTCAAACTTCCAAGAGATTTAAGGTCTATCGTATCAAAAGGACGAATCTGCAATTTACAAGACTAATTTCTTGATCAGTGTTTGTTTAATCAACTTCTTTAGGATTGTCTTGTAATTAGTTGAATAATTATAATTTTGTTAAGTGTTTAAAGACACTGTTTAAAATAAATTATATGAGAAATCAACAGCAACGAAGAATGTGTTACTTTTTATAATCGTGTACTCTATTTTTACTCGACTTTTAATATGAAGTAAGACCTAAATTCAGCTTTACTTTCTGTGTTTGGTTGCTCGATATCTTCATCGGTTACAAAACAAATTTATCGGATATCTTTTATCTGGATGTCTCGTTTAAATTTGAAGAAAAAAAAAGGCAAGTCCGTACATAATATGAATAATTACTAATTTGCATACTGAAAATCATAAATAATAGGTAAGGTAACCTAACAACGCGAGTAATATTTAAAAAATAGATTAAAGACATTTGTCTTTAGACACTGATGTATTTTGGACGAGAATATAACTTCCCGAAGTTGGATACTTCGGTTGACCTCTTTTCGAAATTTCGAAACTAGTTGAATGATCTGTCCCAGGTATACATATTCATCTACAACGACTATCGTAGTATTCCCAACGACTATAACATGGACATTTGACATGACATAATATAACTATTGCGTCATAAAACAACAAAAATGAAATGAAATCTTATTTATTTTTCAACTTTTTGGTAAATTACAAAGTCATTAGTTTGTAGATCTATTAAAACATTTACTAAGCCTTGTTTTTATAGTCTAAATACTCTTTTATGGTAAAAATATTTTTAGAATCGGAACAGTTTGCTCTTACGAGTACATAATATATGAATCGTCACACGAAATTTTAATTATTCAAAAAGTTATTTTGCTCTCCTTTTGAACAAATAACTAAGTAAAGTAGGGTGTGAAATGCTCTACGTAAGCCTCGACTTGAAATCATCGGTCAAGTACGAGTCTCGTACGATTCTCGCACCGGGCTCTGAACCACCAATCTTGGCACCCATTGGGTATTGATCCATAAAAAGAAATTAGAACAGTACTCAAAATTAACCTACTTTTAAAATTCATTGTGGTTTTAATTTAATTTTAACAGCATCACATCTTAAGAGAAAAGGACATAAGTGTAGGTAGTAAAATACGTAATCATAAAGTTTCATAGTCAGTAGCTACATATGGGTCTTAAAAGTCACTGCACTAACACTATTTCCTTTACAGAGAAAGAAAAGTAAACGAGTTGAAATAGTAAGGTAAGTCGCAAAGAAAACAATGAGCGAAAGCACTCCTCCGCGAGTAGTTTGTCAGCGGCCCGTATAGAGCGCGGACGGCATAATGCCATTGTTACACTTCGAAAGAGCAGTCATAACAGTAGATCCCGATTTTATTGCGGCTCTTCAGTAATGCACTGACCTCACATTTTGTGTGCTAAAGCTTAATGCAGCGATAACGTTTTCTTGAATAACACGGAGGCGTGATTTTAGTGAATAGTTTTTATATCATTTTATGTACCACCTGAGCGCAGTAAAATTATGTTGATATAAAAGTAAACTCAGCAGACCATCTACCCGAAAATATGGGAAAAATTCAGTTCGAATGTAGAAATAATTTAGACTACTTGTAACCAAAAAGTTTGGATATGGTTTATGTGACTCAAACTATTCTCACATATCAAGGTTTTGTACTTGTGTATAAATATTCAATGATGATGTATAAAAGATGCTATAGTTTCCAGATATCTTTCCCCATAATGATCTGCGCTAGCGTGGTATTAGCACATTCGGCCCCTCCCTACGTCCACCGGTTACAGTCCACGCAGAACAGTGTCAGGCGCATAGCCACGAGTAAGTAAGTGGTTTGTGTGTAACCTTTGCTTGCGCATGGCTCTAGAGCTACCTACTTTAGCTCAGTACATGAAGAAGGCTTCTGTTCGGTACTTTGAGTCCGTTTCTACTCACCCAAACCCGCTTGGAGTCTCAGCGTTAACTTACGTACCTACTCGTATTCTAGGACGTAAGCGGCGCCCCCGGGTCGTCCTCAGTGACCCCAATCACTACCGATCGGTCCTTAAAAGGACACTCCAAAATTAAACCGTCCCTGTTCGCGTAAACGGCAAAAATACACGGTCCCTAATAATAAGTTAGGCGCCTATCTGCTTCTGTCAGCACGTTCTCTACGATACTCTCACAAAGCAACACCCCAAAACCGAAGTCCAGCGCAAGCTGGCACCCTTAGGCTAGCTGAAATTAAAATATGAACCGGTTGAGCGCATTTCATGTACGCAATTGTTCGGGTGACGCTGTAATGGTCACAGGACCAACAGCGTAAGTCAATTCGACAAAGCAGAGCTATCTCACCCTATCTTCTCTGCAGGTCGCCTTTGCGGAAGTGGCGCGAGATTACATGCAGTCAAAATAGTTGGAAATCGAAGAAACAGAAATTGAAGCATCTGAATTTTACTACTATTGCTACTAAACAGGTAAAATTACATTACTAGAATATAGAGTTCTTGTAATTTTTTTTATTATCTTCTGTACCAAAGATGTGTTGAGAGAGATGTGATGAGGATGGTCGGAACCCTAAAAGTGTCAAAAATTTGTACTTAATTTTTCTTTTCACAGTTTTATTAGAGTATGTAGGTGCTCAGCGAGTAATTTTTTAAGTAATAGTAGCGCTAGTTAGCTCAAGGAATTTCGTCAGTGCCAGTCTTCAAGTAAAAAAAGAAAAGAAAATTACCTTGGCTTTTTGTAAAGAAATAATTAATGAAAGTCGTGTCATAAAGATTTTGGAAATTTAACATTTAGGTGCAGAAATAGGCGATGATGTCTCATTTATTATTCAAAAATAGAATACTAAACACACATACAGTTGTTTCATTTATTAATTCTGCAATGAGAAAATTATATAAATAGAAAGTGAGAGAGTAAAAATACAAGTTGTAGAGACATCAGAATTTTGCCTTTAATTGAAATTAATTGTGTATTGAAATACCCTTACAGGATTCTAATATGTACTACATACATGTGTGTACCTAACCACCTGTTCACCTCTGGGAAAGTATTAACGATATCCGGTGATAACAAAATTGTGGCGGTTGGATATTTTTTCAGAATGTAAAAAAATGCGGAGGTCGTATAAAATAAGCCGTGGTAGCTTAGTTGGGCAGAGCATCAGTTCTTGTACAGCCGTTGTCTTGGTTCGATCATGGCTCGTTACTGCAGCAGTGGTTCTTAATTACTTTTATTGAAAATGGGACAGCTGAAGAAAACAGTATGTTTATTGTATTGTTACAACATCATTGTCAATTTAATTGTCAATTTAATATAGTTCCACTACTACAAGCTAAAAATAGCCATAAAACAAAAGAAGATAGATAATCAAGAACAGGTGTCAAACAATCCTTTTATATTTGTCCCGGCCGACCGCACTCGCCGACGGGTTCTCATAAAAACTTACCACTTCATCGAGTGGGTTCCGTGAATCGGGACCCTTTCGGGAAAACTCGGAAGCGTTCGTGAAAACTCGGCCGTTTGGGCGGGCGACAACTCAGTCTCAAAACGCTGCGGCAAAAGCGTGACGCCTGTTCCAATACACAAAACAGCTCAATGATATCGTTAAATGCTAATTCTTCATCAACAATTTGAAAAGCGGTGTTCAAAGAAAATATATATAAGATATAAATTAAAACACTGAGATTGGAAAGTTTTCTGTGAGTGGTGTTTTAAAGTTTTTCTGAGTGGAATTGGTTGGTGAAACAAAATTACTGACTGAAAAGTACCTGTTCGCAATGTTAGCGCGACCTACTCACAACATGATACTCATATTTAATGAGGTAAGCAAATTAGCATCTGAATGGATTAAGTCTTCTGTTTATGGGTTTACAAGTTAATTAATTGTTATGGGTCTTCAATCTTTTAAATTAATAGTAAGCACGCATTAAAAATTGCGTTGCGTTCCGTAGGTATTTTTACTTTAATAGAATTTACTTTTTAACTTTTAGCACTGTACTATCCTCGTTTTAAAAGCAAAAGTATAAGGTGTATTTAAGCCATGTGTATGTGAAATAAATTAGACTGGTAAGGAAATACTAATACAATTTTCACATGTTTCTGCAGATTGTTTATAGGTACATAAAGCTTTCCATGCAATAGTTTTGTGTTACAGGACATTAATTTTAAATATTATATTGTGTGTCAGGTACAATAAGAAGAAAATATTTAATCTGATAATTTCTTGAGTTGGTTAACATCTTCGAAATTTTTTAATTTTTTGAATTAACGCAACGATCGCAATCTCATCTGATGAGGTCGCTGATTCTATTTTACAATATATTGTACACAGAAAATATTTACATTACACTAAGAACAGAGAAAAATATATAAAAGAGGAACAGCTTAGTTCTATAAGAAATTTCTTACAGCAGTCCTAGGTCAAGTGAGAAATTGTGAAGAGAGGAGAGCACTTACGCGTATACGTTTAATACAAATATCTTATACGAGATATTTTATTATTATTAAGATATATCAATACTGATAATACATAAATTACATACAATAATTATATATTGACTTATGAACTGTTTATAAGAGATAGGAAATGTTCCGTGACGTTTTTCTTAGGCATATCATAAATGGCTTTTATTATTGAAAAATATATTTCAGCATCTACTTCATAGATCAACGAAATGGATCACATACACGTAAATAAGTCTGACGATTATACAAGAAAAATACTGGGTATTTCGTGACGGCATAAAACAACACTCGATATTGTTGATTTCTTTTGATTGCCTCCTCGTTTATAAAAGGACACGATAACAGGGAGCCTAAACAAACATCGCAAATGTGATATCTATCAATAAATATTCCAAAGATCGTTCCATTAAAATGTACGAGTATCCTGTTTGGAAAAAAATGTTTGGGGCTCGTCAACATAGGCCGGAAATTCGATTTTTGTTGCTTACAGTTTTATATTCCTGTATTTACGGGAAGAATGAGAATCAACCTAGTTATACTTAGTCCTAGTAAGAGTTCCCTTAGGGATCACAAGTTTTCTTGAATTATTCAGGATGTCAGATTTTGGAGCCATTATATGCCTACTTGTCCCTCGTCCGTGAGGAAGCCTTTTATATGACAACTTTGGTACAATAATAAACGCTATTAGGAGTTGTATTTTTAAGTTGCGGTTACGTTTTCCGATTCATGCAAATTCAAATACACAACACTTCCTGGTTTGAGCTGTGATGTATAGTCGATTCACCACCACCACACACCACTACTCTTAGTGTATATGTATATAAATAAAGATACAAACAGTACATTGGCAGTTTCCTATTACGTGCCCTTTACGTACGTAGCTTATTTAACAAAAACATGTCGCGTAACTCGATGACACCAGGGCAAAGCGAACAAGATATTTGAATGTATAAGTTGTGCTCCATGGTCAGCAAAAAGTATAATTCTAAATTCAATTCATCATTCATGTCAAGTACATTTGGTTAAACTATAGACACAAAAATAGCTGGGAATTATTAGCAAGAACGGATTTTGCGACCTAAGAGGATCGAAATAAAAAATTTCGGAAATTCAAGCCCCAAGGAGTGTTTGCAACGGAATTTAAGTGGACAAAATCCCTGTCTAGGTATAGTTCTAAGCTTTATATGTATGTAATTGAGATCACATATTTGTGCAATGCTCTACAAATTGTGAACATGGGGTACATTTTCATCGGGTTTACATTCCACGACATATGACAACCATTTCACACAGCGTTTAAACACTATATCAAATATGACTTAACCACTCGGATTGATCCGAAGGTGATTTGATACGCGTAGTAACTAAAAATAAAGTTAATTGCAGTTAAAATACCTTTGGAATCACTAGTACGGTTTATAATGAGTTTAAGAGCGGTAGCATTAAAACAGAAAACAAAGAATTTTCAGATTTTCCGTTTTTATCACCGATATCATAAAGTCCAACGATATGGGAATATGTAGTTTGTATTCATGACATTGTTATGTTAACATTAAAAATAACCGTTTTGTTAAATTCGTATACCACTCATGTTTATTTTATCAGTGTAAGGAACATCGAGAACATACAAGTAGCCATGTATTACTCGTGTTGGATGTATAAGATCAGCTTATCATTCCGTGGGTGTCATTTGTACGAAATTTTCATTTTGACCACGCCAAGTATATTTTAAATTTGGTAGACTATTACTCGTTAACCTGTAAAGCTACGAGTACCTTAGTCGTGATAGTTATCCTTTGAAGTTCAGTTTATATCCGACTGCTATGATTTTTCCCGATTTTTAAAAGCAAGAGTTTAGCGTTGAGGGTACGCTTGACTCTGACAAAACTTATCTTATCAATTCAATTCAATTCAATTCAATTCAATATAACTTTATTGTACACCAAAGCTTAAGTTAAAAATAAAATAAAAATAAATAAAAAATGTACAAAAGGCGGTCTTATCGCTGACAGCGATCTCTACCAGACAACCTTTGGGTAGAGGAAATAAGTAACAATATTTGGGTGGAGGTGTGACAGATATTGATAGATTATAATTAAATACTTGAATAAACACATATGTATACTTATATTAATAATATATAATATTAAATAATAATAATAATAAATACAGACAAATTAAATATACGTTATTTTATGGATACAATACATACTAGTACATAGGATTACTACATAGGATTAATTATTGAGAAAATGCGACTTAAGTTGGAATTTGAATGTGGCCATAGATTTGGCTTGCCTGATAGCCTCGGGAAGGGAGTTCCACAATCTAACGCTTCGCGCAGTGAAGGAGTCAGAGTAGAAGCTGGTGCGGTGGGAAGGGATGTCAAGTGTGAGCGTTTCTGAGGAGCGGAGGACACGATTAAGACTAGACGAGTGAAAGCTGAAGCGTTCTTTGAGATATGAAGGGGTACAGGGATTAAAGAGGACGGAATAGAGAAGGGAGAGGATGTGTAAGTCCCTACGGCGACGGACTGGGAGCCACTTGAGTTGAGTCCGGTATTCTGATACGTGATCAAATTTACGTAAACCGAATATAAAGCGAATACAGTAATTTACAAATTACAGAATAAATAATACAGTAATCTTATCACTTCAAAGCTTAATATTTTGTAAACGGATCCATGAATCGAGAAGTGGTGCTCCTAGACCAATGTTTATGAAATACCTATTTTACGATAGACGGGTACGGGTAGACGCGAAAAAAATATTTCATACACAAGTTAAGTGTATGGGAGCCACAATTAATTTTTTTCCAATATTTTATTCTACCACTATGTCGGCGTGATTAATATGTATATCCGTAAAAAATACAACTTTCTAGTAGTGAGAGTCTCTGAGCTAAGCTACGGACAGACAGACGAACCAAGCGAAACTATAAGGGTTCCTTGTTTGACAACGGAGCCCTAAAAATTCCTACAACCAACAAATAGGAGTTTAAGATAAAATAGTGTATTTAGGAAAAAAATACAGACAATTTCTGCAGACAGCAGTCAATAGCTTTTATATATCTATGTATCGACAACATCTTACTGCGATCATCAATTCACCTGTCATGCGTGGTGTCTGTCGCCAACCCATAAGGAAAGTTTGAATTCATAAGCGGGAGGCTGGACTTATTGAGCTGATGTCTTCACCATCAGCCTGGAAACATCCACTGCTGGACACAGGCCTCCTGCATGGTATACCACAATGACCGTTCCCGAGCTACTTGTATCCAGTGACTCCCCGCAACCTTTACCAGGTCTGATTAATTTAACGACTTGTTTTATATAAAACTATTTACAAACCTTGCTATCCATCCTTATTAATATTGTAATGCAAACGTGAGTTTGTTTATTCATCCCTCCTTTAAGTCGTAACGGAGAGCAAGAATATCAAAAATTTTATATCTGAAAAAAACATAGGCTACTTTTATCCCAATTGAGCATGTAGTTGCCGTGAGATACATTATGTATTCCACGCAGATGAAGTCGCAAGCAAAAGCTAGTAGTCGAACATATTTTTTCCTTCTTATTTCGTGCTTTCTGATTTCATAAACATTCAATTCAAGTTAAGCGTTTATGTATTTTCCTCTACGGGTACAAAACTCGTAGTATATTATGAACTATAAATAAATAAAATCATTTTATTATCAGATGTCAAGGATCCATATAATTGTTAGTACTGCTTATAACTATGTTAGTAAGTATATGTCACAGCTATATATTCCTATTTCATATTTGCTAATGTTTATCCATAGCGCAGTGTCTCTGGTCTTCCACAAATTTAATTTACTACTTTTAGAAGTATTAAACTTAATAAAGACCTTCAACAAAAATCCATAAATGCGCTATGACATGCATGTTACATAGAATAAAAGTGTACAAGATAATGCTTCGGAACAGCAAAACAGTGTTCGATGCAGTTTTCATGATAAATGGAAGCTTTAGTATAGGTAATAAGTTGAATAAGCTTACACCTATATGTAAATACGAGGCCTTGTTTCAATAATGGAAGTTTTAGACAATGATGATGAACTAATACAAATATTATAAATGCGAAAGTGAATTTGTTGAGGGTCAGAATCACTGGATCTTTTGTATAGCTACAGTAGAACAGCCGGTAAGGGACATAGGCTATTTTTATCATAATGGAGCGGGTATTTCCTGTGGGATACATTTCAAAGGCCACGCGGATGAATTGCACCGAAAAGAATTATAAAAAAATACTGATGTAAATTCAGTGACGATGAATAACGACGCCTGTAATAAAATTATGCATTGTTAGTTTCATTATAAGGTAAAAAATTCATTATACATTCCTCGACTTTAGAATAAGCTCATGAATACTGAAACTACTGAATGCGATAAAATAAATTTTCATAAAATCACACTATTTGAACGGCATTTTATCCGCATTATATATCGAAAGTCATGAAACGGATTCATCAGGAACAATTAAAAAACAAACACGTTCATTGTATATACTCGTATATACCTTCTAACAAAGCAAACGTATGCTGTGTTGAGTTTATACTAATTGAGCAGCAAACTGACCTTTTCCCTTTGTTTGAATTCCAATGTTTTTGCTACCTGCACAAACAGTGGAGTTTCAAATAAAACCACGAAACCAGTGTACCTTATCTGCGTAAAGTTAGGGATATACTTACATTTATTGTGATTATGTTTAAAATCGGTAATAAGTCATATTTGGCTGACGGTACGAGAGGGAAGTTACTTTTGATTCTCTTGCGTACTCATATTTAACTAACCGTGTAAATTTGACCGAGAATATCTGGGTAATGATGGTTAAACTATATGAATGCTTATGTTATCTTTACATAGATGTTATGTTTAAAATATTAACCACACTTTTATCATTTTTGCATTAAAAAGTACAAGTCAAAACCAACTCGAATTGGTTACTTTGAGAGTTCCTTTATCCACTTCCTGGCATGGTTATGAACTACAATACATTTGCAAAGTTTCAAATCATTATGACACGGTTACAAGTAAACTGACTTGCTAGATTTGTTTGCATTCTCATACATAATTTAGCGGTACAATTGAAAATAATTTAAAGCGTGTAAAAAAGGGTACTCAAGCAGAAGACTTGCTTTTAAGAGATTACTTGAAAAACACAACCAAGTAAAATAATGTTGTTGTATACTTTTGAGACATAAGTCCTCCTGTATAATTTTTTTATTATTTCTATAACAAGATAATTATTAAACACTTCACGTACTGTACGATAAAATAAGCATTTATAATATGTTAAATAAAATTATTATTGTATGTGTGTGTGTATTTTTTATTTATTTATCTCTACATTTGAATTCTGCCCACAAACATAAAATAGCTGAAAAATTTATACTCGCGACGTAAATTTAATTTGAATACAACAAAAAGACTGGAAATAAAATAAATCTTGTCCAAATGTTGTGCAGAGCTCGCAGCTGTAGCAACTGTAGCGTATGTGCCACGGCTCGTCAATTATTCCGTGGACTATTATTTTATTGTGAATCGTTCGATTTAACGAATTAACACTTCAATTGCTGGCCGGGCGAGTAATGGCTGAATGAAAACAGAGCCGTAGCCAGATACAGACATCGCGAAAGTTTCAAGCATGATGATGATAATAATAACATTTTTATGACATCTGGTCTAAAAGTGCATTCTTAGTCTAATAACATGGTAGAAAGCGCAGGTAGAAAAGGTATGGAGTAAAGAACAACGCTCCGCTCCGTTATTAATGAAATCTAATTTAACTTAAACTCGCGTCAGTAAATATATTCTGCTTTGGTACACGTAATCCACCAAATGAAAAACGAGAGCTGCAACATTTTATTAGTAAGTCGATTTCTGTCTCGTTATGTTAAAAATTGTCAACTAGGGACTAATAACCGAACAAAATAAAAAGAAGCTCAGCTCAAATTAGTTCCAAGGAACGAAAACATTCAGGTAAAATGACGTTTTAGGTAGTACGATATCATGTCAAAACTATTGGTCTTTCTAAAACTAGGAGAAAAGGGATTCATTATTGCCATGTTAAAATCTGAGCAACATTGCTTATTTCTTCTATTGATACTCGTATGTCCAAAACAAATAGGCTTGACAGTAAATCACTCCGTTCCGCTATAGTTAACTTTAAACTTCGATGTTAAATTTCGGTGTCCATACCGCTAAAACAAACATGAATGATGTGTAAGGAAAGGAGGAAAGGATAGGAACTCTTCTTTTTCACTTCATATTGATTTTATTTATTTTAATAAAATCATAATACACCAAAATATTAATTACAGACAAACTTTAACAATGAAACTTAAATACTTGATATGTACAGTTATTTTTTATATTATTGTATTTTTTATATAACCATTATTACAAATCAATGTTAGACTCGCGTATTGTACGTTCCACTTTCAGCAACCAGTAGGCGAGATAAGCTGACTAGATACTGAAATTATTTATAGCTGCTAACTTACTTTCTGATTGAAAACATAACTATATAAATTCAAGTTTGAGAATATCGAATTTACACTATCTTCAAACAATATATTTAAACCATTTATTTGCCACAGACACATTACACTTACAAACACACACACATATATAAAACTAACTCAAACATTTACAACATTACGATAAATACATATTAAAATGAGAAGGTTCTGTGGCTGGAGCTGTCTCAGTACCCGTTATGCATTTTTGCTGAAAATCACAACACTGATTTTCAGCCAGCCCCTATTCTATTTCAAGGATGATACCGTTTTAGTTTGATGAAAATATTAAACCCTAACTAATTTCGGGATCAATACCGTTTTACTTCATGTATAAAGACTGAAGAAAGCATTTCACTCCTACGGAAACAAAGGGGTTGTAATTAAACGCAATTTTCAAATTTAGTAATTTTCTGTTTTTTATTGCACAGTGGGTTTCAACTTGGCCTTCCATCCCACCTGATGGTACGTGTTGATTAGAGCACAAAGAGTTCGGGAAATTACAGCATATCTTCTCGTCCAAAATACCTCAGCGCCAAAGCCAAAGTGCTCAAAATCGCTTAGCGAGCTATGGAACGAGCTAAGTTCGGAATTTGATAAAATCCGGGATGTCGAAATCCGTTGATGAACTAAGGTTCCTGACATAGCTCAGCAAGTCAATGAGCTGAAGTGGCAATGGGCAGTCCCCATCGCTTGAAAAAAGGATAACCGATGGGGAGTAGGTACAAGCTCTCGAGTCGCGACCACGTTTGTTTACTAGGACTTCGAAATGTTTACTAGGACTTCCCTCTACTATATGAACCGATGATCTAGTAAATGATGAGATGTAAGTGGCTCGGGACTAGTCAATGTGGCATACCATGGAGGAGGCCAATGTCCAGCTGTGGACGTTTCCTGGCTGATGATGATTAGTGTTTTATATTCTCGCTTGAAGTCAGAAGTGGTGGTCAATGAGGGAGGGTCATATCCAACAGTGGGCTTATCCAGCTAATTACGATGGTGATTGGTGCTTTGGATTTTAAATTGTTAAAATTTGAACCTCCTAAATGGCCTATTAGCTTCCCAGTTGGACTCACAATATTTCAACTATATTGTGAAGGTGTTCGCGGTTTTAATTTCCAGTGCAGGGTAACTCTGGTACTCGGCTAAGTGGATGGTGGCATTTTTATGTCCGTCGGGCTAGCTACCACCATGTCATTTAAGTCTGCAAACATCGGCTTCACAATTGTGTTCTAGTAATGAATTAACGTATTCCAGCGCCACATTATCTTGAGGCTTCTGATTGAGCATCCAACAATCTTATCATCAAAATATCCGGTGAACTGAAGGGCAAGTACAATAATGTTTTACATAGTTATGACATAGTTTGGGTGGTGACAGTATTTATAAATGTACATACGTACTCTTGTATGTGTGAAACTCGTATACTGACTACAAAATAAAACTGTAATTGTATCAAGGCACCGAATAACAGACGACTTCGAAAACGAGTTTGAAACTTCTGTGAAACATTTGTGAGTTAAGTATATCGCAAGTAATTAAAGTAGGCAAATTTAAACTTCTCACTAATTAGGTTCCATTATTGGAGGTACTTTCAACTTCAGTTTTTAATCAAATTATGCCAAGATCGTGAGCGACGTTTTCTACAAAGACATAATTATCCAGGAAAGTAGAGCTTTACTGTTTACAATTTTCGCTCTTATTGTTATATATTATGAAGTATTATTATCTATTATTACATTTAAAAATGTCCTTGTTGTATAGGAAATTTTTTAGATTTTTCTTAGTCGCCGTTTAAGAGTATGTCATTATTTATATTGGAAAATTGGGGCCAAGTAATTATATTTCAATCAAATTATACTGATATCTTGACGGCGTTTCCTACTAAGACATAATTATCCAGGAAAGTGGAAAATTATCCAGGGGTACGAGTACATAATACAGGTATGATTAATAAATAAGATTTTTGATTTGAATTTTGTATTAAAGTAAATAATATTTTAATTTTGGATACTGGTACGGCATTTATGTATATCCGCCTTGTTAGCTACCACCGAGTTACCCAAGTTTACCGCCAGACATCAGTGTTATATAGCACTATTGTATAGGTAGTGTTTCGGTGTGAAAGATAGAAGAAATAGCGCGTCATTATCTTGAGACTATTGGGAGTGCACGCTGTCTATACAACTGACATATTTTCACTTTACGTTAGGTGAGATTAATACCAAGGGCGAACCCACTACATACGTACAAAAACTTTTTTGCGTCTATTAAGACAAAGAAACTGATATACACATTAATAAATCTTACTTTTCTTAAACAATGATTATAGTAACATTACCTCTGCCATCAACATCATCAACAGCCTATATAGGTCCCCACTGCAGGGGCTCAGGCCTACTCTCCTACAGAGAGTGTATGGGCCATAGTCCACCACGCGGGCCCAGTGCGGATCGGCGGACTTCACATGCCGATTCAAGACATGCAGGTTTCCTCACGATGTTTTCTTTCACAGTTAAGCAATCGGATAATGTACTTGAATTGAAAAACAACTCATAGGTACACGGTTGGATTCGAACCCGCAACCCTCAGATTGAAAGTCCGCGCCTTATCAACTGCGCCACCAACGCTTAACACGCCTCGACATCTGACATACAAGTACTAAATTCTAAAAGAGCACCTCGAACTCTCGTACAAAAATAAATACCCATTTTTATTTTTGTACTATGTCACATTCACCTTTTCGTGTTTCTTTATATGCAGTGTGTTGAGGGAAATGTCAATTAAAGGTGAATTATGACATGGTGCAAAAGTGGGTGCATTTTTTATTCTAGTTTAAATGTCTCAAAAGTTCCTACGAGTTTGATGGTATGGTTGGATGGTATTTATATTTGTTAGCATGCAGGTGTCCGCAACTCGTTAAGTGCGCATATCTTGCTTGTTGAGTTGTATTGGATCGCTAGATGGAAGTACGACCATATTCAATTAATTGCAGTTATATTTGGAACTCGATAAATATTCCGTCAATTTACACCGAGAACGGTAAAAGGAACTTCAATCACCTAACACACACCTGGGCTTACAATAGCAAATTGAAATCATAGAAACCGGCAACTAGTTAACCCCTTTTAATCAGAACAGATTAAACAAATGGTTTTCATTAAACATTCTGAAGCGGAGTAACAAACCGCCGGGTGGCTAGCGGCGTTAATTCTGACAATTGGGAACTTTCTCCCGAACTGTCGGCAGCCTCGTCCGATTGTTATTGAAATGTAATTACAATCAGGAGCCGATATTAAAGTGTTTCTCGGAATTGATTCGTTTAAGTGCTTGTTGTTACACTTCTGGTTCACGATTATTACGTGTTAGTGTCATCAATGAGGCGTTTATCATTTTAATTCATTTTTAGTGTTACACCTTTTCCTATCAGTTTATAATATTTATACTTAGACCGCATGTCAATTTCTTCCTTAGTTTAATAGATCAATTTAATTTCAAGGTCATAAGCAACTTTTCTCCGTTTTTCATCCCCATAGGGGCGGAATTTAAAACAATCATTTCTTAGTGATACTACATACCATCACTAAACTTATATGTATGTATATGTATTTACTGCCTTACTGATAGAGATCACTCTCTTAAAACCTATTCTTTGAGTACACTGGGAGTGACTTATCGAGGGAATACATGTTTCATTATTTTAGAAAACATGTGTTAGTTATTTCCATAAACCAAGCCGAGTTCTGTTAGGTACCCTCGCTGGGAATCGAACCCCGGACCTCCGAGGCCACGGAGCCTATAAAAATCACCCTATGTCATCAACGGATGTCATAAAAGATAACTGGCTGAGGGATTTGTTGCAGCAATTATGTAAACCTATGTATGAACATAAGTCATCATCATCATCATATCATCTTGAAAATTAATACAGATTTGAATTGTGGGTTCACTTTAGAAATCAATAGGTATAGTAGTCTCCACGGGAGGACAGGAACAGAAGTTCAAACTGAATCAATACCTAAACAATATTGTACACTTTACTTGGATAATTTTCTAGACGTTAAAACAAATGGAAGCCGCTTGATGAGTAGCCCGCTGCAAATATTTTCATGTACACTTAAGGCACCGTCGAAAGCTCTAGAAACTCCGCGGCGATTTTAACCACCACAGTCTTACAGTAATAAATAAACGTTGTAAAGCCCAACTCTCGACACGCCCTCTCTAATCCTGAATGTTCCCTTAACAAATTGAGGACGTAAACTGTCCCAGGTTTGTAGGGTTCCGTATTTAAAAAAATGAACCGGATGGAATCACTCTATGGTCCGATTCATGTCGCGAACTTGAAAAATGGCGGTTCATTGCAATTTTAGTAATTCGTTAATAATACTTGTATGTGATTTTACTTATTTTCTTTAGCAGTCGAAAAAGTATACTTTCCCACCACACGTAATACTCACATCCTTTGCTCACATCTTTAATAAATAATTTAAACAAACAAGGTTTCTATGGGAGGATTTGTCCACGATTAGTAGATGGTTTGATGATAGCAACAAGATTGCGATGGTACATAAGTGGACTGTGTCTAATTGAGTTTAGTGTTAATCGCCTTATAGTAAACCCACAGAACTCATGAAGTGACTCTGCTATACAGTCGATACTGCACGAAATAGTAAGAAAACCATCATCTACAAATCTTATTTTGCTGATTATAATTTGAAAACAAAAATTAGTTTCATAAAAATATATGTTAACATACGATGGGATATCATCCTGGTCATCTGCCCGTTCCGCATCTGCTATAGCGTAGAACTTTGTTTAAATAACATATCCTGAAAATTGCAGAGTATTCATGAGTGTTTTAACAAGCATATGAAATACTTCAATCCGTATACGCTCCAGAATCTTCTAATTTGGCATGTTGCGTCGCCATCGCCTCGTGAACATGTTCTCATAAACTGAACCTCATACGCGTACCACTCGGGTCGGGAAAATCCGAAAGGCATTGATTGAAATCTAGATTTTGGATTTTTATTTTATTATTTATTTATCTAGATTACTTAGCTAATAAGTAATTTAGATCTTAATGTCACAGTGCTTTATACTTTTTGTTGTTGTCAAATAACAGTTATGTAGGAGTGAATATTTTATTTATGTACGGGGCCTTTGAGGCGTTAGGCCCATTCGCACTTTCCTATCTTTTTTGTTTCAATTTGCCAACTTGTTAGTGCGAAATACTCGTAAAACATCTCAAGCGGAACGTAAGTAATGAATCCGACTTCTGATTTCGTCGGATTTCACATAAAGAGAATTAGATTTTATCACGTCTGCGAAGAATATCTGAATATTTTAAAGGTGAAGATTTTTAGCTCGAGTTACATTCGTGCTCGGAATGTTTCAAGAATTACGTGTATAAGTCATTGTTAGATGTGATAAAAAGAGGGGTCTTGAACTGAATATAAGTTAACCAATTTTCTTGGGTATTCTCGAGTCTCCAAATTAATCAAATCCATTGTATGTAATGTACATCTTTATACGTATACATCGGCCGTGTGGCTCTGAGATCATCCCATGTTTTTTCGTGTGTGCATTTCGTTTTGCGAGTGATTATAGAGGTAGGAAATTGGAAAAACGGGGTGACACTCATGCGTGTCGATTCATCGTCATCATTAACACCCTATATATTTCCCCACAATAAGGGCTCAGGCCTACTCTCCTACAGAGAGTTTATGGGCCATAGTCCACCATGCGGGTCCAGTGCGGATTGGTAGACTTCACACTCACCTTTAAATTTCTTCTCAGGAGTGTGCAGGCTTTCTCACGATGTTTTCCTTCGCCGAAAAGCCAATGGCAATGATTTTTATCATTTGCAAATCAATAACAAATTAGAACTCATTGGTACGAGCCAGGATCGAACCTAGACCTCGATTGTTCAAGGAAAGATGCTCTATCCAACTGAGCTACCACGGCTTTTGATTATGTAGTTACATACATACATACTAGTTATGAACCGCAGCAAATAATTGTTACTTACAAAATCGTCTTAATTTTTCAAACCTTCCTGAGATGATGTTAAGAAAAATGATTTTCCAGAGAAACGAAATATTGATGAACGAATAATAGAACGAATATAAAAATTGATGTTAACTAATATAAGCTCCTATTAAATTCCGTTATTACCCTTTCGAGGGGTGAATCTACGTTTTATAAATTAAAAAATTATGCTAAATTTGCTTTAGATTACGAGATAAATTCAAAACACTATTGAAGAGAAGAAGAGAAATACATCGAGAGAGAATATATACTCCCAACTAAAATTACTAGAACCACGAGTGTTGTGGGTACACCATCAATCACGGCACGTTAATATGAATTTTAGAATAAATTTAAAAAATGCGTGATACCTAAGTCTGCCGCAAAAAAGCAGTAGTATTAGCACTGTTGTGTTCCCGCATGAAAGGTAGCAGAGGCAGCGCTTCGACTGAGGCTTCTAGTTACGCACGTTTACCTTCCAACGGCCTTATCGTCACTTACCATCAGGTGAACTGAAGGACAAGTGCAAACCAATCATGCGATAAAAAACCGGATATATTAAATTATTAAAAGTCAGGGGATTCCCGGTTGATTTTATTGCAGAAAGGGGAGGCACTTCATCAACCTGCTAATCTCTCCGCTCCTCTGTCAAATCCCAAGGACGGCAAATTAAATTGGGGTCTACATCATTCACTACAAACGTACAAGCACGTTATACGCTAATAAGCCAGTGCTGGGAAAAGTAGGCGTGTGACACCTAATTCATGCAGTGATGATGGACCAGTGAACTTATTCTCTTAGTGTTGATAATTTATGATGATAGTAGAAGAAGAGCTACTTTGTATGGTGGTCGAAATCCTAATCTTTATTCTTGATTTAACGGTGTATCTGACCCAAATTCTAAAACTGCTATTCATTTATAACTTGCAAGTCAAGGAGAATGATGTCTCTAAATCACTAAAAATAGCAAAATGGCGAACTTCTGAAATATATAACTAGAATAACTACCGAAACTCTATGATAATTATCTAAACTCGTTAAAATGCGTAAAGATCATTAACTTGAAAACAGTTTATTTTAAAAGCGTGGTTCATGTTTATGTCGATATAGAATGTATAGTGTATTTAGATTATTCATATAGGGAAATTTCCTATCTAGTTTTCTATAATAAAGTATCAGTTTTAAAATTTTGGACGAGTTTCAAGCAATGATTTTCGAATATCAGTGCAACCGAATGGCACCATGTAGTTTGTAAGTCAGTCACAGTGTCCAATATCGACATAATATATCCAATTCGTGTGGTTAGTTTTGGCAAATATTAATCAGGCACTGATTTGCATACTTTATGTTTTGTGTGCAGTACAGTTCAAATATTCCGTATATTTATTAAGCTGACGATTACTAGATCGTACTCTCTCTCTCCTATTAATTTATTATCACCTTTCATAAGCCTTTCTTCAGCGTCTGCAGGGTACAGGCCTCTTCTGACCATTTAACTTTTTTGGTCCTGTGCGAGCCACATCCAGACATTCAAATAAACTTTATTGTACCAAAAAATAGAATAAACAGAATACATAAAAGAATATAAAAGAAGAGCGATCTCTTCCAGGCAACCTTGCAAACCTTGTTTGTGGTCTTCATGAAGTCTCACCTTACTCTTCATTTCTAGTTGTATTATTGATATCATATTTATCAAATACATACTCAACCACTGTAGGATAAGATCCTTCCTCATAGGTGACCACTACACACCTGATCCAACAAAATGGTTTGGCTCGTCATAATTTGAAAAACTAAATGCAAATCTCCACGAGGAGAAATAATGATACCAAGTAAAAATTATAACTACTACTTTGCATATTCTAGAAAAGGAACTCATATGTTCTATATTAGCTTTGAAAAAGAATATTTAATCAAAAATAACGAGTTCACTCTGAAATAAAACGTAACAAAGGGGCAGATAGCAGCGGCTACCTGCTCGGTACTTGGCTAGTTCGTTAGCCACTAAAGGGATTAGCTCCCTCGCCCCATGTTCCAATGTAGCACACGCGACATTTATAAAGTCCTGGCACATTCGTACTCTCCTCTACATATTTACTTTAAATTGGATGTTAAACATTACGTTTCTAGGATTACATTTGAGTTTTACCAGACAGTTGTGCGTAATTTATGTAAGACTACTAGGCTCGTTAAAGGAATGTTATATTAATCTGTGGTACCGGCTTTAGAATAGGATTATCCCATATTTTCCCGTCACGGCGACAAAGGGAAATTTTTTAGAGACATGCAACTGTGCGTCTTTTTATCACCAGCATCTTATTGAGATTTTCAAACCGCCTGGCTGGCATGCTGAGCCCTTAAAGGGCCATGTTGTGACATTGTTTTTATATTCTCGCTATTAAATAGTATTTTAGATGATTAGTTATGCTACGATAAATAACGACCGTCCAATCCACTCTGAATTTAGGGTTCCAAACGTCCGATGAAAAAAGAACCCTAATTAAAACACTCAGGTATTGCTGATTGGCTGATTGATGATTGATTATCTCAGCAATTAATTATTTGTAACAGTAATCGAAAATGAGTCACGCAGTTGCTACCTGTACTGTCCCACTGCTGGGGAAAGGCCTCCCTCATATGCCTCAAATTCTCTATCTTAATAAAGTTATTCGCTCGATAAAACGCTGGCTTTGTGTAGTAATTATTATTATCTAAAAATAGGACATCGGATTATAATGTCACTAAATGAGAATAATTAACATCCAACTTCCTAGGGAATCGCAATTTTTATTTTTACACACTATTTTTCGATTATTGTGCAAAGTGCCATTTAACCCGGCGTAAGTGTGGTGGCGTGTCACATACCCACCCTGTTACTTTTATGGCTGTTTAGTTACTCAAACGTTTTGTTGTTTTGAGTAGCTGGAGTTAAAGGGATGCGGCAGCCTGCGTGCACGTCGAGCGCAGGCTTGGTAACAACGCTCGGGTTCGTAGTAGCCACACAGGTGACGTCATACATTTTATGTCAAGTCTAATTTATTATTATTATTTTACTATGATTTACAAAAGAATGGCATAGTTTTATGGAAAATGAGTGAATATTTGACGAACTGTGACGAATATATAACGCAATAAGAGGAGAGCTTATTATATAACTTATTTTAATGTACAGTTTGTAAATAATAAATAATAATAAATAAATAAATTTATGGTTTAATATTGCCTTTAGTTTCTTACTTAGAATCTGATATTTTTTACGCTCGCTACACTCGTGATTCAATTCTAGACCTCTTCACTAGCTCTAGATCGCACCAAAAACAATTTTGTTCACTTGTTGAACAAATAACTATTGAAAGAGGAATTACTAGGCCAAAAGATGGAGTATTAGAGAATATGGCTTTACACATGGCACGCGTGCCTATCTATATAGCAGTAGACTGAGATGCACGAGAGCAGTGCGATTGAGATAAATCTACACTAATATTATAAAGAGGAAAGATTTGTAACTATTTTTGTATGTTTGTAATGAATAGGCTCAAAAAGAACTGGGCCGATTTAAAAAATTCTTTCACCAATAGAATGCTACATTCTTCCAATTTGACATAGGCTACATTTCATTTTGAAAAAAATTAGGGATCCTTGGTAAAATTTGAACAATGTAACCGAAGGTGTAGAAAAATGAGTCTTAAAATGTCTTTCGTCGAATGCGCTGCCGAAACTATTAGCGATAGAACAAAATAATGTACAACAATATTGAAGAACATCATAATGTCTACAAAAAACTCCGCGGTAGCATATGTCCAACTATTGTAGTTATGTCACTACAACAACTTTTTTCATTTTAAACATTAATGAAAATGCTAACCAAATTCAAACCATGCTATTTATGTGTTTATATTAATCCTTATCCAAATAAATTATTTTATGGTCAAGACCATTTAACTACCTATAAAATAGTTTTTAAATTATTTAAATTGGACATTCCATTCAAAAGATATTACGAATTAAAAAATTCAAACAGTAAACAAAACCGCCATAGCGCCGTGGCCGTTGTTTGCGATGCAGTCTGAAAAGCGCGCCGGGCATCGCGGCGGGCGGGGTGGAGGGGGCACTGAAATAATTTTTTTAAATATATAATTAATAAATAATAATTTTTTAATAAATAAAAATATTTGTGAAAAAAAGTGTTTTATATCCAAATTTCCAAAAATAAATAATTGTCTACCCCGTGCGAAGCCGGGACGGGCTGCTAGTGTCATATATAAACGTCAAATATTTTACGATTTTTAATACCGATATGAAAATATCACACTCTTACCGCTCTCATGGTTCATAATAGTTCATGCTATCCTGATGGAGTGATCTAGTAGAGTACCCGCGGATGCGAGGTAGACGGACCAGAAAAGCAAGGAGTGACGTGTCTTAGTAATAGTCTTTGGCATTATGTAGATTAGTCTTATCTAGACACAACCGTTACTCAACCGAGCTTGTCGTACTTACGTGGCTGCTACAAAACTTGTAAAAGTAAACCTTCCCGACACAAAGCACCGTAGTGTCACTTCAGAACGTCCTGTCGCTTTACGACCCATTTTCCCGGCGCCGTGAATTAATATTCTTTTTCCGTCTCACAAGGATAGATGGATAACTTAATTAAGAATTTTGTAACTTTCCCACCCCTTTCAGATTCGTGTAATATTTTTTTCGTCGCAGGAAATCTCGGGGCATTCTTGTGAAATTGATCTCGCCTCTTTGACTTTTATGTTGCCGGAATATTAAGAGGTTTTATTGGAATTAGGCGCTTAAGTTAATTCGGGATACTTAAGGAGGTTATTTGAGGAAGAGTAACGCTCGTATTTGGAAGTATATTGAAGATGGATACACGTTTAATATAAAATACTTAGCTTTCTAAATGAAGGACGGTAACCAAGCAAGTAAGGATCTAACTTCTTTCTGCTTGTCAGTACTCCTTTGGCGCGTAGAATCTTCAGGGCGGGCTCGTTTACCATACACCGGCTTTATCATCACTTACTTTCTGCTTTATCAACACTAAGGTGAGATGAAGGCTAAGTGAAAGCGCATTATGTGCGCATGCGGCTATGTGGTTATGCGTGGTATAGATGTAAGGCGATGATGTGGTCTAGGGTGGTTCACGGTTATATAGATTGAAGATGTCATGATTGTAGCGCTCAGGAAACAGAAGCGGGCAGGGAAATCCAATACTTAAACTTAGAAACCGCTTCATATAAAAGGTGGAATGTCAACTATGTAGGAGTTGAACCCAGGCGTTCTTCTGGTCAACAGTTTGTCGTGTAATTCGATCGCACAATCTCCAAAATGAACCTTGTAGAAGACCAAAAGTTGGGCTATTAAACGCCGGTGTTTACTATTCACCAGTGAGTGTTACCAATGAGTCATGTGGGGTGATTGCGTCCAAAGCAACTAATTCATAGTCAGCAGACCCGTTACATCGGTGGTAATGCATTATCGGACTAAAGCTTGATATATAAGTTAACCAGCAGCAAAGAAGAAGTGACTTGACAGAGGATTCCCAGTTTCTTAGCCACAGTTAGTACCAAGGACTCATTATAATGTCCGAAGTTCAAGTTTGAACTAAGACTAATTCCTAAGTACGAGTACTCAGGGTGATCGTTAACCACCACAGGAGCATGCAAAAAAGTTGGATTATAGTAAAATTAACGTCTCAAAAGGCACCGTTGTGTTCTGCTGGCATTGAACTGAACCAGATTTAGTCGCCCAAACATTATGTAAAGATATAATTACATAAAAATATATACTTAAACATTAGAAAGTTCGACGTGGCAATTTGTGACGGGTGCTCATGTCCAACAGTGAACTTCATCGCCATCATCAGCCAGGAAATGTCTACTGCTGGACATAAGCCTCCTTCATGGTACGCCACATCGACTTATGGAGCTGATAATGAATGATCAAGAAAATCTCATCTCATCGTCAGAATCTTACCTTCCACCCGAGTAACAAGTAATGTAATACCTTATAAAATAAGCAACGCTTAATTTAATCCCGCACAACGTAAGGCTTCATCGGCGTCAGAACTTTTTATACGTCGGCTGAAATAAATCCTTTGGTCGATAAATTATAAAATACTTTCAAAGTAAAATACGGAACGGCTCACGCTTAATATCTCGAGAGCCCATTCCGCGAACTTCAAAAAGTATATTTTTTATTATTAAAAAATTCTGCCATAGACCTATTGAAATGAAATCTATTCATATATCGAGCGTTACTTTTGTTATATACATTGTTGATTGCGTATGTGCTGTGTCAAACCAAGTACCGATAGATATCGTGCTTGGAGTAGAACCCGCGACCCCTAGGTCACCAGTCCATTTGTAGCCACTTGGCCACGCGAGCGACTATTTCGAAGTTAATAAGCCTAGAGCCGGCTGCAGAAGCAAAATATTATACTGTTTATACCATTTTCCTTCAAAAATGATCACAAACAAAACAATTTTCCCCTCTCCCTCATAAGAAAATGTTTGATATTCCTCAAACCCATCGTAAAGTACTGCGGCGGACTGTTTACTGGTTCTTTGCGGCGACAGTTATAGACGTTCCTTTTGTTTCGCGTTTAACTGACGTTTATAAGGAACGGGAAGGCCGCGCCTCGACGGGAAGGGCTGACAGAAACAATTGTTTTGTTAGGATAAAAGATTTTAATAGGCTAGTGAGCTCAGGACTAAACGAACGTAAAAATTACAGTTACTATATGCACATTTAGTTTAGGACGAAAATAGTGACGCGGATCCATATTATAATTTTCCCGCTTGACTCCGGACTGCTGCCAGAAATTTCTTATAAAAGCTGTTTCTCCTATTCTAGAATAAACTAACTACTACATGCTACTACTATAAAACTGTAGAATCGTCGGGTTCTTTAAAATATTTGCCAAAACTGAATGCGGATGATGTAGGGACTATAACAGAATACAATTTAAAAAATGTCGTTTGTTTGAACACGGTAATCTCCGGCACTGTATCTGCAATTTTCAAGTGGTTTTAACAATTAAAGTAAAAGTAGCTCTGGGCATCATATATGCTTTATTACATCATATCGGTTAGTGGAACAAAAATATAATAATCATCATCATCCAGGAAATGTCCAACGACACAGTCTTCCTCCATGGTACGCCACATTGACCGGTCCTGAGCCACTTGCATCCAGCGACTCCCCACGACCCTAACCAGGTCCTCGGTCTATCTAGTAAGGGGACGGCCCGGTAGACGTTTCCCGGTACGCGGTCGCCATTTGAGAATGGGATTTTTTATTTGTAGGGTTACGTACCTCAAAAAGTAAAAATGAACCTTATAGGATCACCTCGGTGCAAGAGTCTGACTCGCACGTGGCCGGATTTTTAAAGTAAAAATATAAAAATTGATATTACGGGTAACAGATTAAAATAAAGAACGACGTTTTAGGTAAATATTACCTTCATAATTGATCATCACCTACAATCGGCATAGTTTCATCACAAACGGTTCAGTCATTTAGTCATAACAAAGCAACAAATAGACAGAATTAGTTACGAATTATAATTTCAAATATTTTGTCAAATTTCAGAAATCTAAGAACTTAAGAGAAACGTTGTTCATCATATTACACTTCCGATCATTCTGTTGAAATAAATATATTTCTAAAATTACTGAGAAAATCTTACTTGATCCTTTTTCGATATAAAAAATAATACGACCCAATATAAACACGGTTGATCGTGTCGTCAGAGAATGGAGCATCGTTCCTCGCCTATTTGCATGTTATTACGTACAAGCCCATCTCACATCTCACCTAAACACATAAAATTCATTTGACTACAAACGTGGAAGCACACTTTAATCCAAATATGAGAGGCACAGAGCGTCCTAAACTAACAACTCAATGAAAACGAAGCCGTTTCGTTTGGAAACAGCTCACCTGTGGCCGGAAGGGAGTTATTATACTCTTGCATGATTCTAAAATTTGACCTCTCTTCAAAGATCGCTTTTTAGAGAGAATCAGTACGATGCAGTGCAGATTTGTAGACTTCACACATATCTTTGAATTTCTTCTCAGGTGTGTGCAGGTTTCCTGACGATTTTTATCATTCGTACATAAATTCCAAATAAAAAATTGGGAGTTCCAAACAAAAAATCATCGATCTCGACCTCGATTTTTCCGATCCGTAGCAGAAGGATATTCTAGTAAAATGCCCTTTCAAGGACTCAACCCAACTGAGCAAACGTAGTGATTACTTGCTCCGTGAACTGAACTACCATGACTCTTCATGTCATTTTAACGTTGGATTCTTAAAACAATTGAAATTACATGTCATCCCATCCGTTTATCCGTTTAAGTAATAATATGTGAGCGACCGGATTTCATTTTAAAAAAAACTTTATTTCTGCCCCCGGTTAGAGCCTAAAACACAAGCCATAAAGAGTGTAAAAATTAGCCACTTCACCACAGCGCTTATGCTCTAGAGTGCGAAATTAGTGACCATCATCAATATCAACAGTCTATATATCCACTGCAGGGGCTCAGGTCTACTCTCCTACAGATAGTGTTCATATTTTGCGTTGAATTATGCGGAAAAAAACCTAACTAAGTCCTGAAATTCTCCTATTTAACATTAACTTAATAAAACGGCACGTTTATGCCGAAACATATGGTATAACTGTAAGACTACTAACTATTTAGATAACACAGAAGACGTTAGAAAAACCGTCACATAGCAAAACACGTCATCATTATCAAGAGCTGCTTAATTACACTGCGAGATCTCTTCGTGGAAGCTACTTTCAATTACACCGTGGAAGCTACTTACATTGCGGCACGTTGAATTTTCCATGAAAGACTTTGGCATAATTATCACGCTAGGATTGGTGATCGTAGTAACATGGTAATCACAAAAAAGGGATAATATAGGGTGATTCTATTATAAAGCCTTAACCACACGGCCTGCCGTGCAAATCTAGACATAATTTTATAGCGTGAAATCCATACTCTCTTGAGAATGCTGAGTAGTCTTTGTGCACTCGAAAATGAAGCTGAAACCCAAATAACTATAGCGTGTATATTTATTTACCGCTTGACCATGAGTCAGCCAACAGGCCGAATAAAATATAGTTAATAAGAACGAAACTAATAATATAAGTGAGTACCCAGCCTAATGTACTTCAGTAAAACTGTAGGCACCCTACAATTACATGAAACCTTATTCGTGCGTTAAATGTGTAACAGTTATGATTTATGTATAACTATTTTTGTGGGATGTGCCTCAGATTAGTGGAAATGTTTATTTTTCTGTTTGTACAATATTATTTATTAGATGCAAGGTTTTTCCTAATACTCAATTATCCAAAAATTGTATAAGTATAGTATAGGTACATAAATACTAAAATTTGCATGAAACTTGGACCACAAATAAACAGTATGTTCTGGATGAACATATATATTCTATTTTAGAATACATTCTCTAGTTTAATTTGTGAAATTTTTTTGAAGTTGTAATTTGTTACTTAAACTTAAAATAAACACGCTGGATGGAGTACATTTTATCCCGGTGAATTGTTTCCTATAAACAAATTATAGCATACACTAGTATGATTCAAGATTCACTTTATTGACCTACTAATATGAACATTACACTTGGCACGTCAAAATATTACATAGATGCATATCAAAACTATACTTAATTAGCCTAATTATATTAATCTAAACGTTTAACTAGAAGTGAATATTTCATTGGTCAGACGTAATTCTATGAATTCGTTAATAGAATAGAAGGGACTGATTTCGAAAAAATGATTTTTGTTTTTTCTTGTATTATGTATTGAATTAAGATTAACTTATCACGCAATTTTGGTCTTTGCGAGTTGGTAGAAAGCAACAGAACATGTGGAAACAGCCGCAACATTTATATATATTTAAAAAACAAGGGAATATGTATTTTTCCGCACAGAGATTGGTAATTGAATAGTGCTTACTTCTGGGGCGGCGCCGCTACAGTTCGGAAATCAATAAAAGGATATGTGATATATTATTCGTTTTTATAAGAAAAAATATTGAAAACGGTGGATTACCATTCGACACACGCGAGGAGCTACGTGCCGCGTGTTCCGATATTTGAAACAATACCGGCCTTGACGAGGAAGCACAAATCAAACCTCGCCGCGACCCTCACACTGCAGCCATTTTAACTGTCAGAAGCAAATTGCGCTTCTGCTGGATGCTGCAGCTGCACGTACTGACGGAATGCATGTGTCTTCGATACTAGCTCTGTGTATTTCTTCATATATTATTGTTGCTCTTAGGTCTCTGATTGAATAACGAAAACTCAGGTTTACTCTTTCCTTGGGCATGAGTCTCGTCTTCTCATCTCTCATCAAGCCTTAAATCTTTCTTTTTAGGATCACACACAACACACACAGACATGACATTCACACAGACAAAATACATTATTTACGTAGTTTATTTTTTCAGGAAAAAATTGAAAAATAATAATTCGTGAATGAATTTATTCGTGTACGTATACGTATTATTTTTTAATAAAGCTTCGTCTTTAAGGACAAAAATGCTAAGTGATACCGTACAAATAATCATGAATTATTTATAATTAGATAACAATTAGACAGATTAACACAAGGTGTTGGAAATGAATACGCCCGTCAAACCGCGTGCACATAGCAAACATTACCTAACTAGTGGCTCTGTAAGCTGTAGACCTCGCGAGTAAATGTTCACCGCGCAACTCAAAACAAAAGTTTTTCCCATTATTTTCCACCCCCTCACATCCCTGAACACTTGAAGTTTATACATATAATTATGCAATACGAGTAATAAAAAAGTTTTGAAACCGTTTCGAACATTTTTGAAATGGCTGAAATATGGGATTTGGGTATGTTTTCAATCTCCATATCTCACCCTTTTTAAAAGCTTTTATTTCAAATCATCTCAAATAGCCGAGAGAGTCAAAACTGTTCAAAATAAAGCAACTCTAGTTTGGGTCTTCTGACTTTGTATACAATTAAATGGGGAAACAATAAAGTAATTCCCACCTATGTTTAAACTAGATATTAGAATGTAGGGGAAGGTTTAAGGAGGGCGATTAGCTGCTGATTATGTTGCATACAAAGAGGGTCACGTCTGATACTTGCTACGAGTCGAGTAAGAGTAGCTGGGAGCTGCGAGGATTATCTCTCTGGACGGAGCGAGGGGCCACCGACAACTCGGGTATTTATTAGGTACAACAGCAGTATATTTCAATGATATATTGAATTTATTTGTCAGCTGAAAAATATCACTAGTGATCATCCTCCCTCTTAAATCGCCATGACGAATGGGCTTCCCATGAAAGGATTTGCGGTTTTCCAAGAGGTGATTGCAGTAAGATATCCGTGGTGACCGTGGTAGCTCGGTTGGGTAGAGCGTCAGTCCTTGAACAATCGAGGTCTGGGTTCGATTCTGGCCAACAAACCAATGAGTTCCAATATGTTTCTTGGAATTTATGTACGAAAGATAAAAATCATTACCATTGGTTTTTCGGTGACGGAAAAAATCGCGAGGAAACCTGCACATTCCTGAGAAGAAATTGAAAGGTTTGTGTGAAGTTTACCAATCCGCACTGGGTGGTGGACTATGGCTCATACATTCTCTGTAGGAGAGTAGGCCAGAGCCCCTGCAGTAGGGACATATATATATGCATATATACCCGTGGTGCTGTAATGAAGACGTAGTTAGAACGAGAGGACCTATATGATTGTGGGTAAATATTTAACTGAGGTACTGAAACGTTATCTGATAGGGAGAAAACAAGCATTTACGATTCGAGGTTACTCTATTCACAAGCTACGTATGTTCCTCATATCGAGGACTACACGATAGTAACCTCACCGTCGTGACGTCACACACAATACTGTATTGTTTCTAGTTCCTACATCTGCTGTCAGATGAATTCCAATAATTTGTACAAAGTTATGGCATTCAAGCCTTTTAGGATTTCGTAACCAAGACCCTATTTTATATTACCCTCCGCTGTCCGTCCGTCCGTTCGGCTGTCAGCGGCCTGTATCTCATGATCCGTAACTTACAGATACAATTAGTGCCTACAGTTATCGCCTAAAAGAAATAATTCTTAATATGAAAATTAACAACTGTGCGTCTGATTTTGTCATGTGCATTCTTTAGAGCATTGTTCGGTGCATATGAGCTTAACTTTCTTTTATGAATTAATTATTTATATACTGTACTGAGTCAGCAGTGCGCGAGTCTGACAGCACTTGGGCAGTTTTTAGGGTTCCGTACTCAAACAAGGAACTCGTATAGTTTCGTTCAGTTCGTCTGTCCGTTCGCGGCTTAGCTCAGAGACTCTTACTACTAGAAAGCTGTAATTTGGTACTGGTATACATATATAATCACACCGACAAAGTGGTGGAATAAAATCTTAACATTTTTTTTGGGTCGGTTAACACAAGTTAATTTGAGCCAGAGTTTTTAATAGTTCAAAGTTTTTTTATTATGTGGCAGTAAGGCTCGGTGAAACTTTTAAAAGTTCACGTCCGCCCGTTTTACAAAGAATTTTTTAGAGCTTTTGTCCCTCACAGGTTTTAGTTGACTCTTGCTACTTTTCGTTCTCAAATAAACTTAAAGCCAGACTCTTCATCATGAGTTGCAAAACCTCTGTTGGATATGATCCTCCTACATAGATTGTCGCATACATCAGGAGTATTTGCCAATGATTTTCCATAATCAGGATGCTTGTCATGCGGATTGGAGATCACAGTAAGAGCTTGGTGCTACATGTGTATGTGGCTCCGTCTCCTGAACTATTTTATAATACGAAATTCGCGGGAAAACATGGGTTATGTATGTAAAGCCTTCATGTCAAATAATATACTACATTTCTCCTGCGATCAAGTTATAATGTCGTCTACACATGATTGAGTAACAAATATACAAATATGTATTTTAGATACACTTGTTTATTTATTGTAAGTTCATGTTGTCGTTAAATGACGTGTTAAATTTTAATTAATTAGTTTTAGTAACGATTACATTATGTAAAAAAAACTTCGCTCATATTTTTTGTATCAACAACAAATTACTACTAAATTAATATATGTTTTATACGAGTAAGTTAACATTAAAAAATATTTTAAAATATTGAATTGGGTACTGTATTTACAAAGATGTCAAAAACACGCGAAGTTCATTTTAATCATGTTTGTAGTACTTATTATGTCCATATTTACATCTGGGAAAAGTGCGGCTTTAGGCCACTATGTTTTAGTACGTTTTTTGGACATACAATAGTCCTCTATCGATGTACAAAAGCAGAATGGAGTGCTGTTGACTTAAAAAAAAAGGTGTCGGATGGTCTTTTAGGCCAGGCTTCGAATAAAAATCTTCGAACCCCTTTTAACTGTGTATCTATTACGGATCATGAGTCCAGCTCACGGACAGACGGACAGCGGACCCTTAGTAATGGTTCCGGAATCCTAAAATGATACTCCCTCAGAGATCGCAAATACTAACGATCTTTAATGACGGCACTTCCGAGTACGGTACAGAGGATGAACATTGTTGCACATCCCTGGGTAATTCCTCTGCGTCGCCTGCAATTACACCCACTGGTACTAATGGAGTAGTTTATAGTATAATGCTGAAACACATGGCACGGAAGGACAGACATCTGTATACTGTAAATCACCCCTGTTTTCATTCGGTACCGCAAAACCACACAAGAATTGCGTGCGTGCGTCCCAAACGTGACCCGGGCGGTCCAGTCCCTCACGAAAATCGAAACAACTGGATTGCGGCACAAGATGTTTTCCTCTTGACTTGATACTTCACTCTATGGATAATAGGCAATAGTGAAACTTAATTTTGCCACCTTTTTTAAATGTTTTTGTGTAGGTAACACATGCTAACCCCATGTAATTAATATGTTCCTACAACAAAGATTAATAATATCTTTAGAAAACTATTACAAAAGAGTTTGGCTACCTCCGCGTTGACGAAAGCCCGGATGGACTGGACACAGACAGTGTTCTTAATGTTAAAGGAAGGCAGCACTGTCTGTCTTCCCAATCTGTGACAGACAACCGCCATCAACAGATGATTCATCACACCACATTCATCACATAAAGGACTTTCAACGACTTTTATCAAATAGGCAAACTTGTTTGATGGAATGATTGAAGGGACTACATGACACAGTACTTAAAGGCTTGCATATCTTCGACACCAGTAGTGGAAGAACCGACAACCGGTGGGGAATAAAGGTTCTCGATTGGCGACCATGTACCGGGAAGCGTCTACCGGGCCGTCCCATTATTAGATGGACCGACGACCTGGTTAAGGTCGCGGGTAGTCACTGGATGCATGTGTATCTGGTCCGGTCAATTTGGTATACTATGAAGGAGGCCTATGTCCAGCAGTGGTCGTTTCTCGGCTGATGATGATAATTTTTACATAAAGAATCCAACATTTTCGATACCTTTTGTAGGAGTTGGTCCCTACGACGTTGTCTAGTATTTGATTGGCTGCGCAATTCCCACGTGCTCGGTACTTCTTACACACCCGCCCATGGCTCTCGCGACACTGACCGTGATAAGAACTTTGACACTGGCTTTTAGCAAACCAATCCATAGACACACGAGACAGTGTGAGTATACTATGGCACACACACTACATCTATCCAAAAGTCTTCAGTTATGTTGTAGTTTAGTTTAATCCTCTATTTCTAGCTCATTCGCTAGAATATCTGTCTGTCTCACCCTTGAGCGCATGCTACTCGTATCTATAGATTTACGAGAAAGAAAAATGCCTAAGTAAATTTAAGCTTTTAATAAGTACGCACGATTCCGTCATGAAACATCTACATTCATCGTCGATGTCACGAAGCATATGATTATGCTTGCATATGATTGCTATGCTGACAAATGCAAAAAAACACGCATGTTAGATATGAGCATGCCTCTTGAATGACGAGTTGGCGAACACAGTGAGATGTCTAAGTAGGGTTTGCTGCTACCCATCTCCTCAAATTATTCCTTTATTCACCTTTTACGACTCCCACGGAATGATACGAGTGATCCTATTACTAATTAAAATCTTACACGTCTCTTTTATGTGCTGCTGTATGTGGTTTTAAAGAAATCTGAGCGCAAGTAGTTCTCTGAGTAAGCAACGATGTTCCACAACGCTTCCGGACTCTGTGCTAATACTTTCAGCTATCTCTGTGCACACATAACTCAGCTCGGACAGGTGCTTTTAGGTATCAGATTTATAGCACACGGAGCGATGTGCACGTGATCATAACGTATTCCTCAAAACTAGATCAACAAACTTTTAATTTTACTTAGAATTATGAAATTATTTTGAAATGTTTTTTGGAACAAACTATAAGATGTTCAGTTCTCTTTGTTGAAAATACACTTGCTAAAAAGCTTATACTCTAGCTAATGTTAAAGAATCAAGTCATGTGTTGCCCTGTGTTCAAAACACTTGGTTTTATGTCATTTCACTTCATTTAATTTGTGCTACAGTTAATTTTTAAATTAGTAATAGGTCACTGTTGGGCAAAGACCTAATACATTTTGCAATCGATAGCAGTAGGTATTCTTACGAGCTTTCTTCTCACCTTCAAACCATAGTATAATATTATCAATGCCTCAGGATCAGAAGGTCTAAGTAGAAAAATGAATACACGTCTGCCATACAGACCATCTGAGAGTTTGTCGTTTTGCTACATGGTCATTTTGCTAATTCGACTTACTGCTCATTAGACGCTACTTAGACCTTCTGATCTTGAGGCTTCTCAATGACATGAAAAATAAATAGACTGATAGTCTGGATTAAATGATTTTTTATTTGATTTCATTTAACCATTCCTTTAATATAAAAAATCGTGGCAACCCCAGATTACATTCTTCATCGGAAGCACACTGTTAAACATTTACGACGTGAATAAATTTATTCACCCTATAATTTACTGTCAATTCCAGTTTCGGGGTTCGTCTTGAACAGTTAATATGAACCGAATTTGATACTCATAGTGGAATAACAATATGTTCGTGGTATCTTCGCCGCCATATCGTGCTACCGTGTAACATGACATTATCATAGATAAAACAACAAGGCAGACTGTACGAGTTACGAAATATTTTATGTGCGAATTCATCTGCGTGCAGTTCAGAAATTATACCGTGGGAATCAGTAAATGGAACGGGAGAAAAAATAGCTTGTCTTTTTTTACCACATCTACGTGCTTTCCAAATTCTGGATCACTTTCACTCTTATATTTCCATATTTTACTGTAATTTGCGAGTGTTATTCACTTGGCAATTTCCTCAATTTTGAGATAAATATCAATTGCAAAAATTTATATTTATATCAATTAAAAATAAAATAAAAAGAAAATAATAATAAAGGTAAAACCTCGGCAAGTTGACAGTTGTTAAAGGTTAATATCTGATACAAATCTGATATAGTTATGCTTGCGCTCGTACACTGTACATGGCTACATATATCGGCAGCGCGCCTCCAGCACAGAGACTCGCAGTCTCCTTGCTAAGAAATACAACTAGCCACCTATGTATACAGACAGTATACCAAAGTATACATCTAGCTGTGGTTTAACTTTTTCTAACACTATCTCTTTCACTCACTCACTACTTTCTCTCTCTGTAATACGACGAAACTTCGGCTAACATCACGTGACTCCGTACGTGTGACATCGTGAATTAGATTTTACTCCCATATATTTTCATACCCCTGGCTTATATGTGGCTTATATATATGGAGTAAATTCTAATAAACTCCAGAAAGAGAATGTTTGACATTGTAACTTTATCACATACAGTATTTCGAACTGCTAGCTTTGATCACAAACAAAAGTCCTATACCATAAATAAAAGGTAAGATTGTTAGGGTCAAACGAGTAAGTTAAACATTTGAAGAAATATGTTCTCCAGCAGTGAGGTCCACTCCTATTCTCAAGACAAATGTCGGAACGAAATGCTTGGTAAATGCACACAGCTCTAGTAATGTATATCCTTGTTTTCTACAATGAGACGCTTTAAAAAAAAGTTTATCATTCAAGGATAGATGGCACCATCGTAGCAAAATTTAACAGTAATTTTTTTTTCTCGTGTGAAATGAAAGCAAGGAGTTTATACGAAACGAAACGCTATCAGTGCCATGTATCTCTACTCTGTCTAAGTTTCCCTAGTCTCCAACAGAACAACATGGCATAACCACAGGCCACAAGTTAATAAACGTAATACTGGAGCGTGTCGCGTGACTCGCGAGCAGTAATCAGAGGACGTGACACATTTCTAGAGTCAAATTTTTGTGCTCATACTTCTGCTTCGCGGTCAGGGTTGTTGATAAACGCTTTATTTCTAGCTATACAACCTTGACTGTCAAGAATAGCTGGCCCATGCCCTTATTATTCCATAAATGTAATCAATCTGGAAACATATGCCTAAGCTAGCTACTACGTGATCACGAACCTACCCTACTGCTACGCTGCTCCTTTTTAGTTTTTTAAACTCTCCTCGTAGGGTAATGGTGGGTGGTTGGCTCGGTTAAAAAATCACAGTCATTCGACTTTTGAAAATCATTACCATTGGCTTTTAAGTGAAGGAAAACAACGTGAGGAAACCTGAACACTCCTGAAAAGAAATTCAAAGGTGTGTGTGAAGACTACCAATTTGCACCGGGCCCGCGTGGTGGACTATGGACTATAAACTGTCTGTAGGAGAGTATAGGCCTAACCCCTTGCAGTGGGGACATATATAGGCTGTTGTTGATGATGAAGCCACATCGTATGAAGAACCGATAGCTGTTGGGGAGTAAAAGTTCTCGAGTGGCGACCACGTACCGGGAAGCGTGTACCGGGCCGTCCGTCCGTACTTGATGGACTGACGACCTGTTCAAGGTCGCGAGGAGTCGCTGGAAGCAAGTGGCTCGGGACCGGTCATTTTGGCATACCATGACGGAGGCCTATGTCCAGCAGTGGAAGTTTCCCGGCTCATGATGATGATGTACAAAGGTACCACGTGGCTACGCCGTGTGAATGGTAAACTGTAGGTCAAGGGTTCGATTAGAGGCGACATGCCCTACCTTATATTCGGTTGGTTGGTGGTATAGAAATTTATGTCAAACAACCGTGTTGTATTCCAAATACATCGGGCACAGAAAATATTTTAAACAAAAGCAAGCGACTTTTAGCGTCTTCGTAAGCAAGTTTTAATAAATAAAATACAGCGAGTTTTTAACGGTCTTCTTGTCGGTTTAAAACAATAAAGTTGGTTATTGTGACTTGTTAAAGTTGAAAAAGCCTTCACGGTTTTTGTTGTACCTTAATTTTATTGCTTCTCGACAATTGTAAACAGGCAAACTTCAATTTGAAAACCAACCTCAAAGTGAATTAACCTGCTCCAATATCGTCGGCCTCTGTCAAATATTTGTCTCCAAAGTTTCAGTTCCTTAAATATTTTTATGTTTGCACGTGTAAAATTGGATACTCGCACAGTTCCCGCTAAATTAAATTACGAGTTAGGAAATTAAATATTTTCTTTCTTTTCTCAACGAAGGCATTTTAAAATGAAATAAAAAGAGCAAACACGCGAGTGAATATTGTTTGCTAGATTGAATGGTCGTGTCGCAACGGCTCTACTTCATTTAAAACCTACCTTTACCAGTGTATATACCTTTTTCAGTGTGTTACAATGATCATGTATTGATAATTATTTGAATTCATCATCATCAATATACACGCAACACTAACGTAAATATTTAACATCGGATATTCAAATTACTGTCACAAGTGAGTTCTTCAGGTATCTCCTATTTCCTCCTATTTGCAGGAATCCACTGCTGGTCTAATCGATCTACTTCATTGGAAAAATCTTTTAATTTATCTTAAGAATCTAAATTACTTCTTTGAATGCATCCAAAATTTGCTTGTAAGACGACTATTTCATTGCAGACAACCATTTATTTATTTAATGAAATCTAATATTTACTTCTCATAAAAAAATCGAAACACCTTGCAAGTTTATGTTTTGTAAGGATTATCAGAAAAAAATGTATATTTCAAGAAGAATATAATTATGTCAAATAATGTTTAATTGTGATTAATATGAGGTGTTCAAATCATAATGTTCTAAATTAAAATTAAATGTTCATAGATTTTTCTGATAATCCTTACCAAATATAAACTTGGCAAGGTGTTTCTTTTTTTCTGATGAGAAGTACATATATTATTACAGGAATTTACGATGTCGAAGTTACTAGAAAGCCTGCTATTTTATTGAAAAATGTGCTGTTTCATTCGTAGTATCAGTGATTTGGTCCACAGGTTTGATAAAACTAATACGTGTCGAGGGCAGTGAGTTGACATGATTACCGCCGGCTATTGTGACAAGGCGCTAATGTGGTCGCTCGGCCACCAGCTCCCGTGTCCACTGGCGTGATGAGGGTCGCCGCGCCCTATTTGTTCCAACTTTCCTGACACTAATCTAACTAGACCATGTTTAACTAACTCAGCATTTGTGTGAAATAAATTGGTATTGGTTTTTTTCTACAATGTGGCACAAACGATGGACGGACTTTTTATTGAGCGGTTTACTTCGATTCTAACGCCAAAGCCTTAAAGACTTTTAACGACAGGCCTGAGAATACATGGGTCAATTTTATAAATAGTCATATGGATAATTTGGTCGTTTATCCTTTATTTAGGTGTTCGAGCCTTCCGGCTTGACCCACTGTGAGATAAACCCTTCTGAACATCAGCGCCATCTAGTAGTTTCATAGTGCAAATACACAGCGCGTCGGTGATTGGCTGTGCTGTAACGGTAGTGGGAGGTGTCAGCGCGGCTGTCAGGCACGCGAGTCGCGTGTCTCTTCAGTACGCTTTTGAATCTTCAGCGTCGTAGTAGTGCGCAACACGAAAATTCATCGACGACATTGATTTACAAGGATTACAGGTAAAATCATACCTACATTTATTATTATTTTTTACTGGTAACTTGTTGTGGATTTCCTTAGTTGGATAGGGAAACAATCCACAACGAAACACCTGAATATAATGCAAGCATGTCGCCCCCGGCACACGCAGGCGTCACAACGGTGTCGCCCTTATCGTTTCGCTAAGAATGATACTAGGACCAACAACGGTGCAAGCATGTCGCCCCCGGCAACTGCAGGCGGCACAATGGTGTCGCCATTATCGTTTTGCTAAGCACGATACCCAGACGAACAACGGTGCAAGCATGTCGCTCCCGGCACATGCGGGCGTCACAATGGTGTCGCCGTTATCGTTTCGCTAAGAACGATACTCAGACCAACAACGGTGCAAGCATGTCGCCCCTGGCACATGCAGGCTTCACAGGGGTGTCGCCATTATCGTCTCACTACGAGCGATACTAAGTCAATAACCAACTCGGTTGTTGCAAAGCACCAAACGTTGTGAGACGCATCAACTGAGACGTCTGGTCGCATCGACCGAGACGTCACGTCGCATCATCTGAGACGACGTCGTATCAACTGAGACGACGTCGTATTGACTGAGGCGACGTCGCATCGACTGAGGCGACGTCGTATCGACTGAGGTGACAAGTCGCATCTGCCGAGGCGAGGGTCGTAGTGACTGAGACGTCATGTCGCATCAACCGAGGCGACAGTCGTATCGACTGAGGCGACGTCGTATCGACTGAGGTGACAAGTCGCATCTGCCGAGGCGAGGGTCGTAGTGACTGAGACGTCATGTCGCATCAACCGAGGCGACAGTCGTATCGACCTAGACGTCACGTCGCATCAGCCGAGGCGACGGTTGTAGCGACTGAGACTTCATGTCGCATCAACCGAGGCGACAGTCGTATCGACCGAAAAGTCACGTCGCGTCAGCCGAGGTGACAGTCGCATTGATCGAGGCGACAGTCACATTGATCGAGGCGTCAGGTCGTATCACCCGAGACGCCGCGTCATATCAGCCGAGATGTTGGGTCGCGTCAACCGAAACGCCGGGTTACATCAGCCGAGGCGTTCGGTCGCATCATCCGAGACGTCTAGTCACACCTGCCAAGGCTTCGGGTCGCATCAGCCGACTCTTGAGATATCTATTGATGAGACCAAACGCATTGATTAATAAGTCCTTGTCGTATCAATGATACGACTGGACTCACGTTTTCATGCAACACGTAGCACGTCGCAAGCATTCTATCACATCACAATGACGTCTCACTGACTGTGATGTTTTGGCTTCAGTACAGATCATGGCATCTATGGTCATGGACTAACTGTGCCAAGGCCTGTTCCAACAGAAGAGAACGATTTTGGCAGTCATTGACGACCACTACTTTGGTGGTTGGATGCCGTAGGAGGTCGAAGATTTATCCCATTCGGACCTGTTCGGCGAATCCCTCTCACTGTCAACGTAAGCAAAGCTGCGAGTCGCAGTCCCTACAGAAGAGGGATCGACCCTCACCAGACGATACCTCAATGTCAGAGAAAAAATACCGGTGCATTAGGTTGATACCACGCGTTTGGCTACTGGGACGCACCCTCTACTGAACTGTACTCTCTACACATAGTCATGGTGAGGATTTACGCGAGGTCCTATGACCTTTTTATGTGCACGATGCAACTTCTCAACCCGAGACGCACCTCAAAAGCCAGTTCCTCAAGGAAACGAAGAGAGTCCCCATTGGGACATCCCACTACCAAATCTTCCCGTCGGGAACAAACATTCACCGACATGCAAACCTCCTGTTTTCGAACGCATGATGCACTTACTGTCAGATCAAACCCACTTCAGAGTGGGATGAACCATAGGAGTCAGATGAAGATAACATTCTATCCGAAGATTTTCCGAGCCCTTTCTTTCTATGTAGCGTAACCAGGTACGCAGGAAACTGTTGTAAACCTCCCGTGGAGACAGGAAACAGGAAAAGATATATTGCCGGCACAAATTGCGTCATCACAAAGGAAGCTGAATGAACTAAAATCGTTAGCTACAGCCTCAGAAACAGACGCTATTGTCGTCCGTAACTTCACGCCACGTAAATCTGAAGCTGAGCTGAAATTAGCATATACTGATCCAAAACTGTTTAAGCCAGGTTGAATATGTTTACGTTTAAATAAAGAAGTCTGGATAAACGCCCATTACGCCGAGGCTCAGGAGACGTTCCATGCAACTCCTGTTTTTCGCCAGACTAAAGCTGAATAGTCTCCAAGCAACATCAACACCCGCCTGGAACTCAGTTTGTCAACTGGAACGGACTGACTTGATCTTGGAGTTGACCTTTCATGAAAAATGCTTAAAGGTGGATCCAAATCTGCAGTTGGAGATCCAGAAAAACATCCTGAATCAACAACGCGCTTTCAGGAAAGTTAGTGACGGTTCGCTGCAATACACATATGGTAGAAGAGACCAAACAATAGACATAAACGCCCGAATAAGGTGCTCAATGTCATTTTACCTGATATGCCCCCATTGGATACTTATCTCTTCTAGGAAGAGGAACTAACGGAGGCAGAAAGGGGGGGGGGGGGGGGGCTATACGTTTTTTAACGATAACGACAAGCCCCAGTCGCAAAACTGGTAAGAAATTTCTACCGGCATCGGCACATAATAATTCAGGTAAAACTCAATGGGCAAATCAGCACCGTGATCGAAAAGAAAACGTCTGAAACTTTCGACCGATACCAGAGAACAATAGAAGCAGTACCTACAAAAATAGTTCTGCCCTGGCTAACGGAAGGATGCCTTAATGTAGATATTTGCATGCAGGTGAAGTACGGGATCAGATTCGCCCGAACTTTTTCACTGGTTGCTCTGCAAGCAATTCTTAGTTTGCTGGAAGGCTACGGTATATTCCTTTCTTATAAAACCACCGTACGAAATATTAAAAGTCGAAAATTGCAGCTAATTCAAACCGAGAACCTCTGAGATATTGATGCAATAAATATCAAAGCTTCGAGATGAAAAGGACTTCCAAAAGTCAAAATCTTTATTCGTAAGCATAGGTTGTACATAGGTGTTCCATTATGGGTTTTTTTTTAAATATTCTTAAGAGAAAAATCTGACGGCTCCCAAATCGTCATCATCGGCGAGCTATATGTCCCCCTACTGCGGGGGCTCGGGCATTCTTACCCACATTGTACGACCACCAAAATGTTCGAATGATAAGTCTGAAACAGGTATCTCAATCGATACAAAAATATGATTATTGGGTAAAACTCTTTAGTAAACCACACAGAAGGTACTTCTTCTTCGTTTTCAAAGGCATTATTTATAATATTAGCCGTTTACCCCTCTGGCTATCAAGTGCCCGATCGATTGAGTGGCCTCAATACTTCGCCAGAATGGAATTCGAGTGATAGTTTATCTTGATGTTGTTGTTGTTCTTTGCCTATGAATAAACAAAACAAAACCATGTTAGAAAAACAGACGATTTGGACCATTTGCTTTTTGACAAAGCTAAGTTGGAACATAAACACCGCAAAATCTGACTTAGTGCATAAGCAACAAATAGAATATTTGGGCCTCAACTGGAATACTATTTCTAACAAAACAAAAAAAAACTCTTACCTAGCTCAAAAGTGAAAGAAAATAAAACAAATATCAAGAATATTATTATTATCACAGGTACAATTATAAAAGTCAGACGGATTTAGGAGGATGCAAAGTAACTCTTGAGTAATTTTGTTTTTGGTCTGCTTGAAACGTTGCCCCACGGAATGTTCTATGCTGCAGGCTCACACATATCGCAGCAACATCGTGACATGATATGGGAAAACACAAATCGTTCTGACTACCTGACCAAGCAAATGAATAACCACATTGGTGCCTCCAACACATATAAATGGCTCCAGGCTGATCCACCTTCAGCTTTTGTGGCCACCGACGCACCAGACCTCGGTTTAGGCTGGAACACCAAAATAATTGGCAGGTATGGGTATTGTTAGAAGTCTTACGATCAGAATGGAGGGAGCTCCAAGGAAGAACGATCGTTTCCCAAACTGACAATCCGATAGCAGTCTCAGAATACAGTGATGAACGAGATGAAAGAATACTCCTCCATATTGGCTCAAAATCTTAACACCTGGCCGACTTCCATAATACCACAGTGGTACCAAAGTATTTGCCACGCAGATGCGATGGCCCCGCAGACAGTCTGTCCATACTGAAGCCCCAGCAAGAGTGGCACCTAGACACCACGAAATAAGAAATTTCCTGGAGGATGGGAATTCCAGAAATAGATGTTTTCCTAGGGGCAGTCATCCGCACTAGTTTAGTTTACGATCTCAAAGTAACCTAAATAATATATATTCTTTTTCTTTATCCAAATCAAATCATTTTATTTACATTCATGTACATGTAGCTCTAATATATGAGCGATGAGCACAAGGACACCGAAAGCTAGTACGCGGATGCCTTCAGCCAACCATGGAAATACAAACTGGAGGTGTTTTTTCCCCCACGCCAGCATTGATTCCACGAGTGACCATCTCCCAAGGCCAATATATATCTTTATAGCACCGAGACGGGAGTAAGCTTTATGGTGAGCCTCTCAAAGACGTACGATCTTACGATCGACGAGTTACGGCCGTGAGCCCTTCGGAACTTGTTTTTTGAAAACCAGGAAAATACTACCAGCCACCAAAACAATACTTGTCCATACAGTCCAACAGTTGCCACGCTTATAAAACCTTCGCAGGGTGAGCCGATTACATCCGCTAATGAAGGAGACAGAGAAATTCTATGGAAAACCCCTTAAAGGAAAAAACAACAACATCGTATAGGATGTATCAGACCTTTTCATGTGGTTATTACAAATAAGCGTTGATATACGTTTCCAATTGATTTTAAGCATTTCAGCACGTAGTGACATATTACTCTTAGCCGCAGGACACCTTAATACTCTTAGCCTCAGGCCGCCGCATTCATGTCTTGACATTATTCAACGCAAACTACGAGTAAGATCGACATTTTATTTCCAAAAACAAAATCATATTATGGCCGTCTTTCGGCTCTGAAACGGACAGTACTAATTATGGTCAGCTGGATTGGTGTCTGTTGAAGAATAAAGAAGTTAAACTAGATCTCTTGGATCCCTATGTTAATCCATATATCGGAAGAAGAAGAAAACGTAGAGCGGATCTAACCTTGACAAACTTAATTATCACCACCGGAAATAAGGTGAAAGCAGCCTCAGTATCTTTATAGCTGTCCGGCTTCGATAGATATTTAGAAACGCAAACATATAAGGCTCTCTTGGTAGTTTTCGAGCCGCAGTCGCTTCAGACAACTGGTCTAACAAAACTCGACATGTGCGTGATACTACGCAAGGGAAATTGGCATAACAGTTCAAACGCTCTGGGACTGTCTCAAGGAAGTGAGATCAAGGAACAGCAAGAGGGCCTGCCCTACTATGTCCGATTTTGAGGCTTTGTTATACAATGTACTCGTTTTTGAGATTTTGGTATTAACTTGATTTGTATAAGACAGGCTTCTTCATGTATTTATATATATTTTTGGGAAGATCAGCTTAAAATATAATTTGAAGTCATATGTTCGGACCGGTTTCCTACAAACCACACACAATTAATTCACAGTACGCTGGGTCAGCGCCGGCAGATAATAAACATCTCACAGTGGGTCAAGCCGGAAGGCTCGAACACCTAAATAGAACCGTTTTTCCCCCAAAGGGTAAAAAACGAATATTTAGGTTTCAGCCGAAAGGCTTGACCCACCAAATAATCTCTTGCCGGCTTCCGCCTCGCTTCCGATTCTTACAGGTTCGGTACTGAAGAGACACGCGACTCGCGTGCCTGACAGCCGCGCTGACACCTCCCACTACCGTTACAGCACACCAATCACCGACGCGCTGTGTATTTGCACTATGAAACTACTAGATGGCGCTGATGTTCAGAAGGGTTTATCTCACAGTGGGTCAAGCCTTTCGGCTGAAACCTAAATATTCGTTTTTTACCCTTTGGGGGAAAAACGGTTCTATTAAAGAACTTAAAAATGGAAGTGAAAAATCAGGAGATGGGCAGCAGCATCTAAAATGTTAATGCAACCACCAATCCACTTTCAAAGTGTGGCAATTTAAAAAGCCTGCTGAGATGGCAATGTGATGAGTTTCAGTTTATTTAATCATAGAAATAGTAAGTGAGTATAAATTGGAAGACAGTGGCTAATTCCCAAAAGTGTACTTATGACTAGTGTTTATAATGTGTTTATCTGGTCGATGACAAAAATCTTTGAATAAATACTTTCTCAAATGGCACAGCCATCTCTTAGAATTAATTGATATGTACATATTTTAATTTTATTGGACGACAGAAGACAGTAGAAACATCATTTTCTTTTAAAAACTTGATAGGAACTAATGAAAATGTAAATTACCGCTCTAGATCTAAAAAAAACCACGACAGCGCAGTCTCAAGTACGAGTACTTACCTGGCTACGCTATGTAAATGGGGCCGTACAATTCCATCACCCCCTGTTTAGTTAGTATTCCACTTAGTCTAGTTCGGTCCAGCACACTCAGTTAACTCAGTCGGTTCGGTTTGTTAACCTTAGTGACTGTTCCACGACAACGTTAGGGACGTTCCAGATTGTCTCATGTGTACTATTCCAATACTACGAATGGGACTGGAAACATACTATTATTACTACGAATGGAACTTAGGCATATAGCATACAGTTCATACAACAATATCGTGCACCATACATTTATTATGGACACGTTAGTTCACACTTAGCTATACCATTTATTATTGGCTTACTGTACGCAACAAATATGATTTTCAGTCTGGCTCGCACTCGGCTGGTTTTAAAAAACATTGTAACCTTCTTATTGTAATTGTCTCCATGGCCTAGTAGTTATATTATTGGAATGATAATCCCGGGCTGGTGTTTGATTGCTATCAGAATAATCACCTGGTAGTCGGTTTGGTTGATGCGAATTTTTTTTCGAAATATACAACCAAAAATCATCTCAATAGTGCTTTTGTGTTTCGACCAGCAAATCTGAGATACAAAATGTCAAAAAAACCTAAGGCTTCTCGATGTGCACGCTTTCACCCTAGGGCATTATTATCTCTCTTGGGAAGCCAAATGGTTATCTCAGTAATATGTTGTAGATACATCGGCAGATTTTGCTGCTGGCAAATATTACCCTTTTGCGCCTTTTAAGACACCCACGGCATGCCTAGAATAAAGGCAAGAGCACACTGGCAACTTTACATTACAAGTATAATCATCTGAGTATGTACATATGTATATAGGGTGGAAGGTAAGGGTCCTCATAAGCCGTCAACAAGGCGTCATATAACGACCCTTTGTTACCTGTCATCTAATTGCTTCCTGCTTCATTCCTGCATTATTACAGAGTTATTTTGGGCAAAGTCAAATGTTTAGCCGACATGGTTCATATGTAATGTCTCTTACGAAGTTTTTTAGCTAAGATTATTCTTATTCCAGCTTAGAGCTCATTATTCAATGCTCGCATGATCTTCAGATAGTTTATTAATAGATAAGAGAAAGTGCAAAAGGAAACTAAACCTTCGATGGTGATTGGAGTCGTATGTTAGTAGTACACAGGTGCACCTTGGTGTCGTTCACCTTGCTCTTCACACAACAATCCTTTAAAATTAGTCAAAATAGGGTAAACATTTCGGAATTGGAGCTAGTCAGCTTATAAACTTGTATAAACCTTTATTTTGACATCCTAAAACTTGTCTCAAAAAACCTTATCATAAAAAAAACATTATCGTAGGGTGGACGATACTACAGATATCTCAGAGTCAAAGGTAATAAAAAATAAAATTAAAAATTTTGAAAATACCCGCGACAAATGTAAATGTTGTAATGGGAAAAGAGTTAAATAATTTTTTGAGAAACCCTCGACTAAATGGAAGTAAGTAACGAGATAAATAGAAGCTTACATATTATTACAATAATAAGTCCGAAAAAATCCGTCGGGGGCTGCCATTCCCGTTCCTGAAGGAACTAAGATTTGCAGTTTTATAAATATGTCACTAGTTGAAATTACGTTGGGTACCTAATTTTTTTATGTAGTCTTGAATTGATACCGCCTTATTAACCATCTCCATTTTCTAATGGCTACACACTTGGACTTACAATATGTAGGTACTGGATTCGATTCCCAGTACCTGTCGGTACTCGGTTTGGTTGGTGGTACAGCATTTTAGGTGGTATTTTCTATGTCTGCCTGGCTAGCTAACACCATGTTACTTAAGTCTGCCGCCCAACAGCAGTGTTAATAGCACTGTTGTGTTCCGGTATGAAAGGTAACATAGCTAGCGCCTCATTACATTGAGGATTCTGGGTGCGCACACTTACCATCCAATGAATGAAATGAAGGCCAAGTGCAAACCCATCATACATTTAAAAAATGACTGCATCTATACGAGATAAAAAATTATTTTATTACTCCTACATTTTAATTGGAAACGACAACAGATTAGGCAATGGCAGCCCCCGACGGATTTTTTCGGACTTATTATTGTAATAATATGTGAGCTTCTATTTATCTCGTTACTTACTTCCATTTAGTCGAGGGTTTCTCAAAAAATTATTTAACTCTTTTCCCATTACAACATTTACATTTGTCGCGGGTATTTTCAAAATTTTTAATTTTATTTTTTATTTTAAGCTTTTTAGAGAATTCATATGTTGTAGTCTAAATATCGTGACGTGTGAAGTATCATGTCATGACAAACAATATGTGCAATTGTATTAAAAATCAAAGGTTTCCCTATCTGACGGAGTTTTTTTAAATGTATAATTTCGATTATCAGGAGTTCATGTACAGATGCTAATCACCAAACACTCGATAAAGAGCTCAGGCATAGTTTATTCGCCATGTTCCTTCACAAAGTTCCCCTCAAAGTTATTCTGCTCAATCATCAGACCCTCAAAAGTTTATGTGCAGGTTCTACTCATCAAACACTCCCAAAAGAACCCAAACACGGCTTACTAGGTATTTGCCTTCGCAAGGTTCCCTTCAACATCGTTCTGATCCATCATCAGACCCTCAAAAGTTCATGTGCAGGTTCTGCTCATCAAACACTCTCAAAAGAGCCCAAACACGGCTTACTAGCTATTTGACTTCGCAAGGTTCCCTTCAACGTCGTTCTGATCCATCATCAGACCCCCAAAAGTTCATGTACAGGTTCTGCTCACCAAACACTTTCAAAAGAGCCCAAACACGTTCTAGTAGCTATAAGCCTTCGCAAGGTTCCCTTCAACATCGTTCTGATCCATCATCAGACCCTCAAAAGTTCATGTGCAGGTTCTGCTCATCAAACAATCTCAAAAGAGCCCAAACACGGCTTACTAGCTATTTGCCTTCGCAAGGTTCCCTTCAACGTCGTTCTGATCCATCATCAGACCCTCAAAAGTACATGTGCAGGTTCTGCTCACCAAACACTCTCAAAAGAGCCCAAACTCGACTTACTAGGTATTTGCCTTCGCAAGATTCCCTTCAACGTCGTTCTGATCCATCATCAGACCCTCAAAAGTTCATGTGCAGGTTCTGCTCACCAAACACTTTCAAAAGAGCCCAAACACGGCCTAGTAGCTATAAGCCTTCGCAAAGTTCTCTGTCCCTCATTTTAATGAGTTAAAATCTTGATTGCAGCGCCCCCTGGTGAGCTAGCGCCATACCACCTATCTAAGAACCATCGCTGACGTATCAGCAACCCTTTACAAAAAACCGCATGTAAATCGGTCAAACCGTTCTGGAGATAAGTGGCAACATTGGTTTGTATGTACACACAAACAAACAAACAAACAAACAAACACACAAACAAACAAACAAACATCCTCTTACCCTAAACGCATACACTGTCTCCGTTCCGTCGCGGGTAAAAATAGATTTTTAGAGGCTTTAGACTATTTGTATGTATTATTAATATTATAGAGGATTAAATTTTCTACAACTCATGTTAAAACAATTTAGTTTTTTAAAAAAAAAAACTAAAATTACGGGAGTATAAGTATTTTTATACGATAGTAGATGCTAGGAGCATATAGGAGGAGATGTAGTGACAGTATTCTAGTAAAACTGAATTTTTATTCTATTTTTATCACAAATTACTGTATAAAATAGATATGATAATAAGTGAATAATCGCTATACATCAAATTATTCTTTGAGAGAAAAGTTTCGAGGCACGTCTGCATCGCTAACAAAGTTTATACGCTCAACTAATTTGCTACGTAACTTACAGAAGAAGCACCGGCTTGTAGCTTTTGTATATGTAGCTAACATGATCTGCGTTACTGTATACTTACCTGAACATACTTAAGAGGAACTAGAAGGCACATGAAGATGTCACTACTTCAAATAGAAAAGTAATTATGATTATTACCCTTGCCAACATTTAACCAAAGCCGCGGCCGTAGCTGTCGAGAGGACCACATGCTGGGCCTTCTGGTGGCACCTCTTAAGACTGAGGTACTGTGGTTCTATAATCTGTGACGGGGTAGGGAACAACCCATCTCTATAGTGAAGATGTACGGCGTAGCTGTCTAGGTGGGGCGGTACTTAAAGTACTCTGGTCTTACTCTAGACAGACGCTGGTGTTTTGGGGAACACTTCAAGCTTCGCCTTGAATTTAGTAGCAGTTTCAATGCACAGTCTCAGAAGTCTGCTGATTCTACGCAGTTGGTGGCACTGTTGCATTCTATAATGTGCCCGTGTGGTCGGACAGACTCACGATCGCCTGACGCCACGCGTTGAACGCTGCGCACAGATAGATCGCGATCCGGATCGGATTACTGGGCTGGTTCTGGGGTGATTTCCACCCCCAGACATTTAGGCAGATATGGACGTAAGGGTCTATGGACGGGTGGCTCAGGATGTGGACGCAGCGACGCGTTCAGAGGCAGTGGCAGAAAAGCGGCACTTAGTTGGATTTGCCTAATTTTGCCGCAGTATGAGGTAGCAGCGCCAGGAAGCACCTCAGTTTGAGGCACTTAGATTAATAAACACGCTAGCCATTCAAAGGCCATCAGGTGATATGTAAGCCATGTGCAAAACCCATTATACACAAAAAGCTATTGACGTTTGGCGCTCAAGCTTTGAGATTGAACCTAAATATAGATCGCACTAAAGAGACAGTCAAAACAAAACATTGATTATTGCCCTACCTAGAGATCGACTCCCACTCGTGCAAGGTTTCTTACAAAGCTCTCTCAATTTAAAATAATTTGAAGAAAATTGCTTTCTTTCTTTCTGACTTTATTTGCGTTTCCTAAAAAGCCGGAATTCTTACTCCTGCCTCGCAAATGGAATAAGAAAAGGCGAATGGGGGAAGGCAGTCATAATTCTTGTCACAAATTACTTACGTAGGGGTTTTTCTATTTGTTACATTGGCTTTATTCAGTTGTATTACGAGGCCGCAAGCACATTCCGATAAGAGCGTAACGATAAAGCTTTCCATTCGGGCCGCGTCTACGAGTTGAAGAGAATAATACAACATTCTTTGGCCCGTGTCCGTCCCGCGTCCACAGAATTCTATGTGACGTGTTTTTTATAGGGGAGAATGGCGGCCCACATTTTACGAGGTTTTTTTATTATTTTAAATCTTGCATAAATGCTTAGTACAACAGAGTACTATTGGCGTGAAGGTGCTCGCTTGTTTGTTTACACTTTACTAATCGGTAGTTTTTTTTGTCTGCCTTGTAACCACAGAGACATTAAGTCGTTTATGATGATTATGTATTCAAGATATTATGACAATGATTGAGCAAAATCTCACCAAACTTTAAAACAACTCACTTAATGGTAAGTGATTGAAATCGAGTTCACCCAGAAGCCTCTAGTTAAAGGCTGGAACCCCGTTTGGAGGCAGACTTAGATATAATAGTGGTAGCTAAGCTAGCCAGTCGTACAAACAAAATGACCTCATAACTATTGGCCCATCAACGTTCACTTTAGTCGTTAGTTAGTCGATCCCTTAACCTATAAAATTAACCTGTAAAAGTCCAATTATGTAGCCACTTACAACGGTGTTGGTCAATTTTCAGGGTACACGGGAACTCGTAAGTACACGAACACGGGAGAAGTAAGATACATTGGAATCGAAACGCTTGGTTTCATACTTATTGTCAACTCGGAAATGTTGTGATTGAACCTTTTTTTGCGACTTAATTACTGGTTCCCAATCCATTAGCAGTTTCCACGTTTTGCTTTCAACTCTTCATTGAAATCTGGAATAAGTTACTAGTTCCCAACTTCCTGTATATTTCGATTTTTTTGTCTGAAAACACTGTAATGGACACCTAACAAACGAACATTATCATCGACCACTATGCCAAGTTATGAGGTTGTAGTCGAGCATTGTTTTATCTCGAATAAAATATTGTAAACATTAAACGATTAATGGTACTCTGTGGTACAAGACGGAATTAGAAAAATATCCCTTCACCATCAAAGTACAAGTAGGTAAATTATGTCTCAACTTCACATAAGTTTTGACACCTATAGCCGTGAAAACATTCTTTGTCGATTTAATATCAAATAATAGTATGTTTTATATAATACGTATTTCCATTTTATCCTTAAATCGCTTCAGAAATCGTAGGGTATCACGGAAACGTATAATTTTATAAGCAATACTCCCTTTTTCGTAGAACTTTTCCTTTTAACGAGGGTTCTACACTGAAGATTCTTGGGACAGTGTTTTAGCAAGATTGTTTTTAACTTTAAATTAAAAAGTTCGCTGAAGGAATTTCGACAATAACATTATCTAAATTTTGTATATCACTCTATTTACTTTTAGGTAAACGGATTAAAGGGGATTATTAGATTCGTTCATGTTTCTGTTTAAGTGTTTAGTCAACAAGGAACCTTTATAGTTCTCCCATGTACTGTCAGGTACTAAACCTTCAAAGTGCGCGTCGAACCCTGCGCGGGTTCCGTACAGAATTTGAATAATTAACATACTGGAAATAATAAATAATCGGTAAAGAAATAAGCACTCTCTAACGAAAATGTAAGTTTGATAAAAAACAAACTTGAAAAATCATTTAAATATAATTTTATTTTATTGTAATTTTTTAAGCATCCACTTGTTGTTATTAAGTTCAAGAAAAAAAGGCTCATTTAATTTATTTTAATTTTTTGTATTTGTTGTTGTAGTAGCAACAAAAATACACATTCTGTGAACATTTCATTTATCTACCTATTACGGATCATTAGACGCTGACAGACAGACGGATGGGTGGACAGCGAAGGCTTAGCAATAGGGTCCCGTTGGTTGCCCTTCGGGTACGAAACCCTAATAAACTCAAATTTGGCATGGTTATATAAATTAATAACACCGACAAAGTTGTGCAATAAAATCTTGATAAAACGTTTTTTTCGGGCGACTACCATTCGAGTAAAACGGGTATGATTTTTTACTCGGCTTTCCATTGTGTGAGGTGTGTTAGATAGGTATTGTGAAGCACATTGTTTGATTTAGGGATCAGTGTGCGGAATTCTTTATTTGTATTTTTAGGTACTGCGGTCTCTGCCACAAACATTGCCAATCAACTCAATGCCATATTCTAAACATAATATTCAAGTTTTATTTGAAACCATAATATCATAACGTCTCACTGAACTGTTGAATCTTATCAGCCTTGGCACGTTATACTTATTATTAACTCATTAAGGGCGTCAAGGTCACAGGTTAAAGTCATTACGGGGTGATTATAGCACCGGATGTGGATCTACGTAGGTAGGTACATGTATATATGCTCAGGTCGTGGGTTAAGTAGGTAATTACGGTGAAAGAATGATTTACCGAAGGGCTTAGCAATTGCATTACGAGTATACCTCTATATACATTTTTTCGTGTGCCAAGGGCCAGCAGAGGGAATGAAACAAATTTGGATTAAAAAATAACACGTAATTATCAGGAGAAAGCACAGTAATAGAAGCTTTTCGAATAGGAGGAATAGAAGGGGAGAGGGTGGGGTATATGGTATTTTAAAAAGGTTAAGAAACGCTGACTATCACATGGCCTTACATCCAATCATAATGAAATTCTCTAGGCAGGTGAGTAAACATTTCGAATTTCCTACATACAAATCTTGGACAGCTGTAGAAGCTAATCCTATCTTTCAATAAATCAAGTTTTAGTGAAACTACGCCACGGACCTTTATCATTGTTTATATTTTAATCCGTTACTGATGTCGACCTGACACTGTATGATTCATTTTCATCTTCGTTTTTTTATTGGCAACCCCATTCTATTTAACAATGTACACCTTTTTTTGAGATTATTGACATGAATTTACCTAAATAAAACTAAATATTTTAAGCATACCTTTTGATCTTTACCTCCCTGATGGTAAGGTCATTTGGTAAAAACTGCTCGGAAGCCTAAAGTTAATGGATCAAAACTATTCGTATAAAGTGTTATGCTTCATTTCAGATAGCTTCAAGTACATAATTTGCTGCAAACATTGCTGCACATCGATATATTGTAATGTTGCTTCATTTATTTTTTAGTTCATGTACGAGTATTTCCATTATTCCTTTATCTTATCCGTTTATGTCCTGTCATTTTTAGGGTTTCGTAGCTCAATAGGGAAAAAAAAGCACTTGTCCGTCTGCCATGAGCCTTTTTCTCAGAAACGCGTGTAGGAATTAAATTGAAATATCAAATTCTCATGTCTGTAATCCCTTTGAACTTTGAAAAAAAAACTGTTAAGCTAACGCAATAAAAAGATACAGCCGTTTATCCCCCTCATTCTTACCATTATCCTTGAAAGCGCATCAAAACTTATAGGGTACATCCTATTGATCTAGAATCTCTAAATTTGGCAAGACGCAAGGTCTAAAGCACAATTATTATAGGAATAAATATGAAAAGTAGATTGTTTTTTTTAGTTTCGCTTAGCGGCGAGACCTTTGGTACTAGAACGCTGTTATTCGGTACGGGTATACATATTAATTACGCCGGCAAAGTGGTAGAATTTTTTAAGGGTGGCTCCCAGACACGTGACATGCTGATGAAAAAAAATTATTCACGTCTTCCCCATTACGTGGTATCGTTAAATAGGTCTTGAACCCATCTTCGAAACTATTGCTTTTGCATATCTGAGAAAATTCTCAGTAGTTGTACATATACAAAATTTTAAATAACAAGTAAATGCGTTCGAAAAGAACTTCAATTGCCCTAAAAGTCTACTTTTACTAAGGCAAATTTATTATTTATTCTAATTCTGTACGGAGTCTGACTCGCACTGGAAGGGTTTTTATACTAGCCAGTTGAAATATATAAAGCAATGCTACGGAACTATCTAAGTTGTACTCCTACTGTTTGCATTTCTCATGTCAGAATAGAGAGTTATTTCGTGCGCCGCGCCAGTGTAGTCAAGAGAGGTTGTTAGCCACGTAGGCTCTTGACAGGAATCCGACTCCGGTTCGAGGATGGCCAATTTGCACCTCAGCCAACTTCACCTGTCATCCAAGTACTCCGTAACTATATATACCTACTATTTAAACCTATTTGAGATTGTTGCGGCTAATGTAATACAGCAGAGGACGTAACCTGGCTGGTAATTAAGAACTAAATACATATTTTACATACAGGTACAATCTTAGAAAAGGGTTGCCACGGTATTTGCAAAGGATTTAAACTAATATATAATTTTAAAAGTATGTTTAGTCTAAGTAGTTAAAACTAGTTGAATTATAACTTTGTAGTTCTAGTGATTTTAAATACGAGTATCTAGTAGACTTAAAACGCACTAGCATGCACTGGATTGTCTGGTGCGGCTGTTATGGACGGGTATTTTTAAGAGCTAATTACACAACACTCCTGTCACTCCTTTAATTTGCTGTGTCTGAAATGCAAGTCATGGTAGCTAGATATTGTACTTTCTATTTACTTCCACGGCACAGCCTGGAATAAAAATAACGAAACCGCTAGAGAGAGACCATAACGAACCGAGCCAAATCAAACCAAACTCTTCCCGAAAATGATCACGTCATCAGTTCTTTCAAGCCGCTATTTGATGATCTCATCAACTCATCACCCTTCCGCAAGCAGTCTTCTACTGAATAGGCACAATCAAAATAATTTAATGGAGTCTGAACCTATGAAAACTTCAGTCGTGCTTTCCGACGGCTGGGGTCCGTTCTATCACGCGATCGCGTGCCACAAAAGGGCACACTACAATTACACACCGAATGACCCTTCCTCGCTTCGCACGCAAACGTGGCCCATTAAAAAGAAGAACTTAACTTGGTTTATTAAATTTAAGTAGTTTCGTAGTTTAAGTATCGGTTACTTCTATTATTGTTTCATTTTTGTCGTAAAAGTGAATGTCGGAAAAGTAACTATTGAGATGGTATGCCACGGATTTTTTAAGTATTTTTTTTCCGCACCCAAAGAGTGCTCCACGGGACTCTGTTACTAAGCCACCACTGTCCGTGCCTCCGTATGTCACAGGGCTGTATGTTTAGAATAGTAATAGCTAGACATTTCAAAGATATGGCCGCCGCAAACAACATATAGTAAGCGATAGCTTTTTTATCATAATTTTCAGCGGAAAGCATACATTACAGAGCCTGCGCGTCCCCTTGGAACTCCATAAAGCTTAGCCATTATCCAAATTTAAAAGTTGGCTTTTGTGTTGACCTCTCAACGAAACTTTTTACAGCTCAAATGCTCTTCGTTTATGAAATATTCTAGCTAAGTACTAGCAGGTATGGTAGCACGTAGCACTGCTATTTTGTCATACTAATCTACGTCGACAAATTTCTAAGATGAAATGTTACAGCTGTTGAGATTATTGAATCACCTATGGAAATTGCTGAATAAAGTTAAAAATTGTGTAAGCTCTCCCTTGTAAATACGTAATACACGCATGTTCGTAGTCAGCCGTCGCGACTCGTCATCGTAGGGTCATCTTCCTGTTTATTTATTTACTGGTATATCTTGTCTCATAGCTTTTTTTTTCACGATGAGTGTGCACAGCCTTAGTCTTACCTGACGGTAGGTGACATAATGCTACAGGACCAACACATGCTCACCCTCAATGTAATGTGCAAGTATACCCAAAATATTTTCCTGCATTTCATGAGCTTTTCGAACACGACACGAATTGATACTGCTTTTGGGCAACAAGTGAGCCAGGCAGGCAAATACCAACTATAACGAGTACCAGTAAGATTTCTTTTATTTGAAACTTGTAATTTAGCTGTCAAATTGGGGGAGTTGAAACAAGGATTATTCCTGTCTTTAACAAAAATTATACTACTAAATTATCCATTTGGTTTGGGATCCACGTGGGAAACTTTTTTTGTCAAAGATTTGAGAGATAATTAATACATTTCCTAATAATACACTTAAAAGTAATTCGATGTTCCCCATTTTTTGATATTCGTACTTTTATAAGAAAAAACTTTCAAGGCATTTTGCAACTAAAAAAAGTAAAAAGGTATAATTTTAACATAAAAATGATATTTAATACAGAGCAAGAGTCACATACACAATACATATATGTATCCACCATTTACGAGTAGGTATTCATTAATCGAAACATATTAGAATAAAAGTAACTAATTTATTATACAAGTACTTTACGCACAAAACATCAAACCGATGTCTCGATACTTCAGTTGAGTATCCAATACGTAACATATTTTTATATTACCAAGCTGCTAAGAGAACTACTCACAAAATCAGTAAGTACACATATTTACTCGAAAAATCTCTTATATACCGATAACAATAGAAATAAAAAAGTATTAGGTAAACAGCCCACGTAAAATGAGATACAAATCGCAAGCTTTCAGAGACATAAATAAAGTGAACTGTTATAATTGCGGCATCTCTTGAACACGCTATTGATTTGAAATTTTGTTTTATTAATTTTTACATACTACACGATTGATGAATGTCTAAACAAAATACGTTAAATATTTAAAATGAAATTATGTAACAGTCTGTTTATTTATTGTTGTAATTGGTTTAAATTTTCTTAGGCATTATTATTATTTTATTTATATAATTTGATTTATTATTCCTCGATTATTAGTTTGATATTTAACGTCTAACACATGCATCGGCGACTCTTGCGAACGTGACCATCTGTGGGCCATGACACTACGTGCACCCAGCAAGGAATAGCGCCGATTGGTAGAGCTTCACAGAAACGTTTGAATTTTTTCTCAGGAGTGTACACTCGTGCACCTGATTCGCAAAAAGCAAATTCTAATGAATAAGTTTTCGTACCTAAAAAAGAACCCTTATAGAATCAATTATCTGTCTGTCTGTCAAGAACGTTTCTCTCAGGAACGTCATAAAGTCATTTCATAATTTTAAAAAACTCGGCCCAATGCAAATTGCACTCACGCACCAAGGGTTCCACGCAATGGAAACCACCCTAAAGATAACCTTGAAATAAAGTTCATGTTCCCGACCGTATTACTAAGTTCTTTTGTAGTTATTTTAGTATGCATCAAAATTACTACACTACATAGAGTAGGTACACTACATAGAGACATCACTAACGCCAAAAATTGTTTTGGAAGACGAGTTCATGGTCACATGTAAGAGCTTAATTTTTTATATTTCAGTTGTCAGTTTAGTATTTAAACATACTTTGGATTAGAGCTTCGAATTAATAAATACTCACTACCAAACACATGTCTCACTAACTCATTATCATGTCAACGCCCAGTACAAACCGTGTGAAATAGGTACTTGAAATTTAGGACATCGGTACATTAATGACGATTCATTTTAATCACTAGAGAAGAAATATCCACGCTACCCGTGGTTACAGAATAGGATTATTAAATTTCTACCTCTGAGTATCGTGAAAGGTAAATATGGGAATATTCTAACTAAATAATGTTTCTGAATTCACTGCTGATCATCGCGCTTTTGGAAATCAAAATAAAATCATTGATACAAATAAAGCATTTGAAAAAGGGCCTGTGAAGCTGGCGCTTTCATGATGTGGATCTACGTCTAAACAGTCTGGGGATCTGTAAACGTAGAGAGCCTTCCCGGCAGACGGCGATAGAACCTACCTAATAAAATATGCACACAAATTCAAAACCCATCGAGTGCCGCGGTGGCGCTTGAGCACCTCGGGATTACGGTGTACGCTTTACTTTTCTATATACAAAAAAATTCCAAATGAAATTAAATTCTACTTATTTTAGGGGAAAGGATTTGTTTGATGTATGATTGATAACTCTTGAAATCTTAGAAGTCTTAAAATTGTGTACACACGGTAGCACCTCTTGTTATTACTATCTGTTAAATTGAATTTAAGCAATACGCACATAAATGGCCAGGCATAAAGATCTAGATCAATTGGAATAAATTGACAGACAGCTTGACGGGGTCTTCTGTACGAATATAACTTACCTACTAACTAGGAATGGATACTCAGTTATTACCGTATGCATTTTGTAGCACGAGAAATAAGATATGTTGAAATAGTGATTTTTGCGGAGTTATCGCGTAACACATATACTCGTACATACGCGTCAAATTGAGAACCTCCTCCTTTTTGAAGTCGGTAGAAAATGGTAGATCTCGGTGCTCGCAGGTGATGTGCGCTGATAAATTGTGTCTTAAGGTACTTTGTCTAGTGAGTAGTGAGTGAGAGGAGGGACTGTTTTATTTACATTTCTGAGTTAGGGACACAGTAATGTCAAACAATATCCTGTAGTATACACATAATGTTTTATTATGTACATCACATGTAAGATTGTTGTTATTAAATGCGGAATGTTATCTACACTAATATTATAAAGAGGAAAGATTTTATCCTATATATTAACTTACACCAAATATTTTAGCATGAGGGATCGTCACCTAGTGCTTCAAACGTTAGTATAGTTAGTTCAAATTGATATTCGATAATGTCACATTACAAACATTATATATACACACACACACACATATATATATATATATATATATATATATAATTTAATTAGTCACTAAACTTAGCCTAAATTAGAAATAACAAAAAACTTTTTTTAAAAAATAACGCGGGTCGATGGTTCCTATTCAAAGGTTCCTATGACACTAAACTTGCAGCATTGCCACGTTGGATGGCAATGGAGGTCCTTTGGACCAGGAAATCCGTCCCGTTTCGTTTAAACAATCTGTTTTCCGTATTATCATCACACGGACGATAATATTTTGTTGCAGGTACGACGATATTTTTATGGAAATTTGGAAAGGGAAAAACCGCCAAGTAATGTAATGTAAAAGTAAAGGTAGTTGGGAACAATGGCAAGATACCTTCCGACACAGAAAATTAATGCACAAATGGCTCTGACAAGAAAAGTCATTAGATTAAGTGAACTGGTCACCTTGTGAATCGTCAGAAATCATGCCCCACGACTACCAGTGAAGCATTTAATTTATCAGATAACGTTATTTAATTATCTATAACGTATTTTAATACATTTAAACAAGTTTATTAAAAACATTTCGGCTCATGCCTACCGCGCAGTCCGATAGACATCCATTTATTAAATGTTTGGGTATATTATTTGATACATAAATACTGTAGAGTTATTTTTGAATTAAGAATATGTCGCTGTGACAACAGATGAAATTTAACAATAGAAGATAAGTCTAGAAAGATGGAGTGCACTGCACATCTATCTGTGCTTTTTCTGGTCAGACACCGATATCGGCTACGTTTTTCCAGAACTACAATACACACATATTACATACAAAGTGGTTAATAAAAATGAAGTCCACAAAAAGTACCTTATAAATTGACCTCGGAGTAATACACAAAATAAAGAGCGATTCAACTTATTTACCGTTTTGTATCGACCCAACCTCGATTTCAACTTTCCGATTACAACTCTTTATTCGGCGTTCACACGATCCCTAATTAAAGGTTGGCCGAAGGTATTTTCAGCATTTTATATAAATACCCGAGAACGTGCGCACATTGGAGTAATCCAGGCATATGCGGATAATTGGAAAGTCGGGTTGTTTGCTCCCTTTGTTAAAACACCAGAATTTTTGGGATGAAATGAAAACTTTTGGATCAAAGTAACTTATAGGTTTTTGTTTAATTAGGTTGGCAGTGAAAATATTTGATGTATTCAATTATAAATTTTAATTTGGAAGGACCCTTGTGGTTTCGCGTTTAGAATCCAATACAGACTTGGGGATTACGAACATTTACCATATTTCGAACACCCATTTACGCTACTACGTATCAGCGGTATTGATTCCTGGACGCTTCTAGTTCGTTTCAACAGCGTTATAATTAAAAAGGGATGGCAATACTTTTACACGAACAGAAGTAAGTTATTTATATCGCTTTGGAAATAAGTATTCAATAAAATAAATATCACGAATGTTGTACCGCTCTGGTGACGTATTATAAAGTGCACATATGGATTCAACGTAGTCAAAATTTTCACGCATGTATGATTTTAATATGGCTGGTGCTGCGATAAAATATATAGTGATTTGAACAGACAGGTAACAATAAACAGACAGTCGTTGAACCGGCTATTCCCCCACTCGGCCGATACGCTGAAATTGGAACAGAAAGCTAATTAATCAGTGCCGGCCTCGGAGATGGATGTATAGCTAGCTTCAAAAACTAATTTCTCTGGCTCCCGAATTTTATTAATTGCTCAAAAATGCTCATACATAGTAGCCCTTGTGTTATATAAACATCATTTGGAATACAACTGGTTTGGTCTGGTTTGGTCTGATTTAGTCCAGAAAGAGATGATGGGAGTTAATTTATTTTTTTCATGAAGGTAAAAACATCATCGCCCGAGCGGCATAGTAACATCTTTTTTAGCTTCATGTTTCTTTAGGTTCGGCTTCTTACTAAATAGAGACTTTGGGTCGATTCATACAACCGCAGAATCAAAATCCGTCTTGTCTCGTCAAAATTAAAATTAAATATATAGGTCCATTCATTTGTCATTTTCTACCCCCAAAACTTATTTAGTTAGTCTAACTCGCACTTGGCTGGTTTTTTCGTAATAGTTTGGGCATAACGTTGTGTAAATAGAGGCCAGTACGGTTTTAAATTTATTAGAACACTAGCAGACCCGCCGCGAATTTGTCCGAGAAATATTTTTCCATCGTGTCTTGCAAATCCTTGACCTAATTAAAATTCCTTAGCCGATTGGAATGACGAACTTTCATACAAACGTGGATCCTTTATTTTGACCCCTATTAATAATAAGAATTTTCTGTATACTCTATGTAAGAAAGCAGGTCTGATCCTCTGCAGTGGGGACATATATAGGGTGTTGATGAATTTGAATACGAATTTTAATTGTTTTTTTTTTCTTTCCAATATTCGTTACATCATACCTAAGACGCTCGCTTTACCTGAAAAGTAAAACCAAATAATCGTATGAAATGTAACAGTTCTTACATAAATAATGTATCCTAGGTATTAGATACGATTTAGGTATAAGACGATATATCACTCTGTGTCCTAGTTGGTCCGATATCTGATACCTTTGATATATGTCTACATGTAACGGTGTTGCCGGCGGCACCTTTATATTTTAGGAAATTCTGTTTTATATAACATTCCCAGAGCGAAAATCAGATTTTATGTGAAAACATTTGTTTTATTGTCATGTTTACGAATATGATTTCGTAGTAGTGTTTCCATGTTTATTTAGAGGCGGCTGGGGTTTGTAACGATTTTCCTTTAAAATATTTGATACAAACTTACCTTATTCTAGTGTTACATAGTTAGACAATACATGATAATCTGGAGGTCTCACGTTTGATTCTTAGCGGAGTATCTATGGATATTTGACTTGGTTGGTTGTATCGCGCTTTCCTATGGCTGGCTAGGCTACCAACATGTTGTTTATTTCTGCCGACAAGCAACAGTGTTAATGGCACTGATGTATTCCGGTGGTGAAAGTTCCCAGATAACTAACTCGAGCATTTTGTAGACATTAAAATGCAGTCACACCAAATTCAAAAAACCCACTATTATTTACTTTTAATTTTCCAATAACAATTAATATATTTCGAAAAAGTAAAACAATATTTCTGAAATAGTCCATGAATACAAATGGCTTAGCGACTTGTGACATGACATAGGTATGCAATACTACAAAAAGAGATTCCGTATGTTGAAATCTTGATATAACTACAATATTGGATTCCCAAGTTTATTTAAGGCTGAGATTTTATACCAGAATAAATTCACGTCTGAATGAGATATAAAAATATCATTCTAAAACTTTTTCTAATAACTAAGCGATAAATTTGGAGCAGAGATATATCATAATCAAAATATTGCATAAATAATTCTAAAATGTCTAAATGATAGGCAATGCCTGCCCAACCCAATGTCGAAAAAACTAACTAAATTCGCGTACCGACTACACATTTGAAAAGACAACACGAAATGAAGGATTGTTACTAAGGATGCTGGGATGTTATTAGACCGCCCGGGGGTCCAATCTCCCTCGAATAAATCGAGCTACGAAATGAACTGAAATGGATTTATTCAATTCTGTTCAATCTTTTTTCATGTCAAACTATTGGATGCTCCGCCTGTTTCCGACTTGGTTGTTTTAATGGCCAATGATGACGGTGTGTCTTTGCTTTTTTGTGAATGTTCAATGTTTTATTAGCATTACATTAAGATTCGGTTCACAATGGAAATGATCTTCACGTACGAGTTTATAGAAAAATACTTTATTGTCCAAAAAACATATCAACGCCCAGACAAAACCGTTCCAGCAACTAACTTGAAATTTTGAAATTCGATGATAATATACTATGCTACCGAAAAACTTCTTTTTTCTTCGAAATTCCGCCTCTGAAATGATGGGAAATTGTGAAAAGTTTTTTATGTGCAAAACACTTTACCTGCATATTTTTAATAAATTACTAATTTGGATTTATTACAACAAAACACAGTGTCATTTTTTAAAAAAACTTAGCTTGGAATATGGTACAAAAATATTTAGAGATCTCATATTTCATCATTCGACAATTTATAAAGCAAGTAAGACAGCAATTTCCACGCAGTTAAAGGCGCGAGATACCTACCAGTGTTTACACAAACGCCAAAGTTATTCCTATTTGGTCACACCCACGAGTATATTACCATGACCAAATCATATAACTTTATAATGTGACAATTTCATCATGTGACAAAACAGGAATCACCTAATGAGACTCGTACTCGTAATTATGCGGTAATATTACACTTTTCTAGTTAGTAATGATAAATCCGTCGTTTGGTTTCAGATTTGTCGAAGTACCCTCCGCGCCAGGATAGTGGAGATTTGAGGTGAGCGGATAAATGAGGCCATCGATCATCCATTACGATTCCGAGCAGCTCTGTCCTCGTGACGAGAGACGGGATAAAAAAGGAATTTAATGGACATCCCGTGTGATAGATCTTGCATAATTACCGACCGTAACGACAAAGATTTCGGCTTGAAACTCAATTAGGTTGATTGGTTTATGGGCCCTGCGGAAACATTTGCTATATTGTGTGTACTGTAACTGATTAGTAATAAATTGGATTGATTTTCTCTACACAGCTATGGATTAGATTCCGATTCGAATAACATGTGAGTGTCATAAAGAGCGTTTAAGGATTTCATGGGTGGTTCTTTTTGGTGGATTTCTATTGCTGTCAAACAATTTTTATTAATTTAGTGGGGTAAGTGTGAATTTTCTGTTGGAGTACAATCTTCTGGCGTATTTCTTATGGTGTCAATTGTAACAAAACGTATGTTACAGGCTTTAGAACAGGATCAACTTGTACCATTGCTAGGGCTTCATAAAAGGCATATATAGACGAGATGGGCAGCAACATCTACCTTTGTATCATCATGTACAACCTGCGGCAGTCCTCTGCTGGACATAAACTTCTCCTAGAGTTCCCCATTCAACTCAGTCCTCCTCTCTCTTCATCCATTCTCATGTAGACACCCTGCATAAGTCATTTTTCCACCTGTCCGGGAGGTGACGTACACTACGTTATCTTGAACGTGCTCTGCACTCTAGGGCTTATCTGCTCTAGCGGTTGTCAGATGTGTTATGTTGGTCACTTTGGTTCTCTAACAGACCACTTCATTTCAAATGCGGTCTATCGGATTCCAAGCATAGCCCTTTCCATAGCCCGCTGAGCGAATTTAGATTTTTAAATCAGTCGTATCGTGAGTGTCCACATTTCGGCTCCGTAAGTCATCACGGGCACGGTCGAAGACTTTTGTCTAGAGGTGATTGACGATGTAAAGATTAGTTTACCAAATAATGCCCACCCCAACTGTATCCTCCTATCGGCTTCTCCCTCGAAATTTTGTCTACCTGACTGTATCGAGTGTCTGAGATAGACGTAGGTAGGTACTCTTGAACAATTTCGAGATTTTTTTTTTCACGATTATCGGTCTCGGAACAATGCGATAATTGAACAAAGTTTTGTTCGGATTGATTCCGTGACTGATACGTCGAGTGGCTCCATTTAAGGTGTCCAGAATTACCTGCAACGTTTCTGGCATGTGTATATCGTCTCTAGTATGCTGGCCAAGTGTGGTTATTATTGCAAAAGAGAGAGCCTGATGATCTTGGTGACCTTTAAGTGTGTGAAGCGGATGATGATGACTCACAAAACATTATTCATAACTCTTTTCGAGTATCGAGAAGGCTATAACATACATTTTTTCATGGCTTTCTTTATAACAAGCTTCAAGATAAACATATATTTTTTTTAGCAATAAGATTACTATCCGTAATAATATTTGGCAGAAATTTCCAACCATCATATTCAAAACACAATCTAGAGAACTGTAAGACTTTAATAGAACAAAACGCCAACTAACTGAATAAATAAGGATTCTTCAAAATATGCATTGTTAAAATGAACTGAGAGAGCAAAAACTGAAGCTTGGCTTTAATATATTACAGTCTTGTAGACGATTGTTGCTACAAAACCTCTATATCAGCGGGAAGGTAGAAATATTTCAGGCTTACGCTCATCGCTTCATACAGCGTCGAGAGTGAGGTCGGCGCTTGTAAAATGACTTTTCTGCATTACGCGTGTGATGTACTCGCTTGGAAACAGGTGGTTTATGGTCCGACAATCGAGAGCTCGCACTCAGCCTGTCGAGGCCTTGTACGTACTACTATACTAAAACACACAGCCGCCTGCCAAAATATTTACGTCGACCTGTCTATGGATGAAAGGAACCTAGCTGAATTTAGGGATGGTATACTTTAATCTAATTTAGGGATGTGGTTAGAATTTAACGCCCTAATGTATTCGCATGGGTATTGTAGAAGACGATCATGGGAAAATATCAAGGGACGGATAACAGCGTCTAACTTTATGATCTGGTGGGACGTTCGTCATCCACATCTGAGTGAATTTATTATTTGACATTAGTTTCCCATATACGTCGCCAAATGGTGTCCGGCTGTGGTTGTGATCAAATCAAAATACGTACGTATGTACGTCATACGTAATTACTTTCATGATTATTAAAACATGGAAACCGAAAGAGGTCATTACCAAAGCTTGCACGCAGGCAAATAGATTTAAATATATATTTAAATGTCTTTCACGCAGGAAATATTTTTGTTGTAACTGATTTTATCAGCTGCATAAGTCCACTATTGGACTTTAGCCTCCTTCATATATTAATATATTTGACTTTCCATGAGGTGATTTGGCAAAATCACCATACCTATCAGATGAGTGGGTGATCGCAATAAGATTCCTGGGCTTGTGGTTTTGGCTTTAAATCAGGATCGACCCACGTATTGTTAAAATGTTTGTTTTAATGTATTGTTCATATTATTATTGTGGTCAAGAAAGATCAGCGTCCAGGAACATAAAGTTGAATCCCTAAAAGATCTATCTATTACGAGGAGAGAAAAATATTGAGGAAATGGGAAATACCCATGAAACAACAACTTGCGATCACCAACCAGCCTGCTAAGCGTTGTGTTTATGTCAAAGTCCGTTACAGAGGCTTACGTCGAACAGATGTGAGATGACGGTGAGGTGTAGACTATCTCCTTCAACTTTACCCATACGTCATCTGTAACTGTTCAGCTGCGCGTAAATCATGTTTTTGCTTACGTTTGTATTTTGTAAATTCACAAATAATGCCGCAACACAGGTAGAGAGAAAGAACTTCCGCACCATATGATCGTATGTGACACAGGTGTGGCGGCCCCACTACACAATGTGTTATTGATTCAATGCGGTTTCCTTCGCCACAGATCTACCTAATGGCTTAAACTGAAGGCTTAAATCAACGTTGCCTGCGAAGACTTCAAAGAGCTAATACAACTGTAGTTTGACATAGTTTATATTTCTGTTACTACGTGGGGCACAGTAAAAGTTTCCGGAATTTATATAATTAATAAGTAATTGCCTAAAAATATGAGATCGTGTATCGTGTAATGGAAATGGATATCACTAGCATACCACTTTAATGTTAGGTACAATAGCCTCTACGCAACTAATGGTCCCTAGATGGCACTTTGACCAATAATAGTAAAAAGTGTGTAACAAGTGAATTAAATAGAAAGTTGAAGAAAAACAACGCGCAATAATATTCCATTTCATGCAAAAAAGCCTAACATCAGCTGATACTCTGCAAACTGCGGAATCAATTTTTACCAAATATAGCAAAAAACACCGCAAGTAAACTTACTTTCACGCAAAGAAAATCACATTAAAATGGGTCCATCCGTTCGAGAGCTACAATGCCACAGACAGACAAACATTGATGTCAAACTTATAATGCACCTCTGCTTTGCGTCGGCGGTTAAAAATGAAAATTGTGATTCTCTGTGAAGTAGTATGATAATGATACTCATTTTGCGACATATCAATGCAATGTTCTATTTTTAGATAATTACTGCACAACGCCTGCTATTCTATTTCAATAGATTATAGCAAAAGAAATTTAGTATGAAATTTTTGTCTGCATATGAGCTCCGATATCTGAATATTTTAACACAACAGAGCTCTGCACCTAGCATTAGACTGTAATAGACAGAATCGTTTGTGTTTGCGGGTGACTCGCGTCGGATGGCTGAAGCCACAAGAATGCGAACCACGTTTGCGGCTTTTGTCCACGAATCCGGGCGCTGCTGTTGATGTTTTAGTTTGGTTTACACCGGCCACTGACCCTTTGTTTTGGCCACCGAATGACACGGTATTTTTAAGGTTTACTCTCGTTTTACTTCGCTCGCCTATTGAGCCTAATTCCTGAATTGACGCTTTGGTACATGGTACCAAAGTTGGCGAATTGGACATGCGTATTTTTACTAGTTTAAATGTGAAAACAGTTTGATGATAAATTAAATTCAAATAACTATTAATTTCATTATCAATATAAATAGGAATCGTCACGGAGCTTCTTGAATAGTCTAGAAATAAATAAAAGAGAGAGGCGGATCTCCTGTCTCCTTCGTGTCGAGTGTCGAACAATATAATAATTAGAGATAAGCTATTAATACAGAAAGTAACACCCTCTTGTACTACCGAGCCAGCTATTTTGGTAACTTAAATTCAAATACAACACATGAAACATCTAATAATGGAATCAGAATTTATTACAATTTATTGAAGTAAATACGGGTCGTCGATCCATCTATTAGGGGGACGGCCTGGTAAATGATTCCCGGTGCGGGATCGCCACTCGAGAACTCGTACTCCCCATGTGTGTACACGATGTGACCTGCACATTGCGACAACCCCAATGCCCATTGATTTTAACTAAAGGCCTATCCACCTGCATAAGTAAGCTTCTACCATGGGAACTTATTGGCTATTACTATCAGGTGAGATGAAGGCCAAGCGCAAGCACATAGATACAAGACCTTCAAACCATGGATTTTATAAAATATTCCGTGATTTTTTCAAAATGAATCAACCCTTTAATAAAATAATTTGCAAAACGCATTGTTTGGGTGCATCCGGCGTTAATGAATGGCAGTTCACAACTAAAACAGCAGTTAATTATACGGACATGGATAAAAACAATCTCAACACGCGTACAATAACGTGTAAATAAATTGTGTCACATTCTCATATGAGTACAAGAGCCACTACGTGTACAAGAAACCGGCCAAGTGCAAGTCCGTTCCGTACAAAATATGAATAAATAACCTACTGAAAATCACAAATTATTAAGGTAAGGTAATGCATCTAACAATCCTCTAACGAATGCGTCTGACAAACCACACGCGCATCTGTTAATTATGTGCTTACTTGCTTCTGCCCACGGCTTTGCCCGCGTGGACTTTAGGCTTTATCCCACGGGAACTATTACATAAGAAATGTCAAACTGACGTGACACTTTCCAAGTCAACGTATTTGGATATTCATACCATAATTATAAAATTGCGCTGAATGCAATAAGGTTTATCCCGATACAAACTTTCATCCCCTTTTCACCCCCATTAAACATCTATGGAAACACGTATTTCTTTGTTTCTTATCTAGCCATTTAACAATTTTTATGGCGTCAATTATCTTTAAAAATACTCACTCAAATTAAAAATTGTGTTACTGATTTCACTGTGTAGGTAGGGGTTGATTTCTGAAAAGAAACTTTTTCGTAGGAATATCAAATACTTAGTCTGCAATCCCTGGTCGGAGTTGTTTGATTCCGTTGCATTGCAAAGGAACTCGTTTAAAATGCGGCATAAATAGCGGCGGCATCTTTTCATTGCGTTTAGATAAAAGTTAGTTTTTTTTCACAACTCCTAGAAATTGCTCCCATGCAACAAACATGATTTTCTGCTCGTTTTTGCTCGATATTAATAACGGTAACAGGTAGACGCTTGAAATATTCACAGAATATTTAGTTATATTCTGTGTGAAATGAAACGTTCGTCGTTCGTGGCGATGTATGGCATAAAGATAACAATGGCCTCCAATACAGAATGTAGTTAATAGTTAATAGTAGTTAGATAATCCATTCTGCAAAACATCAAAACTTTTGATAAATGCAACGATTTTTACATAACGGAGCTGTTTAGTAAAGCTAGCGTTTATGTAAAATAGCTTACTGTGTAATCAAAGCTGAAAGGAAATCCGGTTGAGAACACTCTCTTGTTTATTACTAATCTTATGATCATGATTTAAATAAACACGAAAAAACTGAGTCGTAGGCGTCTCAATGTAATCTAATTTCTCATTTATGCTGAGGGCTGTTTAAATAACGGACGAGTTTTCCTTGAAAGCTAGAAAGGTCAGAATAGGATTGCGTAGTCGTAAATAATTGGGACATTTAACCCGGGGATGTATTCAATGGGAAATTTACCCCATAAATGAAGGTACTCAGTGCTTTTGTAAACGGAATGGCTGCAAATTAGTACGCTCTGTTTCGAGGAGTGTCTCGCGTGCTCAAAACTTTTTAGAGGGGCGTCCATTTGGCAGAGCGTTTGTGTTTACAGTCGCAATTCTTGTTTGCTTTTAAACTTCTGTCTACTAGCTTAATTCACGTAGAATCAAAAGGAAACCTTGGTAAAGTTTCAAAGTCTTTTGTCACTATTGTCAATTTTCTCTTCAAAATAAAAAGTTGTCAATTTTCGATTTCTATTAGCATAGCATAATAACGAACAGCTCAGCGAACAGCGATGTAATCCGCGTCTGTTAAAATAATCGATAAAAGTCTATTCATTTGTTTAATTCGCTTTCGCAAGTACTTACGTAAATAAACCGAGATGTAACAAACACGGCGCTTAACTGCAGGTACCTATAAGCGAATACACCACAACGCCAAGCTAAGCCGGCGTTTGGCGCAATAACTAAGCTCTTTAATGCGCCCGCTCTCAGTTAGACGGTACTCATCCCGCCCGGATCCACTACATAAAGCTGCATAGCTACTAGAGTTATAACGGAGATATTTCCATCTGTGCAGGTACAAGCAGGTTGCGGTCCGGGGAATGACGCACGGCAGTGAGGACGAGCGGTGCGGCGCGGGGTGAGCCGGCGGGGGGCATGTGGGTGCTGCTGCTGCTAGCTCTGGCGGCGGCCGCCTCCGCCGACTGCCCGCGCCACTGCGAGTGCAAGTGGCGCAGTGGCAAGGAGTCAGCCCTGTGCGCCCGCGCCGGTCTTACCGCCATCCCCCCGCGCCTCGCCCCCACCACGCAGCTGCTAGATCTATCCGAAAACCGACTGTCCACCTTACGTGACGACGCCTTTGCGGCTGCTGGTCTACTCAACCTGCAGCGCCTCTATCTTCCCGCGTGCAATATACGTGCCATACGACAGTACGCCTTCCGAGCCCTTGTGAATCTGGTCGAGCTGGACCTCTCTCGCAATCGTCTAGAAAACATTCCATCGAACGCCTTCGATTCGATACCAGAACTACGTGAACTTCGACTTACGGGCAACCCTATTGCAAAAATAAAAGATGATGCTTTTAGGTCATTGCCACATCTGGTACGCCTAACACTCAGTGCCTGTAAAATTGCTGAGATAGATCCACGAGCCTTTGTAGGCCTTGAAGCTTCACTCGAATATTTGGAGCTGAGTAAAAATAAATTGCAAGTACTGCACGTCGCTGTGTTAGCTCCACTTAGATCTTTGAAGGGATTAGAGCTGGCAGGTAACCCATGGGACTGTTCTTGCGCCTTGAGACCATTGCGCGATTGGATGATTAGAAGAAACGTACCTGCAACGGTTGTGCCAGATTGTGCGTTACCACCGAGATTGATGTTGAGCTCGTGGGACAGACTCGATTTGGAAGATTTCGCTTGTCATCCTGAAGTGAGCGCTGCCATCAATAATTATCGGGGTGTGGAAGGAGACGAAGTGACGCTCGTTTGCAGAGTATCAGGAGTACCTGCACCGAGGGTACGGTGGGTTCGCGCTGGTCGACTGCTAGCCAACGTCACTGCAAATAATGTCAATTCTGGCAGAGCTTTTATGTTACGTAGCGAAGGTCAAACTAGCAATTTAACAATTAAATCAGCTGACTTACAAGATGCTGGTTCATATACATGTAATGCAGAAAACCGTGCTGGAAAAGCCGAAGTGATCCTAAGTTTAGCCATAGAGAAAAAACCGCAGAGCAGAGGTTTCGGTGGAAGAGCGTTGATGGCTGGAATGGCGGTGTCCGCAGTGATAGTGTTGAGTGCGTGTTTGATAGGTTTGTGTGTGTACGAAACTCGAAAGAAAAGACAAATTGACAGGTGGAACGAACAAATAGTGACTTCGAATCATCGTGATGATAGTTATGAGAAAATTGAAACGAATTTTAAGAGTAACGTGGAAGTGCCGCGGGTGATAGCTACAGAAAATAACCGTAAGAGAGGAGATTATAGGAACGTTCCGTCACATGACACAGAGGACGAATACGAGGGCTACGTGAGTCGTGACCTCCGAGAGGACCGAGACCCATCACTGACGCCTCCTCTCGAGCCCGGCTGGAGACGATCTGACTTCGAGCCAGCGAGAACGAGAAACATGGTCACTGAACGTGACTTGCATATTCGAGGTATCAGCGACTACAGTATGAGGTATATATTAGTATATAACTAGTATTACTTTCAACAACTTAAATCATATCATGCAATATGATATCTGCTTTAATTTCACAAAAAAACTAGTCGAATCACAAATTTTGTTGTAAATTAATTTAGTAATGCCCTTATGTTTTCGATTTCGTTTTGCGTTGCGTTACAATCAATGTAAATTTAAACAGATAATTCAGGAGCAACCCTTTTCCATTGTTCCAGAGGCGACGTGACCTCGGAATCCATGCAGAGCTCTAATTCAACAGGGGTGTTAAGCGCTCACGTAGAGATCTTATCAGAAAACAATCGACTCAACAACAATGCGAACAGTCGAACCTGTTCGAGACCGCAAACTCGTGAACGACTCGACAACGATCTCTCCGGGAGTGACAGTGAAAAAAATTACCCGGATCTTATAGAAATGAGTGCTTTAGGGACATCGTCATATTTGCGAAGCGAGATGAAACACGATCCATATTATTTTTACACCATCCCCCGGAGAAAAGATGGCGACAGCCGTAGTCCTCTACTGAGTAGTCGAAGAAATAGTTCAGGGGGTGACTCTGCAACGCTATTCGATAGGCCGCCATACGAAAAATCGCGAAAGAGATCGGCAGGGAGACGGTCTAACAGTTTTCTTGACCTTTCTTCGGGTGGAAATCGTATTCGTCGTAACCCAAGCCTTCCTGCGTCACCATCTAGAGAGCAGCCCACGGTTCCGTCCGCCACACCGTTGCTAGACCTGTCAGGGCTTCGTGACTACTCCCGAACGGGACAACCGATCGAAGACTTCGACTTCCGAGCGTCACAGTTAGAAAAGTTTCTAGAGGAATATAGAACTTTAAGAGAACAGCTCTCGAGAATGAAAGAGACAAGAGAGAATCTGCAGAGGACGAGGACGGTAGAGAATGATGAACTGAGATCGATTTTAAAAGGTAAACCCAGCGTGGCTGTGACTGAAACCTCGTCTTCTGTGGCTTTGGCTGATGCTGCGTCACCTTTAGCACTCAGTCCACCGGAATACAAACCACAGCAATCGAGACCAGAGTGGTTAACGACATTATTGTATCGTAATTAGTAACAATTGTAAATATAGTCTATATTTGAACTGATGTTGAACGTAACTATGTAATAATATTGTTTGTAAGCGAAGTGCTACCAGAAGTAATTCTTTTGAAGTTGAAATAAATCAAATAATAAATTGTCTTGAGTATCTTTTAAAACGCCTGTTCTGAATATGGCAGTGGAGTCTGAGAAAAAAAATGTACAAACTTAATTTGAGCTTAACCTCTAATTGGATATGGACAACAAAAACTAGAGGGCGAACGTTATTCACATGGCCGAAATCGTCAAAATTACTTCCAAAGTTAATATAAAAAGTTGGTGTAACAGCCGTAAAGCTCGTTAGTGTGTGATGGTGGGGCATGCGATATATCAGACGAACGGTCCGCCAAAGCTGGGTGCATACTGTGCAGTTTAAACTTTTTGTTATTCCCGCAGGTTGGACACTTAAAAAGTAATTGATTTGTGGTAATCAAAAATAGTAGACGTAATAAAAATACCTCATTAGCTTGACGCTTCTGGTTAAGCACGCTTTACAACCAACGACCTTGTCGTCACTTATCAAAAGAGATGAAAGCTCAGTGCAAACTCTGAAGGGAGTCTCATGTTCAGCTAGCAATATACATGTATCTAAATCTGTTAAGAAGTTTTATAGTCCAACAAATCCATTATGATACTCATTTTATAAATGCAAAAGTGAAAATGCTTGTTTGTACTTTCTTAACGTCGTCACGGAGAGTTGAAACAACTTGATTTTAGTATAGGATAGTTGAAGGATGGAAAATCTATTTTTTTAATCTTTCAGTACCCAACCATGTTTACTTACATGTTTTTGCAAACTAAGTTTTGGAGACTATGCTTGAGAAGGCGCGATATGTAACTCAAACTAACTTATAATCTGAAATATTGAGCAGCAACAGCTCGTGTATCGCTGCCCTTAGGACACGTACAGAGTGAAGAGGGGGCGTTACTTTTGAGCGCGCATGCTACGCTCTAGAATTTATTGAAACGTAATATTCGCAGTTGCCCGACAAGGGAGTGTATCGTTTTTGTAGCGTTCGAGACCTCGCGTCGCTCTGCTCAACATATTGCATTTTCCAAATGTATCGTTTTACTCGGCTTCCTGGTTGCTGCTGGTGCGTTATTGAAGTCAGAGATCGATTTCAGTACTTAGAATTTCTTAGGTACTGCCACTATTACAATTGGTATACTTTCGTATGTAATCATGTGCCCACATAAAGCTTGATGGTATTAGTTTAGTGTTTCATTAGAAAGTTTTTCGTTGACTTTTTTTCCCGGATTGGTTTAGGCGAGTTTGCTTCTTATAAAACTATATAAACAAGTTAAAAACAATAAGGCTAGTTTCAATATTTCTAAGATCAGACTAGCATAGGCGTTTTAAGGAATAAAACCTTAGAAATAACATTTAATTTTACAAGAGAAGTTTTTTTCTTCATTTATAATTTTTGACTACATTAGGATTTTTTTCAAAAAAAAAATTGTATTCGCTTTTATAAAATTCTCACTTTTTCAAACAAGATTCGTTTTTTGAAAAAGTAAACAGAGCTTGTCGTTAATAGCTGTTGAATCGTCCAACAGAAAACACTAATTGCTAAAAGGAATAAAAAATCGACAATCGAACAAACAGATTTAGTACCCAATTAAAGTGATAATTCCGTTTCAGTCGACACAGCACTCAAAGCAACAACTTTTACAATCGCCTTTGACGTAGCTTTTGTGCAACGACTGTTTTATTTATTACTGGTATTGAAGACATCCGAATAATAGTTCGTATTTCCCTCAGCATTTTATTACCAATGCAACGATTTTTTAAATAATTATAGAAAAAGGAACGGATAATCATCAGTTTTCCTCATAGGTTGCCATGACGAACGAGATCTCCACTAGAGTGAGAAGAGAGAATTGAATGGTGAAGTCAAGTGGACGCGTTGCTTTACAAAAGTTGATGCAATACCAGGATAGACTACTTGTTGTTATATATTGATTATATTATTAACAACAAATGAATGACATTTGTAAATTGCTCTAAATTGCATAGTTTTTTTACATACATTTAATTACATACATTTTGTGCTAAATTATGAAATAGTATATCTACTAAAAATACTAGAACAACACTTGACCACAACCTCACATAAATGCTAAATGACAATGTAGTTGTAGGTGCCTACTTACACTTCATTTGAAGGCTTTAAAGTTGTAATCTTTAGAAAACATAGAAGTTCATATTTTAGGGGTACGTAATGATAAAAGTAAGGGTTGCGGGGAGTCGTTGGATTCAAGTGACTCGAGCTTGATCGTTGTGGCATACCATGGAAGAGGCCTATGACTTTTCCCGGCCGATGATGAAGAAGAAGCGAAAAACTTGGTGTGAGTAATATACGAGTACATGACTAAAGATGAAATAAAAATTTTCTTTAGGAGTATGCAGGTTTTGTGAAAAATATTCCTAAAGTTATCTCCCAATACTGTAAATTAGAAGGAAAATATTCATGAACTCTGTCGATTGATCAAAGGACGGAGGGCTGGTTTTTAAATCATATTAAAAATGTTTAAAACAAAAAGTTTTAAAGAACGTTTTTAATCTAATAATGTTCTTCAATACCCTTCAGCAGCGCCTTGATTAAAGGAGGTCAGTCATAATTTGAATTGTTATTTAAAGAGTTAGCTAATGTTCTTCAAATTATTTTTAGGAAATGTTAAATTAAAGGTACCTATTTTGAAAGCATAATTGATGCTAGTGTATAAACAAATCCACAGCTTTTGAGCATCCCAAAGCGTTTCCATTACATAGATATTTGGAAACCACACTTGGTACGATATCTCTATATCTCGAACGGCAGCCATGGTGTAGTTGTTATACTCAGACAAGCAACACATGCGGAAGGTCTCGGGTTCGATTACCGGTGGGGACTTTGGGGTCATAAATCACTTTGTGAGACTTTCCCCAGGTTGGTCAGTATATTGCATGCTAAATCACCTGATTGTCTGAACAGTAAGATTGTTCTCGGTTGTTGTCATTGACAGCAGTAGTTAAGCCGAGTAAGAGATTTCGGGCACCTTTTTAAACATCTAACAGGCTAATACTAAAAATATCGGCAATAGCTTCTTCTCTGGGTTGGAGGCGCAGATGACAGAAGATTCCGTAAAAACTACTACCTACGCGAATACCTTGGATTTAGGTAGCTGGTAGGATGAGGCTAGAGGAATGAATGAGTCTGTAGTTTCAGACTGAAAAAGAACGCTTTATTCACAACTAACGCCGAACTACTAATTGTAAGTTCTAGAGCAAAATATCAAAATACATAAATAGCTCCTCTGCAAAAAAGCAACTCAACACGTGCGAACATAATGGTAAAGCAGGGTGAGTTAAATTACAGAGCCAATAGACAGTGCAGGAGCTCGCAATTACAGCTGTCCGAACGAATTGTGCTCTCGCCAATAAAGCGATACTTTTATTGTGGCTGTAAATCGCGCGGCACCATTGGTTTGGCGGTGTCGTCGCACCCTAGCCATAACTTGGGCCGAATTCATGACGTTGTCCGAATCTGTCGGGGTGTCTCGATGGCGGTCATCGAAATTATTAAGGTCTGGTATGATTAAAAATCTAAGTAACTAAATAAATATACAACCTTAATTGGTTTTAATTGTTGGGCGGTAGTCATTTAAAATTTAAACTATTGCTTTTACTTTTACTATTATTTAGACTACAATTTTAAAATATTATTCATCGCGGAGCTGAGCTAGCTATAGCTCTGTCCATAATTTGGGCCATTATGGCGATGGTGGCCATCAAACAAACATACTACAACTACAGATATTCTCATTGAGGTAGTATAGTAGTATAATCATCATTCTCACTGCGTTAATATTTTTGTTGCTGTTGTTATTCCATCTTAGCCATAGCTGCTTATTCCGAACTGACACTGTTCAATTCGTATTGTTGATGAATAAAATTGCTAATTTTTTAATTTTTATTCTCAATCTCACCTTATATTAAGTGACGATTAGGTCAACGATGTTACGCGTTGGTCTAGAAGGCGCATATGTACTCTTCTTTTCTACAGTATATATGTATTTCTGTATGAGATAGGCTTTCCTTTAATTATTATTATGCATTTTTGGTTTCTTGGACGATGATGTGGTCTAGGAATCCTAGACTAGGATGGTACACGGTTGCCTAGCTTATATAGCTATAGCTCTCACCTTTCTTTGACAAAATTGATTGTTTATGAAAGGATATAATTTCGAAAGGACTCAGTTTTTTATTATAAAAAGAAATATAACAAATAAAATGTAGTTTTATTGGCTGTAAATCGCGAGCAGATTGGCATGGGGCATCGGCATGGGGGGAGGGATTGTCGTTGCGTGCGACGCACCCTGAACATAACTTACGATGAATTGATGATAATGTCGAATCTGCCGGGCTCCCGGCGGCCGGCAGCGAATCTCTTTAGATACGATTGAAAAGAAGTTGAAGTGATTTCGCATATTAGATCTTTTATCACGTAAGTATTTTTGGCTTTAGAATAAGACCACCCCATGTATTTCCGAGCGTATCGTATAAAAAATAATACTTACTTATAAACTTGAAAACGCCCACTGCTTAGCATAGGTCTCCTCTGATAGATAACCATGCTTTCACAATCCACATTTGCCAACCTGGTTATGTATAAATAATGTGTTTAATTAAATATGTAGTCCTGTTTTGCTATGTGATATAATTCATAAATATGTGCGTGAAGGTATCAGTGTTTCAGGTATGATATTACAGTCATGTGACTCATCCATACCAATTTAATATGAATAGGACATATTTTTCCTAATTCTTGGAATTGAAATTTAAGATACCTTGAAATGTTTATAGCGCTTGAAAGGTCAGGAGATATTTAAAGGATCTCTTACATTGAAATGGACGTATCCATTTAATATGTACGTGGGCGATATAGCTATTATTCAAATGAAACTCTTTTTGACAAGTTATAAAAGTCTATTTACGAGTATAGACAGGCCCCGGATTCGTAACCCCTATTTCAATTTGTAAACCAGTAGAAGCTTCTAAACGAGAATTTTTTTATATTAATTTAATACCACTCTACCACGTTAACTGACGATGTTGTGCCTATTTACTCCCTTACTTTGAAGACTCTCACTTGTAACACGTTTTTCTACATATCTTTTTTTCAAAAGTATTTGAAAATATATCTATCAACGCTCAAAAATTGCTTAAGCTAGTGACACTTACTACAAAGCCTCCAATTTTTCGCACAAATGAAATCGTATATATGAGATTGTTGCCAATCATAAGATAATTAAAAAAAGAAAGAAGACGCAAAACATTAAAGGGTAACTATAGAAAACAAACACAAAAGTATCATGCGTTCGTGACATAGAAGGGGCGATGTCTCAGCATAATGGAGCAGGGGCTCCCTCAGCGCTGGTATTAGGTACTTTAGAGAACGGAGCGTTATGTACGCTAGGTTGCCTAATTCCGTTTCCACATCCATTTTTCGTGAAACGAAAACGAAATGATCTAGGTTCATCGCCCAATTAGGGAAGCGGAATAGGTAATTTGCTGAATCTATCACCTGACCGAATGGAATGAGTTTGTCTTGTAGTTACGTAAAGGTAATTTGCCTAGCTGGGTGACGGAACAATCGATAATCTAGTACGGGCTGTTTACATCGACTATAGTAGATCGGTCAGTGACTATCATAAAATTTTATTTAATTCTCCTTCATAAATTTTTAGCATAATCATTTAAAACAGAATAGCCGGCTTCGATAAGTAATTCCCCCAAAACAGGACATAGGATTGCAATGTCGCGGGAAATGAATTTCACTAACGTACACCTGTAATGCTAGCGACAATAGCCATTTCTATAGCTGATTTCCTGACATTATAATTTGACGTCGTAATTGCATATATGTACTAATTACTGCACAAAGCAAGCTATTCAATTTTAAAGGATTATGATAAATGAAATTTAGTATGAAACTTTTATCTTCGGAATCATCTTAACAAAAAATATTATGTAAGACAAGTTAAGGATTTTACGAAGAATGTGTTGTCTATGAAGGTACACGTTGATCTAGACTAGACTATTTAAAAGGTGCTTGTTTATACCCCTGACTGAAACCCTTTCAAGTATTGGGGATATTACAATCGTCATAAAACATACCTCATTTTACCGGCTTTTAGATCATGAATCCAACTGAATCTATCAAATGAAGCATAAAATGTTGCGGTATGAGACACTGAGCACTGACGGACCGACAAATCATCTCAAAGTTTTACTTACTTCATTTGTTACGCTGTGACTCATCTTTTGGGCGCTATTATTCTATGGCGTGGTACATATTTTAGACACTAAACCGTACCTAAGTATAACAAACCGACGTGCTACGTACATTCAACTCGAAACATTTTCATGGCCGGAAAAATAACCGACATCGCATAAAGTTTACAGTCAAGTTTTCTATCAACAGATAAATTTGCACCTTATCTTGTTCACGCTAAAACACACTCTCACAGCACGTATAAAGTTGCCAGCGCTATTTATATTGATGACTCGGTTGCGTCCCGAGAAAGGTTTCTTTGAATCTATCTCGCGGGATGGCTCTCCTTATTTTTATCTTCGTTGAGATAGTCTCGATTCATAGAATCTTGTTGTTTCTTTACTTGAGGGGAGGAAGATATCCGATGTTTTTGCTTGTGTCTGTGCTTGTTTTTGAACCGCAAAACATTCACAATCAACTTTTATTAGAGAACTTGATTTTTTAAGTATTTCTTAAAGAAACTATAGTCTAAGCCAATACAATTTCCGATTGGATTTCAGTGTCAGTGTGTCAATAGCTGACAGTTCATTACCGTAATACCGAGCACGTGGGCATTGCCGAGCCAGTGATGTGATACACTACGTCGTACGAACCAACTCCTACAGATATATATTTTAGTTTTTTTGTTCTTCCCCCAAGAGTAACCTATTACAATGGTTACAATGTATGTCCGTCCGCCTGGCCGGCTAAGGGCTGTATCTTTAGAACCGTAATAAGTAGATGCTTGAAATTTGTTGTTTATGTACGCACTACTATGGCCGCTATAACATCAAGTAATAAATATTAAAAATGAAAGGGAGTACCTACGCAATGAACATGTTGCCTTCGGCGTTTTTTCTCTAAAAACTGTATTAAATACTGTGCGGTGGTATTAAGCCCTTCGTGTGGGATTCTGCCATGTGCCATGGCCATCATTTCCCAGTTTTAGCTTGTTTGGGCTTCTTTCTGGATTTTGAAAAAATGACAAACTGTGACTTTTCAAAAACATTGTCCAAATTTCATTTGTGTGTCACTTGTTAATAATGAAGGTCATATTGTTAATAATCAAGGTTTCATAAAGGAAATTCAGTAGCGGACAACGTAAATTACATTTCTGTCGATTTTAAATTTTGTGTGTGGGTAAAAGATACTGTCTGAAATTTTTGCATTAAAGAAATCACTTTAGCGAAAAGGTGGCCGTTATAATTTTTTTATTATCTGAAATTTGATTCAGTGTTTGAAAACAGAAAGTGTGCACATGTTATAATCAACTACTGTTTTCTATAGCTAACTTGTTTTCTTGTGTTGGAAAGTTTTTCCTGAGGTTGTACAAGAACACAGTTCCTTTCAAAACACCGGACCGTATCGTGCAGCCCTCGCCTCGTGTACATAGTAGTATTATTACAGGTTTACACGAGTTGGACCCGTCTAAGAAGCTTACAGTTTTGCTAGCTCTATAAATAAAATATCTAATCGAATTGAACTTCACTTCGGCGCTCGTGTTACGTATGAATGGTAACTGGAAGAGATTACACGTACTCGTACTTGCAGTCAGTATACTGAGATTTTAATTTTGACAATGCAACACCAGGAATTTTGGAAAATTGTATATTTATAGTTTACTAGCCCGCTCAACTCAGACTCGTGCACCGAGGGTTCCGTACAGAATATTAATTATCGTACTGAAAAACATAAATAATAGGTAAGGTAATATAGCATCGAAAAATGCACTAACGAATACGCCTGACGAAATCACACGCTCAATTGTCTAAGCTACGTAAATAGGTGATTTTAATGGGGTATAATGAAAAAATATATATTTATAATGTTTTCTTACAGGGGCAACAGAAACACACATTTTGTGAAAATTTCAACTGTTTACCTATTACGGATCATGAGATACAACCCGCTGACAGACGGACGGACGGACAGCGGAGGCTGAGTAATACGGAACACTATAAAGCCGGATCCATTCTAGCATCACTATATTGTCCGTCTTACGGTCTGTCAGAACCCTTTTTCACACGAACGAACAAATTCAATTAATTAATATCAAATACTAAAACCCACAGGATTGTAAGATGTTACATACATACATAAATACATTTAGATTTAATCCACGTTAACAGTTAAAGAAATTTCAATTCATATTTCCGAAGCATAATTATACGAGCGCAGTCCAATTAAATGTCGTTAACAATTAAGAAATATGAGCTCTCACAAATTGCACCTGCACCGGCTCAAACTGTGGAGTATCGCTTACAAGAGCGAAAAGTTTCCACCGTAAGTCGTCAATGTGGATGAGGAAACTACCAGCGTATAAGTTGCTTAGAGCATGGAGTAGCGAACAAGCTCTGTGTAAAACTGTCAAGTATTATTACAATTATTTTCTCTGATAATTTTAGATTCTATCGGTATTATTGAAAAATGTTGACAGTTGCCTCATAAACAGGTCAGGCATTTTAATGCAAAAAAAATGTATTTCCCGGTAATATTTTAATGTTTGACTATTGTAAAGTGAAATATTGCTGGCAAAGTTCCAGACCCTGAAGCTTCCTCATAGACCATGATGAACTGATTTTATATGAGAGGATTTGTCTTAATCTGTACTTCGTACGACCTCTCTTCAAGAATGTTTCAGAACGGCAGGATAGTTTAATGATGTAGATAGTGGAGGAGGTGCCGGTTTCTATTCTAAAACCTTAATGTAATTAAGTAAAGTGTATGCGTTCATTAATAGAAGAAAAGTAATTGCGTGACTTGAACTTTATTTTTATAAAACCTTCTCTAAAATAAAAAACAAATAAAACAAGTTTATGTCTAAATGCAGAGAATTTGTGAGTATATAGTTTTAAAGCACAAAGGCGGAAACGAGCTCCACTTAAAACTATCGGGCTTAGAATTGACGGTGCTATCATTTTTTCAAGACAGAACGCGGAAGGGTCGCCGTTTTTCCGACCGCAGCTCTGCCGCTCTGCCGCTCGTTTACCAAAATGACGGACGGACCTTTTTTATCTCGTCCAACCGCAATTTGTTGCCGACGATCTCTGCTTGCGATACAAGGCCAGCCCGGCGGTGCCCGCCCGCCCGCCGTCGCTACCCAACCGAATACATTTAAAATTCGTATTCTATAAATATTTACGTCAGTTTTCATGCCGATGAATTTAGATCTGGTCGCTGATAAATTTTTGTCGCGGTGTTTTATCAATGATCGATTGGAATTGCTCTAAGTCGTTGGGCTTCATTTTTCAAAGTCATTTAGGTTTCCATAATATTATAAATGTATAGCTTGGAATGCTTTACTTTATATTGGAGTTTTGCATTAAATGTTGCAGTAGCTTTTTTTAATTAACAAAGCAACCGGTGAACAGTATTAAATCAAGTCCTGTTTTGCTCAAGGTTTCAGCTTTTCATTTGTGTGTCCTTTGGATCCGTACATCTCTAGCAACACAAGCTCAACTCTACTTTTTCTAAAAGGAACGTCGACAATGGGACCGTCTGGACTGTTGCGAGTTTCCACGAAGAACTTTTTCAATTCATGTCATGTTTCATATTATTTTGTGCAAAAGAAATCCCGATCTTTGGAGTTAGTCAGAAATTGCTGAACGCCCCAAACTTGGCCGACACGGTATCGACTGAGCGCCACGCCTCAATAAAATAAAACTTTTAGGAGTGTATAGGTACTTTTAGGAGGTACCGGTACTTGTTTTTTTTCTGCAAAGTCATTTATAACTCCCAAATTATATACTAACTTTATTACGCTGGCTTTTGTCTGCTTTAAGATGAACACGTTTTCACTTTGTAATCTTCCTCAGCGGTGCATGAAGTTTTCAAATCAAATCGTCTACGAATATTTCGTCAAGCAGATTTACAAAGTTAACTAAGCCTTTGTAACTTTTTACTGAAATAATTCCATTTTAGTGCACTGAAGCAGGCCGATGATTTTGATGATGAATGATCGTTAAAATTATAAAGAAAGTAATTTATCTATAACTCATTATATCCGGACATCCTCCATGAATACCGGTTTCCGTGTTCCTCGAAATCTACACCTTGAAAATCTTCAAAGGAAGAGTAAATATGCTTTTTATAGATCAACATCATCAGACGAGATTGAGGTCAAGCTGTAGATAAAAATAAATTCTTAGGTTTCATCAATAATGGTCTTTCAATAGCAACATAATTATTCTGGTTACTTTTGTTAATCTTCTACACTCTAATAATATGCTACATTAGCTACAGCCTGCAGTGAAATTCACAAGTAATCAAAATCTTTACAACCTCAATCTTGCTGACGATATCTCTAGTTTCCTAGGCAATAAAGGTCAATATCGATGAAGTCAACAAATACATCCTAGAGACGTGAGGCTTTTAAAATTATAAGTGTAAGTGTGACCAGGCCCTGGCTCCATACATTCGCGGAACGTGTATTTGAACTAGGAACCATGGCGTTGACTTAAATACTCTATCTACAAAAAATCAAACATCTGATACATACATACTGATCTGCCTATAAAAAATCATTCTGTACACTTACGATATTCTACAGGGTGTTTTATGTCAATAAGCCAACTCACAACACAAGAACTTAAATTCCTCTACTTATTTTGATTACACTTTCAGCATTTCGAAATGAAATGTAAAATTCACACCTGCCTTCAGAAATACGATCTACAAAATTCACGCAATTTCCTTTGGCAGCTAAATAATAAACTTGGAGGCAATAAAAACGCAGGTTATACTTTTGCAGCCACTCAGGAGCGATCTATATCTCTACAAAATTAATACTCACTAAAAGTAAGTATAGTTGTAACTTTTATCGACACTAAAGTGAGTTAGAGGTGTATTCTCTTCTGCCCGATATAACGTGGTGATTGAGGATATACAGCTACTGAAATGCATTTGTTTGATACCCTTTTGATGTATTGTTTGCACTTGGTTGATCAGCTGATGGTAAATGATGATAACGGTGATGTATGGTAAGCGTGCTCTCTCAGAAATATCAAGCTAATTGAGCGCTGTCTGTGCTTCCTTTCATGCCGGTACACAGCTGCTATTAGCAATGCTGTTTGGCTGCAGACTTAAGGAACAAGGTGGTCGCTAGCCAGGCAGACATGGAAAAGGCTATCCTAACTGGTAATTGAACCCGGGACCTCCGGATCCTCGTTGCCTTCTGGTACTATTAGATTTGTTTGGCAAATAACCAAGAAATAGTTTTGAACTGGCACTTTATATAAAATTGAATTAAAGATAAGGGAAGAAGAGTCAATGTACCAATCAGTCTCTGTTCTTTTTTTAAACTTATTATAATAAAGAAAAGTTTCGTACAAAATAATGTATGTATTATGTACGAGTATGTTTTAAGTTTCTCTGACTGACAGACTGAAATATTAACAACGCCCCAGAACAATCCGCTTAGGTAAGAAGCTTGAAAATCAAAACATCGTTCCCTTTGATGACGTAAAGAGTCAATTAGGTTTAAAGTAAATTCGTTGGCAAAATAGAAACATCGACCTATTTACGACGATCCAACTCCATCCAAGTTTCATACAAAATTCCTGTTGCCATAATCTTTTAAAGTATAATAGCTGGATTTGTGTAGTAACTATCTAAAAATAGGAAATCAGATTGTGATGTCCCGAAATGACTATCATTAAAATAACTATAAAGTTGTAAATTAATGAGATTTATTACGCGACACAATAATTTCATTTCCTTTTTTTAGGTAATTACTTATCAAAGCCAGATATTCTCTTTTAAAAGGTTATGGCAATATAAATTTATAATATGGAAGCATTAGGAGAGGGATAAAGTTAAAAATTTAGAGTACCGCCGAGGAAGAAATTTCTGCGGGGAGCATGCCGCGAGCGACCCATCCTTCTCCGACATACTGCGACGTCATTTCTTAACTAAACTAATAATAGAAACAAAAATCATTTTAAGATTTCTCAAGTGAATCATAATAAACAAACAGATCGCGTTGCTTTCACTCAACGCTCCAGCTACTAGCCTATTAAGTAGCAAAAGCTGTCTATTCAAATATTATGCGACAAATGAATTTGTTGGCTACAGTCGTATGCCGTTACTGACTTTGTACTTCGCTCGTTTGTAATGTAAATTTGTCTTTCCTTAGTTAGTCTGGCCGTCGAGTACGGACTAAAGTGGGGCATAATGGTGGCCCAAAGTGGAGCCCGTTGACCGTCACTCTACCTGTGTAATTAGTAGCGTGTTTTGAAATTCCAATTATAATAGCCGACATTCTGCTAAAATGGTGTAGGATCCTTATTTGTATGAAGTGGGCCGCGGAGTTCGGGACCTTTCTCCTGTCTAAGCAAAAAATTACAAATTATCCATAATATTATATTTTTTATGTACTGTTTACAATTAAAAATTAGTTCTTTAAAAGAAAAAGATAATTATAATGAGTTTACGCTAGTACGTTGCCATTTTGAAGACAAAAGCGTACTATCATTATCATTACATTTCACAATTATTAACATTGTACCAACTGACATGCGATGTAAATTAATTTTTTAACAATTAAATTCCTTATTATAAGTTTATAATATTTGCACACCTGTGGACAGGTTAAGTACATCGAACTAATTGAAATTACTATCTTAACACCGTGTAAAAAACTATGTACTTGGAAAATAAATTGTTTTGTCTTTCTTTCTCATTGATTACCTGAAGATGCGAAGTCACTAAATGTTGTTCTATTTCTCATTTCTGAAAAATGTACATGTGGACAGTGTCATTTTATGTGCTACTAAACAATGTCAAAACAATAGTGCGATCATGGGTAGTACTTAAAACTTCATTAAGTGCAATAAATTCACATTGACATTTTTTTCTTCTAATGGGGTTTGCACTTTGCCTTCACCTTTTCTGACGATGAGTGACAATAACATATTTTAGGTGAAAAGCGTGCTCACCCAGCCCCAAGTAAATGAGGTGCCGTCTCTGTTACCTTCCATTACTGTACCACAGAAGTACCCTGAACACTGTTGTTTCGTGGCAGACTTAGGTGACATGGTGATAACTAGTCAGAACAAAAAGAAAAATACCCTACCACCAAACGAAACCGAGTATCACAGGTAGTAGAACCTGCGGCCTTCAGATTGTGAGTTCATCGGCGGTTACAAAAATAAACAGTGGTTAACAACCTTTTATAGACTTGGCTTTAGATACAAAACATACGCGTCGAATTGAGAGCCCCCTTTTTTGAAGTCGGTTGAAAAAACGAAACAAGCAAAACGTTCTACTTTTAACGCACACGCCACAAAAGCCTTTATGCTGCAGCATTCGAGCTCGCTGTAGCTTATAAATATATCCTTTGCGGAGTCAATTTTCAAAAATGTCGTCGTTAAAAAAGCACTATTTGAAGCAGGGAGCCGGTTACCAGGGAACTCATTACCGAAGTCCTCGAGGTACTATTTCGGGTGAATGGGAGGCGCTGCGGTGAGATAGCGCGCTTATGAGCGATATCGCGACAAACGAAGTGCCCTCCCCTACCCCTCGCCGCCTCCGCCTCCGCCCGCTGGGATTGAAGCGAGCGGAGCGGAGTGAGCGCACAAAAATGTCGCCACCTTTGAAACTGCAGACTTAACGCTTGACGTGACTGTGCCCAAACGTGTGTCGTTAAAAGTGTTGTTTGTGTGTTCTACTTGTGCAGATTTTAGTTTGTAGCACAGTGTGACATGTCTTAGTGGGTAGAACGCCGCCGTCTGACAACTCCTCTGGCTTCTAAACAACTGCAGACAATGCTTACACAAAAAAATATGTTATTTTGCGTGATTGCACATGGTCCGTATTATTAATTTTCTCTTATCTTCCTTTCTCTTTCCCAAATGCATAGACTGCGTTTACCTAATATTTTTTTACGTTTGAAAAATTATTTTTAAATAGCTCGTAGCATGGTCTACGGCTGGTACTACGGCGTAGGCTGTAATTACAGGCATGCGTATTCGTTGCTAGCTATTGCCCGCGACTTTGTATGTGTGGAATTAAAAAGTTATACCACTGTAAACTACTTGTTCCAACAGTACAAAAATATCCTTCATCCTTTTCCTTCAACTATCCTTATACAAAAATCAAGTCATTTTGCCTCTCCGTTACGACGTAAATGAAGGACAAACAAACTCACTTTTCCATTTCTAATACAATTGGTGATAATATGTATATATAATATGTAGATAGTATAACAATACAATCAAATGAATAGTAATATACAATCTGTATACCTCACGGAGGTAGTTTTAAAGTTTTCGTAGATTTTAGATTTAGATTAGTTTTTAGAAAGTTCTGCGGGCAAAAGTAACCCACTCAATTTAATTTTAGAGAAAAGGGATATTCAAAATAGCAGCCGTCGGTTTGCGGTCTGGAGAAAATAGAGCGAGCTACAAATTGCAGCCCGACTAAGATAAAAAGGGCCCGTCATTTTGTTAAACGACTCGCAGTCCGGGCGAGTGCAAATAACCCGACGGACTACATCAATACGTACGTACAGCCGGCCAGGAATGGAATACGTTCGCGAATACCGTGTTTAGCTAATTAGCTCATTTTAGATTTATACGAGCTCATTCATATGACTATCAGACCACCTTTATTTAGTGAGGACTCTGCTAAAGAAGTAAGGAGTAAAATGAACCCTAATAGGATCACATTGTTGTCCGTCAAGACATGAACGCTTTATGGTATCGAGTTGGAATTAATATCAAACACTTCGTAATGAAGCTCTTGGAGCTATGATAAAATTTAACTAGTAAGTCAAGGAAATAAATAGAGACGGCTGTTTGCATCCCGATTTTAGACGGTTTTCATTTTTCTGTGCGATGCAAGGGAATCAAAATTTATACGGCACTTCCCTTTAAACTAGAATCCTGAAATTTCGCAAGAAACACAGGCACAGGTTTATGAATAAATATTTAAAAAAATTTTATTGTGTCACAATAAAATTGCTTTTTAAGGTTCCGTATCCAAAGGGTAAAAACGGGGCCCTATTACTAAGACTCCGCTGTCTGTCCGTCTATCTGTCTGTTCGTCTGTCATCAGGCTGTATCTCATGCACCATGATAGTTAGACAGTTGAAATTTTCACAGATTATGTATTTCTGTTGCCGCTATAACAACAAATACTAAAAAGCAGAAGAAAAAAATTACAAATATAACGGCATCAGGTAGACGCTTGAAATATTCACAGAATAGTAAGTTATATATTCTCTTGAAAAATGTATAGTTAAAATAAAATAAAACAATAATCTAACCCCATACAACAAACGTGATTCTTTTGCCGTTTTTATGGAGAATGGTACGGAACCCTTCGTGCGAGAGTATGAGTTGCACTTTTTTAAATGTATGTACCTATGAGTATTCGCATTTGGCCATCATGACGACAAGGTCCACTTCTCCGCCGATGATGGCCAATGTAAGGGTGTTCAATTAGAAGCTATAAAAGCTAATGCTGCATTTGATCTGACACCTTCCATGCTAAATACGACGTAATAAGCCATCCAACCAAACCGAGAATAGCTGGTTTTTCAACTCGGCATTACAGGACTGTGCGTCCAAATCTGTATTAGAGGCGGTTAACAATAAAAAAAGGGATGCATAGATTGTTGATGGAGGTTTTCCGGCTTATAATGGCTAATAGAACAGAGTCGAGAAGATGTAGCAATAGGCACCTTCTAGACCAACACGTAACATCTTCGACCTCATCGTCACTACTTACCATCAGGTGAGATTGAGGTCAAGTGTTGGTCTATCTTCAATAAAAAAAAAATCATACAATTCCGTTTAGAGACTGCTTAAACAGAACCTGCCACAATCTACTAATTAAGTTTTTTTTACACAAATGTACCTTTCTACGCTGTCGTGTCTTCGACGTAGCAGAGTTCACTGAACCTTTTTTTCCGATTCTTTGCTGCCTTTAAATGTCGTGGTCCAAATGAAGTTAAAATGTAGAATATGCAAACTGCTCTGAGTACCTTTTATGTTTGTTTTGATTTTTCTTTTTGCAACATCATTGTAACGGAGTGCAAGGAATTGCAGGGTATTGATTTATTTTCGTCGAATGACATAAATCAGAGTTTACGAAGAGCCTTTACTCGTAGATGCATGTCATAAAATTTAGCGGTGGAATATCATATCAAATCAAGAGAGTCCAATGAACCTGCAATTTGTTACAAAATCACAATCAATTTATTGGAACAAATTACTTACCTATCTTCCGTGAGTTAGTTTATGTATATGTTTTCATATACATATTTGCACAATTGAGCTTTGTTAAAAATAAATAGTTACACAAACACACACGACAATGACGGTAAAGTTGTGTGTTATCGCTTGTAACACAGCACTTTCGCAAGCAACTTGCAGGGGCCCGATGAAAAGGTCTTTCATCGCACACACTCTTTGTCTCTACGTATCCCCGAATTCACGTGTAAGCTGTCACGAGGAGCAGAGATGACGGCGGAGCCGCTACTATAAAGCACCTTACTATGCTGGTGTGAGTACGTACGGATATTAATCAACGCACTGAGTATAATGTACTTATGTGCTAGTAATGTGCTATAATAGCAGGTGATGAAAATATTACGGTTCAGTTACTGACTTGTATTGTAGTTTCTTTTATCGTTTAGCTTTCTGCTGAAAGCTTTCTAGAAGTGCCCGTTGATTTCTACGTCCTGAAATTTGAACTGACTTTGGATTTGTTGAAAATTGTTGAAAAGGGGTTATTTTGGAGTACAATTTTAATCCAGTAGCCATCTCAATTTGTTGATATGGTAATTGGTATAAACAAATTACGCAATATTTTTTGTATTTATTTATCACATTAATCATTGCAATGTCAGTAAATCTGAGAATTTTGTTCATATAATTTAAATAAAACTCTATAGTTTAGACGTCATAAAATTAAAAATTTATAATTTCAACTGCCTTCGTGGCTTTAGTACTACAAGCTTCGATAAACAATCCGGAGTTTTTTTAATGTGTGATGGGTTTGCACTTGGCCTTCACTTCATCTGATGGTAAGTGACGATAAGGCGTGCGCACCCAGAAGTATCAGGTTCCAGGTTATATTCTCAGTAGGGGTACCGATCGGTACTCGTTTTTTTGGGTGGTAGGCAATTTTTGTGCTCGCCTGACTAGCTACCACTATGTCATCTATCTAAATCTGCCGGCAAACAACAGTATTAATAGAACTGTTGTGTTCCGGTATGATAGGTCGCATAGCCAGCACCTTATTATCTTGAGGCACAGCACCACTATCGTCGCACGAGGTATTATACATAAATCAAAAAGTCATAGTATATATTTAGCACATATCTATCAAGCTCAGAATCCTGGCAGGGTCACCATGAAACATGTTCAGGTTGTCGGAACTTAGATATGAAGAAAAACGTCCATCGTACAAGACGAGCGTTTAATTTGTGCGCACCTAAAACCTAACCACCTAAAACATTTAGTAAATTATAAGCCAGTGTCACGTGTCATGCACGATGTCACAAGTACTCGTATATACTACAAAGTATACTCATAAAAATTTAAACAAAAACACTTCATAACATTTCTGCCACATTCCTTTTTCATTCACGCCTAAATGAACCAGAGATAAAAGAATACATTTTTCGGCGGCTCGTATTCCCGTTTATTTTCATTTTATGTTTTCGTTCTGATATTTGAATGCAGCTCATTATTTATATCGTAAAGTGGAAAGTAAAAGCTTTTTACTGTCCCACACCGGTGTTAAACTCTCTCTAATGGAAGTAATCTGCGTACTCGTCAAAAGTCGATAAAAAATGACCGCCTATATTTAAAAGGTTTTTTCAATTAACAGGTCAACTTTTCAAATCAAATGTTAGTAAAGTTTCAAATGTAACAGTACACGTGTCCAGGGTTGAATATGATGAACAATAATTGTGTATAATAATAAGGTTTTCTACCACACATATTCACAAATAAATATTATTAAGTGAAAAGTTGTGACGTACAGCAGAATTGATTGTGACACAATTTATAATCAATTGTGTTTTTATATTGTGTTGTATGAGTCTTAGTCAAATAAATATTTTTCTGTTTCAATCACACACATTAACTTATATTTTAGTGCAAACAAAGAACTTGACAAAAAATGTAGAAGACAAGTTATACATAGAAAGAGTACATACAGCTAGGCGATTTATATCGATACAAGCAATCTTTTTGTTATCAGCCGATAACTGTTTTCAGGACCAAAGTGCTAAGGAGTATTATGGTGATTTCAAACAGAATTATAAACAAAACATAACAAAATAAAATGTAATCTACAAAAGACGATTATGGCAAAAAATCTTCTAATGAGTCCTAGTGCAGAGGATGACCATAAAAATACAGCGTGGTAATACGGGTAAAGGCGACGTGGGCTCTTTGGTGGCATGTGGTGAGGGCAATTTAGAGTACGTTTGTGTCAATATTATGTATATAGATAAATCTAAAGAGTTACAATTTGATGTAGAATTACGTTAATAATTGTGTGATCAATCAATGTCGCCCACATTTATAAAATCGAAATCGATATACATTTCCTTAGACTAGCCATAACGTCAAATATTATCAGAGTTATGGAATCTCATTAACAGCTGTTGACAGCCCTTAATTTATACAAGTAGCTCGTTTAAGTTGGCAACTGAAACAATGAACTAGTAGAGAATAAATGAAACTGCTCAGCTGGCGAGAAAACTCAGAATTAAGTAAAGGAAGAGCAGCCAACGTGATTAATTGCCAAGTAAAATACAAAGAAATTATTATTTTATTCTACTTACCTTGTCTTTGAAACAATGGGATTGTTGTTGCTGTCTCGAGTAGTTGCTGCTGCGGTGCAAAATTAATTTGTTCTGGAAATTGTTGTTGGGAATTTGTTGTCGGGAGAACAAGTCCGACAGAAATCTTTATAAATTAGACAGGGGATATTAAGACATCGTAGCAACAGAAGCTGAGCATTTTAATGATATATGCATTATCTATATAATAACTTTAAAATCACTCAAAATATCAACCTTGTTGGTTACCTTCGAATTGTTTTTCAGAGTTTTTGAATTCTTATTCGATTAAATATCTCATGTGTTCAGTTTTTATGGTATACCACCACCTCCCCGACCATCATCAAAACCTGTTAAATGCTTACATTTGTACTAGCTGTACTTCGGCTACTCTCATTGAATTATATGATTGACTGTAATAAAATGCTTCACACAAATTTGGAACTTCTAAAAATAAGTCACTTCTTTAAATGTGTAACTAGAATGGTATGGTGGTTAACAATTATGTATATGAATACAGCGCTGCGTGAAAGCTAATCCTTTTATTTGAACTAATCTTTGTTTTGCAGCGGCCACGCGCTGAGTGCGCGCGTTAGGGTTTAACTGTAACTTGGAAGATAGCCAATTTTAATTTTCAAAATTGCGGTTTTTTCAATTTGAAAAAATTAAGCCGACACATCTGTATTCATACGATACGACGGTCGGGGCGCGGCGAGCTCTGCGGAGGAGTGACGGTGCCTTAATAATTAAACGCGCGTGGCCCAGCATAACAAATAGCCGAGTTAATTTATGCCTTCCGATCTTATGAGTGGGACATTAAAAGATCCTCGTGGGAAAGTCTACCGTAGTATAATTTAATTAAGCGAATGAATGCATAAATTGTTTTGGACTGGGACGTCACCGCCCCTCTGCGAGTGAGCGGTGGTGGAATTCCTTCACTAATTAGGCCCGTCTGTACGCTCCGTGGCACCGTAACATTCGATGAAACTTGATAGGTACATTTAATTGGGGGTTTGAACGGAACAGTGGAATCAGTTCCACCCAAGGGATTGGTAACTTATAACTTTGGTAACACCCAAAATTTGCCACGCACTTCGTTAGTCACAAAATGTACTGACGCTCATACGAGTATACTGGATCGGCAGTTGCACAAAGTAAAGTAAAGTTTGAAGGTTAAAATGTCATTGAACTCATTCCAACATAGAGAGAGTATTTTTAACTCTATGAAAATTTTATAATAGTGCTTCCTTACAACTCAAAGCTTAGTCTAACTAAACTTGCTTTGAACAATATACCTTTGATGCTATAGACCACTGGAAGATTTTCTTCGCAGACAAAGCTAATAAATAAAATATTAATTTTGATGACAAAGAGATGGGCAAAGCTTAGGTAGCTTACCGAACATTAAATAAAACTATTTTTAGCAATGCATTGATATCTGACCTATAACATTTTGCATTCGGAAGCCTTTTCTATGCTTCCCTTTCTGCATAAAGGTTACCATATGTAGTTAGTTATAGGTAGATGTAGCGGCTTTTCACTTTTTTAATACACACGCCGCGCCGTGGTAATGGTTCGACGGGTTCAGTCATCAATAATGTAATTTATACTTACAGCTTCCGAAGGGAAAATCTTTGATGGATCGTGTCGACCGGCTCAAATTGAATTTCACAATATTACAAGGATGTGAAGAATTAAAAAACAGGTCAAGTGTGGGTCGGGACTAGTTAACAATTGGGTTCAACAGTAATTTCTATTAGTACATGAATTTACGCTTGCTTAGTCTTTGTAGATTACATGATCAACACACAACACGGTATTTTCAAAAATCGTTTACCGCTGTCATCAATAGATGTAGCGACACGTCATATGCAACGCGCTATGAGGGAAGTTCATGTCTAAAAGTAGGCATGCAGCTGTTTATGATAAATTGGCATGCTACTACAATTACGCTTTATACGTAGTGCTCTAATACTCAATAGTGGTTATGTTCATCAAGTTGAATTATTTCTGAGACAGAGTACCTACTTATCGCATGATTTTTATTACACATTACTGCGTTAACGGATTCATTCAGCATGAACCCATTCTAAATTTCTTGAATACAACAGAAAAACTGGCTTTGATAACTAAAATAGGAGAACAGATAATTTAGCGTCGCGAAATCTTATACCTTTAAAAGAGCAATTCATGAGATATATATAGATAAATATTGTTGTATATTAATTTAAAAGTAATAAAAAATAACAGTAAATATTGTTTTCAAATAAATAAGTAGAGCGGCCATACTGATTCACTTTAATTTTTTAATTTAAAATTAATCTATAGTTTCAAATTTCATTGAATCTGTTACCAGGGACATGTTTCATAGAAAATACAATTCGTAATAAACTGACTCAGTCAGCCATTTTATACTTTTCCACCAATCAACAGACACTATGGGCGAAAATGACTTAATAGTCTATTACGAATTGTATGTTTATGAAATAGGCCCCAGGATTTACAGTATATTTTTAAGGTTAAAAAGGGAGGGAAAGTGTATTTTGATCTCAATGTAAAAAGCAATTCTATTGTGTAGTCTACAATCGTATAAAGGTAAATAACGTCCAATATAGGAGGTGCAGTAATACAGACGGTAGAGAAAAAATAAAACGGAGCGAAATAAAAGAGTGTCTCAGCCTATTTCAAATGTAAATCTGAGTCGGTGTAACGGGTCGGCTCTTCTGAAAATAAGACGTAGGTCGGCGAGTGTCGCTTCTTGCTTCCCTTGACTTGGGACATTTCTGAGACGACGCACTCAAACCCTCTGCAGGATTTGCGAAGAGTTTATGTGTCGCCCTCTGAGAGGAAAAGTAAAACAATGGAAGCGGTCACGTTGACTGTCAACAACACTGTCAACATGGCACGGCACCGGCATTGCACGTCTACCTGAATACACCTGTAGTTTTGTACAGAAAATACTTGAGATATGAGCGTACAGTATGTTGACAGTGCAAAATTATTAGAAGTGATTTAATATTTTCATTGAATCATATTCAATATCTTCTATTTATTTTCAGCTTTCAAATCAACATATTTGTGTACCGTTCCGAAATGGTCTACCATTCCGAAAGAAATCTTCTCTGGAGTTCACTATTTATAATAAGAAAAAGCTGTGGTAGCTCAGTTGGGTAGAGCGTCAGTCCTTGAACAATCGAGGTCTGGGTTCGATCCTAGCTCGTACCATGAGTTCTAATTTATTATTTGGAATTTATGCACGAATGATCTAAATACTACTAATATTACTATTGGATTTTTGATGAAGGAAAATATCGTGAGGAAATCTGCACGCACACATCCTGAGAAGAAATTCAAAAGGTATGTGTGAAGTCTAACAATCCGCACTGGTCCCGCGTGGTGGACTGTGTACATGACATGCACTCTCTGTAGAAGAGTAGGACTGAGTCTGCAGTGAGGACATATATAGGCTGTTGATGATGATGAGGATTTATAATAAAATCAAGTGCTATTGTTTTTATTAAACTACAGTTGTGGATAGTATTATATTTTACTTCCTTCTAGCAGTGCACGACTCTCGGTAAATCAAGTCTAGGCGAGCGATCTAGGAACTTTGAATCAACGAATTAAATTTACATTAGTAGGTAGGTAGGTAGGTACACCGGAATCTTTAATCAAACTTGAACGTAAAATTAGAGCTCATGAAGCCTAACAAATGCGTTTTAAATAGCTAATCTGCCCATTCATTTTTGTCGTGCAAAATTCTATGTTGGCTCGTATGATGTGATTTTGACTAGGAAATTGATATTTCCAAACGCCTCCATGGTCTGGTTACACAGTTGGACTCACAAATGGTCGCTGGTTACATTTCATCTGCGAAATATCTTTGGTGTGATTGGTGGTATGGAGTTTTTCTATCCGTACGAGTAGCCACCGCCGTGACATAAAAGTATGCTGTCAAGCGAATTAATGGAACTGTTAGGTTCAGCACATGTAACACTCTTTCTCATCACTCAGCATCAGACGTATTGTAGGCAAAGTACAAACTAAAAAGAAAGAAAGAAAAAATATATTTGAAAATGTTGTTCACTCTAAGAGACTGAAACTTCTAAAGAAATCTGTTTTCGAAATGTAAGCGTCATTGTTTTTTAGATTTTCTATGTTCTACGCTAGCTTCTGCCCGCGACTTTATCTATGTGGACATCAGAATTTAACCCACCCACGATTACTTTCTCGATAAGGATAAAAATAATAGTCTATGCTTTTACGTATCTCCGTTGCGAAGTTCACTCCATTTCACTCACTCATATATAAACTCAAATACTAGCATGCAGTATTTATAGTCGAGGTTGGGAACCTAGTTTTTATGTCGAGTCCATAGTCTGTTGATCGTCGATGTAAGTATACGTTTATGTGTGTAGGAAATTGAGGGAGTCTCAGTGGCGGGAGTATCGTTTTATCACGAAACTCGTGTCCCCAGAACGTACTGCACGATTTTGAATCACAGTCCCTGCACTTGGTACTGTCTAAATAAAATTACAGAATCTGTAGTCAAAATACTTTATTTGTTGTTTGTCTATTTGATAGACAAACATAGTAAATGAATTGTTAAGTAAGTCCTTCGAGATGGCCAATTTTGTCATTTTTGGGGTTTCGTACCACAAAAAACCTCAAAACGAAAAAAGGAATCCTTATAGGGCCACTTAGTTGTCCATCCGTCTGTCAAGACTATTTTTCTCAAAAATGCGTGGAAGTATCTAATTGAAATTTATATCAAATACTCAAGGTCCATAGTCTACCAGAAGGGCCCAGTGCGGATTGGTAGATTTAATACACACCTTTGAATTTTTCCCGGGAGTATGCAGGTTTCCTCAAGAAGGTTTTCCTTAACCGAGAAGCCAATGGTAATGATTTTATCATTCGCACATAAATTCCAAATAACAAATTGAAACAACAAAGGCCTCGATTGTTTAAGGACTGACGCTCTAACCAACTGAGATAGCACGGCTGGTGGTTAATGTTTCTCAACGTAGGAATTAGGCAGATATAAAATAGATGTCAGACTAACCAATTATGCATAAAACATTAGTGCGTAATAGCTATTTCCACGAGGATCAAATCACCGGTAAGAGCCAGTTAAATATAAACAGGTGGGATTCTGCTGGCAAGTCCTGTTTTATTTTCACTCGGTTGCGATACAGCTGTGTGCTTTAGCCACAGAGCCTGCTAGACCTGATTCAATTCCATGGAGAAAATTTCCTGCACTGCCCGCACTCCCTCCGCGAAATTGATATTGCCTTTGCCGTAACAATAGAACTGTTATATCTTCTCTTCCAATACTGAACACGCGTACCTTAGTTCCTTTTGTTGGAAAATGGACTATCACAAAACCTACTGTCTGTTTCAAATTACTGGAGACCCTTGTTTCGATTCACGTAAGTACCTTTCCATTTATGTTGCGTTTTTATTCTTGTTAAATTTCAGGAACGTTTTTCTTTTTCTTTGTCGGCGGGAAAATCTATTTTTGAGCTTGATACTTTCATAGAGATAGCCACGACAAATGGCAACACCAATCCTTGAGAGTATTTGGTACAACACGACGATTGCCGGGTTCGCGACCTCAGTAAGAATAAAGTGATACATCAGTAGTTGTGTTCCACTTTTGTCATTCACTACCTGAATAACATATTTGCTTCAGTTGTCACATCTTGTATCCAGTGTTTTATAAATTTGAGTCGGTAATTAATGGTGCATAAAAAAGACGAATCACAAACGAAAAAATCGTACCTACGTATATAAACCACGAGATAGGCACCGTCACCTCGTTTATACTGCACTTACATATATACATATTACATGAGAAAATTCTAGCATAAACTACGGTCCCCGACATAGATCAACGAGTCATTATGCAATAGGCAGGCGCATAGATCTAAGAACGGATATAATCGATGCCACATAATACATAATAGTACAGTAGTAATAGTTCTCGAGTATCAACCGGGTACCGCGAATCATGTACCGCAACGACCGATAACTCCCAACTATACTCGTATGAACTGAGACTCAGAATGAAAGCGACTCGGGTCCGGTCATTGTGGCGTACCGTGGAGAGACTGGTCTTCGTTTATTTCAAACAGACTATACCTACATACAAAGTAATTTATGATAATAATTTTCTAATACTAATTCTCTTTAATTATCTGATTATAAACTGAATAAAACTTACATACATAATAAAGAGCCGATCAGAAAGATGCAAAAATTGGACTAATAAACCAAGAAAGTTTTATATATGAAAACCAGCGCTGTGGCTACTATTGCATCAGATTATAAGTGCGATTTTACGCCACATTACAATGCAAATCCAGTATCAGCACCACGTGCATATTTATCTAATTAATATTCTTCCGTTTATGTTATTTATGTGTTGTGTATTTTGAATCGAGTGCTTGTATATTGATATATTGATTTTGAAAAACTTGTTTTCTCATTGTGTCTAGTTGTAGGTGTTACCTGCAGGTAGGTCAGTTTTAAACGAAAAAATAAATTAGTCCTTTCTCCTCACAATTTCCGGCGCCGAAGGAGATAGGACCATTGACTACTCAACGGTTTTCGAATCATTTATTTTTTCGCACTGAAGCGAGTTCTTCAACTTGTTAAATTATATTTTTTCCAGTCACGTAATCTCCCTTTTGTTGTTTTCCAATGAACGTCCAAGAGGAAGATGTCACAAATCATGAGGAAATTGTACGAAAAGAGTAATAAAATAAATCATCGACGTTTTATTACAGTTTATTTTAAAATATTGAGTCGAGAGACTTTCACTGGACACCGTCATCTGTCTTGTATTAGCTCGGTATTGAACACATTATAAAGGAAAGTTGTTTATCGTACCAATAAGCGAAAGTAAGTTATTTATATGATCAACTTTCAAACTGTCAATTTTTGCCCCTTTTAATATATATAAATAAAAGTATTTAACCCATTCTTTGGGTTTTGAGGTCACCACATCCTATAAATACTCCAAATTTCAAGTCGATAGCATCAGTATTTCTTAATATAATTAGCTGTCACAAATGGACGGACAGACACACACCAGAGTGAGATTATAAGAGTTCTGTGTATTATTCGGATGTTCGGAAACCTAAAAAGGAACTAGCACATGTGTTGCTCGAATATATAGCTGTTGCATTTACCCCAATCAGTAAAGTTCGAGGTAAAATTAAGACGTAACAATAAGGAGGTGTTTTATCATCACGAGCGAGATCGTTCTCGCTTTATACCAGCTATAAACATCGGAGTGTATACAACATACACCTGCCCAAACACCGTTACATGAGTAACAAAACAACGGAAACGTATTCGGTTTAACGTGCAATTCGCAGCGGACTCCGGATCGGTTTTGTTTGGGTCAGCCTTGGACAATGTGACAATTTGTAGGTACCTGTGTCACTGTGCTACTGGTTTATCAGATAAGCTCTACCTCTGTCTGTGGGCTACAGAACAGGCTATTATATAAGCTGTATGGTGTATTGTATGCAGAGCTTAGAATTAATAGGTTGGTCCCGTCTCTATAGAAACGATGTTTGTTGTTGGTTATAAACTGTTTGTCGATCCGAAAACAGTTTTGTTATCCGGTAATTTACATTGCTGAACTTTTGACACCTCATACGCCACGATGTTCTTTCCTTGAATACGAGTATACTAGCAAGGTGGCGTGCACAATTTATTCTGCCGTCTTCTACAGCTGATACCAATTATAAACGCTTGGTTTTAAATAGTGTCATAGTAAAATCTGGGAAAATTTTAATCAAGTTGTAACTCTGAAATACAACATTTTAATTTTCCACTTATCGTGTTATTAAAATTTTGGCTGAAGTATAAAAAATACACCTTTAACTCATGTATTTAGACCCGTTCCTGTCCATAAAATTCGCAGTTATAATGAACAATGTAATCCGATGGCAGTCCTAAAATTTTATCAAGAGCCGTCTGTCCCGTCACAATAACTCAGTTTCGGAGGCGTTTTATTGTCCGACAGATACAATACCTACAAGTGTTTACTAGGGGTAACGTGAGACTCGTCCGATAGATAAGTCTTGTGGAGTAGTTATCGGACCACAAGGGCAGTAAAAGCTAATTGGCGGGGCGGCAGTAACCGGCAGAACGTTAGCGCGATGGCGGGATTGGGAAAATTAACCTCTTCCGAGCGACCCAATTGGTGGGCTATGATTAGTTTGTAATTTGTGACGGGCCTCTGCGAATTGTGGTTGATTCCGATGTTGAGGTTTTTGCTCTGTTGCCGGTTTTATATTGAACGGCGGTTCAGATGGCGTTTTTGTTCGAATCGCGAGTCGAAAATTAAACACAGGCAACGGCCAAAATTAGCGATGATTTATTGTGATTTACTGTCGCTAATTTTCGCCGTTGCCTGGTTGTAATTTCCATTTCAACATATCACACAATATCAGCAGTTATGCAGACAATATATTTGTAACTGCTTAGTATTTGGTTGGTTTTAAACCATTGTTATTTAAATTTGTATACATCAAATACACGAAATAAATCAGAGTTTATTTAACGGCATCTCCCCTTGATGTCCAAAGAGGTCAGTCACCTCCCCGCATTACTGCAGTAAAACAAAGATAGCTATTTGTACTGTTCTTAGGGTTCCGTATCTAAAAAAGGAAAAAAGAAACCCTAACAGGATCACTTGGTTGTCCGTTTGTCTGTCTGTATTTCAAGAAACTTTTTCTCAGAAACAATCAAGTCTTCCTTTGATCTGTGAAAAAATTAAAGTCGGTTTACGGGTGATTTTACGTGATAACATCATAAGAAAACATGCTATCACAAGCCGAACGCTTAGGCCGATGGTGCCTCTCTATCGCTTGCTTGCGCGCTCGGCTAACACTATTATAAAGGTGTAGCTGCTAGTATAAAGCTATGGTGCCCGTTAAAATACAGTCAGAATCGTGCGATGTGTTGTACTCGCGTAAGTAGGTACGTATAAATGGCTAGGTTTATACGAGTGCGTGTGTACGTATATACTGAAGAGCACGCTTTTCTATTCTACAGTTTCCGTTGAGACTCCTGGGAATAAAGGCACACTTTATGCCCTTGTTATTCCATAGGGTTCAACTTCAGGAAATAATACCTTCATATGTGTAGCATTTGCTCAAAAATTGGATTCAGTGTTGAGTTACTCGAGCATTCAGGTACGTACTAGTATAAAAGTCTGGAATAAAAGGTATTTGCGAACAACTTCCTACATGGAGCCAGTGCGGAAACTGGACAGACGATTCAATATCCTTTGTTGAGTTGATTTTGCTTCCTTGGCATTGAATGTAAATTATTTGCGCGATATGGTGGATAGGTTTATGTATATTTTTTTCAACAAATGTGTTTGAACAAGATGATTTATGATGTTTTATCATTGAGTGTAGAAAACTGCATTGAAGCCTAACTGACATAATACAATCTTCTTATTCTTCAATCTTTGAAATGAACTCTTTGTATGTTTCTATGTGAACCAAAATTTGTTAAGACACGCGCCATAAGTTTTTATTTCAAATTAAACTACTTAAAACTACTTTCAGATGTATTCCGTAGACGAAAAAAACTTTACAGCTACTGCATTTTTAATATAAAAAGACATGATAACAAATTAAAAAAGCACTATTTAGGATTTAAAGGTAGATGTCATATCAGAAATTGCAATTGTCTTCATCGTTATAAGAGAAAGTTATTGAGTTTCTTTTGTTCTCTCCTTAACGCTGTTTGAGAAGGCAATGGAAGTAAATTTAATGATTTAAAACAAGCCCCCAAAATCCGTTTTTCGTTGACCTGGTGTACGTATTATACATGTATAATGGGGTCACTAAAATGTATAACTTTATTTTCCATGTAAAAGTCTGAAGAAAAGAAAAACAGATAAATTTAAGATGGTAATAACTTTGTTGAGACGTGTCGCGGGTCACCGACTGTTATTTAGGCTCTACATTAAACTTTTCACGACCGGAGAGGGACTGTAGCAGAGAGTTAGCTAATTGCAGAGCCTCTCCTGTAATTATTATGGTACAAACTTACAAACACCTTTTACATTCTCTCACTTATGACTACTTTTAAAATTACATAAGTAGTTTGTTAAAAACATGTGCTTTTTATTTTTTTAATTAAACATGAAACCATCTGAACCGTACCTGACAAGTAAACGTTAGATATTATTTATAGAATAAAGTACATTTTCAGGGTTCCGTACCCAGAGGGTAAAAAACGGGAACGGGTCACCAGGCTGTATCTCATAAACCGTGATAGTTAGACAGTTGAAATTTTCACAGATGATGTATTTCTATTGCCGCAATAACAACAAATACTAAAAAATAAAATAAATACTTAAGGGGGCTAACATACAACAAACGTTTTTAATCGTTTTTATAAATAATGGTATGGAACCGTTGCCGTGCCGTTTTCTTTCTTGTAAGTGATTTGTAACCCTTTAAGAAATAAATAATCTCAAACCGTAACCCTTCGTGCGCGAGTCCGACTCGAATTTTGCTGGTATTTATCAAAAGATACCTCTTGAGTTTTCAGAAGGGGAGGGAGTTTGATTTCTGTTTGTTTATTCATTATCATATCATTATTCATAATCGTGTATGTTTAATGTATATATATATATATATATATATATATATATACTATTTATTATTGTCTATTTATTTATTTATTAATATATATTTAGCACCACTTACTCACCCCTTCTTAATCACACGATTCTTCTGCCCCAAGGTTGCCTGGAAGAGATCGCTTTTAGCGATAAGGCCGCCTTCATTGTACCTTTTATGTTCTTCTCTTTTCTGTTTTTTTTTATATTTTGTGTGTGTGTGCAATAAAGATTATTTGAATTGAATTTGAAGGGGAGGCAGATTAAAATCCTAAAATAACTTATACTAAACAGTAACTTTTTCATATAACTTTTAAAATCCCTTTTGTTAATGAAAAGTTTTAATCCAAAAAAATAAATTTAATTAATTTTTTATTCAAAAAATGTGATGATATATAATAGGTTGATTTTATTTCGTAATAGTCAGTATATTACATGGCTGAAGTAATAGATTCATTGACTGGTATATCTTTTTCATTGCACCCTTTATAGGCCATATAAAATGTAAGTACAGACGAAGTAAGCAACTAAAGTATCAGCAAACAGTAAAATTTCAAAGGCTCAGTCGTTATTTCTTATCTCATAAAATTAAATGTCTATAAAACAAACAAGCTTCGAACTATATGAGCGTAAAGCGGCGATCTGCTAACTTTATTTGCACATAAACCGAACGAAACCGGATTCATTTCAGTTTATTTTCAGTAAAATCGTCTCGAGCAAATTTTCTCGAGTCAAGGATGAATTGGTGATCTTATCAGTGACGGTGGAGACTTGATAATATCTACTGGGAACCAAGAAATTCAACTCGGCACAATTTATACCCACAGAGAGCTCTTGTGTAAAGTATAAAATAAATTCGTTTCCTCCCTTGAAGACGAACCGTCAATCCACAAGTTTAGTGACCTAGTTTTCCTAAAATGTATTGTTACAGTACAGAACAGATTCGTATAGTTACAGTAAAGCTATTGTTTTGTGAAACAATGAAATATATTATTTTTAATTAATAACTAATCACTACCCTCTACCACGACCACGAGGAGCAGAATTAGACAGAGATAATAAAATTTCAATTTTAATATACAGACATATAAAGTTGATTTAATTTACTATTATGTAATAAGGGGCGTTGGAATATTTTTTCTTCAAAAGTAGGCGGTATTCCGTAAAAGGTTGTGAATGTATGTGATGCGTATACACTTTCTTATTAAAAGATGCAAGAGTGTTTTAAATCCATTTTAATCGAGTCCGCGTCGGATTTTACTTTGTAATAGATTTTAACGATTCACGGTTCAAAAACAGAATGGCCACACACACTTTTACTCTTCTATTCATACACCCTCACACTCACCCACCTCACAAATCTTAAACGGCAGCTCAAAATAAATTAACATAATGCAAAATGTAAAAACGTAATTTACTTACTCAACTGTAGCTAATATGGTGCAGCTTAGTGGCCTTGATGCAACCAAGCTGGACTGATTATCCTCAATGAATGTATCATTATTTCCTTTATTCACTATACACGACACCGGACAGTCCTACATGAGAAATGACAAGGCGGAAACGTTTTCAGTATCATGAAGCACACATTTGTAAAACCATCGACGTAAAAAAGGGATTTTGTAACTTTTAACCGCCACAAACCGTATGTAAATAAAGGCAAAGGTAAGTCTTCATGACTAGATAAAAACAGATGACAGACCGAATCTTGAATAATTCCGCCCGCTTCCCTACAGAGCGGAATAATTCAAGACGACCTGGTGAAGTCGAAGGGACTGCCAGAGACGACTCAATTGTTGAACAGAGTAAGTTCCAACGAGGGTCCGGGGTTTTTACGGCCTATATTATTGAGCCATAAACCATAAAGGCTCCCCGCTTTATAAACGGTAAAACAAAACACAAGCGACCGCATATTTTCCGTTTATATACTCCGAGTTACATTATGCCTCGCAATCAACTCAAGTGAGATTTTTATGAAGGCCTTTTAATTTTTAGCCCGAGGGAGGAAGAGTAAACAGATCGATGGCGGAAATGCTTTCTATTAGAAAGCCTTTAGCTACGAGAGCTGAGCTGCGCCTGCTATTGTTGGTTGAGGGAATGTTTTAACGCACCTTCCATATTTTAGCTGATTCAAACTTCGCGGTGGGTGCTGTTTGGGGGAGTAAAACTCCTGCTTTTCTCCAAGTAACATTTTCGCTAGATGGAATGAAGGTCAGCATGATACGAAAACCCGTAGTTAAATATAGCGACAATGTACTCGTAGCAATTGTATGGATTTCATAGGATTTATTTATTTCCATTATGTTACATTTCTCTTTCTTATGGTATATGTTATATTAATATTCTTTATAATAGTAACAGTCCGAGTATCACAGAGAGACACAGAGACCCTCATCCGATATTGCTCAGAAGACAAGCCCCGCACTGGAATCATCCTGTAAATTCCCGATTGTGAATCTAAATCATTAAACCATGGGGCTATATTTATAACATAACTAGTGCAGCATGAATATAACAGATAGTTGTGTATATATAGTTAGCAATCGAGTGATACGTGCAGTAAAATGTGATTGGTGACATCAGTCTGTTGCATGTTTTCTAGCAATAAAATTTCATACATTGGGCTTTGTAATCTTCTGTACCATGAATAATATGCTGTACCTATACACGAGGTATGATTACGGATAAGTAACAAGGATTGCTACCAATGCGCTGCTTGAAAAACGCGAAGACGTGATTAAATTCAAATTAGGTAACATATTTCCTATTTTTCCGTTTGTTCGTAGTCACACGGTTGTTTAGCGGGCACTGGCGTCACAACAAATACATATTTTAAAGCACTTAAGTAATATTTCATTACGATATTTCAGCCTTCAGATATATAAGGGATTATTAGATATGGGTTACGTACGTAAAGGGACTCAACAGTAATCTTTTACTATGACTGCGCTGTCCTTCCATCCGTTTGTCATCTTTTAAAACTTAAAAGGTAGATCCTTTGAATTTAAACAGTGCATGTCTACTATAACCAAAAATATCAACGAGTTATTATATATATTAAAATGAATAGCAAATATTTGAACACGACATGATTTTTGTTCCATCTTGTGTTAAATGTTTGACGGTGGTACCCCTTCCCTTCGTGTGCCAGTCAGTCCGATTTGCACCAGGCCAGTTTCTATCTTTATAACGATAATGCCGTGCCGGTGAGGTTGTATACGCGCGCACACACGCTGACACCTGATACATGTATATAAAAACACTATTGACGTTTTCGCTTAGACACACTTGCAAACTTTTTACACTACAGAATGTTGTCATGGTCACTACAACATAACGTCATCTCGAACAATACCCCACCTGATGTTACCATTTTAATAAATAATAAATATATTCAGTGTTGCCCTAAATCTGTTATTCAAAAATAACATATTTGGAGAAAAATAACTTTATCATTGTTTACTTATTACTGAAATACACACAGTGTAGATAAACACAAAGTGAAAGAGTTGTGTAATTTTATGCACTCGATTGTATGGCTGCATTCCCACCTCCTCTCCGCTCCCACTGTTATTCCTGTTTTTTATTTTAGCCAGGATCTACAGCGGTACACTTGGAACGCGTTCACTGAAGGTGGATGAATTTCCTACGGACTCTAAAGCTAAACTCTAATTGTATGGCTGCAGCTCTTTTATCTGATACATTAATCCTGTTAATTCTTTTTGGCAAACTTTAATGTAGCCCAGGCCATAAAAATTTAAAAAAGAAGAGGCAAGCATATAATGTTATATACATATATAAATAAGATCAGCTTACGGAACGGTCATTTCCTTATTCAGTCTCTTGCGGGGGTAGAGAAGTATAGCGATTCGGTTGGAGGCGGTAAACGTCCGTCCTGTATGTGGTACTATATTAATTATATGCTAGAAGCTTCAAATTACCGAGGTTATGCTACATTTTCATAACCGGAACACCGTAGTGCTATCAACACGGATACTTGGCGGTGGACTTAGATAACACGGTGGTAGCTAGCCAGAAGAGAAGAGAAAAGTACCATCAAGAAAACAGATTACCAATATGTACCCTCGCTGGTAAACTAGTCAGTTCAACTGTGGAACCATTAGGGTATGGATAAGGTTAAATTGACAAATAGTTTAGTTTTAAACGAGTACATTAATCTACATTAATGTCATAAATGCGAATTTTTTGTTTGTTTAGAGTAATGGAGAGTAGAATTATAATGAAAGGGTTGGAGGTATAAAAATATATTTTTTATCCCAAACATATACCAACGTACAAGTATTTTCCGTGGGACAATGTCAGAAGTCCACGCAGACAGAGTTGCTGGCAAGTTAAGTTAATAATAAAGCTGTGAAATGAGTTAAACACTGCTGTTGAAATGCATGATCTTGAACTGCTATAGGTAGGTAGAAAAACCTCAGTGAAATCTTTATTTGAAATTCGAACGTCACGAAGAAGATTTGTTGAAAAAGAATCGAAATCTTCCGATACAAAAAGACGTATTCACAAAAATCGCAGCGGTTGTGTCCCTTGTCACAGCCTACCAGATTTCCCAAACGTGTTTAACGCATACTATAAATTCCAAACAAAGAAATACTTATATTTATTAATTTAAAATCCGCCTATAATAGTCACTACGAGTATATTTACAATTCATTTTATTAACGAATATACTATAGTTAATTTAAAATAAGGAGGTGCCTACATTTTCTGATAAGTACACAATACTTTTAAATTATATCAGTAAACTGGCGACAAAACTGTAAAAGTAAACTTACGAATCAGAAAAGGGAATACTTGAAAATACTCGACATATAGCTGCAGCTTTTGTATATATTGTGTTGTTTCCGAACAAAGCCTCCAAACCCCTTAGCCTGTAAACGTCAGTCTCATGTCTACTTGGCATTCAAGCTCCTACGTCTCCATTAAAATGGGCGGCGTGAGACATTGCCGAATCTCAGTCAGCTTCCTCTATTCATTTGCATGATTTGCAGTCCACAGTCCGCAGGCAGTGGTTTACCGTTCGAGTGGCTAGCTGTGTCCGGAACCCGCAACAAACTAACTTTGCTCAAATTCGAGACTCTGACAACAACTCTGCTGGCCCGCTGTCGACCGATCGATTAGGGTTCGCTTATCGAGTACCCGTCCAAATAGGCTTGTTTTTCAATTTGAAAACTTGGAAACAGTTTCGCTCCGGTCCTAGTTTCGCCTGGTCTGGTGGCTATTGGAAACTTTTTATTCGTTTAGTAATGTTTTAAACGATCGCCGCAGGGAACGGTTGATAGGTTCAAGTTTCTTGAAGAGTGGGGAGAGTATACGAATTCCCTAGATTACAATTTCATAGCATCTGACAGATAATTAACTTTGTCCCAGAAGGTTTTTCTTTACCCGGAAGACTCCCAAACACAATCACAAAATTCAGGGAGCACGGAAATCGCATTATAAATGTGTAGACATACGGAATCAACATAAATTACTCCCACATACGCGATATTTTAACCTCCTCTGTAGCATAGGTCTCGGGTTCGATTTCAAGCGGCACTCGATTTGGTTGGTGCTAGGGCATTTTCTGTGTCCGCCTGGCTAACTACCACCATGTTATCTTACCGCCAAGCCGCCGTGTGAGAGGTTTCAATGCCAACGCTTTATTATATTGTGACTTCTGGGTGAGAATTATTTCCATCCAACGACCTTGTTGTAACTTACCATCATGTGAGATAAAGGCCAAGTAAGTGTAAACACATGAAACTTATAAAAAAAATATTTCAGCATCTTTTGTTCCACTACCGGACAGAGGTCCTCCGGTTTTCTGTCTCAAGAGCGTCCTTTGGCCAGTCGTTCAAGAATGAGGAATAGAAGCCGAGATGTCCTTTAATTTTTTCAATTGTTTCCTCAAATCTCTAAATTTTCTGTTCTGTATATAGTTGCATTATCGAAAAAATACACCGTCAAGGATCAACCACTTTAGAAGGTTTTAACTATTAGAAACAATAAGAAGAATATATTTTGGCATCATGAAAAAATACCAACATCGCTACTGATAAAATCACTAGGTTAAAATATAAACGTTATCTACATTTCTATCAAAGTTTTTCAAAAACACAACAAGCTGTTATATCCAACCAAACCGTATCAATCCGTGAAACAGCTTCGTCCCCGAGGTTGCTGGTGGGTCACAGCTGGCAGCTGGCAATTGTTTCCAGTAGCGAAGTGACAATTTAAGCATACTCCGCAAACTTGCACAGCTTCTTGCCTCCTACTCTAGCCATCTCACAGAAATAATGTGGAAAGTTTACCTTCTTTTTACCGCTGTGTCAAGCGAGTTTTAAAGTTAATGTTTATTTACATGCCTCTCGTATTGTTCGCCGCTATGAAAGTTCGCTATTGTGTTGCTACTTAGGATAGCTGTCACGAGTGTTTAAATTTAAAAAGTTATGATTGTTAAGTTTTTGTAGATAACACAGTAATTCTAGATTAAAAATTCTTTACGCGTTCATTAAATAGTGGTAGTATCACCAGTCTACCAAGTGTGGGAAAGTTCCACTGAGTAAATAGCTTCATTTACGTGCGCGTACCTGGCAGTGGATTTTTCCAGTAGACAAAAAGTGACCGCAGAGTAAAATGGATAAAAAATATATATGAAACATCTGACGTTTGATTCGTTCACGTGTCATGAGAGGAAAACCTGTGATGGAAAAACCTGTCGCCCAACATGTAAGCCGAAACAGCAATTCATCATAAGTGCAGTCATGTAGTGTCAAGCACAAAAGAAATTTTAAAAACACATTGTAGTGCATGTGCTTGTATATGGCCTTGTCGAGCATTTGAGTTTGATTTTAGAGTATTCGAGTTTACCACATAAGCGTCTCTGACAGACGTTAGAAATCAGCTTACAAGTAAAAAAAACGCATTGTCATCGGAACTGAACCAACGTGCAAAATTTCAACTCCCTAGGATAAGAGGAAGTGCTTCTAATTTAGCTTGCAAGATTTGACCCGAACATACATACAAACATTGCAAGTTAAATAAAAAAGCTTTTAATCACTTTAATTAGTAATAGTGAATATACATGAAAAAATATTTTTGTCTAATTCGACTGTCCATGTAAAAGATAAATAGCTCTTTCATTACTTTTTCGATACGGTTAATATATTTTTTAGAACAACCCGCCAAACAGTTATTCTGGCCACGCGGTGCTAAAACGCTCCATATAAATCGGGCGTGGATTGTGACGTCAAAGTACATGTTAAAGCGTTAAAATGTATGGAGCTTGTGTCGTCATTTTGAGTTATCTCGTAAAATACACTAAAAAACTTCAAAATGTAATGACAAAACTAGATCTAATAAGCATTTTACTATTCGGGGAACTAAAATTTTCGCAATTTTAGTTCCCCGTACCTGCGTACCACTGACATTTTACCTCGAATACTAACCCACCTGCCAACCTTTGTGGTGATTATAGGAAATCACGAAATGCTCATTCGTTCATATCATACGTTCAGCAGAAACCAGCTGATAAAAATGTTTACATTTTTAAAATGTTTCTTATGTCTAGTTTTTCTTGTAGTTTTTGCGTCGATTTTTATCTTTTTTCGTTTAAGTTTAGCAGAAAATTGTATTTTAGACCTGCGGGTTTACATTAAACCGTTGTTTTTTAAAAGCGCGGAGGAACAAAAGCCGCGGCAACTGTTTTACAGCGACTGTTCTCCGCTATCGCACTCGATTGCTAATTCTGTTGTTGAGCCAGTTATTTGTTAAGTTCTTACTTGTTGTTTAAGTGTGGTAATCTGCATTGCTGAGCACACCTCCCACTGGGAAGTTGCGCCGTTCACAACTTATGTTATCAACTTTACATTGTCTGACGATCCCTTAGACTATGGACACGTCGTATAACTAAGGCACGCTGTCCATGCGAGCAAATCCAGATCCCTATAAGCAATTGGCCTAAAAAACAACTAACGCAATCTATTTTTGGATGTAGATCGTTATCGTGAATAACTCGCTAAAGGACTCACTTGATGCAGACAACCACGTCCGCGCTCCACCACCCACTGTTACCAATTGCTTGTTTCTGTGTCTGTTTGTGTTTCCTTCACGTCGTAAAAGAAGGTCAGAATGACTTGATGTTTTGCGCAGGGATAATTGAAGGATTTAAAAAGGGTGTAAGCTTGTTTACCCCTATCGAAAAAGTATATATAGTAGTATGTCTATCTAAGTCACAATGGTCTAATCCACTTCCACTTTTGCCTGTTTCGCCTTTGGTAGGTGACGAAAGCCATGTATAATAAAGGCGCGCTGACTTAAAAGCCTCGTTAATAAGGCACTGGCATATATATTATAAGGCATGTTTTCATTACCAAAACACAACATCACTGTTTGGCGGCAGACATACATATACGCATCGAAAAGTACATCCAATCTCTTTTCAGCAACTGAAATTACTGATAATATTGTTCTCTATGATTTTTACACCTTTTATGTAATAAAGATAAGATAAAAGCATTTCATTCAAGCAAACAATCATACAATAATTTTCTCAGGCACTGACAAACTACAACAGTAGTTATTTGACAGAAATAAACTCTCGTTATTTAATGTTTTGTTATATACATAATCATCATCAACAGCCTATATACGTCCCCACTGCATGCCTACTCTGCTACAGATAGCGTATGGGACATAGTCCACCACGCGGGCCCAACGCGTATATATATATATACATCTTCATGGTAATTTGTTTTCTTCATGGTAATTTGTTTTTTAGGGTTCCGTACTTCAAAAAGGAAAAAAGGGACCCTTATAGGATCACTTTGTTTTCCGTCTGTCTGTTAGTCAATACCCTTTTTCTCATTAGCTTCTGAAGATATAAAGCTGAAATTAATATCGAATACTCGTACCTGCCATCTCTTGGATCTGTGAGAAAATCAAACTTATAGGTCAACTTAATAAAAATATAAAGCAATATTTTAGATCATTCCAATAGAAAATGCAAGAAAACCAAAACCCGGGTACTTCCCGTTGCCCTAGAATCCTGAAATTTGCCAAGAAGCAAGGTCATACAGGTCAACCAAACGAATAAATCTGGGAACCAGGATTTAAAAATTATAACACAGAAATACAGCTCTTTTATCTTTACAAACTTAACTTTATAGTTGAAGTCTATACGTTGGGTATGTAATGTAACCACAAAGTAAAGTTAGTTCTTCAGTCGGACTTATATTTTCGGTATGATTTTAAGAATGTTAATTACTCATATTCTGTACGGAACCCTCGGTGCGCAAGTCCGACTCGCACTTGACCGGTTATTTATTAATTATCAAGCCTCTTTAACGATCGATTTTATCGATTTTCTCAAGACTCCTATTAAATGCGTTTTAATCATTATATTGGCAACTCTGGTAATAAATCGGTGTCAATTTTCGTGAGCAGTAGCATATCTGAAAGTTGAGCTTAGTCTAAGGTCACACATGAGTTGCGACTCGTGCATGACAAGACTACATCAATGCGTTCCTCTGAAGTTTGAAAGGGGTAGTCTTTAGTTCCGCATCAAATAATAGTTTGTGAAGACTTGGATCGAAGAATTATTGAGAGCTCCGATTCTTGTTCGATCAGTATATACTAAATCAAAAACTTAAGTTCGTAAGAATAAATTTTGATGGATAAAATCTGTGAAAATAAAATGGGAACATAAAAATACTTTCAGAATTAAACTAACAAAAAAGTTTTGGCAAAGCTATCCGCGCTAACAAGGTGCTTAAGGGTAGCGACTTCATTTGATTGTTAGCGATGAGATTTTCGAGAGTTTTTTAAATGCTTGGAACATTTTTTAATGAAAAATCTGAATTCAACATACAATTAAAACTATTTGAAACTATAGAATGTTATATAAATTAAATCATGACATATATTTTCGATACAAATCAGAAATTTTAATACTTGTCGAAGGCCGAACATAGCTGATTGTAATAAAAAATAATTGAATAACCATAATACACTGTAATAACATACGAGTATGTACATCTAATCATTTACTACAATTTTAGTTTTAAATATACATATTTCGAAATATACTCAGACTCGCGAGCAGTCAAAACAAAATTGTGGCCACTGTATTCCAAACTGTCATCCGCTCCGTATATATGAGCAGTACATGTAAGTAAGGATTAGTTAATTTTAAGTTTAATGTAGTTTAGTTTTAATTATTTTTATTTTTATAATGTAATATGGGCAATGCCGTCAATAAAGGACTTTATTATTATTATTTTATACGTCTCTAAAAAGTAAATAAGAGTTTATGCTGCAGTAAAATTTTGAATAATATTTTTGATAAATATTATTTTATTATTAATTAATATAATACATTTCAAGAAATTGTCTTAGCAAGATCTGGATAATATCTAGGCATATTTTTTTTATTAATTAACATCAAATGATATACTATAAATTAAAAAAGAGAGGCGAGACTACCTATGCCACAGAACACATTTACTCGTATCGGAGTGAGTTAAACTCTACTACGAACAGTTCGGATACCAACTGAAACACGCTCGAACTTCGTATGTATGAACCGTGCTCATGGTCTTATTCTCCTTAAGGTATATTCGAAAAAGAGCGAACAAAATATTGAAGAAGAAAAAAGTGAATCCATGCAGTGGACAAGGGGAAACTGTATGCTGTGAACAAGAGAATTCAATATCCGATACATGTTTCGGACTTTATCAAATCGAACGTCAGAAACATGGCCACTGCCCCCGGCACTGATATTGAACGTGCGAAATTACAAAACAAAAAGTGTCTAAAACATTGTTTCGCGAGTCGCTGTTGGTACTGGTAATTGCTCTCGGAACTTTGTTTCGAAACATGTTATTGAAATTCTTTTTGTGAAAGAACATAAAACGTTTCACTATAAACTTCGATGCACAAAACGAAAATGATTCGTTCAGATTTCGTTTAATTGCGTTGCATCGGTTGTTTTGTTGGACTGTTTTTGTCTGAGGAGCAAATTTGTGATTTGATAAAGTCAAGACGACCTACATCATTCGGGAAGACATCCCTGAATCTCCATTAATTTGAGGACTGATTATGTTAAATACACACGTATTACGCATTTTTTATAATAAGGTATAGCGCTTAACTGAGTCGGTCCCTGTGGTGTGGTAGCGGCACGGGGGGTGTGTTTACCGAATGTCAAACGACACAATCCTACTAATATTATAAGTGTGAAAGTTTGGATGTTTGGATGTTTGTGACGCTTTCACGGAAAAACTACTGAATGGATTTGAATGAAACTTTACAATAATGTAGCTTATACATCAGAATAACATTTAGGCTATAATTTCTAAAGACATATTGTGTAAATTGTCCAAAATCACATTTATAATAGACTACGTAACAGAATAAACACTATTTTGTACATTATGCTGTACAATAATTTGTCATAAACGTCACCTGTGCCTATCGAACAAGTAGAATACATCCTGAAGTACAAGCGGACAAAGTCGCGGGCGGAAGCTAGTTATACATACGAGTAAACGCACGTCGTTTGACCCCCCGTACCGCTACCATACCGCAAGAACCGACTCAGTTAAGCGCTAGACCTTGTAGTATAATAATAATAAATAAATTTATTTATTTCCTTAGCCTTACAAAAGAGAATTTCTTACAGAGCTAAACTTTACAAACTAAGTGACTTATAAATAACGTAATAGTACTGGTTGCTTTGTAGTCGCATTATTTTGTCCGCTGTCGCTCAAGCTAGGCTACTCTGTGCTTTGAGAGACAGTGGTTCAACGCTGTGCAAATATACACGATATATTGTAAACACACAGTATAAATGTTAAAAGTATTGAATTGGCGTCTAAAATAAATTCAGCGTTATGGTAGTAAAAATTGATATTCATGATTTTATATAATATCACAACAGACGCACTGAACTAAAATATATATGTACATTTCAGTCTAATTTCTGTTTGTACCACGATAAAAGGGGCTCATTTCGAGTGAATTTTCACGTTACAAGAACAGAGATAGAATAGCAGGTAGATCTACCAATCCTTTCTTGAATTAATCCCCCTTTAAACCATTAAACTCATTGACCTCAAACGCACTCAACCTGAAGTGGTGTCTAAGTATTCACTTCAAAGTCAATAAACAGCGTGCTCCGACTACCAAGACACCGCAAGAATCAAAGTTCGATTTTCAAACTCTCCATTGCAGGTTCAAGAGTTACAATCAATGTTGTCTGCTCCGATAGTTTTCAATCCCCTTGACTACTTCTATAACTTTGAAAGGCCAGTCGGCGTTATTTATAACGAAAGTTATTGGTATTGCTTATTGGTAATTTACTCTTGGTTTTGAAGTATGATGTCATGACCATCATTATCTTGTGGGTGTGATGAATAACACTATATCAAATTAAACGTGGCAACAACATCTTACTACCTATCCAACTGACAAGCGTGGTGATTAGGACAAAATACCCTCGTCATCCCACATCCCCCGATGAAAACCGAAGTCGAGGGTGAACAGGCTCTTTCTAGACCAACGCGCCAACAGTAGGCTACATCGTTGCTAACTATCAAGTGAGGTCGTGGCCAAGCGTTGATCTATCTTGAGTTAAAAACACGTAAAATATTTAACATCATACTCGTATGTGAAAATTTCGACTGTCTATCACGGTTAATGAGATCCAGCCTGATGGCAGACGGACGGATAGACGGACGGACGAACGGACAGCGGAGTCTTGGTAATAGGGTCCCATTGCAATAAGGTTATTCATAAAACAAACAACAAAGCATTATAACGGTCTCGTAAGAAATTCAGTCTTGTTGAAACATTGTTACACATGTAAAACATATTCCTAGACACGGTTTGTTTCATGTCAAGTTGAAGATTTACTGTGGGATACTTGTCACCCTGTTTATTGGTCACTGGAGACACTAAGCAAATATATTACACGCAGAGATCAAACACTCGGCGCTGTCCAAAAAAGTTTATACCCTTCGGGAGACCTCAGGCCCTTTCATGTATAGCGACAAATACGAATGCTCCTATCAGTAGGTGAAGTCATGTAATATAATTATTAAATTAAATATTAAATTATCATCATTCAATACTATCTTTTGACTTTTATATCATTGGCTGGTACGCTAAAAAATTGATGAAAAAGTTCATCCAGAAGCCATAAGCTAGTTAATTATAATCTGAACCTGATGAAAATATCTGAATATATATGAGTGGTATATAGTTACCAAAATGGTAGCTAGCTATGGGGACATATGTTAGTATCTTTTTATATACCACCAATTAAGGAACTAATAAACAGAAATAATGATAATGTTTCGCTTTCATAAGATGACAGTCAGAAATTTAAGGTCCTCACACACTCTTACACAGGCATTCAAATATTGTGAATTGTTACACATTTTGACTATAAGGTTTAATTTAATAATATTATTTATAGAACTATATGTATGTTATTTTAATATTAGCAGTAAAACAAATATGTACTGGTTTGTGACGGCAAACAAAACCAGCATTTACGGTTTAATTAGTTTGTTGTTAGTGCTGCAATTTAGTTTTGACTCTAGTGAAAATAAAGTTTTTAAAAAGGCTTGCAGATTTGAGGCAGAGCCTCTTGCAAAACTCGGAATTATAAACAAGTTGTTTTGCCAACGAACGGTTTAGTGTAGTTTATAGCCTATTTCAAGCGTCTTTAACGTAACGAGGTTATTATGGCAAATCATCAGCCCATAAACGTTCTTAATAAAGAGTAAAACCGGCTCTGTTTTATTACCTCGCCGCTGTACACCCCTCTGCTTGTTTCTGGAAATATTTAACAGGCCCTGAGTGAAAGTGTTGGGGAGGTGTGAAATGCGCAATATAAAGGATAAACTTCTAGTTACTCGCTTTACGATGTGTAAAGGAACAATGATGATTTGGTTTTATTTTACCAAAACTATAATTTCAGAAATTATGTGGATTACAATTGTATATCTACATCGACTAACGATGAAAATTACGTCAGGAGAATGTGAAATTGCCCATCCACATCCTCTGTCATGGTGACGCCCTACATCACGGCAGAAACATACATCTCGGAGGCCACACTGCTGCAATGGAAAGTATTAGGTCCTTTAAACCCAGACCTATCGTACGGTACATGACCGAGATTCGCCTTGGGGAGGTGATTCGATCAATAGGGAACTGTCACGATAGATCTATGAAGGTCGCAGTGACACGCAGGATGTACGGACTGCGCCCCTTATGCCCAAATAAATAAAAAACGATGAATAAAGTCGCGACGAATTTTTTACGGTGTCAAAGGATTGCAGAAATAAATATGGTGTATACGAGCTGGAATGTAATACGAATTGAACCCATATTTTTCTGCTGATATCATAAACTTGTAGAAACCTGTTGGGTCAATTGAAATTCAATTTTATTTCTAATTCACGAACTATCAACAGAAACTACATCATAGAGGAAGAGGAGAACTTCTCAACGTTTTGAAATTCCAAAAATAAAAATAACCTGGATACTTTGAAAAACAGCATCGCGGAGCCAATTTGCGAGAGAAACGTTCATCTCGACAGATATGAATTGCGAACTCAGACAACTTCTGCTTACATACGAGTACATACATATGCTTTACAACTGTCCACTACAAATTGTTTTGTTGGTCATACCAATTTACATGCAGACCGCCTTGCCCGCATTACAAATAAACATCACGTATTGGTAATATAATGGCTTCAAACATTACTCATATTGATGGTCTTAATTTTAGAGTAGCGACCACGTATTGAAGAACAACTCTTCGATGATTTTGAATCGGTATTCGACTCGTTGTGGTATACCAGCAAAACGGATCTAAAGGGCTCTAAGACAATCTGGCTTTCTGTCAAGGTATATTTTTCTGGAACTTCATCTAAGCCAGTATTGTCGTGACGCCTATTAGCTGGCTATTAAAAGTAGTAACCCTCAGTCAGTTTCTTTATCGACTATTATCTTATCAACACGTGTTTGTTCATACTTATCCCTGTTGGGGACTTCCATACAACTTAACTAACTATTAAATTGTAACTAAGCAAAACATAAATCCGTTTACTTATCAACTATTCCAATATACTCGTACGAGACTCAAATACGACCTTCTGTATGTGGACGACTTGCATGCTACTTCACTAACTATTAAGTAGTTACTAAGCATCAATCAATTTAACTGAGCAACGTATGCGGTGCACGCAAAGGTGAGTGCTTCCTCTTCATCTTACAGTGAAAGGAAATCTTTCATAGTTAGATATAAAATAAGCAAATCAAGATTATCTTAATAAAACGATTTGAAATACTGCTTTGGTTTCTTCGATGAGATATTTTTATTTTACCTGACGTATTGTCGCTCGCGTTGTTTGGAATTTTTTTAAATTATCAACTGTAAAATCATTGGTATATCGTTCATATATAATCTTATACCTTTAAACGAGCAATTATTATATATATATATCTCGTAGTATGAATGAATCAACACTCAATCTGCTAACGCTTAATCTCAAATTTTTTTATCTCTCTGATTAAATCCATTCGATAAGTAGAACATAGTATAGTATATTGTAGGGTCCTGTGTATCTCATAATAAGTTATCTACGGAGCTATCACAAGGGTAAGTAACTAACCAACTCGTTATTGATGAAGTATCTACTGTATTCAAGTCCAGAGACCGCCCGCTCCCGTCTTGCTTTCCTCACTGAAGGAAACCATGTTAAATATATGTTGACTTTGTGGAGAGAACACTTGATAGTTAGAAGAAATAGATTAACACACTATCACATCACTTTCTGTAGCAGTTACGGATTTACTTTGTTTGTACTACTGTTTAATACATGGATGACTGAGTTTCGCTTAGATGGACTGAACAGAGTAACCACAGACTTCTGTAAGCTGAAAAGTAGGAGTTTCTCCAAAAATTTAGGCCTTTAAGCCTCGTAACTTTTATCAATTCAATTCAAACTCAAATAGTCTTTATTGCACACACACACACACACACACACCAAAACAGAAAAGAACATAAAAGGTATAATGAAGGCGGCGTTATCGCTAAAAGCGATCTCTTCCAGGCAACCTTGGGGCAGAAGAATCCTGTAATAAATCATATATTTTATCATAAATATTATTAGTGACCTTTTTTGAGATGACAAGAAAATCCAATTCTATAAGAATTTTTCGTGCAAGGTGAAAAGTAACTGTGTGTGTGTTGACAATAGCATTTATTACGATTCTTTTATCTGCTTGTAGGCGGATTGCTGATTGCAGTACGACGTGAATGTATTAGATTATGCTATCCTTTTTTTAATGTCTTATCTTAGTTGCCTATTTTTCAATCCTACCTTATTTTGTACATTTATTTAGAAAATCCTTCCAAAACAAGTCTCCTTAGTGACTCTCTCAACATGTTCAAATTTTGAATCCGTGAAGCTAATCCACCACCGTTTCAACACAGAAATCCAGGCAAATATGGCAAGTATGGTAATATTATTTAACGGCCGAAGGTGTGCCGCCAAACAAGGACCTAAAGGTTGGATCGGTTAGGCCACAAAAGTTTAACCAGATTAATATAAATATTTTACCGTTAGATATGTTCTCTTGCTAGATGTGGTGGTCATTGGTGTTATGTAGGGTGTTTTAGTAATACAACCAAATGTTTAGAACATATGATGAAGACAAGGATATCTAAACTATCATCTTTCATCTCAACTGATGGTAAATGACAATAAGGCCGTTGGATAGTAAGCGTGCGCACCCAGAAGCCTAACGTAATGAGGCGCTGGCTCTGCTATCTTTCATACCGAAACACAACCGTGCTATTAACACTGCTGTTTAGCGGCAGATTTAGGTAACATGGTGGTAGCTAGCAAGGCGGACCAACCAAACGGTAGCCATTAAGCCAGGGAGGTGGTTTAAAATCTATACTGAAAATTATTGCACCTTATTTTCGATACATTTAAGATATTTTTAGCCTTTGTGATACTAATGTCAATTCTGGCAAATGACCAACTACCACACTCTTTGTCTACTGTCTGTACTACACTCCCTTGTCAATTGAGTTGTTGTAGTTGTGTCAATGTCAATTTAGGTTTTAAGTACATCCCCTCCAAAGTTAGGACTCGTCGGCAACAAAGCCAGAAGTCGAATGCGCGAATAGACAGAGTCTGGCATCTCGCCAGCGTAATCATCGCAGAATAATAGGTGCTTGTATTCGCGCTGCATTCCGGCTATTGCCAAATGTCTTCACGCACAATTTTAGCCTGCAATTAGACTGTACAGACGAGGGTTTTGTTATTCAATATGCTGTAGAGGTATGCTGCAGATATAGAGGTATGCAGCTGTGCTTATACCACTGTTGTGTTCCGGTATGAAAGGTAGCAGCCAGCATCTTCTTAGCTTAAGCCTTCTGGGAGATGAAACCCATCATACAATTGCAAAATATTGCAAATGAATGAATAAGGACAGCAAGAAATCGTGTCGTATATTTTCGGATTTAGCATAATAGCGTCGAGAAAATTTCTGACCGGAAGCACTAAATCTTACTGAAATCAGGACCTACCTAGCAAGCGTTGTGGTTTTTGGCAATCATTGTAATGAGAGAGGTTCAGTGATTGAATTTGCCACCGGACAAAGAATCAAAAATTGAATGTTAGGTTGGTATCTGCTGTTGAGTAGAATCAGCCCATGTCTTCTCGTGCGTGCAGTAAATGCAGACTACCGACTAAGAAAACATCTCAAGACACAGGTATCACTTGATCGTTTTGCTCTCTTCTCGTGGCATCTTTTTTCATTACGACGTACTAGTACGTTTTGCTCTGGTATTTTTCAATAGCTTCATTACCTTTGTTTAATTTATGATTTTACTAACAATTTACCGCGACTTTGTCCACGTGGACTGAATAAATCATCTCACGGGAACTACTTGCTCGATCGGGATAAAAAGTAGATGCTGTCCTTTTTCCGTCCCTTCAACTATCATTGTAAAAATCAAGTCATTCTGACTTGACCACGACTTAGGAGAGGACATACAAACAAACTAACACACCTTTGGACATTGCACGTAGTTATGGCCAACTTGGAAAACTCTTAATAGACTCCTGACCCAGGTTCGCGGCAGCACGAAAAACTTATGCGAGTTGAATATGCTTGACTGTGTACCCAGAGTTGATTATTTCTTATTCTTCTATTATCAGGTAACAAGAAGATATTGCCCACATGTCAAGATTTTTCTGTGATATACTCGTACACCCAAGCAGACCCTGAGTCCAAAAGTGGCTATATACTGGTCGGGCACATTTTGGGCACATCAACACGAAATGGGAATGTAGTTTTACTTTATTATTAAGTCTTCTTTCTAATGTAATGTATTTCATCAGGAGGATCTCTGGAGTATTTAATCAGGATCAAAACATTCTTCTTTGTTTAATAAATCTTGGCAAAAATGTATACGAAGGACGCAGATTAATTAATTAAAGTGTTTATTTGTCATTGTATTATGTTTTCCTACCATAAATGGAATTATATAAAATTGAGGGTATTTTAGAAATTCGTCGTACGTCCTATTGGTTGTGTAAGATTCCGCGCCCCCAGTAAATATGTGAGAGCGCGTGGCTCAGACAGGGCCGGCCTCCTATTTCCGTTCCCACAAATAAAATAAATCCTGCCCTGTTCTCTCTGGCAGGTACTGGCAATTGTGCAAATTTTCTATTCTCGGTTCACTTGCTTTGATTTACTTTGAAAAAGATTTGAAGCTAAAAACAGCTCATTTTATTGAAAAACATTTACTCAGACCCTAATTAAATAATCATGAAGATAGAAGTAATAAGGAAGCTGCTGAAAACCAGCGCTAGATTAGCAGAGTTATTGCACAAAACCTTAATGTACTCCAGAGGGACTGCTACACAAAGACAATTAATACAAATAGTGACTTCTACGACACAATAAGGTCTTATGTTTCTATCGACAATATCTAGCAGGTATTGTCCAGCGAATAGGTAAATTACCCTCTATAGAAAGTCCAAAATGACAATATATGAGGAGAGCCTCATATCCAACAGTGGACTTACGCAGGCGATGACTACCCCAGCTTGGTTATAACTTTTTCATATTCTTTTGCAATATTGTGCTACGATATGATTAAAATGTGTGATATTTTATGTAGTATAATCGTTGCCACTTTTGTCACTATAGATAAGTACTGTTGAAGTTGTTTACCATTTACAATACAAGTATGAGTGTATACAAAGTAAGGGCAAGTACTCCAAACAAAACCTAATAAAACGAAAAGAAATTAATAAATAGGAGAGCGGGTTCAATTTTCCAAACTCAAACTCACTAGTACAAAACAAGCCTGGAAAAAAGTTCGCAGAAAATGTAGAGTTCGCGTGAACAGTTTCCGAGAGAGAAAAATGAGAGTACGATTGGCACAATAGGCCTGTTTCCACTAATAACAAATTGCTTGGTTTATAGTTTCTAATTATAAATGAGGAGACGAAGATAAGAAAAAACTAGTATATTTCTCAAAAAAGTTAAAGATTATTAATATTTTTAGAAAATGAATTCGAAAAAAATAGGCATTAGGTCACATGACAACGAACACGAAGAACGCGGCGCAAGAAAGTGTGACGTCACGCCTCGCAAAACATCATTGTTGTTGTTGACGTTTTCATATCACAGAGCAGGTTATTTCGCGAGCTGTGACGTCATTCAAGACGCCATGACACTATTCAGCGTTTTCGAGGGAAATCTAAATGGCTTTTTTAAAATACAAAATACGTAATGTAAATATTGATTTTTCTTTAAAATATAGTTTTTTTGGGATAAAATAGATATTAAAGTATATAATTAGCCAAGTTTTCAAATTTAGTCAACTAGCCTATACTTGGTACAATAACAATAACCTGATAATGGCGTTTGTAATTGACATTTCGAGGCAGTTAGTTCATTTGACGCGGGTTGACGCTTTCGAGGCCGTGCCGCGTTTCCCCTTTCGCGGTGCCACTTGCATACTTATTGTAGGTAGACAAGATACAGTCACGGGTAAATTATGGGGGGATTTATTTGGCTCTCTATGTCAGGTTTGAAACATGACCGAGCTATTAAAATGTCCTACCTGATGTCTGCCTTTAAAGTAAAATAAATAAAGGACATTGTACACTTGAGTACAGAAATATGTATCCACTTTTGAACCATGTCACTTTCACCCTTGCTTGTTCCTATGTAGTGTGTTAAGGGAAACTAAAGATGAATGTGACATGGTTCAAAAGTGGATAAATATTTTTGTACTCGAGTGTACCTTTTCCAATCGTTGTTAAAAGTGTAATTCTTAACTAAACATGGCTGCTATATAGCAGAGCTTACTGTTGTTGATCATGAAAAACAGCATAGCCATCAACTAGGATTATGACGCTTCTATAATATGATTTTATAGTCACTTTCCATCAGGTGATCATCATTATTGTACGGCTAGGTTCTTTATGAGACTTAACTTACTTTTGATTCATATAATCGGCTACACCTGTGTAATAAGCCATCTACATAGATTGCCAAAATAAAAACCATAACTTTCCATGAGGGGATTAGCCATAATCACCACACTTGACTGATGGATTTGCGATCGCAGTAAGATATTGCTGTTCTATAAGTAGATTCTGTTCCCCATTTCCTGAATACGACACCCACTGGATGAGATAGGGTGGCCCTATTTTGTAGCCGAGACAAATATAAACTTATAATAAAGTTAAAAAAACTAAGATGGTTTTACACTTGGCCTTTGTCTCACCTAATGGTAAGTTACGATTAGACTGTAGGAGAGTAAACGTGCGTCACCAGAAGCTTCAAGCTATTAGCAGCAACTAATAGATGAGTCGCTGTCTCGGCCACCTATCATACCAGAAAATATTAAGAAAATTTATTGAAATTATGATGTGTATATAGCACTCCATTTTTAGCAAATTATTTTAAGGTCGTTTGCTACTTCAAAGAAAAAGATATCAAGTTCTTTTCCGCTGTATTGTGCGTTAAAAGAATCAAAAATTCTGTTTCAATGGAAATGGAAAACGTAACGGAAAAGGCCAAAAGATAAAAGTAAAATATATTTGCACGACGGTACGAGGGCCGGTGACCGCGAACTTTAAATTTTCCCAAGGGGCACCCTAAATCTCTCGGAAAAATCTTTCTTTTAAGCGCCACTGAGTTACAGACAAAGGAATTTCCACGTCAACATCCCATTGAGAACGGTAAAAACAAAGAAATAAAAGGGAAAAGAAGAATTTATTTTAATAATTGAATCGCATAAATTACTATTATTAAGTGTTGCTGAGAGCTAATATTTCTGTCCTGTATGGGGGTTAGTTTTCATACCAAAGTATTTTATGCGGAAAATTTAACAAATGTTTTTAAATTGGTTTATTATTTACGTCAATTATTTTACCTTGAATAGTACATAACACAATATTATTAATTCTCTTTTTAATGGATTTCATTCATTCGTCGTAAATAATAGGCCAACTAACAGTCATGTAACTTATTGCATTATATGCCTGACAACCAACTTTCGTACGGCAACACTACCGTGCGGTACCCCCTCCCTTTAGCCTGAGTGGTGAGGGGGTAATTGTAGTATAACACGTAACCTTGAAAATCCCGGGAAAATTTGATTTTAATGATACGGCTACGTTATGAGATGACAAGTCAGCGCCACACTGAGACGCGTCCTGGAGTTGGAGACATCCTGACAGACATGTGTATCTCGTGGCTATAGTAACATGAAAGATGCAAGATTCAAGACCGATGGGATAAATAATAATGAAGAAGTGTGAAAATAATGTGAAATCTATCATCTTATTGTGCCTTTTTTGTGTAAATACTCATATTTCTATTTAAAATCTGATGTGATGATGTCTTTAAATAATGTTTTGCCGAGTTGCATTTCTTATTATTGCCCTTAACTGGTTTGACTTATTTTATTTTGAGATACAATTTATATAATAGAAATAAACCATTTTAATTAACTAGGTCTCGTAGATAGTTGTGATAACTGACAAGAAAGACCACGTAAACTTCATCATCTGAAAAAAAATATATTATCAAATGTTAGTTTTAAACAGTTAAGTATAACTAAAACATAAATACGCCCGGATAAAAAAGTTGTATTTGTACTAAGAGCACGTCAAATTTCATTACGATTGGTTGTGACATTCGAGTGCCAAGCTCAATTATTCATAGCATTATATATAAGCCTTTTGAGAAGCACCCCATGTTTCGGGATGTTGCAATAGGAAATTAAGAAAAAAATTCTGATAGTCAATATGTAACAAGCATTTCCTGCAGACACCAATCCGCCGCCATGCGTGGGGATTGTGGCAAGACTTTCTAATAGTCCGTTGTCGTAATATATGAGCGAAGCTCGTCTCCAACTAACAACATCATGTGTGTGTGCTGTGTGGAAGATTCTGCGTAAACTGTAGTGAGATTAACTGCAGGGAGGCAATTCACTAAGAATAAACATCCTTACAAACACACGGCTTAAGAGTGTCTTTATATGAAGATATTCATTCTTGTTGCCTCATAAATTAGGGATATCGTCAGCAAAGGCGATGTCTTGTGTGTCATCTTGTCTGATGTGAGCTGTGTGAATGTGTGCCTTATTTAAATGCTCTTCCTCCTCTCCTTCTTCTAAATTCAAAGCCAGGGTAGCTATTAAGTTTCTTTCGCTCCCTCTACTGCGTAGAACGCTTTTACAAGCAACAAAATAATTTTATGATTATGGGTATGGTCATTACCGAAGCACTGAATCCTCCTTACCTTTGTAAAGGTATTTACAGATATCTCTGTAAAGCTTGTAGATCTGATGTAGCGAGATCGTTGTGACCTGGAAGTAGATTTTAGTGTACATATTTATTGTGGTACTTTCAAGCTTTGCTAGCGACGTCGTCCGTACGGAATTCACGATGCGCGAATGTGTTTTGAATAAAGGACCCCTTATAGGATCACTTGTTTGTTGGTCTGTCTGTTGATTTGTCAAGACCCTTTTTCTAAGCAATGCAAGGGAATCAAACCTATAGGGTTATAGGGTACTTCCCGTAGACCTAGAATCCTGAAAATCCTAAAAGTGAACTCTTATAGCACAAACATAGGAATATATCTGAAAACTAGGACTTTAATTCCAACATAGTAAAAATAGCTTTATTATGTTTACAAAATTATATTTGCAGTTGAAAGCTATATATCCAGTATGTAATTCAACTACAAAGTAAAGTTGGTTCTTCAATCGGACTTAAAAATTCGGTAGAATTTCATAATGTTAAGTGTTCATATTCTGCACGAAGCCCTCGGTGCGTGAGTCCAACTCGAGCTTGACCGGTTTTGTATACCGGTAGATTCGAATCTACCTCTATATATTATTATGTGTATGAACTTAGTTCGTGTTATATCGCTAGTATACATCGATAAAACAACACATGGCTGCATAAAATGGAATGGGTGTCGTGAAATGCGACTAAAACACAATTCCATGGGAAGGACAACGCATTTCACATGTATCCCATTGTAATCATATAACGATCACGAACTGCATGGTGATTTGAGAGAACACCTTCCTTCAAAGAGGTGTTTTATATACAGCTTCTTGCTTATACATGGAAAAAAGGTTCATTTCAACTCAATGAAAATAACTGTAAACAAACATAATCAATCGGTAAAACATTCAAACATAGCTGCAAAACACTCATTCTAGCAAATTTTAAATATTATAATTTAAACATTATTTACTTTGACACCGTCAATGTTCTATGATCTACAACGAGTTTTGTTTTAGTGTTTGTCGATTTTTTCTTTTGGATGAAAACATACTTTCTTTTTGGGGATTGGGGATGCATCAAAATGTGTAAAGTATCAACAGTCACAAGTATCAAATACGCATCCCTTTAGCTCCTTCATTATCCAGGCAATTACAGGATGAGCGATGCCGTAATACCATCCTCATAAAAATGCCTTTAAATAAATTACATCCTAATTTTTACCGTTCGCAGTTAATTTCTTCCCATTAGGGGCGTCCTGCCTTCACAGCCCCGCGTAAAATTAACTTTCTCTTATCCTATCTTCGAGAGCAAAGTGTATTAAATATTCGAACACGTAAACGCGGAATTTGATCGTGTACCAGATAGGAAGTATGCCGATCAATGTTATTTTGGAGAATATCTCATTAAAACGTACGTTGTTGAATGGAAAAATTATTTGATGTTCAAAAACAGTTGAATGAAATTAAGTGTTTCCATTACGTTATACTAACAAACCATTTAAAATCTAGACACGTGGTAGCGTGTCAAGCCAAGTTTAACATTATACAACGATGTAGATTTGTATGATTTAAAATGGTTAAAAAACCGTTTTACCATCGTTGGGCCACGTCGCCAAGCGTTGTACAATCCATAATTATCCATACTATTATTATTAATGCGAAAGTGAGTTTGTTTCTTGGTTGGTTCCTTCAAGTTTGTTTGCCTTTCCTTCCCATCGTAATGGAAGGTCAAAATGACTTGATTTTTTGTACAGTGATGGTAGGGCATTTTCTATTTCCGCCTGGCTAGCTACCACCATGTTACCTAAGTCTGCCGCCAAACAGCAGTGTTAATAGCACTGTTATGTTCCGTCATGAAAGGTAGCAAAGACAGAGTAGAGCGCTTCATTAGGTTGAGGTGTGCTCACTTACCATCCAACGGTCTTATTGTCACTTGCCATCAGGTGAGATAAAGACCAAGTGCAAAAACCCTCATACGTTTTAAAAAAGTTGAAAGTTTGGATAAGGACAAAGGTTATTTTTTATACCGATCGATCATGTAGTTCCCTTGCAACAACTAGTATTAATAAATACCTCAATATTATAAGTAGCACAATCTTTTTGTATTTGTTTTGCAGATTGTACCACCCACTGTTGTATACTGCAGTTGAAATGTCCACACTCTGCAAACAACAATATTGTGATCACTATTCATAACCGCTAGAACAAGGTGACACATACTATCCCTGGCTATCAAGAAACACACATAAGCATAGTTGAGCGGGCAAAATGTAATTAATGCGTTCAAAAATAACTAAGGAACCGATTTCAACAATCTACAAGTTCTTTTAAATAGACTATAGTTTTATTAAAATCGGCTTACGAAAAGTGAGTGTATTTTAACTACACGGCATTAATCACCTAATTTTCCAGCCTTAATGATAAAATATTTTCTTTAAATTTAAACGAGCACCCAATGCATTTAAGACATAGTAGTAGTACAATAAAAAAATTCATCAAAATCTGCTCACGATTGGCGAATGTACTTAATAACTTAAAATCGATTGATAATTCAAATAAAACAAATGTAAAAGGTGACTAACGGAATGCACTAATTGACCATTTGTGCATCATGAACATGACTTCTATAACAATATAATGCTAAGCTATCAGGATATCTCTGTGGTGTTCTATAATAGGTTTACCAGATTATTTTTCCATCTGACTATGTTGAAGCAGCCCTCATGAGACGATGTCTTGTGTGTACATACTGGACAACGATGTACTGTTTGATGTTATATGATTTGTTCAAGTGTACATACACCACTATTTGCGTTGGGTAACAGGTAATATGTGTTATACGAGTATATTAGGTTTCGCATATCTATTCTTCTTCTGATTTTCAAGAAAGCTACAGCTGCATTAACGTAGTATTAGACATTACTGATTACTTTACAAAGCTTTGTGCATGCTCCTTTCTCTTAGATGACCCCGCCTTATCCTTCCTTATACCGGTACAATATTTATACTTGAGTACAAAAATATAAAATATGTACCCACTTTAGCACCATGTCACATCCAAAATAAATGTAAATATGACATGATACGAAAGTGGATATGTATTTTTGTTGTATACGTGCTAATAATAAAACCTCTCTGTTGAGGAGCTTACTTGGATAACATAATATGTAGTTAACTTCCCCCGTAGTCAATTAGCTACAGGCTTGGACTAACCACCTGGAGGTCCCGGGATAAATTCCCTATCGGTACTTTGTTTGGTAGGTGATGGGGCATTTCCTATTTCCGCTTGGCTAGCTACCACCATGTTACCTAAGTCTGTCGGCAAACATCAGTGTCAATAGCACTTTTGTGTTCCGGTTTGAATTTTAGCAGAGTCTGCGCCACATTAGCGTGAGGCTTCTAAACTGTGTATCGACTTCGCGTAGCCGCCGCGCGAGCATTGTTCGACCGCGGCAAATCTACGTTTTGGCTCGAGAGTCATTTTTAGCACAAAACTTTTTTGTAGCGTGGCTGCTGCGCGCGGCAGCCGATCCGTCAAAGAGTGTTCATTTTGTGCGCGGCAACTAAACAGCAAAAAATCTATAATAATTATTAATTATTGCATTGTATGCTTATTTTCTTCGTGATTTGTTGTGATAATCACAAACAAACATAACACGTTTTTGCCACGCGCATCAACTAAGTGACGCGAAGGTCCGTCCAAACTTCGCGCGCAAAACGCACTGACGCTCCCTTGCCGCAAAAACCGTCATTTCGTTGCGCGGCACGTTTGAGCGCGCCAATGTTCGAGTTGCCTCGCGCGGGGTTGTACAGTACCCATAGCCCATAGTGCGCAGCTGCCGTGCGAGCCAATGTTCGATGTTTTGCGGCGCAAAGTCGATACACACCTTAAGGCTTTATCGTAAATCACCATTAAGTGGCATGAAGAGCATGCGCAAACCCATCATATATTAAAAAACATGGTGATAGCTATTCAAATGGGAATGAAAAACTCCTAAATTATCAGTCAAATGTGTACCCAAATATACAAGATAAATCGTCAAATTAATCACATAAAACACCAACACTGTCAGATACTAGTACTTACGGACTCAGTAAGCAGCTGTCCGTAAAAACAGCACGAAAACGTATATATCACCGTAATAACTGAAGCGAACAAATTCTTCAAGCTCTCGAGATTACAGTTTACCTGAAAAGCGATTTTAGCAAATAGTTTTATCTCAGACTCTGCTGAAGTCACTAGAGACTAAAGGCTGGCAGTGGCTTGATATTTAAAACACTGGAAAGCTTCCAGGCTTTTACGTTTATTGCCCTGTGGTGTTATGTTATCTTTGAGTCACATTATACAACATCCAGAGTAATTTACCAAGGTACATTAGAACGAAAGCATTTGTGTCAATTTTTTGCAATAATCTTTAAGAAATATACATGCGTTGTAATATGTTTATCAGTCCAGCTATATGCAGATGTATTCTATCCAATTTATTTTTATACTTATAGCCATGAATGCATGTACCATATACGTACCACGTACCCTGTGACATAAAATTTTATACCGTCGATAAAGTAATTCTGTCCGATATGCAAATAATCGAGAAATAGTACGAGGCGTTGCGTATGTAATATAAAACATGAAAATGATACCAACCATAATCTGGTACAAAAGCCCACTATTGTAAGAAATGTCAAAATATTCTTGCTAATCATTAGCAAGAATATTTTGTCATTTCTTTTAAAATAGGATTCAAACTGTAATGTTGGGCAATGAGTATCATTACCATACAACTTCACAGCGAATCACAATTTTCATTTTTAAACAATTTAATTCTACAATTATTGTCCAAAACTCCACCTAGAGACCATTAGCTGCGTAACAGCTACTGTAGCTCACATTAAAGTTTTACAATAATGAAAATTATTTCTCGCTGTTACAATCTAATTTCATATTTTTAGGTAATTATTTATTAAAGTTAGCTATTACATTTCAAAAGATTATAGTAAAAGAAAGTTTGTATTGAAACATTCTGAGATTCTGATAGAAGAACTTATTCTTCTGAGTTAATTCTGCATCTCTTATTCATCTCGACAAATTGGTAAAGTATACTTATAGATGAAATAATGAATAGTTTACATCTATGTTTAATATAACATGTAACAATACTAAGACTTACTCTCGCTGCAAATCCGAAGAAACAAGTCAATCCAGAGATAAATAGCAGATGTATACAAAAAATAGCACCAAATGCGTTGCTCATTTCTTCCATCAAACTGGAAATAAAATCTTCAGTAGAAATTGTGTCCAAGAAATAATTACGGTAATCGATAAGTATTATTTTTACTTGACTTAAATTAATGAAACCAAAGTCATCAGTAATGTTTTTATCTGTTGATACTTCAACAGAGAACTATAATACAGCCGCAAATATACATACATATATATATATATATATTTAGATCGCAGACGTTTTCCTGCGTCTTTTTATATTCGATACTTATTGCGTCCGCCACTTCTTGTACGATTTCAATGTGTCTAAGAGTGAATATTGTTATTTTATTTGCTTATTAAGGATTTGGTCGTAAGGATATTACGTTTAAACATGGTATGTAGATATTCGATTCTGAACAATTCTCGGTCACTTTGGACGTCTGCTTATGCTGGTACTCATATGGCACACTGTATATTGTCGCATGTACCTCGTGCGTAGTACTATTCTTAGTACGTCTGTTCATAATAGTAATCAAAGTGGTGCGCGTATATTGTCGTATATATCGTGGTTTGTGCATTCTTTCTACGTCCGTTTTTAACGGTAATCATGTGGCGCGCTGTATATTTTCGTTGATATATCCCATATTTTTTGCCTTTCTCTAGGCGTCCCTTTATAACAGCAATCTTGTGGCACTCTGTATATTATATATTCTTGTGCATTATACTCACATATAACGTCCTTTTACTTTTTAACTTGTATTAATTTACCTTCACCGTTTGTAACCTCAGAACTCTTGAATTTTCTATCTTTCTTTGAATGTCCTATTAAGCTACCTAACTCCCACTTTCATTATAAGACTGAAGTGGGTTCTACTTTTTAAAGCACAATTATTGTAAGTAACCAGGTGCCGACAGAACATTGGAGTAAGTAGATGTACCAAAATAATTGTAGTCTAGAGCGTGTTTATTGAAAAGATATTGTAGAAAAGAAGATGACTTCCAAGGCAACATTTTTATATAATATCTGGTTAGTCTTTGAATTACACAGTAGACCACTAATACGCAGATACAATGTTGCTATAATTTATTTTCTACAATTCCTTATCAAGCCCAGGTGCAGTGCCAGACGTGAGAGTAAGTACATGTAGGTAGCTGATTATAGCTAAGTATTAACATAGAGCTTGCTTTTGAAAAATGTACAAGTTGGGGCGATAAGACATGAGAGTAAGCTACTAGTAAGTAGTTGTGGTACCTAGAGATTGATTTTTGAACAGGTACTAGGAGGAGCGGCAAGAGATGAGAGTAAGTACATGTAGGTATCGGTAGTATCTAGAGATTGCTTTTTTAATAGGTACTAGGAGAAGCGGCCAGAGGTGAGAGTAAGTACATGTAGGTAGCGGTAGTATCTAGAGTTGCTTTTTGAATAAGTACTAGGAGGAGCGGCAAGAGAGGAGAGTAAGTACATGTAGGTAACGGTAGTATCTAGAGATTGCTTTTTGAATAGGTACTAGGAGGAGCGGCAAAAGGTGAGAGTAAGTACATGTAGGTAGCGGTGGTATCTAGAGATTGCTTTTTGAATAGGTACTAGGAAGAGCGGCAAGAGAGGAGAGTAAGTACATGTAGGTAACGGTAGTATCTAGAGATTGCTTTTTGAATAGGTACTAGGAGGAGCGGCAAGAGAGGAGAGTAAGTACATGTAGGTAACGGTAGTATCTAGAGATTGCTTTTTGAATAGGTACTAGGAGGAGCGGCAAGAGATGAGAGTAAGTACATGTAGGTAACGGTAGTATCTAGAGTTGCTTTTTGAATAGGTACTAGGAGGAGCGGCAAGAGAGGAGAGTAAGTACATGTAGGTAACGGTAGTATCTAGAGATTGCTTTTTGAATAGGTACTAGGAGGAGCGGCAAAAGGTGAGAGTAAGTACATGTAGGTAGCGGTGGTATCTAGAGATTGCTTTTTGAATAGGTACTAGGAAGAGCGGCAAGAGAGGAGAGTAAGTACATGTAGGTAACGGTAGTATCTAGAGATTGCTTTTTGAATAGGTACTAGGAGGAGCGGCAAGAGGTGAGAGTAAGTACATGTAGGTAGCGGTAGTATCTAGAGATTGCTTTTTGAATAGGTACTAGGAGGAGCGGCAATAGATGAGAGTAAGTACATGTAGGTAACGGTAGTATCTAGAGATTGCTTTTTGAATAGGTACTAGGAGGAGCGGCAAAAGGTGAGAGTAAGTACATGTAGGTAGCGGTAGTATCTAGAGATTGCTTTTTGAATAGGTACTAGGAAGAGCGGCAAGAGAGGAGAGTAAGTACATGTAGGTAACGGTAGTATCTAGAGATTGCTTTTTGAATAGGTACTAGGAGGAGCGGCAAAAGGTGAGAGTAAGTACATGTAGGTAGCGGTAGTATCTAGAGATTGCTTTTTGAATAGGTACTAGGAAGAGCGGCAAGAGAGGAGAGTAAGTACATGTAGGTAACGGTAGTATCTAGAGATTGCTTTTTGAATAGGTACTAGGAGGAGCGGCAAGAGGTGAGAGTAAGTACATGTAGGTAGCGGTAGTATCTAGAGATTGCTTTTTGAATAGGTACTAGGAAGAGCGGCAAGAGAGGAGAGTAAGTACATGTAGGTAACGGTAGTATCTAGAGATTGCTTTTTGAATAGGTACTAGGAAGAGCGGCAAGAGAGGAGAGTAAGTACATGTAGGTAGCGGTAGTATCTAGAGATTGCTTTTTGAATAGGTACTAGGAAGAGCGGCAAGAGAGGAGAGTAAGTACATGTAGGTAACGGTAGTATCTAGAGATTGCTTTTTGAATAGGTACTAGGAGGAGCGGCAAGAGGTGAGAGTAAGTACATGTAGGTAGCGGTAGTATCTAGAGATTGGTCTTTGAATAGGTACTAGAAGGAACGGAGTAAGTATATGTAGAAGTATATGTAGTCTGCCCGCGACCACGGCTGGTGCAACCCCGCCGAAACGTCGGGTGAAAATAAGGTACTAGAAATTTAGTGCTTATTTATTTAGATCGCGTCTAAGACCCGTAAACAACATTATTAAAATGTGTACAAGTCGCGAAAGTCTTAAACAAACAAGTATATGTAGGTAGCGGTAGTATCTAAGGTTGCTTTTTGAGTAGGTACTAGGAGGAGCGGCAAGAGATGAGAGTAAGTACATGTAGGTAGCGGTAGTATCTAAAGTTGCTTTTTGAATAGGTACTAGGAGGAGCGGCAAGAGATGAGAGTAAGTACATGTAGGTAGCGGTAGTATCTAAGGTTGCTTTTTGAATAGGTACTAGGAGGAGCGGCAAGAGGTGAGAGTAAGTACATGTAGGTAGCGGTAGTATCTAGAGATTGGTCTTTGAATAGGTACTAGAAGGAACGGAGTAAGTATATGTAGAAGTATATGTAGTCTGCCCGCGACCACGGCTGGTGCAACCCCGCCGAAACGTCGGGTGAAAATAAGGTACTAGAAATTTAGTGCTTATTTATTTAGATCGCGTCTAAGACCCGTAAACAACATTATTAAAATGTGTACAAGTCGCGAAAGTCTTAAACAAACAAGTATATGTAGGTAGCGGTAGTATCTAAGGTTGCTTTTTGAGTAGGTACTAGGAGGAGCGGCAAGAGATGAGAGTAAGTACATGTAGGTAGCGGTAGTATCTAAAGTTGCTTTTTGAATAGGTACTAGGAGGAGCGGCAAGAGATGAGAGTAAGTACATGTAGGTAGCGGTAGTATCTAAGGTTGCTTTTTGAATAGGTACTAGGAGGAGCGGCAAGAGATGAGAGTAAGTACATGTAGGTAGCGGTAGTATCTAGAGATTGGTCTTTGAATAGGTACTAGAAGGAACGGAGTAAGTATATGTAGAAGTATATGTAGTCTGCCCGCGACCACGGCTGGTGCAACCCCGCCGAAACGTCGGGTGAAAATAAGGTACTAGAAATTTAGTGCTTATTTATTTAGATCGCGTCTAAGACCCGTAAACAACATTATTAAAATGTGTACAAGTCGCGAAAGTCTTAAACAAACAAGTATATGTAGGTAGCGGTAGTATCTAAGGTTGCTTTTTGAGTAGGTACTAGGAGGAGCGGCAAGAGATGAGAGTAAGTACATGTAGGTATCGGTAGTATCTAAAGTTGCTTTTTGAATAGGTACTAGGAGGAGCGGCAAGAGATGAGAGTAAGTACATGTAGGTAGCGGTAGTATCTAAGGTTGCTTTTTGAATAGGTACTAGGAGGAGCGGCAAGAGATGAGAGTAAGTACATGTAGGTAGCGGTAGTATCTAAGGTTGCTTTTTGAGTAGGTACTAGGAGGAGCGGCAAGAGATGAGAGTAAGTACATGTAGGTATCGGTAGTATCTAAAGTTGCTTTTTGAATAGGTACTAGGAGGAGCGGCAAGAGATGAGAGTAAGTACATGTAGGTAGCGGTAGTATCTAAGGTTGCTTTTTGAATAGGTACTAGGAGGAGCGGCAAGAGGTGAGAGTAAGTACATGTAGGTAGCGGTAGTATCTAGAGATTGGTCTTTGAATAGGTACTAGAAGGAACGGAGTAAGTATATGTAGAAGTATATGTAGTCTGCCCGCGACCACGGCTGGTGCAACCCCGCCGAAACGTCGGGTGAAAATAAGGTACTAGAAATTTAGTGCTTATTTATTTAGATCGCGTCTAAGACCCGTAAACAACATTATTAAAATGTGTACAAGTCGCGAAAGTCTTAAACAAACAAGTATATGTAGGTAGCGGTAGTATCTAAGGTTGCTTTTTGAGTAGGTACTAGGAGGAGCGGCAAGAGATGAGAGTAAGTACATGTAGGTATCGGTAGTATCTAAAGTTGCTTTTTGAATAGGTACTAGGAGGAGCGGCAAGAGATGAGAGTAAGTACATGTAGGTAGCGGTAGTATCTAAGGTTGCTTTTTGAATAGGTACTAGGAGGAGCGGCAAGAGATGAGAGTAAGTACATGTAGGTAGCGGTAGTATCTAAGGTTGCTTTTTGAATAGATACTAGGAGGAGCGGCAAGAGATGAGAGTAAGTACATGTAGGTAGCGGTAGTATCTAAGGTTACTTTTTGAATAGGTACTAGGAGGAGCGGCAAGAGATGAGAGTAAGTACATGTAGGTATCGGTAGTATCTAAAGTTGCTTTTTGAATAGGTACTAGGAGGAGCGGCAAGAGATGAGAGTAAGTACATGTAGGTAGCGGTAGTATCTAAGGTTACTTTTTGAATAGGTACTAGGAGGAGCGGCAAGAGATGAGAGTAAGTACATGTAGGTATCGGTAGTATCTAAAGTTGCTTTTTGAATAGGTACTAGGAGGAGCGGCAAGAGAGGAGAGTAAGTACATGTAGGTAACGGTAGTATCTAGAGATTGCTTTTTGAATAGGTACTAGGAGGAGCGGCAAGAGGTGAGAGTAAGTACATGTAGGTAGCGGTAGTATCTAGAGATTGGTCTTTGAATAGGTACTAGAAGGAACGGAGTAAGTATATGTAGAAGTATATGTAGTCTGCCCGCGACCACGGCTGGTGCAACCCCGCCGAAACGTCGGGTGAAAATAAGGTACTAGAAATTTAGTGCTTATTTATTTAGATCGCGTCTAAGACCCGTAAACAACATTATTAAAATGTGTACAAGTCGCGAAAGTCTTAAACAAACAAGTATATGTAGGTAGCGGTAGTATCTAAGGTTGCTTTTTGAGTAGGTACTAGGAGGAGCGGCAAGAGATGAGAGTAAGTACATGTAGGTATCGGTAGTATCTAAAGTTGCTTTTTGAATAGGTACTAGGAGGAGCGGCAAGAGATGAGAGTAAGTACATGTAGGTAGCGGTAGTATCTAAGGTTGCTTTTTGAATAGGTACTAGGAGGAGCGGCAAGAGATGAGAGTAAGTACATGTAGGTAGCGGTAGTATCTAAGGTTGCTTTTTGAATAGATACTAGGAGGAGCGGCAAGAGATGAGAGTAAGTACATGTAGGTAGCGGTAGTATCTAAGGTTACTTTTTGAATAGGTACTAGGAGGAGCGGCAAGAGATGAGAGTAAGTACATGTAGGTATCGGTAGTATCTAAAGTTGCTTTTTGAATAGGTACTAGGAGGAGCGGCAAGAGATGAGAGTAAGTACATGTAGGTAGCGGTGGTATCTAGAGTTGCTTTTTGAATAGGTACTAGGAGGAGCGGCAATAGATGAGAGTAAGTACATGTAGGTAGCGGTGGTATCTAGAGATTGCTTTTTGAATAGGTACTAGGAGGAGCGGCAATAGATGAGAGTAAGTACATGTAGGTAGCGGTGGTATCTAGAGATTGCTTTTTGAATAGGTACTAGGAAGAGCGGCAAGAGAGGAGAGTAAGTACATGTAGGTAACGGTAGTATCTAGAGATTGCTTTTTGAATAGGTACTAGGAGGAGCGGCAAAAGGTGAGAGTAAGTACATGTAGGTAGCGGTAGTATCTAGAGATTGCTTTTTGAATAGGTACTAGGAAGAGCGGCAAGAGAGGAGAGTAAGTACATGTAGGTAACGGTAGTATCTAGAGATTGCTTTTTGAATAGGTACTAGGAGGAGCGGCAAGAGGTGAGAGTAAGTACATGTAGGTAGCGGTAGTATCTAGAGATTGCTTTTTGAATAGGTACTAGGAAGAGCGGCAAGAGAGGAGAGTAAGTACATGTAGGTAACGGTAGTATCTAGAGATTGCTTTTTGAATAGGTACTAGGAAGAGCGGCAAGAGAGGAGAGTAAGTACATGTAGGTAGCGGTAGTATCTAGAGATTGCTTTTTGAATAGGTACTAGGAGGAGCGGCAATAGATGAGAGTAAGTACATGTAGGTAGCGGTGGTATCTAGAGATTGCTTTTTGAATAGGTACTAGGAGGAGCGGCAAAAGGTGAGAGTAAGTACATGTAGGTAGCGGTAGTATCTAGAGATTGCTTTTTGAATAGGTACTAGGAAGAGCGGCAAGAGAGGAGAGTAAGTACATGTAGGTAACGGTAGTATCTAGAGATTGCTTTTTGAATAGGTACTAGGAGGAGCGGCAAAAGGTGAGAGTAAGTACATGTAGGTAGCGGTAGTATCTAGAGATTGCTTTTTGAATAGGTACTAGGAAGAGCGGCAAGAGAGGAGAGTAAGTACATGTAGGTAACGGTAGTATCTAGAGATTGCTTTTTGAATAGGTACTAGGAGGAGCGGCAAGAGGTGAGAGTAAGTACATGTAGGTAGCGGTAGTATCTAGAGATTGCTTTTTGAATAGGTACTAGGAAGAGCGGCAAGAGAGGAGAGTAAGTACATGTAGGTAACGGTAGTATCTAGAGATTGCTTTTTGAATAGGTACTAGGAAGAGCGGCAAGAGAGGAGAGTAAGTACATGTAGGTAGCGGTAGTATCTAGAGATTGCTTTTTGAATAGGTACTAGGAAGAGCGGCAAGAGAGGAGAGTAAGTACATGTAGGTAACGGTAGTATCTAGAGATTGCTTTTTGAATAGGTACTAGGAGGAGCGGCAAGAGGTGAGAGTAAGTACATGTAGGTAGCGGTAGTATCTAGAGATTGGTCTTTGAATAGGTACTAGAAGGAACGGAGTAAGTATATGTAGAAGTATATGTAGTCTGCCCGCGACCACGGCTGGTGCAACCCCGCCGAAACGTCGGGTGAAAATAAGGTACTAGAAATTTAGTGCTTATTTATTTAGATCGCGTCTAAGACCCGTAAACAACATTATTAAAATGTGTACAAGTCGCGAAAGTCTTAAACAAACAAGTATATGTAGGTAGCGGTAGTATCTAAGGTTGCTTTTTGAGTAGGTACTAGGAGGAGCGGCAAGAGATGAGAGTAAGTACATGTAGGTATCGGTAGTATCTAAAGTTGCTTTTTGAATAGGTACTAGGAGGAGCGGCAAGAGATGAGAGTAAGTACATGTAGGTAGCGGTAGTATCTAAGGTTGCTTTTTGAATAGGTACTAGGAGGAGCGGCAAGAGATGAGAGTAAGTACATGTAGGTAACGGTAGTATCTAAGGTTGCTTTTTGAATAGGTACTAGGAGGAGCGGCAAGAGATGAGAGTAAGTACATGTAGGTAGCGGTAGTATCTAAGGTTGCTTTTTGAATAGGTACTAGGAGGAGCGGCAAGAGATGAGAGTAAGTACATGTAGGTATCGGTAGTATCTAAAGTTGCTTTTTGAATAGGTACTAGGAGGAGCGGCAAGAGATGAGAGTAAGTACATGTAGGTAGCGGTAGTATCTAAGGTTGCTTTTTGAATAGGTACTAGGAGGAGCGGCAAGAGATGAGAGTAAGTACATGTAGGTAGCGGTAGTATCTAAGGTTGCTTTTTGAATAGGTACTAGGAGGAGCGGCAAGAGAGGAGAGTAAGTACATGTAGGTAACGGTAGTATCTAGAGATTGCTTTTTGAATAGGTACTAGGAGGAGCGGCAAGAGATGAGAGTAAGTACATGTAGGTAGCGGTAGTATCTAGAGATTGGTCTTTGAATAGGTACTAGAAGGAACGGAGTAAGTATATGTAGAAGTATATGTAGTCTGCCCGCGACCACGGCTGGTGCAACCCCGCCGAAACGTCGGGTGAAAATAAGGTACTAGAAATTTAGTGCTTATTTATTTAGATCGCGTCTAAGACCCGTAAACAACATTATTAAAATGTGTACAAGTCGCGAAAGTCTTAAACAAACAAGTATATGTAGGTAGCGGTAGTATCTAAGGTTGCTTTTTGAGTAGGTACTAGGAGGAGCGGCAAGAGATGAGAGTAAGTACATGTAGGTATCGGTAGTATCTAAAGTTGCTTTTTGAATAGGTACTAGGAGGAGCGGCAAGAGATGAGAGTAAGTACATGTAGGTAGCGGTAGTATCTAAGGTTGCTTTTTGAATAGGTACTAGGAGGAGCGGCAAGAGATGAGAGTAAGTACATGTAGGTAGCGGTAGTATCTAAGGTTGCTTTTTGAATAGATACTAGGAGGAGCGGCAAGAGATGAGAGTAAGTACATGTAGGTAGCGGTAGTATCTAAGGTTACTTTTTGAATAGGTACTAGGAGGAGCGGCAAGAGATGAGAGTAAGTACATGTAGGTATCGGTAGTATCTAAAGTTGCTTTTTGAATAGGTACTAGGAGGAGCGGCAAGAGATGAGAGTAAGTACATGTAGGTAGCGGTGGTATCTAGAGTTGCTTTTTGAATAGGTACTAGGAGGAGCGGCAATAGATGAGAGTAAGTACATGTAGGTAGCGGTGGTATCTAGAGATTGCTTTTTGAATAGGTACTAGGAGGAGCGGCAATAGATGAGAGTAAGTACATGTAGGTAGCGGTGGTATCTAGAGATTGCTTTTTGAATAGGTACTAGGAGGAGCGGCAAGAAATGAAAGTACATGTAGAGGTAATATTTAGAGATGTTTTTTTTTTAATATGAACTAAGAGGAGCAGCAAGACACCGGCGTATATACATTTAGGTTTATAACTAAGTGGCAGATGAATCTGTTATCTGTGTGTGTCTGAACTTATAGAAACTTCTTTAAACAGGTCTTAAGTATTATGTATTTTTACAGCAAACTGACTCTATTTTCACAGCCAGCAGGATCTACACAGAGGGAGAAAGGCGCGATGCTATATTATTATTATTAGTTTTTTTAATGGCTTCTGCAGGTTAGCAATTTAACCAATAGAAAAAAGTAAATCAAACGTCAACATTTTAAGAATTAAAAGTTTTTTATTTAAAACAAATATTAAACAAAAATCACAAAATATTGACACATATTAAGGAGGCTTCACATGGTAAAATTAAGTTATTAATTAGAATTAAATGAAAAACGCCTGGACTGAGATCACAAGTCAATTTGTAGGTTAGAAAGAAGATACTAGCAAGACTGAATCAACAAGTTACACAATTAAAATAGAATAAAGTATGCTTTAGTGTGTGTATTCTACCTATTTCTTGGAATATGTATTCTGCACAAAAACTTTTATTTTCAGCCAATCTTTATTCATTAAAAGTTCTGAATGCTGATCCTTTAATTCTTCGCATTCCTTTCGTTTCGGCGGTTGTTTATTTTTGATATGATGTTTGAAGAATGCAGTAACTACTTTCTTTTGGGCAACGGTCCACGGCACTAAAGTTCTCTTCTTTCCTTTTTTAATATTTAGTAGTTGTCCTGATGGAACTTGGGCGTCAGTCTGATTCTGAATCCTGGACGATCCTGGCTGCGGTTCATCATGTAGAGACTGACTTGACACTGAGGGGTCTGGTAAGTCATAATCTAATACATCTTCATTTTCAACGTTTTCTCCTTCTAATTCTTCATTCAAGTCCAATTCTATGTCGTTTAATTTTTTTCCTTTGTATAAATCAGCTTTTCCGTCCTCCATTAGGAGTAAGAGTTTCGATATCTTTGCAGTTTGGTAAACATCATCTGGTAGCCTATACGATTTTTTGTGCACTTCATTGGTGTGGCCCATAAACGTAGCCAGCTGTTCTATATCATTTTCTGACATGCAAAACACTTGTGACAATGTCGCCAAATGTTTCCTCAGCCTCGTGGATGAAATAGCCTTAGGGTTTTTTGCGCCAGATTGCTTCGCTAATCGTTCCAAGACCTTATATCCATAGATGGAATTTTCGAAGCCTGGGTTCCCGAAAAGAAGTTTGTTAGATGTTGAAACAAACTTGTCCCTTACGGAAAGCAAGGTTTTGATGTCTTTTTGAACCTCTTCGGTAAACAGTACAGGAACTCCACGGCCACGCTTTCCTCTTATTACAACTCTTTTAAATTTCTTGACAAGTATCCGTTCTGAAGTCGTGAGAGCCCGGTCGAATTCTTCATATTTTTCGTTATTCAGCATAGAGTCATTTTCCAAGTAGTCATGAAGGTATAATCTCTGCAACTCCCCTGGCCGACGTCGATTCAGTAACAAAACTCTACAATATACTGTTTCCAATAGCTCTATGTAAGTTGCAACGGTGTATGATCCCTCATTGATATTTTTAGCAGCTTGGTCAGATTTCTTTTGTAGATATGCTTTTAATATTTTTAAATCATTTGCCAAGGGTATTATAGTAATTTTGTTCCATTTCTTTTTATTTAGGTCTGTCGCAGCCTGGCTTGAAATGTCAAATTTCCAATTGGAATCTATTAGCTGAATCAATGTTTTTAGGCCTGCTTCTACTTCACCCGTGCGGACTTCGGTATATGGGCCTTGCTTCTTTAATACCATCATTATTGCCAAATTACAGCACTGTTTAATACTAGTAGCTATATTCATGGCAAATGTTGGTGAGTCAAATCTGTCTTTTTCAGAGTCAAATTTACCAACAATTTTAGTAGCTGCCACGAAATCATCATAGTGTTCCGGCTTAAGCGCGTCGAAGAAATCGTTGATTGTTGGTTTAATTTTCTTTAGTTCAATCAACAGCTTTGCCATTTCTCGCATTTTTCGTGATACAACGTTGACAAAGTGCTTTTCTCTGTGAGTCTTTAAGTATTGCGATGCATATTCACAGATAAGCACGTCAGACTTGGCAACAAGTGATATCTTGTCGGCTCTCATTCTAGGAAACACTGTGGTTTTCAGTTTCTCATCTACTTTCAAATGTCGCAGCAACAAATTTTGTGCTTCTGATTGGACATTTTTATTGGACTTTCCACTGCATTTCTTCTTGTGCTTCCATAACAGTTTTTTTGAGTAGAAGCCTAAGCAATCAGTGCAAGGTAAATAATCTGTATGCTTTTGTTTTCTCATCGGTTTTGTAACATTTACCGAGTTTTGAATATAGTTACCTTTTTTCCTAAGTTCTGTAATTTTGTGTTTTCTTTCTATGCTGTTTTTCGGGTAAGAAGTAATTCTTTGTACCTCTGTTTCGTGCATGTGTTGTCTTAGCAAATGTCTTGCAAAATTCAAAACTAAATTTTCACAGTAAAAACAAAAATCTCTGCCTCTAATTACTTTATTGGGTTTTAGGTTTTCTTTTTGGATCTGGGTAGTGTTAGGAGCTTCCTCAAAATAACAGTCCGTTGTTACATCGTGTACTGAAGGAACAGAACAGATCTCATTTTCAGGTACTGAAGGAATAGTATCAATCTCATTTTCAGGTACTGAAGGAATAGAATCAATCTCACTTTGAGGTACTGAAGGAATGGTATGTATCACATTTTCAGGTCGAGGTCTAATAAAATTGTTTGGAACGGAGATAACTTCGCGATAAGGAGAGTTGCTAACATAGCTGAGGTCACTTTCTGCATTGTTTTGCAAAATATACGTCATTGAAGTATCCAGAATGCGTTTCTCCAATATTGCTGGTGATGAATACTCCTTGTAATCTGACAGGGATGGCAGATCGTTATTCACCGGGTCGGCTGATTTTGATGAATCTCGGCAGTCCATGGAATATTCATCTTCCGAACTAGTCTGCAAAAAAATATTCAGTTGTCAAAGAAAAACTTAACTTTAGATCTAGAAATGCTCTATTCGTCCAAATGGGTTCTAGCTACATGGTAGCATTTTTACAAGAGATAGAAAATGTAAGGGAACACCAGAGTAATACATGTAGGTAGCTGTAGCAACTAGATTCTTTTTAGGGTTCCGCACCTCGAAAGGAAAAAGCAAAACCCTTATAAGATCACTTTGTTGTCCGTCCGTCCGTATTAAATTTAAATATATATCAAATACTCAGGTCTATAATACCTTTGAGCTGTAACAAAATTAAACTTATATACCTACAGGTTTTTTTTAAGTACTAGGTGGAGTGGCAAGAAGTAAGTGCATGTAGGTAGCTGTAGTATCTAGAGATTGCTTTTTGTATAGGTACAAGGTGGGGTGACAAGACATAAGTCTAAGTACATGTAGGTAGCTGGAGTATCTAGAGATTGCTTTTTGTATAGGTACAATGTGGGGCGACAAGACATAAGTCTAAGTACATGTAGGTAGCTGGAGTATCTAGGTTGTTTTTGTGTAGGTACAAGGTGGGGTGACAAGACATAAGACTAAGTACATGTAGGTAGCTGGAGTATCTAGATTGTTTTTGTGTAGGTACAAGGTGGGGCGACAAGACATATGACAAGTACATGTAGGTAGCTGGAGTATCTAGATTGCTTTTTGTATAGTGCTTTTTGTATAGGTACAATGTGGGGCGACAAGACATAAGTCTAAGTACATGTAGGTAGCTGTAGTATCTAGAGATTGCTTTTTGTATAGGTACAAGGTGGGGTGACAAGACATAAGTCTAAGTACATGTAGGTAGCTGGAGTATCTAGAGATTGCTTTTTGTATAGGTACAATGTGGGGCGACAAGACATAAGTCTAAGTACATGTAGGTAGCTGGAGTATCTAGGTTGTTTTTGTGTAGGTACAAGGTGGGGTGACAAGACATAAGACTAAGTACATGTAGGTAGCTGGAGTATCTAGATTGTTTTTGTGTAGGTACAAGGTGGGGCGACAAGACATATGACAAGTACATGTAGGTAGCTGGAGTATCTAGATTGCTTTTTGTATAGTGCTTTTTGTATAGGTACAATGTGGGGCGACAAGACATAAGTCTAAGTACATGTAGGTAGCTGGAGTATCTAGGTTGTTTTTGTGTAGGTACAAGGTGGGGCGACAAGACATATGACAAGTACATGTAGGTAGCTGGAGTATCTAGATTGTTTTTGTGTAGGTACAAGGTGGGGCGACAAGACATAAGACTAAGTACATGTAGGTAGCTGGAGTATCTAGATTGTTTTTGTGTAGGTACAAGGTGGGGCGACAAGACATATGACAAGTACATGTAGGTAGCTGGAGTATCTAGATTGTTTTTGTGTAGGTACAAGGTGGGGCGACAAGACATATGACAAGTACATGTAGGTAGCTGGAGTATCTAGATTGCTTTTTGTATAGTGCTTTTTGTATAGGTACAATGTGGGGCGACAAGACATAAGTCTAAGTACATGTAGGTAGCTGGAGTATCTAGGTTGTTTTTGTGTAGGTACAAGGTGGGGCGACAAGACATATGACAAGTACATGTAGGTAGCTGGAGTATCTAGATTGCTTTTTGTATAGTGCTTTTTGTATAGGTACAATGTGGGGCGACAAGACATAAGTCTAAGTACATGTAGGTAGCTGGAGTATCTAGGTTGTTTTTGTGTAGGTACAAGGTGGGGCGACAAGACATATGACAAGTACATGTAGGTAGCTGGAGTATCTAGATTGCTTTTTGTATAGTGCTTTTTGTATAGGTACAATGTGGGGCGACAAGACATAAGTCTAAGTACATGTAGGTAGCTGGAGTATCTAGGTTGTTTTTGTGTAGGTACAAGGTGGGGCGACAAGACATATGACAAGTACATGTAGGTAGCTGGAGTATCTAGATTGCTTTTTGTATAGTGCTTTTTGTATAGGTACAATGTGGGGCGACAAGACATAAGTCTAAGTACATGTAGGTAGCTGGAGTATCTAGATTGCTTTTTGTATAGTGCTTTTTGTATAGGTACAATGTGGGGCGACAAGACATAAGACTAAGTACATGTAGGTAGCTGGAGTATCTAGGTTGTTTTTGTGTAGGTACAAGGTGGGGCGACAAGACATATGACAAGTACATGTAGGTAGCTGGAGTATCTAGATTGCTTTTTGTATAGTGCTTTTTGTATAGGTACAATGTGGGGCGACAAGACATAAGTCTAAGTACATGTAGGTAGCTGGAGTATCTAGGTTGTTTTTGTGTAGGTACAAGGTGGGGCGACAAGACATATGACAAGTACATGTAGGTAGCTGGAGTATCTAGATTGCTTTTTGTATAGTGCTTTTTGTATAGGTACAATGTGGGGCGACAAGACATAAGTCTAAGTACATGTAGGTAGCTGGAGTATCTAGGTTGTTTTTGTGTAGGTACAAGGTGGGGCGACAAGACATATGACAAGTACATGTAGGTAGCTGGAGTATCTAGGTTGTTTTTGTGTAGGTACAAGGTGGGGCGACAAGACATATGACAAGTACATTTAGGTAGCTGTAGTATCTAGATTGCTTTTTGTATAGGTACAAGGTGGGGTGACAAGACATAAGTCTAAGTACATGTAGGTAGCTGGAGTATCTAGGTTGTTTTTGTGTAGGTACAAGGTGGGGCGACAAGACATATGACAAGTACATGTAGGTAGCTGGAGTATCTAGATTGCTTTTTGTATAGTGCTTTTTGTATAGGTACAATGTGGGGCGACAAGACATAAGTCTAAGTACATGTAGGTAGCTGGAGTATCTAGGTTGTTTTTGTGTAGGTACAAGGTGGGGCGACAAGACATATGACAAGTACATGTAGGTAGCTGGAGTATCTAGATTGCTTTTTGTATAGTGCTTTTTGTATAGGTACAATGTGGGGCGACAAGACATAAGTCTAAGTACATGTAGGTAGCTGGAGTATCTAGGTTGTTTTTGTGTAGGTACAAGGTGGGGCGACAAGACATATGACAAGTACATGTAGGTAGCTGGAGTATCTAGGTTGTTTTTGTGTAGGTACAAGGTGGGGCGACAAGACATATGACAAGTACATTTAGGTAGCTGGAGTATCTAGATTGCTTTTTGTATAGGTACAAGGTGGGGTGACAAGACATAAGTCTAAGTACATGTAGGTAGCTGGAGTATCTAGGTTGTTTTTGTGTAGGTACAAGGTGGGGCGACAAGACATATGACAAGTACATGTAGGTAGCTGGAGTATCTAGATTGCTTTTTGTATAGTGCTTTTTGTATAGGTACAATGTGGGGCGACAAGACATAAGTCTAAGTACATGTAGGTAGCTGGAGTATCTAGGTTGTTTTTGTGTAGGTACAAGGTGGGGCGACAAGACATATGACAAGTACATGTAGGTAGCTGGAGTATCTAGATTGCTTTTTGTATAGTGCTTTTTGTATAGGTACAATGTGGGGCGACAAGACATATGACAAGTACATGTAGGTAGCTGGAGTATCTAGATTGCTTTTTGTATAGGTACAAGGTGGGGCGACAAGACATATGACAAGTACATTTAGGTAGCTGGAGTATCTAGGTTGTTTTTGTATAGGTACAATGTGGGGCGACAAGACATATGACAAGTACATGTAGGTAGCTGGAGTATCTAGATTGCTTTTTGTATAGGTACAAGGTGGGGCGACAAGACATATGACAAGTACATTTAGGTAGCTGTAGTATCTAGATTGCTTTTTGTGTAGGTACAAGGTGGGGCGACAAGACATAAGTCTAAGTACATGTAGGTAGCTGGAGTATCTAGGTTGTTTTTGTGTAGGTACAAGGTAGACCGACAAGATATAAGACTAAGTACATGTAGCGGTAGTATTTAGAGATTGCTTTTTTAAATATGTACTAGGAGGAGCAGCAAGACACCAGCGTAAGTACAAAATGTGTGTATGCATTACTTACAACGTAATTTGGAGGTGGAGTGTAGTTTGATTCTGTTCCAGAAAAGTCATCACTTAAATCAGATTTATCCTGCAAAAAATAGTATATGTTAATCCTTAGCCCCATTAAAAATAGATTCATATCTTAAAATGTAAAACATCTCCAACACACATTATATAGGGTTATTTATTTCAGTGCTTATTAATATGGTAATAAAATTACACCGTCATTTACAACAACTTTTTGGAACATGGTCCACAACTGGTGTGATTTTTGACTTTTTTGATTTTTTTGATTTGTGACCTAAGAAAAAGTGCACAATATTAATTGATAACTATGTAAGTAGCTCTTTTAAAACCAGTTTCTAATTAACTGTGAAGATTGTAACAGAAATGTGTAGTCAAATTTTAGGGAGTTGTTAGGCATGTCATTTTAAACAACTTTACTATGAAACCGATTTGATCTGAGCAATTTCATTTTTCACTTCTTACGTTTAGTGCCGGACGATCAGCTGATTGGCTGATACAAACATACAAACATAAATACCTAATTACACACCTTATCTCCTTATAATTATGGACTCCACTAATGTCCTATCGAGACGAATAGGCTTTAATCGAGTAAATATCTTACCTCCAGGTCCAGGTCCAGGGTAGAATTATTGCGAGTTTCATTTGTTTTTTCTGTAAATAAAGCAAATAAGATAAATAAGATTATGTTTAGTGACAGACTGACAGTCAGACGGACAGCAGATGGCACTCTCCAGGTAAGTAGGTAGGAAACCCTTAATACTAAAAAAAATTGTTTTGATATGCCTCTGAGACGAATTATTTCGCAAGTAGGGTAGGTACATACAATGACCGCGCAGCTGTGCCGCCGCAGTCGCGTCGTAGTGTCTGCGCGATTCCCTGTCTACTTAGATAGGTACCTAAGCTTATGTAAAAAGCCACCTGAACACGAATACCCGAGTAGGTACCGATAAATCCGGCAAATCAACTGATAGATTAATTCAGTTGGTACCTACTTACCTATTGACATAAAACCGCGTTTTCATTGTGCTCGTTCTGGCATACCATAGGTACCAGTCTGGCATGCCTTGCAACTTGCATGCTACTTAGTTGAGGGTTTCATTGTGCAAATGTCATACCCCATGTAGTGTGACGTCATACATGTACCTATGCCAGCACAAATACAAGGGAAGCGCGGCTTGGCCGCTAAGTGAACTTTAACACCGAAACGTATAAAGTATTTAAGAATAACAATTTGAAATTATAACATTTTTTTTTTACGTTTTATGGGCTTACTCTTGACCTCAATCGAGTCCGCGATAGACGAGATGAGGTCGAAGATGGAACGAGCTCGCCCAGAAGATGCCTGTTTACTCTCACTTTGAAGAGGCTAATAATAATATAGCGTCACTTCCCTTCCCATACGGGGTCGCAGAGGCACAATAATTGTAGCCACGCTTAACAATTTCGATAGGTACCTAATTACATACCAACTACACCTAATGATACTTTGAAATGTACTTACTTAAAGCCAATTGTAAAATCCTAGTACTTCTCTTCATTTTCTCCAAATCCAGGAAGAACTTGACACATATATTTCTAATTAATTCAAACACTTTCACTTTCACTGCGATGTCATTACAGAGGCCGGCCCGCAAATGAGTTGATTGATATTTAAAACAAAAACATGTCAACCACGTGCGCTTACCGACCCCTCACCCCGCGCACCGATCGCGGCCTTGACCCGACCCTCTGGCGATTCGTGATTTATAATTTGCGGACGCAATTTAATCCGTCCTTCATATTGACAAAAACTTTTAAAATATTTGCGATATACGGTATCACTTTAAGCGGTGAAATGCGTGGTGAAAAAAATGTTATATATATATATATATATATATATATATATATATATATATATATATATTTGCGGCTGTATTATATATATATATATATATATATATATATATATATATATATTATTATATATTATGTTGAAGTATCAACAGATAAAAAATTTTTTTCTTTAGATCCATTTCTATCGATCTGGGGAGTATAACCAGTATTCATGGCAAAATATTGGTCGCTTTGGATAACAACATAATAAACTCCTCATTTGACATGACAAGTTTGTACCAAGATGTTGTACAAAGCGTTAGCGCCTTTTTACATACAATATGGCGGTTACCGTCGCTAGCAGACAGGTTTATGAAGAAAAAAAAAACTTGTAATAATAGTGATTAATATACAGAATCACAGCAACTAAAAACTCGTTACACTGTGTAAGCAAGATTTTTTCTGCGCCTTCGTTTTAGTGGACTTTAGATAAATACATGGAAACACTTTATGGCCATGTATGCTATGCGCGGGACCGATTTCATTAAACTAAGTTAGTCGTGAAAAGGCAACAAACAGACTATGTCAAAGTGAGTTTGACATTTGTAGTAATAATTACATAGTAAGCATATAATTACAAAGATTTTTAATCCATAGTATTTTAATTTATTCGTTAGATAACGGTTATTGTAGCTCACATTAAAGTTGACACACGACAATGATATTCCGTGGCCATCAGTAGTTGACTTTATATAGTGCTGAGTGTACATAATACACAATACATATCTACCAGAGTTGATCTGGTGTGAAGTTAACTTACTGTAATAAATTATTGTGTCTTTTAATAGCTCTCCTTAATTTTTCCTCGAAGACATCACGTTGCTGGTCATTAGAGTCCAGAATAGTCTTGAAGTCGTCTTGTAGCAATACAAACAGCGTCCGTAGATGGCTCATCGTCACGTTTACCAGAAGGAGGTCACAGTTTGTTATGTAAGTGTAATTTAAAACTTAAAAAAGATTGTTTATATACAATTATTTTAGCTATAGATTTTTTTCTATGTAACACAATTACAAGTAGTATAATTAATAGTTTAAATTTGTTTCCGAGTGTATAAAAGAAATTCAAAATATCAATGAAATATATTGAACGGAGAAGCTTTACGTTGCTTAGTTGGCATCTTTGATCTAGGTATAACGGGTTCAATTCCCGGCGAAGTATTTACCGTGTTCGATTCCAGATGGGGTATATGATACAAGTTTTAGTTGGTGAAGACAGGTTATTTTGCTTTATCCACTTGGTTAACTACCACCAAGATTTTGAGCCTGTCACTAAACAGTATTGTAAGTACATCTAATCGTCATTTATTAATTATCTTCCACTTATCGTCCACTTACGGACTTATCGTCACATATGTTAAGCATACAACAAGTGAAAACTTCGGTGAGAGATTATGAAATAATTAACGCGTTCAAAAAGAACTAAAAACCATCTTAAATTGCCTTAAAAATTTGGTTTTGTTGATTTTCTCAAAGAGCGATCAATACATTTCTATAAAATTTATACGGGACCAACTCTGAAGTATGTTCTACCAAACAAAAAAAGAATTATCAAAATCGGTTGACTGTTGGAGGAGTTATCGCGTAACACACATACAAAAAGAAACAAAATCGAATTGAGAACGGAAACCTTTTTTGAAGTCTGTTGAAAATGAAGTTCTTAACATAAATAAAATAGTAATCGTTTATGTAAGTAATGAGGTAGAATAGCCTGTTTTGTCCTAATTGAAAACACTTAGTCTTGCGTACGTTCTATAAAACAGTAAGTACTTAACCAAGGACTTACTTAGACACAAAGGGATCTAGACCAAAGATAGCAAAACGGTATCTATTACACATAAAATAACACTTACGAAGAAAATAATCCATGACATAAACGATGATATAGAGAAGGAAATTATCATGATAGTCAAAGGGGACTCTGATACTGAAGGGCGTCTCGTAATGGGTGCCATCATTCATGTTGTACTTCATGATAACGGCCTTCAGGAGTGGGGCTAGCACGTACAGATTGAAGAATATTGTCAAGACGGTACAGTAGACTGAAACAAACAGAATGTGTATTTTGATTGATGAAGAACTGACGGTTAACTCAATATATGAACCCTACTTATGTTGTTTTTGTGAAAGTGGGTTTTTTGACGTCATAAAGTCTTATAAATCTATGAACACCGTCTATACACACGCTCGAAAAATGTCACGTTCCGCCTGAGCCGAGCGTGCAAGCGACAGCGCGGAACAAGCGATCGAGAGGCACGATCGGCCTAGGCGTACGGCGTGTGACGCATCTATCTCTCTTCCACTCCATCGGCCGGTGCGTCCGCTTATGACGTTATCACGTAAAATTATCGTCCGTAAACCGACTTTACAGACAAACAAATTTAAAAAATAACTTGTAGTAACCTAAATAGCATAACAGGCCTTGATAAAATTTAGCATGCGCGTAGCCATTAGCACGGAGATAAACATTACTCCCGAAATTATTCTCCGGGACCATTATTTCTGGATAAAAAATTAGCCTATATCCCTATCTTTCCAGTTGTAATATTGGATTGATTTTAACAATCAATGAACGGTAAAACTAAAGATATTTTTGGTTGTGAGGTCGTCCTTTGGACATCAATAAAATTTAAATCAAATATTATAAATTCGAAAGTGTGTTAGTGTGTTTTTCACACATTGGTATGACTTGTTTGCAAATATACATCGGAAATTATCCCACTGGAACTACTTATTACCCTGCGAGGAGAGTATAAAACTCATCAAGTAAAAACAAAAGGTTTATTCATTCGTACTTACAATAATAAGTAAATAAGGTCTGAATTATCTGGTACACTACTATTGAGGCTTATCGTGATTTTACGAATGTGTTCGATGTATAAAAACCGTTTGAAAGGATGGTACAAAGAAATAAGTGCGGAAAGAGGAAATCGGAGACAGGAAAACACCCATACCCCTGATCCATATTACATTGCTTGTAATGAAATCGAAAACAAAAGAAAAATTCCATTTATATTACTTTATGTGAATTGTTTACTTAGAAACAACTGTTTACGTAAAAAATATGCACGACGAGCAAAAAGAAAATAGACAAATATTAATATACATGAAACCTACAAGTATATACTACTATACACTATAATCGTGCTTTACCACTTTATTTTCGAATTGAGCAGTTTCTATTTCATCATTTCATCCATTACTATTTTCGATTCCCAATGTAACATTCCCACGTGGAAGCACAGCTGTAAACTGTTCAATCGATCAAGATAAAATTGTAAGCTGTCTACATGATGCATGCTTTCCAGGTGATTTTTAAACGGTGTTTTTTTCTTCAGTACAGGTATAATAACTTTTCTTTATTTTCAACTTCCATGAACCGTTTCTAGGCATGCATATGTTGGACCCAGAGTCGCAAAAACATAACGAGTCTTTGTCAGTTATAAACCCGGACAGACATGTGAAAAAGTGTTTCAAGTAATACGTCTGTGAGTCGTCCCTTTTTGTTCGTGACAGTCCCGTCTGCTGCTCGTGTAAGATGACTAAATCAGAGACATTTTGTAGATTTTCGATTTGCCGCTACACAGGCGGGTGGCGCGATTGATTGACTCTGCAATTCGACGAAGTAACGTTTCGATTTATATGAAGATATCATGGATAATATCTACAGATAACGCTGGAGTTTTTCTAAGAATTTTTAAATGTTAGTATGTAGCTTTACAGATATCCTTGTTTCTTGCGATATGGGAACAGGCTATCTGACTTCTAAACTAGTTTCATTTTGTGCAAATGTTATTATGTCCAGATTTAATCTAGTCAAAGAATAATAATTGAAACCGAAATGTTTATGTACAATATTCATTGTATTCTAAATCGTTTTCAAAAACCAATTCCAACTGACCCCGTAGTTCTGTAAGATTTGTTGTCATAGATGTCCGTTTCAGATATATTAAATACGCCGGTTACTCGACAGATGCTTGGGGTTGAGAGCGCGCGCTTCGCTAGGAAAACTGGGTCTCGTTTGGATGTTGCAATTTATTTATGTTGCAATTAGTGCAGAGTTGTGAAAGACTGGTGAAAATGAGTAACAAGAATCCCAGACCAAAATGTCGTTATTAAATACTGGAGAAAAATATATGACAACCACTTTTAGTAAGTATTTTTAAAACTTAAAAACAGAAACCTTTAAATTAATTTGCTAGTTAGTTTGTAATGAGGACATACAGAAGTGTTGATTTCATTTCTGGTACTTATCCAAATGTTTTTGGAAGCAAGTCAAACTTACTCGTATTCGTAATAGTTCTGTCTCTGTATTCATTAAACAAACTTCGAGAATAATACATTTGTAAACTCGGCTTCAGACTTTAAATGTTATGAAATAAATTTGGGCGCGACTCCGAAGCTTTAACTTGGCTTACTTGACTTACTTGAACTGAACAAGTCAACTGTTTTGACTTGACTCCTTTTCAACTTTACCAGTTCCTTTCTCAAGTTCGTATCGTCACGCCATTCTCTACCCAGGGCCATTATAAAATTTTTAATCTGCTTCTTACTAGCGCAGAAGTGTAAGTACAAAAGGCTGCCTGAAACAAAGATTTAAATAAGTAGACATGCCTGTGTGGGTAAGCGCAAACTACTTCTTAGAAATAAAGACTTAGTACTCATTCTTGCATTGAATTTCCTGTGAAGCGATGATGATTTTGTAACTTTGTCCAATGGCATGCATAACGCGCATATCAAGCTTTATAAAGCTCCAATCATTTAGCAAGAACTAACTCACTGGTTGTCCATGATGCGACACTTCACCAGTACACCGTATCTGTCGGCGAAGACGGTAAATACACATGCTTCAGGCGCCTGTCACCGATATCATGCTTATAGACAGATCCCCTCTTCACAAAACAAGCCCTAGTCAAGTGGGTGCCATTGGACGCTAGTTGCAAGTAATTTATCCGTCTAAGCGCCTTCCGCGCTTGCTGGAGTCAGTCAAGTCGATTCGAAAAAAGTACGACTTAACTGAATAAGTCCAATGGAGAATAATTTAATTCAAATTCATTCAATAACAATGTTATTGTGTTTGTAATAAACCATTTAAATCTAAGTCACAGTGTATATAAAATTATGACCACACTGCTTTCAGAAGGACTTTGTTGAATATTTTGTTTAGTGTTTCTTAATTTATATGTATTTCAAAGCTCATTAGGTGTCCATTAACAGTCTGGAATCTTACACATTGCTCAACCACTGTTAATATTATGTTTTAGTATTACAAAAGCTATAAAATTTGCTATAAACCCAGGTTGAAGGGCAACAAATTGTTAGTGGTATGTACACATGCAGACAGTATGTACTATATATGTAATATTATAATCAATCACACGCACATCCAACGATGTACGTCTTCTGCTTGCAACAGAACAGTTCACATAGTAGGCACATTGTATCGCGAGTGTTAAAATTGAATTAAAACTTAATCGTTGAGAGAGGCCCAGAGTTACGAGCTTTCGAGTTTACGTTATGTTATTTCATTTGTCTTCATTATTATAATTATTTTATGCTTAATCGAGGGTGTTGCGGTAACAAAACGTGCATCTTGAAATGAATAAACGAATGATGATTCTTTATTTGCAACAGTGTGATTTAGATTTAATAAAGATGGAATTATTATATTCTTATAAGGGTAAGCTGAAGTGGCAATGGGTAGGCCACATCGCTCGAAGAACGAATGAACGATGAGGAATAGGAGCTCTCGAGAGGCGAGTACGTACCGTACGTACGGAAACGTGTACTGGACCGTCCTCCAACCCGATGGACCGACGACCTAGCTGGTCGTCCGTAGTGGCTGTATGCAAGTGGCTCGAAACCGGCCACTGTGGCATACCATGGGGGAGACCTGTGTTCAGCAGTGGACTTTTCCTGACAGACGATAACGAAATTTTATAAAATAAATAGCGAGTGGTATGCGAGACTCAATTGTTTTTGTCCTTCCTGATTTTTAAGACTAAATTAAGACTCTTTGTTTCAGGATAATATTATGTTCCCATTGGGTGACAACGTCTATATATAACCAACATCATATTGTGAAGACTTACCCGCCACAAAAATGTTGTGATTATGCGACCTTATTTCAATACATAACGCTCATTGGCACATATTTAGCAGTGGATTGACCCAATTAACAATACCAATTCATCAGTATATTAACATGGATGTAATTAGGAACTGTAGCTTAATTTGGCAATAAATACAGCAATATACGTAGGACACATAACTTATATTTTAATAGTCGGATTAACATAAATCTGCATGATCAAATTACCTTCAATAGCAGCCAGGGTGTTAGATAAATTGGCTGATAAATGTACCAAATCAGCGCCACGGTACGCCTCGGCGATCACGTCGCTCGAATGACAAACCATCCCGATAATATACCACACAAACACAAATTCGCGAATGTACTTGAGTTTAAGTACAGCACCGTGTAACATGTTTAAACATGTTTGACGAGAAGAGTTCTTCTCGTCAAACATGTTTAAACATGTGACCTGAAAATATTTCAGTATCGACAAATACGGCTTGAGGAATTCCTCGTTTATTTCCTCCAATTCCGACATGTTGTTGATAGAGCAATTTTCTGACAAGAAATGGTTTGAATTTAAAGTGAATGCCGACTTTTACGAGCACAACTGGGTAAATTGCTTGTAGCCCGCGAAGGGAAACATAAAGTAATAACATGTCATTAATGGAGTAATTTTTTGTTTCAATATTTTTCTTTTGATTGAATATCGACAAAATTGTATTACTAGTGAGGGGAAATTTATTTCAATTTTTCAACATATAGACTTCTAATTCATGGTATGTATCGCCGCACTAATTTTCTTGGATGCATTCGGTTGCAGTAATTGCCCACATGTCGCAAGACAAGCAGTTGATATGATCAGACAAGTACCATTTCAGATTAGCGATTGATAGGACAAAGCCAGTATTTGAATTACACAAGTATACTGTTTTTATAATACGATATTTAAATGTAGATTTATAATGTTGGTACTGCATAATGTACATGGAATCATATATAAACCCATTTAGAAGAAGTAAGTCGAGTGCCAACTCCACTTCGCACAGTTTTGCATGCAAGCGTAGTGTAATTGTTATGGTGTGTCCCAGCACTGTTTATCAGAAAACGTACATTTACAGTAATTTAAAATGCAACGCGAGCCCGGCGAATTACGTACAAAGTGCAGTTGAATCCGAAACACTAAATTAAGGCAAATTACAAGACTCTAGCCAGTGCTTTCTTTAAATAATTAGATACGTGCTTTTAGTGGTCTCTTTATTGAAAGAAATATGTGTTCCTTTGCATTATACATTATAGTTTGATATATTCTTTTTCAAGTGATACTATCAAAATCACAATCATGTACTTTTATGTAAATGGGGAAGTATTCCTGACATCACTGCGCTATGGTTTCTAGGCGGGTTCGTGATCTCGGTAAAATACCTACGGTACACTTTAAAATCTGATGACCATTGACATTACCTGTTTTGGTATTTTTATTTATCTTAGCCGTAAAGTCTATGGTTGTATATTAGGGTTTCTCATAGAAAGATAAAGATTACTAGGTTGTTATGAGCGGACGGCCATCAAGCTTAGCAGGAAGATTATTGATCACAGTGACATTTCAATAGTTTTTCATATTTCAGTTCATTTATAAAACGGGAAGAGTAATGAGACAAACAAAACCCTCCTGTGATGTGGAATTAGATAAATGATTTTTTACTTTTCACACTGACATATTTCTCTCAAAACGAATTGTGTTAGTTTTCGAACAATTGATTGAAAATATCTTCATACAATCTCCGACCGCAAGACTAGATTAAACATTTTAAAAAAAATCCATACTAATATTGTGAGTTTTTGCGTTTGTACTTTCCGTCGTAACGGAGGGTCAGAAAGATTTGATTTCTTATACCTATAGAGATAGTTGAAGGGTCGGAAAAGGACATAGCCTACTTCTTATCCCATCCCAATCAAGCAAGTACTAAGGTTAAAGTTGAGTATAAACTCTACCAATCGACTCTGGTCCAAAGATGGCGCAGATCTTGTCCGCAAGAGTTGCCTTCAGTACACTGCACCTGTCAAACGAGTGTCTTTTTCAGATCCAAACAACCTTTGGCTTCTTGTTACTTGGGAACAAACAGCACTAACAAACAGATTTCATTCCTGCCTGAAAACGTAAGCCATGGACATAAAAGCAGGCACTACTAGTATCTCACGATATCGTTCCTTCTAAATATACCCTCAGTGACTATATTTTAAGTGTCACAGGTAACATAGTTGTCCCTCTAGAGTAGAGAGTGCCGTGGCAAGTGTACGAGACAGCAGGACATATGTTCTGGCCCGACAACTACAGAAATGAAATACGTTTCTACTGCCGCCACAATGGAGACCGCTGCGGCTTCGGATTAGCCATAACACCCTCAGCTATGCTATCCTGGTACTTGAATTGCACGATGCTACAACACAAATGTGCTTTGTCCGATAATGATTGCTATTTAAGCTAAATGTTGTAAAAGCCGGGAAACACGCTGAACTTAGGTTCAATAGAATGGCACAGTGCACAGTCGCCGGTTCCGAGCCTGGTTTCGAGTAAGCAAAGCAGGCGAGCAAAATATACAAGTAAAACATAAAAATAACATAATAACATAATATTAGAAATGTCGGATCCAACTTTCGAATAGGGAAAGGTGGAATCAAAATTGTTATTTAGTCGAGAAAAGATCTACAATAAACAAATAATATTAATATTTGCGGGGTTTTCATTCCTAAGACTAAAATATCAACACGAAATGAAAGCAAGAAGCAAAAATCTCATTTTACCGGCCAGTTTGGTACATAAAAATGATACCAACCCCAGACAAGTAGTCCGCCGAGAATTTCGGACGGCGACGTTCGGATTAATATTATATCGGTTAAGCCACGAAACTAAATGTACTCATATATGTGGTAATATTGTCTCAGGTTAGGGTCGAAACCAGTGTTAAGATTGAGGGCAATAATTAATATCAAAACAAAAAGTATGTACGAGATAGTAGATACGAGTACTCAAACTATATATGGAGTTAAGCACTTCCTATTTACATTATTACTTACTTCATAAGGTCAAGAAAAAAGCTAAAGTACAAACGAAAAAAGCGGATATAATGCAGAAAGAGGTTAGGAAATTGAAAATTGTGCCGCGGAATATAACCCCATTACCGAGGAAATGAGCTACGTGAGTATGTTTTAGAATTTCTCCTCCGTCCTCCTTAAGGGGATACATTCCGATTGCGCTGCATTTTTACATATTTTCAATCAGTGAATCTATTTTCAACTGTACAAGTATACTAGATTTTACCTGTTGACAGTAGTTATTTATTCAACAAGTGAGAAAAGTGGTTTTTTGTTACGAGTGCAAATATTGAATTCCGAGATACCGAAATAGTCTAAAATTGAATCACGAGCGTAGCGAGTAACTAAAACTACCCGTCGTGCTGGAGAGGTGAAAAAATATGTCTTGATATTTGTGTTGTAAACATACATTCTTTACACAATATAAAAGTACAATAAAACCAGTTTCAGCAGAAATTGAATCGTAGCCAATGCAAACAACGTTGTTTTTGGTAATAAATGGTAATCAAAATATGATTCTTTATTTCCAACAACTTTGACCATAGTTTATCAGTATAAAATAATTTCCATGTTAATTGTAGAATTAAGACAAAAGAGTACGAAAAGAGATCTATCGCTATGGTGGAACACAGTGGTTAGAGTCATATAATGGTATTCATTTTAGGGAAAAAATATCTACAATAATTAATTTTGAAAAAATATATTGAAAGAACTTAAGGTCCCATACAACCACAGACTTGTCTACGAGTACCATTAGGTATACAAACAACTATACAATAAGATATAATAATGAAGAGATATATACAAACATAAAAAATAAACATCTACCAGGTTAATCAGATGCCTAAAAAAACTGGGCCGGTATCAAAACATTCATGAGTTCAAACAATTGGATAAAGAATTGTTCACATCTCGTAAAAATCAAGTTTTATTTTGTAGCTGCAAGCGTTTGAGATGTTGTTTGTAATTCTTTCAATGGTTACGGAAATATTCGAAAATGTGAATTCCAAAATTTATTTTTAATTTCATAGCTAAATGGGTCAGCTGATTCCAAAGGTAATTACACAATGACATTATTGGGAATAGATCAGTTTTTCATAAAAAAAAGAAAATTTGTAAGACTAGATATAATCGGATTATATATATAGTACACAATATTTTTTTATTTCACGTTTTTATGTGATATTATTGAATGAACTTATACTGTGTTACCTAAATGGTTTTTGTATCGTGAATACTTTTTACCCGACTAAAACAAAGTTTAAAAAAAATGGTTGTTACCAAAAAACTTGCGTGCGCAATCAAAAACTTGTTTTTAAAATGAAAATTTACATGTAAGTAATCTACACCCTTAAGAGGCTATGTTGGTAAGACCACGTGGTCGGTTTCAAGGTTAAATTGTTTTGTAGCTGTCCCTCTCCGAGCCCTATCCTACCCGGGCGCGTACGGTGAGACAGCATACATTACGCGATGTTATCCACCCGTTATTTGGATGTTTCGTAGTCCAGGGATCATTTGAAGGATACAGTAAATTATGTAACCATTTTTTTAATACAGTATACTAATGAAATTTCAGATGTCGGTGGTTTTTCCAAATTGTTCTAAATTGATTCATACTCTTGTAAATCAGGTTCAAAGTTGGGGCTTTTTATTACCGTAAAATACAATTCTTTGACGCCCTGTAACTCTGGAAGTATATATTTAAACGAAAATCTGACTCACCACCGACACAGATATTTGTTTCTAGATTGTGTCTTGAAAATTTCATAGATTTTCATAGCTTAATACTCAAAATATGACTGGACTACGTTTGTATGGGCGCTTTGCCAACGGCATAGCCTCTTAACGTTCAGCTGAAAATGTACCGTACCTGCAACGCGCTGTGATTGCCAGAGACAACCGAAGTTAACTTCGTTGAAAACAATCTGCGTTAAACAAACTCACGTAATCGCTGTATAAATGAGTTGTTCCTTTTTTGAGTCAACCTAAATGTTTGTAGCTATTAAAACTGTTACCTACCTCTCACTTTTTTACAACCCAAACTTTTAGTAGAAACCTCCGAGAGTTTATCCCACGTTTTCATTTAGGTATCCGTAATTTAATTACTTACATCGTACGCTTTAGGAACGAAACATCCACTTTTGTTTGTAATTACTTTTAAGAAACCCTCCGAGTGCGTATCGCATTCCGCAGTCATTTCCAATCTGAAGTCATTCCTCTACATTATTGAGGCATATAGATAAGCATTTTTCAATCAATAAATCCATTTGTAATATAAATTCTAATCTAATGACAATAGTTTCCATATTTAGTCATCGAAACTGTGACATCCAATTTCTTTGGAACCCTAAAAAGAGGTAAAAGTGTGGACTGTGTTTAGGGAAAGCCGAAAAACATTAGTGGCATACAATCTTCGTAAATATGTTATGAAAATGTTCTCAAACGAGAGAGATCAGACAACTGTGCTCGCGGGTCGTGAGACTGTGAAAAGATACTTCATCACGTGTTAGGGCTGCTGCTACTTATTTATTATTCTCAAATTATAATCACCTCCTTAGAGTAACGGCTAGACACGCAGGTGGCTTGGTGCGGAGGTTGTGGGTTGGATTTCCAATTAGGTACTTACCTACATAATATACTTGTACCGCCGCCATGTGGTCGAAGCTTTATAACTATAACAAAAATTAGACTAAGGGAAAATATTCAGGAGAATGGACATCATCATCTTACTATTTAAAACAACATCATTCTGCGGTCACCAAGCCACCTTCCAAGCGTAGTGATTATGGCAAATTCACTGATCGTTAGTTCAATAGGCTATCGATGAGGAAGCTTCATATTCAGTGGAATAATGCAGCTGATAACGGACCTATCCGATACTTGTTGTGATTGGTAGTACTATTCATATTTCTAAGTTGTTAACTTATTGTAGTTACTTTACACTATATGTATATCGCAATGGTCACCATTATAGGCCGAAATTATACAACTATATCGTAGTAAACACAGTAAAGTGCTTGATAAATACATTTGGCAACCCTAACATCTCCCCCGTATCTCCCTAAAACTTGAAAAACTTCTCACAACTGTTATCGCAATGTTTTTCTTTTCCTTGCTCTCGTTAGCTGACTCTATCTATCACTGCTAAGTAGTTTCTTGACGTTTATGAAGCATTCAGCCCTTAGCACTCACTACTTGTTGGCCACTAAAATGCCAAATTGCAATTTTATCGTCTCCGGGTCATCTCCCCGAATTCGTAAGTAGGTAAGAATTTCAATTAAGGAATTTCGCAAGTGGCAGATGGCTAAGGTGGATGTTATGAATAAATTTACGTAATGGGATGAGATTCCATTAAATATCGATTACGGGTCCGCTTTGATAGGTAGGTAATTACCGACGTCATAATAGCAGTTTAACTACCTATAACAATGTGACGAGTTTGATGATCTTGTGGAATTTATTAGTGCGGCCGGCCACCGAGAGTCCGAGACTAGAACAACTACGCGCCGTCGCTCCTGACGATCAATTAAACATACTTATAGGACCTGCCGTCAGTTTTATCAGCAACCAGACTGTAATCTGGAAACGTTATTTATTAGTCGTTAACGAAATCTGCACGAGTATAGTCGTTTGTTCTAACTCGAGACTGACTTTAGTAATTACTTCCTGTCGCTGGCAATTATTAATTGTAACAATATAAATTTTCTCAGCTTTCCGTTCAATTATACGTACTTATTGTTCCCACCGCACCTCTGAAATATTGTGAGCGTCGATGGTACGCGCCGCCGTAACAGATCGCCCTAATGAGAAAAGTTGGATAGCCTTCGTGGGCCTGAGAAACAATGCCAACACCCAACAATTTTCTGACACTGGACAATCAATTCAAAAGCTTTTTACAGCCACCGAACCTAACTTTAAGAAAGTTTCTTTTTGTCGACAATCGCGCCTAAAAATCGCTGAATATAAATTATGGTCGTTAAAAAAAGAATTAGCGGGTTCGAGACGACCTTATTCTTTTATTAATCGATTTGTGAGATAGAAAGACGATTCTACAGACAAATAAATTTGAACAGCGAGAAACAAAATTGTCCTTTGTATTCATCAAACAGCACAGTAGTTTTCGGGTTCTAGCTAACATAATATATCTCGCGCCTGATTTACGAGGTGATCACACTTCTGTGGATGTATCGTTCCTTTCCATCAGATGGCGTGAAGTACAAGTTGTGACTTATTTTGGATATATCAAGTTGTTGTTGAGTATGAATAAGCGTGATCAAGGCTTTAAATTTTTCATTCCCTTGTCATCCTTTTAGTGTCGTAAAAGGAACAAGGAGACTATGCATAAATTTTGTAACGGGAATCATGTCTGACGTGGTGGTCTATAAAAGGGAGGCTCACGTCCGACCGGGTATTTGTATAGCTTATGGTGATAAGTTTACAATCTCATCAGATTACTTACCATACCATACAAAAATATCTAAAAAATTAGTTATGGCTAGTACAAGTTGGAAAATATTTTTTTCTGAATTTGTTATCTCATGCTACTTATGACGTATTGTTCAATTCAGCCGTGCGTAAGCGAGTCTTCTACGTAAAGTAGGGCTAAAAATACACGTGAAGAAAAATACTCCAGCATTACTTTCCTTAGTTCTTTGCAAGCAAAGTACTTCAGTAATATACGCGTTATGTTAACAGAGCTCTAGACTAAAGTGTGTTATTTGTCAATTTATTCAATATTCTCTAGAGATTTTTTGTTTTGAGACTGCACTAAATAAATTTTGAATATTATGAGCAGTTCTTATTTTTGCCATAAGCTATGACGCGACAGTGGTACCACCTAGCAACCGCAGAATTTCTGGACTCTGCCGGGATCAGTGGATTATTTGTTAGTTGGAAGACATACTACTAAAAATATTTGAAATAAATGAGTTACACCATTATTATTTTAGAGAACTTTACAATATTTATAAATTAAATGAATGTATATTATAGCATGAACATTTCAAAATATAAAACATGAGATGATGGTGTTTTAAAAACTTTAAAAAAATTAAGTTAAACGCCTCTCTTCACTATTTCTCTCTTGACCCAGGTTTGCAGTAAGAAATTTCTTATAGAAAATAAGCTGTTCCTTTTGTGTATATTTTCTCTGTTTTTGTGTGTGTTGTATTTCTCTGTGTACAATAAATTGTTAAATTAAATTAAGTTTCCTGAGATTTAGGACTCAGTTTCCTATCCAATTTTATACTTTAAAGAAATAAATCCTTTAGGAGTAGTTATAATAATTAATATTACAATGTATTCTTTAAAAAAACGCGATGGTACTTCAATTCTAAAAATCAGGCAGTTGCTGAATACTCACGTGTAAATAAGTTTGTCGGAAACACCCTACTCGCGCAACGATGCTTGTTTAGTTAAAAGTACGAGTACCATGTCAAAATAATCAGCAGTTGCATAAATACCGTGACATTGTGGTTCATCATCATCATTGCCTTCATTATTCAACTGCTGAACATGCTTACTTAGATCCCCACAATGTTACTAAGAGGTGATTTCTATGGGAGGTCATGGAGGCGGTTAGTATCTGATATCTGATGTTCTCTCCTTCCCACGCACGTCACACACTCTCTGGCCTCGTCAGAATACCAGCGCTGTGGCCTCGCTGCAGCACATGCAGAGACGTGCCATTTTAGCAACACACTACAACACAACCAAATTTTATGTCTCTTATATAGCTTCAATATTTTGTTTTATTAGTTGTAAATAATATTTTTTTAATTAGTTTTGTTTTTCGTTGTTTAGTTTGATAGATTTTTACTGTTTTTTTTTGTATGTGTATTGTGTTGTGTTTGTTCTTAAATAAAGTTGTGTCTATGTATATAAGTCTGATTACTATATGTTTCTTAACACTTCTAATTTTAATTATTAGCACACGTTATATATGTCGAATATGTACATAAACGTGTAAGGTTTGGTTGGCTAACATTGCAAGTAGTATCGGTCTGAAGTCGGTTTTCATTGTCGTTCGTTCCCTTACCGACGGCAGATGCGCGACGCAGACAACGACGCAGCGTTTATTACGGTGCCTCGTGTTTTTCCTCTAACTTGTGGGTGTTAGGGAGTTTGTTTACAAAAGGCCACACACACAGCTCGACTGGTCCGCCTTTGTTCAACTAATTACATCGCTACTTCCGTGTCACACCTGTCGACATCAACTGCTGACGAATATTCGCTTTGTAAGGCTCCGAGCACGCTCAAAAGAATAATTTTGGTAAGTGGCATGCGGTTATTTGACCTATTTTGAACGTAACAACAGTTTAATTTTTTACTTAAATTAATGGACGCGCTATCCGTCGACATTTTTCAAAGAAATTTCATATATTAAATGGTAAATAAAATAAGTAAATTAATATTTATTGTAGGGCTATTTGTAGTACTCAATGAAGGATCTTCCCAAGTCTGCCCGTATTCGTTCAAGTGGCATATAAGGGACTGGACGACTGGACTGTACGAACTAAGGGACTAAATAAATTGATCTGTTGAGTAATGTACACATGTAACATACTGTATTTATATATAAAACTGCGCAATGCGTTTACAATCAGCCTTCATTTCTTTCTTAAGAGTGCCATCTTAGCCAAGACGAGGCAGTGCTTTTAACGGTTATACTTTGGGCATGGTTGAAGCTAGCCAACCGGGCGTATAATCATGTTTATTTATCACCAATCAAACATAACCTTTGTTCTCCGCTCGGAATCGAACCCGCGGTCTCCGGATCATCAGTTCCACCATGGCACTGCTGCTACGAGGACAGTTTTATTTTTGAAACCATTAGCCGTCATTGGTGCCTTCTATGGTTACTGAATTATACATACATATCTATCCATATATATCTGTGTGGCTTAATATGACTAAATGATTAAAACCATTAAATTTACCCTTTAGCACAATAAAATAACGGACACTATACGCCATTATACCGCCTCATGATGAAATATTAGATTAAAACTTTGTGGAACTCTGTCATGGAGCTCAACACTATGGTAATTCGTTGTTGGAACTGCAGTTTTCCGTAAAATTATGCTATATTGTCATTCACTTTTAAGTACTTTGACTGTATAATCGTTTTACCCTATTTACACCATGTCATACCGTGAGTGTTGTAAAAAGTGACTAAATGAAGAAATTAAAGAGATGAGCAGCTTACTGCCAAGGGTGGTGATAACGGAAAGTCAGACGTCGGTCAGTTCGTTCACTGTTCAACGAACCGCAATTAATAATTGTCAATGAATGAAAGATAACAATGAGAAGATGTAATAAAAGACATATTGATCTTAATTTTCACATAGAGTGTGGTTCAATTTGTCAAAATGTGTAAAGGATTCCTTTTCCGACCTTACAAGTACGCTCACGGAATTTATTTGTTTTGCAGATTCAAGTCTTCTTAATTTTGCCGGGTTATGCAAATCATATGATCTCGGGAATGTAGGTAATTATAATATGCTTATAACCCGGTAAAATTTAAGTTTCGTGAATCTACTAAACAAATAAATTCCGTGAAAGTGACTGATCGAAGGAGTATGACAGAAATAGGTTATTCAAAATGTTGTACGAACCGAACATATAAGCATCGCTTTTCGCTTCAAAAATTCATCTTCACGAACAGAACGGCATACCTAACTCACCCAAAATACTGCATATACATATATACCAGTTTTTTGTTAAAGGAAAAAGGAAGCATATAATTCAACTTGTCAGTCGTAGCCTCTAAGGCCGCCCCTTGTCATAGGAACGCTGTCATTCCACGAGCGTGCATTTTTTCTGACTCACTGGATTACGCATTACAAATAACCGGGTGTCCGTGTCGTCGTAATAAAAACAAACATACACATGGGTCACCCCACGATTAGTGTTCATCGTAGTAGGTACGGAGGTGCTGTCGAATGTAAATTGATTTCTATGATGACAGAAAATAGAACGAAGTATGTTTGTTAAAATTAAACAATATTATTTTCTCCAAAAGCATTTGAAACCATCAGTGTTATCTCTAACTGCAATAGCGATAACGATATTAAATGTTATAGTATTTTAGGGTTCCGTACCTTAAAAGGAAAAATGAACCCTTATTATACGAGTATCACTTGGTTATCCGTCTGTCTGTTTGTATTTCTGTCAAGACCTTTTTTCTCATAAACGCGTGAAGGTATCAAATTGAAACTATTTTAAGATACTCAAGTCTTCAGTCCAATTGATCTGTCAAATAATCAACTTCTAAGTCAACGCAATAAAAATATATGGCCGTTTATGGGAGCGCAAGAAATCAAAACCTACAGGAACAAACCTATAGGATACTTCATTGACCTATAATCCTGACATTTGGCAAGAAGCAAAGTCTTACAGTACAAGTATATAAATAAATCTGAAAAGTATAACATTTTAAGTATATCACCTTAAAATCACCAGATTACGATTACAAACTGTTGTCACCTGTCGTTATATTGTTAATGCTATATTGTTAAAATTGCGCGTGTGGTTTCGTCAGGCACATTCGTTAGATATTTTTATTTGCATATTACCTTATGTATTACTTATGATTTTCAGTTCGTTAATTATACATATTAAGAGCGGAACCCTCAGTGCACTAGCGTGCGCATTTGACCGTTTTTTAAATAAATTTTACTATTAAATTTAACATTGGCATTTATTTACTTTAATTATTTGTTTGCAAACGTTACGAAGCTTCCGAATCTCTGCTTAAATAACGATACTTTGTCACTATTTTGTTAAAATTGATTCAGATCGTTTTTAGCTACTAGGAAATATACCGTTATACATACAAAATAACGCATATAACTTACACATACAGGGTGCTAAATTGGGGACCGTCGTTAGCTTCACCCGGTAAGAAGTGCATCATAATGAACGGTGTAGTGGGTCTTCCATTGAAAACACAAACTATGACACAACACCACACAACAACATGACGTGCACCAGGTTTATGCTGTTAAATATCATTACTGTATCTTGTTTAATAGGTACATCTACCTAAAATTTAGATATGATTCACAGATAAAAGCCCTTTAGAAATCTGAATGTGGAGTACTCAAACAGTAACTGAGGAATATAGCCCATTTGAAACTGACGGCTTAGTTATTTGAAGACAAGTGAATAAGCTTTCCCACCGCAACCCAAGACCGTTTAATAGCTGAGGGTTACTCAACTCCATCTTCGATTTCAGCTTTGGATAAAGTAAAAGCGAAGTTGTTAAAGTAAATTGAAATTTGTAGAGATTTTTTACGGATACTTATTTGTTTTTATGCACCTGTTGTATGATCTGAGAGGTTTTCTCGAATTAGGATTAAATAATTTTAATTCATAGAACAATACATAAAAGGACATAATAATTAATACTTGAGTGTCCCGACTCAAGAATTTATGTTCTTGGTCAAAACTTTTTTTGGGACACTTAAATAAGTTTACCTTAAAAGTAAATCACGAGTGTAATTACCAAAACTTAAATTATTAACCTGAACTGTTGCAATATTAAATAGTCATGTCATCATTTTTCGGTTTTAGTGAGTAAAAAAAGCTCGACAATACTTTTAAAGCTGTTATAAAATTGATTCTAGAATAATACGCATTGATTGGAGTGTCATTAGAACCTTTGATAGCTATCCTATCTCATCTTGTGGGTATCGTAGAATGACACTAAGGGATAGTTCCACCAGTTTGGTCTACGTTTACCAATGTATAGTGTAGTTGTCGCGCGAGACACAGGCCAAGTATTTCAGGGACACGAGATTGCAAACACCAAGGGAATGTACCACCTTTCAAGAAGATCTTGCAGATGTTCAGACTTTTAATCATTTAAACCGAGGTCTAGGTTATCCGATCTTGATGCGTGTACAAAAATGTTTTCACATTTTTTCTCCATGTTAAGTCACCTTTGATTAACATTTCCCTCAACACACTTCATGAGGAATACAAGAAAGGGTGACGGTACAAGTGTGTACATATATGTGTACTCGAACCAATTCACATTAAAAATTTAATAAGACTGATAAATAATCCAAACAACGCAACGATTCTCAACGAACAACTCGACGACAGCTCCTTGCACGTAATGGTGGTGCTGAGCAAGAAACAATATCAAAACTCGAAAGGACAATAAGGTCAAACAACGTACTCGTTCATTCTTAAGGTTAATCTTTGCTTAATAACTATCTTAACCAGTTAAAATAATCTCAAGGCACGATATCTAATGCGATTTACATTTTTCGAGGGTCTATTAGCATAGATAGGAAATTTCATCGTAATTAATAGTCGCTACGGCCACAGTTGAGAAATGAGGGTTACGCCTGACCACTCCATTCTCGTTTGACAAGATTAATGGGTCTGTACCACGCGACCACATCATAATTGCCGACGGATGATTATTGAAATGCATGTGTGTTCCCTTTGATCGGTGAATTTGCAACATTTCAAATTGATTTTTAAATTTAAAATAAAATTCTGTAATATTCTGTAAGGAGATTATTTTTATTCATATTATAAGCACTTACATGCAAAAATACCGGGGAAATTTAAGTGAAGCGTAAGTGAATTACGGTGAGTGTGGGCTGCGAGATTTATTCAATAAATAATGGGTTTGCACTTGGCCTCTATCTAGCCCGATGGTAAATGATGAGACCATTGGATGTAAAGCGTGCTGACACATAAGCTACGTTTCATATCGGAACACAATGGTGCTTTTAACAATAATTTTTAGTGGCAGAAAACACGGCGGTAACAACCAGACCGAGAAATAGAAAATGTCCTACTACCACCAACCAAATTGAGTACCGACAGGTAGCTCCCACTGGGAATCGAACCCCGGACCTATGGATTGTGAGTCCAAGCGTGAAACCTTTGAATCTAGAAAGCAATCAAAACATTATCACATTCATAATTCTGACTTTCAAAGAAGAAAAAGTAAACACAATTTTTAATATATTACGTGTTAGATAAAGTATTGATAATTTTTCATCTATTCCCCTAGTACAATAACTTCATGGTTGGGAGTTGCATATCAAAAACAGAGGAAGAATCGTTGCGATCTTATTGTGATCTCAACACAAACATGAACGGTGCGTCAAATGCAGTAAGTACTATGTTTTTCTTTTACCCTTTAAAGTTTTAATTTTCCAAGACAAGGCATTGTATTAACTAGGAAACACTGCTAAGCGCATAAAGCTCTGGGTGAACCGCAACAATTCGCCTTCTTTAAATTATAGTAAGACGAAGTGTAGGTTAAGCACTGGCTCACACATACACAGACACTTTACTAAGCCTCGCGACGATATACCAGTGTGTTCCTTTAAAACTAGGTGCATGATATACTTTTCCTGTTACTTCATTCAACTGTTATGAACGAACGTCGTGATCTGACTTTACGAAATACTATCAAACTGTACATACTTGCAAATGTACATGTATTTTTCGAAGCGAACTTTTGCTTCTGTGGAGGACGTAACAATTTATCCAAATCTAATTTCCCTGTGAGAGTATTTTTAAAAGCTTTAACATAAATTGTTTAAGACATAATGAGTAATACTGTCGCTATTTCTTCTATTATTTCTTTGTTAGGCGGAAAAATCAACTCCCGAAAAGGAACCTTAATTTCGTGTCGATTTTTTTAAATAAACACCAAGAACACAAGTATATGCAGACGTACGTGGTGATTTTTTTCTTAAAATAGTTCCCTTTTACACCCTGAATTTGTGGTCATGTTTCTATTCTTATTAGAAGCTTAAATTCAGATTCGGGCCAGTGAGCCTTCTGCGTATATCATTATTACATCTGACTTTCCATGAGGGGGTTTGCCATGCTTGGAAGTGGCTGTTACATAGATGTTGCTGCCCCACTCATGGATATGTATTATCTTAGTTACGTTTTACAGAACCCACGGGACATATGTCTTCACGTGGGCTATAAAACAAAACATAGTCGGATGCACTATATCCATAGATTTTGGAAAAGTCATGGGCCAGTGTAGGCAGTAGTCTAGGTAGAGAGGAGAATACGTAGTGAAAATCCTTTGTTTTGTTAATTACCGAGCCCGGGGCCAGTCCACACCTGCTTTCGCCGCAACAGAATAAACTGCACGACTAAATTTCCTGTGTTTAAAATTAAAAGATACACTCCAGACCAATAGTCGGTTTGGTCTGCTTCCGCTTGAGAGGAAGCAATTTCGTACTGCACTTTACCACGGCTTAATTCACCGTGAAATTCTAATAATGTTCCAGTGAGGTAGATGCACAAGTAATATTAAATAACGTAGGCACTTGTCAGTTTTAACATCGGAATATTGCGAACTGCACGATAAAAATGAGTTTATCTCAAAAATGTTACGCGATGTGTTGTAATAAAAGTATGGAGAGTCCGTGAGCTAAAGTGGCAATGAGCAGACTTATTCCCTCAAAGAACAAACTACACAGTTAAAGGTGATTATGCATAGATAAAGACTACATTTTGTTAGTATTAAAATCACTATCAAATTGACAAAATAATTGGCCAAGTGCGAGTCGGACTATAATATAGAGGTTTCCGAATGTAAGTATGGACGAGTGTATCTAAAATCCCCCAAATCTAGCAAAATACACATAAATGAACGCCTGATATTCGTATTGAATCTGTCTGCTTTGGAGCCCTTAAAACTGAATTTATGAATCCGTAACAGAAAAGTGAACAAGTAAAAATGTTTACATTATTGTCGTGGAATTTCTTCTGGTTACGTCTCAGGTTACGTAAATGTTTTTTTATGTTTAAAATTAATTTTAGTAAGTTTTATACAAGTGAAGTTATGTTTGTTTTGATATCTATAATTTATATGAATGTAATTATCTGCACTACAATTTTTTACGAGCTTTATATTAGGTTCACTTGTATATCTAACTATATATGTAAACATATCTAGTAAGTCTATTTAAAGGTACTTCTAAACGTCGTAGCGATTTGAAACTTTTCAATTATATGTAATTCGGATGACAAGACAATAATTTGTCACCATTGAGCTGATTGGACTCGTGGAATCAGGAGTTGGATGGAAAAATTCTACCCTGGGACCCTCGATTTTTTTCCTTAAGAGGCTATGTTGGTGGCTGCGTTCAAATTTGGATTGTTTTGTAGCTGTCCCTATCCGAGCCCTATCCTACCCGAGCGCGTACGGTGAGACAGCATACACTACGCGAAGTTATCCACCCGTTATTTGGATGTTTCGTAGTCCAGGGATCATTTGAAGGATACAGTATATATTATGTAACCATTTTTTTTAATACAGTATACTAATAAAATTTCAGATGTCGGTGGTTTTTCCAAATTGTTCTAAATTGATTCATACTCTTGTAAATCAGGTTCAAAGTTTTTTCAGTTCCGTTCAAAGGGCTTTTTACTACCGTAAAATTCAATTTTTTGACGCCCTGTAACTCTGGAAGTATATATTTAAACGAAAATCTGACTCACCACCGACACAGATATTTGTTTCTAAATTGTGTCTTGAAAATTTCTTAGATTTTCATAGCTTAATACTCAAAATATGACTGGACTACGTTTGTATGGGCGCTTCTGCATACCCTCTCGACAGTTTTTAGGACGACGTCGCTGTCATTCGTGTATTTGTTAAACGAGGGAAAAATAACCTACAACATGTAACATATTTATTAATAAAATAAATTTTTATTTTTAAACAAAATAGTTAAAAACTAGAAGAAATTTTACAATAAAAAGCCGCTATTTGGGGAATTATGCACCAATTTACGGAATTATGGTAAATAACCACAGGAGAAAGAAATTAATAAATGAAAACCGTTTCTAGTCGACGCCAGCAAGTCCGTCCTCCATCTCTACAAGAAAGTCTGTGTGAGTAATAAATACGTTCTCGTATAAAAGTTGTTTTAGGATTAAAAAGCTTTTTAGTACGACACTCGTAAAGCGTGTTTTAGTCTTTTAGACTATAATTACCTATTATTACGACGAAATACAAAGCCGTTTGCCCTAAAAGTGTTTAAGCCACGTTTGGCTCAAACAAAAATCTTATATATATGTATCTTAGGTTTTTGCTTATGTACTATTTTTGTTAAATATAAATAAGTTTCCGTGTAAATAAACTATGTAATTATTTCGTCTATGTACAAACTTATCACACACAAAAAGCACGATACTTAACATACCAATTTAATTTACCTCTACAATTTCATATAACAATGATGCTCTACTGTCATACGATAGCTATGAAAAACTTGCAGTTTGTTCGCCCTTAAGAGATTTAAAGAAATAAAGACCAGTCGGGTAACATCGCTTTATTTTGTGAGTAAAAAACAGAATATATTATTTTGTAAATTCATAAATTGAAAGTTAATTGTCAACATTAATAGCTCATATCCGAATGAATCACGAATTGGATAGTAACAAGAAATGAATATGAAACAAAGTCACAACACAAACTTCAATTACGAATAAAGCATTGAAATGAAAACAATTGTTTTCAAGTATACTTGGTATACATTTATCTATTTGCGTTAGCCCACCAAAAATAGTAGGTAAATTCCGATTTATTTCAGTAAAAAGAGTGGTGATATGTGTGTGTGCGTGTATGACGAGAAAAATCTCATCACCGACATACTTATAGGTGAGCACTATTGATTTCCATGACGTTATCATCACTTATCGTGAAATCCAAATAAATGATGGGTTATTGTAGATATTAAACACGTTGAGAATTAACGTCTACCCATGAAAAAATATTAGTTTATTCTTAAATTATATATCTCAGTCGTTGTGACTTTATAAATTATCTCGCTCAACTAATCTAATTTAAAACTCTCAGCGAGAAATATGTATGAATAGTGGACAGGTGATTCCTAAATTTATATGTATAATTTAGCATTGATTTATATAATTGTAACTGATTCCTGTTTTTTTTTCTCAAATGAAAGCATTTATGTATTTTCCGTGAACATAATTTCAATTTAAATTGACAACAAAAAACGTCGCGTCAGGGTCTTATATATATAGGAGCTTTAAGGATGTAAAGGAGTCCGACGCGTGTGCTATCAACCCCGCAGGCCCTTCGAGGGCGGCGGGCTTGGAGGACCCTTAGCGCTCCCTCCCTTCCACTAACACGTCGAGCCCTTAATCAACCTACAGAGAAGCTTTGTGCAACAAAAAACCTTTGTTTCGATGCAACGCTTTCATTTGACAAATGAAAGGATTAGAGTTTTTGACTGGTCTTAAAATTGCTCACATTTAATATTGCGAAATTCAATACGATCGAAATAAAAATTAAATTTAGGGTTTTCAATCTACAACAAGCTTTTGCACTAACCTCGTCTGTATGTTCTACTAAATAACAAACATAGTTATTCGGTAGTACTATCGAACAACATTTTACACAAAATGGAAGAAACAGACACGAAAAAGACGCAAAAACATGTTTACTTCTATTTTACAATTAGTTGTTATAGCGGCCTTAGTTATACATGCTCGGTGGGAATTTCAAGTCATATTATCTATACGGTTCAAAATATTCTGCCTTGTGACGGACGGACGGATGGACAGACATCAGAGCCTTAGTAACAGGGTCACGTGCTAATAATACATATTTCCTATCAAGGTACAGAGTCATCGGTACACGAGTACGACGCGCACCTTTACATTTATGTGATACCTGAAATTGAAATAACAGAAGCAGAAAAGTTATTGTCAAACCCACACAAATTGTAATTATATCGTAAAACGTCATACTGATGATACTCCAATCTTAGCAAAGGAGACAGCTATCAATCCAAGCCCTCTCAACACGCGTGGTTAAACAATCTGTACATAACAAATGTTTGTATTTGCACATTTAATACACCACTTACACTGTAAATACATGTTAGCAAACTCCGCTCACGGGCGCGTGTTAGCTACAAAGTCGAGTGAAATCAGTGAGCTGCAGCTTACGATCGATTTTCAATCCGGTTCACCCTGTATACAGTTAGAGCATGATGAGGAAAAATGTCAGTAACACTCTTGCGCTCTAGGCGACTCAGGGGCTTAGTGTATTCTGACAAGGATCCAATAAATAAATATTTGGAACTTCGCATCGTCTAACGTAAGTCCTCTTGAAACACTGTTTGGAAGTCTTTTGAAGCACTGTTGTACATTCTTGTGTATTCTCATTGATATTAATTTATGTGTTGATAATAAATAAATCACTCGCTTATAACTACGCGTTTGGTATCACTTGGTGAAAATTTATCCAGTTTGGACTTTGCAGGCTGAAACACCTGATTGTTTGAAAAGTCAGATGATTCCGTGCTTCAGAAGACACGTTAAGCCGTCGGTCCCGGTTACTATTCACGGCTACATGAGACATGTCAGAGACCTATGCCGGCTTAAGAACTCTGACAACTAGAGTTTGTAAGGTCGGTCATCGGACCCTACACGATATGATGATTAGTCAAAAACAGATTTGAAAGAGTGGCGATGTAAACGTATAAGATTATCACAATAAGATTAGAAAAATCTTCGACACAATCTTTCCCGCCCTTTCAATATAAAAAAATCGTAACATCTTGCTTCGGCAAATTCACGAAAATGCTTACAAAAGACGGGAATCGAATGAAATCCGTTCATCGGTCGCTGCCTCAGTAACAACGCTCAAATATTCAGATATATTTGATTTCATAATGGAATTGCTCTCGAGTTCGAGACCGTTTAATGATAATTCAATTTCAACACTCGACGAGACAGAGGACAAGAGTTAAATTAAGAAGATTAAAATTATATTGAATCGGCTTCGTTTATTTTTGGATTCTTCAGCATTTTTGCTTGCTTTCTTGACGCCATTAATACCAAGGCAACTTTGTTTCATCGTCATGTTTAAACAAGATATAAAGTCAGCCAAGCAAACATTAACATGTCAGGTTATAAATAAGCATTTTCCTTATTCTTTATAATTCATAATCATCATCAGCCGGGAAACTTCCACTACTGGACATAAGCCTCCGTAGGATGCCACATTGACCGGTCCCTAACCACTTGCATCCAGCGACTCCCCGCGACCTAAACTAGGTCGTCCGGTCAATCTAGTAAGGGATATCCGTAGACGAACAAGGGTCACCGACGTAGCTCGACGAGTCAGTGAGCTGAAGTGGAAATGGGGAGGCGACATCACTCGAAGAATCGATAGATAATCCATGGGGAGCAAAATTTCTCGAGTGGCAACTACATACCGGGAAGTGTCTTTATACTTGCTTATTATTATATGAGTTTATTAATTAAAATATATTAGGTGTAATAATTAGCAGTGAGTAACAACTTGATTGGACTAACATTTGATTGATAAATGTTTTGACTTCTATTTCAAAGACAGTGTTTATTTAGTTTTCATTAATAATAAATGTTGTGTTGGCTGTTATAGTCGACCACTCTTTCTGCTGTCAGGTGTCAAGGTATTTTTCACATGTCCTCACATTACGTCGGGCTTGTATGCTAGTACATATTATAATCAGCTTTTAATGAGACTTTGGTTGACTGACATATCAGGCCACGAAAAGGTCAGACGTTATGTCGAGCCGCTGTAAATGCGTTCCATTTACACGTCTGCTCAAAAATTCATGAAAAGGAATATGCTTACACGAGTACCTAACCCATTAGAAATCAGAAGAAACTTTTTATGGCTAGAAATGACAAAAACATGATTTTTGTAACATAAGTGTATCAAAATTTTGGTATAATATTATTAACATTGTAAATAAATAGTTTTATTTGAATCAAATCAAATATATTTTATTTTACACACTAAATAAAGACATTTATTCGTGCGAAAATTTATAAAAAAATATTTCGTTTTATGCGGAAAATAACTAACATCAGCTGAGCCTCTTGAAACTGCTGAATCGATTTTTACTAAATATAGCTCAGAACCACCGCAAGAAAATTTGCTTTCACGCCACCCACACAGACACAAAGACACTGGCGTCAAACTTATAACACCCGTTTTTTGCGTCGGAGGCTAAAAATGTCTACAGCTGAACAGAGGACATTAATACAGAGAACACAGGCACAACTGACCTCTTTTCTAAAGTCGAATAGAACCAACAGAAAAAGAAATGCAATATAAAACAAACACAAAAATTATTCGACGAAGGTGTTTTGCATTTTTGTCAACTTACCAATCTTTCCGTGGTATATTTAATTCTGTTATTGGAGACTAAATATCGAGGGTATTCATCAAACCATATTGGCTAATAAGACATTAGTGCTATGAGTTAGTTTAATCACCGGGCCGGGCGGCAGCGGCGGCGTGTTTAGGACGACACTTCCAGGCAAAATGGATTCTGTTTTCTATGACATTACCGTACGTACTTACATAAATTTAACAAATTGACCAAAATGTTTATTATGTAAGAGTTGTAATATCTGACACGTGATATTTTATATCAGCCAGTACAGTTCACGGCTGCCTTTCATAAATTACCATGACGATGATATGAAATAACATTAATTGAAATCAAAGACTTTATTTCACTTTAATTAATGTCGTACCAAATAAAACGTCGGTTCAATGCTGCATGTTGTGAAAATAACAAAGGTACTTACTGACTATATGATCAGTATACATAAAGTCATAAGGATTAATTTGACATAAAATCCTTTGTTTACCCTGAGCGAATAGTCCATTCTCTGATTATAATTTTACATTATATGTTATTGTATAACGGCGTATAATAATATAATGTCGTTTACTACGCCAAAACTGTGTACTAATGTTTTGAGTTTATTGTATTAAATATTTATTTATTTCACACGTCTTTTCACGCCATTATATCGCAAAAATACCCAGAAAGAACTACTAAAATGGCAAATGAACCATTTTCCAAGTTCAAGCCAAGAATCCTAACCTGACCAAATAGTAATGGAGAAGAAAAAAAATAGCATGATTTTAGTAATTCGTTAATAATATTGTTATGTGTGTTATAATGGTGTGATATAGTGCCAAAAGTGTCATGGACGGTGTTATAGTATCAATTACGCAAAGTTGTGAGGGTTTCGACGCGATCGAACGGCTTTACCATGTCGAGTACGAGTACATTCGGCATATAAGGATTCTTTCGAATTATGTTGAAACCAAGGTTGACCTATGAATTTCTCGTCAAGAATCTAAAACAAGCAATAATATGTACACATTATATATTTTATTGAGAAAACTAAAGAAATGGCTTCGGACTTGTATCATCATTTTTTTTAAATGCTTATGGTAAGAACATTTAAATATTTAACTAGCAGATTGGTGATCGCAGTATGATGTATTTGATATACGAGTATATGTAGATGCTGCTGCCCATGTCCTTATTTTTCCGCTTAGTCGCTTTTTACGACTCCAACGGTATGACATGGGGCTCTGTAGCACTATAATAATTCTGTGACGGGGTGGTCTTATTCTAAATCAGTGGACACACCCCTTCAATATTGACTTGTATTTGTCTAATCAAACCCAATATACAAGGAATCATTAAATATTTATATCATTAGTTTTTGTATTTTTTATCCGTCAAGTGCCATTAAAATTAAAATATTCTCACTGACTTACGTAACGTAAGTAAAGACTAAGCACGCTAAATGTACCTAAGTAAGTAGTTAATGTTTTTACTTATTTTCACAAAGTTGAAGGTAGTCTGAAAAGAGTTCCCTCTAAGAAATTGTGTTTTATTTAACGGAGACTTGCCTGTAATTCCTGCATTTGGTTTAGTTTACCAACTGGAAAAAGAAAACTCTGGAGGTGGTTCAATGTCGGGTAAAGAGTTCTACGAAATGAACGAAGTCCTAATGGTTTAAAATCTGAAGCATTGTAGAATTGCTGTAATTTTTGCATTTTTATTATTTTTCTTTGTGTTTTTCTACCCAAAAAATACAAATGAGGTTTTTTAATAGTGCTGTAATGGTGAATTAAGGTTGTAACATTCTGCTATCAACATTGTTAATGCTGATAAAAACAAACACTACTACTACATAGGACTAGTTACTGAGAAGAAGGTGAAATTTGAATGCAGCCATAGATTTATCATATCAAAATCAATGTTTTGACTGCAAATGTGAGTTTGTAATCGTAAAAATGTGATTTTAATATTCTGATTTTCTGATTTATTCATATACTTGTGTGCTAAATTTCCGACTTTATTCAATTCAATGTATATATTTTTTTCAACTACTAAGTTAAGTTTTTTCTACAATTGGACATACGTTTTCTTTAGAGCAGTGTTTGGTGATTACCTGTTATTTTAGTATGTTAATTCTTCATATTCTGTACGGACACCTCGATGCGTGAGTTCAACTCGCACTTTTTATTTTTACTTCAAAGTTTGTGAACCGTGGGGTATGGATAAAACCCCTAATAAATATGCCAGGCTGCTATTAAATCTCAACTTCTACCATCTGCCGATGTTACGAAACCTAAAAAACTAACTAAAGCACCAACTCTGAGCACCTGGAATTATTTCGGTCTGAATTTAAAACAATATTTATACAACGCCTGCTATCTGCAAACAAAAACATTAAAAAGTTCCAACAAAATGTTGCACGATATTTAACTAGCACTTTATTTTTCAGCTTTTTATTGTGTGTACATTGCCTGATTTTGGTGTTCTCTGACAGGTTTTACGCTAGTCAGGTAGAGAAAGTAAACAACTAAACAGTCTTTTTGAAACGGTGACTGGTAGTCGTGCTACTCTAAAAAAATAACAAATTTTTTTCACAGCTAAATTACAAATCTGGATGCTTAATCTTGCTATGATTCTGTGCTTTGGGATATAAAGTAACTTATATTATTCCTCATGTTATAGTCTACATTCCTACCAAATTTCATCAAGATCGGTTGAGCAGTTTACCTGAGAAGAGTGAACAAATGGATAGAGACGTAATGAGATAATAATGATGTATAACTGCTGCAGGGAGACATGATGCTGATTCTATCAAACAAGGCATCTGTTGCTGTAATTATTATAATAAATATAATATTAAAAAGTAATTATAATTTTCAAAGTGTCTAGAGAATTGCTAGGTGTGCATTAGTCTTAATATTCTTGGACTTAAAGGACCTTTAAATAATGTTTTACAGACTACGTTCAAATAACTGGATTTCTTTTTTCTACACAGCATCACTGTGCTCTTGTTCCTGAATCTTGGCACAACCTCGACTTGTTTATCGGCCCTTAATCCCTGGAATCCGGGAGATTGCCTCCAGATTCCAGTGGCCACTAATTTGTGTTTAACCCGATTGTCCGGGAAAAGGGAAAGGTTTCCACTGGTCGAGAAGTGGAGGTAACAAGTCTCGTGTTAATTTTCTCACGAAATAGAGGTCGGGATTTATTTGTGTACCTCTGTCTTTTTTCTAGGACTCGGCGTGATACGGGTTCGGCCGGGTGATTCTAGAACGCTTACAGAAAACATATGGTCGAATGATTGGGGTATATAGGATCTTTCTAGATCAAGGGAATTTCGTTTTAAGAGGTATCCGCTGCACGCTCCCGTACAAAATTTCTTTTGGCATAATCTTTTAAAATTGATTTTTTTAAAATAGGATAGCTGGCTTTGTATATGTGATATTTTCGTTTTTTTACAGTTATTTACATTGTATTAAAACGAACCATAGTTGAATTGTATAGCTGTGAAGAGGGAGAAAATCAGCTAAACTTGTTTTCATTCATAAATCAATAACTTGCCTCCTAACCTTTTTCCGATCTGACAGAGATCTGGTCTAAGCGTTCAGTTTCATCGACGCTTAATATAGCCGCCTCCGTGGCCTAAATGCTAAATGTTGAACTAACAACCTGGAGGTCCCGGGATCGATTCCCAGTGGAGGTACCAATCGGTATTTGGTTTAGTTGTAGGTAGGGCATTCTATGTCCACCTGGCTGGCTACCACTATGTTACCTAAGTCTGTTGCCGGAAAACAGTGTTAATAGCACTGTGGTATTCCGGTATAACGGTAGCAGAGCCAGCGCCATTAGCTTGAGGCTTCTGGATGCGCACGCTTACCATCCAACCGCCTTATGGTCACTAACCATAAAAAATACATGAAAACAGGTCAGTATTGTGACGTTATATCTGCATGTCATTAAAATATTTATATAAAATTTGTATAGATATTTGAGTTATCTCGTAAAATACTCGTAATTTTAAGTGCTATGTTTACCTTTACTAAAAAATATATTTACTTTTAATCGCATACATTTGTAAAGGAAGCGAGGCATTTTTGTGAATAGATGTTTCGCATATTTCTTGTAAGAACTGAATAAATAAATGAAAAATTTAGGGTGTTTTCTGGAAGTAACTTTATGGTTTAATCCATGATTTCTTCTTCATATTGGGGCTTTACTCTTTATGAATATGATCAATAACATTATTATCATTATTTATTATTTCTCAATAGTAAGAAAAATATTTGTTGTTTTTGTTTTACACAAATATTTCACGAATGCAAACTCCGTTACAGATAAAGATTCCACAATGAGACAGTATGCAAAGCGAACCTACTTTACATTTCCACGAAGCGACTGGTTTAGTGCAGTTAGCATTTAAGAGTTTAGATAACAATTAAACACATTGTTTTAGTATGTGCTGGATATATTTTCACGTCACGGTGCAGAATAACCATGCCGCCTCCGCAGTTGTCAACCCTATGCCCATTTGGGTATACGCAAGGAATTTTATACTCAAAGTCAAAAAATTATGACGTGGAATGTATACTATAACTTTAAGTTACACAAAAGGTGGAATAATATGTCACAATGTTCTAATTTTAAATTTCTCAGGCACGTACGGTAATGTATTTTCATGTTGACCCTTTCTGATACACTGGCATGAACATTAGTGCTGTCGCAGCATACCTCGCCTCTCAACGTAAATCGGCACATTTTGTTCAGAACAAACCCACGTTCACGCTCTCTCCAGCCATACTCAGGATGCTGTATATCTATCGCTATCGTTATTATTATCTGATATGTATCATTGTGTGTGAGACCATTAAAGATAAGGGCCAAATTCATGCTATGTATCATATATTTTGTAAATTGTTAATAATTACCATTAATTAAACATTAGAAAAGGGAAACAGTCATAATCAGATATCTAGTACCCTCATTCCTCGACGTAGTTGTAGTGTGTAGTCAAGTTGAAGGAGTCAACCTAAATATTGAGACAAAAAGTATCCACCTTTTCTGTCCCAAAAAAGGAACGTACCACCGACCGCCGCACGTGTGTTTTGGTATATTTATCGCAAGTGTTTATGTCAATCGGTCGGGCATCTCGCGATGATTCGCTCTCCCTAATGGACACACACTCAATTAGCCTTTATTGCCGCCGCGCCGTTCAATTTAACGCCTAACTGCGACCGCACTCCAATTGCTACCTATTTATTTTTATCGACATCGAAAAGAGTTTCAAAAATATAAGCTTAAAATCTTTTTTACAATTGATTTAGCCTTCCTTTTGTTGTTTGAATGTAATGGTTGACGACTTCTAACAAGTAAGACTACGTCCAAAATGACGTAACTAACTGATATTTTAGGAAATGCACGAGTAATTTTGTCGATGGTGAATTGTAAGCTATTTTCAAAGGCAAAATCAGTTCAGAAGGTGTAGAAAGAGCAAGCACATCTAATTAATAATGTTTCATCCCCTTGTTTTCATTGTGGATAATTTCTTTATTATAAATTACACGCAACCGATGTATCCACTTTTGAACTTTGTCATATTCACCTTTCATTGATATTTCTTCCAACAAACTATATAGTAACAAGCAAGAGTGAATGTGACATGGTTCGAAAGTGGATACATATTTTTGTACTCGAGTATGTATCAGTGTGGTGCTTTGAATCCCAATCGTGTCAAAGTATTTTATCGTTAGAAAAATAATAATAATATAGGGACATTATCTACGGTGCAGTATATTTTTATAAGAAGCATAATTATCTGCAACTCTGTTAATAAAAGCCATCTCATTTAATTATAAGTCATTTTGTTTTTACATCGCCAACATAATTAAAAGTAGATTAAACATTACATCACTCTTGTTAAATCGTCCTTTTCCAGAAATTAATTACGGAACAAATTAAATGCTCGCGGCCGCTATTTTATTAGGCACGTCACAATACGTAGACATTTTGATAAATTTGAAATAATTATAACAGACGTAGATGCTTAAAAATACATGCGAAATTTTTTGTTAAGTAATGCCGAACACCTAAGAAGCCAGAAGTGCTTAAATAAAATCAAAACAAAAGAAAAAAAATTAATGAAAAAAAAATTTTACCAGTCCAAAACACGTTCATTTCGTCCTACCTACATCCTGATTACAGGAAGCAGAGACCATGGATCGCCGATAGTGACCACTACTCCAGCTGGAGGACTCCCCGAACTGTCGTATCATCGTCGAGTGCCACTTCTGACGCCCATACCATGTGATTGTTGGCTATCCACTTGTGTTGCTGGACTCCGCTTTCGAAAACAACAAGCGATGATTATAAAGTAGACACCTTTTTTTAATTATCAAAGCCAGTATGAAAGCAAGTAAAACAATGTAACTTCAGGTTTCAATTAAGTCAAGTGAAGCGATTCTGTGCACCAACAATATTACATGTGAAAAATTTAATATTATGTATTCATTGTTTTAGTTATACATGTATCTTGCAAGTTTTCATCGAAATTACATTGTTTTACATAAAGTTACATTGTTTTACTGTGCTCATACTTAATGCAGTAAATGTGTCATTGTTTTAAATCAAGTAACATTGTTGTGCTCATACACTATATCACACGATTTGATTATACACCCTGTTTCATTGTTTTACGCTATATATCACTTTATACATAACTTTGTTCATACAGCTTGTTATTTTCACATCACATCACATTATATTGTTTTATTTCATTCATCATTTTACTTCGAGTACATCATATTACATTGTTTGACTCGTACACAACGCTAATTTCACTTCATAGCTGAACTCATATGTCATGCTACATTATTACAAGTGTACACTCGAGTACAAAAATATGTATTCACTTTTGAACCTCGTCACATTGTCACACTGCATAGAAACACGAATTGGTGAATGGGACATGGTACAAAAATGGATACAAATTTTTGTACTCGAGTGTACATAAGACCTCGTATTGTGCATAAATTTTAAGTTTATTATTTTAAAATAAATTTATTTTTGGTAGTTTTCCTTCACACATCATGTTATATTCAGTTTATTTTTCTCCACAACTTTTTACAAACATTTAAAGACTTATATTTATCTAAAGCTAAAAAGTTATTGTTAAATACGTGGGAGACTGGAGCCTAAACTAGATCAAGGATCTGTGTCTTAGGTATCCAAGCCTTCCCAATTTCAGAAAAAGAAGACAAAGTGTAGTCTAAAGTTTCATAAATTGAGTAAAGAGTTAGAAGTTAAATTAACAAGGAAGGATGCATGAGTGTTGATGAGTGCATATCACAGAGTGTGTGTATTAATAGTAGAGTATAAACTCCAACACCATGTTGCACCTTAGTTGCAGTTTCAAAACTGGAATCACCAATATGTCTCTCATTCGTGGAAATTACGCAAAATAATTTATACGCAAGTCAGGTGAAATAGTCAGGTGGTCTCTCATCTGATAATAATGTCTTCATAGCTTCATGGTAGTAGATTCTAAATGTGTCTCTATAATACCAAGCCACATGTACTTAGCTATAGCTACCTCTATATTCAGCCCTCCCTATAGAAATGGGGACATAGTCTGCATCTGTCGTTGCCAGGACCACTGTTCTTTTGTAGCAACTATCACGTGATGGAAGTGCGTCTGGCTGGACGTCAATAGCGAGACTGCAGCTGTCGCAGGCGCCACACATACTTACACTTTACTAAAGTTAAAGGTATGTAACATACTCGTACAGATTATTTTATGAGAATACTGTTTTTAAAACAAGGGCTCTTTAGAGCCGGCAACCGGCAAAAAACCGGCAAGTAGAACTCTCGCACCGAGGTTTCCGTACAAAATATGGATAATTAAAATACGGGAAATTGCAAATACCATTTTCAATTTTGTTTTGCTACTCGTGACTAGATGGCGTTACTAATACTTTACAATGTACGTTTAAAAATATAGTTTGTTGTAGGGAGCCTCCTTAAATATTTATTTTATTCTGTTTTTTAGTATTTGTTGTAATTATAATAAAACACATCATCTGTGAAAATTTCAGTTGTCTATCACCTTTTATGAGATACAGCCTGGTGACAGACGGACAGGCAGACAGACAGCGGAGTTTTACCCGTTGGTACGGTACCGTTTGGGTACGGAACCCAAAAAATTATATATAGCATAGTATGTTTTGGATACAAGTATAATTTAGAGGTGCAAATCACTAAGAACAAACATCTTTACAACCTCGGCTCACGGATGTCTATGCTGACGTCATTCGATATTTAACTTGTTGCCTAGTAACCTAGTTATATCACCAGCAAAAACGTGGTTTTTACTGCAAGTAAAGCCAAGCGTCAATTACAGACATATAATGCAATTGGTATTACTTATAGCTTTGATGGAAACAGCTATTACAATATCAAATTATAATATAAAACCCGTCGGTCTTTATTCAGTTTTAAAACCCTCTAAATATTCCCAAAGAATATAAAGGCTACAATGAATAACAGATCGCGTCATAGCATCCTAAGACCCTTTATGATAAGTACCTGTAAGTTTATTTACCCTTTATCTCTTTAAACGTTCGTGAATAAAATGCTCAAGTGCTCCAAATTCTTGCCATGAAAATGGATGTGAATTTTACATCGATAAAGTCAGTTATCCATAAAATATTTCTACCATCCGTCGGACCCTAGATATGTCTCGCTCGGCTTAAGAGGGAACCGCTCCTCTATCCGCCCAAGTTCTACCAGCTTACAGTTACAACTCAATTTCCTTCAGCAAATCCTTGGCTCAAGAAAGGTAACTGCTCTTTACGTATTTCATGAATATATCACGTCGAGATGATACGCAACCTTCTTGTTTAATTAAACTCGAGGTAAGACGGAAAAACATATGCGGAAACGTTTTTAGAAAAGCCATTGAACAAAACGAATGAAATGTTTGGAGCTCTCGTCTTAACAAAAGCTCGCTGTGAGATAGGCTTTCCCTTGTCTTCTTTGAGTGACATTTTGTTTAAGAAACACGTAACTTTTAATACTTAGCATTCATATTGTTTGCCATAAATAAAGAAATATTAGTTATGGGTAAATATATTTAAATTCTGGAAATGCTGAAGAAGGCTGGGCTGTTTTACCATCGGGACCACCTCTTACGTCCTGAGGGAATTATTAATGCATGAACGCTCCATCAAGTCGCACGTGGCTCTCTCTTGGAAATTCCTTACTTAGTGTTTGTTACTCTACATCATCAAACATGTTCCAAATTTAGTGTGTAAGCCAACCTGTGTGGACTGGGACTTGATGTGTCAATCAGCCAGGTAAAACACAGTATATAAACAGATAACACACTGCCACGATGGACCTATAGAAATTAATCAGTGTTTGTGAGCCAGTAAAAAAGTTTATATCTTGATTATTACTAGGATCCAGCCTCCGACCACTGACGCACACGTCACTCTGCTGATTTCGTGTGCGCCCCAGTGGCAACGGATATCGCAACACTACTGGGACTCCTGACTTGAATGAATTGAATGCTTTTTCCATCATCTGATCATGATTGTATTTTACTTCCGTTTCATCCTTTCACACTATAGTTATAACTAGTTTTTGTCCGCTACTATTACTAGTTTTTGATAGCAATCCTACGGGAACTACATCTTCCGTCGGGATACAAAGTAACGTATGTCCCTTTCCTACCCTTCAACTATCCCTATACAAAATATCAAATCATTATGACCACCGCCACGAAGTTACGGAAAGGCCAACAAACAAACTTACTTTCGTATCTATAATATTATATGTAGTATAGATATGTTACTCCTTTCGGTTCTGCAACTTAGCCAATTTTGTTTCAGTTCTACGTATTTATAGGTGCACAAAATATGGTCGTGTTATAGCTAGGCAACGTTACTACCTCTACAATTTTTGTGTGTCGTGGCTAGCGATGCTGGCAACCATTTTGTAAAGGAACGCTAAGCAAAAACGGCAACAATGAATCGCGTGCAAGATCATAATAATCGTTCTAAAAGCAGGCTTTTTGTTCGTCTAATCCTGATTTACATTATACCTGTAACATAAAGCAAGTTGATAACACTTGATTAAGCTGCCAATCACAGGCTGCTTATGAAATACCGCTGATTCGCTCCGCGCCCTTCCGTTTATTCGCTAAATCATAGCACACGTTATTTGACGTCAGAATGATTTTGGGACTCGTTATTACCGATTATGGCGGTCATCAGTAGAATCTATGCTGAGCTGTAGCTTCAGATTAGTATGTGATTTACTCTGTTAGAATTGAATTATTATTATATGACTCCCTCGAGATGAAATTGGTTATATTATTATAAATCTGAAAACGGCATAAGTTTATTTATCCTGTATAAATAAATGATTTCCTCACTCTATTAAGATACAGAGTCGCTAGACAGATGGTCAGACACAGTATCTTAATCGCTAAATCATAGCATACGGGATTTGACACGGGAATGATTATGTGAGTCGTCGTTACCAAAATGGCGTTGGTCGTCATTAAGGCGGAGTGCCCTCGTTTAGGTCCGCGGCGCGTAAACAGCGACGGAAGGAAGCCAGGCTAAAAGCCTTCTGGCTCTGGTGCAGCTTGCAAATTAGCCACGCTCGCTGAAAACACGTGAGCACGGGATAAGAGATTACTACGGAACGACAGTATTTGCATGTGTAGCTGACAACCCTAGGGATTAAGCGAAAAACCGACATTTTCTGAATGTACATTTTAGTTAAATATTATGTGGAGCGAGCTGAGCAAAATGTGCTACTTGAGATATTTTGCAAGTTCATCTACATTCAGTGTGAGTAAAGCGGTCTCGTTTCATTCTGTACTAGTATTTCACCCGTGACTTTGCCTGCATGGAAGTGTTAATGCCGCGCTCCGGTTGAATACATTACATTATACTAGGTTAATGTTTGTTTATATAATATTACAGGGTGATTAGTGGTTATAGCGTTCTACTGTAACAGTACAGTCCAACCAGTCATATGTATGTGCTGCCGTGTCGAGGAAAATCGTTGTAACTAATTTGATTTAAAAACAAGTCAATTTTCTTATTTGTGACATTATTTCACCATTATAGTCCGCATACATTTGTAAGACTTTATTTTTAATGAGCTTACATAGAATTTTTTCTGATAATAAAAACTGAAAATTATGTTTAAAATACTATTTAACATATAAATATCACCAAGCATCATATTTTTTCATCAAATATTGTATTGTTTTCATGCGACGCTTTTAAAAGAATACGTTCAATATTTAAATTACTGTTATGCCTACAATATTGAGGTATCCTTTCGTTTAGACTTACGCAGAAAACACAGCCATTTGTTATTGTAGGACCTGTGATGTTGAAACTAATTTCACCTAACCGGATTCGATACAGAATTCAGGTCAGAACACACCTGACGTATTTCGCAGAAATAGTACAATCTGTGTTTAACTAGAAATTTACAATTCTATTTCAGCGTCCCTTTTGATATAACAATATCAATTCCAGTTCATCCGTCCTTGTTTTATTCCTGTTTATATACCAACTCCATTTTATAAACCAGCATCTTAGAAATCAAATTCTTAAGTGAATTGGCATCATCGCTATCATGCTGCTGAAGGTCATCAATATCTGTGCCTATAATGATCAGCAATATAGACGCATGTTGACTATCTATCTCTCCCTTATGAGCACATTTCAAACCCCACGGGATACGATGCCAAGAACTAACCAGTTGACGTGATATTTTCTAATATAAAGACTGAGCCACGGCGAATATTATGCGGTAAAGTTCTTCATATGCCTGCAACATAAGTTTTCACGTTTATTAAAACAACATGACCCATGTAACTCTTTTTGAATAGCTGAATAGCGGTTTCTTGCCGTAATCACATAAGCACACGTCGGCTCACCTAACCTTGTTTTTAACTGACATTCATTCAACGTATATACCCGTGTCTAATACATACCCGGTTTTAATTCATACTCGCTTTTAATTTGACTGAATCTGAATGTCTCGACTGGAAATGTACGATGTGTTTAAACTGAATATGCAACGAACTAGCAAACGTTATTGCCCGGTGTTTATATAAATAATGTTATATGATTCTATTTACATATGAACTTTATAATCCTTTGCCGATGGTTTTTAAATCCATATTTCGAGCATAGATTCGAAAAAAACGCTATACGCTAAACGCTAAAAAAGATCAATCAATCAAATTTTTATTCACAATAAATAGGGGATCAAACCAGTATAATTCGACATGAACCCTACCCTGATCATAAGTGGCGATAAGGTCTTTGATTGCAAAGTATCAGGAGCCTACAAGACGTTGGCTATGTTATTTCATTACCGGAGCACAACAGTGCTACACTGATGTGTGTCGACAGACTTAGATAACGGGGCTGGCCAGTCAATCGTCAGAATAAAGTCAGCCCATCAGTTGGTAATTTTATTTATGAATTCTTATTTTAAAGTGCTTATTGGATTGTGGTTTCAAGTGGTTATATGTGAGCGAGTGAAGCGTCGGTGGCGCAGAAGCGTCGGTGGCGCAGTGGATAAGGCGCGGACTCTCAATCTGAGGGTACCGGGTTCGAATCCAGCCGTGTACCTATGAGTTGTTTTTCAATTCAAGTACATTATCCGATTGCTTACCGGTGAAGGAAAACATCGTGAGGAAACCTGCATGTCTTGAACAGGCATGTGAAGTCCGCCGATCCGCACTGGGCCCGCGTGGTGGACTATGGCCCATACACTCTCTGTAGGAGAGTAGGCCTGAGCCCCTCCAGTGGGGACATATATAGGCTGTTGATGATGATATGTGAGGGAGTCTCTATTTGAGAGAATGTACCGATGTGTGAGAGTAAGAAGTACACGACGCGTTCGGTGTTAGAATGCTTAACATTAAATCAACTGTTTTACCTTATGGTAACTATGGTGAAAGGTTTCATCCAATTTTTATTTCATCAAAATTCTTGATGTTTCTTATTCTCAATCAAACAAAAATTCTTAATAAAATCACTTAATTAAATTATTTAACAGACGTTATCACTTCCTCCCAGATAACCTTTGGGTAGATCGGTGTAAGTGTACCGAGGTGTATCTAAGCACAGCCATACAAAGGCTAGTCACCTCGTCATCTCCTTTCCCCAGCTACGAGAAACAATCTAGATGCACTAGATAAACCTGCCAGCCGAGTACTTCGACTTGAGATGCGAACTTTGCGATGTGCTTGTTTTGTTCTTGAGTTCCGTTCTCCCGTTCTCTGTGAAAAAAGCTAGCGCTCAACATTTCGCCCGTCCTTTGCTGCGGTCATTTACGTTTTTCACAGTTAAATGTTGGATCTTCAGTGGTTTTTGTAGACGGCCCAACCAAAAATCGAAAGCTAAAAATTTATTTATAATTTTGGTTGTGTAGATACACCATTAAAAACCAATAAAACTAAGTTATGAAACTCTCTTGTCATTGGATGGAAAATGTGCTTATCGAGAAACCTCAAGCAAACGCGAATATATGAAATTGTTAAATAACATGTTTTAAAATTGTGCTAGTATATACGCACAAACTAAATAATAAATAATTAGACTTAAAAGTTTATTATGATTACAAGTTTATCCTCTTCCATTATTTTTTTTAGTTCCACTATTATTAGAGCCTAGTTTTCCTATGAAGACGATTTTTTATAACTACGTACCCCCGACCGACACCCTCTATCATTGGTTCGTCATTTGAGGTGTCTATTTAACCGTTTGTAGTTTATGAAATAATTTCGAAGAAATGTGAGAGAAATTCTAAATGAAGGATTTCACTGGTACTACAAGTCAAAAATGCGCAATAACGCCAAAAATTGTTAAAACGTGTCAAAATCAGTAATTTTTACTTGCTTGCTATTCAAAAACTGGCTTCATGTTTCTAAGATATTTATACTCATGCCATTATTGTCATGACGAAAATCTTTGTCTGAGCCCGTTGTAGAGGTGGAGAAGAAAAGTTGCTTGTATGAATACGTAATTTACAATGTTGATAAGTATCGTATCATGTATACAACGTCGTTAGTAGCAATAAATGAGGATCCACCCTTAGAGCATTGCTGTCTCAATGTTCCCATCAAAACAGGACCTGGGGGCCCAAATGCGGCCGGAGATTTACCGCGGTCAAACTTAGACGTTGGTCCCAAGAGATCTATCCCGAGCCGATCTTAGGGAAGCTTATGGCTTTTGACTATGTGATTTGGTAGTTACTTCTAATCAGGGCAAAATTTACTTATACACGCTTCAAAACTGTCTAGGCTTCATGTGATTTTCTACACAATTCTGAAATATTTTATTGCAATTTGTTGTATTATTTATATGAATATTTATGTGTTTGATATATGTGCTAGGGCATTATGCGATAAAAATTCAAGAAGAAAAAAGAGTAAAAAATTATTGCTAAAATTTTGCTCGTACTTGGAAACTTTTCATTAAAGCAAATAATAAAGTTGCAATTACTAGGCCTGAAAAATAAAATAGGTCAAATAAGGGAGATTTTAAACAAAATATTATAAAACTATTAAGCAAACAAACCCTGTTGGTAAAAACTAGTTCAACTTAAGCAGAGCAGACGTTGTGGTTCAAATGTTTAGAATTGGACCACTAATAGCTTAATATCCCACGAGATTTCTTTTAAAATCACAACTCTCTGATTTAATAAAAGACCGCAAACGAACAAGTTTTCAAAACTTCCTTAAAATACTCGTTTTCATAAAATTTACATAAGAATTCTTTATATACCTCTTCCAGCTACAAGCGAAAGATTTATTTTGCATCTTGCTTTGTTGGAGGACTTTTGAAGAAAATTAAATGGTCATGCCCTCTTTAGAAAGAGTGGCTCACAACAGTGCGACTTGCATTCCAGTTCACTAAGGCTTAGTGCACATTCGAAAAATAAAATTCGACAAAAGATCAAAGAGCGAGGGAATTGTCTGTCACACGTGATTACGAGACCAGCCTTTTGATCTCACTCGTACGGTCCGAAAAAATGGCTAATTCCGTTATTCCCGCGCTAAAAAGTTCACATTTCCCCGGTTCTTTTCGCATTTATTATTCCAAGGCACAGAGCCCTTAAAAGGGTAAAAGAATTAATTATGTAAGTGGGATTATCTTGACGTGAAACGATGTTGTTTACGTTATATTTCATCCCTTGGCGTTGAACGGGATTTTTCTTTGTTGATATTACGTAAGTAAACGTTTAAGGATTGTGATCGTAACAAATTAATGCTAATGTTTTATTTTCTACACATAAATCCTGTAAGCTCGGTTACTCGTACTGTGAAATATTATATTACGATAGAAGCATCAGCATACATATTCCTATGTAAATGGCCTGTCAGTTACATTGTACGTCACTCAATGAGATTTCATTCATGTAAAATAATAGTTATTTGGTTTATAATACGTTGTTCACTGCATCATTTGAGTAGTTGAATCATATAAAGGTTTTTATAAAGATGTCCATCTCTCTCGTTATTCTCATTTCTGAGCAAGTTCCTTCTAATGCTCCGTCTACATATCTACATACTCGTATCTCTAACTTATTTCCTTCCACCGCAAGTTTATCCATCCCCGTTCTCCAAGTCCGATAAAAGGAGATACTTCATTTTAAAGTTAGTGGTAACCAGCCACAGAACAGTATTGATGTGTTAATGTATTCTGTAGGCTTATTCGGAACTTTTCGAATCGAACGTGAGATGAAACCAACCCACCGCTAGTTTCGCTTTGACTCGAAAAGTTTTCACCCTGAAAGTAGCTATGGGTTACAAATAGAGGGGCTGATACATGGATAAGCCACATGGAAACCTATTCAGTAGATTTAACACAAGAGTTATAAGTTCTTCGGTGACATCTTCGGACGTAATTTATTTGAGTTCATACTTGTCTATAGATACGAATGTATGTTGAGTTCGCAAAAAAATGCAAAAAAAAATTCAGTGGAGTTGATACCTTTTGATTGGCCACTTCTGCCTTAGACAGGTTCCTTGCACATGCACAGGTGTATTTTAAGGGTCCCTTGCCTAGCCAAAACAAGATGTTAAATTTAGTTAAAATTGTATAATTCATGTGTTTTGTAATATACATAAAAATGAAAACCAAACCAGAACCTAACAAAAGTATCAAAGATACCGCCGCATTGTATTTTGAATCCAAATTTGTAGCTATCAGAGCATAAAGACAGATCAATACGTGCCTTCACCTATTTCATATTTCCGTATTTATGTCAGTTGTGTTCCCAGCTTAGAATAACGTTCGTTGTTTTGGCCGTCATCCAACTGCTTGTTAAGGAAACTAGGGACTTTCTCGGATCCACCATTGTTTGTTATGTGCATATAAGACATTTCGTCCTCTAGCTCGATCAGTCTCAACGTATCTTTTACGAGAGTATTGGCTATCAGCAACATTGAGTATATGTAGTCTCGTCTAAAGTATATTTTTTGGTTTATTGTCCGACTAAGATAATCTAAGAGTAATGTTTTTTATTTTTTCGCTGCTTCGCACGGCAGAAAAGCACTGACGTGGCCCAGCTCTGTTTCTAGGAGGAGTATCAAGCTGGAACAAGAACCATGCTTTACGTTAGATCGCCAGCAATACAACAGGTAAAAGCACATTTTTTGCAGGAGTTTTTGCGTATTGCGCGTACAAACATACAGATAGAAGGATATAAATATTCTGAACATCATTGATTTGGATTCTATTGACTATTACAATGGCCCCTCAAATTATTTTTTCTTAAATGTATAATTATTTAATATATCCAGCGAGACAGTGTACAAACGTTTTACATAACGGAGTAGATTTTAACTGCGGCAGATATTTCTTGTTATTTTTGCTGTAGTTTTCATACATGTTTTAGTGTTACCTACCCATAATAATATTATAAATGCGAAAGTGAGTTTGTTTATATGTCCTTGTTTCACGACGTAATGTAAAATCAGAATGCCTTGATTTTCGTATAAAGATTATACTATATGAAAGGACATTAACTACTTTTATCCCGATCATACATGTAGTTCCCATGGGACAATTTCTTTAGTCCTCGCGGACGAAATACCCAAAAAATTGTGTAAATGAATTGAACTACCGCCAACCGAAAGCAAAGATGTTCTACGGCCATTTATGGCACCGTTCCGCGATTCAATAAGTGACGAACGTAATCTCATCAACCACTAAGCGATTAAAATAATTCCAACTTTAGAAACTCTGGAAAATTATAATGTTTAATTAAATTACGGCTAAAAGGAAGGCTTAAGTAATATTGACTTACAAATCTCATCGGATTGCGGACGTTTTTATGGCTCATTCAATTCATTTAAATGAGACAATGCTACAGAATCCTACTTGATTGAATCGCCCTTTGCAGGACGACTGTAACGCTCGAATTTGAATTTTATTCGAATTGCTACACCGTGGGGTTAGAGCTTGCACTATAGGAGTATGCATTTGTTTATATTCTAGGAGTGTTAGTCAAAAAAGTTATTCTACTCTAACCTGCAATTATATCAACGTATCCAAATTACAAATTTCTATTATTTAGGTAAACTATTTGACATCTTATTAAATGTGCTTTGCTCAGAACAGGAAAGTTTAAAAAAATTGTGCCGACTCAAGTACTCTAGGACTCAATGAAGTACTAGTGGATAACTATTAAAATATTTAAAAGTTTCAAAAAGAATTAAGAAATTGAATACAACTACCCACTAATTAATTTAAACTGACCATTTACAAGTTGGTTTTTTTAAATCGGTTAGTTGTGAGTGAAATTTTATTAAAACGCATTCATAGCAATCTTTCTTCAAAGATTGGGATTTTTTCTTTTTAAAATGGGGATTCTCTTTGAAACATCTATACCGCAGTTGGATTAAGCTGTTCTACATAATCGTTATCTGTTTTGCTAAACAGCTACTCCGTTTTGTAAAACAGCTGTACAATGTCTAGCTGGATTGTTATTGCGTTGCCTTTAACAAATTTATATTTTGACGTTTTGCAGAATAGGTTATCTGCAACCACAAAAAACATTTTTGCAAGGCGACCATGATTAAATGTAAATAGGTAACTTTTAAATAACTGTTTACACTTAAATTTCTCTCATAGTCATTTTCTCTCATATTACTGGGTTTATTCGTTAATTTTGACCGTTTATCCTTCGGATTATCTTTCGGGTAGGGAACCATAAAAACATTATCTTAATGACTAGGACTAGAATCATTGTTTACGCTTCGATATTCTAAACTTTTCGAGTATAATGTCCGCGCCTACGTCATCGGATCTCTTTGTACGCAATTTTTTTTCTTTTTACTACAATCTTGGGGTAGAAACTTTGTTTCTATGAACCCTCTAAAATGCTAAGAGTCTATATACATTGCACTTATACACTCTTGGAATAAGTAGAGTGATCAACCACTAAAGTTTGCTACGCCATTGTATACCTTTTCAGAAATGATGTAAAAATATTCCTTTAAAAATTCCTAGGATTTTCTTTCGTCCAAACAAACACAAATTTTATTGAAAACGGCACGATTCGGAAGAAACGTGGAGGGATATAAAAAAAGGGAAACCCCCCAACAAACAACAATATCATGTATTCCATTTGTTTAGGGATTACCATGTAAAATTCTGCAAACATGCTGAATTTAAATTAAGTTTTTTATTTCATCTCGTTGGATGAAATTCTCTCGTTCATTTAACATGTTCAAACTTGTCCATCGATTTAAAATCATCTGCTACGATTGCCTTGAAAATGAACTTTTGACTCGTCAATAACAAATTAATAGGTGAGCTGACGTTTTAATGGTCGCTGAATTGATTTTGTTAGCGAAAAATATTAAAGTTTTAAACGGTCCAAAATAATTTAAAAGTACATATATTGACGTTTCAAAGTTGCTAGAGGACGAGTGATGCACTATAGAGCCAAACTCATCGTAATATCTCATCGGATTATTAGTAAGAAGAAATGCGAAATATTCAATCGAGCAGCTGTGCTCGCCGATACTTATTTCACCCGGTGCTTGTACTAGGCGTTTTCAACGGCCACTCAAAGGTATGGGGTGGCAGTTGAGACAACGCGACGGGGTTGACAATGCTGATTCTGCTTTCAAACCAGGAGTCTACTAGCACCTGTGTGCGCTTGCAGGTGGAATCGATTGCGGACCTGGGGCGACTCTCTGCTGAGTGTATGGTGTCGACCTGGAGTGTGACGGAGTTGGTGGTATTCAGTGTAACATTCCGCTCTCTGGCAGGTCCTGCGGGTGGAACAAAATAGATTTATTTTAGAAATTAACATTACCAATCTAAGTGCTATTAAAAATACAGCAATAATGTTTTTAAATCAACAATAAATAAATGAATAAAGAAGGCAGGTAGTTCATCAGTAGACATAATCCGACTGATGATGATATATATGTTAAGGTGATAGGTCGGTGAAAATTCTGCCACTTGCGGTGAAGGTTAATAGTTTCATAGCAAGAACGCCTGAATGCTCCTAAAACATGTTCTTGGCAAGTCTTGTGAATATTGTACACTGGTAGTTGGCAACACCCTAGGAACTGCAAATATCAATTGTGAAATTTCTTGCAACCAACCCAACTTGTCCTTCGCAGTGAGCGATCAACCATCGAAATAATTAATTGGCAAAACTGTGATTTCGTTTTAGAATACACGTAGAACCTCAAACAACCATGCTTGGGAGGTGATCACTTCCTCTTCTTCTTATCGGGTAGATAGCTCAGTCACAGAATTAATATAGTACTAGAAACAGGAGGGACGTTTACCGCCTCCCAACGATCCGCGATACATAACTTCTCAAGAAAACGAACAAGGATTGGTAATATGGCGCGCGCGAATCCACTCACATGCGCGTGTATACATACGTAATCTGTTCGATGTATGGGAATAGGAACAGGTATCACGAAATTTATTTGAACTGTCCAGCCTATGCCAGAGTGACAGAGTTGTTGAGCCGCCATAGACCTCTGACATGGCTTATGTAGCTACTACTTGTCATAGATAGTAACCGGGAACAACGGCTTAACGTGTCTTCCGAAGCACTTAATCGTCTTGATTTTCAGACAATCAGCTGATTCAGCCTGCGTTGATTGGTAATCACAGTGACCATAATAATAATAATAAAAAACAGAAATGAAACAAAAACTTAAAACTGTAACAGAATTAAAACTAAAAGAACTCAAAATTATGGTGTGGCCAAAAGGGCTTAGTATTTAACTGCGAGTATAGTATGATCTGATCATCCGTCAGAAATATATTTTAATTTTATCGGCTACAGGCTACACTAGTATGCGACCAATCGTAGGAGGAAGACCTCATGGAACAATGATCTACAAGTCAAAACACTTGCTTGGAAGGAAAAACATCGGTGCAACTCAACTGGTCATTCTAATGAATGAATCTGTTCGTAATTTCAATAAGATTTAAAATAATCGCATGAGGCCTCACGGGAAAAATCATATAAGACAGACATAGACATATATTTATTCAGCATTTTCACAACACATATTACGTTTAGGTTGATATCAACATTCAACAAGTTGCTGATTCGATAAGGAATCAAATACCGGATTAAAATCAAATCCTTTTTTCGGTATCAGACGTAAAAGTTGGCTGGAAGAACTTTAGTGATTATATTTTATATCAACACGATACACAAACTTTTTATAAGGCACTTTAAAAAAACGTTTCACAGGCAGATTAGTGATCGGTGTAACATCATTGCAACATAAAAATAAACACTGTATTCGTCTTCCGATCCTTTCTAAAACATACCGTAAAACTATATCAAATATCTAAATACAGAACCGCTTTCATATCTGCAGTAGTGTGTTAACTTAAATGTATCATCATAAAAGAAAAGGTAACTCTGAACGAAGCTAAGATATTGTGTCTCATATTCGAGAGGCTTGGAAGTAATCTCTGCGCTTTCGCTGGCAATGTGCCGTGTTTGTCACATGGCGCTAAATCTTTGTAGCTGCCATTTAAGGCAGCACGTATAAATGTCGGTTCATTAAATGGTAGTTATTTAAATTTTGATCTTAATCACTATTCTTGATATAAAGTTTAAAATAAATTCACTAGTCGAGGCAAAAAAACAGTAACTAAAATCATTTAAGAAGGCAGTTGAGTACTGTTCTTCGAATAAGTAATAAAATGTAAACGATTTATTAGTTTAGACGTGAAAAATACCCGTGATTTTAAAGTAAGCTTAAAGCTGTGTGTGCAGTCCTCCAGTTCACGTTAATCCAGCATAGTAGAGGTATTCTCTCTCAGTGGTTATGTGGTCATACTTACACCGTAGTTGACGACAACTATGTATACTCAAACACAACCCAAAATTTACTCTTCAAGAAGCATCTTTGATTCACTTAAGATAGTTAAAAACTGATTTTTGTATGTGTTTAAAATTAACAGGTGATGTAATACGTTATGATATAAAAAATATGTGACTAAAAAGGATTAAAGACAACTAGGGGAAAACTTTCAGGTGATGGGCACAAGGATCTATATATAACAAAGATTTTATTGAGATTTCCCCTTTCAAAAATGGTGATTATAGCAATTCTCCTATAGAAAGTTTAATATGGTGATGTAGAAAACTCATACAACAGTGACCTTATGTAACTACTGATTTAAAAAAAGAATACTCATGCGTTTTACCTCTCAAGTTTTATGGATATTTTGTAACGTTAACAGGTTCATGTAAAAATTCAAAATTACGCTGATAGAACCTTTATGAAGTTGAAGAATAAGAACTAAAATACTTCAGTCAATTTCTTTAAAAAAATACATTTTGACAGGTGGCAGTGAACCTAAAAATAGTAGTCACGACAAAATAGTATCACAACGGCAAAGTAGCGGTAAGGTACCCACTAAATAGAACAAAAAAAATATTCTTCAATACACCACAATCCATAATTCCGACACCCAACCTTAATAAAGTAGTTTTAGATGTCTAGATCGTTCCAGACACAAATTGAATAGTTTCCGCATTTCAATTGAATTTCAAATGATTTATTTTAAGTTTTTGAATAAGAAATGAACGTAGACATTCTTCGGAATTACAAAAGCATTGGAAGATTGATGCGAACGTAATTAGTTCATGTCAGCTTAATTAGTTTTTAGTTTGTCGAAAGTTGTCGACAGTTCAGCCACGGATTTTGGTGATATTGATTGGCAGGAGGCAATAAAAAACGACATTTATTAAATAAATACATGAATAAAATAAACGTTTAAATGTATTCTTACAGTATGTGAGATTAGCAAATATAAATAAATAATAAAATCTGATCTTCTTGCTAACAAAACTTTTACCCCGCAATCAATGGTTTAAATACCAAAAATATATTTTTTCAGTCATCTGGAGGCCCACGGTCCGGAAGGCCCCGGGTTCAATTCCTGGTGAGGACAAAATATCACTTTGATTCACACTGAATCACCTGATTGTCTGAAAAGTAAGATGATTCGTGCTTTGGAAGGCACGTTAAGCTGTGGAGTCCTGTTGTTTTCTTCCCTAATCCCAAAAACATGGTCTAGTTTTCCCTCTATGCTGGAGAGTCATATGGCAGTCGCCTTCATAAAAACAAGTACCTACGTCGATACTTGTTTAGATAGGCGACGGTTTAGGAATACGAATAGGAGAAAAATGATTTTATATACAACTTTTACTACTACAGTACAATGTTTTGTAGAACCCATAATTTTTATTACATACCTTATATATCAATTCCTCATCCATTGTTATCGTATGGAGTTGGTAATATTTCAGTGATATAATTACAGTGATCGCCGCATCGAAATAGAATGAATAAGTGTATCAGAGAACGTGCCACGTTACCGTAAAGAAGTTACTCTTTTCTTCCCACAAATAATATTTTTGCACTAATGCGTCGGCAAGTTCGTGGGACGTCCCTGCTTCTGTCGTAGCCGGCCCGAGTAGCGATAATTTCAGCAAAATGGCCGACTTGTCGACGGCAGTGCCTCTGCCACGAGCTCCGTTAAAATAATAACCACATTATGATTTAGACAGGCCTCGACGCTTAAAATGGTTTAAGGTGACGCTAACTAGAAGCAAAGGCTTTGTCGAGTGCTAAAAATGCTAAATCCAACTCGGCCTTTGTTATTTTTGTCGGTGAAAAGCTTTCTAGTGTAGCTGGAAGCTTAGCCTAATCAGATTTTGTTGTTACGTGTTCCTAGAAAGTGGTCGAGTGACTCGAGAATAATTTAGGTGCAGGTTTAAAAGCAGGCTGTATCACAGAACCGTCTATTTGAGGTCAGGGATTTTTCACTTTATTTTTTTAAGTCAAAAGAGCAGTATTTCAGACGGGGTTTTGCTATTGGAATGCAGCTAACAAGTAGGTCAGATTATTAGTAGCGCAGACTAACAAAAATGCATGTTAATTCATTTCTTCACTCCTGTATCTAACCTTTCCATCGGAAACCCATTTGACAACTTGAAACTTGAGGGCGATGGGTTGCGCCTAGCTTTGTGCGAATAAATGAACATATTTTTGCGGTTTACACTTGCATTAAGAAGGCCTTAATTGGTATGTGTCTAAGGTTAATGAGAATACAAACAATAATAGAGTTATAGTTTAGGATACAATGAAACTATATGAAGAATAACGCCATGACATATAAAATATATAAAAAGGTAAAACAAATTATTATTTATAAAATTTTAAAAGTTTATGAGTAGAATGGTTCGGTATGCAAGCTTTTTATTTCATTACTTCAAATGAAAATATTTGCGTTCAAATGATTTAAACATCGTTTAAAAATACTAAATCGGTTTAAAATTAATAAATAATAATTACAAAAAAATACTACTAGTAAGTGGACTATTACAATTTTATAAGACATTACATTACCTTCAAGACAGTTGAAGATATAACCTTAATACTCTAACAAGGAATCGAGAAGATAGGCCAGAACTTAAGTACACAGATAGATGGTCCTAATAGCATTAACTAACATGAAACAGGGAGCTCGACAAATGGAGGCGAAATATATAAAGAGGTTAAGTTACTCAAAGGGTTGTTCTACCAAAGGAAATAAGTGAGTAGCGCTTAGCTATAAAACTGTGTGTGTTCACATTATGTGAACTTGCCGATTCACTTAAGAAGCTGGGAGCACTTTACTCAGAAAAGTCGGTCTGTTTCAAGGTCATACATGGCTAGATCGAATGGCATTTTACTAATGTTTGCTATTGAGTGTACAACAATACATTTTGGTTCTACTACATATTCAATTATAATTTGTTCCTGTAGCTCACAAAGAACAAATAAACAATACCGCCAGGCTGTGTGGTCCAATTTTGTAGTTGGTAATTTCTTGTTATTCAATGTGTACCTTAAGATAACACTTTGTAAGAGATTTGAAGTTCTCGGAGACTTCTTCGGAAGCATATTTATTGACAATGCCAGAGCAAGGCGCGTCGGGAACGTGTGTCATAAAAATGCAGTCTGCGTCGACCGATAGGAAATCGATTGTACAATATACATATAACTAGAATGTAGTAATTATTTATGTAGTAAAGTATTACTAACATTCTATATTTGAATAGTCTGATAATTCAAATCAAAATAAATCTACGTTTGTATGAAGCGCGCTAGATATCGTCCTGCCTTCACCATCCCACCTGGCAAGCGTGATATCGTCCATTGTATGTGTGTTTGATATTCAAAAATATTTGGGGATGATAAAGAAAATATAATATGTCTTGAGTTTAGCTTAGAGTTGTATTTCAAGACTAGTTTCTAGTTAAAAAAATACATTAGTGTGTATTGGTGTGATATTTGTTTCATGGTCGCTTAATTTCCCGAACTTGTAGATTATTAATTCGAATAATTTTTAGAACGCAACGGCATTTTTATTTATTTAAGAGGAATTGCTTGTGCTACAAAACAAACAAACATAACATTTTTAGTTTAGATTTAGACCTTTGCCTCAAACAGAAGGTTAATCTTTGTAGTAGGTAAAAAAGATTTGGAAAAATGATATGTCAAACTTTTTTTTAAATTTTGGCACCTGTAGTCCCAAAAAAGACAACATTTTCCAGTAGGAAAAACGGGAATATTACATTAACATCAAATGTCAAAATATTATTTTACATTTTTGGACAAAAATACTGGTGACACCTTTGTCAATTTTTGTAACAAAGAAATAATATTATGATTGTAGTACGAGTATAACGTACTGACTAAATCGATTTTGTCGAATTATTTTGCAACATCATGGAACCCTAATAAATTTTATAAAAGCTGACTGGCAGAAACCTTAATCGAGTTTTTTTAAATTCTCAAATCAAACAAACTTGACCCGGACCACGATAATCCAGTATACAAACACTGAAATTCATTTGGAGGCGCTCGAGAAAGGCCTCGAAACCGGAAAACTCATTTACGAATATAATTTATCAGAATCATACATACTTTGAGCTAGGAAGTTGGAGGAACCACTCACTCCACAATAGTACAACCATTGCGGACACTCGTATAATGTTGCAGAAGTTTTTTATATGATATGTTTTTAAGTTCTATTTTTAGGGTTCCATTCCGCGAAAAAAGCTTATGGGATCACTTTGTAGTTCGTTTGTCTGTCTGTTTAGACTCTTCTTATGAAGAATGCATATATGTATTTATTAAGTAAAAATTAATATCAAATACTCAAATGTTCAAATAAATAATAAGTTACGGTCGTTTATGCTGCATATTTTGACGATTTCCTTTGCGAGCGCAAGGAATCAAAGCCTATAGGAGACTTCTCATTGACGTAGGGCAAGAGGCTACGCCTTAAAGCACAAGTATAGGAATAAATGTTAAAACCGTATTTGTTTAATGTGATGTGATTTAAACAGTTTAAATCGCTTTTTGGGGGTTCCGCCCATCCATCCATCTGTCTGTCAGCGGGCTGAATATATATATACATAAACATATATGTATACAATACAATATAACTTGCGCGGCTAATAAAAAGGCGGTATTATCGCTTACAGCAATCTCTACCCGACAACCTTTGGGTAGAGGAAATAAGACACAATATTTTGGGTGGAGGTGTAACAGATATTAAAAGATTATAATTAAATACTTGAATAGACATATATGTATACTTATATAAATAATATATAAAAATAATATGAAATAATAATAAATACAGGCAAATTAAATATACGTTATTTTATGGATACAGCACTAAGCTCGGTCGACGAGCTACTGTGGCGTCTATCCACAAGAGAGTTCATGTTCACTTCAGCCATGGCAAAATCAGAAAATGGATACTCATTAGGAAAAAGTATCACGTGTTTTGATAATCCAACTTCAAGCTATAAATGGTTTGTCAAATTGAAAATGTTTTAGGGTAGACTGGTGTAAAACGCCTTATCGGCAAATATGCACTATACCATTGTTTACAATTGTTTTAAGCTGCTAATAAATTTTCAAATACAAATAATTTTATTGTCTCAGGAAAACGTCACATTGATATATCGCGGCCTCCACACTAGGCTGAGCCTGTATCGTGGAGACCAGATACAATTTACATATTAATAAATTAGAATTTAGTTAACATTTAATTATTAAATATACAATTAACTATTACATATTAAGAATTAAAAATTAAAATTAAATTATAGACAATAAACAATTAACAATTACACTTCACCATATAAAAAACATTAGAAAAATACAGTTACAGAAATATAAAAAAATATGAAATAAAAAAAATCATAAATAAGTATGATGATTAGCGTACAGTATAAAGGTTACAGCGCACTGAGCAGCACCATATCGATATTGTTAAAGCAAGTAACAAAGAAATTAATTTCCCCCCGTCTCGGCTTTCAGAAGTAATTATTTGAAAACAGATTGCGCCTGTCACTCGAAAGGCGCCGTGTGCTTACAGATTTGTACCACTCTTTCATAACGCGACCTACATTTTGATGACAAATTGCTTTCTTTGTGAACCTGCCGTAGGGAATTCAAATTACGAATTAATGGCGACTTTGCCATTTCAAAAATATAATTGTTTCTTTTTCCGAATTACATACGTTGATTGAATTTATTTGTTGCTGCAATGGTACATTATGAATATGATACAAGTGAGCTAAGTTGATTAATACGTTCGTAGTTTCGTAGTCATTCCGTGGTGGGATTAATTGAATAATGGCTCACGATTATCATAACAGGTTTCAACAAACTTTCGTGATTTTTTAAAATAGCTACTACGGATCGTTTTTAAGTTAAATAATTTATTGATTCACAAAATTGATTATTTTTAAGACAGAATAATGTACTGAAAAGTAATACGCTAGGTTATGAGCTTAAAAACAGTGCAAAAAAGACATTTTATGAGCATGTGTGTTGTAAAATAAATCGTTGATGCCATTATATTTAGGCTACTTTACAATCGGTAGCAAACAATTTCAAAAGGCGGAAGTAAGTTAAGCGACAACGCGCGACTTCAAAAAAGACCTATCAAGATCATTATTATAATTCTATTAACAATTGATATTTTTACAATTTTATGATCATGTTTTTTAATACCATAAGTTCTAAATTTTCATAAACTCGGTTCGGTTGCTGGTTGGTGGTAAGGCAATTCCGCCTGGCTAGCTACCACCATGTTACTTAAGTCTGCCGTCAAACAGCAGTATAGCACTGTTGTGTTAAAGTATGAGGCTTCTCGGTGCGCACGCTTACCGTCCAACAGTCTTATAGTCACTTAGATGAGATGAAGGCAAGAGCAAACCCATCACCTATTTGAAAAAAATTCTGTGCTTGTAATGAATAAATATATTTCAACAGAATTATAGCGTTGATTGCAGTGTTGATGTGTTTCAGTAGCGTAATAGACACGCTCACGCTTGTTGAGAGAAATCTTCGTGAAGTTGTGAACTTTTCTTTCACTACAACGCGGTACACAGCTGGGGTACTCCCAGAGTTATTATAACAAAATTAATTAGACACGACGAAATGTGTGACGACACGCACGTACTTCGCTAACTCCTGACACACTTAAATAAAGTCAACCGAATGTTGCTAAACATATTAAGAGGGCAACTGTTTTCTTTCGAGTTTTAAAAGTTACATAGTTAATGTTTGAGTCTTTCTGACTTGTCAAGTTATCACATTATCATCATAAACCATCTCCGTGGTCCTACATAATTGAATCATGATCGGAGGTCCTCGATTCGATTCCCAGCAGGGAAACCTATCGGTACCGGTTTGGTTGGTTGTCGGGTATTTTATGTCCTTCTCGCTAGCTAGACCATAAAATCAATGTAAACAAAACTGTTATGATTCGGTATATCACAGCCTCACAGATTCTGGGTGAACAATCAAGGAGGAAACAAACAGTAAACAAAAATTAGTATGAATTTAGTTAGAGTCATTTAGAATATTTATTTTTAATTTAATTTTACTGCTCTAGAGTAATTATGAGTTCTAACATTTATATCAATGAAATATAAAATACACTTTTTGAGTATTTATAGTAAATAAAATAATAACTAATATTCAACTATCATTTAACGTGTGTTTAATAATGGATATATTCATAATGCTGATAACTGTGAACTTTAATAAGTAAGCTTATCGAAAATCCAAATGTCATTAAGTAAGGTGGTAGTCAACGAAATTAACAAGCTCCAAAAACTACACAGACTACAGGTTCGCCGTCAAAAGTTAGTTATTATAAAAACAGGAAAAAGAAAAGAAACATCAAAAAGTAGCGTTCAAAAATTCATTCACAATTAAGCTGTTTCGCATACATTTAATAATTCTGCCGACTGCCGAGTGGCGCTGGCCGGTATACATGCCAGGCAGCCCGGACCCGGCTGCGAAAGTTTTGACAGCTGGCATAACTAGGCTACTCAACTACACTCGTACACTCGTACACACGTCTACATCTCATCGAAATCGGAACCTCTTATCCGGTGTATATCTCGACTCAACTCTATATTTGAAAGACTATAGTAATTCTCATTTTAAAATGATGTGTTTTGTACAAATACGTAGTTAAGAGTTCACAGATAACTATTTTATTATAATTATTGGATACAAGGGGGGTAGTCTACCGGGACCAACCACTCACTGCGACCTTGAAAGATCTATTGTGACCCCTATGTGGTTAAAGAACTTCCTCTAGGCCCACTCCGATCATATCATTATCATCATCATCAGCCGGGAAACATCCACTGCTAGACATAGGCCTCCCTCATGTTACGCCACATCGACCGGTCCCAAGCCACCTGCATCCAGCGACTCCCCGCGACTCTAACCAGGTCGTCGGTCCATCTAGCAGGGGGACGGCCTGGTAGACGTTTCCCGGTACGTGGTCGCCACTCGAGAACCTTTACTCCCCACCGGTTATCGGTTCTTCGAGCGATGTGGCCTGCCCATTGCCACTTCAGCTCACTGACTCAGACACTCCGATCATATATCGGACGATATCTCTAGGGGTGGAGACTTTAACATCGTCTGTTGTGACGATATGGCCTCCAAGGTACTTTTGTCTACTGTGGAGTGCATCACAGTGACAGAGGATATGGATGGGTGTCTCCTCTTCTTTACAGAATCTGCAAATTTTACTGTAACCTAGACGCATGTAGGTCAGATGATTATTAAGTTTGCACCCTGTGTGGTTTCGTGAAAGAATTCTTAAAGGATTTCTGTCTAAAGAAAGTGCTTATCTTGCAAACTTTGCGTTGTTGCGTAGAAGCGCTTTCGAGTGGTCTTGACCCGGTGTCGGTTTCCAGTACCACAGTCCTTCATCGCAGGACCAATTTTGTAAGATACTTCTAATCACGCATAAGGAGACGCCCGCAACCGGTTCTGGACAGATTAGTCGGCAGGCACCCACCCAAGAGACCAAGTTGGCAGCTCCCAGTTGATTGAGTAATAATGGACTAAGTAACGCACTTTAATTAGGGACTAATTTTTTAAACAGAATTTAAAAGTTATCTTTTAGGGCCGGAATATTCTATAAAAAATATTAGACTACCCTTGACATGACAATAAATAAAAAAGAATCATTGAAAGCTATTCACGTTTTTCAAACATATAGAGTAACAATACATTCAACTTCTAATTTGTTACACTAAGGGGTAACTTGGTACACTTGGTAATTGCGGTCACACTATAGTAAATATTTGCTTGTCAAAAATGTCTGACCAATTTTCCGAGGTGTAACTGATCCATGTTTACCTAAAGCGTCAATATTATTCTGAACTTAATCTTTTATACACTAATATGTATCTTCCGGCATCTAGTCCCTTCTTATCATTAAAGTGATACTGACATCATTCATTTGAATGGACGTAGACAGAAGTAAATCGTACTTTAATGCAGTTACATTGGTACCGGTCAACAATATACTACTTCTAGCGACAAAAGAATTATGATTTCTCTAACAACATTCGTAGCAGTGTAGCACGTCTACGGTGACTGCTACGGAACTACGCGTAGTGAATTGACACTTACGGCGTAGCTGTCACTGCTACGACGACTTATATTCCCCACAATGTAACTTGCAAGGAATTTTTTAATGATGTACTGTTGTATTTTTTAATACAATGTAACCAAGAAACATATCAAATCTAATATAGGGGTATATTATAACTATTTAATTTTTTTTGACACAAACAGTGAATAATTGTCGATTTGCGGTTGCATTATACATACTTTTCGTCCAAAATACCTCAGTGTCTAAAGACAAAAGTCTTTAATGAGTGAGTGTTGCCAGTGATGACATACGGAACCGAAACGTGGTCCTTTACTGTGGGCCGAATGAACAAGCTCAAAATCACTTAGCGATCTATGGAACGAGCTAGGTTCGGAATTTCTCTACGTGAATGAGGAAGTCAGCAGACGAACAAGGGTCACATTATACAAGGGGACATAGCTTGAAGAGTCAGTAAGCTGAAGTGGAAATGGGCAGGCCACATTGCTCGAAGAACCTATAACCGTAACAAGATGGACCGACCTGGTTAATGTTGCGGAGAGTCGCTAGATGCAAATCACTTGGGACCTACCATGAATGTGGCATACCATGAAGGAGGCCTTTGTCCAGCAGTGGTCGTTTCCTGGCTGATGATGATTGTATGATGATGCAAGGGCATTAGCATTTGATACATCAACAATGATTGAACAAAAACAAATCAAGAAACGGGATGAATCTACCAGTGTTAATAATGTATTGCTGCGATCACCAACCCACCACCCAAACGTGGTGATTAAGGTAAATCCCTGCATGAGAAATACAAATTTTAAGTTCAACAGTGGACATGCAGTGATGACGGTATTAAATGACCAACAGTCTTATAATTCAGTTTAAACCATTCGATGAACAAGCTTTCCATTAGAGATATATGAGCACGATTTTAGATATCCGACACGGGCTAGAATTTTACACAGTTGCCTTTTAGGACGCTAATCGAAATATGTTCGTTATTTGGGATTTGTGTTATAGGGAATTCAATTCAAATAATCTTTATTGCACACACACACACACACACACACATACCAGAACAGAAAAGAACATAAAAGGTACAATGAAGGCGGCCGTATCGCTAAGAGCGATCTCTTCCAGGTAATCTTGGGGCATAAGAATCCTATAAATAACAAGGGGTAAGTGGTGCTTCATAAATAATGTGTTAGATTTTTAAAAGACACCTTACATGCGCAAAAATACACAAAAAGCTAACAAGTTTTCTTTCAAAAGCTAGCTAAGATCAACGCAACCGCCAAATCTCGCACAAAGAAACGTAAGAACAAACTTAAGTACACCCTTCTTCCACAGCAGTCGGTTAAAAATATCAAAACACTAAATTGGAAGCAGTTATTCCAATTTTCCATAACGGTAAGGTAGCGGACTCAGGCGGTATCTGTTATCATTTGGCCGCTAGCCAGTAGTAGCTCCGAGCAATAAATATTATTGCAGGTATCATTTCTAACACAATCTACGTATTATCTGCGCTCTATCTCGGTGTAATGAGGCGCTAAATCAGAAACGAGCCTAAGTACTGTAAGGGACCTACCCGCACCGGATGGTTTAAAGAGAAATTGCTTTTATAGCGGGGTCATTATTTATTTTAATAATTATAAGATCCAACTACAATTCTATTTTTACTTTCGAGGGATATTTTTGCTATTAACAATTCAATGTGTAACAACAACAAGATGTGTTTATGAGCTCGCTTACCCTTTCCTTGTTGGTTTAGTTATGTTCGGACGGTAGACGGATAACTGTTTTAGCCTATTAAAGCGTCCGGATAGTCAATAGATAGTCAGGATTATTAATTTATATAAATATTAGAAGGCATGTGGTGTATGATCGTTCTTTAGAAAAGCATTTAATTTCAGAATACAGAAAAAGTCACGGCCAAAATGTAAGTTTCAAAGTAAAATACAAAAAGTATTGTGATTCATATCCTGTTGAATATTCAGGAATATTCATGGGCGGCTCGTTAGCGGGCGGGTCGGCCGTGTTTATGTAAAGTATACTATTAAATAACCAGATACATTTTTATAAGTATCTCTAGCTTTGACTCAGACAAAAAATTTCATAAAATTATGAAAATATTAAGTCGTGTAAAGTTATGCCTTTTGACGGCAAAATTTAAATCTGTGTACATAGCATGTTTAAACCAGTGATTTTGTTTCGTAAATATTGTATTACTCGACTGCCAAGGATGAGGTGAGAAGGCGTGTTATTGAGTTAAACATGTATGATTTGTTCTATACCCTATGAATTTCTCAGTTGCTAAATTTTCAAGAAATTATCCGCAGCTATAATTAGAGCGCTTTGAATTGCGTCCAGTGTCATGAGCACATTTGGATCCAGGGCATCTACTACAAGTTCCGACCAATCCAAATCCATTCAAATTTCAGATTCATTTATACATTCAATTTGCACCCAATCCGAAAGCAATCCGAAATAAAAAGGAAACGATGCAAATCTTGTACAGATCGGGGAGGGGCGGTCTTTTAGAATACAAAATACAAAAAAAGTTTATTTTCCTGAATAATACGAACACATATACAATTTACATTAGCTCCCGCACTAGGAGACCTGTGTTGCGGGAAGACAACTTAGGAAAACAAGTAACTTATACTCGTAACTAGTAGCATACGTTTGTTATCTTCACATATAAAAACTATTTTGATAGTATTACGTAATATAGTGGTAAAAGATTTTAATTAGAAGCAATTGAAAAGTAAATGTTTTTAAAGTATAGTTTTTAGTAAATATCGTAACCAGGATTGCATTTAATAACAACAAAAAGTATCACAGCCTCACGGATCAAGGATGTCTGTGATGACGTCATTCGATATTGATTCTTGTTGGCTAAGAAATGAGAGATATGATCAGTCACGGTTGAGGCTGAAGTTGCAAGTATATTTGTCCTTAATGTATTACACAGCTGTTTTTTGTCACACAGTTGTTATATGTTGTTTTATGGTTCTATTTGGTGCTATGATTTATATAAAGTAACAATACAACGCGGTATTTTTATCGTGTGGACTTATGTAGTGCAAGATTTATACATTTGTCTAACTGATATATTGGCAACGTGACTATACATTAAATACATTTCTTTGTTGTACGAATGACTGAGCCTATCCATCTTTGCTTACAGAAGATTTACTTTGGGCGTACTTAAAGAAGTCACTGAAATTTAGATTGCGGGTATCATATAATCCCCTCTCACTCTGATTTGTGCCAAACATAAAACAGCACATATTTTTTCATCAGTGTTATTTATACGAACAACTTACTTTTATAGCATTCTTAGGAGCAGAGAACGCGAGGAATGTCTTACAAGCCTTTGAAAAAATACTTTCATATGTTACGTTCATTTTTCGTAAGCCCTGCGTACATGGGTCGTTATATTCTTTAATGTGGTGGCCTGAATCGCGGTACTAAGTAAGAAAGCTGTATTAAGTTTGATGTTGCATATACCTACATTTTGGGGGGGGGGGGGGGGGGGAGAACATGAAATTACGATGAAAAAACCTTAATACTGTTTAAGGACGGTAGCGAACGAGTGAGAGAATGGGGTGATTCAGTAATTAATCCAAATTTCAATTTATATAGCAAAGGTTACGTAGTGAGACTCATTTTGACATTTTAAGCAATTCAATACAGACCAAAATATATTAATTTAAACCCAAACTGAAACAATGTTTAGGAATTAACAGCTGCGAAATTTATCATATCTGGGTCGACGTATTGTTGAGGTCTTCAGTATAAATTTACCTGTTACTGGCTATACAATGAGTACGAGCGTGATTTACACAACAGAATTGATATCAGAGCATAAATTCTTTAATGTATGTAAATAACACACTACAAGTATAACGGATAACTGAGTCTGTTGCTGAGGTATAGGAGCGGTACGGGAGAGTGTGTTTACGGAACGTCAAACGACGCATAACTTGAGGTGGGAACAGCCTCAGTTATGCGGTAGACCTGTAGATGTCCATACGTAGGAAATAATTTCAACAAATCTTGTTACACAGAGTCCTAATCAAAGAGTTGAAACGTTTTTGATAGAATATCTACCTCAATTTTCGTTATCGATTTAGTTTTTCAGTAGCAGTAGTAGACGAGTACGACACTAGATGGTGCTAATTGTATGTTACATCGCACGTTTGTTGTATAAATTTACGTTTGCTGACCCCTTACATATTTATTTTATTCTAGTTTTTAGTATTTCTATTTTACTCTATCTATCACGGTTCATGAGATACAGCCTGGTGACAGAAAGACGGACGGACAACAAAGTCTCAGTAATAGGGTCCCGTTTTTACCCTTTGGGTACGGAACCAAAAAAATAAAGTTCAAAATCTTAAAAGTAAAACGACCGCGGCGACATTTTGTCTGAAGATTGATTTGGGTTTGGATAATACAAATCTACATTCCTTGCTTCACGTCTAAATGTAAACGAGTTTTTTTAGTTCCGAATTAATCTGTCTGAGAATCCCTCTTGAGAATTTTATAAACATGCAAGTCACTGTCTCAGTTCAATTCCTCGTAGCCCATATTTAACGATTAAAAAACTAGAGAAACGTAGAACTTGTTTATCGGTCAGCGAACTACCGTGCAGGATTCAGATAGATTCATGTAAAGTAGCGAAAAAAGACTTCCAAACAAGTACCTCCCTTGAGATAGATGATCTGAAAACATCAAGAGATTTACCATAATCACTATTTTTGTGTAAGATATTAATTACAATGGCAATTAATTTTAATTAGTACATGTAACAGACATGACAAAGCTATTTACTACAGAAAGTGGACAATATCGACCTTAATAAAATTTTAGACAGTTTTCGTTTCATTGAACCATAGTATGAAAATACTGGTATCCCTTTCTTAAGCCCATTTTCTCAAACTGGAAAACATTTCAAGAACATTAATTCGAAATGGAGAAAACAAATCATATTTACGTTAGCATTGTGAGAGGAACTTTATGTCACATTGCAGGGAGAATTACAGGCGGAACGCTTGTTTCTCTTTATTTTATTTTATCGTCACTAAAAATGGACAGTGTTGAGAGATTTGCTTTGATCTCGACAACATTGTCGATATATTCTGTTGTTACTGTTGTTACAAGCTTATGATAAAGCGAGCGAAGATAATGAGTAGAGATTCCAGTAAACTTTATGTTTCTTAGTATTCCTTGCTATTTGTGATTTTTAAAGTATACAACTAAATCATGATGTAAGGAGTCCTCTTTAATACATTTTTTGTATAAATTATGAGATTACTTTTTCATATAGATAGATCTTAGTCATAGCAAATAACGTTAATCTGTTTCGTTGCACATTTTGTTTAGTGTCTGGTCATTTTTCAAATTTATATAGATCTACTGTCCAACAACAGTATCTGTTAACATTTAAAAACCTTTGAAATTATGGTTCATTTCAATTATTTCAAAATTTTGCGCATTAACGTTAATACAGTTTTTAAATTTGTTAATAAGAAATTGTAAAAAGTTTAAGCGCGTGTTTGAGATGTCGGATAATATACACAAGTTTTGGTTTGAGTATTCACTCTATTTACAATATTTTCTATAGTATGTTTTGATTTTAAGAAACTATGAGAATAGTATAATATAAAGCGTAGCTGAAATAGCGACCAATGCGCCGCGCCACTTTTGTACGACATTCTTCCTACTGTCGTTTTATTCGGCTCCGAAAAATTCACAAGAGTCTCAAACTGTGAGTACACAGGTTGCTAGCATTCAACCGGAAAAATGATGTGTTATACATAGGTATCTTGCACACAATTTTCCTCCTAGGCAAGCAACATAGACTTGGATTGGAGCTGCTTAATTCTCCTGACTGTAGAGCAAAACGGGAAAAAGAAATACAAAAGGCTGCCACAAACATTCATGTACCCCAGAATGATATATAATAAACCGCATTTCGATGAGCATAAGAGTCACATGGTTGGAAATAGTAAGTTGGTAGACGTGTTCGTGAGGTTCATTTGGGCAAAGGGAGGTCAAACACTTAAACTCCGGAGATACAAGATTGCAGAGTAGAGGCAAACGAAGCGAGCGTTATGAATCGCCTTCGTGCATGTGAGGGGATTTTTGAGAGCCCCGCTCTCTATACGCGCATAAAACCGACTACTTGCTTTTACCTAGTTCGACTGTTCTATCTTGAATCAGGTTTTTGCATCTTAATTTCATTTGGGTTATGTTTGCTTTAAAGTTATAAAACTAATGTTTCACGAGCAGCTGTTACGATTATGAATTTACAAGATAAAATTAGATTATTTTTCGATCATTCAATTGTAAATTAATAATTATTCAGTTGTTGCAGAAACTTATCACTGAATATTAAAAAGACAAACTGAATACATTTCAAGAAAATAACTACGAGCTTTACAGTTTTACATAGCAAAAAAATCAGCTCAAACACAGTACTACAAAGAGAGTACAAAAAGAGCTTTCAATACATGTCGTTTGAATCGCTCCTGCGTAACGAAACACTTGCGGAAGAGAAAACGTGTGAAGAGAAAAGTGGGGCCTTTCTCGCGGCGTCAGAACGTAAATGCGACGCATCACCTGTTTCTAAAGGGAGGCAAATAAACGCACCTCATGTGCGTTTGATTCAACCACAGCGCTACTCAATGTCAACAGGATGTGATGAAGCTGCGAGTGTCTAATATAAGGTAATAGAAAAGGCTTGTGCGTATAAATTCATACCAACTTTAGCTGTTCATGTAAATAATAAATAGATAAAATCAAGCTAGATTGTTGTTAAGCTACGCTTTTCCGAAAGGGTAGTAGACTAACTGACGATAAAAAAGATTTGTAACAAATTTATTTTGAATAATATTTTTGGCTTGACTTTTGGCAAATGAAAACCCAAAAAATAGGAATCGTAATTTACCACCAAATACATTTTAGAGTAGTAAACACACTATAGCACACTATAGATATTCCTACCATATCAGCTCCGATGTTTAAAATAATTTTTGAAAGCTTATAGTAGATTTGTAGCACCAGTACTTCAGGAATGACATTTCCATTGAAAATTCAGATTTCTGTGCACTAATCTATGGTAGGATATAGTGATGATGTCGCCGTGTTGGACAGACGGGGGGTTCGCTTCAAAAGAAAATGTAGAAAGAAGAAGCTATTTATTTCGTAAAGCATTTGTACAAGACCTGTAAAAAAACTGATCGATCGTAACAGAATTACCAATCACTTATGCTTTAAATGATTTGCTAGATTTTGCCAATTACTTCGTCCGCGTAGACTTCGGAAAGTATTCCACGGAGACTACTTGCTTTCTGACAATCACTTGCGACGTGCAGGAAGGACAAACAATTTAACACACCCTCGCATTTATAATATTAGTAAGAATAAAGTGAGCTCGACGTGAATTTAGTAACTCAAAGTAAATTAAAATGTAGTCCAATAGATATCTAAGTTTCAGTCTACTCCAGTTCTACATCGACTTTTCCAATAAAGTATAATTGAATCAAGTTCTTTCAAAAGGAGCAGCCGAGCAGCGTTCAAGATGTCTTTTCAATGCGAACAAAAAGCAACATAATATTCCCGTTTATTGCCTTCCATTGCGAATATTCTAATGATTAAAACGCAGTTTACAGTGCTAGAGTCTTGGCTGTAACAAAGGAATACAGTTTTTAAATTCTATAAGAGATTTTATTTGCCCTGGTGCATAGCCCACTGGTGTATAGACCGCCAGAAGTAGTTTTTTTATGAAGAAAGACCTGCATTTGTAAAACAAATATGAAACCATATGTCATAAGAACTAGGGGTAAACAACAGTGCGTTTATATAACTATGGCAGGTGACATTATAAACGTGAAAGTTTGGGCATACTATGTGACACAACAAACTGCGGAAAACTGGATTTGGATTAAATTTCGAATGTGTTTTAGCTTTAGAATATGACCACCCCACTTCATCCCGCGGTGTCCTAAAAGGCGACTAAGGAAAAAACTATTCAGGAGATGGGCAGAAGCATCCAATGTAACAACAAGCCTGCACAGCCTGGTGATTATGGCAAATCCCCTTGTTTAAAATCTGACGTGTGGGGGCTATTGCGGGAAGGTCATGTCCAACAGTTACTTTACGAAGCCGCTTATGTACCTACCACTCAGAATACTGTTATCCCAGTAATGCAGCGCAGACCGAGTCTCAGACTGGGTAGTTGCAAATAAAGCAGTTATGAGTACTTGCTCTATTTTTATACTAGACGTGGGTATGTATATGTTATAGGCAAACTCCGAAGCTCCGGCGCTCCTAGGTTGGACTGGTCAATCCTCAGGTCAGACTGAATGACTTAGTCAAAGCCCAAACAAATGTAAATTTTCGGCCTTTGACTAAACAATTTTCGTCAAACCTGGGAGAGACTAATTTGGTCAGGCAAACGTCAAAACACAATTTTATTAAATCGGGGTTTGACGAGTCAAACTCCGATATAGGTATGAAGTGTCTTATCTTCGTATATTTGGAAGCATTTTATCATTTAAGCAGCTTTCAAGTCTTAAGAACCGCTTAACTCTGCCAGTTCTGACACCTGATTGGTCAGCTTACGTGATTTTCACTTTTATATTTGAGATGCTTTGAGAGAATGCCGTGTGGCATTAGGCCCGCCTTTTGTACGATGTGCAATAAAGTATAAAATAAATAAATAAATGCTTTGGAATATACGGAGGTAAGTTTGTAAGATTAAGTATAAAAAAAATAACATTTTTAAAATTTTAGTAGGTAAGGCATTATTTTAATGTTAATTATTTTAATAATTTCTTAGGTAATTAAAGTGGCAAGTAATAGTTTACGCACTCTTTTGTGACATTTGCATACTTTTTATTTAAAGCTTTCAATGTGAGATCTCTACCACCATGACCACATTCCTGATGAGCACATTCAATCACATCGAATAACTCGTCATCCGTAACGTAGTATTGTATATTTTTTGTATCTGAAAATGGCTTAATCAATTTTTTTTCGTCCCCAAAACAAACAACGTCGTAGCGTTTGAGACGGCGATACTGCAAAGACGTTTTCTTTTTAGCTACTTTAGCGGACTCTACCTCACTGATAATCTGCTCATACAACTGTTTGTTTTTTATGTGAAATGAACACTTATTTTTATTCAAATTAGAAATTTTCTCTTTAAACTTTACTTTTAAAGCTTCTTTATCCACGTTTTTAGTAACAACAACACCGTTTGATTCACTCATCTTCAATTTTACACAATTACACGCCCGCACGCTCAATGAACGAACATGAAATGACAAAACAATCGGTCGGAACACCGCGAGAGACATTATGAACCTGTTTAAACATATTCAGATCAACGTTTGACCGAGTTTTGCAGTCGCTTCTAGGATTGACTAGGCCAAAACCGAAACAGAATAATTTACTTTCGACGTTTGACTGAAAAGTTAGGAGCTCCTGGGTTTGACTAAAAATACTTCAGGCAAAGGGCGAAATTGAAATGTATTTCGGGGATTGCCTGATGGCTTTGGCCAAACCTAGGATAAACCAGTCCTTCCGCGAAGAGACTGTGTATCGGACTTTGACTATAACATATACAACAGTTAATATTTCTCGCTAGAAATCCCTCCAGTGGTCGCAGTAAGCCAGCGCATGCATATGGAATGAATTTTTCCGTTTGGGATTTGGACATGCAAAATTTAGCACAAAATTGCATGTAATTATTTAAATTACTCACATTTACTGTTCTGACTGAGCACACTAATAGCGCAAATGAAAAGCGTATTGTTACGAGATTAATTATTTATTGGATCATATTATGGTTTTGTGGTGGCATCACGCCATCGCATACATAATAAATTCAATATGAAAGTTTGGATGTTTGTGTCTCAATCACTCATTAATGTCAGAAGTGATTTGAATGAAATTTGACACTGAGATAGGATATTACGTTCTGAAAAGTGATAGCTAGATGAACCGACTTGTTCCTGCATGACTATCCAAAAGAGCACTTGAAAAAAAAAAGTTTCTTAGATTTTTTAAATGTACAACAATTTGTAAACCCTGAATAATGTAATAAAATGGACTATAAACATAAAATTTCAGAGACTGTATAAAAATTTTCTGTACTGATTCACTATATATTTATTATTTCGGGCACTGAAAAAAGGATTAAAGATATAAATATACAGTGACATTTGGCCTACCTATCAAAAATTATTTTGAGTATTTTTGTTCAATCTGTACAGCGCAACTGAGAAGCTTTGACAAATAAATTTGTGAAATTATTAGAGGTGACCTCTTGCTTTATAATATACGAGCAAAGTTTAAGAGAATGGATAATACAAAAAGAACAAAAGTTAAGTTAAAATTGTTATTTTCATTTAAGGCTGCCGATATTTACTAAAATCTTATAAATTTATAAACTAGAACAGTTCTATGGTGTATCATCAGCCAATAAACGTCCACTGCTGGACATACACCTCCTCCATGGTACGCCACCTTGACTGGTCCTGCATCCAGCGACTTCCCGTGACCTTAACCAGGTGGGCCGACGTCCATCTAGTAGGGGGATGGCCCGGTAGACGTTTCCCGGTACGTGGTCGACACTCGAAAACCGTTATTCGAGCGATGTGGCCTGCCCATTGCCACTTCAGCTCACTATCTCGTTGAGATATGTCGGTGATCTTAATTCGTCTACGGATTTCCACATTCCGTATTTTATCACGTAGAGAATTTCCAGAAATAGCTCGTTCCATAGCTCGCTGAGTGACTTTGTGCCTTTTTATTCGGCCACCAGTAAAGAACTTTGTTGTAAAACAGGAACAATATCAATTGAATTGATTGGATTTTGTGTTTCAGTTTCGCAAGATATCGCAACAAAAGAACTCAAGTTTTGAGTATAAATCAAATCCCGGTAAGAGAACAAAGTTTGCGGAGGGAGCTCCGTTGTAAATCTAGCGCGGGAACTAACATTAATCGTCCGAGAACAAACTAGTTTCTATAATTATTTCCTCGCCTTCGGCCCTCTGGTTTTGTCTCTCAAATTGCTGTGTTCAAGTAATGACACCGTTAATCGTGAAGCACAATGGCCACAAGAGTGAGTTATAAAATTTACCTTAAATAGGGTCTATTGTAAGTTTAAAGTGTGTTGGTGTTTATGACGGCGATGAAATCAAATAATGAAGAGGTGTATACATACATGTACTCTTAGCTAATGTGGATTCATAATTGGATATTTGAATATAAAAACATTGGGTCTAACTCGTAACGCTATTTTTTTCTCTCGATACAACTGATATTTTTTAGCACAAGCCGCCCAAAAATAGTTCTAGTCAGTGATTTGTTTAGGTTAGTAATGGTCATACATACAAAGTATTTGCCTATGTCCAGCTGAGGACGTTTCCCGGCTGATGCTGGTACAAAGTATTTGTAATTAATTCCAGCATGCATAAAATATTATGTTCACGAGGTCTACTGTTCCCTTCTGAAATATACTGACTTTTTGGTGTAATGCTATAGGACGCTGAAAGATCCTGAGTAAAGTACGTATTTTTTTATGGCTTTATTGGATTTATCTTCTCTTTGCGAGTACCAAAAACGCGTTTTATGGCTCGATAGATTTGATTTTCAAAAATACCTCTTAAAAATCATATTTCCTCAGATTATTGCTAAAAACATAAAGTATGGTAATCTAAATTGCTTTAATAGGCAAAAATAATAGTGCTAGTTCTCAACTTGATTTTTCTTACTAATCCTCGCAATTATTTTTTAAATGAATTAAATGTGTTTTTTTTTCGTTTCTAAACGTAGGGCTCACAGTTCCAGATTCTCACACAAGCCACGCCCATTACTAGGCTTTCATGGAATTCAACGCTTTTAAGAACATAGCACAATTTGTACACACTTATGTGTCCAAGTACACAACTCTGTCCATTCAGAGTAGCTCGATCACCAACATGCGGAACCACATAGCATATATGCGTTAATGCTTTAATAGTATTATTAAATATGAAACTAGTTGTGGAAATAGATTTCACACCAATCAAATCAATCAAAAATAAAACAAAAATGTCGTATTGGCAAGCGGCTTTGATGCTGATTAAAAGGCTCAGTAAGTCCGCATGGCGGGTAGTATCCAATTATCGCGTCGTTTCTCAAACGAGGTAGCTTTTCTACGAAACGAATTATTCATGGAACCTGTGAATTATTTTCTTGCATTTTGCTTTCCACTCTTTGTGGTTCTTTGAATATAAGCAAATGATGGTGTTACTTATTTTATTGGTTGCAGCCAAAAGCATATACAAAATGCGCGTCGTTAAAAATTCAAATATCAAATTACCCTGGAAGTAGCTGCTATAACAAAACTAACAAAAACTTATACAATAAACTGTTGTTTTTCTGGAGTTTATGCTGGATCTTGTGTTAAATATTTTACAGTAGTCAGGAACCCTTCGCTTGCGAGTTCAACTCGCACAAAATCACCCGAATATCTGAAAGCTCTGGAGCTTTTCCACGACTAAACAACAAGACTGGTCTTGACTAAATTTGGCACGCACCTAGCCTTTGGAATAAATATGAACAGATTCGCCGTTTAAGCTTGATTTATATGAAGCCCGCTTACGATGTTCTCTTATATAAAATCTTATATCTCTGGGTTCGTCCCATCGAATCATCGAACAATGTGAGCCAGAGATATTCAATCCGAACATGAAACAGATAGACAGCGATCAAATATAATGTTTGAACTTTAATATTGGAAAGCGCTTATGAGACATTCGGGCGAATGCGGTCGTTATAGCTGATAGGGAGGCGCTTAGGCACTCTGTGATATAGCCAACATGCGTCGAGCAGGGGCTCCCATTTACATAACTGGTTTTTAGGCGATTCTGAGGCTTTGCTTTCGTTTTCTTTTGATGTGCTTGTTTTTTCTGACTTCAAATGTTTTATTTCTCTTATTTATTTCTATAAAAATCATGATATTGGGTACCGGTTAGTATGCGAGTAGCGTTCCATAAGTCAGGCCTACGTTCAGTTGCGTACAGTTGCGTTCTCATATAAATGAAGTTTAATATTCAAAGGCATATTCCACTAGACTGCTTATTATATTTATGCCACATTGCCAATTCATACTGAATGAATGCTGATACTACAATGTCATATATTTTTTAAGCACATGCCTAAAATTAAACATCGTTTACCGCTCGCTACATGCTCCCGCACTGCGGAGTAGCTTTAAGCGATTATTGGTACTTTTATTTTTCTTTGAGCATATGTATATGATATAATACGTAGTAAACAGTCGTGTTTGAACACAGTTGGAAACTCCGCTCTGAATGATGTTTACGGCAACAATAATGTATTCGTGCAATCACGGATCGTGTTTACTCAAGGACCGTTGTATTTATTTGCGAAACTCTCGGGGGTCGTTCGGTGCCGGCCTAATTCCCAAACGAAGCTGAATAAGCATTTGATTGCAGATTCGATAAACATTAAGGGCTAAGAGATATTGAATTAAAAATAAATAAAAAGCTTTGGCTTTCCGTTAGGTTCGCTCAAACAATGGAAGGCGGGGTTAGCGGTTATTTATTTGTGGATTCCTTATAAATAAATTTAATGATGGATCAACACAGATTATTCTATGCTGAACCAACAGATAATGTACAAGTGATGTCGGATGGATTCCTACTCTTGGTGGTACCACCACACTTGGTGGTATGAAATAAATTAGTAACGATAAGGCCAATAATGGAAGCGCGCTTACCCAGAATTAGAAATGAAGTCTGTGTTTATTATCTATTTATCACTATTTTCTATTACACCTCCACCCAAAATATTGTGTCTTATTTCCTCCACCCAAAGGTTGTCTGGTAGAGATCGCTGTTAGCGATAAGACCGCCTGTTGTACATTATTTTTGGTTTAATGTTCCATTTTTATTTTGTATTTGGTGTACAATAAAGTTATAATGAATTTAATTTACGAAATCATACGTGTATAAGTGTAAAATACTGTTCTCTTCGTTAATGCATTTCGTGGAATTTTTCACTTTCGTCATAACTAAGAATGTATTTAATTTATTCATTCATAATTATTTAAACCTGATGTAAGTTGAATGGTCATATAAAATAAATAATGCATTTTAATTTATGACAGTTCAGCAAAATCACGTATAGTAATTAATCTGGTCTAATGTTTATTAAGTTTCAATTTCATTAGTCACTTACTTGTAATTTCTGTTTGTAAAGTTCAAACAAAAAACATTACTTATAATAGCTCGGTTAAGAGTCGACATGCTTTCAAGAAACCAAGAAGCAGAACTGATAGTATGTACAAAACTTGTACAAGACCCTCTCTTGCCTGTTGGTGGCCTCGAGAGACATCCAACCTTTTTATTACTAGCTCTCCAATAAGTATACCGGCACGTGACTAATCTGAGACTAGCCGACTTACAATTACTCGACGGACAATCCTACATTACCCTTAATACTCATCCAGACTCAATCTTAGTTTTTAGGGATACCTAAACAAAACAGTATAAACCGTTCCCGGAAGCTCACTGTCCGTTCACGAAACACGCGTCCGTCAGGCCTATACTAGCTGCGTACTTTCTCAGCGATAATATTTGTACATCAAATATTTGAACGTCGACGATTTCCTTTCGGCTAACGGTACGAAACCCTCTGAGAGATTCTTGTTTGTCCAGCGTTTATGTATTCTTCAGGCAGGAGCAATAAATGACTTTATTAAGAGGCGGAACAGAGCTAACAAACGATCATTGTTCTTTTCCATGAGAGGGAGAGAGACAAACAGACGTGATAGCGCTCGATATTGATGGGATAAAATTTTATTGTGCAATTGTTGCAAACGCACCTAATACGCACTATTTATTTACAGTCATTTCGTTTTATAAATACTTGTAGCATGATTTTTGAAAAGTTTATAATAAATTCAAAAACATTTAAGGCAGTAAGATGATTATATGAGGGTATAGTGTTGATAAAATTTCTGGTTTGTTGCCCTCGTTCTTTTTAATAAACATAACTTCATTGAAGAGATCGATTGAAGACTGTTTCGAAAATATTCTGATAACTGGTTCCAAAAATAAATCTCACGGCCAATTCTTAGAAAAAATGAAACCGCGCTTTTGACGCCGGAACTTGAAAGCCTGCATAATTCCTAAACAAGCACCTATATGCAAACAGGATCGTATCTCGGATCACATTCCAAACTATACTGGCAGTTATATACCCGTTTAGTAATCCAGACGACTTGGGAGCAGTATATCCTAAACTTTACCCAAAACCGGTTTGCAATATTAATGTACTGTACGTGAAAATCTTACTGATGCTCGCGCCGATGCCCAACTAAACAACTCAAATTTATAATAACTGACGCCATACTTCTCTAGCGCTATCCAAGGATTAAATAAATGGTCTTAGGAAATTAGTGAGCTGTTAATTAATTTGGAACGGTTCATTTGATGAAATATTAAACCTGTAATTTAAACCCCAATTTAGTTGACGAAAATTCCACATCACCTGTTTTTTCTCCGAAGGAGTCGAAAAAAGGCCTGTTGTTAATAACGATGGGTTATCTAAATCACAGAATTATGGAGCACTCTACTACCTACTACTACTCGTATGACACAATTTAGATAAGAATTCAGTTTGAATAATCAGTACCTAAGATGTGATGAAATTATTTTAGGATTTATGGTGATGGAAACCTTCGCACCAGATACCATGAAACTCTCATGGATGATAAATATTAAGATTAATGTATCTGAATATCCGCACACGCCCTGCGTGATAGATACCAAAGAAAATATTGACATCGCGTAAGATGTGTGAATTGTATATAAAGTATTGTATGTAAAGTAAATAATACCTGTGTGATTTGGGCTCAAGGATGTAGCCACCCCGTAATTTCGGGTAGTACTGGTACTTAGCTTACTATTGAAAAATAAAATATCAGGGGACGGACATCAGCGTCCACCTGTATTACTATTCATTCGACCACCAACCTGACTTCCAAGACTGATGAGTATGACTAATGAAACCGTTCAAGCTCGTGTTTAGCAGCTGACTTTTCCGTCTCTAAAATAAAAAAGCTAATATAACATTTTCTACTGAAGTTACATCTTCGCCCCGAATATTACAGCTTGTTAAATAAACCACACTGAGGTTCGAGTAACGTAGAGTTTACGTTTCAATTTTTAATAAGTTGCTTTAATTTTAATCAACGTAAACTTTAAATCCGACTCGCGAACTTGGAGCTGAGCCGGTGGTGTGTGATAAATAAATTATGCCTCAGCTACAGTACAAGGCAGGGATCCTCCATAAAATACGTCACGTACATTCCGGATCTTTTTACTTCCCTCTCTTGTTCACTTCGTCATATTCTTTTAAAATATGTATCAGGTGCGGCGTCTCTTATAACACGATCTCTTTATATCTTAGCGATTTATTTAATTTGATTGTAATAAAATGAAATGACAAATTTTACTCCTGAATGAGCTGGCCTGCTGGCCTTATAAACATCATAAATGACCTACTTATATTTACACAATAGGCAATAAAGGTGAAAATGATCATGATTATTAAAGGTTATGCGTTGGTTAGACGACTTGGATCATAACACAAAACTAGGATAAAACCTAGCGTACGAACGGTTTATAATAATTGATGTTATTATCTGAAGTCAGCTCTCATAGCACAGATTGAAAATTGTGTATACACTCGTGTGAGACAACTCTAAATTGTCAATTACAAGTGTGTACACAAGCAAGTTGTCATTGATCCCCAAAATATTACGTCACAACGAACACGTTGAAAACTATGCCTCTAGTGTGAGTTTTTAACCGATACTATCACGTTTGCGTTACGTCAGGTTTGTATGAAGAATTGTGCAGCGCCTCTACCGGTACGTTTACGAAACTGTGACTCTTCATACAAATCTGACGTACACGCAACGCGATAGTATCGGTTAAAAACTCACACTAGAGGTAATGACCTCACTCATCACTTATCCCTGCCGCATTAGCTCTATCATATTGAGCTTGGTAAGATGACGGGCGCTAAGCAATACCTATTTCAGAAACAAAAATTTCATAAGTTTTTAGTTAGTATATCAATGAAATGTGGTGTATTTTATGTATGTCTCCTACATTCTTGGAATGATCTACATGCTTCATAGCTGAATGAGCACTTGCCTGATGAATCTTATTAGATCGCGAGGCCTTGTAATGTGGTTATAGAATCACAATTTTCGTTGTAGGACAGAAATAACATTTCGCAGTTACTATTTGTGTAAGTAATAAAACTTACAACGAACATTTAATTTTGAGCTAAGTTGTGATATTGTGATGTGGAGTACCCTTACACATTATGACAGAAACAAAGATAGGATTAATGTGGAACTCACAGACGGTCAGAGAAACAAAACAATACATCACACCTTTAGCCAAGGCAATGCATGCAAAGTTTTCATTTTGTTAATTAACATCATCCACACAATACATCAAGTTATCTTTAAGAAGAACACATTTTTTCACTTGCATTTGGCCTTCATCTCATCTGATGGTAAGTGACGATAAGGTTATTGAATGGAATGCGTGCTCACCCAGAAACCTCAAGTTAATGAGGCTATGGTTATCTTTACCAGAAAGCAATAGTAATTTTAACAAGTAACAATCAACAATAACTGGCAGGTAGCCAGGCGGACAATGAAAATAACCTTCGATCAGCCAAACGAGTACTTATACCTCCGATAGGAATCAAAAATATGTGATGTATTCCAGTGGAGATGCGCGCACTGCGGTTGTTCAACCGCAAACAACCGCATGCGGCTAAAAAGTCTGTGATTTGTCACAGATTTGTTACGGTGCGCCGCCGCACGGTTCGTTTGCATCGTAGGAACTTATATCAAACCCCGCGCACTGCGGCAGAAAAACCGCCGCACCGCAGTGCGCGCTAGCTTTTAGGTTGCTCAAATGTATCATAGAGATGTGATAACAATTCTGTGACCTCAATACGAACAACACCAAAACAGAGAATAAATAAATGTCAAAGAGGCATTATATTGACCGAGGCGTTCCTTACGTTTGATCTCTTTACCTCCATCTAGTCGTCCGCCGACCAGAGCTGTGCTGAGCAAAACGGAATATTTCATTACTGAAACGGATTTCTGTAGCTTTGTGATCCAGAGATATGAAGCCAGCGGAATAATCTGGTCAACTACGATAAGAATTTCTATGTACTTCTTCAAGTTACTTCAAAGACGATATAATATAATGTTTATAAGGACTACGAGTATTTAGACTTACTTAGTGTTTTAGTATAAGAAGTGACGAAAATTATTTAAAGAGTCAAGAGTGTTGGAGAGAGTGGCATTTTAACATTCTGCCGTCTAGTGAATATAAACAATATTGTTTATTATTTTTAAACCGTGTCACCATTATCAGCTGCACTGCTCCTAAAGTTCAAGCAGCACATTTCAGTTTATTTATTTTTTGAAAGCTCCAGTGTGAGTGCCGGGAGAGATCTCACGTTAGGAATAGGCAACTCTAATTGTATAATTGTAGATATAATTGTCTTTGTAATTATTATGTTTATATGTACAATAAACAATAAACAAATTTTTGTAATCTTACAAAATACTTGTACTATTTTTGAGAAGCAAGAAGAAAGTTAACAAAAACTGAGCACTTGAGATGGAATATACGCATTGTACAATTTATTATAAAACTAAATATAATAATGAACACCTGTGACAAATACACTGTTGTCAAAATATTTAAAAAAAACAAGTGTCGGACCACGCCAGTGTTCCGTAATTGCCCGTCACAATATTTTTACAGTTTATCGCGAATAACGTATAATACTCGTTAACTTGAAAAGCCAACTTTGTCGTAATATTTTTCCACTACTACTGTAAGTTTTTCTCATTTTTAAAAACAGTTTAGCTGATTGGACGCTCACAAAAATTATCACTTAAAAAGCTTAACATTTTACAAACCGATCCCTGAATCGAAAAGTAGTGTTCCTAGACCCCCGATATTTTTGAAAGACCTATTTAACGGTACCCCACACAATGGAGTAGACGTGAAACAGGATCATCCACACGGTACGTGAAAAAAATTCAAGATTTTATTCTACCACTTTGTTGACGTGTTTAATGTGTATAATAATATATACCCGTACCGAATTACAGCTTCTAGTAGTAACAGCCCCGGAGGTAAGCCGTGGACAGACCGACGGATAGAGCGAAACTATAAGGATTCCTTTTTGACAATGGAACCCTAAAAATATGTAGACACGATGGCAGCGCGTCAGCTCACGTAGCAATCTCATGAGGTACAATCGTACACAACCATAATTGAAAACCTGCATGGTGTACTGTACGTTCGCAGGTATTCAATGATAAACGGCAATAAAACAACATGATTGATGGTGCGTTTATCGAGACGAATAACTTTGTCATACATAACTAACGTCACACCACACTCGTAACATAACATAAATCACGCTCGAGTGATTCTGAGGCTTCCGACGTGGATTTGTTCAAGTACCCATGTATTGTGTGTCTTATTTACGTATGTCGTTTGTATTTATGTTGTACAGCGATTCAATTACACGTTAAATTTGATTTGAACTACACCTCGAGTGCAATTCACTAATGACGAACAACCTTACCACATCAACCTTAATCCTGGCTGGCAGTAATCAGACGAAAATAAAAATTCCATTTTATGTCAAAAATGCCTAACATCAGCTGACACTCTTCAAACTGTTGAATCGATTTTTACCAAATATAGCTAAGAACCACCGCAAGAAAACTTGATTTCAAGCAAAAACGCATCAAAATCGATCCATCCGTTCCAGACCTACATTAGCGTCAAATTTATAACATCCCTCTTTTGCGTCGGGGGCTAATGTAGTTGTGTGTAATTACAAACTAAATTAAATTGTTGTAAAAACAGCTCAAAGTACACTACAACACCTTTAATTACATTACTAACTTTTTTATGTATGGTGGGTTTGCACTCGGCCTTCATCTCACCTGATGGTAAGTGACGATAAGGCCGATGGATGCTACGCGTGCGCGCCCAGAAGCCTCGAGCTAATGAAGCATTGGCTATGCTACTTTTAATACCGGAGCACAAAAGTGCTCTTAATGCTGCTGTTTGGCGGCAGACGTAGGTAACATGGTGGTGTCATAAAAAATGTCTCCTGAAATGAAATTAATATGAAAAGGTACTCCCACTGTAAATCGAACCCGAGACTTACGATTGTTAGTCCAACATTGAGCCATAGAGGCGGCACATTTTATTTAATTTTATAGTAAATTTTCTTACGAATTCTTGGTCACATTTAGCCTTAAAAGCAAAATTAAGGTATAATTTGAGGCAGATGTAAACTATTAACCACTGTTCTGCATAAAAGCCACAGGCAAAACACACCTAACTTTGCTGGTTTTAGCTTTGTGAATATTAGTGTAACAAAATCCGTTCCGAGTGAAATCCTTACCTTAAATGTGCGCTGTAGTTAGCTATAGACAAGTTTATGTTTACAAATAAATATTCAGCAGTGGGGTACTCCGCGGGTGGCCGGATGACGGCCTAAAGAGCATTTTTTGTGTAAAATGTACTGGAAATTACGCTCGATTAGAATTTCAAAGGAAAAGTTCGGGGACGATAGCGGGAAAAATAAATATTTGATCTTTGTTTCCTTGGTGTTTTATATCTTTTAAGGCAATCTCACCCACACCAACAATTCTGATAAAATGGTGTTCATTTTTTATTTGAAATAAATCTGCGGAAATAGAAGCGAAAACCGGCGATACAGACTATCCTGCAAAAATGAAGGTTGTGTTTATACAAATAGGAATGTCAAATTGGAATATAATTCCTTTACGTTCCTTAGAATTCGCTTGGTAAATAAACAGATACAATTCGTTCTATTATATCACAGGACATCCCCTGACTATAATAAGTGTCTACTGTATAAGCTTACATTATAAGTTCATATTCATAGAATATGGTTGACCTTATTTACAAAAGTGTACAGCAAATTCCAAAAATAAGATTCCGATGTATACATTTACTAAAGGAAAATAAAAAAGGTTTTAGTCACAACGTTTACAAAATATTCACACAGTAAAGTTAATAGTGTCTACTTGTCCGAGGCTTAAAAATCTACACATTATTTAATTGTTTCTGAGGGAACGGAATCACGTGTTGATGTATGAAGGAGGTTTATGTCCAACAGTCAACAGAGAAGCTATAAAGCTGTTGATGATATAATTATTTCCGCCTTTTAATAGATTGCAATAAAATCAGGGATCCAAAAAGTAGATAATACTTTTTTGGGTTCCTTAATCAATCAAGGAACCCTCATACTTTCGCTCTGTCCGTCTGTTCGCTCGCGGCTTAGATCAAAGACTCTTACTACTAGAAAGCTGTAATTTTAAATGGGTATACATATTAATCACGCCAACAAAGTAGTAAAATAAAATCTTATAGAAAAAAAATGTTAATGGTGGCTCCATGCACGTAACTTGGAGATGAAATATTTTTTCGTGTATGTATACCCTATTGTGTTAGGTATCGTTGAATAGGTATTTCAAAAATATTGCCAGTCTAGGAACATCAGTTTTCGATTCAAGGATCTATTTGTGAAATATTAAGCATTAAAGTGATATTTTTTGTCACAGTCGAGCGTCCCCCCCCCCCCCCCCCTTCTATCTGCTAATTTTTTTTTAAATGTGAAAATATTTACAGAAAAACTATCTGGAATAAGTTGGCTTTACAAGTTAACGAGTAATAGTTGACCGAATTATAATATATACTTGTATATGTCAAAACTAAAACTTTGTACAAATTCCACTCAAAATTTCTATACATTGGAAATTGTCCTGTGTGGGCCCTTTTTTAGACGTTATTAGCGTTAAACCGTGAACTTATTATGACGGGAAACTAAGGCACCCTATACTGCACGTGACCCGACACGCACTTGACTGCTTTTATTATTTTCATTTTTATTAGCCTTCCTTCTAATAAGTTAACAGAAAAATCAAAGTATCGCAGTATTATTTTATTAACTATTCTGCGCCCGCTACAAGCAAGATGTAAACTAGACTGTGTACTCGTAATATATGTAGCGCAGTCACGATCTGCGATCACGAATTTTGAAACCAATTTGTGCGGCTGCCGATCATTCGCGTTATCTTAACGAACGAACTCGAACAAGTGCGCCTCGCTTTGACACAATTTCAGCAGAATTCAGGCAAAGCGCAACACGTGAAATTGGCTTCGTTGACAGTTAGCGTGTGTTGCTATCTTAGCGAGTGGTTTTTATAAGTTGTACGTACATGTAAACGGTTCGAATATTTAAGGTATTATCAATACCAAACATATTTAAAGTTTATTATTATAGTAAAAAGTTAAGTATTTACTAAATTTTTCACGTAGGTGACATGCATTTACGCCATAATGTTCTAAATTTCCAGTTTTCCGTTGCATATGACGCCGTTTACTTGCAGAAATCATTATTTTAAATTAAACTCCAAAAGTAGTCAGACTAGCCCTTGATTACTGACGGGCTGACAGGAAAATTTCACCAGAATGGCTCAGTTTTATTTGCTTCACTTTACTTTACTTGAATCGCCTTCTAGACGTTATTAGTCTAAGACAAATATGTCAAAGGCGTAAATACTTAGCACAAATGATTACCTAATGGTGAAATTTTATAAACAAAGTCAATTCAATTCAATATATCTTTATTGTACACCAATACAAACTTAAGTTAAAAAATAAAATTAAAAAATAAATTAAAAAATGTACAAAAGGCGGTCTTATCGCTGACAGCGATCTCTACCAGACAACCTTTGGGTAGAGGAAATAAGTAACAATATTTGGGTGGAGGTGTGACAGATATTGATAGATTATAATTAAATACTTGAATAAACACATATGTATGTGTATAAAGTCTGTGAATGAAGCCCATGGAAAAATACAGTTGTGAAAAAATCGTTAATATCATAATGATGAGGGCTTCATAAACCTGATCTGAATCCTCTCTTTTATGTTTTCTTCCCCTAGTAGAACATTCGAAAAGATTTATCGGAAAGCCAAAGTCGCCACTCATATGATTAGTCAACTAAAGTTGTGATGTGCTAATTTTGTTAATTGAAGAACTAATAATAATCATTGGATAAGTAGTGAAAACGCGGAGAAAACACGTTTTATAACGCGTAGCGATCAGGGCCCGGATTCAGTATCACGTCTTGTGAAAACAAAACATGTCTGGTAATAAGTAAATTAAACTTTGCAATAGAAATTACTATCTATAAATAGTCGTATTATCTTCTGGCTCCCAAAAGACAATGTGAAAAAAATCAATCTGACGGACGGAAATTTTCCGACCCAGGCCGTTTCAATAACCTTGAATCTCAAAGCACTTTCAGGCAAATTTCAGGCCTTGTCGCACCGTTCCTGAAAGGATGTGATAGAGCGGTAGAGGGCAATGCGCCCTCGTCTCATCAAACCCTGCAATCCAATTTGGGCTAAGTCAACTTCATGGTTCATTCTTGATTGAATTGATTCTGAATTCAGAACAATGACGTAGGTTTCCATGAACCTATTACTTAAAAAGCCTTATTCAAAGTTCAACATTGCAAAATACAGTAGAATTATGAATTTAAGAAGCAAATATTTTGTTTCTTGATTTTGGGTTTTGAGGCATATGAATACAAATAAAACTAAATAACTACACAAACCAGTAAAGGCAATCCACCTCGAACAAAATTTCATACTAAATTTACGTTGCCATAATCTTCTATTCAAATAAAATAGCTGGATTTATGTAGTAACTATCTAAAAATAGGAAATCGAGTGAAATAAGTTTTATTAACATACAACTTCACAGTGAATCACAATTTTCATTCTATGAACCATTAACTGCGTAAACGCTATTGTAGCTAACTATACAGTTGTAAATTAATTGTATTTATTTCGCAACACTATAATTTCTTCTGCTATTTTTAGGTAATTACGTATCATAGCCAGCTATTCTTTTTTAAAAGATTATGGCAACAATTTAGTATGGAAGCATTAGGAGAGGGATACAATTTTTAAATCTGTATGCCACATTCGGCTACCGACATTTTTAATATTAATATCATCAATGCGATGTTTAATATTTTTGTGCTACACTTAGCAAATATTTTTCCACCTCAAAATATTCTAAGTTGAAACTAACCTTGGGTCGAACTAAATCCGTGTAAGAGACATAGCTAGATACATGTAATTGCCAGAGTTTCTATTTCAAAATATAACGAGTCGGTAATTATTTACTATAAATTACTTTACTAATAGGTTTCTCTTATCTTATTTTGAGAAAATAAAAATAGAAAGAAAGAAAAGAAAAGTTTATTTCGGCACACTAAAGTAAAACTAGCTAATCTAGATAACATACTCGTAAATATGTGACGTGCCAAAAAAGGTCACCAACTCTGCTTATTGCCGCAGCAGCTAACAGTTTGGACTTCTATAAAACCTGAGAGAGGTTCAAAAACACATGTTTTCACCATTGAATTTATATATCAAAGAAAGTCAAAAATGATCTTTAAAAACGTAAACACTTTTTTTATCATTAAACCGATATCAATTTATATTTTAGCAATAAAACCAGAGCCGCGCGCCTCTCCCTTATCGCGACCGAACAGCCCCGCAAATATAAATCTAAAAAAATTGATAGCAATTTATATGTTAAACATGCCTGAGTGAGATATTTCGCATCTTGTACGTTCCTTGTGTAATATTTATAGAGTTAAGAAGCTTTTAAGGCTTTCCTTCTAAGGATTATGATAAATATTTTGCAGTATTAACTTCTACGCGGTGGCTTTCTCGCCCCCTCCGAGATGAAATGTTACATGTGTAGATAAAGTGTGGCGATAAAAAAGAAAAATCACGAGGTAATATTTGCTTCGAGCTACAAAGTCGGTGGTAACGTTCTTTCTTGGGTTTCAGTTGTTCGTGGAATTTTTAATTTAGCTCGGACCATGTGGTTTCAAATGTAAGGAGGAGGGAACTGTTTGGATTGTCATGTTCATATATGACAACATCTTTGTTGCTTGTTTCATCAAATCATTCACACTTTTTTCTCTACTGACAAAAGACATATATGTTCCAGAAATTTATTGAATCATTCTTTGTCTAAGATACCATCACATTTCAATTTGGCTAAGATGGACACATTTTTAGTTAAAATCAGAAAAGGACCACATTTTAACGGATATACCTTTAGGTATATTTATAAATCCTTTTTTATACTCGTACACAAGCGAATGTTATTAAGAAAACATCAGGAGCGCAGGCTCGGTCTTTATATTTTTAATATTTAATTTATGAAACAAACAGGCGTCCAATATACATGAAAACAAATATTATTATTAAATAGACCTAGAGTTCCAATCTAATTACATATAAACTAAAACTATTACGCGTAAGCTGAGAAATCTAATTAGAAAACAAACTAAACTTAACATAACTAAATTATGTATAAAACCTTTTTTTTTATTTATCCTTAAATTTATTTTTAAACACTGTGTATAGACCTATTTTATGTATATTTTTAACCGACTTCAAATAAGGAGGAGGTTCTCAAGTCGACGGGTATGTTTTTTATGTTTGTTACCTCAGAACTTTTGACTGGATGGACCGATTTGAATGATTATTTTTTTATTTGAAAGGTGGTGCTTTCCGTGTATTCCCGTTTCAATTTGGTCTAGTTCTGGCAATGGAATCCATGAGAAAACGATAGAAATCTTAAATTTGCCTTAGTAAAAGTAGACTTTTAGAGCAACTGAAGTCGGTTTCCAGTTCTTTTTAAGCGCATTTACTTGTTAATACTCATCTGCCCCTACATTTAAAAGATTTTTATTTGAATCAAACTTTGTTAATATTGAATTCATGAAACGAGACTGCAACAGTTTCATTTCACTGTGGTGTATTCTGAGAATGCACTAAGTTGTACTTCAATGTCTCAGATTTCATTTGCGAGAACTGGAAACTGTTTATACTTTTAGAAGACACCCTGAGAAATAAAGTTGTGACAGTTATAGCACAGTAAGAAACATTTGAAATTATTCTGCTGAGTAAGTAATCAACACAATATGTTTATGATGTGTGTTATATTATCTACAAATGTAAGCTAGGCATTAAATGACGTGACAAAATAAGGTAACTATGCTACGCTATTTTTATTCCTTAAAAAAATTCATTTATTCGTACTGCACGAAATTTTGTAAATTAAAGTCGCTGCTATTATGCGCTGAATTAGTTAAATATGTACATTGAAATGACTTATTTAGGTCAGCCTACTTGAACAAGGGCACGCTCTTGTTGAAAGATAGAGATAATTATTTAATTAATAAACAAAATCTAGAAACGTTACGTTACGTAGCGTCCGTTACGAATTGTTTATTAATTATTTATGTATTTGTATCAAATTTCAACAAGAGCATTGTTCAATACCCTTGTTCAAAGATCGGGCTAACTTAAATAAAATCATTTCAATGTATTTAACTACTTCAATACTAGACTTCAATTTACAAAATTTCATGCAATACCCTCTTAATATTAACAAAGCTTGAACTGTATTCAAATCAGATAATTCAAATAATAAAAAAATTGTGCAAATTAATTTGATTTCGGATTACTGTCATCATCAGGTGTAAGTAACATGGATCAGCTGTATGGCACGCTGCAGTGACCAGTCCAGCTCCTCGCGACTTTTATCAGATCACTTCCCGCATCGCGTATTGGGCAGCCGTATCGCAAGTTTCCGATAGGTTTTCCGAAAGATTTTAAGCGATGCAATATTTATTATAACCGACCATCTCGGACCCCTGCCCGAATGGTAGTGTTGCCTCATCGCTGCCTCAAAACGGTTATTATTATGAGGATCACCTTTACACGGGAGAATACGTACTTTCCTAATTGGAATATTATCAAAATATGTAGTTTGTCGATAACAAAGAACTTCCAAAGCCAAATGTATCTCAGCTCGAACATTTGATATACCGATAAACTTTATCAACCTATCAGCAGTAAATCCAGCAGTTGTTAGATAGTAAATTCTACCAAGAAGTCGGTAAACACACGGCGGGAACTAACTGTGGAAACATTGACTAACAGAAACTACGTAAACGCCATTCATTAAACTAACCTCTTGTGATTTCTAAATAGTAAGTACCAGTCATTGCACTACTGCACCAAATTGGATGCGGTTGTAGCAATTATAATGCTGGAGGTCTGTCTTAAAATAAAGTGTTAATTTCATTTTGATACCGCGCCTAAAAGCCGAGTTAAGTCATATCAGTACATTGCACCCGTGCGAAGCAAAGGCATGCCGCTAGTTTCAAATACTATCAGTTTAGATGGCATAGCTCCCAAGATATTAAAGTCCTTAGGTAATTGTTAATCATTAACTTCTGAAACGTCTCTAGTTTTTGTAAGTCATTGAGAAAACTGTAACTGGTAGAAATTATTAGTTGGAGTTACGTAGGTACGTACGTGCATCTCAACTCTAGTTGATACCTCGGTTCTAATGGCACTCGCTAACTGCCAGACGGTATGTAAAGGTCCGCCAAACGAGACGTTCAACTTCGGTCACCAGTTCGTTGCCAGTTGGATAGTCACACAGTGAATGCACTGGGGACGTGCTTAAATAGTACCATTAATGATACATTTTAAAGTATTGTATTGTAGCTATATTGTATTGTACCCTACGTCAAGTGCATTAAAGTAAAAGAAGTCAAAGATACAATATATCATAGTAACGTAAGATAACTTGTCGGTGAAGTCGATAAACAGAAGAAGGTTAATCGTAAAAAATTGAAATGTAATCTTGAATTAATTTGGTAACATGCATTATTTTTTTATATTTTGGCTGATATTAAATACTTTTTAAATTTCTTTCCAACTTTCTGGGTTTACGAGTATTTAAGGTATGTTACCTTATAAGGAAAAAAATTATGCAATTTTCAGTTATACTAATAAAAATATCTATTTGACATGAAATCAATGTCTCGTGAGACTGTAAATTTTTGAGTTTGTGTATAATATGAGTTCTATCTATATTTCGTCCTATACACATTCCATGTATAATACAAAACCTTCAAACCCGGATCGTTCCTTGAAATCAGTGAATGGTAAACAACAGCAATTGATCGGAAACCCTGCAGCTTTTAAACTGCCGTTTTGGTAAGCCTTAATGGTCATTAAAACGTGCCTTAATGGAAATATTCCAGTTTTTAACTGTACCCGCGACGAGCCTTGTAATATTGAGTTAAGTTGATACTTTCCGTATTGATTCGAGCGCAGCGCACTTTGCATTGCTCGCAACAATGTACCTCCAGGAAAATAACATATTTTCTTATCATTAAAAAAATAGTGAGCCGGTTAAGATGTACTACAATGCACTCTTAAGTGTTTTATGATGCTTTTTATTTTCCAATAAAAATAATTAAACTTATTATAAATGAAATCTTAATAAATAAGTAAATATATTTGTTTATGCTGAAACTTAAGTAGCAATATTTTCTTAATCAGCCATTAAATCTACATTTCGACACTTTGTACCAACTGGACTAAAAAGAGAGTCTATTTTAAGCTGCCGAACTAACAACGTGACTACTACTAAACGAGAAAAACTGGCCAAGTGCGAGTCAGACACGAGCACCAAAGGTTCCGTACGGTGGAAAGAAACGTACAAATTTTATTAGTACCTTGAAATTTAATTAAACAATCTAATACAACCTCCATCGTCGATTTGTCGTCAGATCAGATCGAATCTTCGCGCAGGTGACGTGAGAAGGTAATTACTATTTACCTATTACCATCCTCGCACCGAGGGATCTGTACACAATATTGATACTTAAAATACGGAAAACCATAAATAATATGCACCTTTAACAAATGCGCCTTGATTTTCGTTCTCGATTTAGTTTACAGTATCAGTAGTAGACGAGTACGTCACTAGATGGCGCTACCAAAAATGTTAACACGCACGTCTCAAAAAAATCACGTGTATTGTATGGGAGACCCTTAAATATTTATTTTATTCTGTTTTTTAGTATTTTAGTTAGTTATAGCGGCATCAGAAATACATCATCCGTGAAAATTTCAACTGTCTAACTATCAGGGTTCATGAGATACAGCCTGGTGACAGACGGGCAGCGAAGTCTTAGTAATAGGGTCCTGTTGGTTACCCTAAAAAGGAGAATAGTTTTTCTACAATATCATTAGACCAAGATAGATCAAATTCCACACACTAAAAACTCGATACACGAATTCAAAAAGGACTTCTACTGGTCTAGAGTTTACTTGTCATCGCGAATAAACTAAGACATTAAAATTAATTGCGAAGGAAATCCGTAAAAACTGTGCGTATTGTCTTCCCCGTGCATTGTTCGCTGAAACAATAGTAGTAAACGTCGTATCCAGAGATATCGCTTCCGCGGTGTCCGTACCCGGCGCGACGCGTAAGTGCAAACACGGGACGCGTCCCATGGAGGTTCCGCAGGAAGGTATTTGTCGCGCAGCTATGTCGCTCCTTCCTTTCGTCGTTATGATTAATGACACGTTATTTTTCATTGAAGCAGCTGCTACGTATTTTTTCTACTTTCAAGTCTTCTGTTCCATGACGCGCACCTATTAGTCACGCTCTGAAAGGGCTTCGATGTGGATTTTCAGGGTTTCGTAGTCAAACCTTTGTAATTTCATCCAGGCCATCTGTCCAGCACTGAATCACTGTTTTTGCAACTTTGGATATGAAAAAATATATATTGCTGATATACAAGAGGATATTATTTATTTTTAATAGTCGTTGAATGTTGTTCAATTCAGAGCTGTGTGTGAAGTCTACCAATCCGCACTGGGCCCGCGTGGTGGACTATGGCCCATACTCTCTTCGGCAGGAGAGTATGCCTATGTCCAGCAGTGGACGTTTCCTGGCTGATGATGGTGATATTAATTTACTGCTCATCGTACCCTTAGTATCCTTAAAGTGTCAATTAGTCTCTAAGCAAATGGTTATTGACGTGTAAATTTGAATGACTACGGGACCCTACTCTCTTTGTATCGCATCGACTCACACTTGGCTGGTTTGAACGTTATTTTCGCGAAGCGTCGCCCGCCGCCCGCCGCCACGACGATCACGTTTCGTTTGGCTTTGACTCTGAGGTTTTCTTGTAATCATTGTCCTCTGACCTTTTATAGGACTCGTGTTTTTGAAACGGCAATTAGAGATTTTCTTCAGTAAAAACTCGAACCAAAGTCTAGACCTTTTTACATCTAAACGCTCAGTTTGCTACTGTCCTCATTTACTATTTTCTGCTTTTAAGCTTTTCGTTTGTGAAAAGTTGTGTTTTTTAAAATAATTTGATTGGAAAAGCAATAAAATTATGTAAGCACGAAGTCATTTCTCATCCGCGGTGAGTTTTCAATTCAGATATTTCATTTTCAGTAGCGGAGTGCAATCGAGCGCGTCAATTCAGCAATTTAGATTTTGTTCTCAACATTCCTTTAAGTACATATATATAATAATAGATATCTTATGTAAAACATTAAACAATTTTCCGTGTAAAGACACCATATGAATAGATTACACTTGTGTTATTATTTTGACTAACTCTATTCAGCTGTAGACTTTTCTGCCAGACAATCAAAGAAGTAAGAAATCAATAATTGTATTATTACTATTATATGGGAATGTTTTCAAATAGTTTGTGAGGTGGGTGCACGGAAGGTCCCCAGGTCGGTTGCAGCGGCGGCGCGCGGGCTCGGCCCGGCCAGCGCCAGTTAATTTCATTTCCGCTCCCTGAGAACTTTCCGCGCTTCCTGGATTTAATGGATTGAATCTGACGCCATTTTAATCATATTACAAAAATACATTTAGGTTCTCGTAAATAGAGCATACTGTTGCTCTTCTTCATCCCTGTTTTCCTACATTCCCTAAGAACTGAAGATACGGTGTAGATGTATATATATATTATTATCCGAAAGCCATACGTTCCACTCCCGTATCCTTACCCCCATCAGTCTGACAATGAGGCTTCTACGTGAGCAAGCTTCCGACCCATGCCCTCATCCCCACGTACTATCAGATGACATCAAATGCTATTCCAACCGTAGTAATCCGACTAACTTTAATTATTACAAATGTGAAAAAATATTTGCAAACCAATCACGCCGTGAATACGTCCGAATGAATCTGGATAAAATTTGGTAGTACAGATAAACCACATTCTATATAAACATTGATATGTTTTTCTCGGTAGTGACATAATTCCTGGAATCAACCATGTCGCGGAAAGGGTATAAAAACAAACCCCATTTTTACAAGGACAAATTTATTGCAATAAATGTATGTATGAATAGAGCTAAACTTAATTTGTAATTGAACAGCGGATATGTCGTAGCAGGTAATTTTATGATGGCCAACATTTTGGTACAAAGTCCCATTAGTGCAAGGCGCTGGATGAACTAATTCAAACGGGTTTCACTCAAAACCATACCAAATATTTAGTTAAATAAATAAAAATCATATTAATTCTAAAATCACTTAGTTCTATGGTTTTGAGATTTTGTGAAGACTAGCTCCTGAACTAGGATCCTCTGTGCTGCAGGAACCAGGTCTCCACCAACGGACATGTTTTTTAAGTAAAAATAAATATGATATTATGTATATTATCTAGTCTAAAAATAGTTTTACATTTAAAATTATAATATATAGTAAAAGAAGTGAGTGTGAGAGAAGAGAGAGTGAGTGAATGAATGTGCGAGCGTGAGTGCGCGCGTGTGTGTGTGTGTGTTGTGGTTTGAATAATGCACGCAACCAACACGAGAAACACGAGGCTACTAATTCAACAAACATACCACTAACCAAATCGTTTACTCCTCTGGTAACCGAGGTGGTTAAAGTTTCATTCCGCTAATGAAAGCTAGCCAATGCTATGATGAGGTAGGATTAAGGCCAGGTGCAAACCCTCACATACTATCTCTCTTAGATATCTCACACATCGTAGAATATTCTGTAATCCTGTACTCGCTCCATAATCACGCAAACCGATTACGACGAACGCACGGGTTTGAGCTCACAAAAACCTCGTTAAAAGCTTATAAAGCCTACAATGAAAATTAGATTTGAATTCGCTCGATTAAAGTGGGAATTGAGACTGTTGAGTAATTATTACGAGTGCTAAGACTAAATACAAAATTGAGATATGTTTTTTTACTACGTCCATAGCGAACCTGAAAGCTTTAGCTCAGGTCGTAACTACGGGAGGGAACTTTAACTTTTGCATATGTCTAATATTTAAAAAGATTACATATATTCGTTAGATATCACTTTCAAAAGCACCAGCGGCTGCACTTCTTACACATATATATCGAAAATAGTGTTCAGTATCACGAGTCCTGACGAGTTTTTGAGAAATATACGCACGATAGAAAACATTTTTTAGATTATTTAATTACTTGACCTGGTCAATTTACTATTCTTACGTTTCGCAGCATACATCTATAGTATAAGTATAATCCGTAGAATTTAGATTAAAATTAATATTTATGGAAGCATTACACTCAATTTTAATGTTCATGTAAATATTATCATGTCTGTAAAGGTGGAATGTGATAAATAAATAAAATTTGACAGACATGAAATTTATTATGAACATTCGAGTATAAAAATATGCATCCATTTTTGTACCATGTCACATTCACCCTTTCTTGTTCCTATTTAGTATGTTGAAGGAAATGTCAATTAAAGGTGAATGTAATGTGGTTAAAAAGTGCATACATCTTATCGAGTACCATGTTCGATGAAAAAAAAAACCTATATCATGTGATAAAAAATAAAATTTCAAGTTTAATGTAGATATATTTTCGTGTGCGACTGGCGGTTGTGTTTGTGATCTTTAGTTTAGTCTAAGGCAAGAACTTATTTATACGGGGTCTGTGAACCAAAATGAAGGTTACCGTACGAATAAAGCTCGGATTTCCATCGTTAATGGATATGTGAGGGTTAATAGTGCAAGCCGTGCATGAAACGATAAATAGATCTTCCCGTGCTTTCAAGCTCCGGGCACTACTCGAAAGGATGATAGATAGTATGTATTATGTATGCGGAGCGTTTGGTCTTTTGAGTAACTATTTAAATAATTGTGGTCCTGGACTGAAACTATGAAATAAGTATTACAGGTCTAACGCTTAACTGATTCCGATCCTGGGTCGAGTTCGTAAAGTAAAACGACGCAAACGTTACCTATGGCAAGGAGAGGAAAATATAGGTAAATTTTTAGTACGATGAAGTATTTACGTGGTATAATTTTTGAAGTCCTCGCGGGTAGAATCGCAAGCAAAAGTTATTACGTGAAATACCTATCAAAACTGCCGAGTTTTGTCTAGAAACTCTATTTATAAAATACCTAGCGTTTTGTCCGCGACTTCGTTCTACGTGGACTTCAGAAATTGTCCCACGGGAGCCACTTACTGAATCGGGACAGAAATTAGCCTATATACTTTTCCGGACCTTAAACTGTCCTGATACAAAAAATAAGTAAAGACAGGTTAGGTTGTAAAAGAAAAAGAATATTATTATGTAATCTTGTAAGTTAGAAACGTGAAATTTGGACCATTGATGTCCTTGATGAGAGTACAACTAAGGAAAGCATGTTCTAAATATTACACTTTAATTCAATATTATTGACCTGCACAATTGTAAGCAGCAAATAAATTACGTTTATGTTGTTGTGTATACCAGCACCAATCAGACGGAACCGCCCGCCCAGGCTTTGGGAGCTTTCCCGATAAACCGCGCCGCAGTATTTACATTTGTTACTTAAATAAACAAACCGCGGCAAATCCCACAATCGCTGCTAAATTAATCGATTCCACGTCGAGTTCAGTATAGCACTATGCTGTATGTCGGTCGGGCTGTATGTCCATACATCGGCATCAAAAGACAGACATTGAAATAAAATAAGCTAAATTGTGAGGCATCTTCAAGTTTTCCAAGTGCATAATTTTTGTACATAAAAAATAATGACATACTTGTATTTATTAGTTATATTCCAGCATGTTTCGGAATGTCTTCACGTTTAAAAAATATTGTTTGTTTTATTAACATATTATATAAAATAACGAGAGCCCTTAGTGTGCATTTGGTAACGCTGCATAAACTGCTATTTTCCACACAAAATTACGCTTGTTTGTAGTCAACTGCGACTATCTTTATCTCTAGGTCTAGGCCTATATTTGGAAACCACCGATTGAAAATGATTTCAAGAAGCTTAAATGCTTTTGATATCTACCTATCTCACTGCCTTACTGATCAAAGGTCTGAGTAATAATACCTTCCATGCTCAGCCTCTCCTAGAAATTACTAACAACTCGGCTATCAAAGGCTGACATGCAAATCTATTTCAGCCATAGGCACTCAATCAACCGCATGAGAGAGAAAAACACATTTTCCAGCATAACTAACAAAGGTGAACGTGTGTGTAATAACAAACACATAGGGGCCATGAACGAAATTGAATTCGAAACAGATTATGAATTGGATATAGGCGAGTTGATTACAATGTAATTGGTAGAATTCGCCGCCGCATCGCGTTTAAATTAAGTTTGAATTATTGGCCAAACGCTTATTAATTTAGACTTGACACGGTAATTTATGATAATTGCCGGTGCAATGTTGTTCTATTTATGTTATTTATTAAGTACAATCAGATTTGCGCCTATAATTTTGGGTTAATTGATCGCGATTAAAATGTTAATTTATTAAAATTTTCAGTTAAAAAAGAATGAAATTTACACTTGTGTTTTTGACGATTAATAAAGTAGGAGGCTATTTCATATGGCATTAAATAGTAGCGAGATACGTGTAAGCCTGGCAACTGAGCATAACACAAGCTTTATCGCAATTTAACGCTTGCCGTAAAACAAAATGTCGATTTTTAGTTTATTCGAGGCGATATACTTTTATAGGCAGCTTTGCTACTCAGACCTGCTATTCAATGCTACAAATGCATATCAAAACACATTATATTTAGATATCTACATACTGATTTCAGTATCATTTAAATATTATGGTTGACGGCATAAACCGCTAGAACTTGAAGTTGGAAATTCTATAAAACACTGTGAAGTTGAATCTAAATTCCTTTGAACTTAACTCATTGCGCGACATGTAATCTAATGTCATTTTATAGATGACTAGCTTTTGCCCGCGACTTCGTTCGTGTGGACTTTAGAAATTATTTCACGAGAACTACTTGTTCGATCGGGATAAAAGATCCTTCTATATAAAACATTAGGTCATTCTAACTCTCCGTTACGATCTTAAGTAAGAACGAACAAACAATCACAGAAGCAAACAACAAACAATAGGCCACGGCGGGTGATGGAGCATCACACGTCACTGTCTTCGCATCGCGTTGATGCGTGACCACTTCAATTTATTTTTCCGCGCGTAATTTTTAATTTACGATCATTTCTGAGATATCCGTTTGAATTGTTTGGCGTAAAGGCCATATGGACATAAGGCCAATGTGTATGAAATGTAACTGAAGTATTTAAGTTAGTTATGTTATAGTTAAGTTATGGTTATAGTTAGCTATCCTTAAAATAAAGACATAAAATATGCCATCGCTAACTTTTTTGTTAACCTACCTATACAAGAAAAATAATCTTACCATACATGTTTTGTTATATTTCAAACGGATTAGGCAGCATTTTCGATTAAGCTCCCGGACGGCTTGATCTTTCCCGACATCTTCATCAATCATCGTCATATTTTAACATTTTTACACAAAACTATAACAAATTATACACATAAAACCTTCCTCAGGAATCATTAAGTTGATAGATTAAAACCTCATGAAAATGTGTTCAGTAGTCATTGAGATCATCGCGAACAGACAGACAGGCGCAGTGCGGGACTTTCTTTTATAATACGGTAGTAATTACTGCAGAAAAGCCATTCCTATTTTAAAATATTATGGTAAACGAGATTTAGTATGAAACTTTTCTTGTGCGAATAACCTTAAATAACAGTGATCCCCAAAACAAAAGACATTCAATTAAAGAACTAATCTCACTACCATCTCAAAAACCATAAGCAATTATAGAAATAATCCCAAGTATTGGCGCGCGGCTCTCAAAGAGAAGCCTATGACGCGGGCTGAGTTCTCTATTACATTCGACGGGCAGATCAGATTATCTCCCGAGACTCATCTTTGAAAGGATTTGACTTAATTAAAAGTGGAGAAAACTTTTGATAACATTGTCTAACATCTGGCAAGCAAGTTGGCATAACACTGTGTAAAACATCTACAAAATATTTTTTAAAAGTTCGAATTTGAAGGATTGTATACTTATAAAATAAATAAATAAACTTATAAAATTACAATAAATGTGATAAGAGGACGGTACATGATTCGGAAGTGTGGATCGAGACCAAACTACGATGCTGCTGCATTTTAAATTTTTAAATAAAACTAACATAGGATTCGGGCAGCTACACCTGCCGTTTTGTAATATAGTGTAGTGTACCCTATAGTTGTTAGAAATTTCGTTGAATTAGATTGCTATTCAAAATATAATATTAAACTACGATTGTAAGTGGCGTAGACTTTGAGGGACATCCTCTTACCAGTCTCGCACGACTAGACTGTTAAGTTTTTCGGCCTATTTCCGACTCGAAAACATACGCTCTAGCGGCGGGCGGGCCGGCCTTATCGTCCCGTGTGTAACGATCGTTACATTCATCCACCGTCCCGACAGCCGCTTGTATCACTACCTAAACCAAATCACGCGATATTCAGTGACCTAGGTACACAGGGCCGCGTGCTTATACTACTATTAGCCTATTACAGAGATTAATGCTCTTCGGCCGTCGTCACAGCTCAACGATGTCAGATTGACATAATCGATTTATTGCCAGAAATCCCTGAAATAAACATGTTGTGGAGAACGTTAAATAAAAATGTATCTTGTGTTGTTGTTTAACTAACATAAAGTACCAAAGACAAATATAACATTTTGGTTGATGGGATAAAGTACTATTTGGAGCATTTTATGTCTCGCACGAATTTCTTAATTTATCGTTAGAATCTAGTGGAATCCAGTGAGTTGATTAAAATACGATTTTTGAAATAGGAATACACCCTCCTATTCCTAAAACCCTAACATATCAATAAACAATCAGAATGTTTAATTCTGCTGCGGTCTTCAGATCCTATTCTGAACTATTATACCCGAACAGGCAAATATCCTAAAATAGCGGTGGTAAGCGGTAGAGTCTGCTGTCTAGCGGTCGGCATACTCGTATCCAGTTGTGACCTTTCTGTAATAACCTGATAAGCATACACGAGTCTTTTGATAATCATTTCCTAGTTTTCCTTTATGGCATTGTAAACGAGGCACACTGCAGGAAGTGCAGTTTCATGGAGCAATTGTGAATAATTATAAAGTTAGTTCATTGTTTTGCCCGCACGAATGTTATTAAAGAAGAACTAACTGCGACAACCACTCGTAAATTGTTATTCATTTCGCAATCTCTTACTGAAGTATTCGTATTACGATTTACCAACTTTATCGCTGTGTTCAATTGTATACAAAGTAAGCTGTGATTTTACTATTATTAAATTGCGATGCCTTCAAACTAAACTCATTTCATACAGATGTTAACAAAGAAGCTAGTGTTGTGGTTTTTAGAACGTCTGTCTAAAATTCGAAGGCGACTAAACTACGTCACAATTGATTATAATACATGTTTGGCTCTACCATTAAATTTGCATAGTTTTAACAAATAAATAATAATAAAGTTTTTGTTTGTTTACACTAGGACTCCATTTTACCAGATCAAGTGTCACTGGCTGGCTGTCATAAGGCTGTTAGGGTGGAAAGCGCATTCACCCGAAAGCCACAAGTTGATGAGATGTAAAATTAATGATGATAATTGCTAAAATGTTTTTAACGTATTATTTTCAACAAACAATTCAATTTATGTTTCAAATTAATCTGTAAAAGCTGTCAATTGACTTTTTTGAATGAAAATATTTCTATTCCGAAAAACTTTGCGTAAATGCGTGTATTAATAACAATATTAACGCAATTTAACTTTTGTCCCCAGTTTTGTCACTGTTCTTTATTGACATCAATGATCCGAAACAAACCGCTGGTCCTTTACTTTATTAAATTAATGAACGTCCGCTCTATCGGACCAATCGGTTGGCAGTTAGTTAACAGCCTTGATTGGGATTCCTCAGTCGGCGGCACTAGTGGAATCATTGAATTAAATCAGTAGCCAGTAAGCATGTCAGGGGGTAACAACCCATAACTCAGAAGTAGAGAGCGTCTCGCGGCCCATAACATTCAATCGTCCGAACGAGGGGAGAATTTTGATGACCTCAAGGAAAAGTTTGCGCTCTGAACACTCTGTATAAATCCGGGGAGTCATGTCGGGATTTCCTAAATCGCCTTTTTTATTTATTGCGGTTACTACTGTAGGCAGCCGTTTAGGAGTGACGTCGTGTTACTTGTACGTGATATTTTTGCTTAGTCGGAAGAAAAGTAAGTCGTTTACGTGAAATATCACATGCCAACGGCTTTGTATTAATCTTTTGATGTATGTCGCAAAGCGGTCGCTCTTTGCACTATGACCTAACTGTTTTACGGTACTTCGTTTTTCGAAATCACTATACTGTAGTAAGCTTTCAAGATTGTTGCACTAATTAGTGGAAAATTAAAACATTTTACTGTCAATACGGGCCAGTAAAAATATGGACGTCACGAGTTCGCTCCATGTAATAGTGGTGTATTTATTTTGTAACCAGTCGGTAAATATTCCTAAAATTAAGTCAATTTATAATCGGTTTTATTATTGACTGGATATTTCCATACTTATTTCATTTCTGCTTTTAGTAATAATTGTATTTGTCATTTCTTTAAACATTATGTCATCATCATATTTGGCTACATAAGTCCACTGTTGGACATGTGCCTCCTTCATATGCGTAGAACATCAAATATTACCATTGTTATTTAAATATTTTTTGCTATATAATTTGATGTTATACCTATTATTATTTTTCAAATTTAATCGTCTATTAGTTTCAACACAATTAAATATTTTCGGTAAACCAGTAGTATTAGTATGATACTAATAAATTAGTTTTCCCAAATGCTATAAATATATACAATACTACATTTTGGCCGCGACTTCATCTGCGTGGACTTCAGAAATTATCCCACAGGAATTTCTTGATCGATTGGTATAAAAAGTTGCCGTGTACTTTTTTTTTATCCTACTATCCCTATACAACAAATCAAGTCATTCCGACTCTCTGTAACGACGTAAAGGAAGCACAAACAAAGACACTTTTTATAGATGGATATACGAGTGTAGCAAAACTATTACAGATTTCATTCATTTGCCGTAGAGATTCATTAAACTTGTTGCATTTTGTTGCACACTTTCTCATTAGTCTGCATTGTGAACCAATTTCTGTTGGGGATGCATCCACCTTAAGTATGTTAAACCTTAAACACCTGTAGGTAACATATTTAAGGTTTCAACTTTACAAAAAGTAACAGGTAAAAGCAATAAATCGGGAATTTACGTAGAATATTCGCCTGCGATGCTTAGAGCGAGGTGACACTGAATGCTCTCGAATTCCAGTCACAGAGCTCGCTATATTTAGGCAAACGACGAAATTCCAGGAAATTCTAAAGGAATTTCCTCCTTCGAACTATTGTCGGAAACAGTTCATACATACTTCGGCTTTGAGTTACGAGCACTTTCAACAATATTTTCTATACATTTAGTACTATTTTTCGTGAGTTTCTTTTGTGGACGAAATGGTGTATTTTATTTAAGAAAGATATGTGTAAGTATATAAATTGTACGTACATAATTATATGTCAATAACCTTTCTAGGAAAGTTTTAGGCTTCCGTATAACTCCACTCCTCCAGCCTCATTAGCTCGAGGCTTCTAGGTGCGCACGCTTACAATCCAAATGCCTTATCGTCATTTTCCATCAGGTAAGATTAAGGTCAAGTCCATTCAATTGATCAGCATAATATTCATAGCTCAAACCTCACAGTTTCATCACACTTTTTTGAGTACATACAAGCTCAGTAAACTAAATCCTATAACAATAAGACTACAAAATAAAATAACATTTAAAGACTCCTTCCACATCCGCAGAGGAACTGCAATATCCTTTTCATAGAAATAACGCAATAATACCCTCTGGGCTGATCCGAGGAGCGTATTGACTCGAATAAGAGGGCTTTAGAGCACATTTAAATGACAAAGCCAAATGACGTGGTCACTTCCAAGTGACGGTATAATTTCGTCAGGTACAGTAGAAGACGGTCAATGGTGAGATCTTGAGGCATAAGCGAGCGAATGGGATGGAACCATGAAGGTAAAAATAATTATCGACCGCCCGGCGGCACACTGAAATCTTTTTAGCTTCATGACTGGAACCTAAAATTAAATCGTTCAACAAACGATTGATGCAAGGCGAATGACAAAGTAGTGTACACAAAAACTACAATGAGATTTAGTAAATTAATGTATAATTGACGGCATAGGAATTGAATGCATACCTTTTTATGTATGATGGGTTTGCACTTGGCCTTCTTCTCACCTGATGGTAAGTGATGATAAGGCCAGATGGTAAGCGTTCGCCACCAGAAACCTCAACCTAATGAGGAGCTGGCACCTTTCGTACCGCATATGTGGGGGTACCCACTGGGAATCAAAACCGGGACCTCCGGATTGCCACTAGGGTCATGCAACATTTCGCCATTAGGGTCTTATCATACTAGCGGCTTGCGAGCGTTCTCAGAGCGGAGCGGGCGCACACCGAATACGCCGCGCACGGGCAGAGAATTCGTCGCATATGCGCAACGAGATCGCCGCAAATAGCAATTGAAACTCCCAAATTCATCGATGCTTTCGTCTCCAGCGTCTTCGAAGTAACAAAGCCCACAGCAGTGTTCGTTGCGTATCTGCCACGCGTCCGCCCCGCCCCGCAGCCGCTTGCAAACCGCTAGTATGATCAGCTATTATTCCAACCAGTCCATTATTATCTTAATAAAGAGTACAGCTACACATAAGCATAATATTTGTTAGTGTGTAAAATCTAGAACAGCTTGTAATTATGACAGTTTTTGCTCGAGAGTAGAGTTAAAGCATGTGACAGGCGTGTGATAAACTCTACGACGATGTCTCATCGTATCACTGCCACAAGCACAATATAGACTTTAATATCTGTGAAAGCGATCGTCTTATGATGTTTGCGTTGGTTGTCGAAGCCCGCTAGTGCACTCGGGCCGCAGCCCAGGGCTGAGGGGCTCCAGGGATCCACAGAGCGGCCGGAAGGATGTGACGTCATACCGGCGCCCGCTTCCTCCGACCGCCGCCATCGTCACTTCCGCCACACTGAGGGGAATTATATTGACGCTACCTTAGAACTATTGAACTCTGCTATTAAGTTCATAGTTGAGATTAGCATAAGCTCTGACTTATTTGGCCATGGAAACATCACTTTATTTTATTTTCAGTTTTGGAAAAAAATTGAGTAAAGATTATTTGAAACTTAACTACACAAATTATTCAATAATAAATCAATCTGCCGCCATAGCTACTCCCGCTACGATTTAAATTAAGAAACGACAATAGAACTCTATTACAAATATGAAGTAAACAAACAGCACGTACGAATAAGTACTTTTATTATTTACTTAGTTTAGATTATGTATACGTTAGTATTTTTGCTCGACTTCTTTAGTGTGGACTGCAGAAATAGCCTCCGTCTGATACCAAATTTGATCACGATTGGTATTGTGATGAGGTGTCAAGAGGTATAAAACGAACGAACTACCTCCTTTCGCATTTAAAACATTTTTATGGCACGATTAACTATTTCTAGCCTAGTTACTTTGACGTTGCACTGGTAAACTCTAGCAATTATTTATAAAACATTTGATGCGATACCTTTCAATAGACATGAACATTAAATGAAATGTTTCATGCGCGTGAAATAAGCTCTATATTTTGCAGTCGAGCTCATTCATAAGTTTTTGTATTCATATTCCCTTGGCCTCCAGTTTCTGTGAACATTTAATGGTGCAAACTGTTTCAACTAGTGCAACATTCATTCCACCCCTGATATGAAATTTAAGCAAATAGTAATTACTGCAATTGAATTTCATACAAAACTTCGAACAACTGTTTATAAATCTGAACTCATATCAGTTAAAAAACCAACCAAAGAGACGGATGAAATAAAAGTGCATGTGGCAGATATATGAATGTTAAATAGATGTGTGGTGTGAATTGACAAAATGAAGAATGCGTGTATTAAGGCGATCCACCTCCATCAAAGTTTCATAATAAATTTCAGTTGCCATAATCTTTTTAAATATAATAGCTGGGTTTGTTTAGTAACTATCTAAAAATAGGACATCAGATTGTGATGTCACAAAATGAGTATTATACAACTTCACAGTGAATCACATTTTTCATTTGAAACGCTTTTTTTCGATTATTGTTCAAAGCGCCATCTATGAACCATTGGCTGCGTAACTGCCATTGTAGCTAACTATAAAGTTAAAATATAGTTTAAAAAAACTAAAAACACGCTTTTAAAGAATGTCGAACTAAAAAGTTTAAAATAATTTTTAAAATAAAATAAGCTTAAAACAATAATGAACGAACAATAAATACTAGTATTATTGTGAAAAAAGCGTTGGGCGCTCGATATACGAAAAATGTGGCACAAAGCGCCCACGGGTTTTTCACAATAATACTAGTATTTATTGTTCGTTCATTATTGTTTTAAGCTTATTTTATTTAAAAAATTATTTTAAACTTTTTAGTTCGATATTCTTTAAAAGCGTGGTTTTAGTTTTTTTTAAACTATATTTTTCACTTTTTAGTTTAATTTGCTATCACGCTTTGCTATATGTAAACTTATTTATTTGAAATGCTCGAGGTCTATACAGTGCGCAGTTGAATAATTTTAATATCGCGTTTTATCTGCACAGTGGCGTCATCTATCGATGAATAGTTAAACACAGAAGGCAGCAGGCGCCCGAAGGAGAATTACAAACTCACAAACATACAAACATACAGGTGAAGCTAATAAAAGCGTGTTAATTAATAAATTGATGATATTTATTTCGCGACACTATAATTTCATCTCCTATTTTTAGGTAAATACTTAGCAAAGCCTATTATCTATTTAAAAAGATTATGGCAACATAAATTTAATATGGAAGCATTAGGAGAGGGATAACTGAAGAAGTAAAAGATTAGCGTGGTCCGTTAGTTTAAAAGTTTACAAATATTAGTTTATAATTATTTAACATGTTTATATATATTATTACCGGGGTAGCAGCCAGAGCCACATTAGCTCGAGGCTTATGGGTGCTTACGCTGACCACCCAACGGCCTTATCACTTACCATCAGATGAGATGAAAGCCAAGTAGAGACCCATCATACATTTACATATACAAACCGTTAAACTTGTTACATTAAATGCTTTGCCGTTTTCCTGGCAATGTGCACCCACTTTCATATGAGGACGCAAGAGATTGCAACCTCCATAATATATATCAAGTTACTGCAATTATTTTCAATTCAATCATGTCTCCACTGGAGATAATGGTACGTAGATGCCGTCCCCGCCTGGAGTCTGCGAAGTTGGAAGACAAGTGTGCCGCTAGATCAGGGGTAAAAGGGCGGATAAGATTGTTCGATCTTTGAGATCTCGTAATGGACTAAAACGTCGTCGTGAGTACAAACCGCCGTTTGTCACAACACTAATGGCACGGAAAATCGGAAAAGTGGCGTTTTCGTAACAACCTAGTAACGATAGATTGAAACCAAATAACGTAGAGAGCTTTTTAAACGGTTACAACGTTTCGGCTTTGATCACAATCTTCATATGCATATGTAAATTATTTTTATTTATTTTACGCCAGAACATTACTTCACATATGCTTCACATCATTGTTGTTAAAAATTGAAAAATAAAAGAATCGTTTAAAGCTATGTAAAGCAAAGTAATAATATTTTTTGCTTTGAGACCTTTCTTCGGAGGCGGTCGGACGGTCAGCAAAGTGATTCAGTAAGTTTTATTCCTTTTGAGATTTCCTATTCTATAAAGTCAAAATTATAATACTGATCATCACATGCCAAACTACTACTTATTCATAGTTATATACAAGAAACACCATTAGGATTAATAAATAAAATATGTACATAAATGCAACCCGAAATTTATTACAGAAATACCTCCATTTGCGTACATCCGAGAAGTTCCCAGATTTTCTTTAATCGCACCTTAGACATGCGTGTGATATATGTCGGGCGTGTTGTGTGTTGTGGGTACAATACGACCTGTATATAGCACATACATAGGTAAATAAACATATACTCACATCACAAACGATAACTCACGTGTAACGCGCAGCTGTGACGGGACCTAGAGGTATACATTCATGCCACAAAGGCGAACGGAACGCTAAGATTATACGCTTGATTAAATATTTTCGCTCCAATGCAAATAAAGGTTGTAGGGAGGAAAATTCCCGCGAACTTTTCGATTCTACATATCTATATGTATTATCTGTACGTATGCATTTAGCTTCGTAATCCTGTGAACCGGGCTTGCCGTCATGCTTGAATCACTCTCCCAAATTTGAAAGCGAATAAAGATTCTTTGAGTTAATATTGTCGACCAAATCGAGCATGGCTCGAAGCGCGGGACTAAAATTCCAATTTAGTTCTGTCGGGCTTTCACAAGTGTTTTTTGGAAAGGAGGCCTCAGGGTTACAAATAAATCCGTTTCATTAGAGTTTCTATATCTATATTCGCAATTCGGTTTAGCTCTTTTAGACTTAACTGTTAATTTTTTGTCGCATTTATTTTTAAAATATGAGTACGTACTGCTTTTTCGTAGATTCAATTCAACTTCTGTATAAATTTAAAGTTTTTTGACGTCACACAAAACTCATGATTTATGTATATGAATTAGTAATTATGGTCTCCAGTCTACACTATTGTAAAACTGAACATAAAATTGTATGTTTTAGGTATCCCTAACTTGAAGCACATTTCAGCTGTGTCGTTTAGTTTTCTTCTGGACGGATTTTAATACATCTTTTTGCTTATGATTAAACTGAAAAACTGGGGTGTGTATATTATCTCGCTACGATGAGACAGGAGCCGGAGATAGAATAATAAAAGCGGAGGAGGTTAGATTAGTTTCCCGTGGGGTCATTTCCGAAATACACGCATATGAATGTTTATGTCAAGTTACAGTAGGACAACCAACAGGTGCATTCACTAAATAAAAACGTATTACATCGTCATCGTTCGAGGATGTATTTGATAACGTCAAGTAATATTGATCCTTTTTGCCTAGGACCTAGGCCTAGATATCGTCCACCAAAGTTGAGGTTGAAAGAGTGTTTGTCTTTAGTGAATGGCACCTCTGGGTACTAAGGGCAACTCCTACGGATGTGAACAACATCATTCCTGTGCTTGTACCTGGGCCATATAATAGTCTACCGCGTGGACCCAGTGCCCGGTCGGTAGACTTGACAGACGCCTTCGAATTCCGGACAAATATGAAATGAAATGAAAACATTTATTTGCCAGTATGCATGTTGATTCATAGATGTTACATAAAATTTTGTCCATCATTCATCCTACCTATCTCAGGTGTGCAAATATTTAGTATAATTAATAATATAACCTAATTGTTTACAGAATTATAATTACTTAAAACTTATTATTTCATAATATTACAAAAGCATGTCAGTATTGAGTTTATACATAATCTTAGTCATTCAAAAATTCATTAACTTTATAATAGCATTTCTGCAGAAGATAGTCAAACAATTGTTTTTTTTTTAAATGTCATGAGATTTAAATTTGTCTGGAACTTTATTATATATTCCGATTGCCATACAGTAATAATTATTTCTATGTACCGCAAGTATTTTCTCGGTACTTGCCATTTATGAATATATCCAGCCCTATACAGCCCTGCCAGTGTTGTCTTATAATTTTTTAAATAAATTCGAGTGTGTATGTACAAAATTACTGACCTCATAAATATTCATGCTAGGCAATGGCAAAATGCTATTTTCCTTAAATAAGTTTTACCTATTTTGTAATCACCTCAATTTGCGTTACGGAATTGGTTTCAAATATTATCTAATGGTTAATTGGAGAAGAGACATTTATACCAAAACATTATATTATTTCGCAACCCATCTCCACAACAAGAACTAAAGGCGTTACACCTAAAAAGGGTAATGGGGCTTATTCGTGTTATGTACTCATTATTTTAGGCACAAAATGGCACGCAAAAAGTAGGCCCTTCGCCTCAACTGTCCAAATGACAACATTATAACCGGCAACCATTGCATTAAGACAGACATGGACGCGGCAGAACAGATGTTTTGGCGTGCCTCGAGAATAGAGTCAAAGTAATTTGTTTACTAAATTATATTAATCGTTGTACCCTATGCAATATAATCGTCAATTTAATGTTATTATAATTGTAAGTTGCGATGATTTGAAAGATCTTTAAATTATGTTTTAGGGTCGATTATTGTGGGAAAAGAAGTCGGAGTTATGGCAAGGGATGGATAGGATTGTCCTAATGTGAGCTCGACAATGTGGGTCAATGGGATGCGAGTATGTAAATGGCTCACTTAGGTGGCTACGATAAGAAGGGTTATTTAGAATGTTGTACATAAGAAAAGAATATGATCATATGAAGGCGAATAGGAAGCCATTTTAGTATTACACTTCCATATACAGTTGATTTGAATTACAAACTATCCCATAAACGAATAATAACATTTGTAAATAATAAGTGTTTAAAACAATTAGGAAATGTTAAAAGTTAAAATGTTAAATAAGTTCATCCCATTCATGAATGATGTACTTTCATAATAAATCATCGTGCACATACATTTTATTTAAGCCAAACGATCATCGCTAGCCACGGCTCAGATCAGTACGATCAATAAAGTGGGTGCCACCAACCGACTCAAGTTACGGGCATTGAACGTATCCTAAGTTATTAAAGCGATGGCCGTCGGAGCTGAGTTTTGCGGGTTCCGGTGCGAAGCGGGTGCGCAAAAACACCACGTCAGACCATTGATTCACGTCAAGCCACGACAATGTCCAGCAATTTAATTTCCTCGAACGTAAAGCGCGAAAAGTGACAAAAACACATTCAACTTGGAGCGTTTTGTTTAAGCGGAAATGTTTTAATGACGATCGCTGACGAGAGCAAAAAAGAATGCAAAAGAATAATTTTTGTAAAACTGTCAGCTGTTATGTCGTATAAATTCGTAAATTCGACTCTGTACAAATTAGAAAAACTTAGGAAATGAAATAGAGCTGATATCGTAAACTCACATACAACGACAACACAAATATCACTTTTGTCAATCAATCAAAAACAAAGATTTTAGTTATAAAAAGCAGCCCATTTCATGAATTACTTATTTAAATTAAGGTCAACCTTCTCACCTTTAATGATAGGTCAACGCTACCCCAGAAAGGACATAAAATTATGCAAGTGCTATCTACCCCGAGCTTTGGGCAGCTAGAATACATTCCACGCTCTTTCGTTATAATTACTTTGCGGCGAAATGACGTTGAAATATCACAACAGTTTAATTATTCTCTACAAACAAACATGGTTTTCGGCGATAAAGAACATTATCGGGCTGAGAGCGCATCGTAATGTAGAGTAGGTATAAACCCTGTATAAACAGGAAGGAAAGCTATGGCGCAACTACTGCGCTGTACAAAATTGCTCACTCAGCCGCGCAGGGCTGTCGTGTTCGCGGAAAACATGTGTTAAATAAATTTATTTGATGGGTAAGACAAAGGGTCCGTAGCCGAATGGTACAATCGTTAATTATTGTGTTTGTATTGGAATGAAGCAAAGTATTTTTATTGTTCCTTGATTAAAAGTATGTTGAGTTTTCAACGACATTTAAAATTCCGAACGTAGCAATTTTAACTTTCTAAACTTTAATTACATAGTTATTCGCAAATAGTTTTTATCACAAGCAGTGTACAACTAACTGAATTCGTAACGTGTGATGCTATTGAATTTACAGAAACGCTTTTCAATTTTGCCTTTTGCCGATTTCAGTTATTCGAAATAATTACTTTTGACTTTTTCTTTATATATCCCGCTGTTTTTAGAATATTTAAGCCATCTACATTAAACTGCGCACATAGAAACATGATCTTGGGAACTCGTAAAACGATAATAAAACATATCTCTATGTGGCTGTAGATTCCTAGACGTGTTGATCGCTTCGACATCTGAAATGACTGTGAAGCCCAACTCGTGGCATATTTCAGCCAGTTTTATAGTTTATTACTGACAGCATGGGATTAGGTTGCGGAGGAAAAAGATTAGTCCCTTCTCAGTAAGAAATTATGACGACATATTGGTATTCAGCCGGAATGGAGACGCATTACAATGAACGGCTATAATGCGATCCGGGAGTCCCTAGTGAAAAATGTATCCACTCAACTAGAATGAGGGTCACACGAGTGGACTAGATTAGGAACGAATGAGGGGCAAGTGTGCGTGACACCTGAGCCTGGGGAGACATGAGGTCAGGCTTCTCAAAATACTGTGTTTTAAGTACATAGAATATACATGATTAAATGTATTACGATTAAAATCGTATACAACTAGGTCAACGGCATCCTACAAGTTTTGATGAGAGAGTTTGCGAGTATCAAGTTATGCACAATAAATTGCCGTACCTTTTGATTGCATTGACTTGGAAACTATGGTGACGGCATAGCTTAATAGTTGTTGGTATTAATTTCAGCTTGATTCTTGAACTTGATTCAGTATGATTTATTTTTACCACGACACTTACTATCAGGTGAGATGAACGCCAAGTGACAACCCATCGCGCATCCAAACTAATATTATAAATGCAAAAGTTAGTTTGTTTACTTGTCCTTCCTTTACGTAGTAACGAGATAATCCGAATTTATTGATATGTAGAAGGATCAGACAAGAATATAGGCTACTTTTTATCTTAATCGAAACAACAGTTCCTCATCAATTCACGTCCAGATAGCTGTCATATAAGTCATCTTTCAAACTAGCCGTAGGACGCTCTACACTTCGTTTGTCTAAACGTAGTCTCCACTCGAGGACTCGTCAGCACCATCGATTTTCAGTAGTTCGGCTAATGGCCAGTTTTCTATCTACTTACTAATTTAATATGTAGCAAGCTATATAGTTACCACCAGTAAAACCACCTCAATAGAACACTTGTAACTGTTGAGAGTGTCGCGATTTTTAGAAACAAATACACTCGTCAATCGTTTAGACTTAATTATAAACTTCGTCATTTCCTCTGACACGTTCAGCTATCACGTATTCTAGCGTGTTTCGATGTGTCGTCAACCCTGCGGGGGCGCGTCTGAGAATATTACGTCATAAATCTACCGCGCGCGTCGGATCGCTGTCGCCTGTCGATTATCACGCGGGAAGCGATTCCGGTCAACTACCAGCTCAAGTTATGGGAGACATTTTTCGATGTAAGCGAAAAGGCGAAGGAATCAAATGAAGACAAGATAAAATGGTTCATTCACGGTCTACATTCAATTACGAGATCAAAGTCGAAAATCCGGCCAAGTGCGAGTTGAACGTGATGGCACTGGAAGGATTCCGTGCCACCATACAATATTTTGAGCAAGATCTAAAAACGGAAAACAGTTTCTGAAGTCTCCGTTTAATTTTTAACTTTTTGCATTTTTGTTAGGTATTCGTTGTAATAACATACATCATAATACACAAAATCTGAACAAGGATCTACCTACAACGATTTAAAAAATACAGCCCTGTGACAGACGGATGGATGTACGGACGGACAGAGCAGAACCCTAAAAAAACTAAAACCCATCAATGATAAGAAATGTATTAGCAGTAACATTAAAATGAATATTTACGAGTACATTTGGGGGAATTATTTTTGTATATTTCTTTTGCATTCGGCATATCTTCTATTACAAAATGATAATAACTCTGCTCACAGAGTGACACCTTATGTATGGTATACATAATACAAAATGTAAGTCTTACAAGGTAGGTGTATCTGTGAGAGACTGGTGCCTGAAATAGATGTGACCCTGTGTTACAGGACACCTGGCTCTCACCCACGGTGCTTTAGAGCTGCGTATAAACAGAATACAGTTAAGAAATATAAAATAACTTTTAAAATATCTTAGTCTCTTAGTATATGTTGCCAGTTATGACATACAGAACCTAAACATAGTGCTAGTATTGGCCGAATAAACCACCTCAAACTCAGCGAGAGTGTCACGCAGCGAACAACCGCATGCAAAGATGGTGAGAACTTCGAAAAATAATCATCAGTACCATAACAGAATTGCACATACTTGTCAACTAAAAAGAGATGCACAGATAAACGTAAATGAAACACCACTACTTCAATCACAAATACTTTTAGAGAAAAGAAACTTTTTCGATAACAGCGAGATTTACCAACTTCCTAAGACCCTATTGTAAAATGAGAGCTTTTGACAATTTAAATCAATGTACCAACACAAATTAGTAGGTAACACGAAGTTACTAAGTTCCAAACATCTACTCCAAAGAACTTATTTTGTAAACTTTCCGCTGGTAGCTTTTCCCTTTGGTCTTAAAAGCGACGCGCTCAGAATACATCCCCTAGGTAATCGGATAGCGGCTTTCAGCGAAAATTTTTGTCTCCCTTTATAAATTGATGTTGAGTTTGTGAATCTCTCCAAGTGTGACTCGATTTGGGTGCTCTTTGTGTACAGTCAACAAGAAAATGTATAACTTTTAGAATACTTTACAAAATGTGTAAAATTTTATCTTTGTGGTTCCTCACTGTATTTTCATGGGTTCAAAAATGTGTATCATCTTAAAGCTAGTGTGTATGTTCATCTATTATTTGGTATTAAGGTATGTCTCTATGTCTGCCACGCCTATATTATCTTAATCGGCCGCCAAACAGTAATACTGTCCTGTTCCGGTATTATAAACTGCTTATAGACTATAGACCTCATTAGCGTGAGGCTTTTGTGTGTTCTTGGGAGAAGTGTGATAAATGTGTAATTGTGGCCAAGCCAAATTCATAAAAAATATCTAGAAATGATTTGGCCGTGTGGTCCCAACGATAGAATTTATTAGGGAATAAAAATATTAGTGATATCGGACACCTGCATTTACCTTTTATTTTAAGACATCTTACTGTCCCCCTCCCCTCAGTCCCCTCAAGAATAGACCGTTTTTTCGTGGCGATATCATGATTTTGTGCATCGGTTGACATGCGGTGTAATCTCATGACGCTTACATGATCATGTAATGGATGCCTAAACTCGCTTACGGATGTCATCATCATCATCATCAGCCGGGAAACGTCCACTGCTGGACATAGGCCTCCCTCATGGTACGTCACATCGACCGGTCCCGAGCCACCTGCATCCAGCGACTCCCCGCGACTCTAACCAGGTTGTCGGTCCATCTAGTAGGGGGACGGCCTGGTAGACGTTTCCCGGTACGTGGTCGCCACTCGAGAACCTTTACTCCCCACCGGTTATCGGTTCTTCGAGCGATGTGGCCTGCCCATTGCCACTTCAGCTCACTGACTCGTCGAGCTATGTCGGTGACCTTCGTTCGTCTACGGATTTCCTCATTCCGGACCTTATCACGTAGAGAAATTCCGAGCATAGCTCGTTCCATTGCTCGCTGTGTGACTTTGAGCTTGTTTATTCGGCCTACAGTAAAAGACCACGTTTCGGTTCCGTATGTCATCACTGGCAACACGCACTGATCAAAGACTTTTGTCTTTAGACGCTGAGGTATTTTGGACGAGAAGATATGCCGTAATTTCCCGAACGCTGCCCAGCCGAGTTGGATTCTTCGGTTGACCTCTTTGTCGAAGTTGGACCTACCTAGTTGAACGATCTGTCCCAGGTATACATACTCGTCTACAACTTCGATTGAAGTGTTCCCAACCACTACCGGCATAGGTGCAACATGGACATTTGACATGATTTTCGTCTTGTCCATGTTCATTTTTAAACCTACCTGTTGGGAAACTCTGTTGAGGTCATTGAGCATTACGTTCAGATCCTCCAAGGATTCTGCCGTTATGACTATGTCATCGGCAAATCGAAGGTGAGTGATGTAGTCGCCGTTGATGTTGATGCCCAGTCCTTTCCAGTTCGGAAGCTTGAAAACATCTTCCAGTGCAGTGGTGAAGAGTTTCGGGGATATAACGTCACCCTGTCTTACACCTTTCTGCACTTGGATCGGTTTCGTGCATTCATCCTGTACTCGGACGGACATTGTGGCTTTATTGTATAAACATTTCAACACTTCGATATAGCGATAGTCAATGTGGCACCTTTGGAGAGACTGAAGCACTGCCCAAGTCTCGATTGAATCAAAGGCTTTCTCGTAGTCCACAAACGCCAAGCATAATGGCCGATTATACTCCTCGGTCTTCTGTATAATCTGCCGGAGCGTATGTATGTGGTCTACGGTGCTGAAGCCTTTTCGGAAACCGGCTTGTTCGGGAGGTTGGAAGTCGTCAAACCTGCGTGCTGGTCGGTTCGTAATGACTCTCGAAAACAACTTATAAACGTGGCTCAGAAGGGATATCGGTCGGTAGTTCTTCAGTAAGGCATTATCGCCTTACTTAAAGAAGAGCACCACCACGCTTCTACTCCACGCTTCTGGCGTGCAGCCTTCGTGTATGACGGACTGAAAGAGCTTCTGAAGGACTACAAGTATCGGTTTTCCACCCGCTTTCAGAAGCTCTGATGTGATTCCGTCTTCACCTGCCGCCTTGTTATTTTTGAGTTGTTTGAGAGCCATTCGAATCTCATACAGGCTGACGTCCGGGATATCTTCGGTATAGTGTCGGGTCAGTTTGGCTCTTCGGTCACTCACCGGGCTTGCGCCTGGTCTCCGTGACGATGTGTACAGCTGTCCATAGAACTTCTCGATCTCTCTCAAAACTTCCGGTTTTGACGAAACAATGCCGCCCGTATCGGTCTTCAGCCTCGTCAGTTGGCTCTGCCCTATAGACAGATCTTTTACAAACACCTTTGATCCGCTCTATCGCGTCTTTAATACGTGATGTATTAAAGTGGCGAATATCGTGTCGGATGCTTACGGATGTATGTGTAAAAAATAGCTCAAAGTGGTAACGTACAGAGGAATTCACATATGTTTTAAATAAAGCCCCTTAACATATATTTTGATGTATTTTGATCTGATGTATGGTCCCCATTGCACTAATTTAAAACGTTTATATTTATGTATATTTAATTATATTTGGGAAGGATGCGTTTTTAAAAATGAACCCAATATTTTTTATGAAAAATTGATTAACTGGACAATCCATATGCAATATAAAGGCGAAAGTGAGTTTGTTTGTCCTTCCTTAACATCGCAGTCAGAATAACTTGATTTTTGTCTAGTAGTAGAAGGTCCGGAAAATAAAATTTTATCCCGATCGAGCCAGTAGTTCCCGTGGGACAGCATCGGAAATCCATGCAGAAGAAGTAGCGGGCAAAACGCTAGTTATTATTATAAAGTAAGACGGGGTCGAACTTGGCCTTCTTCTTCCCTAATGTAAAGTAACGAAAAGACAAAGCTTACACCTAAAACATTAATTTAATGAGGTTATTTCATTCCCAGGACAACAGTGCTATTAGAACCAGGCTCGTAGACATTGTGGCGGTCTTAGAAAAGTCATCATCAACCAAACGGAGCATCAGAAAGGTACCCTGATGGTAATCGTACCCGCGCCCTCCGGGCTGTTAATATTTGTGGGATAGGTACTTCGAACACATCGTCCTGTTGTTTATGAAGTTAATATTACAGAACATACAACAGGACTGATCATATTATGCAGAAGAAGCGTCGGTGGCGCAATGGATAAGGCGTGGGCTCTCAATCTGAGGGTTCCGGGTTCGAATCCAGCCATGTACCTATGAGTTGTTTTTCAATTCAAGTACATTATCCAATTGCTTAACGGTGAAGGAAAACATTATGAGGAAACCTGCATGTCTTAAACAGCCATGTGAAGTCCGCCAATCCGCACTGGACCCGCGTTGTGGACTATGGCCCATACACTCTCTGTAGGAGAGTGGGCCTGAGCCCCTGTAATGGGGACGTATATAGGCTGTTGATGATGATGATATTATGCATTAACAGTGTATTAATATTGTAACATCATTAAATAGATTCCATCAAAAAATGAACTAAATTAAGTGCTTAATGGACTTCGATTCCAAACTTTGTTCCTTTTTCATTAATATAAAAGCAAAGTTTAATTCCCGATGCTCCTCTTTTGTTGTCAAACCCTATCGCGGAGCGCGCGGCTCGCTTTGAAACTTTGTAGGTTTTGTACTTGTGATTTAAAAATAATATCGCTCATTCACTGCGCACAGAAAAGATTTTTTTTATTGAAGCTGTCCTAATATACAATATGTGATTTGTCAACGAATATTCTATAAACCTCCTAAAGTCAAATAGTTTTTATTTCTTTGATGAAGACATAACAACGCCTGGCCACAAGATGATGTTGCTGACTTTAGTAGACTTTAGACTAGTCTGTTCACCCGCGACTGAAAGGCACCCATTTGCTAACTTGACGGAAATACAGATGCCAGCAGTGCGTTCCACTCCCTTGTACGCATGACAAAGTCAGACAACACAATGCCTATGTATGCACAATGCACATTAATAATGTCTCACTTCTAATTGTAAGTAATTTATATGTCAATTGTGTTTTTGTAGAGTATGTTTTGTATTTGTATGTGTCTTAGTTAAATAAATATTTTTCTGTTTCTGTTTCATCGCTTAGTGCGAGCGAGTAGTAGAGCCACAAATTACGTCGTCACATCACACTCGCGAAATATTAAGAATATAATAACAGGCGCCAACAGTTTGTAATTGTATATTGGCGATTTAATGTGATATAAATTTTTTTAAATACTTTTAGATTTATTCCTATACTAGTGCTGTAAGACCTTGCTTTTGCCAAATTTCAAGATTATAGATAAAGGGAAGAGATATCGTCATATGTAAACGGCATAAACAGTATATTTTTATTACGTTAAATTAGATTGCTTTATTGATCAAAGGTATTATAGAATTAAATATTTGATATTAATTTCAATTTGATACCTACACGCGTTTCTGACAAAAAGGGTCTAGACTAGACAGACAGACGGACAGCCCAGTGATCCTATAAGAGATTATTTTTCTCTTATGCGATACAGAACTCTAAAAATGCCAGTATTGCATTTGTCGTAGATATAATGTCGTTTGTATATAATCTTTTATATGGCTAAATAGGCTTAACTGCTGTATAGCAACGTTGAACAACTATTTGTACCCTACTTAAAGTAATAAAATGATTGATTTTAGTTGTTTTATCAAGTGGAAAAAGGCAAATGTTATTTCATTGACATCATTTTTAATTTTTAACTTTAAATTTAAAGTTTTACGTGTTTGGTACGTAAGTATTTAATGGGTTTTTACCCGAAAAAACTAGACCAAAATATTTTTTTTAAATGATAACTTAAAATAAGTACTTTTATTTAATGATACTGATTTAGATCATATACATATATCATACGAAACATTTTATAGATCAACCCAACCAAGACACTTCAGAACAACCAAAATAACGTTTATATCCAACCACGTTTACGTAATTGGAAGATATTTTTAAAATATATTGTTTAATCATGCAAATTGAACTGAAACGTTCTTGCTTAACTAAATAATTGTGGTATGAAATTACGCCAGTGTAACGTTTAGTGCAATAACTTAGTTCAAAACTAAGTTATTATGCATGACGCAGTTAGGAGCTACGTGGAAAACGACTAAGCGCTGACCATTTATAACTTACATGCAATACCCAATGCTAGGTGAAACTTAATATACGTTAACATATGTTATCGTGTATTTCTCGACATACATCTATACGGAATTTTCAACCGACTTTAAAAAAGGACGGTCGACATCCGGCACATGTTTTATGTATGTGCATGCTACCGTCGGTGGCGCAATGGATAAGGCGCGGACTCTCAATCTGAGGGTACCGGGTTCGAATCCAGCCGTGTACCTATGAGTTGTTTTTCAATTCAAGTACATTATCCGATTGCTTAACGGTGAAGGAAAACATCGTGAGGAAACCTGCATGTCTTGAACAGGCATGTGAAGTCCGCCGATCCGCACTGGGCCCGCGTGGTGGACTATGGCCCATACGCTCTCTGTAGGAGAGTAGGCCTGAGCCCCTCCAGTGGGGACATATATAGGCTGTTGATGATGATGCTACCTCATACCTAGGTATATATGTATATATGTGAACCTATTTAAATTGTTCTTTTTAAAGCGATAGGTTATATTATTATGTCATGAGTGGTTTCATTTAAGTTTGAAGAAAATATTTACCTCTAAGTATAACAAATTAGGGAATGAATACCGTGTTACCCTAAATCTTCGAAAATTGTGTAGCGATTTGAATGTTATTTTATTATTAAATAGGTTATATCATATCACACAGGTGGTTAAGAGGCTATGTTGGTAAGACCACGTGGTCGGTTTCAAGGTTAAATTGTTTTGTAGCTGTCCCTCTCCGAGCCCTAACCTACCCGAGCGCGTACGGTGAGACAACATACATTATGCGATGTTATCCACCCGTTATTTGGATGTTTCGTAGTCCAGGGATCATTTGAAGGATACAGTATATTATGTAACCATTTTATCAATGCAATATATTAATAAAATTTCAGATGTCGGTGGTTTTTCCAAATTGTTCTAAATTGATTCATACTCTTGTAAATCAGGTTCAAAGTTACTACCGTAAAATACAATTTTTTGACGCCCTGTAACTCTGGAAGTATATATTTAAACGAAAATCTGACTCACCACCGACACAGATATTTGTTTCTAGATTGTGTCTTGAAAATTTCATAGATTTTCTGAAAAGAGACTGGACTACGTTTGTATGGGCGCTTTGACAACAGCATAGCCTCTTAAATGAAAATATTATACCCCGAGAGTGGAAAATTTGGAGATACGAGTACAATGTATTACCATTTTAATCTTTAAAACTTTTTAAAATGTCTATTTACATGCTTCGTAAGCGATTGAAGCCAGTTCCTTGTACGTTTGAACGTATCTAACCTAACCTAATATCGATATTAAATTTACTTTTCATTTATCCGGATTAAAAGTATCAATAAGACCGTAATCGTAAGATGGAAGCAGTTTGACAAGCAGCTCCATAAAAAAATTAAGAATAATGTATTTTGTATAAGTAGAGGTGAAAAAAGGAAACACGAAATTCATTTGAAAACTTTTTTCGCTAGAACACAAACAAGTACTTCTTTCTCACCTTGTAACAACTGCAAATCGGCTGAATCCCTATCGAAATAATTCAAACTGGATCCTAAAAGCCTGATGATCTGAAACTCAAAGGAAATTCTATTTCCAACACCAGACTCGCAGAAAGAAAAACTCAATTATGATGAAATGAGATTTAACGTATGAATTACTTCTGCTTGCATGTAATTTTTAACGTGCAAGTTTAAATAAATGCGGGTTTTTACACGAAAATATTGATTGCAAACCTATCAGAAGGAAAAGGCAGTGCAAGATAGGTCACCCCATTTCTGTCCGAGGGTTTTGTAAATGTGAACTTAATCTTACTGCAAAGATCAGATGTAATTAGGATGTAGTCTTACATTCGTAGGTGATGGAAGTAATATTGTGAATTTTAAGTAATTTGTGAGTTGTGGATAGTTTAAGGGTCGGAAAAGGACATAAGCTACTTTTATCCCCGATCTAACAATGATAAATCACTGAAGCCCGTTAGACAATAGATGAATGAGTTAATAATTTTAACCCTTACTGATACTTTACCCCATTTAAGATGCCACGGTTGAGAGTTTCGAAGCACCAAAATCCGTTCAGTGGTTCAATTGAGTGGAATAAGCCATCAAGTTAAATTTTGTAACTGTACCCAAATATCTTTGCAGTGACAATGGAGGTTACTGCGTCACCATCACGTTAAAGCAAAATTAAATTATTTTTCTTATTCCTTTTAAAGATCAATTTTTATATGAATGACAATTGAATTACTTCCACGCTTTCGTATATATAATACCACTACATGGGTTTCATAAATAGAAAAGAAGAAATTATAACAAAAGCGTTATTATGCAGAATTCCTTCTTCTTTTTTTCAAATTCTGTACGATATTTTTTGGTAATAAATGTACTGCGCATTTTAGATTAGACGTAGTGTCCACAGACTAATATATGTACCTGTAGCAAAGAATATATGTAGTATCCAAGGTATATACGATCGTTTCTAATTTAATTTTTTTAAGGACAGTTTAACTGACAGTCACTTTTAAGGTTGCATTCAGTATTAATATAAATACAGCAAAGTCGCGTTCAAAAATTAAAAATTTAATACTAGTCTATGCCAGCGACTTCGTCTGCGTGGATTTCAGAAAATATCACACGGGGAAAATTTTCCGGATAAATATGATAATTTAGAAAATACTCGATCCGAAAATCCGTTTTGACGTTTATGCGTGATTGAACCACAAACATACGAACGAACCTTTATTTTTATAGCATCAGTAGAATATGATAAAAATGTTGTATTGTACACTATTTAAAAATCAAAGAATACTCTCAATAAAAATATAAAAATTAAATTTTTGTGTGTATTTTGTTTCTACAAAAACAATTTATGTAGTAGGTGAAAACGTCAAATGTCACATCATTGCCGCCATATTTGTTTATTGTCTTTCCTGTTTTATGAGTTTTTATTTTTGGGAACAAAGTTTGGGAACAAATACACGAGAAATGATAATGAAGTCCAGGGCTTACATTCGCGGAACGTATCATTTTTATACTCGACAGTACAAATACCTTCTAGACCTCCGCGTACCATTCTTGGCTATTCTCTCCTTGTGAGTATTATATTCTTTGGTCCACATCACCAGTGACTTTCAAGTGAGATGGAGGCCAAGTTTTAAATAATAATAAAAATATGTCAATATTCGTTGCAGTAAAATTGGCGTAATGATTAAAAAGCGGTAATAGAATCGAATACACGTGATATAAACCGGAGGAACAAACACCCGATCACCAACCCAATCATCAATCATCATCAACAGCCTATAATATGTCCCCACTGTAGGGGCTCAGGCCTACTCTCCTACAGAGTTCACCACACGGGCATACACGGGCCCAATGCTGATCGGTAGACTTCACAAACACCTTTGAATTTCTTCTCCAGAGTGTGAAGGTTTCCTCACGATGTTTTCCTTCACACGGAAAAGCCAATGGTAATGATTTTTATCATTCGCACATAAATAACAAATTGGAAGTCATTGATACGAGCCAGGATCGAACCCAGACCTCGATTGTTCAAGGACTGGACGCTCTACCCAACTGAGCTACCACGGCTGTATTGTATAGAATTGAATACCAGCCAGGAATGTAATCTGTATCTTACACAGGTAGCCGCTAGGCCACGAAGGCGATTTAAATTAATGGAAGGCTCCGACCATGACACTAATTTGTTTAATCGTTCCAAATCATCCTCAGATAAATAAATAAATAAAATAAAAAATACTTTTATTTGTTCCTCCTTGTTACATGGTATATCTATAGTTAAATCTTAATAACTAATCGGACCAAAACGGCCGATGGGCTCAGGTCTACCGTTGGCAAGCCGCCGGCAGACCTGCTTTTCAGCCCACGCCAGATATTAAAAATTCCGATATTAAGCACGTCTTCGTATCTTACACAGTAACCAAGCCAAACAGCAACCTACAAACTTTAATAGCATTGTCAAGATACAAAATACTTTACAACGTAACGCCGTTAAGGCACAGCAACTTTGTCGGAAGCTTATTATATAGTCACGTTTGACAAATTCACTTAGATTTTGTTCATGACGCTCGCTCCTGACAAGTTGGTAACTCTGTTAGTCGCATCGAGTTTCTCCTTGACGCAACCAAGATTGTATGCCGGTAACAGAACGGGGCTTTGATTTTATAAGCTCCATGTAATGAGCTCATACTCGTATGTATACGAGTATAATAAACATCTGTATTTAAAACGTATATCATTTGTTCTTGTCATAACAGCTTTAATGAAAAGTATCTTCGTCTATCCTGTATAACTTATTTCGTCACAAAGACAAAATCCACTTGAATCTTCTTCCGTTACGGCGTAAATGAGAAAAAAATACTATTTAGGGTTCCGTAGTCAAACAATGAACCCTTATAGTTGCGCTCTATCCGTATGTACGCGGCTTAGCTCAGACTAAGACTAACTCCTACTACTAGAAAGCTGTAATTTGGTACGGGTATACATATTAAACACGCCGGCAAGGTGGTAGAATAAAATCTTAAAAACTATTTTAGGATAGCTCCCATACACGTAACGTGGGGATGAAACTATCACGACTAAGTTGGCTTTATCAGTTAACGAGTCGACCAAATTGTCTTGGAGACATTTTGACATCAAAATGAAAATTTTGTACAAATTCCTTTTTAACTTTGTTAGCATATGTTTAAAATGTACTTAAAATACAAAAAACATATCTGCATTTAGATTCCGTTATTATACATGAATTGTTGAGGAACTAATACTATCTTTTTGAATCAAAACACTGCCCAGTCATTCATAGTATCAGTCAAAAGCTGTTGATTTCGATGTCAATATCAATTCTGTTCTCGTCCAGACAATGCTCATTGGATAGAGAAATCATTGTCGGTGCTTACCTATTCAATTTCAAACGGGCCAGCATTGGATGAAGCGTGCCTGATTGCGTATCCATTGCGCGTCAAATTGTTACAATTTTCACTGAAGTCCGTTATTCAACCATACAGTTTACCACAATTACTGGCCTGGAAGGCAGCGGTAGGGCATTGAAATATTGATAACGTATGTACATTTTGGCTACGATGTCAGTTTCAATATTTAATTAAAGTATTGAGAGCATTGGAACAGCGCCACAGCAATTTTTCCTTCAGCCAACACCTTCACACATATTCAGTTTTCATGATTCTTGAAAGCAAAATGCAAATTGAATTATTATTTCTATTTTCACAGATATATACGTAAGTATACGTTTAAATGTTTTGAAGTAAGTCAATCTGTGAGAGAAATACATTATTTCGGTTATAAACTGTACCATGGTAAAATTACTCAATGAAATAAGCACTCCGACGAAAACTTTTACAGTTAATTTACATACATGTAAAACTGTACAAGTGATATACTCGTATCCAGTTATTTACTGTCTCAAGTTTTAATCCAGCATTTAACTGGGAGAAAGTCGAGAAAACGAATTTAAGTTTTGGTCTCCTACCACTGAAGCGGGATCAGGGTTAATCTTCAAGCTTAAACTGTAAGAAAGTAAGTTTAATTTATATCTGTATACTAAATAAATAGCAAATTTTACATTTCAACAAAGCTAATCTAACGGTTTGAAAAACCTGTTTTCGCTCTCGCTATTATCTCCATCATACTTAAAGTTTTGGGAAACTTCCTTAATAGTAAAAGTATGTTATTCTTTTCGCATAGTTCATATTGTATACCTAGCAGTATATTATCATGTTTTCCTTGTACCAAGAAACTAAAGGCTATGAAAATAACCCAGAGACCGCGTGGTCCGACTGCTCAGTTCAATTACTCGGACCACGCGGATTTTTTTTTTCGCGTGGTGGTGGTACCACCGCATATAATTTTTTGTAAAACTATATATAAAATTTTGCCTAAACTAAAATACCGGTCTTATTGCAAGTTTGTTACTCAAATATAGAGAGATAAGAATTAATTTGTAAAATCATGAATATTGCACTCAGCCTGGAGTGAAAATGATCGATGCATAATGCGCAAACTGTAAGTAAATATGGATAATTACTGTCCGCGCCGACGTCATCGGCGCTATAAAAAATAAAATAATAATAATAATATAACTCCAGCTGTCCGACGCGCCGTCCATTTTTATGAGACGGCCTGACAGTCGCTGTCACGATATCGACGGACAAACATCGCCGCTACCGCAATCAAGTCCCGCTGTTATTGTGTTGTGTGTGTGAAGTGTGTAGTGAACCCAGGCCTGGTGTACCAGCTGCAACGAGAAAACAAACAGGTCAGTGATTGTTTAAGCATTCTCGGCAGCTGGAGTAAAAAGAGATTACAGTCCACTTTAAAATATCTTACAATGGTCAGCGTTCAACAGTAAAGGGTTGCCGCGTCCTCATTTTTGGTCTCTTCGAGCCGCTATTCTTCATTATTTATATATTCCTCATTATTTACATATTCGTTTGATTTGGATAGATATTGGGTCATCAATTTATTTATTGGTCGAACGTAAGTGAGGGTACTCTGTACGTTTGCCGCGTGCGTCATCAGTTGAACGATCGCGCCCTCCTCCATACCGCTACTACCGTGCGCCCGCGTCCGCCGCATAGCTTACCGCTTCATGTTGCAGTCAATTAAATAATCCCGCAAAATGACTAAAGAACCAAAGGATCTGCATCCTTTACAAAGATCTCGTCTTAAGTTGATTGGTAAACGAGATGCGATATTTTCGCGAATGCAACAAGTGTTTAGTTACGCTTTGAGAGCTTTCACAGACGAGACGTCGCGTGAAATATTTTTAACAAATTCAACAGCATTAGAAAATTTACGAACGGATTTTCACAACATTGTAGATGATCTTAATGAGACGGAATTATCTATTGACCCGGCTTTTTCTGTTAATTATCAGGCTATAGTTTCGTTTGAGGACTTATATTGCCGTTGCAAGTACACCGCTGAATAGATATCTACCGCCGAAAAATCCAGTAGTACAAAAAAGGTATCAGTCAAATTGCCTGAATTAAATTTAGTTGGATTTAGTGGTGATCCAACGAAATGGCCGATATTTTTCGAATCGTTTAAAACCACAATCCATGATAATCCCGATCTCACAGATCATGAACGCGTACAATATTTAATCGGAAAATTATCTGATCGGGCACTTTCCACTTGTTCTGGATTCGTACCAAACGGCGACAATTATCGCGATATATGGAAAACGTTAGTGGATAAATATGAAGATAAACGAAATTTAGCCTCTGCTTATTTGGATCAGCTGTTAGAATTCAAGCAGATTAGTACTGCGACATCTAAAAATCTAGATGAATTTTTAGACAAATTTTGTACTGCAGTGTCTAGTCTTAAATCTCTAAAAATAGAAGACTTGGAGGATTTTATCCTTTTACATTTAGCATTGAGAAAAATCGATCCGGAAACCGCTCGTGTTTTTGAAATGTTGCAGCGAGGCACAGCCATGCCTTCCTACAATGATATGGTTACATTTGTCCGAGATGAGACTAAAATTTTGGAACGGACTACTACGGTAGCATGTACACCTAAACGCACAAGTAATGATTCCGGAAATTACAAATCAAGAGCAACTCATTCATTCGTTACGAGTGTGAACAATAACCCATGTGCGTTATGTAAACAAACAGATCATTTTAACTTGTATAAATGTCCACAGTTTCACAATAACTCTCTGGATGAAAGAGTTACTTTGATAAAGGGTTACAATGGTTGTACAAACTGTTTAAGTCTTTCACACAACAATACTTCTTGCAGGTCTAAATTTAACTGTCGTTATTGTAACTGCAAGCATCACTCGTTGCTATGTCGCAAAGTATCAAATAGTGAATATAATGATCAATGTACCACAGCAACTGGGGATCACCGCGCGCCCCGCGCACGGACTCCCACTGCAGTTCCCGCGCCACCCCCGCACCCTTCACCGCTTCCACCACCACCGCAGACGCCGCCACCGCCGACGGCCGGTCCTAGCGTAACGCAACCGGTACAAGATAATATTTCGTTATGCAATTTAAATTCAACCGCCACACAAAGCAAGACATGTTTGCTAGGAACTATCAATGCGTATGTGACGGATCCTAGTGGACGGCAGCACTGCGTTCGCGCCCTCGTAGATCCTGGATCCCAAAATAATTTTGTAACATCGGATTGTTGCGCTAGATTGAAGATAAATTTTAACAAACTAACGCACGCGGTGGTCAAGGACATCGGCTCGGCACCTAATCCAATTAAAGGTGCTACCTCGTTTACTTTATCTCCGCGGTCGGGCTGTTATGACACACAGGTGTTGCTCGAAGCTGTCATACAACGCTGTCATACTGTATGTCATACAACGCATTACGGACAATTTACCCACTGTCAAGGTGGATATTGCGAATCTATCGCACCTAAACAACTTACCTCTCGCAGACGTGAACTATTTCACACCGGGAGAGATAGACATTCTAATCGGTGCACCGTTATTTGCAGACATTTTGTTGCCAGGACGTGTAACGGGCCCGTCTGGCTCTCCCACGGGGTTTGAGACGATTTTTGGGTACATGGTAATAGGAAACGTGCCGGTATCCGCTGCCCATGCGGCCTCCGTTTCTCTCGTGTGCTCCGCTGGTCGATGGGAACCGCATTTAGATACAACTTTGCAAAGGTTTTGGGAGCTCGAGGAGGTGTCCTGCGATCCCGTCTACAGTCCAGCAAATAACGAATGCGAAACCCACTTTTCTAAGAATATCTGTCGCGACGCTACGGGTCGATACTCAGTATCGCCTTATACCGCCGTATACCTTTCTCTCACGACCCTGTCGTGTTAGGTAAATCCTATACTACCGCTAAATGACGCTTTATGTCTCTCGAACGAAAGCTAAATATGTCAGAACAATTACGCGTTGAATACGATGCTATTATTAATGATTATTTAAAAAAGGGTTATATTTCTATTGTGAATAATGATGATCATCTGTCCGGTTATTACATACCGCATCATGCAGTGGCAAGGCTAGATAAAACCACGACCAAGTATCGCATGGTTTTAGGCGCCAGCGCTCCAACGGACTCAGGACTTTCTCTCAATGAGATATTGCACAGCGGTGAGAACTTACAAAATGATTTGTTCTCAATTTTATTGGACTTTCGTTTATATGAAATTGCTTTTACTTCCGACATCAAACAAATGTACTTGCAAGTTTTAACAAATGAACCTGTTCGTAAATTCCAAAGGTTTTTATATCGTTTCGATCCGTCAGCAATGCTCGAAACTTACCAATTTAATCGCGTTTGTTTTGGGTTACGTAGTAGTCCATTTCTGGCTATAAGAGTACTTAGACAATTGTGCGCTGATGAGAGCGCTCGTCACCCGCTCGCCGCGACAGTAGTTCAGAATAACGCTTATATGGATGATATTTGTTATTCTATACCTAGTTTATCGGAATGCATACGTCTCCGAGACAGTCTCCGCGACCTTCTTAAGGCCGGGGACTTTGAGCTTGTCAAATGGGCAAGTAATTCACCGGAGATACTCGCATCGTTACCCGAATCTGATCGTGAGTAATCGTCTGTTAGCTTTGAGGAGTCAAACCAAACTCTGAAGGTTCTAGGTCTACAGTGGTCTCCAACTTTCGATGACTTTTCCTTCACGGTCAGTGTTGACAACCGCCCTATAACGAAGCGTAATATTTTATCGTTAATCGCCCGTCAGTATGATGTACTCGGACTTATTGCACCAGTTATTCTATACGCTAAACTGCTATTGCAGAGGCTTTACGTTTTAAAGCTTGATTGGGACGATAAACCTCCGTCAGATGTAACACAACTCTGGGTAAGGTATTTACACGAGTTACCACTATTGCAAAACATACGTTACGTTTCAAGCCTCATTTGGAGGTTTACAAACAGTCGAGACTTACGATTGTCGCCTTTTCGGATGCTAGTGAAAGGGGGTATGGATCGGTGGTTTATATGCGAGTAGAGAATGAAAACTCACCACCAACAACGAATCTAGTATGTGCAAAGTCTAAGGTCGCTCCTCTGAAGACCGTATCTGTCGCCCGCCTCGAACTCTGTGCTTGTCTTTTGATGGCGAAGCTGGTTCGTCGAGTTGTTGATACATATGAGAAACGACGCCACATAGACAATATATTTTGCTTCACTGACTCCATGGTTGCTCTACAGTGGATCAAGTCCTCGTCTCACCGCTTTAAAACGTTTGTTGCAACTCGCATCACAAAAACCACATCTGCGATTCCCGCTCAATACTTTCATCATGTGAAGGGTACTCAGAACCCCAGTGACTGTTTATCTCGAGGCTTGCTCCCCGCTCAACTACTGAATCATCCGATGTGGTTCTCGGGGCCACCTTGGCTGAAACAAGGAGTCGCACACTGGCCAATTACCTCAATAGATACGGTAGACATCAAAGGTGACCTGCCAGAGGTAAAGGTAGTGTCGCTTCCAATAGTTCACGATGTCATTAAAGAACCGCACCCACTGCTTGATATCTGTCACAGAGTCTCGTCATGGCTCATTATGCTACATACAGTTGTATATATTTTTCGTTTTTTAAGAAAATTGCCGCGGTCGAACGTTTTTACGGCAAACGATATCAACTATGCAGAGATTAAGATATTAAGTGCGTTACAATATCTGCATTTTAGTGAAGATATTATAAACATCAAAAGAAACAAGCGATGCTCTCCCGCTATTCAGAAACTCTCGCCATTTATTGATGACGATGGTCTGGTACGTGTTGGTGGTCGGTTACGCAACTCTGACCTGTCCTATGGTCAACGACATCCAATTATTTTGCCACGAAAGGATTGTATAGTGGAAATGATAGTAACGTATTACCATCGTTCGAACTGTCACACGGGTCCGGTAGCATTGATGTCGATTTTACGACAGAAATTCTGGATACTCTCTTGTAGGAATATAGTACGCCAAGTCACTAGAAAGTGTAATTTTTGTTTTAAGGCAAAACCTAAGCAAACCTTCCCGATGATGGGAAATCTACCAGTGTGCAGAGTTTCTGAGGCAAAGGCGTTTACACACACAGCTGTTGATTACGCTGGTCCTATCAATATGATTCCGCTAAGAAAACGAGGTGTTCATGCCATTAAAGCATACCTTTGTATATTCGTGTGTATGATGGTTCGAGCGGTGCATGTGGAACTCACTACGGACCTTAGTACGAGTTCATTCTTATCCGCTTTCAAAAGATTCTTGTCACGTCGCGGTGCAGTGTCTGTTATCTACTCTGATAACTGACGTTTATTCGCTCGTTAATTCCAATGACTTTACTCAATCATTATCAAATGAACTTTCTGCGAACAGATAACCTGGAAGCTGAACCCGCCCGAAGTCCGCATTTTGGGGGTCATTATGAAATTTATGTTAAGGCATTTAAAACTCATTTACACAGAGTGGTAGGTTCGCAATTGCTTACTTATGAGGAATTGCTAACTGTCCTCACTCAGATAGAGAGTGTGATCAATTCCCGTCCGCTGACGCCGCTCAGTGAGGATCCGTCTGAACTGAGCGCTTTAACACCGTCACATTTTCTCATGTCTACGCCACTGAATCACCTCCCCGCGTGTCAAGTGACAGGAGAGCCGCCGCGTTTGTTACAACGTTACGCGTTGTTGGATCAGATGGTTCAGTCGTTCGCGAACAGATGGAAGCGAGAGTACCTTCACTTACTTCAATCTAGAGACAAATGGAATACGCACTCTAATCCCATAAGGGTTGGTTCTGTAGTGGTCATAGTATCGGACAACCTCCCGCCGCTGCAGTGGCCGCTCGGCATTGTAGTGGCCACACACCCGGGCAACGACGGCGTGTGTAGAGTCGCCACTGTTAGGACGAACACCGGTGTCTACAAGAGACCGGTCGTCCGTCGATGTTCTTTGCCCTCTCAATAGTTTATTTATTTGCCCCCACTTAAGCATCCTCTTAGTTTATCTTTCAATTTTAAAACCGATGGTTTTAAGGCCGGGGGCAATGTCCGCGCCGACGTCATCGGCGCTATAAAAAATAAAATAATAATAATAATATAACTCCAGCTGTCCGACGCGCCGTCCATTTTTATGAGACGGCCTGACAGTCGCTGTCACGATATCGACGGACAAACATCGCCGCTACCGCAATCAAGTCCCGCTGTTATTGTGTTGTGTGTGTGAAGTGTGTAGTGAACCCAGGCCTGGTGTACCAGCTGCGACGAGAAAACAAACAGGTCAGTGATTGTTTAAGCATTCTCGGCAGCTGGAGTAAAAAGAGATTACAGTCCACTTTAAAATATCTTACAATGGTCAGCGTTCAACAGTAAAGGGTTGCCGCGTCCTCAATTACAATGTGCAGAATAATAAATTATTAGTACTTGCCTTATCATTAATTTCCGCTTCGCCAACGAACTCCAACGCCGCGTCCTGATTAAACATCAACTCGGTGAATTGATTGGACGGAACTGTGTTATCAGTCGATATTTTAATATTTTGGGAGTTAATTTTTAGATTGATGAGCAAACGGGACTGATGGTAAAAAAAAGTTTTTATTCCAGGTCAAAAAGAGCTCATACATAAATATATTAAAATAAATATAAAAATAAAGATGTATACAACAACAATTGACCATTCTCGCATCGGGGCAGGGCTGATCAATGTTTACAAAACGGTCAAGTGCGTGTCGGGCCACGCGCAGTGTAGGGTTCCGTAGTTGAACTGGTCTTATAAAAAGTAATTTTGAGTGAAATTTGTACGAAATTTTCATTATGACCACTCCATGGCAGGAGTTACACAAGGGATGAAAGTTATCAATTGTATCCCGAGATATTACTCTACTTTTCATTTCGACTGTGAGGAAACCAATGCAAAGATGAATCTTGGACATCGCTCACTGCTAAACAGTTGCGGGTCAATATAATGCATTGGATAAACCCAAACATATTGATATTTTTGCTAACAGTAAATTTAACTGTAAATTTTTATATTCTAAATCTTGTATTTTCGTAACACGATCATATTAGCGAGTCATTGTTGTCGTTAATTAGGATAGCATTAAGTGATATTATTACATACATTTGTGTCTCAATGCTTATTTTAGATGTATATCTTGTATGAACTTAATAAATAAGTAAAATGTATGTTCAACGAACGAAACGAATGAAAATTGATAGTAAAGCCAAGACAATTCTACTACTCTGACAAAAATTATCGCTTTAAAGCTTATTATTTTGGTAATGGATACCTCTATCAAAAAGTGACGTCCCCAGACCCTCAATGTTTTTCAAAAACCTATGCAATGATACCAAACACAATGAGGTAGACATGAAACAAATATTTCATCCACAAGTTACGCCTTACCAACCTTAGAAGCCAACCTTAAAAAAATTCAAGATTTTATTCTACAACTTTTGCGGTGTGATTAATTTGTATACCCGTGCCGATAGAGCGAAACTATAAGGGTTCCTTATTTAACTACGGAACACTAAAATATTATTGGTGTAATCCTCACCGACAGCAACCAAAATTTAATTTTTACTTTTTCGTAGACGGTAAAAAAAATAGGCAGACCGCGATCTAAGAATGGCGAAAAAGTCGGGGACACTTGCTTCCTCAAACATACCTTTCACACTGCAATAACGAGGCAGTTTCATAAAGATTCGTAAAAGAGATTTCTAAACACTGGAGTCAGCCTTTGAAGCCTTAGAGATCAAATATAAAAACTTAAAATGATGGAGGCCGCTCAAGATGATGCCAAATGTTCGATTTCTAAATGAAATACCATACAATCTACCACTTTCAAAATCAATGATATTCCACTGGACTGAAACAAACGGCCAATTAACACATTCAATGAGCTGTTACATTGAAGTCTACAGATTGTCTTTGTGGTATAAATGAGCGTTATCAAAGCTTTTTGTATCAGATGGATGGAACTATCAATGGTTGAGATTACAAAAGGAAACAAATAGGTGCCATTGTGCTAACAAATGTCTGTGAGTGATGTTCCAATTTTGTATTTGTACACTCCTAATGTTTCACTATTCTCTTACAATGAGAGGATGGACTGTCCTCCGTCTGTGAACTCGTTTATAAATTATTATATTTGAAGCAAAGCGCTGAACGTGACGACGAATGAATAAAATGATTTTAATTACCCGGCTGTAGTGATCGCCCCACGTTAGTGTCGTAAAAATCGACAGAGGAAGAATGGACATACAGACAGGGGAATGTACATGGACATAAGCATCTACTTGTGAATCAACAACCTCATCGTCATCAATCCGCCTGCCAACCAAGGTGATTACGGGGATTCCCCTCATGGAAATCCGAACTTTCATTTGCACGCCTTGGTATAACGATAGAAAAGACTAAAAAGAAGGAAGCTTGAAATATAAAATGTATTTTCTAGAAAAACAAAGAAGATTTTGTAAATATAATTGGGCATTTTCTTGTACTTCGTACTATTAACAACTAGAAAACATGAATATATTGTCTCATCTCAACGGTTCCATCTGTAAGACTTGATTACAACTAGTTTAATTTCAATTCAGGCGAAACGTTAATGTACAATATGGCCCTTTTGTTAGTTAAATATATGACAAACAACGCTTATTTTGCTCACAACAGCGTTCATAAATTACATCTCATTTGTTAAAAAGTCGTTCCAAATTTCCGTCTCCATAAAAATAACGCTTTTAAAAGAAACTTTTATACTTAATACACCACCAGACATCTATGAAATATTCTCTGAAAACAGTGACACAACAGTCTCTTTGGTGCGGAGCTGGCGCTGGCACCATCTAGCGGATGCTTGCAGAACCTGTTGGGAAGGTCGGTGCAAGAAAGCAACTGTGGGTAACTTTAAAATTTATTTCAGCATACGAGACCCGTGATGTTAAAATGGTTCCCAGACCGTATCATTAAAAATGGTTCCCTGAGGTAAGTTTAGATGCTTTGCTATGAGTTGAACATCTATTTACACAGAGGACACTTCTGGTTTTCTGATTTATTTTAAAAAATAAACAACGTAACCTATAAAAAATATCTATTTTATTACAGCAATATGTTACAACAAGAGATTGTCGTACTTACTAGGTTACCTTATACGGCGGAATCAGTCCTAAAATAGACTGTATTTTATACAAAATGTCAAATTATAGAGAAAATTCTGACATTTGACTTGAGTTCAACTTCAAGTTCAACAACAACATATCACAGAAATGAGATCCAACAGAATCCTGAGGTATTTTGTTTGATATTTTAAAAGCAAGTGTAATATATTTATCATGTTGTGTATATGCCTAAGTTTTAACTATTAATTGTTTTGTTTTTCCATATCAGTATTCTGAACGGTCGCTGAGAGCCGATGCACTGGATGCAAGCGGCTCGAGGCCGGTCATTGTGGCGTTCGATGGAGGAGGCCTTTGTTCATGTCTCCCGGTGATGATGATGGTATTGATTCGTCTACTGAAACTTTTAACCTTGATGATTCTAAGCATTGCTACAGCTTCACACGGTCGTTAATTGGTTACTTTAGCAAATAAGTGATTACGAGATAAATAAACTTGAATGAATTTAATTATCTAAATAACATCCAAAAGGTATTCTATACAAGTATTTAATGTACATCAATTCTACGCAGATCGGGTATTATCCTTGAAATGGTAGGTATATTGACCTCGTAGCAACAAAATCAGCTGCATAGAAGTAAGTTAAGGTCTCGATTGTCGAAAGCGATTCCGAGATAAAAGCAGTAGGAAAATCAATGAGGTTTGGCAACACGAGGGTACGGGTGCCCTTTCAGCCGCTGTAGCGCTCCAAAGTTCTTACAACACGTGTCTGTAGCGGTTTAAAATGTAGTTATTTTAGATATAGTCTTGTCATTTATTAAATTTAACGATGCATTGTTTTAAAGACAGTTATTAGCAGTTTATAACATGAGTGAGTGAGCGATAAAGACCTTGAATTAAAACGAATAGGATAAAGCTATACAATGATATCGTCTGTTCAAAAGGCTGTCATTATAGATCTTACACGAAGATTCGCTATTTTAAAGATTACCAGCTTCTTTTAAACTTACTAAAAACTGCAAAACTGCAAATTAATTTTCCAATAAATTGTATAAATATTTAATATTTTTGGTAATTTGTTTGACTGCCTCTGTATATAATTATTAATGATTTGTTTTTTGTATTATACTCCTTAAAGTTTTGTGTATATTTTGGCACAGTTAGCCAGTACATCAATTTTTAATGTGTTAAACTGAATTTTAAAAGTGTTATAATGTTCGCCATGAATGGTGCATAAAAATAAAAGAAAACAAAATTTTTCATCAGTTGTAAAATGAAATCTAATTAACCATAATGATTTACGTTACACAATAACAATTAAATTATTCGCCTTCATCGAGGTGTACGCTGTAGACGAAGCTGAAGAATACTTCGTAAATTATGATTTCTCCTCAGTCGTAGACCTTCTAATATAAACACGAGCCTTATACTCTACGGACCCTCAATTTGGTAACTAAATTATTAATGAAAATGTAAAATTTAAGCTTTCAGCAGTAGCGACGCTGAAGTACGCTGTATGTTTGATGCGGGCGAGATAGCACCTTCAGCGCCTTCAGCGCCCTAAAGCCGATTAGTTTCAGTCGCACAGTACTCCGAACTGCTCGTGTGGCATCACACAGTGCGTGCCATTATCTACTGCGTGATGGGATTTAAAAACAGTGACGTTCCACACATTTAGTGCTCAAAGTATAGACAGTAAGTACTCAATCGATTCGCAAGTACATTTAACTTTACCTGGTATTCTCATAACCCCAATGAATTGTACCGTTTCACCATAGGATTCAATATTCAGTAATAAATTGTTTTATTGGTATTTTCAGTCGGTATTGAACAGAGTATTATGTATATAGATCAAATATTTACATTTGTCAAAGGCAAAAGTAACAGCGACCAATGAAAAAGGTCAAGGTTGAACACGAAAACATGTTAGTTATCCCAACAATTATTACAGCGATTATAGTAATTGCTCGACCGACCGACACACAGTTCATAAATACCAATTTTACCATATAGATCAAATGTTCATGTTGTTTTCTAGATTCGGAAGCTAATGGGAACTAGCATAATATTTTTATACGCAGGATCCAGACATGAAATTGATTACTTTCCAGCTCCCGTCGTGTTGGGAATGGGGCCATTTTATTTCAATAGAAGATGAACTATTATTTTTGATAGTAGAGGTTTAGTTTTCAGGTCGTTGAGTTTTGGGTTATACATAATTAAACCCGGGCAAACACTGTTTTACAATTATTTATTTAGGCGTTACCTAGCACTTTAGTACAAGATAATTCTCATAGAATCTGTTACAAAGTCAATATATATGTCGTCGCCCAATCTTAGAATTGGCACATCATGAAATGATGGGTATCAATTGATGAAGTGGTGGCACTTCATGAAAAGTTACACTGTTGACTTCAACAGTATGTGCCTTGGTCATATCAATGAATAGAAATAGTTTCTCGATATGGCCAACTAAACGCACGGATACACCGTGATATCGCCAAACATGAATAAATAATCATCTTAGAAAATAGTTATAATGTTCACCGTCAGAGGCGCTGACAGCGCTTTGTTTATGCGATCCATAATGACGGCAGCGGTAAACAATAACAATGTATAATGTTATTACTTGGAAGGACTTTCGAATACATAATTTGAATTTATTAGAATAACGTTTTGAATGGGTACCCTACAGTAAGGAAGATCGCGGATGTACAAATTATCATGAAATAATCGGTCACTGTATGATGTGGATAATTCTAAAAGATCGGACCAGTACGTGTGGAACTGAATGACGGGCGGTTTGGTGATCGCAGAACGCTACTGCTGGTCTCCTAATTTTTGCATACGCTCGTGGTTACATGGAATGATCCTATTTTAATGCCGAGAGCACACATGAGAAGATACAAAATATAATAGTAAATTATGGCAAATTGTTTTCTGAACCGCGATACTAAAATATGGCTTCGCAGAGATGTAAACAAACTGTTCTTTAAAACTATCTGCTATTTTCCTCTCTCTGCGTATCACGTACGAAGTAAAAGTCAATAATACAATTATAAATAAACAGTCTGCCACTGTTTATTTGATTAAGAGGAACTAATACTGTCTCCCAACACTGTCGTCATAATATATATTTGTTTGTCGTTATCTATCGGGCAAACACCACTATCTCTGCGTGTAGGTACTACGTATCTGACTTTTACAGACCACCCAAATTAATTAGCTCAACAAATATTTATTGTTAGAGTTTATTTCAGTATCGCTGGGAAGAACGTTTATGGTACCTACCAAAGAACCAAAATGGTAAAAGGAACCCTCATGTTGTGACTTTAGTCTGTCACGACTGACTATCTAATAACTACTAATGGCATGGCTTTTTGAGCATTTGTATTATGGAAACTTTCATGAGATATTATTAAGTATATATTGTTATAAATGTTAAAAATTATTTTGAGAACACGCCCCGCCCCGCATTGTTAACCAATTTCAAAATAAACTGTTACTACTTATAGTTTGGCTATCGTCATATGGGGATGTTGAAAAAGATGCGAGATCAAGATGAATCTTACAAAGAGCTCACTGACTTAAATGAAGAAGATTTTTTATAAAAGTTTGAGATAAATCAGTATAAATAAACCAAAGTTGAGTTAGTTACACCATTTACCTCTATAACTCACGGACTGGTCAAAATTTTAGATCTTACATTTTTACTTTCAGTAGCAGAATAACTATTAAATTTCACACAGATAATTGAAAAGGCCAAGGAAGACCATAGGCTTCTTTTATCCTAATCAAATAAGTAGTTCCCATGGCATAAATCATAATGTGTACGCGGGCGAAGCCGCGGGCAGAAGCTTATAATTAAAGGTGAGAGGTGATTTATGAAGGCCAATTGCGAACCCATTTTACGTAAAAAATTAACGTTTACACTATAATTCAAGAACAGAAAAAAGTTAGTGATAGACAGTTTGTCACTAGATAGTCACTATCGATATCCCTGGGGAAAGACGGCGTAACATTGCTGAAACGAGCGTGATAATAAATAATATTATTTTTACGCAGGCGAGTCCTTGCGTACACCCTCGGTCGAAGGAAGCATTTAAGGTCTCATGTCTTAGATTAGAAGTCCTCACCTTCGTCACGTCCTTCGTCAATCCTTATTAACTCTTCCATAAACCTTTATCTATATTTTTCATCTCAGCATCGAAGTTGTAGTGTGTTGACATCTGCATCAATAATAAATAACACATAATTTACGTAGATATATTTATTTACTAGCTATTCTATCTATACTAGCTATTTACCGAGACGTCGTCTGCGTAGATTTCAGAAATTTTTCTCATGGGAACTACTTGTTCGATCGGGATAAAAGCAGCCCTTGTCCTTTTTCAACTCTTTAATTATCTTTGTATAAAATATCAAATCATTGTGACTCTCCTTTACGACGTGAAGAAAGGACAAACACAATCGCAATTTCGGTATGCTTTGTTTCTCAATCTCAAGCAAATCACCACTCATCACATCAGAGGGCAGTTGTACGCAGACTGCGGTCTGTATGAGTGAGCTGATAAATATTTCATACTAGCGACCCGACCCGGCTTCGCACGGGCAGCAGAGCATATATGCCTACCTTTTTTGCATCCGAATGTAACATATTATCACACTACCACACAATTTAATATAGCCTACTTGTTACACGACATAAAAAGTAGCCTATTCCGATATACAGCCTCCCTACAACTATCCCTCTAAAAAATTAAGTCATTCTAACTTTATTTTACGTCGAGAATGTTCGAGAAATTGAATATTTTTTTGCAAATTTATCCCATGTTTTAATAGTTATTCTGCTATTCGGAGCGGAGAAAAATTCTAAAATCAAATATTATAAAAATCGGTTGAGCAGTTCTCGAGTAATAAATTGTGTAACCGGACTTTGTTTTATATAGAGGTATAGGTAGTAGGTACATGTATGTAACACAAACCTACAATTTCTATTTTACTAATATTCTTTTATACTTCGCAATACAGAGCACGCACCGACACCTCTTCGTCATCCGAGTCTGCCTTCACCTTAAGAGGACTTGGAACGACTCCAAGTTTTTTCCAATATTTATTCGCTCTCGTGATTTAGGTACGAATATAAAGTCTTGATAAAGTAACTTAGTTTGGCTATTACCAAAGTATAAGTAACTTGGCTTCTAAATTGTAACATTTTTATCCGCGTTATTTAGTCTTTGGGATGAAATGACCCCATATCTTCCCGTGGTGTCGTTGTAAGCGAGTTAGGGTGTTCCAGGGTGGGGAAGAAGAAATAATTACCAGTGCGACTCTGAAATCTTAATTCTGCCACCAACCCTCCTTCATAGAAACATTGTTGTTATGTCGTTCGTAGTTAGATTTGCTAACTGACAAAGAAAAATAATGATTTTATAGCCAGCACCGCAGAGCTAAAAAATATTCACCGTTACCGTCATTTTTGACCGCCTCCGTGGACTAATAGCTACACGCTTTGACTCACAATTCAGTGGGGGTACCTATCGGTACTCGGTTTGGTTGATGATACATTTTATATGTCCGCCTGGCTAGTTAACACCATGTTACCAAAGTCTACCGCCAAACAACAGCGTTAATAGCACTGTTGTGCTCCAGTATGCAAGGTACCAAAGCCAGCTCTTCACTAGATGGAGGCTTCTGGGTGAGTACGTTCTCCTTCTAACGACTTTGTCGTCACTTAACATCAGGTGAGATGAAGGCCAAGTGCTAGATATTTAGCGTGTGGACACACCTGTCTTTGTTGTTCTGATCTATCCAGATCATCCGGAATCCGGAACAGAATCCTGAGATTAAAATGGGACTTTTAAAGTATGTGAAGTTTCTCTTCAGCTATAATGTATCAATATGGGCCTTTTGACTTTTCATAGTTAAGTGCATTCGGTAGTTCCCATCAGCTGAAATCTATGGTAAATAACGAACGAGTAGCTGTAATATAATCCTCCCGGAGACCCTTCCGTGCTCGTTTTGCTATTCGCTTTCCTACGTAATTCGTCTGAATTTACCTATATAACGGCATTTCTAGTGTTGGTGTCGCTTTTTTAGTATTCCGTAATGTGAAAAGCAATCTTCCTCCTTTCATCCTCGAAACCATTCCAGACGCCTTTGTCAGAAAACACCGCGACGAGCTTTTTATGAAGTGATTCGCCACAACCGCCGCACTTGACAGGTGGGTTGGTGATCGCAGCCCAAATTCACTTCTAGGGTACCTTTTCTTTTCAAGGGGGAAATCTTCTGAAGATACCTGACTCCTTAGGAGAGAAGCCGGGTTATGTGAAATTTTTATCCACTAAAACCCCCTCGGTGGTCGTCCTCTGCGCAAGTCGAAGAGCCCTGGGATCTCCTAGGAACACACCAGAACCCCTCTAGCGCTTCGCAATCAGCCCTTCCCTTGGCCATTGAGCCATGACGTCTCCGCAGCTCCGCGATGCAGCGGGACAACCACGCCGTACTACCGCTGCCTTCTAGACGAGAAGACAATCGTCCTCTTCTAAATCTGGATGTACGCAGTATTGAATGGCTTCTCGACATGTTTGCTTATGTAAAAGAATACCACATAGCTAATATAAAAATGCTAGAGTTACTTCTGTAGTCATGCTGTCTACGAGTATCCATAGTAACAATGTAGCCGATGAGCATAGAGAAGAATGTAAGTAATTTTCTATCCTGATAAAGATTGACACTTAGATGGAAGTCGCAGGCATAAGCTTGTACTGAAATAGTTGCCTCAGTATTTTCTATCCCTCTTTCGATTATTAGAACGAGATGATCGTTGAGAAACTCGACATTATTCTGCCATATTTTGATCCAGACAAACAAAATCTCACAAATCCGTCTGCATATCTCAGAGTCATTTACACAGACAGACACAAATGAAAATATTCATACGGAACACTGTTTTTACACAAGGACTTAACTGGATTTTTCTATTTAAACTGACACTCTGAATGATTTCCCTAGAGCACCACGCCGCTTTCCAAGTATTCCCATTAAAACCACCAGCTTGCGAGACCTGCGTAGGCAGCGCAAATGTAGCTTTCGTGTCGAGACCTCCGCCTATTTTTATTTATTTTATCGGAAAAATATAGAATCCTGACATTTTATAAAATTCTAAAATTGACCTGACCTTCATCTCCCCTTTTTGCTCCATTGATTGTCACTCCGTAAAAATAATTGTTAAGTACAATCAGAGAGCTTTATATATATAGGTTATAGAGCGGTCATTGGGAAACTTTTTATAGAACAATTTTGATCTCTAAAATCAACCGTACCTCAAATGTATTGCACGGGCGCGTGCCGTGATTTGACACTAGACATAGTTACTTATTACTAATTGGTAACAAGTTAAGCACCAAAAATTTAGTTTGTCGAATTTGCTTTGTCCAGTCTATCACTAGAACAGAAAATACTGCTGTAGTCCCGATGACTTCTCCCTCCCAAGAGAAGCGGTACAATGGGCCAAACAACATAGCTTAGCTCACTATAAGTCTATTATAGTGAAAATGACAAAAATGCCATACACCTAAATAAAATAAATAAACCGACAAAAGAACATAAAGGCCACCCTCAACATTACAGAAATTAGAAATACATTTGATAACTTTTAGATTTATTGAGGCGTTCATTTGATCAGTCTGTCGTTTTATTGTATACAGGTTTTGCCCGCCACTTCATCTGCATTAGCTTCAAAACTCACTCCACGGGAACCATAGAGATAAATTAATTAACGCGTTCAAAAAGAACTAAAAACCGACTTCAATTGCCTTAACAATTATAATTATTAAAGAAATTATATTAAAAATATAGAGGACCAACCCTGTATGCTCTACTAAACAAAAAAAGAATTATCAAAATCGGTTCACTATTGACGGAGTTATCGCGTAACATACATACAAAAAATATATTTAAAAAACGCGTCGAATTGAGAACCTTCTCCTTTTTTGAAGTCGGTTGAAACAGTACGTTACCATATAAGTTATAGACGAAATTCAGCAATTTAGTCACGAAAAGGCAACAATAGACGGGGGGAAAAAGAGATAGTTTAGAGTGTGAGAAAATCCTACATGATTGCACTCGGCCTTCATCTCGCCTCATGGCAAGTGATGATACGGCCGTTGGATGGTAAGTGTGTGCACCCAGAAGCCGCAATATAATGAAGCGCTGGCTCTGTTATATTTCATACCGGAACACAACAGTGCTATTAACACTACTGTTTGGCGACAGACTTGGGTAACATCGGCACCCTGCCACCAACCAAACCGAGTACCTACTCCGGGACCTCCAGGTTTTAAGTCCAAGTGTGTAGCCATTAGGCCACGGAGGTGGCTTCATAAGTATTTTGTATGAACACACGTGGATAAAGCATTGAATTGCAAATAGATTGTCAAAGTGTGTAGATCGCCAGTAGAATGTATGTAAGTATATATTTGTACTATAATAAATAGGATACGTCTTGTGTGGGCGCTGGGCTAAAGGCCCTCGTAACCCAGGCCAGTTCTATTTTTACGCAGTACAGCCACGGGTAAGCGACCAAGCTTTTACTTAATTGAATACGAAGACAAAATACTAAGATAAATTACTTAAGTAGGTACTTGAACTTTCGTTCGTTCACTCGCGACTCCAAATCTTATTATCGTCCGTTGACGAGAAAATCGTCTTGTGAAAAAATAAGGCGCGCAAAGTCAATGTTGGGTTTAATAAGAAATGAGCGTGCATTTGCTTTTGCAATACCCTTTTAATAATGACCAGCGTTTCGCCGCAGCTCTGGCCAAAAAAAAATTCCAGAAACCAACTTTCACTGCGGCTTATGAGATGCCCATACTACCGACAAGATACTTTTACTACATTCCCTTATCCTATGAAAATTTTATTGTGACAGCAAAATAAAATTAGTTCCAGATATTAATTCTAGATTGAATCGACGCACCAAGCAAAATAAAGTCAATTTTATGTTCTAAACTATTGCAAAAAAAACGGCCAAGTGCGAGTCGGACTCGCGCACCGAGAGTTCCGTACAAAAAATGAATAATTAACATACTGAAAATCATGTTCTACCGAAAAAGTAAGTCCGATTGAAGAAACAACTTTACTTTGCGGTTACATTATATACCCGGTGTATGGCTCTCAACTGCAAAGTTATGGTTTAAAACATAAAAAAAGCTTTTTTACTGTGTTCTAATTTTTAAAATACTGATTTTCTAATTTATTCCTATAGTTGTGCTGTAAGACCTTGCTTCTTGATAAATTTCATGATTTTAGGTCAACGGGAAGTACCCTATAGGTTTTGGTTCGCTTGAATTTTGTATGGAAATGGTCTAAAATACAGGTATATCTTTTTATTGCGTTGACCTATAAGTTTGATTTTTTCACAGGGCCAAGTTTCTTTTGAGGTGCGGATCCCTAAAAATTATTAAATGGCTATAATTTGAAACCAAGCAGATTTTTGTAAGTATTATACTAAAACAGTTATACTTGTATAGGTAGATACATTACGCCGCCCGCATGGGTACGGTTAGATATAAAAAAAATAAGTAACTGTGTATTTGCAATTAAATCAATAATGCGTAGTTATTGCTGTAGATTTTATGGTGCGGCATCTTAAACGCAACGGAGATCCATTCACGGTTCAGCATTTAAAGCTCGTCAATGTACGCAATGTATGACGTAAACATAGTGACTTGGCTAGAGCTGGATGTAGAGGCACCGACTCGCGCAGCGGCAATCGATCGCGTGCGCGCGCACCTTCGCCATCCTGCCTTCAGTCGAGAGGAGGCTCTACTACATTATACTTGATATTACACAGAAATGAACCTAACTAGTGCTAAGTGACTAGCGAAGTAGGATTTGACGGATCCAGTTTTCAGTTTCCGGTGCGGGGAACTAAAAAAGAGGTCAGTCAGAAGCTTTATATTACTGCACACTCTTATACGTAGTGTGAATTTACTAACTCACAATCACTTCGAAGACTATTAGCTTTTGTGACACGTAATTAATAAGGAATAGTTTGTGGTCGGTGTAGTCTGAATCAAGTTTATGCAAAGCTCATGCTGTATTGCATGTTGTTATACTCGTAGATAAGGTGCTTGTAAGTCAAGTCAATATGGTTGCCTTCGACTACACAGTCTACCCCGTATGAAACGATTACGTATAGAAAATATACAAGTAGGAGAGGCTTAGCTTCTAGTATTTGCATGAAACTGTTCTTATAGGAAAAGTACCTACCTCTAACGACAGTTAAATGTCCTAATTGATACAAAAATTATCACTCAACTATAACGCTCAGATATAACTACTAATTATAATTTTTCGCTCTATAAACGGAAGAACGCTTATAAGAGGTACAAAGTATACTATTCGTACTCGTAACTCAGCTTTATGTACGATTCGCCTATTGACATTTTCCTTATTTCTTTGCCTAATTGTAATGCTACGTCGGCCCCGTTAGGAATTGTGGTATTTCAGCAATTGGAATCGAAAGCTATATTTAGATATTAGATTTGGGAGGGGATTCGATATGTAGACTGCCTACTTTTTTACTTTAGTTGACAATATAGATATTAAGAGTCCCCTTTGACTTTTGATTTAGGACACATTAACTTCAATCTAATGAGGCGCTGGCTCTGCTACCTTTCATACCGAAACACAACAGTGCTATTAACACTGCTGTTTTGCGGCTGAATTAGGTAACATGGTGGTAGCTATCCAGGCGGACTTAGAAAATGCCCTTAACCTGGGACCTCCGAATTGTGAATCAACATTTAGCCACGGAATCGGTTGAGTTTCGAGTCCCTTATTTCGCTATCAGGTAAAAATCTATAACATCAATATTTATTCTTTGGAAATACGAACCATTAAATCCGGTGAACACATAGGTACCTTATACTTAATACAAATAATACAAAGGCCACATCGTCGCTTCCCATCAGGTGAGATCGTGGCCAAGCGTTGATCTATACTCTGTAAAAAAAATGACTTTACGATATGAAGTGTAGGTATAATTTGTAAAATTCGTAAGTAATTCGTGTAGTAAGAATATGATCTGTGCAAATGTGTGCGTTTTGCGATTTAGGTGATTGCACTTGTAATGTTCAATTTAAATTAGGGATGTAACAAACTGTAATCGAAGACTGGGACATGAGCTGATAAATCATAGCGTTTTCAGTTTCACGTTTCGTCTTTACACATATTTCTGAGTATATATTTATTTTATATACGCTATAACAGTAGTTTCTACCATAATTTCTAATCTGCAGAAAGACTTTGTGTTAGCGTCATTCAGTAAATATTTGTAACAATGTTGAATTTTTGCCAATATTTGCATAGAAACGGGTATTCTTAAAAAGAGAACGAATATAAAAACAACATGGTATACACCAAGCCCGTACAAGCACACATAACCGTCTCTATGGCCTAGTGGCTAGCATTGGACTCACAAAGCGGAGGTCCCAGTAGGGGTATCTATCGGTACTCGATTTGTTTAGTGATAAGGCATTTTCAGTCCATTTCCCCTTAGCCAGTGTATGAAAGGTAGCAGTGCCAGGGCCTCATTTAGTTGAAGCTTCTGGGTGCGCACGGTTTCCATCCATTGCCTTATTGTCACTTGAGATGAAAAGATGAAGTAGCCAAGCTCAAACTCATTGTACTCGTACATTAAAAATAAATATAATATAACTAAATAATGTGGTAAGATCACATAACTTTCTATCTCGGGTTTGCGATCTATTAGATCCTCACTTTCCCAAAAGGAGACAATACGGGTTTCCTGACTGTATTGTCTCATTCCTTTAGAGTTTGAAAATCAAACAACGATATCCGTATAGTTATTATAGGCACCAGCTTGGCGTTCACAGAACGTTAACTAAAATGTCGACCTTATTGTAATTTTTGTATGGGGACGCTTCAATTATTTAATGTAAAAAATATTTCTTCATTATTATTTACCGATCGATATATATATAAAAAATATATTATTAGCGTTTCTGTATTTATGTGTCAGGCATGTCGCCGGTACTGCAGAGATCGCGATGGCGTCGGGAGGCGGAGGCAAGCACCCAGGCCGGCACGACATCCGGGCCTGCAGGGACGGCTGGGCCCGCCGGCACCACTTCTCTCCCGACAGAATCAGGTAACAGGCTATGACGTTTAGGCTCGAATTTGGAACATGATCCTGTGTTTACCCGTAGTTGTGGTGGAACGCGACGAGGGAAAATTATAAGTGACGGGTAGCGTCCGTCTAGTTCTTATTTCTATTATTACATTAACACTACTACTCTTAAGTATCACTAGTATATAAGCAAGTATATAATTATGCTTAACAAATAATCTACTCATTACCCGCGACGTTTTACGATTTGTTGTCACTACGTGAGTGCGCGGTCATTTGACATGATTTGAAATAAATATAATAATTTTGTACAAAAAAAACTGTCACCGGTTTAATTGTCTGCTATGCATTACTTTCCAACGAAGCTTGTGGTTTTTTTTTCTAATTAAATTAATTTAATTAAATCACCAAGCCGCCAGTCAAATGTGGATATCCTATCAAATCCTCTCAAAGAACTCTTTAAACCTTGTTTAAAAGAAAAGTTTGATTTCGCTATTAAAACGAGTATTTTATTTTATTTATTAGATACTGGTCTTCCATGTTTTCATTTTCATAACGACTGATTATGATACCGTCAATAAAACACAAACGAAGTATATACTTTGTGTTTTAGGTACACAGAAAAAATTACAGTATTAATCAAAACTTAGATGTTACGTAGACGTTAAAAGTCGCCTTCGCTCGGAAGCTTCGGAAAACTAAGTTATAAAACTGTCTTTGGCAGGGGAGTGGACTCTCCTCATCAATTACGTTTCACTTTACTAATTAACCTCTACAAAATTAAATCAAAACTTTTAATTAAAGTCAGAAACTGATTTGCTTAATCAGCACTCAAGACTTGGTCGAATACATCTTACAAAATTACTAATGATCAGATACAGCGCCTATGAAAAACTGGATGTTATTATGAGATCGTAATAAATAGTTTCAACTAGGCCATGCCATGTCATATCAAGGTGTTGTTTATCAGCTGCGTAACGCCACTGTTGGACATGAGTGGAGGCTTAGCAGGCGGGTTGCTAATCCAGTAAGAGGTTGTTAGATAGGTAGGTATATAGATAGACTTGTAGTGAAAACGACAAAAATGTGCCTGAATAAAAATATAGATGGTGATCTCCTAAATATGTTTATCTTGTACAAAACCCGTGAGATGACATGATATGGTCCTATTCTAAAGCTGCGACCACACTATTGTTGTTATCCTAGATTATCTTTAAAATCATATAATTGTTAAATCACGCTCAGCTATTGTTATTTTTGCGTTTAACTACCATGGAAAAATATGTCGTAAGAAACACCAGGACGATTTCAAATCGTTTGAAATTTAATACAAGACGAACGGAGGTGTCAAAGTGTATCTAGAAATCTCGGTATCCAAATGAGCACGCTTTCGGACAAATCTCGATCCGCGATAGCGTGTCAAGCCAAGTTCAAGCTAACAGAACTAGCGAGCAGCACCGTGTGTAATTACATGAACCATTTGGAGCCATTGAAGTATTACTGTAAATGGTAATTTGAATATGTCAAACAAAGAAGTCTTTAGAAGTTTCAAATTGAACTAACACTTATTGATATACTTTTCTTTCTAGTCACTCTTGAAGGTTAAGATAGTAAGGAGTAAGAAGAGAGAATGATATTTTGTTTTTTGTAAAGAAATAGTTGAAGGGCCGGTATAGGACCTATATCCTATTTTTACTACTTTTTATCCCAATCGAGTCGCTGGCAAAAGCTAGTACAAAATAACAATGTGACTGTTTTCTATTGATCTCAGGAACCGGAGAATCTGTGGAGCCTGGGTTCTCCACGACCACCACAACCCAGGCGACGATCGGAGAGAAGACCGCGGAGATTGCACACAAGATGAACATGGAGACCTGGCAGCTGGTTGCTATTCTTGTCGGTACGTATCACACCGAATATATTATTTTTAGAAGTGACTATACTTCCAAACCTCAACTATGGGATTCCATAAACCACGTGATGATAATTAGGGGAGGGTTCGGGTGTCACTTAGGTCACGTGACATCTTGCAGTATGTAGTATCTAAAACACAAGAGTTAGTACCGAGACCAATTCTATTTTTTTCTAAGCCTTATAATAATGTGCATTGCAATTTATACTCAATGCGCCTTTTAATGGGAGGAGGTGTCCAAATTCAGCCTAATATGCGTCACAAATTTATGGACTAATAAGAAATCTTATCCGAACTCTTCGTCAAAATCAGCGCTAGTTACATCGCAGGTTGTGGTAACCCATGCTGAGTAAGGGTCCAGATTGTGATCATAACACTCATGTCGTTGTCTTTTGTTTTCTTATGCAATTTGTCAATTTTAACATACTTCTAACTGTCGTACCCATTTGTATTTTGTGACAATACAATAATTTTGTACCATCGAGCTGATATGACCCTGGAGTCAGGAGGTGGATAAAATAAATCTTTCATGGGGAATAAATAGTAAGACCCTTGAATTTGGGCTCCTCCTGGGAATACCTCTTACGCTTATTAATATCCCCTAGTATCATTACAAAAACGGTTATTAAAAAGACGATTTGTTCCTAATACAATCGATGCATCCTAAATAAATGACTATTGGAATCAATTTCGTATGACCAGGTGTCGCTGTGGTCGTCTTGGGAATATGCTTCTGCTGCATCAGGAGATGTTTCCGCAAGCGACGGTCCAAGGACGGCAAGAAGGGCATGAAGGGAGTAGACCTCAAGCCAACGCAGTTCTTAGGTTCCGCTTACAAAGAAAAGGTAACGTACTCTTCTTATCTTTCTGTCCACTTGAGAAATATTACATCTCTATACAAGTCTTACCTACCCTCAACTTTAACAATTGAGTGACATAGACAAATTCAATATTCAAATCGTCTATCTGTCCATATGCGCCGTAAGACAAAATAACTGCCTTCTAAGCGGTCAGTCTTGACCGCAAATTTTTTGAGGTGAATAAACGTATGAGGCACATATTAATATCATTATTATTATTCATTATAAATAATACCATCATTTAGAATGAACACTAATAAATAATTTCTCCCCATCAATATATTTGCTGTAAATCAAAGCATCAGTATTTGGGTTTTATAAAGGTTTGAGGAAAAAATCTTACCATAATATCTATCTATATCAAGAAAACTAATAACTTTTGCTCTTTCATTTGTATGTGTTTTGTACCTCACATTCTTTTTAGTGAATGTTAAACAGGTAAAAAGTATATATCTGTAAACGAAATATTTTTGTTGTTGATTTTACAAAAAAATGTATTGTACCTACATATTTCAAAGAACTAAAGTTGTTCTCTTCCAGCTATAAAGCTGGAAAGCAGTGTTGGATGAAAGTAAAGTGACTACGAATAGGTTTCGTTTAAATCTACTTCATCTTGAATATATATGAGTATATGAATATATCGTTTCGGAGGAGTTTGGGAGACTGTCCTTTATTTTCCACCATTTTCTTTACCTCCTGATAAGACACGACAATTATCTTGTTCTTTACTTCGTCAAAGTACTGTATCCTAGGCATTCCTCTTAGCATACTTCAAAATCAATATAACATAAGTCAGTCGACGAGTCTCAAAGACGCTTTCTAGGTACATATTTCAGAAACATTGCTGATTCGCAATAATTTTTCTGCGCAACACTGCTGGACAGTTCTCTCTAGAGCGTGAACTATACATCCTAAACATAAGAAATGAGATTTTCATGTGAAATTTGCCGCGGGACGTGCATGTAGGTTCAGCCTGACATGGAGGAGCTCACGGAGAACGCTGAGGAACCTGACGACGGAGACTCCAAGAAGGAGGAGCAGAAACTAGGCAAGCTCCAGTATAAGGTGGGTACAATCACGTGACACGCCTGGTTGACTGACGGAGGGTGAAGCCGTTCACGAAAACGATTGTTGACTTCGCATCGGTCGGTACGGCACAGTTGAGTTTTGACATGCATTAGTTGAGCGTGGTTATTGATTTCTGTGTTTCTTGTAATATATGTTTACTATACGTATTTATTATAGCGTTTTTTCACCTATAAATGTTACGAATTCATATGTATATGTCTCGAAACGAACTCTTTGTCAATCTTTTTATCATTTCAGTGCACACAGTTACACAGTACACCAAATATTATTATTAATTGTAAGCAAAGTATTCCGTTTCTCATATTTGTATTTTTAATACCGTTTTCTTATAAATTTTTAATTTTACTTTGATCAATTTAAGACTGTAGATGTAAAATATGTATCTTTTACATGTAAAAAATATGTATCTTTGACATGTAAATATCTTGAAATTGAATAAATAATATTGGACATTAATATTAGTCAAATGTTATACAGAATAAAATTATATTCGTAAACCAATTTTTTTTTTAAATTAAGACTTCTTTTTGTTTCGAAATTTATTTTTCACTTAACTATTTCTTTATGGCATATTATACTTTTTTCATTGAAGCCCAGTGCCCCGTGCGTAAATGATTATAAGTACATTATAATACCTGTGACTTTTTATTTATTTAACATGTTTAGTTAGTCTATAACGTTATTATTTTTACCCAAAGACTTTTAAATTATTACTATAGATCTTTAAATCTCATAGTTTATACCGGACACAACGCTGCAAAACAATGTGTACTTTTTTGTTTTATAACACTCAAAGCTCTATACTAGGTGTAAATATAACCCAAGCGAAACCACAGAAACCAATAATTATGTTAGCCTCGCCGTTATCACGTATTAAATTAGTTCGAATTTAAGGTGTTGTGTGATGCTCCATTAAAACATAAACGACTTCATTCTCGGATCGTTGCCTTTCATCTCTGTTTACTGTCTTCATTTAATTAACCACTTTATATAATCAGGCGGAGTGGCGAATGTCAGACGGAATCGACGCGTTCTAAGTCGCTTCATAAATTAACTTCCTGTTTTTGGATTCATTGTCTGCATGGTTGTGTCTGCATGTTTTTCTAAACCATTTTGAATGAACTTTTTGAGCTGTCATTTTAGAGACACAAGCAAAACTTTTAGTATCGGCTGTGGGTCATAATTGTTATTATTTTTCAGCACTGTGAAGAGACATGACATTAATATGTATAGTTTTTTATTCAGTATACTTTAGCTGTATGTTCTAGCATGCATTATTTTTACATTTGATTACTAACATGAAGTACAGTTAAATTTGCACGAAACTTGACATCTATAAACAGGTTTAATACTAATTAACGGTCAAAATATTATTATGATGAACGATTAGATTTACAAATGCGTAAAAAAGATTCTGCTGCGATATATTATTGAGGTACTAAATACTTTTCAGTGATTATGATATCATTTTAGTAAAACTATTACAACTTAAATTTGATCCTTGAGCATATTTTGAATCACAACTATGTACAATGTACATGTATTGAATATTGGATCATTTATTTAAATTTTATTAATTTAACTTAAAAAATGTTAGTTAAAGAAATCGGAAATCATGATTTCTCTTTGAACGAATTTGGTGTATACGAAAGGTTTCAACATTACAACACAGCAATTAAGAGAAATTATATTTCCGTTTACAAAACTAACTAATCCACTCACACATCCACACACTCCAGGCCCCAATGGAAAAACAACACATTACCCCCCACCCCATCCTCACCCCTTCCTGACTAAACACTACTCAACAACTGAACCTAATAGACATCAAAAACTTTAAATGTCACAGAAAAATTTGAAATGTGCAACTTTAAAAAGGCGTCTTCATTTTTTAAAGTAATTGAATACACATTTTGTATATTCTTCATATTTTTAAACCAATTCAGTTTAAATTAGGATAATATCTTTCGACTTACTTCTGATTGACTTTACTGTATTTTTCACGTTCTAATCCCAGGTATCAACAAACAAGTAATTACTCACAAAAGCGTCGAAGTCGCCCGACTCTCGCCATTTCGCCGTAATCTTATTACTTTCCAATCGTAACATTTAATTAGTGAATGCGATAGACTGGACCTGATTTATTTCGGTTTGCTCAATCAGTTCAATGAATGATATCTAGTTAGTGTAAATAACTTTCATTTCACCTTAAGAAGTCACTTCTATGATAATAGTCTCAAGGACAAGGAGTTTCAAAAGCGTCCCAATAGAAATCAAATTGTTGTTTACAATAAGTCTGACCGACCGTAAATATATAACCAGTAAACCTACTATATATTAACGAACGTTTTTGTAGCATTGCACTTTTGGTTTGTTAGACTGCATGCAGGATTTTCGAAGTTATAGCGACTAATAAATAAAACATACTTGTAAAATTTTCGCATATTCTTGCTACCATAATCAAGTACAGACTGCGTCATTGATCAGACTTATTGCCTAATGAAGTGGCTTCAACGGATGACCTCTTATTCCAACCATTTAGCATGCCAACAAGGACAAATCTGTTAATTTAACGAACTAAAACAATTTCATTATTTTCCAGTTGGAGTATGACTTCAACAGCAACAGTCTCTCAGTGACCGTGATCCAGGCAGAGGACCTCCCCGCCCTCGACATGGGAGGGACTTCGGACCCTTACGTGAAGGTCTACCTCCTTCCAGACAAGAAGAAGAAGTTCGAAACTAAAGTCCATCGGAAAACTTTAAGTCCTGTCTTTAACGAGTCCTTTGTCTTCAAGGTGAGTGGGTAAAATAAGGGGGTTCCAGAAAGTAAAGCACTTATTCAATGGTGGAAAACCACGGTTTGGCATCGCAGCATTCGTTATCATATAACATCATATACAAATAATTAAAACTATCACCTGACAAAGAAACGCTTTCTCGGAATAAAAAGTAGCATGAGTATATTTCCATAGGTACCAAATTTTATCAGGATTAAAACCTTAATAATTAACGCGTTCAAAAAGAACTAGATACCGATTTCAACTGCCCTAAAAAGTCTATAGCAACCCATGGAGGTAGAATTATCATATTTTGTTTTTGTTGATTTTCTCAAAAAGTGCTCAATGAATTTCAATAAAATTTATATGGGACCACTTCTAAAGTATAATCTATCAAACAAAAAAAGAATCATCATAATCGATTCACAATTGGCGGAGGTATCGCGTAACATACATACCAAAAAAACATACAGTCGAATTGAGAACTTACTCATTTTTTAAAGTTGGTTGAAACGGCAGTAAAATACAGATTTACTTTCGAATTTAAAAATATATTCGTGTGACAAATCATCAATCATAACTTGTAACATTATTATATATCGTTGTTGCAGAGTACTATTATGTAACGTAAAACTAGGAAGAGCAGGGCCTCCGAACACAAGTCAAAACAATGAACTGTTTCACTTTATTTATAATATTTATGTGATATCTGAAACAGATAGCGCGTCGTAGCGGCTACTACGCCGTAGCAACTACGACGCTTTACCAGGCAATAAATACAGCACAGCGTAGTGTAATTAAATAGTGTAGAAGCGCGGAATTATTGTTATATATGTTATACACGCAGTATACTATAAAAGGTTAAAAGAATATATATGAGGTTACAAATTACGATTTTCAAAAATTACTCACCATAAAAAATGCCTTCGACGCTGCTCTACCATGTGCGTGTAATCCTCGTCTAAAGCGTACAACTGATCTTATTATCGTCTTAGCACTTGCTAGTTGAATGATTGTCAATATTTTCTTCTCACTTGTTAATAGTTGTTCTAGTACGTGCTAAACATTTATTACTTTTGATTAAAAGACGGGACTTGATCCGTAAGACACTGAGAGTTACCGCGGCTTGCAAAGATTATAGCTGGATCACTGATATGGTCTTAATTGAATTCAATTAACTAGCATATTGCATTTTCTCGGTAGTCCAATCCAACGAGAACATTTTTAGTCTGAGAACAAAGAGTAAATATTCCGGCTAAAAAGTAAAAGTAAAGAAATGTTTCTTTCAAATACACGCGTTTCTGTGAACAGTTTCTGCTATCTCTTACGAGGAGTTTATCTAAACTTGGCTTTAAAATGAGGACCTTTGATTCGTTTCAAATCTTCGAAAAATCTTGGGTTGAAATAATTATGGCGGTTCCTTTTTTGACTGCTGTAAGACGAAAAGTTGATGTTTTCGAACCTTAATCCTTGACCGTATGATTCCTGAACCCCGCAATATGCTTATAAAATATAACTCATGCATTAGATAACAATTTGTTCCACTCTTTAAGTAGCGGATGTTTACTCTGTAAGTAAAAAATTGTTTTCTGACAGCAATACCAACCTGTATGTTAATTATTATTTTTTAATTACATTAATACCCCAAATCTATCGAACTTCAAACATGTATTTGTGTAGAACGTGCCCTACGCCGATGCAATGAACAAGACCCTCGTGTTCGCGATCTTCGACTTTGATCGGTTCTCGAAGCACGACCAGATCGGCGAGGTGAAGGTGCCGCTGTGCCAGGTGGACCTGGCGCAGACCATCGAGGAGTGGCGCGAGCTGCAGAGCGTCGAGGGAGAGGGGGGACAGGTGCGCACGCGACCACCAACACACACTACATACACCTACAACACACTCGACAACGGACTGCGGTACCCTTCCCCTTCCTTGTACAGGGATATCACAAACTCCCTCCTGTCTTTCCCCCAATACAAACATACAATACAATTTATCTTTTGAATTTAGAGGACGATAATATCAAAACTCCCTACAGCTAAACAGGACAACGAGAGAAGGTGTACTTTGTCTTCTTTATTATTATTGTGTTCGTCAGTGGAAGTTTCTGATGGTCATGATAGAAAAATAAAGTTGATTATTGCTGTTAATCAGTGAGAAACACTTTTAAAAACATAGAAAATCAATTTCGTGTCCTAAGTACGTCTATTAAGTTTAAATTTAATTAAAAGTTTGACTGGGGGACAATTTTATAAGAGCTGCTTAAAGTCGCTTCTAGAACGGTCCTGCTTTCAGTAAGTTCGTTTCGAGAGCCACTCCTGCTATCTCTGGATCTCCAACACAGTATTGAACAGTTCCGTTTAAATAAAACTATACACTGTAACATAATATTGAGGCTTTACTTTTCAGCAGTTCACAACTCAGCGTGTCCTTTGGTAACAGCTTCTTTATTTACGGGAAGTTTTAACTCGATTCACATCTACTTTATTTTATTTTTATTTACATTTTAAGCGGATATAACATACATGTGCTTTCATACATCATCACTTATGACGAAGACTGGGTTACAGATTATTTAAAGAATAATTTCCGAAAGGTTTACGCTTTTTCATTATTTTGGATTCGAAATTGCATTTGATTTTTTAAATCTCGTATTTAGATATCTTACAACAACAAAAGACTATTCCAAAGACTCATATATTACGTCATTGAGACAGTCACACCCAGGTCACATCAACAGCCTATTCTGAATACGTTACAACACAATACTTCAAACTATATGTATGAGTATGTATACCTGCCTATACAGAACCATGTTGCACCGAATTAGATATAAGATTCAACATAAGATACAAAAGCTGAATTGTCTATTACGAAGACTATTTTTATCTCTTTCCTTAGCTTAGGCTAGACTGGCAAAACACACACACTCACATACATTACACAATTTGACTAGATTTTTTATAAAACTCAAAACTTTATCATTGGTTCATTTGATGGATTTGTGTTTTGGCAGAACAGCATTATTTTAAATTAAAAGCTGTCCTTTCAAAAGATATAACTTAATTTAATCGAAAACAATTTATTTCGTAGAAATTCAATTTGCACCTTTTTTAAAAGTTCATATTTCTTGAGAGGTGAGCTGACTTTTTTGAAATCTTACTGCACTTTTTGATAAGAGAAACCTTGACTTTTCTTGTTTACATGTTATTAATATCAACCTACCTGCCACCGAAGCTTGTGTACAATGATGCTGAGTCAAGGCATCTCACAACGAATTGATTCGTCATTTATTTTCTGATAAAATTAATTTCGACAGCAAAAATGTATTTACTTGGTTTTTCTCTTTTTCTCCATATTTTCTCTGCTCTGCTTGGCTGTGTTTGATTGTGTCCTGAACAATCTTGCATGCCGCTTCAAAACGAAATGATCATTCACGTAAGTATTATTTTGAGACACATCAAGATTATTTGATGAGATTTTAATAAGTATCGAATATATACTCAATATATTCTGAATATGCGTGCGATACACCAGAATGTCAAGATGTATGTGAAAAAACAGTACGGTTTTGTAGGCTAGGGCACATCGTCGTTGAAACATGTTTATCAAACGATAAATAATCATCCTACCTTTTATCACCTGTCATACCACATTTTATTTTTTAACAATTGTTTTTTTGTTTATATCCATCCAACACTTTTATTTGATTTAACAGCGGCTGGGGAATGTTGCATGCTTGTCATGTTTGTGCTCGGTTGTTACAGAGTTGGCATATTGCGTATATACTATTTAGGGTCTCACCACATGTGAACGGGCTCAACTCTAGTCGCTAGAATCGCTAGTCTCAATAGATTCTTAATTGTTTCGCAAACCAGTTGCTCGCTACGCCCAATCCTACTTTGAAGAAGGTAATTATTTGGTAATTATACCCAGCCAGGATTGGTCTCAAAACATTTCATCGTACAACAGACTTATTTAAATGCTGTACTGCGAATATTGTACTATAGAGCGCAAAATGCCAACTCAAAATAATTTGTTGTATCGTTATTGGCTGTATATGTTATTTATTACACAATTGGTACCTACAAAACTAACAGATACTTACAATTTCACTACGTTACAGTTGTGAATTTTTTGTATAAGGTAGATAAACGTCATCTTTAATGTTTTTAAGAAAAAAAAATTGAAGCTACTGTCACCGAACTAAACAAAATAACACTAATATTCAAAAATTGGAAAAAGTAGCAATCGAGGATGTAAGCAAACAAACTGAAAACTTTCACCATCACCAAATAATTTGTTCAAATTCAGAACCCACATTTTGTCAAACGAAATACCCATTCATTTCTCCTCTCCATTTATTCGGTCATGTTTTTTCAACATAATTCAGAAATTCAAACTTGTAATCCAAATAAACTACTACCTACAGTAATGGTCACGAATGTTGGCACCGATGGGTGTCATTTGATTACATGGTACAATCGCTACACCTGCAGAACACGAAAATATGGACATAAGGTTCAACCACAATCGACAAATATAATAATGAGACAATACACTAGTATGTTACAGGTCACCTTCTGACCGACGAGAAGAAATGTGCCAATCGCTAGCAAAATGCCTCATAGAGCCACTAAAGCCACGGGTTGCATGTGACGGTAACAAATTACAAAACACATTGAAATTATATTCATGTCTTCGGATGGCAAAAAGAACTCTATTTCATTTTCCAAATATGTGCCTCTATTTCGGCTTCACACTTACCGTTCCCAATCAGCAACGTTTGTCTAAAATGTTGAATAAGTTACAATGTGTTTGGTAACACCTCAAAGTACATTGCTTTACTTCTAAATTAAATGACTAAGATCCGATACGTTTTATGACTAAAAAATAAACAGTTTAGTATGAGCAATGTAGTTAACTTGCACCGTCTATCGCTAAAGTGCACTTGATCACTGTGGAACGTACTGTTTATAAGTGACACCAGCAATGATGCAGTATGTGTTTGTACTATGTATTACATACAGTATGAATTACTTTTAATAATTAAATGTAAAAACTATTTTATACATATTACACTTTATTAATTAAATTAGTAATAAATGACGCTTGCGCGCAGATAGAGGTTCACCCATAAAAACTACCTAGTTATTTAAAAGGGAAAAATTTGTTGGCTTCTAAATAAAGAAGTTTATCACCTAAAAATATTTACTGAACTCATTGCTGGTGGAGCAAGTAAATAAAATACATGACGTAGGTATGTATGTATTGTATATGTCAGTGACAAGGAAACTTCCATGTTATAGACAATGTTCTTACACAAGAAAATTCACTAAAGATATTTAATGAAAGGGCAAACTTAAAATATACTTACTTTGCGCAAGGAAAATCTGAGTTTAACAAACAATGGCCACAAAAATAAATATTATTTCAATCCTATCTGATAACTGGTGTTGATTCGAAGAAACGCTCTCTAAAACTAATTCTAACTATGTATGTAGTATTTAAACAAAACATAACATTTTTAATATACGCACGACTTCGGATTCTTTAAGATCTAGCAAACTTTAACGTATCAGTTTTAGAAGTTTGCAGTGAAGTCAACACCGTAATACATTATGAATAAATGTCTTTAGTGGATCTGTAGATGTATGTGTGTTTGTGTGTGTAATCGTATAACGGTATCGATGTTACGTTAAATGTTATGTGTACCTACAACTAGATGATTGCGATCTGTTCCTAAAATGTTTAGTCTCCAAGGCAACGACGTTAAAAGGTAAAGTTCTAGGATGTTTAACAGGTTTTAGGATCTCAGAAAAGGCATGACTTACATAAGCTGATCTGAACTGGGTGTCACAGTAAAATTGGCTTCATTTCGGCAACAGATCGTAATGAGAAACTACCTTCTATACAAATATATAACTTATATATTCCAACGGAAAATGCTTTTTAGGTTTGAAATGAACGTTGATGTACCTGTTTATGTTTTGTTTGTCTTCATAGAGTTATGTTCCAAACAACAATATAATTATATGTATCGTGTTTAATTCCATGTTATTAGATGTAATGACATCTATGTGCTAAAACGTTATATGTAACGCAATGAACGTGTTCGTCAAATGTGCGTATGATTAGATGCAAACTACATACTCGTATGTACTCGTGGAAGCCATTCCTCGACTGGGCAATGCGTCCTACCGCACCTTGTATCGCTGCAGAATTTCAGTTTGTACACTCACATATCGTAACAAGAATCACTTACACAACAAGTAAACTAAAATTCTGTACCGATAGATCAACATCCATGAAATATACGCTTCTAGGTGACACGGAGCTATGGTTATGTTTCGTTTGTTTCGTTTGTTTCTTGTTACTCGTCTGTTGGTTACCCTGATCCGCCCTAAGCCGCGATTTAAGCCCGTACATACTTTACTTTTGTTTCAATTTTGCAGTTTAATAATTTGTTATATGAAAACTACGACCCTAACACAATTATCCCTATCTGCCCATGGTCTTTACATCTACTGCTGCGATGATCAACATTTGTAGGTTTCCAAAAATATTTTGACATATATTTTCTATACAAACAGGCAAATATACAACCAATCTACAAGAAGTGTGATGGCAAAGTTGAGTCAGATTTAATGCTGACGCTTTTTTTAGCAAAATATGGATCTAAATTTCTTCATCTTCAGATCAATTTATGTTTGAGTATAAAAATTGAAATATGATAAACATATCGTTCGCGTGTCATCGCAATAAAAACTTCATTTAAAAAAAAACAATATGAAAACGTACTAAAACTGCTGCAACAAATTCTAAATGACAGTCATAAATCGAATAATTTAGTCCAGAATCAAGGTTTCAGTTGGCACATTTTCGTCCCACAAGTGAAAATGTCTCTAAAAATTAACATGTCTTACCTATAGATGTGAAATTGAAGACAGTCGTTTTGTATTTCTGTATATTGACGGAAGACCGTGCATAGTAAATTACAACATGTATTACAGGACAACAAGTTGGGAGACATATGTTTCTCATTGCGTTACGTACCAACGGCTGGGAAACTGACTGTCGTCATTTTGGAAGCGAAGAACCTTAAGAAAATGGATGTCGGAGGGTTGTCAGGTAACCGTATTTGTATATTATCACTTTATTTAACATTAAAGTAGTCTTAGTCAATATATTATCCATGTATTTACAGCGCCACTTATATATATAATACTAATTTGATTCCACAGGGTTTTAGGGTAATATATATTTTATCTCTATTTGTATTTTGACATCTGTGGTCTGTTTTAACATTAGGGTAGTTTAAAGTCACGTAATAATCGTTGTTGATGATTGACAACCTACTCAGTGCATGTTTTCACTAATAATTTTGCTCGTAATTTCATTTCTTGCCATCACGATACAATTTTGTGACGTCTTTAATTTATTAAGTATCATAAATTATTGCCAACGTTTTACTTTCATTATTTAACACAAGAATGCGCTTAACTATTATATAGACACTTAGACCACACTAGTTATTTACATTAAAGCATTTTCTATTGAGCTAGATTTAAAACTTTCAAGAGTCAGTCAAGCGATAATGTAACACAATTAGAAACAGCAGGTATTTAATTTTATAGCGTATTAAGCAATAAATGCAATTAGTTGTTGTTTTTGTCGGAAATGAAACTGAATTGTAGTTAACTGAGTTCCATATCACTAAGTAAATAAGCGAGCACGTATCGTATATAAGCACTAGGCTTAAGATTTGTTCAGTTGCATTTTTGAAACTACTAAAAGCTGAAGGTGTAAGAGATATTTTCATGTTACTAACACGTGATTAACATTTTTTCCATATCCCGCTGCGCTGGCGCCCATCAACAGATCCGTACGTAAAGATAGCACTCATGCAAAACGGCAAGCGCCTCAAGAAGAAGAAAACGAGCATCAAGAAATGCACACTGAATCCCTATTACAACGAGTCATTTACTTTTGAAGTACCATTCGAACAAATACAGGTGCGAGCCGAGATTGAAATTGAGTTCGATGTCGCGGTGCATCATGTAGACAATATAATTGAATTACTAAATAATTGTCTAACAATATAGACTGATAATTACTAAATACAATTTAAACCATAACCACCAAAATTTACTCCGTCCCGGACTAGGGCGGGGCCCCTCCTAACTAGAGGACGCAAGTAAAGGCCAGGGATTAAAGCAAACTATTATTGGTTACGTAAAATTAGGATGGAAAAAATCTATTTATTTAAAATATTGGATACACTTTTCAATTTTCACCACTTTATCCAAGCAAAAGCGAAATCTTTCTTAAACTTTTATTTCCACACGCGTTGTTAAACTTATTCCAGTCATGTTTATACTGTAGTTGTAACTTCTCAGATTGTGACTGATCACTTGCATATTGTCGACTCTGAATACGATTTAGAATGCAAATGGCAGAGCTCAGATTTGCTGACTACTAAAGGCGAGCAACTATATAATTTGTTTACCTGATTACGTTTGATTTTAGATCACGCAGTACAGTCAAGTCGCCAAAAAATCTAGAACAGAAAACAAAAGCCTTGGTGATCGAAACTCATCGATAAGAAATAAATAAAAGGTTGTTAGAAAATATGTCCCAAATTAAGAATTTCTAATCAAATTCATGTAATGAACATGATTTTAGCATGTATTTCATTAAGAACAGTCCAAATGTAGATGTGTGTAATTACTTGCTTATTATCACAGATTATATGGACTTTTGGGCATATCACGTTTTTTGCCCCTTAAATAATTTTCAACCTCCTTGGGTCACTCACTTTAGTCCGGCGCTGCTTTATCTTTTTACTAAAAGGAAATTGTCTACAATATGCACTAATTGATGTTGTGTACTGATTGTTGTAAATTTGGACACACACCACATCCAAACCAATCCTACTCCTTGACATTTGTGACAAACTGTTGTTCTTTGATATAATTTCAGTATCATTTTCGTTCAATTACATTCAAACCTGACGCTATTATAACGCTACCAAGCTAGATAACAAATTATTTGTGATCATTTGGTACTGCCACAAGTTTTAACACAATTACATCGATTGGAATCATTCACGGACAGTCAACACTCTAAATTCTCTACCTCCTTACTCTCTACTAACAATCCTATATGTTTTGTTTTCGATTGTTATTCGTTGTTGTACTTGTAGTAGATATAGAACTATATATGTATGTATTTCTGTGTTTGATGTCTGTCTGTATAACATCCTAAACGCGTATTGATCTGATCCGAATCCTAAGTCGTTCCCAAATACCAGTTATCCTTCTTTTATATTCTTCAAAGCAGAAACTTTTCATATTCTATTGTGTAAAATGTTGACCTTTAACTGTAACGAGGTGTCTCAGGTAAAGATGAACATTTTTCTAGAACCGGAAAGATGTAAGCTTTGATTAATATAAATCGTAGCTCCGTACAACTTAAGTGGTGTCGATAATCTCCCCTCGTAACTGCATTACAATTTGGTGACTTCAAATTGTAATACTTTTGTTTGGTTCAAGGAATCCAGTCCCTTTCTTCTTCTACATTTTTGTACATTTTATATTTGTATTTTGTCGCATTTTATACACTACTTGAACCATGTGAATGCTTTACCCCTTTTCACTGGTATGTACTTCCAATATGTACTAAAAACCTGCTAAGTGGCGAAAACATGTCGACGGATATTGTTTGTACATTATGATTATAAAATATGTATTATATTTGGAAGATATAAGAAGTCCAAACGAAATGGAAATAAATGCGTCTTATTTAAATTATAACACTATCGATTACGAACTTATCAAGTAACTTTAGGTCTATGTATCAATTTCAAATATTTGATCCCAATATTATCTTCAATTTTTTTTTCCTAGTTTGAATTGAAATTTGAACCTCTATAATATAACACAGAAATCGTTATGTCTCGTTGTTGGCCACTTAGCACCTTGACTTCACTGCCCGTAAATTATTATTATTTTTTCTTCAAATTTCATATTACTTTTTATACTTAACACTGGTATATGTTTATATTTTCATAATTGCTTTAAAGTCAATTTACTATCCATTAAAATTTGTAGGTACTTTTAAATACATTTCATTACGAAACAAGCATATTTAGAACATCACATATCATATAAACGACATTACTGATTTGATTAATTTTTTTATTAAATACGGTTATTATTAAGAATAAAGCCTATAGTCAATAAATACTGTGGATATTCAAAAAGGTAAACATCTAAAGTAATATACAACACAGAGATTTTAAATGATAATCAATTTATTCTTATATTTCGCTATTTGGAATCCCAAAATTTCAAATTCAAAGAAATAAAATACACACTTTCGTAAGAAACTTATCTTGTTATCCCATTCTAACACCATGCAAACTATAAAGCTAAATTAAAACGTAATCTTAGAAATGTCTTCACCAGGAGTATTCGTAATGAGCGTTTAACTTATATTACATTAATATTACATCATTGAAGCAAGAATTAAAAGTTTCGCCAGTATTAGACTGCTAGTAAAATCATTAACTTTCAGTAATAGATCAAAACGCAAATTCGGAAAAATTGTATTTTCATGTGATACTCGTATCAATCGACGATACTAACTTATGTAGCGAAATAATAAAATTATTTATAGGGTATATGAATATTATTTGAATCAAATAACAAATTATATACTGCTTTTTCATCACTTTATTCTGGGATTTTTTAATTTATTATCTGAAATACCTTAATGCTTATCTGTAGTTTTTATTCCAAACTCAATTTCCCTGTTTTTGAATGCCCAAGCGCATGTGTACTCCCAGTGAAGATCACTCACGCCTTAGAATGATTCATTCACATCCACTCACTCATATAAATGAATAGTTCACTTGACTCATTGTAATGATTCGTATAACGATTTCACTCACATTTCAAACATCGCAATCGCATGCGCAGCCGCTTGCCACAACTAATCAAGTTTAATCCAAAATTTCACAACAGAAAGTGAACCTAGTTATAACGGTGGTGGACTACGACCGCATCGGAACTTCGGAACCCATCGGCAAGGTGGTACTAGGGTACAACGCATCGGGAACGGAGCTGCGTCACTGGTCCGACATGCTGGCCAGCCCACGGCGGCCTATCGCCCAATGGCACACCCTCAAAGACCCAGAAGACGGAGAGAAGAAGGATTAAGTATAATCGTGAGGTGAGGTCCTGTTTTTAGACTAACATAGGTGGCATAGCCTGGTGGCTCATTTCTAAAAATAAACATCTAAACTTATCAGACGTCATTCGATGTTGAGCCTTGTTTCCAAGGAATCAAGAGATTTGGAGATGGAGATCAACCACTTTAAAAGTCGAGAAAATATTCTTAAAAGTCTTAAAACTGTATAACTCATTCGATCTTTTTAAAGTTGGTGATATTTTGTGGTCTTACTTTTTACACTTTTCTACCAAATTTGGTTGCCTAAAGTGCTTATGAGCCGTGGCCCTCTAAATCAGGGCTGTACGTAGCACAAAAAGGGATTCCGTGCAGTTGTAAACGTTGTCAAGATTCGATATCGTAGAATATCGTCGTTTCAAATGACACTTATTTATTATCAATAACTCAGACTTGTAATGTTTCAGTATAAAACCAGTTCATGGAAGAACGTACGAGCGTGAAGGAAGCAAAGACTTATGATTTAATTCATTTACCGGACATTGTGTTTGTTACATTTGAGTAAACCGAAGAGACGAACCACAGATCTCTCGAAAATGTACTCTATGCTCGAGGGTATCTTGTTATTTTTAGTTAGTATTCTCGGATCTATTTTCCACTAATAATGCAGTCATTGTGATAAGACTATATACTTGTTTCAAACTCTCTGATATTGTTATGAGGAGAACTGTTATTATCTATAAATAGATGACATATAGGAGCCATGTAAACGTCTTGATCGAATACTCGTTATCTTGCTAAATGTGGTGTGGTTTAGAAAGGTGTTGTGAGAAGTTTAGAAACTAATGTTAGATTTCCTTTGCTACTTCCACAACATTAGGCGAATAATTTATTAAAATTAAAGAAAGTTATTTTTAAATAGCGTGTTTAAAAGTAATCGGCTTTTCCTAATATGTGTGCTTAGTTGTAATCTCAAATATTAAGTACCTTAACATTGTTTAAATTGAAATTATATTCAACTTGAAATTTCAATGTAATCAAAAAATATTACATAATGCTATGTAAATAAGTTGAATCCTGTTAAATTTATTACATTCTATTTTACTATCATGTAAGTGTTACGGTATTGATACCCACTTGTCACGAGTTCATTCAAGGAAGAGAAGGGTCCTATTTTATTTATAATATTATCTCTACTGATAAACATCTCTTCCTTCGATGGACAGAAGACTTATCTAGAACCTATTTACTAAACTTTAAAACTTTATTTTGAAACATGACATCTCTTTTAAAAAAATAAAGTATTTAACCGTCGACATATATATATCTTAGTAAACTTACAAAATACTGTTAAGTTTTCATTCATTTTAGTTTGATTAAGATAATTATTATACGTACTTCGTATGAAATAGGGAAGTCAGTCTAATTTCCATATTTGCTATTGATCTAGTCCAACACCTAAGAAAATATATTTAAAAATACGTGTAACAAGGCGTTTATTTATTACTGAATCGTTATTTAGATCACTGCTTTTTCGAAATATTTTTTTGTCAATGACCCTAAAAAATTACAACACTTCATTATGAATGTACATCTATGTATACCCTACCTATATTATCTAAATACATAGCTATTGCTTGACTGTTGTTGATCTCAATCCTATGTGTTAATGAGTATTGTATATAATGTAATCACATGTTAAATTTCACGATCACAGTATGATATCTAGGTATGTATAGAGGTAACGGGGGCTGGCTTCAAGTACATAATACATTAGAAGTGCACCAACACGAAACATGTAGGTATAGACTTGTTAAAGTTCTGTATTTACGATAAATATAAAATTATGTTAATATTTTATAAGTAAATATATCGGGCTTAAATTGTTGGTGTTGCAACTGATTCACTTACCAATAAACCCTATGTTGACAGCACGTTACTTAAATATCTTTAGTTTATTTCAAATACTATTCAAGAGCTATAATAAAAAATTATATAATCTTTGACAACAGAATTATTTAATAAATAAATAATATTTACTTGTTATAATAGTCAAAAACATTTTAATAATAAAATAAATCTGCTTATAAACTAGATAACACAGAAAGATATAATTCCTACTTTTTGTTTTAGTGAGTACTATAAATAAACACACATGTAACGTACATGTATACTTTGTAATTTACCTTCAAAATTATTTTGATATTAAAGGGGCATACAATTAAACCGTTTAAAAATTATTAATAGTTAGTTAGAAGTTATATCTGATTGGATTTTATGTATTTTTATAACAGAAAAAATTTTAAATTTTAAATTTATTTTATTAGGTGCTCAGCTAGCAGGTACGTATGGATCAGTTGCAATGCAACATATTTAAGCACGTTATAACCTCGGGCCGTTCCCAACACGACCGGGCCTCAGTAGTATTGACAATATAGACATTACAAGCGCTACTTAATAAATAACGTTTTGTAATATTAAGACGAAACGCCACGAAGTATGTGAATAACGCTAGAATATTATTGAATATATAAATAGGAATATAAATTTGGAACAGGAGACCTTGTATCTTAAACGCTGGTTATGTCTGTGCTCTCTTTATTGGTTGAATTATTTAATAATTGATTGATAAATGTTGATTTTAAGAAATTATAGATCATCATTAAATGCACCATGGGCCTGCTAATAAAATGTTCACAACTGAATTTTATTTCACTATTTATGCCAACATAAAAAGAACAGTTTTAATAAATGTAAATTTAAAATTATATTTCTTAGTGAGAAGGAATTGTAGTTATTACCAAATGTAACAGGAGGGTTACAAAAGTTTACAAATTGTGACCAATCTCTAGCTACAAGTCATAGAGTAAAATCTGGATAAAAAACTGCTCGAAAATCTATTAGAGCCCCAGTGAAGCTATGTACCAGTGTATAATTGTATATTATACATTTCCATATGTACTCATATTAATAACAACATTTAATTCATGTGTAAAAACGAATAATAAACTACAAAATTTAATGTATATAAGTTGGTATTCGTGTTTGAAAACTGTTTAATTGATTGCTGTTTGCAATAAAAGAAGTTAGGTAAAATTTAAAGTTGCTGGTTTAGTAGATTTGAAAATATGTAATCATTCAATAATGTATTTCTTTAATAGATGGTTTTTACTCTAAATTCAATGCAGGGTTTATCTGTATATTCATTGACCATTTTTTGCACTTAATAAATATATATATATATAGTGTTTAATTTCAGTGTCATATTGTTATTGTAGACATAATTGTATGTATATATTTCTGAATTGATTGATAAAATTGTCATATCACTTGCCACTAAATAAAAATCATTGATAAATATTTATGTTACAGTTTATTTAGAAATTTATAAGTACTTTATTTTATTATTAAAATATTATAATTTTTAATAGAGTTTATAATAGTAATGAACTATGTAAACTATAAAAATGTCTATAATACATAATTACATAGACATGTGTTGTTTTACTTAATTATAATCTTACTTTATAATTTAAAAATGTACTTTTTTTACTGATTATTAGTTGTGGTCCCCTATTCTATTTCATTTCAAAAAATTTATATATTACCTGAAAAATATTAAGCTGAAAAAAGAAAATATGAAGATGTCTTTTTATTTTTCTGTGATATACTTTGCTACTGATATTCATTTTCCCAGCCGGTCAATGTGGTGTGAATTTGGCCTTTTGTTCAGCGGCCAACTTATCTACCTTATTCAATATTTATGATAAACTAACATTGATGACATCAACAGCATAGTTAAATAGTTAAAACAACAACAAAACTACAGGTTCGCCAAAATAATTCAACTACCATCTGTCTTATTGTCTAGTTATATTACTTACGTGCCAGAATCCAATTAAAAGGCACCCTTATGCAAATGATAAAGTATATGTACAAATTGAAGTGAGACCATGAAAGAATATGGGAACAGTGTACAATATCATTTAAATATTTCAGTCCTTTTAAAATTATAAATAAAATACAATAAAATAGTAAGATTTCTCTTCACAGCATGTAAAATTTTAGTAACCAAACTGCAGTAACAAATGACCAAAGAATATAATACTCAAATGACTGCTTGTTATTATAAAACAATTTGATCACAGACTAATATATGCACCTATATGGTACAATTTGATGACATCTTCATCCAAACTTTTTAATTAACATGAGAGTCAACACAGGCACTGACCGTTCTATTATATGTTTCATTTCATAGGCTGTGGTTGTTAATAAATTTAAGAGCTTAATCACAATTGAGCAAAAATTATATAGAAAACAAAAATACTTGTAAGGACATATTCAACCATCAGAAAATAACATTAGATTTAAATTGTATCACATTACGTCACAAAAGGCATTAAGTATGTATAAACAAGTTTTACCTGTTATAACACTGCCATAAGTCCTTACTCAGTGATCTTTTAATACAATTAATTGTCATCATAGTATCTTCGCTTCATTGCTCTATATTTCTTTAACTTATACAACGCTTCTATTTCCTTAACAACGAAATCTCCGTGCTTAACCATAATTTCGATCTTTTGCGGATCTGTTTCCCCACTGTTTTTAGTAAACACTTTGTGCAGGCGTTTCTTAAACAAATCGTAACCTTGAGGCCAATCCCGACCCAGATATAGCAACTGTAACAATAAAGAAAAGTTATGAAGATGACTTGTATCGATAGCGATAATAAATGACGAGTAATTACCTAATCAATTAAAGTATACGATAATGATAAAGTTTGTTAAAATCAGATTGTATTCTAAAGTCAATGATCTAAATTTATTTACCGTTTTGTAAAGATTTAAGACGGCTCTTCTCTGCGGCTGCGACATGATATGTTTATTAAATATATGTAAATAAACTCAAAACACTAAAAATAAAATCAAAAAACAAGTCCAAAGTGCGAAAAGCGGACAGCTGACACTGACATTTAATTTGACATTGACAGATATGCACTTGAGCCAACATAATAATAATTAATGTGGATGAAAAATTTTATCGTGTGTTTTCTCCTTTTTGTTTTAGTCCTCTCAAAGGGAATCGCGTGTCTGGCAAACCGATTATTTCCTTTTCCACGTTGCCTCTTTGGACACCAGATTTTGGCAGAATTATCATGAAGTTGGTAGTTGCCATAAATATCAAGAATTGAATTGAATTTTTTTTATTCCAGGGAAAAGATTACTAACAGTGATTACTAATATGCTCTGAGTTTAGTTCCATAGTCATTTTATATTTGATATTATGTCCATATGCTAAATTATCCTAAATAAAATGTTTTATATGTGTCCTCCAACAATTATCTGCCCCATTTCTCTCAGGGAAGTGCCTCGAAACTATAGAGCTCCATGTTTTTTTCCTTAAGTTCCTCGAAACCATTCTTAGGGTTCCGTAGTTCCGTACCTCAAAAGTAAATGAAACCCTTTGACACAGTTGTCCGTTTGCTTGTATGTCGGGCCGTTTTTTTTGTCACTGAACCCTAATAGCTGAGCCCCGGAAAGAGGAAAATACGAAATATTCAAAAGTACACAATCTGTTACCCCATCAATATATAATAGTGATCTGCGTAGTGATTGCTTGCTCAGTGGTGATATGTGATATAAAATGTCAATGGTTACCCCTCCCTGTGAGTATTATATTAGTTTCCTCTGTTACCGTGGAGATAGTTACCTTGTTGCTACCTGCGCCACGAGCAATTAATAACTACCAGCTCTACCAGTTGCTACCATTAAATGCTCCTAGTTGCTACCCTTTGCTACCTAGCAACAGCTGTTATTATAACAATTTTTTAAAAGTTGCACATCATTGCTCATTTATTAGGTACATAACATAATATGCAAGATTTGTATAATATCATAACTTATTCACGAGTTGATTGAATAAACTAAAAAGCTACAATGGCAGATTTTGATTATGGTAAGATTTTTAAGTTGTAAATAATCTTTTCGTGCAATGGTTTACCCAAAGACTTTTAAAGGTTTACCTAATTGCAAGTGCAGTCAGCTATTTATAAAATTTCCTAAAGTAATACTTAAAATGTAACATATAGTACCTAAAAAACTATGATACTAAAAGACGGGTCCCAACATCATCGTCCGGGAAACGTCCATTGATGAACTCCCCCATAGAACGCCACTAAAAATAGTCTAAAACCATCAATCAAACATTTACCGGTTCGTCCCCCTACTAAATGGGCCAACGACCTGGTCACGGGGAGTTGCTGGAAGCCAGTTGCTCAGGACCGTTCACGGTGGCATAGCACAGGGGAGGCCTATGTTCAGCAGTGAATGCTTCTCGGCTGATGATGAACTAAAAACCATCTCGACATTGGTCTAGCAATGTAGCCGTTTTCGATTGAGCACACAACCAGTCCAGGTGTAGAGCGGATCTCTCGCTGTAGGCTCCTGGCGGCAAGGGGCGAAAAACACAATTTACAATGAGTGCTATTTTTTGAAACACAAGTTTATGTTCTTAGAACTAAAATACAATTTATATGGTATGAGAAAGCGTCGAACAAAGGGTGCCTAAACACAATGTCGGGCTATACCTGACCAAGGGCCGCCGATGCATACAGCGTGTATGCATCGCCTCCCTTCATTACCTTTATTGACTGCCGACCATTCACAGCAGTAGCGATTTTTGGAACTGGAACTTCAGCTGCATAAGTCTACTTTTGGTAATAATTCTTCGTCATGGATCGCCGTCGGACTTTTCATGAGAGGATTTTCCACAATCACCACGCTTAGATAGCGGATTGCTGGTAGCCGCAATGTGTTGTTGATACACAGGATGACGCTGCTGCCAATCTCCTGGTTTTTTTTCTCCTTACGTAGTTGCTTTTTACGACCTCTAAGGAATGTCATGGAGTGACCCTATCTTAAGCCCTAGACCTAGCCAAACTTAAAGTGGGACAAAGAATTTCGCTTTTTAACCGACTTCAAAAATGGTGGAGGTTATATGTTCGACATGATGTATGCTTTCTTTGTTTTATGTATGATCGCCGATACCTCCGTAAACTGTAAACCTATTTTGAAAATTCTATTTTGTTTAAATCGGTATACTCTGAAGTTGATCCCATTGTCACTAAGTCAGAATCTACACATCATTTTAGTCAGGCGGACATATAAAATGCCTTCCCACCAACCAAACCGAATATATCGATACGTACCGCCACTGGGAACACATCTATACATACATAATCTAGACAGGAGGAAAAGCTAGGATACATAGTTAATAACGCGTCCAAAAAGAACTAGAAAAAGACTAAGGCGTTGTTTAATAAATATTATCTTCTTTATAAAATTAAATAGACATGCTCGAGGAAGGAGAGGAAGAGGAGGAGGAAGAAGAAATAGAAGAAGAAGACGAATATGGGGAAATAATAAAGGTGAAGAAGATGGTTAAGAGGAAGCGTAAGGTGGAAGTAGAGGAAGAAGAAGAGGAAGTAGCGGAAGAATCTGTGCTCACTGTGTACGACCCTGACGACTTTATATCGGGAGCACAAACAAGCGTCGAAACTTCCCTCCCAGTCGACTTGTTTGACTTTGAGTATCCTTTTGAACCAAATCTGTCAGCTTCTGCGACTTCAGATGAGGTTAAACTTTGAGACACTATTATATGCTCTGTGAGAACGACTAATTTACTTAGACCCGTCAGATTCCTTGTTCGTCAGTTTCCGCTTTCGTCAGATTACTTCTTTTTTCCGTATAGGTTCTTAGTTCAGAATATACATATCTCATGGATGCTCAAACCACATGCATTAGACTATACCCGCGACTTCGTACGCGTACACTACAGATTATAATTCAACATAAAATTATCTTACGTCTTTGTCATGGTCTATCTGTATGCAAAATTCCAGCCAAATCCGTTCAGACGTTTTGGCATAATTGTGGTACAAACAAACTTACAAACTTTAACATGTATAATATTAGTGGGATATACCAAGTTTTTCAGTACATTAAAGGATATTTTTAAAATTTTGTGTTATAATCATTTTCTCTGCCAAAGAAGGAACTGACGAATTATGACGAAAGCGGAATCTGACGAAAGGGTAATTAGAGGTTGTCCACATGCGTCATTCATGACGAAACTGAACTGAAATTATTTTAAAAAAACTGCTTCTGACGAAAGCGTAATCTGACGGATATGTTCTAAATCTTACTTATAACCGTACACTACGAGTATACATATAACTCTGCTGAGAAAATACAATTTCATATTCCCAAGCGCTACAATCTGATTAACTTCAAGACTACTGATTATACGCAAGCCTGTAACATTTTCCACCACATTAAGCATTGGGTGATATTATTTTTGTTAACCGCTAACCCATCTACAGTTGTCATTAGCTTGAAGCTTATGGGTGCCAATGGCCTTATCGTTACTCATTATCAGGTGAGATGAAGGCTAAGTGCAAACACTCAAACATAAAATAAAGTAAAATAGAATAAAGTAGATGAGGGCGTATGCCATAAATCGATTACTAAAAGTTTACCAAAAGTAGCTGCTTTATCAATGGCTAAGTATTGTGCCGACGCTGCCTTTTGTGCGTAACACGAAAGATTTGTACATGAGTCGGTTATGTTTGCATATGTATGTATATCGTGGTCTATAATATAGTCAAATTGAATCTTTGCCGATTATTTTTACTTGGCAGTATCTTACAACTTTAAACTGCCTGCCCAGTGACATTGGTAATTCTTGATGAGAAAGACGAAGAGGAAATTATCTCTGACAAACAAAGATAAATATTATATCCTCAACTAACTCAAAGACATTCATACGGCTACAACTGCCACAAGTACTTCAACCTGTGCGCTTGCGACGAAACTGTGGTGTGCTGGGCCGCGGGGAGTGTGGTCACCTTCATGGATATCAACACGAAGCAGACCTGGTTTCGGAGAACGAGCACCGGTGGCTCCGTAGGAAATATCACTGTATGGAATTTTTGGTTGATAAACAAGAACTTTACTATTACATTTTTATCACATTAAGCTTCTAAAAATTGACTCATTGATAGAAGAATTCATGCTTCTTAGTTCTGTGAAGACATCTGGTTATTTAGTTTAGTTTTGCACATCAGATGCAGATCTTATCATCGCGTTGGCCTATTGTGCACATGTGGGCGTATCCCGGGTGGTAATGATACTTAAACGACTCTTTGTTTGTCGTCGTGCCGTCTATGATATACAGCATAATTTAAATCACATGAAATCCAAAATTATTTAATAAGAGCTTCTAATAGCCTGTGGTTTGTAGTCTTTCAGAGAGGACCCCAATTACCGCATTGCAATTGCTGAAGGTAGAGAAGGTAACAGAGAGCCTGTGATCATACTCTACACGTGGCCTCAAATGGAAATGGATGCAGTGCTAAGAGAGGGTACTGAAAACGCATACTCTATTTTGGACTTCAGGTATGAGCAAAAACTGTTATAAGATAATTTATTTGAAGTCAAAGTTTCAGCAAGTTTCTGTAGATGAATAAAATATTCAAACAATTTTGCATTTATTATTTTTATAGTCCAGATGGAGAACTTCTTGCTTCAGTAGGAAAAGAGAATGATTACAATTTGACCATATGGAATTGGAAGAAACATAAGATCTTACTTCGGACCAGTGCTTTCTCTTTCGATGTAAACACAGTCATGTTCTCAAAGTATTGCGAAGGACAACTCACCACTGCAGGTAAGCCAAAATTAATTTAAAATGACTGATATTTTGAATTTGTATTTTTCCGACATTGTTTTAGGAGCTGCTCATATTAAATTCTGGAAAATGGCTGAAACTTTTACTGGTCTCAAGCTTAAAGGCGAGCTCGGAAGATTTGGCAAAACTGAGATTTGCGACGTTCTCGGGGTTCATCCAATGCCGGACGAAAAGGTTAAGAATAATACAACAGGTACTTAAAATACAAAAACTTTTATAAAAATCTTAATATTGGTCATACCAGGTATTGTCTGGCTGTGAATGGGGCAATGTTTTGGTATGGGAAGCGGGTCTTGTGAAGTTAGAAGTAACCCAAAAAGGAAGAAAAAATTGTCATCAGGCACCGATTGTAAGTACAATTGCCAGCTATACCGATGACTGAAATATATCTGGGCTCTATATCGATAAATTAATTTTTTCCTGGCTTTTTTCCTAGATTCAATTTATGCTGAGTCCTGCGGGCGACGAAGTGACGACTATAGCTCGTGACGGATGCATCAGGGCTTGGTATTGGGACACAGTAGAGCAGGCTGATCCTCCTGAAGAAGACCCTTACGTTGAACTGAACCCTGTCGCTGAGACATGCGTATGACTTTCGTACTTTACTCGAGAAAAAAAATGTAACACATTACTCGGACTAGAATTTCGAAACATTAAAACTTAGATATATACGTACATACATTATTAAGAACTATTAAATACTGTTGCACTGTCGTAAACAGGACGAATAATCAAAGCGTTTAAAAGAACTAGGAAACGACTTCAATTGGTTTTTGTTGATTTTCTCAAAAAGCGCCGAATCAATTTTAATAAAACTTATATGGGACTACCTCTGGATTATGCTCTATCAAAAAAAACATCAAAATCTATTAATAATTGGCGGAGTTGTCGCGTAACTTACATGTAAAAAACACATACGGTTGAATTGAGAACCTCCTCCTTTTTTGAAGTCAGTAGAAAAAGTAACATGACTGCTTTCTGTTTTATTATTGTGATTGCGATTTCACCAATACTTAATCTAACCACCAACAAGCTTTTCTTTTCATCTGGCGTGATATGAAAGTATTTATTCGACAATATGAAAATGACTATTCATAAAATGGTCATTCTATTTCAGGTCCCAGGTTGTCAAATAATGTGTCTCAAACCCCAAAAAGACATGTATTGGTTTGCACAAGTAAGTATATATAGTTACTTGTATTATAGTTAACAATAATTGTATATCCATAGTTAACAATAATTTCTAACGTTTTTCAGGATGCAAACGGAGGCATATGGTCTGTAGATATAGAACTAGACAAATTGGAATGCAATCATCAGAAGATTATGATATGCCATGCTGGCGCCGTGGTTGGTATGGTGGTGCTAAGGACCCATCCAATATTGGTAACGGCAGGAGAAGATGGGACATTGCTCATGTACAACACAAAATCACATCAACTACTCGCTAGATATGTGTTCCCTGCAGCAATTACTTGCGTGCTTTATCCTCCATTCGATGTGAGTGTCTGCATTTACCACCATCAATTAAAACTACCAAGCTGTGTCTGTACATTAAACACAATGACAAAAATTTTCGTCAAGGAGATTCAAAATAATAAAGCTCACTAAAATCCTTTTTGTTTGTTAATTTTGCCAGGCATCACGCTTAAACCACTTTATAAAGTTAAACACAGTATACGTAAGCAAACTTATCTCATGCCAGCGCAATATTTTATGGTATTTTTTAGATTTTAAAGCACGAGAAAAGTTTCAATCCATCGATATTAAGTACTGCATAAGTCTGCATTTAATTAAAATTAAAAATCGGTCAAGTGCGAGACGGACTTCTAGACGGTAAAATAAGTGCGAACACTTATTTTCTATGTCGGTTTTGGAATGTTGAGCGTATTACATAATTGGTTGTTTTGTAGCGTGTTCTCAAAATGTACTCGTCTCAGCATGTACCAGACCACTGGTATTCTGATGAGACCTAAGGGTGTGTGATGTGCAATGAGAGGTATAATATATATGGGTGTGCTGACGTGCTTTTATATTTGTTGGAAGTTGGATGAATCATCTCGGATCATAATGGTTGGTTTCGCGGACGGCGTGATGCGGACGTTGCTGCTGCACCCCGGGCGACTGTTGGAGAAGAAGAGACTTATTGAAGTTCGTGTACACTCGGCACTCACAATCCACAGCGAGGATTCCCTACAAGCCGACATATTGGATTTGTTATCGGTAAATTGTTATTATTATGCATATTGTGACATGGCTGTATAAGTCGTGATAAATATACAGTTTCAAAAAACCGGAAGAAATTCTACATTGAACCGCTACTGGGCCGAATTCCATCGATGTTTCAAGTCGACCTAACATGGTATTTTGTCATGTTGTTTTTGGCCATTTCTACATTGCTGTTTTTACTGAACACAAAACAACGCTTATAACGACGATGTGGCCTTCATTGGTACGCCTAGCCATTACCATCCAACCGTCAATCACCATCAAGTGAGATAAAGGCCAAGTGCAAACATAAATAATTTTTAATTTAATCATCAACCTAGATATTTCTGGAATGATTAATCTCGACATTATTTCGCAGGTATTAAAGCCTCACCAAAAGCCTTTGACTCATATATCGATAAACAATCAAAGGACGCTTCTCGTCACGTGTGGTGAAGACAGCACTTTGTTTATGTACAAGATCATTCCTAGTGTTCCTTTCAAACTAGAAAGGCTAGGATATATCGAGACCCCTAATAATATCGCGTACATGACTTGGAAACCCAACGAGGTAAGATTCAGGATTTGAATGAACCTGAAATTATCAAAATCGGATCACTATTGGCGGAGTTATCGCGTAACACACATACATATGCACAAAAAACAAACCCTCCTCCTTTTTTGAAGTTGGTTGAAAATGAAACATAATAGTAAGTAAATATGACGTAAATTGAACAGAGAGGGTGTTTCAACATTTTTAAACAACACTATTGGTCGGTAGTCCATACTTTCTGCACATTGCCTATAATTTCTCTGACCTCGTATACCTTTAAAATATATTAATATTATTGGGACATCTGGTGATGGGAGCGTAAATACCCTTGGGACAGTCGAAGTGTTAATGGAAGCACACGCATTTTATGATATATTTTTTTGATAATATGTTATGATTTCAGGAGCGAGTTATTCTGCTTTGTGGTCAACTCGGACTTATCATGGAAGCCGTTTTGCCTGCAATAGAAGTACCAAAATACGAGGACATAACTACATTCAGACTGGAATTTGAATCATGGAAAGAATCCCTAGTTAAGAAGCAGTTGTTAGTATGGATGGAAATGTATTATACTTATTTTGGAACCTATATTAATTGTACTTGCAACAATGATATCTAAAGAGATAGAGTGCTTTGGCTGATACTTTGATTGAGTTTGACTACAATCTCAATGTGGTCGAGGATGGTGTAGTGTATGTTTGATAGAATATGGTTATGGTTGAATTAGCTCGTTTAGTTCTAATCGCACTCTCCTGAAGCATATAGACCGAAAGGCACCTCAATGAATTTTTACCGTCACCATCGATCTGTAACCAATAAGTTGAAAGATAGAACTCATAATGATAAATATTTGTTGGTTCACCTAGCTCGAGAATAATCAGTGGGTTTTGCTGTTCGGGCTACTGTGCCGCGCCAAAGCCATGTTTGCAGAGAAGCGCGTGGACAGTTTTCACGCCATCGTTGATCGTTGTGCCTTAGTGCTGGAACGAATGCGAGGCAGCTCGAACGTCATCCTACAGCTGGACCGACGATGTTGCGGCAATAGATAAGACTACCTGCGCGTGCGCTCGTGTCCGGTGCCGGAGTCTTGCCAACCAATCTATTCCTTAGTTGTTGTTTTTTACTATTCCAAATACGTTTCATCTAAAGTTGTCATTTATAATTTTCTGATGAAGAGATGGCTTAAATTAATTCGTGTTTCTTGCAGTATGCGCTATCGTCCGTTCCCTGGTGAAGATGATTTGGCCAGTCTTGACGAAGAAGCTTTGAAAGCGGCAGCAGAAGCTGCTGATAAGCCAATCGATGAAGACGAAGAAGGATGGAAAGGAGAAATCGAGCTAAGTAAGTTGAACTAAAACAATAAGAAATAAGATTCCTTGCCCTCTGAAATTTCACTGATATATTTCTGAAAATACGTACATTCTTTATTCATATTATTTCCGCAAACGTTGGCAAAATGATGGCTATTTTAATTGCGTAGGCTTCGTTTGACGTAGCCCTACTTTTAAGAAATATGAAATCATAACTTTTATGGTAGTAATACAAGTTTTATTATAGTGGAAAGCGAAAGTATGCTCGGAACCACAATCACATGGGCATCTTACTGCAATGAAGGTGAAGCCATCTGGGTCGTTCAAAAACAAACTGGAGCTTTGTTACAAATAGCCCCAGGTTCCAACAAGATATTGAAGTACGCACCTCTTCCCGAAGATTCGTCATGGTGTGAAAGTATGACCGCTTTAAAATTTATGTAAGTACCGCCAAAAAATTGGTAAAGTAAAGTAAAAGTAAAAAGTGTTTATTTCTTAAATAACTTTTACAGAGTTTTGCAGGGGCCTTCCAGAAAGTAGTCTTTCGACACTTGTGTTGGAAGTGCACCGCGTCTTCCAGACGGATTTACACAGTATTATTTAAAATCTTAGTTCCTATTTTAAGTTTGCTATGCTCATATGTGCGTGTGCGTGTGTGTGTGTGTGTGTGTGTGTGTGTGTGTGTGTGTGTGTGTGTGTGTGTGTGTGTGTGTGTGTGTGTGTGTGTGTGTGTGTGTGTGTGTGTGTGTGTGTGTGTGTGTGTGTGTGTGTGTGTGTGTGTGTGTGTGTGTGTGTGTGTGTGTGTGTGTGTGTGTGTTTGCGTGTGAGTTGCGAGAAGAATTGCACACTCCTATGCCCTACGGATACTGAAGTGCCTTGGGATCGGTTTAGTGTGGCCACATATGAGTGTACAATTAATGAGTATAGCAGTATGGTACATAATCTAGCCATATTTATGTCACTCTTGATAAGAGAGCCTCCGTTCCTTCGTAAGAGAGTGTACTGAGCCATGTTATTAACGTTTTGGTATTTCTATAAATTCATTTTTTCTTCTTCATTGAAATGCAAATGCAAATTTAGAGGGTTCTCAGGGCAGACCCTCTCTCTCTCATGGGTCCACAAATTTTCATTGGGGTCAGTACTATTATGTAACCAAGATCTGGAGATCCTGGTCTGGCGTGGCGAAAATGGCTGAAGACTGGAAATGACAGAAAAATGTTCATAAGACCAAACTTAATACCGATCTTTATTTTTAAATACTACTTCAAATATTAACGTTTTGATTGTACTTTTAAACATAATACTGTCTGTATTATTAGCATTGGGCATTATACATTTACCAGATGTGAAGATCGCTATTTGCTGATCGGCACAGACAACGGATATATACGTGTCGTCCGAATGCACACGCCTGAGGAAGACAATCCAGATGTGCACTTTATAAAATGGACTATCGCCATGCAGAAACTCATGAGGGAACTCAAAGGCAGACGACTAAAGAAGGAAGAGGTGCGTCAATAAAACTTAGTACATGACACTTGATCGGTTCAGTGTAATGGCCTGTCTCTTGCTCTTATAATATAGAAGCACTCATCCTTTTCCAATTCAATGACTTAAATAAAACTAGAACATATGAGCAAACTGCAACGCCTATAATACCGACAGAAGATATCAGCCTTTCGATTTATATATATAGGCAACACGTCTAAGAATATGCACTCCAACTACTCAACTTTCCACCCGGGGCAAGAATAGCAAGATTTCACCCTTATTATTAGTTGATATTCCACTGCTGAAAATAGTGCGAACTTTGATCAAAATGTTTTACTTTCAGACACAACCTGTGCCGAGAATAGATTTTACCGACTTCTATTACCAACCTATGCATGACTTCTATACAGGCGCTATTACCTGTTTTGAAATCAGCGTTGAAAAGTAAGTAGGCTGCTTCAAAAGGCAATAACTTATGTTTAAAAAAATTACTTATTCAAACAACACCTCTTTCAGCATTCTTTTTACTTGTGGTGCTGACGGCAACGTTTTCACTTTCAACATTCATTTCCCCACACCCCTAGAAGAATTTCCGGAATTGCCTGTCGAAGGTCCGGACCTATCAGTGAGTGAGCTTTTTGTGTTACACTGACAAAACGATTGAGAAGCGCTTTGTTGTAGAATAGGCTTCGTTTTTGTTTCATGCACTGTTAATTGTGCGAGAGTGGAAGTGGAGACAGATGGTCTAGCCAGACGATCTCTTCCTAGAAGAGCGGGAGACGCTTGATGTCATTGCACGCCTCCTGGAGTGAACCTCGGTTGTGGCCATGCTGCTGCAGGTCATAAGCACATGGACGAGAGTTTCCTCGGCAGCCATGCACCCACGATATTTATGATATATGAATCGAAAAACTTAAACCTAATGATTGAAGCATTGGATGAACGAAACATCGCTACTGGCAATGCTTTTTGGCGGCACACTTAAATAACATTGTAGTGTCTGCGTCCTTGGGCAGGCAGGTTAGAAAAGTCACATCACCGACCACAAATATCTCCCATCTGACGACGAGAATTTAGCTCAACTGAATAACCCGTAACAAATTTAGAGGTCATTTTAGTCTTAAGCAGACTACTATTACAATACCGAAATACCTGTCCCCATATCCGGGACCTTAGGGCCTGCCTATCCATTCAATCACTATGGACTCCAATAACATTATTTTGGGTTTTAGAAAGTCCAAAGGGAAAAAGAACCAAGTACCGTTGAAGGCGAGCTGATGTCCCATGAACAATTGAAACAAAAGGAAGAATACGACAAAATGATGGCAATAGCTAACGCGCACAAAAAACGCGTTCGTCACCAGTTAGAAGAAATCACCTCGGAATATAACAAACTTATACGAGCGTAAGAATGAACGTGATAATTATTAGTTTTAATAACAAAATTACTGTTCAAAGTCAACTTAAAGGTTACGAAACAGTATACAGTAACAACACGAGGGGCCCTTAACAAGAGTAAAAAAATCAGGCTCAGCTACCTTTCATACCGGAACACAACAGTGCTATTAACACTGCTGTTTGGCGTCAGACTAATGTAACACGGCGGCAGCTAGCCAGACCATAGATTAATTAATAGTCACCAGGTGGACATAGAAAATTGCTCAACCAACCAAACCGAGTACTGATAGCTAGTTAACTCCGCTAGGAATCGAACCCGGACCTCCAGATTCAAAGAGTGTAGCCAGTAGGCCATTTGATACAGATTACAATCATAACTGTAGCAGTTTTATGTCCTAAAGTATGACTTGTTCTTATTTGTTATGTCAGGTCTTTAGAGCAACAAAATAGAAAGATATTACAGATCATCCTTAGGATCACTAAAAAATTCAGTATTCTTGAGGACCATTTTCAGATTCTTGTTTCAGGAATCGGCTTCTTCCAGTCTCTCAGCAAATTGATGTTACACTTGACCTACGTCCCCTTGAAGTTCAAGAGCGTGAACTAGACGAGCTTAAAGCTTTAGCACACAGGAAAGTGGCCCATCAACTTGAAGCTTCCGATATAGGCCTGAAGAAAATGTATGATCGCAACATCATTCAACTAGACGTTTTCCCTTTCACATTGACGGCAATTCGGTAAGAATACACATTTTAAACCTTATTGGACCGAGTCTACCCTCATTAATATTTTGGAGACTGCAGTTATCACCATTGCAGTCGGCATCATGTGCACAGTATGAACAGTATAGTCACAGTCCGGACACTTCAAACAAATGTCGTGATATCGGTTCCTATTCCCATACATCAACCGGATGATGTTTGTATACACGTGCATGTGTAATTACATTCGCGCGCGCCGTAGTACCGATTCTTGGGTCCGGAGGAGAGAGGAGCGGGGAGAGGAGAGGTATCGCGGATCGGTGGAAGGCGGTTAACACCGTTCTTTGGTGTATTTTGTATTGTAGTACTATATTAATTCTGTGGTAAAGACATTCAATTATTTTCTAATTATGCTTTCGATTGCAGCGCTCCCGAAGTAAGGATAAGGCCCCTACGCCAGAAGAATCTTTCTCAAGCTTTTTACGATCAATTAACTGAAGTTCATCAGAAAATGGCGGAAGCTGCTTTGCGCAGTAGGTTAGTAAACATACGCATAAAGAGTTTGCTTTAATTGCTTTATATCATTCAAACTATCTTCTAAGAGATGACAAATATATTGTTTGAAATAATTGCGTTGTAACAGTAACATAATTTTTGTTTTGTGTTATTTCATGCTTACCATAGTAGGAATACAGATTTATGGCAACTAGTAGAATCCGAGCCAAAGTAAGTATGACAACGAAAGAGCATTGACATGCTTTCACAGATGTTTATTTGATCTTCAGCATGAAACTCACATCTCAATGGTATCGCTACATGATACAATTTTGAGATATTTTGGCAAAAGAAAGAATCCTCCATAAGGGCATTGAAAATATACCACTAGTCCAACAAAATGAAACAGGCAGTCAACATAAAGTATATTCCATCTCACAGAGTATTAATACATATTGTAGACCAGCGCATACGCTTCGTTGACCACATCGTCACCGTAAATTTTTATTTAAAATGCACTTTTCCTATCTCTTTTCATGCCATATTTTTAAGCCATATACCGTTATAGTCAGCCATAAAAGTTGACTATGTATATGTATTATCTTTATGAGCATCTGATATGATCTAATGTGTGATGGAAATGACTGATTGATATCAAATTTACAGACGAGCAGGATCGTCGACTCGTCGAACAGCTTCTAAGAGAATGTCTTGGGGACCTCCGCGAGTTGCATCTTTTCTCTTAGGTCTCCCTGCCAAACCCCCGCATATCCTCAAGAAACAGCTGAGAAACTACTACCAGCGCTTGAACCGACATCATATTCAATTTATTGAGGTATACTTCTTTATTGCCGATGAAATACTGTAATAATTATTCAGCGTATCAGTAATGGGACGAATTCATTTAACAAATGCGAATAGTCTTACGCGATTGTAGGGTTTTAAGTGCTTCTTTGTTTGGTATCCACTCGTGGTTATAAGCAGCGCTGAATAATTGGCATTCTTTCCTTGTAATGATTTAGATAGGAGAGAACTAATATAAAAATTACGTTATATTCAAAAAAATAATTCTTGAACTGAAACAACGTATATAATAATAAAGTCCGCGACGTATGGACTCATTATATCCTCCAAAATATATGCCAAATGTTCAACGTAGGATAATTTCAAAAAAAAATTTAGCATCGCGACTATTGCTTTGTAGTGTTGTAGTAGAAAATCCAGAACGTGAAATCTTGTGTAGTCATCTTCATCGTAATAAGACAGAATACATACATTGTCTAGTGCTGTTTGTTTACCCTGTAGTGGCAAGAGCATTTATCAAGAAAGCCGGACCCGAAGGCTTTACCTCCGGGGGCGGCAGAAGCACTCAAAGAGGCCGAGCAATCAATTGGCAATCGGCCGTTAAAAACTGAGTCAGATTACGTGGCTCCACACGGACACAACACGCAGCTCCGACTTTGTCTCTGCAGGCAGGAGGTGAGTTCGTACGATTTTTATTATGTTTTCATGTTTACAATTAGCCAGATTTATCAGAATTGTTTGTTGAGTATTTTATTGAGTGTATTTGAATGTGGTTAGGCCAGCCAGTGGATTACAGTCAATGGTAATCAGGCAATTTTTATATTATTTTTGTTTTTAAACTTTTGAATACGAATAGAGTCTTTGTTAATGTTCCAAAACAAATTTAAACTGAAAGGGAATTATTGTAGAAAAATACCGGCCAAGTGCGAGTTGGACTCGCGCACGAAGGATTCCGTACCATTCTCTATAAAAACGGCAAAAATATCACGTTTGTTGTATGGGAGCCCCCTTAAATATTAATTTTATTCTAGTTTTTAGTATTTTTTGCTATAGCGACAACAGAAATATATAATCTGTAAAAATTTCAACAGTCTAACTATCGTACGGGCGTACGGACAGACGGACGGACGGATGAATAGCGGAGTCTTAGTAATAGGGTCCCGTTTTTACACTCTGGATACGGAACCCTAAAAATTATTTTTATTTATCAATCTCTAAACGTATACCTTCAAACAAAAACTGATAAAGTTCTATTTTTGAATTCACTTTAGCCAACTTAGACGTTGGATGTTTTTAAGTGATGTTTTAAACATGCTTACATAAGCTAAGACATATTTTCAATAGCCATCAGAACACAATTGTAATGTAAATATTGGGGATAGGCTAGCGCCTACGCTACGCTATCTATTATAATCACAAACTTGAAATAAACTAGCCTTAATATTGAGTTCAGAATTTTTAGATCGTCAATTGTTCTAGATATACGAAAACAAGCGGGAATTCAACCAGAAAGTGCTTCAATTGCGCGATCAAAAAGTAAAGGTGATCGAGCTTATAAAAAAAATTGGAGAACGACTGACCGAGCTGCGTGTTGAATTACCGCCCAAGTTGGTGAAGATGCCACCTCCAGTGCCCACCATAGATATGGACCTGGAGTTTCCAGAAACTCATTTAGAGGTAGGTTCGTGCAAACAGTTTTATGTAACGTACTGGTTTGTCGTATAAGAACTTTAAGCCGCCCTCTACGTCGGCGGATAAGGATAATCTAAGAGATACCGCTGTAATACAATAAGAGTGATGATTGCGAACCGAAAATAACATGTACCAGCCAGTCCACCGTAAACTAATGGATCCATGCGATTTGATTAACGTCTAGCCGTATTTCAGATAAAAATACAAGTAGAATCTACACCGGCTAGAGCAGCCACTCAGAAGAAAACTGAAAGACAACAGGAAAGAAGAAAATCAAATCCCTCGCCGCTTGTATACCCTCAGCCAAGAGTACGGCAACCCAGGGTCCCACGTTTTGTTACACTTGAAGGTCAGTCTACAATATCGAGATGTAAAAGGCAATGGATTTTCCATCGACCTCATCTTCACCGCATCTGATGGTAAGGACCGATTCAAACTTTGGATGGAAAGCGGGCAACATTTGTATGGGATACGCATAACTTCAGTCGGCCGTCGTTTGACGTTCCGTAAACACACCCTTCCGACTGCTCCCATACCTCGGCAACAGACTCAGTTATGCGTTAGACCTGTAGTTTGGAACGTGTGGTCGTTGATTAGGAATACGTACACATACATATGCTCATTTGTACTCGTTTCTGTAATATCTCTGTACATTCCTGTCGGGCCAGTGTTGTAGCTGCAAGCACACATGTTGTCATCATCGTGCGCAGTACATTCTAAAAAATGTTGAAATAAAATGAAATTAAGGGGTATCAAAACGTTTGCTACGTTTGTACAAAATAGGGTGCGGTATTCAATAGTCTTACGAGGAGTATCTTTCTTACAGAATCTCGTCCACTGACAGCGGCTTGGGAAATACTAAAAGTGAAACCAAATGTAGAATCTACGCCCTTAGAGATTGAGGTGCGAGACAGACGAATCGAAAGGTAATAAAATATACATTTGTATGTCAATAGTCTAGGGCCAGAATAGGATAACCCCATGTATCTCTCATGTATAACAAGGGAAAAATTCCGCAAATCAAGGTCCCAGGGGAATATTCCCATCACGGAAAACTTGTATGTTGTGGAGATTGATATGAGTGGGGCTCATCTTTTGTTATCGACGTGCGGCTGACAAAAGAAAGACAGGTAATCATCACATGTTTTTGGAAACTGGGAACCAACTTTTGTCAGTCGGCTGTAAAAAATTTGACCAATATTTGAGCCGTTTGTCCTTCCATTTTTATATTTATTTCTAAAGAAGTTCTCTGAGGCTAGCATTGCATGCATAGCATGCTAGCTAGCATAATCAATTTCTGTTGCAGGCATCTTTTCGAACAAGGTGTACTGTTAGGGGATGCTGAAGTAGCCGTGCAGAATTTTGATTCCCGATTAAGAGAATTACAAAGGGAACGGATTCGCGTTCAGGTATGCTAGGTTCGAAAATAAATTTGTTCAAATCTTATCACGTCACTGAACTGGAAAGTTGTTCTGAAAAGAAAGGTTCTTCAAAGGCCTACTCTCCTACAGAGAGTGTATGGGCCATAGTCCACCACGCGGGCCCAGTCCTCACGATGAGAGCCCTTTTACTAAATGGCTTTTTTACTCAGGTTAAAGACTTCATAAGATGAACCGTATGTAAATAAAATCTAATTGTAATGAGGTCAAGAGGTAAAGAGGTCTGAATGAGACACCGTCTAGGAAACGACTGATTTATTAATCACTGTCACTCAATCTTAGGATTACCCACAACAGTATGTTCCGCGAATATCTGGAGCCCCTGCCTGGACTTGTACAATTGTAATTTTAAAAATGTCATTGTCAAATAAAAGTGACTTAATAACCATTTATGTATATTCTGGTCTAGTTTATTTGTACACTCGAGTACAAAAATTTGTATCCACTTTTGAACCATGTCACATTCACTTTTGCTTGTTCCTATGTAGTGTATTGAAGGAAATGTCAATTAAAGTTGAATGTGACAAGGCTCTAAAGTATACATTCTCGAGTGTACAAATAAACTACAGACTGGATTTGAAACATTTTTTTTAAAATTTTATAGGAGAAAAATCAGCTCCTAGAGTTACATTTGTATCAGCTGCACAGAGAGATGGATGTGTTGAACCGTTTCGAGGCTCACGAAGACAGACTTGCTGAAAGAGTCTATACCAAACTTATTCAGGTAAATGAATGATTTCCCGACTTGATGACAACGAACGCTTATAAAAACGAATGTTTGAAAAAAAACGGGTTATTTACGAAACATGGAGAAACTGTTAACGATTTCTTGTTTGTTTAAAAACCCCAAAATTAACTAAGTTTGATTTGATTTTATGCATGTCGCGGCCCAATTTATACGATTTTCTTTATTCAATTCAAAGGCCGTGAAAAAAAACACTGAAAGGTGTTAATGAAAAGATCTACTCTACTCGATAGCTAAAACGTTTACGAACATAATACAAAAGGCGCCCAAGGACAATCTTGTGGTACTCTGATAATGACTTGTATTGTTTTCTGTGAAGGTTTTAACTTGGCTTTCGTCTTACACGATGGCAATTGTTAGAGCAATTACACCCAGAATCTTAGTCAATGAGGCAGAGGCTGTGCTGTTTTTCAGTAATGTGTCACAGCAACCTTATTTACACTGCTGTTTGATGACATACAGACAGCAGGCTAGCTAGATGGACATAAAAAGTGCCCTACTACTACCAAGATTGACATCACGAATGAAACTGCCGACTTCGATGCTATGAAAACAACATTGCCACTAGACTATGGATGTGGTTGAACAGTTCTGCAGAGCGGATGCGATTCAATAATGTAAATGAATTCAGGTGAAATCCGTACAAGAGCAGATCCACGACTGTGAAAACCGGATCGAAGAGCACGCCGCTGAGAAGGATACGATGGGCGAGGCGTGCGAAGAACTGCAGCTGGAGTTCAAACGACTCGTGCAAGACAACAAGTTCGCCGACTTCCTGCGACGTATCTTCAAGAAGAAATACCGACCGCCACGAGATCATGATGATGACGGTCAGTAATATACATTATTACTAGCTATTTCAGTCCGCTGCTGGACATGAACCTGACTTTCCTTTAGGGAACTAGTAAAAATCTACACGCTTGGCATGCGGATCTTGATGACGATGGGGTGATCGGCACCGTACTATAAAGTTTTCCTACGACTTCGGCTGCGTGTACTTCAGATATTATTCCACGGGAACACTTTATAGAGATCTAAGAATAACATATCCCTCTCCATGCAATAGTCTACATGCCACATGCATGCATGCATGGTTATGAATATAAAACAAATAGAGAGACTGAGTTACTTTTTCATTTAACTAGACTCTACGGAGTCTGAATCAGAGTCGTCGTCTAGCGAGGAGGAGGACGAGGGCAGCTACGACAGCCGAGACATCGGGCCCATACGGCTCGACCCAAACATCTGCCCAGAAGGATGCGACCCGGACCTATACCACAAAACCTTTGAAATGAGGAACAACAGGTAACGTTGACAAATAGTAACGGCATACTCGTACCTACGTCTCTGAACAATTGATAATTAGATACAAATATGAAACAGGTACAAATATGGTCACATGCAAAATTAAATAGTCGTCTAATAAATACTGAAATCTTTTAATATACCTGTCATTGACATTGTATTTGTATCATGCGTAAAGCTGCTAATACTATTATCATTAGCGTAGAATGCCCTTCGGCTATATGCAAAAATGACTTAGGGTAGCCAGACATGAATGGGTGAAGAGAACAGAAGAAAGAGTTCAGTAGCTAAGCTCACTTTGGAATATGTATGTCCAGGAATGGACAGATTGGCGTAAAATCCCCACTGTAATTATTTCCGTGAACTACGAGGAAGAACATTCATATGACTTAGCCTTATGCTAATACTATTAATACGAAAATCTGTTGGTTTATCATTCCTTTACACAGTATCGAACTAAAGTGATTTTTACATAAAAAATTATGTTGCAGGTAGGCAGAGAAATATAAGCTACTTCTTAGTCTGGTTAACGGGCATATACGGCCGAGAAGATTGGTTTTACTGTAAATATGGCAACCCAGTAATTGTTAATTATGTGATTCAGACACAAACACGAACAAGACATGCTCGAGCAGGACAAACTGGTAGACTTGCTGAAGAAGGACATAGAAGCGCACAACAAAGTCAAACGCAAGCTCTCTGTGCAGCTCGACAAGAGGAAGAATGATCTCAGGGAGTTCATGGTGACAATTCACTACTTTTACTTAACCTTTTAAAATACAAAACACGTGTTGTTTCTAAGGCTAATCTGATCTGCCAGTTACTATCATTAATACGTCCAACAGGTAATTTAAAGTATTTGGATTTTGTATCAGATGGAAAAACAGAACTGCTTGAACGTGATAGACTCAGTGGTGGTGTTGCGATATGATCAGATAAGGGCGGCCGCTCTAAGAGGATGCACTGGTCCCGACGGACTATCTAAAACGGTGGTGTTCTCTGAAGTGATGCTGCAAAGGCTTCGACAACGCGTATTGGAGCTGCAAGATGAGATAAGGCTGCAGAAGGAGAGAAGGAAGTGAGTATGGTATCAGTGTTTTTCTTATTTCAATCGAGGTTGAACAGGTTGCTTCTACGCAGGTTGCGCTCACCATAGCAGCAACATCATAACCCTTTATTAAGACAGGTCGTATCGATATTAATAGGATTGAAGCTTCTTTGAATCTCATCTATGGTATGTAAGTATGGTCAATCAGAAGCCTCAAATTATTGTCTAGCATTATCCGAACACAACAACGCGAAGGATATAGCAACCAAATTAGTAACGATAGGATTATACCACTAGGCTATGCAAGTGGTTAAATCTGTTCCACGCCGTCTCTAAAATCAACGCCACAATTTCACGGACTACTTTGACAGTACATCGGACACGAATGCTGCCACAGTTCACCCAGTGTGGTTCTGATAGTTCCCAAATTTTATTTCCTAAACCTACACTAAATTAAATATTGTCATGGATATCTTACTATTTAAAATTAAACAATTTTGGCCACCTTTTTCTACACACACTTATGTCAAACTAATCCGTTAAATTTTGGCGTCGAATGTTATGTAGTGCACTTAATAAAAACGTGATCATTGCAGAATAAACCGCACCCACTTGTTCCGAATGAACATTGACATTCGCTTCATGGAGCAACAAGCTGAAGAGATACGAGCGGAGATGCGACAAGTCTTAACCCGCAAGCTGGGAAAGCCTCGCAAAGTGGACCGGACGCTTGACGACTTGCTGCGGCAGCTGGCGCGCCGGCACAAGCTCTCCAACAACCTCAGAATTATGCCACATATTTTACAACAGTTCCGGCAATGGAGAGTAAGTACTTTTGCAAGAAAATTATGTTTTTGTGCAAAAAACTATTTAAAAATCAAAATATTATTTTTACAGACCTACTTACCTACTACGTGTGTGTTTTTGTCACAGGAACGACACGGTGAATTAGAAAAGAAGTATCTTGCGGACCTGGACAAGTATTCGAAAATTCTCCGACTAGCTGCAGCATTGCAAGCAGATGTACTTCCGAAAAAGGTGTTTTATTAACATCATTGACTTGAACATAGTTAACTTATAGAAACGATCCATGTTCTTATGACAAAGCTTCTTGGTAAACAATTTAATTTTAGTATGTCCCTTTGCAAGAGAAACATATAAAAATTATTTCATTTAATAGGCTCCGAAAGATCCTAACCAAATATTTGGCGCGTACGACCCGGAACAATACAAGCGTGACGTGGTGCGTCTGCGCATTGTCAAGGCTCAGCAAGAAGACCAGATCAAGGTACGTTTATAACGAGGACACGACGTCACAGTGTATTCATAGTGAGTTCCCTTTTGTAATATCGACATGAACTTTGGAATGTTTGTAAAAGTAAAGTACTCGTAGTTAGGTATACTAAGGCATCAACTAAGGCATCAGTATGGGCTTTATAGTTTTTGACTGACCATCAAAATTACCTATTTATTTTATCTCCGAAGCTTTATCAAACAGATGATACTCGTACAGATTCACAGTTCAGAGTAGTACACAGAAAATAATTGCAAAATACTGAGAAAAGTTCCATACAAAAGGATCCGAATAGCTTATTTCTATATTAACAAAAGAAACAGATAAATATTTGTAGCAGTTAGGCGTGTATTAACTAAAATATTTGCCCAAAACGGATTTCGGAGCATGTAGGGAGTATATACCATCATCAGCCAGGAAACATCCACTGCTGGACATTGGCTACATTGACCGATCCTGAGCCACTTGCATCCAATGAGTCCCCGCGACCTTTACTAGGTCGTCGATCCATTCAGTAGGGGGACAGCCCGGTGCACCTTTCCCGGTACGTGGTCGCCACTCAAGACCACTTACTCCCCATAGGTTTATCGCTCTTCGAGCGATGTGGCCTGCCCATTGCCACTTCACCTAACTGGCTCGTCGAGCTATGTCGGAGCTACCTACATTATCTATACGTAATGAATTCTTATGATATTTTAGGCCCTGGAAGATGAAATACAAAAGCTCCGATTTAAACCAAGAGCGGAAACAAGTGCCATGCCCAGTGCACAGCAGCCCGAAGAAAAGGAGTCCGAGATATGGCTTTTCATGATACCGCGATCCCCTTGGAAGCCTAGGAAGAAATACTTTCCAATGTATGTATTTATTTTTGATGCTGATGTCTGATACATTTGAGTTGTGTTTGTGGTCTCATTATTTATCTATCAACGAGACAAAACAACAAAAATATTCCACATTTATATGTATACATTCCCAGAAAAAAATTCTCTGTAGATATTGGTTTTATGGCATTTGTATTTTAAAATGTCATCCCCAAATTCACTTAAGATTGAGTTTTTATGTACAAAGAACAATGTAAAAACGTCGTGTCCATGTGAACAGAAAACCGCTGCAAGCTCCGGTGAAGTCGTATGACGTGAACATAATGAAACTGCTGTACGATGCCCTGGATGCCATGCGAGTTTCTAGAGACGACGCACATGAACTACTCAAGGATCTGACAGCGGAGATGCCAGACCTGGTTTCTGGGTTAGTCATTGCAGCTAAGCTAAAGCTTCATCACTATCTGGTCAAAATGTACAATGTAATAAGTAACAAGGTTTGGTCTTGAGCCTTTACGTCCAACTGTTGCATAGGATGTCAAGTTGTTGACAGTCCAGCTAATAAGAAAATTGACTAGAATTCAATCCGTATACACCATTATCATCAGTCAGAAAGCGTCCTCTGCTGGACATAAGGCTCTATGATCGGTCCCGAGACACTTGCATCTGCGAACTTTATTATTTGCCATTCCTTCACGTCGTAACGTCACGTCAAAATGGCTTGATTTTTTGTAAAGGTATAGTTGAAGGGTTGGAATAGCAATAACCTACTTTTTATCCTGACATAAAACATAGTTCCCAATGTACGTATAATATCTGAATACGCAAACGAATCTGCGGGCAAAAATACTATTGATTTGTTGAATGTTGGTAGGTAAAAAAGCAACAAACCCCCGCCGAAAACAGGATCTCTACTCCGTTTCTGAAAGTTTTTGTATTGTCAAGTAATATTTGTCCATCGTAGACTCTTTTTTACACCAGTTAATAACACATAGATACACACATTCAAATTAATTACTACAAAACGAACATGTGATTGTAGTAATACAACGATGTAAGAATAGCTCGCTAAAACTCAATATATGTTTTTCAGAGTGATATCTAGGTACGAGGTGGTTGACAAGCTAGTCCGCAAATGGTTGCTGAAACATGGCGGTGATCCGAACCAGTACAAGAAACAGACGCGGGCCTTCGATGCGCTCGCCGCTTTAGCCGACCGACTGTTGCGACAACATGTACATAATTATGTTCATTTACTTTAGTCTAAAGAAATGTCGTTTACAGAATTTTTACTACATATATTTTTTGTCTATCTTCTGATAAAGGTTACATTTTGTTTACTGTTTGGTCTGTCCTTCACAATAGGCTAGGCCCGTTCCTCGAGGAAAAATACACACGGTTTCCAGTATGATACGGCTAGAAAGAATTTAAAACTTAAACTGATAAAGTTTTATATCATTATCTTTTTCCATTCTTTATTAAAACTGTAAAACGATCGTGTCTGTACATTGAAAAGATTTGCCAAAAAAAGATTTCGGGTGAGTAGGTATAAATAAAACAAAATGTCTGTTTATCGGTTTGAACACGCTAATCTACAATACTACTGAACTAAATTTAACACCGTTTTCACAAATAAATTAGGCGTAGCTTAGGGCAACATATAAGCTTTATTTAACCAAAATCAGTTAACGTAATAAAAATAAATCTTAATTTAAAGTTTTAAGAGTCTGCTCAGCTTAGTACACTTCGTAGAAAGGGCAAAGGATGTCGCTTCACATGTTTAAAATTAATAAAGTTAGGAAAATATACCCTTAAAATAAAAGCCATTTTGTGTAAAAGTTCGTAATTTTTAATTGTGCTTGTAACATTTATGTACAGGTAGAAACATTGGAAGGAGCACCCGTTGAAGAACAAAGGGTTATGACTTCGCTGGAAGACGCATTGAAGGACATCGCTCCGGAGACAGATTTGTTGAAAAAACGTTTAGGACTTGCCTTGGGGGCGTTGCTGTTGAATGGACCGATAGAAGACATTGGTTTGTACCACATAATTATAATAAGTGCATGCTAAAAAGATAATAAACATTAGGACGGAAACATATTATGTCGCCCTTCGTCGCCCATCCGTGCTATTTGACGTAACTAGACATGAAAGTAATATCTAGTTGATCAAAAGGTGATGTAGTTTGCTAGAGCTACCAATTTACCATACTAATGAGTCGATGATCGCAAATATCAGTCCGACCTTAAATTTTTCCCTTAGTCACTTTATACATTTTCGAATATGGAACGAGGTGAGTTTATAAGTAGAGCTCCTTTGTTGCGTTGTATTTGTTTTATTTTATACTAGCTTCCGCCCGCGACTCTGTCCGCGTGTACTTCAGGATTTATTCTACTTGTTCGATAGGCATAGAAGTCATCTATCTCCATTTCCAGCATAAGGTACAAAATAGTGTTTATTCAGTTACGTAGGCTAATAGTTTAAAGAAACAAAAGAAATTTCAATATCTGACGTAGTACATTCAAATAGTCTTCACACTAATATTATAAACGCGAAAGTTTGTATATACGAATTAATTAATGTAATCCCACTAATATTATAAGTGTGATTTTGTACAATTTACACAATATGTCTTTATAAATTATAGCCTATATGTTATTCTGATGTATAAGCTATATTATTGTAAAGTTTCATTCAAATCCATTCAGTAGTTTTTCCGTGAAAGCGTCACAAACATCTAAACATCTAAACATCCAAACATCCAAACTTTCACATTTATAATATTAGTAGGATAATATTAGTAGGATTTTCTCATTTCTTTCCTTAAACAACCAAGTCCATACAAATGAATATTTTTATTTAATGTCTCCAAAAAAAATTATTTTAGTAGAAGTAACAACAGTTCTAGTGAAACTCATCCATCCTCGCGCCTAAGCTTTAGTGTATAAACGGAGTCATAGTCAATTTCGTAGCGAGAAAAGAAGCTAAACATGTGTCCTTTATTTCAAACTCTAATATATTTTAGAATAGAATCATCCCGAGTTGTCCCGTGACTTTTTACGACAAAAGGCTACTAAGAGAAATTTTCTGTGTATGGGAATGATAATATAACTTACGTATATATATCGACCACGTTTTACTGCGATCACCAGAGAGAGATTATTATAAATGCTCTTATGTAAAATCCTTTCGTTGTATCGATATAAGAGGAAGCCTCGTGATTATAAAAGAAGCAATTGTAGACTTATCCATAACCTTTAATTTATAACTAATTTTATTATTTTTTGTTACAACAACCATAGTACACAGTACATATATACACAATTTGAGGAAATTTCCTGCGTCTGCCTAATTACGGCTCAAAAGATACAGCACTGCAGCTACAGACGAACAGCGGAGTCTTAGTAATAAGATCCCGTTTGTCACCCATTGGGTACGGAACCCTGAAAATGATACAAGTAAAAGGAACTCATTATGAAGGCATATACTCGTATGAACAAAATAAGGTATTTGTGACTTGATAATGCCAAATTATATGTGGCTTGGTTACAGATAACGACGAGACAATGACGGCGCTAGTCAGTTCCCTGCTCGACCCTGAGAACCCTCTTGACGCCGAAGTCGTGAATAGCATCGATATGTTCGACATCATAGAAGAGATTAAAGGTAAATAATATTCAATCTGATACGCTTTTGTTGATAGATTATATTATATTATCAATAAAGGTGTGTTTGTTTGTTTATTTGGACTTTACCACCTTTACGTCGTAACGGCGAGTCAGAATGACGTAAATTTTTGTTTATGGATAGTAATATATATAGGGATCGAAGAAGGACATAGACTACTTTTTATCGTGATCGAACATGTCGTTCGCGTGGGATTATTTATAAAGTATGCGCAAACAAATACAAAGCTTTATGTAGTTTGATTTGGGACATTACCATAAATACAAGCCTGTGTTTTACAGACTGCGGGGTACAAATGCCAGAAGAAGATATAGAGAATGTCGTCGCTCTAGCTCTGCATTGCATACGTGCGCAGCTGATATCACCAGACGAGGCTAAACGAATTGACGAAGAGATCAAGAAGACCCTTCGCGAGGCTGAAGAGGTGAATGACGGCTCCATATACATACACGTCCTGCTTTAATCATTGCTGAATATGCTGGCCTTTTCCTACTTGTACTACGGTTGCCGATTGTGTGGTGTGGTCTCTTACTTATTTATTAAAAATCCAATATAGGTTATAATTGACTTGCTAGATTTGAAATACATAGTTAATGAATAATTTACATACTTTGGCTGTTAGATACACGTGAACCTAATATAAAGCGTGTAAAAAGCCTCCAAAATGTGCTGCCAAGTTGTGCCAAACTGATAATTTCTCTCTTGTATGTTTTCTCCATGTGGAGAAATCTAGTTCATTTCTTTTACTTTTAAAGATTATTTTATTGTCCCCCAACCCTCATCTCAATTCAATCATAAAATTACGTCTTAAAATGTAAATTATGGGAAAAATTGACACCTTTTTAACCGACTTAAAAAAGGACGTTATCAATTCGACCTGATTAACTTGTTTACTTTCATAATTTAAGGTAATGCATGCTGGCGACACGCACTCATTGAAGGGCTCCAGCCACATCAACGTCAAAGCCAGCCGAAGTCAAACACGTACGTTAAAATCCAGCAGCCAGTCGTCCAGGAGATAGACGAAGACATTTACAGACTGGTCTGATAGAAGCGTCATATTTATAAAAGGCTAACATAATATGATAACAGTGGACCTACGAGTACGAAGCTTCGAACAATTATTGTCGGTCGATAAGCTAAAATAAGAAAATTCATTATGCACTAGTAGGCAATCATTATGCACTAGTAGGCAAAATATGATGCTTGTGGTTTCTTGTTTGTGCGGCCACAGATTTTCATGCTTTTCTAAGAAAATAAATAATCGCAAATTAAAACATATTATATATACTCGTATTCTCGTAAGCGTGCCATTGTATTATAATTATAACTTCAGTAATAAAATTATGAATAAAATGTTATCATCACGATTATTATTTATATTTCAATTCCCGATACATTGATTTAATACGTCGTACTTACTAATCATTACGTAGCAAAATTAGCCCGTTCAGAATAATTTAGAAGGAAGGTAAACTTTCAATTGAAATTTTAATTACCACCATGTTACCTAAGTCTGCCGCCAAGCAGCAATGTTAATAGCAGTGTACAAGGGCAGACCGAATTTGAAACTTAGAAGTTTTATTTCTTGTTATATATTTGGGTGTTTTATTTTGTATTTTGACTTGTTAGAAATCTATTTCTGCCGTTGGCAACCCTCGTTCTTGTTGTAGACCATAGACAAGTCAAGTATCTTTTTTAGATCTGAGTATTTGGGGGAGTTGTGTATGTGTCTGTGTAAAAAACTTTTAGACTCTGTCAGTAGACTCATTATATGCTCTTTGGTAGATTCTTCTGTTCTCTTATGTTGTTGAGTTTGCAAAAATAAGTTAAATTTATCGAATCCAGTAAATAATTTTTCGATTTTTTGTAAATCTATATCTGTAGTTTATATGTGTTAAAACTTTGAATATTTGTGCATAACGTAGGCATGTGGATGCTTGTGTGGTTTCCAAATCTCTGCACGATTGTACACTTTCGTATTTTAATTGATCAATGATACGATGTACAGATAACACCTAGCTTTCGTCGATTCGATTTGTTTTCTCTGCATAAAATGAAGTGACTGTTGATGACAAAATAATGCCATGTATGCTCCAGATCATCTCAGAAGGAAGGAAGCCAGAGATGTTATGTACCGTAGTAATTCAAGTCTTGACCTGATATACGCTGAACACCCATCAGGAAACGGGCTCCGCCGCGAGTATGGGAGTCACGGGTCGATTGACGTGATAGGTGGAGGGGACAGAGCCGCCGCTATGGTGCATAACTACAATGGAACGTCTTTGTCGGATAAGCCATCGGTTATAGGGCGTGAGCGTTTCACTGAAGTCATCGCAGGTGATCACGCCGATGGACCGTCGCCGCGCACGAGCGCGAGTCCAAAGCCACGCCTCAAGTTCAACAAACTATGGGGTGGCGCGGCGCCCGCTCTCTCGCGACCCCTCGATGATGTATCAATATCAACAGATCACAAAAAAAGACAGTTTGCCCACTATGATTGCCAATCGCTCATGGCAAATTTATCATGTGCGGCTGAGATGCGAGGAGCACTTTTGAGTCGACGGAGGAATACAACGACTGGAGCATCTGCAGCATCTCTCCTTGCAACTAGAGGATTACCACCTGGAGAAGACACTGTACCTGATACAGGGGATGGACGCTGTAATGAACTGGTGGAGAGCTGCCCATACTTCAGGAATGAAATGGGAGGTAAGTTACAGTGCTCGCACACCAAGTTTGCCCATCTGAAGTTAGCTCTCTACAAGTGCAAACATTTACAGATGGAATGTGTTATTATTTTCGATCAACTATCCCTAGATGACAAACACTAGGACATTTTTTCCACCCGCTAACTTTCCTTGCCTCTCACTTATATTTTAATTGATTCTTTGCAGTCTTGTGGCTAACTTTAGAGGGGCAAACCTAGGTTGCGAGTACACTATTATGAATATGTCTGCAGAAATGCTAGTGTACAGATATCACATTGCACAGACAATCATACATCCTATACTGCTAATGTCATCAGGTTACAGTGTAATGCTACTAATCCCTGCAACTAGCTATTTTTGCTGGTATTGTTTACAGTCATTGTATTATGAAGTTGGTAAATTTAGTATCAGAGTTATTAGTCGCAAGAAGGCAATAGACATTGGGATACTTTCAAATCCATACTAATATTATTAATGCAGAAGTGAGTTTATATGTTTGTCCTTTCTTTATGTTGTAACAAAGTGTCAGAATGACATGATTTTGTATAGAGGTACTTGAAGGGTTGGAAAATAACATAGGCTACTATTTATCCTAGACAAACAAATCGAAGTCCCTGTAAAGGACGTCACAGGCAAAAAGTTTATGTATTAGTGTCATGAATTTACTTATCTGCAGATAGAAAGGTTTTTTTTAATTCATATTAACTTTACAGAATAATCATTTAGGATACCCAGTAAAACCTGACTTCAGAATATAAAACAAACATAAGCATTTCTTTAAATTAATCATACAATAAAAGGTACAATTTACAATAGAAAAAGAATGACCATTGTTATTGCATGTGAACCAGGTGACACACAAATCTCTGCTCACATACTTGACATGACATTGTTTCTTGGAGCAAGTGACACATAATGTAGTATTTACAATTGAACACTGTTAATTGTATCCCACCTCTTTTTATTGACAGTTTCACAGTGTCATACTTAGAAAACCGAAGTTCTCTAGTTTCAAAAACACTAAAGCTCAATCCATATAAACATATTCCTATTTTACAAATCTATATCAACATTGTAACTGAGGCAAATAAATGAGTATTTTTCAAAATCTATTCATCATTCATATCAAATATTATTTCTTATACTTGAATTTTCATAATAATGTTCATTTTATTTTAATGTATTCGGGAAACATACCGCTTTGGTTTATATCAGTATACAAAAGAAATGAACAACTAGTAACCATTTCAACGTTTTAATATATGTACTTCTATATAAAACGGTGTCACTAAAGCACATGTAAATTACATAGGAGTATTGTTTGAATCATCTATTAAACCATATGTATTCATGGGTATAACATACCTATACTATAAAAGCACTGTGAAACCATTTTGAAACTGTAGGGTCTGGGCTAGTCACTTGTCAAAATACAACATTTTGCTTTTTTCACAATATTATTTATTTACATTTAAATGAAAAATATCTCCATTGTAATGTTGTCATGTCCTGTATTGTTTTTATTATTATTTGAGCCAAGGGACCACCAGGCCCAACCACTCACTGCAACCTTGATAGATCTATTATCTATTGGGATTGGGATTTCTTTAGTGATAACCTAGGGACTGGTATCTCCCTAGTATATTCTATTATTTGTTTTTAATTTATATTCAACTGTACAAGCAGTCTATTAGTATTTATTCATTAATATATTTTTATCAGCACTATTGCTACAAATATACTTTCATTGAATAGCTCCTCATTAATGGGGTAATTATAGCACAATCAGTCATGTGTGGCTTGATAGTACCATGTATTTCATAAATTGTGTAATTTTAAATTGCATTGAAAACGACCTGTCTAGGCTCATTGTGCTGTTGTTATGGTCCTTAGTTATGGTACAACTGGGAATTACATATACTTAACAATGAAAACTTAAGAAAGGTGATAGCAGTCTAAGGACCATGTCTTATTCCATGGGAACCTTTGCTATGGAATATTAAGTTTGTATTGTAAGATTTGATTGATATTTGTTATGTAATATTTGTTCTCTAAAAATATCTAATGTATTGAATATAAATTTTTGGAAACATTCAATATTTTACCTAAAATATAGGTTATAATGAAAATATTCAATTGATTTTGATATTTGTTAGTCAGCAACAATTCTACTTTCATTTATTAAATTGACCAGATTGTTACATTTTTATTTTATTTTAGACAATTCCTTATTCGTACATAACACAGTGATATTTTTATCTTAATTTTATTACAACAACAGCCCATAAACTTTACTTATTCTGTTGGATACAGAAAATGGTGTGTTTTATCAAATAAAACAAATAAAATTCCAAAAGAGCTGTCAGCCCAAAGTGACATTCTCTAGTCATGAGTCATACTATAACTGGTTCCCAGATTTCATGAATGAATGAACATGCGTTCATCAGCTTACTCATGCTAGTATTCTCTAATCTAATGTAAATTAGGTGTTATTAGCATTTTACTATATACCCTAAAACGATTCACCACATATACAATTGAACATTGTTAGGAGATTTTCACTTTGTCTCTAGATTGTATGAGATCACTGGTATTTATCTCATCTGGCACACAAAAAACGTGTTGCAAATGTGCGCATAGCGTACGATTAACGAGCCATTACACGCTCAGTGGTTATTAAATGTCATATTAGATTGAATACTGATAAATTCTTTCATGGTATGCTGCTTTTTCTTTGACAAAAGATGCACTGTACATTGCAGAAACACGCTAAGCAATCCAGGTAATACAATCTTATTTGTTAATTTATCATTTGCTAGCTTGCGAGAATTTTATAAATTATCACACTAAACACTGCTGGGATATAAAGCAGCAAAAGTCACACTGGACCATAAACAGTCTTTATTCATAAAATTATGTTTATCTGTTGTTCCATTGCTACATGAAAGAAACAAACCAACTGACGTAATATTTCATTTATAATATTAGGATTAAACATCAATCTCCTTTAGTTATTTGACACTAGCGAGCGAACCGCCCTTGCTTCGTATGCCTATCAAGAGGAAACCTGCAACATATTGTAAGTCATACTTCCAATAATACAGTTGTTTAAAAAATCCAATTTTTTCAATAGTTTTTGCGTGATGCAAGTATAAACATACAAACAGAAGACAGTCAAAAATTCTAAAGATCATTGTATTGGTTTATATTGCTCTTTTAAAGGCTCTTTACAATTTTATAAATATATGTATATATTTATACTAGCGTTTTGCCAGCGTCTTCGCCCGCGTGGGCTTCAGAAATTACGAAACAATACAACAATTAAACAGGCTAAACCTTTGGGCTAAACTTTTGAATTGGGCCTTTTGTTCATTAACATTCAATGTATTCTTACAGTTAAACAAGACAGACTGCAATCAGAACATTGGCCTTGAAATGTAAGGTCACTTTTTGATTATGGTGATCAGTCACTGATAGCATTTTAGTACAGATATTCTCGATTAAGGTCAATGATTATGTAAATTCATTGAGAACTTTGAAAAGGTCAGGCATAGGGATGCATCCAATGCCTGTTTAATTTGACTGAATTAGTACACTTTCTATTTTTAGGTTTCTGAAACAAAATGCCTCATTCTGTGACTTAGTACGTCACAGATGCTTATAAGCAACTAAGCTACTAACAGATAAACATTCAAACTTTGAACACTTATTAAAATGCTTTATAAATGAAACAATTTAAAAAAATCTTTAACAAAACAAAAATAGGTGAGTGAAATTTTAAAGAGAGTTGTGACTTGTTTGTAAAATTTAATTATAATGGAGTAATTACAGGTCTAAACATATTTAAATCTTTTTGGGTCTAACACATAACTGAGTCTGTTCCTGAGGTAACGGTTCGGGAGGGTGAGTATACGGAACGTCAAACGACGCCCGAATATATAATAACGACGTTTCTCAGTTATTCGTTAGGCACAAAGACTTTTAAATTATTACTAATCTCTTTGGTTAGACCTGAGTAATGGCACGAAAAATACAACAACTTATATTATCATAGTTTTTGAAGCACCTTTTACACACGCTTAGTTAAATGTGGTCGAAAATTTAACATTATTGTGTGCCCTAACGGAAACTCGCTCATAATGCTTCCATACAAAATGTATTTTACCATAATCTTTTAAAATAGCTGGCGTTGATAAGTAATTTAATTTCCTAAAAATATGACTGATTTTAATGTCGGAAAATAAATATCACTATCGTACAACTTTATTGTCACCTACAGTGGCATGGCATGGCGTTTTGAACAATAATTAAATAGTGTAAAGTAATGAAAGTTGTGATTCACAATGTAGCTGTATGTTAATGCAAAATGAAAAAATGTTTATTGCATCATCTACTTAAATTAATATACAGGTTTTGGGGTACTCCTTTTAAGCTAGAGATAGCTTGTATTTGGTGATAATGATACTCATTTCCCGACATTACAATCCGATGTATTATTTTAAAATAAATTGCTGCAGATCCTACACACGTGTACATTTCCTCTTTTAAAAGATTATGGTAATAACAATTTCGTATGAAACTTTTGTCGGCGAAATCGCCTCGATTTGTTTGAGTTTTGGAAATTGGTTTTCTTCTCTTACTATGTATTTATCTAAACACGCATAATGTTGTAAATGATATAGGGTCTCCGTTCCGTATCATGTAAATCTCTTTGATACTCATACTCATTATAATGAATACTTTTTCTCATATTATCTTTAAAAATATTTTTTTTCCAATTGAAGGTGAAGAACAGCGTTGCGTGTCATTATGTTGGCGTACTGCTCGTGGCGCGATCGCTGGCCAAGCAGGAGGCTGGCATCGACCCCGCGCTGCATATGGCATCTCCGTTTTGGAATTCCCGCCAGGAAACACGCACTGGTCCCATGGCTGTCCGTTCGCAAAATCAATGGCTCCACTGCCCATAGAAAGCCAAGATTTGGGTGCTTTGTACTACAGGAACTATTTCTATACCCAACGTAAGTTTATTTATTACTTTGATTATGAATGCCTATCATTTATGATAATGGATTATGATAACTGTGTGTATAATCCTTTCAATCATGACCGTTAATAATGTACGCATGTGGGTTCTTTCTTAAAATCGGCTTAGGTTAATATGTAATGTGTGTGTGTGCGTGCGTACGTGTGTGTGTGTGTAACTGTGATGTAATTAGTTAATGGGATCGTAACAACTGAATTTGTCTTTCGTCCACCTACTATATTGTTTGAAATGTGACCTAAATAAATTTTAAAATTATACAGCTCTATTTTTAAATACCTTAGGCATTTTAAGATTGGCGTCAGCTTTATTGTTCTATAAACAATACTCCTTCTCAATATCAACCAATATATCTTTATTTCATCCTGTTGTGTGTGTTGAGTATGTAAAATCCCCTTATTGTTAGTCTGGCTTGTCATGGCGATTTACGAGAATATAAATAAATGTTAAAGTGAGTTTGTTTATTTGTATATATGTTTGTCGGACGGATACAAAATGGAGAGTCGGAATGGCTTGATTTTTTATAGGGATAGACGAAGGGCCGTAAAAAGGCATGGGAACTTTTATCACGATCGAACAAGTAGTTCCGTGGAATGATTTCGTAAGTCCACGCAGACGAAGTCGCGGGCAATGGCTAACTATAACGGCCGTTGTAGATGCCGACAATTCATTGTGCTGCATTGTGTGGTAAAATTACAAAAAAAACTACTTAATTTTAAATTTTAATCTACAGTTTTACTGACGATATTTTGATCGCTTTTTCAAATGTTTCTTTTCTACTATTGTATAAAGAGATCTGAAAAGATTTATGTATATTGTATTCAAAAAGATAATATGTCACCTACATACATAAAGCATATTAATTTTTTGCATTGTTAATGCCGTATTTATGTTGAAATCAGCTCCATTATCTCACTGATCTGTTTAAATAAAACGAAAATAATAAAACAATAAAACTATCAAGACAAACAAAAATTCTGATAAACATAATGTAAGACTAATGATAACTTATCTAATTTTAGTTCACCAAAACTGGTTTGGGATGGACGAAACCCTCGGACCAATCGCAATATCCATAAAAAAGGAGAGAGTAGAACTGCGCCGTGGAGCCAGCACGGATGCCTCCGCCCCTGCTTCGCAACTGGTCTGGCAGTACCGCCTCATAATCAGAACCTCAGAACTGCTCACTCTACGAGGCTCTGTGTTAGAAAATGCTTTACCCACCGTTAAACCCAGTAACAATAGCGCTACGTATAACACAAAAGAGGTGCTAGAATATGTTGCGCCCGAATTACAAATGAATTGCTTGAGGTAACTATTTTACGCTCTAAATTTTTTCCATTGCAACACAAAGATGCAAAGCTATTCGCTGCCTTAATGCCTTGGGAAATTGCTTCAGAAAACTTCGGAAGATTTTTTATGTGAGACAAAAAATCTCAGGTTGGAGCAAACATGGTCTCATTTAGGCCTAATTGCTATGCCATACTTATTCTTCGGGTTGCGGTATTCATACTCTCATAATGGATCCATTGTTTGACCATAACACAACCAATTTCAAAACTATGGCCATGGTGACAATCAACCTTGAAAAGTTGAAGACCCATAACAAGTGGGAAATAGCTGTGTGGGCTTTATCATATGATCACGCTATTGTCATCGTGAGGCAGTCGTAAAAGGTGACAAATTGAACAATCTGACGATGGATAACAATATTTTATTATATTATATTGTTATATATAAATTATCACTCTTTTGATAACTTCGCACCCTGTGTACTTATTTTTGTATGATGGATTCTTAAAATAATATATAGTTCGGTTTGTAACTACTGCTCTCTGTCATACCGGTTCATGTAAAGTAAACCTTTTACATGACTCATAAGAAGAAATGTAACGAGTTCAGGTCTAGGAATGAGACTGAGCAGTGATTATATTGCTAGTGTATATGTGATTTTAGCACTTGTAACAGACCGTTGGGGTTTAAGTTCAAACTGAAAACTAAGCTCCCTTCCTTATCAACAGCAGCCTATGTATGTCCCCACTATAGGGGCTCAGGCCTACTCTCCTACATAGAGTGTATGAGCCATAGTCCTCACCACGCAGGCCCACTGCGAATTGGTAGACTTCATAGACACCTTTGAATTTCTTCTTACGAGTGTGCAGGTTTCCTCACGATGTTTTCCTTCACCGTTTGAGATGTTCAGTTCAGTGTGACTTTTGGCAAAGACATTCTTTAATTACTTACATTGCTTCATATCTCTTGCGTCTGTTGTCCAGCTAGAGCCATTAGCCATTGTTTACGGATGTGAGAAAAAATACATTTCATCTCATTCCTATTCAACATCTCTGGCAAAAAAATATTTCCTTTCTCTTTACAGACTTGGTGTTTCAAACAGTGGCGCTGAAGAACAATTACTAAGACTAGACGAACAGTGCGTTACCCGCCACTACAAAGTAGGCGTTATGTATTGCAAGAGCGGACAATCCACCGAAGAAGAGATGTACAACAATCAAGAGGCGGGGCCAGCCTTCGTAGAGTTCCTTCAGATGTTAGGCCAGAGCGTCAGACTAAAAGACTTCGACAAGTACAAAGCTGGCTTAGACAACCGCACAGACTCGACTGGACTCTACTCTGTCTACACAACGTACCAAGGATGTGAAATCATGTTCCACGTATCAACGATGCTTCCATATACACCGAACAACAGACAACAATTGTTAAGAAAGCGTCATATAGGCAACGATATAGTGACAATAGTGTTTCAAGAGCCCGGCGCCGCCCCCTTTACGCCTAGGAACATTCGCTCTCAGTTCCAGCATGTCTTCATTGTAGTCAGGGCAATAGATCCCTGCACGGAGAACACGCACTATAGTATAGCAGTGAGCCGGGCTAAAGAAGTGCCGTTGTTTGGACCTCCCATAAAAGATGGTGCTGTTTATCCTAAAGGAGAGGCCTTCACCGACTTACTGTTGAGTAAAGTAAGTTTGATCAGTCTCCTGGATTTTAGAAACAAATTCTGGGCTACTACCTCCCTACCCTAACAATGTATTTCAATTAAACCTTTGCCTAATGGCTACATGCTTGGTCTAACAATCGGGGAGTTTCGGGTTCGATTCCCAGTGGGGGTACCTATCGGTACTCGTTATGGTTGGTGGTAGAGCATTTTCTATGGCCGCCTGGCTAGCTATCACCGTGTTGAGTCTGCCGCCAAACAGCCGTGCTAATAGCACTGTTGTGTTCAGGTATGAAAAGAAACAGAGTCGTGCCTCATCACCTTGAGGCTTCTGGGTTCGCACACTTACCGTCCAACGGCTCTATCGTCACGTGTCGGTGAGAAGAAGACCCAAGTGCAAACGCAACATACGTAATCTGGGGATCAGCCAACACTAGTGAGTAATCATAATGTATTTATTGTCAGGTAATAAATGGGGAGAATGCAGCGATACAATCACCGAAGTTTAGTACAATGGCGACGCGCACGCGACAAGAGTACCTGAAGGATTTAGCTAAGAATTACGTCACGGCCACGACCTTGGAAACTGGACAGAAGTTTTGTAAGTACTATTATCATCAACTTGATATTTTATACTTTTGTATAGTAGTAATGTTAAGTTTCAGTTATTGGTATATGTTCTTGACACAGCTTTAGAAGCTTTGAATCTGGCATTGTCGTCGCAACTTGTCGTAGGATTATACTCGTATGTAAATAGAATCACCTGATCGTTGATATCATGAAAGGCGACTAAAGAAAATATCAAGGAGACTGAGTCCGGAGATGTGTGAGTGCGATAGAAATCTAACAGTAGACAATTAGATGGGAAAATCTTTGATTGAACTTTAATATTTTCAGCTATATTCTCCTCGTTGCTGATGAAGAGCGGGAGCAACTCTAGTAGCAACGCGGTGTTGCCACGCATCGAAAGCTATGCAACCGACGTTTTGGTCGGCGGAGCACTGTGTTTCCATGTAAGTGTTAGAGATTTATTTATCATTATCAAACAAGCTATTTTTGAACGTGAACAAAACCGCCGCGGTTTCGTCTCGATACGTATTTCTGTAGGTTCTCGTCGGTTTTAGTCGCTGTGAAACAGTCGAAGCTTGGCCTATGTTTAATAATAAACTATGCCTTTCCAGTATAATTTGATCTTGCGTTTCATAGGATTTACGCACAATATAAGGTCAGCTTAGTGTATAGTTATAGAGCAAAGTTTTGACGTGTGATAATTACTAAAGTCCACGTCGATGAAGTCGCGGGCAAACTTGCACTTGTAATAATAGTTGTTTTATTTGATAAGTGTCAAATGTCTCAGGTGCAAGTACAAGACGAGGGTGCGGGCGGTTTCTTGCTGGACTGCATGATGGGAGTGTCGACGGACTCGGTGGTGTTTGTGGAGGAGGGAACCAGACAGGTCGTGCTAGTACTGCCAGCGAACTCGTTATTGGGTATGACACGTTCCGCGAATGTATGGAGCCCCTGAGTGGTATTGTACACTCGAGTACAAAAAAATTCTCCATGTAATATTATTCTTTAATTGACATTTCCCTCAACACACTGCGTAAGAACAAAGGATGAATGTGACATGGTACAAAAGCGTATACATATTTTTGTACTCGAGTATACACTTGTAATTTTAAAAGGTCATTATCAAATTCAACTGATTTAATTACCATGTTTGTATATTCAGGTCTAGTTTATTTGTACAAAAACATTAAAAACTTACGAAACAGGCAATACTTAGAAATCAAAGATGGCGTCAATACAATGTCATTTGACGTTTTCACTTAGTACAAAAGAATGATTTTGTACAATTAAATAAAATAAAAATGTAATTATAGTATTTTTCTATACATTCTTAGAGTATTCCTTGATTCTTTAAATAGTGTACAGTGGAGGCCGGAGTGAGTAAGTATTCAGTGGCACTTTGTATTGAAACTAAGAAGAAATAGGAAAATAACAGCCGTCGCAGCTGATTAAAATGTTTCAAACCAATCCTTGGTGAGGAAACTAGGCAAGGGATAATATCGAAAGAGCTAAGTGAGGCATAGCCAGAGAAACTGTCTGTAAAATCACTATGATTTTAAATAGTTTTAAGAAGCAGAGTATGACTTTCGTCAAATGACACGAATAATACATGCTGTTGAACCGTTCGTTATGTAAACATTTTTCTTACACGCACAAGCTTAGCTTTTTTCTTCGCAGTTTATTTATTGACTAGGAACGTGGAGCTGTAATTTACTAGAACATTTTTCAAAATAAGCTGTATCTGATGTCTATACAACATAAAGAGGATTTTAGGCAGACGGTCGAACATACGACACCGGCAGATCTATGGAGCCGTCTACTATGTGTTTAGGCCCAATAACAAGACCCACAGAGTACATTTTCAGAAAACTGTTAACTTTATAGTTTATTTATTTTTATATAAAACTAGCTTCCGCCCGCGACTTTGCCCGCGTGTACAATCAGGATTTATTCTACTTGTTCGATAGGCATAGATGGCATCTATCTCCATTTCCAGCATAAGGTACAAAATAGTGTTTATTCTGTTACGTAGGCTAATAGTTTAAAGAAACAAAAGAAATTTCAATATCTGACGTAGTACATTCAAATAGTCTTCACACTAATATTATAAACGCAAAAGTTTGTATATACGAATTACATATTCTATGGTCGGTTGCTAGGCAACGCGTTTTTGTTATGCCCAAATTGCCCATGTAATCCCACTAATTATTATAAGTGTGATTTTGTACAATTTACACAATATGTCTTTATAAATTATAGCCTATATGTTATTCTGATGTATAAGCTATATTATTATAAAATTTCATTCAAATCCATTCAGTAGTTTTTCCGTGAAAGCGTCACAAACACCCAAACATCTAAACATCCAAACTTTCACACTTATAATATTAGTAGGATAGAATAAAAGATAAAAGAAATTAAATGTATTTGCATCTAGAATTATTTTATAAAATTATTATTTGACACAGATGATTTCTAGAAAATTTAAATTGGCGTTTCAAATTAGAGAAACGGCGAATCTCGAATGAAATAATAATTTTTTAAACCATGTTGCCTGGGTTATTAGGTCTAAACGTCTGAAAGGTCTAAAAGGCTCAACTGCTTGCCTGACGTCCTGTGTTTTATTGATTGTGTTCTCTTAATTTTTAACTATTTGTAAAATGTTAATGCTATGTGCAATAAACTTTTATCATATAATGATGTTTGTATAGGTTGGGTAGTGAGCTCGGGCTGGACGCGCGTGTACTACCACCGTGGGGACAGCGTGCGCGTGCGCGGCGGCGGGGATGCGTTACTGCGTCGGCTGTCGAGCGTGGCGCCGGCGCACGCACACGCGCTCCACGAGATCACGCTAGAGAGGGGAGCCGCCACACAGCTAGGTAACGAGTAGTAGTGTAATAAATAACAATATAAAGTCTGATAATTTAGTTATTACGTGTTCTTTAACTGCACAAATTAGTCTGTGTTTTGAGAGGAGATGATCAGAACAAACCACGATACTCAGTTCACGAAACAATACGCTATTTATTCAGATATTACAAATTTGTCTTAGATTAGACGAGACTAATGTATGACGCAATAATGTAGCGCTGTGCGCGCGTGGTTGGCTAGGGGCTCGGGGAATGACTGGCGAGCTCCGAGTTGCAAAACGTCAAGTCAGCATACTGTGACGTATGCGCCCCTACAACAATATATAACACGTTTACTAAAAGATTTGATCTTCACTTCCCCCGCGTTCATCCTATCGCCTCAGTAATGTCCGCACACTGTACCCATGCGTCGCAGTCACGTCATCGGCGCCAAGTGCAAACTTATAGTAAACGGGTTGTATGCTGTCTTATTTTACATATTGACCGAGGTAACATAATATAGTACTACGTACAAAACGGACGTTCACCGCCTCCCACCGATCTGCGATACCTCACAACTCCGCGCGAGAGAGTAACCCGTTCAAGGATCGGTAATATGGCACGCGCGTACTCACATATGCGCGTGTAGACAAACGTCATTCGTTCGATGTATGTAAATAGGAAGCGATATCTCACATTTATTTGAAGTGTCTGTTCAGAAGTGAAACCGAGACACGTAATTCAATTAATGCATAGTTGCGACAATGGCTTGTATAGGCATTTTTCTCAATGCGCGAAAATTAATACTAAGTAGTTCCTGTGTTGAACCGTTCTATGAAACATTGTTTTATAAGGTTTCAAATATTTGTATATTGGTTGCAACAACGTTTCTACCACTTGCCGTCTCTTGAACTTCAAGTTTTGTCAAAATATTGTCATCACATTGTCCACGAACCTGGTCGGTGTGCGTATTTGATAAGTCTTTGTCAGTGTTTTGATATGTTAGTGTGTGTTTGTGTTCAGGGTTCCACGTACAGCCGGACGGTCTGGTGACTGCGGTGGAGGGCGGGGGGTGCGCGGCGCGGGCGGGAATCCGCCGCGGCGCGCGACTCCTGGAGGTGTGCCGGGCCGCCGTCGTAGCACTACATCACGACCAACTAGTCGATCTGCTAAAGACATCAGACCCAGTCACAGTAAGTACATACTTCGATGCACTTATTCGTAAAGTTTCATGGCCAAGTGTAGCTGTGAAGCCAACAGTTGATTGAACTCACATTCAAAAATTTTATTTTTTATTTTATTTAAAAACAGATATATCTATCAGCTAAAAACTGCAACAGGTATGGTGTTTAATATGTAATTATAAAAATAGGTTGCCTTTGTACATTTGTTAAAATTTCTAATGAAGTACGTGATGCGTGTCAATGAAAGTCGGGACGGTGATTGTAAACTAACACTTGTGTCTAACAAAATCAACCTCTGAACATGTGCCATAGACCGCTTCAATGTCAGAGTAAGCTATCGTACGCATAGGCAAGTTGAATGTTGTCACTCAACCACTAGATGGTGTCAAGCAATTTCAATTTCAATGGTGTCAAAAAATTTGAATATAGAAAATGATTATCATAATTAGCGATCTCATAAACTTAAAAGCTTCCAAACGGTGTGCATGTATAGAGGTAGTACATATGAAGAATTCATAAACCTTTGAGTACCTAGCTAAATGTCACTTTATGTAGAAAAACTTATTAGAAAATATTGGAAGTTAGAGATCATGACTCAATAAACTAAATTATCTGTCTTGAAAAGACTGGTCTAAAACCTGTACCGTGTGGCCTCGGCTTTAGACTAAGACTTTCGCATGTGACCTAAAATGGGTGTCATAAAAATCGACTAAGGCAAAAAATATTCCGAAAATAAGCGTCTACCTATGTAACAATATCTGCAATCGCCAATCCTCTGACCCAGCGAGGTGATTACAGCACTCATTGAAAGTTACTGGTGGTAATCCACGAGGGGGGATCTTGTCTAGTAATGACATTGTTTTTGAGTTATCAAAAAAAGTGTATGGCTATTGGCTTAGGATAGGATTTGCATAGGCATGGGATCAAGTGATGTACTCGAGTAGTATACTGCGATGTTAGTTAGCTATTCATCAGTTCATAGAGGGAGTCACATGTGCAGCAGTGGACTTATGCAGCACATTACAATATAATTATACGTCCTTTGTGCAAATGCAATTTTTCCCCAACCAAATTTAGGGTCAACATCAAAATAATTTCTTTAAACCATCAAATTGCAGGTGACAGTGACATTCGCAAGCAGTCCCAAATGTCAGTGCGAGATGGATCTCGAGGAGTGGGCGCCGCTGGCTAGGGCAGACGCTCAGCACCCGGGGCGGCCGCGACGCGCCTACGAGCGCGGACATAGCCCGCCACGGTCAGACAGCTCGGGATACGGCACTGGTAATATACTTTCATTTATTTACCTAGGTTATATATTACACACAATATTACGTGTAATAGAATGCAACAGTCGTTTATTGATATGTGACTAGCTTACACTAGCACCTGATTGTCTATGGCCCTAGGGTTTGGATGCAAGGATTTTTTGCCTAGTTTTTTTGGCTAACTTTGCAATAAAATAATACAGATTTCAAATAGTTAAAAAAAATCGTGTCAGTTCGACAAATACCACAAGTTTTCATCTTCTAAATATATGTATATTTCTATTTGATTATTGTAATAACAATAGCAGAACATAGGCATCAGGTTGCCTGCTTTCGGTATTTTATAGGATACATTTGGAGAGTGTGCGCAGGAGCTATTTTTGTTGATTCCACTTTCGCCGTTCAAGTACCGGTCAAACAGAAAAACGGCAGACCTTCACCCGTACACTGTAGATATTCCTACAGCTCACACCAAGCGTTTCGCTTCCACATTTATCGTGCGTACAGCAAAAATATGGAATACACTACCGGTTTCCGTGTTCCCCGAAAACTACAACTTGGGAATCTTCAAAAGAAGAGTAAATAGTCACCTTCTAGACCAACACGTAACATCGTCTGCCGCCTCATCGTCACTTACCATCAGGTGAGATTGAGGTCAAGTGTTGGTCTATCCTCAAGAAATAAAAAAAGGAATAAAATGTGAATATTAGTTAGTACACTCCTATTCTCGATATCATTCATCTTATAGGGTACAATATTTAGCATAGTGTCGCCTTTTTTTTCGCAACTAAAGACAATCTGAGTTGTTTATTACAACAATTTTGTTTTTGTGTACTCTCACAACTTGACAAGTAGCAACAAACAACATTCCACTATGACACTCAGCGCAGCAACGCTTTGAGTGACTTCAAATCTGTCAGCAAAGGTGGATTTTTAATCGGTTGTATTCTTCAAAGATTATTGTGTAAAGAAATATTTCATTCTATTTGGTTTTTTTTAATAATTTATTCGGAAGCTCCGGGGTGGCTATTGCCACAGTAGCTCACCAAATCTTTCTGTGGGTGTCTTTATTCTATCATTATCAGACAGAAAGAAATTTATGTCTTTCTCTATGACGAACAGCTATATCACCCACGGAACACCACAACGAACCATCTTTGTGTGGTGATTATGGCAAATCCCTTCACGAAAAGTGCATTGTTGTGATCTGTGTCGAAAGCTCAAGGCCTGGACTGGACTTATTGTTGTATTATCATCCGGTGATAATGTTGCGGTTGTCAGGTGGTTCGGGACGGAGCGCTCGTCGCTCGCCGCAGACGTCGCCGGTGTCGGAGGCTGCGCTGCGACGACGCTCCCAAGACGACTGCGCTTCCCCGAGACACCTGCGACACAAGCGTGCTTCCGCTAACACAAACTCACTAACGGTACGTTGACGAAATAAACTATATTTCCTAACCTTCCTCACTTTCCGTTATTGTCTAATTGTGTCTAACCCTGAGTAATGGAAGCTGTTATTATACGATACAATAAATCTAATCATGCTTTTCATGGCTTGAAATAAAACTACTAAAGTAGGAAATAGTCTCATTTTGGGTGGTTTTTAAATCAAAGTGTGCTCTTAGAATTAGCATATTGGCCGTACGAATTTGCGGTTTCATTCTTCAGCGACAGGTGATAAGGCTGTACAATGTGAACGTATTCGCTCAGAAGGCTCAAGTAAATGAGGCAAGGGCTATGTTATATGTCTGAAGTAAACTATCTGTCACAAACACTGTGTAGTTTTTCTAGTCTTTTTGCATTTTGTTGTAATATAATTTCAACTGATTGACTACCCACCATACATACCTTTTATCACCATGTTATCTACCAACCAAACTGAAGAATATCTGAAGGATATCTGGATACAGGAATTAGGGATTTACACAGAAACAAGGGCGCGCGTCCGTTCCACACGATCGTTTATTACAGATAAAAATACTACCTACATAAAACTAATAATTACTGTTACACTTAAGAATACCTACATTACACCTCCACACATAATCATAAACTACAACTTAACACGACTTAACAGCTAACACTAAGTAAGAAAACATGACTACGCTCTAAACTATAATATAACCTAAAATTAACATACAACTAAAAACGTTCCTCAAAACCATATCTGAATGGTGGTCTACGGTTGCGTGTTGCCCGTGTCACCGGCGACGGCCGTGGTGGTGGTGACGGAAGGGACCCGCGCCCCGGGGACAGGCCCGACGAGCCTGACGACGATGCACTAGTGTCATGCTCGACTACTCCTTCCCCTCCCGAATCATTCGATACGTCTACTTCCGGCACCACCTCCGGCTGCTGCACCACGACCTCCTCGCACCCGTCTTTGCGCTCCTCCCCAAACGTACTTGGGTAAGTGAGAGTCGATCTGCGTCTGATTTGATCTATGTGCCTAGTGACCTGTCGACCGTCGTCCCGTTCCAGAACATATTGCCGCGAACCGTCCGCGCTGACGACCGTCCCTTTCGCCCACCGCTCGCGTCCCCCGTACTCTCGCTCCCACACCGCGTCCCCGGGCCGCAGGGCGCGCGCCGCGGCCCCGCCCGCGCTCCCCGCCTGCCGCTGCTGGGCGCTGCGCACGCGGTGTTCCAGCGCTCCGTCGCTGCGCAGCAAGTCTAACCGCGACCGTAACGACCGACGTTGCAGCAACATAGCCGGACTCTCGCCGGTGGTGGCGTGAATAGTGTTTCTATATGCCAGTAAAAACGTCTGTAATGCCGTTTCTATATCGACCGAGTCTCGTGAAGCCTTCTTAATGGCCCGCTTACATAATTTAACGGCATTCTCGGCTGCGCCATTAGACGCCGGATGATAAACAGGAGAAAATAATTGTCGAATGCCATTAAACGTCAAAAACTCTTTAAACTCTGCACTCGTGAATGGGGGACCCTGGTCCGAAACCACCTCTACTGGTAACCCAAACCGGGCGAAGGTCGACCTCATTACTCTAATTACTGCGGCTGCATTAGTGCGAGACATTTCAAAAATTTCGATCCATTTTGTACTGGAGTCAATCATTACGAAAAATGTCTTACCCTTGAATGGGCCCAAAAAGTCAACGTGCAGCCGGCTCCACGGCTGCGCCGTGTACGTCCACGGTTGGGGCGCGGCCCTCGGTGGCGCCTGCGCCTCTGCCGCGCAGGTCTCGCAGCGCCGACACGTCTCCTCCACGTCCGCGTCTATCCCCGGCCACCATACGTAGCTGCGAGCGAGTGATTTTGTTTTAACGATGCCCATGTGACTGGCGTGGAGCTGTTTCAGCACCGTTTCCCTCAAAGCCGAGGGCACAACCACTCGGTAGCCCCACATGACGCACCCACGCTCGCAGTACAGTTCGTTACGTCTCGAAAAATACGGTTTGACCCCGACGTCGTCGCATGCCGCGGGCCACCCCGACTGTACGTACCCTAGCACCCGGCTCAGTACCCCGTCCCTGGCTGTCATTGACTTGACGTCGCTGTTAGTGACCGGAAGAAATTTTTCAACAAAATTAAGATACGTCAACTCCTTAACGGCCGCCCGCTCGGATGAACGCTGAGGAAGTCTCGACAAAGCGTCCGCGCAGTTCTTCGCCGAAGCCACATACTCGATATCGTAATTATAACCCGATAATAGAATAGCCCATCGTTGTAAACGTGACGCCGCCATTACCGGTATCCCAACTTTATCTCCAAAAATATACGTCAATGGCTTGTGGTCCGTCCTTAATATGAATTTCCGTCCGTACAAGTATTGGTGAAATTTTCTAACCCCATAAACGATAGCTAGCGCTTCTCTGTCTATCTGGGCGTACGCTCGTTCGGCGGCGGTGAGCGTCCTCGAGGCGTATGCGAGGGGCCGCTCCCCGTCCGTCGTGAGATGTGAGATGACAGCACCGACGCCCGACCCGCTAGCGTCCGCAGTCAGCACCAGCGGCAGGAACGGTGAGTAGTGCACCAGCACCTCGCTGCTGGTCAGCGCTCGCTTCACCTGTCCGAACGCGTTCTCACACGCGGCGCTCCACTCGAACTTCACGCCTGCGCGCAATAAATTATACAGAGGCGTCAAGATCATGCTTACGTTTTTAATGAACTTTGCGTAATACATAACCATGCCTATGAATGCCCTCAACTCGGACACGTTGGACGGGGCAGGAGTATTCAAGATCGCCTGCACCTTGTCCGGGCACGTGTGCACGCCAGACTCGCTGATCACGTGTCCCAAATATGTAATGGAATTCTCAAAGAATGTACATTTATCCTTTTTTACTCTGAGCCCGTACTCTTTTAGCCGTTCGAAAACTCGATTTAAATTTTCTAAATGCTGTGCTGTCGTTTCACCTGTTATAACTACGTCATCTAGAAACACGCCTACGAAAGGTAAATCCGCAAAAAGCTGTTCTATTCGTCTTTGAAAAATACCTGGACTGGATGCTAGACCATAAACGAGCCGTTTGTACATAAATAAGCCCTTATGCGTGTTAATGACGGTATATTTTAGTGATTCGTCTAATTCAAATTGTGCATAGGCTTGCGATAAATCAATTTTACTGAACCTTTGTCCGCCGTGCAATCGCGCCAACAGGTCTTCTACTTTCGGTAAAGGATAACGGTCGACTTCTATTACCTTGTTCAATGTTAATTTATAATCAGCGCATATACGTATCGTGCCGTCTTTCTTGACGACTGGCACGATGGGCGTGGCCCAGTCTGAGCGTTCGACGGGGGCGAGGATGTCGTCGCGCACCAGCTGCTCGAGCGCGCGCTCCACCGGCTCACGCAGCGCGTACGCCAGAGGCCGCGCGCGCAGGAACACGGGCCGCGCGCCCTCGCGCACGTGGATGCCGACCGTGCCGCCGGTGAAACGACCCAGGCCTGACGCGAACACCTCACAGTATCTGGAACTGAAATCGTTCAAATTGAATTCCACGTTCTTTACACTATTTACTCCTTCATACTGTACTGACAATTTAATATTTAACTCAGCTAACCACTGTCGGCCGAGTAAATTTGTTTTACCGTTTTTAATTACATACAATTCTAATTTTTTTTCTTTGTCCTTGTACACCACTACTGGCCTCACAATTCCTACTGGCCGTACTAGCTCCCCCGTGTAGTACCTCAGCGTCAGTTCACATGGTGCTAGTTCTAAGTCACTGAATAATTTTTTATATAATTCATCACTAATACATGACACTGCGCTGCCAGTATCGCATTCCATGTCGATTTCCCGCCCGTGTATGTTTAGTGTTATCACTATCGGTTTACATTGACTCACAGATAATGTATTAATGTCTATAATTACCTCGTCACTATCGTAGTCCACTACCTCCTGTGAACTAGGGTCTGGGGATGACCCCACGTTATAGTGTGTCGCTGTGTACGGACACATCCTCTTGAGATGCCCCTGCTTATTACACACTCTACATACATAATGTGTAAAACGACACGTAGATGTGTCGTGCTGTGCCCCACACGCACGACATTGTATTGCGCGCTGCACTCGACCTGCCGGCGACACCTGCTGCCCCGCGCGCTGTCCTGCAGCCGCGCGCTGTCCTGCGGCCCCGCGGCCCCCGTAGCCGCGTTGCCGGTGCTCCGACGGCGGCGTACTCCTCCCGCCCGCCGCCCCTCCTGCCGCGCCTGACACCCGCGGCCCGTACGCCGCGCGATGATGCCCACTCGACACCGCGTTGCACTCCCCGACGGCGCCCCCCGCGCCCGCCTGACCTGCACCGTGGACTACTGCCGCGTCCCTCTCTGCCGCTTCTAAACTAACCGCCAGTCTAAGCGCCTTTTTAAAATCCAGCTCATCTTCAGCGAACAGGCGTTGGCGAATAGTGTCACTGGCAATATTACATGCGAATTGATCCAGTAGGTTCTCCTCTAAATTGCCCTTAAATTCGCATGAGGACGACATTTTCTTCAGTACAGCTACATAATTAGCTATACTTTCACCGTGTTGTTGTTTTCTGTTGCGAAATTTGTACCTTTCTGCGAGTATACTTGGCTTCGGTTGCAAGTGCTTTTCCAAAATGTCCGACAGTTCTTGAAACGATTTCTCACTCGGTTTCACTGGTGTACACAAATTGACTAACAATTCATAACATTCTGCACCAATAACTGTTATCAATGTAGCTGCTTGCAACTCGTCAGACACCACGTTCACCTTGAAATATTGTTCGAGGCGGTCGGCGTAATGGCGCCAATTGTCCGTTGCCACGTTAAATGCACCAATTTTACCGATTGACATCGCGGTTTGTTTACTAAAAATGCACGGTATGGGTTTTCGTCGCCACTGAAGAATATCTGAAGGATATCTGGATACAGGAATTAGGGATTTACACAGAAACAAGGGCGCGCGTCCGTTCCACACGATCGTTTATTACAGATAAAAATACTACCTACATAAAACTAATAATTACTGTTACACTTAAGAATACCTACATTACACAAACCATGCACCAATGGATCTCCTATAGATGTACCCTACCGGGAATCTAACTCGCGACCTCAAGAATATCAGTCTGTAGACAGCTACCGGAGTCAGTTAAACATAAGTTTTTCTTACTTTTACATGCTTATATGTCGCAAATTGAAACGTGCGTCGTTTCCAGGAGGAGCTAATGCGTCTGATGGACGCGGAGTTGGGTGAGGGTCGTACTAGCAGCGCGGGGAGCGTGGCCCCCTCGGCTGCGCCTGGTCCCCCTGGGCTCCCTGGTACGCCTGGCCCCCCTCTGCCGGTGTGCGACGCCGCGGCCCTCGACTGGGCCGCACTGGTGCATACCGCCACGCGAGCCATGCTGCAGGTATACACAGATTTATATACACGTACATACCATACAATTTTAACCGGTCTCTGCCTGTACATAAATTTAAGAAAACAAAAAATACAATTTGCGGGTTTTGACTGAAACTGAATTCAAAACAATTATTTTTTTATGTTTGTATGTGCATCATTCAAAAACTACTGCACGAAATTGGAAGCAGTTTTCGCAGTGGTATTGCAGAATGTCTAACTTAAAAGCAAAGACATTTAATAGTAATAGACCGGACAAAGCAAACAAAAATTTTGATCCTAAACTTATTACCAATTGGTAATAAGTTACTCAATCTAGTGTCACATCACGTCACGCGGCCGTACAAGACATTTGACATACCGTTGCCTTTTGAAATCAAAATGTTTATATGAAACGTTTCCCAATTCCCGATAACCTATTACTATATTTAAATCTCTCTGCTTAAAAGTTTGTGCATGGGTCGCTAGTAAATAATAAACTTTGCTTGACACGCTACCTCAATCAATCAATCAAATTTTTATTTACAATAGTCGTGTGTAGATGACGTAATAGTAGATTGCCTTTGACTTTCCCCGCATGCAAATTCCTTCCATAATAGTAGTAAAACTGTTTCTTCAAATACTATTAGTCAAGACAGTCTTTCATATACGAATATATCTATCAAGAAAAGGGAATGAATTCATTGAACTAAAAAGGTGTTTCCTCTTTACGTGAACGCTCTTGTCTTTACAGATCTGCGAAGAGCCATACCCATCCATAGACAACCCCGACCCTTCGTTAGACACTATAGCAAGCGAGCCCGTGCATGATTCCTGGACCGATGTTCCGGTACGTATTCACGTTATAGCGCGGTATTTTAGACAAACGTTTCGAGTTTTTAGGTGCTTTTGACCAATCAGTACTTTTAAATTATGCTTGCCCTAGATCACAACAATATCCAGTTTTTTCTTTTCAATAATCATTTATTTATCATCATCAGCTAGGAAACGTCCACAGCTGGACATAGGCCTCCTCCATGGTATGCCACATTGACCGGTCCCGAGCCACTTGCGACAGAGATGTCCCAGCGACCATCCCATGCGATAGAAGAGAACGCACACAGCATTGCAGCGAAATTAATGTTTAAATTGTAAATTAATCATATTCTGAACACAAAAAAATTATTCAACCCATTTCAACACATATTTAATTTGATATAAACTACTTTTCATACAATAACCTGCTCGGTGAAGGTCGTTGTATAGTGGGATCCTCTACTACACCTTTCAGAAAAGCACTTTCACTTTTTTATATAGAAATTCACTAGACTAGCTTAAAAGGTTTTTTCCTTTTGAGCCTCCTCACAATCCGTGCACCATCGTTAAGAAGAAATACTGCTATTATTTCCGCTCAGACATCGGACACGGTCCCTTCGATGCCGACGGCGGGGAGCGTGCAGGGTGCACCCGCGGAGCCCGCGCTTGCAGCCAACTGCGCGTGCGGCCTGGCAGCCCGCGTCGCCACGCTCGAAGCAGACGCTGTAAATGCTCAGAGGCACCAACACCAGCTGGAAGAGGAGGTAACGAAATACCCGAACACGACAAAGAACGCTTGTTACTTGTCTTACTAAAATGCAATAGTCCAATGTTTTTCAGATATTTTAAAGATTACAGGGTCCTACTCGTTAATATTGTGTTAGTAACGTACTCAATAGGTATTCAGAAGGATCTCTTAGTCAATATATTTAAATGATTATCGACTCTTGCTACGCCACAATAGGGGAGCAATTCGCACAGCACTACATGTCTTTTTTTAATCTTCAAAAGATACCCGACTCCTTAGGGGAAGAGTCGGGTTATGTGAGATTCTTACTCACTAAACCCGCTCATCCCGCTAAACTCACTAAAGGCGAATCCGGTCTATGCGCATCACATCCATTTTTTTTATTGAAGATAGACCAACACTTGACCTCAATCTCACCTGATGGTAAGTGACGATGAGGTCGACGATGTTACATGTCGGTTACCCTGCACGCTCCCCGTCGTCGGCATTTCCGCCAGAATGTCAAGGGTCTGTAATCGCGCCATAACAGTAGCCGCCTCGTACGATATAGTGCAGTAACCACGTGCGATTCGTATCGCCATCTGACCTGTACGGCGTTGAGAGTCGAGCTCTCCGACCACACGGGTGCACCATAAAGTGCTATAGACCGCACGACACCAGCATAGACGCGCCGACTTCTTCCCGAGGTCGCTCGAGATTTGGTAGTAGTCTATGCATAGCACCCGCCACTCTATATATCCGGGGAACAAAGAGTTTGAAGTGCTCCAGCGGCTGTCCAGAGTGAGGCTAAGATACTTCAAGTACCGCCTCACCGAAACAGACATGCCACTCACCTGCACTGACAAGCTGGGTGGTTCCACCCTGCCATAGGTTATGGAACCAAAGTGCCTCAGTTTTCAGAGGCGCTACCAGAAGTCCCAGCCCATGGATCTTCCCCACGATGCAGGTGACACCTAGCTCAGCAAGCCCCCTTATGCCTAAAATCCGACACAGTAAAACCACCTTGGGGTGGCAGCGCGGCATTTGGTATTTTCTTGTGTTGTGCGTATCGACCCATGCCTGAACGTGCTCTGGGTTGGGTTAATCTCAACAAAGCCGTAATCAATGTATTTGACTGTTGCTGCTATTTCGGAATCGACTCGTTAGTCATCTCTAGATTCGTAGTCCAGATTTGCCATAACCACGTTATTAATACGTAGATATATGCTTTCCCCTTTTAATGACAGCCACCGGATGAACTGCGACGTTGGGATTGTAATGGGTGTTTTGTAATCTCCAATAAGTCACGTTTTATCAAAATAAATTATCGATATTATTTCTGTGCTAAGAGATCTAATTCAATGAAGTTCGATATAAAATCATTATTTCAGATTAAGATAGTTCATACTCCTAAGCTCTTTGTATCTTGATTGATAATTATTTCTGTCAATATGCCGTCATTATATTCGCTCTAGCGGATGTAACAACGGAAAATTATATTGGAAGGACATAATAAATTAGGACAAAGTTGTATCAAAATCATATCTGTATTCTGTTGGCTTCAATGTATTGGTTATATTCATCAGCGATTTGACTTCTGTTACTCATAACTATTAGACACCTACTCAATTGCCTACTCAAATCAAAACAATTCTGGAAAACAACATACGTAGATAAATTTATAACACACGCACAACACATTACGTTCGTGACACATTTTGTAGGAAGAATTACATAAAAATAAAATGTTGTTTTTATGCGGCTTTAGTATAGAACTACCCCATGCGTCTTCCTGTGGGTTTCTTAGAAGGAAACTGAAGGAAGACCAGGGGCAAGCAGCAGAATCCTGAAGAGTTATTAGAAAATTTGATCATAGTGCTCGGTCTGGTTTCCGACTGACAAAGAATTGATAAAGTTTATTTTATGTACATGAAATAATGTATTTTAAATCGTAAGACAATTCTCGATAACTCCGGGAAATCTCTGGCCGATCTAAAGATACAACGGTTATACTCTTCATGTTCGATTTGATTAGGTTGGCAGTACAGCGCTGTCTTTGTTTTTTCCCTAGAGCCGTATTCGCAACGGTGTTTCGTAATCAGCTGCGGTATAAGATGCGAATACAAGTAGGGGTACCTATCGGTACTTGGTTTTGTTGGTGGGAGGGCATTTTCTAGGGCTACCACCATGTTACCTGAGTCTTCCGCCACTTAATGTTTGTGTTAATAGCACTGTTGTGCTCCGATATGAAAGATAGCAGAGCCAACGCCTTGTTAGCTTGATGCTTCTGGGAGCTCACCCTTCCTATCCAACGGCCTTCTTGTCACTTACCATCAGGTGAGATGAAGGCCAAGTACAAACCCATCATACAGTTTTTTAAAAGCTCAAGAAATAGAAGTCTTCAGAGAATATTATCTAAGGATAAATAATATGCAAATCCCATAATAAACGTTGAAGCGAATTACTTAGTGTGTTCCATTGACTACAGCGTCCCCAGAATGGTAAACCGACTTTTTCCAGTAATTACTTATCGTATGTTTTTTCTAGGTTCGTCGTTTACGACGTCACAACGCTCGTCTTCGTGAAGAGTCTGCCCGAGCGGTGTGGCAGCTGCGACATTTCACACAGTGGCTTAAACGTACCGTTGATAGACAGTAATTTACGATACACATTATATAACCATTGATCGGCATCGTTTATTACCTCCAGTGAGCGGAAGGATGAGGTAGGAGGTTATATCTGGTTTGCTTTATATTTATTAGCCCCCGACGCTAATGCTACAGTCGGATGGACCGATTTTAATGCGTTTTTTTATTGCGGTGGTTCTTTACTATATCGGTTAAAAATCGATTCAGCAGTTTGTTGCGTAGGGTTTTTAATTTAAATCACTTGGGTGTGATGATAATGTTTTATGAATCTAAAACTTTCGTGTAGCTAATAAATTATAGCAATAATCGCTAGCGTACACAGTATAAATGGTATTTATCTCTCAAACTCACAAGGAAGAGTTTTTATTTTATTTTTGCATTTGCATGCATTATTATGCATTATTTACACACACAACCGTGAATTCAATCGTGTGTACGCTACTTAAGACTACATAGAGCTACAGTGGCATTCTCATTCGTTACGAAAGAGCAAATGAGAGCACCAGTGTCACTCTTATTTAGTCTTAAATAAATAGTGACTCTGGCTATACCCATTAAAAATCAGTTTAGCTCGGACAACGCATGCTGTAAGTTGTATCTCTTTCTATCGAGATAGAGAAGCAGTACATATATTCCATCGCTTTCTTGACTATGAAATAAGAAAGTGACGGTATCGTCATAAATGTTATACAATAATATTCACATCGAATCGTGCCTAATTTAATTAATAGAAAACCATTTAATTTTGCACACATATATCCCGTTAATAATAATAAAAATTGGTTCATAATCTAGACTTAGTACTTACCTGGTAAATGTAAACTCTACTCTGGGCTTTCCATCCATATTAATATTTTTGTCTAAATGTGAGAGTTAGTTTATTTGTGTCTTTGTTTCACTTTCACGCCTCAACTGTTCAACCACTTGGTTTCATACCAAGCATACCTATGCCGTGAGGAATAGCTAGTTACAATATAAACTTTTAAAAGTTATATTTCGTGAAAATACAAATATGTTTAGGCTTCTGGGTGTGTACGCTTCCGTCCTACGTTCTTAACGTCACTTTCTATCGATGGCCAAGGGTATAAAATCAGCAAATAACAGCAGATAAATTTTCAATTCAATTAAATCATTCTAATCTAAAGGTTTATAAAGAAACAAATGCCCTGCGTGAGCTATTAATTAGTGACATTCCTTTAGATCAACTGATAAACCAATTAGGCTGTCAATCGATTAAATTTAATTAACACAATTGCTAACTTTTATGTATTGTGTTTAGATACGCTACATAAAGCAGATAGGAAGGCACGCAGGATTTAAGCCTAACCTAACCTAATCTGTATAATGTTTGGTTGTGATTGATTTTGGCGTAAGTTCATCTGTAAACGCATTATGTGTCCAAATATACCACGAAGTTGTAGTCTTCAATAGTAGTACACTTTTAAATTCGTTTTAAATTACCTTAGAGTTCAGCGGCTGTCAAAACTAAACAAAAACAAATTATAACAAGAAGAAAGTTAAAAAAGCTAACCTGACTCCTGCATTTATATATATCTTTGGTGCCTTAAGTTTCCTTTTAGTTAACTAATTTGCAGTAGTACTTTTCATTCTTTATCTTTTATCGTTATTATTAATCTAATATGGTCAGTACTCTGAACAGTTGTGATCTGAATTCAATTTCCTTGGCCATACCCATGAAAACAAAACAAAGTGTATGCCACGAACTTGGTATTCGCTTTGTTATCTAAATTATTTCTATCGTAGGTAAAATATTAACATTAAAAATCGTCACTAATCAGACCGATTTTCAATACGTAAAATAATGATAACTGATTAAAAGTAGCTTTAATTTCAATTGATAATGGAAACCTTCGTTGTTCTGCTACGCCAATGAAAGGGTTAGATGTAATCTTATGAAAAAAATAGTAGGTGATACATTAATTACAAATAATGAATTATAGAGCTATGTCTTATGAATTTTGTGCCTTTTCTTGTGCTTCTTGTGGAGCATTTGTTTTCGCGGAACGTTTTATGTAACATGTTTAACATATAGAGTGTATGTTAGTTACTGATGGACGTCACTACCTTACGCTTCTTTAAGATATCGTTTGACTAATGTCGACTAATGTCAAGTATATTTTATTGCCCTATTTCATATTTTAAATGCAAATATAGCAATAGTTTCATTATTATTTATTTTTAAGATTGATCGGTTATCCGCTTTGTTGCGCTTCGACGCGCGCCTTTCCGTTTTAATAATACATAACTGTACGCTGTATATGTCTGTAGGTCCAAAATTATTTCTCTATGAAACTGGGCAATCATATGTAATATATTTAACTCATTTTGAAATTGCAATTTCATGATCCGTTTACACGATTTATTACATTATATTAATTAATCTTACGCATTATTTTCGGATTAAAGATTGATTAGTTGATTGTGAAATACAGAAAAAATTAATTTCGCATTTCTGTAAAGAAGCGTCTTCTGGGATATAACGATTTATATGAATTCTGCCTAGATTTATATATTGTTGCTATTGTCAATTAAATAATGTATTTGTTTTCATATTGTTCATTGGCTTTATACTCATTTTCAACACTCAACCGTATATTTTGTTTATCAAGAGGGATTAGTTTTACTGTAACATATTTTGATATTTCTTTTATACAATATAAATATAAGTATCTCTGTTAAATTATTATTAGATATCTAAGAAACTTTATGATACGAATAGTCGATAAGGAAATCCAAGATTGTAAGGTGAACACCAATTTATTATTAAGGACTAGGTCAAAGCCAAAAGTGTAGTTATACATTTAACAAATTTACATAGACTTGTAATTACATGTATTTATATGTGTTTATTATTTTATGTTGAGTATATTCATGACATGGCGCGATCACGTTTGACTTTGACTCCGATTTATATTTAAGATGTTGTATGCGTCTCTGTGCCTGCCAAATATTAATATGTACATCATATGAGCAATAATAATACAACAACACAGTTCAATTAAATGATAAAAGCAATATTAAATAATGGTAATAGCGAAAAAATATTAATAACTTAGTGGAAATTATCCATTAGCATTTTCTTTGCGACTGATTTTATTGATCTCTTATACAAAACGATCTAATCTCAGTTCAAATTCGGTGCACGTATGAAGTGAGACTCCATAATGACAAAATAACGGTACTAAATAAATATCTTTTTCATTCTATCTCAATACATCATTTATAATTAATTAAAACATAACATTCAATTGGAGAGATAATTTCTTCTTTGTTCAACGTTTGAGCGTAAGGTTGAACGGAAAATGGGATCATAATTATTTCATATTTTAAGATATATCGAACACTTAAACATGTACCTGAATCCCAGGTTGTACATTTCCAAATAATGCCTTATACAAAGAAATTTCTGACTGTTTCTGGTTGTAATTTATTATATGAAGGTCGTCCTCACACAGTTTTCCATTCCATTGGTTTCACTTAACTAGTATCTACATTACATACGCAATAGATTATTTTGCTGTAAAGATAACACAGATGTGTGTATGTACTTTGGAGACGTATTTCATTGTGTACCTATTAAAATATATTTCGTTTAATGTAATATACAAGAGTCTCAAACACTAGATATAATCATGATAAAATGAAAGCTTTATTAGTTTAGGTAGGTGGGGTGGGATACACGGATAAATGTATAAGTTTAAAAAACTTGAAGCCTTACTTATGATTATTATGGGCAGTTATTTTTTCAAGTAAGTTTTTTAATGATTTTAACTCAGTGCCTCTATATAAGTAATTTTTGACGTTTATAAATATTTTTGTACGAATTTACTATGATTTTACTCCCACGGTTTTGATTCGTTGTGCTTTGTAATCGAACTTTTTTCATTTGTACTATATTCTTGGCACATTTTGCAACAACGGCGAGACTTTACTTTTACAAAGCAAATTCATTTACTTTATATTCAGAGTTATATTAAGTACCTTATGTGTAATATACAAGACTATTGTATTCAATTATATTAATTTTTATATGTAGTCGATATTGAAAACACAGTTTGTGTGATTCGTTTAAGGTTTAGTTTTAATATACTGTTTATACAAGGTGCTTCAGAAAGGGGGTAAAAAGCTAGAAACTTATATGGTAGATCAACTTTACTGATCTAATTAATATCTTGATTATTTATCATACATACAAATGTTAGAATGGAGAGCAAAAGTTTGTTTATCAAGTATATTTTAATGATGTCAATGTATCCCCTTTTTGACTAGTATTGTATACGGTAATCGTTGAGTTAGGTTCTACCCACCACGTGTTTAGCGTATCTTATTTATTCTAAATCGTTGTCTTCTTACATTACGATATGATGTTTAAATAATAAATAACTTGTTTATTGACAACCAAAGCGTTACTGTTAACCGCCATAGTTTCGGATTTCGAGTTATATTTCTCGTACACGTTTCTATATACTGTATGATTATTCCTTACGATTTATTTGTAAATCTATCATAGTGACATTCCAATTAAAATATATACCAAAGGATTGCGTATTTACTTAATTATGTCTGCATTGTACTAACATCTTGTGAATCAAACGGAACAAAGTTAATGAAACTAAACCGAAATTCACAAAAATGGTAACTAAATCACTTTTGTTTGATAATGGCCTTTTTAAATTACAAGTGTACCAGGCCTTGGTTCCATACATTCGCGGAATGTGTCATTTGATACAAATTCTTGCACATTAATTTGACTTTTGATGACCCTTTTATTCTTAATATTGGTTAGGAAGAGAACCAAAAGAGTCTATGAGATGTTTGTGTATCCTTCCTAGTAAGCTTCCGTAACCTGATATTACTAAAATGTGCATATATATTTAATTATTTCTTCACATTCTTATAAAAGTTTTGTTTCAGTTTAGTGTGTGATAATTATTTTAAATTATAACTTCATTGCTTAGTGTGCACAAATATAATGTAGATTTATATTTAAAAAGTATTCAGAGGTAGAGGTAGGTAGAGGTATTCACTCACTCGATTTATACATACCAATACAATCCAAATAACTTGCTTATTATATGGTGAGTGATGTTAATAAATCATTTGTATTGTTTTACAATCTTACACATGAATTATTAAGTTTGTAGATTACATTTAAATCCGGATTAAATATGTAATCAAGATAATGAAAAACACTATAAATTAAGACGAATTTTGATTTATCGATTAGTGTACTCATCGAAAACAATGCGTGCTGTAATACTGCTGGCCCTCATAGGCGCCGCTCTCGGTAAGTTACTACACATATAATTACTTATTTGTAATCATACATTGAAAATGGGATACCAGGTACTAGTTTTGGAATAGCCAATACTTCCCGTGGCGTGAGAGTTGTGTTAATGGTAACCTTAAAGAAAATTTATGTTGACTTTGATCGCCAGTTCGCTGCGAAGCGTGGCAATTATGCAAATATCCTGATAAGTCATGGCAGTTCTTAGTAGAGGTTCATGTCCCGCAATGAACTAATGATTTTAAGATTATTTCGCCGATAAACGTTTCATTATGGCTAACTGTCGTGCTCCCGTAAAAAAGTTGAAAAATAACAGTTGAAGCTTTTGGGTGAGAAGCCTTCCATCCAATTGTCATATTGTTACTTACCAAAAGATAAAAAGTGCGAAGCCCTTTGTGAATTATAATAATTCTGTTTCGTTTCAGCGGTGCCACAGCGCGTACAGCGCATTGTGGGTGGTACCCCCACCACCGTCGAGGAGTACCCCTACATCAGCAACATGCAGTTCCTCTACTGGGGCATCTGGTGGTCGCAGGCCTGCGGTGGTTCCCTGCTCACCAGCTCTACCGTCCTGTCAGCTGCTCACTGCTACCAGTACGTAGCATAATTACAATTATCCTGATTTATGTTGAATCGAAATCGTTATAGCACTTTCCTATGTCTCTCGGGTTTAACAAAACGCTGTAGAGTGTCATAATCTGAGACTAACAGGTATTGTAAAATGGCAGAAATATGGCGGTGGGCAGCACCATAATTCCGAATCAAATTTCTTACATTTGGGTGTTTTTATTTTTGTGAATTTACGGGAATCCGCTCGAAATGCTTCCATACAAAATTTCTTTTGCCATAATCTTTTAAACTAGTTGAGATGGCTTTGATAAGTAATTACCTAATGATATTCATTTACGACATACAATCCGATGTCCTCCTTTTAGATAACTATTGCACAAAGCCAGCTATCCTATTTTAAAATATTATGCAACAAGAAATTTAGAACGAAATCACCTTAAGGTCTATTTGACATCATTTTTCTTCTAGGGATAATGTAACATATAATTTAGGTTTTATATGTCACTACAGCCGTAGTTTGGTGCCGTGGGTGACTTACTCATAATAAAAGAGAGAGAAACTAGAGTTTAGCAGCGGTCGGACTGCGATCACCAATTCGCCGTTCAAGTGTGATAATAATGGCAAATCCAATACTTCCTTCGTTGTGGCGATCTATGAAGGATCCTCGTGTCCGGTAGTGCAGTTATGCCGCTAATAATGTTATAAAACAAGTCAGTCTCACCCCGAGTGACGTATAGATATGGTTATCTCTGATGATGTGCGATGTTTTAAACATGAAGTGTGACGCGACATACCGTATTGATTCGAGTGCAAAATGAAGTCATAAGATGATGAAATTTATCGCAATAATTAATCCAATTTCGCATCTAAACTGATGTAGTTTAAAACGTAAATATCCAAATGTCCTAATATCTTTATCGCAATCCGTATATGCTCGAACAAAAATACGAACATCATGTAAAGCCCTGTTTACACTACTAACTAATCGAACGATGATCTTATGTTTGTTGTGAAGTGGTGACCAGGCTTCCCAATGGCGAGTGCGTCTCGGCACTTCGTTTGCATCAAGCGGCGGCTCTCTCCACACCGTGTCTCAGCTGATCGTCCATGCCCAGTACAGCAGCAGCACCCTCGACAATGACGTTGCTATCATCAGACTGTCCACACCAGCAGTCCTGTCCTCCAACATCGCAGTTGCACGCATCGCAGGACCCAACTACATCTTACCTGCTGGTACCGATGTTGTGGCTATTGGATGGGGAACTCTGTCGGTACGTTATATATCCAGAATTGGTATTTAAAAATAACCCCCTTCCTTGTGGAATATTGATTTTCTATATGTCAGGCTACCGCCATGTTATCTCAGTTCACCGACAAATACAGTGTTAACAGGTCGGTTGCGTTTCGGCTTATGAAAATGACATGGTGCTTCAACAAATTTAATATTTTCAATGATTCGTATTCTATTGGATTTTCATCAATTACCATCAAGTGAGATTAATACCAAATGCAAACTCATTACGAATTTGTAAACAATCTTGTAAATGATTAAATTTCTGAATTAGAAATTATTTTAAAGTATCACACTTTTCTACTTATTTTAAGTTAGGCAAAATTTCTACTGTTGCATAGAGTACCATAGAGTGATTCGTGTACTATTGTGTCAACAAACTTTATATTTATTACCTCAGCTTCAAATTAATGTTGTATTGCAGTCTGGCGGATCAGCCCCTGAGCAACTGCAGCACGTGACAATCAACGTGATCAGCCAACAACTGTGTGCCGAACGGTACGCCTTCCTGAAGACCCAGCCCGGCTTCCAGAACTGGCCCGATATCACCGACGGAATGCTGTGCGCAGGCATCCTGGACGTAGGTGGCAAGGACGCCTGCCAGGGCGACTCCGGCGGTCCCCTGGCTCACGCCGGTGACGTCATCTACGGAGTCACCTCCTGGGGATACGGATGTGCGCATGAGTTCTACCCTGGAGTCAACGCGCGTGTTTCTTTCTACTCTGACTGGATCGTTGCTAATGCATCCACGTAATTTTACTGATTCAAAGGCTGCACAATCAAATTGAATATTTTTTATTAAAACTTTATAAAACCAAACTTTTTCTGTCCTTTTATTTATACCGATTTTAGTTCGTATCAAGACTGCACGATTTCCGGTTTTAATAATATGTTGATGTAAGAAATGACATGAAGGCCCAATATGTGGTTCGGCTGCGATGTGTAAAGAGCTCTTTTATATCATCAACAGCCTATATACGTGCCCACTGCAGGGGCTCAGGCCTACTCTCCTGCAAAGAGTGTATGGGCCGTAGTCCACCACGCGGGTCCAATGCGGATTGGCGGACTTCACATGTCTGGTCAAGACATGCAGGCTTCCTATAGATTAGATATGATGTTGATGTAATGAATCACCGTAGTCGAGTATAAGTTAATTTTTTCTTCAGCTCTTTTTTTTAACACCTATATTAAGTATTTCATTTAAAATGAAAATGGTACAAAATAAAAGTATTTTCTTCTACTTAGCAGAAGGGGGCTAACATTACAAAATTAGGTGTAGCCATAGGTAGGTAATGTTATCCATAACAAAGTCATAATTCATCCAGTTTTAACTTATTAGCTATGGAAGTTCTATTTCTCCCGGTACATTTTATAAGTTGCTCCACTGTAATTCGTTAAATTGTTAAACTTTAACTGCATTCAGAGATTTTTTAAAGTCACTTGCGTATACGCCTTCTGCAAGCTGTTTGAAGAATATCCACATTCAACTACTTATAACGATGACTTCAATTACAAACGATTAAATAAATTAGTATGTATATAGCTAATCAGACTATTATTTTCAGAAGTATATCTTAATCCGCTCGGTCGCGCCCTGACATAGATAATGGACAATTTATAAAGATCCACCAGTTGATCGATACACTATTACTAAAAAATGCGTGCGGCCGTTCTCCTAGCTATCATCGGTGCCGCTGTAGGTAAGAACGTTTATTTAATTAAATAACAATACCGGAAAAGGTGTACCGGGACGTCCATAGACTAGATGCTGGAAGCAAATGTCTCGGGACCGGTCAATGTTGCATACCATGGAGGAGGCCTATGTCCAGCAGTGGATGGTTTTTTTTGAAGATAGACCAACACTTGACCTCAATCTCACCTGATGGTAAGTGACGATGAGGTCGACGATGTTACGTGTTGGTCTAGAAGGTGCCTATTTACTCTTCTTTTGAAGATTCCCAAGTTGTAATTTTCGGGGAACACGGAAACCGGTAGTGTATTCCATATTTTTGCTGTACGCACGATAAATGTGGAAGCGAAACGCTTGGTGCGAGCTGTAGGAATATCTACAGTGTACGGGTGAAGGTCTGGCGTTCTTCTGTTTGACCGGTACTTGAACGGCGAAGGTGGAATCAACAAAAATAGCTCCTGCGCACACTGTCCAAACTTTCCCGGCTGATGATGATGAATAGAATCATTATGCTCTCAGCACAGAGAACTATAATATATATATATAAATAATAATACTGTCTCTCAGTAAAGTTCATGCATGTGCACAGCCATTGGCCCATAAACGATAAATACGGAAAATACACTATAGGGTTGATGGTCGCACCAACACTCATTCCTTTCCACACTATCCTTCATCGATGCTTCCCGATTGTAGTCTGGTGTTGATGGCCGTGCAGTGCATGGTTCCCCCTGCAGGGTATGAAATAGCCAATAATGTAATACTCACGACCCCGGTATAAAAGTTAGCCACATATAGCTTAGCTTCTGTTATTGACAGTAGAGTGATATTAGTAATGATAAATCTTCTCATTTCCTAGGCGCTTTAGTTAGCTGCATATGTACTCATTTATATCTTTATCCTACTCGTAGCGGCGCCTCCTGACCGCGCCCAACGGATAGTAGGAGGTTCGCCGACAAACATCGAGCATTACCCATTCATGAGCAACATGATGTTGAGCGAGACCGGTCTAGCGTTCGAGGCGCGCTGCGGGGGATCCCTGATCACCACCTCGACCATTTTGTCTGCTGCACATTGTTACCAGTATGTGTAAACATGTAAATAGTTTTAATAATTATAGCAATGTTTGTTTATATAATTGGCATGGTTAAACTTATGTTTATTATCAGCGGACGCCAGCCAGTTCAGTGGAGAGTCCGCCTCGGTAGCTCGTACAGATCTAGTGGGGGCTTCGTGTTTAACGTGGCAGATATTATAATCCACGACCAGTATGTGCACCTGACCTACAAACACGACGTGGCCATAGTGAAGCTGACCGCCTCTGCCACTCCATCAGCTTACATCGCGGCCGCACGCGTCGCAGGCTCCGACTACAATCTACCAGACGACACCGACGTCGTGGTGGCCGGGTGGGGAGTTACTGAAGTAGGTACATCAGTTATTAGAATATCAAAGTAATACGGAACACACTCGTTTTACCTCGAAACTTGACTAAGCAGTTAGAAAATTTTTAACTTCTCGCCTTCATAGTCCTATGTCAACTACAAAACGTTCGGCATAAGTATTTATGAGTACAGACTTAAATATAGATTTTACAGCAGTCACATAAGATAAGCGCTTTCTCAAATTAATCATATCGTTTTCAGCAATTCGGTCAACAACCTAAACAACTTCACCATGTCATGTTCAAAATCATCAACTTTGAAACCTGTGTAGGACGTTACGTCTTCCTAAAGACTTTCCCTGGATTCGAACACTGGCCAGATGTTTCTGATGACATGGTCTGTACTGGACTCCTAGACATCGGCGGCAAAGACTCGTGCCAAGGAGACTCTGGAGGTCCCATTGTCCACAATGGAAACGTCATCTACGGCGTAGTTTCCTGGGGCTACGGATGTGCGAGATCATACTTTCCCGGGGTTAATGCACGTGTCTCTAGCCATACCGATTGGATTTTCGAGAACGGTTCTACAGGAAGAGCAAGAAAGAGCTATATTCCTAAATAAGTTATTCATAGCCTATTTTAATGGGTACATTTTAACTAATGCTTATTGAGTGAGCATATACCTAATCAACAGTAGCTATAATACAATATATAACCATATTTAAAACCATAAAACCATATTTTTCTAATTTATGAATGTATCTTTAAACCTTCTAAGTAACTATCTGGATTAGGTACATATCTAGGAACATATATTCACAGACTAACATACATATATTAGTCTAATATTAGTCTGTGATTTGGATAAGTGTATACTGAGTACTGACTACTGAGGATTCTTAGGTACATGTGCTGAGGATTGTGAAAATAGACATAGCAAGCTACTTGTGTCTCTTGTACTCATGTCAACTATCAACGGATTCTTGGCGCGATATTGAAAAATTGCAATAATTTTAGTCATTCGTTAATAATACTGTTATGTGTGTTTTTTGCTCAGGTTTTTTGTGTTATAACGGTGTGATATAGTGCAAAAAGTGTCACGGACGGTGTTATAGTATCAATTACGCAAAATTATGAGGGTTTCGATACGATCGAAAGGTGGAGTATATTCGGTATATGGATGAATTATGTTGAAACCAAGACTGACCTTTGAAATTTTCGTGAAGAATCCTCAAAAGAAGCGATAAATTGTATACATTATACATTCGGCCTTGTTTTTATAACCTTAAAATTCTAAGATAGAATATCATTATCAAAGACATGGCTGTATGGTGTTTTGCCTTTTCCTCGTAGGAAAAAATCTTCCAAAAAAAATCAAATGTCAACTAGTGTCAACTGTGACTGTGTTTATTTTGAAATTGTGATAAAACTACACTAAAACTATATTTCATATCAATTTCGTACACGAAGTGTTTATTTGCTCTGTGTAACTTCACATTTTGTATATTATGCAATGCACACCTCTGCTCACTAAAATACTAAAATTAAAATGAGTAAGTATATTTTTTAAATAAATTCAACTATAAGTTTACCGGTTTAATTGACTGATAATATCATTCTCTTTTTAGGTAGTTACGACGATACTAATCATTTAGAGACAGCAGACCAGGACTACCCGATGAGAGGAACCAGTTTTTATTATTTACAAGTTACTCCAGATGGAAACATTTCAAGACCTGTGGAAGGTGTTCCTGTACATCTATTTGTCAATGTATGTATTCACACATTTTTCTTAGGTATATGGTATGCTTAAGTTATTATACTTGCAAGCGGCTCAGGACTGGTCTGGCATGCCATGGGGTGCATAACTTCTGTCTGAAACCTGAATTCAAAGCCTGCATTATTATGTGTTGGGTTTAACCAAATAATGTATAAGTATATGAAATAAGAATAAATGCATGACAATTATTAAATTTTTTCATTTATTTCTTTACAGGATGAAGAGCACAATGATCAACAGTACCATGTGCCAGGATTATTACCAAAGTTGAATAGTGAATTGAGTCTGTGTATAGGTATTTATATTCTTCTCTTTGATATAGTTAGCAGTATTAATGCTCTTCTTTAAAAAAGGCAATAATTCCTTATTGAAAAACAAGCCTATAACTCTTCAAAGACAGATTTATAAGTGATGTTGAATCTTGCGGGGTATAAATATTCACATATATGTCAAAATAATATTGAATCTAAAATAATATTAAATCAAATGCAACTTAAAGAATAGTAAAGTCAAATTCAATTTAAACTAATTACAATAAATAAACAGATTGCTACATTACATTTTAATTTATCGTGTATTTTACTGAGGAATTCATCAATCATGTAGTAAGTGTTTTCTGTCAAATAGTTAAACAGATTTTGATTAAAATTCTCTTTTAAATCTTTAAGCTCTTGTATGTTTTTTGGAATGTTATTGTAAATTTATGGAGCCATGAACATTATCTCTTTTATAACTGGAGCACAACTGTGCTATTATCTGACACTGCTGTTTGGTGGCAGAATTCATATTAATAACATGTTGCTAGCAAACCAGGCAGGCATAGGAAAGTGCCCTACCACCAATGCCATCCTGCAATGAGAGTTGCTCCTATGCGTCAATGGCATACCTACAAGAGATGTCTTGCTACTATCCAATTCAATTTAACACAAAATATTCATTTTCAGAATCATTTAATCAAAACCGTACTGGTATACTTGGAAATGGAGAGATATTTACATACCAAACTATTACTCAAGATGTAAATAATGTGAATCCAACTTATATTCAACAAGACTCGAATATAATATGTCAAATAGAAACAAAACATATAAATGCAGATAGTAATGAAACTAAAAACAGAAGAGAAGGAAGTAGTAAAATTGTAGAAAATAGTAGCAATGTGAACGAGATTAAACCATATATATCACAATATGGTAAGTACGAATTTACAAATATGAAATTTTGAATACTTATTTGACCCAGAGTCCTAAGCTATGTCTTTTAAAATTGACATAAAGGTGACTAAGGGTCAAATTAAATAATGAAGTGGTAAATGCCATCAACAATTTTCATTATAACTGATGATAAGTACCAAATTTTTATCATTTGAATACATATTATGTTCAGATTTATTATGAGTTGGTATGGTTCTTAGCTCTTCGGTGATGTGGTGCAATATGGCATCGACATGAGCTTAGGGATTATATAGACATCCGGTATCTGGCTCGGCGGATGGATATATATTTATTATCCTTTCCCAAATCAATATCCTACCGGATACCGGATAGTTCAATCCGGATGTCTGGCTGGTGAGCTGGCACACGACAAAGTCACTATCCGCATCTGGTTCATCTCTAGATCTGATATTTTGAAAAGTAATTCTGGAAAATGAAACTGACAACCCTATGTTTTTATTTTAAACCAATTATATTAGCTATGATTGCAATAATAGTATGTACTCGTAATATATAATAGTTATAAATCATTTTGATGTATATCAGTTCACATCGCGGATCGCGTAGTGCCGCCGCGCGCTCTGCTTGTTCTACCGCCTGCACTACAGGCTCGACGAGACTGCATCTTTCCACGACGATCTTTGCCAGAACGAGTTCGCTTTGGACCAGTGAAAGGTAGGGAACGGTAATTTCCTGTTTTCCTTGATTTCTTTAACTATAAAATCATTTAAAATCGAGATTTGTCGAGCTTTAGAAAATTATGATTAAATTAACACACCGAAAATTGATTTTAACTCGTAATGTCCACAGTTGAAAAATTCACAGTTTTAATAAGAAGCACTTTCTCTGTAAGAGGATTTTTAAATTTACTTTCTCTGACTATATATTTAAGAATTATTAAGTGCTACATCCACTCCTATTGAAAATTGATATTGAATAATATTTGTTATAGGTATAAAACATAAACTAACGCTAGATGAAGTCGAAGAACTGATAAGCGTTAGTTCGGCTTCCAATGTGCCCGTGTTTTTCGCGAGGAAGGCAGATGATTCTGTGATTCATATTGATGTCTGTGATAAAGGTATTTTATTCCTTATTTTATTGATTGTAAGGGTTTTGTATAAGGGTACCGTACAAAGTGTTTACCTATTACGGTTGATACATACCTTTTGTATTTAAGCCAGCCAGAGTAAAGATACAGCCTGTGATGGATACTGTGACAGAAGGACTTAGGAGACTTAACTATTTTTGTACCCTTTTTAAATTCAATTTTTAGGGTTCCGTACCCGAAGGGTAACCAACGGGACCCTATTATTAAGACTGCGCTGTCTGTCCGTCTGTCACCAGGCTGTACCTCAAGAACCAAGATAGACAGCTGAAATTTCCACAGAAGATGTATTTCTGTTGCCTCTATAACTAGTTTAATATTAGTAAGGTATTTTCCGAGTGTAATATTAGTAAGGTATTTTTTCCTACTAGATAAAGCAAACTGGCTAAGCCTTTTGCCACTAGGAGACCAGAAAACTGCAAATGTATGGCTGTATGAAGAAGACGGAAAGATTTATGGGATCACTACAAAATCAATACCGTCAAGAACACCTCTCACTCTTGGATACAGTAAACAATACGCCGAAAAGCATCGTCTGCCACCTGGGCAACCAGTTTTGGATCTTGCCGAAGGTATGTTTTATTCTTGAGTCTACTGTTATTTTGAAGACTGTCCGTAAAAGCTATCTCAGTTGACTCCGCTCAAGCTATTCAAATTAAATCAGCGCCTACTTGCTGAATCGTCATTTACAGTCAGGTGAGAACGTAGCATTGAAAAGGGTTGTTATATTTATATTCTTTAAATATTTACTATTCTTTTCTAGCTTCAAATCCAAGCTTCAAACATAAACTATAAAGCTCTGTCGCTTTTATATTCTCACATAAACAATATGTAAATTTATATTTCGTCATATCATAAATAAATACGTATATACTTACTTTTTGTGTGTTTTGATTGTTTCTAGTAAATGGATCCGAACCGTGGTGGTGTTTCGAATGTCGTCGTTCAATGGGATCATTAACTTTATTGCAAAAGCATATGGTTGTTTATCATAAGGTAAGGTATAAATATTGGCGTAAATGATTTAAATAAATTATTTTGAGCAAAGGAATATATTATATAAATAAACTAAAGTAACGGGGGCGTAGCTCGAAGGGTCGGTAAGCTGAAGTGGCAATGGACAAGCTCGAATCGCTCGAATAATGGATAACCGGGAAACGTGCACCGGGACCACAGACGATGATCTGGAAAAGACGCAGAAACCCGCTGGATGCAAGCTACTCAAGGCTGGCCATGAAATTATTATTTTATATTTTAAAGTTTTTGTAGCAAAACTTTTTTGACCTCTGAATAGGGAGGTATATGTTCAGCATAATAATATATAATAATTATATTATAATTTTAAAGAATTGGGCAGTTTATTTTCTATTGATATTGCGAATCAAATATAAATATACAATTAAAATATAAAAACCACATGAATTTACGAATATTACTCATTTTGGTCTATGATCACGAATTTAAATTTAAAACTATAGAAATAAATAAATGATTGTAATTATTCTCTTTAAATATTTTAAATGTTATTTCAGGAAGTCAAATCGGCTAAAAGGCGACATAGATGTAATTACTGTACGCGAACGTTCTCGAAATTGTTCACGTAAGCCTCTTTATGTGCTTATATTTTTCTGTATTATTTGTATATAGTGGTATACTTCAATTTGTTTATGTTTGAGCAATGTTGAGCATTTCGCTTGCAGGTTAAGAAGGCACATGCAGAAATTCTGTACTACAAAGAATGAAATACTGTAAGTGTTGTCAATATTTTTCGTTTTAACAGATGTTACTTAACTATCCCTATACAAAAAATCAAGTCATTCCGACTTTCCGTTACGACATGAAGGAAGGACAAACAAATTCACTTTCGCATTTATAATATTCGTATGGATTACTCACGTAGTAAATCACCATTATTACTTCCATGAACCTATTTATATTCTTGAAATCTTTATGTCAAGGGCATCTCGCGTTTACATAAATTTTTTGTTTACAAAAATTTAAAAATTGTTTACTGCTGCGGACGGGACATGTCAAAACCATCGTCACCACGATACATGCATAATCTTGAAGTTGATGTCATAGTAGACTCCCTACAACGTACTTATTACTTCTATAAAGAGATGTTAATACACTTCGAATCATTTAAATTTTTCAATAATAGTTTAATTATAATTTACAGTGAGAAGCAACAAAACCTTGCATCCACCGAAGGTACACACATTATACCGTTCACACCGAGTGCTGAAGACAAAGCGCCTTCAGACGAAAGCTTTAACAACTTCACAAACAGTTTAGATTTCTCAAGCAATCTATTCGACACGGATCGTTTGAATCTGGACATGTCTGGCGGCTCGAGGTCAGATAATGAGTTCAACAACTTCTCCGTTGGCTGCAAGGATTGTGGCCTCGCCCACGACATGGGCTTCTCTAATGAGGCTGTGATTTCACACAAGGACTGTGATATTAACAAGAAAGAGGACATGAAGGTACGTTTTGTTATGATTTGAAGCCGCTGCAATGAGACTGTTCCCGGTATATAAACATCACATAGTGCTGTCTCGTTAAATTGAAGCTTTTGTACGAGTGCCTAAGCGTGCATCTATCATAGGTTTATATCGTCACGATCACGTGAGCTGATTACAGCGACAGTCATAACAGACGACAATCAGACTCCTTTTCGCACTCTTGCGCACACCCAAGACCTGTCCCACACCCGAAGTTTGACAATTTGACAACTCAAGCGCAGTGAACCTCACTATTATCTAGCGATGTGGGAATCTACAGTCAATATTTCCTTCCAGATAAAGTCTAAAAATGAAGAGATCCAGTTGACATCTTGCATTCATTGCAGACAAACCATTCCAAAATTAAAAGTACGTCAACATATCAAGTAGGTGCCTGAATACATTCATTACAGTGTATATAAATGGTATTTTAGTGGACAATAATTGTATTGTTAACGTTTACAGAGAATGCCCTTCGCGACGTTTCATGTGCCAGTGTGGACTAGTGTTCAATAAAAAGGAAACTCTAGCGAAACACATCCACACAGAACATGCAGACAGTTTAAAGAAAACTATCAACGATGAGGTATGGTGTATACGTTTTATATATATTAGTTGCAACGTTTTCAAATCAATCTATATACGCAATTAAACACCTGTCTTTTTTTTCTTTATCGTCCGTAAAACCTTCATTGTAGATTGCAGAGTTTTGTGATCGCAGTAAAATATCGGTGATATACACGATGGTGGGTTTCCGTCCCTTGTAATTTACCCTTAGTCGCCTTTTACGACATCGACGGGACGTAGTACTACTGTTTATTAAGGGAGACACTTTTAAACATATCTCAAAGGAGATTCTATTAACATCCACTCTCTGTTTTTACCTCTTTGGCAAGATAGTAAACTCGCCCCTTTCTTTTTCTTTTTAAAGTAGAACACATTCACTATCTAAAAAGTAACTAATATATCCGCTAATAAAGCGCAATCTACAAAAACGGATAACGATGGGGAGTAAGAGTTCTCGAGTGGCGACCACGTACCGGGAAACGTCTACCGGGACGTCTCCGTACTAGATTGACCAACGACTTAGTTAAGGTCGTGAGGAGTCGCTGGATACAAGTGGCTCGGGACATGTCAATGTGGCGTATCATGGAGGAGGGAGGCCTACCTATGTCCGCCCAGCTGTGGACGTTTCCTGGCTGTTGATGATGAACTAATATAATATTATGCTTTTTCTTGCAGACTAAGAAACACTCGGACGAAAATAATTTCCATTGCGATAGATGCCCAAATATTTTTAAGGTATCCTGGCTTTAATTTTTTTATGTACATCCCAAACTGCTTTTGCCAGCGAAATAAAAAGTTTGAAACATTTTGCGTCTATCACGGAGGAAAGTCAACTGTTGTATACCTCCCTCGTAAATAGTCACAACGAACGACCAGTCTCTATGTGGTTATATTTCATTATCACCACCCGGGGCTGAGGCTGACGGGTTAGCGATTGCAATATAACTTCACAGGGTGCTGCTTTTTGGACATTGAAATTTTCCCTTACTCGCGTTCTACGTCAGCCACGAGGTGGTTCAATTCTAACGATGAGACGTGGCCAAAACTACACGGCATTATATATATTTACTAATGACAAAACAGGCGTATGTCTGTCCGTTGAAGAACAAAATGTGAACTTTTTTCCTGATTGTTCGAGAATCACACCACCATACCACATTTGTGGTAAAAAGCTCATAATTAGAATTAAAACGGGGATATATTTTAAATTGAAGCTGGAGTTATAACAATCAACATCAACAGCCTATATACCTCCCCACTGCAGCGGCTCAGGCCTACTCTCCTACAGAGAGTGTATGGGCCGTAGTCCACCATGAAGGCCAAGTGCGGAACCGCGGACTTCACATGCCTGTTCAAGACATGCAGGTTTCCTAACGATGTTTCTCCTTCACCATTACGCAATCGGATAATGTACTTGAATTGAAAAACTACTCATAGGTACACTGCTGGATTCGAACCCGGAACCCTCAGATTGAGGCCGTGCCTTATCCAATGCGCCAATTGCGCGTTATAACGATAAAACAACATTATAATTCGTGGAGCAGTTTCGGGTGGCCCTTGCACACGGGAGATGTTAGGTTAGTTTTCTCGTTACATTATTTTCTGAAATCCACGCAGACGAAGTCACGAGAAAAAGCTAGTTAATTATATTGATGCATTTAATTGTTTAAACTATTAAGGCTTTATTTCATATGTCAGCGCCGCGGTATGCTCGTAAACCACCTCTGGAGGATCCACCAGGCTTCTCCGAAAGCGGTGCCGTTGGTGCGACGAGTGCGGCACTACCCATGCGCTCTCTGCCCTAAAGTGTACCGTGCCGCATCCAAACGAAACATACATATGCGGAAACATCATCCGGGTGAGTGAGAGAGAAGACAGATGAATAATGTTTACTCTAATTTATTGCCAGGATAAACTTATGATTAAAGATAATAGAGCGTCCCTATTTACCTGCACGCCGGTTGCTCGGACAGAAGTACGGAGCCCATGTAGTGTGGACAGGGTTGGGTTGGCAGCACCGTGTGTCTCGTATCGCCACGCTATTACCGTGTACGTGATAGTAAGCTGACGGGAGCTTGATCCAGCAAACCCAATGCATAATCGCAGATACGGTACTCCCGTGTAGAAACGAGACACGCACAGATAGCCATCCCAACGCTCACCAATACTGGATGGACGCCCCTTCGAGTCCTTGTGGCAGAACTGCTGGCTGGTGGTGCAGTGGATCGGATCGGAACGGATTAAAGATAATAGAGCGTTGGTCATTTATCTTACCTCAAGCTAGTTATTAGTTGATGAACCAAGACAAGTAATAGCTAAGACAAATTGTCTTAACTGAATTGAGACTTGATCCTAAATGATATGAGTCCACTCCTACGTCACAGTCCGACGCACCATTGAGGGATTTGCTATAATCACAACGCTCGACAGCATTCGTACATTTTATTTTTATTATTTTCAAGGAAGAGATACAGTGTTAATATAAAAAAGTTAAAGAACAAAGATACAACACATAGACCCATTCAGTCTCCACACATAGTACTACAATTTAAACTAACTGAAATAAATTTGTTTAACAATGGTAAATGTGGGTGCCCATCTTAAATTGTCTTCCATTAGTAGTAGTAGTAGCTTCCAACTCTGACTATGACTTATGGGAGTAATTTGGCCAGGAGACGCCCAGATCCGCGTGGCACCCATCGAAGGAGAGCAGAGGACTTATGAACCATCATCATGTACCGCGTGCCCGCGACAGTATGCCACCCGCGCCAAGCTGTTGCAGCACATGCGAGCAAACCATCCGGATCTGGTAAATAATTCATCATACACCATACTCGGCTGCAGGAGACCATTCTAGGACTTGAAAGTCCCCCTCATAAATCGCCACATTTGACTTTCTATGGTCAGATTTTTCATAATCACCAAGCTTTACAGGCGGATTATTGATCGCAGCTAGATGCTGTTGTTTCATAGGTAGATGCTGTAACACATCTCCTGAATTGTGTTCCCTTGGCCACCTTACACGACACCCGCGGGGTGACATGGAGTGGTCCTATTCTAAAGCCGAGGCAAAATGGCAATGGTAATAATAAATGCGTTCAAAGTGAACGAAAGAACCATCTTCAATTTCCTAAGTTTTATAAATTTCAAAAAAAATCCCGACCTGACATTTTTTTTCTTCCATTCTTTATTTTTTTTATATAAAAAATGAAATCGCCTAGATCTAGCCTTTCATGTCGTAGCACACTTTTCGAATAAAATAGATTCTGATTTGATTTGGTGACAATGGGACAAACTTTAGTGTCTATTATACCCTTTCAAACAACGTACATACGTGCCTAACATAGAACCTCCATTTTTTGTAATCGTATAAAAAAGAGAACCATGTTGAGCAGTGTCGTCATTAATATGGTTTTTTTCCAGGCTGCTGCCCAAAAACCACACTCTAGTCAAAAATCTGTTAAACTGGTAAGCAAATTGTATTTTAAAACTTTTTTGAAGTACGCTCCTTGTTTTTCTAAATCACAATTATTTTTCTTACAGAAGACAGAAACCATCAAGGAAACGTCGCCATATCAGAATTTGCTTGACAGTGTAATTTAACCTTTGTACTCGTATTGCTACAATCATTTAAAAAATATATATTTTTACATTAAATCTACCACTGATTTTAATTTCTTAACTTTAATAAAATCATTTAGCATATGGGACGCTCCAAGTTTCCACCACATTTATTGATATTTACAATGGGTTTAAATTTGCTCTTGAAACTCACCTAATGCCAAGGACGATAAGGAAGCATGGTGGAAGCTTGCTCACCTAAAAGTCTGAAACAAAGGCTACTATATCGTAGCGAGAATACAATAGTAATGTGGTTATTTGGCGACATATTTAGATAATACAGAATTATTGTATCTAGTCAGGCTGAATCAATCCCATCGCCAAGCAATTAGGTCTAGCGCTTAAATGAGTCGAGCTTAACAGTTAAGCGCTAGACCTGTAATATCGAGGATTCCTGGGAATCTAACCCGCTTCCGCAGGATTATACAATCATCAAAACAGTCCGATGATCTGACTGAAGAGTCGCCTCAGCAGTTCGATGATAGAGACAAGTAAATGCGTTCAAAAAGAACAGGAAACCGACTTCAATTGCCCTAAAAGTCTACTTTTACTAAGGCAAATTTAAGATTTATATCGTTTTCTCATGGATGCCGTTGTCAGAACTGGACCAAATTGAAATGGGACCACACGGGAAGCACAACCTTTAAAAAAAAGATTCATTCAAATCGGTTTACCCTATCAAAAGTTCTGAGGTAACAAACATAAAAATAACATACCCGTCGGATTGAGAACCTCCTCCTTTTTTGAAGTCGGTTAAAAGTGAACTACGTACGTACTAGTTCGATATTAATACAATTCAACTTTCGAGAAAATATGCCTAAGTATGAACCTATTTCTTTCTTTCAAAATTCTGACAACTTCATATAAACTATAGGTAAGTACATCGGTCAGTGTCTGTTTGTTACATATTCACGGCTAAACCAATTTTCATGTTTCGTTTGCACGTAGCTTATGGACATAGTTACTTTTTATATCGAAATAGGACTCCCGTGGGATAATTCTTATAAAAGAAGCATTTGAAGCATTATACACGGAGGAACTTTTCGCACATCGCACATTCGCAAACTCTTCTAAAAATCTATTGAAACGAAATCCACTTTATCAACAGACTGTGGGCGTATGTTGGCATTGTTTGCACAGATCTTGTAGTGATGTAATACTTCAACCTGATGTGCGATGACTTATCCCTATTATGATAAGTTCCACATGAATGCCTTTCAATGGATATTGAGTTTCTCATCTCTTGCTCTCGGTTCAGTTCCCTCCAGCATCTCGTTTGGCGTTAACGAAACCAGAGCTACATTTGTGATTTTGTGAAGTAAGTCCCTCCCTAAAAACGTTAAAAAGTGTTTCTTCATCTACATAATTACTTACGCACTATTTATATAGGTAGACGAATGTGATTATAAGGATATCATTGACCTAAACTCAATACCGGCCACTCAATAAACCCACAAACATCCGGTGCTGTTGGGAATATTGACCTCTCTGTCATTATAATAGTGTAAACCGTAAGAGCGATAAGGACAAAAGAACGGCTCGATTCTAGTTAGGCATCACGTCTCTGCAGTGCAGTGCTTCTTGTTATCTGTTTTAAATTGTTTCAAAACAATAAAATTAACAAAAGTGTTATCTAATTAGTGTCCGAGACTTTAAAACTAAATGTAAACGTGTATTTTGTTTGTTTTATTTTTAATGCGGCTACAAACTACGTAGGGCTAATTAAATGAAGTTTTAATTAAATTTAAAGGGATGCCCGGTGATTCGCGATGCATCAGCCTCAATTGCTTGAAGATGGATTACGGTGTGCAAGAAGGAATTGATATATCGGAGTACGAATTCGTCGCTGAAGATGCTCTTTTATTTGAGGTTAGTGTGAGTTACATTTCGTAAACAAAGGCCCTTTGTAGGAAGAATTACGCATTAATTTGTTAAAACGTATTTACTGCTCGCGTCTTGGACTCGCATGAACAGTGAATGACGGGAAAGGAGGTAGTTCAAACTAATAATAAAAATATTAATTTTAACAAAATAACATTAATGTTATATTTAATAGCTTTGTTATGTATTACCTACCGGAATTGGAATTTTCCTTTAAATCATCTGGTACAGGTCCACATAAAATATTGAGTTTTATCATAATTTATCTAATGCATTAACAATGAAACTTTATTTTGTGGTATGACAATTAACGTGTTTTGGGTAAATTCAGTTGCTTATCTGATAGATTATTAAAAGCATGATGAAAATAGAAAGCTACTTATAATAATAATACGATAACGATTAAACAGTGATAAAAAAACTCTGTAAATGACATCCGAATTCATCTAAATTATCGTAAAGGCAAAAATACATCCTATACCTAAATCATTACAATGCCATCTACTGTAACGTTTGAATATCATCATCAACGTTAGCAATGTCGTAACTCACAGCTTATGTAGTTCAAAAGTAAACAGAACAGGTACTACGCCGGGGCTGGATTAGACGCCAGTTTGCTCGGTCGAGTCGAGTACACAGACGAGGTTGGTTGTTTACAATACAAACCTTGCGTAGAAACCGCCGAGGTGAGCCGACGGCCGCTCGTCGATATCGCTCCAACCCACATCAATTTGCGTTTCTAATCTGCGCGCAGAATACGCTAGCTAATCTTGGATCGGGATATTTGTGTGAGAATGTGGACTCAATTTATGCAGTAGCAGTACATCGCTACTTAGTGCACGAGTTCTCAGCGAAATTTGTGTGAGTTTATCGGATTATGGTTTGCGGCGATAGATGCGGATGCGGCGCGTTTTGTCGCCGGCTGTTTTGTCGCGCGCCCCCTTCCGACGAAAGTGATGAGGGAACCGCGGTGCCAGTGACATGGGTAAATCTTGCACCTTTTGACTATGCTCATTGCACTGTGCAGCTTTGTATACTGTGCATCTGTTGTGTACGGATTATTTCTGTTTGTCTATCCTTAGAATCCCTTCGGAAACCCAACGTCTGTATGTTTGTTTTAAACATTTATCGATACAGTTGATGTTGTTTTCGTTTATTTTACTTTCCAGTTACAAATAGACTAAACTGTTAACTAGTGCCACACTACCTACTTACAGTGTATTGGCTGTATTTGATTTAATGTTGTTATTAACACCTCCTAGTTTTTCTGTTTGCTGCCTAGTTACAATACATGGATGATGAGATCTTGCATGCGCATAGAACATTATGTTAGTGGTGTAGTCGAATATTTAAAACAAAATTTTAAGACACCATTTTAACCTTCAACAACTTAAGTGCTCTAAATTATAAAAAGTAACTCTTCAACTTCAACCGTTCTTACAGCTGCTAATAGATAATATCGACGTGAAATTTTGTATGACTTTAACTATGGTTTCCCATCTTTGTTGCAAATGAAAGTAATTAAAAAATAATTTTTTTTATTGCAAATGAGACCAAAATGCTTCTGAAATTGTAAAGTGGAGTCATTTGGTCAGGGATGTCTAGTTACGCTGTTTCGGATAATTTCGACTTATTGTTTAAAAATGAATAACAATACCATTATTCACTTATTTGCGAAGTTTGCACAGCGAAATAGAACGGTTTTTAGACATCAGCAAAAATATTCCAAACATAGTAATGTTATGAGGTCTCAAAATCCGTCAAACTTTATTGATTGATTCCTTCCGAGGTATCGAACCTGCACTGTCTAGTTTTTATGACACGATCTGTGACGACGAATCGTCTGCGGAATCATGCATGATGTCATATCAGCAATAAGCAAATGAAAATCATTCTTGTTACGCTTATCTGCTACCCAATAAATGATCACAAATTCTTTATATACTTCACCTCGGATTAAGATTAAATACTTACAGTACCTACATACATATATTCAAATATGCAGTTATTTGAAGAACAGCGCTCTAACAATGTCGTTCAAGCGGCGTGCTCAAATTCATACGATATTGGTCAGTATTTATTTAAAGTCATTTAATGAACTTCAAACATTTATGTATATTCGAAAATAAGTAATTCGTCATCATTCAACAAGCGTGGGTATTATGCTTTATTTACAATAACTTTCCGATGGTGGTCGACGAAAAATATCTTATTTTCAGTTCGAAGGTTAGCCGCGAAGATAGTCTGATGTCATTGCAATTTTTATTCATGATATGCGGTCGAATGAACGCCTTCCATGACTGCCGAGAAGAAACAATGCCAAGATACACTTGTTAAATTAAAGAAAACGTCAGTTTAAAAGTAGGACTTGTGTTTTGTGCAAGTTTCAGTTGGATTACACTTTGTGTTGACTCTCTTTAAAAGTGCAAATGACTAACAACAAATCCTTAGTTTTAGTCGCGCTGTTAAAGGCGGCTAATGTGCCGCCACGATTTCAACGTCGTCGGAGGCGTTCCAAGACTTCGAAATTGCGGAATTTGGTAATTCTTGTTTCGGCGATATTGTAAAAGTTCTAAAGTTGTATGATGTTATTTAATCCATACTAATATTACAAGGGCAAAAGTGAGTTTGTTTGTCCTTCAGGCCGTAAGAATCAGAAGGACTAGATTTTTAGTATAGGTATGCATATTTGGTCGGAAAAGGATAAAGTACTTTTTTCTCCGATCGAACAATGAGATAATGAAATCGCGGGCAAAATCAATTTTCTATTACTTTTACTTACTATTACTTGTATATAGAACAAAATCTGGAAGCGCGATCGTCTGACTATACCAGTTGGGAAACTGGGGGAAAATATTGATTAGAGTGGATTAGAGGCAAACACGCTACTTTTTATTGCTTCATCGCGTGAGTAAATATCTAGTACATCTAGATAGTGTATTTTTGTTAGTAAATAAAATATTGAAATGCCATTTTATAGCGACAATTCATAGCCTAGAATGGCCTAGAATTGCAGTAGACTAATGATAGGCACAGAATAGATAATAATACTCTATGCTCCCTATATCTATACTATAATAAAAGAGTAAAACCAGTGTGTCTGTACATTGAATACCTTTTATAGTATGAAAGGTAAACTATAGTTTTTCGCATATGTTTCCATTATATGTTAACTGCAGATATTCTCAGAAATTTTACTCAACAATAGCATGTTCAAAGAGATCGAAGTCATACATATCTAAAATATCAAGTTATTGTTTACTTAAATATTAAACTTTTTTTCTAAATATCTTGAAACATAGTGGATAAGGCGCGGATTCTCAATCTGAGGGTTCCGGGTTCGAATCCATAGGTACACGACCTATGAGTTATTTTTCAATTCAAGTACATTATCCGATTGCTGAGTGAAGGAAAACATCGTGAGGAAATCTTCATGTCTTGAACAGGCACGTGAAGTCCGCTAATCCGCACTGGGCCCACGTGGTGGACTATGGCCCATGCACGCACAGTGGGGACGTATAAAGGCTGTTGGTGATGATCATCTTGCAGTCGTTAAAGATAATGAATGATCTGTTTATACGTATATAAGCTCAGTTCAAATAAGTGTACAAGGTCGGACCATGTCTGTATACAAGATTTTCTAAGTTTAAACAAAAGTTTCGAAAATCAATGTGACACTTCATAACATGAGCAGTGTTATTGCAGTCCGTAAGTGAGAATTTGATTGTATAATTCAAAGTGTTTAATATTTTGTGCGTCATCGAGCTGCTTATTGAATAAACCCTGGCACCAATTAAAGTCAACCTGCACCTTGATGACCTCATCATGAGTCAATGTCGGTTCCTTCCTATATGGTCAAAGTAATCGTGAGGTGCTTAGCGATTCAAAATTGTATTACTTTGAATTAGGAACGTTGTAAGATAGGCGTTCATTACGGACTTACGTAAAATATTTCTCAATTTTAATGTATGGTTGATACTCTATGATTCATTAATATTTATTACCAATTATATTGTACTGATAACCAATACGTTAACAAAACTTAGTTCGCTACAAGTACGCATTATTTTGCAGTAGAACGGGAACGAATAGTAAAATGATGGTTGTTTCACTTTATTTTTTCTGTTCCTATTAAAAATTACTTTCTCAGCATTCTTATAAACCACAGCTACTGAAAGCTACCTGTTCTAAAATGAAAAATATGTAGGTGAAGTTTAAAAGGCAATGATAATACGTTGTTTAAACAGTAGCGCAAGAACTACGTTTAATATGTATAAATATAACGAATGATTCATTACATTCGCCTGCAAAAAGTATTCAGATTGACAAAAAGTTTAACAAAGGAAACAACCACTTGATACTTGATTTGATACACTCTAGGTATGTACGTAAGAGTATATGAACCTTTATGTTTAATACACGTACATTCAATCTCAAGCATGGTTCATACATTTTTTTAAGGCACACGCACATTTTTTAAAAAACGTTACTACTTATAACCAGACTCATTAAAGTGATCACATCGCTGGAATAACGGATAACCGATGGGGAGTAAGAGTTCTCGAGTGGTGACCACGTACCGGGAAACGTCTGCCAGGCCGTCCCCCTACTAGATAAATCGACGACCTAGTTAAGGTTGCGAGGGGTCGCTGGATGCAAGTGGCTCGGGACCAGTCAATGTGGCGTATCAAGAAGGACGCCTATGTCCAGCCGTGAACGTTTCTTGGCTGATGATGATGAATGCTGTTTTTCAAAATATAATCGACATCCGCTGCTCATATCCACCGTTGAACATGAGCCTCCCCTATAGATCGCCACAGGTGGGATCCGAACCTGCGTCCCTCGTATCGGGTCATATGACTCACGCGCTGACATTCTCCACCACTATATGTATCGCTTAGTATTAAATTATTAACTGAATGTTAAATAACAGTAAATGCAGTATAATTCAAGGTACAAATGCTAATTCACGGAATATTTAATGAGTGTTTAAACAAATGTAAGGCATACTGACTGTCAGACTGACTATCAAAGCGGACTAACTTTGACTGGCGTGAAGCTGATGGAATTGACGTTACGAGAGACACGCGAAGTCAGAAGCCAATAAACATCAATAAACACAGATTGTATTCATCGGTAGGAATAGCTTTTTTATATAACCAAAAAGCTATATAAATCTCTAGCCAGTGGAAATGCTTTGTGTGTGTGAAAATGTCGGTGACGTGTGGTTTCAGCTTCAGCATAGAAATAATCCTCTTATGTATCATGTACTCGTAAATATCGCCAACCAGCTGGCACGCTAAGCTAAGTGTGGTAATTATTGCATATCTCTCAAGGAAAGCTCGTTCGCCTTCGTCTCGATTTATCAGGTAGAGGAGGCCTAGGATATTCCTGAAAAGAATACAGGTACTAATGTTTTCACTAATTTACGTGTGACAAGTGATAGCGTTAAGTTACAAAGCCGATTTCCAAAGGAGGTATACATAATTTACAGGGAAAATGTTATTTGGATACTGTGCGTAATAGCGTTCTAGAATATTAGGTAAAAACAATAGTTCCAAATAACCCATTCTTAGTTAAATTGTACTGCTTTTGTTGTAGGTAGACGTGTCATTTTTGGCCTGTTATTTTAACCAACACAACAGTTTGCCTATCAAGTATTTTGTTAGTAATTTTTTGTCGTCTTATTGTACTTATTCATAAAATTATCATAAACCCCAAGCATTAGTTTACTTCTAAAAACATTTTCATTAAAAACACAAAATTTTTAACATATCTTTCTCAAAACACCTAAATGTTAAGAATCACTTAAACATTACGTTGCTGAATTCGTTGTTTGCCAAAAAGTATGAATGACTATGAAACATAAATTATAGAATTTTTTGCACTTCGTGTACGTATACATAATCACATGAAAACCTAAACAATTACTATTGTTGCAATGTATAGAAGTATAAACAATGTACATGTAAGTCTCACTCAGTTACTTCTAAGACTACCTTGAACCTACACCTTGATTGTGAAATACTGCTAATTAATGATTATAGTCTTACAAGGAAGCTATCGTTCGAAGATCTAAGCATTAGACAGCTAGTCTCTAATTAAGTGAACGATCGAAATTGTATTGTTATTGATTTTATAACGTGTACTCCCCGGCTCAAAATAAACCTAACCCACTTCCCCTTGTAAATGTCAAAGGTCAGGCAGCAGCATCCGCCCACTTATTTTAATATCGAGTTCATTTTACGAAATCACCCCCATCCCCTGCGATGATTTTTAAAAATATCTCATAATATTGCTCTTTATTGAGAGGGCGTTATACAACAATAGTATACTCTCGTCTAAAAATCTCACTAACCGACAGGGATTTATCTGTATACTCTGCTCTGACAAATAATTCACAAATTTAATTTCCTTCAAAGGTTGTCTATTTATCTCTTTGTAACTCATGGGAAAAAAATAAACATATTCAGAAACATTATCAACAACATAATCACCTGCTAAAGTCCACTGTTGGACATGATATTCATTAAACCACTACATCGGGATTTCTATGAGGCATTTGCAATAACCACCGCCTACTCAGGATACATACTCGTAGTTATAGATGACGATGTCGATCTCCCGAAATATGTTTTTCTCTAAGTCGCTTAACATGACTATTACTCTTTAACTGACTATTTGATAAAACACTAGTTACTCACGCGTATTATTTGTTTATTTTAATCGTACGTGAACTGTTGGGAAATTAAGTAATTTTTTTGGATTAGAATTTTATTTTACCCGTAAATGAACTAAGAGTATTCCCATTTCGGAATTGATATTTCGCGCCAAAGGTATCTATTTTCAAGAATTAAAACCGTGTGATCTAGTAGCCATTCCAAACATAAAATCACTGTCATTGATGACCTCAATACCAAGTCAAGGAAATTGTTCAGAACAGTGTTCCTTATTCGTCGGATGTTTGCCCGTGAATCACTGAAGATAAGACGTTCTTATTACCTCATACGTGATAAAACTTAGTTGCTTGGCCGAGTTTCATTTTATTTCTTGATAGTTCGGTTTTTCGTAAGTAAATATCTTCATGGAAGCCACGTCAAACTTTTCATGTTGGGTTTCCCTATAGGTATAGTAGATGTTGAATATAGGTTGGTCTTGTTGGTTTGACGAAAAGAAACGGCCGGCAAATATACTTTGACTCGCATTTTTATTATAGGACACAGTTATAAGACAGACATCTTCGTAGGTGCAACAGGCAACAGGAAGAAATACAGTAGTGTTGCCAATAGTATGTGAGGTGTTATTGCCACTCAACAGTATATTCCTTGGTAAGCGGGTTGGTGATCGCTGTAACATTTTATTGGTACACAGAAACCACCATTTACTTATTTGTCTTCTAAGACATAAAATAAAGAGTTCTAGTTGTAAATGTTGAACAGAAGTATTTTATATTTTTATCAATAATACTAGCTTAAAATTTATTTGTGTCGTTTGATAAATAAGATTATGGATGATTATGGGTACAAGTTGAAAAGTATATTACTGCATTATCGGCATTGACAATTGAATGGACTATGTACCTCTAAAATCCACTTGCACTAACTCTGAAAAGAAATTGTAGGAATTCACTTCACGCTTTAATAGCTGTAAATAAAAATTAAATCAAAGTATCATGCACATTACCAGGCTTGTAACAAAGTATTTTGTACAACAATATTAATGATTGTTTTGATTTACTAATTAAAGCATATTAATGATATAGATACGGAAATATAAATATATTGATTATGATTAGCATTTATTAAACTTGCCGCAAAAAATACTTTGTCTTTATTCTGGCAATGTGTACCGAGTTTTTATAGGAGAACGAAACCATTTTCTGATAATTTCTGATAGCATATTAAATAATGTATGTGGTTGTTTCAGCTACAGCTATCGGAATCCCGAGACGTGAGGTTCACTCAGCCCCTGGCGGAGCCACTAACTATAGGATCTCATATTGTGTGCACAGGGACGCCCAGTGACGACATACCATGGTAAGTTGGAACTTGTTTCTTTCATGGTCACGTCATCCTAACTCACAAACCAACCACTCGCTGGACGCCTTATGCAAGGCGAACACTTCCAAACAGCACATCATACTAAAACGTCTTATATCAATTTGGTTTCGCAAATCTAAACGGCTAATCGGAGACAGAATTTTTTCTATTAGAAACAATGAAAGCACCTCAAGTCCAGTGCTGAACATGACTTCCTCATAGATCACAGAGGCAAAAAAGCTTCCTAGGGAGCAGTAAGATGTTATTGGCTCACGGCACTGTTTCCCGTCCACAGTAATTTTCATCGCATCATCACCTCTTACTCGAACAGCACGCAGCAAGAAATGTCGTAGATCTATTCTAAAGTCGAAATTCATGCAGCCACGACACACTTGACTGGCGGTTTGGTGATCGCAGTAATGTATTGTTGATGCATAGACTAGCTATTAGCTGCTGCCCAAAGAGCTGCTGCCGATCCTCTGTGTTTGTAAAGTTTACCTTTAGTGTACTTGTATGACACGCACGAGATTAAATTGATTCTTAAATTATTTTAAATAAGAGCTAGAGTTTATCGCTAGCTAACTGTCTTATTACAATCTTCAATATTTCATTCCTTTCGTTAGTAGATAAGATCAACATCTGTATTTGTAAGATTCTAAAATAAATAAGTGGCACTAACAGATAAATTTATGAAAGCTGAGGTATACAAACAGACGAGAGATCAGGTAACTACAGATGAAATGACTTGCTTTAGTACTCGTAGAATCGTAAACTGGAGCATTTAATATTCACCGAAGCGTCTTTATAAGTTTATGACCTCTGTTTTCAAGCCAGTAAAACTAAATCTTTTTGATACGGTGACCTTAAACTATCGCTGGACTAACTATTTTTGAGTCGACATAAACGAGACTCGGACGCGCTAAATATAAGATTAGTTCGCAGAAATAACCGTGACTATCGCGTGAATGTCACATTATTTGTGGTGCACTAAAAATCGGATTCGTTATTTAAACGGATCGGATGGACTGGACTTATTGAGAATTGTTTAAAAACAGACGAGCCGCAGGAGTTGAATGGAGGCTATATTTTGGCAATATAATACATGGTGTACAAACAACAAAATAAATTAATCAGGTCATAATGTACGTGTATTTACGTGATCAATACAACACTGGTTTTATCTAGCTGGTGTGCGCTGTTGTAGTACTGTGGTAGTGCATGCAACATGTTACAAAGGATATGTCCTTCGACATAGGATCCTTCATGTAAGCATGGTCTATCTTTAAATGACTAGAAATTGTACAATTCGATATTGCTATCGTTGGCATAGCCTAACAGACTGCGTTTGTGAACTTCTAAGATGGATTTATATCTGTAATAAACGAATCTATTATTCCAACGCAACGCCAATATTATTCGGTGTTTCGTTTACAATTTGAGCGATAATACAAAAATAGAGAAGCTTACATATAGTTTCTGAAGTTTTTAATGTCGAAATAACACGCTTTGGGATTGCTATGCTTACAAATTCATAATATAAATCGCTCCGTACCGTTTAGAGACTTTATTCTTTCGAAATTGTAGCTTTACCTGGTTTCACCCTTGAATCAATAAAAAGGTTCGATAGGGACAATCTTAACCCTCGCCTCGCCTTTGAGCCAGGTAGGTCCTTTGATCTTTTATTACTAAGACACTATGTCCGTAATATTTTATATCAACTGTTTCTGTTTGAACATTGAGGTCTGTTTGCAACACGTATTTCAGTGTATGAATTAAATAACCGTTGGCTATGTTATGAGTTATGATAGATTGTATTTGTCGTTTATGTGATTTCATATTTAGAATTGGACGACCCCATGTCCTCCCGCGGGTGTAGTAGGAGGCCAAAAATGTCTTATCACATTTTACTGCGATTATAATTCCTGCAGTTCAGTGGAAAGTCAGACGTATCTGAATATGGGGGAGGCTCATGTCCAACGAACTAATGAACTTATGCACTCGATTATGAAGTACGAATAATTGCAACAACGGATATTAAACAGTATAAACCACGTACTTCCTCTATACCAAAACACACGAATATAAAAAGAAATGTTTTACACAGGTTCTCCTTAAACATAGGCTGCGGTCCTTCAGACACCACAAACGCAGACATCGCAGTACACTTCAACGTGCGCCTGCCGCAGTGCTATGTTGTGCGGAATACGAGGCGGCACGGGAAATGGGGGCCTGAGGAGACCACCGCTTTCAGGTAAAATTTTATACATATCACATCAACAGCCTTTATCTGTCCCCACTGCAGGGGCTCAGGGGTACTCTCCTACAGAGAGTGTATGGGCCCATAGTCCACCATGCGGGTCAAGTGCGGATTGGTAGACTTCACACACACTTTTGAATTTCTTAGGAGTGTTCAGGTTTCCTCACGATGTTTTCCTTCACCGAAAAGGCAATGGTAATAATTTTGGACTTATAGACAGGTAGACTTATGCAGCCGATTATGGTGGAAATGATATACAAATATTATAACTATTGATTTCAGATTGTTTCCATTTAAATTCGACCAGTTCTTCACGTTGGAAGTGCTAATCGACGAGAAAGAGACGCTATGTGCAGTAGATGGTCAGCACTACTGCACGTTTACGCACAGAACCCCCACCCCCTTCACCGCGAGCTGGATACAAGTGATGGGTGTGAGGGACGCAACCATCAACGTGCAGAAAGCCGACCTCTATCCAGCGCTGGCTCTGCCTGCCCTCGAGGTAATAACGTAGTTAACTACAAATTAGATTGAAGTTAAATTTTCCATGAGGCTTCTGGGTCAGCACGCTTTATACCATCGCATCGGCCTTAACGATAAATATATTTAAAAAATGTGTTTTACACTATAAAGCCATTTAAAAATTCACAAAAGAAACACATTGTTTTATATTTGATTTTTATAGGAACCAAAAATAAAAAAAGGCATGTTACTCGAATCGTAGTATAATGTTTTGATTTTATTTTTTGAACGTCCACTAATGTTTGTTTATAAAGTGGCCTTGAGTTCCCGACATGATCATCATCTATGTCAACTGCATTAGTCCACGGCTGGACACCACCTTCCTGATAGGTGCCATACTTGGCAGACGGATTGTTGATCGCTGTTAGGAAATAAGAGTGGATTTATAACTAATTATCTATAAAAGTTATAATGTTACAACGTTGTATGTGGTTTTTCTGGATTTCCTTCAAATTCCTCTTTGGCTTTGATCAACAAATTCGCTAAATATAATCGGATTAAGAGATTGTGAACGCTATTTTTGTTCTTGTGTGGTCTCGAGGGCAACCCCGTTCCTATGCGATACGATCATAATAAGGTAGACAAAGTTTGTAAAATGCATGTAGTTAGCCATTCAGCATGAATTTAAACAGAAATAAGAAAATATTTATTTAACTAAAACACACACAACACAATACAAAATACAATTAATACATACATTGCGTACATTCACACATTCACAAATAGTAATTCTGTGAAAATTATTCCTAGTTAATAATGCATTGTACACCTATATGAACTTGTATTGATGTAAATGTATATGCGTAATTATTTTCAGGTGCCATTTAGAACTAGCCTCAACAACTCACCAGAGAACGAGCCGAGTTGGCGACCCAACATTATCGCGATGTTGTCCAACGGAATACCAGATGGACATCAAATTGTTATAAGCGGAAAGTATGTTATTTAATTAGTAATTGCCAACATTATAAAGTTCATTAAATATCGTAATCTTCCCCTCCCCATTCATAACTAAACTCGGCCCCAAAACGTCACGGACTACTTTGACATTAAATCGGACATGAACGCTGCCACATTTACTGCAGTGCAGTTCTTTATCAATTCACAATTTTATTAGTAAGCCTAAATTTAATGTCGTCGATTCATCAATATTTATTTATTTTCTACACACACTTATGTCAAACTAGTCCGTGAAATTCTGGCGATGACGTTAGCGAACGAATTCGCTTGCGTTCAGATATTGTCCCAATTATCCTGTAATACCCAGAACTGGATATTCTGTATGTAACATTGATGTATGATTTAGAAACAAACATCCTTACATTTTCAGACTCCGTCCAATACTGCACTCGTTCGCTATTGACCTGATGGACTGTGCGCGTGAGTGGCCGTATCCCAACATCCACGCTCACATCAACTTGCGCGCGCATGACGAGGCTCAGCGGGAAAGACAGCTGGTCGTTATGAACGCATGGCTCGGCTCCTGGGGACCAGAGAGACGGCAGCGGTCCGCGAGGCTTACACCTGGCACCAGGGTAAGTCAGAGTCCCAACGCAGGCCTTAGCTTTTTTATGGTGGGGAATCTTCAAAAGATACCCGACTCCCTAGGGGAAGAGAAGTTTTTTTATGAATTTTTACCTACTAAACCGCTCTGGTGTCCATCCGTTGCGCATGTCGGAGAGCTCTGGGTCCTCCAAAGGAACGCCTGCAGTGCTCCCCTCACGCTATACATTTCACACTTCCTGGGCTGATGTGCCAGCCATTAAACTCTAGGGACCGGAAAGGCTGAAGTGGCTTGCTTCTTGGGGACCAGAGAGAAGGCTCGACGGACTGTGCTTGCACTGTGTTCTGCTGGTGTATCTCATTTGATGGTAAGTGACGATAACACCGTTATAATCCCAGACCAAGGTCGCAATAAAAACCCAAGTTTACCTTCTTCTTGAGCCCACTTCTCGTCCTCAACATAAATTAAAATAGGTAACAAAAACTAAGCACGCTTGGTTTTCAAACAGATCGCGGTACTTACACTGCATCATCTATCTATTATAAGCTGTGGTTATGATAGAAGCGAGCTCAGCTAGCAGTCCCATGTTAATGAGGCGCTGGCTATATTAACTTCTACAGATGATACTCCTAAGCATGAGTCTCGGCGAAATGAAAGCACATCTAAGGGTGTAATAATTGTAAACGGAAAGATTTATCGTAGTTATCACGCTTGACAGGTGGATTGGCGATCGCAGTAAAACGTGTGAGATATTTAAACAGACGCTGCTACTTTTTCTGTTAGGTGCCTTTTACGACATCCACGTAACTGAGTACATATATAAATTTACTTATTATAATTTATTTATCTCGTGTTTTTTCACGCTACAAATATTAGAAAAGCTTTCCATAAACAAGTAACATGTAAACAAAGGGATGGAAGTCGGAATAGTCTGATTTATGATCTTCTGTTACATGTTTTAGTTAGACTATTTTATCAAAAATTTCATTTTCTTTCACAGGCCACTATCAGAATCGTCCGCAGTCCTTCAGAATGGTCTGTCTACGCGGACGATTTGCTAATAGGAGAGCTAGAATACCGAGCGTCCCCCGTCGGAGTGCGAGCAGTGAAAGTGCGCGGCGACCTTTATCCTGACGAGATATACATATGCCCTTCCAGCACTTCTCCTGTCTTAGAAGATTCAGCCCCTGTAAGGGAAGAGAGTTAATTATATAAAGTTAGTGAGGAATGAGATCTGATAATAATTAATTGTAAGCATTTAATTATATACATTGTAAAGACCCTGATATGCGCTTCGAAGACTGCGCAAGGGATTCCTATACAAAACATACCTACTGTTAGTGTTTTAATAGGAAGTTAAGATCGGGCTGAAAATGTTTAAAAGTTTACGGTGATCAACTTCTTAAAATCCTATATTTATATTATGAATGATATAATTTTTAAGCCAAAAAAATTGATTGTATGTTTAGAGGTAGAGGTTACTTGACAACCTGGTTGGTTGTTTCAATCCATTTAAGACCCTATTGCAGTTGATATTATGTGTAATTACGGACTGAGACAAAATGAGGTCGAGTTTTAATTACGACAACAAACACAAATAGTTTTTACTTACCTATGTTATGATATTTTAATTTATACTTAACACTGTTACTAATTTTAAGTAAGCTGTAGTTAGAAAGTAATTACGCATTCGACAACAATTTTATTACATTTATTAGGAATCAATGTTACGTTGTACAGATAAATGATAACGATCATTTAACAAAGAGCGAACGAGTATACAATTGATATGATAATGTTATGGGATGTAAGTGACGAACTCTGGCAAGCGGGGCCCCGAGTGGCCTTAGTTTAGGGCCCCGGGGGTGGTTGCCAAATAACGACTGTTACCGATGTGGGTCTTTTGTGATATTGAATTGGGGCCCTGTTTGCCACCAATCTCATTAATGGTAGGTGTGTCAATGTTAAAATGATATAATAACGATACTCTTGTTACTAAATGTTTAGGGTAGCTCAGTGTGGATATGTCGCAGTTGGATTGCTTAATAAGCTGTTTTACATAACCGCTAGCTGTTTCACTTTCATAATTGCTGAATTGAATGATCTTTTTGCATTCATCAAAGGAGCTGGTCAATGATTAACGGTTTTGTAAAACAGCGTGAAATTAAACGTAAGATTGTAAACTTTTAGTAATAAATTTTGACACTGGGGGAGGTATGGCAAAAACTGCGGTAAAAGAAGAATTTAGTACATCAAAATTAAACGATAAACTCAGTAATAATTTAAGTGATGTTTTCATTTAAAGGTTTTTAATTTATTTAATAATAGTCGCATTGCAAAAAAAACTCCTTTTGTGATTGCGTCAAAACGTCTAAACATTGATAGCTGTTTTGTTAAATGCATCGTAGTGATTAAATGCTCCTAGAAATGCATCGCAATGACAACCCATCTAGACACCGTATAGCAGTTTTACATAACGGAGCTGTTTTTCTAAACAGCTTATTAAGCAATCCAACTGTGACATATATATTTGTTCTTCGCTTATAAACTGTTGAAAGAATATTTTATTTTTCATTGTGTATACATATAATGGCGAAAGTACTAAATGTTTTGTAAAATAGAGTTAATAAATATATTATATTTAATTTTATTAAGTAATTGTTAAACAAATGAACAGACAGTCCAATATTCTAAACGAAATTGTATTCAATTCTAGTCAATTACAGACTTCTTTCTATCTTTATCATTCCAATTTACATAAATATAATTGACATGTGAAAATCTGGTTATTTTCGTGTATTCAGCGGGTAAATGTGCTAAAAGAAAATTAAACACTTTTTCGAGAGCTGGTTTATTTATTTAATGAAACATCTGTATTTTACAGCTTGGTATTACTTATAAATATTATATCACATAAGTGGCTACTTATAGTCTTAATCGGCTAAGCCCACTGCTGGATATGAGCCTTTTCCCTCATAGACTGTCAGGTCGGAATTTCCACGCGAGGATTTGCCATAATCACCAAACTTGGCATGCGTATTGGTGATCGCAGTAAAATGTTAACACAATAGTAAGATGCTGCTGCCCATTTCCTGATTTATTCCCTAAGTCGCTTTTTACGACACCCACGGAATGATGTGGAGTAATTCTATTCTAAAGCCTAATATATGTATGTTCTAAAGCCATGGCGTAGGTACATATATTAGTCTGTGGCCATGGCTGTGGTCGACCATAAAGTACATCTCTATTTTTTATACTACTTTTTCTCACTTGATGGTAAGTAACGATAAGGCCGTATGACGCGTGCTCACCCAAAACCTTTCAGACATTACGAGTATCTTTCGTTCATGACTGTGTGAGACCGCCCCTACATATAAGGAAATAAAAAAGGCATTCAGGTAAAATGACGTTTTAGGTAGTACATACGCCATTACATTCTTTCAGTACGCCTCACGACGTGTCGTTAACATTTCCACGAACATTTCATTTGTTGGTATTTCTAAATCTATGGATAAAATGAACTCATACATTTTATTGAGAAAACTGAAGAAATGGCTTAAGACTTTAAAAAAAATTTCGTATGTAGAAATAAACGTCAGAAATTTAAACGTCAGGCTGTAAGGTCTAACGGTCATTGCCTCTCCTGAAAAAGAGTACTGAAAAAATAATTGACAGCTGTCCGGCTGTCAATTCGGTTTACGTAAATTTTGCTTTAATTTTGAATTAAAAATCTAGATATTTCCGGTAGGAAGCTAGGACTAATTAATTCTGGTGGTAATAGTTATAACCAGCGATTAGTGTCGTAGTTTCTCGTCAGTAGCTTTATAATAGCGGTGAGTTTTATTTCGTTTGTATTTGACCTTCACAAGGTGACCGATATCGGCGGATACCTTCAGTAGTCGCCGCCGATATCGCTTCGCCGGTTGTTCAGTCCGTGAGTATTATATTCTTTGGTTCAGTCGAGGCTTAGTGGTTACACGGACCGGGTTGTTGCAGAAATATGAGCGTGCAAACTGATTCGGAGAAACGCAAGCAGATCTCCGTGAGGGGGATTGCCTCTGTTGAGAATGTGACCGAGGTGAAGAAAGCCTTCAACCGTCACGTGCACTACACCTTGGTGAAGGACAGGAATGTGGCCACCCCTCGGGACTACTACTTCGCCCTGGCCCACACGGTTCGGGACCACCTTGTTTCAAGATGGATTCGTACACAGCAATTCTACTATGAGAAGGACCCTAAGGTAAGGTTCATATTTTTGGTTTTCAGTGGGTAGAAAGTAAAGAAGTATGATTGTAGAGTTTGATCTTTGATATCTTGGAAAAACACGCATAATGTTTGTTTATTTTGTAATACAATTACATATACATATATAATTATTGTTAAATAAAGAATTATTCCTTATTTAACAATAATTGATGATTGTTGTTGAATCTGTATACACAACATTATATTTTGTAAATCTTATTTAAGTTATTTGATTTTTTTTAAATAAAATTATTTTAGATTCTGTAATTTTGTTCTGTAATTTGAAAATTAGATACACAATGAATTGAGCATTTGGACCATTTGCTGGTCCTATAAGCTCAAAATAAATGTTTTCAGAGTGAAAATTGTAACATGCTACAAATAAGTTGACACTATTAATGTAAGCAATTGAAATGATTAAGCCTACTAAATAATACTGTCCTCTGAGTAACGCCTGAATGTGTGACTTATTGGTAACTTTTAACATTTAAATTACATTAATTTGAGGCACCTGGATGAGCACTCTCCTGTAATACAACCTCATTTTTATCATCAAGTGAGATAAAGGCCAATTATAAACGTATTGTATAAATAAAAAAGTTGATAAATTATTTTTCTAACAGCGTGTTTACTACTTATCTCTGGAGTACTACATGGGCCGCTCTCTCCAAAACACTATGATAAACCTGGGCATCCAGGGAACAGTTGACGAGGCTCTGTACCAACTTGGTCTGGACATTGAGGAATTGGAAGAGCTGGAAGAGGATGCAGGCCTGGGCAATGGAGGGCTAGGTCGTTTAGCAGCTTGCTTTCTTGACTCTATGGCTACTCTGGGTCTTGCAGCCTATGGCTATGGTAAGTATTTTGCTTGTTTTTATATCTATGGGGATTTCTCTATAACTATAACATATTTTTCCACCTGTAAACCACTCCCACTCATGTAGTAACAGTTGTACAAAAAATTCTACTGAAAACATCAGCATCCCACAAGTACTGACTATCTTGTGCATTAAATATGTATGGAGTCAAAATATTGTTCCAAGGTCATTCCTATTATATTAGTAATGAACTTAACATTCCTTCGAGATTAAATTTTATCAATCCTTTCCTTGGTCCTCTGTTATTCCAGATTTAAATACATTGAACCCTACAGAGCATTGGTTAATATTTTATATCAAAACACAACTATCCTATGTCTATCTACAATATTGGTTTATTAATACAGAGAAATATAATCTTAAGGTTGATGAAAATTTCTGCAGAATATGTTTTATTAAATAGTTTTTTTAAAACTTTATCAATGACATAAAAAAGAAACGATTTTAATAATACAATTATTAAATCAATCAAAAATCCCACATATAATGAAAAACTTGGTTTTAAACCGACTTTTAAAAAGGAGGAGGTTATCAATTCGACGGGTATGTTTTTTTTTTAAATGTTTGTAATAAACCTCATAACTTTTGACTGAATGAACCGATTTGGATGATTCTTTTTTTATTTGAAAGGTGGTGCTTTCCGTGTGGTCCCATTTCAATTTGGTCCAGTTCTGACAATGACATCCATGAGAAAATGATATAAATCTTAAATTTGCCTTATCAGGTCAGTTTTCCTCCAAACTGATCTGTTAATCAAATCAGTTAATGACTATAAAAAAGAAGGAATCAGTACAGTATGTAATCAATTGGTTGATGTTTCATTGTTTACCTATCATTGCATTGTAACAGCTAGTATGCAGATAGACATGTAGAAAGTGTTAGATAAATAATATTAGAACAAATAAAATAAAGATCTAATTGTGGTTGGGTTTAAATGTGACCTGTAACCTAGTAACAAAGTCAAGTGCATTTCAAATGAAGCTGAAGTTATTTTAATGTGAATTTATTTAACACAATGTGTTGTCTCAGTCCAATGTGGTGTCGAGTGGAGCAATGAAGTCATGCTTTTGGCACTGCCATCTATATCATTCAGAACTGGCATTATTTACATAACAATCTTGTCATGTTCAAATCTGTTTCTGCTAAATACTGATTAAAAAAATATATAATCCTGTTGTAAAAAAAACTCTTGCATTCTGAGATTATTTTAGATTAACAGTGTCTGTCTATCCTTGTGGGTGGTGTATGTAAATCGGTTTCCTATATATTGCTATTATCGGCTAGTCAATTATCTCCCATAGATTGCATTTGAAGCAGGTTGTTGAACGAAGTAAGCAAATTTGAACTATGTAGTTAGAGTTTGGATTATGTTACAAATGCAAATGTGAGTTTGTTTGTTATCTAAGTCGAGTTAAAAATCTGAGTATTCGGTATATATATTTAATTTCTTTCTAGGAAATATTTCAGTGACAAAGAAATTTTTTATATACTAATTTAGCATCGTATGCAATAAAGCTCGATTACTAGATACTTCACTCGAACTCTCGGCCAACAGTTAAACTAATTGAAGCAAATGACAACCAAATTGGCGCCTCGCCAATTACAATCTTGCACACTGTACAAGATGCCGCTCAATTATTATTTATGAGTATGAATATTCACTACAGTACAATATGAAATAACATCTGGAATCACTTTGTGTTTCATGACAGACAAAAGTAAAGACAGTAAATTAAAACTTTACAACCTTTTTTCTCAGTATACTCTAGATTCCGGGTTGTTATCAAAACAAACTCGGATATTTTGGCGTATGTAAATGTTATTGACCTGTGATAAAAATAATCTGATTCATCTTAAGAATTTAACTTTCGTTGCTCATTTGCCTTCATTTTATTTTTACGAGAATATGTTTGAAGGTTAAGCGAGTCAAGAATATTGTACACCAATTTCAATTTATTTACTAGTTATATCCTGTGATGTTAACTATTTATATCTTAGCTCTATAGGAACAATTTTATAACATCACAAACATAAAAAACTCTTTGGTCACTTCGAACTTTCCATGAAGCGAAATATGCCGAGAATCTATCGAAATGATTTGATTTACCATTTTACTTTTATTTAATTATCACACTTAGTAGGAAGATTGGTAATCACAGTAAGAGGTTGTTGTTACATAGAGGTCGCTATCCATCTGAATATTTTTCCCTTTCTACCCTTTTCGACACCTGCGGTCTGATCTTCGGATGCTATGGTTCTGTTCTGCAAGTAAAACTGAGACCATATGGCAATATTGTATTATTAAGTTTGCTTTGGATGATAGTTTTGATGTTTCGTTTTTTAATCTTTTTATTTGATTAATTCCTTCATGGATTGATGACAAATAAATTAATATTTCACTAGCTTATATAATTGAAATTGTATGGCGGTGTTCCGGCTCCGAATGTGACCACCCATATCTTCCGGCGATAGACTGATTAATTACCTTTTGATTATTATTAGTAAGTAACTCTTCATTTGTACCATACGCTGTCGTGGGTGGTGCTGTATTTGCCTTTTTTTGTTATTAAATGTGTTTTGTTTATCTTGTGTCCAGGTATCCGGTACGAGTACGGTATCTTCGCGCAGAAGATAGAGAACGGTGAGCAGCACGAGGAGCCCGACGACTGGCTGCGCTACGGCAACCCCTGGGAGAAGTCGAGACCTGAGTTCATGCTGCCGGTCAACTTCTATGGTCGCGTCGTAGACACGCCAGACGGCAAGAAGTGGGTCGATACACAGGTCAGATATATAAAATTAGTGTGAGTTTTATCTAGACCAAGTTCTTGTCATTAAGTTTGCTCGAAACAAGTGTCTCACTACCACAATATTTAAATTTCAACAAATAATGAAAAAGTGTGCAAAATGAAAATTGTGGTTCACTTTGAATGTTTTGAATGTTAATGATACTCATTTCCCGACATTACAATCCGATGTACTATTTTAGGTAATTATTTCACATTTATAAGTCAGCTATCCTATTTTGAAATATTATATTTAAAAAATGTAGTAGGAAACTTTTGACAGCAAAATCTCCTTAAAGATAACAAATTCTATACATAATTCGACACCAAGTCTGTACCCCAAATGGCTTCTTGGCTTCTTTTTAAATAATTATCGACTGAATAAGGCATTATTCATTATATATAATATAACATTATAATAAGATAATGCATTATAGAGTCGATCCGGTGTTCTGCTTACTTCATCAGTATTCTATTGACCTGAAGACCTGCCGTGTTACTAGGTCGATAATATATCATTAGAACAGATAAACAACTTTATCAGAAGCGTATAATATAATAACATCATAACAGACCATTCGTTTACATCGCGATTGCGTATTATCATCCAGCTATGCGCTGATCTTTGCAATTTTATTCGCTTCAATAATACACTAGTGGTTCTTATACCACGGCTTTTTAGTACTGTTACTTTTTATAGAGTATCAATAAAGCCATTCGGCTTCGAAAAATACAACTTAAAGAAAAAATCTGTAAATACCGCCTGCCAAGGGTGGTGATTACGGCATATCCCCTCATAGGAAGTCACAGTACTGAAAAGACATTCCCCTCATGGAAAGTCTGTCGTGGCGATTCATAATGGTTTACGTCTACTACATCAGTGAACTAACGCACCTGATGACGACATGTGTACATGTATGTATAATATAATGTATGCATTTAGAAATTGTAATAAAAGTTATATGCTGTAAGGAAAAACGTCGTTTGACACGTGTCTGTCACGCACGGGAAATGAAAAAACACGCTCAAGGCACGCTCGACGCGTCATTTCGTTATACAATAACTAACTGTAGGCTTATTTATGTCGAGGGAGCTTGAACTCTCTAGATAATCACTAATAGCGTATTGATATTTAATAGAAGGTACAAGTAAATAAGGAAATGAACCTGTTTACGATTGCTTTGTTATGATAAGGAAATGTTTATGTTAGAAATTATTCTGATATTTATTATTATTATTCAATACTTCGCGAGGACAGAAGGGAGGCGCGACGATGTTTTAAAGAGGCGTAGTCGTGATACCAAAAAGAAATGGTCGGACAATTAGATCCTACATCAAGAAAATCTATATGTTTAATAATGACCGTGCCAGCTGGGTTGGTTGCGTCAGTATTTTTTATACAAAATTGGATTTTGCTAGGCTTTGATCTCACATGAGCCTGTGACATTAAGGCAACTTGATGAAATGGATTAATGTATTCGAGACGATGGTGTTGTTGCCTATTATCACTCATGCACAAGTGCACAACCGTAGTATTGACACTGTTGTTTAGGGGAATTACTTAGTTAACAGTATATAAGATAGCCCGGCGGGCATAGAAAAGTATCCTACAACCTTTTTTTTTCGAGAGGGAAATCTTTTAAAGATACCCGACCCGAAGCTGGGTTATTTTTATTCACTAAAACCCCCTCGGTGGTCGTCCTCCGCGCAAGTCGAAGAGCCCTGGGATCTCCTAGGAACACACCAGAACTCCTCTAGCGCTTCGCAATCAGCCCTTCCCTTGGCCAGTGAGCCATGACGTCTCCGCAGCTCCGTGCTGCAGCGGGACGGGACCAAGCCGTACTACCGCTGCCTTCTAGTTGTCGCCGGTTTACACCAATAGGACGACCAGAGCTCCTACTCTGGCCGGCCGCGACCCCAGGCATCCTCGCTGGGAATCGAACTCGCGTTCTCCACATTATCAGTTCTACGTTGCCAGCAAGCAACAGCGACGGATTAATTAACTACAATGATTAACTTTGTCGACAGGTGGTGTTTGCCATGCCCTACGACAATCCCATCCCTGGTTACCAAAACAATGTCGTGAACACGCTGCGACTTTGGTCTGCTAAGAGTCCTATTGACTTCAACCTCAAGTTCTGTAAGTACATGTCGCATTCTGCACAATTAAGTTCATTGAATTAAAATTAAATACTCATATGCTCCATAATCCATGATTTCTATAATTATATCGGTTCATTGAAATATATACGAAATTATACATTTGACAAATATACAGTGGTTTATTCAACGATAATTTTATTTCGATCACTCTTTCTCATTTTTCTATTGCTTACATTAGTTCTTCTTCTTCATTACAGTCAACTCCGGCGACTACATTCAAGCCGTTCTCGACAGGAACGTAGCTGAAAACATTTCCAGGGTACTGTACCCCAACGATAACTTCTTCGAGGGCAAGGAGCTACGTCTTCGTCAAGAGTACTTCATGTGCGCCGCCACGCTTCAGGATATCCTCAGAAGATACAAATCCTCTAAGTTCGGAAGTCGCGAAGCCGTCAGGACGACGTTCGACAGCCTCCCATCCAAGGTCGCCATACAGCTGAACGACACCCACCCTGCTCTAGCCATTCCCGAGCTCCTGAGAATCTTAATAGATGTTGAGAAACTGCCATATGAAGAAGCATGGAAGCTAGTCAACGCTTGCTGCGCTTATACGAACCACACTGTCCTGCCTGAAGCGTTGGAGCGATGGCCGTGCTCGATGCTCGAGAATGTTCTACCGCGACACATGGAGTTGATCTATCATATCAACTTCTTGCATCTTAAAGAGGTCGAGAAACGCTGGCCGGGTGACGCGGATCGCTTGCGGCGGATGTCCTTGATCGAGGAGGAAGGAGAAAAGCGAGTCAACATGGCGCATCTCTGCGTGGTCGGTTCTCACGCTGTCAACGGAGTCGCCGCCATTCACTCCGAGATTCTTAAGAAGACTCTCTTCCGCGATTTCTTCGAGATGTGGCCGGATAAGTTCCAGAACAAGACTAACGGCATCACTCCCCGACGCTGGCTCCTGCTGTGCAACCCCGGACTCTCGGACCTGATCTGCGACAAGATCGGTGACGAGTGGACGGTACATTTGGATAAGCTTCAGGCCTTGAAGCGCTGGGCTAAAGACCCCGCTTTCCAGCGCGCCGTGATGAAAGTGAAGCAAGAAAACAAGCTACGTCTAGCTGCTCTGATTGAGCGCGACACGGGGGTGAAGATCAACCCCGCGTCGATGTTCGACGTGCAGGTGAAGCGTATCCACGAGTACAAGAGGCAGCTGTTGAACATCCTGCACGTGATCACGCTCTACAACAGAATCAAACGCGACCCCTCGGCGCCGGTCATCCCGAGGACGGTGATGATCGGGGGCAAGGCGGCCCCAGGGTACTATATCGCTAAACAAATCATCGCTTTGGCCTGCGCTGTGGGTAACACTGTAAGTTTCACTAGCGTTCTTAAAATTACTTTATTAATGTTTAAACATACATAGAAACAATTGAATGTTATTTGTTTGTATAGGTGAACAACGACCCCGACGTCGGTGACAAGCTGAAGCTGATTTACCTGGAGAACTACCGCGTGACTCTGGCAGAGCGCATCATGCCCGCCGCTGATCTCAGCGAACAGGTAACAATATCAAATTAGTTTTATTTTGTTTTTGATACAACTAGTACATAGTCCGTGACTTTGCACGCTTGGAAATTTTATGTTGTGGTAAAATGTAATGTCGCGAACATAAGCAAAATTTCCTTTCCCTGTTGTCAGTATAAGTGTCTTTTGATTACTTAAAATTATTTACTTAATATATATTTCAGGAAGTGAAAAATGTCCACCGTCATTTTATTAATATCTTATCTAACACTATAAACCTTCTCCGAGAGATCCCGAACTGCCTGTTTTTTTAAAGAGTTTTTTTGACCTGATTTACAGATTCGAAACACTTTCTTACACAATTAATGCGTTATTTACAATGGAGGAATTTAATTGCTTTGCGAACTTGCGAAGCTTTTTTCTTGAATGGACTTGGATGGATGCTGTTTTCCTGCGACCATTACCGTTTCACCCGAACACTGGAACTGGCCTAGGGGCGCCCGCTTGGGCTCGACTTCAGCTGACAGCTATTGCTTTGTGTTCGTGAAGCTTTAATTTTGCCGCGTAATAAATATACACACGAGATCAAACGACTGATGACACTTATCAGTTATCAATGACATACATTTGTCATGACATTCCTATTATACGGGTAAATTAAAATGTACTTATTTTATATTGACAAATGATATAATTTCTTCCATTGAACTGACACATTCATTTACGACTAACGACTAACAAACAAAAAAAAGATTTTTTAAATTAAAATCGGACTGTCAAGCTGTGTGTCAGTGGACGCTCGTGTTTTCAAAATTAATTCCGCTTTGTTGGTTTTTAATCGGTTTTGCGAGGTCTAAATCTGTTTTTTGTTGTGATTGTGGTGTGATTTCTAAGGGTTAGTGTTTGTGTCCCTGGATTGTTCCCTCTTCATCATTCGTGATGGAGGTGGATAATATCCGCCCAGCCAAACCCCCCGACCCTGCTACCCTGGGGGTGATTGTTGGGTCTGGTGAAGGTCAGGGAGGAGGTTCTCAACCCCTTTTCTCGTTAGAAAAAGAATCCAGAAAGCGAATCTCATCCGCTGAACTTGTCGGCAACGCTAAGAAGACTGTGGTAAACAGAGAGTTGGCTGTTGCCTCAGTCCAGTCTGTCTACCAGCACCATAGTTTGTCCCAGCCAAATTCCTACCAACCAGACGCTTCTGGTCCTTTTCTTGTTCATGTGTCCCGATCAGATCCTGATCCCTCATCAGGAACTACAATTCGTCCAATTAAATTTGGCCAATTTCTTTTCAAAAATGACATAAAAAATATAACTCGTGATGGGGTTAAACGGATTGGCCGCAATAAAATATCTGTCGAGTTCTCTTCCCCCCTTGCTGCGAACTCGTTTATTGTCCACCCTGAGTTACAAAAAAATAAATTCGTCGCGGTGATTCCTCGGACCCTCATTTCACGTTATGCGAATGGGTCTCATTAGGGATATTCCTGTTGAATGGTCGATGGATGAACTAGTTGACTCTCTCCAGATTCCTCAGGGATGTGGTCTGGTATTAAAGGCAAGGAGACTGAATAGAAAAATCTTAGTTGAGGGGTCCGCTCAATGGATTCCCACTCAGGCCGTGGTCCTCACATTTCAAGGTCAAGTTCTTCCCGATAGAGTGTACTGCTTTCACAATTCCCTTCCAGTCAGCCTATATCAACTCCCCACAATCCAATGCCTAAACTGTTGCAGGTTTGGTCATATCCAATCTCAATGTAGATCAAAGTGCCGCTGTTTTAAGTGTGGTGACTCCCATACCGGTTCTTCGTGTAATGTTTCCCCTTCAGTGGCTCAATGTATTCTCTGTTCCGGTAACCATTTTGCTAATGACAAGGCGTGCCCTGAGCTTGGCCGCCAAAAGTCCATCAAAATAAGGATGGCCCAGGACAACATTTCTTTCGCCGAAGCCTCCTTATTATGTCCTAGTATTATCCGTCCCTATGCTGATGTGGCGAAAGCCTTATTCTCTCCCTCCCCCTTCGCTTCTTCTGATTCATTTCCCCCTCTTTCTACTAAGTCTCCTCCCTCTCCTTCATCCTCCTCCTACAAAAAAACTGTTTTCAAATCTCCTCGTGCCCCTCCCTCTTTGTCTAAGGGCTATGATGTTCAGGCCCATAATGCCCTAATAAGAGACCCTGTCCCTTCTTCTCCTTCTAACGGTGTGGCTTTTCCCCTCCAATCCTCTTCTTCTCAAAATGACACCCTTCTCGACTTACTGCTGTCCCTCCTTATTAGCATGCTCCCTAAATCCCTCAATTCTCAGTTACCGTCCAACGTTGCCAATAAAGTTTCCTCTCTTATTCAAATCTTCTCCAATCATGGCCACAGTCCTTCAGTGGAACTGTAAGAGTGCCAATCATAAAAAACACGAAATCATCCGACTGATCTCTCAATTCTCTCCTACTGTTTTTGCCATCTCGGAGACATGGCTCAGACCGGGCTCCCGTTTTCGGATTCCGGGCTATGCTTGTCTTCGGGATGACAGAAATGATGGCTACGCTGGCTGTGCACTTTTAGTCAACTCTGTATTTACATTTTCTCGCCTCCCTCTCCCAGTTCACAGTGATCAGCTCAATGTTGTTGCTGTTAGATCCCTTAATACTTCCTTTATCTCCATCTATATTCCTCATCCTCACGTTTCTCTCATTCCAGATTTAAAGACAATCTTTTCTTCTGTTCCTAGTCCAATTGTGATCCTTGGTGACTTTAATTGTCATCACCAAGTTTGGGGCTGCCATAGATCTGACTCTTTTGCAATTGAACTTCTAGAGATTTTGGATGATCTGAACATCTGTATATTGAATGATGGATCCCCTTCCCGCCGCTCTTTTCCTCTCCAGTTCCCTAGTGCTATCGACTTATCATTTTGCTCCCCTAACTTGTCTTCCTTGCTGTCATGGGAAGTTCTTGTTAATTCACATGGTAGTGATCACTTCCCTATTCTTATTTCTTTCCCTAATTCCCCTGCCCCTTCTGTTAATTTCAAACCCCTTCTTAAGTATAAATTACGGAAAGCTGACTGGGATTCATATGCCGAGCTCACTAATAGATTATCTTTGGATATCCCCACTACAACTATGGACAATTATTTACAAATCCATGATGAATTTGTAAAGGCTATTATTTCTTCGGCTGATCAATCTATTCCCTCCAAAAAATTTAATGGTTTTAGGATCCTGCCTCCTCCTTGGTGGGATGATGAATGTACTGATGCTGTCTGTAAAAGAGACGTTGCTGAACAGGAATATTGTCTGTGTATGACATCTCAAAATTTTATTTTATTTCAAAGATTGTCAGCTAAAGCTAAAAGAATCCTGTTAAAGAAGAAAAGAGCTGGTTGGTTCAATTATTGTGAAAGCCTGGCCCCATCCACTCCCCCTTCAATTGTCTGGAGAAATATTAGAAGATTTCGGAACGCTTGTAGAGACTATCAAGAGATTTCCTCCAATGATTCTTCTGTTTGGTTACCCCAGTTTATCGATAGCTTAGCTCCTCCCTTTGTCCCTATCTTCTCCTATTCCCCTTCCGTCCCTCCGTCCTCAAATGATCGCTTTGATCGTCCATTTTCCTTTGAGGAACTATCTCTGGTGTTGAGTTCTGTTAAGGATTCCTCCCCAGGAGAGGATGGTTTCCTACTCGTACTCCTTTATTTCCCGCGCGGGGGACTACTTGAAAAGACTCTATTTGCAAATAGCTAATATGGTTTTTGATAGCGGCATTCCCCCTGATTCATGGAAAACGCAAATTGTCATTCCTGTTCTAAAACCGGGTAAACCCTCTTCTCTCTCTTCTTCCTACCGTCCTATTGCCTTATCATCTATTTTGGCTAAATTATTAGAACACCTTATCAAAAACAGACTAGAATGGATTGTTGAGAGTAGAGGTCTTCTGTCCCCATCACAATTTGGTTTTAGGCGTGGTTTAGGCACAATTGACAGTCTATGTGTCTTAGTTTCTGACATACGCTTGGCTTTTTCTAAGAATCAGGTTTTGTTGGGAGCCTTTTTGGACATCAAAGCCGCCTATGACAACGTGCAACTTGATACTCTAAGACGTAAATTATTAAACCTTAGTATTCCCCCTAAGATGGTGCATCTCATATTTAACCTCTTCTTGGCAAGATCTATAAGAGTTAAACATAGTTCTTCTGAATCTGAGCTAAGGCTAATCTGGAAAGGCCTTCCTCAAGGCTCGGTGCTGAGCCCCTTGTTATACAACTTATACACTCATGATCTAGAACCAGTTGTTTCCTCCTTTGCTAAAATTTTACAGTATGCCGACGATTGTGCTGTTTACGTAGCGGCTGCTTCCGTTGACGTGGCAGCTTCGAGGTTAAATTCAGCCATTTATTATTTAAATGTCTGGCTTGAAGATCATGGTCTCTCTCTTTCTCCTGCCAAGAGCTGCATTGTCGCTTTTTCCAGGAGTAGATCCATGCCTATTGCCAATGTATTTAGTAATGATGAACTGATCCCCCAATTAAATTTTGTAAAATTTTTAGGCGTAATTCTAGATTCAAAATTATCTGGCACGCATCATTTAGATTACGTCATTAAAAAATGTGAGAAAAATATTAATATCCTGCGTTCTTTATCAGGTGTTTGGTGGGGTTCCCACCCATACTCTCAAAAGCTTTTATACAATGCAATTATCCGGAGCGTCATAGATTATGGCTCCTTTATCTTGGAACCATGTAGTAAATCTTGCCTGAAAAAATTAAACCAAATCCAATCAAAATGCCTTCGTATTATTATTGGGGGTATGAAATCTTCCCCGGTCAATGCCCTTCAGGTAGAATGTGCTGACCCCCCTCTTCACCTTCGTCGCCAATACCTCTCTGATCGATTCATCTTTAATGCCCTCCAAAATTCGTCTCATCCCATTTTGCCTAGATTAAAAGCTCTAGCTGAGACGATTCCCTCCCTCCTGTACTGGCGTCATAAATCTCCCCCTCGTTTTGTTTCTAGTTTCCTTCGTCTTTCAGATTACCAAAATCCTTTATATGACGTTTCTAATCACTCTTTGTTTCTTCTTGACTTTGATGCTCTTATATTTACTCCTAATATTAATTTAGCGTTTGGCATTGAGAAGGGTTCCCCTTCTGCTAGCTCCATGTTGTCAAATATTTTGTCAAATAATTTCCGCAGTTGGCTGACTATTTACACGGATGCCTCGAAGTCTTCCTTGGAGGGAGCTGTGGGTGCATCAGTGTGGATTCCGCGCTATAAAATCATTTTGTCTTATAAACTCCCTCCTTTCTCATCCGTTTTCACTGGTGAAGCGGTTGCAATTTTAGAAGCTGTTCTTTACATTGAATCTCACAACCTCTCTCAGTCTATTATATTATCTGATTCTTTAAGCACTCTTCAGGCAGTAAAAAGCAATCCCTTTAAAAATAAATTAAAGTTCGATATTATCTTTCTTATTAGAAACGCCCTCTTTAGATGCCATATAAAAAATATCCAGGTTGCTTTGGCTTGGATCCCAAGTCATAGTGGTATCCTGGGTAATGAAACTGTGGACAACTGTGCTAAACTTGCTGTTTCTACTGGCTGTTCAACATACAACTCTCTGTTTGCTCATGACCTTTGCGCTGCCGCTAAAACTAAGATCGAAAAGGATTGGTGTGCAGAGTGGGAAGTTTCAAAAAGATTTAAAGGTAAACATTACAGTGACATTCAACCTTCAGTCCCCCACAAACCTTGGTTTTTTAAATTCAAAAAAGTTGATAAGCGATCTTGCTCCGTTATATGCCGACTTAGATTGGGTCATGTCTGCACTCCTGTCTTTCTCCATAAAATAAGGATAAGGGACTCTTCTATTTGCGAATGTGGCTTAGACGAGGGTACACCGGATCATATTTTTTTCAGTTGCCCTAATAATAAATCGTCACTTTACAATTTTCTCCCCGATAATATCCCCCGTCCTTCTAATCTCAAATCTCTTCTTTCTTTAGTCTACTCTCGTTTTGTTTATACTCTTTCTAATTTTATTCATTCCAACAATATAAAGTTGTAATCCCTCCAGTAACTGAACTACGTTTCGTGTCGTGTGTTTTCTCCTTTTTGCTTTAGTCCTCTCAAAGTGTATCGCGTGTCTGGCTAACCGATTATTTCCTATTACACGTTGCCTCTTTGGTCACCAGATTTTGGCAGAATTACCATGAAGTTGGTAGTTGCCATAAATGTCAAGAATTGAATTGAATTAAATTAAAATCACTGTTATGTTTTTGTAGAAATACGCGAAGGCTGATTACGACTAAATCGGAAATCGTATATCAAAAAATATCTGCGCAAAGACTTAGAGCTCAACGTCCGGTAATCAATACGTGATCTGTGTATGAAATTGGTGTTTTAAAATTTATACAATTCATAATGTGTTCAGTTCCTTATATGGATGGCTATATTTTACTATGTTTTATATCGAATACCCATTTGTAGACAAGTAACGGTATGTCTGCATGACAAACAAGTTTCAAACTTTTCTCTTAACGATTGGTCGCCTCCTACTCGTTGAACTATATTTTAAACAAAGATAAAAATATTACACAAATATTATAAAGGCGATAGAGTGTCTGTTATTTAGTTTATTCTGCCAATCAATATTTAATTCAATTTTCACTCAACTGAGAGACAAGGGATTTACGCATTGAGAGACACGCAAAAGATGACTCTAGTAAAAGCAGCTAATTAATAACATTTCGGTTAGTTTAACTATAATAGTTATTATAATATCAATTTTATTTTTTAGTCTTGTATATTATGCATCTTCTTGTTGAAAATTAATATTTAATGAACCAAATATTTGAAAAAGAAACCAGGCGTTCTGTATGTCAACGTCCGTTCTGTATGTACTACTATATTAATTATGTGTTATAGGCATGATACACTCAAATACAAGCAAGCAAGAGTGAATGTGACATGGTTTAAAAATGGATACATATTTTTGTACTCGAGTGTACAAGCGGCTCAAGACCTGTCATTAAGGCAAGCCACCTGCCACATTGAACATATGTTCAACAGTGGATTTTTCTAGATGGTGATGATATATGTATATGTTTAGATCTCTACGGCCGGCACGGAAGCGTCTGGCACGGGTAACATGAAGTTTATGCTGAACGGAGCTCTCACCATCGGTACTATGGACGGAGCTAACGTGGAGATGGCGGAAGAGGCCGGCGAGAACAATCTATTTATCTTCGGCATGAGGGTCGATGATGTTGAGGATCTGCAACGGCGCGGGTAAGACGCAACATTTTGAATTATTCGAGATAATGCGTTTATCATATTTTATGATTATATTGTCATATAATGAGGGTTTTCAAAAAAAATTAGCATAATTTTTAATATGACTTTCAAATGAGGTTAATTACTCGTAAAGAACCTGATAGTATTCGTATTTTAGTGATAAAGTGGCATAGCAATATCTAATGTCTTTAGTACTGTCGCGATATTAAAAGGTTCATCAGTTTTAAACCTGAATATTCATACGAAAAAATATACATTTCACATTTAAATTTTGCTACAATGGTGCCAACTATCCATAAATGAAAGACTGTTTTTTTTTAAAGCCGTCATTGATTAAGATAAGAACTCTTTTTGGTAATGAATGAGCTACAGTACCACCTTTGCAGTTATATTGTATTTATCAAATATGTATGAATAATGTGTAGTTATAACGCGTACGAGTACTACGAGCGCAACCCTGAGCTGCGCCAGTGCATCGAGCAGATCCGCAGCGGGTTCTTCTCGCCGGGGGAGCCGGGCAAGTTCGCGAGCGTGGCGGACGTGCTGCTGCAGCACGACAGGTTCCTGCACTTAGCTGACTTCGACTCGTACATTGAGGCACAGCAGAAAGTATCAGATGTTTACCAGGTAATTTATAATTGGGTACTTGACACCAAATTAGATTGGGGTTGAATTGTATTTTATACCATAACGTACATTAAAAGAAACCCCCTCGTAAAAAAATACGTAATTATTTTCATTTTTTGTTTAATCTCAAAATTCGAAAAACAAAGTTCTTCGAATAGTAAAATACTTGTTAGATTCAGTTTTTAAATGCGTTTTAACGTCTGTTTTAAGGGTATAGTCATGTAGTGATATTATAGCGTTCTAGATATATATGATTGTAGTGTGAATGAAACTTTAGTTGATAATGTTGTTGTTACTGAAGTAGTTCCTGTTCTCGTGTTAAACGCGCCTGTATGTTTAAGGGTACTTATAAGACTGTATGTTATTACGTTCATCACTATCCATGTCAGTTGTAGTCATATTTTGTTTATTGTTGTCATTTTAAGGGTGGAGGTGTAATGTATGTAAAGTGGGTAACCATAAACCATCAAGTATATTGTATATATGTGGGTACCTGCTAATAAACTAGTTGTGTTGCTGACTCTGGACATGCCAATGCTTTGTGTGGTTATCCTCAAATAATAATCCTCAAATCTTACTAACACATACAACATTATTTTACGAGATAACTCAAGTTATAGATGCAAGCTTCATATAGTAATGTAACGTCACAAAAGGCACCCGATTTATATGGAGCGTTTTAGAACCGCGTTACCAGAATCACTTTGGTTTTCGGAGTTTCTCTTACTGCCACTTACAAGCTTTAAGTCTATGTCGCTTGCCTCAGCTTACATACGTATGGACATGAGCTTCCTTTATAGATCGTCACGCCGAACTTTCTGTGTAATCACCAGGCTATGTAGACAGATTGGTGATCGCAGTAAGATGTTTTTGTTACTAATTCATTATTTTTCCCTCCACCAGGACCAGGCGAAATGGGCTGAGATGGTGATCGAGAACATAGCGTCGTCAGGAAAATTCTCATCGGATCGAACCATCGAGGAGTACGCGCGCCAGATCTGGGGCGTCGAGCCTTCCTGGGAGAAACTGCCTGCTCCACATGAAACTCCCAGCTCCTAAACTGATGGAGCATTCATCATCACATTGGTTACTCATTTTCATTATCAATTTATTAAACATGATTATTCAAATGCCTCATTAAACTGAGTATTCTGGGCGAGGCTTATATATCACGACCTTATCGTCACATACCATCTTGTGAGATGAAGATCAAGCAAGACTTTTGCGTATGAAAAATATCGATGTTCGAAAAGATCTAATTGGCTTGACCTTGAAATATCAGATTAAAAACTGCCAGAGCCTATCTAGATTCATCCCATTGGTTGCTCAGGTACATCAATATTTAATCAAACGTGATTACCATCGATTTTAAGTTTGAAGTCGTCAAGACAAACTACCAGCTCCTCAGATATGTAGCCTGCTTAATTATCTAGCAATTTTGCTAATGATGACGTCATCACTTTGGTTACTGATTTTTATGACCGATTTATAAGTTTATCGAACACGATATTATCGGTTAGATTTTACTGTGGTTTAATGCCGCAATGTTTATTTTAATAGGCAAAGTAGCTAGCAAAAGCGTAAGATTAATATTTTAAGCCAGTGGCATTATATCTCAGTGGTCAATCTACGAGTATTTGGTCTTATGAGCCACTTAATACAGGTGCAAGAATTAAAACCGTCATGTCTCTCTAAAATTGTTTTTTCATATGTAATTCAAAAAACGTTGGGTGCTTGAATATGTTGTAGGTAATTATGTGTATCAAGCCTTGTATATGTATAAGAGGAGCTTTCTTCATTTTAGGCTGCATGTCCACTGCTGGACATAGATCGCCACAGCAGCTTACAGCAGACGAATTGAAGTAAAATCTTATTGCTACATTTGTAGATGCTGATGACCATATAATATATTGTTCTATTCTGTTCAATTTCAATCTAAATCCGAGACCACATTTCCGAGAGCAATCTACTCAAAGTATAGTAATTTCGAATTAATATTCTACTTCCCATTGCGTCCATTCATCTCAAAGTTTTATTAATTTAAATATCCTAAATTTGACAATAATGTCAAATTTTATTTGAATTCATGTTGTTTAAAAATTACATATACTCTTTAGCTCTACTGGTATTATGCTTGCCTAATTCTTCTTTTGGGCACCTTAAGTTTGAATGGCTAAAATTGAATATTACTATTAGATACTTGTTATTAGACTTTAGAGACAATTTAAATAATAAATATAACATCGAAAGTGAAAAAAATAATCATATACATTTATATCTCTTATTTTTATATAATTATATTTATTTGATGTTGATGATCAAAGGTGTATCTTGCGTTGTGAGATTATATTACGAGATAATATTTTTGCGTGAAAAACATTAGATATAAGAATAGTGTAGCTATTTAAATCATGCACTATAATCATATACTTACTAATATATACAATCATATTTTTTGTTATCTATGTATTTTTAACGGTTTCTTCCTATTGATATTTTATGTATATTTATTTTCATTAGATTAAGTGAAATTTATGTAACTATTTGATTTTAAGTTCATGTGCCATAAAAATTGAAATGTAGGTTTCCAGTAAATTATCTTCTTCCATCCTATGAAGGAAATCCTAAAGAATCTTAATTGATTTATATAAGTACGTTTTTTGTATAAAATAATATAAAAATACTGCCATAAACTGTTACTTCTGTTGTCTAACTCTATGGAATAATTTCTAAATAAAGTAATTGTAACCAAGTTTACTTTTATTCATAAATACTTATGACAAATATTTGAAAAATAAATCAAAAAATACCTAAAATAATTTTTTTTATTGCTAGTAATATGGATGAAACTATTGACAGATTGAAAATTATTACAGAAATTTTGTTATACACATTTTCACACACAGCAAAAAACGTGGAGATTCCTTAATTACGTCACACGAAATCTTCTAAAGTTAGACTCCTCTGGTCCCTTTAACTAATTTTTTTCTCTCCATATATTATCTAACTAGCTTTTGCCAGCGACTTTGTCCACGTGGAATTTAGAAAGCATCCCACGGGAACTACTCGATCGGGATAAAAAGTAGTGTATGTCTTTTTCCGTGCCTTCAACTTTCCTTACACAATCCACAAATAAACGTTTCCATTCATTCTGTCCGTTCGTTGCTACGGGAAGGAAAGACAAACAAACCGCTCATCCGTATTTATAATATTAGTATGGATTTTAAAAAAACTAACTGTGTCACAAAGCTTTGTCCCCATCTTCCTCTATGAGCATAATGCCATATCCAGCCATGCTTTATTATATACAATAAATTTTCTAAATCACATTTGGAACAGATCCAGCCCCTCATTAGGTTGATTCTTCAGGGTGAGCGCGCTTTCCTTCCCAAACCACCAGGTTAGATGAAGGCCATTCATCCATTATACATAAAAAATAAATAAAGTATACATCAAGGACATAAAGCATCTTTTTTATATCTTTGTATCTTCGATCGGTAAAGAGCACTGATCTGTAAGGATAAGTTACTATTGGCTATATTAATACCCGTTTGCGGTTGAAGTACAGTTCATCTCAATGTCTCCTAGCATTCTGATTATATATAAATCGTAATAAATTGCACGCAAAAGCGAGGATTTTGATGCGTGCGCAATTTACGCGTCCTGTCAATCCTGGTTCCCTGCCCTGTCGGCTGTAATCGTTACACTTCGGCCAGGATCGGCCCCTCCCCTACGGCGCGCGAGAGTCCGCCAGAATTATATCCTTCGCGCTGGGGTCTATTATCAAACTGTTAGTATTCGTATTTTATGTTAGATTTTTTGCTTCGACAACTCCTTTCTGTCTTTGAAATTTTCAAAAAATTTAAATGGATTTAAGATTTTTCTTTTTGTCATCCTAAAAACTCTACTGTCAATCTTCGTCTTAGATATACAGTCTGGACTGGCTGTCCTCAGTGGAATTTGAAATAATCACCCACCGCTGACAGATGGGTAGGTCATCGCAGTATGATTTCCTGGCTATGGCTATTGCTGCCTGTTCTCTGGAATTACTTTTGATTCACCGTCTACGCTACCTATCCTATTCTAAGGCCGAATGCCATCAAGCCTAAAATTTAAAATCGAATCGGAACTTTCTTTAGTATATACTTTCAGAAGGAACCAAAAGGAAACTCTGGCACACAAGGCTAAATAACTCAGGTGCGTATTTCAATCATAGTTCCACTACATAATATGAATGCAGAGAGTAACTTGTCTGATTATAAATAGTCTAGACATAATTAAGTTTGCACAACTCTGTATTACTGCTGTTACGTACCTACTTTAATATCAATTCTGATTTCTTTATTTTAAGGGAAATGTAAATTTCTTTTTAAAGCTAACTCAGTATCTGTCGTTTGTCACCTTTTTACGACTAAACGTTTGAAATGATGTGACGTGTAAACCTAGCACGTAACTGTGGCATGGAGAGAGACATAGCCGAAATTGTATTTCAATAAAGTGTTAGTTATGCTCACTGTAATGGGGTATCTACTGTGCTTAGTTATACAAAATGCTTGCTAAACCTTGCTCCCCAAAATTAATTTGCAAATTCTATCATTCACAGAGTAGCCGCCGTCCGCCGAATGTCATCGTCCGTTCCATAGCTATAGGTAGATGTGACTCACTCCGCGTCTGCACCTCGGACGAGACGGTCGTCGCCGCTCGTCCTCCGCGCGTGTTGTGTCTTGTGTTGTGAGCGCCGCTCTGACCCGGCTACCTTCCACACAGGTAACCCACGATACGATTATTAAACATACTTTTAGTCAACATTTATGTGATGAATCCCTCCTCCCCGACTCCCGCCACGCCGCCGGCAGCTCCCGATCGATAACGAAGTTGTCTCGACCGCGTACAATACCTCATATCTCCTATTACGCTCCTCAATATTATTTTGATCACAATGTTATGATAATACATCACCGATAGCCTATTAAGTTCAGGCAGACCACTTATGTTTTGATTCCACTTGAATTTAATCACATTTGGACAGCCATGCCGAACTGATGGTAGAATCAGTGGAAATATCCTTTTTATGTTTAGGGGGCAGATTACAGCAATAAAAGTGAATGGAGAACATTATATGACAATGTCCATTCATAAATAATGGTCTGTCCTCAGTAATAATAAACAGCTCGTGGGTGGCGGATATTGAGACATGGTGACCGGTCACTACGCGTTTTATTGATTTTGTCTGTTTCGGATCCTATTCATTCAAGAAACTCTTTTAATATTACACTTCTACTTGTAGCTCAGAAATCATCCTATGCCACCATACGGATACCTATAAAAACAGGCTTTCTTGCTAAATATGTACGCATTTCGCGAATATTTTATTTACCGATGTTTAGCAATCTTTGAATTACAAAGCACCTGGGTTTATGACCAACCAAAGGCATACTTGAATAGCATGATTCATTATCAAGCTTGTTTGAAACCACGTGACCATCTTTCAACATGCCTCTACATTTTTATTAATCAAAGAGCAATTAGTCAGGCACAGTTTAATCTGTATATTTATTACTAGACTCGCGAAGTCAAAGCAATGGCCTAGACATAATAGCTCAGTCACGTACCATTTTCTACAATAATAACTGTAGATATCTATCTGACATTGCCGTCGATGTAATTGCAAAGTGAAAATGCAGCTTTACGCTGCTGACTTTCGCCTCACTGTAATAATATGGAACTAGGGAAACCTGCCATTAAGATCTCTCAGACTATAATATCTAGATAATTAGGCAAAAAATATTCACGGTGACATCTGGATTTGAACGGAAACCATTTACAAGTAGTCATCCAGATTATAGAATTTACCTAACGACTAACAGGATGAAATTCTTGTTCCTTCTTCCTCTATGTACAGATTTTTAAGACAAAGACATTTCAAATTACGTCTGTAATAAATTATCACCTAAGAGTATTAGATACGTGTTATCTTGTCTATCCCTGGACGTTTTGGATTATAACTATAATATCATCATTTATATCTTACGACCTTAGCTGTATATCCCCAATATAAGTTTCTTTCTAACAGATGTCACGCTTAAAAAACCTGACGTAGCATAATCAGATCTAAGTCTTGTATTATGGTATTCGATGTTAGAACACTTTGTTTCCATAACGGTGCGAGGAAACATTTGGGGAGCACATAAAATTATGGTAGGTCCCCCTCGACCAACCCCTGCCCATCTAGCGCAACGACCTTTCCCCATTTACCGAAATTAACATAGGGAGAGGGTAAACACGTGGACTTAACAATCTACAAACTCACACTATAAATATTTATCGCAAGCAGAAAATATTGTTTAAAATATCAATATCTACAAAAGGCTGGAAGCGGAAGCGTGCGCACTCCACATACAGCATCTTTATCAATGAAAATCTGACTAGCTCCTGGGTGCCGGAGAAAAAACTAAGTGTCGAATACGTACCACGAAAAAAAGAGCTCATTTAAAAAAAAATAGGTTACTCCTTTCTAAAAATGGCGAAAAAATCAAGATGGTACAAACGCCATAGGACCATCGGAATCTTCATTATGACGCGTTGTCTCGGAGGGTGAGAGTAGCTCTACTCGTACTCCCAGATTACATTTATTACAAGATACAGCCGATTCCAATTTTCAATCACACACTTTGTACTCTCGTGTGTAAAAATAATAACATTTCCCTCAGCACACTGCATAGGAACAAGAAAGGTGAATATCACATGGTCCAACAGTAAGTACATATTGTGGGTACATGTGTACTCGAGTGTACCCAGTTCGAACGAAATCTGAAACGAAACACCTGGGGGCAATAATACCTCAGATTCGAATATTCGTCCAACCACAGAATTTTACACACAAGATCTACAAATGAGTTCTTTCATTGCTTTTAAGACGCTTTATAATTTCCAACTTATTTGATCTTGAACCATCTTTTGATAATACAATGTAGCCTCAAAAATATTTGAGGACGAATGGATCCACATGTGTATATTGAGTATATTACCCAAACAAGTCTGTCGCGCACGGGGTGCGGGCGGCGGCGGCGGCAGTGGCAGGTGCGAAACGTTCCAAAGCTGCTCGGTCGATGCGAGTTTTTTGACTGCGAGCAGGTAAAGGGCCTTTCGAACACAAAGAATCGATCAATCTGTAATGAATTTTCAACAGCTGTTGTTAAAATTAATAGTTTTGAGTTTGTTATAACCGGATTCTAAATCCAATTTTATGCCGTAACCATACTTAGTTTTGTTAACTAACATATTTTTCCGATACTTTTCTTGGGCGAATGGATATAGTCCCTATACATAAAATCACCTTCCTAGACCTAGCGGTGGGTTTATATGTGTGTTACTAAGATATATATGTATACAGATCAAACCATAGTCTTAAAAAAATACAAATACAATTGTACGTACATTGAAGGCGATAAAAATTGAACAGTGAACCTAAATCCAAAAATTGTAATACCTGAATTTCCCCACAGCACCAACAATATTCAAATTACATAGTACACTGGTATAAGAATATGTGTTGTTTCTATAGCCTCTATACTGCCTTTGCCCGCATTACTTCGGTTCTGTCAAAGATCGTACTTGAATGAGACAGACCGAATTCAATTGTCTGTCGAATCCCTATCTTCTGCGGCTTATATAGATATACAGATATACGTAGATATACAGATTTCCTGTCGACATGTAAGAAGGCCGGGAACACTCCGTTAGAGATGGGTGTTTGAAATAGGGGGAGGGGGGGTCAGGGGATGAACGGAATCTTGCGGAATTTTCCGTCTTCTCCCTTTTTAGTAGGAGGGGTGTAGGTGGATTTCAGCCTCCCAGACAGCATGGAGCACGCACAGGGTGGCACGGACATCCGATCAATTTTTACTTGGGACTTTACTTTGTTGGTATCTATGTTGTGTGATGTGTCTGTCTAGTGGCTCAATAGTGGCTCGTCATGACGAACCTGAACTGAAATCATAAAAGAACTGCTTCTGAAGAAAGAGGAATCTGACGGATGTGTTCTAAATCCAAACATACTGAAATACTAATAGTATTGGTCGTATAACTTTTACGAATAGGTAGGAGGAATACGAGCAATAATGAATGTAAAAAAACTGCGGGGTTGGGGTTGTTGTATGGTGCGATGTTTGTCTATCCTTTATCACGTGTAATTTATTGTTACTCGCTGGTAAATAACAGGATACTAGTATTCATCAAAAACGCCCGATTCGGATATTTTTACGTTGCACAAATTGACTGATTGCCGAGTTTCTCCACTCGATCGTAATTCGGACGTCATAAAGTTTTAATTCAATGTTATGTTTACTTATTTTGTCGACTGTCGGAATGTTATCGATCGAGAGTCGATAAAACGTTCGTTCAGCACATCCATATTGCATTACGGAACAGTTTTAACGGCCCCGATACAAGTAATATAAACGTTCGCTTTAGGAAACCAACCAAACATGAGCGCAGTGTACCCATTTCTGGTTATTTGGTCCAGGAATAGCCGGCCGTCACTCATGTACGGTCTCGATCACTGTACGTACTTGCATACACTCTAGTTCTTTAGCGGTGGTCGAAATAGCCAAATAAAATTTTATGGGCGCCGCACTCTAGATGAAATTAGCGTAAGACGTGTACATGATCTTAAATGTTGCATTGATGAAGTTATGAACACTGCAGTTCTATGCAGCTATCAGAGAGTTCGGATAAATAAAATATATCGCACTTATGCACGAGAGGTTTGGGGGTTTTCAAATATTAAAAACAGTTTCTTACCGGAAATTAAGAAACCAATAAAACCACAAGGAAAATTATTAAAACAACAACGTCACTAAACTGGAATTCAAATTAATGCAATCTAGTATTGGACTCCTGTTTCCCACAAGTTGGATTCTTTGTAAATTGCTTGAGATTACAAATTGTCGAGATGATGTCATGTCAGTGCCAACTCAGCCATCCGCCGCCCGCTAGCCTAGAGCTAACTCTCGTCGCGTCCCTCAGTACAGTAGAGGTCGGGCGCACGCTTATATTTGTACAGCAATTTGACTATGAATGTGTCAAATCAAATACAATCCTGTAAATATTGTGTTTTTGAGTTTATAATACATACCTATATATGCTGTTGATGAATGAGTAACACCTACAGTTTCACATCATTGAATTAAATCAATGAAATGTATTGCTATCAGTAGGAGTTAGGCCCTTGCAATGCTATAACGACCACAAGGATGTATGAAATACCTCATCTTACCAATTGTAATCAATTTTAATTACTTGATACTTTGTACATCGGAAAGTTAATTTCAGCTGCTTATAAAACATATGCTTTCGGTACAATATCTCCCCCACCTTCCAATAACATCGTAAAAGTGAACAATTTGAATACAATAGCGCCGCGTAAGATAGATCTGCAGCCGTAACTGTTAATTTAAAGTAAGTCCATGGTCTGTAATGATAATGAATATAACAGTGTCTTACGAGAAACGCAGTCGAATCATATGGCAATACAAAAGATGTAATAATTTTAACAAGTTTATATTTCACATCCTTACTCTCTGAAAGTATGTAAAACATATTGAATTAATAATGATGACTAAGGTATGCCCATATATGAAATACTACTTTCAATATGTACGAGATTAATTATATTTATTAAGGGATTACAGGCCGTATGGTCTCGGCTATATAATAATACCCCCCAAAGCCTCAGCGTCGACAGTCGTCGGGTGTCTCAAATATTCGGGAGATGCGCACCAGCATCTACCTATGTAACAAGAACAGCTGGCTGCGATCACCAGTCTGCTTGCCAGCGTTGTGATTATGGGGAAAGCTCATGGCGAGCAGTGGCCGCACGCAACCGATTTTGAACGGGAAAGATTTGCCCACCCTACGAGTAAATAAATTCAATTGATATGTAATCAAAAAGAACTAAAAAGCGCCTTCAACTGCCTTAAAAAAGTACACCCTTCCTTGAAGGTAGAATTATCTGGGTACATATTTGGTTTTTGTTGATTTTCTCAAAAATGTATTTAATCAATTTCAATAAAATTTATATGCCACCACATCTGAAGTATACTGTACTAAAAAGAAAAGAACCATTAAAATCGGTTCATAATTGGCGGAGTTATCGCGTAACACACATACAAAAAATAAAAACATACAGTCGAATTGAGAACCTCCTTTTTTGAAGTCTGTTGAAAAATGTGTCCATTGGCTAACATTCGCTGTATGGAAACGGCTCTACTTAACAGTGCTTATATCCAATTCTGGGGCGCGTTAAAACCGTAATGGCAGAGAACTTGACGTCATGTTGTAAACGGTGTGACATGACGATGGAAATGCATTAAAGGAACAAAACTGAGTTCAAACACGTTAAAATGGTGATGATGGCCGTTCAACAAACAACATGGCGTGACAGAGCGCAGTTCCGCCCCTTACTCGCCCAGGACAGAGCCAGAGGCGAGCTTATATTTTTGGTCGAGCGAGACACAACAGACACTTATGCCAGCGAGAAATATCATAGAATCGTCGAAAGGAGCGTGATTATACATATTTTATCGTACGGAGTTAATTAAAGAAAAAAGTTAAGATAAACTAAAACCCACTTACACTTAAACTTACATTTTTGAGAGTTTATTTTTGTAAGTGGTTTATAAGCACTTTATGTCCGCAATAAACCGTCACGTTGTATTTTGTATGATCTCCCGCGGAAGAGCACGAAGCTTCCAATGATACTCGTACCTTATTTGTCAAAAAACATATGAACATACATACTCACATGCATATTATATAGCTTGCTAAAATCCTTTTGAGTTTGCCGTTGTCGAGTAATAAATAATAGGTTTCTAGCTGGACGAACATGAAATTTTTCCTATCTAGAGGTATATTGGAAATTGGAATATTCGTCAGGCCTTACCCAATAACCTTATTTTAAACACTGTCTTGATATTGAATAAGCCACTTATTTATGAATTAACATGTAGTTTTGTGAGCCGTATCTCCGGATTTAGCAAGATCTAAACTAGTAGACTTAAAACCCTAATGGACACTATACTGTCAAACTGATCAATCATGCATGAAGTCGCGAATTGTATATATGCATTCCAAATTTCATAGCGATCATTGAAAAAGTTAGGAGTAAAAGTTGCACAGATAATTTCTTGTGAATTACAACTGAATGTCGTCTTTCAAATCCGAAGACAGAAATTGAAGTGATGTAAAAAACCAAGCGTCGAAATGTAACTCAATTTTTCTTCTCTTTTGTTACAGTTTCGGGCCGTGCCCGGCCGCACCGCGGCCCCTCAAGTTTCTTGTTTTATTTAGTTGGTGCCAATATTGGATTTGATTCGTTCGAAGTGACCGTACATAGTGCTCTGTGAAGTGTCCGAGTGACGTGAACATGGCTGTCCTTAGCGGTTTCACCGCCCTCCTGGCACTGATCGCTAGTGGTAAGTAATATTATATATTTTAAGTATAATTATACATTTAGTAATACTAGTCATGGTAGCTCAGTTGGGTAGAGCGTCAGTCCTTGAACAATCGAGGTCTGAGTTCGATCCTGGCTCGTACCAATAAGTTTCCATTTGTTATTTGGAATTTATATACGGTTGATAAAAATCACCAATATTGTCTTTTCGGTGAAGGAAAACATAGTGAGTAAACCTACACACTCCTGAAAAGAAACTCAAATGTGTGTGTGGACTCTACCAATCCGCACTTGGCCCGCGTAGTGTGACCGCACTATGGCCTATACTCTCTGCAGGAGAGTAGGCCTAAACCCCCATGCGGTGGGTGCATATATAGGCTGTTGATGATTGATAAATTCACTGAAAAGGTATAAACACCTACACTAAATACAAGTTTCATTCAACACTTCGCTGACATAGTACCGCGACGTATTGGCCCCCTTTTAAACGGATACGGTGTCGGTGTTGTGACAGGCAGTATACTTAGAAGATATAATGGGATAGCTAATATAAACTATTGTAGCTAGGAAATAAATATGACTGAAGACCATGTCTAAGCGGTAAGACATACCAATATAACTTAAGTGCAGAGAAAGCAGATTTACGAATATAATCTCACTGTCTGCTGTCTAATATGAGGCTTTTCTTGTTTAACATAACTATAAAAATGCCAGTCGTAACGTATAAACACAATTTCCCAGTTCATTTATGGATGCACAGTGATATACGAGTACACCGATATAATATAGCTTCACTGAACAGTCCAGTTCGGTATTTATACAGAACTAGTTCTTTCTGCGATGTCCATTGCGTGCTATCTAGGATTTATATCTGAGTATTATGCTGCGGCGGGTAATGCAAAGCTTCTGATTACGGGGATGTAAGGGCATGTACCTTGGGGGAGGAAGCCGCCCGATGACGTCACGGGTCGATACAGCGACCGGGCAACGAACTAATATCTGTACGTCATGAGTCTTGCGTCTCTAGATTTTTAATTTTATAACGGCACGCGACACAATGTTTTGGGCACGTCACTGTTCACGAAATTCAGTATGCACTACGAAAAAAGTGTGAAGTAATGACTTTATATGAAACATTGCAAAATGTTCCTATTTTTTTAGTAAATTAAGAGTTTTGAGTTTATTTTATTTATTAATATTATTTTCCCAATAATCAGAAAGTCAAAATTATGTGATGGCACGTCTATGACCTCATTAAACATTTCTTTTGAAAAATAGCACGTTGATACTCGCCACCCTTAAACTTGGCATCAGTTGTCTATTCAGTCTTTTATTATTGTTTATTGATAATTATTTAAGTTATTCTTTATTTGTGTACTATTTGAATAGATAGTTTCCATATTGGAGTGTAAGAAGGCTAGGCATAGACTATAGATGATTCTCTAGGTTTAATAATGCAAACAAACCAGAACGTTGGCCTTTCGCCGGACCGAGGCCGCGGCCGTGACTCCCGCACTAAAGGTTATAACTCTCTAGACGTCTTCTTGTTTATCTTAGCTTTCGTTCAGGCTGTTTGGATTGTACCTAATATGATTTAGAGAAATCTTATATATTTCTATGTTTACCCTAAGCCGTATTTCAGTAAATATTTAAGGTTTACTATTTGACATCCAATTTAGCATCAACTATCAAGGTTTATCGGGCCTTTGTTTCGATTCAGTCTTTGACAGCTTTGGACAACAGGCTCAGATTTGAAATTGGGTTGATAGAATTTGCGATTTTGACAAAACCATTCCATACAACCTTCGTTTTTTTTATTTTGAAACCTGTATAGTTCGATGACTTATTTTTCGGGAGGAAGCATTCGCATAGATAGATAAAAGCAGGACGAAATCACACTAATATTATAAGTGCTAAAATGAGTTTTTATATTACTAACTGGAGGACGTCTCAACAACACGATCAATGAGACACCGACCCGCCGGTCGGTCTTTATATGCCTCAAATATTAACAGAAATTAACAAGAAATGTGATAAATACTTTTGAGAACCTCTGGATAGAATTTAAATGTACCAGATCCGCTTGTGTGTGCGTACATCAAGGAATCTGGCTATTTTCTCCACAACCGCTATTTATTTACGTTTACTAGTTAGAATAAACAATACTAGGAATTCCGTGTAAATTTAGGCAAGGCTTGGCCAGGACACGTTGCGTGACTGCATCTTATATCGTTGCCTTAACGCTGCTTATCGTTTTGATAGGAAGCGCGTAATTTCCCGTAAGTCTTCATAAATCCAGCCCATATATCAGAGAGTAGCAGTTATTTAGTTCCACTGTGATTTTTGCCCCTAAAATGAAGGAACAGGGTGTTTATTTTATTTAATTACATGTCTGTGATATAAATATTACTAACTAGGGAAATACTTTTAAATCGTTTGAGAAAATTTTTACATATTTTTGGTAGATTCTAATTTTCGTCATCTGAATCATTGAAGGCGTCATGAAATTTGAAGCTATTTTTGGTCTCAAATTATGTATGCTTGCACCGTTATTATCTTATCTTTGAAACTACAACTGATTAACATTGGAAATCAATTTGAGGTTATAAGTAGTCGCTACGTACTGTAATGGCAGCCGCCTTGAAACTTTTTGTATTGAATGCAAGTTACATGTAAACCGAGATTTGTATGTAAATTACCACCTGCCACGAAACGAGTTCATAATGTGTAAAGTGCTTAGCGTGGATACATGTCGTGTTATCAGCTACGTACTCAACTTATGTACACATTGCACATAGAAGGGAGAGCGTATTACAATGTGAGGTTATTCCTTGGAAAGGCAAGGGTCATCTGTATCGGTGTCCAAATACGAGTAAGAAAAAGTGTGGCAGACTGATAGATGAAAAATTCCCGATAGAGAATTTTTTTTCTTCAATAAGAGCATGAGCACGCTTGTTTAATACATTGCAGTCTTGTCATTATTTACCATCAGGTGTGATGAGGACCAAGAGCAAGTGTATATTTAAAAAAAATTGAACCTATGTTGTTTATAAATTTCTTGTTTCTACGAGAAACAAAAGAGGGTTAAGGGGAAACTATACAGGAGATGGGCAGCACCACCTACGTAACAACAGCTTACTGCTATCACCAATCCACATGACAAGCATGGTGATTATGGCTAATCCTCTCATATAACGTGCAATGTCCTCGGCTCATGTCCAACAGTGGGCGCATACACCCGAGTACGACTACGAAACCGAATTACGGATTCACGTTATTGTGGTAACTGTTCTACGAACTTGTGCGGTTTGTTAATACGAGTAAGTAACAATAATGAATCATCATCGATCTATAGACCGATGTGACCCGTACTTACTAAAATTAATTCTGAATCATACCTCGCGTCAGAACAGTAAGTAGAATGAGATATATTGCTGTAAACAAGAATTTCCTAATGCGTGTTGTCTAAATTGAAATGTGCATAAATAGAACTCTGCGTTTGGCACACTTTTTGTAAAAAGTTCACCGTTAACTTAATTTTATTTTTACATCTTCTATGTATATAACAAAGCCGGGTTATCTACACCATTTGTAACTATCTAGAATGTCTGGCTCGATTTTTATGGTCTTAGATTTTTTGGTCTCCGCCCCTTATAGCAGAATAACTGTTAAACAAGGGATAAATTCACACAAAAAGTCATTTTCTTATACATTAAGACCTAACAGAAAGAATGACTGGATTTTTTGTAAAGGCCAAAGAAATACATAGGCCACTTTTATCCCGAGTCCACGTGGGCGAAGCCGCGGGCAGAAGTTCGTTTGAAATAAAAGCAAACTATTCGAGAAACAGGAATTAAAGAGACTGTGTTAGAATAAAAGTAAAAATAGAAATAATTGTTTTTTACCAGTCATCATCTCAACGACGCAACTTTGCGCTAAAATTTGGCATGCCGTTAGCTTTAGGGCATGGAAAAGGACATGGACTACTTTTTATCCCGGTCACTTATAGGTGGTTCCCGTGGTATAAATTCAGAAGTTTACGTGGACAAAGTCGCAAACAAAAATCTATTTCAACCATATTGGAAATTCTCTTTGTTGTTTAAAAGTGTTGACAGCTCAGTTACGAAGCTGAAAACTGTATGAGACAGAAAACTGATTGCGTCTTATGAACTAGGAACACAGAAAAATTGATTTAAAAAATACATCACCTTAACTCTAACTTGTTTAGCACAATTTTATTCACCGTTAAAATGTATCTAAATACCCCATTGAAACCTCTTCACACATGTCAGTGAGTGCTGTGCAAGTCGTTCAAGGCTTTCGCCATTTATGTACACCATTGTATTTACGAGCGTCGCTTTGAAAAATGTTTAAAGTATAACATATAAGACAATGAGTGTGTATGCAGTATGCACTGGTAGGCAAGCTAGCTCTCTTTGGTATATTTTGTAATGTTCGTTTGGAGCTTGCATGACTACTTCAGCATTGCAAGGACATTGCGTCTGGGACCGGTTCGCGACAGAATCAGGTACGTTTGTTACCCGACTGATCAAATAAATACGCTAATACTATTGGTATTTTGCTAAATGTATTATGTATCTATGTTTTTAAACGACTTCAAAAAAGGAGGAGGTCTCAATTCAACGGGTATGTTTTTTTTTAAATGTTTGTTACCTCAGAACAACCTCAGAACTTTTGACTGGGTGAACCGATTTGGAAGATTATTTTTTTATTTGAAAGGTGGCGCTTCTCGTGTTCTGACAAGGCATCCATGAGAAAACGATATGAATCTTAAATTTGCCTTAGTACAAGTAGACAGGGCAATTGAAGTCAGTTTCCAGTTCTTTTTGAACGCATTTACTTGTTTTGTCTCATAACTACCAATTAACTGGACGTAAACAAAAGACTCGGTTTTGGTTTCGTCTGTTAAGTGTCGTTTGCTAGCTAGCCTGGTGTATAACTGCGCTACGGACCAAAGTGATGATAACTTTTACGTTACGCTATTCACAAACTATAGTATTCTAGTGTTAAACATTGTTACGGTAAGAAACAAAAATGTAATACTGTCTCTACAACTTGTAGTGGATAAATTATGTTTAGTAGCAGCCGCTACACTTCACTACAATTGTAGTACTTATTAATTAAAGTTTACACTTGTCATCGTCTTTCTTATCGCTTCGTACTATGAACTTTGCAATGTTTAGGATTTATAATATGTTCTTATTTATTATTAGTATTACCAGGCGCGGACGTTCGAATTAAATGTCACATTTTAAAGTACCTACATGTCCATCTCTTCTTATTTTTCCGTCAGAAAAGTCAACCGCTAACCGTTCGACCTTTCTATTATTATTATTTTTAATTTCTCAGCTTGAGCTGGTATTTGCATAATATTCACGGGCCAAGACCAAGTGAATATTACCTTCATACTGGGTTGTCTTATTATTATAAATAAATATGGATTGTCAAATATTTAGGTTACAAACATCACCAATACATGTTAATATATTTCAGAATTCTAGATTATGATTCCATTAGTCAATCGTATAATTTTGTAAGTACATACAAGTAGTACTCCTATTACATCTCCTAAATAAGTATTTTAGGTATTCGATCCTGAAATCAATTGAGATTCGAGATCACAAAGAACCAGATGACGACTGCAGTTTCTCTTTTTGCTAACTGTAAACATTGTTATTTGAAGCAGATAGAGAAATGTGTACGAAAATAGATTAGGTAGACGCCACTGCTACGAGTAACATAGATAAAGTTACGAAATTGGCGCGAGCCAGCCACTATACTCAAGAAAAGGGCTCGTCTGTTTGCTGCCCTAATTTATTGTAGAGATATCACATACTCGAATGCTACCATCTGCTGCTGTGCAAATATTTTTGGAAGGTTTACCAAATGAATAGTTGTGGTCAATCAAGGAAATATATAGCGGGAATATCGAATCAGAAAATCTTCCGGCAAATAAAAATATTGTGTGTATTCTGTGATTTGTTTGATTGTTTTGATGTGTATTTGATATCAATGCACTAAATTGTGTTTTGTTGCGTTTGTCTTTTAAGTCGTATCTTATGTGTAAGTTATAAAAGTGAATTGGCATTATAACTTCCTATTCAGATGTAATGATGTAGCCAAACGCTGAGAATTTCGAAATGAAATTATATATTTTCAAATAAGGCACACTACAATATTTTTTTGGAAATTAGCACTGCCACTCAGAAAGTCGGTCTACAGATACGAATAAAATCCATATAGTGCTCGTATGGTTAAAGAAAACAACACAAATAGACAATAATAAAGTACGTCAGTACATCTAAAGCTTTATCATTAAAAAGCCCTCTCCATAATCTTGCAACTTTAAGGGAACTCACCACGTAAAAGATTGTGAAACAGATAAGATTAAATGTAAGGGACGAGATAACGTATTCAGTAGCCGAGGAATTTCGTCAGGTTAACGACCTGCGTGTTTTATAGGCTCGTGTTCTGAAGATAGAGCCATAGCCATAACCCAGCACCATACTGATCACATGCTAATGATTTAATGACCTCACTAATTTGTTTAGTATGCTATTGTTCAAACGTAAATGTAAACCTCCGGTCTCCATTTAGCTGAGCCATGATGTGCCATTACTAATCAACAATCGTTATGGGTTGCAATTTCAATACTGTGTTTGCAGGCAAAGTTTTTAAGTTATGGCTCCCGTAACATGCTTTGCCAATTTACATTCTTTATTATAAATTCACAACATATTTATTGATTACACTATTTTTGAACCCTTTTGAAGTTTTGAAGAAGAAGTGTGTCTTACGGAACTTGAATTAATTTATCTTTGTTTTGTTAATTTCATTTCATAGGTAGATCATAATCTGTCAGTTATTCGTTTCCTACGGTTCTTCAACGTCGAAATGTAAATCTTACAATTCATACAAAGGATATTTTATCTTAAAATGCTTGAGGTATAATCCGGTTATTTCTTGTGTTCGTCCTGACACTCATTTCATCTATTTTTGCTTCAATGCGATCAAACATGTCTCACAACACTTATATTCTTCAAATTCTAATGGACTCAGTTTTGAACTCTTTTGTCATTGTCAACTATCTATCATAAAATGTAGAATAAAATACTTCCTTATTGTAAGGGTTTTATGCTATTCATATTACATTGAAACCACCATGTACCTTCAAAGCGAGTACCTTGTACAAATTTACTACCGGACTATATTTTACTGCAGTTAAGTAGCTTTCTAAAGTTTTGTTCGCTTTCATTCCCAAAGGAATAAGACAATTTGAATACGTATCGCGAGCTGTAGTTCCTACAATAACTGTCGACATTATCGAAATGATGTACACCATCCTAAATTTTTATATAGATTGACCGTTCAAGAGGTAACACAAACTTAAACGTAACTCAAATCCCAACCACGACAGTCCGTGTACAACGTACCGTATTCAAAATAATTCTAACATGATGAATAATGTAAAACCAAATTCTGGCACAGAGGAACAATACCGTGTAGTGCAGGGTACACCGGGGAAGAAGTAGTTGCTAGCTAGCGAAGTAGCGAGCGCACGAAACTTGCATTGTTAACTTTGAAGCAAGTTTACTTAACTGCCGTAACGTACATAATACATATGACTTGCTTCTCTGCAAACTGATGCATTGGAGACTACGTAGATTTAGTAGTAGTATGTAAGCTGAGTAAGTATTTAATTATTTCTAAGGTTCTCATTTGCCCTGTTGTCTATTGTATGCAAATTTTAATTATTACATTCAATCAACTACCGAGATGTGCTGTCGTGTAATAAAATTATGAAGAATAAAGTGTTGGTTTAAGCGACGTTATCCAATAATAACAATTAAGTATATTTAATTGTTGATTACTCTGTATTTTCCCAATCTATGCACAATGAATTAATTGTAGCTATAAAAATAACTAATGAAAATTTAGCCACTCCTGGAATCCTTCCACGAGTCTCTTGTGAAAATACCGCGGTATACTGCGCTTCTTAACCTAACCCTTTTTTGGATCAATAAACTTACTTCAAAATGTTACTAACCACTGCCATCGTTTACATCAAAACATAAAATGTAGTATACCACTAGAATAATAAGTACACTTAGATGTTCCAATTGCATCCGGAACACGTTATAGCACCTTAGGGAAACATGTATAAAATATATCCTTGTAGTTTGAATACATGTCATATAAATGCTAATACATATACTTTTTTAGCTGAAACTGGGCTCAAACTAAATTATAAGTACCATCTGACATTGACCCAATGCATGTTGATTGTGTTGACGATCAAACTGATATTACAACAATGCATTCCAGCTATCAGGTGTAGGTATCTGTGTATGCAACGTTATCTATACATTATTTGTGATCGATGGATAGATAGCTCTAAGCGAATACTCACTCGTATAGTCATGAGGGATGGATGGATGACGATTATGTATTTTCGTATCAATATTATATATGTAGTTTCTTTAGCTCTGTATTTCATCTATATTATAAAATCATATTTTTAACTGATAACCGATGGGGAGTAAGAGTTCTCGAGTGGCGCCCACGTACCGGGAAACGTCTACCGAGCCGTCCCCATGGGAGTCGCTGGATGCAGGTGGCTCGGGATCGGTCGATGTGGCGTACCATGAAGGAGGCCTATGTCCAGCAGTGGACGTTTCCTGGCTAATGATGATGAAATCATAAGTATCTTATCGTATCTTGAAAAAGTAAATGAGGGCGATTTAAAATATTAACAAAAATGTTACAATAGTTTTTTGTTTGAAATATCTTTAATACTCAGAAAATAACTACCTTATGCTAAACCGATTCACATGTAACTTGTTTTTGTTTCTGGTATTTTCCCTATGAACAGTTTGGATGTGTTTATGGACGTTATTATGAGTATAAAGATATTGAGAGAGATAAGTTAGGATGCGCATAAATTTCTTTTAACATAATTGTTAACTTAAGCTTTTTAAAATTTTTGTTTCATAATACTTACTTACATATATATCATTTCTACTTTCTTACTGACATTCGCAGTATTTCTTGTTGTAAAACAAAAATGCCCGCAATAGTTAGACACACCGCTTATCGAATGCACCAGTGCACTTGACAACTCAACTAGACATGTATTTACTAACATGGTTGCAGTAAAACCGGTAGAAATCGTTAATACAAGTGCCGTGATAAATCGCCTCCGATTCAGCCCGTCTGCGAGTACGCATGGGATGAAGCACATCTGTTGTACATTCAGCCAATCAGGAGCGTGCGCCGGCGCACATCTGTTGTGAGCAACACACCCGCGCTTTTTGTTTGCTCCTTTTGTCGCTATTTTTTGTCTTGCCTGAGCTTCGGAGGCGATTTGAATGCTCTGCAACGGCTAAAAATTATTTGACTCATCTCGTGTCTCGTAAATTCTTTTTATGTTGAAATCGTCGTATTTATTTTAGAATTGATATATATTTATACATTTATGCTGTAAGCTATAATATACAAATAAAAACAAAAATAACAAAAAAACGTATAATTACAAGGTGAACACTGAGATATGAAGAGTTAATGATGATTTTACATCAAACATTGCAATAATGTCCAAGAAATCCCAGCCACACATTCTTATAAAAAAATTATTGTAAAGAATCCTGTGACAATACAATAACAAATTAAATAACAATAATATAAAAACACTCAATTAAACGGAGCTTTATAGCAAAAAAACATTCTAAGCTCGCTCTTGATAGTCACAGAATCATCCATAAATTGTGCATCATCAATTGATCGGTAAACTGCATACATATAGATATCATGTGATATTATCTTATCTATCACGATAATGGTAGCAAGTTACACGGTCGGGTAACCGCGCCAAGTCAGTGTTCAATTACACCGGAAGCACGGTATGAAATGAGGTCAGTAATTAACGCATACCGAGTGTCATACTACGCCCAACACGCCGCGTACTGCGTCTCCTAACAATGCGAGACTAAGCTTTATTAATCGTAGCTTTAAATGGCGTAGCGATGCCGTACGTACTGCGCTTAGTATATCTTCATATGTATACAGACTTGGGTTCGTTACAAACTAGGTCGAGATCTCGGAAAAAAGCAAAGGGTGCACTTTGCTTGCATAAAGTATGCTCTTGGGTCTCTTTCCACATAGGACTACAACTCGCTATCTTGGCAGTAATTTGTAAGTTACTACACTATCTAGTTGCATAGATTTACCGGACTTGTTTTGCAGTTTCTGAATTGCCAATTTAGTTCAATTCCATCCATCCACATCCAATTTGTTCATTTAGGGCTCGACTGTTATTATAGGTCCAGTTTATTTAAAAATGTTCTATTTTCTCAATCAGGTGTTTATTTTCAGGATCAGTGCTCTGTGAGGACGAGACGATAGGCCCGATCTTCATCAAGGAACCCCCGAACCGCGTGGACTTCAGCAACACGACCGGCGCTGTAGTGGAGTGTGCAGCACGAGGATCTCCGACCCCTGACGTCATCTGGGTGCGGGCTGACGGCACCGCCGTTGGAGATGTCCCTGGATTACGACAGGTGAGATGACTCAGCGACATATTGGAAAAATTTGCACGCTTAAACCATCAGCAATTAGCATATGTCTGATTATGACCGTGGATTTCGTAAAGGCAAGAATGAATAGTAAGGGTGCACCCGTTATCATGTTTCTCCTATTGCACTCTACGGTCCGCGGAGCCACATTTTAATAGGGTCAACATTATCATTCAGTCAATCAGCTGATTAGCCAAGCATTTGACATCGCTGAAACTTTCCTTATCGCTGTAGGGCAATGGACCTCTGTATGACTGACAATCCCCTGCGATAGCGATTGCCTGCACTTGCTTCTTATGGCACACGAAGCGTGGTGCCAAATCTATAGTAATTATTCAAAATAACAATAACGCCTTCTCTGTGCAATAACTCGTTGCATAACGTAATTAACATTTGACCGCCTCCGCTTCATGGCTTAGTGGCGACACTGTTCGAAATTCGAATGATGGTAACGTGGATGTCTCGGTTTTGCTGGACATAATTTTTCACCGTCTACCGCTGCCACCTTCTACCACGAAATAACAGAATTGTGTTTGCCCATCAAAACTGCATGTCTTGAACAGGCATGTGAAGTCCGCCAATCTGCACTGGGCCCGCGTGGTGGACTATGGCCCATACACTTTCTTTAGGAGAGTAGGCCTGAGCCCCTACAGTGGGGACGTATATAGGCTGTTGATGTTTGCCAATCAAGGTTATAATATTTTTTATGAGAACGCCATTCTGTGCGATGTGCGATGAAGGCAAAATGCAGACGAATTATGCATCAAAAATATGAGTGAAAAACTAATAAGTTTGTCAATTCCAGGTCTTACCGAATGGCAACCTGGTGTTCCCTCCGTTCCGTGCCGAGGACTACCGGCAAGAAGTCCACGCTCAGGTGTACGCCTGCCTCGCGCGGAACCCCGTCGGTACTATACACTCAAGAGACGTCAACGTTCGAGCTGGTACGTTTAGACTTACAACAATACGCTGGAATAAAATGATAACAGTCGAAAGTATTAAACAAAAATTATTTCGCAATTGTTCAATAACTATTAAGAATCTTCAAAAATTAGCCAAGTATTAGAGGTCCTTCGACACTTTACATCAGGTGAAGTTGTGGTCAGTCAATGTTAGCCATGTCTTGCCCAAGTGCAGGAGAGGAGGAAAGATAGGAGAGAAAAAGTTGCGGCAATCAGCTATGTCCGCCTTGAATCCAGCTTGAATTAACTATTTGCTCGTTCGTTAATTTTAAATGTCCCCTCTGCTTGTTGGCTAGCTACATAACTTGGCCTCAACGTTCAGTATGTTAGGTATATAAAATGTACGGGAAAAGTTGGGTCGTTTAATTATGAGTAACGCGGACCCAACTTTCCCAAAATACGAATGGTCACATTTTTATGTAAGATCTGTTTTTTGCAAAATTACTACGATCAACTTACGGCCAACAAACCGTTCACATCCGTGGCGAGATGGGTTTTAAATTGCTTGTTACTCGTAGCACATGGTTCACTATATACGTGCATAGTGTTGAACAGAATTGCGAAGTAATTTAGTTTCGTACTGCGGTTTTCTTAGATCCTGCTTTTTTATATTCATAATGTATAGAATAGATGCATTTGAACAAGAAAACCTTTATTGGGTCTTTTATTTCTTAACTGAAAAAGCAGAATCCACATAAACAAGATTGTAAGTTACAGTAACTAATTCGAACCGAATCAAACGAAAGAGATAGAAATACAAAAGAAATACAATTACACAATAGGAAGCTCAGAAACCAGACAGTACAAAGACTCGCTAAGCTAACGAGAAACTACCACATTGAAACTTGAAACCTGCGGTAACTTTTACCACAGAACTAGCTGAGCAGCATAAGATCATTGTGATAAGCCACTTGATGCCCTCCATGTGTTGACCTGTAACCCCTGCTCGTTTGTAATTTGAGACAACTGGTGTCAGTGACTCAGCTCTAAGACGAGACAGTTTAGAAATTATATGATGAATGCTTAGAAGATAGAACGTTCGTTTTGTGTTTAGAATTTAGAATGCAACTAAAGCGCAGTTTGAATACATTTTGGTGTTCTTTTACCCCGTCTTACTTTAAATAAATTCATAGTGTAATAATTGTCATTAGCAACTGTTTATATTCGTAAAGCGATAGTACTGCTATAACTAAGTATCTAAGTAACTAACATAATACGCAATAAAAAGCGATCCCCGTTCGTAAAGTTAATTCATGACCACGCACGGTTCATGACCTGATAGTGAATTTGTTACACTTCCTACTTGGAAATGCTAGCAAGGGTAACCAGTGAGCTCATCGTCTTTTCAACTCGTCCATTTGATAGCGCAGTCTAAAAGAGGCCGTAAACAGAAATAATAATAGAGATGTCGCACAGCTATTATGAAGTACTTGATTGGCCATCACAGGGCGCTGCCCTTTATGTCCGAGGCCTAAATAAGGTCAATTAAATAATCAGACAGCCTGTGGTGCTCTAGTAGGGGGAGGTCAACCGATTTAATATTATTACATAGTCAAATATGAAAGTAATTGTCAAATTATTAACAGCAATTAATGAAAAATAGTATTTGGTTGTTTAATAGTTATAAAACGTTGATAGTAACTTATTTTATTATGTAAATGAGCCCCTATTGTGTAATCGTGTGCACTTGCCGATTGAATAACAATAGGATTCAATGGCACGAACTGTTACTACACCGACACCTTGCTTTACCGCTTAAGGTATCGGTGGATTTAAAAGCAATAACCGTCCATAATAAAGCACTAGTCGACAACGTCCGTGTTTGTTTATGGTTTTTTGTATTTAATATTTACTTAGAGTTATTATTATTATTTTAATTGTTGCATACTTTAAATGTCTAATAATATACATGTTCTTTTTCAGCATTTCTGTTTTTGATAATACGATGTATTGTGAACTTTATAATCACATTTGTTTCCATCATGACAGTGGTTGCCCAGAATTACGATACGGACGTGAACAAGGAGTATGTCATTCTTGGCAACAGCATCGTGCTTAAATGTCAGGTTCCGTCATTTGTCGCTGATTTCATTGAGGTCCTCTCATGGCACGCCGGAGACGATGAAGCGTATTATCCAGGCGGCGACTATGGTTATCCTCTACTGCTGTCAGTCTTCTCACACTCCTTCTCCTTCCTGACTTCCACGTTTTTATAAACGAATGTAAATAATTCACAGTGGTCCAACAGCAGTACGAGTCTGAAGTTAACAACGAATACGTGATTCGCGGGAATTCCGCTATACTCAAATGTTCAATACCATCATTCGTTGCCGATTTCGTCAATGTTGTCTCCTGGCATGACGAATCCGGCAGTTCGTTTACAATTAACGGAACAGATAATGGTACCGTATAAGAAAAAAGAAAGAAATTTACTTCCAAACAGTCCAAAGTCCTTCCCGATTCAAAGAGCCTATCCTCAAATACAAATTCTAATAACGTCCGTATTACAGTTGTCACACAGTACTTCGAAGCAGAAGTGGTCTCGGAATACGTAATCCGAGGGAACACCGCAGTATTAAAGTGTAATATCCCATCTTTCGTCGCTGACTTTGTCAAAGTGGAAGCTTGGGTCGCTTCAGACGGCGACGAATATTTGTATACCGATGACATCGGTACATTCATATTTTTACTTGAAACCATATTTCCAATTTCCTTTCCCCTGTATTACTTCTACTCCTAGTTTGCAATCTTCGCGTGTTTTCTTTCAGTTGTAAATCAATTCTATGAAGCCGAGATTCTTACTGAATATGTGATTCGAGGGAACGCTGCAGTTCTGAAATGTTCTATCCCGTCCTTTGTCGCGGATTTCGTGAAGGTGGAAGCTTGGATCGACGAAAAAGGAACAGAAATTACTCATTCTGACGACCTCGGTAACAATGGCCGCGCTAAACAATGAAATGTCCACTTCCCGCTCTAAACGTCTGCCCCTACACCTCAACTTGCCAGTTCCCATCTAAGTGTCTCATTGCTATTCCTCAGTTGTGTCGCAGCACTACGTGACCGAACCCGAAAACGAGTACGTGATTAGAGGGAACGCTGCTATTGTTCGTTGCAAGATTCCATCTTTTGTTAGCGACTTTGTCCACGTGGAGTCCTGGGTTATGGATGACGGACAAATACTGACGATTAACAATACAAACGCCGCTGAGGGTACATTTTTACAAACCGTCCAAATATCTTGTTATCCTACTTCCCACCCAAACATTCCTGTTTTATTTGGATATCTTTTTGTAACCTCATCATTTTTATCTATTGTACTGTATAGTCGTGTCACAGCCGTTCGAAGCCGAAGCAGACAACGAGTACGTCATCCGAGGCAATGCAGCAATAATGAAATGCGAAGTGCCAAGTTTTGTATCTGACTTTGTATTTGTTGAAATGTGGATGGACAGCGAAGGAGGAACGTATCACCCCGGAAACAACGAGGGTAACTCCTCTCAAAATGTCATCAATTAGTTCCTGAATCCTGATACCCATATTTGTTGTTTGCAACAGCTGTACTTCAAGTATATGAGGCTAGAGTTAACGACGAATTCATTTTGCGAGGCAACACCGCCATTCTTAAGTGCATCGTGCCTTCTTTTGTTGCGGACTTCGTTCATGTCGTAGCCTGGATCATGGATAATGACACTGTCACTGCGGAAGGGCAGACTGATGAGACTTCCGGTAGTAAATAGTTGTAAATAGCAATAGGTACAATAACACCTCTCAATCCTTTCCAAAATTGTAACCTTAGTTTTATTTAAAAGAGAATACTTTGGTTCACAGTTATTCATCAGCATTATGAGCCTCGAATTATTGACGAAGATGTTCTCCGTGGTAATTCTGCATTAGTCAAGTGCGTGATTCCGTCGTTCGTGGCGGACTACGTACATGTCGTGGAGTGGGTGATGGGCGAACAGTCCCTATCTGCGTTTTCGTTTAACAACTCTGATAGCAATTACGGTAATCGAGAGCACCCGCGCGTCCCCAATTGATCCTATCCGCTCTCCACTAAATCCTTGAGTCCACCTTGGATGTATAAACGTTTTAAATTAATTCCAGCTGTTAACCAGTTCTACGAGTCCCAGGTTTACGACATGTATGTGATACGAGGTAATGCTGCGGTGTTCAAGTGTCACATACCTTCATTTGTTTCTGATCACGTGCAAATAGTCTCATGGCACGACACCGATGGTGGAGAGTATCAACAAGATGAAAATTATGGTACCTAAATATCTCCATGTGTCGGATATATTTGACCTAAATGTCCCGCCCAAGCCGATGTATCCTAGAAAAACTTCGTTTTCATACTGCGTTTTGTTTCTAGTTGTGTCACAAGCTTACACGGTCAATATTGTTGACGAAAATGTTTTGCGAGGGAATGCTGCCATCGTTAAATGTCTCATCCCAAGTTTTGTGACGGAATACGTCTCGGTTTCGTCTTGGATTATGTCTGAAGATGAACGAGAGTCGGAAATTATATCAAACAATACGGTTGATAAAGAGGGTACTCCTGTCTTAATCATATCACCCCATATCCTATCCATATCCTCAAAACTATCCAAATTTTGTTCAGATGTTTTTCAATTTTCTTATTGGTTTCTATTCCAGTCGTTACACAAGCTTACACAGTCAATCTTATGGAAGAAAGTGTTCTACGAGGAAACGCTGCTATTCTCAAATGTCACATATCGACCTTCGTCACTGAATACGTGAGCGTATCTTCTTGGATCATTTCGGAGGGAGAAAAGATTGAATTGGAAATTAAAGCGGAAGAAAACGACTTGGGTACTAATACCTGTACTCAGGAAATCTGATTCATCTTCCTTATTCCTTTCCCGATATTTTTAAATTTCAATTTGGGTAATCAATTCATAACATAATGGAATTGAAATTCATTCGTCATAAATATTGTTACAGTCGTCTCTCAATCGTACACTGTCAACTTGATGGAAGAGAATGTATTGCGCGGAAACTCAGCAATCATGAAATGTCACATACCAAGTTTTGTCACTGAATACGTGACTGTATCGTCTTGGATAGTTTTTGAAGGAGACGTCTCTGAATTAGAAATTAAAATAGATGAGTCTACTGATTTAGGTATATTGATAACAGTGTAATAAAAATAGTAATCAATTTTAGGTTCCTCCTTTATCCTCCCTACCCCGACCCTTTTCTTTACTTCGGAATCTCTGAAACCATATGGGCGAGTTTGTTTTTTGTTGCAGTGGTGTCCCAATCGTACACAGTTAATCTATGGGAGGAAAATGTTTTGCGCGGCAACGCTGCCATCCTGAAATGTCACATTCCAAGTTTCGTAACAGAGTATGTCACGGTCACTTCCTGGATCATCTCGGAAGGCGATACAGATAATATGGAAATAAATTTAGATTCTGACTCTAATTTAGGTAACACCGCGCTTCTCACGTCCTAACTGCGTCCTTCCTGTACGAATCCCTCCTCTAAATAAACTCCCTCATCTATACTGATGTTTTACTTGGTTTAGGTGTGTCTGTCCATATAAAAGAAGCATATAAAGTCAAGTACCAGTAGTACAATGATTGTTTTATCGTTTAAAATATGACTCTAATTATATTCCAGTCGTATCTCAGGCCTACGACGTGAAATTCTGGGAAGAATACGTCTTGCGCGGAAACGCTGCCATCCTAAAATGTCAGGTCCCGAGTTTCGTTTCTGAATACGTCACGGTAGCTTCCTGGATAATATCAGAAGACGAAAATGAGACAGAGATCAAAATAAATAGCACTGCAGATCTAGGTATTCGATTGAGATTTCTTTGATTTCCACATCCTTTCCCTGGATTCCTTCTCAATCAATTCCTAACACCGCCGATCTGCGTTGGTATGATTTTTTTAGCTTCCGATCAATAAATAGGTTTCAAAACTTGTTGTTCCTTTCATTAAATGAATCTCTGACACAGGACCGTCTTGTTGCAGTGGTCGCACAAGCTTACGCTGTGAATCTCATGGAGGAGTACGTTTTGAGAGGGAATGCGGCTATTTTAAAATGCCACATACCGAGCTTCGTTTCCGAATACGTTAATGTTGTCTCGTGGATCATCATCGAGGACGACAATGAACTCGAGATTAAACTTGAGTCTGCTAACAATTTGGACGGTACGATCTTCTTATGGCTTTTATCCATCGATCCCAACAACTAATATATTATCAGTGTAATTTGTTTCGCAATTTGATATCTGTTGGTGAGCTAAGAGTTGTTTAGGATTTTATCCCTTATAATACTGGGTTCCAAGGGCCTAACGGCCTACCTTATTCCCTATTTCCTTCTTCCTTATAAATAAGGCATGCAATGAAATTTATAAGTAAATCGCAGCCCTATGTTGCGTTTAAATTGAAATGAATTCGTTTGTTTGCTTTTGTTATTGGCAAATATCTACAGCGGCTTTGTACTTTTTCAGAGGGGAAATATCTAGTTCTGCCTTCTGGTGAATTACATATAAGAGATGTTGGACCAGAAGACGGATACAAATCATACCAATGTAGAACTAAACACAGGCTTACTGGAGAAACTCGTCTGTCAGCTACTAAGGGTCGCTTGGTCATCACTGGTGAGTGTCTTTGCAATTAATTTAACATATACAGCGTGATCAATTCATTTTAATTAGTGATACTATTTTGAAGTTTTGAATCCTTCTTTCGCAGAATTCAGGACTTTTATATTCATATAACATCTCAAAACTGACTTCATCACGCTACAGGATTGCAGTAAAAATTTGGCGTCAGTAAATCACTGAAATTAAATATTGGTTTACAGCCACCAAAAATATTGCAAGATTATTGTTATTTTGGGTAGAATATTTTCACATTAATAATTGATCTATACAGTAATAATTTCAAAAAGTTTATAAATGTAACTCTTAATTTCAATAAGTCTAAGATAACGAGTGAAGATGTTCTGCCAGACGATTTTATTTAATATCTATAATCAGTTCTACACTAAAATTAAATTATTTTCTTGACAAACAGCTAAGTTACGGAATAGCAGACCTGATTATAGATGTCGAATAAATAAGTATAGTCGTGCCAAATCTTTTGAATATGTGTATGACTTGCCTGAATGTTGGGATAGGGTACCCTGCAGAGCCTTGACTCGCGCGTAATTCAAAACAAGACACTAGTAGGGAATATCGATACAGAAAAGTAGGGATATTAGGAGTTCGTCAGTTTCGTATTACAATACTGGTCCCGCCTTCTCCCAACATGCGCAGAGCCGGTGGGCCGGGTGCCTCCCAAGTTCCCTAGCGCGCAGACAACCAGCGGCTTCCAGTTTACTCTGGGTTCCAACGTCGCAGTTCTATGCTCCGCACAGGCTTTCCCAGCACCCATATCCCGGTAAGATACTCTCAAAATTAACGCCATTTGCATTCTCAGAGCCGATAGGTCGCGTGCCGCCAAAGCTATCCACGACTCAAGTGGGCATGATGTTTGCCACCTCGTCGGGAGCGTCCTTTGCCTTACAATGCCCTGCCCAGGCATTCCCTGTCCCTTTATTCAGGTAATTATCGCCTAAGCAGCACCTTCAGTAGAGTTAATAAACATTTCTAGAACCGGCCGGCAGAGTACCTCCAAAGTTTTCTACGGTTTTGACTGGCACTATGTTCGAAGTAAAGAAAAACGACTCTTACGCATTGCAATGTCCGGCACAAGCGTTCCCAACCCCACTGTTCAGGTAAAACTTTATATTTCGCTTTTATTGACACTTCAGAGCCCGTCGGTCGAGTCCCACCAAAATTTGCATCAGTCGTGATGGGGACAATGATCGGAGTCAAGATGAATGAATCGTTTGCTTTACAATGTCCCGCTCAAGCATTCCCCGTCCCACTTTTCAGGTATATCTATTATTGTGTTTCATAATCTCTTTACCACAGAACCAATGGGAAAAATGTCGCCAAAGTTTCCAAGCTTAGAGAAAAGCCGTCTTTTCAACTTTGACGCCAATCAAAGTTTATCAGTCATGTGTCCTGCCCAAGCGTTCCCCGCCCCAATGTTTAGGTAAGACGCAATAGGTATATTTTTGTTTAAATACATTATCGAAATTGAAAATTATTTCCGTAGAGCCCGCGGGAAGAGTTTCGCCTAAATTTCCAACGGGAGATATAAGTAGGACTTTCATAGCAGACTCAGATGACAGCGTGCCATTACTTTGTCCGGCGCAAGGGTTCCCTGCTCCACTGTTTAGGTAATTAATTAAACAGTTGTGATATTTTCTTGCAACAGAACCGATGGGTAAAGTATCGCCGAAATTCCCATCAATGGAAACGGGACGAAGTTTTACTTATTCTTCGAATTCGTGTGTGACGTTGCTCTGTCCAGCACAAGCGTATCCGACCCCATTGTTCAGGTACTTGACTTATGTTACTGTTGTCCCTAGAGCCTGTCGGCCGAGTTCCGCCTAAATTCCCTTCGATGGATAGTTCAAGGAGTTTCAGCGCTGTGTTTAACAACACCTTGACGTTATTGTGCCCTGCTCAGGCATACCCTGCTCCAATTTTCAGGTATCTTTATTTCGGTTATTTTATATAAAATGTAATTTGTAGAACCAATGGGTAGTGCTGCTCCGAAGGTAGCAATGAAAGTAATCGATATTACGGAAGCGTCATCCGACGCTACAACCACTTTATTGTGCCCAGCACAGGCATTCCCCATTCCAATATTCAGGTAACTTGAATATAAAATAAGTAAGCGTAGATAATAGGAAAATATTTTATGTTCAGAACCCGTAGGACGAGTCCCTCCAAAGTTCCCTACTATGGATAATTCTAGAGGCTTCGACGCATATATTAATGCGAGCGTAACGCTGTTGTGTCCCGCGCAGGCTTTCCCAGTTCCTCTATCCAGGTAACGATATCCATTGACTTGTCAATGTTTATTTGCTTTTAGAACCAATTAATAGTGCCCCACCAAAAGTCCCGACAAAAACTATAGAGTTTGTGGAATTCCTGATGGACTCCAGCGTTACGTTGCTTTGCTTGGCGCAAGCGTTCCCGGTTCCGGTGTTTAGGTGAGTCTAGGACTAACTTTAAGGGACTCGTTTGTTTTAGAGCCTGTTGGTCTGAAAGCTCCCACATTCTCTACCGACTACAAAATGGCGTGGTATGTTAAGGATGTCGCACAAGGCTTCGCTTTACTTTGTCCAGCGCAGGGATACCCGTCCCCACTATTCAGGTACCTTAACAAATTGTCGTGTTTTAGAACCAATTGGATCCAAAAGTCCATCATTTTCAAGTGGCTCGAAACTAGCCTGGTTTGAAATACACGCTAGTCAGGACTTTGCACTAACATGTCCAGCACAAGGGTTCCCTGTTCCAGTATTTAGGTGAGAGTTTCTTATAATATTTGCAATAATTTTCCAGAACCCATCGGTTCCAAGTCACCTACTTTCTCTACCGACGACAAGTTAGCTTGGTACATTAGACCACTAGAACAAAGTTTTGCTCTTCTCTGTCAGGCCCAGGGATATCCCGTACCAATGTACAGGTACATGCATTCCTACTTATTTTGAATATATATTTTAGAACCCATCGGATCGAAAGCACCGTCGTTCTCTACTGATAATAAATTCTCTTGGTATGTGCGGAAAATTGGCCAAGACTTAGACATACTATGCCCAGCTCAGGGATATCCAGTACCACTATTCAGGTGAATAAATATTTACTTCTTTTCACTTGTAGAACCGGTTGGCTCAAAGTCCCCAACATTTTCAAATGACGTTCAATTCTCTGGAATAACACGTAACTCTGGCCAGGATTTCGCTCTTTTGTGTCAAGCTCAAGCATTTCCTGTCCCATTATTCAGGTAAGAATAGAATTTATTTAACTGTCATTTCAATCATCTTAAAATTGTCACAGAACCTATAGGCTCCAAGGCGCCAACTTTTTCAATGGAATTTAAAAGCACTACATTAACAAAAGCGGCAGAACAAGCAATAACGTTATTATGTCAGGCTCAAGCTCACCCTCCACCTCTGTTCAAGTGAGTGTCTCATAAGGCTCAGTTGTTTAATTTTTCGGTTTAGAGCCAGTAACAGCGAGGGCTCCTGCGTTCGCCACATCTGCATCGTCTTACAATTATGATATCGTGGTAAACTCCGGTGGCTCTATGCTTTGCCAGGCACAGGGGTACCCTCAACCAATGTTCAGGTAGGTCACAATAGGTACATATAGATTCGAAACATATTTTAGAACCCGTCGGCGCAAAAGCACCTTCCTTCTCCACGGAGTCTAAAAGCAGCACATTTATCAAAGAAATTGGACACAGTTTCGCTTTGCTTTGTCAGGCACAAGCCACTGCCTGTCTTTAGGTGAGTGTCTTAAATCTGAAATCATTGTTTTTGTTGTACAGAGCCTGTTGGTTCGAAGCCACCAACCTTCTCCACTGACTTTACTTTGTCAGCGGTCACGAGACATAACGGTCAAAGTTTTGCAATGATGTGCCAAGCTCAGGCATTTCCTATTCCGATTTTCAGGCAAGTGGTTTTCAATTGATATACTTATATGCGTGTATACTATCATATTATAAAGAAACTTTGATGGGGCGTTATAAAAAATTTTAAATTGTCATCGATCCACTTGTGAATCAGTTGCATTTGTTGTTTTTGTTATGTGCAGAGCCCATCGGATCAAAGGCTCCTTCATTTTCAACTGAGTCTGCTCTTTCGTCTATTAAGAGGCATGAAGGCCAAAACTTTGCGCTACTCTGTCAAGCTCAAGCTTTTCCTGTACCAATATTCAGGCAAGTTTTTCCTCCCTGTTTTCAATTCCAAGATAGGTAACAAGGTTCCTGTAATAATGTTATAGAACCAGTGGGTGCTAAGTCCCCGACGTTTTCATCCGAGTCTATGGGAAGCATATTTAGGAAACGTATTGAACAAAGTTTCGCACTTCTCTGCCAGGCTCAAAGTTTTCCCGCTCCGATCTTCAGGCAAGTGTTTACTTTAATGTAAATTATTTTGAATCTTCTTCTTTTAAACCTCAGAACCTGTTGGCTTCAAAGCACCTACTTTTTCAACGGACGCCAGTAGTATGTCTTTTACACGAGCTATCGGTCACAGTTTTGGGTTACTTTGTCAAGCCCAAGCCCACCCTACACCTTTGTTCAGGCAAGTTTATGTTAACACTTTATTATAATTACAACTCGGCAGCGATATTCTCTATTCCAACTCAGGCAAGTGAATTTGTATTGAGTGAATAAAAATCCTTTAGAACCTATGGCGAGTGCTGCACCAAGCATCACGGCGACGCAGAAACCTGCTGTAAATTATGCCCAAAAGACTTCGTTAGCGATGTTGTGCCCAGCGCAAGGATATCCAGTTCCAATATCAAGGTGCGTTGACTCTACCTTATATTACAGAGCCAACCAACAAAATTGCACCGCGAAGTGATAAAAGCAGAAAGTTCGAAGGTGGTGAGATATTTTTAGTATCCAAGTCTGAGTCAGTCTACCTCACGTGCGATGTTGCTGGCTTCCCGGTTCCCATTTTTAGGTAAGTTGACATCCTTAAAATCCAACATGGACGAACGAAATACAAAAGTAAAACATGTTTGATATCTGATCTCGTTAGGATAGCGTATATGTTTAGGTAACACCGAATATCAGTTTTGATTAGAGACTATTGGTCTATTATCTCCGTTATTCCAGAACCAACCAATAAAATTGCGCCTAGAAAAGATTCAACTAAACACTTCGAAGGTTGGGAGGTTCTCTTCGTGAATGAGTCTGACGTGGCTTACTTAACCTGCCAGGTGGCCGCTTTCCCAGCACCCTTGTTTAGGTGAGTGAAGAGGAGGTAACTAGATGGTTTATCTTCCAGAGCCGTCGGGTAGGACCGCGCCAAAGGTGACGGGCGACGGGCTCAATCGACAAGTAGGTCGAGGCAATGAAACTCTTGCACTCCTTTGTGATGTCCAAGCGTATCCTGCGCCTTTGATGAGGTACGGCCTTCGCTCGGTTGTGCCGGCCGGCCGACGTCGTCTCACGCATTCATCCATCACGTAGACACCATACCATCTCGATGTACTGATGTGCGTTGTTATTGCAGTCTTGCGGCGGGACTGCGCCCCGCGTCACATGAAGGCGTGATGAAACGCGGCCGGCCGCGCGACTCTAATATGGTCCCCAGCCAAAGTAACGATTGAGCGGCGCAGACACCTCCTGGTAAGTGTCAGGGTGTTCTTGCTTTTATTCAGACGCTTTAATCTTTACTTTGTGCTTCTCGTCCATAGAGTTTGCATTATACGAGTAGGATAAGTCTACACCGCGTTCCATTAAATCACACTGGGATTATGTGGAGGCTTTATAAGTTATGTCCTTTGTACGAGTTTTTTAATCATTGTTCCCATTTATAAAGCATTTCATCAAAAAATTGAGTCAAGGTTTTGCGGTAGCCTATTTATGTCACTTTATGTTATCGTAAGCGTTTGGTTTAGAATAATATTTTCAAGTATTTTCTTCTTCAAGAGCCAACAAACAGTATTCCTCCAAAACTGTCTAGCGGTCGCTTTCAAGAAGTCGAACTAAGCGTAGGACAAACAGGGACAATTATTTGCTTAAGTCAAGGTTTTCCGGTTCCTCTATTCAGGTGGGTGGTTCGGCTAAGATCCACATTCAAACACTTAACATCAAATTAAGAAATTTTTCGAATCGAATGTTTATTGAGGTATTTGACTCCTCATAAAGAAAAAGAACTGTCTTCTGAATGCTATTTCTTTTGTTACAGATGGTATAAATTCATTGATGGCACTACTAGAAAACAGCCTGTTACTCTTAATGACCGAGTGAAGCAAGTGTCTGGAACCCTTATTATTAAAGAAGCAAAAGTTGAAGACTCTGGAAAATATTTATGCGTGGTCAACAACTCTGTTGGAGGTAAGTGTATAAACCGCAGATCTGTGAAGTTTTGGATAAGATTTTACTTCAGGAACTAATTGGCGGTGTTGTTTTAGGCGAGTCAGTTGAGACAGTATTGACAGTAACAGCTCCCTTAAAATCGACTGTTGAACCAGCAACGCAGACTGTTGACTTCGGAAGACCAGCTGTATTCACGTGCAGATTTGAAGGCAACCCCGTTAAGACCATCACTTGGCTTAAGGACGGAAAGGACATGAACCACCACGATCCCATCCTGAGGTAATTAAAAATTATTAACATTAAAATGCTTGTGGGTTCGCTTTGATATTAAATGTTATTTCAATTTAACAGGATAGAGTCTGTAAAGAAGGAAGACAAAGGAATGTACCAGTGCTTCATCAGAAACGACCAAGAGAGTGCAGGGGCTAGCGGCGAACTGAAACTAGGAGGACGATGTAAGTTTGTATTTTAGATTCAACACTTTTTGTGTGCTTCCGGGTAAGGTCCGTAAAATCCCATCAAGGAAAACTCGTAGTTGTGGTAATTAAAGAGGGTCTAGCAGAAAAATTGTAGCTGGCTATAAGGCTTTACCCAACCTGGGGACCTAGCTAATAATTAAACATAGTGTAATAGAAAAAAAATAAAAAATAGTGAAGCAAGAAGCACTGTAATTGATCAAATAAAAGGTTTTTTATTTATTTATAGATTCAAATCATATTCTTCTTAATTATTATCAACCACAAAAAAATATATCAAATAGTGTGAAAATTTCGTTAATTACAGTTGAACCACCCCAAATCCGACACAGCTTCGGTGAACAGACCTTACGATCAGGCCCCTCCCTGAGGCTGAAATGTGTAGCATCTGGCAACCCGACTCCGGACATCGCATGGCTCCTGGACGGCGATAAACTCAGCAGCGGGGAGCGTCTACAGATCGGGCAGTTTGTCACGGCTGATGGGAACGTTGAGTCGCATCTCAACATTTCTTCTGTGCACACCAACGATGGTGGATTGTATTCTTGCATCGCGTCTAGCAAGGTCAGTATAATCATAAAATCTTTTCACCTACTCTCACTAAATCGATTAAGTATGAAATGAATATCAGTAATTGAAACTTACGGCTAAAATATTTTTGTTATTTCCCACATTAAGAAATTATTTACATTTACAGGCCTAATAAAAAGTATATAAGTTAATGCTTCTGGACTCAATTAAGCCTTGCAGTGCTCTAACTGTTATCTCCTAAGGTACCATGAGTCCATTTAAGTTGTACCTTTTTCTAATGTTATCTGAACTGAAGTGTCGGGTATTCGTAATATATGGTGTGGCACTGGATTTTAAAATTATTTACGGGGTTTTTCACGTGTTTCATTCATAACGATAAAGCCGTATGATAGAAGCGCGTTTACCAGAAAACATAGGTGGGGTACCTGGGGAAGGACCCTGTGATCTCATCATGCTGTAATGTGCCTGTTGAACTGTTTCCAGGTCGGCAGCGCTTCCCATTCGTCTCGTGTGAACGTGTACGGTCTCCCGTACGTGCGCCCCATGAAGAAGCGTCCCGTGGTCGCGGGAGATACCCTCGTAGCGCACTGCCCCGTCGCCGGATACCCCATAGATTCAATCGTGTGGGAGCGGGACGGAAGGTAGGTCAAACGATTGTAACATATTGTGGTTGTATTAAACGAGAATCTGCTCAGAATGCTTCCATACAAAATTTCTTTTGCGATAATCTTTTTAAATAGAAAAACTGGCTGTGATAAGTAATTACGTAAAAATAGGAGATTGAATTATAATGTCGCTAAATGAATATAATTAACGTACAACTTTATAGTCAGCTACAATAGCGAATGGTCGCTAGATGGCGAAGATGTATACTTACTGTAAATTCTTACGACGTAAAGATTCGTGTATTACCAGTATTTTAATAATAGGAACGATTTAGGTATAACCATTATCCGTATACGATTTCAGAGTTCTGCCGATCAACCGTAAACAGAAAGTATTCCCCAACGGCACTCTGGTCATCGAAAATGTGGAGCGCATGAGCGATCAGGCCACCTACACCTGCGTCGCCAAGAACTCGCAAGGCTACAGCGCTAGAGGCACTCTTGAACTACAAGTCATGGGTAAGTGAGATTCTTTGAATGATGTAATATTATCGCAAGTTAACGTTTAAGAAAAGAATGAAAACATTATCTTACTATCAAGTGAAACCAACTTTGTAATTGTAAAAAAATATTTAAACTGAACGAGAATTTCAGGCTTTCCATTCTCGGCCAAATCTCCGCTTACTATCAGGTGACCATAATTAAATATTGATAATGTTGAACAAAATATTTTTTAAAATAAAGGAGGCTTAAAACAATTATGACAATGTTTTGTCAAAAGATCAAATGTGATCAATTTTGCAGAAGTTTATATTTTTGTATTGTATTTCATTCATTTCGTACCGTGGTGGAGGCCTATGTTCAGCAGTGGAAGTTTCCCGGATGATGATGATGATGATTTCATTCAACGTTAGCTTATTTTACTGAACAGAATAACGGACGGAATACTAAATGTTTCCAAGCAATTCTTTTTTAAATATTAAGACTACTAGCCGATGAAACGATTCGGTCTTTCTATTCATTAAATATTCTAATTATATGAAACTGTAAATATAACAGAAGAGCCAGTTTCAAACATTGTTTAAATAGGGACTTGAATAAACAACATTAACATTGTATATTTTAAGTATCTGTCTATTTCAGTCCAAAATATAAAGCTTTGTGACAGCTTTGGACCATTTGAAAACAACAAATAAATTAAATAAACATTATTTGAAGAAGTGATGACATTGTTTAGCAGTGGGTAGATAAAGGCTGAATGAAGATAATGTTGTAATGTGAATAGCATAAAATCCACGAGAACATCATTTAGTACATTTATTTTTAAAAAATTGATAATTAATAACTATATTTACTTATAATTAAGTTTTTGGCTCTTCTGTAAACCACGTCAAAACACTTTTTAACTTCAAAATATTGAATACGTAGCTGTTATTTGTTTATTATGTATCTTACCCTCAATAATGTTTTTAAGAAGGCTTTGACGTCGTTTTTCTGTGTACTGTACTGTTAACTAATCATATTTCTCTTGCAGGTTTTATAATGAACAATTTTTACATTGTAGATGAGTAATTAAATAATTTCTTGGGGATGTTTATGCCCGCCAAAGGTACATCGTTTGCCACACACGCCCCTGCACCTCCATAGCTAGCTTACAATAATCTCAGTTTTACAACACAGTACGTCCTCAAATACTACCCTTCGAATTCGGGGAAGAGCCGGCAAACGCAGGGGACATGGCATCCATATCCTGTGCCGTGAGCAAGGGCGACCAGCCCCTCAACATCACCTGGACTCTTAACGGACAGATCATACCGAAGGACAATAACATGGGAATCGTTCTTACGAACCTCAATAAAAAGACGTCAATCTTAAACATAGACTCTGTAAGTGGAATCCACAGGGGCATCTACTTCTGTGTGGCCACGAACCCAGCCGGATCCACTAACCACAGCGCTGTGCTCGAAGTCAATGGTACAGACGGCAATTAGCAATCTGCTTGCTTTTCTTTCGGTTTAACATTAAGTTCTCCCCAACTCCTCTAGCTAGACGTACTTTGCATAAAAAAATAACTTAAACATTGCCTCAGTCCCGCCCCAAATCACGCCATTCGAATTCGGAGAAGAAGTCTTGAACGAAGGAGAGACTGCATCAGTGTCTTGCGTAATGAGCAAGGGAGATCTCCCCGTCGCGTTTAAATGGCGTTTCAACGGCGAAGAGATAAAACCGCGCAACACTCTCGGAATAGTTCTTACAACGATCAGCAAGAAAACATCCATTCTCAACATTGAATCTGTGAACGCTGTCCATCGTGGATCGTTCACGTGCGAGATAAGGAACGACGCCGGCCAAACAAACCACACCACTGTCCTCAGCGTCAATGGTTCGCTTCATTATCTGTTAGTTGTTAAACTTTTGTTTTAGATCCGCTTTTTTATATTTCTCTAGTCCCTCCCCAACTCTTACCTTTCGAGTTCGGCGATGAACCGGCCAACGCGGGTGACACTGCTTCGGTTCAGTGCGTTATGAACAAAGGTGATCTTCCGGCTAACTTCTCGTGGAGTCTGAACGGAAAGAAGATTTCTCAGAGAAACAACATCGGAATCGCAATCGGCAGTATGAGTCGAAAAATGTCAATACTCAACATCGATTCTGTGAATGGAACTCACAGAGGCGTTTACACTTGTCAAGTGGAAAACATGGCGGGTCAAGTCAATCATAGCTCTACTTTGGAAGTCAATGGTTATTTTCTGAAATTTAAAGATTTATTTTGTAGTTTGACATTTTCTCTTTTGCTTTTTAAAAAGTGCAGTGTAATTATTGTAGTATTTCAACAGTTTTGCCCCAAATCCATCCTTTCGCCTTCGGGGAGGAGCCAGCTAATGCGGGAGATACAGTGGGTGTTCAGTGCATGGTAACTAAGGGTGATATTCCTGTCAACATCACTTGGTACTTGAACGGGAAACCTGTGAGACAGATACAGGGGATAACTGTTACGAAGATCGGACACAAATCTAGCAGTCTGTCGATAGACTCGGTAGCCTCAATACATACAGGCGTTTACACTTGCGCGGCTCACAATCAAGCAGGACACGCCAATTACTCATCAGATTTAGCGGTCAATGGTAAATCAATGGCGATAACGGCACGTGTAGCTTTTCTGTTTAATTTTCGTGCATAAATAATTTACATTCCTATCCTTGTCATCCTTTTTCATGTAAAGTAAGATGTATTGCACTCCAGTTAATGTAATGGTTAGTGGGATCCTGAGAAATATCTGGTATCATTGACCCTATCTTCTAAAACGCGTTGCGCATAAAATGTCTTACAAAAGTTTCTTCATAGTTGTACCACAGGTCACACCTTTCGACTTCGGCGAGGAAATTTTGAATGCAGGCGACACTGTTTCTCTCACTTGTACTGTGGGTAAAGGAGACCTGCCTTTGAATATTCACTGGCAGCTAAATAATAAAGTGCTGAACTCGGGCAATGGAATTATTATAAACAGGAATGGAAAGAGGATCTCAGTTCTGAGCATTGAAAACGTAGAACATGAGCACATTGGCAATTACACATGTATTGCAGAAAATGAAGCCGGAATCTCTAGCCATAGCGCACTCCTCAATGTTAACGGTATCAAAGATACAATATCGCACAAAACCAGCTTTGCTTTTGTTCGCACGAATTTTGATATATGTCTGTAGTTGTTTTTCATAAATATGTTCCTACGCTATATCATCCGTGTCAGTCGTCCTCTACAAATTGTCGTTAACGTTTGATTGACTTATATTCTTCGGCATTTGTCCATATCAAACAGGGTTACCGGGAAGCGATGCGTGTGTGGCAAATAGCACGGGCGTTATACGATATGAATAATCCTTTTCAAACTATTATTTATTTGTTTGCTAATCCGTAGTTGCCCCGCAAATTATGCCTTTCGACTTCGGCGCTGATCCGGTGAACGACCAAGAAATGGTTGTAGTCATTTGCACCGTTAGCAAAGGTGACATGCCTCTAGGCATACGGTGGTACTTCAATAACAAGGCCATAAAATCTGGAAGCAATGGCGTCACCCTCACCAATACCAAAAGAACCAGCCAGCTCACCATAGAATCAGTTACCCACATTAACCAAGGGAACTACTCTTGTGTTGTCAATAACGAAGCTGGCGAAACGAACCATACGGCAGAACTTTACGTCAATGGTATTTTTGTAATTTCGCGTTTTTTTATATAGTAACTTTTTGTTAATCTATGTTCTGAAAAAGCTTTTTGCTGACTCCTCTCTCCTCCCGCAGTCCCTCCACAGATAATGCCATTCGAATTCAGCGAAGAACCAGTCAATGCTCAAGAAATGGTCTTAGTTACTTGTTCGGCAAGCAAAGGTGATCTACCTATGCAAATAGAGTGGTATTTTAACGGGAACAAAGTAAAATCAACTGAAAATGCAGTGACGCTGGTGAATACTAGACGTGCCAGCCAGCTTAGCGTAGAATCTGTTAGCCATCAGAATCAAGGGAATTATACCTGCGTGGTGAGAAATGACGCGGGCTCTATGAACCACACCGCGCAACTATTCGTCAACGGTACACCATTCTAACTGTTCCACTATAAGGCATCGTAGATGTAGTGTGCCTCATGTTTTATTAACCTCTTTTTTTCCTTTTCCTTCTGTAACTTTGGCGGGCCATAAAAACAAAGGATCTATTCGAGATGTGGACAAATTTTAATACTGGACCTGATCCAATACTAAAGTTGACAGGATATTTCAGTGACACCGGTAATTGCTCCTTTTGAATTCGACGAATCAGTATTTTTTGGAGAGGGAGTCCAAGTGATGTGCCACGTTCCGAAAGGAGACAAACCTTTAGATTTCAAGTGGAGTTTTAGTGGCGGAGATGTGAGTTTACTGCCTGGGTTGAACATCATGAACGTTGGGGACATGGGTTCAGCTCTAATAATACCGGCGGTGACGGCCAGACACGCTGGCAATTACACGTGCACAGCCTCCAATATTGTTGCCAGTGCTAGCCACTACGCCACGCTCAATGTCAAGGGTATACGTTAACCGTGGATATTGTACGCTTTTCATGTTCTTTTCTATCCTGTACAAACCCCGCGGCCACGCTATCAATGTAGTGTCTTAGAATAGCAAACACTTTGTTGGTCGTTTCAGTGGCACCAATAATATCACCGTTTGAATTTGACTCAGCTGTATTTTACGGAGAAAGCATACAAGTAATGTGCCATATACCGAAAGGTGACATGCCGTTGAGTCTTGTGTGGTCGTTCCGCGCAAGGCCGATCCAATCAAAGGACGCCGTAATAATAACGAAGTTAGGGGACAGGAGCTCTGTGTTAGCGATCGCAGCAGCAACAGAGAAACATTCAGGGAACTACACGTGCACCGCTTCCAACACAGTAGCAAGCACCAACCACACCGCAACACTAAACGTTCAGGGTACACATCATTATATTTGTTTTGCGTCTGTCATCGTTGTTCAGTTTTAATTTTTTACCCTCACCAGTTCCTCCGCACATCGTCCCATTCGAAGCTGAAGAGCAGGTATTTGCCGGCGAGTCTGTACAGTTGGGGTGTCACGTATCCAAAGGAGATATACCTCTCACTATTACTTGGAGTTTTCATGGTCAAGAACTATCCTCACACCAGGGCATTGTTACAACGAAGATCGGCGAGCGCACGTCACTGTTAACTATATCTACCGCGACCGCCGGCCACAGTGGCGAATACTCTTGCCACGCAGCCAACCATGCGGGCCTGGCTGTCCACTCGGCCACGGTCAATGTTCATGGTACCTCACAACTCGTTCGCTAACCTTGCCTCCGCACGCTGCACGCTTGCCTCAGTAATAATATCGGCTTTCTGGATTAACAGTATTGCCATACATCGTACCCTTCGAGGCAGACGAGTCGGTGTTCGCTGGTGAATCGGTTCAGCTCAACTGTCATGTGTCGAAGGGCGATTTGCCGCTAGATATCAAGTGGCACTTCCATGGCTTCGAAAATTCCTCATCGCATCTCGGCATTATGACGACAAAAATGACATCGCGTACTTCATTTCTGTCGATCGCCGCCGCAAGCGCCAGCCACAGCGGCAACTATACCTGCGTAGCTGCCAACAGCGCCGGCTCGACTAATCATTCCACTGTCCTTAATGTTCATGGTCAGTTTCATTCACTCATCGTGTCACCAGTATCATCGTATGCTATGTTCACCTAACAAAGCGATTCCATGCTAGCGGATATGCAGATGGAATCAGCATGAATTCCGTTTACACGTCCAGAAGCAGAGTACGCTTTCATTTATTTTGTTTCATTTCCTGTTATTACTGTTTTCTTTATTTGTACAGTTACACCAAACATACTGCCGTTCGACGTCGATCAAGCACTATTCTCTGGAGAATCCGTTCAAATGATGTGCCACATTTCGAAGGGAGATACTCCTTTGAACATCTATTGGGAATTCAATGGGCAGAGTATATCTCGGGAGCTAGGGACATTCTCTATAGTAGGGGACCGGTCTTCCGTGTTGGTGCTTCCTTCCGTCACTGGAGCCCATAGCGGGAACTACACGTGCACTGCGAAAAATCGTGCCGGAGTTGCTTCTTACACTACGATACTTAAAATTATCGGTATTCTTATACACCACTAGGCTTCTTAATGTACGCATTGCGTTTATTTATTTTTTCTTTATCAGTTATTTCCCAATCTCACTAAATCTTTATCTGTTCGTATTCAAGTGGTTCCTCACATTATCCCGTTCGAAGTCGAAGAGTCTATATTCGCCGGGGAATCCGTGCATCTTACTTGTCACGTGTCAAAGGGAGATCGACCTCTGCAAATAACGTGGAGTTTTCAAGGAAAAGATATTCCTTACCATAACAACATGGGTGTGACCACCACTAAGCTAGGAGATAAAGCGTCCGTGTTGAGCCTCCCCACGGCGATGGGCCACCACAGCGGCAACTACACATGCACTGCCAGTAACCGCGCCGGGCGAGCTCACCACTCCGCCATCGTCAACGTACATGGTATTCTATATGTCACCCTACTCCCCCGCAGCGTCCTGTACACCGATAGATGATGCACGATTAGATCGTTGATATTAGAACTTATTATTGTTTTGGTTTTGATCAGTTCCTCCTCACATAATGCCCTTCGACGTCGAGGAAGCTATCTACTACGGCGAATCAGTACAGATGACCTGCCACGTCAGTAAAGGGGACCGGCCCATGAGCATAACATGGACGCTAGAAGGTCAAGACCTCTCCTCTCATGTTGGGATCAAGACCATGAAAATGGCGGATCAGACTTCATTTCTATCGATAGCATCTGTCACGGGCGCGCACAGTGGGAACTACACTTGTATCGCGAGGAACAAAGCTGGAGAGGATAGATACTCAACTACTCTTCACGTTAAGGGTACTTCTAGTTAGATGTCGCAGCATGTCTATTATATACAATTAACGTAATATTGTTTATTTGCTCAGTCGTCCCTCACATCAAACCCTTCGAACTTGACGAAGCCGTATTCGCTGGGGAATCTGTACATCTCGACTGTCACATATCTAAGGGAGACACACCACTCAATATCACTTGGAGCTTCCAAGACCAGCCTGTTACGCGTAGAATGGGTTTAAAGATCACAACACTAAGTGAACGCGTCTCCGTACTCGACATATCGAATGCTTTGGGCCACAACAGCGGCAACTACACTTGTACGGCGAGAAACAGAGCGGGCACAGCCAGCCACACAACCGTTCTCAACGTAATCGGTACTGAAACCCTAACCTATCTCAAACGATGCTTGCTTTCTGTTCAGTTCCTCCTGTGGTCCAACCCTTCTCGTTCGGGGAAGTCGCAATGAACTCCGGCCAGGTCGTAACAACTCCATGTTCGGTTATCGAGGGCGACCACCCACTTCAACTGCGGTGGCTCTTCGACAACGAGCCCATTAAACCGAGGTCCGGGGTGACCGTTTTTCATATTGGAGAACGAAGCGCGATACTAAGCATCGGTTCCGTGGCGCACAACCATGCTGGCAACTACACTTGCGTTGCGGAGAACGAAGCGGGAGTTGCGTCACATACTTCCAATTTGATCATCAATGGTGCCAAACAAACCTATTGTTTCTTCAACGTTAGAATTGTTTTATTATTATCATTTTACTGAGTATTTTATTCCATTCCGTTTGTTCAACGCTTGACTCATGCATTAGTTCGGTCTTCATTCCAGTCCCCCCTAACATTCTGCCGTTCACATTCGGCGAGAAACCCGCCAACGTTGGAGAATACTTGCAGGCTGCGTGCACTGTAAATTTCGGCGATCTTCCACTAACGATTACTTGGATGTTTAATGGAGTTGCCATATCACAAAGGAACAATGACTATGTTGTTACCAATTCAAAAAGAAGCAGCCTTCTCATAATAGAATCAGTGGACGCTAAGCACGCGGGCTCATACACGTGCGTAGGAGAAAACCGTGCGGGGCGTACTACTCATGCATCAGAACTGATTGTGTATGGTTAGTCGTTACATAATTGGTAGATTCCTATTATTTTGTCAACTAGATAACGTTTGTTTCAGTTACTCCTAAGATTGCACCCTTTGTTGCCGGTCCAGAGCCGGCTTTTCTCGGTGATTACTTTGCACTTCAGTGCATTATTACTCATGGTGATCAACCGGTACGGATAGACTGGACGGTCAATAATAGGTCGGCCCACTTAGTCCCTGGAACCCGCATCAGTAACGTCGACAGAAGAAGTAGCGTACTTACAATAGAGTCTATAGACGCGAAGCACGCCGGCGTGTATAACTGTACTGCGACCAACGCTGCAGGTGTCGCTTCACACACAACAGAATTAGTAGTGAAGGGTGCGAATTATTCGACTAGTACCTATCTTATAGCGTGTTTATGCTTCTGAAATCCTTTTCTCAAGTATTATTTCCATGCGTTTTATTGTCCTAGTTCCGCCTGTGATACTGCCGTTTAGTTTCGGTGAAGTGCCGTCTAATCCCGGCGACACAGCGGTGGTGAACTGTGTCGTCACCAAAGGAGATTTGCCCCTCGACATATCCTGGACCTTTAGCAGTGAAACAATAGATTCTAGCCTCCATCGAGACATCATGACAACGCCGCTAGGAAAGCGTGCTTCAGTGCTGACCATCAACTCCGTTAGTGCGAACCACCAGGGAAACTATACTTGCATCGCGCAGAACCCAGCCGGACGCACTGAACATGTGGCGACGCTCGTCGTTAATGGCACGTCTTACACTTTTTGAGACCTAAACAACGGGAACTAACATCACGAACTCGCACCTCTGAACAATACCGTCACCGATCTCTTCTTCAAACACTCACTGGTCCCTAACATTGCCTGCACACATATCGATCTAACCCAACTTTCTATGGTTGTTTCCAGTATTGCCTCGCATAGTTCCCTTTTCGTTCGAGACTCCACTCTTCGCGGGGCAGGCGACGCAAGTCACTTGTCTGGTCTCTGAAGGCGATCAGCCTCTCGACATTCAGTGGTATTTTGAAGGACTTCCCTTGAAAGAGAAATCCGGTGTGATGGCGACTAAAATCGGTCAGAGAGCTTCATTGCTTCTCATTGACCCCGCTGGGTGGTCCCACAGCGGCTGGTACGCGTGCGTCGCTCGTAACGGCGCCGGCCTATCCAACTATACCGCCTCGCTCGAAGTCAACGGTACATCTTGCACATATGTGTACCCCGCCCCGCTGTCCCAGCACGGATCAGCTTTGCCTAGATACGCTTCAATACAAACTATTGATTTATACACTTGTTTAGTATCCATACATAGAACGTCAATTGGACGAGTGACTTTGCAGAATATTCTTCTTTAAAGATTACTTTGAGTGAAACTATATAATGTTGCTATGTTAATTTACATTGTTTTGTGATCAGTCGTCTCGAATGTCGTTCGTAGGAACCGGCTGCGGCTATCATCGACGAATCCCCCTTCATCCTTTCTCTGCATTTTATCTACCTCCTCAGCCTTCCTTCTCCTTGGGATCCTACCTTTATTTTATGTTATTTCATTAAATTGCATAATTTGCCTTTTGGTTCAGCGTGCTTTAATGCTTGGCTTATTAACACGACAGTTGAAAATATTCGAGTACGTTAAAGTACATATTTCTTATAATTTTATTATTATTATTCGATTAGTGATATTACATGAAATAAGTGTTATTAAATCGAATTATTTCAACAGTCCTGCTTATTATTATAATTATACAAGCTTTTTATTTAAAATTAATTTTAATTAATAAAATCCAACCTTTGTTCGTTTTGAGTTGTAGTTGTTGTTGCTTATAATTTGTTATTATTTTTGCGTTGTTGTTCTTTAAAAAAAATTAAAGGCTTCTATAGCGACGAAAGCTTTGCTATCGTTGTTAAATTCACAATTTGGATATGTGTTGTAAATTGTATTACTAGTAGTATGGTCTGTTTTATATTATTTAATGCAACGATGTAACTGAGTTAGAGGCGTTATAGGAGCTTTAAATTTATGTACAATTGTACACCTACTGTAAAATATATTTTCGGCTGAACTTAAGTATGTATGTAACGTAATTCAAATTAAGCTTTTGTACAAAATGTAAAGCAGTGCACAATCAATTAAAATAACTAAAGTATTTAAGTTCAGCTTATCGTTATCAAAGTTACCAGGATTACATGACGCGTGGCAAACTAGAGTTTTACAAAACTAGGTAGAACACCTTCAGTTAAATGACACGTTCCCCGAATGCATAGAGCCAAGGCCTGGTCTTGTACACGTATAATTTTAAAACGCCATTATCAAATAAAAGTCATTTAGTCACCTTTTTTGTATATTTGGTTTAGTTTATAACATATGAAACGCACGAAACAGGTAAGACTTAACGTTGAAAACAAAAATGGAGTCAATAAAATGACATTTGACGCTGTCACTAAGTACAAAAAGAATGATTTTGTACAATTAAAATAAATGTAAAAATTTAATTATAATTTTTCTATACGTATTCAGATTATTACTAGATTTTTTAAATAGTGTACAAGTGCAGGCCGAATTTGAAAAATCTCTTTTAACATGCGTAATTTACTCCTGGTAAAGAAGTTAAAATGTTATAGACCCTATTACAAAAGCTGAAAAAAGCAACAGACTGAAATAACTGTACCGATTTTTATTTAAAAAATTAAAATAAATTGCCACTAAAATATTAAAGAGCAGACGTAAATAATACAATACAAATAGAAGTATATACAATGGCTAACATGTTCAATGGCAAATATAATATCCACTAGACTCTAGTGACTAGATCAATAGCAATATCAGCAAGAGCATATGTAGTTTCTGTCCAAAATACAAATTATTGTTTATCAATGAAGGCAGTAAGTCTAACCGACCACACGTTTTCAGTGCCTCCCCGCTGGATTCTTGAGCCCACTGATAAAGCATTTGCACAAGGCTCCGACGCTAAGGTTGAATGTAAAGCTGATGGCTTCCCCAAGCCCCAAGTCACATGGAAGAGGGCTGAAGGTAACACATCATTTTATAGATACAAATATGTTTCGTATTGAACCAAAACATATGGTTTTCAGTTTGATTGACGGTGCATGGAAATCCAACAACAATTCTAAAAGGGAGGCTTGCAAAGAGCCGTGTACGTTTCTATCTGTTTTTGCAGACGTTACGAACTGCATGTGTTGCGAACAGATCACCCTGTTCACATCGCAATCGCATAAATTTGCGTCAGCACAGATACCTCTTGCTCATAAAGAACAAATATGGAAATAAAATCAGATAAAATTGAAGATATTAATTGAGCCCCCTAAAATCCGTTAGTTTCCTCTTATTAAAATGCATGCTAATATTGAAATGTCGATCTTGCAGGGGATACGCCTGGCGATTACAAAGACCTGAAGCCAAACAACCCCAATGTGAAAGTTGAGGATGGAACACTGTCGGTCACGAACATACAAAAGGAGAACGAAGGCTACTATTTATGTGAGGCGGTCAATGGAATCGGATCTGGATTGTCTGCCGTTATTCTAATCAGCGTACAGGGTACGTAGCTCCTTTATATATATATATTCAGTACGCACGGCTACAGGTCAAGCTAGACATTTCCAGTATAAAATGAAATAGCGTCGTGCGGGTCAATGCGTGGTCAGCGTATACTGGAAATGTATAGCTTGATGTGTAGCCGTGTGTACAAAACCTTTAATAACTGTTGGTCTAATGTGTTACGTTTATTTTAAGCACCGCCACAATTCGAAATTAAAATGAGAAACCAGACTGCCCGGCGAAGTGAACCAGCCGTACTGCAATGCCAAGCTAAAGGCGAAAAGGTAAAATACACTTATTAAATTTCACCTGAAAAATTTCCAAATTAGGTCGTGCTGTCTTGAGTTACCTGTCATTATAAGTGCGGTATATTTCAATTAAGATGATGGGCCATAGGATTGATCGACATACGAGTGAAGATGTTGGCATATTCCGCAATGTAAAAATCATTGACTTTGTCTCAAAGTGAAACAACCATATGTAACATGGCCGATGTTTTGCGAAATGTTAAAAATTAGCTTTCGGTAATTGATTAGGTCTTCTTTGTGTACTTATCTGGTTGATAAAGTATATTTAACTTGTTACAGCCAATCGGAATCATCTGGAACATGAATAATAAACGCCTTGAGCCTAAATCGGATCCCCGCTACACGATCCGCGAAGAGATCCTGCCCGGAGGAGTAGTCTCGGACCTCAGCATCCGAAGGACGGAACGCTCCGACAGCGCACTGTTCACTTGCGTCGCTACTAACGCTTTTGGCTCTGACGACACCAGCATCAACATGATTATACAGGGTAAAGTTAGAATAAGTATTCCATTCAACTTCAGATCGGTGCCGTAAAAGTTTCTTCCCGGTGACGTAGGAGGCGACTATAGAATCACCTGAAGGCTTTTATTAATTTACCACCGACAAGTTTCGAAAGCTGAATCATTGTACAGTGATCCGCAATCCGCCTGCCAAGTGTGTGTGTTTATTATGACAAATCCCCTCATGTAAAACTGATCACGCGCATCTATGTGGGCATGTTAATGTTCAACAAGTGGACTTATACGGCTGTTGATAATGTTGAGGAAATATAATTATACCTGATTTCTTCGGAGTTGTTTGATGCTACTTTCTCTGTCGCACACGCGCATTTAGTATATAAGTGCTTGATTTGCGTAGCTCCGCATAACTACTTACGTCCTTGTCTGATCTGTAGTTCCAAATCACAAAGATAAACCTCACCTACTGCTAAATCGGCGTTCTATTTTGCAAGTACCATATCCACCTTGAATAACTAGTCTAAAACTTCACAATGTAAAGCGTAGCGTTATCTTATATCCTCTTTGATGTGAATTGCAGAGGTCCCCGAAGCGCCATACGGTTTGAAAGTACTGGACAAATCCGGAAGAACCGTTCAGCTGTCATGGAATGCTCCCTACGATGGAAACTCGCCCATTAAGAAGTTCCTGATCGAATACAAACGCGCTAAAGGCAACTGGGAAAAAGATATTGACCGGTAAGTTCATGAAAGTTATAAAATAACTTATGCATTATTAATAGTAGTAGTAGTAATTTAAAATATGTATCTTTGACATGTAAATATCTTGACATTGTATAAATAATCAATACATATAATTAATAGTTGACATGACGTAAAGGTTGGAGGGGTATCTCAACGCAATGTTGAATCATTGAAGGAGCATAATCGATGACATTTATTAATTCAAGTTTTCGTCTACTTACACTCTGCTTCATCCCTTTAAGAGAACATTAAGCCGCCAGCAAGCAACAGATAATATAATTGGAATTTCTAGTTGGGAAGTCCATACCGTGCCAAGTGCAAACAATTGTTCTCACATAATTTAACCGCCTTCTTGTCTTGATGGCTAAGTTGGAATATTCACCCGGAGGTCCCGGGTTCGAGCCCCAGTGGGAGTACCTATGGGTACTCGGTTTTGTTTGTGGTAGGGAATTTTCTATGCCCGCTTGGCTAGCTACCATGTTATCTGAGTCTGCCGCCAAACAGTAGTGTTAATAGCACTGCTGTGTTCCAGTATGAAAGGTAGCAGAGCCAGCACCTTATTTTATGAGGCTTCAGGGTGCGCACGATTACCATCCAACGGCCTTATCGTCACTTACCATCAGGTGAGATGAAGGACAGGTGCAAACCCACCATACATTATGTAAAAATCATAGTGTACCGTGACTCTATACAACCACGTACCTACCCTAGTACCTGCCACCTGGGACCTGTTCAAGATTGCAATTTACTAAAGTATGTATAACAACAATGTGACCTTCCACCACCAGAGTTCTAGTCCCCGGAGATACGACGGAAGCGGGCGTGTTCAGCCTGCGACCAGCCACCGCCTACCACATCAGGATCGTCGCTGAGAATGAGCTGGGGACCTCAGAGCCGTCGGAAACTGTCACCATCATCACTGCTGAGGAATCCCCCACCGGCCCCCCGCAGGACGTAAAAGTGGACGCTGTTGACAAGCACACCCTGAGGGTCACGTGGAAACCGCCCCCGGCGCAGGACTGGAACGGCGAACTACAGGGGTAACATTTATTTTAATGATATTGTAAGATATAAATATTTAAATATGGACTACAACGTTCATCCTATTGCTCAGAGCACCTTTTTCTAAAGTTTATTTATTCAGATACGTCATAAAATCTGATTCAAATTAATTTTTTTAAATATTTCAATTATTTAAGACTAGCATTTTCGATAAAGTATTTTCAATATCAGTGATGGAAATATTAGTTTGCGATAGTCATCAATAAAAATAACCAGATTTGATTTTAAAAAAGTATGGTTTGATGTAAGTATAGCAAAAATATTGATATGATATAACTAATTACTATTAAACTTTTGCAGATATTACGTTGGTTACAAACTGGCCTCAAGCAACAAATCATTTGTGTTCGAAACTGTCGACATCTCCAAAGAGTCTGGAAAGGAGCATCACTTGGACATCTTAAACCTGAAGTAAACATCTTCAAACTATATGATTAAAAATTTATTCACATATATATTTCATGTAATTTTTCGCCTAACTTGCTGTTTATAGTACTGAGGATAGTGAAACCTTTTCTTTGAAACTTTTCAGGACTTACACGCAATACTCAATAGTAGTTCAAGCATTCAACAAGATGGGTTCTGGCCCAGTCTCCTCTGAAGTGAAGGCCTACACGGCGGAAGGCGCCCCATCAGCCCCGCCACAGGACGTCCTCTGCACCACTCTCACTGCTCAGACTATTCGCGTTTCCTGGATCTCACCGCCTCTAGCTTCCGCCAATGGACTCATCAAGGCTTACAAAGTGGTTTACGGACCCAGCGATACCTGGTATGGTGAGTAGAAAGAACAATAAATCAATTAGGATTGTCAAGCCAGTAGACAAGTCTACTAAATGGGCAATACGCCTTGAGAATTTTTAAAAGTTACTCGTACTTTTAAATCTGTCAACTCACGGAAGACTTTCGAGTGCAAATGCATACATAAAATAACGGAAAGTTAACCTGCTGATAATGATTTTATTTTAATATAAGTAAAACAAATTTACACTAATAGAGTCATGATTATTAATAAAACGCTGTGGCCGATCTTTGGCAACATTTTACGTAAAATATTATCTTACGTTTGGTTGTAATATAAACTCTAATCTATCTCATTATTTCAGATGAAAAGACGAAAGACACTAAGATCACGGCCAGCAGCGAGACTATCCTCCACGGACTCAAGAAGTACACCAACTATTCCATGGAAGTGCTGGCTACTACGAACGGAGGCGACGGTGTCAGATCTGCTCCCATACATTGCCAGACTGAACAAGACGGTAACATATTGCCTAATTATTATACATGTATACAAAATATATTATATACGACCGGACTGGATTAAATGAATACTATCAAATTTAGCAATTACTAACAAGAAGTAGTTTAATGACATCCATTATAGAAAATAATTAAGAATGCAATACCTATACCTACACATGGAAATCCGTGGATGCCAAATATTTTGAAATATGCTCACGTAAAAATAATCGCGAGTAGATAGTCTACTATGAATTCAATGAAAGCTAAAATCATTATTTAGCATTAGTCAGTCCTGCTATGTCCTGCGAAACATCTTGAATGGACAGAACGTTACTGATCATAGTAACGTTGGGTCCAATCAAAATTTAATTTAATATGTTGCGAGGTATATAAATCGTATCTGACTTTTACCCGCGAAAAAATATATCAAGATAATGAGTGATAAAATTACCAAACTTTCTGCGTATCAATCAGTTCCGGAAGCGCCTCGCGCCGTGAAAGCTCTAGTGATGGGAGCGGACTCTATCCTGGTGTCGTGGCGGCCGCCCGCGCAGCCCAACGGGGTCGTCACCCACTACAACGTGTACACACAAGCGCAGAACGCGGAGCCGATGTCAAACAAGGTAATTAAAAACATTATTTATCTCACGATTTTAGATGACGATAGGGGTTGGTTTGAAAACGTGCTTACCCAAAAGCCTCAAGTTCATGATGAATGCGAAATTTGATACCTAAAACAAAATGGTGAAACTAACCCACACCATTTATAACCCAAGAACAGCTGAAGCGATTTTTGTGATATTTGATTTTTAAATTTGTCTCCGCCCAGCATAGCAAAATAATTATTAAAATAAATTAATATAAAAAAATTTCATAAAGAAGCTTTTATTTAAATGCTCTAAAAAGAAGAAAATAAACTTTAAATTAAATCAAACCCATCAATTGATTACATTGAACAATTTATATGCTATAAAAGCTTGTCGCGAGATTTTAATTGTATTGATGTCGATGTGGCGTACCATGAAGGAGGCCTATGTGTCGATGAACTAGAATACAAGAATTATGTAAACTGATCTAGAGAAAAAGTATGTATTTTATAAAATAGATAAATCTACATACATCTACACTAGTAAATCACGCGACAAGCTTTTATAGCATATAAATTGTTCAATGTAATCAATTGATGGGTTTGATTTAATTTAAAGTTTATTTTCTTCTTTTTAGAGCATTTAAATAAAAGCTTCTTTATGAAATTTTTTTATATTAATTTATTTTTTATTTTTTAGTTATCGTGTAAATGTTTCTTAAGACTAAAAAAGTCTAGTTAAATTACTGAATCTATTTCAATTTTAAAAACAGTATCCAAATTAGGTCCCACGCAGGACGATGTAAAGTAATTTTGATTGGAATTTGTACGAAACTTTCATTATGGCATCTCGAAGTCTATTTTTTATAATTTGGTCGACTATTACTCGTTTACCTGCAAAGCCAGCTTAGTCGTGATAGTTTTTTTTCTTTTAAGTTAAGTGTACATACCACTGTGAAGTATTCAGATTTTTAAAAGCAATAGTTTAGAAGATATACGGGGGGAAACGCGAAAATAGTAAATACATTTCGAAACTAGTTTTGAACGACATTTCTTAATACATTTGCTAAAAAATATAACAAATAGTAAAATTATGATGAAGATGATTGTGTTCCGGTTAGCACAGAAAGCAAAGTAACGTTTCTAGATGAGCACGCTTCCATTTGTCAGCTCTAATCACTTAACATCGGATGATATGAAGACGAAAGTACCAGGACCTCATACCTAAGGTGGAGTCTAACAACAACTTCAAAGAGAGAAAAAGAGATACATATATAATATCTTGGCATAAGGTCTCTGTCATCCTCATAAGATTAAATTAAATCATTATCAACATTCGAATTTACATATGTATATTTAAAAAACGAAGGCCCGCGTTCTATTAAAAAAAAACTCGAACTGAAGCCAATCCTCTTGGAACATGTCAATGCAGCAAAAAGTATCTAATTAAACAGACCCCGATCTTTTTTCGGAGGTTAGTGCGGAACAGTTGTCTTACACGCTCTCTGACACTTATGTCAACCTGGTAGTCTGTTATTGAGATTATGGCCAAGAGTGTGTTGCAAATACTGCCCAGTGACTAGGCAAAAATACTAGTATTGATTTTTGAATGAAAAACATTCCTTCAGTTAATAAGAAAAAAGTACTAGTGCTTTTGGCTGTATAACTAGTTAATAAGAAAAACGCACGCTTGCCTTGCGTTTTTAAGACAAGCTTCTGAAATCACGAATTTTTAGCACGTCAAACAGCTACAAAACGTATCACTTTCTGAGCACAAGTATTAGAAAAACTATATATATTCCCAAGTTACGTGTATGGGAGCCACCCTTAAAAATATGTTTTGCAAGATTTTATTCTACCACTTTGTCGGCGTGATTAATACGTATACCCGTACTAAATTACACCTTTCTAGTAGTAAGGGTCTCTAAGCAAAGCCGCGGACTGACAGACGGACCGACTAACAGAGCGAAACTAAAAGGGTTCGTAGTTTGACTGCGGAACCCTAAAAACAGAAGTGACAGAAGTTGAGCGTTCTCATTTCAAAATATAAGTTTTACTCAAACCCGCGCGGAATATGTCATTAACTTCTTCTGTTTCTGATAACCTGGTAGTTCAAATGATTTTTCAATAGTTTGGTAGGAAATTAACCTGCGCTACAAAAACGATATTGCACGCTCCGGTGCACTTATGTCAACGTGGTATTCTGGAATTAAGATGAGCCCGTATTTGAGGGACCATTGAAAAGTTCTTCTTTATTTTTCCTGGCTCCAGCATCAGACCAGGACCGATGACCTAGTTAAGCTCGCGAGTAGTCACTGGATGCAAGTGGCTCGGCCCTATCACCGTGCATGTGTGGGCGCGCCATAACAGGGAGACTCATGTCCAACAGTGGACTTCTGCAGCCGATGATTATTGCATAAGCTGCCTTGTCCAGCCTCAATTGAGTGACACTATCTTGTCTTAAATTTATTTAGAAAACCATTGCCAAACGAACATAAACACACGCTTTTTAGTTGTATTTTTGACATTTATGGCCAATTTATGGCATTTATGCATAACATTCAGCATTTGCACAGAGGATATAATCACAAACTTTGCACAGATTAGGTACTGATATAATGTACCTACTATACCGCCCGTTCACGTTTATCAGGACTTGATTTTTAATTATGTGGTTACTCTTTCATTCCCTTGGGCCAAAAAGAGACAAATAGCATTTTGAATATAAAACACTTCAACTAAAAAGTCTAAAGTTAATGAATCTATTTAGATTTATAAAAAAAGGAGTGACAGAAGCTACGCGTTCTCATTAGTAGAATAACCCGCGCGTAATATGTCATGTGAGCTAAATCAAATCTACTTCTGTTTCTGCTAACCTGGTACTTCAAATAATTTTAAGTAGTTTGTTAGGAATCAACCTGCGCTACGATACGATATATAGAAACGATATAGCACGCTCCCTTGCACTTATGTCAGCCTGGTATTCTGATTTTGAGATGAGCCTGATTTCGAGGGGACCATTGAAGAGTTTCTCTTTATTCCTCCTGACTCCAGCATCAGACCAGCTCGATAGTACCAGAAAAACGCATTGTCATCGGAACTGAACCAACGTACAAAATTTCAACTCCCTAGGATAAGAGGAAGTGCTTCTAATTCAGCTTGCAAGATTTGACCCGAACATACATACATACATACAAACATTGCAAGTTAAATAAAAGCTTTTAATAACATGAGATAAATTCACAAAAAACGTCAAAAAAACCCTACACTTTGCATAGAACGACGCAGATGAAGTAACGGCAAAAGAGCTAGTATATAATCGTAAAGTATGATAAGGAAAGAGGGATGTCTTTTGAACAACGGGATACAGATGTCTGAGGAAATGAAAATGTAATAACTCTCCATACCCATATATCTGTTCTCATAAAAGCATCTCAGTATACATCATTGTAGCAACACAGTCCGAGTTTTAGTCCCAAATAGGCAGTTGACCCTTTCTAAACGATTTACAAACACTGTTTGAACTGTGTCATAAAAAGTATTGAAATGCCCAGGTGCCTGCGTCGCAAACTAGCTACTCTGCCACGGACCTGAAACCCGGCCGCTATGATTTCTGGGTAGCCGCTTCAACTATCATTGGGGAGGGACAACCCTCAGCCACAGCATCGTGCAGCCCTAGCGACAAAGGTAAGAATAATCTTAAAAATCGAGTCTCTAGTTTAAAGAAACTGAGCTTTTCCGCAAGCAAAGCAAATTTTCCGTATGGAATATATACACGAGTTTTCCTGTATAACTCTGTTTTTAAACGGTTTATTTTATGTTATGGTAGAATCTTCAAAAATATTTAAAACACAATCATTAATACTACTTCTTCTATTCCAGTTCCTGCTAAGATTGCGTCGTTCGATGAATCGTTCGTTGCCACGTACAAGGAAGATGTTAAACTGCCGTGCCTAGCCGTTGGTGTTCCTCCACCTAACATTCTCTGGAAGGTAAATAGCAAACATATCGAATCCAATGTCCATATCGCTAAAGAAGAGTTGAGGGTCTACGTTAGATATAGGATGTAACCAATCCATATATTTAATATACAGATCAAGGGTCAACCTCTGGAGTCGTCTGAGCGAGTTCGGCAGCTGCCCGAAGGCTCGCTGCAGATAGCGGGGGTGGCGCGCGAGGACGCCGGCGAGTACTCGTGCCACGTCGAGAACCAGTTCGGAACCGACACCGTTACGCACACCCTCTCCATCCTTGGTAATAACTATGACACATGACTGAACAGAAAATAATTACGTGGTATATACAGCCTACACAAAGGTCACTTCCGTTGACGTTCGTTCGTACTGGTAAACTCGACAAACCCTCTCTATACTTCTGTGGGCGTGGGTTCGAATCCCACTTGGGAGAGGCGAAGTAACCCGGCGCTAGCGGGGGGTGTGGTTGTAGCGGGGTGTTTAAGCGTGCTACTGTGAGACAACTGCCAATGTTTCGTCGCCTACCACGAGGTATATCTCATCCCCACCACAGATCAATTTTCAACACTTTCTATACACGCCATGCGTCAGTGTGCGTTACCGTTTACACAATACAGTGTATTGCTGTCAGCCATCTTGTCGCAGACGAGGTGATTCCATTGTTGTGCCGTAAAAATGTAATTCTGGCTTGTACATAACCATTCTATATTTATATTTATGTCCACTTTTAGAAATCAGGTTTTTCTATCAAGCAGTTAATCCCGTTTGCTGAGGTTATTATCTATACTTACTGCTCAACAGTGGAACAGAATTAATAGAGGTATATTAATAAGGATCCGTAGTATGGGGCACGCGAATCCGTTCACATGCCCGTATATACAAACATCCGTTCGATGTATAGGAATAATATCTGATATCACGACATTTGTTTGAAGCGTTCGTCCTGTGACAGTGAACTACAACTTATAATCATGTTGATAACATGGTTGCTTGTCGTTGTTTAGCTCCTCCGTTCCCGCCACAACTGAGTATCGCGTCCTCGTCGGTGTCGTCGCTGACGCTCCGCCTCAAGCCGTCTGACAATGCGGACCAGTCCCCCGCCGCCGGGTACACCATACACTACAAACAAGAGTTCGGCGACTGGGAGACGGTGCAGGTAACCTGCACGCACATACATTACTATCATTGGTCAATATTTAAAGATCATTATGAAAGACATGAAAAGGCTTAAAAAAAAGACATAAAGAACAATTGTATTAAATTTTAATGACTAAGTAATAAAGCTTAATAACGTTCAATAAAATTTCAGGTCCCAAGCAGCACCGATACTTACACATTGGAGAATCTATTCTGCGGCTCGAGATATCAACTCTACGTCACGGCTTACAATGGGTAAACTCATAGCATCTATATTATACAAGCGTGTGTCAGAGATTATTTGACCTTTGTTACCTTCATTGGCCCTTTGGCCATAGCTTCTTCCTGTTAAAGGTTGAATTATGAAAAATACTTTCCTAATTTCGGTCTATCTAGATCGTGTAAGAAACTTTCCATCTACTGCAATATCCAACCTATAAAATTTTGGATTCATACATAACATTTACACCCAATCCGAAACAAAAACGAAACTAATCAAATCTTGTAGTAGGTGTCCTGACAATTTAACAGCCTCTGTAGCCTAGTGCCTACAGTTGCACCGATAATCCGAAAGTTAGTGATTCTATTCCCAGTGGTTTACCAAAGTCAATGTGGTTGGTGCCGTTTGCCAGTTTTTGTGGTTATGGTTTAGTTTATGCGCGTTTGTCTATTTACCACTATGACAGACATTTGCCGCCAAAAATGAGAGATAACTTGAGGCTTCTGAGAAAGCACGCTTCTCTATCATACAGCATAACGTCATCTGTTGTTTCGGAAATTTCGTGATGAGCGATTGGTACCTACTTCGGTTTGACATTCTCGTGTGTGATGGATACATGTCGTACCGTGGTGAAGAATTATGTTCAGCAGTGGGCGTGTCCCTACTGATGATGATGACTTAGTATATATTTGTTGTAATTATACAGTATTTGAACGTTTCCAGTATTGGCACCGGCGAGGCATCTGACGTGGTAATCGCTCGCACTCGCGGCTCCAAGCCCCCGGTTCCTCGCGCCGCTGACTTTATCGAAGTAGGAAGCTCATCGGTGACTCTGCATCTGAAACAATGGCTGGATGGCGGGTGTCCTATGAGCCATTTCGTTGTCGAGAACAAGAAGAAGTAAGTACCTAAAATCCTTCACTTCATTATCGTCCGGAAATACTCTATCTTTAAAGTCAAAAGAAATTATAAAGAAGCTTCGTTTTATATGCTTGTCACGGACAGCGCCAACTTCTTTATAATACGTCGAGATCGATACACATAGCCTTTGAAAAGGTACGGAAATTCCATTTTGAGTTCCGGCCAATCAACGCGTTCCAATCAAAGACGCTTGAAAATCGTGCTGGCTGCGAGAGATGGCAACACTGTCGAATGTATTAAATCTCCACAACAGTCTTACGAGTTGAGGACCCGCGCTCTAGCACGCTCCCGATGGTTTAAACAAAGTAAATCTTAGTTATACATAGCTAGTTGCTGCGTGGATAAGATAAATATTGATTATTTATTTTACTATTTTAAATTTGACATACTATTTTAACTTAGAAATTTGACATCATTCATAATTATAATTGTATTTTTTTTAATATGGACTGATGGTCTGGATTAAATGATTTTCATTTCATTATTTATATTAGTATATTTATGTAAACATTCGTAGGAGTGATGTATAGCAAATGTATAACACATATTTTGACTACTTTACAGGGGTGCTGCTGAATGGAATCAAATCTCGAACGCTGTGAAACCTGGCGGTAACTTCGTTGTTCTTGGTACGTATCTTTCTCACGATGTTCGTATGGTGAGTGATGATGAGATATCTCAATGATGATTATAACTTGTAGATCTGGAACCGGCCACGTGGTACGTCTTAAGGATCACTGCGCACAACAACGCTGGCTTCAACGTCGCCGAGTACGAATTCGCTACCCTCACTACAACAGGCGGTATGTCGACTCATAAATTATCACTTTTTTGTTTTACAAATATTGCTAATTTCACCCAACGCACTTCTCATACAGCCTTGTAGCTATTTACCATTAATAGCCATGTGCGAACCCATAGTTGATTAAAAAATATATTTGGGAATGTACCTGAAATGCATCGCCTTATTTTCGTTCAATCATTTCCCACTTCGAGTATGTGTGAATAATACGAGGCTTGCATTTCAGGTACGATAGCGCCCGCGCGCGAGGTCGGTGGGGGCACCCTTACCACGGAACAGACCATCAAGATCATACTGTCTCACCTGAACCTGATCGTGCCGGTGGTGGCCGCGATACTGGTCATCATCATCGCGATAGTTGTCGTGTGCGTCGTCAAAGGAGCCAGGGACCATAATAAAGGTACATGTGACTTGTTGTAGGTACGATAGCCCCGTTGCCCGGCACCGCTGACGGTGACAAGGAACTGCCCGCGTGGGTGAGGGCGTGGCTGGAGCCTGAAGTCCTAGTGCCAATACTGGCTACGATAGTGGTATTCATCGTGGGTATCGTTGTCATCTGCCTGACGCTCGCTCGCAGGAACGCCCCCCACCGCCTGCGAGGTCAGAAGGACATGTACTGTATGTATGGTGGCAGCGAACACCGCTTCATTTATTATTTTAACATACATTCCATTTGACATTGTATCAAACCTATTCCATTTGGATTCATCTAACGTGGCATGAACGAAATTATTACTAGGCCATTTTTCTTTACCCTTACTTATAGTTTCAAATTCATCCTTTGATATTATTTGCTACATACGAGGGGCATACCGAAAAGATCGGTAATCGAGTACTTTCGATTTAATTAGATTAAAAACTCTTTTTGATGAATAAACACTGGTTAGTTGAAAATCGAATACAATTGACAGAATTAAAAAAAAATTTTTTTTAAAGAACAATATCAGTTTGAAATTGATAGGTCGATAAAAAAATGGAGCTTACAAGAGAAAGTTTCCGTGCCATAATTTTTTACAACTTTCGACGAGGATTATCTCAGGGACAATGTCTCGCTGAGCTTATATCTATATTCAAGAGTGAAGCGCCTAGCCAGACGACAATATATCGCTGGTATTCTGAATTCCGGCGTGGACGTGCTTCTCTTGGCACCGTACCTTCCACAGGCCGGCCAAAAACAGCGGTTACACCAGAAAATGTCGCTGTTGTGCGCCGAATGATACAGGATGACCGACATATTACATATGAGCAGATTCGGGCTACTTTAGGGATAGGTATGACTGCGATACAAACTGTTTTACATGGTGAACTGGGAGTGAGAAAGCTAGTTTCCCGCTGGGTGCCCCATAATTTGTCCGAAGAGCAAAAGGCGGCTCGTGTCAATTGGTGCCGGTCTACTCTGCAACGCTTCAACGGAGGAAAGTCAAAAGCAGTTTATAACATTGTCTCTGGTGATGAATCATGGATCTATTCATATGAGCCAGAAAGAAAGCATCAGTCGGCTGTCTGGGTCTTCGCAGGTGAGATCAAGCCAACAAAAGTTGTCCGCTCTCGCAGCGTATCGAAGAAAATGGTCGCTTCGTTTGTCGCGAAAACAGGACATGTAGTCACAGTTCCCTTAGAGGAACGGAGAACGGTTACCGCTGATTGGTATACAACGGTTTGTTTGCCACAGATGATATCCGAACTCCGTAGAGGTAACCCGAAACGACGCATAATCCTCCATCACGATAATGCGAGCTCTCACACCGCTCAGAAAACAAGCGAGTTTTTGAAGCAGGAAAACGTTGAATTAATGGATCATCCTCCATACAGCCCTGATCTGAGTCCCAATGATTACTTTACATTCCCTAGAATCAAAGATTTATTGCGTGGTCAGCGGTTTCAAGGTCCAGAAGAAGCAGTGGAAGCATACAAATCGACGATTTTGACCATGTCAACTTCGGACTGGAATTGCTGCTATAATAATTGGTTCGAACGAATGCAAAAGTGCATTAACTGCAACGGAGAATACTTCGAAAAGCAATAAAAATAAATTTAGTTATTTCCTGTATGTATTGTTTTATATTCCCGATCATTTCGGTATGCCCCTCGTATAACTGTCAGTAATCATTTATCATTTCAATCTTTGTTGATACCGTAAACTTTAAAACCAATATAGGTACTCCGTCTATAGTACAAAAAACTTATAGTACAAAAACAACCGAAAGATTAACACATTATTTTTATAACCATATTTGGACAATATATTCGTCACGAGTGGAATTCAAACCCGCATTTATCCTGAATATGCGACAACACTAAAATACTCCACCACTACGACTATTTTAATGCGCTATTTAAATATCTCATCTCAACGCATTAATTGTCTACTGGCAGTGTTCCGTGCGTTATCAATCATGACCATAGTATATCCAAATGATGTACCACCAAGTGGACCCGCAGATGACGCCGTGTACAACGCGTCGCAAGCGGCCCTCGGCGGCGGCACCGGCACCCTCGACAAGCGCGGTGGTCTCCGCGACGAACTCGGATACATCGCTCCACCCAACAGGAAGCTGCCCCCCGTGCCAGGATCAAACTACAACACGTGCGACAGAGTGAAGCGACAGGCTGTCATCAGTGAGTAACTAGCGAATGATTCACTCCGCACTCTTCTTAAGACATGAAATGTATGTAATTCCTATACTATATAAAATGATCCGACATCTAATACTATATCGAATCCTCGTATGGTTCGTTTCAATCTAATAAAAACAACCGTAAGCAAACATCAACATCATATATCTCAGTAATAATAAGCAAGCATAGACCCACAACACTTGTAGCCTTCTTTAAATAAGCGCAAAGATATTATTACTCTGGCATCGTCAAGACTACAGTGTTATAGTCTTGTTTCGGTGTTTGTTTACGGTGGTTTATATTTTATTGAAACTAACTTTACCAGTTTATTGTTTAAAAAATATTAAATATTTTCGAATTTTATTCTTAACGACAACCTAATAAGCACATTTCTAAATGCAAATCTGTTTCACAACACGTAAATGATGTCTGTTTTTATTCTCCTATCGTATACACACAGATGTTAATCTGTTTAAGAAACCAGGATTTTATTAATGAGCACTTTTTATGATCTTCAGCTTTCTCTATCTGCACGGCCTTGGCTACTTTTTTCCTCTGCATAATTATTTCTTCTTTAACATTCTCGATGGTTTACTATTATTTGGTGTCGGCGACTTAATTTCCTGGTGGCAGCAAGGAACATCGGTACTTTTAAGGTTTTAGTAAAGTTGCAGCCGAAATTGAACAAGTGTTATTTCGACTGGAACTTCAGTCATTTTATGTTGTCTGTTATTCCCTTTTATCCCCGTTATATTTTGCTTGGTCTATTCTAGTCATGAGCCTAGACATAGACACAGCTATGTGCTATACGTTCCCCTTATATTTTAGTTGTATGGGGGATAATCACTCAAATATCATCACTAAATTATAGCACTATTCAATTGTATAATTTTAACATCAAATAATATACCTATTAAAATTCCAATAAATAATGCCGATTTAATATTTGAGTGATGATCTGATGTACCGTGTGCGATAAGTTGTGGTCAGGGAGTTCGGAGGTCGGGGTCTCATTGAAAGACAATGTTATTGCACACATCTAGTTGTGTAGAGCATGCATAACGCAGTAGTGTGGTTTAGTGGGCGCGCATTCAACGTGGGACCCGCGGCGACATCACTACGAGCGCGTGCGCAGGCCGCGCATGCGCCGCGCGGGCTCCGGAGACACCATCTCCACAGGTGAGGCGCTTGATGGATGCAAAACTAACGAAGCTTGGAAATGAATACATTAATGCTTCACAGAAACATAAATCACAAAGCCTCACAATTTATACAACAACATTGTCCTAAAATCAGACAAGAGCTCATATTATTTTTCTTACACGTATTGTCCTATTAATTTACTCTGTACTCTAAACCATCGAACTATTTACTACTAAGAATTACAAAGTTGTTGGCATAAAAATAATTTGGTAATATTAACAGGAAAATGTATTCATTTCTAATGTTGATTTACTTGTAAGTATAAAGTCTATACCAGAGTGGATTGCTACTAACATTGCCTGCAGCCTGAACGAGTGAGTACATTTATTTTATTATTGAATTTTGCGTGTAGATAGATACGTAGTTTTATTTTGCTTTTTTCCTAACCCCCATTAATATTTGTTTGCGCTTTTATCTTTCTGCACTATATAGGGCCGATATCCATAATCAATATATAATATATATATTTTTACGAAAATATAAATTGTCTTACGGCATGATTTGTAACCAGCAGAGTATGTTGTCATAATAACATAACATAACATAACATCGTGTGCTATTAGATATACGAGTACAGGGCCGTTTTAATAAAGCGTTGAGTTGATCTAGATCGATTTGGTCACATATAAATGTATTGGGTCATTCGCATTTATCATCATTCATATCATTTCATTCATCGATTTATTTTTAAAATATTTCTATTGAATCTCAACATAGTGTTTTTGGTATCGTATAATATACATAAATAAAAACAAATCAACTGTAAATATATGGTTTGGAGATACTATATAAGTCAGTGTAGCCTTTTGTTACCTCAGGACAATGAGCCTCAGGATGTCAATTGATTTTCTTACTAAATATTTGCCGTTGTTAGGATTCCGTATCCAGAGTGTAAAAAACGGGACTCTATTACTAAGACCTGGCTGTCCATCAGTCACCAGTCTGTATCTCATGAACCGTGATAGTTAGACAGTAGAAATTTTCACAGATGATGCCGCTATAACAACAAATACTAAAAAACATAATAAAATAAATATTTAAGGGGGCTCCCACACAACAAACGTGATATTTTGCTCGTTTTTATAAATAATGGTACGGAACCCTTCGTGCGCCAGTCCGACTTGCCCTCAGCCGGGTTTTGGTTAGGTTTTGTTACGATTACATAACAATTTTGAAAGCATGAATATAATGCTAGAATAAAACACTACCAAAATAATATGAAACTTAACTGAATTAAACCTTCGAGATTTCCATTCCATGGAAAAGAAACTATGTTCCATAATAATTGTTTATATCGCTCATTTAAATTACTTATGTCTGTTAAGTTTTATAAAACGATATTCACTCTAGATGAACATATTATTGTAACTTACAACCAGGTATGGAGGATGAGATCTGCCCGTACGCCACGTTCCACCTGCTGGGCTTCCGCGAGGAGATGGACCCGAGCAAGGCCCTCGCGTTCTCCCACCACCACCCCTCCCACGCAGGCACTCTGGCGCATCCCCACCCACACCACCCGGCGCACTCGCGAGCTGGATCCCAGAGCATGGTGAGTGGCAAGCAGCATAGTACATAACACAATTTTAGTTACATTTTACGCTACTTTTGGGACCGTCATGTTACATGTCCTACGTTTAGGCATACCGTCAACATTTAAGCAACATTAATAGCAAAGTTATGTAAGATCGAATGATATTACGAAGTCTATTAATCATTTACAACTGACTTCAAAAAAGGCGGAGGTTCTCAATTCGACTGTATGTTTTTTGTGTGTATGTTACGCGATCATTGCGCCATTTTTATATTCTTTTTGGGTAGATCATACTTCAGAGATGGTCCCATATAAATTTTATCGACATCGATTGAGCGCTTTATGTCAAAATCGAGGAAAAACAAAATATATACCCATATAATTCTAACTCTCAGGGTCAACATTTCAGGGGGTGAATGCTGTAGACTTTTAGGGCAGCTGAAATCGGTTCCATGGTTCATTGGTTTTTCAACGCGTTCCATTTAATTCATATCTTAATTTTGCGAGACTGAGGCGAAACATATGTTTACCCGTTTAGGCACAGAATAACAGACTACTAGTTTAGGTTACTTAACGCCAAACGGTAAATGGAGTTAGCTCTAAAAATGTAAGAAAAAGAACGTCAAAACTTTTTCGAAATATTAAAAAAATATATTATTTAACCCCCCAAAAGCTGTTACTATTTTGTATGAGTATCTTTAGCTCATAAGTTTTCTTTTGTAACGTTGCCGATTAATATGATCGTTTGACGTGTTATCAGCCCCGAGCCAACAGCCGCTATGCCCGCAAGAACTCTCAGGGCGGACAGAGCGCCATCTACTCCACCGCGCCAGAGTACGACGACCCCGCCACATGCGCTGAGGAGGACCAATACGTGAGTTCTTCCGCAAGAAAAAAAGTTTGATTTATTGCCTCATATTCCAAAAAAGTGCATATGATCATGTCCTCCAGAACGACATATCCCGTTATCGTCATCTCGCGCGGCAGTGACTTGCGAAACTAGGTTTCGAACCGCTATTCGTAAAGTTGTTCACTTTGTAGCAGTAAATTTGTTTCGGCCGTGTCTTGTTTTTATTTTCTAATATCTAAGACATTACTAGCGACTTTTAGGTAACTTTAATAGATTCAAAGAAAAATATCAAATTATACTATATCAAACATATTGAAGATTTCAGGTGTTTCAATTCCGGTTTGCTTCACTTAAAAAAATATTAGGTACATTGAATGGATAATCCGAATAAATCATAGTCTTCCCCACTTACTTCATCTAATGAGATGAAATTGTAAGTTCTAGTTACGCCAGTCGACCTACAGTCGAACTATTCAACGATCGATCACCATGTATGTTCTTATTTTTTTTAAAAAAAGCTGTATTCTCATTTCAGTTTATTTTGTTGGAAGCAGTAAATTGTGTATGAATTATCTGAAAGATTTAATATACATAACATTATTTGTGTCAGCGCGCCCGCTACTCCCGACCCATGTACGCCTGCGGACCCGAGTACGACGAGCCCGCCTGCTGCGCCCCCGAAGACGAACAGTACACCGGCGCTTACGGCACTCCCTACTCCGACCACTATGGCTCTCGGCCCAGCATTGGTGAGAAAACTTTAAGGATAGCAACGCGCTCTTGCGTAATAAGTTTAACCGATCGGTAGGCACAACTATCCACCACACTGGCATTAATCTATGGGTTGTTACACCTAGTGATAGTAATAATAATAGCGCAATATTACGTCACTTGAAACAGACTAAATGAAGAAAAAAAAACGTGGTTATGATATCATCATCGTATAATATTTTAAAATTTATAAAATACTAGCTTCTGCCCGCGACTTTGTCCGCGTGTACTTCAGGATGTATTCTACTTGTTCGATAGGCACAGGTGACGTTTATGACAAATTATTGTACAGCATAAGGTACAAAATAGTGTTTATTCTGTTACGTAGTCTAATAATTTAAAGAAACAAAATAAAATTCAATATCTGACGTAGTACATTCAAATAGTCTTTACACCAATATTATAAACGCAAAAGTTTGTATATACGAATTTACATATTCTATGGTCGGTTGCTAAGCAACGCGTTTTTGTTATGCCAAAATTGCCCATGTAATCCCGCTAATATTGTAAGTGTGATTTTGGACAATTTACACAGTATGTCTTGATAAATTATAGCCTACATGTTATTCTGATGTATAAGCTATATTATTGTAAAGTTTCATTCAAATCCATTCAGTAGTTTTTCCGTGAAAGCGTCACAAACATCCAAACATCTAAACATCCAAACTTTCACACTTATAATATTAGTAGGATAACAAACCGACATCTTAGACCTATACCTCAATTTAAGCAATGGATGATGTTGAATCATGAGCGAACAAGCATTGTCTAAATCTGGTTCAAAGCGTGTCACCTTAGGCCGCATCGTCACTTTCAATGAGATGAAATTTTTCAGTATAACAAGCTAGTGAATCTTGGTGCAGGTACCCGCAAATGCGGCAGCTCCCCCGAGCCCCCTCCACCTCCCCCCCGCAACCCGAACAACGACAACAACTGCTCCTCCTCCTTCAACGAGAGCAAGGACTCCAACGAGATCTCCGAGGCCGAGTGTGACCAGCCCAGGAACTACCCCGGTACGTCCATCAACCCACACTGAAACTAGCAAAGCGATGTTAAAAATGGATCGGAGAATTCAAATCTGACACTTATGACGTCATAGGGAGCGAAATACCTCCACGAAACCCTATGACGTCATGCCCCGCACCCTATACGTGCCTATACCACAGTCTATCTACTTAAAGCTGTGTTTCGCGTGCAGTCTGACAGCCCTGTTTTGTATGGAATCGATGTCTCACATAGCCCTAAATCGTGTATAGGGGCCAAAACTTACTAGTATCATACAATTCTCTCTTGAAAAATAATCTTGTTTGCTTACTTGCGGACCTGACTTATTTTATTAATCGTGAACTTTGCACAATTAGATTAACGAGTCGGTTGAATTATGCGTCGAAATTCTACATCACACGCTACCTGCTTATTGTATTAGAAACAACAGCAGCTATGTCAGACTTCTTGCGATTATCTTGTAGTCTGTGTCAACCTAAATACTGTTTCGAGAAAAAATCAATCAATTTAAAATTCTTATGATATTTATACAGACAAAGTTCAATTTAATCAAGGTACAATAGGCGGCCTTATCGCTTTTTAAATTTGTACAATGCAGACCACGGCGAGTTAATCATTTTAGATTCCCCACAATGCTCTGTGACAAGACACATTGTCACGCGCGCTTATTGTTTTGTGTGTGTGTGTTTCCGATTCGCAGATACAAGAGTGACTTGGTTGCGCTTTCTTTCTTATACGCTGAATTGAATATGCATCTACAGTATTTACCTTAAAGTGGTCTCCGCTGTACATGACATGTCATCTAATAACATAGTCTACAACGATATAGCTCGCGAAACATAATAATTGTATGATTTCATTTTGTCGATTGATCAACTTCAATTAACCAAATGTAATATGTATTTGGATTTATCGATTAATCAAAAAATCATGTTGTTACGTTGGCAACAAATAAAACCAACATTGATTTTGCAATATATGAATATTCGTTCAAACTTCACACTGCTTCTGACAGGGACGCAATCCGACCATCTTTAATCCTCATTTTAACATTGTCATACTTTTTATTGAAATGTTATAGCCTATGCGATGCCGTTTTTGATAGCAATTAACAAAATGCACCAAAACGTACATACATAAGCAGTATCAGCTTTAATTTTTCTGTTAGCTGCTTACATGACTATAAATATGCCATCTTTTGATTTGCCAAAATAAATTACATACATTCAAAAAGTATGACAAACACATTCATTCCGCCTCATGATGTAATCACGAAAACTATTACACTAATTCTAATAATAATTTTGGAATTAATTCTCGGATTGGTCCATGCGTCACCCGGTGGCATCTGAACAGAAGACGGTAAACATTTTAGCATTAAATAGTATTTTATGTTCCTAATTATGTGACTGACAGCATGCCATGATGTCTCAGTGATAACTGATGATAACAAATCGGATTTTAAAGCTTATAAATTAGATTTATTGTTATTGGCTTACTAGACTTTTTTCAAAATTTACTTCTTTCTACGTTTCTTTAATTATCATGTGGCAAAATAAAATGCCGTGTCACGGCATGAATTTTTTTTGTGGTTTAAGTTTTATTTTGTCACGTGATTTCAAATATATTTCTTGGGAATTGCATTTTTTCTTTAGGTAACACTATCTTCGTCATCTTTTTATGTGTTTAGATGTGACTGTGTTAACAATTTAATTTCTATTTAAAATGGTTCTGTAGACTTAGTTTATGTTTTCAGACAACTTGATAATACCCAGAGTGAATAGAAACCATGCTTGCAGGTTAACAGGGACATTGCAATTTATTTCAAGGAGAAATCTAAAATTACAGATTCAGAAAGCTGTCTACATATATTTACTTCCACCCTTTTACCTTCTGATACGACTCTTTTATAATACCTACAGTGTTCTGTCTTAACTTGGCACCGGCTAATTCCAGTACACTTCAAGGGTTATTCAAAAGTGTTTACTCAAATCAAACGTCTGGGTATTGTGCAAGATGTCTATCTAGTAGAGGGCAGCCTCGGGTCTCGTGGCTAGAGTAGAGCGCGTCGTGACTTGTGTGTTGTTACAGTCAGGGCCCACACTGCCAAGGACGGCTTGCACAGCGAGGAAATGAGGAAACTCATAGACAGGTCAGTTCATTCAGGCCTACAAAACACACACCTAACATCCAACACTGTTTTTTCAACATAGCACCTCCATTTTTAAATAAATTTATACCATAACTAAATGAAATTTGGTAAGGTGTTTAAGACTTATAACAATGACATGTTATTGTAGTATTTTTAACATTTAACGTCCTACATTAGGGACTAATACGCACAAGATACTACACATTTTTTGCATGCATAGACTAATCTAAAAAGTTCTATATTTAAAATTACAAAGATTGAGTTCAGTTTCACATGCAGAGCTAATGATAAGGGGAAATCTGCCGAATCCTTGTGTGTGCGCTAGCACGTTTATATGTGGCGTACCATAGACTATTGAACTTAAAGCATCGTGTATAACTAACTAGTCTTAGGCTCGTTACTAAGCATGTGTTATGTTCTGCATTCACGATCTTCAGGAAGCAGTAAGTCAAAGTATGTGGAACAATGTTCAATGAATGCCCCTTCATTTTGCCTGATATTTTTTCGTTATTAACCTTATGTGGCTAACACTTAGTCCGTTATGCACTAAAACTGTTTGGTTTGCTGGATGAAAGGTCACGGTAAGGTACGAGTACTTAGCCTGTTAAAATCCGACCGACGAGACGGCTCATTTTGTTACTTTACGAAGACTACCTTATTTTTGTTTTCCATTTTGTAATTATTGCGTTGCCAATAAGTATGTACAAAACATAGTTTATCCATTATTTATTCTCTGTCCGCATAACTTTTTGACAGTAATTCTCCTAATCCCTTTAACTTTCCGTGTCCGTTATTTAAAATTTTGTCGCTGTTGTAAAATATAATGTTTAAAAATAGTTTATTACATAATGGCCAAATTTTAAAGTAATTGACACAGAGGTGAGGATGATTTAGAGAATCACAGTTGAGCAGTCCGTATATTTATTAGCTCCCTGGCACTTCATTTAAAGCTACGTGCTACTTTTATTCCTAGCTATCTGATTGTAGCTGCCTAGCATATTTTAGCTGAAGTTTAATTTTAGTGAACATATATGTTACCTTTTTTAAATAAACTATTGGCAACGTTTCAAAATTATAAAGGAGACTTTTTGAAATTTTTAAATCATTTATTTTTCTACTTTTGTTAATGCAAGTGTTGTTTGGTGACATTTGCAGACCAGAAGCAAGCACCCCAATCCCCCAGCAAGCAGTCCACGGGCGGGGACTCACAGCCTACGATACTGTGGCAGTGTAACCTGTAAATCCGAGACGCGCCTGCGCACAGCGACACACACACGATATTATACTTTTATAAACATTTTACGGACCATTGCCGTCTTGCTGGGGCAACCACACGGCCTTTCTGTTTCTTTTGTTAAGTACGACTCTTTGTATTAAGCGAATATACAACTCTCTGTTTGCTAGAAGTATTGTTGTACCCAGCAGAATGGCAATATGCGTGACAAAGTTTTCAATTTTTTACCGTACTTGTGTGTCGCGGTTTTGTGTTGCAATTTTATTTTTAAATTTATCCCAACTTAGTTGGCTGGATTATCATCTTTAGTTGTATCAAAGTGACGCGCACATTCGTGCCATACATAACGTTTAGTGTTTAATTCGGGCTCAACTCGGTTGTGGTAAACATGCAGTTGGGTGATATGTATGATAGCATCTACCTGTCCCATGTAGAAATGAAAAACGCGTCACATCTTAGGGTTACCATATTAAAAACAGAAAATTATGGTTGTGGTAGTTATTTCAAATTGATATATTTGCTTAATAGCAATGTGGCGCGCTCCAATCCTGTCCAATGAAAATACATACTCGTCCTTCCTGCCCAACTGGCACGTTTCCTGCAGCCGTCTACTATAACAACAGTACATTTTGGTAGACCTCATTTTTGTTTTATTTGTTTAGCTTAATTTAAATAAAGTTTTGGAAGCTGCAGGTTTTGGGGTGACTGACTGAAGGGTAACGATTTAAATTAAGCTCAACATGTAATAATGTGATATTTTGTATTTTATCCCATTTTTTTAAATATACTATCTTATTTATATTCGTGTACTCGTAGGTGGTAATAATATTAAGTAACCATGCGGCCGGCAGGCTGATTCGATGCTTCCTTTAATATTATGGTTTTGTGATGCTTTTACCATTTTGTGTTATTGCCAAGTCCTAATTTGTATTATTGTAAAATGTTTTTTTATTGTTTTATTTGCATTTATGCATACACTACTTAGGGTAAGAATAGAAATATAAGCTTCTTTACTAGTAATAATTAATCAACTTTTAAACAAAAACTATGTAATCAGTAGCTAGTTACTATGGTACAGTATGTAAAATTTTAACTGCATATAATCGACATTAGGTACAGTATCCTAATCGCCGCGAAGTATATTTACATGGAAATATAAGGAATAAACAGTTTACCGCCAAAACAAGTATACTCATCTGTATGTCATCAAAAATTGTAACTAAACGTTGAAATGAAATTTAAAAGCTCTTTAATATTACTCTAGAATAAGGTGCATTTTAATAAACGTAATTTTATCCTTCTATAATATGCGAATTAGTAGTAAGACACGGTCTCGTGTCATTTTCTAGATGTTTTCCTTATATGTTGTGCATCGTCGTGTAAGCTTCGCAACGTAGGCTTGTAGTTAGGTTCTCGCTACTTCCTAGCAACGGAGATCTTCTCTTACCTTCCACTTAGATTGGATTAAACAAGAAATTAGCTAAAATTTAATGTGAACAAATTAAATAAGAGTATTATTCAAAATTATACGGTAGCTATTTAATTCGATGAAAAGTAAAATTAAATTATATACCCTAAAATGAATTGTTTTGTGTATTTCATGAATTTGTTTGGATGTAATTTTCGCTGTCGTCTACGTGCGTTTGGTTTGCAGCTGTCCACGATTTAAATATGTTCGTATTTACGCGATATGCTAACCGCTGCTAACTGTTTGTACCAAAGTGTTTGATTTGTGTTAAATAAACTACTCAAACGTCAACTATACCGTTTGTTTTATTTTTAAACATCCGTTTGTATTCAAATCTTAAAAATATTTATTGTGTATTCTATTCATCATCCACAGAACGTCCAGTCCAAACTTGGGGTTCTTTTGAAGTTTAGATTCCGATTCTCCGTTACGACGTGAAGAGAGGACAAACAAACTCACTTTCGCATTCGTAACGTTAGCATAGATTTAATTTTCTCCATGGCTGTACAATTTTGAAAATAATTGCATAGAAATATAACTACACGAATCAATTACCCCATCCGTGTCCAGCCGGGGCAGAACAAGCGCTCTGTCTCGAAAATGACGTCATAACGTCTTTGTCTACCGGTCCAACCACGTCGACCGCTTGCCTGTGTGCGTAAAGTGCTGTGTATGGCTCGCTCTAATGTCAATATGTCTACCACCCGCAGCACAATGGACAAAATTTTGTATACTTTTGCCGTAACAAAGTAGCCATTATCTGTGCCACACTTTGGGGTGTAGAGATAGGGTATAGAAATAGCGTAAGCGTTTGAAGATAGTTATGAAAGTACTCATTTATCATTGATAAAAAGCCATTCCTCGTCAAGCCAAGCAGGCTTGAACTACTTCCTGAGCGCATTGTTATTATCATCAGCCACGTCGGCACATACTGTATCAGAGACAGCGTGTTTCTATTTACAAGACCACTTCAAAACTTCATCCGGACCTCGCCTACTCCACTGGTCCCAAACAAATCAAGGCGTAAGAAATCCATAACGACCAAATTATAATCAGCCAAGTTTATTTACAGTCAAATTTACAATCGACACATCTGTGCTACAACATTAAGTCCTTTTGAAGTTACGACACCAAAAGTTGCAAACAGGAAGGTTACGATCATCAAAAAATGTTGATATTACTACGAAGAAAGTATATTTACTCGTATTTATACATAAATATCAGATATTAAATTAGATGTTGAAGGACTAACGGGCCGAAGATTTACGAAGCCGCTTTCACGATCTCCTCGGCAACTTCGAGGGCGATGGCTGCTTCTGCCTTTGCCTGAAATATATAAAGTATACCTTAAAATAATGCATGAAAATACGCAGTCTTTAGGAGGTCACATACTTTTTAGGGTTCCGTACCCAAAGGGTAACCAACGGGACCCTATTACTAAGACTTCGCTATCCGTCTGCCACCAGGCTGTATCTCATGAACCGTGATAGTCAGACAGTTGAAATTTTCACAGATGATGTATTTCTGTTGCCGCTATAACAACGAATAATAAAATAAATATTTAAGGGAGCACCCATACAAGAATCGTGTTTTTAGATGTGCATTTAATGTATTGGTAGCGCCATCTAATGACGAGTAGCAAAACTAAATCGAGAACGAGAATCGAGGCACATTCGTTAGAGGATTGCTGCATATTATTTATGGTTTTCCGTATTTTACATATCGATATTCTGTACGGAACCCTCGGTGTGCGAAAAGAAGAAAAAAACGGCACTTGACCGTTTTTTCTGATTAATTTAGAATTGAAACTAGAGGACGTAGTAGAAATGTAAATAATCACTCAGAAAAAGCCGCCAGAATGAACCCAGCATCAAGCTAAGGAGTCGCTGGCTCGCTACCTTTCGTACCAGAACACAACAGTGCTATTATCACTGCTGTTTGGCAGCATACTTAGGTAACATGGTGGTAGCTAGCCAGGCGGACATAGAAAAGGCCTTTCCGCCAACCAACCGGGTATCGAGCCCAGGGCCTGCGGGAGTCCTAGCGTGTAGCCATTTGGCCACGGAGGCGGTTTAAGTTACATGAATCCCTGTTATTTGGCTTACTATTTATGGTAAACGAATGAAATCCGCAACTAATTTAATAAATTAAAAACTGATGTATGATTTTTCGCATCATACTGCTCTATTCGCCATCACTAATGAACGAGCTATTACAGCATACACCACAGTAAAATCAAAAGCAAATACCTTCTCGTTGCCAGCAGAGTTTAATTCTGACTGAGCCTTGCTGAGAGCCTCCTGCGCCGCGCTGCGGTCCAGGCTCTCGACTGGGTGGGCCTCCTCGGCCAGCACCTGTGGAGGTATTATAATATAACTAGTGATGGGCATAATCGAAACATTGACATAATCGAGATATTTTAATTACAAATATACGATAATAAATTATGAAATTAGTAGTCACTAATTAGTACTACCAATTACTGTCAAACAATCGAAACTTGACGATGGTTGCGGAGAGTGACCAACCGAAAAAGTAGGGGTGTAATTGGAAGGAATGTAATTGTTAATCAACACTTACATAAAAACATGGACCGTAATAGGGTGTTCGGAATCGCAAAACAGGTTGAATCTTTTTAGACTACGCTATCCCTTAAAATCCTTAAATAAAAATAACCAAGGAACCTGGCATACCTGAACTGTGGAGTCGTCATTGACAGTGATGGTGCCTGATGAGACGAAGATCTTTGTCTGTTTGCCGTCGCCTTCTACTACAGTTACCACTCCTGGTCTCAGGACAGCTGTGAAGTTAATTGTTATGTAACCACCTCATATTTACATCTAAATTTAAAATTATTGTACTTATTTTTTAATAATATTATCTTATCCTTATGCCTTGCAGCATCATGGAACAAAGTAACTTATTTTTAAACAGCAAAATACTAGTTAAACTTTCTCACTCAGCGCTCTATGTAAGGAAGCATAGATACCAGAAAAATTGAAACATGCTTCACCTAGCGACAATATTTTAAAATTTCAGTTGGTTGGGCATGGGCAAACATTAGTAATGTCTGTATGACAGAAGTAGAAGAACATAATTAATATTGAATTTCCTACAAGTCTTTGTGGGCATAATGTGGCCATATTATGCCAGGTTAAGTCCATATGTAAGTCGGTTTGAATTGATCAACCACCAAAGCAAGCAAACATGTATCTGTAGCTAGGTAAATGTTCATTCACTCTTCAATATTCTTAATTTCTGAAGTAATATCTATACAACTGATGAATAAAAAAACGTATTGCGATGATCAAAATTGTTTTTTTAACCTTTCTATGTAAAAAGAAATAAAAACTTGTAATTCAATTATAGTATTAGTAATATGGGTTCCATTTAAACTTACCTAGTGTAGGGACATGCTTAGGTAAGATACCAAAAGCTCCACTGAAAGATGGCACATCAACCTGCTTCACAATTTGTTTGTCATAGAAGACCTGGAACGTAAAAAATATATTTTTGAGATGGAAACCAAATTGGTAAAAGTAAGTAAAAGTTGTAAATGTTGAACAGATGAAAATGGTATTTTACACACAAGAATCACCATCATACACAAATAAAAGTAAGCATAAATTACATGTAACCACCAACATTCAAATCAACATCAAACTCTCCAAAACATTGAAATTACTTGACTTTCAATTTAATAACTTGTCACACATACATTGATATGCTGCATGTAGTGTCACATCCACTCTTCTTCCATTTTTCACATTGAACATCCGGCCATTGCCAGATTCTTACCTATTCTGTATTTATAACACAGCTTTGTGTCTGACAGACCACACAAAGGCTTATCATGAAATATATCACTTATCGCCAATATATTGAATTTAGAAATGTTTTAGTATCCTGTGGGTGCAATGAGACCAAATTAAAAGGTATGCAAAAGGAAATTAAAAATCATCCAGGCACAAACTAGTGAGTTTAGAAATAAGAAGTTATAAGCTTAAAATTGAAAATCCCATAAACTCATTTGTTTGTTACAACAAATACTACCTTACATATCTAAAGGCCCATTGAATCAATGAGCCTACGTCCTTAAGATAGAATTTTCCCATCATACCACAACTTGCATATTCTCACCTTGTTGCCAGCAGCAAATGTTAGAGCCATTTCACCGTCTTTCAGAGTTTCAGCATTTGCCTGTGCTGCAAAATTGCGGATCTGAACTCTCTTGACAGCTCCCCTCAAAAGTGCTCGCATACCAAGAGCCATCTGTCAAATAAAAGAATAAAGTGATTAGTAATCTAAGACAGGCAGGAACTCCTACAAGAAAAATGAATTAGGTTTGGGGTGCACAATAGGTTTTCCTCAGCGCCCCTTTTAGTTACCTTAACTGATATTAGTTAAGACACTAGTTAGGTTAATATAATAATGTTCTATTATCTGAGAAACGTATGCCCCAAACTGCGTAGAATAAATCTTATGTGAAAGCTATTTAATAAATAAAGATTTCACTCTTTTTATGTATAATATTTTACTTAAAAAAACAAGTCTGAGAAGACAGATTATGTAATAATTTTTCAAACAAATGCAGGGTAAAAATGTTCCTGATTGACATATTTATAAAATAAACTATATGATCGAACTGTTCTATTTACTTACTTTATACTATAAGTAATTTAGTTTCTTTCCCTGGAGATTTTATAGTAATACGGCTACTTGCAGCGATTTTTAGATTTTCAGTTCAATCCGTAGTGATTATATGCTCTTAGGTTAAGTCAGCTCGTCCACACCAAAGAGAATATAATATAAATAATACTACTACTACAGATAATATACAGCCTCCCTACACATTACAGAAAAATACATAGACGGCCGCGGAATTCAGTGGCAGCTGTTTTATTGTGTATTATCGACACGATTCAAAAATGCTCAACCCGTTTTTCTACACCCGAAGTGGAATTCCAATGATGATAAAACACACTCAAAGTTTGTATAATCAAAGATTTACACACTACAGATTTCATGTCCCTTGTACAGTACTTTCAAACTATATTTGCCCCTCTGAAGTTAGCAATATAAGACCGCGAAGTATCAGGCAACGCAAGTTACCTTGGTGTGCGGTACAGTACTCGCACACTTTGTTTGCCCCTCTGATGTTAGATCTCCGCAATTTCAAACATGTACAGACGGAATGTGTGTGTATTATTTTCCGATAATAACTATCCCTAGATGACATAAAACACTAGGATATTTCTTTGCACCCGCAAACTGGCCTTGCCTCCGACTTATACGTTAATAATTGATACTTCGCAGCCTTTCGTGACTAGCTTCAGAGGGGCAAACTTAGTATACTGCAGACAATGCTCCCTACAATTGACAAACAGACAAATAAATCACACCTCACTTCGACATAGGAGAGGATTCCGTGGCAGCCGTCCATGAAGTCCTGTGCATAAGCTATGGAGTGAGCCGTTTAGGGATGGGCAAATGGAAAAAAAATATCGATATTTATCGTATCGATATTTTTCAAATATATCGATATATTTCACCCAAGAAATATCGATATTTTTTGCCCAATTTGCAATTATTTATAAAAATTGCCTAAATTATCGAAATTTTAAAGCAAATACACATCTGGCTGTTTCAACATAAGTTTTATTACTGAAAAAAAAAATTTCGTTATTTTAAAGTTACATTATTCAAACCAGTATTTGTCTGATATTGACATCAGGAGCACTCTTTGTTTGATGTGTTCCCCTGTTAATCTGCTCCTATCATTTGGCACAGCCAAATTTACCACTGAAGCTACCTTGCCTAATGATGCTTTCAGATGACACTGAAGATGCTTGACAAATCAAATATTTTAGAGCGATATCCGAGAGAACCGGCGTGAAATGTTGACAATTTACCCAGAACTTTATTGGATCAGATTTTCTTTCTAAAAGTGGTTTGTCCAAATACTGCTTCAGTTCATTGGGGACAACGCTCCTGCTTGGAACCTCTGACGAAGCTATGCTCAGATTTAATAATTTCTCATGTCTGGACCAGATAGAGAGATGTGTGTGACGCAGAGCTTTAAAAATATATCGATTTTGATATCTGAAAATAAATATCGAAAATTGATATACCGCGGGAAAAAATATCGCTAATTAATATCGATATTTTTCTGAAAAATATCGATATTTTGATATATCGATATTTTTTACCCAATCCTAAAAGGCCGTCTCAAAATTCTCTAATCTTTCTTGTTTTGTTTGTGTACATTACAGTGACTCAAAAAATATAAATTAAACATGTATTGACATGTCATTTCATAACGATGTCATAGTATTATGCAATGTTATTTATTATCAGCGCTATAGTATTAACAAACTACTTTCAATCTTTGTTTTCAAAAGTTTCAGGATCTGACCACAATCTCACCTGATTCTGTTGTCAAGGATGGTACCCACTTGCCTGCATATTCACTGTGGCACACAGTCAGTATTTATAAGAATGGGTATGCACTTGCCCTTTATCTCGCACTGTAAGTGTGCTTACCCACCAGCCTCAAGCTAATGAGGCGCTGGCTCTGCTACTTTTCATACTGGAACACATTAGTGCTATTAACAGTGCTGTTTGGCAGTGGTCTGAGGTAACATGGTGGTAACTAGCCGGGAATTGTCATAGAAAACGGCCTACCACCAATCAAACCCAGTACCAATAGGTACCCCCACTGGGAATCATACTTGAGACTTCCAGATTGTAAGTCCAAGGGTGTAGCAATTAGGCCATGGAGACGGTTAATTTATTATTATAATAGACAGTAAGATAGTCCGTCCAATTGTGACTTAATCACTAGGCTACGGCGCTCGCTTGTAGCTGATGATGAACTGTCAATAAATTTCAGGATAGCGGAGAATTTCATGAAAAAGGACCCCGACCCGTTCTATGAGCGTCACCCGGCGCGCACCGACCCGGAGTGCGCGCTCGGACATGACGGACCCTCAAGGTCATGTTCAAAAAGGACAACTTCATGACCAAGGTCAATAGCTCTTTTGGAACCTAGTGTTCCTACAACATTTATTTGAGATCCTAAATACTCACTGGCAAAAGCTAAGCTACAGAGAATTGAATGCAGGAACATGTGTAGATATAAAATTGAAATTAATATAAAACACTCCAGTTTGCAATACCTTTGATGTTTGAAGAAATCAATCTACTTAGTATTAAAAAGATACGGCTGTTCAAGCCGCATGCAAGGGAATCAAAACCTATAGGGTTCTTCCTGTTGACCTACAATCCTGAACTTTGGCAAGAAGCAAGGTCTTGCAGGACAACTGTAGGAATAAATATGAAAACCAGAATTTTCTAGTTATAACACAGTAAAAAATAGCTTCTTTATCTCTAAACTTACCTTTGCAGTTGAAAGCCATACATCAGGTATGTTATTTAACTGCAAGACAAAGTTGGTTCTTCAATTACATTTTTGGTAGAGCATTGTCGGGTGCATATTACTGTGTCTATTAATATATGATTTTCAGTATGTTAATTATTCATATTCTGTATGGAACCCTCAGTGCGGAGTCAGACTCGCATTTGACAGTTTTTTAAAGTAAAACCCAATTAAATAAAACCCAAATTAAATATGTGTCCCATAGTAGTGCTAAGTGAGCAACAACCTTTGACTGGGGTGTGTTTTTTGTTTCAGCTGGAGAATGAGTACCTGTGAGACACATACTACTCTCGTCAGAACATCACTGGCCGCGACGTGCACAAGCTCAACGTGTGCACGTGTAGACTCACGCCAGACCTCATGCCAGGACTCGAGATGAGTCTAGTGTTCCAGGTGAGGTTTAAAAAATTCTTGGAAGCATTGGTTTTAAGTTTCCATACCTCAAAAAGAAAAAGGAACCCTTATAGGATCACTTTGTTGTCCGTCCGTCCGTCTGTCTGTCAAGATTTTATCAGGAACTTGAGGAGGCATCAAGTTGAAATTAATATCGATTACGCAAATCTGCACTCCCTTGGAGTTGTGAAAAAAAACAATCTTCTAGATCAACGCATTAAAAAGATACGGTTGTTTAAGCCCTATTTTTCGACGTAGAAGTAATCAGAACCTATAGAGTACTTCCCCTAGACCTAGATAGGTCTGGGTTTGGAGGAACTTTCCGTTGCGGCAGTGTGCACTCTGAGGTCTGTTTCTGCTCTGATTTAGGGCGTCACAGTGACATAATGTGGCTGGGCGTTTCCTCGTCCTCCTAACAACATCTGCAGACTGTGTTGTCACTCAGGCCCATGTAGCTGGTGCTTGGTTAGCTTGCAGTGCCCAATTAGGGTCCACATGAGGGTTGTTGTTGTGTTGCCTTTTCAAGGCTAAACGGTTGAACTAATCATGTAGCCGACACTATGGAGCAGGATATACGCTAATTTATATCGCGGTCCATTAAATGGTTCCTGCGGGAGTAGAAGGCGACTAAAGGAAAATATTCAGCGCGGTACATGTACGGTAATATCTACCCATAGGCACAGGCCGGACACTTGGAACAAATGTCGTGATATCGTTCGATACATCGAACGGATGACGTTCGCATCGATTGACGCGTAGCACGTAGCAAGTAGCACGCGCCATACGTAACGGTCATTTTCTGAGTCGGCTTGTTGCGGGGAGGTGAGGTATCACGGATCGGTAGGAGGTGGTGAACGTCTGTTCTGTACGTAGTACTATATTAATTCTGTGCCGGTTGCATTTCAGTACCATACGCGCGTTCTATCCGTCTTTATGGTTTTGTCGGAGAATCCGAGCCTGCGCAGCGCGCCCTCTCGCTCGCGCCGCGCTAGGTAACGTATACCTGCGCGCGGAATGGCATGAGTAATGCGGAGGTAATGCGTAATGTTTGAGATGGTCGAGTTATGTTTGCTGCAACAGTACGTGGCCAGTTAATATCACGCACCACTAGCACATGTCTATTATGCAGCATGATTTATAATGTTTCCAGGACAAAGAGGCGTTGATCCACCGTCTGGTCGCGTGGGCGACCATCTGTAGCGAGCCGCTGCAGTGCTACGCGACGGGCCTGCTCGCCGCCGCCATGGAGGTGCAGGAGATAGCTACCAACTTCCGGTGAGACGATACCCTACCTTGTATATAGGCATTCGCATGACAACACTCAGCTGGTGTCAACTGAAGTAGCCTCATTAATTTTATGGGATTGTGACGGCATAGAACTGATGAACCTTTTTAGAGTTCCGTAGTCAAACAAGGAACCCTCATAGTCTCGCTCTGTCCGTCTGCAGCTTAGCTCAGACACTCTTACTACTAGCAAGCTGTAATTTGATACGGGTATACATATTAATCACGCTTACAAAGTGGTAGAATAAAATCTTGAAAAAAATATATTTTAGGGTAGCTCCCATGAAATATTTTTTTCGCGTCCACCCCATTGTGTGGGATATCGTTTAATAGATCTTTCAAAAACATTGAGGGTCTATGACTACCACTTCTCGATTCAGAGATCTGTTTGCGAAATATTAAGCTTTAAAGTTATAATTTTTGTCAGAGTCGAGCGTCATGCCCCCCCCCCCCCCCTTTATCTGCTAAACTATTGCTTTTAAAAATCTGAAAAATCATAAAGATTTATAATCTTTATGAATTAACCTTGATGCCAATGAGAATAAATTGGTTGATACACCCAGCGTATGTCATTATTATAACTCACGATTTCAAGTAACTACCAATAATCGGATGCTTGTTAGCTTAAAATTTTAAAAAAAGTAGTTAGCTTCGCTCACTCGGTCAACAAAGATTGTCAAGGTTTTTTATGATTTCACAGAAACTATACTAGATAGGCGTCGGTGTCGCAATGGATAAGGCGCGGACTCTCAATCTGAGGGTTCCGGGTTCGAATCCAGACGTGTACCTATGAGTTGTTTTTCAATTCAAGTACATTATCCGAGTGCTTAACGGGGAAGGAAAACATCGTGAGGAAACCTGCATGTCTTGAACAGGCATGTGAAGTCCGCGTATCCGCACTGGGCCCGCGTGGTGAACTACGGCCAATACACTCTCTGTAGGAGAGTAGACCTGAGCCCCTGCAGTGGGGACGTATATAGGCTGTTGATGATGATACTAGATAGACACCTCACGAGATAATATTTACACAAAAGTGTATTCTATAGGTTTTGGTTCCCTTGCATTTTGTATGGAAATATTCTAAAATACAGCTATATCTTTTTATTGTGTTGACCTATAAGTTTGATATTTTCACAGATTCAAGAGACAGCATACTTTAGTATTCGATATTAATTTCAACTTGATACCTCCACGAGTTGGTGTGAAAAAAGCTCTTGACAAACAGACATACATCAAAGTGTAATAAATAAGTTTTCCTTTTGAAGTGCGGAACCTTAAAAACAACTGTAGGAAGTACTCAATGACAGCTTTAAAAAATTGAAAAAGTTATTTGATTTATGTGTCATAAACATGAATTATGTTCAAATTTTCAGATCAATGGAACATTTTTGGCTTCAGAAGTTGCTGTAACTGTGGATGTAATTGGGAAAAGGTGTATTTCAAAGCATTAAAGTTTGTAGGATGCAACCAGACACTAACACCCAAAAAGAAGGTTGTTTATATACCTCTTCTTAGTGCTTTTGTGATGACGGAAGTCAATCAACATCGCAAATTTGCGACCATGCCTTAGTGTTTATGGTACGTGGCATTTTCAAAAAATATAAACAGCCAATAGCATATAGCTTTTGTGCAGGGTCGACCAAGTCACACAATCTTCAGTCAGTTGAAGTTGCACTGTCAGAAAGTCCAGAAGACAGCCTTAAAAGTTATTGGGACTGTTTGTGAGTAAGGTACATCAAATATGGCGGCCATAAACATGCTTTTGAATGAAACAAAAGCCGAGGATTTAAGGAATGATAAGGAATGGCCTGGCAATTTTTACAAAATAAACGGCAATCCTATCCTATATTTGACCCCTCCACATCTGATGAAGGGTATTAGGAACAATCTTTTGAATAAGGAATTCATTATAGATGGGAAGAAGAAAGTTGCTAACTGGGCACACATATTATTGTTATTTAAAGGGGGACCTGCATTTAAAGGTGTGCGACTAGTGTCGAAATTAACCGCACGACATGACATTGGCATGACATCCAAATTTAATTACAAAAATGAGGGTGAAACATTGCACTCGAGTATTCAGCAGGAGTGTTGGTGTTGCACTTGGATTCATGGCAGGTACGAGTATGTGTTAATCTTTTACTCAGTTTAGAATAGTTTGTTATCCTGAGACGCGGGGACACAGTTAACCAAAATACTTAATGAGTACAAAGTTATTAACTGAAACCCGACTACTGCAAAAAATCATTAGACGCAGTATACAAATGAAATTTATTTCTCTGGGGTTTCGTTTATACATGCTTTTATGTACTCTATTTATTTTTGGAATGGGGGCGTCCATAAATTACGTGAGATGATTAAGGGGGGGAGGGGGTCGAGTCAAATATCATCTAATCTCAGAAAATTTAAAAAAACACCTCACGTAATTTATGGACGCCCCCAATGTACTATTGAAGACCTCATTTGTCAGAAAACAACGAGTGGTTATATGTGCAGATATGAGGGAACACATGTATACATACAAAGGTTGCTAAAATTCGCCATAGTCGGGAACAAATAAGAAAATTATTTTACGTCTTTTTTCTCTCATGTATAGTATTTTCCCTATTAGTCCGTAAAAGTTGCTTTCATTTTAAAGGTATTTCTTGCAGTTTTATAGAAATGAAATGTTTCTGATTTCAGATGCGGGGTTAATGCCATCAGAATGCACACAGCAGAAGCTGTCATGTTTTTGACGATCTATTTGATTCTGTCAACGGAAACTTTAGCCAAGCCATAAGAGGAAACATTTACAGATCTGCGGTCACACCAAAATCACCTCATACCAAATTGTGTCAAAAACGTTTAACTATACTCAATACAATGAAGTAGGGGTACCGTTCCGTCAATTACTAGCTGGATGAAAACCATAAGATCTATTTTAAACATCTCGATTTTTTGGAGAACAGTTGGATTAAATTCCCTTCTTCTGCGAAATTTTAATCAAGATCCACTAGAAAACTTTTTTGGAGCCATCAGATCCCATGCTGGAAGGAATGTAATGCCTAGTGCGGTTTCTTTTGAAACGTCATACAATGTCCTCATTGTAAACAACGTCGTGTCGCCGAAATCAGTAGGTGAAAATTGTGAGGCCGACAACACATACTGCCTCCAATCTTTAAATTTAGACGGAAAAAATTCTTACGAAAAGTTATCACGACACTTTTTGCTATAGTAAGTTAGCGTCATCTGTTAGTACGACGTACGTAGTAGTAAGACGATGCCAACAGTACAGCTATGTGACGACAGATGGCTCTGATTAGTTGCCGCTACTCAATGACAGATGTCGCTAAAAACAAAACGTATCACGTACATAAAAAATCTAATGAAAAAACCTACAAAACCATATTTAAAATATAATGTTAAAAATCCATTCTAACCTTATTGAAAATTTGTAAAATTTTATTACAATTCCTTCACTAATTAATCGAAAGGAACTTCGTTCCATCCGGGTGTCCCTAGACACCTCTCAAGTTTTTTATTAACATATCAAGTCAATACTCGGCTACCAAAAATTGTTGAGCTGGACGCGGAGCATTTAAATATCGACATAATTGACGCTAACGAATTGACTGAAAGCCGAGAGTGAAATGACGTGGAAAAAAGTGCAGCTTCAGCCTTTGTAGTGGGTGGTTGATAAAAATACTTAAAAAAGGTATACAAAAAATCGTGAAACATGTAAACATGACTTAGAAAGTGAAGGTGAGGAGGAATATAATAAATATACAAAACTGAGAATATATGAAGAAAAGTCAGCCCTACATTCACCCAGTAAAGACTTACTATGGTTTGTTGTTAATCGGGAACATATTTAATCAAACAATTTCGCACAAGGAAGGCATTCGGAACTATATAAAATTTGTGGCGACATGCATTTTGAGCTTTGAACTTATAACTTTTGTGGAACATCGGCAAAAAGTAATTGAATTTCTGCTCAACAGAGGAGTAAATTTCAATATTGATAATTGGTGCACAGAAGTAAACTTAATATGGTCTGGAAAGAGTAAGGAATTGATCAATGCGATCCCATAATGATCCAAGCTAAAGAATATGTTATCAGGCATAGTAAGTTCAGAAACAAAAATGTTCAACAAATCAGCAAACTGTGATTTATGGTAATAAATGTGTGACATGCACAACAAGTTAAGTAAATAAAAAATGTTTTATATACAGCAAACTTTTGTTTTGTTTGTAATATTGTATAACTTTTTCTATAGATGAAACAAGTCTTTTCGATTTCTATTTAATTATCTGGTTAAAAAGAAGCTTCAGAACATGTTATGTAGATCCCTTTATACTGAAACGGTTTAAAAAAGGCGCCAGTATGACCATGCCCCCCCCCCCCCCCCTATCCCTTCTGTCGCTGAGTTTCGAGAAATTCGAACCATATCATCGTCTATCATTGAGAAGCGAATCTTTCACACGATATATTATACTTATCTATAGTGAGTCGCATCTACCTAGTCATAATAACATACTTATCTACGCCCAACACGGTTCGTATTTCATATTTTTCAAGTCTAATACGTGTTAGCGTTCTTTACATTTTATCGGCAGAATTAAATTAAGAGGTGGCAACACTATCCGGGTGGCGTGACTTGTCTCCTGATTGAACGACCAATCAGAAACAGGCACGTAAAGCAATACAAGATACGAGCTCGTGGCGCGCGGCTCGAGGAAAGGCCATTCTGCTCAGGCGAGCCGTGAGTGCCTTTTCACATGTCCCGGTCGCCGGGTAGTCGGCGCCGGGTACCCGGTGGTGAAGTGTATGGGCATGGTACGTAGCTTTCACATGTACCGGCGTAATTTATCCGGCAGGCGGTCGCCGGGTGCGCGCCGGATTCACCACTGTGCGTCCGGTCGCCGGGCATCGGTTAGCCGGCGGCCGAACTGACGGTGGTGTATGGAACACGCAACTAGCTTTCAGACGCGCCGGCCGGTCAGTCGCCCAGGTACAGTCTGCGCGCGCGAACGCGCGTGCGTAGTTCTGTCGCACGCTTATATACATACAAGGTATCTACATACCTACTTCTAAACCATAAAATGGAGATAGATATCGAACTATTGATAACTTTGGTGGAAGCGAAGCCAGTTTTATGGGACAAAACTTGCGCTAGTACAAGGACAAAAATGAAACAAAAAAAGCTTGGCGGGAGGTTTGCGCAATACTTAAACCCGACTTCGAAGAAATTACTGACGGTGAAAAAAACTCATTTGGTAAATGAACGAGACTGTACTCTTGTCGGCTCTCTAGCCGATACTGCCGACATCAACCGGGACATGTGAAAGCTCGATTTGACACCGGGTACCCGGCGCCGACTACCCGGCAACCGGGACATGTGAAAAGGCACTGAGGATAAGTCGTTCAAACACTTCAGTCTGTCACTCTGCTAAAATTCTCAAGGTAATACGTACATTTATCAATCTAAGTGAATGTGTGTTTCAAAGTGTATTTTAGACTTGCAATAAATCATGCCTAAAATACAAGATGAAGTTTCTTTTCCTTTCATCTCAGAAGCGGGGATGCGGATGAAATCTAATTATCATCCGTTACCTTCGGCCCACTTAAACGTGATCTTTTTTCCATTCAATATTTAAATTCGTAACATAATTCGAAAGGAAAAATAACTTCATCAAATGACATACTTATAAAAGTGTTAACTCGTTATTACGGCCACGGTTCAAGATGTATTTATCTTGCTGGTGATAAAAGTGCTTGCATAATAATATGAGTGAAAATATTTAATACGTATTAAAATTTATATTTGGTTTATTTAAGGTGATTACATCTTGCCAGGGCACTCCCTGGATTTGTAATGACTTGACAAGAGAAACAGTTTATTTGCCAGGGCTACTCTCTGGAATGTGCTGTTTATCTGTTTTAAACCAGATATTTAAATCTTAAAGTGTTCAAGCGGAAGGATAAGCTTTATTATGAAAGTGATTCATTTAGTGAGTGCTACACTGTGGAATTTATTGCATTCAAATAACCTGTGCGTTCGAAACAATAAAATAAAAATATTGAATTTAAAATTAAATTACCTGACAGTTACTGTTATATAAAAATTATCACCAGTAGATAAAGAGAAATAGTAGTTCATTTGAAGGGATTTTTACAAAAACAACACAACTTTTTAGATATAATTTCACAGGAAATAAAGAAAACTCTCTCCAATCCATATCATTTGTTGCATAATTAAAAAATTTTGATCATTTATTCATTATGATGTATTTAATTGATAGCATAACATTTTTCACTATTTAATCCCACGATTGTGGAGAAAAATGATAAAATGTAGTATGTACTAGTGTTATTTTTGTAAAAAAAATGCACTAATGTTATTTTTGTAAAAAAAAAAGTAAAAGTTTAGAAAATTGATTAAAAAACATGTTGTAATTAAGTTGTTTATTAGAAATCAATCATATATTAAAATATCCTTTATTCTTCTCCTCCACTTACATCTTCATTATCAACCTCAATGTCTTCTCCTTCTTCTGTTATTTCACATAATTTATCATAAATAATCATCTTGTAGGGTTCACTCAAATAATGTTTCAATCTCTGAAGATCATTAGCTTTGTTAACATTTAATGGAATTTGAGCCTTGTATAATGGACTAAAATTTAGTTCTGAAGGCAGTGGACGCTTTGTCCGTACATGGATTCTAGTCCATTCTCCAGTAAAGTTATATTTGACAAAGACGAATGGTGATTCTTGATCTATTTTAATCATTCTTGCATCTTTAATTTTCATTGCTGGTTTACAAGTTTTTAAAAAATAAGGCTCTAGTGCCTTTTTAAGATCAAAAAACATGTCATGAGTGATACTTTTTGTTTCAAAAGGTGATGGATGTTTGCGTGCTGTTTTTATCAGATCTACCCATTCTTCAGGTGTCTCTACAGTATGTTTTTTTTTTAAATTGCCAATCAAGGCAAAGTCCTGGTCATTGGGCAGGTATGAATGTCCGCGTATTGGAAATACATATTTCACAGATTTAAACAGATGAAATACATGAACTAATATGTATAAAAAATGTATCATGAGGTAATTTTTATTTTGACCAGGACATCCATCACTGAAGATTATGAGATGCTCACTGGTAATACTGTGTTCATTAAAATATTTTAATAAAAGAGATGTAACATCACATTGCCCCTTTTTTCCATCTGTCTCAAGGTATAAGTTCATGCATACTTTATTTTTACCAATATCATGTATGCCAAATACATACATCCATAGTTGACGGGCAAAGAAAACATCCCCTGTACGTATATGGGGCAAGGGCAGATTTTGCATGTAGTCGAAACTAATAGCCATCACATTACCTTGCTGTGCTTTAAGTTTGTACTTCCTTTTTATTTGGTGAAACTTGTCTGCTTTTGCTAGATGAAGTTTATGCTCAACCTCCAATATTCCCTTTGTTTCTGGTAATACAGCACATTTAATTTTCAATCGATAACTATCACAGACAGCACAAGTATCTGTCCTAGGTAGCCCAAATTTAAGATTGAACTCATTATTAAATACAGACCAGTATACCATATAGCTTACATTTATTCTGTACATTTTCAAAAATAACTTGTGCATTTTTCTGACACTTAAATCTTCTGGCAAATAGAAAACATTGGGATTATCACGACGTGAATAATGTGACTGTCTCGATTTAAATGATGCAATATGGTCACGTATTAAATTTAAAATAGCTTTTGGTGTTTTCTTCGCTCTATTTTTGGTGTGTTTGCCTCTTTGATCCTTGGGTGTCAATACGTTGGCAGCTATTAAGCTTTGTAAGCGTCTGACACGACCCACAGATATACCATGAAAACTGCAAAATGATTGCATGCAAACATTGATATTTTCAAGCCCTACTCTCACTTTATATTTAAAAGTACTCATTCTGAATTTTCGCGGATTAGAAACCGTGTGTCTAGCAGCTGGGGCTGATGATATTAAACCCATTAAATATGCATCTTGTTCATTCTTGTTATCAAGGTTATTGAAACTGGTTAAAATCATTTCTCGATCTCTGGCTGACACTCTATCAAAACATTGATAGTGCTTGCATCTGAAACAATGTAAAACTGAGTTAGGCCTACTATTTCAAGATAAACGAACAAAATAAATGAAAATAGTTATCAAAACAAACCTGCAATCAGGACCGGTTTTCCGAGCTGCCACCAGTTTGTTTTTATGGTTAATGTGTTCCTCACCCTTAACTTTCTTGTTTTTAATAACCGTTTCCTTCTTTTCTTTGCGTTTTCTTTTTAAAATTGAACGAGAAAATTCCTCACTTTGCGCGCAATCCGACATTTTGACAACTATGAACTGACGTTTTACTTTTTCACAAAAACAACTTAACTGCGTTCAGAAACGTCATTTTTGTAAAAAATGCACGCAATTATGTAGTTTTTGCAAAATATACGTTTTTTTCTCTCGTGATTCTGTGCTAATTAAGCTGTTTTTATAAAAACGAATTTAATCATTTAGCGTAACTTTTTCTGTAGATTACATTGCCATCATTGAAAAAATATCGTAAAAAATGTTAGTTACGTAGTTTTTGTAAAAATCCCTTCATTTGCTTTTAAAACGAATCTATGCGCAATAAATTTTAGCGACGAATTCTCTATAGATGAACGTCCTTAATATGAAATGAAACATTAAAGGACCAACAAAAATCCTTTATTAAATGTATATGTAGTGAGTGCAAGCTGCTGCTTGGGCACTTCACGGCGGTTGTGCGTTCGTCGGAACTTATTGCGCGCTGAGTGATAATTGTGGTATGTATTCGTAGCTCTGACATACTGCCTTATATTGAAGCTAAGACTGAAAGTTAATGTGGGTTTTATTGGTGACTCTCCACGTTATGTGCGCGGGTAACTTACTGTAGCCGAACGAGTCGCTGTTAATTACAAATATTGATAAAGTTGAAAGCTGATTTACTAAGTTCGCTTTGCTACTTATATTTTTGATGAAGTGTTTTAACATGAATTCTCTAATAGTTATGTCCATCGGATACAATGATAAAACGTATTCATGTCTATACGTGTGTCTATACGTAGATACCAGTGCTCCGCAGTTAATGTACCGCCGATATCCTACTGCGATGTAAAGTTAAGGAAGTTCACTGTCTGAGAACATACAGTAACTATTCTGAAATTTAAATTATTAATTTTATTTCCTCCGGAAAGCTTACAGCTATTTTTACAAAATGACTGATCTTATACACTAATATTAGCCAATTAAAAGCTTCCACATATATAATACGTTGTAAATAGATATTAAACTATATAAGATAAATCAGACATAAATAACAATAAGCATAAAGATAAGCATTAAGATAAATGTTGCAGATTTCCGTGCTTTTCAGTTCACTGGAAAATATTATGCTTTCATCCGAGAGACGGTGTGAACAGATAAATGGCCTTGACAAAGATTTTTCGATAATACTTATTGATATATAGTTTTCCTAGTATAACCCGTCGAAAAGTGGTCCTTGTCACGTAATGCAAAAAGCCCCATACAAATCGATATATGTATAGGCGAAACTTTTAACAATACTTGAGTTATCTCGTAAAATAACGTTTTTGTTTATTTGTTTATATGCCCATATAAAATAAAATAAAAAATTCAGTGTACTGATAAAACAGAATCTAATATATAAAAAATTGATTCGAACCAGTTGGGGATACGAATTTTGCGGGCTATGCTGTAAAAGTCCAGTAAAAATTAAATAAAATTAAATGATATTAGATATGTATTTATAATTTTATAGGAGTTTTATGCCATTTATAGTTTTAAATACAACTTAACCCCAGCCTGATTCGGTGTCGCCTAGATTATTGCAAGGAGATAAAGTTAAGTTCTATGTATTTATTGTTAAATGCTACTCCGATTCCAGGTTTATTTATTGAATTTTTGGTCTTTTGTTTATTGAAGTGAATGTACTTTATTTTTCAAATCGTCAGAAAGTGTTCGTAATCTTATAGCCGATACCGAAAATGTAACATTTACACTGTATGTGCATGTACATAATACATGACGTGCTGCGTACTCGTGCATATGTTTAGTAAATCATATTAACTGTAACTATGCGACTTCATGTGTTTACCACAGCTATATAACATAATATATTTTTATTAGCAATTTATTTTGAAAATCCGTATAACCTACTGTGACGATTATTTACTTTTATTAAAACAATTGTTACAATTGTTCATGTACATTGACTGGATAAATAAATTCAGCGGTCGCCATATTTACTGTGAATATTGTATCCTTATCTTAATTAACTAAATTTCTGCCCGTGGCTTCGCCTGCGTGGCCTTTGAGGTTTAACAAACGGAAACTACTCGTTTGATCTGGATAAAATGTATCCTTCTACAGAGGATCGAGTTGTTCTGGCCCTCTGTAGGGTCGGCAATGTATAAGAAAATGAATATTGGTTTAGTGAATTTATTCCATGTCTTAGTGGTCATTGTGCCGCTAGGGGCGAAGACAAATTCAAAAAATCTTAGATCACATAAAATCGGGTCAGACATTCTTGAGTTATAGACGAATAAATGGTGTAACTAGCCAGACTTTGTTTTATATATTATATATATGAACGATTTAGAGCCTTTTTACTACTAAAACATTTGAGTTAAATATATGAGGGTATAATTCAACTTAGACACAGGCCTTCTTACTGTGGAATCAATCGATCAACCAAACATTTATTATCAAAAACTGTGTTAAGATTTGGTGTTCGAAATAATATTCGTACATTATCAGGGTATCCAGCTAGATATCCAGTAGCGTTAAATATTGGCGCAGTGGTATATATGCATATGAGTTGCCTTGGACGAGGGATGATGGTTCGAATCTCGCCTCAAGTGTATGCAGATTACGAGTACAAATGAATAAATATTTATTCAATACATAATAATATTAATTAAACTTTTCAATACGTTAAATAGCTTACAAGATTTTCAGCTATAATTAAAAATAATCATGATAGACATAAATGTACTCATGCTTAAGATGTCTAGTAAAGTTAAATAATTACCTTGAATTATTAAAACTATATAATATACTATAATAATAATATATATGAAAATAACTTAGTTCAATATTATAGTTGAATAAAGACAGCCAGAATTTTGTAAAATTTTAATAATTGAAACCATAAATTCTAAATCCCGCACCATGCATCAGCAGCATTAGGAATGTAGAGCATTCTTTCATTTTATAGTTCTGTCTTCATTCTGGAACTGGTTGGAATGAAACCGGGTGCAAACACATTATTAGTCTTGTTCGAGCCTTTGACTTGTCTTGTACAGCAATAGACAATTCAAACACTAATTATAATTATGCCATGATACTTATTGATTTGACTGCTGCAAAATTTGATGTAGGAAGTTAACATATGCCACCATCATGGTGTGCTGCTCAACAGCATTTTAATAACAAACAGTGATTGATTTAATCTTTTTAACAGATGATGATGAACTCGCCGGGGGATGCTGACCCCGACCATATTAATGTCGTCGTGGAGGGTGAGCCAGTGAGAGCGGGTCGAGCCGTAGGCGACCCCGAATGGTAGACTCCACGACCACAACGTGCGATTAATAAGAGCGAGGGAGTGGACGAATACGTACGCCGGTAATGACAGGCAAGTCCGCAAACACTCGATTTTTTCATGTTGTGCTGAAAATCCGCCTAGAAAGCTAATACTAGCAAAAGGGCTTCATAATAATGCTATAACCAGTGTTCTACATCCTACCGAACCGTCATCAGCATGACGTCAGACGTCCTCCAAAGGACAGCGTGCATCACACTCGCAGCTACACTGTCCTCAGAGAGAGTCACCTCATTAATTTGGATTAGAGGGATGCCACTGTCGCCTCGCTGGCGGCGTAGTGATGGCAGTGATGATTAAGATTCGCCTACAAGGCGTCCATTAAAACGGAGGTGAACTAGTGCCTCTAGCGTTTAACCTGTTGTAATTTTATGGGTTATTAATAATTTAATAATAATTGACATAATACGTTTTAAGATATATTAAGTAATGTAAAGTGACAATTGACTTCTAAGCTTTCTTTAACAAACATAAATAGTTGCAACTAAAGTTCAGGAATACGCGGAGATTAATGGATAGAATTAACGAGTCACTATTCATTTCTCTCTTCCCAAGTTAAACGGTATTGCTAAACGGTGGTCTCATGGTTCGAGCTCCGAGCTTTACATACGGAAAAGGAAGATCAATGAGTCCTTTCTTTGCACAAATTTCGGTGAATTGAATTGAATTGAAATGCTATCAAAACTTGTACGCTAGTGAATCACTGGAACAATACTTTCATGCCAAAATAGATTTATTAACATGTGTAATAAAGTGCGAAAACAGTAACTGCTTGTTACTTGGGGTAAAGATCGTGCGTTGCGGTTTGAGCAAAAACTGCCTGTTTCATGAACCGTAATGTGTATCAAAATATTTTAAAATTGTGGAACTTGGGACTAATAGAGATATGAATGACATAGCTATTAACGACAAATGACCATTAAGGCACTCTCACTATGCCGCAAATACAAGACAAATCATATCAAGAATATATAACCAGATATTTAATCCGTCAATTGTAACTACAATGGACACGAATGTAATGTTACTGCTCGTTACAACCTAACCTAACCACGAACTTATTGTAATTATTGTAAGAGACCGCTCATTTGGAGCTGCACCATAGGTCAAAGCGTTCTAATAGTGCTCAAACTTATACGAACAAGTTACATAAGTCTAAATTAAAGCGACATTGTTGGATATCAAATCGGAAATATTTAACTTGAATAGCATAGTCTAGTCAACAAGTTCAAAAACGTGAAAAATAGAGATAGCGGTCCTAAAAATATGAGCGATGGCTCATTCGATTCGGAATCACCTCTAGAAAAATGTTTTTGAAGGATTTTGGTGCAGGTTAAAAATTGCAATTGTTATTAACAAAATAAGATGAAAAGAAAATGATATTTCGTTTTTTGTTAATAACTCGAAAAATATTAACATTTAAGCAATTTTGAAAAAAGCTCGTTAAAGAGGAGGAAATTTCCAATAAAAAAGTCCTAACTCCCGGAATTCTATCTCCATTATTTATAATTTTAATTAGACGTTAAAAATAGGGCTCCGCGCGGCAGTTACGGCATGTGCGCGCCGCCGCTAAAGAGAGTTCAGCAATAAAAATAATTTTTTTATAACATAAAATGTGATTTTAAAAATTTGATAAAATTCTAGTATCTTCTTAACACTTGAAAGAATCGAGCCCTGAAGAAAAAAAAGTTTAATCACCATTTTTCAAAAAGTTATTCAATTGTTAACTAACCAATTTTTTCCCAATCTCCATTGGCATAAACAATGGGATGAAAGGTATAAATAATTGGCCTATAAATTTTAAACTTCTTGGAGCCCTTTTGACATATGTACTTTATAAGATCCTGCGGTTTATTTTCATTAAAGTTTATTAATTTGTTAATTATGATTTTTTATAACTATTGAAAAATTAAAAATCTAAAAAATGTTGATAAAATTTTTTTTTTCAATTAATGTTTAGCTATGCCTGTTTTCACATTGAACAATGGCAGTAATTAACATAGGTCATGAATTTTTTACGTAATTTGTTTATAAAATTGTTATAAACAAATAGAGAAATTCAATATTTTTTAAATTTTTTTTTGCTATTTTGTTTACAAAAAATTATGATATTTTTTTAAAAAAAAATTCTTTGTTTTAATTTTTAATTGTTTAAAAACGATTTTTTTATATTTCGATTGTTTAAATAATTAGTTAAGAAAAATTTTTCTTTTAAAAATCATAATTTACACTTTTAAATAGTTGGGCAAAAAAATAATTTTTAATTATTAATTATTTAATTGTTTATTAGTTTAACAATTTGTTATAAACAAATATTGACCAACGTTATATTTTTTTTCTGAAGCAGAAAAAATTTATAAAAATAGCTATATATAATGAAGTGCCAAAAAAATTTTTTTTATTATTTATAATACTTTTTAATATCATACGATACGGTAACTTTATTATATATAGCTATTTTTATAATTTTTTTCTGCTTCAGAAAAAAAATATAACGTTGGTCAATATTTGTTTATAACAAATTGTTAAACTAATAAACAATTAAATAATTAATAATTAAAAAAAATTTTTTTGCCAAACTATTTAAAAGTGTAAATTATGATTTTTAAAAGAAAAATTTTTCTTAACTAATTATTTAAACAATCGAAATATAAAAAAAATCGTTTTTAAACAATTAAAAATTAAAACTAAGAAAAATTTTTTTTAAAAAAAATCATAATTTTTGTATACAACAAAATAGCAAAATAAAAAATTTAAAAAATATTGAATTTCTCTATTTGTTTATAACAATTTTATAAACAAATTACGTAAAAAATTCATGACCTATGTTAATTACTGCCATTGTTCAATGTGAAAACAGGCATAGCTAAACATTAATTGAAAAAAAAAATTTATCAACATTTTTTAGATTTTTAATTTTTCAATAGTTATAAAAAATCATAATTAACAAATTAATAAACTTTAATGAAAATAAACCGCAGGATCTTATAAAGTACATATGTCAAAAGGGCTCCAAGAAGTTTGAAATTTATAGGCCAATTATTTATACCTTTCATCCCATTGTTTATGCCAATGGAGATTGGGAAAAAATTGGTTAGTTAACAATTGAATAACTTTTTGAAAAATGGTGATTAAACTTTTTTTTCTTCAGGGCTCGATTCTTTCAAGTGTTAAGAAGATACTAGAATTTTTTCAAATTTTTAAAATCACATTTTATGTTATAAAAAAATTATTTTTATTGCTGAACTCTCTTTAGCGGCGGCGCGCACATGCCGTAACTGCCGCGCGGAGCCCTATTTTTAACGTCAAAATGTATCAACCACAGAGTACCCAAAATTTTTAACGAGTCGACTCGATTATACTACGATTATTCGTAATCGAGAATAAGTTGTTTGCTAGGTGGGCTTACAGCCACCGTTCGGCTTTCGTTTCGTTTACGTTCGGTATTATAGGTTAGTAGAATACGGTTTTCTAGAACAATATAAACGTAACGTATACCTAATTGCTACGAAACGAATATAGAACTAAAGCTTTTTTTAAATAGTAGAATCGTTTTATACGTTTTTATTATGAATTTTACTTGCTATCCAAGATCTCATTATGCTCTGTATTTATTTTTGGTCAAAAGTGTCTATTTCCCCTTCAAACTTCGACCTTATTTTAGGGTTCTGGTCAAAAGGTGCTAATTGTAACAGGTTGTAACTGGTTGGTAAACACCTATCACAATTCTAATCAAAAAGGGCTATATTTCATAGTAATTCTGCTAATTATTCATAGTTTTATTCAAAAAGAACTATTTACTTGTTACAAAACAAACTAATTTCCAGTTGTTCTGTTTCTTATAAATTAAATATGAAGGACTCTAATTTAGGCCAGAAAAATAAAGATATTTGAACTGAGTTTCTAAACAAAACATCATAGTCCTACATTTTTTAGATGGTTGGAAACACAATCAGGAAGAGGATCAGTCGAAGTAGGATCTGCATTATTAGTAGGATCTCCAAATGAGTTGGAGATTCCTGCAAATACAAAAACCCTAAGTTTAATCTGCGATGGTTGTGGGGGTCAAAATAAAAATAGTCACATTGTTCATATGTTAATGCAGTGGCTCCTCAACAAATCCCCCCCCCCCCCCCCCCAACTTGAAAGTGCTGGGAGAAGACTGGAGTCTCTACAACATAAAAGACCTAGAAAAAAATTTACTTGTGAAGCAATTCGGAGATGGCTGGGCAGAGTTACCGGAGTTATTCTTTAGGAACATTATTCTTGATGAGCAAACTACAATAACTAGTGATAACAATGAAGATCACCAACACGATGAAGCTTGTGACTGCCTTGAACATGATATTGGTCAAATTAGAATATAAAATTTACTTTCACATTTCTATTTTTCTTTAATTTTTATGTCCTAGACCGAACTTGAACTCCTAAGAATTACTGATCAAAAGGTGCTATATATTCTTGGTTCAAATCAGAAGGTGCTATTTGTTATCATTTCAGAACAAAAGGTGCTATTTTCAGAATAACTGATCAAAAGGTGTTATTTGATGTGTGGGTCGTCAGCTTCCTCATAGAGCTAGGGGAATTGTACGCATGCCAAATTTTAAGGCAATTTAGGAGCAATCAAACTTTAGCATTCATAATTTAGCAGCAATCATGACTCAGTTACAGCGAGTTGTTTTTAGTGTGTCAGCTGGAGACATGGGTCTCCAGCTGACACATGCCAGGAAGGCAAACCAGTGAGGTTAGGGCTTTAGACTATAGTCAGGCATTTAAAGCACAATGAGAGCAATGAGAGCCAAAAAAATTAACGATCACATTGATAAACTGTTGGATCTACGAACGAATTACCGTGTGTAAGCTGGCGACCCGTGTCACCAGCTTACACATCTGTATCTTCGTAATTATTCAAGTTACGATTATGTATTGTACCTCATATTTTAGGGCAAAATAGCAGCGCCAGGCGCCAAAATTTTCGAATCTCTAGTGCTAAAACTGTTTGAGCTACGAGCCGATATGTGTGTGTAAGCTGGTGACATGGGTCGCCAGCTGACACATGTTGTATCTCTGAAACTACATAAGTGAGAACTTCGTTTTAAAGATCAGATGAGACCATACAATAGCAGCGTTCACGAGTCAAAATTTCAAATCTCCTGGCTGTCTAGATTCAAAGTTATAAGCAAAAAACTATTTTCCCGCCAAAAAATTCAAAATAATCGCACGGACGGCGCTGAGCGTGCCGTTCCGTGCGCTACGCTATTACAATAGAGTTTCAACTTAGCCGACATTGTTTTAAAATTCATTTTAACCTGCACGTTTGTATCGATACAATTGGTACATTGAGCGTGTTAGACCAGGAGCCGACTGAAATAAGCAATGGTATACTACCGATTAACTTCATAGAAAGATTACGAACGATCTTCACCAAATTTGAGGTCTAGCTAGAATCTAACCCTTCACCGTTGGTGCATAATTCAAATCTACTAATTTAACTAATACGGAATCAAGATTTAGTTTAGTAATGAATCAACATATAAGAAACTAGCTTCTTCCCGCGGCTTCGCCCGCGTGGACTTTAGGTTTTATCCCGAGAGAACTACATGGCGTAGTACTACAAAATATCAAACTGACGCGAGACTTCCTGTCGATGACGTACCATTATTCTAAAATCGCGATCAAAATACGGGGGTGGGGGCAAGAGGGTGCAACATTCTCAGACCTACCAAATATATGTAAAAAACAAAAAAAAATTAGTCAAGCCGTTTCGCAGGAGTGCGACTATAAACACCTTGACACGAAAATTTAATATATTAGATTGGATTGCAGGATTTTTTAAAATGCTAAAACACGTCATTTTTATTTTTAGTTCATAACACTGAGTATCAATTTTCATGATATTGACTTCAAAAACAACAGAGTTCCCATACAAAATTTAATCCCCATTATATATCCGTGAAACACGTAATCCTTCCTTTGTTTGAAATCTAATCGCTTACCAATTTTCATGGGGCATTATTTTTATTCCTTGTTGATTGCTGTGCAATTGCATGGATGTCAAACAAACTCATGCTTTACTATATCTGATTAGCTCATCAATTGAAAGGCTCCAGGTATACATAGAGCTGTAAAATAATTTCAATATCACGTTTTATCTAGACGGTGGCGCCATCTATCGGTGAGGTGTTAAACTATTTCGACAACCGTAACCACCGAAAACAAACCTAAATGAATTAGTATTCAACTAATTTTATGGACTTTATATCGATCAACAGCCTAAAAAATAAGTTTCAAGCTTATAGCTCTAAAAATAACGATCGATACCTCTATACGACTTTTCATCCCCCCTTTCAACTCCTTTCGACAAAACCCTTTTTTCGCATTAAAAAGTAGCCTATGTTCTTTCTCAGGGTCTAAAGATTGTCTGTGCCAAATTTCATCAAAATCGGATGAGAGGTTTAAGCGGGAAAGCGTAACAGACAGACAGAGTTACTTTCGCCTTTATAATATTAGTAGGGATAGTAGGGAAAGTAGGGACTAGTAGGGATAACACTTTACGGTGTGATATAACATAGTATAAGAGGTATATGTGCAACATATACAGCTTATATCAATATGATCAATAATTGTTGAGCTCGATATCCTACTAATATTATAAGTGTGAAAGTTTGGATGTTTAGATGTTTGGATGTTTGTGACGCTTTCACGGAAAACTACTGAATGGATTTGAATGAAACTATACAATAATATAGCTTATACATCAGAATAACATATAGGCTATAATTTATAAAGACATATTGTGTAAATTGTACAAAATCACACGTATAATATTAGTGGGATTACATGGGAAATTTTGGCATAACAAAAACGCGTTGCCTAGCAACCGACCATAGAATATGTAATTCGTATATACAAACTTTCGCGTTTATAATATTAGTGTGAAGACTATTTGAATGTACTACGTCAGATATTGAAATTTCTTTTGTTTCTTTAAACTATTAGCCTACGTAACAGAATAAACACTATTTTGTACCTTATGCTGGAAATGGAGATAGATGCCTTCTATGCTTATCGAACAAGTAGAATATATCCTGAAGTATACGCAGACAAAGTCGCGGGCGGAAGCTAGTTTAGTATATTTTCAGTAGCAATTATTGAATAAAACATGATATAGATTTCTCAAACATTTATTTTTAGTTATTTTCATATACCTCTTATATTGTGTTATATCACACACACCATACAGTGTTATTATAAAGTGTTATTTCTTATATGTTGATTCATTACTAAACTAAATCTTGATTCCGTATTAGTCAAATTAGTAGATTTGAATTATGCACTAACGGTGAAGGGTTAAATTCCAGCTAGACCTCAAATTTGGTGAAGATCGTTCGTAATCTCTCTATGAAGATAATCGGCAGTATACCATTGCTTATTTCAGTCGGCTCCTCGTCTAACACGCTCAATGTACCAATTGAATCGATACGAACGTGCTGGTTAAAATGAATTTTAAAACAATGACGGCTAAGTTGAAACTCTATTGTAATAGCGTAGCGCACGGAACGGCAACGGCCCGCTCAGCGGCGTCCGTGCGATTATTTTGAATTTTTTGGCGGGAAAATAGTTTTTTGCTTATAACTTTGAATCTAGACAGCCAGGAGATTTGAAATTTTGACTCGTGAACGCTGCTATTGTATGGTCTCATCTGATCTTTAAAACGAAGTTCTCACTTATGTAGTTTCAGAGATACAACATGTGTCAGCTGGCGACCCATGTCACCAGCTTACACACACATATCGGCTCGTAGCTCAAACAGTTTTAGCACTAGAGATTCGAAAATTTTGGCGCCTGGCGCTGCTATTTTGCCCTAAAATATGAGGTACAATACATAATCGTAACTTGAATAATTACGAAGATACAGATGTGTAAGCTGGTGACACGGGTCGCCAGCTTACACACGGTAATTCGTTCGTAGATCCAACAGTTTATCAATGTGATCGTTAATTTTTTTGGCTCTCATTGCTCTCATTGTGCTTTAAATGCCTGACTATAGTCTAAAGCCCTAACCTCACTGGTTTGCCTTCCTGGCATGTGTCAGCTGGAGACCCATGTCTCCAGCTGACACACTAAAAACAACTCGCTGTAACTGAGTCATGATTGCTGCTAAATTATGAATGCTAAAGTTTGATTGCTCCTAAATTGCCTTAAAATTTGGCATGCGTAGAATTCCCCTAGCTCTATGAGGAAGCTGACGACCCACACATTGTTATTTACATTATTTATAATTTAATATTGTGGTCTTTGTTAAAGATGCAAGACTTCTCATAAATTATCTCAATTTAAAAAAATACACTTGTTTCATACTAAATTTCTGAAAAATACGTTTTTTTTAAACTACAATAACTAGTGATAACAATGAAGATCACCAACATGATGAAGCTTGTGACTGCCTTGAACATGATATTGGTCAAATTAGAATATAAAATTTACTTTCACCTTTCTATTTTTCTTTAATTTTTATGTCCTAGACCGAACTTGAACTCCTAAGAATTACTGATCAAAAGGTGCTATATATTCTTGGTTCAAATCAGAAGGTGCTATTTGTTATCATTTCAGAACAAAAGGTGCTATTTTCAGAATAACTGACCAAAAGGTGTTATTTACATTATTTATAATTTAATATTGTGGTCTTTGTTAAAGATGCAAAAAAATATTTAGGTATAAAGTTAGTGGACTTCTCATAAATTATCTCAATTTAAAAAAATACACTTGTTTCATACTAAATTTCTAAAAAATGTTTTTTTTAATTTATCGGAAATATGGTTAGCATGTAAATAGCCCTTTTTGAACAGACGCTCCTCAATTACTATACGTGCATATTAGTTCGCAAAATCCCAAATAAGGATATTCACACCCAAATAACTTTTACAAAAAAAAAAGTGATCTACATAAACATAGACTGAGGCATGCTAATGATTTGAATTTACGTGTACCGCGAACAAATTATGGTAAAAGAAATATTTTGTATGAGGGTGCTCAGATCTATAACAACTTAAAAAAACCAGTATAATGTGATGTAAGTGCTCGTAAAATAAAATTAAACATTTTAAATATTTAATACTAGTTGAAATTCATGTCTGGTTTATTTAAGGTGATTACATCTTGCCAGGGTACTCCCTGGATTTGTAATGGCTTTACAAGAGAAACAGCTTATTTGCCAGGGCAACTCTCTGGAATGCGCTGTTTCTTTTTCAAAATCAGATTTTTATAATCCTTTAAATTTTAAACTAAATTGGTAGGCTTTGTGTTGGAAGTGATTCATTTTGCCAGTACTACACTAGCTAAAACACTTATTATTAATTTTTGTTCATAACACTGTGTATCAATTTTCATGATATTGGCTTCAAAAAGAACAGAGTTCCTATACAAACTTCATCCCAAAACTGTGAAACACGTATTTCGTTATTTTTGATCGAAAAGCTGCATACGAACTTTCATTTCAACTACGACGACTTTACAAAACTTACATCCCTTATTTTTCTGTACGTAGTCGCCACTCTAGAACTTTTACTACCCATGGGTTCTCCGATCTTCGAGCGCTATAGAATGCAGCTATGTACTCGTATATATGCTGAGTATATAGTCAAATTAAATTAAATCCTGCCATGTGGGCTGCTAATGGTGGACTGACGTTAAGAGTTTAGAAGGGAGGATTTTGGTTTTAAAAAGGGATTAGAAAATAAAATGTCAAACGAGAAGACACGAAAATCAAAATAATGATATTTGGATTTCTAGCGATATTGCGCATGGTGTGATAATGGTGGTCAGCATACGAGCAGTGAGCGGCGCTTTGAACGGACCATGGAATGGCCAACTCTGTCCTGGAGCAATGTCTGCTGATGATGGGAGATGACCTTGGCGAACTGGATAATGGCTGGTAAGTGCTTTTGATTTCTATTGTAATGTGGTGGTGGTTGGCGGAGAGACAAATGAAACGTTGGATTGCTTGTTCTTAAATACTAATGATTATCTAGACTATATCGTATTAGGCTAATTTTAACTAGACTGTGACATGGTTCGCTGAACATTGTTAGAATGTAGATGTAGTGCAGTGACACTATGCAACCTTAGAGTAAATCAGTTATTGACACACTACACCTCCCGGGTAAAAAAATAAAATAACTAGCAATTTATTTTATTTTAAGAAAACAGAGCTAAACATGATGTAAAATTAAAATAAAACATATCAACGTAACGTATAAAATATTTTTTTGAAATAACAATTTATCTAGTAAAATTTTTCGTTTACATAATACGTTTACACAATACTTTTACATAAAAAATCTCTTTTGACCATTAAGATCAAACTACTATACTTCTACACTATATAATTTCCCATATAATCTGTAGCATCTAGAATCATTTATTACTACCAAGAGTGCCCGAATGTACATTATTGAACCTAAATATTTCATTATTGTTACCTACATAAGTCTAAATATTCTAGTATTATTACAAGATTAAATTACACACAAACAAACAAACATCCTCTCACCCTAAACGCATATACTGTCTCCGTTCCGTCGCGGGTAAAAAGGCATAGCTATTTGCTACCCCTAAACCTCCACCATTTGTGACGATTTTTGGACACATGCAAGATATTACCGAAAACGAAGTCCGTTGGTTTTGCTTTTTTACCCGCGACGGAACGGAGACAGTATATGCGTTTAGGGTGAGAGGATGTTTGTTTGTTTGTGTGTTTGTTTGTACATACAAACCAATGTTGCCACTTATCTCCAGAACGGATTGACCGATTTACATACGGTTTTTTGTAAAGGGTTGCTGGTAGGTCAGCGATGGTTCTTAGATAGGCGGTATGGCGCTAGCTCACCAGGGGGCGCTGCAATCAAGATTTTCAGTCATTAAAATGAGGGACAGAGAACTTTGCGAAGGCTTATAGCTACTGCACTGCAGAACCTGCACATGAACTTTTGAGGGTCTGATGATTGAGTAGAATAACTTTGAGGGGAACTTTGTGAAGGAACATGGCGAATAAACTATGCCTGAGCTCTTTATAGTGTTTGGTGATTAGCATCTGTACATGAACTCCTGATAATCGAAATTATACATTTAAAAAAACTCCGTCAGATAGGGAAACCTTTGATTTTTAATACAATTGCACATATTGTTTGTCATTACATGATACTTCACGTCACGATATTTAGACTACAACATATGAATTCTCTAAAAAGCTTAAAATAAGAAATAAAATTAAAAAATTTTGAAAATACCCGCGACAAATGTAATCGTTGTAATCGGAAAAGAGTAAAAAAAAAACTCTACTAAATGAAAGTAACTAGATAAAAAGAAGCTTACATATTATTACAATAATAAGTCAGAAAAAATCCGTCGGGGGCTGCCATTGCCTAATCTGTTGCCGTTTCCAATCCGTTTCCAATAAAATGTAGGAGTAAGTTAGTAATTTATAACTAGTAATAGTAAGAGTAAATTTTTAATTTTATTTTTTATACAATATTTTGTCTACAATTAGAATTATAGGCACCTCAAAATTTCATAAAACATTTCTTTCAAGTTATGGTACTCATTATTTAGAGTAAACGTAACATTTTCAGAAAAAGCAAAATCAACGGACCTAGATTATTCTTTGATAAAGAGAATAAGATCAAAATGATTGAATTTGGCTAACGTTTCGTTGAGAAAACAGCTATATCCCAAACCCTTAATTTCACGGCAAAACTAGGCAAATACCAAAAAAGCTTCAACTGTCCTTCTCGCACAGTTCGGTTCGGGAGGCAGGGTACACTATATCACAACTATATACTGTGTATTATATGTATAATAATAAAGTCATCATGCATTAGTGATGTCAATAAGCTTTATCGATTTTTTCGACTAATTGTGGTGGGAAAAATATATCGATAGTTACCTCTTTATCGACCTATAATGGTTTTACCTGTTAGTTTTAATGTTTAGATTGATCTAAATAAACAAATATAAAGACAAATAATTCTAAGGAAATTTATATTATCTCTAGAACAGAATATTTTTCCTTGAAATTCTTAGAGTTGTTGCGGTAAACACTAAAATTAAAATGATTTCAAGTTTTGTTACGTGTGAATAATTAAATATGATTTATGAATAAGTGACTTATTTTTCAAATATTCGAATATTTCAAATATATATGACTTAATTTTCAAAGTTCGAGTCGGACTTGCATACAAAGGGTTCCGTACCACTGTAAAATATCTAAACAGAAAAAACACCGAAAAAACATAACATTTATTGCATGGACAAACGTTTATTTATAACTTTTTTTATTATTATTTGTTATTTATTATTGAAAGTTTTGAGAGAGAACGATAAGTTATATGGACAGCTCTACAAATTGCTACGGAGACTATATGACCCGACACTTTACTGAAGATATCCCGGAGATCAGCCAGCAAGAGCTTGAAATTGCTCTCCAACAACTCAAAAACTGGTCAAGTGCAAGTCGGACTCGTGCACCGAGGATTCCGTACAGAATATGAATTAATGACATACTGAAAATCATAAATAATAGGTACGGTAATATGCACCCAACAATGCTCTACCGAAAATCAAATTCTAAGCTAAATTACATACAACGAAGTTAAGTTTGTAAACATTAAAAAATCAATTTTACTGTGTTACAATTAAAAAATTCAGATTTATTCCTATGGTTGTGCTGTAAAACCTTTCTTCTTGCAAAATTTCAAGACATTAGGTCAACGGGAAATACCCTATAGATTTTGGGTTCATTGCATTTTGTACGGAAATGGTCTAAAATACAGCTACATCTTTTTATTGCGTTGACCTATAAGTTTCATTATTTGACAGATCTAAGAGACAGCAGACTTGAGTATTCGATATAACAGTGATCCTATAAGGATTCCTTTTTTCCTTTTGAGGTACTTAAAATATAATAGTATAGTATATGAAGTATGACAGTAGGAAATACGATAGATTTCGACGATATTATTATTCATGTCGACAAATAAAAATGAAATATTTTTTCCCAGTTATACATCTCATACACTTAAGACGGGATTTTTTAACTCTTCTATTCTATTGTGTGAGGTGTCGTTAAATTACAGTTTTTATCCGACTTCTAAAAAGAGGTTATCAATGCGACCTACATGTAATATTTCCAGAACTGCCTAGTTTTCATATACGAGTATGTTAGTGCTATACCAGCTTCTAAAGAAGTGTGCCAAATTTCTAAAGTGTATGTTTGTTTGTCCTCGCATATATCCGGAACTACAAGTTAGATTTAAATAATCCCTTTTTTGTTTACCTAGGTATTGTAAAACTTAGGGAAAACTGCAAGTTTCATCAAAATCGGTTCCGTAGTTTTTGAGACTGGGAATGTTAAGTGTGTATTAGTTAAATGTTTGTTACCTCAGAGCTTTTCACTGGGTGAACCGATTTGAATGATTCTTTCTTATTTGAAAGCTGATGCTTTCCATGTGGTCCCATTTCAATTTGGTCCGGTTCTTAGAATGGAATCCATGAGAAAACAATATACATCTTAAATTTTCCTTGATAAAAGTAGACTTTTAGGGCAGTTGATGTCGGTTTCTAGTTATTTTTGAACGCTTTAACTTGTTAGGTCTTAGACTCTAGCACTCTAGGTACTAAAACACCTCTAGGTCACCTAAAGTATCGTTGGAAGACGAACGTTCGGATATGGTGAAACTAAAAGGTTTCTTTGTTGGCTGTAGAACCCTAAAATGGCAACGCCATAATTTATATTGTATTTATATGTGATAGGTACTTACTAGTCAATTATATCAAATACAACCACAGTATGTCGAGACTAAACCAATATGCGAACAATAATTTCTCAAAACGTAAAAAAAGGGTTGACGCACGCTCACGTCAAGTTTATTATAATTTTGAAAAATACACTCTAGCCAAGGCGGAGGGGTAGCGACTATGCGCGGCGCGGCAGGGGCCACTTTGGGAGGTTATGCAGCGTTATTTGTGTGAGTGAAAGCATGTGAAAGGCTGTATGTGTGCGTACCGAATCGCGACAGCAATAACATATTGAAATACCTACTATTCTACGGAGAGTTTGCTTCCGTTGCGTCTTAATAAAATTTCAGATGTCGGTGGTTTTTCCAAATGCTGCTACTTCCAGCGGTCCAGACACCGCTGAGAGATCAATCTACAGCAGTGTACCTGCCAGCTACCCGGCCACTGGGCAACCGGCAACCGTCTTTAAAGGTATTTCATGCCAATATAATTATTAATAATCTACATGACTGGTAATTGGCTTGGATTTCCAAAGTCCTCCTGGTTTTGTCATATCTTCTTCTATATCTTCTTCTTCTATACAATAATAAATCTGTAGAATCGACGTGTCTGTACATTGAATATATTTGACAAAAACTGATTGGGGATGAGGTAAAATTTTCTTCTACCACTTCGTCGGCGTGATTAATAACTGTATAACCATCATCAGTCGGGAAACATCCACTGCTGGACAGAGGCCTCCCTCATGGCACGCCACATCGACCGGTCCCGAGCCACTTGCATCCAGCGACTCCCTGAGACTAACCAGATCGTCGGTCCATCTAGTAGGGGGACGGCCTGGTAGACGTTTCCCGGTGGCCGTGTGCCGTGTGGTTCCGGCTTAGAATGTAACCACCACATCTCTTCCTGTGGGTGTCGTAAGGGGCGACTAAGGGAATTCCTACACCGGGGGGAGGGACAGCAGCTTCCTCCTGAAGAACTAAATCGAATACTGCGATCACCAAACCGTCTAGCAAGCGTGGTGATTATGCTAAAACCCCTTATGGCAGTACGCCCATTACTACGGCCCCCAGTCCCCGGCGGCCCCGCTATTCCTGGCTACGGTAGCAATCACGGTTACGGCGGGGCAGGGGGTGCGATGAATCTCCGGAATTGTATAATACCCGTACCAAATTACAGCGTTCTAGTAGTGAGAGTCACTGAGCTACGCCGCGGACTCAGACGGACTTGTTTGACTACGGAATCCTAAAAACTCACGAGCCCCCACACAAAGCTGCTCTTTTTGCCAATTTGCTAGTTTTGTTATTAGACAGGTGACGTATATGACAAATTTATTATACAGCATAAGGTACAAAATAGTGTTTATTCTGTTACGTAGTCTAATAGTTTAAAGAAACAAAATAAATTTCAATATCTGACGTAGTACATTCAAATAGTCTTCACACTGATATTATAAACGCGAAAGTTTGTATATACAATTTACATATTCTATGGTCGGTTGCTAGGCAACGCGTTTTTGTTATGCCTAAATTGCGCATGTGATCCCACTAATATTATAAGTGTGATTTTGGACAATTTACACAATATGTCTTTATAAATTATAGCCTATATGTTATTCTGATGTATAATCTATATTATTGTAAAGTTTCATTCAAATCCATTCAGTAGTTTTTCCGTGAAAGCGTCACAAACATCCAAACTTTCACACTTATAATATTAGTAGGATTAATAAATCCCTATAACCAATTACGTCAATACTGAAATTCCAAAATGGATAATTATATTCAATATTTGTTACTATATGCTCACATTGTTGAAATACATAGTTATTCCTAAAAATTAGATAAACAGAGCTGGTTGAGGCAGCGTGCATCGCTTTCTAACCGGAAGTAATTGCCGACGACATATTATACAATATTAATCTTGTTAATAAATCATAGAATCAGCTATACAATATCAAACTATAAAAGTAGTTATTGTTTAAACATTTATGACTAAATATAAATATCGTTGTCACGTATCCGAGTAACTTGTAATAACTTAATTTGATGTGACGCGCGTTGCGGGCACCTGCTGTAGATGCTTGTCATTGCCTCTTCATATAGATGTCGCTGGTAGCCCTTGCACCGGATGTTATCGTCGGTAACAACTGAGACCACTTTTGTTTCATTGGATTAGTAATCACGTCAAATCTAACTGTTGAGTTGAGACTAGGCCATTTTCTTTACTTACACCAATCACAATTGATCATTATCCATTGTACAGATACAAAATTGAAACGTATTTCATCGAAACAGAGAAAAAAAATACATGCTGAACGCGAGTGATTTAAAAAACTAAATTAATATACCCGATTAGTATAATATTCTACTTTTACCAACTGCTTTAATTCTTAACTGAAATAATTTTCTTATGTAGTTTTATTTTATGGTAATCGCAAATTGATTGAAAAACGTGGTATGATGCTCGTACTCAGCAAGCTGGATATTGTAGCGATCTGTTTAATATGCACTCTAATTCGGCTCATGCCTATGAACACCTCTACTACTATTAAAGTATCATAGCAAGTATGTTTGTATTAAGTAAATGTACCTAATATATTAAAAGACAATAACAAACACTATGTTTTAACCAATAATATGTTTATATTAATATATCTCCACCCAAGCTTTTTAGTATTACGTGAATCGGCTGATTGAGGAGCTCAGTAGCGCGATAGTAGTATGCTCCATTGACGGTCAATTTGTAAATAATATTAGTTACCTCAATAAGTGCCCTCAGGAAGCTGTTGGTCAGGTCAGTTCAGGTATTACGCCAAGAGGGTGAGTTGCTATTTTACAATGCGGGCAACAATTAATCCTACATAGATATACCATTTGGCACTCAAAGATACTCGTCTTCAAGTGGTTTCGGAGTTCAAATACCTGGGGTGTTGGGTTACTGACTCGCTCAAGGATGACGTAGACATTGGCAGCCAGTAAACCAACCAGACCAACCGCTTCCTGAACACAGTGGCGGACCGGGTGGACGGCCCCGTCAAAGGGCATTTCACCAAAATGCACGTGGTGCCGTCCAACCGTACCGCTAATCTAGATTTATTCTTTGTATTTTGTAAATAGTTACATACCCTGTTATTATTATTACCATTAACAGTATGTAAGACGATTTATCGTAGAAAAAAGTTTAAAGAAAAAAAGGAAAAAGAAATTAAAAAATAATATAATAAATAAGAAAAATACATTTAAAAAATGTGTAAAAAGAAAAAAAAATTGTAAAAAGAATTTAAAAAATGTGCAAAAAAAGCGTAATGTACAAAAAGAAAAAAAATTAGCTAAAAAAAAAGATTTAAAAAAATTTATACAATAAAATCGTTATGAAAAAAACCTTTTCTTTAATGTAAAAAATTATGTTAAATTTTTTTCTATATTATATATAAAAGAAGCAGTTAAATCTTCACCGAATGTGTTCCCTTTCTGAGTGCACACTAAATGCCACAAATAGAGAGAGATGAAGAACTCTTGCAAAAGCCGCGACCAACATAGCAGACAATCCATAACTCCGACCACTCCGACAGGAGTGTACGACTAAGAAGAAGAATCTTCACCCAAGATCTTCAGTGCAAACGGAATGCTACAAATAGAGACGTCTTCGAAGAACTCTCGCAAAAGCCACATACCAGACAATCCATAACTCCGACCACTCCGACAGGAGTGTACTAAGGACTGACTGACGACAGGACTGACTAAGAAAAAGAATCTTCATCCAAGTTCTTAAGTGTTCTTCAGTGATGAGATGGTTGAAGAGCTCAGTAACGCGATGGTAGTATGCTCCATTGACGGTCAATTTGTAAATAACATTAGTTACGGTGACGACACTGTGTTGCTGTGCCCTTAAGTGCCCTAAAGAAGCTGTTGCATACCACTCGCAGATACCCGCGAGTGGTATTTTAAGGTCCACAACGTCAGGTATTACACCAAGAGAGTGAGTTGCTATTTTACAAGGCGGACAACAAGTAGTCCTAGTCCTACATAGATATACCCTTTGGCACTCTCAAAGATACTCCTTCAAGTGGTGTCGGAGTTCAAATACCTGGGGTGTTGGGTTACTGACTCGCTCAAGGATGACGTAGACATTAAAAGGGAAGGGCATTGGCAGCCAGTAAACCAACCAGGAGGAGAGTAGGCCTGAGCCCCTGCAGTGGGGACATATATAGGCTTTTGATGATGATGAAACCAACCAGACCAACAGCCTCCTGAACACAGTGTCGGACCGGGTGGACGGCCCCGTCAAAGGGAGTTTCACCAAAATGCACGTGTTTCCATCCAACCGTACCGCTAATCTAGACGAATCTTGGTATTTTGTAAAAAGTTAAATACCCTGTTATTATTATTACCATTAAGAGTATGTAAGACGATTTATTGTAACTAACACTATCGAGATATTTGAAATAAATTAATTAACAAAATGTATTATTACATATTTAAAAAAATGAAAATAAAGAAAAAAATATAAACACGTTTTGAAAAGAAAATATTTCAAAAGAGAGACAAAAAATGCTTTAACAAAAAAAGAGAAACGAAAACAATTCGAGAAAAAAATGAAATACAAAGAATGAATCGAAAAAAATATTAAATGAAAAAAGAATTTTTTTAAAGCTTTTATCATGAAAATGTTAATCGTACCGCTAATCTAGATGTATTATCTTAGTATTTTGTAAATAGTTACATACCCTGTTATTATTATTACCACATAGTACGTAAGATAAATAATTGTATCTTTGTTCTCTATGCTTTTATGTTTACGTTCCTAACCCCGGACTACTGGTACTAAAGTATCCACTATCAATTAATATAAACATAGCGTAATATTTGTTTTAAACAAAAGAGTGTACATTTTCTTATAATACACATGCTTGCTATGATACTTAAAAATGGTTTAAAATAATCTACAATACTTTGTTTATTTTGTAAAATGTGTGCAGTATTTTTAGTAATAAAACTCTTAGTTGATTCAATCCATCGGGCATGAATATTCTTCAATATATTCTCAACACACAGTTGGGCAGAGTAACGTTTATTAGTACTATTTCAACAGAATTCACATCAGGAATTTTTTACAAAATTAATGTTCATCAGTTTTATAATACGATCTTCATAACTCCCACCATCGTCAGTTTCTACTTCGAAAACAACAACTTCGTGAATCAAAACAGACGCAATTATACAATATTAATTAATCCCTATGACCAATTACGTTAATGCTGAAATTACAAAATGGATATTATTATATTCAATATTTGTTACTAAATGCTCATATTGTTTAAATACATAATTATTCCTAAAAATTAGATAACCAGAGCTGGTTGAGGCAGCGTGCCGAAAATAAGCGTCGCTTGCGACGCCGGCAGCACCTCACCGGAACTAAATGCCGACGCGACGACATATTATACAATTATAAATCTTTCTTGTTAATAAATAGATCAGAGAATCATCAATCATACATTCACATATAAAATATCAAAATACAAAAGCAGTAATTATTTAATTTTTAATTTAAAATTTTAATAATTTAAAGATGTCGCTGGTATCCTTTGCACCGGATGTTAAGAGTATACTAATAGGTAACTATAAGGTAACACATCAGTAACTCAACAGTTCGGTTTGACAAAATAACTTATTATTTCGTCTCACTCGATAGTGCGTCTCACTCGATAGTGCATGTAAAAAGATAAATAGCTCTATCAATTATTTTTCGATACGACTAATAGATTTTTTAGCACAACTCGCCGAAAAGTGATTCTAGTCACGCGGTGATAAAACGCTCCATATAAATCGGGCGTGTGTCACACGCCCGGCCTATGTGGAGTAGACTTTATAGTAAGCAAAGTACATAAAACAAGATAGAGAGCTTATTATTGGCATGACGGAACGAATCGCTGCAATAAACATGAACATTCAAGGCTTCAATATCTACCAAATGGGAGGAGGCCTTTACCCAACCTGGGGACCTTGCTAATTAAATATATATATTAGAAAAGTATGAAATCAAGCAACATTTAATTGTAGCAAGATCAAAATAAAGGCTTTTTTATTTTTTATTTTTATTTTATTTATTTTATTCTATGTAAAGTGTAGGCATCGTTTAAGAAAGGATTTTTCGAAATTCCACCCTTTTACATAGAGAGACATTGTGTGTGCATCAGTATTTTCAGTAATAAAACTCTGAGTTTATTCAATCCATCAGGCATGTATAATTGTATATTCTATTCTATTAATATTATAAGTGTGAAAGTTTGGATGTTTGTGACGCTTTCACGGAAAAACTATTGAATGGATTTGAATGAAACTTTACAATAATATAGCTTATACATCAGAATAACATATAGGCTATAATTTATAAAGACATTGTGTAAATTGTCCAAAATCACACTTACAATATTAGTGGGATCACATGTGCAATTTAGGCATAACAAAAACGCGTTGCCTAGCAACCGACCATAGAATATGTAAATTGTATATACAAACTTTCGCGTTTATAATATCAGTGTGAAGACTATTTGAATGTACTACGTCAGATATTGAAATTTATTTTGTTTCTTTAAACTATTAGACTACGTAACAGAATAAACACTATTTTGTACCTTATGCTGTATAATAAATTTGTCATATACGTCACCTGTCAAATAACAAAACTAGCAAATTGGCAAAAAGAGCAGCTTTGTGTGGGGGCTCGTGAGTTTTTAGGATTCCGTAGTCAAACAAGTCCGTCTGAGTCCGCGGCGTAGCTCAGTGACTCTCACTACTAGAACGCTGTAATTTGGTACGGGTCGGGTATCATACAATTCCGGAGATTCATCGCACCCCCTGCCCCGCCGTAACCGTGATTGCTACCGTAGCCAGGAATAGCGGGGCCGCCGGGGACTGGGGGCCGTAGTAATGGGCGTACTGCCATAAGGGGTTTTAGCATAAACACCACGCTTGCTTAGACGGTTTGGTGATCGCAGTATTCGATTTAGTTCTTCAGGAGGAAGCTGCTGTCCCTCCCCCCGGTGTAGGAATTCCCTTAGTCGCCTCTTACGACACCCACAGGATGTGGTGGTTACATTCTAAGCCGGAACCACACGGCACACGGCCACCGGGAAACGTCTACCAGGCCGTCCCCCTACTAGATGGACCGACGATCTGGTTAGTCTAGGATCATTTAGTAGGTCTTTCAAAAATATTTTGAAACTAGGAGCATAACTTTTGGATTCAAGGATCCATTTGCAAAATACTACACTTTAAAGTGATAGATTTCGACAGATTCGAGCGTAAACCATCCTCTATCTTCTAAATTATTTTAACATTTACAGTAGTAGTATGCACACTGAACTTTAAAAGTAAACTATCAGACTAAGTTGGTTTTACAGTTTAACGAGTAGTAGTCGACCAAAGTATAACATACTTGTAGATGTTAAAATGAAAATTTCGTACAATTCCTTTCAAAATTTCTGTTCGTATAGATGTTTGAAGTTATTGTGAAGGGCAACTACGGAATTCTACACTGCGCACGGCCCGACGTGCACATGGCTGTTTTAAGGCAGCGGTTTTCATAGAACTATCTCTTGATTTCTTAAGAGGTCAAAGCGCCTATACAAACGTAGTCCAGTCATATTTTGAGTATTAGGCTATGAAAATCTATGAAATTTTCAAGACACAATCTAGAAACAAATATCTGTGTCGGTGGTGAGTCAGATTTTCGTTTAAATATATACTTCCAGAGTTACAGGGCGTCAAAGTATTGTACTTTTCGGTAATAAAAAGCCCCAACTTTGAACCTGATTTACAAGAGTATGAATCAATTTAGAACAATTTGGAAAAACCACCGACATCTGAAATTTCATTAGTATACTGTATTTAAAAAATGGTTACATAATATACTGTATCCTTCAAATGATCCCTGGACTACGAAACATCCAAATAACGGGTGGATAACATCGCGTAATGTATGCTGTCTCGCCGTACGCGCTCGGGTAGGATAGGGCTCGGAATGGGACAGCTACAAAACAATGCAACCTTGAAACCGACCACGTGGTCTTACCAACATAGCCTCTTAACATGGTTTTAATCTTGAAAACGTGATATCTGCGAATTTGTCTTCGCCCTAAATAGCAGAAGTAGCGAAAAATATATTCGCAACGGAAACGGGGCCACACCGTTTCCGCCGCCCTCTCGGGATCGAGGAAAGACATCCAGAGCCCCAACTCTGTCTGTGAACACAACAGTGCTATTAACGCTGCTGTTGGGCGGCAGATTTAAGTAACATGGTGGTAGCTAGCCAGGCAGACATAGAAAATGCCACCTATACTTATACCACCAACCAAACCGAGTACCTATAGATACTGGGAATCGAATCCGCTACATATGTAGGTACCGGATTGTAAGTATGTAAGTCCGGTTTAGTCCGTTAAGTCCAAGTGTGTAGCCATTAGAAAATGGAGATGGTTAATAAGGCGGTATCAATTCAAGACTACATAAAAAAAATTAGGTACCCAACGTAATTTCAACTAGTGACATATTTATAAAACTCCATATTTTAGTTCCTTCAGGAACGGGAATGGCAGCCCCCGACGGATTTTTTCGGACTTATTATTGTAATAACATGTAAGCTTCTTTTTATCTATTTACTTACTTCCATTTAGTCGAGGGTTTCTCAAAAAATTATTGAACCCTTTTCCCATTACAACATTTACATTTGTCGAGGTTTTTTTTCAAAAATTTTAATTTTATTTTTTATTCGCAATATTCGATAATGTATTTAGTCTGGCAATTAGCCTGTTATAATAATAATAATAATAAATTTATTTATTAATTTTAACGAAATGCAGTGAGTCCTAAGTAATACTGTAAGAAGGTTTTTTCTTCTTATCTTTCTTATATATTTTGCGAGCTTATGTGTGCGTGTACATTTGTTGCGGGTATTTTCAAAATTTTTAATTTTATTTTTTATAAAGTAAATTTATCCCATGTGTGCCCATGTTTTAATATAGTTATTCTGCTATTTAGGGCAAAGACCAATTCGCAGATGTCACGTTTTCAAGATTAAAACCATGTTAAGAAATCAAGAGATAGTTCTATGAAAACCGCTGCCTTAAAAACAGCCATGTGCACGTCGGGCCGTGCGCAGTGTAGGATTCCGTAGTTGCCCTTCACAATAACTTCAAACATCTATACGAACAGAAATTTTGAAAGGAATTGTACGAAATTTTCATTTTAACATCTACAAGTATGTTATACTTTGGTCGACTACTACTCGTTAAACTGTAAAAACAACTTAGTCTGATAGTTTACTTTTAAAGTTCAGTGTGCATACTACTACTGTAAATGTTAAAATAATTTAGAAGATAGAGGATGGTTTACGCTCGAATCTGTCGAAATCTATCACTTTAAGTGTAGTATTTTGCAAATGGATCCTTGAATCCAAAAGTTATGCTCCTAGTTTCAAAATATTTTTGAAAGACCTACTAAATGATACTTCACACGATGGGGTAGACGCGAAAATAATAAGTCATCCCCAAGTCATGCGTATGAGAGCAACCCTAAACAATATATTTTTCAAAATTTTCTTCTACCACTTCGTCGGCGTGATTAATAACTGTATAACCATCATCAGTCGGGAAACATCCACTGCTGGACAGAGGCCTCCCTCATGGCACGCCACATCGACCGGTCCCGAGCCACTTGCATCCAGCGACTCCCTGAGACTAACCAGATCGTCGGTCCATCTAGTAGGGGGACGGCCTGGTAGACGTTTCCCGGTGGCCGTGTGCCGTGTGGTTCCGGCTTAGAATGTAACCACCACATCCTGTGGGTGTCGTAAGAGGCGACTAAGGGAATTCCTACACCGGGGGGAGGGACAGCAGCTTCCTCCTGAAGAACTAAATCGAATACTGCGATCACCAAACCGTCTAGCAAGCGTGGTGTTTATGCTAAAACCCCTTATGGCAGTACGCCCATTACTACGGCCCCCAGTCCCCGGCGGCCCCGCTATTCCTGGCTACGGTAGCAATCACGGTTACGGCGGGGCAGGGGGTGCGATGAATCTCCGGAATTGTATGATACCCGACCCGTACCAAATTACAGCGTTCTAGTAGTGAGAGTCACTGAGCTACGCCGCGGACTCAGACGGACTTGTTTGACTACGGAATCCTAAAAACTCACGAGCCCCCACACAAAGCTGCTCTTTTTGCCAATTTGCTAGTTTTGTTATTTGACAGGTGACGTATATGACAAATTTATTATACAGCATAAGGTACAAAATAGTGTTTATTCTGTTACGTAGTCTAATAGTTTAAAGAAACAAAATAAATTTCAATATCTGACGTAGTACATTCAAATAGTCTTCACACTGATATTATAAACGCGAAAGTTTGTATATACAATTTACATATTCTATGGTCGGTTGCTAGGCAACGCGTTTTTGTTATGCCTAAATTGCACATGTGATCCCACTAATATTATAAGTGTGATTTTGGACAATTTACACAATGTCTTTATAAATTATAGCCTATATGTTATTCTGATGTATAAGCTATATTATTGTAAAGTTTCATTCAAATCCATTCAATAGTTTTTCCGTGAAAGCGTCACAAACATCCAAACTTTCACACTTATAATATTAATAGAATAGAATATACAATTATACATGCCTGATGGATTGAATAAACTCAGAGTTTTATTACTGAAAATACTGATGCACACACAATGTCTCTCTATGTAAAAGGGTGGAATTTCGAAAAATCCTTTCTTAAACGATGCCTACACTTTACATAGAATAAAATAAATAAAATAAAAATAAAAAATAAAAAAGCCTTTATTTTGATCTTGCTACAATTAAATGTTGCTTGATTTCATACTTTTCTAATATATATATTTAATTAGCAAGGTCCCCAGGTTGGGTAAAGGCCTCCTCCCATTTGGTAGATATTGAAGCCTTGAATGTTCATGTTTATTGCAGCGATTCGTTCCGTCATGCCAATAATAAGCTCTCTATCTTGTTTTATGTACTTTGCTCACTATAAAGTCTACTCCACATAGGCCGGGCGTGTGACACACGCCCGATTTATATGGAGCGTTTTATCACCGCGTGACTAGAATCACTTTTCGGCGAGTTGTGCTAAAAAATCTATTAGTCGTATCGAAAAATAATTGATAGAGCTATTTATCTTTTTACATGCACTATCGAGTGAGACGCACTATCGAGTGAGACGAAATAATAAGTTATTTTGTCAAACCGAACTGTTGAGTTACTGATGTGTTACCTTATAGTTACCTATTAGTATACTCTTAACATCCGGTGCAAAGGATACCAGCGACATCTTTAAATTATTAAAATTTTAAATTAAAAATTAAATAATTACTGCTTTTGTATTTTGATATTTTATATGTGAATGTATGATTGATGATTCTCTGATCTATTTATTAACAAGAAAGATTTATAATTGTATAATATGTCGTCGCGTCGGCATTTAGTTCCGGTGAGGTGCTGCCGGCGTCGCAAGCGACGCTTATTTTCGGCACGCTGCCTCAACCAGCTCTGGTTATCTAATTTTTAGGAATAATTATGTATTTAAACAATATGAGCATTTAGTAACAAATATTGAATATAATTATCCATTTTGTAATTTCAGCATCAGCAATCAGTAGGATTAATAAATCCCTATAACCAATTACGTCAATACTGAAATTCCAAAATGGATAATTATATTCAATATTTGTTACTATATGCTCACATTGTTGAAATACATAGTTATTCCTAAAAATTAGATAAACAGAGCTGGTTGAGGCAGCGTGCATCGCTTTCTAACCGGAAGTAATTGCCGACGACATATTATACAATATTAATCTTGTTAATAAATCATAGAATCAGCTATACAATATCAAACTATAAAAGTAGTTATTGTTTAAACATTTATGACTAAATATAAATATCGTTGTCACGTATCCGAGTAACTTGTAATAACTTAATTTGATGTGACGCGCGTTGCGGGCACCTGCTGTAGATGCTTGTCATTGCCTCTTCATATAGATGTCGCTGGTAGCCCTTGCACCGGATGTTATCGTCGGTAACAACTGAGACCACTTTTGTTTCATTGGATTAGTAATCACGTCAAATCTAACTGTTGAGTTGAGACTAGGCCATTTTCTTTACTTACACCAATCACAATTGATCATTATCCATTGTACAGATACAAAATTGAAACGTATTTCATCGAAACAGAGAAAAAAAATACATGCTGAACGCGAGTGATTTAAAAAACTAAATTAATATACCCGATTAGTATAATATTCTGCTTTTACCAACTGCTTTAATTCTTAACTGAAATAATTTTCTTGTGTAGTTTTATTTTATGGTAATCGCAAATTGATTGAAAAACGTGGTATGATGCTCGTACTCAGCAAGCTGGATATTGTAGCGATCTGTTTAATATGCACTCTAATTCGGCTCATGCCTATGAACACCTCTACTACTATTAAAGTATCATAGCAAGTATGTTTGTATTAAGTAAATGTACCTAATATATTAAAAGACAATAACAAACACTATGTTTTAACCAATAATATGTTTATATTAATATATCTCCACCCAAGCTTTTTAGTATTACGTGAATCGGCTGATTGAGGAGCTCAGTAGCGCGATAGTAGTATGCTCCATTGACGGTCAATTTGTAAATAATATTAGTTACCTCAATAAGTGCCCTCAGGAAGCTGTTGGTCAGGTCAGTTCAGGTATTACGCCAAGAGGGTGAGTTGCTATTTTACAATGCGGGCAACAATTAATCCTACATAGATATACCATTTGGCACTCAAAGATACTCGTCTTCAAGTGGTTTCGGAGTTCAAATACCTGGGGTGTTGGGTTACTGACTCGCTCAAGGATGACGTAGACATTGGCAGCCAGTAAACCAACCAGACCAACCGCTTCCTGAACACAGTGGCGGACCGGGTGGACGGCCCCGTCAAAGGGCATTTCACCAAAATGCACGTGGTGCCGTCCAACCGTACCGCTAATCTAGATTTATTCTTTGTATTTTGTAAATAGTTACATACCCTGTTATTATTATTATTATTACCATTAACAGTATGTAAGACGATTTATCGTAGAAAAAAGTTTAAAGAAAAAAAGGAAAAAGAAATTAAAAAATAATATAATAAATAAGAAAAATACATTTAAAAAATGTGTAAAAAGAAAAAAAATTGTAAAAAGAATTTAAAAAATGTGCAAAAAAAGCGTAATGTACAAAAAGAAAAAAAATTAGCTAAAAAAAAAGATTTAAAAAAATTTATACAATAAAATCGTTATGAAAAAAACCTTTTCTTTAATGTAAAAAATTATGTTAAATTTTTTTCTATATTATATATAAAAGAAGCAGTTAAATCTTCACCGAATGTGTTCCCTTTCTGAGTGCACACGAAATGCCACAAATAGAGAGAGATGAAGAACTCTTGCAAAAGCCGCGACCAACATAGCAGACAATCCATAACTCCGACCACTCCGACAGGAGTGTACGACTAAGAAGAAGAATCTTCACCCAAGATCTTCAGTGCAAACGGAATGCTACAAATAGAGACGTCTTCGAAGAACTCTCGCAAAAGCCACATACCAGACAATCCATAACTCCGACCACTCCGACAGGAGTGTACTAAGGACTGACTGACGACAGGACTGACTAAGAAAAAGAATCTTCATCCAAGTTCTTAAGTGTTCTTCAGTGATGAGATGGTTGAAGAGCTCAGTAACGCGATGGTAGTATGCTCCATTGACGGTCAATTTGTAAATAACATTAGTTACGGTGACGACACTGTGTTGCTGTGCCCTTAAGTGCCCTAAAGAAGCTGTTGCATACCACTCGCAGATACCCGCGAGTGGTATTTTAAGGTCCACAACGTCAGGTATTACACCAAGAGAGTGAGTTGCTATTTTACAAGGCGGACAACAAGTAGTCCTAGTCCTACATAGATATACCCTTTGGCACTCTCAAAGATACTCCTTCAAGTGGTGTCGGAGTTCAAATACCTGGGGTGTTGGGTTACTGACTCGCTCAAGGATGACGTAGACATTAAAAGGGAAGGGCATTGGCAGCCAGTAAACCAACCAGGAGGAGAGTAGGCCTGAGCCCCTGCAGTGGGGACATATATAGGCTTTTGATGATGATGATGATGAAACCAACCAGACCAACAGCCTCCTGAACACAGTGTCGGACCGGGTGGACGGCCCCGTCAAAGGGAGTTTCACCAAAATGCACGTGTTTCCATCCAACCGTACCGCTAATCTAGACGAATCTTGGTATTTTGTAAAAAGTTAAATACCCTGTTATTATTATTACCATTAAGAGTATGTAAGACGATTTATTGTAACTAACACTATCGAGATATTTGAAATAAATTAATTAACAAAATGTATTATTACATATTTAAAAAAATGAAAATAAAGAAAAAAATATAAACACGTTTTGAAAAGAAAATATTTCAAAAGAGAGACAAAAAATGCTTTAACAAAAAAAGAGAAACGAAAACAATTCGAGAAAAAAATGAAATACAAAGAATGAATCGAAAAAAATATTAAATGAAAAAAGAATTTTTTTAAAGCTTTTATCATGAAAATGTTAATCGTACCGCTAATCTAGATGTATTATCTTAGTATTTTGTAAATAGTTACATACCCTGTTATTATTATTACCACATAGTACGTAAGATAAATAATTGTATCTTTGTTCTCTATGCTTTTATGTTTACGTTCCTAACCCCGGACTACTGGTACTAAAGTATCCACTATCAATTAATATAAACATAGCGTAATATTTGTTTTAAACAAAAGAGTGTACATTTTCTTATAATACACATGCTTGCTATGATACTTAAAAATGGTTTAAAATAATCTACAATACTTTGTTTATTTTGTAAAATGTGTGCAGTATTTTTAGTAATAAAACTCTTAGTTGATTCAATCCATCGGGCATGAATATTCTTCAATATATTCTCAACACACAGTTGGGCAGAGTAACGTTTATTAGTACTATTTCAACAGAATTCACATCAGGAATTTTTTACAAAATTAATGTTCATCAGTTTTATAATACGATCTTCATAACTCCCACCATCGTCAGTTTCTACTTCGAAAACAACAACTTCGTGAATCAAAACAGACGCAATTATACAATATTAATTAATCCCTATGACCAATTACGTTAATGCTGAAATTACAAAATGGATAATTATATTCAATATTTGTTACTAAATGCTCATATTGTTTAAATACATAATTATTCCTAAAAATTAGATAACCAGAGCTGGTTGAGGCAGCGTGCCGAAAATAAGCGTCGCTTGCGACGCCGGCAGCACCTCACCGGAACTAAATGCCGACGCGACGACATATTATACAATTATAAATCTTTCTTGTTAATAAATAGATCAGAGAATCATCAATCATACATTCACATATAAAATATCAAAATACAAAAGCAGTAATTATTTAATTTTTAATTTAAATTTTTAATAATTTAAAGATGTCGCTGGTATCCTTTGCACCGGATGTTAAGAGTATACTAATAGGTAACTATAAGGTAACACATCAGTAACTCAACAGTTCGGTTTGACAAAATAACTTATTATTTCGTCTCACTCGATAGTGCGTCTCACTCGATAGTGCATGTAAAAAGATAAATAGCTCTATCAATTATTTTTCGATACGACTAATAGATTTTTTAGCACAACTCGCCGAAAAGTGATTCTAGTCACGCGGTGATAAAACGCTCCATATAAATCGGGCGTGTGTCACACGCCCGGCCTATGTGGAGTAGACTTTATAGTAAGCAAAGTACATAAAACAAGATAGAGAGCTTATTATTGGCATGACGGAACGAATCGCTGCAATAAACATGAACATTCAAGGCTTCAATATCTACCAAATGGGAGGAGGCCTTTACCCAACCTGGGGACCTTGCTAATTAAATATATATATTAGAAAAGTATGAAATCAAGCAACATTTAATTGTAGCAAGATCAAAATAAAGGCTTTTTTATTTTTTATTTTTATTTTATTTATTTTATTCTATGTAAAGTGTAGGCATCGTTTAAGAAAGGATTTTTCGAAATTCCACCCTTTTACATAGAGAGACATTGTGTGTGCATCAGTATTTTCAGTAATAAAACTCTGAGTTTATTCAATCCATCAGGCATGTATAATTGTATATTCTATTCTATTAATATTATAAGTGTGAAAGTTTGGATGTTTGTGACGCTTTCACGGAAAAACTATTGAATGGATTTGAATGAAACTTTACAATAATATAGCTTATACATCAGAATAACATATAGGCTATAATTTATAAAGACATTGTGTAAATTGTCCAAAATCACACTTATAATATTAGTGGGATCACATGTGCAATTTAGGCATAACAAAAACGCGTTGCCTAGCAACCGACCATAGAATATGTAAATTGTATATACAAACTTTCGCGTTTATAATATCAGTGTGAAGACTATTTGAATGTACTACGTCAGATATTGAAATTTATTTTGTTTCTTTAAACTATTAGACTACGTAACAGAATAAACACTATTTTGTACCTTATGCTGTATAATAAATTTGTCATATACGTCACCTGTCAAATAACAAAACTAGCAAATTGGCAAAAAGAGCAGCTTTGTGTGGGGGCTCGTGAGTTTTTAGGATTCCGTAGTCAAACAAGTCCGTCTGAGTCCGCGGCGTAGCTCAGTGACTCTCACTACTAGAACGCTGTAATTTGGTACGGGTCGGGTATCATACAATTCCGGAGATTCATCGCACCCCCTGCCCCGCCGTAACCGTGATTGCTACCGTAGCCAGGAATAGCGGGGCCGCCGGGGACTGGGGGCCGTAGTAATGGGCGTACTGCCATAAGGGGTTTTAGCATAAACACCACGCTTGCTAGACGGTTTGGTGATCGCAGTATTCGATTTAGTTCTTCAGGAGGAAGCTGCTGTCCCTCCCCCCGGTGTAGGAATTCCCTTAGTCGCCTCTTACGACACCCACAGGATGTGGTGGTTACATTCTAAGCCGGAACCACACGGCACACGGCCACCGGGAAACGTCTACCAGGCCGTCCCCCTACTAGATGGACCGACGATCTGGTTAGTCTCAGGGAGTCGCTGGATGCAAGTGGCTCGGGACCGGTCGATGTGGCGTGCCATGAGGGAGGCCTCTGTCCAGCAGTGGATGTTTCCCGACTGATGATGGTTATACAGTTATTAATCACGCCGACGAAGTGGTAGAAGAAAATTTTGAAAAATATATTGTTTAGGGTTGCTCTCATACGCATGACTTGGGGATGACTTATTATTTTCGCGTCTACCCCATCGTGTGAAGTATCATTTAGTAGGTCTTTCAAAAATATTTTGAAACTAGGAGCATAACTTTTGGATTCAAGGATCCATTTGCAAAATACTACACTTAAAGTGATAGATTTCGACAGATTCGAGCGTAAACCATCCTCTATCTTCTAAATTATTTTAACATTTACAGTAGTAGTATGCACACTGAACTTTAAAAGTAAACTATCAGACTAAGTTGGTTTTACAGTTTAACGAGTAGTAGTCGACCAAAGTATAACATACTTGTAGATGTTAAAATGAAAATTTCGTACAATTCCTTTCAAAATTTCTGTTCGTATAGATGTTTGAAGTTATTGTGAAGGGCAACTACGGAATCCTACACTGCGCACGGCCCGACGTGCACATGGCTGTTTTTAAGGCAGCGGTTTTCATAGAACTATCTCTTGATTTCTTAACATGGTTTTAATCTTGAAAACGTGACATCTGCGAATTGGTCTTTGCCCTAAATAGCAGAATAACTATATTAAAACATGGGCACACATGGGATAAATTTACTTTATAAAAAATAAAATTAAAAATTTTGAAAATACCCGCAACAAATGTACACGCACACATAAGCTCGCAAAATATATAAGAAAGATAAGAAGAAAAAACCTTCTTACAGTATTACTTAGGACTCACTGCATTTCGTTAAAATTAATAAATAAATTTATTATTATTATTATTATAACAGGCTAATTGCCAGACTAAATACATTATCGAATATTGCGAATAAAAAATAAAATTAAAATTTTTGAAAAAAAAACCTCGACAAATGTAAATGTTGTAATGTTTTACATAGGGAAAAATAATGTGTGTGCATCAGTATTTTCAGTAATAAAACTCTTAGTCGATTCAATCCATCAGGCATGTATAATTGTATATTCCTCAATATATTCTCATGTTCTCAACACACAGTCGGGCAGAGTAACGTTTACTAGTACTATTTCAACAAAATTCACAACAGGAATGGTTTACAAAATGAGTGTTCATCAGTTTTATAATACGGTCTTCATAGCTCCCACCATCGTCAGTTCCTACTTCGAAAACTACAACTTCCGTGAATCAAAACAGGCACAGTTATACAATATTAATTAATCCCTATAACCAATTACGTTAATACTGAAATTCCAGAATGGATAATTATATTCAATATTTGTTACTAAAGGCTCACATTATTTAAGTACATGATTGTTCCTATAAATTAGATAAACAGAGCTGGTTGAGGCAGCGTGCATCGCCTTCTAACCGGAAGTAATTGACGACGACATATTATACAATATCTTTCTAGTTAACAAATCATAGAATCAAGTATACAATATCAAAATACAAACGCAGTTATTGTTTAAACATTTATGACTAAATGTAAATATCGTTCAGTCACGTATCCGAGTAACTTGTATTAACTTAATTTGATGTAAAGTCGTTCCGGGCACCTGCTGGAGATGCTTGTCATGCCTCTTCATATAGATGTCGCTGTTAGCCCTTGCACCGGATGTTATTGCCGGTAACACTCGGCCATCCTGCATGAGCCGTGTCCCACGGCTCTCACCACCCTTGAGCTCTGCAGCACCACCAGGATGATCCTGAAGCAAAACATATTTCGCAAAGTAAACTGTTACAGGAACATTTGATACACTTATTATAAACATAACAGAACAAACACTCCTTCAGTCAGACTTTGTACAGAATAGAATTAGCTATGCAGGGACTTGCCGGAAATAGATATATTTTCTAACTCATTACCCAAACTCAAGCGGACTTGAAACACTCAGCTTACGTTATACAATAACTTTCTGTGAATTTCAATTTTATATGTAATTCTATTTAATCTAATCTCTATTTTTCCTTGTTTCTAATATGTAACATACTACATTAATGTTGTGTGCATCTGTAATTGGTTCTCGTATCAGATTAAAAACTTTAATGTATAAATTTACGAGTGACTGTTGATGCTCCTTATTTAATAATAAAATAAACACAAAGTACAGTTTTATAAATTACAAAGTGGTGTTGTTTACTAATTACACAAATGTATAATTTCTTAATTTAAATCGGTTTCGGTGTCGCATCGGAAAATAAAATTGGTGAAAACATTTCTGAAAATCTTTAGTTTATGCAATGGGCAACCGCACCAACTAAACGTATCAGAGAACCCTCACCGGGAATCGAACCCGCATACCTTTTTAACATTGTACAGTCTCTTTACGTGGCACTGGCAGTATCATCACTTTCATGATTCAGCCATAATTTTGAAGTTGAAGTCATTCAGGACAGAAGCAACTTAGGAAGCACTGAGCAAGCAATCACTAGCCAAATCTCCATTTTTGGAAACTTCATGATCAGTATTAACAATTTTATAAAATAGTTGAAAAATAATCGTAAAAAGTTACAAGAGAAACAAAAACGACTTTCGTAATGAGAAACAAGAAGAAAAAAAAATTTTTCTTATGGAATATCACTACAGGAAGTAGTCATTCGTAGTTGACGAACACACAGCTTTTTATTTTAGTCATACAGTTACATTCTTCCTTTTTATATAGCGTACAATGACTTGATCATACAGCTGTAATTTAAAACACACAGTTCTATTCACTTTTACTTACTTGTTCGATGTCTTGATAACGCAGCCGTCATTTTAGTCACACAGTCCTATTTTCATATTTTTCTACAGCGTAAAATGACTTGGATCACTTAGCCGTCATTTTAGCCACACGTTCAATGACTTGATCACACAGCTATCATTTTGTTCACAAGTTCTATGTCTTGATCACACAGCCGTCATTTTGTTCACACAGTTCTATGACTTGATCACACAGCCGTCATTTTGTTCACACAGATCTATGACTTGATCACACAGCCGTCATTTTGTTCACACAGTTCTATGACTTGATCACACAGCCGTCATTTTGTTCACACAGTTCTATGACTTGATCACACAGCCGTCATTTTGCTCACACAGTTCAATGACTTGATCACACAGCCGTCATTTTGTTCACATAGTTCTCTATTCACTTTTGTCTGCAAATACTTTTCAAGTCTAATGACTGGATCACAGATATATATTGATTATAATCATAACAAGTTGTTCTCGTTTGTTATTGAAATTTCAGTTGACGTACAACAAATGTAGAAATGTTCCTTATTATCATCACCTGTGATTGGGAATTTTTGAAATCAGTAGTGTACATCGATTTCTTAAGCTGTAGTTCTCATCTTAAATTGCACGTAGGTAAAATAACCCACAGGCCTCAGTAGTCGCCTGATATTGTTCTAACTTTATAATCTCAAAATGTAGTTGCGATGTAATCAGTGAATGCCAGCAGTCGCAGCGCTGCTGCAGCCTGCACTCTTTCGCCTCGTGCCTCAGACGTGCCAGCGAGACGCGCAGTGGATCATGCGAGTAGTTTTTACGTGTCTGTAGTTTCCGAGCGATGATATCTCTATTCATGTGTACTCTTCTACATAATCTGTTAAAACTGTAAACCACATCTTCTAGAGAACCACGGACAGTTTTTCTTGTACACAGTATCAACTCGTCGTCAGATTTGATAGAAAAACAAGTAGTCGTTTCCCTTTTGTCTGTATGCAGTTCATTGCGTTTTCTCGTATTTTCTCTTCGTAATGTTTCCTCTTATGTCGTCACAGTACTCAGGACGTATAGGTCAGACATCTTCTCTCATCCCACTTCTGAGATTTTACATAGGGAAAAATAATGTGTGTGCATCAGTATTTTCAGTAATAAAACTCTTAGTCGATTCAATCCATCAGGCATGTATAATTGTATATTCCTCAATATATTCTCATGTTCTCAACACACAGTCGGGCAGAGTAACGTTTACTAGTACTATTTCAACAAAATTCACAACAGGAATGGTTTACAAAATGAGTGTTCATCAGTTTTATAATACGGTCTTCATAGCTCCCACCATCGTCAGTTCCTACTTCGAAAACTACAACTTCCGTGAATCAAAACAGGCACAGTTATACAATATTAATTAATCCCTATAACCAATTACGTTAATACTGAAATTCCAGAATGGATAATTATATTCAATATTTGTTACTAAAGGCTCACATTATTTAAGTACATGATTGTTCCTATAAATTAGATAAACAGAGCTGGTTGAGGCAGCGTGCATCGCCTTCTAACCGGAAGTAATTGACGACGACATATTATACAATATCTTTCTAGTTAACAAATCATAGAATCAAGTATACAATATCAAAATACAAACGCAGTTATTGTTTAAACATTTATGACTAAATGTAAATATCGTTCAGTCACGTATCCGAGTAACTTGTATTAACTTAATTTGATGTAAAGTCGTTCCGGGCACCTGCTGGAGATGCTTGTCATGCCTCTTCATATAGATGTCGCTGTTAGCCCTTGCACCGGATGTTATTGCCGGTAACAAATGGGAAAAGGGTTCAATAATTTTTTGAGAAACCCTCGACTAAATGGAAGTAAGTAAATAGATAAAAAGAAGCTTACATGTTATTACAATAATAAGTCCGAAAAAATCCGTCGGGGGCTGCCATTCCCGTTCCTGAAGGAACTAAAATATGGAGTTTTATAAATATGTCACTAGTTGAAATTACGTTGGGTACCTAATTTTTTTTATGTAGTCTTGAATTGATACCGCCTTATTAACCATCTCCATTTTCTAATGGCTACACACTTGGACTTAACGGACTAAACCGGACTTACATACTTACAATCCGGTACCTACATATGTAGCGGATTCGATTCCCAGTATCTATAGGTACTCGGTTTGGTTGGTGGTATAAGTATAGGTGGCATTTTCTATGTCTGCCTGGCTAGCTACCACCATGTTACTTAAATCTGCCGCCCAACAGCAGCGTTAATAGCACTGTTGTGTTCACAGACAGAGTTGGGGCTCTGGATGTCTTTCCTCGATCCCGAGAGGGCGGCGGAAACGGTGTGGCCCCGTTTCCGTTGCGAATATATTTTTCGCTACTTCTGCTATTTAGGGCGAAGACAAATTCGCAGATATCACGTTTTCAAGATTAAAACCATGTTAAGAGGCTATGTTGGTAAGACCACGTGGTCGGTTTCAAGGTTGCATTGTTTTGTAGCTGTCCCATTCCGAGCCCTATCCTACCCGAGCGCGTACGGCGAGACAGCATACATTACGCGATGTTATCCACCCGTTATTTGGATGTTTCGTAGTCCAGGGATCATTTGAAGGATACAGTATATTATGTAACCATTTTTTAAATACAGTATACTAATGAAATTTCAGATGTCGGTGGTTTTTCCAAATTGTTCTAAATTGATTCATACTCTTGTAAATCAGGTTCAAAGTTGGGGCTTTTTATTACCGAAAAGTACAATACTTTGACGCCCTGTAACTCTGGAAGTATATATTTAAACGAAAATCTGACTCACCACCGACACAGATATTTGTTTCTAGATTGTGTCTTGAAAATTTCATAGATTTTCATAGCCTAATACTCAAAATATGACTGGACTACGTTTGTATAGGCGCTTTGACCTCTTAAGAAATCAAGAGATAGTTCTATGAAAACCGCTGCCTTAAAACAGCCATGTGCACGTCGGGCCGTGCGCAGTGTAGAATTCCGTAGTTGCCCTTCACAATAACTTCAAACATCTATACGAACAGAAATTTTGAAAGGAATTTGTACGAAATTTTCATTTTAACATCTCCAAGTATGTTATACTTTGGTCGACTACTACTCGTTAAACTGTAAAACCAACTTAGTCTGATAGTTTACCTTTAAAGTTCAGTGTGCGTACTACTACTGTAAATTTTAAAATAATTTAGAAGATAGAGGAGGGTTTACGCTCGAATCTGTCGAAATCTATCACTTTAAAGTGTAGTATTTTGCAAATGGATCCTTGAATCCAAAAGTTATGCTCCTAGTTTCAAAATATTTTTGAAAGACCTACTAAATGATCCTTCACACGATGGGGTAGACGCGAAAATAATAAGTCATCCCCAAGTCATGCGTATGAGAGCAACCCTAAACAATATATTTTTCAAAATTTTCTTCTACCACTTCGTCGGCGTGATTAATAACTGTATAACCATCATCAGTCGGGAAACATCCACTGCTGGTCAGAGGCCTCCCTCATGGCACGCCACATCGACCGGTCCCGAGCCACCTGCATCCAGCGACTCCCTGAGACTCTAACCAGATCGTCGGTCCATCTAGTAGGGGGACGGCCTGGTAGACGTTTCCCGGTGGCCGTGTACCGTGTGGTTCCGGCTTAGAATGTAACCACCACATCTCTTCCTGTGGGTGTCGTAAGAGGCGACTAAGGGAAAACCTACAACGGGGGGAGGGACAGCAGCTTTCTCCTGAAGAACTAAATCGAATACTGCGATCACCAACCCGTCTAGCAAGCGTGGTGATTATGCTAAAACCCCTTATGGCAGTACGCCCATTACTACGGCCCCCAGTCCCCGGCGGCCCCGCTATTCCTGGCTACGGTAGCAATCACGGTTACGGCGGGGCAGGGGGTGCGATGAATCTCCGGAATTGTATAATACCCGTACCAAATTACAGCGTTCTAGTAGTGAGAGTCACTGAGCTACGCCGCGGACTCAGACGGACTTGTTTGACTACGGAATCCTAAAAACTCACGAGCTGCTCTTTTTGCCAATTTGCTAGTTTTGTTATTAGACAGGTGACGTATATGACAAATTTATTATACAGCATAAGGTACAAAATAGTGTTTATTCTGTTACGTAGTCTAATAGTTTAAAGAAACAAAATAAATTTCAATATCTGACGTAGTACATTCAAATAGTCTTCACACTGATATTATAAACGCGAAAGTTTGTATATACAATTTACATATTCTATGGTCGGTTGCTAGGCAACGCGTTTTTGTTATGCCTAAATTGCGCATGTGATCCCACTAATATTATAAGTGTGATTTTGGACAATTTACACAATATGTCTTTATAAATTATAGCCTATATGTTATTCTGATGTATAATCTATATTATTGTAAAGTTTCATTCAAATCCATTCAGTAGTTTTTCCGTGAAAGCGTCACAAACATCCAAACTTTCACACTTATAATATTAGTAGGATTAATAAATCCCTATAACCAATTACGTCAATACTGAAATTCCAAAATGGATAATTATATTCAATATTTGTTACTACATGCTCACATTGTTGAAATACATAGTTATTCCTAAAAATTAGATAAACAGAGCTGGTTGAGGCAGCGTGCATCGCTTTCTAACCGGAAGTAATTGCCGACGACATATTATACAATATTAATCTTGTTAATAAATCATAGAATCAGCTATACAATATCAAACTATAAAAGTAGTTATTGTTTAAACATTTATGACTAAATATAAATATCGTTGTCACGTATCCGAGTAACTTGTAATAACTTAATTTGATGTGACGCGCGTTGCGGGCACCTGCTGTAGATGCTTGTCATTGCCTCTTCATATAGATGTCGCTGGTAGCCCTTGCACCGGATGTTATCGTCGGTAACAACTGAGACCACTTTTGTTTCATTGGATTAGTAATCACGTCAAATCTAACTGTTGAGTTGAGACTAGGCCATTTTCTTTACTTACACCAATCACAATTGATCATTATCCATTGTACAGATACAAAATTGAAACGTATTTCATCGAAACAGAGAAAAAAAATACATGCTGAACGCGAGTGATTTAAAAAACTAAATTAATATACCCGATTAGTATAATATTCTACTTTTACCAACTGCTTTAATTCTTAACTGAAATAATTTTCTTATGTAGTTTTATTTTATGGTAATCGCAAATTGATTGAAAAACGTGGTATGATGCTCGTACTCAGCAAGCTGAATATTGTAGCGATCTGTTTAATATGCACTCTAATTCGGCTCATGCCTATGAACACCTCTACTACTATTAAAGTATCATAGCAAGTATGTTTGTATTAAGTAAATGTACCTAATATATTAAAAGACAATAACAAACACTATGTTTTAACCAATAATATGTTTATATTAATATATCTCCACCCAAGCTTTTTAGTATTACGTGAATCGGCTGATTGAGGAGCTCAGTAGCGCGATAGTAGTATGCTCCATTGACGGTCAATTTGTAAATAATATTAGTTACCTCAATAAGTGCCCTCAGGAAGCTGTTGGTCAGGTCAGTTCAGGTATTACGCCAAGAGGGTGAGTTGCTATTTTACAATGCGGGCAACAATTAATCCTACATAGATATACCATTTGGCACTCAAAGATACTCGTCTTCAAGTGGTTTCGGAGTTCAAATACCTGGGGTGTTGGGTTACTGACTCGCTCAAGGATGACGTAGACATTGGCAGCCAGTAAACCAACCAGACCAACCGCTTCCTGAACACAGTGGCGGACCGGGTGGACGGCCCCGTCAAAGGGCATTTCACCAAAATGCACGTGGTGCCGGCCAACCGTACCGCTAATCTAGATTTATTATCTTTGTATTTTGTAAATAGTTACATACCCTGTTATTATTATTATTATTACCATTAACAGTATGTAAGACGATTTATCGTAGAAAAAAGTTTAAAGAAAAAAAGGAAAAAGAAATTAAAAAATAATATAATAAATAAGAAAAATACATTTAAAAAATGTGTAAAAAGAAAAAAAAATTGTAAAAAGAATTTAAAAAATGTGCAAAAAAAGCGTAATGTACAAAAAGAAAAAAAATTAGCTAAAAAAAAAGATTAAAAAAAATTTATACAATAAAATCGTTATGAAAAAAACCTTTTCTTTAATGTAAAAAATTATGTTAAATTTTTTTCTATATTATATATAAAAGAAGCAGTTAAATCTTCACCGAATGTGTTCCCTTTCTGAGTGCACACGAAATGCCACAAATAGAGAGAGATGAAGAACTCTTGCAAAAGCCGCGACCAACATAGCAGACAATCCATAACTCCGACCACTCCGACAGGAGTGTACGACTAAGAAGAAGAATCTTCACCCAAGATCTTCAGTGCAAACGGAATGCTACAAATAGAGACGTCTTCGAAGAACTCTCGCAAAAGCCACATACCAGACAATCCATAACTCCGACCACTCCGACAGGAGTGTACTAAGGACTGACTGACGACAGGACTGACTAAGAAAAAGAATCTTCATCCAAGTTCTTAAGTGTTCTTCAGTGATGAGATGGTTGAAGAGCTCAGTAACGCGATGGTAGTATGCTCCATTGACGGTCAATTTGTAAATAACATTAGTTACGGTGACGACACTGTGTTGCTGTGCCCTTAAGTGCCCTAAAGAAGCTGTTGCATACCACTCGCAGATACCCGCGAGTGGTATTTTAAGGTCCACAACGTCAGGTATTACACCAAGAGAGTGAGTTGCTATTTTACAAGGCGGACAACAAGTAGTCCTAGTCCTACATAGATATACCCTTTGGCACTCTCAAAGATACTCCTTCAAGTGGTGTCGGAGTTCAAATACCTGGGGTGTTGGGTTACTGACTCGCTCAAGGATGACGTAGACATTAAAAGGGAAGGGCATTGGCAGCCAGTAAACCAACCAGGAGGAGAGTAGGCCTGAGCCCCTGCAGTGGGGACATATATAGGCTTTTGATGATGATGATGATGAAACCAACCAGACCAACAGCCTCCTGAACACAGTGTCGGACCGGGTGGACGGCCCCGTCAAAGGGAGTTTCACCAAAATGCACGTGTTTCCATCCAACCGTACCGCTAATCTAGACGAATCTTGGTATTTTGTAAAAAGTTAAATACCCTGTTATTATTATTACCATTAAGAGTATGTAAGACGATTTATTGTAACTAACACTATCGAGATATTTGAAATAAATTAATTAACAAAATGTATTATTACATATTTAAAAAAATGAAAATAAAGAAAAAAATATAAACACGTTTTGAAAAGAAAATATTTCAAAAGAGAGACAAAAAATGCTTTAACAAAAAAAGAGAAACGAAAACAATTCGAGAAAAAAATGAAATACAAAGAATGAATCGAAAAAAATATTAAATGAAAAAAGAATTTTTTTAAAGCTTTTATCATGAAAATGTTAATCGTACCGCTAATCTAGATGTATTATCTTAGTATTTTGTAAATAGTTACATACCCTGTTATTATTATTACCACATAGTACGTAAGATAAATAATTGTATCTTTGTTCTCTATGCTTTTATGTTTACGTTCCTAACCCCGGACTACTGGTACTAAAGTATCCACTATCAATTAATATAAACATAGCGTAATATTTGTTTTAAACAAAAGAGTGTACATTTTCTTATAATACACATGCTTGCTATGATACTTAAAAATGGTTTAAAATAATCTACAATACTTTGTTTATTTTGTAAAATGTGTGCAGTATTTTTAGTAATAAAACTCTTAGTTGATTCAATCCATCGGGCATGAATATTCTTCAATATATTCTCAACACACAGTTGGGCAGAGTAACGTTTATTAGTACTATTTCAACAGAATTCACATCAGGAATTTTTTACAAAATTAATGTTCATCAGTTTTATAATACGATCTTCATAACTCCCACCATCGTCAGTTTCTACTTCGAAAACAACAACTTCGTGAATCAAAACAGACGCAATTATACAATATTAATTAATCCCTATGACCAATTACGTTAATGCTGAAATTACAAAATGGATAATTATATTCAATATTTGTTACTAAATGCTCATATTGTTTAAATACATAATTATTCCTAAAAATTAGATAACCAGAGCTGGTTGAGGCAGCGTGCCGAAAATAAGCGTCGCTTGCGACGCCGGCAGCACCTCACCGGAACTAAATGCCGACGCGACGACATATTATACAATTATAAATCTTTCTTGTTAATAAATAGATCAGAGAATCATCAATCATACATTCACATATAAAATATCAAAATACAAAAGCAGTAATTATTTAATTTTTAATTTAAATTTTTAATAATTTAAAGATGTCGCTGGTATCCTTTGCACCGGATGTTAAGAGTATACTAATAGGTAACTATAAGGTAACACATCAGTAACTCAACAGTTCGGTTTGACAAAATAACTTATTATTTCGTCTCACTCGATAGTGCGTCTCACTCGATAGTGCATGTAAAAAGATAAATAGCTCTATCAATTATTTTTCGATACGACTAATAGATTTTTTAGCACAACTCGCCGAAAAGTGATTCTAGTCACGCGGAGATAAAATGCTCCATATAAATCGGGCGTGTGTCACACGCCCGGCCTATGTGGAGTAGACTTTATAGTAAGCAAAGTACATAAAACAAGATAGAGAGAGCTTATTATTGGCATGACGGAACGAATCGCTGCAATAAACATGAACATTCAAGGCTTCAATATCTACCAAATGGGAGGAGGCCTTTACCCAACCTGGGGACCTTGCTAATTAAATATATATATTAGAAAAGTATGAAATCAAGCAACATTTAATTGTAGCAAGATCAAAATAAAGGCTTTTTTATTTTTTATTTTTATTTTATTTATTTTATTCTATGTAAAGTGTAGGCATCGTTTAAGAAAGGATTTTTCGAAATTCCACCCTTTTACATAGAGAGACATTGTGTGTGCATCAGTATTTTCAGTAATAAAACTCTGAGTTTATTCAATCCATCAGGCATGTATAATTGTATATTCTATTCTATTAATATTATAAGTGTGAAAGTTTGGATGTTTGTGACGCTTTCACGGAAAAACTATTGAATGGATTTGAATGAAACTTTACAATAATATAGCTTATACATCAGAATAACATATAGGCTATAATTTATAAAGACATTGTGTAAATTGTCCAAAATCACACTTATAATATTAGTGGGATCACATGTGCAATTTAGGCATAACAAAAACGCGTTGCCTAGCAACCGACCATAGAATATGTAAATTGTATATACAAACTTTCGCGTTTATAATATCAGTGTGAAGACTATTTGAATGTACTACGTCAGATATTGAAATTTATTTTGTTTCTTTAAACTATTAGACTACGTAACAGAATAAACACTATTTTGTACCTTATGCTGTATAATAAATTTGTCATATACGTCACCTGTCAAATAACAAAACTAGCAAATTGGCAAAAAGAGCAGCTTTGTGTGGGGGCTCGTGAGTTTTTAGGATTCCGTAGTCAAACAAGTCCGTCTGAGTCCGCGGCGTAGCTCAGTGACTCTCACTACTAGAACGCTGTAATTTGGTACGGGTCGGGTATCATACAATTCCGGAGATTCATCGCACCCCCTGCCCCGCCGTAACCGTGATTGCTACCGTAGCCAGGAATAGCGGGGCCGCCGGGGACTGGGGGCCGTAGTAATGGGCGTACTGCCATAAGGGGTTTTAGCATAAACACCACGCTTGCTAGACGGTTTGGTGATCGCAGTATTCGATTTAGTTCTTCAGGAGGAAGCTGCTGTCCCTCCCCCCGGTGTAGGAATTCCCTTAGTCGCCTCTTACGACACCCACAGGATGTGGTGGTTACATTCTAAGCCGGAACCACACGGCACACGGCCACCGGGAAACGTCTACCAGGCCGTCCCCCTACTAGATGGACCGACGATCTGGTTAGTCTCAGGGAGTCGCTGGATGCAAGTGGCTCGGGACCGGTCGATGTGGCGTGCCATGAGGGAGGCCTCTGTCCAGCAGTGGATGTTTCCCGACTGATGATGGTTATACAGTTATTAATCACGCCGACGAAGTGGTAGAAGAAAATTTTGAAAAATATATTGTTTAGGGTTGCTCTCATACGCATGACTTGGGGATGACTTATTATTTTCGCGTCTACCCCATCGTGTGAAGTATCATTTAGTAGGTCTTTCAAAAATATTTTGAAACTAGGAGCATAACTTTTGGATTCAAGGATCCATTTGCAAAATACTACACTTAAAGTGATAGATTTCGACAGATTCGAGCGTAAACCATCCTCTATCTTCTAAATTATTTTAACATTTACAGTAGTAGTATGCACACTGAACTTTAAAAGTAAACTATCAGACTAAGTTGGTTTTACAGTTTAACGAGTAGTAGTCGACCAAAGTATAACATACTTGTAGATGTTAAAATGAAAATTTCGTACAATTCCTTTCAAAATTTCTGTTCGTATAGATGTTTGAAGTTATTGTGAAGGGCAACTACGGAATCCTACACTGCGCACGGCCCGACGTGCACATGGCTGTTTTTAAGGCAGCGGTTTTCATAGAACTATCTCTTGATTTCTTAACATGGTTTTAATCTTGAAAACGTGACATCTGCGAATTGGTCTTTGCCCTAAATAGCAGAATAACTATATTAAAACATGGGCACACATGGGATAAATTTACTTTATAAAAAATAAAATTAAAAATTTTGAAAATACCCGCAACAAATGTACACGCACACATAAGCTCGCAAAATATATAAGAAAGATAAGAAGAAAAAACCTTCTTACAGTATTACTTAGGACTCACTGCATTTCGTTAAAATTAATAAATAAATTTATTATTATTATTATTATAACAGGCTAATTGCCAGACTAAATACATTATCGAATATTGCGAATAAAAAATAAAATTAAAATTTTTGAAAAAAAAACCTCGACAAATGTAAATGTTGTAATGTTTTACATAGGGAAAAATAATGTGTGTGCATCAGTATTTTCAGTAATAAAACTCTTAGTCGATTCAATCCATCAGGCATGTATAATTGTATATTCCTCAATATATTCTCATGTTCTCAACACACAGTCGGGCAGAGTAACGTTTACTAGTACTATTTCAACAAAATTCACAACAGGAATGGTTTACAAAATGAGTGTTCATCAGTTTTATAATACGGTCTTCATAGCTCCCACCATCGTCAGTTCCTACTTCGAAAACTACAACTTCCGTGAATCAAAACAGGCACAGTTATACAATATTAATTAATCCCTATAACCAATTACGTTAATACTGAAATTCCAGAATGGATAATTATATTCAATATTTGTTACTAAAGGCTCACATTATTTAAGTACATGATTGTTCCTATAAATTAGATAAACAGAGCTGGTTGAGGCAGCGTGCATCGCCTTCTAACCGGAAGTAATTGACGACGACATATTATACAATATCTTTCTAGTTAACAAATCATAGAATCAAGTATACAATATCAAAATACAAACGCAGTTATTGTTTAAACATTTATGACTAAATGTAAATATCGTTCAGTCACGTATCCGAGTAACTTGTATTAACTTAATTTGATGTAAAGTCGTTCCGGGCACCTGCTGGAGATGCTTGTCATGCCTCTTCATATAGATGTCGCTGTTAGCCCTTGCACCGGATGTTATTGCCGGTAACACTCGGCCATCCTGCATGAGCCGTGTCCCACGGCTCTCACCACCCTTGAGCTCTGCAGCACCACCAGGATGATCCTGAAGCAAAACATATTTCGCAAAGTAAACTGTTACAGGAACATTTGATACACTTATTATAAACATAACAGAACAAACACTCCTTCAGTCAGACTTTGTACAGAATAGAATTAGCTATGCAGGGACTTGCCGGAAATAGATATATTTTCTAACTCATTACCCAAACTCAAGCGGACTTGAAACACTCAGCTTACGTTATACAATAACTTTCTGTGAATTTCAATTTTATATGTAATTCTATTTAATCTAATCTCTATTTTTCCTTGTTTCTAATATGTAACATACTACATTAATGTTGTGTGCATCTGTAATTGGTTCTCGTATCAGATTAAAAACTTTAATGTATAAATTTACGAGTGACTGTTGATGCTCCTTATTTAATAATAAAATAAACACAAAGTACAGTTTTATAAATTACAAAGTGGTGTTGTTTACTAATTACACAAATGTATAATTTCTTAATTTAAATCGGTTTCGGTGTCGCATCGGAAAATAAAATTGGTGAAAACATTTCTGAAAATCTTTAGTTTATGCAATGGGCAACCGCACCAACTAAACGTATCAGAGAACCCTCACCGGGAATCGAACCCGCATACCTTTTTAACATTGTACAGTCTCTTTACGTGGCACTGGCAGTATCATCACTTTCATGATTCAGCCATAATTTTGAAGTTGAAGTCATTCAGGACAGAAGCAACTTAGGAAGCACTGAGCAAGCAATCACTAGCCAAATCTCCATTTTTGGAAACTTCATGATCAGTATTAACAATTTTATAAAATAGTTGAAAAATAATCGTAAAAAGTTACAAGAGAAACAAAAACGACTTTCGTAATGAGAAACAAGAAGAAAAAAAAATTTTTCTTATGGAATATCACTACAGGAAGTAGTCATTCGTAGTTGACGAACACACAGCTTTTTATTTTAGTCATACAGTTACATTCTTCCTTTTTATATAGCGTACAATGACTTGATCATACAGCTGTAATTTAAAACACACAGTTCTATTCACTTTTACTTACTTGTTCGATGTCTTGATAACGCAGCCGTCATTTTAGTCACACAGTCCTATTTTCATATTTTTCTACAGCGTAAAATGACTTGGATCACTTAGCCGTCATTTTAGCCACACGTTCAATGACTTGATCACACAGCTATCATTTTGTTCACAAGTTCTATGTCTTGATCACACAGCCGTCATTTTGTTCACACAGTTCTATGACTTGATCACACAGCCGTCATTTTGTTCACACAGATCTATGACTTGATCACACAGCCGTCATTTTGTTCACACAGTTCTATGACTTGATCACACAGCCGTCATTTTGTTCACACAGTTCTATGACTTGATCACACAGCCGTCATTTTGCTCACACAGTTCAATGACTTGATCACACAGCCGTCATTTTGTTCACATAGTTCTCTATTCACTTTTGTCTGCAAATACTTTTCAAGTCTAATGACTGGATCACAGATATATATTGATTATAATCATAACAAGTTGTTCTCGTTTGTTATTGAAATTTCAGTTGACGTACAACAAATGTAGAAATGTTCCTTATTATCATCACCTGTGATTGGGAATTTTTGAAATCAGTAGTGTACATCGATTTCTTAAGCTGTAGTTCTCATCTTAAATTGCACGTAGGTAAAATAACCCACAGGCCTCAGTAGTCGCCTGATATTGTTCTAACTTTATAATCTCAAAATGTAGTTGCGATGTAATCAGTGAATGCCAGCAGTCGCAGCGCTGCTGCAGCCTGCACTCTTTCGCCTCGTGCCTCAGACGTGCCAGCGAGACGCGCAGTGGATCATGCGAGTAGTTTTTACGTGTCTGTAGTTTCCGAGCGATGATATCTCTATTCATGTGTACTCTTCTACATAATCTGTTAAAACTGTAAACCACATCTTCTAGAGAACCACGGACAGTTTTTCTTGTACACAGTATCAACTCGTCGTCAGATTTGATAGAAAAACAAGTAGTCGTTTCCCTTTTGTCTGTATGCAGTTCATTGCGTTTTCTCGTATTTTCTCTTCGTAATGTTTCCTCTTATGTCGTCACAGTACTCAGGACGTATAGGTCAGACATCTTCTCTCATCCCACTTCTGAGATTTTACATAGGGAAAAATAATGTGTGTGCATCAGTATTTTCAGTAATAAAACTCTTAGTCGATTCAATCCATCAGGCATGTATAATTGTATATTCCTCAATATATTCTCATGTTCTCAACACACAGTCGGGCAGAGTAACGTTTACTAGTACTATTTCAACAAAATTCACAACAGGAATGGTTTACAAAATGAGTGTTCATCAGTTTTATAATACGGTCTTCATAGCTCCCACCATCGTCAGTTCCTACTTCGAAAACTACAACTTCCGTGAATCAAAACAGGCACAGTTATACAATATTAATTAATCCCTATAACCAATTACGTTAATACTGAAATTCCAGAATGGATAATTATATTCAATATTTGTTACTAAAGGCTCACATTATTTAAGTACATGATTGTTCCTATAAATTAGATAAACAGAGCTGGTTGAGGCAGCGTGCATCGCCTTCTAACCGGAAGTAATTGACGACGACATATTATACAATATCTTTCTAGTTAACAAATCATAGAATCAAGTATACAATATCAAAATACAAACGCAGTTATTGTTTAAACATTTATGACTAAATGTAAATATCGTTCAGTCACGTATCCGAGTAACTTGTATTAACTTAATTTGATGTAAAGTCGTTCCGGGCACCTGCTGGAGATGCTTGTCATGCCTCTTCATATAGATGTCGCTGTTAGCCCTTGCACCGGATGTTATTGCCGGTAACAAATGGGAAAAGGGTTCAATAATTTTTTGAGAAACCCTCGACTAAATGGAAGTAAGTAAATAGATAAAAAGAAGCTTACATGTTATTACAATAATAAGTCCGAAAAAATCCGTCGGGGGCTGCCATTCCCGTTCCTGAAGGAACTAAAATATGGAGTTTTATAAATATGTCACTAGTTGAAATTACGTTGGGTACCTAATTTTTTTTATGTAGTCTTGAATTGATACCGCCTTATTAACCATCTCCATTTTCTAATGGCTACACACTTGGACTTAACGGACTAAACCGGACTTACATACTTACAATCCGGTACCTACATATGTAGCGGATTCGATTCCCAGTATCTATAGGTACTCGGTTTGGTTGGTGGTATAAGTATAGGTGGCATTTTCTATGTCTGCCTGGCTAGCTACCACCATGTTACTTAAATCTGCCGCCCAACAGCAGCGTTAATAGCACTGTTGTGTTCACAGACAGAGTTGGGGCTCTGGATGTCTTTCCTCGATCCCGAGAGGGCGGCGGAAACGGTGTGGCCCCGTTTCCGTTGCGAATATATTTTTCGCTACTTCTGCTATTTAGGGCGAAGACAAATTCGCAGATATCACGTTTTCAAGATTAAAACCATGTTAAGAGGCTATGTTGGTAAGACCACGTGGTCGGTTTCAAGGTTGCATTGTTTTGTAGCTGTCCCATTCCGAGCCCTATCCTACCCGAGCGCGTACGGCGAGACAGCATACATTACGCGATGTTATCCACCCGTTATTTGGATGTTTCGTAGTCCAGGGATCATTTGAAGGATACAGTATATTATGTAACCATTTTTTAAATACAGTATACTAATGAAATTTCAGATGTCGGTGGTTTTTCCAAATTGTTCTAAATTGATTCATACTCTTGTAAATCAGGTTCAAAGTTGGGGCTTTTTATTACCGAAAAGTACAATACTTTGACGCCCTGTAACTCTGGAAGTATATATTTAAACGAAAATCTGACTCACCACCGACACAGATATTTGTTTCTAGATTGTGTCTTGAAAATTTCATAGATTTTCATAGCCTAATACTCAAAATATGACTGGACTACGTTTGTATAGGCGCTTTGACCTCTTAAGAAATCAAGAGATAGTTCTATGAAAACCGCTGCCTTAAAACAGCCATGTGCACGTCGGGCCGTGCGCAGTGTAGAATTCCGTAGTTGCCCTTCACAATAACTTCAAACATCTATACGAACAGAAATTTTGAAAGGAATTTGTACGAAATTTTCATTTTAACATCTCCAAGTATGTTATACTTTGGTCGACTACTACTCGTTAAACTGTAAAACCAACTTAGTCTGATAGTTTACCTTTAAAGTTCAGTGTGCGTACTACTACTGTAAATTTTAAAATAATTTAGAAGATAGAGGAGGGTTTACGCTCGAATCTGTCGAAATCTATCACTTTAAAGTGTAGTATTTTGCAAATGGATCCTTGAATCCAAAAGTTATGCTCCTAGTTTCAAAATATTTTTGAAAGACCTACTAAATGATCCTTCACACGATGGGGTAGACGCGAAAATAATAAGTCATCCCCAAGTCATGCGTATGAGAGCAACCCTAAACAATATATTTTTCAAAATTTTCTTCTACCACTTCGTCGGCGTGATTAATAACTGTATAACCATCATCAGTCGGGAAACATCCACTGCTGGTCAGAGGCCTCCCTCATGGCACGCCACATCGACCGGTCCCGAGCCACCTGCATCCAGCGACTCCCTGAGACTCTAACCAGATCGTCGGTCCATCTAGTAGGGGGACGGCCTGGTAGACGTTTCCCGGTGGCCGTGTACCGTGTGGTTCCGGCTTAGAATGTAACCACCACATCTCTTCCTGTGGGTGTCGTAAGAGGCGACTAAGGGAAAACCTACAACGGGGGGAGGGACAGCAGCTTTCTCCTGAAGAACTAAATCGAATACTGCGATCACCAACCCGTCTAGCAAGCGTGGTGATTATGCTAAAACCCCTTATGGCAGTACGCCCATTACTACGGCCCCCAGTCCCCGGCGGCCCCGCTATTCCTGGCTACGGTAGCAATCACGGTTACGGCGGGGCAGGGGGTGCGATGAATCTCCGGAATTGTATAATACCCGTACCAAATTACAGCGTTCTAGTAGTGAGAGTCACTGAGCTACGCCGCGGACTCAGACGGACTTGTTTGACTACGGAATCCTAAAAACTCACGAGCTGCTCTTTTTGCCAATTTGCTAGTTTTGTTATTAGACAGGTGACGTATATGACAAATTTATTATACAGCATAAGGTACAAAATAGTGTTTATTCTGTTACGTAGTCTAATAGTTTAAAGAAACAAAATAAATTTCAATATCTGACGTAGTACATTCAAATAGTCTTCACACTGATATTATAAACGCGAAAGTTTGTATATACAATTTACATATTCTATGGTCGGTTGCTAGGCAACGCGTTTTTGTTATGCCTAAATTGCGCATGTGATCCCACTAATATTATAAGTGTGATTTTGGACAATTTACACAATATGTCTTTATAAATTATAGCCTATATGTTATTCTGATGTATAATCTATATTATTGTAAAGTTTCATTCAAATCCATTCAGTAGTTTTTCCGTGAAAGCGTCACAAACATCCAAACTTTCACACTTATAATATTAGTAGGATTAATAAATCCCTATAACCAATTACGTCAATACTGAAATTCCAAAATGGATAATTATATTCAATATTTGTTACTATATGCTCACATTGTTGAAATACATAGTTATTCCTAAAAATTAGATAAACAGAGCTGGTTGAGGCAGCGTGCATCGCTTTCTAACCGGAAGTAATTGCCGACGACATATTATACAATATTAATCTTGTTAATAAATCATAGAATCAGCTATACAATATCAAACTATAAAAGTAGTTATTGTTTAAACATTTATGACTAAATATAAATATCGTTGTCACGTATCCGAGTAACTTGTAATAACTTAATTTGATGTGACGCGCGTTGCGGGCACCTGCTGTAGATGCTTGTCATTGCCTCTTCATATAGATGTCGCTGGTAGCCCTTGCACCGGATGTTATCGTCGGTAACAACTGAGACCACTTTTGTTTCATTGGATTAGTAATCACGTCAAATCTAACTGTTGAGTTGAGACTAGGCCATTTTCTTTACTTACACCAATCACAATTGATCATTATCCATTGTACAGATACAAAATTGAAACGTATTTCATCGAAACAGAGAAAAAAAATACATGCTGAACGCGAGTGATTTAAAAAACTAAATTAATATACCCGATTAGTATAATATTCTACTTTTACCAACTGCTTTAATTCTTAACTGAAATAATTTTCTTATGTAGTTTTATTTTATGGTAATCGCAAATTGATTGAAAAACGTGGTATGATGCTCGTACTCAGCAAGCTGAATATTGTAGCGATCTGTTTAATATGCACTCTAATTCGGCTCATGCCTATGAACACCTCTACTACTATTAAAGTATCATAGCAAGTATGTTTGTATTAAGTAAATGTACCTAATATATTAAAAGACAATAACAAACACTATGTTTTAACCAATAATATGTTTATATTAATATATCTCCACCCAAGCTTTTTAGTATTACGTGAATCGGCTGATTGAGGAGCTCAGTAGCGCGATAGTAGTATGCTCCATTGACGGTCAATTTGTAAATAATATTAGTTACCTCAATAAGTGCCCTCAGGAAGCTGTTGGTCAGGTCAGTTCAGGTATTACGCCAAGAGGGTGAGTTGCTATTTTACAATGCGGGCAACAATTAATCCTACATAGATATACCATTTGGCACTCAAAGATACTCGTCTTCAAGTGGTTTCGGAGTTCAAATACCTGGGGTGTTGGGTTACTGACTCGCTCAAGGATGACGTAGACATTGGCAGCCAGTAAACCAACCAGACCAACCGCTTCCTGAACACAGTGGCGGACCGGGTGGACGGCCCCGTCAAAGGGCATTTCACCAAAATGCACGTGGTGCCGGCCAACCGTACCGCTAATCTAGATTTATTATCTTTGTATTTTGTAAATAGTTACATACCCTGTTATTATTATTATTATTACCATTAACAGTATGTAAGACGATTTATCGTAGAAAAAAGTTTAAAGAAAAAAAGGAAAAAGAAATTAAAAAATAATATAATAAATAAGAAAAATACATTTAAAAAATGTGTAAAAAGAAAAAAAAATTGTAAAAAGAATTTAAAAAATGTGCAAAAAAAGCGTAATGTACAAAAAGAAAAAAAATTAGCTAAAAAAAAAGATTAAAAAAAATTTATACAATAAAATCGTTATGAAAAAAACCTTTTCTTTAATGTAAAAAATTATGTTAAATTTTTTTCTATATTATATATAAAAGAAGCAGTTAAATCTTCACCGAATGTGTTCCCTTTCTGAGTGCACACGAAATGCCACAAATAGAGAGAGATGAAGAACTCTTGCAAAAGCCGCGACCAACATAGCAGACAATCCATAACTCCGACCACTCCGACAGGAGTGTACGACTAAGAAGAAGAATCTTCACCCAAGATCTTCAGTGCAAACGGAATGCTACAAATAGAGACGTCTTCGAAGAACTCTCGCAAAAGCCACATACCAGACAATCCATAACTCCGACCACTCCGACAGGAGTGTACTAAGGACTGACTGACGACAGGACTGACTAAGAAAAAGAATCTTCATCCAAGTTCTTAAGTGTTCTTCAGTGATGAGATGGTTGAAGAGCTCAGTAACGCGATGGTAGTATGCTCCATTGACGGTCAATTTGTAAATAACATTAGTTACGGTGACGACACTGTGTTGCTGTGCCCTTAAGTGCCCTAAAGAAGCTGTTGCATACCACTCGCAGATACCCGCGAGTGGTATTTTAAGGTCCACAACGTCAGGTATTACACCAAGAGAGTGAGTTGCTATTTTACAAGGCGGACAACAAGTAGTCCTAGTCCTACATAGATATACCCTTTGGCACTCTCAAAGATACTCCTTCAAGTGGTGTCGGAGTTCAAATACCTGGGGTGTTGGGTTACTGACTCGCTCAAGGATGACGTAGACATTAAAAGGGAAGGGCATTGGCAGCCAGTAAACCAACCAGGAGGAGAGTAGGCCTGAGCCCCTGCAGTGGGGACATATATAGGCTTTTGATGATGATGATGATGAAACCAACCAGACCAACAGCCTCCTGAACACAGTGTCGGACCGGGTGGACGGCCCCGTCAAAGGGAGTTTCACCAAAATGCACGTGTTTCCATTCAACCGTACCGCTAATCTAGACGAATCTTGGTATTTTGTAAAAAGTTAAATACCCTGTTATTATTATTACCATTAAGAGTATGTAAGACGATTTATTGTAACTAACACTATCGAGATATTTGAAATAAATTAATTAACAAAATGTATTATTACATATTTAAAAAAATGAAAATAAAGAAAAAAATATAAACACGTTTTGAAAAGAAAATATTTCAAAAGAGAGACAAAAAATGCTTTAACAAAAAAAGAGAAACGAAAACAATTCGAGAAAAAAATGAAATACAAAGAATGAATCGAAAAAAATATTAAATGAAAAAAGAATTTTTTTAAAGCTTTTATCATGAAAATGTTAATCGTACCGCTAATCTAGATGTATTATCTTAGTATTTTGTAAATAGTTACATACCCTGTTATTATTATTACCACATAGTACGTAAGATAAATAATTGTATCTTTGTTCTCTATGCTTTTATGTTTACGTTCCTAACCCCGGACTACTGGTACTAAAGTATCCACTATCAATTAATATAAACATAGCGTAATATTTGTTTTAAACAAAAGAGTGTACATTTTCTTATAATACACATGCTTGCTATGATACTTAAAAATGGTTTAAAATAATCTACAATACTTTGTTTATTTTGTAAAATGTGTGCAGTATTTTTAGTAATAAAACTCTTAGTTGATTCAATCCATCGGGCATGAATATTCTTCAATATATTCTCAACACACAGTTGGGCAGAGTAACGTTTATTAGTACTATTTCAACAGAATTCACATCAGGAATTTTTTACAAAATTAATGTTCATCAGTTTTATAATACGATCTTCATAACTCCCACCATCGTCAGTTTCTACTTCGAAAACAACAACTTCGTGAATCAAAACAGACGCAATTATACAATATTAATTAATCCCTATGACCAATTACGTTAATGCTGAAATTACAAAATGGATAATTATATTCAATATTTGTTACTAAATGCTCATATTGTTTAAATACATAATTATTCCTAAAAATTAGATAACCAGAGCTGGTTGAGGCAGCGTGCCGAAAATAAGCGTCGCTTGCGACGCCGGCAGCACCTCACCGGAACTAAATGCCGACGCGACGACATATTATACAATTATAAATCTTTCTTGTTAATAAATAGATCAGAGAATCATCAATCATACATTCACATATAAAATATCAAAATACAAAAGCAGTAATTATTTAATTTTTAATTTAAAATTTTAATAATTTAAAGATGTCGCTGGTATCCTTTGCACCGGATGTTAAGAGTATACTAATAGGTAACTATAAGGTAACACATCAGTAACTCAACAGTTCGGTTTGACAAAATAACTTATTATTTCGTCTCACTCGATAGTGCGTCTCACTCGATAGTGCATGTAAAAAGATAAATAGCTCTATCAATTATTTTTCGATACGACTAATAGATTTTTTAGCACAACTCGCCGAAAAGTGATTCTAGTCACGCGGTGATAAAACGCTCCATATAAATCGGGCGTGTGTCACACGCCCGGCCTATGTGGAGTAGACTTTATAGTAAGCAAAGTACATAAAACAAGATAGAGAGCTTATTATTGGCATGACGGAACGAATCGCTGCAATAAACATGAACATTCAAGGCTTCAATATCTACCAAATGGGAGGAGGCCTTTACCCAACCTGGGGACCTTGCTAATTAAATATATATATTAGAAAAGTATGAAATCAAGCAACATTTAATTGTAGCAAGATCAAAATAAAGGCTTTTTTATTTTTATTTTATTCTATGTAAAGTGTAGGCATCGTTTAAGAAAGGAATTTTCGAAATTCCACCCTTTTACATAGAGAGACATTGTGTGTGCATCAGTATTTTCAGTAATAAAACTCTGAGTTTATTCAATCCATCAGGCATGTATAATTGTATATTCTATTCTATTAATATTATAAGTGTGAAAGTTTGGATGTTTGTGACGCTTTCACGGAAATCTGACTCACCACCGACACAGATATTTGTTTCTAGATTGTGTCTTGAAAATTTCATAGATTTTCATAGCCTAATACTCAAAATATGACTGGACTACGTTTGTATAGGCGCTTTGACCTCTTAAGAAATCAAGAGATAGTTCTATGAAAACCGCTGCCTTAAAAACAGCCATGTGCACGTCGGGCCGTGCGCAGTGTAGGATTCCGTAGTTGCCCTTCACAATAACTTCAAACATCTATACGAACAGAAATTTTGAAAGGAATTGTACGAAATTTTCATTTTAACATCTACAAGTATGTTATACTTTGGTCGACTACTACTCGTTAAACTGTAAAACCAACTTAGTCTGATAGTTTACCTTTAAAGTTCAGTGTGCGTACTACTACTGTAAATTTTAAAATAATTTAGAAGATAGAGGAGGGTTTACGCTCGAATCTGTCGAAATCTATCACTTTAAAGTGTAGTATTTTGCAAATGGATCCTTGAATCCAAAAGTTATGCTCCTAGTTTCAAAATATTTTTGAAAGACCTACTAAATGATCCTTCACACGATGGGGTAGACGCGAAAATAATAAGTCATCCCCAAGTCATGCGTATGAGAGCAACCCTAAACAATATATTTTTCAAAATTTTCTTCTACCACTTCGTCGGCGTGATTAATAACTGTATAACCATCATCAGTCGGGAAACATCCACTGCTGGTCAGAGGCCTCCCTCATGGCACGCCACATCGACCGGTCCCGAGCCACCTGCATCCAGCGACTCCCTGAGACTCTAACCAGATCGTCGGTCCATCTAGTAGGGGGACGGCCTGGTAGACGTTTCCCGGTGGCCGTGTACCGTGTGGTTCCGGCTTAGAATGTAACCACCACATCTCTTCCTGTGGGTGTCGTAAGAGGCGACTAAGGGAAAACCTACAACGGGGGGAGGGACAGCAGCTTTCTCCTGAAGAACTAAATCGAATACTGCGATCACCAACCCGTCTAGCAAGCGTGGTGATTATGCTAAAACCCCTTATGGCAGTACGCCCATTACTACGGCCCCCAGTCCCCGGCGGCCCCGCTATTCCTGGCTACGGTAGCAATCACGGTTACGGCGGGGCAGGGGGTGCGATGAATCTCCGGAATTGTATAATACCCGTACCAAATTACAGCGTTCTAGTAGTGAGAGTCACTGAGCTACGCCGCGGACTCAGACGGACTTGTTTGACTACGGAATCCTAAAAACTCACGAGCCCCCACACAAAGCTGCTCTTTTTGCCAATTTGCTAGTTTTGTTATTTGACAGGTGACGTATATGACAAATTTATTATACAGCATAAGGTACAAAATAGTGTTTATTCTGTTACGTAGTCTAATAGTTTAAAGAAACAAAATAAATTTCAATATCTGACGTAGTACATTCAAATAGTCTTCACACTGATATTATAAACGCGAAAGTTTGTATATACAATTTACATATTCTATGGTCGGTTGCTAGGCAACGCGTTTTTGTTATGCCCAAATTGCGCATGTAATCCCACTAATATTATAAGTGTGATTTTGGACAATTTACACAATGTCTTTATAAATTATAGCCTATATGTTATTCTGATGTATAATCTATATTATTGTAAAGTTTCATTCAAATCCATTCAGTAGTTTTTCAAACAAAAGTGGATGTTTCGTTCGTAAAGCGTACGATGTAAGTAATTAAATTACGGATACCTAAATGAAAACGTGGGATAAACTATCTGAGGTTTCTACTAAAAGTTTGGGTTGTAAAAAAGTGAGAGGTAGGTAACAGTTTTAATAGCTACAAACATTTAGGTTGAAAGGTTAGGTTTAGCTACAAAGATTTAGGTTACGTGAGTTTGTTTAACGCAGATTGTTTTCAACGAAGTTAACTTCGGTTGTCTCTGGCAATCACAGCGCGTTGCAGGTACGGTACATTTTCAGATGAACGTTAAGGGTGTAGATTACTTACATGTAAATTTTCATTGTAAAAACAAGTTTTTGATTACGCACGCAAGTTTTTTGGGTAACAACCTTTTTTTAAAAAAACTTTGTCTTAGTCGGGTAAAAAGTATTCACGACACAAAAACCATTTAACACAGTATAAGTTCATTCAATAATATCACATAAAACGTGAATTAAAAAAATATTGTGTACTATAATCCGATTATATCTGGTCATACAAATTTCCTTTTTTTTTTAAATGAAAAACTGATCTATTTCTAATAATGTCATTGTTTAATCACCTTTGAAATCAGCTGACCCATTTAGCTATGAAATTATAAATAAATTTTGAAATACATATTTTCGAATATTGAAGCATTGAAAGAATTACAAACAACATCTCAATGGCAACACCTGCAGAACTCGATTAAGGTAAAACGCTTGCAGCTACAAAATAAAACTTGATTTTTACGAGATGTGAACAATTCTTTATCCAATTTGTTTTTATAAAACACACCTGTTTTGGAAACACATACCTGAATAACTTGTGTGTTGTTTAATCTCATGAATGTTTTGATACAGACCCATTTTTTTAAGAAACTGACTAATCTGGCATATGCATAGATTTGTTTTTTGTATTTATATCTCTTCTTTATTATATCTAATTGTATAGTTGGTTGTATACCTAATGGTTTTCGTAGACAAGTCTGTGGTTGTATTCCTTAAGCTCCTTCCATATATTTTTACAATATTAATTATTGTAGGTATTTTTTCCATAAAATGAATACCATTATATGACTCTAACCACTGTGTTCCACCAAAGCGATATAAGTCTTTCGTACTTTTTGTCTTAATTCTACAATTAACATGGAAATTATTTTATACTGATAAACTATGGTCACAGTTGTTGGAAATAAAGAATCATATTTTGATTACCATTTATTACCAAAAACAACGTTGTTTGCATTGGCTACGATTCAATTTCTACTGAAACTGGTTTTATTGTACTTTTATATTCTATAAAGAATGTATTTTTACAACACAAATATCAAGACATATTTTTTCACCTCTCCAGCACGACGGGTAGTATTAGTTACTCGCTACGCTCGTGATTCAATTTTAGACTATTTCGTTGGCTCGAAATTCAATATTTGCACTCGCAACAAAAAACAACTTTTCTCACTTGTTGAATAAATAACTACTGTCAACAGGTAAAGTCTAGTATACTTGTACAGTTGAAAATAGAGTCACTGATTGAAAATATGTAAAAATGCAGCGCAATCGGAATGTATCCCCTTAAGGAGGACGGAGGAGAAATTCTAAAACATACTCACGTAGCTCATTTCCTCGGTAATGGGGTTATATTCCGCGGCACAATTTTCAATTTCCTAACCTCTTTCTGCATTATATCCGCTTTTTTCGTTTGTACTTTAGCTTTTTTCTTGACCTTATGAAGTAAGTAATAATGTAAATAGGAAGTGCTTAACTCCATATTTTAGCACGTCTTTTGTTTTATTTGAGGTAGTTTGAGTACTCGTATCTACTATCTCGTACATACTTTTTGTTTTGATATTAATTATTGCCCTTAATCTTAACACTGGTTTCGCCCCTAACCTGAGACAATATTACCATTACCACACTATAATAAATCTGTAGAATCGACGTGTCTGTACATTGATTTTTTTTGCCAAAAACTGATTGAGGGTGACATAAGAAGTGTAACAGAACACAATAGGACCATTTTTAAACATTTTGTCTGTCTGTATTTCTGTCTGTCTGTTTGTCTGTACCGGCTAATCTCCGAATTACAAAACCAAATTTGATGCGGTTTTCACAATTAAATTAGGCATAAGTCAAGGCAACATCTAAGCTTTATTTCATCAAAATCGGTTCACGCAATAAAAAGATATCTTCAAAAAACCTGTAGAATCCACTTACCTGTATATGGAGAATCGACGCGTCTATCTGTACATTGAAAAGGTTTACCAAAAATTGTTTGAGGGTGATATAGGTAGTATAACAGAATACAAAAACCAGTTTAGTGGGTTCTGTACAGAATGGCTACAATGCCTGACTAATTTCAAATAGCAAATACAAAAGAAGGTGCTTCAGTGGTTAATGTTTAAAAGTGTTTTTGAAACATTACCTCAGCGTTAGAAGTGACTGAGATGTGTGGGTCGTCAGCTTCCTCATAGAGCTAGGGGAATTGTACGCATGCCAAATTTTAAGGCAATTTAGGAGCAATCAAACTTTAGCATTCATAATTTAGCAGCAATCATGACTCAGTTACAGCGAGTTGTTTTTAGTGTGTCAGCTGGAGACATGGGTCTCCAGCTGACACATGCCAGGAAGGCAAACCAGTGAGGTTAGGGCTTTAGACTATAGTCAGGCATTTAAAGCACAATGAGAGCAATGAGAGCCAAAAAAATTAACGATCACATTGATAAACTGTTGGATCTACGAACGAATTACCGTGTGTAAGCTGGCGACCCGTGTCACCAGCTTACACATCTGTATCTTCGTAATTATTCAAGTTACGATTATGTATTGTACCTCATATTTTAGGGCAAAATAGCAGCGCCAGGCGCCAAAATTTTCGAATCTCTAGTGCTAAAACTGTTTGAGCTACGAGCCGATATGTGTGTGTAAGCTGGTGACATGGGTCGCCAGCTGACACATGTTGTATCTCTGAAACTACATAAGTGAGAACTTCGTTTTAAAGATCAGATGAGACCATACAATAGCAGCGTTCACGAGTCAAAATTTCAAATCTCCTGGCTGTCTAGATTCAAAGTTATAAGCAAAAAACTATTTTCCCGCCAAAAAATTCAAAATAATCGCACGGACGCCGCTGAGCGGGCCGTTGCCGTTCCGTGCGCTACGCTATTACAATAGAGTTTCAACTTAGCCGTCATTGTTTTAAAATTCATTTTAACCTGCACGTTCGTATCGATTCAATTGGTACATTGAGCGTGTTAGACCAGGAGCCGACAGAAATAAGCAATGGTATACTACCGATTAACTTTATAGAGAGATTACGAACGACCTTCACCAAATTTGAGGTCAAGTGATAATATAACCCTTCATCGTTGGTGCATAATTCAAATCTACTAATTTAACTAATAGGAAATCAAGATTTAGTTAGTTACTTCAAAATCCTGCCTTCACATACTAACACTTGCTTTATTGAAGAACATAGAAATATAGTTGAAGACAGGGTTTTCTTTATGACCACCAACTGTCATCCACTCCTCGTGGTGGTATATATAACTTTTTATGTAATTTCTCTCTGGATATTCTCGCTGGATGTGCTGGCAGTGACGTCTGCGGCTGTCCAATCAGGAAGTGCCCTGGGGTCAAGGGAGAAAAGTCGTTGGGGTTACATTGAGGACAGCTTTAATTTATGGTACACTCGAGTACAAAAATAATGTATCCACTTGTGAACCATGGCACATTCACATTTAATTGATATTTCCCTCAACACTACTTAGGAACAAGCAAGAGTGAATGTGACATAGTACAAAAGTGTATAAATATTTTTGTACTAGAGTGTACAAAGTGTACTCAACTCCTCATAACTCCTCATAATAATAATGGATGAAAAAGTATTTTATATCAAACTTTTAGGTTTTATTGCGTTGACCTATAAGATTGATTTTTCCACAGATCCAAGTTATCAATTTCAACTTGATATCTCCAAGCGTTCCTGAAAAAAGGGCCTTGACAGACAGACGAACAACAAAGTGATCCTGTAAGGGTTTATTATTTTCTTTTGAGATACGGAACCATAAAAATTAATTTTGCTGCAATTCTGCGTCCTCTTCTATCGCATGGGATGGTCGCTGGGACCTCTCTGTCGCACGTGTTCACACATATTCTTGTCACTAAATGAATGACAGAATGAATCTGGACAAAACTAAGGTTATGTTCAATGATCTCGTCGATCACAATATTTAGTTAGACTATAACTGTAATTTAGTACTTTTAGTGACAGCAGGGGCTCGAGATGTCGTGAGACAAATTACACTATACATACACTTCTCATCAGAAAAATCGAAACACTTCCTTTTTATGGTTTATGTCCTAATTTAAAACAAAAAAGTTTTCATACCATTAAAAAAATCACATGATTGTATAGCTGGCAGTTTGGCCTCTGTGTTATGTATCAAAGAAACTAAAAATTAGCGCTTTTTGTTCTGTATACTGCGTGTGTGTGACTTTGGGGCGTCCGAAAAAGGGTTTTGCCTAAAACATGTGGATACTTCACTTGCAGCTACCCAAGTGGTGGCATTGCTGGATTCTGAACTTAGTCAGCGTGTTGTGGCTGAAAGATTGCATATCTCAGCCTGTCGTCTTTTCATAGAGTCTACAAACGCTATCGGGAAACTGGTTTGTTCACGCGCCGTTCAGGATCTGGCAGGAATCGGGTCACTTCTGAGCGAAATGATTGACTTATTGAAACAACTTTACGAAATCGACGCCTTAATGCTTTTCAACTGCAGCAGCAGCTTCTTGTTGTACGTAGGGTGGCTGTGAGTGACTCTACAATTAGAAGGTTGAAGGAACGTGGACTAGTACCGTACAAGCCAGCAAATGGGCCGAAATTAACTGCAGACCATCGAAGAGTGCGCCTTAACTTTGCACGTGAGCATCTGAATTGGTCATACCTCCAGCGGAACAAAGTCCTCTTTTCTGATGTGAGTAAAATTATGCTGTATGGTAACGACGGAAGGAACAAGGTCTGAAGAAGGGATGGAGAACGCTTTGCACAATGCTGCATTGAAGAAAAGGTGGCGGTTTGTAGATTGTCTTTGTGTCTGGGCCGCGTCTGCCTGCACTAAACAGTCATCGGTACTTCGAACAGTGTCTTGAGCCTCACGTGATGCCCTATGCACATTATATTCGTGCAACACAATGCTGGGGCTCACACCGCGAGCGTCGAACGAGATTATGTTACCGAAGTCGGTATCTCCATTATGGAATGACCAGCAAGAAGCCCGGACATGAATCCGATTGAACATCTATGGGATGAATTAGAGAGACGAATTTGTGCAAGAGGTTCTGCTCTAGAAACAGCCAGCTGCAAAATGCAATCCAAGATAAATGGAATGAAAAATTGATTATCAGAAGCAGTTCCCTCCCGGTCGTCGTGTTGTTCCAACATACCTGCAGCGTCACCTACACTGAACACTTGCTCACTGCTCACTGTACATACAAACACACGTATCTATTATGTTAACACGTCCATATACACTCACACATACACTTCTTTTACATATTTGACATATTTTATATGATAGAGGGCTAATTTGAAAACCAGCGCTATGGCTACTGCCATAGCAGATGGTGAGATTACAAGTACATAAAATCTCAATTAAGGAAAAATTACCTTAGAAATATATTCTCATATTCCCTCCAATATTTTGTCGGCAAACGAAGCAGCTCGATGTGCCTAAGGCCAATAAACGGTCAAGGCACACCTCGCATATGCGAGATGCCCGCATGGCGTTATTGCGTGTGTTGGAGCGGTCTCCATACAAATCCTACACAGATTTTCTTGCGTAGGGGCCGACGGTGGTTGTGGTGGTGTTGGTGGTTGTGGTGGTGTTGGCGGTTGAGGGAGTTCAATCACCTCTTCGCCTTGTATTTCAATCTGTGGAGCAAGTTGATATAATTAAATTAGTCAAATGTGTACGATTTACTAAAGTTGAAAGTGGACTAGATTGTAAATGTTCTGATACCTTGCTTAATGAACCCTACACTGCGCGTGGCCCTAAACCACTTGACCGGTCCTTTTATTTTAAGAATCGAGATACTTAATATAAAATGATTGAATTAAGCTTTGATGCCACCGAAATACTTTTAAATACTTTAAAAGTTAACTGTTACACTTTTAGTCGAGGATAGAAAATGAAAAGAAGACTAAGACTTCCGAAATTTTAGAAAGCGAAGGTATGTATTATATTGATTTAATTTATAAATAAAATCTAGCATTAGAAATATAATATTTTTAGCGTATGACGCGGTATAAGTTTAAAAAAAAACAATTATGAACACCCTAACTTAATTTAATGAATTTTCTATTAACAAAAGAATCGACATTACAATTTTACTCACTAATTAATCGAGCAGTACTCTAAGAATGACTCGCGTGAGTTCTATCGAGTTGCCACGACCGTTGTCGACCGAGAAATGCGCTCGCAGGCAGGACAGCTCGCCTTTTATATGGTCGGTGCTCGGCGTAGCGCGACGAGGGGCCGCCGGGTGGGAGAATCGGCTAACACGGCCGATCCTGATGTTCGGGTCGTCCTCGGCCCGAGATACTGGGTGTCTCTGGTGCAGCGCCTTCTGGAACCGCCGGAAGCTCAGTGTCTTCGTCAGCGTCTAGTGAGGGCATGGATAGCCCAACACGAGGACTAGTAGTAAGGCCTGAAGGCCCAGTCTCGGATTCTTCTTCCTCGTCTGTGAATAGAAACCATTGTGAGAGAGTGTTTTTAAAATACGTCCCTCATACATACATCATTAAATAATGTGAGCCTTTAGTAACAAATATTGTATTTAATTATCCATTCTGGAATTTCAGTATTAACGTAATTGGTTATAGAGATTAATTAATATTGTATAACTGTGCCTGTTTTGATTCACGAAGTTGTTGTTTTTGATGTAGGAACTGACGATGGTGGTAGCTATGAGGATCGTAGTATAAAACTGATGAACACTCATTTTGTAAACCATTCCTGTTGTGAATTTTGTTGAAATAGTACTAGTAAACGTTACTCTGCCCGACTGTGTGTTGAGAACATGAGAATATATTGAGGAATATACAATTATACATGCCTGATGGATTGAATCGACTAAGAGTTTTATTCTCAAAAATTGCTGAAGATAATGATAGTACAGCGCAATATACAAAATTTAACATATATAATTTCGTGGCTTATGAAGTATTTTTAACAGGCTTACCGGAACAACTAGCCAATTCAATTAGACAAAGAGATGCATTAACATTAGAAAAAGCTTTAGAGTACGCTTTAGACCAAGAGAGTTTTTCGCAGCGTTACGCAATGAAAAACAAAAATCGTAGAAATAATCAATTTGAGCAACAAGCAATGAATAATAATAGGAGAAACTTCCATAGACAGTTCTCAATGCATATACCTAATTTTGGAACTAGAATCGGAAATAGTTCTCAACAATCTCGATTCGGACAGTCCAATCATAATTTTAACTCATACGGTCCATCAAATTCTCAACAATCCCAATCTCGATTTTATCAATCTAATCAATCTTTTAACCCCTATGGTCCACCTAATACTCAACCGAGTACATCTTACAATCAAACTCGTGGATTAAGGACTAACCGATTTACCTCTAGAAATAAAAGATTTTATAACTCAAATCGTTCAAACCAAGAGTCATCTTCACCACCTAGAAATCCGCAGTGCATTAATTACCATAATGAACCGAGCACTTCTCGTAACAACCAACCGAGTACTTCAAGTGAGAATCCAAACACAAATTTTCATGTCGAAGCCTCAATACCAATACAAAGGACATAATTCCTAGTAACAGTTTATTACCTCATATTGTTATACCAGAGCTCAATGCCCGATTTTTATTAGACACTGGTAGCACGCGCTCATTTATGAATAATCGAATCGTAAACGAACATTTTATTGCTAATAAAAAATTCGAACCATTTGACATAATTAGTACGCATGGAATAAGTAAACACAATGAAATTATCATAATCCCCATGCCAAAATTATTCAAAGTAGATTTTGACTATAAATTTTATATTTACGACCTTGGAGAAACTTATGACGGTGTTATAGGCATTGATCTTCTACAGAAATTGAAAGCAGTCATTGATGTTAAGAAACAACTCTTAGTCACACCCAACGTAGAAATACCGATAAATTATTTTATGACTAACGTAACTAAATCACCCATTGTTACATTATCATTCATATCACCTGTTGTGAATTCTGTTGAAATAGTACTAGTAAACGTTACTCTGCCCGACTGTGTGTTGAGAACATGAGAATATATTGAAGAATATACAATTATACATGCCTGATGGATTGAATCGACTAAGAGTTTTATTACTGAATACTACTGCACACACATTATTTTTCTCTATGTAAAATCTCAGAAGTGGGATGAGTGAAGATGTCTGACCTATACGACCTGAGTACTGTGACGACATAAGAGGAAACATTACGAAGAGAAATTACGAGAAAACGCAATGAACTGCATACAGACAAAAGGGAAACTACTACTTGTTTTTCTATCAATTCTGACGACGAGCTGATACTGTGTACAAGAAAAACTGCCCGTGGTTCTCTAGAAGATGTGGTTTCAGAACAGATTATGTAGAAGAGTACACATGAATGGAGATATCGTTGCTCGGAAACTACAGACACGTAAAAACTACTCGTATGATCTACTGAGGCACGAGACGAAGGAGTGCAGGCTGCAGCAGCGCTGTGAGTGCTAGCAGCGCTACGGCCACAACGAGGTGACGAGACGAGGTGGCATTCACCTAGTACATCGCAAATACATTTTGAGGTTGGTCGTGTTATGCTCATTATTTCTGATAGCGTGTGATGCAGGTAGAAAATCGATATTCTTACGTTTGAAGAAAGCGTGCGTGTTGCAATCAAATCATTTTGTACTTTTAACAAGGGTGAATAGAGCTTTTTTACTAGAATGCCAACATGTGTGAACAAGTCATTAAACGAGTAAATTAGGGTGAATAGAACTGTGTGGCTTATATGATGGATGTGTGATCAAGTCATTGTATGCAGAAGAAACAAGGGGAATAAAACTATGTGATGAGAATGACAGCTGAGTGATCAAGTCATTGAACGAGTAAATAAGTGTGAATAGAACTGTGTGGCTTATATGACGGCTGTGTGATCAAGTCTGAACAAACAAACAAACATCCTCTCACCCTAAACGCATATACTGTCTCCGTTCCGTCGCGGGTAAAAAGGGAGAATGTCAAGCCGTGTGTTCGTCACCTGTGAATGACTACCTGAACCGATTCATGTTGAGAAATTATTCATTTGTGTAACAGTTATCTAAATAAGTGCATCAAATGTTCCTGTAACAGTTTACTTTGCGAAATATGTTTTGCTTCAGGATCATCCTGGTGGTGCTGCAGAGCTCAAGGGTGGTGAGAGCCGTGGGACACGGCTCATGCAGGATGGCCGAGTGTTACCGGCAATAACATCCGGTGCAAGGGCTACCAGCGACATCTATATGAAGAGGCATAACAAGCACCTCCAGCAGGTGCCCGAAACGCGCGTCACATCAAATTAAGTTAATACAAGTTACTCGGATACGTGACTGAACGATATTAACATTTAGTCATAAATGTTTAAACAATAACTACGTTTGTATTTTGATATTGTATACTTGATTCTATGATTTATTAACGAGAAAGATAAATATTGTATAATATGTCGTAGGCAATTACTTCCGTCGAGAAGGCGATGCACGCTGCCTCAACCAGCACGGTTTATCTAATTTATTGGAATAATTATGTATTTAAATAATGTGAGCCTTTAGTAACAAATATTGTATTTAATTATCCATTCTGGAATTTCAGTATTAACGTAATTGGTTATAGAGATTAATTAATATTGTATAACTGTGCCTGTTTTGATTCACGAAGTTGTTGTTTTTGATGTAGGAACTGACGATGGTGGTAGCTATGAGGATCGTAGTATAAAACTGATGAACATTAATTTTGTAAACCATTCCTGTTGTGAATTCTGTTGAAATAGTACTAGTAAACGTTACTCTGCCCGACTGTGTGTTGAGAATATATTGAAGAATATACAATTATACATGCCTGATGGATTGAATCGACTAAGAGTTTTATTACTGAATACTACTGCACACACATTATTTTTCTCTATGTAAAATCTCAGAAGTGGGATGAGTGAAGATGTCTGACCTATACGACCTGAGTACTGTGACGACATAAGAGGAAACATTACGAAGAGAAATTACGAGAAAACGCAATGAACTGCATACAGACAAAAGGGAAACTACTACTTGTTTTTCTATCAATTTTGATTTATATTAGAATTTAAATTTAACTCAGAACTTATATATCTTTTTCTATAATAAATAACTACCGAAGAAATTAACGAAACAAATATTATAAATAATAAAGACATTCAATCTAATAAAATAGATATTACTACTATTGAAGAATTTAAAGAAATAATTTCTCACTCTAAAAATATAACAATATTATTCATAATAAAATAAATCATAAAAAAAAAATTTATTATTCTAAAAAAAAACAAAAAAAAAACTATTATAACAAATAGAAAACCCCCGAAAAATGATTTAAAATGAATTATTCATATTTTTGACTCCACAAATCAATATTTTTATTAAATTATTTAAATAAAATCAAATTATTCTGTAATCAATTTTTATAACTAATAAATTTAAAGGTAATCAATGTATTATTAATAATAAATATTCTCGTGACACCCCTGTATAAAATCTATATATCCCTGAATAATATTTCCCATGTTGAGTGTAAGAATATAAATATAATCTATACCCCGCACTAAAAAAAGAAATTAATATTAATATAATTATTGATAGTCAAGATCACCCCACTAATCTATTAATCAATCTAATTTCCCCTATTAAATTAAGGGATGGAGGGGCTGCTATATTTGATCTTATTAATAAAAATCACCATAATCTTATTGAAGGTATAAAATTTATTATTCCCTTATTTAAAAATAATCTTCGACTATGAAGTCGTTCATAATTAATATTAGCTAAACAAAATATCCCAGAAGAACATAATCCATGACCAATTATTAAAATATAAGCACCAATAAATCCTCAATAATTTATAGTTATAATTCCCCCAATTACTATACTTATATGAGCAACAGAAGAATAAGCAATTAAAGATTTAATATCTACTTGACAAAAACATTTTAATCTAATATAAAATCCCCCTAATAAACTAATAATAATTCAAATAATATTTAATTTTATATTTACCCCCTGTAAAAAAACTAAAACTCGTAAAAGCCCATACCCTCCTAATTTTAATATAATCCCCGCTAAAACTATAGAGCCAGAAACTGGAGCCTCTACATGAGCTTTGGGCAATCATAAGTGAGTAAAATATATAGGCATTTTAACTAAAAAAGCTAAAATCATTCTAACATATAAAAGATAAAAATTTATATTATAAAACTTTAAAAAATAAATTATAATATTATTTATTTCACTAAAAATAAAAAAAATTCCTAATAATAAAGGTAAAGAGGCAAATAAAGTATAAAATAATAAATACATTCCTGCTTGAATTCGCTCAGGTTGATACCCCCACCCAATAATTAATATTAAAGTTGGAATTAAACTCCCCTCGAAAAATAAATAAAATAAAAATAAATTTATAATTCTAAAAGTTATATATAATATTACCAGTAAAAAAATAATATTTAATAAAAAAAAATTAATATAAAAGTTATTTTTTAATAAATTTTCTCTTGCTATTACTATTAAAATTCTAATTCAAATTCTTAATAAAATTAAACCAAAAGAAATAATATCGCAAGAATATATATATCTTAAATTAAAAAAATTATATACACTAATTGTTCTATTTATAAATAAAAATATTAATAATAATAATATTATTTGAACCATTCAAAATATATTTATTTTAAAACATAAAGGAATTATAAATAATATTATAAATAAATATTTTATCATTTTATAATAATCTAAATCTTTGAAAATAATCATTTCCATGAGTTCGAATTATAGAAACTAAAATAGAAAGCCCTAAAGCCCCCTCACAAACAGAAAAAACTAAAAATACTATTAATATATATATGTCATACACAATATAATTTAAAAAAATTAAAAAAAAAAAAAATTCTTAAAACAATAAATTCTAATCTTAATAAAACAATCAATAAATGTTTATGTTTAGAAACAAAAATTATATTTCCCACAATAAATATTATAATAGCTGGAATTCATATATTAAAAATAATTATCATTAGTAAATAAGTTTTTATAGTTTAAATTTAAAACATTGGTCTTGTAAATCAAAAATAAGTATTTTCTTTAAAAACTTCAAAGAAAAAGAATTTCTTTATCAATAATCTCCAAAATTATTATTTTTATTAAACTATTCTTTGAAATCATCAAATTATTTTTATCTTTTATTTTAATAACAATATCAATAATAATATTTTTTTTAAATCATCCTCTTTCTATAGGATTAATAATTCTTTTTCAAACTCTTTTAACTTGCCTAATTTCTGGGATACTTATTAGAACTTATTGATTTTCTTATATCTTATTTTTAACCTTTTTAGGAGGTTTACTAGTTTTATTCATTTATGTTTCAAGAATCGCCTCAAATGAAATATTTATAATTAATTGTAAAATAAAAATATCAATTTTTATTATAATTTTTTTATCAATTTTTCTAACTTTAATAATTTATAATAATTTATATTGAATAAATATAATTAATAATTTAGAAATAAATGAATTTAATAATTTATTTTTATTTTTTAACAATGAAAATAAAATCAATCTCTCTAAATTATTTAACACTCAAACATTTTTAATAATAATAATATTAATTATTTATCTTTTTATTACATTAATTGCAATTGTCAAAATTACAAATATTTTTTATGGTCCTATTCGATCTACTTCAAATTAATAAAAAAAAAATGATAAATAATTTTAAACCTATTCGAAAAACACACCCTATCTTAAAAATTATAAATAATTCATTCACACCCTCTCCATCAAATATCTCAGCTTGATGAAATTTTGGGTCCTTATTAGCTTTATGTTTAATAATTCAAATCTTAACAGGACTATTTTTAACAATATATTATACAGCTAATATTGATTTAGCTTTTTATAGAGTAAATTATATTTACCGAAATGTTAATTATGGTTGATTAATCCGATCAATTCATGCAAATGGAGCATCATTTTTTTTTATTTGTATTTATTTTCATATTGGTCGAGGTATTTATTATGAATCATTTAATTTAAAATATACATGAATAGTAGGAATTATTATTTTATTTTTACTAATAGGAACAGCATTTATAGGGTATGTTCTTCCCTGGGGACAAATATCTTTTTGAGGAGCAACAGTTATTACAAATCTTCTATCTGCAATTCCTTATTTAGGAACTACATTAGTAAATTGAATTTGAGGGGGATTTGCAGTAGATAACGCTACTTTAACCCGATTTTATACTTTTCATTTCCTTTTTCCTTTTATTATTATTATAATAACTATAATCCATTTATTATTTTTACACCAAACAGGATCAAATAATCCTTTAGGTATTAATAGAAATCTTGATAAAATTCCATTTCATCCATATTTTACTTTCAAAGATTTAATCGGATTTATTTTAATAACTTTATTAAAATAACTTCGAAATATGTTTTGCTTCAGGATCATCCTGGTGGTGCTGCAGAGCTCAAGGGTGGTGAGAGCCGTGGGACACGGCTCATGCAGGATGGCCGAGTGTTACCGGCAATAACATCCGGTGCAAGGGCTACCAGCGACATCTATATGAAGAGGCATAACAAGCACCTCCAGCAGGTGCCCGAAACGCGCGTCACATCAAATTAAGTTAATACAAGTTACTCGGATACGTGACTGAACGATATTAACATTTAGTCATAAATGTTTAAACAATAACTACGTTTGTATTTTGATATTGTATACTTGATTCTATGATTTATTAACGAGAAAGATAAATATTGTATAATATGTCGTAGGCAATTACTTCCGTCGAGAAGGCGATGCACGCTGCCTCAACCAGCACGGTTTATCTAATTTATTGGAATAATTATGTATTTAAATAATGTGAGCCTTTAGTAACAAATATTGTATTTAATTATCCATTCTGGAATTTCAGTATTAACGTAATTGGTTATAGAGATTAATTAATATTGTATAACTGTGCCTGTTTTGATTCACGAAGTTGTTGTTTTTGATGTAGGAACTGACGATGGTGGTAGCTATGAGGATCGTAGTATAAAACTGATGAACATTAATTTTGTAAACCATTCCTGTTGTGAATTCTGTTGAAATAGTACTAGTAAACGTTACTCTGCCCGACTGTGTGTTGAGAATATATTGAAGAATATACAATTATACATGCCTGATGGATTGAATCGACTAAGAGTTTTATTACTGAATACTACTGCACACACATTATTTTTCTCTATGTAAAATCTCAGAAGTGGGATGAGTGAAGATGTCTGACCTATACGACCTGAGTACTGTGACGACATAAGAGGAAACATTACGAAGAGAAATTACGAGAAAACGCAATGAACTGCATACAGACAAAAGGGAAACTACTACTTGTTTTTCTATCAATTTTGATGACGAGCTGATACTGTGTACAAGAAAAACTACCCGTGGTTCTCCAGAAGGTGTGGTTTAAGAACAGATAATGTAAAAGAGCATACACGAATGGAGATATTATAGCTCGGAAACTACAGACACGTAAAAACTACTCGCATGATCTACTGCGCGTCTCGCTGGCACGGCTGAGGCACGAGGCGAAGGAGTGCAGGCTGCAGCAGCGCTGAGAGTGCTGGCAGTGCAGCGCTACAGCCATAACGAGGTGACGAGACGTGGTGGCAATTACCGAGTACATAGCAACAATATTTTTAGGTTGGTCGTGTTATGCTCATTATTTCTGATAGCGTGTGATACAGGTAGAAAATCGACATTCTTACGTTTGAAGAAAGCGTGCGTGTTGCATTCAAATCATTTTGTACTTTAGGGTGAATAAAGCTTTTTTTACTAGAATGCCAACATGTGTGAACAAGTCATTGAACGAGTAAATTAGGGTGAATAGAACTGTGTGGCTTATATGATGGCTGTGTGATCAAGTCATTGTATGCAGAAGAAACAAGGGGAATAAAAATAGGTGTCTAAAATGACAGCTGGGTGATCAAGTCATTGAACGAGTAAATAAGTGTGAATAGAACTGTGTGGCTTTATATGACGGCTGGGTGATCAAGTCATTGTATGCAGAAGAAACAAGGGGAATAAAAATAGGTGTCTAAAATGACAGCTGGGTGATCAAGTCATTGAACGAGTAAATAAGTGTGAATAGAACTGTGTGGCTTTATATGACGGCTGGGTGATCAAGTCATTGTATGCAGAAGAAACAAGGGGAATAAAACTAGGTTACTAAAATGACAGCTGAGTGATCAAGTCATTGAACGAGTAAATAAGTGTGAATAGAACTGTGTGGCTTATATGACGGCTGTGTGATCAAAACTAAAAAAGGGAGAACGCTAAGCTGTGTGTTCGTCACCTGTGAATGACTACCTGAACCGATTTATGTTGAGAAATTATTCATGTGTGTAACAGTTTTAAAAATAAGTGTATCAAATATTCCTGTAACAGTTTACTTTGCGAAATATGTTTTGCTTCAGGATCATCCTGGTGGTGGTGCAGAGCTCAAGGGTGGTGAGAGCCGTGGGACACGGCTCATGCAGGATGGCCGAGTGTTACCGGCAATAACATCCGGTGCAGCGACATCTATATGAAGAGGCATAACAAGCACCTCCAGCAGGTGCCCGAAACGCGCGTCACATCAAATTAAGTTAATACAAGTTACTCGGATACGTGACTGAACGATATTAACATTTAGTCATAAATGTTTAAACAATAACTACGTTTGTATTTTGATATTGTATACTTGATTCTATGATTTATTAACGAGAAAGATAAATATTGTATAATATGTCGTAGGCAATTACTTCCGTCGAGAAGGCGATGCACGCTGCCTCAACCAGCACGGTTTATCTAATTTATTGGAATAATTATGTATTTAAATAATGTGAGCCTTTAGTAACAAATATTGTATTTAATTATCCATTCTGGAATTTCAGTATTAACGTAATTGGTTATAGAGATTAATTAATATTGTATAACTGTGCCTGTTTTGATTCACGAAGTTGTTGTTTTTGATGTAGGAACTGACGATGGTGGTAGCTATGAGGATCGTAGTATAAAACTGATGAACACTCATTTTGTAAACCATTCCTGTTGTGAATTCTGTTGAAATAGTACTAGTAAACGTTACTCTGCCCGACTGTGTGTTGAGAATATATTGAAGAATATACAATTATACATGCCTGATGGATTGAATCGACTAAGAGTTTTATTACTGAATACTACTGCACACACATTATTTTTCTCTATGTAAAATCAGCGATAATCTTTACTTAACAATTATTGATGCCTTTAGTAAATTAGGACAGGACAATTTTAATTCAAAATAGATCAACCCCAGAAGTAGTAAAAGCTTTAATGAAATACTTTTCATATTATGGGACACCTTTAAAAATTAGTTGTGACCCAGGTTCAGAATTCAATAACGCTTTGATGAAAGAATTATTACATCTACATAAAATCGCATATTTGCATATAGGAACACCAAATAATCCTAACTCTATGGGATTAATTGAAAGATTTCACAGTACTATTATAGAAATTAATAGACTAGCCAAGTATGAGAAACGCTTTACAGACTTAGTAGACGTTATGACCTATGCAATTATTGCATATAATAACTCAATTCACTCTATTACTGGATATACACCTTTTGAAGTAGTATATGGACACACCGACTAGCGAAGTGTATTTGATATAAACTTCCATCACCAGTACATGCAACAACTAGTTAATGATCATAACAAACGAACAAAAATTCTTTATTCATATATTTCCGAAAACATGCTTAAATCAAAGGAGAATACTAAACGACGACTCAAACCGATAGCGTCTAGTAGTTCTAATTTTAACATTGGAGATAAAATTTATACGAAAATGGTTAACAAACGCTTAGCAAAAGATAAACCTCGATACGAACAAGCCGTATTAATGGCACAACCTGGGGCCCGATTCTACTAAGTTATTGTAAAGAAACGTAAACGAAAACGTAACGTAAACTACACGAAATGACGTCATTGGTATTCTACTAAAGCCTAAACGACGTAACTGTTCGGCTGACGTAGCGGTTCGATCGCCATTTCGCTGAGAGCTTAAAATCGTATTCCACTAACAATTTGACTTCTATTCTAACGAAACCCCTACGAGAACACGGGGTCCCAGACGTCACAATTAACAATGCGGAATAAGTTAGCTCAGAGGTACTTTTTCACGATCGATGTCCTACGTTTGTTTATTTTTGGTTGAAATGAAATTCTAAGAGGATGGATTGTGCCCAGGATTTATATATTCTGTAAATATAAACCACCGTGTACTCTCGGCGTGAGACTAAGACCACTTCATGGGTGTAATAAAATGTGAATAAGGGAAAAAATATTCAAGGTGTGGGCAGCAGTGTCTGCCTATGTAACAACAACAACGCCTCGTGGAAAGTCCACGCCAACTGTGATCATGTGTACCACTCTCATCATACTGTGATCACAATCTCATTCTTCTTCAGACTTCAAATCATTGTTCAAGACATGCAGGTTTCCTCACAATGTTTTCCTTCACCGTTAAGCATGTTTTTTCCTATCCTTCAAATATCCCATCAAATGTAGTCATTCTGGGTCTCATACCCTTACATTAATTAAAGACAAATAAATAATAATAAATTATTAAAGTGTTTATTGCCACTAAAATGTTTACAATGGCCTTGCACAATCAATACAATCTACACTAGCATCTAAACTAGGCCGAGCCTGTAGCTTAGATGCTAGTTCTCTTTCATTGACACCAGTTTTGCATTTATTATAGCAGTATAGGGGGAGGATTTTCTGCCTCCGTGGCCTAATGGCTACTTCTTGGACTCACAATTCAGAGGTCCAGGGTTCGATTCCCATTGGGCCTACCTACCTACACTCGGTTTAGCTGGAGGTAGGGCATTGTATGTTTGCCTGGTTAGCTCCCGACAATGTTACCCAAGTCTGCCGCCAAACAGCAGTGTTAATAGCACTGTTGTGTTCAAGTATGAAAGGTAGCAGAGCCAGTGCCTTATTAGCTTTGAGGGGCTTCTGGGTGTGCACTCTTACCATCCACCGGCCTTAACATCACTTAATTATCAGGTAAGTAGAAGGCCAAGTAAACCCATAATACATTTAAAAAATCATTTATCATGTGGATTTATAAAGAAATACACAAGTAAAAACTATATTTTATTATTTAAACATTTTATTTTTACATAGGTAATTGTATTTATTAAAGAAGAAACAGTCACAGTCACATATCATACAAAAAAGATATACAAATATACTTCAATTCATTACTTATTACTAGTAAATGTAATTAAAATGCACAAGGAAATGCACAACCTTAACCTATTAAAACTATAATATTTAAATGTTGAACTCATTTACAGTGTTTTTTTATTATTGCATATTAGTTTGCTAGAAGGAAGTTAATGCTACATTTCTTTTTATAAGATTGATGAACGTCTAACAGTTAAGTTGAACTCAACAAAAGCCTTACCAAAAATAGGATCGATGGCAGTCACTTCGATAAAAACTAGTACATACATTAATACCTCTAATCTAATGATGACAGGATTGTCTCATAAATGTATTTTTGTTTGTAATTAGAGCTATAAGATGGAATATGAAGTTACTTCATACTATACAGAATGTGAGCACTTGAGCAGAGATTTAGAACCAACGTGGATATTGATTTTATATAATAAAAAAGTGAATATTCCTAATGGTTCCATGAAGTATTTAGTAGCACTTATTTGATACACTGATAAAGTATTTATTTTTTAAGTGTGGATCGGGCAGTTAGGTTAGTCTATTATTTTTATAGAATTGATGGATTTCTCGCTCTACGAGGGTAATAATTCATCATTCTTTACTCTTGATCGCTGACTTCATGTAGGTTTAACACAGTGTGGGCATCAGGTCCGGACTGGCCCCAGGGCAGATCAGGCAAATGCCTGATGGGCCGATCCCCTGGTGGGCCAATAGGCTGGTCGGTTCCCGAGTCATGGAGCAGTCTGCGCCGATGAATCACCTTTGTTTGATCGTGTTTACAGTACCTCTATCACCACTGGGTTAGCTGTATTTACTTGTGGGGTGTTCTGAACTAGTAGACTGTCGTCGCAAAAAACCTCCAAAGCCTCGAACACAAACGAAAAGCAGTTTGCCCTTTTATCTCTATCAATAAAGGATGCTTCATGGTGATTCAGACATCAATTTCCATTCCATTAAAAAAAAGTCTATTGTAGTTTTATTATATAGCTTGGAAACGGAAAGGGCCGATTATCTCTATAATGCCTGGGCCGATTTTTGGTCCCAGTCCGGTCTTGGCAGGCATCCAGTCAGTCTGCATTGGACCATAATTGTAAAACCCACATCTTGTTGTGTACCTTGAACACAGTTCACTGCACTGAAAGACGCTGAGGGACGGTGCCACCACTGCCCCGGAAAGCATCTACAATCCCAAAGGAAATCTCTGCATGAAAGATAATCTCTGCGCTATTTTAATTATGTTGAAGTACGACGTTGTTTGTAAACAATTGTTGGTTAGGTTAGGATTCATTTTTGTTATCTTTAGTGCTCCTTTTTGTGCACCCCAACGCAGTATAGTGAGCTGAAGTGAGGGCAAGTTCTTGAGACTTCAGTTCTACTTTAGTATGTAGATATTTCTGTTTTTAAACAATTTTAGAATTTTCCGTATGTATGAACTTAATATAATTGCCAACTCTCAAAAGAGGTTTACCCTTAAAAACTAGTCACAATAATTAATTCTCAAATATATTAATAATAGGACCTCAGAAATTTGAAATGAATGTGACGACTAATATAACATGAAACTATACTTAATTAATATTAATATTGTAAATGCAAAAGTTTTTGTTTATTTGTCCATCCTTGACGACGTATCGGAGAGTCAGAATGACTTGATTTATTGCATAGAAAAAATCCACGCAGATTAAGTTATGGGCAAAAGCTATATGGTAAATGCTAAATAATATATAATTAGTTTAAAAATATTTCGGCCCCCAAAATCTAAATTCTTCCTTGAATTTAGGGGTAGAATCACTATGTTGGCAACCCGAAAAATGTATCAACCACAGAGTACCCAAAATTTTTAACGAGTCGACTCGATTATACTACGATTATTCGTAATCGAGAATAAGTTGTTTGCTAGGTGGGCTTACAGCCACCGTTCGGCTTTCGTTTAGTTTACGTTCGGTATTATAGGTTAGTAGAATACGGTTTTCTAGAACAATATAAACGTAACGTATACCGAATTGCTACGAAACGAATATAGAACTAAAGCTTTTTTAAAATAGTAGAATCGGGCTCCTGAACGTAATGTTGCCGCCATACAGGTTAGAAATAGGGCAACCACAGTACCAGAGGCCCGATTCTACTAAGTTATTGTAAAGAAACGTAAACGAAAACGTAACGTAAACTACACGAAATGACGTCATTGGTATTCTACTAAAGCCTAAACGACGTAACTGTTCGGCTGACGTAGCGGTTCGATCGCCATTTCGCTGAGAGCTTAAAATCGTATTCCACTAACAATTTGACTTCTATTCTAACGAAACCCCTACGAGAACACGGGGTCCCAGACGTCACAATTAACAATGCGGAATAAGTTAGCTCAGAGGTACTTTTTCACGATCGATGTCGTACGTTTGTTTATTTTTGGTTGAAATGAAATTCTAAGAGGATGGATTGTGCCCAGGATTTATATATTCTGTAAATATAAACCACCGTGTAATCTCGGCGTGAGACTAAGACCACTCCATGGGTGTAATAAAATGTGAATAAGGGAAAAAATATTCAAGAGATGGGCAGCAGTGTCTGCCTATGTAACAACAACAACGCCTCGTGGAAAGTCCACGCCAACTGTGATCATGTGTACCACTCTCATCATACTGTGATCACAATCTCATTCTTCTTCAGACTTCAAATGATTGTTCAAGACATGCAGGTTTCCTCACAATGTTTTCCTTCACCGTTAAGCAATCAGATAATGTAGATCATGTTTTTTCCTATCCTTCAAATATTCCAATACATCAAATGTAGTCATTCTGGGTCTCATACCCTTACATTAATTAAAGACAAATAAATAATAATAAATTATTAAAGTGTTTATTGCCACAAAAATGTTTACAATGGCCTTGCACAATCAATACAATCTACACTAGCATCTAAACTAGGCCGAGCCTGTAGCTTAGATGCTAGTTCTCTTTCATTGACACCAGTTTTGCATTTATTATAGCAGTATAGGGGGAGGATTTTCTGCCTCCGTGGCCTAATGGCTACTTCTTGGACTCACAATTCAGAGGTCCAGGGTTCGATTCCCATTAGGCCTACCTACCTACACTCGGTTTAGCTGGAGGTAGGGCATTGTATGTTTGCCTGGTTAGCTCCCGACAATGTTACCCAAGTCTGCCGCCAAACAGCAGTGTTAATAGCACTGTTGTGTTCAAGTATGAAAGGTAGCAGAGCCAGTGCCTTATTAGCTTTGAGGGGCTTCTGGGTGTGCACTCTTACCACCCAACGGCCTTAACATCACTTAATTATCAGGTAAGTAGAAGGCCAAGTAAACCCATAATACATTTAAAAAATCATTTATCATGTGGATTTATAAAGAAATACACAAGTAAAAACTATATTTTATTATTTAAACATTTTATTTTTACATAGGTAATTGTATTTATTAAAGAAGAAACAGTCACAGTCACATATCATACAAAATAGATATACAAATATACTTCAATTCATTACTTATTACTAGTAAATGTAATTAAAATGCACAAGGAAATGCACAACCTTAACCTATTAAAACTATAATATTTAAATGTTGAACTCATTTACAGTGTTTTTTTATTATTGCATATTGGTTTGCTAGAAGGAAGTTAATGCTACATTTCTTTTTATAAGATTGATGAACGTCTAACAGTTAAGTTGAACTCAACAAAAGCCTTACCCAAAAATAGGATCGATGGCAGTCACTTCGATAAAAACTAGTACATACATCAATACCTCTAATCTAATGATGACAGGATTGTCTCATAAATGTATTTTTGTTTGTAATTAGAGCTATAAGATGGAATATGAAGTTACTTCATATTATACAGAATGTGAGCACTTGAGCAGGTTCTAGGAACTATGAAAGTTATTTTACCAGCAGAGATTTAGAACCAACGTGGATATTGATTTTATATAATAAAAAAGTGAATATTCCTAATGGTTCCATGAAGTATTTAGTAGCACTTATTTGATACACTGATAAAGTATTTATTTAAGTGTGGATCGGGCAGTTAGGTTAGTCTATTATTTTTATAGAATTGATGGATTTCTCGTTTTACGAGGGTAATAATTCATCATTCTTTACTCTTGATCGCTGACTTCATGTAGGTTTAACACAGTGTGGGCATCAGGTCCAGACTGGCCCCAGGGCAGATCAGGCAAATGCCCGATGGGCCGATCCCCTGGTGGGCCAGTAGGCTGGTCGGTTCCCGAGTCATGGAGCAGTCTGCGCCGATGAATCACCTTTGTTTGATCGTGTTTACAGTACCTCTATCACCACTGGGTTAGCTGTATTTACTTGTGGGGTGTTCTGAACTAGTAGACTGTCGTCGCAAAAAAACTCCAAAACCTCGAACACAAACGAAAAGCAGTTTGCCCTTTTATCTCTATCAATAAAGGATGCTTCATGGTGATTCAGACATCAATTTCCATTCCATTAAAAAAAGTCTATTGTAGTTTTATTATATAGCTTGGAAACGGAAAGGGCCGATTATCTCTATAATGCCCGGGCCGATTTTTGGTCCCAGTCCTGTCTTGGCAGGCATCCAGTCAGTCTGCATTGGACCATAATTGTAAAACCCACATCTTGTTGTGTACCTTGAACACAGTTCACTGCACTGAAAGACGCTGAGGGACGGTGCCACCACTGCCCCAGAAAGCATCTACAATCCCAAAGGAAATCTCTGCATGAAAGATAATCTCTGCGCTATTTTAATTATATTGAAGTACGACGTTGTTTGTAAACAATTGTTGGTTAGGTTAGGATTCATTTTTGTTATCTTTAGTGCTCCTTTTTGTGCACCCCAACGCAGTATAGTGAGCTAAAGTGAGGGCAAGTTCTTGAGACTTCAGTTCTACTTTAGTATGTAGATATTTCTATGTTTTTAAACAATTTTACATAATTTTCCGTATGTATGAACTTAATATAATTGCCAACTCTCAAAAGAGGTTTACCCTTAAAAACTAGTCAAAATAATTAATACTCAAATATATTAATAATAGAACCTCAGAAATTTGAAATGAATGTGACGACTAATATAACATGAACCCATACTTAATTAATATTAATATTGTAATTGCAAAAGATTTTGTTTATTTGTCCATCCTTGACGACGTACCGGAGAGTTAGAATGACTTGATTTATTGCATAGAAAAAATCCACGCAGATTAAGTTAAGGGCAAAAGCTATTATATGGTAAATGCTAAATAATATAGAATTAGTTTAAAAATATTTCGGCCCCCAAAATCTAAATTCTTCCTTGAATTTAGGGATAGAATCACTATGTTGGCAACTCGAAAAATGTATCAACCACAGAGTACCCAAAATTTTTAACGAGTCGACTCGATTATACTACGATTATTCGTAATCGAGAATAAGTTGTTTGCTAGGTGGGCTTACAGCTACCGTTCGGCTTTCGTTTCGTTTACGTTCGGTATTATAGGTTAGTAGAATACGGTTTTCTAGAACAATATAAACGTAACGTATACCTAATTGCTACGAAACGAATATAGAACTAAAGCTTTTTTAAAATAGTAGAATCGGGCTCCAGTACGCAATACAAAACGTCCATCTAAACTAATGGATACTATTACCAATTTCTTTAATAAACCTAAATGATTGAATAAATAATTGAATAATAAATGATTGTATAATGTATATTTCGGGGATCAGGATGAGAGCCGTAGATAATTAAAACCAGTTGGTTATCCATTTATCACGTAATGATTTATTTCACTGTAATAATTTTAGCAACACTTCACATAGTATAACTTTTATATTCAACGACTACCCAGTTAAATCGAAACTACGACTAGCAGCGTAAAAGCTGTGAGAACTGTATCGTGGCACGGCCTCAGACTGAATGCCTGTTCGTTGCGGCTCGCTCGCTATTTAAGCCCACCAGCCAGGTGTGCGTGGGTAGTAACGACCCGTCTGGCCGCCACGTGCAGCGTAGCGTGACTGGACGCGTGCTAGTGTGCGTAAGACCGGCCCGATCGCCTGGATGCACCTGTCGTACAGTGATGATGCACCGACACGGCCATGCTGACGTGCGTACGTCCTCGTACGCTAAATTCCACAAGGTACCTGATAAATAAAAACCTCGTGATTAATGCTCGTTCATCCTGACAGGCAGGATTCCAAAACACTCAGGTCCGGTATCATACCCTGCTCTAAAACCATAACTAGTCATTCATAAGGTCCGGTATGAAATACCCTTCAGTAAAACATAAATAAACTTTTAGTATTATACAGGTCCGGTATGAAATACCCTTCATTGAAACATAGCTAGACCGGGATATCTATCCCTATAGTATTTTGCCTGGGAAGAACACAACGCTTATCAAAATCGTCACAGATCTGGAAAGAAGTACGCCTCCCAATATGACTGGTCCGGACAGAGATGACCCTTCAGTTTATTAGTTCACTAATACCTTTTTTTTTCTTTACGGTCAAACCTTTAGTTTTCAGACCCGGAAAATACTACTTCTGAGAACTGATCTTTGAACCAGATTGAGCTAGTCCGGACAGTACGTCGTCCCTGTAGCGTGATCCCTACAGTTCTTGAGAACTCGACCGGATTGAGCTAGTCCGGATATTATGTTGTCCCTACAGCGTGTCCCTAGAGCTTCAAGAACCGGACCGGATTATATTTTCTTCATCGTTAATATTTCTGTATCTCTATTTTTTCTCCTTTTTGATATTCTATTCATCTTCTCCCTTTTTAATATTATTTTATTCTTGTAACAACTTTAATATTCTACTGTCCGAAAAAGTCGCAACCAAACTAGGTACGTACGTAACCAAGCTTTACCATTATCGTCCACACGTCCTCGTGTGATTTAATTCCAAAAGAAAGACTAAGAGACTCAAATCAGCATTAAGCAGGTAGTAATTAGTGGTTAATCGAACTTACCTTAAGTGAAGTTCAACCATAATTATATGAGGTGCTGCATCCGAAGAGATTTAATACCATGTAGTCCGTTATTTCTACGTACCGCACCGTCACACTGTTTAGATTCTTTAAAAATCAAAAAATCAAATAAAAAGATTTTTCCAAACATTCTTATGAATATCTTGTAGGCCGCTAGAGTTGTCGATACTGTCATTTAGTTCAGAGTGTTTTACCTGCGGACATCATTCTGGTCTGGGCATAACAATTTAAAAATATGTACTTAATGGGCAGGGTGGGACATTAAATCTCTTCGGATGCAGCACCTCATATAATTATGGTTGAACTTCACTTAAGGTAAGTTCGATTAACCACTAATTATACTTCTGTGCTGCATCCTCGAGATTTAATACCATGTAGATGTTTAGCGCTACTCAGAATGATGTCTTCTCTGTGTACATTATAGAAGAAAAAACAAAGAAAAGCTTTGTTAGTTTTTACAGATTTTAAAATTTATATAGCAAACTTAATGTATTCTTTGTGTATTTAATTTATTTTATACGGTTTCCTTTATAAACTGTATGTACCAACACATCTGAGTATGAATCAGCAGAGGGTTTGATAAAACGTAAGAACTAGACAGCATAGTGCTTAAGAGTAGCAAGAATGAAATTCTGTCATATAGGTACATGAATCAGATTACTATCCAACTTAAATGGTATCTTAATTTATAATATTTAAGCAACAGCTCCGCAATGATTCTATCTTGATAGAGTTTCATTGCGCATATAACTCTTACCGACATCTGTCAAACAAGCCGTGAGTCTGATAAAGTAAATAATATATCCATACATCTCCATATACATCCCTAATATAAAATAGTCAGGGACGGCTACTACTCAATCATTCCTGTCCAGGTTGTGGTGCGCAAGGCAAAACTTAGACGCTGTAGTTGTCCATCCGAGTTGTAAGTACGAGTATATGTAATGAATAAAAAGAAAAAATACATTAGAAATAATATAAGGATTATATACAGGTTCACCTGGTCGTCGATGCATTGAATAAATTTCTAAGTTGTTTCATCCTAGCCAGATATGAAGGTAGTGTACTTACTTATACTTGCAGTACAAGTTTATTATATTCAGCCAACTAAGTACTCGCTTTTTAATTTAGATCTTTTGCAGCAATTATACCTGTTTCAATAAACATAAGAGTATGAATTAGTGACCAGGCCTGTATAGGTTTCCCATGGATAACACGAGCTGAGTCATAAATTTCTTACTCAAAATGAGTAACCTTATCCATTCCTTGGAGTATGGCCACAAACGTATGATATTACCTTATTATGATCCAATGACAAATGATATCTATGCTAAACTTCAATACAATAATAAAACCCTTTGAAAATACCTATAATATAATAAAATATGAAAGGTTTGCAATTTACTACCCAGATTGTGTAGTATATAAATTATGTACAAGTATATAAAGACTTCGAATTTAATAATACATACATTAATTAAAATGTAATAATATATGAAATAACTATCACTTCATTAAAACTGTTCGTAGGGTTTACTTTTAATGAAATATATGTCTAGAATCTATAAATAATAATTTAATAATAATCCGCTCATGTTGTAAAAAAACTGTAACTACTCGTATCACAATACTCTCGCACAGGCCAGAAGGCTTGTCGTAATAGAATTTGGTAAGTACACTTCCAAATACATCACTGGCATATAGGCGCACGTATTCACCCTCCTCGTTAATATTTATCCTTAGATATTTAAATTTATAAAAATATTATAAAAATTAAAAAAAATATAATAAAAAGGAATAATTGACATTCCATTTTTATTGTAAATGCATTAGGATTTGGGAGTGATGGGTCATGATTTCAAGATATTATGCGTTCACATTTTAATCGAATGTTATGGTAACTGAAACAATATTAGGTACGCCTGCTACAATTAATAATTAAATCTGTCTGTGTTATCAGCTTCCTATATACACTTACTATTTAATATGAGGGGCCAAAATAAATAGCATTTATTGTTGTTATCCAATTCAAATTGTTCCTCGCTTCCAAGTTCAAGTAATCAAATCAAATCAGTTTATGTGTATCATGTACATAGAGTCATTAGATTTTAAATAGTATTTGGATCTACATACATGAACCTTGTCAGGGCACAGAAAAAATTTCAAATTTTATACAATAATAATAATAAACAAGAGTAAACAAACTGTATGGTACCCATTCTATGTTTGATATGATCGTTTATAGTAAAGTTTCAATTTCTTCATACCTGATGATTCAAGGCCAAGATAGGCTATTAGAAATACTAACAACAATAACATAATATACATGTCTATTATATAATATATCAATGACTATTATGATTTTTCCTATATGCTCTCCAAATTAAAAGAAGTATACTCTATATAAAAAAGATATATATATTTCACAATGAACTCTATAAATTTGGTTATTAGTACACAAAGCTACGTTTCTACAACCAAAATCTATTTTAATGGTTCCATTCAAATTTATGTGCTATATGATAGTTATCCCCGCGTCTCAAGGAAGTGAGGTACTTTTGGACCTTAGACCACTTTGTGTAACCAGGATGTATCTTACAAGCAGACATGCTGCTGAAGTAAGCTTTTAATATTTTCTTGGATTCATTAGTGGTAGTTTATTATTTATAAATCCTGATATTATAGAATGCTGACTGACAATGAATGCAGTCGTTTAAATTTATATGTAGTGTGTGACATTGTTCAAATATGTATACCACTACTCTATGTATAACTTTACAGTTAGTTTTTAGGTTTCAAAAGATTTGAAAATACACGTGTACACATATTATCTATCTTGTACCACATTTGTGGTAAGTCATCTTATATGAACAGAACCTATTTCAACTATATCATATAGACTGACAAATAAGAATGTAATGAACACTGACTTATTATTTCTTGTGTGACAAGTATGTTAGCACAAATCGTGATACCTTGAAATATAAACAAATATTAATGTTAAACATTTTCCAATATTTCTCCAATACAAACCGACATCAATTTACAACCAAAAATTCAGAAATTTTATGATATCAGTTGCCTAGTGTATTATTTCACAAGATTGCCATGAGTAATAAGAACCGTGCTGGTTTAACTTTAGCTCATAAGATATGACAAAGCCAGGATGACTTTGGAAATTCAAGTCAATTGCCAGTCATGTAGATTATTAATAATTATATTGGCATGAAATACCTTTAAAGACAGTTGCTGGGCGCCCAGTGGCCGGGTAGCTGGCAGGTACACTGCTGTAGCTTGATCTCTCAGTGTTGTCTGGGCTGCTGGAAGTAGCAGCGGGCGCCAAACGAGACGGCGCTACACGCACAATAGATAGCGCTTGGCATCCCCTGTTAGCGCGGGGTGCAATAACTTTCCTTGACTTGCAATAGTTGGCAGACACTGTAAGCTACTTTAAATGTATATAAATTTTGACTTGACTTTTTCAGATTGCTACATACCTATGTTTGCAATCTGGATCTCATCAAACAAATATATCTCCTTTGATGTCCTCGAATATGTCCCAACTTTTTAGAAACTCCATTTTGACCAACCTGTGTCTCCAATGTGCAGTTGCAATAAGCCTTGATAAATTTCAGATAGTTGACTGATAAGTGATAGGTATTACAAAATCAAACTGATTTTGGCTCACATATATTTGTAAAGGTTTCCAGATGGTTTTCAATCAATAAACTTTCCAACATCGACCCCTTCAAGTCGGAAGTTCACCAGAACAAATCCTCGTTGACTTTTATGCATGGAGTATGATTGTTCCCAAAGTTCAGAGATACACTGGGGAATCTTTTCCGATATTAATTATGGTTAATTTGGTAGCGACTGCCATTCCATACATTAGCAAAACTGGTCAATTGATTTAATTTAAATAACAATTTCAAGCACATTGCTCATGAGTTTGAAAAGTAATAAAAAGCAGAGTGACAGTGACACACTTGCTTTGTGAGCTCAGCAGTAGCAGCAGTCAGAGTATTTAATCACTACTCAGTAGTTTAATTCTCCCGAATGGGAAGGCAAAGGAACAAAGCCATACAGCCTACTCTGAATATATATTTTCTTCAGTTTTCTCAATAAGGTAAACAAACAGTCAAAGAGGAGCTGTTTTTGGCGGTAGACAAGTGTCTTTTTAGTTTATTAAAATTTATAACCGCTACTTTCCTCTGGATATATAGTTCCCTTTGTGGATAGATAGTATCTTGGGTGGATAAATTACATTTATCATATCAACAGCTTGCACTACCTCTGGAATCAGCTGGTGCCGACGCAAACATCTTTCGCGTATTAATTTGTTAATAATATCACTGTTTGGTAATGTAGGAATCATAGGAATCCACATCATATTTCCAATTAACTTATACAGCCTCCAGTTCTATAGATAAACCTCGTGGGGGTTTATTTTGCTATTCTCGGAATAATACTCGTATCGCGTATTATTACGTCAGGAGAATAAAAAAAGATGTTCTCGTATAGGATCGAGTCCTAAGTAAAGAAAACATAAAAAAAATGTATGCTTCCGGGTAACATCGCGTGTTATCACTAAGAAAGCATGTCTGTAATAGGCATATACTCTTGAGTTAAAGGTTCTCGTGCCCACAGGTTACTATATATGTCGAACTCGTGACTCACTAAGTAAAGATGCCTGATAGGTTACTTTTGTCAGAACTGGTGCAGAAATTTGATAATTTAGGCCACAATTGATATTTTAGCCTACTTACTTTGTCCTGTAGCATCATATATCTGCAATTCCTCGGCGGTCAGGCCGCCACCAATAATAAAATAGGTCATCACTTCAAATTGACCGTTTGACACATATGTTTTTACAAAAACACCTTTTTTCCGCGTGAATTTATGTTTAATCCATTATTGGGATGCACAACTCTAAACCTACTTCACTATAACCACTATAATTTACAATATTTCACTATTTAAATAAAGACGTGTTAACGGTGCGACACACGAAAAACGAATGACAGTATTGACAACTCTAGCGGCCTACAAGATATTCATAAGAATGTTTGGAAAAATCTTTTTATTTGATTTTTTGATTTTTAAAGAATCTAAACAGTGTGACGGTGCGGTACGTAGAAATAACGGACTACATGATATTAAATCTCGAGGATGCAGCACAGAAGTATAATCTACGCCGTTCCGGCCAATCAGAGCAAAGCATTAGATGGTATTTCAGTAAAGCATTAAAACAGAGACAATATTCAATTTTAAAGTCGATCATTGGGTTCTCAGGCCGACAGCGTGACATATTAACAGCATTATATTACTTCCATTATTATGCTAGAAATAAAGATGAATGGCGCCTTATTGCCTGAGAATGATACTAAAATTAAGAATCATTTTTGACTCCAAGAACAATTGTTTTAAATGTTTTACAGAATCAAAATGCTGTACAAAATCAGCATCTCCCAGTCATAACATTGAGTTCCTAACTTTATCCCTGAGTGAGGAAAATCTGATCATTAGAGTTATATAAGATCAATCATCATTAAGTTACGATAAAACTGAAGAACTTCTGAATATTGCTAGTTAAAGGCCGTTCCCATCTCAAATACAGCTTTCACCTTTCTTAAAAATTTTCCTGTTACCTCTTGTTTGACATAACCAATTAAAATTTAACTGTTACACACCCTCTCACACTACACACTCACAGTTTCACCTTACACACAGAGACTCACTTCCACAGTGTTGTTAACTTAGAATAAGTGGTTTTGCTTATTGCATATAAATTGAAAATTGATCTATTTTATAATGGCGGCTAGACGTTCCGTTTGCTTTTCTGAGGGGTGAGGCACTGTATGCTAAAATACAAGTTTTTTAAAACTTATTTAGCTGCAGACGCTTTAGTATTCAATCAAATATTCTAGCCAATCAGATTTAAGAAAAACATTTTGTACATTTTTTATGAATAAATTTATTCTTATTATAAGAGTTATTTATGGACATGTCAGTCCAGGTCTTACTGAAATGACTTTGACTGCGTTAGATTCATCAATGATCAAGTATCTGGCTGTTACAACATTTCCAGACATATTTTTCAAATAATAAGAATTTCTATACTTTGGATCACGAAATCTAAACGTAAAACATATTTGATATTGAATAAAACTTATCCTGTAAAACTTTAAATGTTAAATTGTATCAGTCATTATTTAAAATCTATAATCACGTTTGATTTTCCTTGAATTATGCTAATTTTATTAGGCTAATTCAATAAATAGTTCTTGCCATTGCAACGTTAACCTCACACTCAAAGACATTTAATACTACTAGTGATAGACCAGACAAAGCAAACACTATTTTGATCGTAAACTTTTTACCAATTGGTAATCGATAAGTCTAGACATTATATCACGCGGCCATACAAAATATTAGACGTACCATTGACTTTCGAGATCAAAGTTTAAATTCCTATATGTCAATTTTCCAACCTATGTTTGAATCTCTCTGCACTCTAATCCTATATGAAATGTAAATGCACAAGCCCTGACCGTAAAACAGACCTTATTGAGTTGACAGTGTCACCCAGATATGAGGCGACTCCGAAAACTGTATAGGAATCTAAGGAGCGAACGTATTATACTGTCATGGATGTAAGTTCCATTATTGAACAATGATTTCAAAATAGTAGTGATAAACATAAAGGTGAAAATCTAGTGCAATCAAATGTGGGTTATTATATTGGCATGAAGGTTACACGATGGTAAGAAACTTCAAGCCTGCTAATATGAGACTTCGTCTCCGCCACTCCTCATAACGGCACACAACAATGGTATCTCTGCTTGGCGGCAGACTCAAGCAACATGGTGCTAGTTAGCCAGGCAGACACAGAAAATGCCCCACCATCAACCAAACCGAGTACCGATAGGTACCTCCACTGGGAATTGAACCCGGGACCTGCGGACCTCCATTATTCCAATCATGTAGTACATAATTAGTCCACTGAGGTGTTTTTCATACTAGACACTACCAGATGAGGTACACCTTCGCCAATTATTTTCATCTGAAGTACTTCTAAGAAAACATCATTTTTCCTGGAGGTTGATATAGATCACTATTCACCGTAGTTTTGAAAGGGTACTCCTTTTTGAACGAAATTGTAAAACTCTTTAGACTTCGTTCAGCTTCCAATTAAAAAAAACACTAAATGGAACTTTATGCTAAAATCAAAGATGTCTCTTCGGTAGACGTTACCTCTCATTTTTGGCTACGTACTCGTAAACTACTCAGTAAGAATTATCGAAAGAATTCTACGTAGCGAGCTGTATATAACTGAAGATATAATTGGAACGAACTCACAATATATCATCAATTGTTCACCAACATCCCTTGCTTATTAAGGTAGTAGATGCGCAGCCTCACTCATTCAGCACACAGCTGCCGCACAATATAACCTCTTTCTTCACATGTGGACACCGTAGCCTGCAATACACACAGAGAAAGAGAAGCAGCACCTTGCCAACTATGTTAATGTTTTAACAATTTATTTATTGGAAAGGGATTTATGATAAGAAAAAGGATTTGTGAACTCACTAGGTTCTCATACTGCATACTAACATTACAGCCATTTCACATAAAAGATTTCTAGCGTTGTCATGTTAAAAAAACTTAATGGCTACGGAATTCACCAAAAGTAATGGAAAACAAATCCTCAAATAAATAAAATGGTTTCTTTACCACACATTACACACAATCAAAACCTAAAACACTGTACTCGATATATTACAAATAAGATTTCATTGCAGAAATTGACCGCATTAAATGATGAATTTGGTACACATTTACTGTGAACCCAAGCTGTATCTAATTGGCACAGCACACAAGTTCTCTGTTCCCGACATAGAAACACGATTTTTAAATCGAGAACCTTAACCTTCACAAATATATAGTAACTTGTTAACTCACCGGGTTGGTGCGATATTTGACAAAGGCAACCACATAAAGTCATTATGCCACATCCACTCATTGATCATCTTTAGTCACGTTGCCACAGTGGATAGAAAACGTTTATAATTGTTGTTATCCAGGCGTAGTGTAACAACAGCGGCAAACTGGACGCCACACTCCAGCTATGCGCTGTAACGATTCTTCTGCATATAGCGTTTACTACAGTGCGCGTGCTGCGCCTCTGTTAAAAGAGCAAACACATCTGGCGCCGCGCTGCGTCAAAGAAGCGCATTCAAACGCTACCTCATTGCACATCTTGCGGCGTACTGGTACTGGGTACCCACCCAGTCAGCCAGCCAGCAGCCATAAAAACATGATTGTGCTGCAAATTTACTTCATTTTAATATTACCGTATCCGAGTCAAATGTGACCAACAGAACCAGTGAAATAGGTAAAACTGCTATCTATTCCGCAATCAACTGGTAGTTTACAGAATCTTTTCAGACATTTCACGGCATATGTTCTTCATATTGCACAATCTTTGCGTAATTTGTAGGCTCAGGTCCATGCTCACTTCTGATTTCGGGGATCAGGATGAGAGCCGTAGATAATTAAAACCAGTTGGTTATCCATTTATCACGTAATGATTTATTTCACTGTAATAATTTTAGCAACACTTCACATAGTATAACTTTTATATTCAACGACTACCCAGTTATATCGAAACTACGACTAGCAGCGTAACAGCTGTGAGAACTGTATCGTGGCACGGCCTCAGACTGAATGCCTGTTCGTTGCGGCTCGCTCGCTATTTAAGCCCACCAGCCAGGTGTGCGTGGGTAGTAACGACCCGTCTGGCCGCCACGTGCAGCGTAGCGTGACTGGACGCGTGCTAGTGTGCGTAAGACCGGCCCGATCGCCTGGATGCACCTGTCGTACAGTGATGATGCACCGACATATACTACAATATGTATAAAGTAAATGTTTTATGTGTCGACTTCTGAGACATTTGTATCCCCTCTTTCCGCCTAAACTTTCGACAAGTGTCGCATATATAACATAAAGTTATGACTTATATAACAATGTTATGGTACAGACATATAAATGTCTTTGTTATAAATATGCAGTTTCGCATCATATTATTTTTATGGATCCTTTGTAATCACTATAATTATATAATTCTTTTACTCAATATAATCAATGTAATCGCTATCATAATGTTACGAATCACTACAAATTTAGCATATATTGTAAAAAAAAAAGTCTATCATCCTTTCCTATCCTTTCCTATACCATACACGAAGATATGAATTATGAACTTTGAATTATGAAAAATTTCTTTCTTCATTATGATTTCAAAAGTAATTTTTCTCTTAATGAGGGAGGAGTTACGTGAGCTCATTTGCAACTGTGTTGCATCTGATGTCACCCTCACCTTTGTTAGATTTGCAGAGTGAGATGACGTTGTCAACTAATTTGAAAATCGATTAAACAACCAAAGCTAGGGTGTTCTATTATATTAAACCATGAAGGTTTCAACACCTCCCTGTAATAGTTACACCCTGTAGCTATTTTAAAAGACTATCAAAAAATTAACTGTACACTACACTAATATTATAACAACATTAGAACATCCTGTACATACACAACACCCTGTATATACAATTATACACCTTACTTCTCACTCCAATGTTAATAACAACTAAATATGTCCAAAAAATTAGAAAACTTTTGTACCTAGGTTAAGCCTAACATATTAACAAACTTACAATGCTTTAATCTAGGTAAAGGCTTTGTCAAAATGTCAGCAACCATGTTGTTAGTTGGAATGTACTCAAGGTTGAGCTCCTGCTGTGTCAGTGAGTCTCGTATGAAGTGGTGTCTGATGTCGATGTGCTTAGTGCGAGCATGGTACATGTTATTGGTAGTCAATTTCAATGCACTTTGGCTGTCAGAATGAATTGTGATAGGATGAGTGATGTCGAAAACTTCTTTTAATAGAGCTTTCAAGTAAATAGCTTCTTTACATGCTTCTCCCAGAGCCATATATTCTGCCTCAGTAGTTGAGAGAGCTACCGTTCTTTGTTTTCTTGCTTCCCAGGATATGGGAGCTCCACTCATTCTAAATATATATCCCGTATAGGAACGCCTATCAATACAGTTGCTACCATAGTCTGCATCTGCGTATCCTATAGGATAGTCTTCACCTTTCCTGTAGGTAAGCTTGAGGTGTTTAGAGGCTTTTAGGTACCTCAGTACTCTTTTAGCAGCTTTCCAGTGTGCCTCCCCGTGATGGTTATTGTATTGACTCAGGTAAGAGACAGCATATGAGATGTCTGGTCTAGTACCGATTGCAATATACATCAGAGATCCGATAAGCTGCTGATACTGTAAATTAAACTTCTCAGCATCCATTTCAGGAAGTATAAGTTTCACACCAGGTTCCATAGGTGTTGAAACTGGAATAGCATCCTTCATGCCAAATTTATCAATAAGTTTCTCGATGTATTTCGTTTGATCGAGAGTGATATTGTCATTGTTCTGAACAACTCTCATTCCTAAACAGTCCTTTAGAAGACCAAGATCCTTCACAACAAACAAGCGTTTTAATTCACTTTTAAACTGCTGTTTCATACAGTCGTTGTTGCAAAGTAAGAAGAAATCATCAACAAATACTGCTACTACGAGGATATTATTTCCATCTCGTTTATAGTAGAGACAGTGTTCTGTTGCCGCTTGTGTGAGGGAAAGACTATTCATAGCTTCACAAACTTTTTTATTCCATTGTCGCGGTGCTTGCTTTAGGCCATAGAGCGATTTCTTAAGTAAGCACACTTTGCGGTCAGGATCAGTAGAAAAACCTTCGGGTTGTTCCATGTATATTTCTTCCTCTAGGACACCGTTGAGGAATGCTGTTTCCACGTCTAAGTGGTCTAGTTGCAAGCCTAATTTGGCTGCATATGCTAGCAATAGCCGTATGGAGGATAGTCTAGCTACTGGAGAGAAAGTTTCACCATAATCAATGCCATAAACTTGTGTAAAGCCTTTAGCTACAAGTCTAGCTTTGTATTTAACTATTTCTCCATTGGTGTTCGTTTTTATTTTATATACCCATTTACTTTTGATAGTTTTTCTATCAGTCGGTCTATCGACTAGTGTCCAGGTTCCATGTTTCATTAGTGATTCATACTCAGCGTTCATAGCATCTAGCCAATCCTTTTTATGATAATCGTCTAGTGCTTGCTTATATGTCTCAGGCTCACAGTCAGTAGCAATAAGATTTGCATTTTCTGGAAATCTTACAGGCGGGTGCCGATCTCGTAGAGGATATCTTCGGTCCTCATCAGTATCTTCAGCGCCTTGTTCAGAATAACCTGGAGGTGATACTTCAGTATCATCTTGAGCATCAATAAAAACTTCTTGTGTTTCCACTTCAGGATATTCGATTGCTTGTGAATCTGAAACATCTTCATCATTCTGTTCTTGGGAGGATGACGGTTCAGGCTGAGAACACTGTGGTACAGGAACATGAACTTCAATTTGTCCGAGTGTATCGGTAGAATTCGTTTTGTTGGGTTCACAGAATTCGTTAACTACTTGTGGTCTGTTTTCAATGAAAACGACGTCCCTTGCAATTATAATTGCTTTGGGGTTCCGTATATCGACAAGACGATAACCCTTAGACTCTGTAGAATAGCCTACAAAAGTGCAGACTTGGGTCTTAGGTTCAAGTTTCGTGCGTTTTTCCTTAGGAACAAGCACATGAGCTTCACAACCAAAAACTCGTAAGTGAGATAGGTTCACCTTTTTACCAGTCCATAGCTCTTCTGGGATTTTATTATTTAACGCCTGCGTGGGCGAAATATTTTTCAAGTATATAGCTGTATTTACAGCTTCACCCTAGTAGGCCTTAGGCAGTTGAGCGTCATGAAGCATGGCTCTTGCTTTTTCAATAACGGTTCGATTGACCCTTTCAGCAATTCCGTTTTGCTGAGGATTGTACGGAACTGACGTTTGATGAACAATTCCGTTCTCCTTAAGAAAGGTGGTCATATCGCGGTTTACAAACTCGCGACCGTTATCGGTACGTAGGGTTTTTATTTTACAATCAGTTTGATTTTCGACAAGGTGTTTGAATTCTACAAACTTTGAAAAAACTTTACTTTTTGACTTCAGTAAGTACCCAAACGTTTTACGAGTGAAGTCATCTGTGAAAGTTAGTAGGTATAGTGCTCTACCCCATGAATGGACACTCATAGGTCCACATAAGTCCGCATGGATCAATTCTAATTTATTATTAGACCTACTAGTAGAATTAACAAACGGCTTTTTTACTAATTTACCTTTAAGGCAAGGAATGCAAACTTCAAGTTTGTCTGTGTAACATATTCCCGTATTTTTGTTTTTCAAAATGTTCATGGCTTTGATGTTAAGGTGACCTAGGCGTTTATGCCATAGCAATGCGGACTCTTTGCAATTCGTTAAAAGAGCTTGAGTCTCAGTCTCAGCACAGTCGAGCTTATACATGCCTTTATAGTTGGAGGCAGTTGCTACAATGTTTCCTGAAATCTTGCATCCTTTCTGTTGTATAATTGAGGCACCTTTCTTAGAAAATAAAACAACAAAACCTTTTTGAACTAAATTACTAACTGATAGTAGATTCACAGCTAGTTTGGGAACATGTAGCACATCTGTGACTTTACTAATATTATGAGTAACATTAAGTCTCACAGTACCTTTACCTTCACTTAAAATCTGCTCATTATTTGCAACAGTAACAGGCTTGATTAAAGGGGTTAAGTCCTGAAACCATTCGCTTCTGTTAGACATATGAGTAGTTGTGCCAGAATCTATGAACCAGTCATTGCTTGCACCTGTGGGACAAACATGGAAACAAGATGAAAGTGTAATGTCTGAAGTGTAATTTGTAGTTGTGCTGTCAACCTTGACTACATTCTTAACATTCTTCTTTTTACCTTTGTTTACACGTCTACATTGATCTACTACGTGACCTTTCTTTTTACAGAAAACACAGAACCGACACGATTTGTTTGATAATGAAACTAAAGCACTGCTAGTGTCACTATTCGGTGCGCGACGCAAGTCTTCTTTCAGAAGCACTGAGGCGACGGAGTCAGTCGAGATTGCAGCTCCTGAGTTTTCAAGTGCCATCACCATAGGGTTATAGTCTTCTGTTAAACCGGCGAGCATTATCACACCAACAAATTCGTCGTCAACAGCTGCATTTATTTCCACAAGTTTCTGCTGTGTGTCTCTGATGTCACTTAGGTAGAGTTCCATGGATTTGTGCATTGACAGATTCGTACTAAACAGTTTTTTAAGTAGGTTAAGTCTTCTTAGTAAGCCACAATCTGCGTATGTCTTCTGAAGTCGCGTCCACGTCTCGGCTGCTGATTTTGCTGACACGATGACGGGGTAAATATGTTCCTTGACTGAAAGCGATATTTTGGATTGAGCTCTTTCGTCTCGACGTTTGAAGTCGGAGACTTCTCGCGAATATTCGTCGGGACGCTCAACACAATCCCACAACTCACAGTCAATCAGGAGCATTTTCATTGCAGACTTCCATGAAGTGTAGTTGGTAGCCCCTTCTAGTTTTGTAATGGGCATTCCGCCCGTAGACACAGCCATTGTCGTCGGTTCGCCTCAGCAGGAAACTAAGCGTTCGCCTGTAGCTCCCGTGATCAGTTGCTGGTCTCTTTCCATATTTTTATATATTTAAACTATGGAGCGCAAAACTTAGGATAATAATTACATAATAATTATGGATTTTTAAAATCTGGGCCCATAACCTGTTAGATTTGCAGAGTGAGATGACGTTGTCAACTAATTTGAAAATCGATTAAACAACCAAAGCTAGGGTGTTCTATTATATTAAACCATGAAGGTTTCAACAACCTTTACCACCATTTCAAGGAATTAGAGAGCTGCTAGGTAAATCATCAATTAATATTTTTACGATCCTTTGTGAAATCGAGTTTTATTACTTTGTACGTGATTTCTACAAATTCACGGGGATTAGTCAAATGAGCATACAACTGATGCAATATGCTACGATTTCCCTCGCTTCTCTCAAGAAATCCAATCATATATAAGGAGCCGCAGAATGCACTACAATCATTCTGTTCGCTGCCTTCAAAGTTGTAACTATAACTAAATCATCATATTCAAAGTGTCTCTCTCTCTTCTCTCTCTCTGTATATCACTGTGTATCATCGTATATAATAACAATTGTGTAACCTCACTATTGTAAAATTAACAAAGTGTAATAAAAACCAAGTTTCAAAGTTTAAACAAGTTCTAAAGTTTTATTGAGGTCTCCAACTCCAAACCCTTCAACAACTGAAGAACCGCTCTGCTATACGACTAGAAGACTCTATTAAAAACAAAACTACATACCTCATTTTACTAGCACTGGTAGTCTGTCCAATGTTGATAAGTAGACGTAGGCTAGGCTGCCATTCTTTTCCTCATAAACCAGTGAGCATCTGCCTTGAAAGCATTCAATATCTTTGTTTTTGTTGTAAATAAAATATTTTAAAGGATATTTTGTCAAATATTGCTGTAGTTCTACTTCAAACAACAAAAAAGAATATTGACTACAACTTTCGTACTAAAATGCCTCCTTAATGTTCATTGACCTGATAAACTTTAAAAAGTCTTCTTGTTAGTCTACAATATGTTGGCAATCTTTTTCTTTCATCCATACTTCTTCCTTTTGACTTATTTTTTAAAGTTTTTGATTTGTGATTGGAGTGACATGGCAAACATAGGTGTAATTTTTTATGATTAATGTACCAATAGAAACCACTAGTTTCTAGTTCATGTAAAAAGTCTTGTTATTCTGTTTCTTGCTTCTCTTGCATTGTCAAGAAATAGTTTTCTGTGTCATTTAATGCCTCCTGTCATTGTTGTTTGTGCTAGTAATGCTGGTTTTGCTTCAGCTACCATTGCCACAGGAGACAGATTGATGTAGCTTACATTTTTTTTTATGTTACTGGATGTGGCCACATCTGGAATGTTATAATATTTAAATGTAAGTAACTAGATGTAAAAAAAAATATTCTCATAGTCAATAGTCAGACTCGATTCACTGTGTGAGGACTAAAGCAAAAAGGAGAAGAGAGGTTCCAACTTTATATTGTTGAAATGAAAGAGTATATACAAAACAAAAATAAACATAACAAAGAAGAGATTTAAGATTACAAGGACGTGGAATATTATCAGAGAGACAGGGATGATTTATTATAAAGGCAACAGAAAAATATTCATATCCATGGTCAGAATTTCTCTTCATGATAAAATGAAGCACACTGAACTACTAAATAAAAGGAACAACAAAAACTAGCACATAAAAAAGGTGTTTCAGGATACGAAATTAGATGAACCTGAATTTAATTAATATCTATTAACAAATAAATAAACTAATGCAGTTTAGTAGTTCACTTAGATTAAATGGTGGTGACCTGGTGGGTATTAAAAGTGCAGAATCACCAACCTACAGGAGGCAGTTCTTTAACTGTTCAAAACCCAGGTTCCTTGTTTGGTAGGGCTATGCTGCCGTCGAGCTTGACCACTCGGCACACCGATTGAAGATTTTGAACAAGTTAGGGGCAAACCAGTGAGCCTACATCCAAGCTTTTGTTCCAAACCCCCGCTCTGGTACTAAGTACTTGCAAGGATTGGTATTCCATGGTGTTCCGGGCTAGGGCTGGCACTGGCACTAGGGCTTTTACTTATGGCGTTTAAACTGTGAAAACGATGTCAGGATATAAAGCTAGTCGATGTAGAGCCGATGTGTTCTCGTACCCAAGATAATATTATAGGTAATATCACTAACCGAATTTAGTTTGTTTTTCCAGGGTTGTTAAAGTCTGTATATACAAAAAAACTTTATAGGAAAAGCGAAATAATGAAATCTCAGCGGAATGTCCACATTTGAATTGAAACATATTTAGATGATGGCTGGGGCGCACAAACTATATCACAGAATTCACAGACTATTTGTTGTTTGTATCCTGATAAATAATCTATCTATGACATACTATATTAATCACAGGTTAAGTACTAGATATTTATGACCTTATCGCTACAGCATCAGTCAGTGAGCTGAAGACCAAGTCCAAGTACACTGTGAGCAAGTAATTATTAACTAAGTTTACTAATACATACTACTAAGTACATTAGTATAGTCAGTCATAATCACAATTCATTTTTTTTTAAATTATAATCTGTGTTAGCAATTACGCTACCAGGAAGCGATAAAAACGCATCAACAATCACAACATTGAATTTCTTTCAAAAGTTTGCTTGAAACGAAACGTAAACAGAAGAAGGTACAGAAATTCCTGGCTGTACAAAATCGGGCTGTGCAATATTTGATCGTGTTAATAATTCACCGCCACGTAGTTTTACAGCCACTTTTTGCACAGGAGCGGAATTAATGTACAAAATTGACCTTGTTTGCCTTGGCTGAACATTCTTTGACACTTATTTCCGTGTACAGTAATTCCACGCGCGTGTTTAACGTGGATCATCAATTCCTGCCCGTACAAAAAATGCACGCGGCGGAAATGTCGACCCGCGCCGTCACAGCCGCGGAATTTTGTGCCACCGTACATTAAGTACTTGGCGTGTAATTATTTGGCTGTACAAACTTTGACTGTTTAATACAAGGTCGTAAAAATCATCATCATCAACAGTCTATATATGTCCCCACTGGAGGGGCTCAGGCCTACTCTCCTACTAAGAGTGTATGGGCCATAGTCCACCACGCGGGCCCAGTGCGGATCGGCGGACTTCACATGCCTGTTCAAGACATGCAGGTTTCCTCACGATGTTTTCCTTCACCGTTAAGCAATCGGATAATGTACTTGAATTGAAAAAACAACTCATAGGTACACGGCTGGATTCGAACCCGGTACCCTCAGATTGAGAGTCCGCGCCTTATCCATTGCGCCACCGACGCTTGTAAAAATATTGGACACCAATTCCTGGGCTGTACAAAGACGGGTTGAACATTATTGAATCGTGTTGATAATACACAGCCAAATTATGTACAGCCAATATTGTACGGCAGTTGCGTTCATGTACGGATGTCCCTCAATTCCGCGGCTGGTTCGGCGCGGGGTGGAACTTGTCTGTAAAATGTAGGGAGCCATATTATCTACATGGCAAAATATAGTGTAATATTTTATCTAGTCTATGGTTCAAACTGACAAATGTCAAAATATAGCGTTATGTTCTCTTTGTATGGAGCTAGGTATGGAGCACTGGTATGGAGATTCCATGGCGTGCTTCTGATCAAGTGACTAGACTTGTGCGTGCTCGTTCACTGAGCGGATCGCTCCAAACTAGTACAATTGCTCAAATGTACTAGTACGGAATTTTAGTACAACTAGTACAGCAGTACACTGAAACTCTTTAATAGTTTGGCTTGTTCCCGGTCCCAACGGTTCATGCTCCGTTGTGGTTTCCGATCTTCAGAAGGAAGGACCGACAGGCATGCAAGTAATAAGTACTATCGTACACTGGAATGAGCTCATATCATAAAATCTGTGCCGAGTGGGGGAGCTTTCACGATGAATGGTTGATTATTGATCAATACCAAAATCATATTACTTACTACTGACTAGTGGTGTTTCTATAACATAGATCTCGACGTGATGTACATTTTTAGGGTTCCGTAGCCAAATTGCAAAAAAACGGAACCCTTATGGATTCGTCATGTCTGTCTGTCCGTCCGTATGTCACAGACACTTTTTTACGAAACTATAAGGACTATACTGTTGAAACTTGGTAAGTAGATGTATTCTGTGAACCGAATTAAGATTTTCAGAAAAAAATTAGAAAAAAACCCTAAATTTTTAGGGTTCCCCATACTTAAAGCTGAAACTCAAAATATATGATGTGCATTGCCATGCAAACTTCCACCGAAAATTGGACTCGCCCATGAAGGGTTCCGTAGCAGCAAGTAACAGAATATAAAAGTTCTTGTATTTCGTTGTATTTGAGTTGATTGAATAATTCTCTTATTTTAGAAGTTACATTGGGGCACACATTTTTCGTTCCGTTTTTTTGACATTTGGCAGCGGAACCCTAAAAAGTCATATCTTGGAAACTACTGACCGGTAGACTAGTCTTTGCTAGACTTTGCTAATTTCATAGATCTCATCGATCTGCCTGTCGAATCACGTTTTGAGAAGAAGTAAAAATCTGAAAACTCGTCATCTCGCTTACTCCCGTGTTTAAGAATGAAACCTTTCACTCACGCGAGCCGTGAGACTCCGTGGGACGTTCGGTCAACTTCGGTCTCGGTCGCTTCGGCTCGGCTGGCGGCTAGTTGACGTTTCGTTCGGACGCTCGCTCGCTCGCCGCTCGGATGTCCGAGTGTACTAAATGTACTAAGAGCAGAAAATTTACGCAAAAGTTAGCAAAAACTATCAAAAAATTGAAATGTTAGGCTTAGAAATATAATGTACATGTTAGGATTGGTTAGGTAGATTTATAGTTTGTGTTGTGCACTGAGCAAGTAATCACTACGTTTCAAGTTTGTGAATGAAGGCAGTGGAATACAGAGTACATGTGGGATTCTGAAAAGTGGAATTGGTTTTATAGTTTTAGAGAGTTTTAGCACCAAGGTCTTCTGTGTAATATATGCAATTTCTAATGTGGTCTAATCTCGGTCAAATGCACAGTATAATACAGATATGAGTGCTATCAAACTAACTCCTTCAATTTTGTCCAAAAAAATTGTCCAACAAGTTGAATTTGTAACTTGTCCATCATGGTACGTAATACAACTTCCTATTCATTTTATTTGATAAATATTTAGCGCCCCAACCTAGCTGACGAAGATGACACTGAATATTTCTAACACAATATTTTAAGGCTGTTTTTCCCTCAACATAACTTTATGCTGTTGGTCCTAGGACCTCCACTGCTTCACCTAAGCAATAGGGCTAGCATAGAAGGTGCTCAGCTAGATACTAGCATAAGAGGGACCATTAAGAGTCAGACATAAATAGGCTCAAAAAAGGAATAAAATCCTGTGAAACTGAAAGAAACTAGAATAGCCACTCACAATTTTGCTTAAAGTTGACCAACTATCACAGATTATGAATTGAACTGAATAAGTTTGTGCTAATATTGGTTAAATAGTTCTCGGTTGGGGGTGAATGTGGGGAGTTCCCATTTTAAGAAGGTACTGCAGGAAGTTCTGTAATTTGAATTTAATTCTTTAATTTGAAGTCATTACTGTGTGTGCTGAATATATAATAATATAGAAATACATTAAAATGAATTATTTGGGTTAGACTGATCCTTGAAAAAGGTATGAAAAACAAAACAACTACAAAAAAGAAATGAATAGCTGTATTTGTAATTTTGTAAAATCATATCCTTCCTTTTTTTCTGATCATTTAGAAGAAAATAATAAAAACATAGAGCTAATAAACAGAAAGATTTGAACTTCAACATTTAAATGAGTCTTAGATTTATTAATACTTCTTTTACTTGCATTTTTTCAGTTGCAAATATTTTATAGTACCAATGATAGCATCATGCAGTCACACACTCTGCCACACATGCTGGCTGGGTCGCCGTACCTGTCTGACCTGTGGGACTTCTGTTGACCACAAGTCTCTAAAGATTAACAATTTCCTAAAAATACTTACTGAACATACAAAAACTTTTGTGGCTAATTTCGAGGATCTATATTCAATCAAATGTAAGTGCAGTGGTGGTCATATAATTAATAATGCTTATGTTTAATAAGAACATTTTTTTAAATAAACAACATAATTTATTTATTGCATAGACTTTATGTTTTAATATCACTATAATGTTCATTTCTTGTCGTAGTTGGATTTCACTTTAATAACATCTTGTTTTAATAATTTCTTTTTTTCTAACAAAAGCTTTATTACAGCTTTTTGAAATCATAATACAAGAATAATATGTCATATTATTACATATATGTCTTATTCCTTTTATATTATTGTTTAAAATTAACTACATGAAACTCTTTTTCTTCTAGTGGAAGAATTCATAATGGATTTTGAAAAGATATGTGTACAACCTCAGGAAGATCCTATAAACACAGTCAAAAACTGGTTGGCAAGCTCCATGAATCAGTTTTCGGACCCGATGACTATTACTTCACAAGAAATAGGTCTAGGAAACCCTTTAGTCCTAAATGCAAGTAATGTTCAGATTCACACACATACAAAAAAAGTTCCTAGCCCTAAAAATGTGGTTCATGTTGCACAATCTCAAGAGGATTGGGATAAGATAGAAATACTACCTGATACAGAAGATATCTGTGCTAAAAATAAAGAAAACATTGCTGGTCCTATGGATATAGAACCTTTTTACATAGAAGAAAATGATTTCTCTGTAGATAATCCAAGAAGAAGTTCTAGAAAGAAAGACTTGAAGACTGATTCGATCAACCAAATTAATGATTTGTCCGAAGAGAAGCATAATTCAAAAAAATCTGAATCTGAAAAGAAATCCTCAAAGCCAAAAAAGGGTTGGAATAATGTTAATAAAATGCGAAAAGAGTTTAGTAAGCTTAGTAAAGTAAATAAAAACAAATTAAATGTTTCTATTGAAACATGTAAGAAAGCACAAGCTAATAGATCTAAAGATGTAACTCCACTGGCTTTAAAACAAAATGATGATATTGATGAAAATATTTTAAACTTGTTATGCAATAAAGAACTAACATCGAATACAGTTTTAAGAAAAAATGACAGTAATATTAAAAATAAACAACTATCTGACGATTCAGGTAAAGATTGTAATATTATAGCAAACATGAATAAAAACAAGCAAACAAAAGACAGTATTATTGAAGAGCGTGAATCCATTGACCGTAATATTAAGGCAAAAATGAATAAGGAAATAAACGATACTGTTATTGAAGAGCATAAATTTAATGATCAACCTACACATCTTGAAAAAAATAAGCAAAAGAAAGACAGTGTTACTGAAGAGCGCGAATCAATTGATTGTAATATAAACGTAAACATGAATAACAACAACCAAACAAAAGACAGAGTTATCGAAGAGCGTGAATCTGTTGATCAACCTATCTCCCTTGAAAATATGAATTTGAAAAATAACGAAATACCAATAAAAACTAACATTCTACACTCAATTTCAAATCACAACGAAAAGAAATGTGTCTTACCGGTGTCCTTTTTAAAGAAAAGTAATTTGCATACTGTTCAGTTTACCTCAGAAATTGATAATAATAATGCTGCTATAGATAATACAGCAGAGAATACAGATGACATTGAAATATCAATTAAAATCGGTAGCACAATAGCAAATATCACGATAAAAAAGAAAAATAACGATGTGCAACTAAAAGTACATGCTGATCAAGAGATTCAGACATCTTTAGGCCCACAATATATCAGGGAACAAAAGGATGCTTCATGTTCACCATTACACAAAGTTGATGTGAGCGACATTGAAATAAATTTGGCAGACCAAAATAATAGTAATACAGACAGAGAACCAGTAAGTAAAACAATATCAACAAAGAAGAATACCGAATCTGCTGATACTGCAATTGTAAATTTTGAAATTACCGAAAGTGTTGCAAAAGGGTTATCAGATTCCATGGAGTGTGTAGAAACTAAACATGTCAACAAGTCTAGTTTGGAAAATACTAGAACATCCCAGAAAACTGTAGCTAATTTCAATTCACCCAAAAAAGATGTTAAGGAAATTGATGACGAAATACCAGAAGATGACTTGGACTTAGACAACATATTTGACAGTGGCTCTATTAGCGAACAACAGGTTGTGTTATTGAAAGATACTAAAGATACTCCTTCAGAAATATTACCCACTATGAAAAGTAAGAAATCTCAAAAAACACGGTCCAAAAGATCTAGGGAGCCAAGTCAGAATGAAGTGCCTTCCAATAAAAAACAAAAGATTGGTGTAAATACTGAGATAATAGAACAGGTGCCTGCAGAAAATGATAGTGAGCATATGACCTATGATGTAGTCATGAGCCAAGTATTTGCTAACATAGACGCTGATATTAGAAGTCAAAATTCTGAGAAACATACACCAATCAAACACACTACAAATAAAAAGGACAGCCCTAAAAACCGTGCATCACAAACAGAACTGAGCCAGGATATTAATTCTACTCACAAAACTAGTGTAGTAGAGAATGATAATGAAAAATACAGTGAAAATGTATTCTCATTGTTAGAAAATGATGCAACAAAACAAGAGAAGCAGGTGGGCATTATTTATATTTAATTTAAAGGAAAATTTGAAAAATGAAAACCAAAAAATGTATTTATATTGCAGGTGGCTATATCAACCCAGCAGCATATCGATAACTTGCTAACACCTGGGATCTGTAGAGATCTGGAACAATCGGTAAACATTAATTCCCAAAATGAAGTGGAGGCTGTGCAAGTGGAACCAGACTGTGGCACACCAATGGATCAAAATGATGACGTGCTTGATGTTGTGGAAGATACACCTCAAAAGTTAGTAGAGAAACACTTCTTTATTAGCGGAAAAATCACACTGCTGAACATCAGTTTTTCCTATTCGTCATAATTACCACGCAGGCCGATTGGTGATCGCAGTTAGATGTTGTTGATTATTCGCCTTTTACGACATCCTTGAGATGAAATGGACTGTCCGAAATAATACGTTTAAGCAAATAGTTAATATAATATTATATATCAAAAGTTAATATATTTTTTACATTATTAAATTACATGATTGGCTATTTTTATGGTTCCGTATTCAAAGAGTAAAAATGGGACCCTATTTGCGACGTGCGATGTAACATACCATTACCGCCATCTAGTGTCGTACTCTTCTACTACCGCTACTGAAAAACTAAATTGATAACTAAAATCGAAACGCATTTTTAGATTGGTTTTTATTCCCTTCGTGCGCGAGTCCGACTCGCACTTGCACAATTTCTATCAACGTGTCTAAATAAATCTCATGCAATAAATTACCTGTTCATGTCATATATATCTTTTCAGAAATCATTCAAGAAGCGCTAAGAAAGTGGAGCACGCGAAACCAGTCAATAAAAGTGTAGGATCAATTCAAAATGCAGAATTGAATCAAGATTCGCAAATAATCAAAAGCATAATAAATATATCAGACACAACAGGAGAGACCAATAAAGATGCGACAGTAATCAAAGCTGTAGGATCAGCGAGGAAAAAATCTACGTCAGAAACACCAATGACTATGACTCACTTTATTAACAATGTTACACACAACTCTACTCCTGTAGCAAAAAAGGCACTGAACTTTGACAATGAAAGTATTGAAGATTTAGAACAAACCTTCTGTCCAACTACAACACAAGAGAAAGAATTCATTAATAAAGCTTTCGAGCGGACACCTAAATCATTAAGAGGAGAATTGGATTCAAAAAACTTGAGAGGTCGACAGAGAAAGTTCTGCTTGGCGGGGTCTTGTTTGTCGCCCACGGATCTCGATAATCTTAAGTTACTGTGCATGAAAAGAGGATGGATATTTTCCCACAAATACACACCAGATTTAACTCATTTAGTAGTTACAGTGGACAATGAAAATAGAGCACAAAGGTATGCAAATAAGCTTCCTATTTACTTCTCCAACACTAAAAAGGTTATTTTGGTACGCATTCATCTCGCCTGAGAGTAAAAAAATCTTTAAACGAAAGACCGTGAAAAAAAATTCACAGCAGTATGGTTGGTATATAGTGTAATAATTTTGGAGGTTAAACTTAAAAGCGCTGTTACATAGCTATTTATACAGAATAATCGTAAAAGAACAAGCCCCTATATAAATTATAGAAATGTTAACAAATTAATTGTTTACAGGTCCGTGAAATACATGTGCGCCCTAGCGTCCTCTAAATGGATTGTCTCTTACGCGTGGGCGGACAAGTGCTTGAAAGTAACTGGCAATGTTGACGAGGTACCTTCTCCTTTAGCAAATATTTCAATATTCTTTTCTGAACAATATTTTTAACAAAAAAATCAATTTACTACGCATTTATTTAACTCTGTTTATATTTAGGAAATACGTGTATATTCTTTTTTAGGGTTCCGTAGTCAAACTAGGAACCCAGTTTCGCTTTGTCCGTCTGTCCGTCCGCGGCTTAGCTCAGAGACCCGTACTACTTGAAAGCTTTGATTGGGTACGGATATACAATATACATATTAATTTTATTAATCACGCCGACAAAGTGTTAGAAAATTCAAAAAAATATTATTGGGGTAGCTCCCATACACGTAACTTGGGGATGCTTGCATCCAGCGGCTCCCCGCGACCTTTACTAGGTGGTCGGTCCATTTAGTAGGGGGACGGCCTGGTAGACGTTTCGTGGTACGTGGTCTCGAGTACTTTAACTTCTCACCGGTTATCTGTTCTTCAAGCGATGTTGGCTGCCCATTGACACTTCCGTTCACTGACTCGTCGAGCTATGTCCGTGACCTTAGTCCGCATACGGATTTTCTCACTCTGCATTTTATCGCGTAGAGAAATTCCGAGCATAGCTCGTTCCGAAGCTCGCTCTATTGCTTGAACAACACTTGGTTGTCTTATTAACAAACTAAATTATATAAACTTATTTGATATTTTGACTCTGTTTATTTCTATGATGTTTTATATTAGAACTAGCTAATTATATGTAAATATTAAGAATATTACCATTTTTACTTACTCAATAAACAGTAATAAAAAAGAGGTCTTCCCAGACGGAGGTAATTGTAATTGGAGTGTGTTTATACAACTGCTGTTGAATGTTGTTTACAGCTGCCATACGAAGTGCTCGACGTGAACGGCCCCGGCCCGCGACTGTCGCGCATGGCCCACAAGAAACTGTTCCAAGGACTCACTTTCTATTGTATGCCGCCCTTCAGTATTCTGGATGTCGATACGTTGAAGGTGAGAGGTTGATCTAACAATACTGTCGTCGCGCTGTCCGTTTTAAAATATCTCTAAGATTGACAGTATGAAGTCACCACAATAAATGACAAGTATTAAATAAATAAAAAATTAATCTACGCAATAATCATACGAAAATAAATAATTAACGCGTTCAAAAAGAACTGAAAACTGACTTCAATTGCCTTAAAAATTTGGTTTTTGTTGATTTTCTCAAAGAGCGATCAATCAATTTTAATAAAATTTATACGGGACCACCTCTGAAGTATCCTTTATCAAACAAAAAAGAATTATCAAAATCGGTTCACTATTGACGGAGTTATCGTGTAACACACATACAAAAAATATTATTTTAAAAACATACGCGTTGAATTAAGACTATTCTAGTCTTTCTCTCTCTCTCTCTAGACTAGTCATTCTGACTATGTTACGACGTCAAGGAAGAACAAACAAACAGTTGTCGAATTGCGTTGGTGCCAGACCGCTGGAATTGCTTTCTCTATTTCAATCCATGTGGTGGTTACAGTAGAGTTATATCATGATGCCCTGTCAGGTCGTGGTCTACCATAAGCAGTGAGTTGACTGGATGATGATTGAGGAATTTTACAGTAATCAATAACTTGTCCAACAGTTTATCCTGTTAGCTGCAGGCGCTAAAGTCGTGGATGATGTAAAAGAAATAAATATAGTTTCTGAAGCCGATGGTCCAGCTTTCCTGCTGGCAGAACCGGAGAATACTCAAGAACATCGGTTTTTGTGTAAGTTCTTGTCTGAGTTGCCCAAAACGGCCCTAAATGATGGATCCGGAAGTCCCGGGTACGATTCTCAGTGGTTACTCCTATCTACAGACCTATCGGTACGCGGTTTGATTGGTGGTTGGGCATTTTGTATGTACGCCTGAATAGCTACCACCATGTTACCTAAGTCGGCCGCCAAATAGCAGTATTAATAGCACTGTTGTATTTCGGTATGAAAGGTAACAGAGCCAGTGCCTCTTCTTCATGAGGCTTCTGGGTGCACACGCTTACCATCCAACGGCCTTATCGTCACTTACCATCAGGTGAAATGAAGGCCAAGTGCTAACCCATCATACATAAAAGAAAATTTGTGAATTCCGTGCGAATCGTCTATAACTCCATTTTTGTACAAAACAATTTAGATAAGATAAAGCTATAATATAGAGATAAATGAAATCTAGTGTCGAGTTTTTGGGTGCAATGACCCTAGCCTAGCTTGTCACGTCTCCTGCTCTTTTACTCTCTTGTACACATGAGTCAAGCCAGTCAGACAACTCCACAGTACCCACACACGCGTTGTTGCGTCACCCGCCCTCCACACAATACAGACACGTATTCACTGGAACTACTGTTACGTCACTATGTTGTAGGAGACGAAACTTGCACAACATTTGCTTGACATTTGTATAGTTTACTATCAATAAACACAAACATATAAAAAGTACGTTGTCGTAACCTATTATTGTTTCAAAAATTACACTATGTCGCCTCAAAATCCAATTTGTCTCCTCTTTAATTTTACGTGTGCGTTGAACATTCTTAGTGCATGCTAATTTTGTTGTTGCTGTTGTTGTTGATTAATCGTCGACTGAAAAAGTCCATTTGGTCCACAGTTTACCAAAATATCTTTCTGTTTTCACAATATCAACTGCTTCACCGCGATTGGTGATCACAGTAAGATGTCGCTAATACTACAGACAGCAAATAAGAGGACATTAATGCCAATAGAGATTAAACTTTTTTTATAACCCGAGTGCAATGAATCGAGGCACCCTTCATCTTGTGCATAAATAAGTCAACTGCTGGACGAGATCCTATGTACAAACTTTTTATTACATTTGCACGTGAATAACTTCTTTTATACATTGTCAACTATTACATAAAAGTGTGTTTCAGTCCAGTAGGAAATCACCGTCAACAATCGTAAAGATCATATGTCAGTGACAAACAAACATACAATATTAACTCAATTTTAATTGTAAACTTGTAATTTTCTTTGGTGTTTGTGTACTGTTATGGATTGGGTTGAATCTAACCAAAGATGGAGGCTGATGTCAGTCTCAGACGCCTTTGATGTTTTTTGTTTTGTTTTCAGCTATGACGTTTCATCATAAAATTGTACCCGTGAACTACGAGTGGATATTGTTCTGCTTGGGTTCGTACACTTTGTGTCCCGTCAACGACTTGCTCCTCTGCCCTTTCGACTTGATCCCGGAACCCGCGAAGCGCTGGTCCAGAACACTTATTGATTATTAGACTAGATTACATGTTGTCGATATTTAGTATTAGCATAACAATATTAGTATTATTTCAGATATTATTCTTCCGCAAACTTTTGAAATTGGATAACTGGATCTTGCCGCAAAATGAATATCGTTAACAACGCACAACAATTTATTTGTTATTAAAACGTCATCTAGCATGTAGTTGCATAACAGCTATTGTAGCTTAAGTTCAAGCGGTAAATTAGTAGTGATTAGCGAAATTCATTTTGCAGTGATAATGCATTTTAGCTATTCTATTTTGTGTAAGAAAGCGTTAATTTCTCGACATGATAATGTCCTTTTTAGGTATTTTCTTCTCAATGGTCAATTCTATTTTGTGTAATGGAAGCATTTTAATTCGATTTAACTATAAGAGATTATTATGTTTGTTGAATTGTGTATTTTAACAATTATATTGTATTTCTTAAAGCTTTGTTTTATTTTAAAACTATGTAATCATAAAATTCGTTTGATTTTTATATAAATGCATTTACTTGGTAACTTGCTTATATTGAGATCACTTTGTTTTCGAATTAAAAGTTCATTTAGATAAACTGGCTAGCTAATCCATATCAAGGTAAGGAAACGTCCACTGCAACGGCCTCCTCCACGGTATGCCACATTGATCGGTCCCGAGCCACTAACATCCAGCTATTACCTTAAGAGGCTATGTTGGTTAGACCACGTGGTCGCGTTCAAATTTGGATTGTTTTGTAGCTGTCCCTATCCGAGCCCTATCCTACCCGAGCGCGTACGGTGAGACAGCATATACTACGCGAAGTTATCCACCCGTTATTTGGATGTTGTAGTCCAGTGATCATTTGAAGGATACAGTATATTATGTAACCATTTTTTAATACAGTATACTAATGAAATTTCAGATGTCGGTGTTTTTTTGAAATTGTTCTAAATTGATTCATACTCTTGTAAAACAGGTTCAAAGTTGGGGCTTTTTATTACCGAAAAATACAATTCTTTGACGCCCTGTAACTCTGGAAGTATATATTTAAACGAAAATCTTGACTCACCACCGACACAGATATTTGTTTCTAGATTGTGTCTTGAAAATTTCGTAGATTTTCATAGCTTAATACTCAAAATATGACTGGACTACGTTTGTATGGGCGCTTTGACACCAGCATACCCTCTTAACTAGGTCGTCGGTTCATCTAGTTGGGGGACGGCTCGGTACAAGTTTCCCGGTAAGTGGTCGCGACTCGAGAACTTCCACTCCCCATCGGTTATCGGTTCTTCGAACGATGTGTGGGTCGTCAGCTTCCTCATAGAACTATGAGAATTCTACGCATGCCAAATTTTAAGGCAATTTAGGAGCAATAAAACTTTAGCATTCATAATTTAGCAGCAACCATGACTCAGTTACAGCGAGTTGTTTTTAGTGTGTCAGCTGTGGAGACCCATGTCTCCAGCTGACACATGCCAGGAAGGCAAACCAGTCAGGTTAGGGCTTTAGACTATAGTCAGGCATTTAAAGGACAATTACAGCAATGAGAGCCAAAAAAATTAACGATCACATTGATAAACTGTTTGATCTACGAACGAAATACCGTGTGTAAGCTGGCGACCCGTGTCACCAGCTTACACATCTGTATCTTCGTAATTATTCAAGTTACGATTATGTATTGTACCTCATATTTTAGGGCAAAATAGCAGCGCCAGGCTTCAAAATTTTCGAATCTCTAGTGCTGTTTGAGCTACGAGCCGATATGAGTGTGTAAGCTGGTGACATGGGTCGCCAGCTGACACATGTTGTATCTCTGAAACTACATAAGTGAGAACTTCGTTTTAAAGATCAGATGAGACCATACAATAGGAGCGTTCACGAGTCAAAATTTAAAATCTCCTGGCTGTCTAGATTCAAAGTTATAAGGAAAAAACTATTTTCCCGCCAAAAAATTCAAAATAATCGCACGGACGCCGCTGAGGCTGAGCGCGCCGTTGCCGTTCCGTGCGCTACGCTATTACAATAGAGTTTCAACATAGCCGTCATTGTTTTAAAATTCATTTTAACCTGCACTTTCGTATCGATTCAATTGGTACATTGAGCGTGTTAGACCAGGAGCCGACTGAAATAAGCAATGGTATACTACCGATTAACTTCATAGAGAGATTACGAACGATCTTCACCAAATTTGAGGTCTAGCTAGAATCTAACCCTTCACCGTTGGTGCATAATTCAAATCTACTAATTTGACTAATACGGAATCAAGATTTAGTTTAGTAATGAATCAACATATAAGAAACTAGCTTCTTCCCGCGGCTTCGCCCGCGTGGACTTTAGGTTTTATCCCGTGAGAACTACATGGCGTAGTACTACAAAATATCAAACTGACGCGAGACTTCCTATCGATGACGTACCATTATTCTAAAATCGCGATCAAAATACGGGGGTGGGGGCAAGAGGGTGCAACATTCTCAGACCTACCAAATATATGTAAAAAACATAAAAATTGGTCAAGCCGTTTCGCAGGAGTGCGACTATAACACCTTGACACGAAAATTTAATATATTAGATGGGATTGGGGGATTTTTAAA